>OY979701.1:28304224-30989224 GCA_963855925.1 Inga laurina
GAAAATAATAACCTCCGATTAAAACATTTTTCAGTTCCCCTTTCAATGTCTAATCTTTTTTTTTGCCCGCTCAATGTCTGAGATTTTTCAGATAACCTTCGATCATGTGGTGTCCTTGCCAGCTGCATCCCATTATTAGATCGTGGGCTTGGTTGTGTAATATTGGCCCAGTATGAGATGATGTTTGTGGATTGTCTAATATATAGCTGGACTGTTTTTAATTGGAAGGTATTTTTTTGGTGCCATGTTTTTTTATTTTTTTTGATCGAAGCATGTTTTTTTATCATTGTTAGTGCGACAAACATGTTTTTGGTGGGACTACTTTGAAAATTTTGCTCCCCTTTTGGTATGAAGTTTCAAAGTGTCTTTTTTTGAGACATTGAAAATCTTCCCAGAGTCATTTAGTATGCTGGACTGCACATAATTGGGTTTGTTTTAGTTCATTGCAAATCATGTGTACCAACATTCAAAAACAAAAAAAAAAAAACAAAAAGTCATGTGTACCCATGTATAAAAGTGGAAAAGGTTAATATTTCTTATCACTCAAGCCTATGCCCACGATCCAATGCTCCCGCGCATGGTGCGGGGTGTATGTGCTTGTTGCATAATAAATCTCTCCCAATCCCAAATTCTCATTTAGCTCTCCAACATGTTTCTTTGTCCTTAATTCTTCACTTTGCCTCACTAACGTTATCAGTTTAAAACTTATAGCATTCCTTATCATTCAGAAATACCTCATTTTCTAATATGAAAATTCTCCAGATTTATAAACAATACTAACATCATCATTACAACGTCTTTAAGTATAAAATAACTATATAGGACAGTTACTTAACATTTATAGGCATTGAACAAAAACTTAAATCAATTTCTCAGCCCCTACTTCACTCTTTACGCTTGAGCATAAATATAAGTGTCTTTCATGTTTATCAGCACTTAACACTTTTAAACATCCAACAAGCCTCTAAATGATTATTTAATATGAAAAAGTGCCAAAATAGCAGGTTATCAACACTTTAAAAGCTCCACATTCTTTAAATCATTACATCATAACGTATATACATGTGTGTGTGTATATCTTCTCAAGACAAACTTTAAGCGCCTAAGGTACTGGTTTAAAATGGAAAAGTGTAGTTTAGTACATTATAACTGAAGAGAATTGAAGATTAGAATTGATTGTGTGATTTTATTCAGAGAACAAACGATTACATTTATAGGAGAAAATCATATCTGAATTTACAAACACTGCCTACAATCTCTGACTAAAATACCTACCATCTTTGACTATCATTCCTATAATTATGGTCCTATAATTACGGGAAACAGCTTCTGACTTTTAACACTCCCCCTCAAGTTGAGCTATAGATATCAATCAAGTTCAACTTGACAATCAGATACTCCAATCTGTCCTTGGGCAGCCATTTGGTGAGGATGTCTGCGGTTTGTTCTTTAGAAGGAATATATCTTAGATCAACAATACATTCATCAACTTTTTCCCTTATAAAATGTCTGTCTATCTCGACATGTTTAGTTCTATCATGTTGAACTGGATTATGAGCAATGTTGATTGCAGCCATATTGTCGCAATAGACCTTAATTGGTAGATTTATGGACTTCCTCAAGTCTTCAAGAACACGTTTTATCCATATTCCCTCACAGATTCCTAGTGCTACAGCCCTGTATTCAGCTTCAGCACTGCTTCTCGCAACTACACTTTACTTTTTGCTTCTCCATGTGACTAGGTTACCCCACACATATGTACAATATCCAGATGTGGATTTCCTGTCTTCTCGGTCACCTGCCCAATCAGCATCTGTAAATAACTCTACAATTCGTTTGTCATTTTTCTTAAACAGCAAGCCACGTCCTGGAGATCCCTTCAAGTAACGAAGGATCCTGTAAACTTCATTCAAATGTTTCTGTTTAGGATCATTAGAATGCTGGCTGACCACACTTACTGCAAATGCAATGTCTGGTCTAGTATGAGACAGGTATATTAGTTTTCCTACTATCCGTTGATAGTTCCCTAAGTCTACTGCCTTACCAAGATCTGCATCTTCATCTATTTTATCTACCCGTATAGGTGTGTCACTGGGTCTGCATCCTGTCATCCCTGTTTCTTTTAGAAGATCGAGAATATACTTCCTTTAGGAAATATAAATTCCTTTCTTGGATCGGGCAACTTCCATTCCAAGAAAATACTTCATTTCTCCAAGATCTTTGATCTGAAATTCTCGTGCCAGGGCTTTCTTAATTTGATTGATTTCCACACTGTCATCTCCTGTAAGGATTATATCATCAACATATACAGCCAGAATAGCCATCTTACCCTTATGATGTTTGACAAACAAAGTATGGTCACTTTGCCCTTGAGTATATCCATGTCTCTTCAGAACCCTGGTGAATCTGTCAAACCAAGCACGTGGAGATTGCTTTAACCCATATAATGACCTCTTTAACTTGTAGACTTGGTCATCCTTTTTTCCTGGGAACCCTGGAGGTAACTTCATATACACCTCTTCCTTGAGTTCTCCGTTGGGGAAGGCAATTTTTACATCGAGTTGGTGTAGATTCCAATCTAAATTCACTGCAATAGATAATAGTATTCTGATGGTATTCAACTTGGCTACCGGAGCAAATGTTTCTGTGTAATCTTCCCCATATTTTTGTGTGAAACCTTGTGCAACCAATCTAGCTTTGTATTTCTCGAGTGTTCCATCTGCTCTATATTTAGGAGTGAATACCCATTTGCATCCAACAGCCTTTTTCCTTTCAGGTAGATTTACCACATCCCATGTCTTATTTTTCTTGAGAGCTTCTATCTCTTCTAAGACAGCTTGTCTCCACTCAGGTATAGCCATAGCCTCATCAATCGTGTCTGGTATCCTAATTTTATCAAGATGAGAGACAAATGCATTGTATTTAGATGAAAGAGCCTTATAAGAGACAAATTTCTCCATAGGATATCTAGTGTTTGAGCTGGGTTGTCTAGGTTGTTTTGGCACCGCAATGGGAAGATTAAGATCAGAACCTTCTGTTTCTCTTGGACCTGCCTCTGGTACTGACTCCTGGTGAGTGCTAATAGCCTGTGGTTCATTACCTCTTTTGTGTTGTCGCATGTAGGTATTACCCCACATATTTGTGTCTCCCCCTGTAATTGACACATTATCAGAGGTATCAAGGTTATCAGGATGATCAGGAATCTCAGGGTTGTTATCAGGAGTATCAGAGGTATCAGGAGTAGGATCTGTGTGGGTAGGTACATAAATTGTGACTGTCTGGTCATCTTTTGGTGTTTCATTTGTCTGAAATTCACCAGTTCTCTCCCCCTGAATTGCAGACAAGGCATAAAAAGGTGTATGTTCAAGGAAAGTGACATCACATGTGACAAATAAACGTTTAGAGAGTGGATCATAACACTTGTATCCTTTTTGAGAATGTGAATAGCCAAGGAAGATACACCGAAGGGCTTTAGGGTCAAGTTTGTTGGTGTGATGGAGATGAACGTATGATGTGCAGCCAAACACCCGTAGAGGCAGAGTGTTTACAAGGTATGGAAGGTTATAGTATTGGTGGAGAAGTTGAAGGGGTGTTTTGTAAGATAGTGGTCGGCTTGGCATTCTGTTAATGAGGAAGGTGGCAGTAAGGACAGCATCATCCCAATGATATTTAGGAACATTACCACTAAACATAAGGGCTCTTGCAGTCTCAAGAATATGGCGATTCTTTCGTTCTACAATACCATTTTACTGAGGTATATTGGGACAAGTACTTTTGTGGACAATGCCATTTTTGGTTAAGAAGGTAGATATGACCTGATTAAAGTATTCAGTCCCATTATCTGTGTGCAGAATCTGGATTGGGGTTTAGAATTGGGTTTGGATCATAGAATGGAAGTTAAGGAATGTTTGATACACCTCTGTTTTATCCTTCAACAAGTAGACCCAACTGACACGTGTATGGTCATCGATGAATGTGATGAACCATTTTGTTTTTGATCGGTTTGGTGTGCGGGATGGTCCCCATAAGTCACTGTGAATTGTGGAAAAAGGTTTTGAGGCTTGGTATGGGATTTTTGGAAATGAAGTACGATGATGCTTAGCCTTTTCACATGAATCACAATGAAAATCAGAGGGAATTTTATTAGAAATAAGGGATGGAAACATCTGAGACATGTAATTTAAATTTGGATGACCTAAACGTTTGTGCCATAATTCCAAATCACTAGTGCTATGGAGAGACACTTTATTACAGGATTTAATCCAAGGATTATTACTTTCATCAAGGTAATAGAGACCATCAAGCTCTTTCGCACTCCCAATCGTCGTTCCCGTCAGCAGATCCTGAAAAATACAGTAGGTAGCAAAGAAGTTAGCTTGACAACGTTCATCATTAGCTAATTTGCTCACGGATAGTAAATTACACTTCAACTTTGGAACATGTAATACGGAGTGAAGAGTGAGTGCAGCTGAGATTTTGATGGAACCAATTCCAAGGACAACAGATTCAGAGTCATCAGCAATTCGTACTGTTACTCCCTTGGTGACAGGAGTATATGATGAGAAGAGAGCCTTATTGTCAGTCATATGATCCGAGGCACCTGAGTCAACAATCCAACAATTTCCTGTACATAGTTCTTTTATCACAGCCAAGGCTTGAAATAAATTACCTCTCTTGACCACTGTGGCAGTAGGCATTGTTGTAGTCTGCATTGTGGCTAGCATTTCTATGATTTTATGCAGCTGGTCATTTTGAGATAGGTCCTTAGAAGTTTCAGCCACGTAGCCTCGTCCTTTCCCTTTTTTCGGCTTCCAGTCAGCAGGTTTACCATGGAGGTTCCAGCAAGTGTCCTTAGTGTGCCCCTATTTCTTACAATGATCACAGAATGGACGACCTTTAGAACCTTTTTGTTCCGTGGATCGAACAACAAGTGCTAAGGCTTCAGGAGTAGCAGCGAAATTAGTCGGATTCTGAAGCATTGTTTTGTGCCTATCCTCTTCACTGCGCAAAAAAGTGTAAACTTCACGTACAGACGGCAAGGGTTCTTGACTAAGAATTTGAGCTCAAACATCATCATAAACCACATCAAGACTAGCTAACAACTCATATACCCTCTCTTCTTCTTTTGCTTTGCTATCTTCTTTTGCATTAGACCCACAATGATGAGTTTTATTTTGTAGGGCATCAAACTCTTGCCAGAGTGCTGATTTTTCAAGATAATAATCATCAAGAGGTATGTGATTCTGTTTTAGCTGCCACAATTTTTTCTTGACATCAAATATGCGGGATCTATTTCCCACAGGACTGTATGTTTCACGCAGAGCTTCCCAAATTTCTCTGGCTGAAGGAAGGTACATAAAACTCTTCTTAATTGAGGATGACATCGCATTGATTAACCAAGAGGATACCAATGCATTTTCGGACTTCCATTTGCGAAACTCCTTAATTTCTGATGTTGGTGGCCTTTTTGCTTCACCAGTTATATACTCGAGTTTATCTTGTCCATCGAGAGCAAGAATCATGGATTGAGACCACTCCCGATAGTTATCACTAGTAAGTTTCTCAGAAACAAGAAGGATAGTGGAGATGTCATTTGAGCCAGACCGAGGCACAGAGGAAGAGGCATCTGAAACTGTAGACATAATGACGGGAAAAAAAAAATTGACAGAGGGGTTTTTCAAATTTCAGAAATACCAGTTTGGTCCTTCGAATTTCCAAAATGTCAATTTAATACTTCGAATTTCAGAAATACCAGTTTGGTCCTTCGAATTTGGAAAATGACAGTTTGATCCCCCGAATTTGAAAAATGACAATTTAGTCTTCGACTCAATTAAATAATTGAGCAACTGGTCAGACTCATTTGCTGCCGTTAGTTCCCTGAGACGAGAGAGCACAGGAGGGGCCTCGTCTTCGCTTGCAGGTCCAGATTCACGTTGGCGTCGGGTCTCGTCGTCTCTTGTCTCGGCGTCCGAACTCCGACAGGCGACCAGAGGCGAGATCGAGAGCTGGGAGCTGGGGCTGTGACGAGAGAGAGATATTCCTTACGAACTCGGGAGGGCAAGAAGGCAGTGGTACACGGGAAGTTGATCTTCCCCGACGATGTGAAGCTGGTGGCGAAGGAGCAGATCGTAGTTCCGGTGGATTGAGAGGCGGCGACCTTCAACGCATATACCACCACCGTCGGAGCCGCTTGCACGGGTTTGGTACACGACGATGAGGCTGGGACAGCTACGGTGGGTCTCGCACGGTGGAGATGCGGCCGATAATGGTGAAGAAGAAACTAGAGGGTGCCGACGAAGGATATGGCGGGGGTGCTATGCAATCCTGGTAGCAATATAGACTTGTTCGTAGATTGAGCACCGACAACGCCAAAGACAGAGGTAACGGTTCTGATATTAATGATACAGAACACAATTTGATTCAGTTTCAATGCTTCTCTGATGCTCTGATACCATGAAGAGAATTGAAGATTAGAATTGATTGTGTGATTTTATTCAGAGAACAAACGATTACATTTATAGGAGAAAATCAGATCTGAATTTACAAACACTGGCTACAATCTCTGACTAAAATACCTACCATCTTTGACTATCATTCCTATAATTATGGTCCTATAATTACGGGAAAGAGCTTCTGACTTTTAACAATAACAAATTCTCCAGCATCAACCATCCTATTCCTTACCTTACAATATCTCACACACACACACACACACACACACACACACACACACACACACACACACACACACACACACACATACATGCCTATGTTTATCAATCTAACTTCATAATCATATAAACATCCCCATACCTTTCATTATAAGTTGAGTAGCCATGGGTCTAAACTGAAAGGAAAATTTACAGATTTAAGAATCTCATTCATGCTGTGAGTATTCCACCCACATAAGATCATATTTTTCCATAAACCTCCCTTTACATCACATAGCATTTATCTTTTTCATTTAGTTAAAGAATACCATGTTGTACTCCTTATAGCAGAGGATGTGGATTCAAAAATTACTTCCAATCTCAGCACTATCAACATGCAATACTAATCTCAAAATCTATTACGCAATTTTACTTCCTTTATTCGTATCTTAATACTTTGAAACACCTGTTTAATGTTTAGGAGCATCAAAACAGTGGTTTTATTCAGTTTCTCTCCCAAAATACAGCTGCAATAAACTTCAAACACATCATATAGGCACATAACTCTTATACAACTTGTTTATCTTAGCATCTAAGCATTTCTACGAGGTTTCCATAAGAAAATCAAACAAAATTCCTCTGGACTATCATAACAGATTTGAACTCATCATCCTAAAGCAATATTCAATATACACAAGAGGAAATTACTACCACAAGCTCTATTGTAACAACCAGGCGTGATTTCCATGGCTTAAATCTTCTGTTCCTTATTTCCTCTCTCTAGAATCAGATTTTCCATCCCCCAATCACTCTCAAATCACCCATCAAATAGACAAACTGAGGGTAGAGTAATGGTTTGGGGACTTACCTTGGTTTGAGATCAAGCTTGTATGTCCAAATGGCACCTCCTTCAAGCTCTTCAGTCTTCTTCCTCTTCTCTCACAGCTCTCCCCACTCTGTCACTCTGTTTGTTTCTGTCGTGCAAGGGCAGAATGAAACGGCATAAGCATTTGGGGTTTAAGAGAAGGAAGAGTGAGACGGTATAGGCATTTGGGGTTTAAGAGAAGGAAGAGTGAGTTTTTGTTTTTAAATTCCTTGGACCACTTACAACAGGGCTCATCACATAAGCTTGCTTTTTGAAATAAGCTATTGGGCCTTTTTTTTAAAAAAAAATCTTATGCTTATTTTCTTCATCAGATGGCATGGTTTGGGCTCCACATATTGGGCTTAATCATGCCTCAGTTCCGTTTTTGAGCTTGAGGTGGTAAAATTACCATTTCACCCTTTCTTCATATATGCTGAGTTACAAAATAAATTTTAAAAATTAACCCTTAATAATTTATGAAGGTTTTATTTCTCAATTATCTTCTTTATCCCATAAAATATTTTCCGTGAAATTTCTAGATTTAAAATTTACCTCTAATTATTTTTCTTGAATTTTGAGAAAACAAGTATTTAATTCTCCGAAATTGGCTTTAAAATCACTTGGGCCGTTTTTAGAAAATTAAACCTCTTCATAATTTTTAAAAATCCCCAAAATAACATTTCATACTATTTTCTCAATTTTTTGGGCCCTTAAAATATTTTAATAATTATCTTAATTAAGCATTTTTTTTATGACATACTTAAGATGTTTAGCTCAACTAGGCTTATAAGTCTACTTAATTTAGACTTTTGATGAACATGGGCCTTTGTTTACTTATTTTAGGCGTAAGCCCAATAGTTAGGAAGGGGGTGCGGATCATGTGAATAAAGAGTAATAGTGGGAATTGCATTATGACGGTTATAGTATAGAGAGGTATATAAGGAATGGAGTTAGTTAGGAGAAGGCATGGAAATTATTGAGCGATTGTGAGGAGAGTGGAGTGCCTTTAGAATGCACTATTCTGTTCAGTTGCTTGCATCTTTGTATTCCTCCATTAGTGCTATACCCTGTGGAGTCTTTTACTGTTGAATCATATCATTTCCAGCAGTATTTTCCATCAAAGGTATCAGAGCAATCGATTCTGGGTATGGTCAACACACAAATGGAAGCAAAGGTGGATAGTCATGACGCCAGGTTAGTTCTTGCCGAACAACATATTGACAATTTGAGTAGGGATATGGCCTTCATCAAGTGTGATTTTGGCGACACTGAAATCACTGTTGACGGAATTCATCACCGAGTTCCAAGAAGGGAAAACAACACAGGTTACCATTCCTTCTTCGGACGCATCTTCATCCAAGATCCCGGTGGTAACCTCTGTTCATGAATTGGCGATGACGAACTCTCCACAGCTAGAAGGGACCGGAGCATCTATTTATTGCAACCTTGAGATTCTTCTATTCTCAGGAGAGGATTCTCTGGGTTGGATTTTCAGAGCTGAGCGATATTTCAAAGTTAACAAGGTAGTGGATGGTGACAAGCTTGATGCCGTTGTGCTCTATTTTGAGGGAAGAGCTCTCAATTGGTTTCAGTAGAAAGAAGTTCGGTCCCCTGTTCGTTCGTGGGAAGAACTAAAGCGTGATCTGCTCCTGCGATTTTATCCCTCGCAATACGAAAGTGCTTATGAGATGCTAATGGCACTACGCCAAACACAGGGAGTTGCATATTACATTGAGCATTTCGAATTGCTCTCGGTAACGCTTGGCAACTGTGGTGAAGATATGCTAATAGCTGCATTTTTGAATGGCATTCGACTTGAAATTAAAGCTAATCTACGTTTACTCAGGCTTAATACACTTTCAGAACATATGGATATGGCACTGCGTTTAGAAGAATGCAATGTCGTCCTGACCTAGGCCACAGGCTCCAAATTTGATGGGCCTTATTGATATTGGACTGACTCCAAAGGATATAAATCTCGTTATTGCCCAACCCGTACGACTTAAACTACGGTGGACCACTCACCAATTGGGAAGGTGGGGTTGACGACTACGGCTTCTTCTTCAGTGAACTCTATCGAGACCAAGAAAACAGAGGACTCAGAGCACGGCCATACTGGTGACTTACACTAGTCGCACAATTCCAAAAAAATTTATAGATGCTGAGATCGAACATCGACGTGAGTAGGGGCTTTGCTTTAACTGTGATGAAAAATACTGACTAAGGCACCGATGTAAGAAGAAGCAACTTCAGATATTAATCTTAGCTGAAGACGGACTCGAGGATGAGTAGTCCAATGATCAGACGGCACCTGCACCTGAGACTACGGTTGTTACCGATTCCATGACCCCTGAGGGTCAACTAATGGCATTGTCTTTAAACGCGCTGGCTGGGTTCACTGGGGCCAAAACCATCAAACTCATGGGAATGGTTAAAAGTAAGGATGTATTAATTCTGATTGATTGTGGCACCACACACAATTTCATTCACCAAGATTTGGTTAACTCCTTTTCTCTTCCACTGGACAATAATGTCGCCTTTACTGTCCAAGTGGGTGATTCGAGACATGTGCAGGGTTGAGGTATTTGTCGCGATGTCTCTCTGTCGGTACAAGGCTTGAATATTACTCATTCTTTCTAACCATTCCGCTTGGGTGGCTCAGACATTATATTGGGTGTTGATTGGCTTACTGCACTGGATGAAGTTTTGGTCAGTTGGAAGCGTTCCACACTGAAGATTGACATTGGAGGAGAGTGGATATGCTTATAGGGTAATCCCTCTCTGAGTAAGACACCAATGAATTTTAATGCCCTTTGTCGCTCCACCAGATTTGATGAGGAAGTATTTTTTGTTGATTTTGCTGAGCTTAAGATGACTGGTCTGACATACACACCGTTGGCTGATGAAGTGCAGCATATGCTAAGGGAGTTCCCTACCGTCCAAACACCTCAGACAAGTTTACATCTGGTTCGACCAATTGATCACGCTATTGATCTCCAACCAGGAGTAGTTCCTCTAAATCTTCAGCCCTATCGATATCCCCACTACCAGAAGGTAGAAATTGAACGTTTGGTAAAAGAAATGCTTGCTGTTGGTATTATTCAGCCTAGTCGGAGTCCTTTCTCTAGTCCAGTTTTGTTGGTTAAGAAGAAAGACAACAGCTGGCATTTCTGTATTGATTACAGGGCCCTTAATAAACTCACTATCCAGGACAGGTTTCCTATTCCGGCCATTGATGAACTTCTAGATGAGTTAGGGGGTGCTGAAATCTTTTCAAAACTTGACCTTGAATTTGGGTATCATCATATTTGCATGAAACAGGGAGAGGAGCACAAAACTACATTCCGCACTCATGATGGCCACTATGAGTTTCTAGTCATGCCTTTTGGCCTCAAGAATGCCCCTTCAACTTTTCAATCCCTCATGAATGATATTTTTTGCCAGCATCTTTGCAAGTTCATCCTTGTGTTTTTTTGATGACATTTTGGTGTATAGTGATAGTGACACTTCTTATTTGCAACACTTACGTATGACTTTTCAATTACTACAAGAACACTCCCTGCTTCTGAACATTAAGAAGTGTGTATTCACCTAACCACAACTCAAATACTTGGGGCATATTATCTCCAAAGATGGGGTCCTTGCTAATCCCAACAAAATTCATAGCACGACTACTTGGCCAACTCCAAAGACTCTAAAAGAACTCCGGGGGTTTCTGGGGTTAACAGGCTATTACTGATGTTTTGTAAAGCATTATGGTTTGATTACTGCTCCATTGACTGATTTACTTAAGAAAAATGCCTTTTGCTGGACTGAGGATGCTCCAACAGCTTTTGACAAAATCAAGCTTGCTATGTCATCTACCCATGTTTTGGCTTTATCAGATTTTTCTCTGCCTTTTATAGTGGAAACTGATGCTTTTAGTTCTGGTTTAGGCACTGTGCTCATGCAATCTGGGCATCCCATTGCCTATTTTAGTCACTCATTATCTTCCAGAAGGCGGTTATGCTCAATATATGAAAGGGAATTAATGGCTAATGTGTTTTCTGTGCGCAAGTGGCGCTATTATCTTTTGGGTCGGCCTTTCATTATCCGAACTGATCAGCGAGCTCTTAAGTTTTTTCTTACAGGCATGACTCTATTTCGAGCTCTCTATGGTTAAGATCCACCAAATCTCTTTCATTTCCAGGAACCTTTATCTGCGGTTGATGCTATGACTACTCATATTTAGAACCAGAATGCTATTTTGGATGAACTTAAACAGAATTTGGCTCGTTCTCAGCAGCTCATGAAACAGTACGCTAATCACAAACGTCGTGATATATCCTTTTAGGTAGGCGATTAGGTGTATTTAAAGCTTCAACCTCATCGCCACAAGTCTTTAGCTCGCTGACCTAATGAGAAACTCAGTTCGCGTTTCTATGGTCCCTATTCGGTACTTGAAAGGATATGTACTGTGGCATATCGCCTGCAACTCCCTTCTGAAGCTCAGATCCACCCAATTTTTCACATATCCCAGCTAAAGAAGTCTTTATCTTTTATTGAACATCCTCACCCATTTCCTGCTACATTATCAGCTGATTCGGAATTACAAGTTACACCAGAAGTGGTTCTGCAACATCGTCGAATGACAGATGGCCGAATTGAACTATTGATTAAATGGACTTCCTTGTCTGATTTGGATAGCACTTGGGAAGACTATGATGTGATCCACAAACAATTTCCTACTTTTCGCCTTGAGGACAAGGCAACTCTTGCAGTAGGGGGTATTGATGAACATGGGCCTTTGTTTACTTATTTTAGGCGTAAGCCCAATAGTTAGGAAGGGGGTGCAGATCATGTGAACAAAGGGTAATAGTAGGAATTGCATTATGACGGTTATAGTATAGAGAGGTATATAAGGAATGGAGTTAGTTAGGAGAAGGCATGGAAATTATTGAGTGATTGTGAGGAGAGTGGAGTGACTCTTGAATGCACTATTCTGTTCAGTTGCTTGCATCTTTGTATTCCTCCATTAGTGCTATACCCTGTGGACTCTTTTACTGTTGAATTAGATCATTTCCAGTAGTATTTTCCATCAACTTTTTATTGAGCTTCTAGGCCCAAATTTTGGGATATGACACAATGTAAATTATACAATTATACATTCATATCACTAAGGTCTACCTGTAGGCAAAGACATTAGCATAGCATGAATTTATCTCGAATTGATAAATTTAGAAGACAATTATATTTTCTAATACCTGTGGACTATTTAGAAAATACAATGTCATTCTATTCCACGCTAATTAAATATGCAATTATAATTATCTATCTCTAGGTAAAGATTAATTATGACCATATATTTAATTCTAATTGATATTCTATAATGCCATATGTAATTAAAAATGTGCATGCAATAAAATTGAGGATGTCGTGGCTACTTCCCGGGAAACAAGCATGATAACCGTAAATATCATGTACATTTAAAACATAAATATGCACCAATAACCTAATGAGAATTTAAACAATTAATTTAATCAACAAGAGCGACTAAATAATTGAAATTCTCCCTCTTTGATTAAATTAATTATTCATTGATTGAAGTTGATGTTTTAAAAATCCATAAACGATTGTTTACACATGCAACATTGAGGATGTTGTAGCTACTCCCTAGGATTCATGCTAATCACAAATATCAACTATATGCAATTAATTTTCAAATATGCACAAATCTTTAATGAGAATTTAATTAGTAAATTTAATGAACAATATGTGACTAAATAGTAAATAGTCATTATAGATAAATTCTCCCACTATTTTATGCATCCAAATTAAATCTAATATATGCACATCTTAATGGAGGCTTTAACTAATTAATTTGATCAATAAAAATTTAAATTAATAACCCTCCACTGTTTTATGCATCCAAAATTATTTAAAAAAATCAATTTCAGCATATTTCAACTCAAATATAATTTTGTAAAATTCAAATAGTTACATAATTTCCTAAAACAAAAATTCTAAATATTTAGACTATCAATACATAAAAAATAAATTTGGAAATATCTCTTTCAGCATGTTAATATTGCCAAAAATAAAATTCCCTAATTTTAAACAATTAAAAAAGGGTATACATAATAAAATGTTAAACATTTGCCTTTTTTTTGCCAACAATATGTTAAACATTTGCTAAATAAATAAAACACAACTCATCATTATTTATCCAGCTAAAAAATTAATGAAAATTAAAACAACATGGCTCAAGCTAGTAAAAGCCGAAGCTAAGCCCAAATAGAATTTCAAGAAATAAAACTAAAAGACAACCAGAAAACCAAGTCAGGGGCCAAAAGCAATAAGAAGAAAAGTTGAAACCAAGTCCGAGCTCAATTCAAAATTCCAATTAATAAATGACCAAATATTTGTTGAATCTGAACCCCAAAGCTGAATGGCCCATAAACTAAAAAGGCTACTTTTGGAAAAATATAACCAGAAAACAAAATAACTGAAGCCCAATTGAACAAGGCACTAGTGGAAAAATGACTTTTTAGACCAGTTCTGGATTAGGTCTTACTACAGCCGATCTAAAAAGTGACTTTTTAGACCAATTGCGTCTACAACACATCTAAAAAGTAAGAGTTTTTAGACCGGTTGTGTATAAGAGTTTTTAGACCGGTTGTAGACACAACCGGTCTAAAAAGTATTTTTTTTTCAAACATTTACATTATTTCTTCTTCTAACCTACTATCCAGCACTTGAGAAGAGATCTAACATTTTTAAGAGTATAATTCAATATACAATTTCAACATTCTCATTCCTACAACTCAATATTTTCAAATAACAATTCAAAAGTTTCATAATGAAATTTAATACCAACAATCTTCCCATTCAAATATCTTTTAATGTAAATATGTCTCATTTATCTCTTATAACTCTATATTGTTCCTCCTCTCTCCTCTGCTGATCTAAAGCTTTCTTTCACTGAGCTTCGTCAACCTTCCTCCGGTTCTACGCATGTATCCTTCACCAAGCTCTTCTTTCTCTTTCCAAGCTTGCTCCTGGTAAAAGCAATAGACTTTGTGAATGGGCAAATTATTTAAAGTTGCAGGATTACAGTAATACCTCTATTGAATCATGATCCAAACAAATGAGTATCAAATCTAGTGAACAAGTTAAAGTAAAGCAAACTGTCAAATAAGCTTAAAATGATGAGAATTTTTCAAAGAATGCCTTTTAATGAAAATATTGAAATTGGTTTATTTAGATAAATAGTTTTCTTTCACTTAATATAGATTGTTAGACCTAACTTATTTTAATCCTCAGACTTGAATTGATCTTGACCGAGGACTTACTAAATCATTTCTAAGTATTATAAAGGTTGACTGATCTGACTCCATATTTCTCAAGAAACAAAAGACTTGGGAAGATTTCCATAAGAAACTTAATATGAGAAGAGTTGGATAATATTTCCTTTTTACAGAAGTAACACTATTGGGGGAGCACCTCACATATAGCACATAATTTAGGGAATAAGTCATACTATTCAAACTTGTAAATAGTGAAAATTGCTACAATCGATGATGATCTAAGGTCCATACTTTTTCCTGCCAATTTTCATCCAGAAGAATATTAGTTGATTTGACATCCATATGCAGAATTCTTGAAGCAGCCGCCTCATGGAGATATTCCAAGCCTCTTGCAGTTCCTATTGCAACTGTAACCCAAGTAGCCCAATCCATAATTTCTCCAGAAACTCCATCCAAACAGTCCCTCAAATTGCCATTTGCCATATACTCAAATACTAGTAGCCTTTCAACATGTTTCCCTTTTAGTTCTGAACAGTATCCAAGGCACAAGATGGCAATGATGGAGTCTAGATAATAGTTCAATTTGTGAAAATGAACAAATTGCTAACAGTTCATCAAATATCTAAATAAGAATTACAAAATAGTATGATCAACCAAAGGAAAAGAGTACTAATATAACAATATTAACTTGAATAAACCTTAGTAAAAAATACAGAGTCCGTTTTAGGCCATCCATGGGATTTTAGTATCTTAATTGCCAGATTACTACCATCTTTCAGCTGACCGCGATATACATTGCTACTTCCACCTAATCTAATAAGATTAGAAGCTGAAAAGTTTTCAGTTGCATTTTCCAATTTAGCAAAAGAAAAATGAACAATTTTACCTTGAACAGTCTCTATTCTGCCCCCAAACAAGAAAGAGGCCTTCTTAAAGCACCCTACATGAAGAAACAGAAGATGGCCATTAAGAACTAAATGACAATGGCATGTAGAAAATATATACCGGATCAAAACTCTAAAGGCTACAGACAAACTTTAAAAAAAGAAGCAGATATATACTGGATCCTCGTAATAGTAAAAAAAGCTAAACAGATGTCGATTAGCTCTTAACACCATGCATTGAGCTTTTTCTAGTTTAATAATTAAACGATACTATTGTGAAGAATCCTGAGCTACGAAGCAATGCATATATGCTAATTTTAAGAAAGGGGAAGTTCTAGATTTGGAAGGGGATAAAATCAAGCAAAAGCTTAGTAGAAGTGACAGTGATGAGTGTAAAAGGCAATGTTCTGATATTTAAAAACCCAACTCCAAGCAACGTTTATATAGCTACTTCTATCACACTTGAACTTCCAATCCTACATTGAAGAATTAAGCTTCAACAATTAATGGCAATAGCTTCTTCCTTTGTTTTCCTTCCTCTTCTCTTCTACTTTACTCTCCTTTATCCACTCATAGGTGATTTTCCATCTCTTCATTTCATCTTGACTCCTTTAAATCAAATTAATCTGTGTCAGTTTCATGTATCCTTCTTGTCAATTTGATAAGAAGCCATTTATATATGAATATACTATATAGTATAATCCTGTAATTAAGTAGGTGTTTGTTGATTCTTGTTCATAAAGTTCATGATAATAATGAATTTGCTTACCAATTAATAGACTCTTTTGCATGAATGTGATGTCCAAAACTGTGGACCTGTGTAATTGCAGATGGAGCTCAGGTCATAGTTGCGAACAACTGCACGGAAAGTGTGTGGCCTGGAATTCTGGGCGGCATCGGCCGGCAGACACCAAGGAGAGGAGTGTTTCACCTTAGAAGCGGAGAAGAAGCAATACTCGACGTCCTGGAGAAATGGTCTAGTCAAATTTGGGGAAGGCAACACTGTGCCTTCAACAACACCAGGCACGGATCATGCCTCACCGGAGATTGCACCGGGAAACTTCATTGCAGAGGTAGATCTAGTAATCCTCTGGCGATGGTAATCAAAATGATGCTTGGATTGTCCTCTTCTCCTATGCATTTCTATGATGCGAGTGCAAGATATCAGTCATAGTGTGATGGATGATCCAGTTGGTGCCATAGTCGTTGGTGTTAGGACCACGGGCGATACAAGCGACGACACAAACACCGACACCATAGGAGCGAGTGTAGCCATCAACTACGTAACCGGAATGAGAGAGGCGCAATAGAGACATTCTACAGAGACCAAGGAGCGAGATGCGACGGAGACTGAGAGCGAGGTGTGATGGTAGAGCTAGGTACAACGAAGAGCTTGAATACTTCCAGATAAAGAGGCGTGAAGAGGGGGCAAGATTGAGAAGTCAAATTGATTTAGGGTTAAAAGGGCTGCAACACATTTAAGACCGATTATACAAAATAACTGGTCTAAAATGGATATTTTAGACCGGTTCCCATTGATAACCAATCTAAAAAGTTACATTTTTTAGACCGGTTACACGGAATAACCGGTCTAAAAAGTGCTGAAATTTTTTTAAAAAAATTCAGCACTTCTGAGACTAGTTTCCATTGATAACCGGTCTAAACAGTTACAGTTTTTAGACCGGTCATAAGGGATAACCGGTCTAAAAAGTGCTGAAATTTTTTTTAAAAAAATTAATTTTAATGCTAAAAATTCATTTAGACCTGTTATAAAGAGAACCGGTCTAGAAAATATATCTTTTTAGACCGGTTCTACTTATAACCGGTTTAAATGATATATTTTAGAAGTTATATTAGTTGAACTGGTCTCAGATGTTTTTTAATTGCCACCGCACGTACCTCTTAGACCTTATCCCCTTAGAACCGGTCTAAATGTACCGGTCTAAATCTTCTATTTTGTACTAGTGAGGTCCGCAAAACAATTTTCACAAAAATGTGGAATAAGTAAATAATAAAAAATTAGAAGTCAATTTGTCCAAAAAAAAAATTAAAAGTCAAGAAATATCTCAACCCAATTAAGCAAAAAAATAATTAAATTAAGAAGCAGGAAAACCAAAATACAAAGGCCCAATTCTTAAAAAAACATAACAATAAAAAATAAAATTGACTATGCCTAATTAGCCTTAGCCCATTCACTCATAAACAAAAGATGAATTAAGCCCAAAATGTAAAACAAGAAAATTAAGGAAGGACAAAATACCAAAACTAAAATAACAGGCCAGATTTGTAGCCCACCCTTTGGGATGAAATGGCAAGTTTCACTCTTGGGGTAAATGACGCCATTCCGACTCATCTCCCACCTTCAGCTGGATCTCTAAAAACCCAACCCAATCCTTTGGATTAACCTAGTAAGAATCCAACACAACCGTAGGTCCTGCAAAATGTAGGTGACCTTTTTTGGCAACCTCAAGCTCTGTTTTCATTTTTTTAAGTGGCATACTCAACAACAGAACAAGCAGTAAAGTGATTCATACACGAAAAATGATTGGCACCAGAAGTCGCCAAGAAACAAATCAAATATTTGAGTTTCAAACCCAAAATTGTGGCATGATTACGGGTTCCCCTTTATGGCAAAAGAATCAGAACAAAGAAGGGGAAAAAACATAGAAGCAATTTATTCCCCAAAGGCAAGCCAAAAAAAGGGTTAAGGGGTAAATTTACTAATGAAGTTTCGTCAGAGGAGCGTCTGGCACGAATATGTTTTAGAAGGGGTAAAAATACCAATGAATAATTAAAAATGGGCATCCATCACAAAAACTGTTAATTTTGACCTAACGCCGTTAGGAGTTTTCTTCTCTTATAATTTAACGCCGTTAGGTCAAAATTAACGGTTTTTGTGCTAGATGCCCCTTTTTAATTGTTCATTGGTATATTTTACCCATTCTAAAACATATTTGTGCTAGACGCTCTTCGAATAAAACTTTATTGGTAAATTTTCACCTTAAACCCCAAAAAAATAAAATAAAAGATTTTTCAATTTTCAAGACAAACAAAATTAATGCTTTCAAGACTTATCTCACATGTGGAAAATGATGGTTTTCATTGGAGAGTGAAGAAATCGAACAAACTCAGCCAGTCCCAAATTCAACAAATACTCAAATCGAATTATGAATGCATAAAAATCAAGGGGAGCATTATACGCACCCAAATTCATCAAAAATGGAAAAAGAATCAAATCAAGACTTTGATTTCAATCCTAAAACAGAAGCACAATTTTTTTTAACCAATTTCAATTTTTATTTCAACGGTAAAAGCATTAAAAAAAAGAGAAACCGTGAACACAAATCTCATATGCATTTACATACAATAGACAGATCAAAATCATATATGATGCACAAATTAATTTTCAATTTTCTAAATATAATTTTCAGATAGAATTTTTTTTTTTTTTTGAATTATAATGACAAGAGATTAGACTCTTGAGGCCACAGCGTTTCAGATAGAAAATTAAAGCATATTCAAGACACATCTCATATGAGAAAAATAACAGGCAAAGGAAGATCAAGGAGGAATAGTGAAAAAACCACACGGACATGCCTCATAATCAATTATCATATTATTTTTTAAAATAGAAAAATAAAAAAAATAAAATAACATGCAAAAAAAAAAAAGGACATATCACATGGAAACATATATACCTGTGATTATCTGATTAACATGCAGGTCAACCATCTGGCCAAAACAGTGTTTGACAAATATCTGATTTATGTTATTTCATTTAATTAGGATATTCTTATGAATAGGAGTATAAGAGATGCTCTTGTTGCTGAAGAGGAATTCTTCCGCAGTCGTCCTGTAAGAAAGTATCATTGCTTAGTTGTTTTCAAGTGAAGCCAATTCATATGCTTAAATTTTTTAACATATATGTTATTTATAGGTATACAATAGCATAGCCGATCGTTGTGGTATTCCTCAGCTAGCAAAGAAGTTAAACAAGGTAGAGTCTATGACATCAAAAACTCAAATTATAATGTAGTAAGCACATGTTGTGACCAATCATAGCATGTGCTTATTCATTCAGAAGAAACCGTTCTCTTACTTCCTTTCTTTCTTGCTCTGTTAGGATCTTCGACTTTACATATGGATGAAATTTTTTTTTTCCTTGGTATTCTTTACTAATTTCCTTTCACCACAAAAAAGTGGGAAAAATTGCAAAGAGTTTCCTTGCTCTCAAAATCTTACTTTAACAAGTCTTCTTTAGTGGCTAGGCTTTGGAACTTAGCTTCTGTGATTTCTATCATTCTTGGAAAAAAGGGGGAAATGCAAATACAAATTAGGGTGCAACTGAATACCCTTGTATCTGGTTTGACTACTTGATGACAAGATACTTTGGGTCATCAGGATTGGGTTCAGAAAGTTTGGAGAGATTATGGCCAATTTCTGAAATGTAGAGTTGCTTGCACTTTCTAGTTCCAGCTTTGTCACCTGCTCATTTATTTGCAGATTCTTGCACAACATATCAAGGCAGTTCTTCCAGGGTTGAGAGCACATATAAGCAATGCATTGGTTGCTTTTGCAAAGGAGCTTGTAAACTATGGAGAAATCACTGAGTCCAAGGCATGTAATAGTATTTGGATTTGTCTTTCTGACTTGTATTTTTTTACTATATAAATATATTTCTTACAGTGGATGACATCTACAATGTTGTCTACTTTTGCTGGCTATGTCACCTTATTCTGTTTTACAGTTTTCTTTGTTTTTTCCTCCAATAGGCTGGTCAGGGTGCTCTCCTTCTGACTATTCTTTCAAAATACTGTGAAGGTACCTAACTATTCAGACCTTCTTGATTCTTAGCTCCTTAACAATCTTTATGCCTCTGATATCCTATATTCCTACTAATAATCCCCTTCCTTTATAGTTTTTAACTGATATTCCACATATAATTGAATTTACAACTTTGGTATTAGTATTTCAAACTTTTCGCTGGTGAAACAGCATTCTCCTCTGTGTTAGAGGGAAAAAATGAGGACACGCCTACAACTGAGCTTTCAGGAGGAGCACGAATTCAATATATTTTTCAATCAATATTCGTGAAGTGCCTAGAGGTATATATATTTGTATTTACATGAGAAGTTATCATATTTATATTGATGCTATGCCAAAATCCGTGTATAGATAACTGAATTAATCCTTTCTTGATTATGGTTTACTTTGTGAGTGTTGACAACATGATGGTAAAGAAAATCTTCTGCTTTAAATCTATAGATGGTCACCAAATTTGAAAGCTGGGTATAGGGTATTGGAGCTTATAGTTCTTTTTTCTGTGTTTCACATAGACACTGACTTTAGAGAAGATCTAATCTTGCATTAAAACCTTTCTGAAATAATCGAATCTCTAGTTTGTGGCTTCCCTGCTATGGAATTTTACATATCAAAACCAGCATCAACTCCCCTCTCCTTGCCAAGTTACTAATGTCTGAATCTGTGTTCATGTGTTTGTTGAATTTGCAGATTGGAAAATAGACACCAAAGAATGTAATTTTTTTTTGTTTAAAGAATCTTTTGAAACTCATCCTGAATTCTTTGGACATTTTATCAACAAATAAAATGGGAGCTATCTGATCGAAATTTTTAGTGAAGAAATAAAAAAAAATGGTTAAATGAACTAATGCAGTTGTTTATTTCATTCATGTGATTTAAGCACTGGTGATCTAATCTATTTAGGATCATAATAAATATTACTGATATCATTAGATGATTTGACATGCTCAATAGGTTAACAATTGGAGTTTTCCCTTTCTTATTCCATGGTATTTGCCTTATTTTGATCTCAAAAATGTTTTTCTTCATTTCATGTGGAATGATGGTCAGTTGAGTCTTTTGGTAACGCCACATTTTAGTAGTGATATTTTCGCTTTAGTGCTTTGGCCATTCTTAATTGTATTAAGTATGGATGTCACACAGAGGGTTGCATTCCCCAAGGGTCAATAAGAGTAAACAGTGACGGTAATAAAAGGTAGAATACATTACAGATGCTGTAACACAGCAAAGGCATTAAATGCTTATTTGGAATTTTATGCCTTGCCTATTGAATGTTTGACATAAATATTGCCCTGTTCTCAAAATATCCATTCTTCTCGCTCAAGACATATTTTTTCTTTTTTAATAAGTTCTTTTCTTCAAAATCTGTCATATATAACATGCAAAAATGCTTGTGGGACATGCCTGAAACCGTTGAATTTTTCTGTTTTTTTAGCTTTAGGAATATTTTTATTTTTATTATATAACCCTTTTATAGCGCTACATAAACCTTTAACAATTAAAATGTTTTTTACTTGTTAGATTTAATTAATTTATACTCTAAATTATGACACAATTTTGAAGCTTAGGATACTCTTGAAAAATTTCTCTATCTTTTACTGCAATGAATTTGAACAAATCCCAGATTTGCTATTTCTTATTCAATGGAAAAAAGTCCGCACATGAGCTAAATAAACTTGGGATAGGCTGTTACAGGTCAACAGTGTCATCCCTTAGTTATTGCATGGAAATTGGATGTGATAAAACAGAATTAAAGCTTTTACTATTAGATAAAAAACATAATGCTTGTTTCTTTGAGCTTGATGTAATTAAATGGACCTTGCAGGAAGTTGATCCATGTGAGGATTTGACGGACGGTGATATTCGAACTGCCATACAAAATGCAACTGGACCTAGATCAGCATTGTTTGTTCCTGATGTAGGTGTTTGTTGGATTTCTCTGTTTTTGCCCCTTTGCTATTTCCTCAGTATTTTTTTTTTTTTAAATAAAACCTTTTGTGCTCAAATTATTCTCAATTCGTATATCAATTAAATGACTTCTGTTCCTTCTTGAGGATATTTTTAAATTTTTTTTTATCTGTTTCCATGCAATTAGGTGCCATTTGAAGTTCTTGTGAGAAGACAAATAGCTCGGCTATTGGATCCAAGCCTTCAATGTGCTAGGTTTATATACGATGAATTAATAAAGGTAAGGATTAATGGCTTGCCATTTCTTCTGCGCTTTACTTCACCATCCTATTAACATACTTGTATATATGTATTGTTTCTTCAGATCAGCCATTGCTGTATGGTGAATGAGCTGC
Source organism: Inga laurina (assembly GCA_963855925.1). NCBI lineage: Eukaryota > Viridiplantae > Streptophyta > Magnoliopsida > Fabales > Fabaceae > Inga > Inga laurina. Next base: position 28,327,034 of record OY979701.1, read on the forward strand.
AGCGGTTTCCTTTCTTAAGAAAGCGTATAGATGAAGTCATAGGGAACTTTCTGCGAGAAGGTCTTGAGCCCTCAGAGAATATGATTGAGCACATTATAGAAATGGAGGTATGTGGGATTCCAAATTCTTTTAAAGATAGAAGGGAAGGTGTATATATGCTTCATTGGTTCCACCTTCTCTATCTACTCCTATAATCATGTCATTAGTGGCCAAGCAATGATAGATATTCAAACTGCGGTAAATTTTCGATGACCATGCTTGCTTCTGCTATACAAACCCTTCCAACAAAGTGATTTATGCCACTAATGGTGCCCTAAATGGAAACCGCTGACATGCTGCTAGGCAGCTAGTTAGTGTCGATTTTTATGGTCAGTCTATCATTGCAAAACATTCAACTTCCTTTTACTAATTTAATTTTAAATTACACAAATTTGCAGATGGACTACATAAATACTTCTCACCCAAATTTTATTGGTGGAAGTAAGGCATTAGAGATTGCAATGCGACAGATGCAATCTTCTAGGATTCCTCCCTCAATTTCAAGGCAACGGGTATCCATGATTATATTTCTCATCAAGTTTCATCCATATACGTCTATGTAGAGGATTATAATATACTCTCACACCTTAACTTGTCTCTCCACCCTTGTTAATATCTGATAGGATGGTATGGAAACTGATAGGGGATCAGCCTCTGATAGGTCTCCAGGTATTTTTCGAAGGCAAGCTAATGGATTTGTGGCTGATCAGGTATGTAATTGTTGGATTATTTGTGTGTTATCAATTAGAGTAGATAATTTCTATCCATAAACAGTTTATTTCTTTAATTTGTAGTTTGAAGGGTTCAAGATATTTAGCAGAGCATAAACTACATTTTATACTCTTTTGGTGAATTGGCTAAAAATAACCGCCCCTGGGGTTAATGAGAGAAAAACATTTTAATCTCTCAAGTCTTTCATTAATTCCTTGTGATATTTTTTAATTGCCACCTATCCACTTCTAGTCCTAATAAAAATTGTCTAAGATGATTACCTATTCCATTGATAAAGGTATGTTTTACTTACACCCTAAACAATTTCATAATCTTTGGAGCCCATTCTTTGGATTATGAGGACACTTGGAAACAAACACTATAGGCTTCATTTCAATAACAGTCTCCAAACACTAGGAAACGCTTAAAGCGACAAGTGAAAGAAACTTTTAGCAATGAAGTCGTTCATTTTTTCTGATCTACCTTCCACTATGTTAGCTGGAGATGCTTTCTTTCTATGTGCTTTTTCTCTTAGTTTCCTATTTTCTAGAAAGGAATAAAGAAAGGAAGGGTGAAAACCTATTATTTTAGCACTTTCATAATTATTTTAGACAAATTTACCCCTGGACGTAGGTGTAACCTACCCTCTTTCAAGCTTATGGAGATTACCGAGAAAGTGGAAGGTGCTGATTTTCTAGCAACAGATTTGCCACGACCAGTCTCTTCCCGCCTTCAGGACAAGGCTTATTTCCAGGGGGGAGTAATGTTAGGATCCAACAGATGGATATGGGGTAGTTTCATTGATAAGGGATAGTTTCATGTATTAGTTATTTTTTAAATGGGTGGTTTTATGCAGTAGTTATTTTATCTTATCTGTGTGTTTGCAGTTGTGTGTCTTTGGTTATTGTCAGCTTTTATTGTCAAGACTGTATAAATAGGTGTTTGTAGGTGTTTTATGAGATGAAGAAGTATTATACAGAAAGTTATCCTTCTCTTACTTAGAGTTTCCGATTCTGGCTCAAGTAAACCTAATTCCCTAATATTCAGCTCAAGTTCTATCAGCACTACTGAGGCAACTCAGTGATAACACATTCAATGGTACATTATAAACCACAGGTGGTCAGTTTGTTTGATCAAATCATGGGTTAAATTGTAATTTTCCCTTTCACTTAATTAGCGTCCCGTAGTTATTACTTAAATTACTTAAATTACTTAAATTCTTACAAAACTAATTCTTGACAGGTTCATCCTGGTGGTCAACCTGCATTGGATGTTGGAAGGGCTGCATCCTCTGGTAATCCTTTTTTACCATTTAAAGTTTAAGTATTCTGTGGATTGGTGATATGTGTTCATTCATACTTGTTATTAAAAATAATCTAATAATTTTTACTATTTAAACTAATTTTGGTGATGCTCTTTTTCTTTATCAGGAACCTTTGGTAAATCAAGTTGGGTTATTTCATCCATTTTTGGCGGTGATAGCCGTCTATCTCTGAGAGAGAATACATCAAGTAGAAGACATAGTGAAACAATTCACAATATAGAACAATCCTCTACGATCCATTTAAGAGAGGTATATCTATTAATTTGTTAATTGAATCAAATGTTTCTTGCATGTAAATTTGCCTAATGTGCTTGGGTCCATGTAGCCCCCTCCTATCTTGAGGTCATCTGAGAGCAATTCAGAGACAGAAGTTATTGAGATTGCAGTCACGAAGTTGCTTTTGAGATCATATTATGACATCGTTAGAAGGAATGTTGAGGACTTCGTACCAAAAACAATTATGCACTTCTTGGTATTTCATATCCTTCTGCTAAGCTTTGCAAATTTCGTGTTTATAAACTTAGATACTGTTATGATAATGTAGATTGGTTGGTTGGTTGGATTCATATGATAGGGTGGTAAGGATCAGAGTAAGTAGCTAGTAATAACATGTAATAAATCTGATGGATATCATCTTATCCATGAAGTGTGGAAAATGGTATCTGTATGGTAAACACATTTGAAAACCATTTGGTGCTTCTTTTGTCTTATTATCATAGCTGCCAGGTGGCATTCTTTTTGTGTGCTTAAAAATAAATGACTCCAACCAATATTTTTGTCCATGACGTATTTAGTTTGGATATGTTGGCTTTTTAAACCTTTTAAATATTGACTATATTCTTTATGTCCATTCTGTTGAAACTATTAAGCGTTTGTGTTCCTGAATTTTCAAAGCTATTCAAATCTGACAACGTTGAGCCATATGCAGGTAAACAATACCAAACGAAGCATGCACAATGTTTTTATTCAAAAGCTTTACAGGTGATCTCATGGCCCTCTAATTCATATATTTTTTTCAAGGATTATCTGAAGCTGTGTCTTGCTGATTGTGTTCTGTATGTTTCCATTCAGAGAGAGCCTGTTTGAAGAGATGTTGCAAGAACCTCATGAGGTAGCTGGGAAAAGAAGGCACTGTCGAGAAATGCTACAAATTTATCAACAGGCTTTTAATGTGGGTAATTAATAGTCTTATTATTTTTAACCAAAAACAGAATCTAATAGTATTTCCATTCTGTTATATGCCAAGCTAGGTTCTCCTCTAATTGAGATCGTTTCTTTGATGTTCTTTTGATAATCATGATACATGGTGCCTCTTGCTTTCTTGATTGAGTAGTCTTAATCGTATTTCCATTCTGTCTTTGTTATTTGCATATTTTTAAGTCCACTAGCTTTCAACACAACAAAATTTGGAGTAATGAAATGTGGCTGTCCGTATTTCCTCTTGGTAGGAGTTGAACGAACTGCCTCTTGAAGCTCAAACAGTTGAAAGGGGTTACAGTCTCTGTGAACCAAATTGTCGGCCTAATACTTGTCGAATGCCAACATCATCAGCGGATTCTGCTAGCAGTCCTAGAAGGTCTTCTTACTCTGGGAAGCTTCAACCGCCACTCCATGTTAATTCAGATTCCAATGGAAGTGTGATGCCGTCGGGTTATTAATCCGCGGTTGATTTATGAGCTGGCTGAGCATGGTTGTTGAACCAAGTATTCTACTGAAGGATTTTTTTCCTGAGCTGGCCAGCAGGAAGTTGTTATTCCTTTTTCTACTTTAGTGTTAGAAGTTGCTTGCTACTTTTTCTTACAAAATTTTCTCTCTTGTCCCATTCATATAGCATTGGTATTATTTGCAAGGCTAGAAAAAGAATAAGGGGACCAGATTTTGGCCCTTTGATAGGAAATTAGTTTTCAATAAATGTTATGGCATGTATATTTCTGAACCTTTTGATGTGCTCTGATATTATTCATAGCATTTTTCCGAGGTTGAGTTCAGTTTTTAGCTGTTGTGATTATCTTAAGGAGACGACAGCAGACAACATTGTCATTATTATAGTAGTAGTAATTTTTTGGTGGGGTTTTCTCCTCAAAATCTTGGTAATTTACTTGTAGTTTTTTGATTGTTCAGGGGTGAATGAAACAATTAAATACCCTTGATTTGTTGAAGGGCAAAGAGTTTAGGAACTAATTTTTGTCATGGCATCATATCTTTTAGTTGCCCTCCCTTGAATTCTTTGTTGGAGGAAACATTTTGTTGGCGCCCTCAACTCATCTGAAGGCTAACATTGACAATCACTTTCACTCGGAAGCAGTTTTTCAAACTTTTACCAACCACAAGCTTCTGATTTGGCGGGATATTTTCTCATTATTATGTGTTCTCAAAGACCAGTGTTAATGTTGTTTCTTCCCCATTTTTTCGTAGTTTTTGACTTAATGTTTTTATCATTTATTTTGTATAACCATGTAAAAGGGCAAAGAGCAGCTTTATAAAAGGTTGGTAGATTTTTCAAGGAATGTATACAGGAATCAATATTTATTAGTTTAAAGGGTTAAAGGGTTTTTTTTTGTCCTGGAAGTATTGTCTCAAGGGCAATGTTGCCCCGAAAGTCTCATTTGGGGCAATTTTGCTTCGGAAGGTTCAAATGTGTGGTAATTTCACCCTGATCATTATTATAATTAAGTTGGCCAAATTTAGGGGTAAATTTGCTCTAAAGTGAAAACTTCCAGAGTAAATTTGCCCTTGAGATAACGACAAAATTGCTCTAGAAGTTTCAACTTATAAGCAAATTTGCTCCTAAATTTGGTCAACTAATAGTCAAATTTAATTGGGATAACGGTCAGGGAGAAATTGCCCCACATTTGAAACTTTTGAGGCAAAATAGCCCCAGATAAGACTTTCGGAGTAAAATTGCCCTTGAGCCAATACTTCTAGAGTAAAAATGGCCTTTAACCCTAGCTTAAAAATACAAAACCTTTATGAATTTTAGGCTAGTTATATATAACCTCTGATGTTTTTTTTTTTGGGTGGGTAATACAATGGGGGCAATTTCCAAACCTTTAACGTTTTAATTTTAACCTTTTTAATGTTTTAATCTTTAACATTAAACACCCAAAGTTAATGTTAGAATTAAAACGTTAAAACTGTTAGATTTAAACTTTAAAACACTAGATTAGGCAAAGAAAACATAAAAATCAAGGAACGAAAAATCGGATCGGTCAACGAACCGGTCGCGGTACAGGTTTAAGGGTCAGTGGGTCAACCGAGGTCAGACCGGTAATCGAATCGGTGATCAAACCGGTCGTATTAAAATATTATAATTGAATTGAAAATAACAAAATAATCATCATTCATAACCAATAACATTAAAATAGTTAAAACATAACTAATATCAAAATGTAGTTAAAACATAACAATATCAATCATCATTCATCAAACATAACTAACATTAAAATATAGTTAAAATATATCATAGTTAAAATATATCATAGTTAGTTGTTTCCACTCTCGAGTATTATTATGTTATTCATTCCAATGAAAAGACTTGCCCTATATTATATATAGGGGTCTTTTCACCTAAAACATTTTTAAAAAATGACGGCTTTTTAAGCAAAAACAATTTGGAGTTCGTACACCAAATTAATGGACTCCATATTCTGGTTTACTATGCAAAAGGCAAAGGCAAAGGCATAGTTTTTCACTCCCTCACACTCTTCCACAGATGCGCGTGGGTGTCATGTATGTTTGTGTGTCTGTGTGTCAGAGATAGCGGGGGGTGACCCATCAAAATCTATGGCTGACCTTGCTTGAGGGGTGAAGTAAGTGAGATGTGATAGAGACTAAACATAGAGGAACAGCCAAGGCATATTAAGAGAGTGAGCTAAGAAAGAGAAAGAGGCTAGAAAGAGAGGATGGATATTATCTATTGGAGCTAGATTCGAGCGTGTTTGGTTTTATCCTAGAGATATGAAATGAAACAAACAAGAAACCAGATCACTATCTGCAAGACTCCGCAGCTCTCTGTAATTGCCATTGCCGCCGTCGCTGGTTGCTCCTCTTTGCTCGCCGTCTTCGCCGTCGTCACTCGTCGTTCAAGCAACCACGGCCGATTGGAGCTAGGGCACAGCGTCAGGACTCGAGAGGGAAGGGGATCTGATTTTGAAACTCGCCTCACTCTCGCGCTCTGCTTTGGTTCTGTTTCTCTTATCTCTGCCAATTTTTTTTAATGTGTTTTGGGACAAAATTTCATTTTTTTGGGTGACTCGGTCAAACCGCCTGACTCGGCGGTTTGGCCGAGTCACAGGCAAACTGGCCGGGACCGAGTCGACCCCCCTCCCCTCACAGATAGCTAACCGGACTGGGCCTGGGACCGGTTCATCGGTTTTCTGGTCTGACCGGCCGGTCCGGTCCGATTTTTCTTTCATTTTAAAAATTAAACACCATGGAGTTATATGCATATGATCCAGAATTCTAGGATTTCTTAGCATTTTAGCGTTTTTTAAAAATAGGGAAAATCCCTCAAAAAGAACTTTTAAATTAGTAAAAGACGCATAGGTGCTCCGAAATTTAATATCTCAGATCAGTGCGAGTGCCTGAACTGGAATACTAGAATTGAATATAAAATGACAGATTTAGCCCTCTGATGAAAGAAAAGAAGTTGATGATAAAAGAAGGTGACGCGATACAGGGTGAGCGTCAGCGCGCGGGAACGTAAGTGGGAGGTGAGACAAACAGGAGTGAGGTATGTATTTTCTTGAGTCGACAATGTTGTTCCCCCGCGTGGTCGAGCTGAAGCAAAACCATTCTCGTCAATTGGTGAAGTTGTGACACGGTGTTGAGATGTAGGAAATTGTGATTTTATTGTTGTGAGAATGTTATACATACAATTGCGAATGACTTTAGTGAAGTTGTGAAACAAAACCTATGAAAACCCAAAGATAACCTGCGAAAATCGAATGTTATCCCGTGAAAACATTATCGGAGTTTGTGAAAACCTAATGAAAAGTTGGTAAATATGTGTAGAGGTCAATTTAGGTGAGGAAATTGTGAAATTCATAGAAGAACTTGTGAATCCTTATATAGAACTTGTGAATGATTCTCCATAAGTTGTGAGACCTTATTTAACTGTGGGGAGATAGATTTTTCCAATTGTTGTGGTTGTGATGGGAAGGTTGTTAATTAAATGGTATGAGAATGCAACCCACTTGACTCTGCTATCATGACCTTCTAAAACATACTTAACCATAGTAGCTATGCTACCAAAAAGATCTGTGTTCATGTAACCCAATGTAAGTACACATTAAACTCGAGATTAATAAGGTGGTTATATTTGATCTTCAGCAGAGGATAGTTCTTGGTGATATTCAGATACCCTTTGTGAAGTATGTTGTTTGGTCTAATGATATGGAACGTGTTACCTTGCTCTGCAAACATGGCATTGTCATCGCTAGCAACAAGCTTGTGCATCAATGTACCCTGCATGAGACAATCAGTGTAAAAAGTAGAGGCTGGGATGACAATGGTGTTTTTATTTACACAACTTTAAATCACATCAAATATTATCTTCCAAACGGAGATAATGGCTAATAAAAACACTTGATGTCCCAGTTTATATTTCAAAGATTTCTGGAAATACAATCTTCTGTTTGGATCACGATGGGAAAAGCAGGGCTATAGTTGTTGATGCTACCGAGTATTTATTCAAACTTTCTCTGCTGAGGAAAAGGTATGATCTTGTTATGAATATGATAACAATCTAATCTAATGAGGTAGAAACAAGATCCTGTTAAAGCACACATTAAACTCGAGTTTGATGAAATTTATACTCGAGTTTTGCTTAGCACTGGAGGGTAACCGAAGAGTGATGGTGTGAAGCCGCATCAAACTTGAGGTGTTCAGAAGCTAACTCCAGTGTGTACTTGTATTACTTCCGCATGACGACTCGAGTTGGCCCATATATAACTCGAGTTATAAACATCACTGGAGGGTAACCAGATAGTGCGTGTTTCAAGCTGCATTAAACTCGAGTTGTAAAGAACAGACGACAGTGAGGCAGTGTTATGAATCCACGGACGGACTCGAGTTTCTAATCTAAAAACTCGAGTTATCCTGATCACTGTAGGGTAACCGAAGAGTGATGGTGTCTAGTAGAACCAAACTCGAGTTGTACAAAACTCACTCCAGTGCGTTCCTGTGTTCAATCCGCATGTGGACTCGAGTTGGCCCATTAGAAACTCGAGGTTTCTCCATCACTGGAGGGTAACCAGAGAGTTATCCTGTCAATATACACAGAACTTGAGTTGTAAATAACACACTCCAGTTAGGTGGTACTGTCAATCCATGGTTAGACTCGAGTTTACCAATTAAAACTCGAGTGAAGATCATCATTAGAGGGTAACTGGAAAGTCAGGAACAAAAAGGGGAAGAAGGACTCGAGTGGATTGATTATAACTCGAGTTAAACAGCCCTCCACTCTTTAAATCCCTCAATCCCTAAACATTTCTGTTGACTCCACTCGACCTCCGACTACTATAGCCCTCGAGTTAACTGAAGAGAAATTTACTATTAGTCCGTTGTTGTTTGTTCTGTCTCATAAGTTATCACCGTCATCCTATATTTATCCCTGTTTTTTAGCGCATATACAGAGGATCCTACAAAATAAGTAAAGGTTATCATAATAAAGCTGAACCAACTTTCTTTGCTATTCTTTGTTAGCAAAGGTTATCATTTCTTTTCCATCAGGATTAGATTGTCCGACTGGTAGCTGTTGTTTCTTGTTGGACATTAATTGTTATGAGTTGACTGGTTGGCTAGAAGAGAATGCGCAAGCGCACTCACACGGCTGAGTGATTGGATCATTTTGTTTTAGTTCCTTTAGAAGTGCATGCAAGATATATAGAACTGGTTTTTAAGATTTCACTTTTGGTTAGTCTGATAATCAATTCAGAGGAAAACGATGCAATTGGTTCGTAAAACCTTGGGCGCCAATGCTGTACGCTCATGCCTGTACATGCATCTGTCTGCAATAACTCTAGATGATTAGATTAAGATAATCGCATGTCAAACTCCTAAAGTTTTGAACCTACTTTGGGAGCCTGCATATCAATATATCCTCTAAGACGATGTTTAACAATGGCAGAGTAAAAGCAAACATCTTACAGAAGTTGAGTTTTGCTTATTGTGTTTGTATAAGAGTTTTTTTTTCAGAGAGTAGTTACATGATATTCTCCTCATGAAACCTGTCAGCTCCTTTTCATGTATAAACTGAAAATTTTGACTTTAATAAAAATACTTGATTATCCATGTTTGAAAATGAAGGAGTAAATTACTAATTTGGATATCGACCTTTTATATGAGGTGTTATAATTAAGTTTTTGTTCTATTTGATCAAGGTTGAGGAAGTGAAACCTTTCTTTAACTGTTTGTCAGGATCCTCTTAGAAGTGCTGTTGTAGATTCTTGTATACGAGTCACAGACAATGGGAGGGAAAGCATTAACAGAAAAGTATAAGCACAATTTCTTTGTGGTTTAATGTTAATATTTGTCTCAACTTTCTGTTCCAATCAATATGCACCAATGAAATATGCTTAATAGGAATTCCTTGCACAAATTGCAGGTATTCTTTATATTTACTATTTACAATACTTCAAATCACTGTGATCAATTAAAGGTGAGATCACTATTAGGCTAAATTTTTTTTATGAAATTTTAATGCTAAATCAAGTAATGTGAATGTTATAGTTAGGAGCAAGCCGCCCTAACTATATTAATGCTAAATCAGGTATTCTTTATATTTACTCTTTAGAAACTTTTGCTATGAATCTATGCATTATGCTCCTGATCTTGGTGATATTCCTGTAGCTTGCTCTAAGAGGAGATGTCAGTCATTTAGGTAAAGTAACTGACTTTTTCATGCAATATGAAAAACACTTGTGTTGCAATGAATTTTCAAGATGTCTGAATCGAAAAACTTTGAATTATTATTCACTTGTGATGTTATCTTGATATTTTTATTGCATACCCCTTAATACTATTGGTGTTTTTATGCTTATAGATTAAGTGGTTTTAGCAGGAAAAACCACTCAAATACTTTAGATTGGACTCTTTTTTCTTCTACAAATTTGGATCCTATGACATCTGATGTTGTTGCTCCTTCACCCTGGATAATCTTTGGTTGCCAAAATGGTAAACGTTATAATTCAGATTTTGTTGATTGTGGTAGTTAAAATTATGCATACATATTCACATGGGAATGTTGGTAAATTTTCTGTTCAGTAATTGTTTTATGAAGAAAATTGAATAATTCAATATGGTCTTATCTCCTAAGTGGGATGATTACCCTGCAATGTTGTGAAAATGGCAAACTCGATTTGTGAAAGTCTAATAGGATGTTGTGAAAATGTAAGACTGTGTTGGTAAACTCGAGTTATCAATAGACAACTCAAGTTCTGCATCCAATAAGCCTAATCACTCGCCGGTTACCCTCCAGTGACGATATGAACTTGAGTTATGAATGGCAAACTCGAGTTGTGAAAGTCTAACAGGATATTGTGAAAATGTAAGACTGTGTTGGTAAACTCGAGTTATCAATTCATAACTCAAGTTATCAATTCATAACTCGAGTTCTGCATCCTATAAGCCTAATCACTCGCCGGTTACCCTCCAGTGACAATATGAACTCGAGTTGTGAATGGCAAACTCGAGTTGTGAAAGTCTAACGGGATGTCGTGAAAATGTAAGACTGTGTTGGTAAACTCGAGTTATCAATTCATAACTCGAGTTCTGCATCCTATAAGCTAATCACTCGCCAGTTACCCTCCAGTGACGATATGAACTCGAGTTGTGAATGACAAACTCGAGTTGTGAAAGTCTAACGGGATGTTGTGAAAATGTAAGACTGTGTTGGTAAACTCGAGTTATCAATTCATAACTCGAGTTCTGCATCCTATAAGCTAATCACTCGCCGGTTACCCTCCAGTGACGATATGAACTCGAGTTGTGAATGGCAAACTTGAGTTGTGAAAGTCTAACGGGATGTCGTGAAAATGTAAGACTGTGTTGGTAAACTCGAGTTCTGCATCCTATAAGCTAATTACCCGCCGGTTATCCTCCAGGTGACGATATGAACTCGAGTTGTGAATGGCAAACTCGAGTTGTGAAAGTCTAACGGGATGTCGTGAAAATGTAAGACTGTGTTAGTAAACTCGAGTTATCAATTCATAACTCGAGTTCTGCATCCTATAAGCTAATCACTCGCCGGTTACCCTCCAGTGACGATATGAACTCGAGTTGTGAATGACAAACTCGAGTTGTGAAGGTCTAACAGGATGTCGTGAAAATGTAAGACTGTGTTGGTAAACTCGAGTTATCAATTAATAACTCGAGTTCTGCATCCTATAAGCTAATCACTCGCCGGTTACCCTCCAGTGATGATATGAACTCGAGTTGTGAATGGAAAACTCGAGTTCTGCATCCTATAAGATTCGATTTCGCAGGTTATCTTTGGGTTTTCATAGGTTTTGTTTCACAACTTCACTGAAGCCATTCGCAACTGTATGTATAACATTCTCACAACAATAAAATCACAATTTCCTACATCTCAACACCATCTCACAACTTCACCAATTGACGCGTTCATATGATGTTTTAACGGTTTAGAAATTTCAAAAGTTGCAATTCAAACTTCCTCACTTAACAACAGAATTTCACAACTTATTTTACAACCTTCCTCATTACGTTTTATCCACATTTCCCAAACTTATCTTAACCCATGCACATTCTCACAACAGAGTTCATAGGTTTTGTCACCGTTACATTTTATCCACATTTCCCAAACTTATTTTAACCCATGCACATTGAACCGCCATTCTAATCACCTGGAGAAGTTAAAATGAAATACATTTTTTAACACAACCACTTACCGAACTTCAGCATCGAAGCTCAAATTCACATCCGAACACCAGTACCTCTGCAACTATCCAATGCCTTTCACCACAACCTCTCCTTGCCTTCGCTTCTCCTCAAATCCACCCCAAATTCACCCCACAGTGTCGCTGCCACTATCCTCTCTCAACGCCACGGAACCAGGGTCGACCAACGGCACCGACGACGCCAGAAGAAGATGAAGAGTCCCGACCGCGTTTTCGCACAATTTTGCCCTTCTTATCACGGCTCCCTCAACGTTTTTCAATTTAAAAACTTCCAGGGTTACGCACGTCATTTTGTCTCAAATTCAATATCCCAGTTCAGGCACTCGCACTTTTTTGGAAATATGCAATTTCGGATCACCTTTTTGTCTTTTACTAATTTAAAAGTTCTTTTTGAGGGATTTTCCCTTAAAAATATTTTTTCATATCTATTTTATACCAACTTTTAAAAGTTGGACCAAAGCGAGTCATGATTCAAACGATTGGAATGGTCCAGTTGTTTGGTTGAACTAGTGACACAATAATTAAATAAAAACAATATTATATACATGTAATGATAATATAAATGTAAAAAATAAATACCTGAATATAATACATATAGATATGGTAGGTATACATTATTAATTAATAAAGACGAGATAAAAAAATAATGCAAATCAATGAGATGAAAAAGTAATTTTTAAAATAAAAAATATAATCTTTGAAAAATATTTTATAATTTAAAAATAAAAAATAAAAAATAAAAAATAAAAATCAAACATGAAATTATAATTTATAATTTATAATTATATAAAAATGCGCATCCACCCTCAGTTTAAATCTCTTTATTACTTGAGCATAATATCCACATATCATGCTATCCAAAGAAAAAATTTTCAAATTTGTATCTCTGGTGGTGCGAGTGTTTGAGTAACACCAAAACCACGGTTTTAGAAGTCATTTTTAACAAATACTCCATTTACAACTTTAGTATCAATATTAACAATTCAGGTATCTATATTGACAACTTTTGCCGAAGGAATTAAAAAAAGAAAAAAAGACCGCCGGAGCTCCGGCAAAAGTTATTAAGAAATATTCAACAAATATCCCATTTTCAACTTTAGTATCGCTATTAACAACTCAAGTATCAATATTGACGAGTTTTTCATGAGAAATGCAAAAAAATATTAGACTGCCAGAGCTCCGGTGAAAGTTATTTGGAAATATTTAACAAATACCCCGCTTATAACTTTAGTATTACTATTGCCAACTCAAGTATCCATCTTGATAATTTTGCCTAAGAAATTCAAAAAGAATATATTAGGTGACCTTTTACAACTTTAGTATCGCTATTAATAACTCAAGTATCTATATTGACACTTTTTGCTTGAGAAATTCAAAAGAAAAAATATTAGACTGTTAGAGCTCGCCGCCAGGGAGCTCCAGTCATTGGTCACCGACGCCGGAGCTTCGACAACCAATCGCCGGCAAGGACACTGCAACTCTGGGGATTGGCCGCTGCCGAGGGTCATCAGCACTGGAGTTTTGGCAGCCGCCAAGGGGTTTTAGTGATATTCTTTTAAAATAAATAAAAAGTAAGGCACTTATATAATTTCACACATTTATCAACATTTCTAAATTCCAAATCCGTTAATTTGGAATTATTGAAATTTACCACCCTTATTTATCATTTACATATTTTGACACTATTTTTTTATTTATCATTTTCCCTTGTTTATGAGTTATAGAGATATGGTAATACGGGTTAGACAAGTGGGCTCAACTCACCAACCTGTCAAAAAATTATTTATTTGGTAGCCTCCTGACAAATGTGTATTTGATTGAAAATATTGCAGTTTCTACAAATGGAGATCACAAAAGATATTTATACATTTATGTCTTGAACACTTTTCTATTCTTAAGTATGGATTGATTAGCATGACAAAAAACCAAGGTTATTAAATATGGACTGGCCACTGAACTGATTTGGGTAGTGGGTTAAAAGTTAGTCAGATCGGAGTCAAACCGGGGCTGAACCGGTGAGGAAGTGAACTTAAACGATAATATTTTTTGGAATAATTTTGAAATTTGATAATTTTTTAGGATCAAATGATAATATTTTTGAGTGATTCTTAGTTTTATTAGAAAGTAGACATCTCAAGCTTTCCATAGAATCTTAATTTATAATTTTTGAAAATATGTAGAATTAAATATGAATTTTTGAAATCAGGAAAATCAGAATAAATGTTGAACCGGTCGGACCGGACCGGTTAGATGGCCGGTTCGAAAGTTCCCATGGTCGAACCGGCCGGTCCGGTCTTAATAACCATGCAAAAAACATGAAATTTATTAATTATAACTAATAACTATAAATTGTGTTCTAATATTATGATTTTTTGTAAGTTAAAGTACTTTATTAAGATATTCCACGCTTAGTTAGTATGTTTTGTGTAAAAGATATTAACTACTTTATCTTCTTTTTAAATCTATTATCTAATAAAAAAAGGTTACTATCCATCATTTTGTGTGTGCAGGTTTAATACCCAAAGAAATAGGCAATCTTGTTAGACTTGAGGGGTTAGATTTATCAATCAACCGTTTCAGTGGAAATTTTCCTTCGAATATATTCGATATTTCATCATTGAAATATCTTTCCATAGGATGTAATTCTCTCTATGGCCTTCTCCCACCAAATTTAGGAATTGGCCTTCCCTATTTGGAGGAATTAATATTATCCGGGAATGAGTTAACTGGACATATTCCAGAAAGCATCTCAAATGATTCTAAGCTCTTTATGTTAGACATGGGCGCATCTGTGCACACGCCCACACAGGAGGTCTCTCTGGCGTCTGATCGGCTCGTCCCCGGAGATTCGCCGCCATCCGAGCCTCGCATGGGCGTCACGCGCCGCCTCCAGATCTGCCAGAGATCCACGCGCCGGCGCGTGAGAGCATTTTCCGGCACCGTTGCTGCCGCTGTTTACTGTGTTCAGACCGACTCACCGCCGCTGTCATCTCCCATGTGGTTGTGCGTCGTGGGTACTCACCATTTTCGGTTTGGTTGCTAATTTGTCCATTTGCACGTCAGTTTCTCTGTTTCTGGGCATCTGTTTCTCTGTTTCTGGTTCTGTTCTGGTTGTTGTGTCTGGTTCTCTATTTCTGGCTCTGCTTCTGGTTGGCCTATGCACTCCTTTGCTTTTTTGAGGGTTGAGTTTGCGGTGCTGTTTTTGCTAGCTCTTGCTTAGGGCTGTTTGGTTGTTGTGGTGGTGAGGCCACTCCATTTGCTGTCTTGATTGTTGATTATTTCTACTTAGAAGGGTTTTACGTGCATTGATGGCTGACTCTAAGGCTAGTGTCACTACTGAAATTATTCCTGTGACTAATAAAATCACTGAGCACAAATTGACCTGGACAAATTATATGGATTGGAGCAAAACCGTCCTCATGTACTTGCTTAGTATTGAGAAGGAGGGCCATTTGACTGATACGCCTCCCGCGGATGACCCTAAGATGACTTGGGCCCGAGCAGATGCCCGTTTATTCTTGCAAATCCAGAATTCTATTGACAGTGAAATCCTTCCCTCGGTTAGTCACTGTAATACGGTTAAGGAACTTATGAGCTGCTTGGAATTTCTGTACTCTGGGAAAGGAAATATTACTCGCATTCATGATGTCTGCAAGGGATTCTATCATGCTGAACAGTAGGGGCGTTTGTTGAAAAACTTTTATGTGGAGTTCAAGAAAACGTATGAAGAGTTAAAGATGTTAATGCCGCCTACCACTGACCTTAAGGTTCAGGTTGATAATATGGAGAAACTAGCGATTCTCAGCTTTCTTACTACCTTGGATCCTGCCTATGAGACTGTTCGTTCCCAGGTTCTGTCTAGTTCTGAACTTCCTTCACTTTAGGATGTGTACTCTTGTGTGCTACGTGCAGATAGTCTCTTACACCCGACTCCTACTCCGAATGCTAGTGCATTAGCTGGCCGTGGTCCCATTGATACCCGTCAACAGAATTTCGTACAAGCTGGCCATAGTATACCATACTCGACCTCTGCTGATTCACGGAACCAAGGTCCTCTACGCTCTAGCAACAATCCTCCGACTCCTGGTCCTATTGTCTGCTTCTATTGTAAGGAACCTGGTCATACCAAACGGTACTGTCGTAAGTTGCAGAACAAGCTACAACGTACTGGAGCTGCTCATGTGACCCAATCCTCCGATCCATCTGATAATGTTCCATCCACTCCGAGTGCACTGGTTACAGGTAACGGCGACTCATGCCTTGCTACTTCTTCCTCGAAGTGGATCATCGATTCCGGTGCCACTGACCACATGACAGGTAACCATCATTTGTTCTCTACGTATGCACCTTATGCCAACCCCTCTTTTATAACTATTGCCAATGGCTCGTCCTCTCGCGTCCTTGGCTCCGGCACTGTTACACCTATATCCTCTGTTTCTCTATCATCAGTCCTTAATGTTCCTGATCTTGCTTTTAACCTTCTGTCTCCCAGCAAGCTTACTCGCCAATTGAATTGTTTTATCTCACTTTTCCCTGACCATTGTGTGATTCAGGATCTTACGACAAGGCGGATTATTGGTAGGGGCTATGAATCTGGCGGCCATTACTTCCTTGACGATCGGGTGCCGCGTTCCGTTGCTTGCTCTGGTGGTTCTTCCCTTTTTGATATTCATTGTCGTCTAGGTCATGTGTCATTGTCATCCTTGAAGAGGTTGTATCCTCCGTTTCATGATTTGTCGTCCTTAGAGTGTGAGTCGTGTCAGTTTGCCAAACACTATCGTGTTCACCTGGCACCTCGCATCAATAAACGGGTTGCGTCCCCCTTTCATTTGGTTCATTCTGATATTTGGGGCCCTTGTCCTATCATGTCCACGTCTGGTTTTAAGTACTTTGTTACTTTCGTTGATGATTTCTCTCGAACCACCTGGCTTTATTTAATGAAAAATCGTTCCGAGTTATTTTCTCACTTTTGCAATTTTTGTGTTGAGATCAAAAACCAGTTTGGTATCTCTGTGAAAACCTTACGAAGTGATAATGCTAAAGAGTATTTTTTTGGCCAGTTTCACGACTATATGCTCACACATGGCATGATTCATTAGTCCTCGTGTGCCGATACACCTGCTCAAAATGGTGTTGCAGCTACCCATGGTTGGGATCTTCATCAGCCAGATGCTAAAAATGCTTTTTTAAATGGCGATCTGCTTGAGGAAGTTTACATGGAGCAACCACCTGGCTTTATTGCTCAGGGGGAGCATGGCAAGGTATGCCACCTTCAGAAGTCTTTATATGGTTTGAAACAGAGCCCTCGTGCTTGGTTTGACAGATTCAGTTCTGTGGTTAAGAAGTTTGGTCTGAATCAAAGTAAATGTGATCATTCTGTATTTTATCAATGGACAGACGCTGGTATGATTCTCTTAGTAGTCTATGTCGATGACATTGTTATTACAGGTGGTGATATGACAGGGATCTCGTCACTCAAGGTCTTTCTTAATTCCCATTTCCAAACAAAGGATTTGGGTCAGTTAAAGTACTTTCTTGGGATCAAAGTTATGAGAAGCAAGAAAGGCATTCTCCTAACCCAGCGGAAATATGTTCTTGATCTACTGAAAGATACCGGAAAACTTGGAGCAACACCCAGTAGCTGTCCCATGATTCCTAATCCCTTTTTTGGATATTGATGAGAGTGTGCCGTTTGATGAGCTACCTGAGGATATGAAAAAAAGGATTGATCCTGAGAAGATTAAACCGTTTGCCTACCCTGAACGATACCGAAGGATGATTGGAAAATTGAATTATCTCACGGTAACTCGCCCTGATGTAACCTTTCCTATCAGTAGGCTTAGCCAATTCATGGTAGCACCAACTGTTGCTCAGTGGAAAGCTTTGGAGCATGCCTTACATTACTTGAAGGGCTCACCTGGTCGTGGTATACTCTATATGAATCATGGCCACACAAAGATTGTGTGTTTCTGTGATGCTGATCATGCGGGGTTAAAGACTTCGAGGAGGTCTACTACAGGCTATTGTGTTCTTGTAGGTGGAAACTTGGTATCTTGGAGGAGCAAGAAGCAGGACGTGGTGGCAAAGTCTAGTGCAGAAGCTGAATATCGAGCCATGTCTCAGTCTGTACAGGAGATTGTGTGGATTCACCAGTTAATGAAGGAAGTTGGTCTTGCCACGTCATTGCCTGTGAAGCTATGGTGTGATAATAAAGCTGCCTTACACATAGCCTCCAACTCCGTGTTCCATGAACGTACGAAGCATATTGAGATTGATTGTCACTTTATACGTGATAAGATCAAGGAGAACTTTATCTCTACAGGACATGTACCGTCTAGTGATCAGTTGGGTGATTTTTTGACTAAGGCCTTGGATAGCACTCGGGTTGACTATCTTTGTAACAAGTTGGGCATGATTAACATCTATGCTCTAACTTGAGGGGGAGTGTTAGGAAATTAATATGCTGGGAAATTAATATCTTAGTATCCCATATAATCAGGGATAATTAGGATTCCTCATAATTAGGGATTGTGATTGATATCAACATCATAATGAGCCATTAATGTAGAGGCTCCTCTCTTGTATATAAATACCCTACATCTATACATGAATATACACACTTTTCAGAAAATAGAATTACAATATTGATTGATGTGGCAGCTGCATTAGAATATCTTCGTCATGGTTCATCTAAGCCAGTTGTTCATTGTGATGTAAAACCGAGCAATATATTGTTGGATGAAGATATGGTGGCTCATCTTAGTGATTTTGGTATCACCAAACTGTCAAGGGAATTAAGGACAAGATGAAATTTATACCCAAACTTTGGCTACAATTGGCTACATGGCACCAGGTAATTATCCAATAATATTTTATTATTTCTACATTCCATTTTGTTTGTTACGCTATATAAATTTTATACTCCCTCCGATCCATAATATAAGACATATTTACTTAATTTGATGAGATTAAGTTAGTTAAGTTAGTCATCTTCCTTAATTTCCTCCTTCCTGCTTCTCTTTGATTATTGTTATGGGAGCATCAATAGAGATAAATTTGGAAAAGATTGATAAATATGAAAACTTTATCTTATATTTAGAACTAAGACTAACTCCTCAAATATATCCTATGTTAAGGACTCGAGGGAGTGTTATTCAATTTCTAACAAATATTTGTTGTCTTCAGCTAGTGGATGAAGAAAATACCTATTTACCTTAGTTGTTATGGGCCTTGTACGCTATATTAGGAAGGGATGGACATTGAAGCACCAGGCATTGTATCTATGGGATTCGTGTTGGGATATTCCTGTTTTCTATGTCAGTTCATTTGGGAACTGATGTCGGAAGCCTATTTTAACATAACTGCTTTTATTTAACTATATATTCAACCTGATGTATAGAGTATGGATCAAAAGGAGCTGTATCCATAAAAGGGAATGTATATGGTTATGGCATTTTGCTTATGGAAACTCTTACAAGAAAGAAGCCAACAGATGCGATGTATGTTCAAGGAATGAGTTTGAGGGATTGGGTTAGCAAATCTCCACCTCATTCCATCATCAAAGTTCTAGATGGAATGAGGTGGCATTAAATTGTTGCAACGATTCACCTAAGCACGACCTATGATGACTGACGTGGTGGTGTCACTGGAAAAGTCAAGGTCATGTTTGCGTAAGATGCATTTTAGAGGCACAACTAGTTATTGAATAATTGTTGAATTAGATTTTTAGTTATTATTTCTTTAGTTTAATTTGTTGTATTTGATTGTGGAGCATGTAGTCTCTCTGTTTTTTTAAATTAAAAACACAAAATTTGGTGAGTTGGTTGTCAGGGGGTTCACCATGCTAGGACATTGCCTCCAAACTCAAAAAGTGCTTACATATGTATTTACATATTACTCACTGGACCAATCTTTGTTGGTGGAGCATGTAGTCTCTTGTAAAATGGAGTAATAATTTTTACTATATGAGGTATTTGAATGAGTTTTTCTAAAGTGATAATCTGAACCTAGTTTATCTTCAAGCTATTTCTTTGTCTTTTTGTGCTGACTGTGTCTGTCTTATGGATTTTACAACATCAATTTTGAGTTTAAGCAAACAAGTCAATGGAGCACTTACACTGATCGATCAAGCCTAGCATACATTATCAAAAAGTTTGTGTTTCCTATTCTTATTATTCATAAGAAGACTTTTGAGTATGTTTATGTAGGAATATAGACTTGATAAAAAATGAAGTATAATGAAGTGGTAATATGGTCCTGATGATGGTGATAAGTGAAGAAATTAAAGACCACACACAATTTTCTTCCTTCTTTTTCAAACCAATGGTTGTTGTGGAAGCACTAGGTGTGGTAATTGGTGGTTCTTCTTTTCATAGTATCCTGTGTCATATATATATTAGTCTATTTTTAATTAATTGTGTTTCAAATTTGTAAGAAAACAATATTGCTCAACCAAATCAGTGTGTTTTATTTTTTATTGTGACAATGGATACTTTGTGACTTCAATTATTGATTGCAAGAAATTGTAATGGGTATTGTTTTATTGTTGGGATATGCTGTTTTGGATGCTGTTTATTGTTCTTGTAATCTTATTGCATATGTAATTACAAATGGAGCACCATCATCCTTTGCCTACAATCCAAGTCAGAAGATTATGTACACGTATGTGCCCTTTAATGTTCAGTGCTTAAGGAAAGGGTCGTCTCTACTAACCCATCTCTCCACTTAATTTCTCCACCATTGAAGTAGCTTTTAAAAGTGGAGATTTAATACTATATTAAAAATATTGTTGTAATATTAAATATATATGGAGCAACTGTACATATACAGTATATATGGCTTGATTTAGATGAAATTTATGGCTTGTGCGATAATAATGACAGTGGAAGAATGTGATATATCACTTTAGTGGAGCACTTCCAACAATTCAAACCTTATATCAGACTTTACATAAAGCTTTTAACAATGGAACACCATCATTCTTAAAGGGTGTGATGGTGCATTCTTTCGAGTTTGAAGTATGACTGTGCCTTGTTGGGTTCCAGATCACTTGATAATTCATGTAGCACAAGAATTAATCCACCCGTTTGCCGAGTCAGCCTCCAACTCATTAAAATTAACAGTGTTATAACGGCTTAAACCCTCAGAAATGCATGAGGTTAATGGAGTAAAGTATAAGGGATCAATTAAAAGAAAATAAACTATAGGAACCTCATTCAAAATTGAAGTAAACTATAAGGACCTGCAAATTAGTTTTCCCTCAAAAAATGCAAGAGTAACATTTTATTATTCATGAAAAATGTTGCTAGCTAGAATCAAAGATGCTGCTCCGCGAGAGCATGGTCTACTTTGCTTCTTTTTTTTTTTTCCTTCGTTTTGCTTTTTTGTGGTTCCTTGTTTTATGTCGTATAAAACAAAATAGTGATGAATGCTACAAAAGAAAAAAATATTAAAGAACATTGAAACATAATTGAAAATCAAGAAGAGGCATCTCCCAAAAGTTCAGAAGTTTGAAGCATTACACATTTTGTGAGCTAGAAAGTCACAAAAAATATCCCGAAAAAATAGAACAAGAAAAGTGCTCAACTTAAGCAATGGATCAGATGATGTGCTTTAGCCATAGGGTAGATTTTATTGTTTGTGTACTTTATAAAATTGATTATGAATGAGCAAGTTTTCAAATTTAAGCATGTGACAGAAATATAAACTCAGGTTATAAATTCGTAAAAATTTATTTTTATCAATAAACTACTTTAGAGCCCGCACAATGGGCTGGCACAAAAAAAAGAAATTATAATCATTGAAAAGAGACCAAAATGTCATGGTAAAAAAAAAATATAAAAAAAGACCAAACTCATAACATCCCTTTATTGGATAACCTTTTTTTCACCCAAATAGATATAAAAAAAATATTAGAAACGGGCTATGCTAAGCCCGCCATGGCATCTCCCATTTATTACATTTTTCTTTAGACATGATCTAGTATTGTATTGTATTATATATATATATATATATATATATATATATATATATATATTAATTTCTAGATGAATACATTAAAATAGTTATATCGTGGATCAAAAACTTATTTTTAAACTTCATGTTTTTCTATTGATTCATGATCTATCAATTCAAGAGAAATAATTGATCATGGGCAGGAAGTTATATAATATAATAATTTTTTTAAAATTCTAAATTCCAATAATGAGTGGGAAGTTAAAAAATTTATGCTAGTAAGGAGGTCTTGGTTTTTTTTTTTAAAGTTATAATTAAAAATTTCATATTTCCATATCCATATTGTTGGCCAAAAACATTTCAGATCCAAATCCTTATTGATTTCATTGAAATATACTTTCTCTATTTTTTTTTTAACTCAGTCGGATCATTATTCATAAAAATTTTAAAATTTATTGATTATGTCTACAAATAAAACAAATTCACCCAAAGTAGCTTGATAACCTTTAGTTAAATAAGTGGAAAAAATTTTCTGCTACATTCATATTTTATACACACACACACACATATGTATGTATATGTATAATGTAACGCCCCAAATTTTATATTCACCAAAAATATATTGTAATTATTTGAGAAATTCAATAAAATGGTGAATATTCATGAAATTTGGATCTTATGAGTTTTGAAATATTCATATTTATGAGGAAATGGGCAAATTAATTCAAGAAAGGAATTAGATCACAAAGGTAATAGCAAAATCATAATTTTGCCAATTTAGCCCAAGATTAATTATTTTCCAATTAATTGAAGTTGGTTTCAATTAATTATGGAAAATAAAGGAAAATGTATAATTGGACTATTATATCAAGAATAAATCAAGAATTGTGAAATTAAAATGAGTTATGCATAATTCATTTAATTGAATTATGAAAATGTGAAAACAATTTTATTTCCCTTTTCTTCCATATTTTCGCCTAACAAGGAAAAATTGATTAATGAAATTAAATATGCCAAGTGTCATTATCATATGAAGAGGAGATTAACTTATAATTGATTTCCAAGAGCACATGTCTAATTGCTACATGAACATAGTAATGATGATAATGGTACACTACTTGAATGCAAGGTTGAGTGTACACTACACTACAAAAAAAAATGACATTTTGTAGCGGTGACATTGTAGCTGTTACAAATAACCGCTACAAATATTAACATTTGTAGCGGTTTTAACCTAAACCGCTACCAATTTGTAGCGGCAAGCTACGCGCCAAGTGGCGTGACAGATTGACAACGTTTTTTTGTAGCGGTTAATTAGAAATAACCGCTACAAAAATGGCGCTAATTTCCTGCCAAAACTTGTAGTGGTTAAGTTGTAGCGGTTAAGAAATAAAAACCGCTACAACATTGCCGCCACTTGGCGCGACCAAGACGCGCCAACAGTGTAGTGTTTATTTGTAGTGGTTCATCACTCTAAACAGCTACAAAATTCCAAACGTCGCGTATTTTTAGTGGTTATAAAGTATTAACTGCTACAGAATTTCAGGAGTCTCAAACTTAGTAGCGGTTATATACATAACCGCTACAAAACTTGAAACGTTTTGTAATTTTGTAGCGGTTATTATAGAACCGCTACAAATTTTGGCCGCCCTAGGTTCTTTGTAGCGGTTATTTTAGGAACCGCTACAAATTCCTGCTCTATAAAAGGGCGCCACCTCCCCTTATTTTTTCGTTTGGCCATTTTATTTCCTGAAGTTTCTCTGAGTGTTTTCTTTTAGATTTGAGTGTTCTGACGTCTGTGGAAGAGTTTTTGCTGCATTATTTCTCATTATTGTAGTTGATATGGCTTCAAGAGAGGATAGAGGGAAAGCTCCCGAGGTCCCTAGACCTATTTTATGGGGTGGCAGCAGTAGAGCAGGGGGTAGAGGGAGGGGGCAGCGTGGAGGGAGGGCGACGACGACATTTCAACCCATCCCCCCCACAGGAGTTGGTCCTACCATAGGCACCGCAGACGATCCCCCACCAGAGGTGCCTTATTTGGGGGAGGGAGATATTAGCGTCAAGGACTACAAGGGAGATGGAGTAGTTCCTCGACGAAGAGGAGGCGTGGGAGCAGAACAACCCACGAAGGTCGTCTTCGTGCTCTACTGGGTTTGAGGTGCAGGTCCAAGGTAAATAAATTTTTTTTATTTAATAAATTATTTATTTAAATCCAAAATGTTAAATTTGAATTACAATTTATCTAACGTGCGGTAAATTGTGCAGATGAGCAGGGGAATGTGTCCATGAGGAGGCTGGACGTGGCCGGTATGAACAGCATGGACTGGACACTATGAGTTATAGTGCCGTGGAATGAGGGGACGGACCAGCCCATCAACAATTGGGGTCACCTGTTCAACTGCTTCCTGAACGAGCTGGGCTCGAATTGGATGCGGTTCCCCCTTCACTTCAGGACGTGGAGCACGTTCCGAAGGGACCAAAGGACCTAGCTTGGGAGGAGGTGGTTCAGGTAATTAATAGTATATAATTAATATTTTTTGTAATTAATTCCATTTAATTAATATTTTTAATAGGATTTTTGTAATTATTGATATTTAAATAATTTTTTTGCAGCTGCGGTTTGCCGTCTGGGCCAACTGGAAGAGGTACACCTTGGTGAAGATAGGTGACGGCTGGAGGAACAGGAGGAACCATCTCTTCTACAATGTGGATAAGGATGGGATGATGCCTCTGGAGCAGCTGATCGAGAGCGTCTCGAACGGCATCCTGCCGAACGACTGGGCAAGTTTCGTCCAGTTCAGGAGGAGCTCTGAGGGGCAGGTAATGTATTTATTATATTATTTATATATAATTTTGTAATTGTTAAGTATTAAATTATAATTTAAATTTAATTAATTTTAACTTGAACTTTATTAATTTTAAATGTTGAATATTGTTTTTTTTTGCAGGCGCTTTCTCAGAGGAACACAAGGATCCGTGGGCAGTAGACGATCCACAACACAGCAGGATCGAAGACCTTTGCTGTCACGTACAGCGAGCTGGTAACTTTTCATAATATCACTGACTTTTAGCTAGTTATTTCATAATACTAATTAAATTTTGTAATTGTTTTAGGAGAGGAAGGCATAGCAGGAGAACCGTCAGACGGACTATGGGGAGCTGTACGGCATCACACAAAGACATCGTGATGGGACTCCGACCTCTCAGCAGGTAGAGGCGGCCATTGTAAGTAATTTCATTATTATAATTTTTTCATTATTATAATTGTAACTAATTAGTAATTGTTTCATAAAATGGCAGGAGCGGATGCAGCAGTCACAGACTGAGCTGCGAGAGACCCAGGCCGAGGAGTCACAGGGGTCAGTGGACCCGACGGCTCCTTTGAAGGCGGGTCTGGGTCAGACTGAGCACCCTGGACACGTGTGGGGGATGGGGATAGGTGCCAGACCTAGCATGGTCTACGGCAGGAGAGCCGCCTCTGAGGCTGGCAGCTCTAGAGGGGTCAGACGTTCGAGGGATGAGTTTGTTGAGCAGCTGTGCTCAGATTTAGAGCGGACACAGGCTGCAGTGGCTCAGCAGCAGTAGCAGATTCAGCAGCATGCTGATTTGATCTATGCTCAGCAGACGCAGTGACGTGATATCACGAACAACATGCTAGAGCATGGATGAAGTCGCTTGTTCCAGGACGAGCAGTATCCAGCGGTTCCCCCTGTCCCTGGGTTCGTCGTCCAGACTACTCCTCCTCCTCCTCCTGCTGATGATGATGGTGCGGTTAACTCTGCCCAGCGGCCCGATCTAGCAGCACCTGAGAGAGCACCAGATGATCAGCCCCCAGCTAGTTAGTTTAGGACATCTTTTTTTTATTTGTTGTTGAAACATTTGTAAATATATATATATATATATATATATATATATATTTTATTTCAGAACTTAAATTCTTATCGCGTTTACCATAGTGATATTTATATTCTTAGACCGCATTGTTGAATTTATGAATTAATTGCAACAGTATTATTTATATTTCTAAAACAAAAAAAATATATATATAATTGTAGCGGTTTTACAATAAATAACTGCTACAAATAAAGTTTTGTTATATTTGTAGCGGTAAAACCGCTACAATTATGTATAATTTATTTTTTTAGATTTAAAAATATAGTTCAATTGTTGTAGCGGTTAACTCAATAACCACTGATAGAGCTCAATATTTATATATTTTTCTTAATTAATCTTAGGCTTTTGTGGCACTTAATTGAATATTTTGGGCATAATCAAGTGTTAATGTGAGATTTTAATGAAAGGATAATTTGGGAATTATAGTAGTTAAATTGTTATATTTTTAATTAATATTTGTTATTCCTATTATTCTTTAATTATGAACAAAAGATATTACCTTTGTGAATATAATTTTGTAGGTAATGACAAGGCATAACTCATTTTAACCTAAAGACAATTGAAGAAATGAGAAGGCAAGTGGGGACCAAAGAAATGAATAGAGTGGCAGCTGAACAAAAGAAGGAAAAACCAAATTGAATAAAGTAAAGAACAAAGCTGCTGAACCGAAATGAAGAGAGGAAATAATTGACCAAGAAGCAAGTGGACCAAAGTGAGCAATTGAAGAATTGAATGAGGAGGTGTTGACCAACGAGATGAATTGATAAAGATTGAGAAAAGAGAGATGTGGGCTGACGTAAGAAAAGAAACGAGAGGCAGCTGAGAATTTAATTGCAGATTGAGGATTGGGCTGGACAAAGGAGGGGACCACGTCAATGGAGGGCATGCAACACTGAATTAAAAAGAGAAAAGAGGGCCCAAATGAATGGAGAGGATTGACGTGGAAGAGATGGACCGAATTAAATGGCTAAATTGAATTGAAGAAAGGAAGTGGACCAAATGTGAAAAGGGAAGAAAGGAAGCATAAAGAAGGGCCGAAATTGTTGACCCATGGATTAAAGAAAAAAGAGCTTGCTGGACCTTGAGTGAGCTACGGAAAAAAAGGAAAGGAGCAGCGAATGAAATGATAATAAGGGTTTGGCAGCTGGACAGGAGAGGAGGCATTGAATGGAATAAAGGAAAGTCAGTCTTGGCGGCTGCAAAAGAGAGGAGGACACGATGGAATTGAAGGGAAGAGGAGTATTGCGCTGGAGAGTGTGAAAAGGAGGAGGAGTATTGGAACATAATTGGTTGACCGATGGAGTTGAAGTATGAAAGGGCTGTTCGGTGCTTCATTTAGAGGGCTGTTCGGTGCTGTTCATTTGTTCTCCATGGCCAATTATTCATTCCTTCATCAAGCTTCATCTTCCTCTTCTTCCATGAGTAGCTAAAGTGTTGGTGATTTCCTTGAGTTGGGTAATGGTTTGAGCTTCTAAACTTCAATGGAATTCCTTTAAGCTCTCTTTCTATTTCATAATTGTATGGCTTGGTAAAGTATATGATTTTGATCTAGATTGTTCTACACCAAGTGATTAAACTTAGTGGTTGAGCTAGGAGTTGATTAATTACGCTTTGTATGATTCAAATTAGGAGTAGGTTGAGTTGTTTATTCCAACTTGGTTAAGTGGATTGTAAATGACTAAACTGAATGTTTTGAACTTTTGTAATGGTAATTACAAGCTAGAATTGGAAGTTCATTATTCATCTTCTTGAGTCTGAATTATTTGGTGATATTCATTTAATTGCTTCGGTAGAATGAATTAAATGATTATTGCAAGTATGGAGCTAGTGGTATCTTAGTTCC
Source organism: Inga laurina (assembly GCA_963855925.1). Taxonomy (NCBI): domain Eukaryota; kingdom Viridiplantae; phylum Streptophyta; class Magnoliopsida; order Fabales; family Fabaceae; genus Inga; species Inga laurina. The sequence goes on from OY979701.1 coordinate 28,354,719, forward strand.
ATCCTCTTGACTCATTATGGAATTCATATTATTAGCAAGCAAGGAAGACTAAAACCTCAACTCAAGGGAATCCCATTCCATCATTATATTAGTTAATTGAATTTATCTTGTTATTAGTGTTAATTTCAATTCCTTTTGCTACTTTGTTTTAAAAACTGAAAAATACAAAAATATTGCTTTAGCTTAAATTACTTCATTAGTTTAAAAATCAAATTCTCAAAATGATTTCTCACAACTTTAAGGTTTTTTATCACTTTACTACTTAGGAACTTGGAAATTAATCTCCTCACAAGAACGACCTAGGTTGAGCTACTACGTTACATTTTCAAACCTAGTTTTATTTTGTGAACTCACACGACATGGGTTCATCAAATTTACAAATAAAATTTTATTATATTTGTAGCAGTTTTATTATAAAACAGCTACAAATATTATATTTGTAGCGGTTACACAAATAACCGCTACAAATACTCAACTTTTGAATTTGAATTTTCCCGCCTTTTTGCACATTTGTAGCGGTTACTTATGTATAACCACTACAAGTTTAAAACTAATTTTTCGATTTGATTTCCAACGGCTTTAATATTAGTAGCGGTTTTATTCATATAACCGCTACAAATGTTAATACCGTTGCGGTTGATGTAGGGTTTAAAAATTGCTACAAAATAGTAAACGTTGAAAAGTTAGAATATAAGGTTCCAAGTAGTCGTCATTCTCTATTCACTCATATTCTGCACTATACTTTCTTCTCTCTCACTAGTACCTATGGATAAGTCATGGATTAGGTTGCCGCGCAATTCTCCAGAATATTTGTACGGATTAAACAATTTCTTGGATTTCACATTCACTCACGCCAGCTGTAACGGCAAGATCGTCTGTCCGTGTTGGAGATACAAGTTCAAGAAGTGGCATGCACGAAATGTTGTTAAGGAACATTTGCTTCTGAAGCCTTTCCAGGAGGACTATACCTTCTGGGCAGTTCATGGTGAGAAGGCCGGCATTAGATATGATGATGCTCTTGAAGTTCGCAAGTAGGAGTTCAACTAGATGAAGATGATCCTGTGAATGATGCTGTGCGTGATGCATTTGGATTTCAAGGTAACAACTTCAACGAAGAAGTGCATGGTTCTAAGCCGGTGTTCATGAGGAATGAAGCAGCTCGGGATTTTTTTAGCTTGATGGATGAAGCAGATCGTCCTTTATATCAAGGTTGTCGAAAATATTCTAAATTATCTTTCTTGATCAAATTGTATCATATCAAGTGCTTGTGTGGAATCACAGACAAGGGAATGTCGATATTGCTCAAATTATTACAAGATTCATTCCCCGACGCTGAGATTCCCACAACATTCTATGAGGCCAAGAAGATTATCAACAGGTTGGGGTTGAACTATCAAAAGTTTGAGGCATGCCCCAACGATTGTATGCTGTATTGGGGAGACAATTCCAACAGGGAGACTTGTAAGAGATACCACACATTGAGGTACAAGACAATTCAGAAAGAGAAAAAGCAGAAGAAGAAACCTGCAAAGATTCTCAAGTACTTCCCTTTGAAATCTAGCCTACAAAGATTATTTATATCGTCTAAAACCGTAGAGCACATGAGTTGGCATGCCGTTGATAAGAATGAAGACGGTAAATTAAGACATCCCCAGGATGCAGATGCTTGGAAAACATTTGACAACAACTTTCCAGATTTCGCGACTGACCCCAGAAATGTTCGGCTTGCTATGGCGACCGACGGTTTCAATCCTTTCGGGAATCTTAGCACAAATTATAGTATTTGGCCGGTAGTCTTGGTTCCCTACAACTTACCCCTGGATGTGTATGAAACAAAGCTCCTTCATTATGTTTATGATCATTCTAGGCAAAAAGGCACTAGGAACCGCTTATTGCGAAATTGCTTGACCTGTGGAATGTCGGCATCGAGACGTACGATGCTTACGGGAAGACTTTGTTCAACTTGCGTGCAGCCTTGATGTGGACGATTAGTGACTTTCCTGGCCTTGGCACATTATCTGGTTGGAATGTGCATACTGGGTCGACGTGTTCAGCTTGCAATTTTGACTCTGACGTAGTGTGCCTTCCCCACAGCCGAAAGTGGTGCTTTATGGGGCATTAGAGGTTTCTTGATGGAAGACATAAGTTCAGATTGCAATGGAATCGCTTCAATGGGAAACCAGGAAAAAGAGGACCACCTCAGACTTTATCCTGTACAGATATCTTACAGCAGCTTGAGCATGTTGACTTCGAGTTTGGAAAAAGCGATGATTCAACACAATCTCGCCAAAAGACGAGCAGGACTTCGGCGCCTCAGCAGTGGAAGAAGATAAGTATTTTATTCACTCTTCCATATTGGAGATCTAATTTACTTCACCAGAATTTTGATGTTATGTACATTGAAAAGAATGTTTGCGACAATGTGCTATATATGCTACTTAACGAACCCGACAAGACAAAAGATCACCTTCAAGCGAGGAAAGATTTATGCGCCATGGGAGTTCATGAAGACGCTTGGCCAGATGAGCATGACAAATTTTAGCCGGCAAATTTTACCCTCACAAAACCGAACAAGGAAGTCTTCCTCGCGATGTTGAAGAAATTAAAAGTTCCTGATGGGTATTCAAGCAACATTTCGTGATGTGTTGGCTTGTAGGCTTGAAAGGTTGCTGGTCTGAAGAGTCATGACTCACATGTTCTTATGTAGCAGTTACTCCCTCTGGCTATAAAGAATGCACTTTCGCCCGATGTTTCCATCGTTTTAGTAGAACTTTGTTCTTTCTTTCGGAAGTTATGTTCTAAGGTTTTGATTGTTGAGGAGCTCGATCAGCTGCAGTCCAAAATCATTCTTACGCTTTGTCATTTGGAGATGATCTTTCCTCTATCCTTTTTCATTGTGATGGTTCACCTTACAGTCCACCTCGTTCATGAAACAAAGCTCGCTGGCCCAGTACAATATCGATAGATATATCCGATTGAGAGGTACTCATTTTAAATATGTGCTTCATTGTTAGTTCTTATGTTTGCTAGTCATCCTTTTTAGCATTTAGTATCAATTTTCTCTTCTTTACTCCGTAGGTTCCTTGGGAAATTAAAATCTTACGTAAGGAATAAGGCGTGGCCAGAAGGTTCTATAGCTGAAGGCTATATAGGGGATGAGGTGTTGTATTTTTGTTCAAGGTATTTTGATGACCTTGAGACGACTTTCAACCGCCCACCTCGTGTTGACAATTGTCCATAACCTAAGTCAACATCAGGAGAATTTATCCCTTGTGTTGGTAAACCAGTTGGAGTAACTAAGAACTTCAAACTAACGGCAACTGAGAAGTTGCAAGCACATAGACATGTCTTGATTAATTGCACTCAAGTTGAATCTTTCATATAGTAAGAATTGTACACTCACATGTTATTCTATATCTTTCGTTACATTTTTCGCTTTCATTTTACTATCGCCTTTCCATTATTAATTGCAGGAAATTCAGAAGTCATGTTAAGCGTCAACTCAGGATCCGTACACAAACATCCTTGGAAGTTGACAAAAAGGTCCACAGAGAATTCCTGAGATGGTTTGCGTGCAGAATACTAAATGGCCACAACCCACACTCACCAGATTTCAGAGCTCTCGTAATCAACCCTCTTGATCATGCAAAATGGTTTACAGCGTACAATGTCAATGATTTTAAGTTTTGCACAGTTTCACAGGATTAAAGATTGCAAACTCAAAATGCGGGTGTTTATGGCACATTTGGGACAAGGAGTTATGTGAGTAGCAGTGACGCCAACATGCAGTTCGGAGGCGTCCCTTACTATGGAAAGCTTCTTGATGTGGTCGAACTTAATTATCAAGGCCGTTTCACCGTGACGCTGTTCAAATGTTTGTGGGCAAATACCACTACTTCTCGGGGACTGACAACTGACGACTTAGGGATCACATCAGTCAATTTCTCACGGCCGATTCATACTGGTATTTCTCAAGATGATGAGCCGTATATTCTTACTTCAGAGGCACATCAGGTTTATTATGTCGAGGACAAGAGGCACAGGGATTGGCACATGGTCGTTCATTTAAAGCCACGAGACCTTTACGACATGGGTGAAAGCGATAACATCGCCTACGAGAGTGAGCCATTTCAGCCTGCCAATTTTGTAAACTACTTCCCTGGAGGCGATGACAATTTACCTCTACTGCGGTGCGTCTTTTTAATTCCACATCATTTAAATTAAATTTTTTAAATTTAATAATACATCACTAACAATAATTTTTCTACATAATTTCTGTAGGGATGGAGATGATGAGTGATCAAATTCAAATTATGTTTTTGTCTTAAAAAACTGGAAAAAATATTTAAAAAAATTAAAATAATATTTGTAGCGGTTCTAAAACCGCTACAAAAATAAAAAATAACCGCTACTAATGTAAAACCGCTACAAAATGGACACATTAACCGCTACAAATGCTACGCGGATCCCTATAAATACCCCTACCACATCTCATTTCAAACACTCCCCCATTTCTTTTCACCTTACTCTTCTTTCATTTTCTCTCATTTACAAATTTTTTTGTATGAGTTGAGGAGCTTAACATTGTGATCAAATATAGTAATAAGTTTTTTAATTTTTTATTTGAATACTTCTTTCCTTTGCATAAAATGTATTCTCACAAGTTTTTTTTGATATTTCAGAGCTTTATCTCATTTTCATCTATTTTTCATACACAATTACATTTTAATACACAACATAATAGTTTTTTATTACCTACGTATCATTAATAACATTATCAATATAATCTTTATACTTATCCAACTAAATTAAATTATTTCTTTTAATTTATAAATAAGCTAAACTATTGAATAATAAGCTAATTAAATTAGCTAAATTACTAAACAAAATAAAATATTTATTTTAATATAAAAAAACTGAAACAAATGATTTTTTTAAAATTTTCTTATTTTTTGTAGCGGTTACTAAACCTCTACAAATTAACGAGCCTTTTTCCAGCTAAAATTAATTTTTGGCGCGAAATTTGAATTTGGATGAAAATAGTAGCGGTTACACAACCGCTACTAATTTAATGTTCTAATATTAGTAGCGGTTTTTAAACCGCTAAAAAATACCAAAAAAATTTCATTTTCCGTTTCGCGCCTTGATATTTCTCTTTTTGATATTTGTAGCGGTTATATAACCGCTACAAATATCACAGAAAATGATTTTAGCTTATGGCGTTGTTGTAGCAGTGAGATTAAACCGCTATAAATAAAGTAGCGGTTATTTTGCTTGAGTAGCGGTTTAGTATAACTGCTACAAAACAGCTTGCAACATACGATTTAGTAGCGGTTTTATTAACCGCTACTAATATTATTTGTAGCGGTTAAAACCGCTACTAATAACCATTTTTAACTGCTACTAAATCACATTTTTTTTGTAGTGCTACTTGAATGCAAGGTTGAGTGTATGATGGGATTAGATGGAGTAAACTCAATTCACTACTTGAGTACATAGTTGAGTGCAAGTTTGGATTAGTTGGAGGAAAACTCATTTGGTTAGGAGAGCAGGGGGGACGGTTTTTGAGGCCAACCAAGAGGAGGAGAAATTAGTTCAAATCTAATGGGAAGCCTAATGGCATAGTTGGAAGAAGATGAGACCATTTGACAAGTGTCAACACAAGATTTCATCTTGCAAATTAAGGGCCTAAAGGAAAGAAGAGACATTTTATTAAACAATTTCCCTTCCTCTTCCCTTCACATTTTTGGCCAAACACAAGAAAAGAGAGAGAGAGAGAGAGAGAGAGAGAGAGCTTTGAAGAACTTGGAGATTTTAGAGAGAAGGAGGAAGAAGTTCAATGTAAGAAGTTGATTTCTTAAGTTATTTTGCTTAAGAAACCTTCTCTAAACTCCTCTTCTTCATGGAATCCATGATCTTGAAGGCACAATTTTAGCTCAAGGAGAGAGAGGAGTAGACGCCTAGAGAGAGAAAGATCAAGAACTCAAGAGATAACTACACAAAACTCAAATCCATACAAGTATGTTGTTCTTGTTGAAGTGTATGGTTGGTTTTTGTGATTTTTGTCAAGTTTGTAAATTTAGAAAAGTCCTAACCCTAAGGGGTTATGGTGCCCAAATTTTTTTGAATCATGGCTAGAATGTGTTTAAATAAGTTAATAAGGGACTAGAAGTGTAAAAGTACAAGCTTTGGAAACTAAAGTACAAAAGCCCAATTTTCCTTTTTTCTTGAGCATGTTTCGGCTAAGACTAGAACTGGGGGGTAGGAATTGGATTTTCATGAAATAGATTGTTCCATTGGATTCAGTAGGTAAAAATAGGTGGGATTACAGTTGGTCACTTTTTCGAAAAAGGCTGAAAAGCATAATTACAAAAACGCCACTAAAACCCTAAATCGGGGCTGTCAAGGGTATTTTCATAATTTGACACTGAATTTGGTAATTTTGAGCCCGAAAATAGATTCTTTAAGCAAAAATATGTCAAGATAGCCCTAGTCAAAATTTTGGAAAAACGTTCCATCAGACCAGGTACAACTGGGCGGGGCGAGGCCGAGGTCCCGGGGGCATTTTGGTAAATTTTTATCATTGTCAACACCCGTTTCCATTTTGATATGCGCAGGGCAATAATGAACAAGTTCCATAGGCAAACAGAAAAGTACAGTTATACTGATAATAAGTATTTGTTTACAGACAGACATTAACAGAGCAAAATTCACTAATAATTACAAATATATACAGAATATCCCAAAATATTCCAAGTACAGGCTAAATATAACCACCAACGGTGTCTCGAGAAACATGCCCGTCAGTTTCCCGGAACTATGTCCTTGCCTTTTGAACCGCTGGCACCCGCTGAGACATTTGGTTTAGAAAAAAAAGGGGTAAGATTCCAAGGAATCTCAGTAGAAACATACGATCAACATATAAAATGCGAAAATTAAATATGCAATGCACCGTATCAAGTAAAATGAAAATTCATATCATCTGTGTGTGTACACAAAAATTCAGGGCCAACTAACCCGTTGAAACCCCTGCATGTACCTCAGCCGAGTCCTTGACTACAGCTAGGTAAAACCAGTGTACCTCAGCTAGGTCCTAGACCACAGCTAGGTAATGTGCCTCCAGCACGTGTTCAGATCACAAAATACAGTAACATGCATCATACAAATAGTCACATAGTATATGAGAGATAGTAGTCCCTACCTTAACCTCTTTCCTGTCTCAAAGGGTCCGTCTCGTAAAACGTGTCAACTATAGGCGTCCAACTCGGTCCTAAAACATCAAATGTACAAGAAATAGGTCATAACCTATCCAAGTATCATTTTAGACACTTCCATAGTGTTTCTTGTGGTTATAATAGCCTATGGTGAAAATTTACCAAAATGCCCCGGGACCCCGGCCCCGCCGTACCCGGCCCGATGGCACGTTTTTTCCAAATTTTTGACTATGGCTATCCTGACGTATTTTCATCCAAGGAATCCATTTCCGGACTCAAAATTACCAAATTCAATGTCAAATTACGAAATTGCCCTTGGCAGCCCTACTTTTAGGGTTTTAGGGGCGTTTCCGTAATTATGCTTTCTCAGCCTTTTCTGAAAAAGTGCCCAACTGTAACCCCACCTATTTTTGCCCACTGAATCCAATGGAATCATCAAATCATTGAAAATCCAACTCTAAGGCCCTCAAACATCCCTGGCCGAAATAATTGTGTTTTCCAGGAAAAATCGGGGTTTTACGATTTCGGCTCCGTAAACACGTTCCTTTCTACTCCTAACCACTTTATTAACAATCTAATTGAGTTATAACAACCATTTGAACTAAAATTGGGCAGCATAACCCTTAGATATACACTTTTCCAAAATTTAAAACCAATGGCAATCCGGCGAAATTTCACCGATTAAATTGCCCACAACAGCCAGAATAGTTAATATACGAAGGTTTGGAAGTTACCTCAAGCTCCCACAAGCTTTTCCCAAAAATGGCAGCAAACCCTAACTTTTAGAATACCAAATTTGAGCTTTCCAAACCTTAAAGAACAAAGAGGAGTAGCTTAGAGTCGGAGTTATACGCGTTAGGAGCGAAATCGTTGGAGAAATCGGCTTACCTTGTGATTTTTCTTCTATTTCTCTCTCTAAACTCTCTCAACCTTCTCTCTCTCTATTTCATGTTGCTGTGCGTGAATGAGCAGCTGAATGAGGAAGATGACTTATATTCTAATATCTCATAATATTATAATAATTGGTTTAATTTTCCAAAATTACTAAAATCCAATTTATGTACATAACTTCCTACATTCATGTTACCATGCCATCATGTCCAACCAATATTTCCTTCTTTATGCCACATGTAGGAGACACCTAGGGGTCCCTCCCTATGGTCTCAATTGGCTTCACAACTTGTTTCGGTTACGTATACACGTAAAGTCTCAATTTTGGTCAAAATTGCACTTTTTGCTCAAATTTTCCATAAATTCATATTAAATTGACCAAAATATTCTAAATATATTTTTAAAATTTATTTCCCTTAATTAATTGAAATTAACTTCAATTAATTGAAAAATAATTAATTTTGTGATATTTTGGCAAAATTACGATTTTGCCATTACCTTTCTAATCCAATTTCTTTTCTTATTTTTCTTTGGCCAATTTCCATCTATTTTTGGACCAAATATTTTCTATAATATTCCTTCATTTTTGGACCTTAATATTGGGCTTTTTAAATTACCCAAATTAATTCCATAATTATTTTTGCCCAATTTCCCATGAAATTGAACATTTATAAATTCATAAATTCCAAATTCATGAATATTCACCATTTTATTGAATTTCCCAAATAATTACAATATATTTGGTGAATATAAAATTTGGGGTGTTACAATCATAAACTAATATAACCACAAGAAACACTATGGAAGAGTCTAAAATGATACTTGGATAAGTTATGACCTATTTCTTGTACATTTAATATTTTAGGACCAAGTTGGAAGCTGGAGGTGATACGTTTTACGAGGCACATTATTGAGGTAGGGGGACTTTCATCCTTCATACACTATATGAATAATTGTATGTATGTGTTACTTTATTTTGTGATATGATTGTGTGCTAGAGGCACAGCACCTAGTTGTAATTCGGTGGCCAACAAAGGTATATCGGAAAATCCTAGCTGTGGTTCGGTGCCCAGTCAAGGTATATCGAAAATCCTAACTGTGGTCGATGACTCAGTTGACGTACTTATATGTGAATCGGATTGAACTTTCATTTTGGCCTAATATGGTGCATCGTATATTTAATTTTCACATTTTATATGTCGATTGTATGTCCTTACGGGAATTCTTCGGAATCTCACCCTTTTTTTAACAAACATATTAACGGATCCCAGTGGGTCGAAAGGCAAAGGTGCAGACATAGAAAAGTGATTGGCACATGTCTCGAGGCAAGGTCGAAGTCGGTGGTTATAATTAGTCTATTATTAAGATATTTTGGGGAAATCCTATAATTATTGAAAGTTCCGCTATATTTTTGTATTTCGTTGACGAACGATACTGGGATTGTAAACGAATACTTTTATCAGTATAAATGTATTTTTCTGTATGCCCATGAAATTCCATCTTTATCACTCTTCGATTATCGAAATGGAAGAGGGTGTTGACATATAAGTATATATATTTGAAAAAATTGCAGCTTTCCTACATAAGGAAGGAGAATTAAAAAGATTTATAATAAATAAATAATATAATACATTATAATAATATAAATTCCTCAGCTTATCAAGATAACTAATGTGTGGAACAAGTTTTAGAAAATATAAAGATATAATATTTTTAATTCAAATAACTCACAGCAACGTAGAGGCATCATAGGTAGATTTCCAATCATTACTATAGAAGGGACTTTTAACGTCCGTTTTATGCCCTTTAGACAACCATTTTTAGGGGGACGTGTATATGAGTGTCGTTAAAAATTTTAAAATAGACAACCGTTTTAAAACAGTCGTTATAAGAGACTTACAAAAACAGTTGCAAAAAAGGTCATTGTAACCCTCTATTTTTTTTAAAAAGCAAACCTTGTACAGAACTTGAGTTTTCAGATAGAACTTGAGTTTTGGGGATATAACTCGAGTGTTGGCCTAAGATGAACTCGAGTTGGCATTTGCACTCCCACGAGTTTTATCCAGAGACTTGTTCATAATCTTGCAATACTTGGAGAACTCGAGTTTTAGATCAAAGCTCGAGTTCTTGAAAAAAATTTCCAACGAGCTACATTCAAACAAAATTTCAAACTTTTCGTTTCAGGAAGTAAACCCCAAATATAATTGTCATTCAACTTCCAAAAATGATAATCAAACAAAATTAAATATAAAAAGGCAAGGGGAAAAACCTCAAGTGCTTTGCAAACACTCTCAAGCTCAGGGAAATACTTAATCTTCTGGGCTATCATTACAACCTCAATAACACCCAAGCAAATGTTGCTACTTTGCTCAAAGACTGGAACTGCTAAAGATCCACGCACATCATACTCTTGAGCATGGACTAAGCATGTTCCTGATTATCGGAGTGAGGCTGAGGAGGAGAGGGTTCACGATAATGCTGGCAGAGAGGAGGGTGAAGGTCGCGATTGGGTCAGAGAATAGGCCAGAGCTCGTGTCTGGGGTCAGAGAGGGGGCCAGATGATGTGATTGGAGGTTGGACTAGGGCTCAGAGGTGGATCTGAGAGGGAGAGGCACGACTAGGAGAGGAGATACAATTGGGATTAAAACAGATCTGGGTTGGGTATAGTATATAATTTTCAACGACTGTTTTTCAAAACAGTCGTTTAAAGTGTCACTTTCAATGACTGTTTTGTCGTTAAAAGACAAGCCAAAATTTCAAAAATGCCATTGCCTCCTTTTTAACTTCTGTTTTTTAAAAACGGACGTTAATTAGTGATGCTAAAAGTACTTTTTGTAGTAGAGAATTGATTTTAAAATAATTGATAAAAATAACAAAGTTGTTATGATACTCCTAAAATGGTTAAATTTCATATGGTAACTAAAACTAGGCAGGAAATTAAAAAGAGGGAATTCCAAATAAAAAATATATAAACATTTTGTAACTATAAAATCTTAAATAAAGTCATTTATGAAATATTTAGATTTTATATTTTTAAATTGGCCGGATAACTTCTAAAAAATAGAGGTATCAACATATTCCTGGCCGATTTAAAAATAAAATAAAATATGAAACCATGCTGCACAGTGTAGTAGTGTCTATAAGGGTGATAAGTGGTTTTGTAAGTACCTTGCATTCGTACTGACATTGAAATTAGAAATCACACAAGTGTTCCCATCAACATGTGTTCCCTTCAATCAAATGTTTGTGGTGACGTTACACCCTATATCACACTATGAACCAAATGAGTAGGATACATACACGAGAAGTTGATATTAACAACATAGTCGGGGCAAGATCATGCAAAACAATAAGGTAAACAAATATTTCTAAAACTGACCTTTGCATCACAAATGATCAATGCATGCAATAAAAGCAAAGTTTTATAGAGAACTTTGATGTGGTTACCAACTCCATGACAGAAGACATGGGGAGGCTTATGGCATTGGGACGGATAACATGGGAGGTGAAGAGTTGGGGGGGGGGTGAGAGGAATGAGCTCAAAAAATATTTTATGAAATATAAAAATAATTTTTAATTTCTAAAAATCATTATTAGTGGGATATGAATAAGATTTCAAAATATTTTAAAACAATCTTTTCATTATCTTTTTATTTTTAATATATTTATTTTTAAAATATTTTATTTTAAATATCAATATTTCAAAGTATTTTGTAATTTGTAACTATCTCCCGATTATTTCTCTTTATTTTTTTAGCCTATTTTATTTTTTTTATCTTTATTTTAGTTGGGTGGAGAATATGGGAGGTTAAAAGTGGAGTACTTGTAATTTGTAATTTGTAACTATCTCTTAGTTATCTCTTTTTTATTTTTTTGAGCATATTTTATTTTTTATTTTTCTTTTAGTTGTTACGATATTCATAGCACGAGGAGGTTGTGTCAGATGGCAAGAGGAGGGCTCTCAACATCCCTCATTCTATACAATCAATAGATAGATAGATAATTACTAAACATATATGATTAAATAAGGGTAACGTTACAAAAATACTCATTATCTTTTTGCAGTGGGTCCCTCTCTATTAAAAAAATGACTAGGTTTTGCAATTTCCTTTCTTGCCCTTTTCTCCTGTCTTTGATCCATCCCACTCCCTTCCTCCCTTCATGGCTTCATCACCCCATTTTCTTCTCAGGTGACGGCATCTCCATCAACAATGGCGGCAATTATTCACTAGCGATAATGGCAACTATACTCCACCAGCTTTTTAGAATTTTCCACTTTGCATATCTAAATCAACTAATCTCTGTTTCAATCTCAGTCGCGCTTACTTGTGGTCACCATTCTGGACTTTCTCTCCTTGTTTTCTCCACTACTTCCTACATCGCTATGTCATCCAGGAGAGGGGTGTCTCTATTGATTTCCCTCTCCATTTACTTGCTATTGAGTGTATCTACCATTAGATCAACTTTCAATGGGTGAGATTTAATAATTTGTAAAGAATATCATTATAATAAAATTATATCATGGTAAATCCCAACCATTGAAAGTTGATCTAATGGTAGATACATTCAATGTAGAGTAAATGGAGAGGGAAATCAATGAAGACACCCACCTCCCATGTCATCCGGGGAGGCATGTCTCCATTGATTTCTCTCTTCATTTACTTTCCATTGAATGTATCTATCATTAGATCAACTTTTAATAGTTGGGATTTAATAATATATAAATAATATTATTATAATACAAATCTATCATGGGAAATCTTAACCATTAAAAGTTGATCTAATGGTAGATACATTCAATAGAGAGTAAATGGAATGGAGACGCTCTTCTCCCATGTCATCCAATCCAAGGCCACCTTTTTCTCCAAATCATATGCTCTTTCCTGTAATCAATTTGACCCCTTTTCCTCTTAGGTTTCATACTGAATTTATCAAATATATGAGAGGTAGTGATATCAAATCTTCACATTTAACAACAAATCAAAATAATTTGACCCATTTTCCTCTTTCCCCTGCCTTCTTTATGCCTCAACAAATTTCGAAGCTTGGAATCATGGACGTTAAGTACAAGAGGTCAATGAGCCCAGTATTGTTTTTGAGTGGGAGTCATGTGTAAAAAGGAAAGGATGATGTGAGATTCAAGAGGTTGGGACTTGGGAGAGGGAGGTTTTTTTTTTTTTTTTTTTTTTTTTTTTAAGTTGAGTGGTATTTTGGTATTTTCATATTGCAAATAACATCCATTAAGCCAATCTAACGGTGATGGTATTTTTGCTCTGATTTTGAAAGTTCATGGGTACTTTTACACCTAAAAAACATATGGTGTTGGGTACATCTTGAGTAAAAGTTCATGTGATTTTTATACATTTACTCATTAAACAATTAAAATGTAAAAAATGTCAATAGATTGATTTAAATATATTTTTAATATAAAATAATTGAAATTAAAACTATCGACATTCATAATTTATCATACTATACAAAAATTTCTCTAAAAATCATATATGAAGCCATTGAATATAATTAAACATAAAAAGTTAGCACAGTTTAAGAGTAAGTTGACATATGATTTTGTAAACTAGAAAAATAAAAAGGGTAATCCATATGTGTAAACTCATAAGTTCAACCGAGTCTACATCTAAGGGTGCAAATAGGCCTGGTCTTGAATGGATGCATACAGCCTGACCTGATTAAAGCCTTATAAGGCTTGGCCTATAAAATAAAGAGGCTAGGCTTTAGGTCTATTTGAAGGCTTTCTTGTTTAAGCTGCCCAAACTTTTTCTTAAAAGACCTAGCGCGCGCGCGCGCGCGCGCGCGCGCGCACACACACACACACACACACACACACACAGACACAGCTATATATAATTTTATTATATAGTAATATGTAGTTAGATCAAACTTTATTTTATCTATAATAGGCTTTGAACCTATTTAAAGCATACAATTTGTAAATATGTTGGCTTTGAAACCTACTAGGCTTAGATCTTATGTCATACCCCTATCTAATTTTTCATATTATCAGAGTGCTTGAACACTGTTCGGTAAGCAATATAGGAATAACGTAAAAATACTGATATATAGTACATGATTACATTAAGGAATTCTCTTCAGGGTTAGGTAATATATACAATTTCTCAAAATATTCAAAAGTAAATACTATATATAACCAATGATTTCGTCTCAAGAAACGTGCCCTTTAGTTCCCCGTGTCTACATCCTTGCCCTTCGAGCTGTTGGCACCCGCTGAGACATTTTATTTATAAAAAGGAGTGAGATTTCATGGAATCTCAGTAGAAACATACTATCAACATATAAAATGCGAGAATTAAATATGCAATTCATCGTATCAAGTAAAATGAAAATTCACATCAATCTGTGTGTGTACACAAAGTTCAGGGCCAACCATCTAGTTGAAATCCCTATGTGTACCTCAGCCGAGTCCCGACTACAGCTAGGTAATACCAGTGTAACTTGGCTAGGCACCGAACCACAACCAGGTAATGTGCCTCCCACACGTGATCAAATCACAAAATACAGTAACACGCATAATATAAATAGCCATATAGTATATGAGAGATAGTAGTCCCTACCTGAACCCTTTTCTAGTCTCAAACGGTCCGCTTCGTGAAACGTGGTCCAACTCGGTCCTAAAATATCAAATAGACAAGAATTAGGTTATAACCTATCAATGTACCATTTTAGACACTTCCATAGTGTTTATTGTGGTTATATTAGCTTATGATAAAAATTTACCAAAATGCCCCAGGGAACACGGCCCGATCTAGCCTCGCTATACCCGGTCTGACCATACTTTTCCCAAAATTTTGATTGGGGCTATCTTGAGAAATTTTCACCCAAGGAATTCATTTTCAGACTCATAATTATCAAATTCAATGCCAAAGGACAAGAATGCCCTTGGCAGCCTCGCTTTAAGGGTGTGTTTGGTTTGAGGGGAGGTTTGGTTTGAGGGGAGGGGGTGGGAGGGGAGGGAGGGGAGGGAAAGGAGGGGAGGGTATGTCACCTTGTTTGGTTTGTTAGAGGGGAGGGAGGGGAGAAGATCCTTTGTTTGGTTTAAGAGGAGAGGGAAGGGGAGGTAATAATTAATTGACCATTTTACCCTTGTATATTATTTTATACTTTTATAGTTATATATTGTTTAAATTAATTTATACTTGGATTTAAATTAAATTATTACATTAATATTGTAATATATGTATAAAAATGATATTTTTATCAATAGCTAATATAATAAATATTTTCAAAATATTAAATTAACAAAATGTTTCTTTTATAAATATTTTAAAAAAATTAAATTAACAGATTTTTTCTTTCCCGTTTTTTTAATGATTCACATAAAAATGATATTTTTATCAATAGCTAATATAATAAATATTTTAAAAATATTAAATTAACAAAGAGTTTTTGCAACTTGTTCTTCCACAGTTGAAAATCGTGTGGTTCGCAAACCACCTTCTCTTTCTAACATACCACACAGTTCTAAGAAAGCTCTAGGAGTCATTCTAATAATATTTTGATTCGATGGGCAACGACTTATTCTACTCATTATTTCATCACGCACCCTCTCTCTTTTGCCACTTAAACTATAACTTATTTTTTTATGGCAAATCTCATTGACATGTAGTTGGCCAACAACACATACTATCAGAGCTACTGCTCTTTGGCACAATTCAACCCATCGCCGCACCAATAACATGTATTCAAGTTCGTGGTCCATCTAACAAAGCGAAATAGCAAAATTATAGTCAGGACCCTATATACATTGGAAAAATCATTTAAAGACATAACCCACAAACTTTCTACGTTCTACATACAATAAGCACGTGAAGTGTTCAACTTGAACAGTGAAGTTTGGATGTAACAAAGCAAGAGAGAAAAACTTTTAAAATGGTTTGCATTTGGGAAAATTTTCAAACTATTATTTGTTTTTATTTAGATAGTGAACATGCAGCATGTAGATGGTAGTGTTGCATGTTGATATCAAAATTCTGCCTAACATCATTTAAAACAACAACAAAAACAAAAAAAAAAAAAAAACAGAAAGAGATAGCCTGTTTCACCTGCTCTAGTTGAAAAGACGAAGAATGCAAGAGAATAGAATCACACAACAACCTGGTCAAGATTAACAAAAAATCAAAACTCGATGTTACAAAATGGACAAAGCTGCACAATTTATTTATGTATGTTCTGACTTCTAACTAGATAAAATAATCATTGAAGACAGGTATTATAGCAAAATCAAGAATCCTAAATTCTCATGCAACAACTGCCTCAAACTAAAGCTAAGTAACTTGAGTCACCACATGAATCAGCCACCATTCAATACTTTATAATCCTATATACCTACCACCATTCATTCTTCACCCAAAGTCTTGTACAATATGGAACATTCATGAGGTATTTCCATGAATGAATTGATATCCAAAACAACAGCACCAAAATCACATAAGTTCAAGCATAAGGAAGCAACTAGCATTATAAAAGAATTATTATTGTTGGAATTATATTGGCAGCATAAGGACATTATATTGGCAGTGTTTAGCTCACTCTTTACTGTCAATTCACGTTAGCATCAAGGCATACTGCACTCAAATCAAACACATTATTTTTGGAATTATTCTAATTCTAATGGATTTGGTCAAGGACATTTACTTTTTAGGTTCAAGTTCAGTTTATACAGTTAGTAAAGACAATGACAGAATAATACTTAAATATGAAGGGCTTCTACATTAATTGAATTTTGGTGCTGTCATCCCAGATATAATCTCAGCTAATAAATACTGAACGCCGAGGATGTATACATGCATGGTACAGGGACTACAAAGTACAAGAATGTTTCAATTCATTGGTTTCAAAATATCAAGCAACGTGGTAAAATGAATCCAGACACACTATTCAATAATTAAACTAATCCCACCCATATTCATGCATCCTCCCTCTAAATTTCTTCCACTTGTTCCTTTCAAATCCATCAGATTCATAACCATGCATGACTCTTTCCGCACTTTGATTCAAACTTGGGATGCTCATCGTTAAACAACCTGATTGTCCACTACTTGCCCATGTGAATGATAAAAGACATAATATTTTTTATCCAAAAAACAAAGTTTCTGCTCACCTTTACTAATCCAAACAAAATATCTGTTGAAAGTGTTCTTTCATGAGCCTCAGCCACCATCACAACACTGCAACATTTTAGAAACAAAATTTGAGCAAAATTGTACTGCATCAACTGAATCAGGACCCAACTCAAAAATATATGCTTACCTATAGCTGCTTAGATCAGGTTCACCAAGAAATTCTCTCAATAGCATTCCATCTATCATATATTTCAGAATAGTCTTCTCAGATGTGCAGTTTTCAAAACGAATGCAGACCCCAACCTTCAAAAATTAAATCAATTGAATTATGAAAACATGAACAATGACTGAAAAACTCAACCAAGGAAAAAAGAAGACATAGACAGTTCATAATTTTTTGTTTTTTAAAAAAATCTTTTAGAAATGATTGTTTTTCCCTTAATGGAACCCATTGAGCTAATGGTTGAATGTTAACACTAGAAAGTGATCAATGAATATGTGGGACTAAGATAGGTTACAAGTATAGAGTAGGAATGTATAGAGTTCCTCACAGAAGATGTTACATACAACCCTACTACATTATTACAAGAATATAATATAAAGAGCCAATTTTCACATTATATTTCAACAATATGAAAGTTATAGGAATTTTTCGCATTGGTCAAAACACAGAACACTAAAATAGTAATGTGCATGTATATGTGCTCCAGATGACCACAAACTTTAACAGAAAGGCATGATGGTAACTTAATCTTCTATAAGCTAATGATTGTTCCCTAGGTCACTGCCCTCACCTACAAATCGTGCAATCCCAAACACAAGACGCTATCTCCTAGATCACAGCTCCAATTAAGAATACGGTATACCTCTTTGTACCCCTATTAGGTGCCAAATTATAATGCAATCCTAGTAAGTTTATAGCAGTTGCACACACATACACACTTAATTGGATTATATGGGCCATGTTTTATCAGATTAGTTACCCACACATGCACACTTGCCTTTCCATTTTTTTCTCATTCTACCTGAATGTTATTGAACTAGACAGTCCAACTATAATCAATCAAATAGTCAAAGCATAGAATCAGGATGGGTCAGAATTTTATCGGATGGACTGCCTAAGAAAACCGTTGTAAAAAATAAAACGAGAAAAGGGAGGCAGAGGAACGTGCAATGTCCATAGAGGAGTGTAAGTACAATGAACAAAAGCCAAAAAAAAAAAAAACAGAGGTCATCAAACCTGGAATTGCAATAACTCGCTGCCTTGAACGGCGACCATGGAACTGCAACAACAAGCCGCCTTGAATGGACCGCAAATACCCACCACGTACCACAAACGCCGGCCCAATCACTCGAACAAAATGATTGCCGGAAAAGGATCAGAATTGCCGACCAGCAACGTCGACCACAGAGCAGATCAATGGAAGCTCCACACAGAGCTACAAGACCGACAGCCACCACAGTCAGCGGAGGAGAAGCCAAGTAATGAATTGAAGGACTTTTATTTTAGTAGGGGGTATTATTGGAATATCACAAAATGATTTTATCTTCCCTCCAAAAACGAAAAATTTTAAGCACCCCAAAAGCAATGGAGGGAAGGGAATTAAACCCAAATTTTTTGCTTCCCTCCCCCATCAAAATTCAAACCAAATGATAAACTAAGGTTGCCTTCCATCCCCTCCCACCCCCTCCCCTCAAACCAAACATAGCCTAAGGGTTTCAGGGGCGTTTTCGTAATTATGCTTTTTCGGGCTTTTCCGAAAAAGTTACCAATTGTAATCCCATCTAATTTTCGCTCTTGAACTCAATGAAATTGTCAAATCATTGAAAATCCAACTCTAAGACCCATCATGGCCAAATTACACAATTCTCCAAGGAAAATTGGGGTTTTTCAAATTTGACTCCGCAGACTTGCTCATTTATACTCCTAACCACTTTATTAACTATTTAATTACGTTATAACCACCATTTAGACCTAATTTTCGTAGCATAACGCCTAGGCCAGATCTTTTCCAAAATTTAAAAATAAAGACAATACGATAAA
Source organism: Inga laurina (assembly GCA_963855925.1). Taxonomy (NCBI): domain Eukaryota; kingdom Viridiplantae; phylum Streptophyta; class Magnoliopsida; order Fabales; family Fabaceae; genus Inga; species Inga laurina. Next base: position 28,373,966 of record OY979701.1, read on the forward strand.
ATTTCACCGATTAAATTATCCACAGCATCCAAAATAATCAATATTCGAAGGTTTGGAAGTTACCTTTCGCTTCCTCTGGCTCTTCCTCTCTTGACCGAACCCTAACTCCAACAAACCCTTAGTTCTTGCTTCATAAACACCATAGATCATGTAGAAAGGAAGCTTAGGAGAAGGATTACGCAAGATAGGAGCTAACTTACTGAAGAAATCAAGCTTACCTGGCAAATTTTCTCCTCCTTCTCTAGAAATCTCAAAGTCACTCTCTCCCTCTATGTTCAGCTTGGACGTCGGACATGGTAGGGAAATATGAAGGAGAAAGCATTTTATAATTATGCTTATGTCACTTTATATCTAGCTTATGCCATATTTGCTAATTTCCAAAAATCAAAATGTTGCCTTTTATGTGCATGTATCATGTCATTTAACCCAATTAACATGTACATAATATTTCCTTCTTCTTGGCCCATGATAAATGACGTCTAGGGTCCTTCTCTTTAGTTCCATATTGGCTTCATAATATTGTTCAAGTCACATGTATACTTGTATCTCATTTTTCCCATTTTTGGATTTTTTTTTACAATTTTGGAAGATTTTCTGCCCAAATTTTGAAAAATCATAACTAAATTTGTAGACATCGTATTAGAGTGATTCCAAAGGTTATAGAACCCTTATTTAGTCTAGTTTCAAGAAAAAATATAGTCTTTTGCTAATTGGAAACACAAAATTTCCAGAATTTTAATCTTTGCATGCTATTCCAGAAAATAATCAATTTTGCTGGGTAAAGTTTAAAAATTCATAACTCTTAGTATATAGCTTTAATGATACATATGACCTATTAAATTAAATCTTAGGATGTCTACTTTCACCTTGTAAAATTTCATAATTTTGGAACATCATTTGATCAACAAAATGCATTGCACAACAACACTGCCTCACTGGAAGCAATGAAACGGCAAGCACTTGCAACCTCAACAATTTCCATTTTTGTATACAAATTTCCCATACTCTTTAATTCACTATTTTATTCCCTTTAATACCTCAAAGATATAAGAAACGTTGGGGAATAGATTTGAGACACCTACTAAACCGGGGCTTAGCATTCCACTTAATTTAGGCTTATTCTCAAACCTCCAATCTCAAAATTCAGGATATTACATCTTACTTACAGCCATCATCAAAGTGAGGATGAGGCCTTTTTAAAGACCTATATTGCAAATAAACCTTTAAAAAGGCTTTAGGCTTGTCAGGCCTTCTAAAGGTTCAAGCTTAGCCTAAAAAAAGTCTACAATCAGGCCTAAGCCCAAGCTTTATGCTTCCATTACAAGCTCAAATCTATTTGGTCAAAGTCTTAATTGGCCTGACATATTTTCACCCCTCTGTGCAACTAGCATGAGTTTAAAAACAATTCACACGATTTTTCAAGTTAAAAACATAAAACAGTAAACTTTGAGTGCAACTCGCCAGTTTGACAACAAACATGTTATCTTTAATGATTATTAATAATTAAATTTAATAAATCTACTCTAATTATATAAAAAATGGATGATTAGGTTCAGTGTTGTGTCTTTTGAAATATACATGCAAAAATACTTACTTTTTTGCCACATACATTGCACAAAATCTGTTAAAAAAAAACAGAAAGAAAATTAAAAGCTGCACTATTTACATGGGTTTTTGAAGTCAATTGTGGTATTTTCCTTTTGGGCGACCTAAGATGATATTATAAAAATGAAATTTTCATAAAGATACAAACACTACACACACATAGAAACTAATTGGTGTGAAATGGAGTGTGACTTTGAGCTCTACTCACAAGTCAAGCACTCCATGGACCTATTATTAATGGGTGGTTGATATAACGAGTTTTATGGGATCACTTTATGATGATGATATTCAAAATATGGCCCTTGATGTGATGATTCTACTTCTTTATTTCTTCTATGGAAGAACTTTTTTTTTTTTTATTTTATAGTTCTCTGTGTTCTTACATAGCTCATAAGTCACTAGCACATCATTATCTGCCTATAATTTTTTTTATATTTTTTACTTACTCCTTATCATGATATAAAGATATGTATTACAATATAGCCAATCAGACTCGACCACAAAGAATATTAATGCAGTCATAATGAAAATGTGTTCCTTGATATGATGATAACGGAGAAAGTTCTACAACGCACAATTTTCCTTCTCTTTCATTGGATCACCTTCTTGGTGGTGCAAGTTCGGTTGAAACACAAAAGTTGATAAAATAAAATACCATTTATGAGAAATACCCTTTTCTTTTCAGAAATTATTTTTCGTTCTATCTTATTTTCCTTTCTATCAAAAAAGAAAATAAATAAAATAAAAGGGTCCCATTCACCAGTACTTACTACTTAGGGCCACACAGTATTAAAAGGGTAGGGTTTTTTTTATTGGTTTTTTATTTGGGTTAATACAATACTTAAATCTTCAAATTTTCCCTCATTTGAGTTTTTATCCCTCAAATTTCATTCTGTTTAAAACATTGGTCCCAATAATTTAATAAAGGCTTGGATCATTTTGCCCCTTGAGGGACCAAAACTAAAAAATGGGAAAACTTGAGGGGCCAAAGATTGTATTAACACTTTTTACTTTCAATGATATCATACCCTAATTATTTTTTATTGTAATCACGAGAGATGCCATTTTGCAATTTGGAATTGAGTTGGCACACATTGACTATGATTTTGGAATTGGACAACTATAAAATGGCGTGTGATAATTCTTGGATATGATGCACAGCACTTGCAAATTTGGTAAGTGCGATATGCCAAACAAATTGATTAATTTTTAATTGGACTGTACACTGAGTAATTGTGGTTTAATTAACTTGTTTAATTGTAGTTTAGTTGTTAGTTTGATTTTCAAGTTTAAACACAAAATTTCTACACTGGTTGTGTGTTAACCTTATTACAATTGATGCAGAATAATTTTGTCTACATCAAGTATATAACTAGAGAGATCTGTTGAGTATAGCTTATATGATAGACATCTCGTCAATAATTTGGTAAAATACTTTCTAAAACTTTTAAATTTAATTATTATATTATTCTCATTTTCTTTTATATTTAATTTAATTTATTCTTCTTCTTGGGTTATCATAATTTAATCAAGGAATAATGAGATGTTAAAAGTATATTTATTTACACACTTTTCATCCGCTCCAGATGAACAATAGATCATACTCCCAATATTTCTTTGCTCTTTGTTTGGTTGTTAACCTTACAGGCATAGCCCGCAAATTAAGATAAGGAGTGATAGATATCCTAATAAAAGTCATTAGTTATATAGAAGAGTTTGCCTAATTATTTAGGAAGGTTCACCAGAAGTTAGCGACACTAAGTTAACAAAACTACACTTTAAACAAAACATTTATATTTTGAAATAAACTGGAGCTCCTTGTAGTGAAGACTGAAGGCATCAATAGAGTGATAAACTGATAATAATGAGGGATCAAAACCAAAATAGAACTAAATTTGAGGAACCAAAGGTTGTATTAACCCTTTTCTAAATGCAAAAATTGCCAAAAATAAATATAACATACTTTTAGTTAAATTTTAAGAATCTAAGTGTAAAGAAAATTAGGAAGAATCTCTATTGATAAAAAATACAATGTTTACAAGACACAAATAAACTCACTTAGGTTTAACAATGATCATCTATCACTTGAGGGTGATTAACAACTAACCCTAACTCTAGGGATTTTAGAGGGACTTCCCTCTCAAGAGAGAGACTCACATTAACCTCTTTCTTAACATGGTGTGGATCTCACTATCCTACACACTTATCACATTAGCTAGAACCTCTATTTATAGGGTCCAATCACCAATCATGATCTTAACCAACAAGATAAGATCTTAACCATGGTTTAATATTCCAACACTAAAGAACAGTTTTAAGTTTGGTCGAGAAAAAAGGAATATGTTAATAAATATATGTGAAAGCAAATCTAATACGCCAGACATGCTAATTAAAACTTTTAGTTCAATTTCTTCTAATCTTATCACAAAATATGTCCTTTCGCTCCTCATTTAGTTAGGACGACTTAACTTGATTTGGAACTGGAGAAGTATAAAACGACCTGCGTGTTTATTACTCATTGCAAAAGGCTTGAAATTCTGATAAGTCTGTTATGCTCCTCATCATGGGAAAGCCTTCTTCCTTTGTTTTCACGCGTTTTATCACTTGACTTGATTTGGAATCGGAGAAGTATAAAGCGACGTGTGTTAATTGCTCAACGCACAAGAGTTGGAATTTTGATAAGCCTGATATGCTACACATGGGAAATCCTTCTTCCTTTTTTTTCATGCTCTTACTTCATTTCTTCATGGCCTCCTTTGTTTGGACTGATACAAACATCACTACTGACAAATCTGCACTTCTTGCCCTCAAATCCTTTATCACTTCATATCCATATGATTTCTTAGCTAATTGGTCTGTCTCTTCTTCTCCATGCAATTGGAATGGTGTCACATGCAATACTCGTCATGGAAGGGTCCATTCCTTGAATCTTGGCAGCATAGGTCTTAAGGGCACCATGTCTCCACAACTGGGGAATCTCTCCTTCCTTATTGAACTTGATCTCAGTGACAACAATTTTAATGGTCAAATACCAAAAGAGTTAGTTCAATTGCGTAGATTGAAACTATTTAACTTGAGCTACAATGACTTTCATGGGCAAATTCCAGCTGAGATAGGAGATTTATCTATGCTTGAGTACTTGAATTTTCGAAATAACAGTCTTAATGGATTTATTCCATTATTTCTATTCAATCTATCAAGGTTGGAGACTTTATATTCGAAATTTAATTTCATTGAAGGAATCATTCCGTTAGAGGTGGGCAGACTTGAGCGATTGAAGAATTTACAACTTAGCAGTAACAAACTTTCAAGATTCATTCCCCGGATCATTTCCAACTTATCTTCGCTTGTATTATTGAGTTTGACTTATAACAATTTGTCACGTATATTTTGGATTATTTTCAACATTTACGTTTGCCTTTGTTCTAAACTAGTGTAATTTGTTAGAAGGATCTTATCCTCGAGGAATATGAATTTGTCTTGATTGTGTTTTATTTATTTATTTTTGGAACTTTTATGAATTTTCTTCTCTTTTTTTTTTTTGTCATATATTTTCTACTCTTTTTTCAAAGGAAAAAGCATTCATCATAAAAAATTTGAAACAAATTATGTAGTCACACCATGGGAGAAAAATTACTGTTATAATATTAATTACTCCAAGTGGATCTAAAGGCTCACCATCAGTCTTTGAAAATAAATGTTTATTATTCGGTCATCAAAAACTTTTTGAAGGGTTTTTCATAGGAAAATTTTTTAGCTCAAGTTCTCTAATCACACATGGACATGTGTCCTATTTATTTCATGTGGATTTATAGTTAATTGATAATATCTTAAAAGTAAAATGCTTTAACCACATTTTCCTGTTTTGCCTTAATTACACGGACCTCCCCTTTATTTTAAAAACATACACTTAGATCCAAACTATTAACTCTATTAGGAATATTCCAAGAAGATTCTAAAAATATATTTTTAATTCATATTTATATTAAAATAAAATTTTATTCACTAATTTGCCCTTGACCCTATCAAATCCCTAATTACATGACTTCAGCAATGAAGAGAAGTGCCATGATGGAGAATTATATTAGCAAAAAAGGTTACAAAGCTTGTTGTTTTTCCCTTTAAATGCCCGTAAATACTATTTACCATATCAACATGTTTAAAACTTTCTTTTAAATTATTTTTTATGATCAAGAGCTTTCTTTTTATTTTCCTTAATTTTATTTTTTATAAAAATAGTTATTTAGTTAATGTTTATAAATGTTTAAAGAAAAAAGATGTGTTTAAAATTATAAATTTAAATTATTTATATAATATCTTTAACTTATATTATTTATGCTATATGATAACAAAAATGTGATTGAAATGTGTTTTTTATCTATTTTTAAAAAAACCCAAAATAAATACATTTCAAGAAAATAATAAAAATTTAAATTATAAAATTCTATAATATAATAAAAATTAATAGATTTTTAAAAATATCTAATTTTGAAAATATATATTGGATTTATTTTTTTGATTGTGTAATTTTTTCTTAGCAAATATAAATATTTCAACAAATCTTTTAGCTTTCAGGTCAAATAGGGGTATTTTGGTAAAAAAAAGTTTGGGAGTCAAACTTAATGGTCCACTAATTGTTGGATGGATGGAAAAGAATCTTTAAAATATGAGAGAGGTTTGTGTAATACATATTTTAATTCTATGGGAGGTTTATATGAGTTTTTAAAATAGACGGGATGTCTGTGTAATTAAGCCAAAACAGAGGGATGGTTTGAGTATTTTACTCATATTTTAAAAATAAGATGCATGGTCATATGTGATTGGATGACTTAAGATAATGGATATAAGAAACTTGTATTGGCCTTTTTCATATTGAACAAACCTTACAACCAACATGTCCCAAACATTTAATTTTAATTTGGATAATCTACATTATATTTTAATTTCATTATTTGTTAGTAATTATTATTTTAAAAAAAGTTTGTTGAGTTAACAAAAAGATTTTTTCTAGGAGTCTCCCAAGAAACATGTGTTTTGATAGGAATGATGAAACGGAAGGGCCAATTGGATTTCAGTTTGTCTCTTAGATTAATCATCGTGAATCCCTCAAAATTTCTCAACCAAACGCATCCAATTAATTTAATTTATGGTTATTAGTGTCACACCCTTATTTTAATTTCACCTTTACCAAAATATTCACAGAAAACGATATGCGGTTCGGTGGATAACACAGGAATATCATAAATATATTGATAATATAAGCATGATTAGAAAAATTCCCCATAGGGGTTCACATAGAATATTTACAAACCTTGTAGCCGCACAAGGCTCTAGGGTATCTAAACTCATCCTAGTGAAATGGAGACATATTCTCGTCTTCATTCCACCACTGCAATTTTCTCGTACAGTTCTCTTCTTTGTTCTCAGCATATCTTTTGTCTCTTCCTGTCTAAATTGTTGGTATGAGAGGTTGAGATTCGAGAGAATTTTAGTGGAAAAGAGATACCATAATGCATGCATGATAGATACTATATGTATGACATTTCTGCATGCTCAATGTTGGCTTTAACTAGATGTATGTCCCATAATGACATTTCTGCATGTTCAATGTTTCATGCAACAAGATTATGGCCACAACAAAAACAGAAACAGAGCTTCATTTATTCAAATATGCTCTAACAATCAAGTAAAACAATCATATACATCATTACACAAGCAAAGATATCAAATACATGCAAGTAAGATAAGTCCCCTACCTTGTGTCCCTTTTGCTAAATAGAAATAGTTTCTCGATCTACGTGCAAACAACTCGGACTCCATATTCGATCCTACAATGTCAAATGTACCGTTTAGAAACTTCCATAGTGTTTCTAGGGTTATATGAGTCTATATTAAAAAATTACTAAAATACCCCCGGGACCCGGCCCGGACCGCCGTACCCGATCCGACTATACTTTTTCTGAAATTTTGACATGGGCTATTCTGACATATTTTCACCCAAGAAATCTATTTCCAGATTTGGAATTATCAAATTCAATGTCAAATTACAAAATTACCCTTGGCAGTCCCACTTTAAAGGTTTCAGGGGCGTTTTCGTAATTATACTTTTTCGAGCTTTTCCGAAAAAGTAATCAACTATAACCCCACCTAATTTTCCCTCCTGAACTTAATGGAACTATCAAATCATTGAAAATCCAACTCTAAGGCCCATTTACAACCCTGGCCGAAAATATGGGTTTTCCGGGAAAAATCGTGGTTTTGTGATTTCGGCTCGGTAAACACGTTCATTTCCACTCCTAACCACTTTATTAACTATTTAATTTGGTTACAACCACCATTTAGACCAAATTTTGGCAGCATAACCCCTAGGCCATGCCATTTTCCAATTTCACAAACAAAGACAATCCAGCAAAATTTCATCGATTGAATTGTCTACAGCAACTAGAATAGTCAATATACAATGGTTTGGAAGTTACCTCAAGCTCCCTCTAGTTTTTCTCAAAGTGGCTGAACCCTAACCCTTTTTTACAATGAAATTGAGCTTCCCAAACCTTACATACATAGAAGAGTAACTTAGGAACGGAGTTATACATGTTAGGAACCGATTTATTGAAGAAATCACTTACCTTTGCAAGCTTTTCTTCTCTTTTTTTCACACACACACACACACACACACTCTCTCTCTAGCTCAGATCTGAAAATGGCGTGATGATGGCTGAAGGAAGAAGGAGGTAATGTATTTTTATAATATATCACATGTTATTTAATTAATTTGTTGAATTTCCAAAAATTCCAAAATTAACTTATGTATATAAATCCTTATGTATATGTAACCATGCCCATTAAGCCTAACCAATATTTTCTTCTTCATGCCACATGTAGGAGACATCTAGGGGTCCCTCCCTATGGTCTCAATTGGCTTCACAACTTATTCCGGTTACGTATATACGTAAAGTCTCAATTTTGGTCAAAATTGCACTTTTGCTCAAATTTTCCATAAATTATTATTTAATTTACCAAAATATTTCAAATATATTTTCCCCCTTTATTTTTCTTAATTAATTGAAATTAACTTCAATTAATTGGAAAATAATTAATTTAGCACTTGTTTGGCAAAATTACAAGTTTGCCATTACATTTTTCTCTATTTTCGGATTGTTTTTTTGCAGATTTTATGTTCAAACTTTGAAAAATCATAACTAAATTTGTAGACCTTGTATTGGAGTGATTCCAAATGCTATAGAACTCTTATTGAGTCTAGTTTCAAGAAAAAATATAGACTTTAACAAATTGGAAGCACAAAATTCCTAGAATTAAATTTTTTGAATGTGGTTCCAGAAACTTTTCAGTTTTTCTGGGCTAATTTCAAAAATTCATAACTTTTTGTATATAGCTCTAATTGAGTCCTATGAAATATCAAATTAAAGCTTAGGATATCTACTTTCATCTTGTAAAATCTCATAGTTTTTTCTCATCATTTGATCATATAAAATAGCATGATAAGTTCATTGCCTCGTAGGCGATTTCACCGAAAACATAATTATATTCTCTAAAATTTACCATTTACTTTATTTAATACCCTAAAGATATAAAAAAAACATTAGGGAATAAATTTGGGACACCTGTTAAATCGAAAATTAGCAGTCCTCTTAATTCAGGCTTATTCCCAAGCCTCCGATCCCAAAATTTGGGATATTACAATTAGTCTATCCAAATTAAAAGGGTTATACCTTTTTGAAAATAATAATTTTTGTTGCATTTTATCATTTAGAATATATGTGTCATTTTCTAAGAAATGTGTAAGTCTTTTTACATGTGTTTCTAAAGAATATATATTTATCTTGTATCAAAAAAGAATATATATTTATCTCATGTACATAATAACTTGTGATGCGTAAAAAAGTATTACTGACATTATTTTCTTTCTCACCCTCTTAATATTTGAAGGAGGCATCCCAAATGAAATTGGCGATCTTTCACAACTGAAGATATTGTATCTTGGAGTAAAACAACTCACTGGTTCTATACCATTTCCATTATTTAACAATTCAGCACTACAAGATATTGGTCTTGGAAGAAATCAATTATCTGGTAGTCTCCCAACAAATGTGTGTTTTGGGCTTCCAAAACTTGAAGTATTTTATGTGGATGGAAATGATTTGTCTAGCGAAATACCGTTCATTTGACATCAATACAAAGAATTAGTAGAGTTACAATTGGGTGATAACAAATTCAATGGAGGAAAAATACCAAATGAACTTGGAAATTTGACCAAACTCCAGTGGCTAGATCTTAGGGACAGCAACTTGCAAGGTAAGAGTTTTAATTATATATATCATTGTCTTAAACTTCTATTCCATTATTTCATAAGACATTATTGAATAATGATTTTGCTATATTACTTTTAAAGACATAGAAGGAAATGCTTTTTTTTTTTAATCCCAAAGTGAATATGAATAAAATAGTAACATTTTCTCAATCATTAAAGAAAAGCCTGAAGGAAAATAGCCTGATAATAGCGCCCCATACAAACACTACTTATTAGATTGGATTAAAAGGGTGGAGTATAACTTTTACCATTGATATCTCTATCTTAGTGATTATTTGTATTTAGCTATTTATATTTAGGAATATGATATTCTTAAATCTGAATAATCTTTTTATTCTCATATTTATTTTAGCTTCCCAAAGTTTAGAAGAAAAACTTCAAATATTGAAAACAAATATAAAATACCAAACACTGGAATTAATCTTTATTTGAAATTTTTTAATGTAATCACGAGAGATGTCATTTTTCAATTTGGAATGATTTTGCATACGTTTGACTTTAGTTTGGGATTGGAAAAATATAAAATGACGTATTCATTTTTCAATTTGGAATGTTTTTCGCCGTTTCATTCATTTATATTCATTCATAAGACATGAATGAACAATGATTTTGCTATATTACTTTTAAAGACATAGAACGTGATGCTCTCTTTTAATAATAATTTTATAGACGAAAACATCTCCATGTGTGTGGATGGGTGGCTGTGTTGAGACTGTGCTTTTTCAAAAAAAAAAAAAAAACCTTTTTTAATATATGAAATAGAAATAAATTTGAAATGAGATTTTTCTTCCCGTAATTTAGTTGGAATTTGTATATATATAATTTTCACACATGAGACCATAAGTTGCTTGAAATTTCTTCCAAAAAAAAAAATGAAATAAAATATTTAATCATCAAAATATTTAATCATCATAAAAATTCTCGTCTTTTCCTATGTTTTCTTTTCAAAGGAAATTTTTTTAAAAAAAAATTATCGACAATCTCACATGCATCCTAAAAAAATTCCTTGCATGGAAAATAATTTATATATATCATTTAAGGGCAGTGGCTTTTTTTTTTTTTTTTTTGAAATAATTTAAGGCGATGATTCAATGCTCTGAAATGATACAGGATTAATAATCTAAGTAGCATTATTCAATTTGGAATTGAGTTTGAACGCCTTGAGTTTGATTTGGAATTGGACAACACTTGCAAATTTTAATCTTCATTTTTTGGAAACGGATCTAAAGACTCATTATCAGTTCTTAAAATAAATGTTTATTATTATTTCTACGTTGTTAAAAAAATTTTGAAGGATTTTTTTCCAAAAATACTAAGTCATACAGTAGGGGTGAGCATAGTGCCCAGGAGCCCAGTATGCCCACCCGAACCCAATAAAAAATTACCCTGCCCAACTCAAAAAAAGTGGCCCGAAAAAAATTTAGGCATCTTTAAGCCGGGCTAACTATTGTGCAGGGCCAGACATCAGACAAGGGATACAGCCTTATCCATTTGGCCCTGTCCAAGAAATTATATACAATTTATCTAAAATATATATTATTTTATAAAAAATAAATAGTATTCTATGCATATTATTTTATTTAATATATATATATGTATGTATGAATGTATGTATATTATTTCATATTTATGAAACATTTTATGCATATATTATTATTTAATACCCGTCCACCACAATTTACATATAAGTTATTATTTTTTGGATAGACGTGGTTTTTTAATTTGGGTGGATGATATAAAACATTAAAAAATTGATATCAATGACAAGAAATTTAGTTCTTTGAAGACTTTATCACAATTACACTTATTCATATCAAATAATATTCATACACAAATACATGTTACTTCATAATTAGTCATGTAATTGTTAAGAAATATGATTTTGTTTTTTAGTTTCGAGGCTCAAGTTATAAATTTTTGAGAGAATGACAGAAAAATACCATTCGAATTTCAAAATCCCGCTTTCAAAAAGAGTAATGAGACTGACAAGAATAATAATGGAATTGACAACGCAAATCTTTGTCAAAAGACTAATTTGAGATTTTGAAGTTCAAGTAGTATTTTTCTGTCATTCTCCCTAGATTTTTTTTTTTGAGAAATCTCAATATGTGAAATTATAAAATGTATTTGAAGTTTATAATAGTATTTATTAGGTATAATTAGAATTTTTATACATATAATATTAGTTAGGGAGTTACCACTTGGGCAGGAAAACCCGCCCTGTCCAGCTCACCCTTATCTTGCCTGAAATTGTTAGGGCTTCTACAAGACAAGGTCGGGCATCAGACTACAAAATGCAACTCATTCATCTTTCGGGCTGGGCATTGGACAGGGGTCTCACCCTGTCCAGCCCTACCCATGCCAACCCCTACCATACAGACATGTTTGGAACAATTAATTTTAATTTGGTTATTTTTTATCAATTTATATTTTCAAAAAGTATGTAGTTAACAACATTAATTTTTCTGGGAGTCTTCCAACAAATATGTGTTTTACCATGAATAGGTATTTCTTTTTGAAAACAAATGAAGTTGTATTTTATCATTTATAATATATTTGTGTTATTATTTCTAAAAAATGTGCAAGTTATGCCATATATGTTTTAAAAATACAAATTAAAATACAAATTTGTCTCATGTACATAATAATTTATTATGCATAAAAATTGTTAATGACATTACTCTCTTTTTTCCATCTATTTGAAGGAGCTATTTCAAATGAGATTGGCAATCATTGACAACTAAAAATATTGTATCTTAAAAATAATCAACTTGTCGATCATATACCTTTTTTTGTTATTTAATAGTTTAGTCTACAATAAATTGATGTTGGAATAAATAATTCATCTAGTAGTCTCCTAACAAACGTGTGTTTTGAGTAACGTTGTAACTGTCTGGTGTGACAATTCATGTACCACACTTTATATATAATTTTGCTAGTTCTTTCTAGCCTCTTATTTTTTTTCTTTTTTCCCTGTATTCTATCTACAATACAACAACTTTACAAATATTTCATTTATTATTTATGATTATTTGATATTTCTTGCAAATTTTTTAACTAAAAATGCTTTAAACTTCTACGTTAGAAAAAGTTATGCTGCTGCACCTCCTTACAAGGCTTTTTTGTTGTTATAAAGACTAAAAATTTAGTTTTTGGGCCAATGATGAATTCATCATATTGTTTTTGAAGTTATAGCTTTGTAAATATTTAATTAATTTAATGCAAAATATAAATAATTTGACTGTTCAAAATTAATTCCATAATCTCAATTCAGCTTTTCTTCTTTAAAAAGGAATTTTAATGCATGTTGAATTGGTAATTGATTTAATCTACCACCCAAATGAGATTGGCAGTCTTTCACAACTAAAGATGTTCTATACTATCTTCATTATTTAACTATTCAATGCTCCAAGAGATTGATCTTGGAATAAATCATTATTATCTTCAACTCTATATTTTTTCTCTTCCTTTCCCTACTTAATTTTTTGTTTTCAATATTTTTAATCATTTCTTTCTTATTTCACAAATTTATAAAATCCTATTAAATAATTATTCAACAATTACAAAATAAAACACTTATCTCATTAGCTATATAACTATTAAAAGTTTGGCACTTTGATGGTTAGAATTTATTTGACTTCTCCCTTTTTAATATTTATGCATGGATCAATCAGCATAAAACAAATACTCAAGTTGAAATATGGTGGTTGGTCTCTCTTCTGGAACTCGTGCCAAGTAAGTATTCTCTTCTTCATGGATATCCCCGGCGTCCGGGAGAAGCCACTTGAGGAAGTGCTGTGTGATAAGGATCCCGCTGCTGTGGCTAGGAGCGTGCTCTCCAAAAATGGCATCTCAGTGTCCGTCGAAGGGGCTGATCCTTTGGGGAAAATATCAAAAAATCCAGAGAGCATCAGGATTACTTCTACACCCAAAACATGACACGTCTCCTCATACAAGGACTCTCTCATGGGGCTTCAAGGAACAGAGTTAAATGGTGTTGCCCATGAAAATTCTTGCTCAGAGGTTAATGCTCTGCTTCCAGATCTCTTGAACCAATCCTGGGAATTGCCTAAACCTTCTGATGATCTGAAGCTACTCATGGATATATATCCAACTATGCAAATCTCACAAGAGGAATTCAACCGTTGGGCAAGACCTTGGAACGCCTCCCTCGTTATCACCATCCTCGGTGCTAAAGTCAATTTTTTCAGGCTAAAGGATCACCTGTACAAAATTTGGCAGTCCAATGGGTTTGATTTAATTGATCTCCCAAACAACTACTACGATGTAAAATTTAGAGATCAAGCAAATTGGGAACAGCTCTATAAGAAAATCCTATTTGGTGGTCATTGGACGGTTGCCCAGCACTCTATTCTTGTGCAGAGATGGTTCCCTTTCTTCGACCCTCTCAAAAATCCTCTCGGTCGAGTTGCTACTTGGGTCCGCATCCCCAATGTCCCTCTTCTCTACTATAACAAGGAATGCCTTTGGAGATTGGGAGACATGATTGGCAAAACTATCAAAGTTGATATGAACACTATTGAAAATCCTGATGATAGGGAAGCTACCATTCACAGGGGACGCTATGCAAGACTCTGTGTAGAAGTGGATTTACAGAAAAAGCTTGTTTCTAGAATCATCTCGGCATCAAACCTTTTTAACATAGAATATGAAGGCTTAGGACTTATCTGCTTTGCTTGTGGTAGATATGGCCACCGTAAGGAACACTGCAAGTTTTCGATTAAATCTGATGGGGTGGCTCCAGCGGGGACTTCACCAACTGAGAAGGATCCGGCGCTAGTGCAGAATTTGAGCTCAACCCAGATTCCTTCTTCCTCATTGAAGGTGCCTCCGGAACAACCCCCTTCGGCCAAGGAACAGCACTTCGGTCCATGGATGCTTGTGCACAAACCTGCCAAAGCGCACCCTCCAAGAAGCACAAAGAGTAGGAACAGAGTAGGTGAGCGGACCCATTCCAGCTCTGCTCAGGGTATGGTTGCTTGCAGTGTGTCTCAGTCCAGGTTCGCCATCCTATCGGGTTCTGACCATGTCGACGGTGCGATTCCCCAACCTTTTTCAAACTTGGTCATGGGCTCTGATAAACCGGATCAAAGAGCCCCTGTGTTTTCCATGGCCAAAGACGAGCTACGAAAAGGAAATAGGAACAACTTTGGTCAACATTCAAAAAGCAAGGGGGTCCACGTGGGGAGAAGGAAATGGACCGAAAGAAAAACCGTTGTGAAAGACAAATCCAGCACCTCAGTTGGCGAGAAGGGGAAGGAATTGGCCTCAAATTTGAGCCCAATTGTTCCGCCGGTACTTCCCACTTTGAAGCCCAAGAAAGGAACCAAGCAAAGGACCCACAACTTGGTTAGAGGAAGCTTGCATAATATTGGGCCCCAACTCCAAACACCTACCCTTATGCAGCAACCCACGCACACTGGTGAAAGAGTGGGCCGATCTGATCCCACTTGTGCCTTAAGTGTTAAAAATCAATCCTCAACTCCAAATAAATATGATCACTGTGAAGTTGAGCCCATTCCAAATTCGGTGGTGATTCCTAGTGAGTCCGAGAAGTTTGAGGAGAGCAACTCTTTGGAGACTATGAACATGTCTTTGGTTCCTCTAAATCATTCAAATCCAAATCAGGAATTGCTTGATCATAGGTCCGAGTTGCGCTCTGTATGCCAGCTCGAAGTTGTTGTTCTAATGGAAGACAAACCACCAGACAAGTAAGTGTTTTGTGCCTTTCTCCTTTTCCTGCTAGTGTCTATGATTATCTTATCTTGGAATTTTTGTGGGGCGGGTGGTAGTTCTTTTCCTAGAGTGTTGAAAGATGTGGTTAATAATTATGGCATCAATGTTATGTGTCTTGTGGAGCCCAGAGTTAGTGGGAATAGAGCAGATAATGTGGTGAGGAGGCTGGGGTTTAATGACTGGTTGCGTATCGAAGCTACCGGCTACGCTGGGGGTATATGGGTGCTTTGGAATAACTGGGAGGTCCATCTTGAATATATTGCTTCTAGCACCCAATTGATCCACTGCAAAATCTATGACAAAAACAATTTGAGTCATATGTTTGTGACTTTTGTCTATGGGGATACCAGTATGCTAAAGAGAAGGGATCTGTGGTCGGCTTTGCATGCCATTCATCAAACGGTGTCTCTCCCCTGGCTGGTCTTGGGTGATTTCAATGCCTACCTTTCCTCTGGTGATAAAGAGGGTGGGGCTAGTCCTATTCATAGCTCTATGATGGATTTTCAATCCTACATTAATCGCTGTAACCTCATTGAGGTGCCTTTTGAGGGTGACAGATTCACTTGGGAGAAATCTGGGGTTAAAGAGAGACTTGATTGGGTTTTTTGTAATTTTGATTGGGAAATCCACAACCCCCACTCCAAATCTCTTCACCTCCTTAGGTTTAAGTCTGACCATCGGGTTGTTGTTGTTGTGGACCATCTGCATAGTGCCGGTAGTAACAGGGCGAGGAAGTTCCTCTACCAAGCTGCGTGGTGCATTGAAGATGGTTTCAGTGATGTGGTTAAAGATGCTTGGCAGGGGAAGGATTGGCTTCATGGCAAATCCCAATTTGCTAAAGATGCATTGATTTGGAACGATAAAGTGGTGGGTAACGTTGCAAAAAAGAAGAGAGAAATCCTCCATAGATTGGAAGGCATTGACCGTGCCAGGATCAGCGAGGGCTCCCAGAATGGTCTCCACAGGATTGAAAAGAAGCTTTGGGACATGTACCAAAAAATGGCTCTGCAAGAAGAGCTGATTTGGTTCCAGAAATCTAGATGCAAATGGCTCAGTGGAGGAGACAGAAATATGAAATACTTCCATGCCAATGTGGTGTCAAGGAGGAAACGGGGTACTATTGGGGCTCTTCAAGACGATGATGGTAACTGGGTCTCCGAGGGGAATCGTTTGAGAGATATGGCTCTTGAGCATTTCCAAAATCTCTATTCGGCCGACAACGTCTCCTCTCCCTTCTCTCCTTGGATGGCTCGTTTCTGTCCTATGAACGCTCATCAACTTGATCTTCTTCACAGGCGGGTTTCCCTGGTCGAGATCAAGAATGCGGCTTTTGAGATGGGGGCCTTCAAAGCTCCGGGTCCTGATGGATTGAACCCCTACTTCTTCCAAACTCAGTGGGATTTGATTGGGCAGAAGATTTGTGACCTGGTCATCAGGAGTTTCGACAACCCGGATGAGGTGAAAGCAATTAACCATACTAACATTGTCCTTATTCCCAAGGTTGTTCATCCAGTCTCCTTTAAAGATTTTAGACCCATCTCTCTTTGCAACGTGAGCTACAAAATTGTCAGCAAGGTTATTGCCAATCATTTCAAAGGTGTCATGGACTATCTTTTCGCTGAAAACCAATGCAGCTTCATCGCCGGGAGGCAAGGCATGGACAATATCATCATTGCTCAGGAGGCTATTCATACCATGAGGAATAAGAGAGGGAAAAAAGGCTTTATAGCGGTGAAAGTTGACATAGAAAAGGCTTTCGACAGGCTAGACTAGCGTTTCTTAGAATTCACCCTTCACAACCTTGGTTTGTGTGTGGGCTTCGTCAAGTTAATTATGAACTGTGTATCCTCTGCCTCCATGAGCGTTATCTGGAATGGGATTCCATCGGATCCCTTCACTCCTTCAAGAGGGGTGAGGTAGGGTGATCCTCTGAGTCCATACCTTTTTGTCCTATGTATGGAGCTTCTCGACCAGCTCATCCATCAAGAGGTTGATATAGGGAACTGGAGACCCCTTCAAATGAGCACCTCTGGGCCCTGTATTTCCCATCTATTCTTCGCTGATGACCTCCTTCTTTTTGGTGAAGCCTCGAATGACCAAATAGAGGAGATTAGAAATGTTATGGAATTATTTTGTAGGGTCTCCGGACACAAGATTAATCTGAGTAAGTCTAAAATGTTTGTGTCCAAAAATGTTCACTTTAATAGAGCATTTGAGATGAGCTAGATTGTGGGGGTGGGGCTCACTGCCGATCTTGGGAAATATTTGGGTGTTCCCCTCCTTCATAAGCGTATGGTCAAAATGACCTTTGCCCCGCTTCTCCAAAAGGTAAGATCAAAGTTTTCCAGCTGGAAAGGAAAATTTTTGAGCAATCAACTTTGGTTCCGAAAGGAGTCCTTTCAACAATTGAGAAATTAAGCAGAGAATTTTTTTGGAATTAGTATGACGAATCCAGGAAAATGCATCTGGTAGCTTGGGACATTCTTAAAAGGAGGAAGCATGAAGGTGGATTGGGGATAAAGGACCTGCGCTGCCAAAACAAAGCTTTACTCATGAAATTGTGTTCGAATCTTGTCACAAAACCGGAAGCTCTATGGGTCAAGTGCCTTCATGCTAAATACTCCTGTGGCTTATCCTCAATTCCTCATGTGCAAAGGTGGCGTAGCCAATCGGCCGAGTGGAGTGGAATTGTTGCGGTTTGGGAGGATTTCCAAAGTGGCCTTGGCAAGAAGCTCAGAAGTGGAAGAAACACGCATGCTTGGTAGGATTGCTGGGCCCCTCTTGACAAGCCTCTAAAATTTTTCATAGATAGAAATTTGTACCTCGTAGATATGGAAGCTCCGGTTTGCTCCTTCACCTCCCCTTCTGGTCACTGGGACAGAGCGCAATGGGAGGCTTTCCTTCCTAATTGGGTGGTGGATAAAATCATGATGCTCCCCCTCCCACGGGCACTGTAGATGACGTTATTTGTTGGCGCAATGCTCCCGATGGTATTTTCAGCGTGAAATCTGCCTACAAAGGTATCTACCATCAGCAATCCCTCACTCATCAACCTCCTTAGCGGCAACTTTGGCACTGGGGTGTTCCTGAAAGAGTCAAACTCTTTATGTGGTAGGTTTTCCATGAGAAGCTCCCGACAAATGAGATTAGAGCGAGATACAACCAGAGTGCCCTAAACACTTGCCCCTTTCAGTGTGAGAGTGAAGAAACCATCCTTCATGTTCTGAGTGACTGTGAGCAGGCCCAGAGAGTGTGGTTTTCTTTAACTAACCATTTATATTCTACTATGTTTGCTTCTGGTAATTTGCAGGATTGGCTCACATGGAATTCACAGCATTCCCATGGAAACAAGAGAATGGCTAGATGGTCATGGCAAAAAGTATTCAGTACCACATGCTGGCTACTCTGGAAGAACCGGTGCTGTCAGGCATTTGAAGGTAAAGCTGATAAACCAAAGGAGCTTGTTCACAAATGCATCTTTCACCTTTTGGAAACGGTGGAGAACGGGCACTTCCATCACCAGATCTTTCAAGTTCCGGAGAGAGGTCTTCTTAAATGGCTTCCCCCGGAAGAGGGTTATATTAGAATTGACGTAGATGGTTCGACTGCTAGTGATGGTCTATCAGCCTGTGGAGGAGTCATCCGCGACCACCAAGGTAACTGGGTACGTGGATTTCAACAGAAGTTAGGACTCTCTTTCCCAACTGCTGTGGAAATCCACGCAATCCATCGAGGACTCCACCTTTGTAAGCAGTTGGGTTTCAAGAAAATCAGACTGTTCATTGACTCACTTTAGGCCGTCCACTTACTGTCAACACATTGTGAGATTGACCACCCTTTGCACGACGTCATCTTTGATACCAAATCCCTTATTTATGCTGACTGGGACTTGAAGATTTTCCATACACATAGGGAGAATACTCGCTGTGCAGATTACCTTGCACGATCGGCTCACTATAGCACCCAGAGTTATGCCGAATTACACTCACCGCCGGCGGAATGTATCAATCTTTTTGCGTTAGAATGTGGTTTGCTGCCACATGAACAATCTTTGGGGTCTAGCCCTTGATCTTGTAACTTTTCAAGCTTTGCTTGCCTTTGTATCTCAAAAAAAAAAAAAAAATACTCAAGTTTTTTTATGTAGTATATATATGTATATTATATGCAAATGATATCAGCTATTTAAGTGTATGATGAATTCATAGCCAGATTTCGAAGTTAGAGCCTTGTGAATAATAAATAGCTTTAATGCAAAATATAAATAAATTGGTTGTTCATTTTACATAGGTGAAGTTAATTCCATAATCTCTCTTTAACATATCTTTTAAGAGTTTTAACTTCTAATTGGAAATTGATATTATATTGCAAGAGTCCCTTTTAAATTAATTTCCAACAAACGTTAAATAATAGTCTGTTAATTTTAAGCCTTTAATTAACGAAATTTCATGTATTACTTATACAGTTGTGTGTGAATTAAGGAAATTCCTAGACTTACTATACCAACAAAAAAATATTCTGTATCTTTTTCATAGGTGGAATTCCTTCATTCCATTGGAAGATGTCCTCTTTGAGATATGTTAGCGTTGCCATGAATCATTTAAAGGGTAATTTGCCAAAAGAAATGTGTCATCAACTCCCTTTACTTGAAATCTTCTCTATTGCTATTAATCAATTAGAGGGAAGCATTACAAATTCAATAAGTAACTACACATCTTTAAAACAATTATATCTGGGTGGTAACTCATTTACAGGTATGTACTTTACTTGTGTGTTTTCTTTTCCTTTTAAATATTTTTCTCTAATATTAAATTATAGTTTTTTCATTTCATTTATGTGAAACAAAGAATAAAATGAAGATCAAGAACCAATGGAACCTCTTGATATATTTGTAACATAGATAAGTGAAAATCTGATATACTATTCGACGACAATAAAACCTTCAACCATACAGAATGGCCACCATGTGTTATGCCAATACTTTTTTTTTTCAAAGATATTATCTATCTCTTAATAAATTTAATTTTATGTTTTTTTTTCTATCCCCTATATTAAAATAATTATAATAATATCAAAATATAGACAAGTTTGGAGTTGTTTTTTCTTATTTATTATATGTATAATTTGTAACAATTCTATATTGTTTAATTGAAATTTGAATTATACTTAATATTTTTTTAAAAAAATTAAAACGTGGGAATTAACAAATAATGTACAATAAACAAAAAAAAATTATTTAGATATGTGCAAGAAATCAGGGGAAAATGAAATACCAAAAATCAAATCCAAGCCTACACTCTTAACAATTTTCTGATCAGGACTTTTTTTAATATTGATAAAAGACTATAATGCCCCTCTATAATTAAAAAGGAAAAGTAAAAGTAGATGCAAGCCTTATTTTAGTATTAAATATTTCAGTTAAATTTAATTTATATATTCCTTTATTTGTAGTTTATTTGTTTGTTTGTTATTTGATTGTGATTAATTCTAAAAAGTAATTAGAAGACATGTAAAGATATAGAAAAAAACAAAATCTAAATTATTATCGTAAATAAACAAAACAAACAACAAATATGTTTATTTGAAGGGTGCTTTTAGGAAATTCACTCACACTATGCATTGAGAGTGTCACATTCATTCTAGAGTTACTTGTCAAAATTGTTTAGCTATTTAAGAACCACATATAACTCAATTAATACCCTTATAAGAACCAAATATTTAAATCTTTTCTAAAAGCTTGAGTACGTGATATAATACATTTTTCTGAAACTTCAAAAATTCATAAATAAATCATTTTACATCCAAAAATAGTGATTTAAAACTCTATCTTTAGCTCTTGAAATGATTTTTATGATAAAATTAAGACGTGGGCTCAACAGCATCTCATTGGGTCCGTAAGTTGCCTAAAACTCACAATGTACATAGGAATTTTATGCAAAAATTGCAAAATTATAATCCAACTTAGAAAATTCATATCTTTTTATCAGCACATCTAAGAATTACAAATTAATACTTATTTTAAAGCTTAGGATATGTGCTATTTTCATATCAAATTTCATGATTTAGATAAAATGTTTACCCTGTATAAAGTTAATCACAAGACTGATGTTTCAGCATAAATATAAACTAGTTATCGCTTATAATTTTGGATATCAAAGCTCACCCACTACTCCTTATGGAGTTATGTACAACCCAAAACAAACTTTAAGCTTACATGCCGAAGTAATTATAACAAGTCACACTACCAATGGAAGTTGGTCCAAGTGGTAAGCGGCTTAGTTCCGCTTAAGCAAGGTCTCGGGTTCGAACCTTATGTATGTAGAAAATTCCCATTGGAAGACTCTCCCACCATAGCCAGGTGCGCGAAGCGGGTCGGATCCAGATGTAGTCGGGGCAAAGCTCCGGTGGACCAGGTGGGCAACCAAAAAAAAAAAAAATTATAACAAGTCACACTAATGCAAAATTAATGTAACAAAACATGTGTGACATGCTTTCTTCCATCCACCTTAGCTAAGCTTCCTCCAGCTTCTCCTTTCCCAAGGATGTACTTGTTCCTATGGTTAATACATAGAAAGGGGGGAGATTGGGGAATCTTAATAGCAATAATCATATTTCAATATATAACGCAAGGTAAATAACTGAGCATGTGAAAGAAACCATAAAGAACAATACATTACAATAATTGAATAACTGTAAAACGGAATACATGAAACTTTTATTTCACATGGTCATGATAATAACAGAAGTAAGAAATTTACATGTTCTCATGTTTTAATGTGGCAATAATGGCACAAACAAACATGCAAACAAAACATAATATACGAGATTAATGATTAAAACCACTTTTATCATGCTCTCTCACGCTTGCACTTCTTCCCTTATGTCCTCTTGGTGGAGTTAGGGCACAAATCAAATCCTAACATTTGTATGTGCATGCACGATATTTAACGTGTATCATTCATGTCATGGTTAAACTATTTCTCGTCTGAATGGTGTTGTTCAAATAGGGAATATAAATAAAGTTGACAGACTTATGCTTTAATATTCCAATTGCGTATTTAATCACACACATGGTTAAGCCACTACCATTCAACATGTAATTATTACATTTTTTTTTGTACAATGTAATTATAACTTTTAAGAAATGTTTTAGGTAGTACCCCACTCTAAGGTCACTTATCAAAGTTATTTAGCCATTTAAGATTCACAAGTGACCCAAATAGTACTTTTGGTAAAACTAAAAACTTTATAACTTTAAACTCTTTCTCTAAAATTGGATACTAGGACACAATGAATTTTCTTAAAAATTTTGAAAAATCGTAACTAATTCAATATATCTTCAAAATTAGTGATTCAAAGCTCTATTTTTAGCTCTTCAAATGCTCTTTGAAAGAACAAGATGACCTAGGCTCATTTTTATTCCATTTGATACAGAAACATCCATTTATAAAATCTGTACAAAACATTTTCATAACAGATTTCCTACCTTCTCAGTTTTGTTAGAAAAATCATAACTCTAAACCACAAATCAAAAATTATGATCTAGGACTTATATTAAACCTCAAAATGTGTACTACCATATCACAAATTTCTGTAGTCTAATTCATAAGTTTGCTCTGTCAAGCGTTGCTCTCACATTCATAGCTCAAAATAAAATGGCAACTAGCTAACTTACCTACTTCATCCATTCTTGTTATGCTTATAGCATAGCACTCACCTTAGGCATTGATAAGCCCCTTCTACCTCCTTATAGAGTATTATTTACATGACAAAATATATATATACATATATACATACATATCCTTAATATTAAACGTAATCATAGCTAATCACAAACTCAGAAACTTTAACAAAATATAGTTATTGAGGTCCTTCGTCTCCGACCTCCAATCTTCACTAATCACTATGCCCTTGCCCTTAGAAGTATTTTCCCTTACTGTATAGCATGGAAGAAGGTTGAGATTCGAGGAAATCTCAGTAGCAACTACTTTTCATCATGCTAATCATACAAGGTTAATAACCATGCATGTAAAAATAAGCCATAGAGAACATGACCTTGCGAATAACTAAGCTGAATAGCTAACTATGCACATATATCTTACTGATAATTGAACTGAATAACTGATTGGTGCACAATCATTGCAAATAGATAAACTAAATAAATAACTTATGCACATTCATTTTACAAATAGATAAAATGAATATATAATTGGCACATATACACTAGGCAAATAACTGCTCTGCCGATCTACTTGCACACATGGCCATGGCAAATATCCATGTAAGGATAATTTACATGCTCTCATGTTTAACCACAGCAAACTGGCACAAATAAACATGCGGCAACCAATGCACAATAA
This sequence comes from Inga laurina, assembly GCA_963855925.1. Lineage (NCBI taxonomy): Eukaryota > Viridiplantae > Streptophyta > Magnoliopsida > Fabales > Fabaceae > Inga > Inga laurina. The sequence goes on from OY979701.1 coordinate 28,398,014, forward strand.
CATGAAAGGAAAAGAGTTACTACCTCTTGTGCTTTCTTCCATTTTACCTTCTCCTTGTTTCTTTCTTTGTTGATTCCTTAGAGGGCTTGGGCAAATATCAAGACCTAACATTTATGTGTATAATGGTAGGTTAACACTTGTATTATTCACAACTTGTACTAACTCTTCTTAAATCATATCTTTACCCTTTTCATAAAAGAGGTTGGTCATCTTAGACAAAAGCATATTTGTTCCTACATATGCATCTGTGCGCGCGCGTGTGTATTTATATATATTAATGGCAAAAGCAATATTTAATTTCTCAAAGACCCCAAGCTTTAATTTTTTAACTTAGCCTTTTGCTTTACTCTTGCCTCTTAACTTTAACTTAATCACACACCATTATCCTTTATAGTTTATTGCAGCCATATTAAATAGAACACAAATAAACTCTTTCCTTTGATAATACATCTTTTCAAAACAGGGCAAGGGAGAACATTATATAAAACGTAGGCCTCTTGTTGCCAATTTTCTCAAAATAACCTGATAGGATCCAGTGGGCTAAGAATACTTACAAAAGAAGACAGAAGCCCAGTCCAACCAAAGACACAAATGCTTTTTGCTGACTTAGGCTTTGACTTTCAGCCTCTTGCTATTTTTGTGTTTTATGCCGACCTAGCTCATTTCATTTCCTAGGACAGACTTTTACCTCATACGAGGTAGTTTTTTGGGTCCTGCGCTGACCATCTTATTTTCCTATATATCGTTTTGTTTGGAGAGGGAGAGGTATCTTTTGAATGTAGAAGAGTGAATGGTGAGGAGAGTGCTAGCCTCTCGAATTGCTAGGTCAGAGTTGGCTTCTTGTAACTTCCTTCGTTGGAAGCCTTGTCTCATTTTAATCAAATATCAGTACTTATTTAGCAGTCTACATAGTGTTTTTCAGGGTCCTATCATTTTGGTATCAGAAAGTTGAGATCCTTGGAATAGTACGATGGAACAAGTGACAGAGGATTTGAATGAGATGAAGACAACGGTGGCAGGGTTGTCGAAGAAGGTGGACGAACTCACGACTACTATGAATATCATGAAGGAATTGATACTACGTGAACGGGCGGGAGAGGAAAAGAAAAACAAAAGCGAGGATCATCGTGCGTCTGAAACGGAAGACGAAAAAATAGAGGATGACACCGCGAGTGTTGGGGACAAAGAGAAGGACATCTGGAAGTACCGAAAACTGGAACTGCCGTTGTTTCATGGGGAAGGACCCCTAGGATGGCTTTTCTGCATTGAACGATACTTTCAAGTAAGTTCCATTGGCAATTCAGAGAAGCTCGGAGCAGGAGTAGTGTGTTTGGAGGGCCGAGCCCTCAGCTGGTACCAGTGGAAGGAGAAGAGGATGCTCATAAGTAGTTGGAGGATTTCAAACAAGTTGTTGGAGCGGTTTCACACCTCGCAACTAGGTGGAGACTACCAGATGTTATTCGCACTCCGGCAAGAACGGACGGTACTCGAATATGTCAAAGAGTTTGAGACGCTTACTACCCTGTTGAGAGACGTGATGGAAGGATGCTTGATTGGAGCCTTCCTCCATGGCCTTAAAGCTGAAATACAAGCGGAACTCACACTAGCCGAATTCAAGACGATCGATGACCTGATCAAGAAGGCGCTGTGTGCAGATAAGAAAATGCAAATCCTGGAAGAAGATAAAACTACCCGAGCGGCACAGATTACTTGAACGAACCTGGGCCCTTGACCCAGACCAGCCTAACAGTAGTACTCACGGGTCATAACCATACCCGAGCCTACTGGAGGACACACGTCGACCACAATGATGGTCCATGCAGAGACGGTGCGAAAATCTGAAACACGGAACAAGGAATCGAAGGCCTCCAGTAACTCGATTGGGTCCTCAACCAGTAACCGAACAGGGAGCTCATGTCGGTTGTCAGATGCGGAAATAGCTCGCTGGAAGGAGTTGGGTCTTTGCTTCAAGTGTGGAGACAAATATGGTCCTGGACATACGTGCAAGAATAGAAATCTGTACCTCGTAGTGATGGAAATGGAAGCCGAGTGCGTCGACGAAGCGGAGCCAGAGGTCAACCTAGAGGAAGGAGAGCACGGCGGTGTGCAAGAAGCAGCAGTCGGGATGAGGCTATCACTCAACTCGATGGCTGGGTTTGGAAACAACCACACAATGAAGGTAAAAGGGCGTTTGAAGGGCCAAGAAATAGTGATTCTCATTGATAGTGGCGCGACACAACTTCATTTCATAGGAACTACTGAGAAGGTCACCGCTGGAAATGAAAGATATTACCGAATACACAATCACTGTAGGCGATGGTCACTCCGTCCGACGCAAGCAGCGTTGCACTGATGTAACTTTTTCAGTCCAAGGTTTGGAGGTAACACAGACCCTCCATCCTTTTCCTTTGAGTGGTGTGGACTTGGTCCTCTGTGTAGAGTGGTTGAAGTCCCTGGGTGAGGTCAAGATGAATTAGGCGCAACTGACCATGAAAATAGGAAAGAAGGGACAGCGGGTGTGTTTGCAAGGAGAGCCGTCACTCTCTCAGAACCAGGCCTCCCTGAAGGCATTCCTCCACTCGGTCACAAAACAGGGGAGCGGGTACCTGATTGAGTATCATGGCCTTACCTCAGAAACAGAGGAGGAACTGCAGCTGCCGGCAGATATTCAAGCACTATTGAAGAAGTACCACACCATTAGCACCAACCTAAATTCTTTACCGCCACCTAGGCCACAGGATCATGCCATTCCTATCAAACCAGGGGAACATCTGCCTAATATATGGCCTTATCGGTATCCCCATGCACAGAAAAATGAAATAGAGGCTATGGTAAGAGATATGCTTCATGCAGGTATCATTCAGATTAGTAACAGTCCCTACTCCAGTCCGGTTATGCTAGTAAAAAAAAAGGACGGAAGCTGGAGTTTCTGTGTGGATTACCGCACGTTGAACAAAATCACAGTGCCCGACAGATTTCCCATACCTGCGATCGATGAGCTACTTGATGAGCTGAAGGGTTCCACAGTCTTTTCGAAGCTAGACTTGAAATCTGGGTACCATCAGATTCGCATACGAGCCGGTGATGAGCACAAAACCGCGTTTAGGACGCACGAGGGCCACTATGAGTTCAAGGTAATGTCATTCGGCCTTACTAATGCTCCATCCACTTTTCAATCTCTTATGAATGATATATTTCAAGATTATCTAAGAAAATTCATATTAGTTTTCTTTGATGGCATTTTTGTCTATAGCCATGATATCACCACTCACATGAAACACTTAGAACAAGTGCTGGCAGTCCTTAAGGAGCACCGCCTGGTAATCAATCTAAAGAAGTGTCAATTCGCCCAGCCAAGAATTGAATATCTTGGACACATCATTTCTCAAGAAGGGGTGCAAGCGGACCCGGCTAAGATCGAGAGCATGCTCAACTGGCCAGTCCCTAAGAACATTAAATAACTCAGGGGATTCTTAGAGCTGACAGGCTAATACCGAAGATTTGTCAAAAATTACAGCAAAATAGCCCATCCCTTAACAGATCTGCTCAAGAAGGACAATTTTAAGTGGTCCCATGAGACCACAACCACCTTCGACGTCCTCAAGACGGCAATGACACAGCTGCCAGTCTTAGCAATGCCAGATTTTTCAGCGCCATTTGAGCTAGAGACAGATGCCTTGGGCACTGGGGTTGGAGTGGTATTGATGCAACATGGATGGCCAATAGCCTATTTCAGCCAAAAACTTTCAAATAGGGCCCAGCAATGCTCCATGTATGAACGCGAGTTAATGGCCATTGTGATGGCAGTAAGGAAGTGGAGGCATTACTTGTGGGGACAGAGATTTGTGATCAAAATAGATCAGAAGGCGCTCAAATACTTGTTAGAGCAACGTGTTCTATAGGAAAATCAGCAAAAATGGGTGTCCAAATTGCTGGGGTTCAATTTCGAGATTATCTACAAACCCGGCAAGGAGAATCGAGCCGCCGATGCTCTTTCCAGAAAAGAAGAACCACTGGAACTGATGGGGTACTCTCTATGGCAATGTACAGACCTGGAGGAATAGGATAAAGAAATCCAAGCAGATCCTAAACTCAGTGGCATTGTGCATAGAATAATTACCGATGGTGAAGGCACTGACGGGTACAGATTAGTTAAGGGTTGCTTACACTACCGAGGCAGGTTGGTGTTGCCCCGAGGTTCTAGTCGGATTTCACGACTACTTTGAGAATACCATGATTCACCGGTGGGGGGCATTCTGGTTACTTGCGCACTTACAAGAGGCTTACAAATGTGGTTTATTGGGAGGGAATGAAGAAGGACACCCAGCAATACGTGGCACAGTGTGAAATATGCCAAAGAAACAAGTATCAAGCACTTTCCCCCGCTGGACTTTTGCAGCCACTGCCCATTCCTCAGGGTATGGGAGGATATCAGTATGGATTTCATCATCGGGCACCCTAAGTCTAAACGATTCGACACCATCCTAGTGGTAGTAGACAGCCTCACCAAATATGCTCATTTCCTACCCCTCACACATCCCTTTAATGCCAAGGACGTTGCTGACTTGTTCGTGCAGGAAGTGGTAAGGTTACATGGGTTTCCTCGAACTATAGTGTCAGATCGTGACAAAATCTTTGTGAGCCATTTTTGGAAGGAACTATTCAGACACGCCGGAACCCAATTATGCCTCAGTTCAGCCTACCACCCAGAGTCAAATGGCCAAACAGAAGTGATGAACAGAGGTTTGGAAACCTATCTGCAGTGTTTTACCAGTGATAAACCAAATCAATGGGCTCGGTGGCTATTTTGGGCCGAATATTGGTACAACACATCCCATCAGAGTGCAGCCAATATGACACCCTTCAAAGCAGTGTATGGCCGTGAACCTCCCATTTTTTTAAAATTGCAAGATGAACCTTCAGCAATTGACGCAGTGGATGAGCAACTGCGTGAGAGAAATATTGTTATTGACACTTTGAGGGCCAATCTCGCCAAGGCTCAGGAGTTAATGAAGTTTTAGGCTAATAAACATCGCAGGGATGTCCAATTTGAAGCAGGAGAATTAGTGTATGTCAGGATTAAACCTTATGGGTTACGCACCCTGGCCCGCAAAATCAACGAGAAGCTGAGTCCGTGCTATTATGTGCCATTTAAGATTCTGCACAAGGTTGGGAATGTGGCCTATCGATTGGAACTTCCCCCTATAGCTCGAGTACACCCGGTCTTCCATGTATCGAATCTGAAAAAATCAGTCCAGGCAACCCCGGTAAACCCCAATTTTCTTGCTACATTGACAGAACAGTTAGAGTTGCAAGTGCAGCCTCAAGATATCTGTAAGGTACGCAGATTGACAAACAGCCAGCATGAAGTGTTAGTCAACTGGAAGGATTTACTTGATCTTGACAACTCTTGGGAGGAAGCAGATGTAATCACCCAACAATTTCCAGACTTTCCCCTTGAGGACAAGGTGAAACTTTTAGGGGTGGGTGATGATAGGATCCAGTGGGCTAAGAATACTTACAAAAGAAGACAGAAGCCCAGTCCAACCAAAGACACAAATGCTTTCTGCTGACTTAGGCTTTGACTTTCAGCCTCTTGCTATTTTTGTGTTTTATGCTGACCTAGCTCATTTCATTTCCTAGGACAGACTTTTACCTCATACGAGGTTGTTTTTTGGGTCCTGCGCTGACCATCTTATTTTCCTATATATCGTTTTGTTTGGAGAGGGAGAGGTATCTTTTGAATGTAGAAGAGTGAATGGTGAGGAGAGTGCTAGCCTCTCGAATTGCTAGGTCAAGTTGGCTTCTTGTAACTTCCTTCTCCCACTGAGTTGGAAGCCTTGTCTCATTTTAATCAAATATCAGTACTTATTCAACAGTTTACATAGTGTTTTTCCGGGTCCTATCATGACCACTACAGATTTTATACATGCAGTTTCTTAAATTTAAATCATTATTTCACGCTTTAAGGCACTAAAACAGTGAGTGCCCTTTTTTTTCTTTGACCACAAACTTTCGAACTTAATAAACTTCCTTCTTCATTTTCTAATTTTGAAATTATAAAATTCTAGCCCTTATCTCAAATGTTTCCCTTGGCTAAGACATAGCACATACATGCATAAATCTCCACTTTAGAGAATAATGTTTCTAAACTTATATTCTTGTCACTTCCCTATACAAGCTTCCATTCCAAGTTCATACGAGGGCTCAAATTGAGCAAAAATTAACTATCACAGGCTCAAAAGGATGTTGACCAAACAAGGGAGAGAAGGGAAAAATATATTAATTTCATTTCTTCAATTCTTAACTTAGAAGACTTTACACGTGTAAGATATGGATTACAGGTTGAGAGATTTACTCCATATTAAAACACCCTAAACAGTGAGAGTTTCCTAAAAACTCTTCCTCTAAAAATTCAATCAACGGGGGAACAACACAACAACATCACTCAAATCATACCATTATTCTCATCTAAGTACTTCATGACATAGAATAGCCTCTCCAGTCTAAGTCTAGAAATTTCCTAGTTTTAAAAACATTAGCTTAATCATCATTCAAGCACTTATAACACAAATTTTTGACCATTTAAAACAGTTGTTGTCACTTAAAGTAGCAACTAAGATTTCAGCTTCAAAAATTCAACCCAATAAGCATTATTCTTCATTTAATTAAATCCCTTATATATCATTTAATTTCCTTGGCCTAGAATTTCTCTAGCCTCCTATAAAACACTCGGGACAGTATCACTTGTATGCTCCAGGAAAATTCAAACTTCAACATGCAATTGCATTTAACCACAATCTACACCATATATCATCCACAAAAATCTCAATATATGCTAGGGCTATGATTTTTCTACTTGTTCCTTAACTTTCTCTCACTAGAACCAATTTTTCTTTCATCATAATATTGCAAACTACTCATCAAATCAAGAAAATAAAGATATAAGGTGATTCTAGACACTTACCTTGGTCTAGAATGTCACTTGCATGTTGGATAAACCTCCTCCTCCTTCCACTTCTTCTTTGTCCCCTCTTTGGTTTTTCTCCACTGTCTCCCTCTATCTTCTATTGAAGATCAAAAAAATGAATGAGAAGGCTGAGAGGCAGAGGTTTTTAGTGAAGGTAAATTAATTATTTTATTCCTTGGTCCCACACATATAAAGCTTATCTCATAAGCTTTGATCTTAAAACATTTTATTGGACCAAGCCATTCAAAACTGAATCTTATCCCCTTGACCTGATTTACCACGGCTTGGGGCTCATATTCTCGGCTTCATCTTGGCCCAAATTTTATTTTTGGGTTTGGGGTAATGAATTTATCATTTTACCCCTTTTTTATTGGTAATTAATTACCAAATAAATCCCAAAAATTAAGCTAGGGCACTTTGTAAAACGTTTTGGCCTCCATTAGCTTCTTTATCATATAAAATATCATATCTAAAATTTACAGCATAAAAATCTACCTCTTACTATTTTTCCTTTAATTTTTGGGATGATTAGCTTTTAATTCCTAGAAATTATGTTAAAAATTATTTAGGCTACTTTTGGGGAACTAAACCTCTTCATAATTTTTCAAACTCCACAAAATAATATTTTATAATGTTTCCTCAACCTCTTTAGGCCACTAAATAATTTTAATACTTTTTCCCCATTCCTTTCCATAAAACTTCACCTGAAAATAGGCTTTTGGCCAACAATTCATTTTTGAGGTGTTATGATTATAAATAATATCTCTATACCTCAATTATGCTCCATAAATCTCTTTCTATTTGTTCATAATTTTCTCTAATTTTTTGGAATGTTTACATAATTATACTTTTTTGCTAATTTAACTAATTTAACTGGTAGTCAAAATCCAGGATGTGACATTTTAGCTTTTAAATATCTCAGGTAGCATCTGAAATTTTTCTTTCAATAATGTCTAACTTGATATGAACATTACCACCATCATTTTGCACCTTTCTCATGCTGAACCACTTAATGTTATATTCTAGAAATTTGTTAGAAGTCAGAAGAGGATTTCGGTGCAAGCCTGACATTTTTGACTTGCACCGAAATCTCTCCTTCAATCTCTCCGCTGTTTCTGTTTCTTTCCCGCATCATTTCCTATTCTGTACTTCTATAAATAGCATTTTGTATATCTAATTTGATACATCAATGAAAAGCATGAGCTCTTAGCTCATATGGTATCAGAGCGTCTCCCTAAGAGGTCCGGCAACCAGAAAACCGAGAGAGAGACGCGACAGAGAGAAAACCATAGGAGGGGACGGTGTGCTCCGATCTCCCTCATGGCGGCGCGTTAGAGCACACTGCCCACCCTGACAGAAGCAGAAGGTGCCGATTGGCACAACCCTGGAGAACGGCGGCATTCTGAGCTGCGCGTGGACCACACACGCCAACACATTGGCCGGCGCGTGAACCCCACGCACCTCCACTTCTGCCAGAGCGTGGCACCTACGCACCGGCCTCTGCAACATTTCCGGTGACCATTTTTGAGCTAGAATGAATCCTTCGGCTTTTCATCCCCGTTTTGGCTCTTTTCCCACAAGTTTCGGAGTCAATCCATTGGCACTAATGTCCGGTACTACTTCTGAAACTCAAGATACATCTTCTCCTTCTCATTCCTCCACTACCAGCAAAAAGGTTACGACCCCAGAACTTTCCGATAGTCAGATTATGGCTATTAACCATAGGTTCAATGGACGGAATTACCTCCAATGGTCTCAAACCGTGTTAAGATATCTTCGTGGCAAGCGAAAAGAGAAGTATATCAATGGAGCAGCACCTCAGCCTGCCCCTGATGACACCCATTTTGATACATGGTTTGCTGAGAACAACCAAGTTATGAGTTGGTTGTGCAATTCCATAACTGATGACATCAGCGAAGGATATCTCCTCGCAACTACTGCAAAAGAAATCTGGGATGAGGTAAAACAAACTTACTCGTCACTTGATAACACTGCTGCTTTAGTCTACCTTAAACTACAACTTCGAGATCAGAGACAAGGTAACTCAACAGTTACTGATTATTATAAAATGTTGCATAAACTATGGCAACAACAAGATCTCTTTGAATCACTTCCATGGGAGACTACTAAAGACGCCCAATTATATAAGAAGACAGTGGAAGAAGGACGAGTATATGACTTCCTTCTGGGACTCAATGACTCGTTTGAAGAAATAAGAGGCCGTATCATGGGCCTTAAACCATTGCCGCATCTGTTTGAGGTAGTCAACCATGTGCAATTTGAAGAAAGCAGAAAGCTCTTGAATCAAGGTAGCTTAAGCCCAATTGAAAGGTCAGCCCTGGAAGCAAACCAAGGTAGTTCGAGCTCAATTGAAAGGTCAACCTTGGCGACAAAACGATCACAAGACGAATGAAGAAATAAATGGTGTAGTTATTGTAAGAAGAAGGACCACACTAAAGAAGAATGCTGGAAGCTTCATGGAAAACCAGGAGGTAACAAACAAAGCCATATCTCTGCTACTGAGTCAGAAACTGAGGATAACAATTCCTTGACTAAAGAGGAACTGCGGATGTTTTGTAGAATGCTAGACAGACAGAATAAGTCTAATTCTACGCCCAACACCAACCTTGTACAACAGGTAACTCTATTTTAGCTCTAAATATTGCACGAGCTAGTGAGAATGCTTGGATTATTGATTCAGGAGCAACTGATCACATGACTGGTAATCGCACATTGTTTACAACTCTTAATTTGATTCATGAGAATCGTAGAGTTAAAGTTGCTAATGGCATATGCACTAAAGTTGAAGGAATTAGCATAGTCGTACTCTCTAATACCCTGAAAATTCATAATGTTCTATTTGTGCCTGCACTCACTGTCAATCTTATATCTGTGAGTCAATTAACTAAAGGCCAACTATGCCGAGTCATTTTTGATAACAATGTCTGTACTGTTCAAGATTTAAAATTGAGGAAGAAGATTGGAACTTCTAAAGAATGGGATGGATTGTTCTATCTTGAAGATTCAAACCTAAAATCAGGAGATGCAAGAAAGGCAAGAAGAGCACTGGTTAGCTCCAACTCACAAAATCATGATGTACACTTGTGGCACTATTGCATAGGCCACCCTAGTTTTGATTATATGAAGCATATGTTTCCAAATTTATTCAATAACAATTCTGTTCCTTTTCATTGTGAAACTTACCAAATTGCAAAACAAACCAGAACTTCTTATCCCAAACAACCCTACAAACCTTCCTCACCATTCGCACTAGTCCATAGTGATATTTGGGGACCTGCACGAATAAAAACACTCACCAATACCAGATGGTTTGTTACTTTCATAGATGACCATATCAGAACCACATGGGTTTATTTAATGAAAGATAAATCCGAAGTAGCCAAAATCTTTCAAAACTTCTACACCTTTATGCGTACTCAATTTAATATTTCCATTAAGGTACTACGAAGTGATAATGCCAAGGAATACATGAGCAACACCTTTAAAGAATTTCTTAACCAACAAGGAATACATCACCAAACCTCTTGCCCGTACACTCCTCAACAAAATGGAGTAGCTGAGCAAAAGAACCGACACCTGTTGGAAGTAACCCGAACCTTACTGATGGAACGAAATGTTCCTACTATCTTCTGGGGCGATGCCGTGCTCACAGGTAGCTATCTCATCAACCGATTGTCTTCCAAAGTACTCAAATACAACACCACTATCCAAACACTCCTAGAACACTTTCCCACTTGCTCCATCATTAAATCATTGCCTCTTAAGGTATTTGGTTGTGTTGTCTTTGTCCACAAAAATGATGGCAACAAGCTTGGTACTCGAGCTAACAAATGTATATTTCTTGGCTACTCCCCTACTCAAAAAGGGTACAAATGCTATTGCCCTACTTCCAAGAAGCTTATTATCTCCATGGATACAATCTTCTCAGAAGAAGAAGCATATTATCCACAATTACCCATTCAGGGGGAGTATACTGACAATGAATGGCTAATCTTGGATGCAGAACAACCATCACCATCACAACCTAATCTCATACTTGTCATTGACCAACCTAATCTCATACCTGTCATTGACCCCCTACCTCTCACAAACCAACCTAGTCCTACCCAACGTAATCCTGAAATCGAACAAAGTTCATCTCAACCTCCCTCATTGAATGAACTGGAAACAAATGTTGAAATCAATTCAGGGATGGATGCAGAATCGGGACAAGAGGAAGAATCCAGACTACAAGATGAATCAAACACTGGTAGAACTATCTCTCCTATTCGAAGGAACGACCATGACTCTAATCCGGTATTAAATCCTGAAGAACTGGGTTGGCCTATTGCATTAAGAAAAGGGGTAAGATCGTGAACTCAACATCCAATTCAACGTTTTGTTTCATACGGTAATCTTTCTGCAAAAATGCAAAGCTTTGTTGCAAACAGTGCACAGATGAAAATTCCAGACACGTTTCAACAAGCTATGACTGATCAGAATTGGAAACAAGCTGCAGAAGAAGAATTAAGAGCACTTAAAAAAATAAAATGTGGGAGATTATAACTCTTCCTAAAGGAAAGAAACCAGTAGGATGAGGTGGATATTTACTCCTAAATTCAATCCTAATGGCACAATCAACAAATACAAGGCTAGACTTGTTGCCAAAGGATATACCCAGACATATGGAATTGATTATCAAGAGACATTTGCTCCAGTAGCGAAACTTAATACCATCCAAGTGCTACTATCGATCGCAGCTCACTTGGATTGGTCATTGCATCAACTGGACGTGAAAAATGCATTTCTGAATGGCAACTTAGAGGAAGAAGTATATATGGAGATTCCAGATGGAATTTCAGCTCCTAACAACTCTGTGTGTAAACTCAACAAATCACTGTACGGGCTCAAACAATCACCTAGGGCGTGGTTTGGCAGGTTTACCAAAACTATGAAAAGACTTGGGTACACTCAGGGACAAGCAGATGACACTTTGTTCATTAAACGTAATAATGACAAAGTCACTATCTTGATTGTCTATGTGGATGACATAGTCATTACAGGAAACGATGAAGTATCCATTGCTCAACTAAAACAAGATTTGTCAACTGAATTCCAGGCAAAAGATGTTGGACAAATGAGGTATTTTTTGGGCATGGAAGTGGCAAGAACTAAAAAGGGCATCAATGTATCTCAGCAGAAGTATACCCTAGATTTGTTGCATGAAACAGGAATGTTAGGAGCAAAACCTATAGGAACACCAATGGAAGAAGGTTGTCACCTCAGAATCAAACCAAATGGTGCCCCAGTCAATCCAGAACGATATAGAAGACTTGTTGGGAAACTCATATACTTGACTCACACACGTCCAGATATTAGTCATACAGTTGGAATAGCAAGTCAATTCATGCATCAACCACAAGAAGAACACATGGCGGCTTTATACAGAATCCTAAGCTATTTAAAGCTTAATCCTAGAAGAGGGATCTTCTTCAAGAAAGGCACTATCAGAGATATTGAGATTTACACTGATGCAGATCATGCCAGAGACAGGGAAACTAGAAGGTCTGTCTTAGGATATTGCACATATGTGTGGGGAAATCTGGTTACATGGAGAAGCAAGAAACAGACTGTGGTGTCAACAAGCAGTGCAGAAGCAGAACTGAGAGCTGTTAACAATGGAGTACGTGAAGGACTTTGGATTATCAGATTACTGAAGGAATTGGGAATTCCACATGAGGGACCAATGCAAGTGTGGTGTGACAACAAAGCCAGCATTGAAATGGTAAAAAACCCAGTCTATCATGATAGGACAAAACATGTTGAGATAGACATGCATTTCATTAAAGAAAAGATTGAAGCAGGTATCATGATATTGTCCCACATACGATCTGATAACCAAATTGCGGATATTATGACAAAACCACTAAGCAGAGCCAAGTTTGAAGGATTTAGGTGCAAGCTGGGAATGATCGATATATATTCTCCAGCTTGAGGGGGAGCGTTAGAAGTCAGAAGAGGATTTCGGTGCAAGCCTGACATTTTTGACTTGCACCGAAATCTCTCCTTCAATCTCTCCGCTGTTTCTGTTTCTTTCCCGTGTCATTTCCTATTCTGTACTTCTATAAATAGCATTTTGTATATCTAATTTGATACATCAATGACAAGCATGAGCTCTTAAGCTCATAAAATTTTCCAGATTTAAAACGTAGACTAAATTGACATTTAAATGCCTCTAAGGCTTAACCACCTAGAATAATTGTTTATTATCTAGAGGCACTAAGCAATAGACTTTCAATCAGTTTTTTTGCCTCCAAAATTGAACAATGATAGCCACAATAACTCATGTGAATACATATATATATATATAGAGGGTACAAGTCTTAACTTGTATTTACTTAAGTTTATCATACCTAATGAAATTTCCAGCATGTAAAGTACTAATATATACCACAGCAAGAATAATAAGACTTTTGTCTTCCTTAACTTCATTACCTCACATATAAGCACACACTCTTAAGCTGGAAAATGTTCCAGTTTTCTTGAAAATCCTTAAAGTTGGACAGCACTTGTTCTTAATCAGAAAAATACAGCAACATGCAACTAACATATATATCGGCTTCAATCATCTCTTTGGGATCCTTAATTAGGCTTTGATGCTTTGAGGCATTTATTCAACACGTAGAAACCTTAAAACAGCAACTCATAATTCAATTTCAAGCTTCAACAATTCAGTTCGTCAAGCATCAATTCAACCATCATTTAAATGACTTTAACCATGGTTTATATATAGCTAAGACACCTAATTATTACAATCAGGATAGCTAGGAAACTTTAACACGGAATCTGCCACACAAACAAACAACAACAAACAAATTTATGGGAACTGGATGATAAAATTTTGAGAAACATACCTTTGAATTCGCCAATTTTTGGCCAATTACTATCAATAGATCAACAAAGGCACACTGCATAACATTGGAAACATTGGAATCTCTTAGGAGAAAAGGAACAATTGAGAAAAATACAATATTAAAAAACCATACAAATCAGTTCAAAATGAAAGGATCAAGAACAAAAATTGGTTAAAATTTTCTCAAACATCGAAGGAAGGATTTGAGCAGCATTAGCTCTCAAGCCCAGTAAAGGCAAAAGCTCCAAGGCAGCCACTGCAGATTCTTAGAGAAACAAGCATTTGGATTTATCATCATTGAAAATTCAATTTAGATGAATAAATTATAACTTCAAAATTAATCAAAGCTTCTCATAAGAGAAGCATCAGAGAGGAATTTAAGACACTATCAGAAGAATGGCCAAAAAAGTACTTTAAAAACATCTAGCAGTAACTTGCTAACAAGTTCACTTGCAAATATTCCATCCTATAATGATAAATAATTTAAAAAATCAACAATAGAAGCTGACAAAGTGATTTGGATGGATAAATATCTGGGACGTGTTCATCCCTAAAGCACTCTGTGACTGCTAAAGGAGTGGACAAAGTACCAAATGGAAAACTAATGCATAGGGTAACAAGACCCCTGAGAAAAAATCAGAAACGAAATGCATAAGGAAACAACACCTTTGAACCCATTAACAAGAACCAAATATAATAGAAGATTATAAGGGTCATCAAATAGGAGCAAAAAACTTGAAATGAAGTAATCACAAACATATCATCTGAACTGTGCTTCTGTTCATCACATGACCCTGCTATCCCTTCCTCCTCTGTTGCAATCACCAGCACCGATCTCAAATTTTTTGAGAACCCAAGATAAATCACAGGAGACTATACACATTTTTCAATTATCCAAGGCAAATAAAAGACTTCTCCAATAAAGTATCTAAATAAAATAGAACGCAAGATCTCAAACCTAGGGTTTGGGCAACGCCAATCTCTAGCTCTACCACCCCCTTGTCAACCATGGTCACCTCTCCTTGATATCCGACACCTGCAATTTACATCATATTACAACACATATCAGGTGAGAAACATATAGGAAGAGAGAAATGATCCTAGAACGGTGGAAATAGAAAACTGAAAAAAATGAAGAAAAACAAAGACTGTAAGAAAATTGAGGAGAACGAAGGGCAGCTAAAGCAAGAATGAAGACTTAGTAATGGTAGCGATGGTGAGAAAGAGACGAAGTTGGGAAGGGGACAAGTAGGGATGGGGTTCGGGTGAGGGAGAAGAGTGGGGACAGTGGTGAGGGTGGAGGAAGACGACGAGGTCGGGGGGCAACGGCGGGGAGACAACGGTTGTGGGGGAGCTTCCATACCAAAAGATGACGGAGATGGAGACTGAGGTTGGAGTTGGATCTGTCGTGGTGGAAGGAAGGAAACTTAAGAAAAATGAAGGGGCAGGAGAATTTAACCTTTTAGCAATTCCTAAACAACAGTAATAGATGATAATTGAAGATGAAAAAGGAGTTGGGTAACTAACCTTGACCGGAATCTATAATTGCATAAGCTAGTCGATGTTCCTTCCTCTTATCTAGCGATATCTCATCCGCTTGCTTTCAAAACTTCTTAATCTCTTAGTCTGTCCGCTCCTTCCTCTCTCTTCTCTCCTTCCTCTGTTCCAAAATTTTTCAATCCTAACACTGCTCACCCAATACAAGTTCAGGAAGTGATTTTTCAACGATCTCAGTTTCGTGGTACTCTCTATCTAAGGTTATCCGCAGTTCATCATACCAAACAATACAATTAGGCCCAATCCCTAGTTCAATCTTAGTCCCTACCGCAATGCTTTGTATCAAAAAGGGCCTAAGGATTTTGAGGAGGAGGAGAGAGTGGCTCTCCATTTCTCTTTTCTTTTCTTTCTTTTTTTAATTATGGCTCTCCATTTCTGTTATCTACCTATTCCCTCCCCTTCTTTATTTTTACGGTTTCAGATTTAATATATTATAAAAATATTATCATAATATTAAATAACAAAAATGTAAATAAATAAATTAAAATTATTAAAATTATTTTTAAAATTTTCCTTGGTTATTTTTGGCCTTCATATATTTAATAATAATTCCTTTCTTAATTTTTCAAAATTCACTTACCTGAAAGTAAGTTATTTTGAATAAATTTATTTTCTTGAGGTCTTAATTAATTCCTTCAAGCCTCCTCGACACTCTATAAATTATTAATTCAAAATTTAAAAGCTCAAATGTTAGAGAGAAGAACAGAATTGGAGAGAAGAATTGCGGATGTTCTTTTTTTTTTTTTGCCTTCAATTGCGGATGTTCACTAACATAGTGATGGGTGTTTCCGTGACATAACTTACCTGGCACTCTTAAAATTAGCCACAATTGGATTCTGAAAAGTAATCAAAGATAAAACAAAACAAAACATACACATAAAACAAACAAATAAACAAGTTAAAAAAAAGAGAGAATTCTAATTAAATATAGCCAAAATAATCAAAACCAAAATTAAGTCTATCAAAATCTTATTCCCTATCTAGTTAAGCCTCTTAACTTTATTATAAACTTATTAAAACAATTACAAAATATATTATAAAAATTAAAATAAAAATTCAAATGCAACTAAAAACACTTGTTCAACTAAATTTAAGCTTGACTAATGAATAAGAATACAAGATATTTTCAATAGTCAGTCAAATAATTAAATTGCATATTTTAATTTATTTGGGTTCAAAGAGAAACTGTTCTATGTTCAATTCTATGTGAAATTAAATAAAGCTTTTATAATAATTTTTTTTTCATAGGGAATTAATCAATAGGAAAGAGAAGGTATGCATTATATATATATATATATATCTCATGTGGACTCAAGGGATTAGCTACGATCCTCTGCTCTTACCGTCCTCTTCCCATCCACTACTTATCTTAACCTTTAGATTGAAATCTAAATAGTTCAAATTTAATGTTTAATTAATGTTTATAAAAAATATTTAAAAATATCAAATTATTAAAAAATAATTAAATAAATTCAAAAATGCTAAATTTTAGTTATGATAATTTAAACATGTAATAAAAAATATTTAAAAATAATATTTTTATTACACCTTAAATCTGAACCGTTCAGATTTTAATCTAAAGACTGAGATGAGTAGTGGAGGGGAAGAGGATAGGAAGAGAACGGTAAGAGAAGAGGACCGTAGCCAATCCCGTGGACTCAATCGTTATAATCTATTGTGAAAAGTACACCACCAATGTAAAAAAAAAAAAAAAAAGTACATAATTTCTCACTTCAACCGTATGTAAAGAACCCAAAGTTTATATACTCAAACTATACAGACTCAAATGCAATTACTAGGAGGTAAGCCATTTGATGGTTAGAAAAAATTTGCTTTCTCATTTTCTGATATATATATCTGTGTGTGTGTCTGTGTGTGTGTGTGTGTATTATATATATTATATCAAATAACATGACCTGCTTTATTTTTCTTCTTATAAGTTCCGTTCACTTTTTACAAACACTTGATGCTAATCAAGTATATTTGGATGCTAACCTTTTTACAAGCATGAGTTTATTATATCTTTTTTTATTCTTTTTCGTTGTTTTTTAATCATTTTCTCTAATAGAAAATGGATTTAAAATGATATTTTTTCATCATTTCATTAATCATAGTTTTAAATATATAGCAATCCCAAAATATCGAAATATATCATGAATTGTTGGTAAAACTATAGACAGAAATATAGGATCACACATGATATTTAAATCTTGGAAAACAATTTTTTGAGTACTCTGTACCATATCAATTATATAATGTGCCCACTTCTTATACACACATTTGGATGTTCTATCAAGTTGAACTCTTTTCTTTTATCCGCCATCTTTTCCTGCTTAATTTTATTTTATCAATATTTGTCGGTTATTCCTAGCTTTTTTGGTTTACAAATGTATTAGTTTCCTATTAAATAGTTATTTAAAAATTACAACATAAAAAACTTTACATTTTCAAACAAATCTTCAATAACCATGGCATCTCCCGGGTAATTTATGATTTCTCTAACATTTTTGCTTTAAAATTTTACAATGACATCAAAAAATAATAGAAATAAGTTTATTTGTCTATATTCTTTGTATTTGAAAGTCGTGGTTTCCATGAACCTTTTTTTTTTTTTGTCCAGGTTTTGTACCCGAAGGCATAGGCAAACTTGATAAACTTAATGTCTTAGACTTGACTGATAATCATTTGAAAGGACCTATTCCTTCCAACATATTCAACATTGACAAACTTGAGCCTTGGTGGTAATCCCCTTGTTGGCGTTCTCCTTTCACATTTAGGACTTGGCCTTCCCAACTTGGAGACATTACAGTTGGAGGGAAATGGACTAACTGGACAAATTCCAAACAGCATATCAAATGCTTCTAAACTCATTACGTTAAGTTTGTCATCGAATAAATTTAATGGAGCTACACCCAATGTCCTTGGAAATTTAACAAACTTGATGGAACTAGATTTGGGTGAGAACCACTTGAGTGGGTTGATTCCTGATACAGTTAACAAATTACACAACCTTCAACATTTAAGGCTTAGCAACAATAGATTGCAAGGGTTCATTATAAATGAACTTTGCCAACTTAAAAATCTAAGTGAGTTGTATCTTGCTAACAACATGTTTTCAGGAGTGCTTCCAGAATGTCTTGGGAATACTTCTTTGCAAGAGTTGAATTTTAGCTCAAACAAATTGGTTTCTCATATACCCACTTCTCTATGGAGTCTCAAAGATATCTTGGTTTTAGACATATCCTCCAATGCCCTGAGTGGAATAATTTCACCAGAAGTATCAAACTTGAGAGCAATTATACTGTTGAATTTGTCAAGAAATCAAATTTCAGGAAGTATCCCTACAACTATAGGTGGCTTGCAAACTTTGCAAACCCTATCTTTGGCTGAAAGTAAATTACAAGGGCCTATTCCTGAATCGCTTAGTGGCATGATAAGCATGGAGTCCCTAGATCTTTCCCATAATTATTTGTCTGGCATGATTCCAAAGTCCTTAGAGTCATTACTCTATCTTAAATACATCAACCTTTCCTACAATTTATTGCATGGAGAAATTCCAAATGGTGGCCCCTTTCAAAATTTTACTGCCCAATCTTTTATGATGAATAAAGATCTTTGTGGGAAATCCCAACTACAAGTCCAACCATGTAGGAAAGGAAACAAACACATATCAAATAAAGTGATGATGATAATAAAATGCTCATTGCCTATCATAGTTGCCATTTTGATTGTTTCAATCATTGTCTTTCTGAAGAATAAGAGAGATGATGATAATAATTCAACAAGGAGGGATTTAATAAATTTGGATACACCAACCAGAATATCCTATTATGAGCTTCTACAAGGGACAAATGGATTTGATGAGAAAAATCTTGTTGGTTCTGGAAGTTTTGGATCAATATACAAAGCGGTTCTTCCAAATGAAATGATAGTTGCTGTCAAAGTGTTTAACTTAGACATGGAACAATCATCAAGAAGTTTTGATGTTGAATGTTCTACCATGTGCCATTTATGCCATCGCAATCTCATTAAGATCATTAGTAGTTGCTCAAATGATCATTTCAAATCTCTAATAATGGAATTCATGGAAAACGGGAGTCTTGACAAATGGTTGTACTCTCGTAACAATTATTTAGATGTCTTGCAAATGTTAAATATAATGATTGATGTGGCAGCTGCTTTGGAGTATCTTCATCATGGTTCTTCTACACTAGTTGTTCATTGTGATGTGAAACCAAGCAATGTTTTGTTGGACAAAGATATGGTGGCTCATCTTAGTGACTTTGGTATTTCTAAATTGTTTGGTGAAAAACAATTGGAAATTTATACGAACACTTTGGCTACAATTGGCTATATGGCACCAGGTAATGGTTTAATAATGATATTTTGAATTTATTTCTATATTCAATTTCGAGCCAATATTTGACATCTTCATGTGCAAAGATTTAAATTAATGATACAAACAAAAGCTTAACCACAAACCTTACATTATTGACATAATGACTTCTATACTAATCATTCAATATGACATATAGAGTTTGGATCAGAAGGAGTTTTTCCCACTAAAGGAGATGTGTATAGTTATGGGATTTTGCTAATGGAAATGTTTACAAGGAAGAAGCCAACAGATGAGATGTTTGTTCAAGGATTAAGTTTGAAAGATTGGATAAGCAACTCCACACCACATTTGATCATGAACATTATAGATGCCAATTTGCTACACAATGAAAATCAAAATAATGAAAATATACTACGTTATATGTCATCAGTTTTTGAGTTAGCATTAAATTGCTCCATTGACTTACCAGAGGTACGACTTACTATGATTGATGTTATAGTATCATTGAAAAAAATCAAGGCTTTGTTTATGGAAAATGCTTGAAACACTAGTAGTTGGATAAATGTTAAATCAAGTTTTAGCTATTGTTTCTTTAACCTTGTGATTTGTTTACCAAGTAATCTTGTAAATTTGAGTGATTCTATATATACTGTAATAATATATAATGCATTTGAAATTTTCTGAGTTCATTATATTGGTTTTGGATTTCTTCATATTTTGTTTTTCTGTTTTAACATTTTGATTTTGAATTATAAGAACCCTGAATCCACTTTTTTTCTTAAAGTAACTTCATACAATTGGAATTTAATTTTGGAAGAAAAGGATTTTTAAATTAATGAAAATGAGTCCTACATTTTTCTTTTTCTCCTCTATCCTATACTTATGCTTTTGAAACGTCTTGATATTAGAGAAAAATCCAACTTAAATTGTATCATGTTTGAGAAATTAAATAATTTTTCTGTAATACCTTCTAAGATTTATAAGTCAAATTTTCCAAATGGCGTATTGTACAATTTAGATATAGATATCATACCTTCTAATTACTCATAAATTAAGTTTTTACAAATGACATACAAGGTAGTTTTTTATTTTACAAGTTTTTTTCTTTTAAACTACAGAAAGCAATTCCTATTGGTCTCGAGATAGAAAGATACAATATAACACATCCATACAAATTAAGGCTAAAGATTTTTGAGATATGTTTGTGAAGGGATAATGTATCCATACAAGCTTCCTCTCACTGACGTCTTTTGGAGTATTCTCTCTATTTTTTTCTTTTTTTGCCAGTTGCAGTATTCTCTCTATTAGACTAATACAGTGAAAATGACAATGTGGTCCAAGAAGTGAAATTACACTTATAGTCCTTGATGCGATAACAGACGTCCTGTAGGGTCAAAACTTTTGCTCATCACTAACGCAATTTTCTTTCTCTTTCGTTGCATCAACATCTTTTGGGGACAACTTAGGGTCAGTTTGGTGTGAGGGATTTGGAGGGAAGGGAAGGGGAGGAAAATTTTTTATGAGTTGAATTTTAAAAGATCGAAGAAATGGGGTAATAAAATTTTAATAAAGAGAATATATAAGATAAAAGTGTAAGAAAAATTAATTAAAATTTTTTAACCCCACTTTTATATTTTTTTTTTTAAATTCAACTCATAAAATTTTTCCTCCTCTCCCTTCCCTCCAAATCCCTCACATCAAACAGACCCTTAATGTTTGAAAACTCACCCATACCATGTGCCGACGCTTTTGAAGTGAATGGATGAGTCCTTTTTATTAAGGGTTAAGGTGCTTAAATAACCATGAAGTATTTTCAAGAGTGCTAAAATAACAATGAACAATTTTTTAGAGCAAAAATAACCATAACGTTTGGAAAATAAAGCAAAACCGTTAACACCGTTAAATTTAGAAACTTTGATTGTTAAGAGGCAACGTTTGACATTAATTGGTGACATGGAAGGTGGCATGGCCGCTGATGTGTGTGAGTATAGGCTATGTGGAACCTGACAAAATTGACAGAGTGGAAAGCATGAAATTAGTTGACCAATAAAGAGAAAGCAAGAAATTTAAAAAAGTGGAAAAAGACAAAAAATGAGTGAAAAAAGAACCAAAGGGAGATCTGAAAACTAAACAAGTAGAAGTGAAAGGGAGATTTGATAAGTGGAACCCTAAAACCGCGACTCTAAGAAAGCTTGAAACCGTAGTCTATGGCGGAAACGTGAAAGGCAAATCGCGAGAGATTTCGAGAATTGGTTGTGACCACCAAGTAGCGAACCAATTTCACTGAGGGAGACACTGAAAAAGTGAGCACATGTGTCTGAGTGAAGATTCTTCTGTGGCGGGCATCGTCTGGTCATAGATTTACACCATTGTAAATGGATTTACAATGTGTAAATGGATTTACAACATGGATTTACACACATTGTAAATCGATTTACAATGTGTAAATCCATTGATTTACAATGGATGTAAATCGATTTACACCCATTGTAAATTGATTTACACCACAATGGGTGTAAATCGATTTACACTCATTGTGGTGTAAATCTGTAAATCGATTTACACAATAATTGAAAATTAATATACTAAAGTGCAAATGGTAAATATGATACAGGGATAGCAAGTTTCAACTTTAACTCCTCCTTCCTTCGTTGATTTTCATTTTCATATAGGGATAGCATTTTCATTTCTAGACACTATTTTGCAAATACAACGACCATACCCATGCTATCAACGGTTCCCTCTCATTGCCTCCCTCATTACCCTCTCATGTACAAATACAACAACCACACCCATGTTATCAACAATGATCCCATAGCAAGTCTCAACTTCCGTTGTTCATTTTCATTCCTCTCTTGCCTGCGTTTCAGCTTTCTCATTTCACTGTGAATTGCAGCAACCTCATCACAGACCCTCTCGGCTTCCTTTCCTCTTCGAAGCTTCATGTTCTCGTCATATAGCTTGTCAATGTCATCAAGTAACTCATTTATCACAGCATTCGCCCTTTCCCCATACTCTTTGTCATGCCACGCGAAGTACCCACAACCACTATCCTGAAAATTTTAATCACCAACGAAAATAACTCATATTCCACAAAGGAAACAATGAATCAGTAACTGCGACAACATTAATGGTAGAAACAGTGAAGAAAGAGATTAAGAAGAAGGAGATTGATGTTGCAGCAGAGGCATGCAAATAAGGAAAATACTATCTACAGCCGTCAACCTGCCTCAAACCACCTTGAAACGTTACGGATCTTACCTGAAAATAGTATCTACAGCCACAAAACCTCCTCCCTAGATTTCCTTCACTCCAAGACGTCCATCGAGGTGCCAACAACTTGTGATGGCAATATTTCGTCAGACCTTCACACGTGTCCTCCCGATTATGCTGCTTAACCATAGCCACCCTTCTTTTGCTTCTTCCTGACGTTGAATTCGACAATGAAGCCATCCACCTTCACTTGCGTCGAACCTTCCCCTTCCTCTTCCAATCTGCCTCGACCCTACTCTCGTAGCTGCTCTAGTTCGCTGCCTCGTGGTGGAGGGATGACAAATTAATTTTGGTCTTCTGGTCGTTCAAGGTTTAAAAGCAAAACAAATGAATTCTTCACACACCTGCCACCTCCTCATTCTCCACTCTGCTGCATATTCCACCTTGGCACAAAGCAACAACTTTAGATTAATAGACGTCTTGTTTAAATAACAATGTTAACGGTTTTGCTTTATTTTCCAAACGTTATGGTTATTTTTGCTCCAAAAAATTGTTCATGGTTATTTTAGCACTTTTGAAAATACTTCATGGTTATTTAAGCACCTTAACCCTTTTATTAATGAAAACTAACTTCATAATTAAAATGAGTCATATGCATTGATTGTTGGCAATCAATTTTTCTAAGCTCCATGTTCAGTTTTACACCAGCGCTATTCTATACTAATTATTATTGATAAGAAAGAAATGAAAGTATATATTTGATCCTTTATGTTTGCATCAAATATCATTTTGGTTCCTTGTGTTTATAAAATACATTTTTAGTCCTTCAATATTAATACCGTTAGTTTTGTTTAACAGAAAATGTTGAAAGTGTTGGGGTGGTAATGGAAGGAAGGATTTGAGAGAGGGTGATAAGGAGAGTTCGCGGGAAACAAGAAAGTGTGAGAAGGAGGGAAGACCATGTTTAAAAAAAAACCAAGAACTCAGATGAAATGAAACATAGCAAAATTGGGGGTTATGGTGATGCTTTGTCTATAACAATTTAAGGGGTTGCCAATCATCTCACTCTCATAGTCGTAGAGTTTCCATATTCAATTCCTAATTAGGCTAAAAGATCTCATTAGGTATTTCTAAATACTGTTAAACCTTGTTTCTAGTGCCAGTTTGGATACTTGGTTCCCAGATAATTGATTATATATCAAACATGAATTGCTAGAAGATGATTTGTCAAAAGTTGATAAAAGGCTCACGATGCTATTGCTTTATAAGATTAAGATGAATCTCAAACATGAGCTTGAAAATTTTAAAGCAGCCAACAACAGGAGAACAAAAAAAAAACAATTCAATCTCAAGCCAACATCACAAAATTAGTGGCAGCAAGTGATGTTTTGAATGTAAGACTTGAATCCAATAAGCCAAGGAACTAGAACATCAGAATGGAAGGCTTAGCTTGCACTAATATCATTTGACAGGTAAGAATTGGGACCACTTGTTTATAAGTCTTTGTTTCAAGGAAACATATCGTTCTAGTGACTGATCTTGGGGAATCCAAAGTTTCTGTCATGGTTTTGATTTATTTGGCAGACTCAAAAGTAAAGTATATTGTTATGTAATTTTGGAGTTTATTTATAAGGCCAAAGTAATACGTGAATCAAGATCTATTAAGCTTCACACACGACATACTCCATCGCCCTCCGCTTCCCAAAAGTTATTAACCTTTACCACCATGCTATATGTGTGTGCATATATATATATATATTCAAACAATAACTATGCTATATGTGTGTGCATATATATCTTCAAACAATAACTATGCTCTTTTACGTTTCAACATAGAGTTGGACAATCTTAATCCAACCAAATTCCTCCTCTACACATTTTCACAAACACCTTGTGTGCATCAACATTCAAACAAGTTCATCAACATCTTAATCCTCAAATCTCTTGTCTAAAAATTTCCAAACACCCGTGTATAGAATTACTATGCTTTTCTAATTAAAACAAGGAATTACTATCCTTTCCAAATTTAATTCATCACCAAGAATCAGTTCAAACCCAAGAAAACAGAACCTAAATCAATCTTCCTATTACAACAGCCAAAACAATTAGAACAAAATTTCCTATCCAAATAAGCACCTAAAACTTCAACTTCAGTTTGTCTAAACTTTCATCTTCTCTCCTACATCACGCACAGACCACAGAACAACACCAGGAAAATAAACACACGGCAGCTACATAGAAGCAAGGAAGGAGAGAAGTTTTCAAACGTACCGACACAAACAGAGCATTGAAGAACAGAGTTGAAGGAGGCAAGGTTGGTGTGTGTTGAAGAAGATAAAGAGGATGAAGGTGGCTCACGCGCACCCACGAGACGACGTCGTCTGAAGCAGCAGAAGCAGAAGCTTGGCTGACCAGAAAAGGAGAAGACCTCAACACAATTGGAATGTTGAGCGGGCAGCCTCAGATTCCTCAAATAATGGACTGATAAGAAATATCTTTTTAACACCTTTTCTATGCATAGCCACTAACCAGCTCCAGCCCCAAATTCTGTTCTCTCTCTCTCTTTGTTTTTTTTTTTGGATTAAAAAAAAATTGGTAGCGATTCTATTATCATTTTATTTTCCATATTTAAAAATTCAATTTATATTTACTTAAAAATATAAACATGTTAAAAAATTAAAATATATATAAGTATGTTTTATCGGTGTTTAATTGATCAATCATCACTTAAAGTTGTTAAATGATCATTTCACTAAATAAAACAAACAGTGTTAACATTAAAACTAAGACCGCATTTCATAAATTTAAAGGATTAAATTGAAACGTGAAGTAAAATTAAAGGACCAAACGGGTACCTTAGCTTTTAAATAATAAACTATTAAAAAATTTTCTGGTGATACTTGTGTACTTTGTAAAATTGATGGGTCACCTATTTTTTTGCTATGAGATTCTTTAGATATGATGACTCATTCCTATCAAATGGTGGATGTTAAGATATATGTTTTTTGGAATAGAAAAACAGAGGTAAACCAAGTAATGCTATAGGATCATGTGGTTTTTACATAAACAATGAAATAATAATATTATGTTCTGATGAAAATATTATAGATTAAGTGCAAGTAAATAGGTTAAATTTTGAAACAACACTCAACCACTAATTTTAATTTTGCAGAGATGTGTATAATTTTATTTAAAGGACCAAACGTGTACCTTTTGTGCCTTTTGATATTATCAATGATTAGGACATTTTATTATTAGCCTTATGATCCACAATCAAAAATTAACCAATGATTACATATAGGTAAACTTAGGATTGTTCTCTCTTCTCGATGAACTTTTTATTGATTTCTAAGTAATCTAAATGATATACAAATGCAATGAAATAAAAGAAAATTTGTTTTGAGTCTAATTTTGTTGAAAATAGATAAGTGCAAAACTAAATTAAAAACCTAAAGATACTATTTTTGGTATTTTTGGAAAACAATGAAAGAATGCTTTGGATTAAAAGGGTTATATGATGAAATAGGTCTTGGTAGCAAAGTTGGTGTGACCTTCCTAGATTCTTAAAATATTTTGGAAGTTAATTTTGCATTAAGTTGGTGACCTTCCTAAATTCTACCTAATTAATTATTAATAGTACAATCACATTCATAGTCATCTCTTAGATAAACTGTTAAAAACCACTTGATGTAGTTTGAAAATCATTTTAATACACTTATTTCCTCTTAAATGAGAGTACAACCGCGACACTCAATATAAATTATGTCAATTACAAACCATAGTGATCACATACAATACATAATCTCATTAAAACACAAGGATATAAGTTCAATACATAATCCACCAAGAGCATCAAAACAAAATTCAACACAAATATTAACCAACAAGGACAAATAAATAGTCATCCAAGCCTAACATGTACCAATATAAAAATTAATCCAAGCAGAACATAATACATTAATTGAGCTAATAGAAAACTATTAAACTCTCATTTGTAACACATTGAAGCTCTAGTCACTTTCTCTATCACTAAGACACTGTAAATCAGCACTCATAATCTTAATTGCACCCACAACTTGCTCAAAGCTCCAGAAATCCATGGAAAACGAGTAAAGTAGCAAATCAAAAGAGAAAGAAATGAAAAAAGGGTCTGTCGGCTTAGTGAGAAAACAGAGGCAATGGAAGGAGATGGTGATCAAAAGAAGACTAAGGTGATTATGATGGACAAGGAAGTCAATGGCGTTCTGGAATGTTGAAGAACATCTAATGGTGGTAATGTGTGGGAAAATGATGACCTGGGATAATTTCTGAACCATTAGGTCTGAAAACGACTATTTATCAAAACTGGACAGTGTATTTCCGCATCACTTTTCCTATTTCTGGGTAATAATAGAAAAAAAATATCTCTTAAAATACACATATAGAAATTATGAACTATGACTCATTTTAAAGGTTTGGATGTGATATCACCGCCAAATTTCATAACCTGATTAAAACGTTTGCCCTGTCAAATTGCTCTCCCAAGATTATGGCTTATCAATAAAATAGTAGCTAACTAACATTATCTACTTCATGCATTTTAGCTATGCTTTAATATAGCACTTACGATCTTTTGCTTGGCTCTCATGATCCTCCTTATGGGGGATAGATACATACCAAAATATATAATTATCGTAAGAAAACCTTACATAAAAATATATAACAACCATTAATCAAAATCAATTTTAATATCATAATGATCAAAACAAGCTTCTCAAGAGCTTCCACTTTCAAGCTTCCTCCACTAGCTTACTTTCCCTTCAAGAGTAATTTCCTCTACTGCTGGTACATGGGAGAAAAAGGAGTGAGATTTGGGAGAATCTCAATAGTAAAATATTAACTTAATATATAATGCACAATGTTAATAAACTAAACATGTAAATAGCCAATACAAGAACAACACCTTACAAGTATATGCACATGGCCATGACACAGATTCAAGTAAGGATATTACATGTTCAAAGGTTTATCTACAGCATACATGGCAAATAAACATTCAAATAACCAAGCACAAACTATATAAGAGTAAGTTTCACTATATTTTTCTTCTTTCTTCTTTCAAGTTGTTAGATTCTATGTTTTGATGATAACAAAGCTTAGAAAGGTTTTGCATAGGATTTGAATGATGAACAAAGTATTTTGAACTAGAAAAGATTTCTGTTTTGCAAAATCTGTTGGGTCACTTGAGTTATAAGAATTCATCAGTGCAAGTGATCACTGGAAGTTAAAAAACAGATGACTTGAGTAACCACTTGAGTGATGTTATAAAGGCTAGATAAATCATCATGGTGATCTTTCTGGTGAGGTAGTTTTACAAAAGAAAATCCTTCAAGTAACCACTCAAGTGTTGTGTTAAAATCCATCACCAACGAATCACCATAGTGATTCATCTAGTGATAGTGTTGAAAATTTTCAAAGAGAAAATCACTCAAGTGATGTTCCAATAGCTCACTATCGCTCGAGTGACCACTCAAATGAAGGGTTAAAAATCATCACTAGCACACCACTCAAGTGATTTGTTCCAATGATGCTGCTCTGAAGTACTTTAAAGAAAAAGTCACTTGAGTGACCACTCGAGTGATGAGACAAAGAGCATCACTAGCACAACACTTTAGTAATCCTCGAAGTATTCTGAAATAAAAAAATTTTCTAAGTATAAGATCACTCAAGTGACCATTCGAGCGATGAGTTAAAACAACATCACTAGTAGAACACTCCAATGATGTGATCAAGTGATATGCTTTCCTGAAAAATCATAGGAAACATGTCACTTGACTGAACACTTGAGTGACCATGTAATCCTTTATCACTAGCTGATCACTCAAATGATGCACCAAGTGATCTGAAATAGATCACTCGATTGATCCCATTTTGTGCATCACTAGCACATCACTCCAATGACCTATTTAGTGCTCTCAAATATTTACAAAACTGCCAAGAGAGGATCACTCAAGTAATGCTTTCCCAGAAAATAGTGCAACGGTTCAAAACTTTTTAAATCACTGGAATGATTATGAAATTTGTTCTTCTTGCTTCTAATCATTCTAAGTGTTTACTATACTAGTACTTAATTGCTTTTCAGGTGATCAAATAAGGATTAATTCACAAACTGGAAAAAGCACTTTTTGTGTCAGAAGCATTAAATGTGAAGGACATTCAAACGTCGAATATTCTCTCTGCTCCAACAGCTAATTCCTTGGACTCAACGAATGTTCAGAGACTTCGATGGATATATATTAAAGACCCAGGAAACTCCAATGGATACATTCAACAAGGCAATGGTCATTAATACACTCTACCTATAAATAGCCAGAGCATTGAAGACAAAGCAACGAACTTTTGCAAAAAACTTCTGTTACATTCATTGCAAAATATTAAAGCTGTTAAATTTAAGTTTGTACTTCAGTGATCATATATGTACTCTTGCGAGAGACATTTATTGATTCATTCATTATATGATAGACTCAAGATTGTGGAATCTTGAGTGGGCATTAAATTGCAAAGTGTAAAGATGAGTGATTGTTCTTGAAAAAGAACTAGCTTGTACTGAAGCACCTAGAGCCCGACGAAGAATAGTGAAAATCTTAGAAGACTCCTAAGAACTGAATTTACGTCAAGTGGTTTGCAACAAACCAATATAAATCTCGTATGCTTACCCTTGGTGGCATCTCTTCAACTCTATTTTATTGAAGTTTGCAATAAATTCTAAATTTTTAATTGTCACCCAATTCACCCCCTTTTGGATGAAAGTCTTGTTCCAACACAAGTTACCTTTTGCTTGAACTCCTTTAGTTTTGCTTCCCCCTTTGGTTTTGATAGCAAGTATCAAATCCTATAATTCATATATACATTTATAGGGCGGTTCAATACTTAGCCTATGGTACATTACCATTCACTACTATAAAAAATGGTAGGCGCTTATTGTTAAACTAATTATGGCACTTAGAAAGCATCACATATTCCATCGCACATTAAAAGAAGTTGTCAAGCACCACAACATATATATATATTTTAAAAAAAAACACATCCTATGGTGCTTCCTTGACAAGAAGTTTATATATATATTTTTTAAACTTTTGCTTCTTGTGGCAAGGAAGCACTACAAGAAGTTTATATATATATTTTTAAACTTTTGCTTCCTATAACACTTTTCCAAGGAAGTGCCACATGAAGTATTATTTAAAAAATAATAATTTTTTTTTGTATTTTTTTTAGAACCTTATAATTATAGTTGATAATACATTTTAAACACATTTTCATATCCACAACAAAATGAAAAAAAGCAAACTACAATCAAATAACTCCAAAATGATATAAATTAACAAATAACTAATTAACAAAATCACTACTAAGTAAAATACAAGTGTTGAAAATAAATAATTATTTTAATTATGCAAATTATCAATATTAACAATTACTACAACAAATAAAAATTATAACTATCACATATCTTTACATACAACTTATATATAATAACATTTAATTTTATCTCATTTAAGCATATAAAAATTAGAATAATTTTTTCAAATTTCATAATAAATTAAATATAAAAGATATTGAGAAAATTAAACTGTTAACTACTAATAAAATTAGATTTGTAAACTCAAAATTTAAAAAAAAAAAACTTACAATGTATAAGAATCTTGAATAGAGTGAGTTGAAACCTCAAGCACAACACCTGAATAAAAATTAATAAAGAAAAAAGAGAAAGACAAAGTTGCATGCATGTTTAAAAATTTAAAAAAAAAAAGGTAGTTAAGAAGACGATGTGTTATACGTAGCATTAAAATATATTTTAAAAAAAAGGAAAAGTGAGTGGGTACATACTTACAAGATGAAATAAAACTATAAGGAGGATGAAATAGAACCAAAAGGGAGGAGGAGGAGTGGGGTCGGTTTGGTGCAAGAAATGAGACCAAAGCAATAAGGAGGAATTGTCGAAAATAAAAAGAGGAGGAGGAGGAAATGTGAGAAGTGATGAAACAAAGGAATAAGGAGGAAGTGGCGATTGAAGTGAGGACAGTGATGAGTGACAAAAAGAGGAGAAGGAGAAAAGGTGGGGACTAAGAGGATAAGGAGTGATGGCACGTGTTGGATGAGGAGTGGGGACTAAGAGGATAAAGGTTGTAAAAGCAGATTGTGGGAAAGAGAAGGATTTGAAAAAAAAATTAAAAAAAAATATTACTTTATGTGGTCTTATTAAACCAAGTGCCACATAAAGTGCGTAGCAACTGTGACACTTCCTTGAGCAAGCTTCACAGCTGCTACTTCAGTTTTTTTTGACAAAAAAAACAACACCTTAGGTGGTGCTTGGTCAAGCAAACTCCAAGTAAGGCCACCAAGGAAGCGTTACAGCATGCCAATTTAAAAAAATAATAAATAAATGAATAAATAAATTCCAAAAAAAGTCGTGGCACTTCTTTATAATATCTCATATATATATATATGTATATTTATATATACACAGACACACATACATGCCTATGTTTATCAATCTTACTTTCATAATCATATAAACATCCCCATATCTTTCATTATAAGTTGTGTAGCCATGGATCTAATCTGAAATGAAAATTTACAGATTTAAGAATCTCATTCATGCTGTGAGGATTCCACCCACATAAGCTCATATTTTTCCATAAATCTCCCTTTGCACAGCACAGCATTTATCATTTTCATTTATTTAAAGAACCTGATGTGTACTCCTTATGGCAGACGATGTGGATTCAAAAATTACTTCCAATCTCGGCACTATCAACATGCAATACTAATCTCAAAATCTATTAAGCAATTTTACCTCCTTTATTCGTATCTTAATCCTTTGAAACACCTATTAATGTTTGGGAGCATCAAAACAGTGGTTTTATTCAGTTTCTCTCCCAAAATACAGCATCAATAAACTTCAAACACATCATATAGGCACATAACTCTTATACAACTTGTTTATCTTTGCATCTAAGCATTTCTACGAGGTTTCCATAAGAAAATCAAACAAAATTCAATATGCACAAGACGAAATTACTACCACAAGCTCTATTCTAACAACTAGGAGTGATTTCCATGGCTTAAATCTTCTGTTCCTTATTTCCTCTCTCTAGAATCAGATTTTCCATCCTCCAATCACTCTCAAATCACCCATCAAATAGACAAACTGAGGGTAGAGTAATGGTTTGGGGACTTACCTTGGTTCGAGATCAAGCTTGCATGTCCAAATGACACCTCCTTCAAGCTCTTCGGTCTTCTTCCTCCTCTCTTGCAGCTCTCCCCACTCTGTCACTCTGTTTCTGTCGTGCAAGGGCAGAATGAAACAGTATAGGCATTTGGGGTTTAAGAGAAGGAAGAGTTTTTGTTTTGGGTTAATATAATTTTTGGTCCCTGAAGTTTGATCACCTGATTGAAAAGGACTTGGCGACCCAATTTAAAAACCCGACCCGACCTAGAAAAAAAACCAAGTCCTTTTCAAACTTGAGGGACCAAAACCAAAATCGGGTGAAACTTCAGGGACCAAAACCACCGATTTCAAACTTCAGGGACCAAAACCAAAATCGGGTGAAACTTCAGGGACTAAAACCACAGATTTCAAACTTGAGGGACCAAAACCAAAATTGGATCAAACTTCAGGTACCAAAAGTTATATTAACCCTTTTGTTTTTAAATTCCTTGGACCTCTTACAACAGGGCTCATCACATAAGCTTGCTTTTTTCAATAAGTTATTGGGCCTTTTTTTTTAACAAAAATCTTGTGCTTTATTTCTTGATCAGATGGGATGCTTTGGGCTCCACATATTGGGCTTAATCATGGCTCAGTTCCGTTTTTGAGCTTGGGGTGGTGAAATTACCATTTCACCCCTTCTTTATATATGCTGAATTACAAAATAAATCTTAAAAATTAATCCTTAATACTTTATGCAGATTTTCTTTCTTAATTAGCTTCTTTATCCCATAAAATAATTTCCGTGAAATTTCCAGCTTTAAAATTTACCGATAACTATTTTTCTTGAATTTTGAGAAAACAAGTCTTTAATTCTCCGAAATTGACTTTAAAATCACTTGGGCCATTTTTAGGAAATTAAAACTCTTCATAATTTTTACAAATCCCCAAAATAACATTTCATTCTATTTTCTCAATTTTTTGGGTCCTTAAATTGTTTTAATAATTATCTTAATTAAGAATTTTTCTTATGACATACTTAAGATGTTCAGCTCAACTAGGCTTACAAGTTTACTTAATTCAGGCATATTATTGAGCTTCTAGGCCCAAAGTTTGGGGTAGACATAATGTAAATCATACAATTATAAATTCATATCACTAAGGTCTATCTGTGGGCAAAAATATTAGCATAGTATGAATTTATCTCAAATTGATAAATTTAGAAGGCAGTTATATTTTTCTAATACCTGTGGATTATTTAGAAAATACAATGCTATTCTATTCCACCCTAATTAAATATGAAAATATAATTATCTACCTTTGGGTAAAGATTAATTATGACCATATACTTAATTATAATTGATATTCTATAATGTCATATGTGATTATAAATATGCATGCAATAAAATTGAGGATGTCATGGCTACTTCCCGAGAAACAAGCATGATAACCACAAATATCATGTATATTTAAAACATAAATATGCACCAATAACCTAATGAGAATTTAAACAATTAATTTAATCAACAAGAGTGACTTAATAACTAAAATCCTGCCACTTTGATTAAATTAATTAATCATTGATTGGAGTTTATGTTTTAAAAATACATAAGCGATTGTTTACACATTCAACATTGAGGATGTTGTAGCTACTCTCTAGGATTCATGCTAATCACAAATATTAACTATGTGCAATTAAATTCCAAATATGCACAAATCATTAATGAGAATTTAATTTGTTAATTTAATAAACAATACGCAACTAAATACTCATCATAGATAAATTCTCCTACTATTTTATGCATCCAAATTAAATCTAATATATGCACATCTTAATGAAGACTTTAACTAATTAATTTGATCAATAAAAATTTAAATTAATAACCCTCCACTATTTTATGCATCCAAAAATTGATTAAGAAATCAATTTCAGCATATTTCAACTCAAATATAATTTTGTAAAATTGAAATAGTTACATAATTGCCTAAAAAAATTTTCTAAATATTTAGACAATCAAAACATAAAAAATAAATTGCAAAAATCTCTTTCAGCATGTTAATATCGCCAGAAATAACTTTCCCTAATTTTAAACAATTAAAAAAGGGTATGCATAATAAATTATATGTTAAACATTTGCCTTTTTTTTTTTTTTTGCCAACAATATTTTAAAAAATTGCTAAATAAATAAAACACGACTCATCATTATTTATTCAACACAAAAAATAATGAAAATTAAAACAACATGGCTGAAGTTAGTAAAGGCCGAAACTAAGCCCAAATAGAATTTTAAAAAAATAAAACTAACAGACAACCAGAAAACTAAGTCAGAGGCCCAAAGCAATAAGAAGAAAAGCTGAAACCAAGTCTGAGCTCAATTCAAAATTCCAATAAATAAATGACCAAATATTAATTAAATCTTGACCCCAAAGCTGAATGGCCCATAAACTAAGAAGGCTACTTTTGGAAAAATATAACCAGAAAACAAAATAACTGAAGCCCAATTGAACAAGGTCCACAAAACAATTTTCAAAAACATGTGGAATAAGTAAAGAATAAAAATTTAGAAGTCAAGAAATATCTCAGCCCAATTAAGCATAAAAATAATTAAGGGAAAATCCCTCAAAAAGAACTTTAAAAATAGTAAAAGACAGAAAGGTGCTCCGAAATTGCATATTCCATATCAGTGCGAGTGCCTGAACTGGAATATTAGAATTGGAGGTAAAATGACAGATTTGGCCCTCTGATGAAAGAAAAGAAGTTGGTGATAAAAGAAGAAGATGATGCGATACAGGGTGAGCGTCAGCGCGGGAACGTAAGTGGGAGGCGAGACAAACAGGAGTGAGGTATGTATTTTATTGAGTCGACAATGTTCTTCCCCCGCGTGGTCGAGTTGAAGCAAAACCATTCTCGTCAATTGGTGAAGTTGTGAGACGGTGTTAAGATGTAGGAAATTGTGATTTTATTGTTGTGAGAATGTTATACAACAGCTGCGAATGACTTCAGTGAAGTTGTGAAACAAAACCTATGAAAACCCAAAGATAACCTGCGAAAATCAAATGTTATCCTATGAAAACATTATCGGAGTTTGTGAAAACCTAATGAAAAGTTGGTAAATATGTGTAGAGGTCAATTTAGGTGAGGAAATTGTGAAATTCATAGAAGAACTTGTGAATCCTTATGCAGAACTTGTGAATGATTCTCCATAAGTTGTGAGACCTTATTTAAATGTAGGGAGATAGATTTTTCCAATTGTTGTGGTTGTGATGGGAAGGTTGCAAGATGGTATGAGAATGCAACCTACTTGACTCTGCTATCATGACCTTCTAAAACATACTTGACCATAGCAGCTATGCTACCAAAAAGATATGTGTTCATGTAACCCAATGTAAGTACACATTAAACTTGAGATTAATGATGTGGTTATATTTGATCTTCAGCAGAGGATAGTTCTTGGTGATATTCAGATACCCTTTGTGAAGTATGTTGTTTGGTCTAATGATATGGAACGTGTTGCCTTGCTCAGCAAACATGGCACTGTCATCGCTAGCAACAAGCTTGTGCATCAATGTACCTTGCATGAGACAATCCGTGTAAAAAGTATAGGCTGGGATGACAATGGTGTTTTTATTTACACAACTTTAAATCACATCAAATATTGTCTTCCAAATGGAGATAATGGCTAATAAAAACACTTGATGTCCCAGTTTATATTTCAAAGATTTCTGGAAATACAATCTTCTGTTTGGATTGCGATGGGAAAAGCAGGGCCACAGTTGTTGATGCTACCGAGTATTTATCCAAACTTTCTCTATTGAAGAAAATGTATGATCTTGTTATGAATATGATAACAATCTAATCTAATGAGGTAGAAACAAGATTATGTTAAAGCACACATTAAACTCGAGTTTGATGAAATTTATACCCGAGTTTTGCTCAGCACTGGAGGGTAACCAAAGAGTGATGGTGTGAAGCCGCATCAAACTCGAGGTGTTCAGAAGCTAACTCCAGTGCATTCTTGTATTACTTTCGCATGACAACTCGAGTTGGCCCATATATCACTCAAGTTATAAACATCACTGGAGGGTAACCAGATAGTGCGTGTTTCAAGCTGCATTGAACTCGAGTTGTAAAGAACAGACGACAGTGAGGTAGTGTTATGAATCCACAGACGGACTCGAGTTTATAATCTAAAAACTCGAGTTATCCTGATCAATGTAGGGTAACCGAAGAGTGATGGTGTCTAGTAGAACCAAACTCGAGTTGTATAAAACTCACGTGTTCTTGTGTTCAATCCGCGTGTGGACTCGAGTTGGCCCATTAGAAACTTGAGGTTTCCCCATCATTGGAGGGTAACCAGAGAGTTATCCTGTCAATATACATAGAACTCGAGTCGTAAATAACACACTCCAGTTAGGTGGTGCTGTCAATCCACAGTTAGACTCGAGTTTACCAATTAAAACTCGAGTGAAGATCATCACTAGAGGGTAACTGGAAAGTCAGGAACAAAAAGGGGAAGAAGGACTCTAGTGGATTGATTATAAATCGAGTTAAGCAGCCCTCCATGCTTTAAATCCCTCATTCCCCAAATATTTCTGTTGACTCCACTTGACCTCGCACTTCTATAGCCCTCGAGTTAACTGAAGAGAAACTTACTACTAGTCCGTTGTTGTCTGTTCTGTCTCATAAGTTATCACCGTCATCCTCTGTTTATCCCTATTTTTTAGCGCATATATATACAGAGGATCCTACAAAACAAGTAAAGGTTATCATAATGAAGCTGAACCAACTTTCTTTGCTATTCTTTGTTAGTAAAGGTTATCATTTCTTTTCCATCAGGATTAGATTGTTCGACTGGTAGCTGTTGTTTCTTGTTGGAAATTAATTGTTATGAGTTGACTGGTTGGCTAGAAGAGAATGCGCGAGGGCACTCACACGGCTGAGTGATTGGATCATTTTGTTTTAGTTTCTTTAGAAGTGCATGCAAGATATATTGAACTGGTTTTTAAGATTTTCACTTTTGGTTAGTCTATTAATCGATTCAAAGGAAAACGATGCAATCGGTTCGTAAAACCTTGGGCGCCAATGCTGTACGCTCATGCATGTACATGCATCTGTCTGCAATAACTCTAGATGATTAGATTAAGATAATCGCATGTCAAACTCCTAAAGTTTTGAACCTATTTTGGGAGCCTGCATATCAATATATCCTCTAAGATGATGTCTAACAATGGCAAAGGAAAAGCAAACATCTTGCAGAAGTTGAGTTTTTCTTATTGTGTTTGTATAAGAGTTTTTTTCCAGAGAGTAGTTACATGATATTCTCCTCATGAAACCAGTCAGCTACTTTTCATGTATAAACTGAAAATTTTGACTTTAGTAAAAATACTTGATTATCCACATTTGAAAATAAAGGGGTAAATTACTAATTTGGATATCGACCTTTTATATGAGGTGTTATAATTAAGTTTTTGTTCTATTTGATCAAGGTTGAGGAAGTGAAACCTTTCTTTAACTGTTTGTCAAGATCCTCTTAGAAGTGCTGTTGTAGATTCTTGCATACGAGTCACAAACAATGGGAGGGAAAGCATTAACAGAAAAGTATAAGCACAATTTCTTTATGGTTTAATGTTAATATTTGTCTCAACTTTCTGATCCAATCAATATGCACCAATGACATATGCTTAATAGGAATTCCTTGCACAAATTGCAGGTATTCTTTATATTTATTCTTTACAATACTTCAAATCACTGCGATCAATTAAAGGTGAGATCACTATTAGGCTAAATTTTGTTTTTTGATATTTTAATGCTAAATCAGGTAATGTAGCCGCCCTAACTATATTAATGTTAAATTAGGTATTCTTTATATTTACTCTTTAGAAACTTTTGGTATGAATGTGTACAGCATGCTCCTGATCTTGGTGATATTCCTGTAGCTTGCTCTAAGAGGAGATGGCAGTCATTTAGGTAAAGTAACTGAATTTTTCATGCAATATGAAAAACACTTGTACTGCAATGAATTTTCAAGATGTCTGAATCAATAAACTTTAAATTATTATTCACTTGTGATGTTATCTTGATATTTTTATTGCATAACCCTTAATACTATTGGTGTTTCTATGCTTACAGATTAAGTGGTTTTAGCAGGAAAAGCCACTCAAATTCTTTAGACTGGACTCTTTTTTCTTCTACAAATTTGGATCATATGACATCTGATATTGTTGCTCCTTCACCCTGGATAATCTTTGGTTGCCAAAATGGTAAACGTTATAATTCAGATTTTGCTGATTGTGGTAGTTAAAATTATGCATACATATTCATATGGGAAGGTTGGTAAATTTTTTGTTCAGTAAGTGTTTTACAAAGAAAATTGAATTATTGAATATGGTCTTATCTCCAGAAGTGGGATGATCACCCTGCAATGTTGTGAAAATGGCAAACTCAAGTTGTGAAAGTCTAATAGGATGTTGTGAAAATGTAAGACTGTGTTGGTAAACTCGAGTTATCAATGGACAACTCAAGTTCTACATCTTATAAGCCTAATTACTCGCCGGTTACCCTCCAGTGATGATATGAACTCGAGTGGTGAATGGCAAACTCGAGTTGTGAAAGTATAACGGGATGTCGTGAAAATGTAAGACTGTGTTGGTAAACTTGAGTTATCAATTCATAACTCGAGTTATGCATCTTATAAGCTAATCACTCGCCGGTTACCCTCCAGTGATGATATGAACTCGAGTTGTGAATGGAAAACTCGAGTTCTGCATCCTATAACATTCGATTTTCACAGGTTATCTTTGGGTTTTCATAGGTTTTGTTTCACAACTTCACTGAAGCCATTCGCAACTGTATGTATAACATTCTCACAACAATAAAATCACAATTTCCTACATCTCAACACCGTCTCACAACTTCACTAATTGACGCGTTAATATGCTGTTTTAACGGTTTAGAAATTTCAAAAGTTGCAAAACATTTTTAAACACAACCACTTACCGAACTTCAGCACCGAAGCTCAAATTCGCATCCAAACACCAGTACCTCTGCAACTGTCCAATGCCTTTCACCACAACCTCTCCTCACCTTCGCTCCTCCTCAAATCCACCCCAAATTCACCCCACAGTGTCGCTGCCACTATCCTCTCTCAACGCCACGGAACCAGGGTCGACCAACGGCACCGATGACACCTGAAGAAGATGAAGAATCCTAACCGTGTTTTCACACAATTTCGCCCTTCTTATCACAGTTCCCTCAACGTTGTTCAATTTAAAAACTTCCAGGGTTACGCACATCATTTTGTCTCAAATTCAATATCCCAGTTCAGACACTCGCACTTTTTTGGAAATATGCAATTTCGGATCACCTTCTTGTCTTTTACTAATTTTAAAGTTCTTTTTGAGGGATTTTCCCAATAATTAAATGAATAAGCTAGAAAACCAAACGAAAAAGGACCAATTCTTAAAAAACCATAACAATAAAAAATAAAATTGACTATTCCTAATTAGCCTCGGCCCAATCGATCATAAATAAAAGATGAATTAAGCCCAAAGGTAAGCCAAACAAATAAAATAAAAGATTTTTTCGATTTTCAAGATAAACAAAATTAATGCTCTCAAGACTTATCTCGCATGTGGAAAATGATGGTTTTCATTGGAGAGTGAAGAAATCAAAAAGCCTCATCCAGTCCCATATTCAACAAATACTCAAATAGAAAATCAAGGGGAGCGTTATACCCACCCAAATTCATCAAAAATGGAAGAAGAGTCAAATCAAGACTTTGATTTCATTCCCAAAATAGAAGCACAATTTTTTTTTTGACTAATTTCAATTTTCATTTCAACGGTAAAAGGATTAAAAGTAAAGAGAAACCGTGAACACAAATCTCATATACATTTACATGCAATAGACAGATCAAAATCATATATGATGCACAAATTAATTTTCAAATTTCTCAATATAATTTTCAGATAGAAAATTAAAGCATATTCAAGACACATCTCATATGAGAAAAATAGCAGGCAAAGGAAGATCAAGGAGGAATAGTGAAAAAACCACACGGACATGCCTCATAATCAATTATCATATTATTTTATAAAATAGAAAAATAAGACAAAATAAAATAACAAGCAAAAAAAATAAGTAGAGGGGAATTAAAAAAACTTGCTCTTGCAACACATATTGGAATAATCTAACAATAATTATCCTAAATACATTGCATAATTCTACAGAAAAAACAGTAATGGAAGACTTAATGAAATACCTCCA
The DNA here is from genome assembly GCA_963855925.1 of Inga laurina. NCBI lineage: Eukaryota > Viridiplantae > Streptophyta > Magnoliopsida > Fabales > Fabaceae > Inga > Inga laurina. The sequence goes on from OY979701.1 coordinate 28,438,462, forward strand.
ATTATAGTGATTCTTCATGTAATATCTCACAACCTGGAAAGTCTACAGAACAAAAAGGAGTTAGAATTAGAAAAGAATACAAGAGAATAGGTCAGAGCTTCTTCTAAAGGGAAGATGAGGCATAGTGATGGTCTAGGGATCGCCATTACTTGTCAGGGAACTCCTAAGGAGCAAGTAAAGCCCTGTCACTGGGAGGTAGGGACTAAGATTGGGTCGAGGATTAGGACAAATTATATGTTTGGTATGAGGGACTGATGATACACTACCACAAAAAATGTCATAAATGACACTTATTTTTATGAATACTATGTATTTTGGGAAGCGCCACAGCTTCTAACACCATTAAAAGAAGTTCTGGCGCTACATAAAACTGTGGAAGCGCCACAACTTATTTTTGTTTATTTTTAAATAGCTTCCTGTGGCGCTTCTTTGAAGAAGTGTTATAGGAAGTATAACACTTCCTATGGCAAGTGCCTGATTGAACCATATTTTTTATATAATTTTTCATGATTAATTTGGGGTTTCAATGCATTTCCTGGGACATTGTTGCATTATTAAGAACTAATTTGAGTTAGGGATATTTGTATTGAATTAAGTGTAATTAAGAGTAAAATAGTCATAAATTGTTAATTTATTCATGCAATTGTTTCCATGGAATTTTGATACTACATTATGCTTGATTTTTGCATTGAAGGAACATTTGGAACATTTTGAATTTTGATGAATTAAGGATTTCAATTTCAGAAATGTCAATTAAGGACATAGCAAAACTACTGCGTTTTTGGATCATAAGGCAGAATCAAATTTCCTCTCTTCTGAATATACACTTTGATTATTGACGAGAGTGTCACAGACTGGAGATTGAGATAGGAGAGCTTCATCAGTGAGAGAGAGAAAGAGAGCTTGAGAGGAAAGGGAAAGAGACAGAGAGTTACTACCACCGTTGAGGACTTCCTTCCTCACCACCGCTGGAGGTCTCTCCATCATAAGGGCATTATGATTTAGGTCTGAACCAGAGGAACAGAGCAACACTGTGAGAGCTTTCGAGACCAGAACGGAGGCACCGTGAAGAAAGAATTAGATGAGAGACTATTACAGCTACTCCGTCGATCTCGGCCTGTACTCTCTCTCTCTCTCTCACTATTGTAGACCAACCATATTCGTTGGCCTTCTTCTATCTTCACTATCACCAGAGAACCACCATTCACCTCTTTCTCACTCTATCAGTCGTTCACCATTCATTACCCTTTCACAACCATCATCTTCATAGCATCATCACCATCAACATCTTCACCTCTTCTACCATGGCCAAACTGTGTAAGCTCGTTGGAGCTGGAGTTGAAGTAATAAGAGGCTGAGTTTGTTGCCTCTTGGAGATGGATTAAGTGGTTGGAGTTCTGGAGCTTCAGTTAAGGGACTTTTTAGTTTAATTCATTTTCTAATTTTAGTTTTATGATTTAATAGTTGAATGTCATTCTATAGCTTGAGACTGAGTTACCGCTTAGTTTTCTCTATGGATTGAACCTTTGAAATTGAATTGGATTTTGTGATTTGGTGCTTTAGATTGATATATTTCCTTTATTGGGTTCAATGAGATTGCATTAGCTAGCGTATTATTGTTTAGTTAATATAATCAAGTTTTGCTTTAGAGTGTCTCATTTGAGCATTCTTCCTTATAGGAACCAAGTTATCTTTATCTGTTTTAATTGCACTCTAAGTGGTTCCTTATAGTGTCTTAAGGGATAGTTACTAGTTGTGTTCGTAGGAGTAACTATTAATTAAGAACACTAGACTCAAGCGTTTTTTTGGTGTTTTACTTTCAAAACTTAGAGATAATTAACTCATGTTATCTGAATTAAACTAGGATAGCTAAATATCCATTTTTAAGAGCATCTATCATACATTTCATACCCATTCCATTAACCACTCCATTTTACAAAGAAAATACCAAAAATAGTAGCTTTAGGTTTTTAATTCAATTTTGCACTTACCTATTTTCAACCAAAAAAAAAGAACAACCCCATGTTTTCTTACATTTTAAATACTTAATTAACTTAGGTAGCTCAATAAAGGCTCCTCAAGTTAGACGACCCGAGTGTTGCATTGTACTGCAATTCTTGGATTAAAAATATTTTACATTTGACCTTAAGGCACAAAGTAAGGTCAAATCAATGAGTGCCATAGGAAGTGTGTATATCACTTCCTATAAGGAAGCACCACAAGAAGTATTTTGTGTTAATGTAACCGTTTCACTCAAGAGGGGGGTGAATTGGGTGATACCAAAATTTAAAGTAGTTAAAAGCTAGGAAAAATATCACCGAAGTGTATACCGAGAGTTATACTGGTTTAGCCAAAACCACTTTGATCTACGTCTAGTCCTCAGAGTATCTCTGAGTGTTTCACTATATCTTCCAAGATTCAGTGGTTTCTTGACACCTCAGTACATAGCAAGTTCCTTCACTTGGACACTCGCTCCCCCTCACACTTTGTAAACCAATCCCTAACTCAAGGTTCCGCAACCTTAAGTTATCTCAATAACAGATATTGAGTTTGTAAAGAAAATCTCTCTCATAGAGCAAATCTATAATCACTGAAGTACAAAGAGTAAATATCATAAACAGAGCACTAAGAATATGTTTTTCAGTTTGAATTTGTATGTTCTTAATCGTATTTGTTCCATGTTAAATGTTCCCATATTTATAGATGTGTTGTGATAGCCATTGGAACAATTTCAACTTGTTAGTTAGAGTTGCGCAGCTACGTTTGATCTTTTTTAGAATTTGAAAACTATTCGTTTTTGGTAGGTGAGCGTTCAGACGTTTTGTTTGACTTTTCTCTCAATACATGATCTCTTCATTGTTTCTCTGCAAATATACTTAGAATACTAATATAATGAAAGGGTAATCATATATATAACAAATCAATGAACAATTATACTCTCTCTACTGCATTACTTAAGTGGCTACTTGAGTGATCATGATCCATTACTCGAGTGGCTACTCAAGTGATCCATTGAAGAACTTGGTAGAGAGTTAAGTCAATTACTTCTGACTTGATCACTGGAGTGGTTACTCGAGTGATATTTCTCCATTACTTGAGTGGCTACTCGAGTGGCCCTATCAAAATATTGGCAGAGTCGCTACTGCCTAAAAACTTACATTGTCCCTTAAGGGGTCCCTCGAGTGATCATTTTCCATCACTCGAGTGGTTACTCGAGTGGCATTATGAAAAACTTGGCAGAGACTCACTGTATTATTTCTTACCTAGTCACTTGAGTGGTCACTCGAGTGATCCCCTTGGTTATCACTTGAGTAGTCTCTCGAGTGATACCATTCAAATCTTGGCTGAGACTCTCTAAAAGATTTTGACATACATTACTTGAGTGGTCACTGAGTCATGATGGATCTTCACTCGAGGGGTGCCTCTAGTGACCCCTTGAAAAATCTGCCAGTGAAGCTTTCTTCTGTTCAGCAACTATTTGTTCTTCTTTATCACTCAAGGGGCTACTCGAGTGATGACTTTCCCTGCAACCAAAGATTTAGTTACTTTGTTCAGATATCTTTTGTTAATTATCAAAACCTTTGTAGGACCAATCCAATATTTGTTATGATCAAAACATATGGATCCAACATTCTCCCCCTTTTTTATGATGACAAAACTTGGTTGTTTTTGAACAAGATGTTTGAAAGCATCTGTGACTTTTCTTTAAGATTATATGCTTTTAAAGTTCTTGATCTATTTTCAATTATCATTTGTTGAGTATTGAAAAAAGCTTCTTTAAATTCAAACAGCTAAAAGTGCTCTTAAGTTCAAATATGTTTTTGAATCTTTTTATTTGAACTTATTTTGAAATCAACAACTTTTAACTTAATTTTGAATTCAAGTTCACTGATTTTGAAATAAGAGTGAATTAAAACCTGTAATCATCTTTCATACACAAATGAAAAATCATCAGTGCATAATAACAGATTCTAATAATAACTTTAAACTACATAATTCATAAAAGATAATTCATTACATAGTCAAAAGTTTGTGCACTATCAAAATCTATCAAAAAGCTCCCTAAAGCCCAATACACCCATAAGCCTATGCTATATCTGTGTAACATCAATGTTAGTGCTCAAAAATCACTTCTAGTTCTTCTCACCCTTTTTGTCTTCATCATAAAGGTGGGATTGACTAGGATTAGGACTAGGACTAGAAGGCTGGACTGCAGAAATGGGAGTGAAAAGAAGAGGTTTAAATCTAGAGCCATGTGAGTCACTTGTATTAGAAGAATCTGAAGATGATGGTTCTGGTTCAAGGAGATTTACTGGAGGTACATGAAGAAGACCCTCTAGAGGATTCTGTGGATCTGGAATCTTAGAAGTAACCTCCACCTCCTTTGTGCCAGCAGGTGACTGATAATCACCAGAAGAAACAAGCACCATACCTGCAGGTGAAGCAATAGGTGTGGGCACTGGCTGAGGCTGGTTGAGCTGGACAGGCTAGACTGGGTCATCACTGGTGATGTGAATGGGTTCAGATGTAGTTGGGTCAGGCATAGTAAAACTAAAGTTTCTGGGGATGGTGATAGGGATGATAGGAAGAGGAAGAGAAGAAGGTCTAGGCTCAGACGCTTGTACTGGCTCAGGTACAGTAAAAGGTATAGATGGACCAGGAGTAGATGAGCTAGGTGCCATAGCATCAAGTCTGGCATATAGAGATCTCAGAAGTTGACCTTGGGCCCGTTGTTCTGCCAATATCTCCTCATGCCTCTTATCCATAATTGCTACAAACTCTCCCATCTTTTCATTCATGTGAGTGGCGATCTCCGTATTGGTATTGGCAATATCTATATAAAAGTATTTAAGAATATTTTGCATAAAAGTCTGTAATGCGGATCCAAGGAAAGAAGGAGGACCAGTAGAGGCAGGGGCAGAATACTGTGTATCATCCATCCGATTAGTCTCAGTTTTAGTCTTCTTCTTCTTTTTGGAACTAGATTCAAGAGGAGTCTTCAAGGAAAAATCAATATTCAATTTCCCAATTTGGTTTCATCCTACTGGTGTTAGCTACTCAATTGGTCCATTCTTCTCCAATTACCAAATCTTATTCTTTTTCAAGAATAAAGATATAAGCTGGGGATAAGGCATTGGAGTGGTTATTTTTCCCTCAAACCTATATCTCTTAATCTCGGTAAATATGAACTCACCCAAATCCTTTTTCTCCTTTAGAAGAATGGAGGCAAATTTTCTTAAATCTCTCTCAATGAAATGAGTGAAATTGTTAAATTTATTTACAATGGCTCTAAAATAGATATACAATAGAACTCGATGAAAATCACACATATCACTCGGGTTAAAATTGAGGGGTCACACTATCTCACCAAGCCTTAGAATTGAAAACAACTGGTTTGAGTCAATGGTAGGATAAATATCTTTAGGGGGATCCTTTATCCCTAACCAGGTGTTTATTTTAGAGGGTGAGATTAGGATTTCTTGCCCTCTAACCTTAGAAATCATTTCTTCTTCCAGAGAATTTCTAATGGGATCATTGATAGGCTCTAAATTGTAATAGAAATGCATGACTATCTTTGTACAAAAAGGAAGTTTAACTGATAGCTAGGGCATATAAGACTCTAGATAAGGATTAAGGTCAAATTTCAGTACCTCTTGAAGGAGATTGAGGTCAATGAAGTGCGTCTTGCACACTTTTCTCCTTGAAAAGTGATCTATGAATTTTTGTGACTCCTCAATCTTCTTTACATTGAATCCCTTTGGAGGGAATGTGATTTCTTCTTCCCTCTCTTCTGGTTCCTTTGAAGATTGCCCTTCCTTTGTTGCTCCATTGGATTGAAGGGCTGCTTCAAGTATGTTTGCCATAGCTTTGGCAATCTTTTTGCTATACTTTGGCCCTTGTGTACTTTTCTCTGAAAAGGAAGGTGTGTCTGAGTCAGAAGAAGAAGAAGAAGAAGAAGGAGATGGAGGTTGTATTCCTTTGCCTCTCCCTAGAGGTGAGCTTTGCTGAGTTTGGGCCCTTGTGATTCTAGGTTCTTTGATCACGACTCCTTTCACTTTAGGTTTGGCTTAAGGCTTCTGTTTAGCTTTAGGTTTAGGAGATAGCCTATGTTTCTTAGTATAAGGAGATGAAGGTGACTCAGAGGGTTGATGTGATTTAGAAGACTCAGAGGGAGTGTTAGGATTGGGAGATTTGGTTCTAACCATTGTGATTGAGAGAAAAGAGGATTTCTGGGGGAAAAATTGTCGACAATGAAAATCTAGGGCAACAGATTTGGATAAAACTAAGAGGTTTTTGAAGACATAAATCACTGGGTTTTGACAAAATTGAGCTTAAAAAGTGTTTTTGAAAAATTTTTAGGAGAGCACTAGGAGAATCACTCGAGGAGATTTTGAGAAAAATGACTGAGTTGCGACAGATAAAGCCTTAGTACCTGACATCATTCGAGTGACTACTCGAGTGATCTTGAGGAATCACTCGAGTGGTTACTTAAGTGATCCAAAACAATTCAAAAATAAAGCTAATTTAAATGTGTACCTGGCATGAATAATATTGTAATTATCCATGTATATTCCCTTGATAATTTGATGGTACTTTAAGGCAGAATTGGGTTGAAACAATGTTGATTAGTGATCAGTCTTTTTAGCTCTGACTGTTCACTTTCAACCGTTACGTCGTTTCCCTTTGAATTAATCCTTCTTTGCCTCATTTTTAAGGTCATCACTTGAGGACTTACTTGAGTGATGCTTACCATTACTTGCAGTTATCACTCGGGTAATTTATATTACTTGAAGTTGTCACTTAAGTGATATGGTACTCTGTTAACCTCTGCCTTTCATATCCCAAAATAGAGTTTTAAATTTTTGCAAAACAAATTACTAGAAACTATGATGCTTAAGTTAGTAGTCATTAAAACATCACTAAATAATATCATCTAATATTTTATAAACACTAGATAACTTACAATTTATTGGGATTTACCATTCCCAATTCGTTTCTTATAAATAGAAATTGATCTTTTGCTAGGGGTTTTGTGAAGATATCAGCTAGTTGAAGATGAGTTGGAATGAATATTACATTGACATCTTTCTTTTGAACATGATCCCTGATGAAGTGATGTCTAACATCAATATGCTTGGTTTTGGAATGTTGAACTGGATTCTTTACCAAGCTTATCGTGCTAGTGTTGTCACAGTATATTGGTATCTCCTTCAGATAAATACCAAGATCTTGTAATTGTTGCTTCAACCATAACACTTGTGCATAACAACTTTATGCTGCAACATACTCGGCTTCCGTTGATGAAAGAGACACTGTATTTTATTTCTTGCTAAACCATAACACGAGTGAACCTCCAAGAAATTGGCATTGTCTACTGGTACTCTTTCTGTCTATCTTGTATCCTCTATGATCAGAATATGAATATGCTATTAAACATTCATTTCTTCCTTTAGGATACCAGAGACCTAATTTTGTTGTGTTGGTGAGGTATCTAAAGATTCGTTTGACGGTTTCAGCATGTGATTCCTTTGGTGCTGATTGATATCTTGCACATATACCAACACTGAATTGGATGTCCAGTCTGCTTGCAGTAAGATAGAGTAATGATCCAATCATTCCTCTATATCTTATGATATTGTAATCTTTCCCTTTAACATCAACATCAAGCAATGTAATTGAGCTCATAGACGTGTCCATTCCATTTGCTTCATCCATTCCATATTTCTTCAATAACTCTTTCAAATACTTTGTTTGAGATATGAAAATTCTATTCTTTCTTTGTTTGATTTGCAAACCGAGAAAGAAATTCAATTCTCTCATCATTGACATCTCAAACTCCCCCTGCATTATCTCAAAAAATTCCATGCACAAGGTTTCATTAGTAGCACCGAAAACTATATCATTAACATATATTTGTACAATTAAAATATCATTTCGTTTTCATTTTGTAAAAAGTGTTGTATTAACTTTTCCTTGTACAAAACCTTGATCGATGAGAAATTTGCTAAGTCTTTTATACCATGCTCTAGGGGCTTATTTTAAACTGTATAAAGCTTTTCTTAGTTTGAAAACATGGTCAGGGTTAGTTACATCTTCAAAACCTAGAGGTTGATCTACATGTACTTCTTCCATGATATATCCATTTAAAAATGCACTTTTTACATCCATTTGATACAATTTGAATCCTTTGAATTATGCAAAGGTTGAGAGTACTTGTATAGCTTCCAATCGAGCCACTGGAGCATATACTTCCTCATAATTAATTCCTTCTTCCTGATAATAGCCTTTGGCCACCAATGTTGCCTTGTTTCTGACAATGATTGTTGATTCATCAAGTTTGTTCTTGATTACCCATTTAGTACCAATGATCGGATGATCCTTAGGTCGGGGTACCAAATCTCAAACTTGATTTCTTTCAAATTGGTTTAGTTCTTCTTGTATTGCTATTACCCAATCATTGTCTGACAAGACTTCGTCAATGTTAGAAGGTTCAATCTTAGAACTAAAGGCAGAAAAACTAACTTCATTAAAAATTTTATTTCTAGTTTAGACTCCTTCATTCACATTTCCTATGACTTGCTCTAGGGGACGACTCTTATTATATTTCTAGGCTCCAGGTTGTTCTAGTGACTGTTCTGTTAGAGCAAGCGTTTCACCCAAAAGGGGGTGAATTGGGTGATACTAAAAATTTCGTTGCAAATATAAAAACTTGACGGTGAAATTAAAACAGTAAAGAGTAAGGAGAAATATCACCGAAGTGTACACCGGGAGTTATACTGGTTCGGCCACAACCACTTTGACCTACGTCCAGTCCTCAGAGCTTCTCTGAGAGTTTCACTATAACTTCCAAGATTCAGTGGGTTCTTGGCACCTCAGTACAAGCAAGTTCCTTCACCTGGACACTCGCTCCCCCTTACAAGTTGTAATCTAATCCCAACTCAAGGTTCCACAACCTTAAGTTATCTCAACAACAAATATTGAGTTTGAATGAAATATCTCTCTCACAGAGTGAATAAGAATCACTGAAGCATAGAATTACAAATATGATGTAAAACAGAGTAATGAACTTGATGATACGTTTGTGTGAGTTCTTGTTGTTCTTTCTCTGTTTTGATGTTCCCATATATATAGATATGTTGGTGATGACCGTTGGAACATTTTCTTCTCGTCCGTTGGAGAGTGCGCAGCCACTATTGACTTTTCCAGTTTTTGAAAAATATCCGTTGGCGGTAGGTGGCATTTGAACTTCTCATTTGACTTTCCTTATTTGATATGATTTCTTCATTGTTTATCTGTAAATATGCTAGGAATACTAATACAATGAAAGATTAATCATATAGGAAACAAATCAATGAACGTTTGAATGATTTCTAAGTTTATGGGTTTACATACTCGAGTAGCTACTCAAGTATTCATTAAAGGTTGCTCGAGTACTTACTCGAGTATCATCGGGAAAACTTTCATCAACTGCAAGTCAACAAACAAATATAAGATTACTTGGGTAATGCATGGAATAAGCAAAATATCAAACCTTTGGAAATGTATGTTTATTCGGGTACCTACTCGAGTAATGCACTCTTTTCTTCATAGGTTACTCGGGTACCAACTCGAGTAAACCTTCAAATAAACTTTTGGTTACTCGATGCTTTACTCCAGTAATGTTGGCAGGATTTCAAGGCCGAGAGCACTTCAAGTTTGATTACCTTGTTACTCGAGTACATACTCGAGTAAACTCAATTTTTGTGCATAGCTTACTCGGGCAATGACTTGAGGTTTCTCTTCAAAAATAACTCTGCATACTCGAGTACATACTCAAGTAATCCACTTAAAATAAATTATTAAATACTTGTATACTAGAGTAATGACTCGAGGAAAGAGGGATAAAATTAGATCAAGTTATTCGAGTACTACCTTCAGGTTTTTGCTTACCACAGTGAGTTACTCGAGTAACGTTGGCAGGATTCACAATGCCGAGAGCAACACTTTTCTTGAAACAGGGGACTCGAGTACATACTCGAGTATCATTGGCAGGCCGAGAGCAACTGGAAAACTTTCACATGGTTACTCGAGTAGCTACTCGAGTAACGTTGGCAGGCCGAGAGCAACTCCAAGTTATTTACCTGGTTACTCGAGTAGCTACTCGAGTAACATTGGCAGGCCGAGAGCAACTTGATAACATTTACACTATTACTTGAGTACTTACTCGAGTAACGTTGGCAGGTTACTGGAAGGTGTCTCTGATTACTTCAAGTTTTGTCTCATTACTCGAGTACATACTCGAGTAATGCCTTAGAAAAATTACTTCTCATCAAGTTTCTCAGCTTTTTCTCTTGGCATTTCTTCATTACTCCAATGCTTACTTCAAGTGATGCTTTTCCCTGTTATTACTTTGTTCAAACTTATTTATTAATTAAATTTTTTTTTTGAAATCATTCTTTGTTATCATCGAAACATGAGATCTAACATTCTCCCCCTTTTTGATGATGACAAAACTTGGTGATTTTGAACAAGATTTTTCAAATTGAATTCTCAATTAAATACTTCTTGTATACAAAGATTATTTTGAAAAACTTATTAAGTTTAGATTCAAAGTGTTTTAAAACATAATACACACCTTGCATACAACAAACTCATTAGTCCAACAATGTATCATAATTTAAAACTTAAATGAACTTGAAATAAAATCATAACTTAAATAAACTTGCATTAAACTTAAAATTGTATTACAAAAAGTCAAAGATGAAAAGCTTAACAAGTTCAAAAGTTCAAAAGCTCCCTAAATCCCATATACACCCAAATACCAAAAATAAGCATAGTCACTCCACAAAATCACACTCAAGCTCTTCTCCCCCTTTTTGTCTTCATCAATCAAGTGGAGGACTAGAAGGCTTGACCATGGAGATGGGCTTCACAGGAAGAACCAAAGAAGCATCTGAACCAGAGGAATCAAAAGAGCTAGAAGAGATTGGTTCAGGAAGGTTCACTGGAGGGATATGGATATCATCTCTGGGAGGAATAGAGGGAGACTGGTAGATGATCATGGTAGTGGTCTCAACCTCTGGAGTATGATGATCAGAGGATGAGGAGGGAGATATTTCCTCAGTATGGGTAGGAGATGGAATAGATTTAGGAGCGGGTTCAGGCTGAGGTTTGGGAGGTGAATCATCAATGATGATATGAATGGTCTCATTGGTGTCGGGGTTATCCACTGAATATAGAATGTATTTGGCTTGTGGCTCAGGTGGACTAGAGACCGGAGGGATAGAAGGTTCAGCCTCAGTGTGAGGAATATCAGAAGAAATGTGCTCTGAAGGTGGAGGTGGTGCAGAAGAAGATGGACTAGCAGAAGGTCTGGGACCCAATGAATCTAGTCGTGCCAAAATCAATCTCAATGTCTCTCCCTGGGCACGTTGCTCAGCTAGCAACTCCTCATGCCTCTTATCCATTTTCTCAACCAACTCCGCCATCTTGTAATTCATGTTGGTTATCAGTTCAGCATTTGTGTTGGTAATATCAACATGGAATCCTCGGAGCATATTTTCCATGAAATGCTGAAGTGTGGCATTGAGGAAGGAGGGTGATGATATGGTGGCAGCTGGAGCCAATGACTGAGTGTCATCCATCTTGCTAGTCTCGGTCTCAGTCTTCTTCTTCTTCTTCGACCCAGACTCCAGAGGGCTTTTGAGAGGTATGTCAATATTGAGCTTCCCAATCTGATTTCTCCCAACCGGAGTCATCCTCTCAATAGGTTCCTTGCTATCCAGATACCATATCTTATTCTCTTTCAGAATAAGTGACACAATCTGAGGATATGGCATCGGTGTGGTAGCCTTCCCATCCACTCTGTATCTTTTCATCTTAAAAAAAATATACTCCCCCAAGTCCTTCTGTTCCTTCAGGAGAAGTGAAGCAAACCATCTAAAGTCCCTATCAGAGAAGTGGGTATAATTGTTGGCCTTGTTCACAAGGGATCTAGAGTAGATGTACCATAGAACCCTGTGATGATCACACATATCACTTGGTTTGAAATTTAAAGGACCAACTAACTCACTGGGTTTAAGGACAGAAAATATTTGGTTTGGTTCAAGTTGGGAGTAAATATAATCTGGGGGGTTCTCTATCCCTAACCACATGTTTATCCTAGAGGGTGAAATAAGAATCTTTTGGCCTCTTACTATGGTGGTCATCTCTTCCTCAGCTAAGATTCTGTTTGGCTCATCTAGGATCTTAAGGTTATAGTAAAAGTGTGTGATCACTTTAGTGCAAAAAGGTAATCTAATCGAAAGCCAAGGCATAAAAGGTTCTAAATAGGAACTGAGATCGTGCTTCAATACCTCCTGAAGTAACTTGAGATCCACATAGTGTGTCTTACACACTTTCCTCCTGGAGAACTGAGATAGATACTTTGGGGACTCTTCCAATTTGTTGACATTGAACCCCTTTGGAGGGTTGGTGATCTCCTCTTCTGGCAATTTAGACTTCTTTGAAGATTGCCCCTTCTCTATTTGATCTAGAATGCTAGCCATTGCCTTAGCCACATTCTTATCATACTTAGGCTTTTTAGAAGGCTTTGGTATGAAGGAGGGAGTAGAGGAATCAGAGGGTGGAGGAGAGGGAGACTTAGCACCTTTGCCTCTCCCTGTAGAGGTGCTCTTTTTGGATTGAGCCCTTAAAACAATAGGCTCTTTGATCACAACCCCTTTTGGTTTCGGTTGAGGTTGAGGTTGAGGTTGGATTTTGGCTTTTGATCTCGGGGTAAGTTTCCTTCTCTTTGTGGGAGGAGAAGAAAGAGGATCAGGGTTTTGTTGGGACTCAGAGGAATCTGTGGGAGTAAGACTTTTAGTTCTCACCATTCTGAATGAGTGAAAAAATGAAATTCTCAGAAAAATAGAGACACAGTCGTGAGATTAGGGCACTGAGAATCTAAACAGAATAGGAGGTTTTTGGGGTTGAAATCTATTGGGTTTTGACGGAAATGATGCAAGGAATTGATTGTAAAAAAGTTTTTGAGAGAGAGTATAGTGATTTACTCGAGGAGATTTTGTGGAAATGATCGAGTTTGCGACAGATAAAGACCTGAAACCCGACATTACTCGAGGCCTTACTCGAGTAATCTTCAAGTTTACTCAAGTCCTTACTCGAGTGATCATACAGAAAATCTCTAAAATAATTCATTTAAATTGCGTACCTGGCATGAATAATATTGTAATTATCTATGTATGTTCCCTCGATCATTTGTAACCAATTTTGAGCAGATTTGAGTCGCTTTTCATCAAATTGAAAATCTGGACTTGCAGTTACTCTAGTCCTTACTCGAGTAAACTTCAAGTTTACTCGAGGCTCGCCTCGGGTAACCTGTCTTTTCAACTTCTGACTCTTCATTTCTTTGTAACTGAACCGTTTGATTTAAATTCCAGGTAACTTGATCCGTTACTTCCAGTTTTGAAGGCTATTACTCGAGTAGTTACTCGAGTAAAGTGCTTCTTTACTTCAAGTTGTTCCTCGGGTAATGCTTCACTGTCAGTCATTACTTCAAGTTGGTACTCCAGTAAAGGTGTCCTCTAATCACCTCTGTTTTTGTTTCTCAAAACAGAGTTTCAATCTTCCTGCAAAACAAGTTTCTATATACTCAGATGCTTAAGTTAGTAATCATCAAAACATTATCAAGTGACTTCATCTAATATTATGAAAAATTGAAATAACTTATAACTCATAGGGATTTACCATTCCCAATTCTCTTCTAATGTATAGAAATTGATCTTTTGCAAGGGGTTTTGTGAAGATATCAGCTAATTGAAGATGAGTAGGAATGAATATCACTTTTACATCTTTCTTTTGGACATGATCTCTGATGAAGTGATGTCTGACATCAATATGCTTGGTTCTAGAATGTTGAACTGGATTCTTGGCCAAGCTTATTGTGCTAGTATTGTCACAATAGATTGGTATTTCTTTGAGATAAATACCAAGATCTTGTAGTTGTTGTTTTAACCATATCACTTGTGCACAACAACTTGAGACTGCAACATATCCGGCTTCAGTTGACGAAAGAGATACAGTATTTTGTTTCTTGCTAAACCATGATACAAGTGATCCTCTAAGAAATTGTCCTTGTCCACTGGTACTCTTTCTTTCTGTTTTGTATCCTCCATGATCAGAATCTGAATATGCAACTAGATATTCACTTCTTCCTTTGGGATACCACAGACCCAATTCTGGTGTGTCAGCAAGGTATCTAAAGATTCATTTGACCGTTTCAGCATGTGATTCCTTTGGTGCCGATTGATATCTTGCACATATGCCAACACTAAATTGAATGTCTGGTCTGCTTGCTGTGAGATAGAGTAATGATCCAATCATTCCTCTATATCTTGTGATGTTGTAGTCTTTCCCTTTGACATCAGCATCAAGCAACGTAGTTGAGCTCATAAGTGTGTCCGTTCCATTTGCTTCATCCATTCCATACTTCTTTAATAGCTCTTTTAAGTACTTTGTTTGAGAAATGAAGATTCCATTCTTTCTTTGTTTAATTTGCAAACCAAGAAAGAAATTCAATTCTCCCATCATTGACATCTCAAATTCTCCCTGCATTATCTCAAAAAATTCCTTACACAGAGATTCATTAGTAGCACCGAAAACAATGTCATCAACATATATTTGAACAATTAAAATATCATCGTGTTTTCGTTTTATAAAGAGTGTTGTATCAACTTTTCCTCGTACAAAACCTTGATCAATAAGAAACTTACTAAGCCTTTCATACCATGCTCTAGGAGCTTATTTAAACCATATAAAGCCTTTCTGAGTTTGAAAACATGGTCAGGTTTGGTAACATCCTCAAAACCTGGAGGTTGTTCTACATACACTTCTTCCATGATGTAACCATTTAGAAAAGCACTCTTTACATCCATTTGATAGAGTTTGAATCCTTTGATGCATGCAAAGGCTAAAAGTACACGTATAGCTTCCAATCTAGCCACTGGAGCATACGTTTCCTCATAATCAATCCCTTCTTCCTGATTATAGCCTTTGGCCACCAATCTTGCCTTGTTTCTGACAATAATTGCGGATTCATCGAGTTTGTTCTTGAATACCTATTTAGTACCAATGATCGGATGATCCTTGGGTCGGGGTACAAAATCCCAAACTTGATTTCTCTCAAATTGATTTAGTTCTTCTTGCATTGCTATAACCCAATCATTGTCTGATAGGGCTTCATCAATGTTAGAAGGTTCAATCTTAGAAATGAATGCAGAAAAACTTACTTCATTGAAAATTCTATTTCTAGTTTTGATCCCTTCATTCACATCTCCTATGACTTGATCTAAGGGATGACTTTTATTGTATTTCCAGGCTTTAGGTTGACCTAGAGATGCTCTTCTTCCTTAGTTTCATCTACTTCTGGAATAAGAGACTTAGAAATAGATTGACCATTTTCTTGATTTAAAACAACTTCCTGTTCTTCATCAATGATTTTGTCAGAGGATTCAAATTCATCAAATACAACATGAATTGATTCTTCAACAACACATGTTCGTTTATTAAAAACTCTATATGCTTTACTTCGGTTAGAATATCCTAGGAAAATTCCTTCATCAGTTTCAGAATCAAATTTTCCTAAGTTATCTTTACCATTATTATGAATGAAACACTTACAACCGAAGATGTGTAGATGAGCAATGTTTGGCTTTCTTCCTTTGTATAGCTCGTATGGTGTCTTTCCAAGTTTTGTTCTGATATAGGCTCTATTTGAAATATAGCATGTTGTACTCATAGCATCAGCCCAAAACACTTGAGACACGTTCTTTTCATTCAACATTGCTCTAGCCATTTCAGTAAGCACTCTGTTCTTGCGTTCCACAACTCTATTTTGTTGAGGCATCCTTGGAGCAGAGAAATTGTGATCAATGCCATTAGTATCACAATATTCTTCAAAGGCTTGATTCTCAAATTCTCCACCATGATCAGTCCTAATACCTGCAATGGACATACCTTTCTCATTTTGCACTTTCTTGGCAAAAACTATAAATTCTTCAAAGGTTTCATCTTTTGTTGATAGAAAAATAACCCATGTAAATCTGGAGAAATCATCAACAATGACCAATGAATATAAGTTGCCACCAAGACTCTTTACTCTTGCTGGGCCAACTAAATCCATATGCAATAATTGTAATGGTCTATTTGTTGAAATCTCATTTTTCAGTTTGAAAGATGATTTAGTTTGTTTACCCTTTTGACATGCGTCACAAATTAAGTTATTTTTGAAAGATACTTTGGGTAATCCAAGAACTAAATCCTTTTTGAATAGATTGCCTAATTGATGCATATTGACGTGAGTCAATCTCTTATGCCATAGCCAACTTTCATCAGCATTACTCAAAAAACAGTTTTCAGATTTATTTCAACTAATATCTAGAGTATAGCAGTTACCTTCCCTTTTTGCTCTGAGCTTAGCCTTGATATTCTTCTTATCAAGATGTAAGTCATTCTTGTTGATAATTAAACATTCTTCTGAGTCAAATATTACCCAATTGTCTTTATCTGCACTTTGACTTACGCTCAGCAAATTGTGACACAAGCCTTCAACATAATATACACCTTTGACTTGTATTCCTTTGTCATTTTTGATTTCACCAATTCCTGTTATCCTTCCAGATTGATTTCCTCCGAATTTTACCTTTCCACCTTCCTTAGGTTGCAATGTGGTAAAACTTTCAAAATCTCCGGTCATATGTCTAGAGCATCCACTATCTATGTACCACTTGCTATTTTTGGATGCTTTGAGACATACCTGCAATCAAATGACTAAGTCTTAAGTACCCACATCTTTTTGGGTCCTTTTGGGTTAGTATAAATAATTTTCTGAACATATGAGCCTTTAGGTACCCATTTGTAGGTTCCTATTGTTCCTTTCTTCTTATGAATGCATGAAGAAGTATGATGGCCTTTTCTATTACAGTAATTACAAAATGCAAAAGGATTTGATGTATGCACAGAATGCTGGAAATAATTTAAATATGACTTACCTCCTGCTTTCTTTCTACCTTTCCTTCTAACTGATTTTGGATCATATCCAATTCCAGATCGGTCATTTACAAATCGTTGAGCTTTTAAAATAACATTTAGCATCTCACTTCCTTGTGTAAACTTTTCAAGAGTTTTTGTGAGATCAATGTTTTTCTTTTTCAAAGAAGAACAATTTTCACAATCCTTTTCTGAACGTTATTTAAGCTCAATTTCAAGAACTTTGTTTTTCTTTTTTAAAACAACCAATTCTTTAACTATTTTGATGAATTCAGAATGTAAAGCATGATATTTAGAAAGTAATTCATCATAGGCAGGTTCAGAATCATTTACCTCTTCTTCTGTTTCTTCTTGAGCAACAAGACATATATTAGCTACGTCTTCCTCATCACTTTCTTCGTCAGAGGAGCTGTCACCCCATATAGCAGATACAAAGGCCTTCTTTTTGTTGAAGAATTTGCCTTTTCTCTTTTCTTTGCTCTTTTGATTCAGTTCTGGACATTCTGATTTGATATGTCCTGGTTTTTCACATTCATAGCAAATTATATGATCTTTACTGCTATTTCCTCCTTTCTGAAAGTGTTTGAATCCTTGACCTTTCTTGTAGAACTTTCTGAATCGTTTTATGATTAGACCCATTTCGTCATCGTCAAACTCCTCATCCTCATCTTCATTTTCTTCTTTTGCTTTTAGTGCTAGGCCTTTCTTTTTCTTGTCACCGATGTCATCTAGTTCCCGTTTAAACTTTAGTTTGCTTTCATATTCAGAAAGACTTCCAAATAGAGAAGCAACTGATCTCATTGATTCTCCTTTTGCTTCTTCTATCACAGTGACTTTGGCCTCCCATTCTTTAGAAAGAATATTCAAAATCTTTCGCACTTGGGTATGCTGATCATAGACTTTCCCAAGAGCTGCAAGTTGATTAACAAGATGAGTATATCTAAGTTCAAATTCAGATATTGATTCACCTGATTTCATTCGAAGTAAATCGAATTCAGTGACCAAGGTGTTGATCCGATTCTCCTTTATTCCTGAAGTTCCTTCATGAGCTATTTCCAGAGCTTCCCACATTTCCTTTGCTGTTAGAAGTGTGCAAATTCTGAAATATTCATTTTGACTCAAGGCACTTTGTAACATCAGAATTGCCTTGCTGTTGAGAGTGATAACTTTCTTGTCATTCTCATCATATTCCACTGGCGTCTTTGGAATTTTCTGAGAATCTACTATCTTTGTAGGTTGATAGTTTCCACTCTCAATTACATCCCATAGTCCATATTCGGTAGCCATCACGAACACTCTAAATTTTGCTTTCCAGAAGGAAAAATGTTCTCCACTGAAACCTGGAGGTCTAGTGATGGATGCTCCGTCGGGAAGAATTCCTTCATCCATGCTTGCCATTGGATCCTTCTTAGGTTGTTATACCTTAATAAGAAGACCTACGCTCTGATACCAAATGTTAGAGCAAGCGTTTCACCCAAGAGGGGCGTGAATTGGGTGATACTAAAAATTTCTTTGCAAATATAAAAACTTGACGGTGAAATTAAAACAGTAAAGAGTAAGGAGAAATATCACCGAAGTATACACCGGGAGTTATACTGGTTCGGCCACAACCACTTTGACCTACGTCCAGTCCTCAGAGCTTCTCTGAGAGTTTCACTATAACTTCCAAGATTCAGTGGGTTCTTGGCACCTCAGTACAAGCAAGTTCCTTCACCTGGACACTCGCTCCCCCTTACAAGTTGTAATCTAATCCCAACTCAAGGTTCCACAACCTTAAGTTATCTCAATAACAAATATTGAGTTTGAATGAAATATCTCTCTCACAGAGTGAATAAGAATCACTGAAGCATGGAATTACAAATATGATGTAAAACAGAGTAATGAACTTGATGATACGTTTGTGTGAGTTCTTGTTGTTCTTTCTCTGTTTTGATATTCCCATATATATAGATATGTTGGTGATGACCGTTGGAACATTTTCTTCTCATCCGTTGGAGAGTGCGCAGCCACTATTGACTTTTCCAGCTTTTGAAAAATATCCGTTGGCGGTAGGTGGCATTTGAACTTCTCATTTGACTTTCCTTATTTGATATGATTTCTTCATTGTTTATCTGTAAATATGCTAGGAATACTAATACAATGAAAGATTAATCATATAGGAAACAAATCAATGAACGTTTGAATGATTTCTAAGTTTATGGGTTTACATACTCGAGTAGCTACTCAAGTATTCATTAAAGGTTACTCGAGTACTTACTCGAGTATCATCGGGAAAACTTTCATCAACTGCAAGTCAACAAACAAATATAAGATTACTCGGGTAATGCATGTAATAAGCAAAATATCAAACCTTTGGAAATGTATGTTTACTCGGGTACCTACTCGAGTAATGCACTCTTTTCTTCATAGGTTACTCGGGTACCAACTCGAGTAAACCTTCAAATAAACTTTTGGTTACTCGATGCTTTACTCCAGTAATGTTGGCAGGATTTCAAGGCCGAGAGCACTTCAAGTTTGATTACCTTGTTACTCGAGTACATACTCGAGTAAACTCAATTTTTGTGCATAGCTTACTCGGGCAATGACTTGAGGTTTCGCTTCAAAAATAACTCTGTATACTCGAGTACATACTCAAGTAATCCACTTAAAATAAATTATTAAATACTTGTATACTAGAGTAATGACTCAAGGAAAGAGGGATAAAATTAGATCAAGTTATTCGAGTACTACCTTCAGGTTTTTGCTTACCACAGTGAGTTACTCGAGTAACGTTGGCAGGATTCACAATGCCGAGAGCAACACTTTTCTTGAAACAGGGGACTCGAGTACATACTTGAGTATCATTGGCAGGCCGAGAGCAATTGGAAAACTTTTACATGGTTACTCGAGTAGCTACTCGAGTAACGTTGGCAGGCCAAGAGCAACTCCAAGTTATTTACCTGGTTACTCGAGTAGCTACTCGAGTAACATTGGCAGGCCGAGAGCAACTTGATAACATTTACACTATTACTTGAGTACTTACTCGAGTAACGTTGGCAGGTTACTGGAAGGTGTCTCTGATTACTTCAAGTTTGTCTCATTACTCGAGTACATACTCGAGTAATGCCTTAGAAAAATTACTTCTCATCAAGTTTCTCAGCTTTTTCTCTTGGCATTTCTTCATTACTCCAATGCTTACTTCAAGTGATGCTTTTCCCTGTTATTACTTTGTTCAAACTTATTTATTAATTAAATCTTTTTTTCTAACCATTCTTTGTTATCATCAAAACATGAGATCTAACATGTTCCTCATCCTTGGTTTGGTCATTTTCTGGATTGATTAGTTTAGACATAGATTCTTGGTTAAGGACTATTTCTTGCTCATCGTCAATAATTTTGTCAGAGGTTTCAAATTCATTGAATACAACATGAATTGATTCTTCAACAACACATGTTCGTTTATTGAAAACTCTGTATGCTTTACTTCGGTTAGAATAGCCTAGGAATATTCCTTCATCTGTTTTAGAATCAAATTTTCCTAAGTTGTTTTTAGTATTATTATGAATGAAACACTTACAACCGAAGATGTGCAAATGATGCAAGATTCGGCTTCCTTGCTTTGTATAGTTCATACGGTATATTTCTAACTTTTGTAATGATATAGGCTCTGTTTGAAATATAGCATGTTGTGCTCATTATGTCGGCCCAGAAAACTTGAGACACGTTCTTTTCATTCAGCATTGCTCTAGCCATTTCAGTGAGTACTCCGTTCTTTTGTTCCATGATTCTATTTTGTTGAGGTGTCCTTGGAGCAGAGAAATTACGATCAATGCCATTAGTGTCACAGTAATCTCTAAAGGTTTGATTCTCAAATTCTCCACCGTGATCTGTCCTGATACCTACAATAGACATACCTTTCTCATTTTGTACTTTCTTGGAAAAATAACAAATTTACTGAAGGTTTCATCCTTCGATTATAAGAAAATGTTCCATGTAAATCTAGAGAAATCATCAACAATGACCAATGAATATAATTTGCCACCAAGACTTTTAACTCTTACTGGTTCAACTGAATCCATATGTAGCACTTGTAGTGGTCTATTAGTTGTGATCTCATTTTTCTATTTGAAAGATGATTTAGTTTGTTTACCCTTTTGACATGCGTCACAAATCAAATCATTTTTTAAGTTTACTTTTGGGTAATCCAATTACTAAACCCTTTTTAAGTAACTTGCCTAGTTGATACATATTGACATGAGCTAATCTCTTATGCCATAGCCAACTTTCATCGGTGTTACTTAGAAAACAGTTTTCAGAATCATTTTTATTGATATCAAGAGTATAGCAGTTACCTTTCCTTTTTTCTCTGAGCTTTGTTTTGAGATTCTTCTTATCTAATTGTAAATCTTTCTTGTTTACAATCAGACATTCTTTAGAGTCAAAGATAACCCAGTTGTCTTTATATGTGCTTTGACTAACACTTAGTAAGTTGTGACATGAGCCTTTAATATAGTATACATCCTTGACTTATATACCCTTATCATTTTTTATTTCACCAATTCCTGCTATCTTTCCGGATTAATTTCCTCCAAATTTTACATTTCCACCTTCTTTAGGTTGTAATGTGGTAAAACTTTTGAAATCACCGGTCATATGTCTGAAGCATCCACTGTCTATATACCATTTATTGTTTTTAGATGCTTTAAGACATGTCTGCAATCAAATATGATTAAGTCTTAGGTACCCACATCTTTTTGGGTCCTTTTAGGTTAGTACAAATTATTTTCTATACATATGAACCTTTAGATACCCATTTGTAGGTTCCTATCTTTCCTTTCTTTTTATGAATGCATGATGAAGTATAATGACCTTTTCTATTACAATAATTACATTATGCAAAAGGATTTGATGTATGTACAAAATGCTGAAAATAACTCAAGTATGTCTTACCTCCTGCTTTCTTTGTTCCTTTCCTTTTCTATGATTTTGGATCATATCCAATACCAGAATGGTCATTTACAAATTGTTGAGCTTTCAAGATTACATTTAGCATCTCACTCCCTTTAGTGAATTTTTCAAGAGTTTTCATGATATCAGTGTTTTTCTTTTTTCAAAGACAAAAAATTTTCAAAATTCTTTTCTAAATAATTTGAGTTTTTCTTCAAGATTTTTGTTTTTCTTTTTGAAAACAACTAACTCCTTAACTACTTTGATGAATTAAGAATGTAAAGCATTATATTCAGAGAGTAATTTATCATATATAGGATCAGAATCAATTACCTCTTCTTCTTCTGTTTCTTCTTGAGCAACCAAGCAGATATTAGCTACTTCTTCATCATCGCTCTCTTCATCTGATGAACCATCTCCCCATATGGCAGATAGAAAGCTTTTTTTCTTGTTATAGAACCTATCTTTTCTCTTTTCGTTATTTTTCTGAGCCAGTTCTCGACATTCTGATTTGATATGTCTTAGATTTCCACGTTCATAGCACATAATGTGTTCTTTGCTGCTTGTTCCTCATTTCTGAAAGTTTTTGAATCCTTGGCCTTTCTTGTAAAACTTCCTGTAATATCCCGAATTTTGGGATTTAAGGCTTGGGAATAAGCCTAAATTAAGTGGACTGCTAAGCCCCATTTTAGAAGGTGTCCCAAATCTACTCCCTAATATTTCTTATATCTTTGGGGCATTAAAGAAAATAATGTCTTATATCTTTGAAGGAAGTGATTATACTTCTAGTGAAATTTCTTGCGAGGCGGTGAGAATGTCTTGGGATTTTAGATGATCAAATGATGTCCAAAAATTATGATATCTTACAAAGTAAAAGTAGACATCCTAAGCTTTAAATTGATAGGTCCTATGACTCATTTGAAGCTATATACAAAGAGTTATGAATTTTTAAAATTTGCCCAGCGAAATTGATTAATTTTTGAAGTAGCGGTCAAAGAAATTAAATATGGGGATTATGTGCTTCCAACTAGATAAATTCCATATTTTTCCTTACAACTATACTCAATAAGAGTTCCATAGCCTTTGGAATCACTCTGATACGATGTCTACAAAAATTAGTTATGATTTTTCAAAGATTGGACAGAAAATCTGTAAAAAAATATTAAATTGGAATTATGAAATAACCATGGACTTATAAAATAATTCTCCATCTCCTTTATCTAGCCAAAACAGATGTGAACCAGCTGAAATAAGAGAGAGGAAGTGCAACCATTTTCTAGAGAGAGAAAGGAGAAGAGAATTTGTTTGGTAGGTTGATTTCTTTGGTAAATCGGTTCCTAACGCGTATAACTCCGATCCTAAGCTACTCTTCTATGTCAATTCAGGTGTGGTAAGCTTAAACTCTCTTGTTCCAGGACCTAGGGTTTTAGCCAAGAAGAGTAAAAGCTAGTGGGAGCTTGAGATAACTTCCAAACCTTCGTATATTCTCTATTCTAGCTGCTGTGGACAATTTAATCTGTGAAATTTCGCCGGATTGTCTTTATTTCTGAAAATTGGAAAATGTGTGTTGGAAATTTATGCTGCCAAAATTGGGTTTAAATGGTAGTTATAACTCAATTAAATAGTTAGGAGTAGAAAGGAACACATCTACGGAGTCGGGTTTCAAAAACCCCAATTTTCCCTAGAGTTCCTATAAGTTTCAGCCATCTCTAGAAATGGTCCTTAGATTTGGATTTTCAATGATTTTATAGTTTCATTGAGTTCAGGAAGGAAAATTAGGTGGGGTTATAGTTGGTCACTTTTTCAGAAAAGTCTGAAAAAGCATAATTACGAAAATGCCCCTGAAACCCTTAAAGCGGGGCTGTCAACGGTATTTTGTAATTTGACAATGAATTTGATAATTTTGAGTATGGAAATGGATTTTTTGGGTAAAAATATGTCAGAATAGCCCCAGTTAGAATTTCAGTAAAAGTACAGTTGGATCGGGTACAGTCGGGCCGGGCCGGGGTCCCGAGGGAATTTTGGAAAATTTTCACAATAGACTCATATAACCCTCAGAAACATTATGAAAATGTCTAAATCGTACATTTGGAATTGTAGGATCGAGTGGAGAGCCGAGCTGTGACACGCAAATCGAAGTAC
Organism: Inga laurina; assembly: GCA_963855925.1. NCBI lineage: Eukaryota > Viridiplantae > Streptophyta > Magnoliopsida > Fabales > Fabaceae > Inga > Inga laurina. The sequence continues at coordinate 28,462,555 of OY979701.1, forward strand.
ACGGTTCAAGGTGGAAAAGGTTAATGTAGGGAACTTACCTCTCCTGCATGTATTTGATATTTGTGCTGGTGAATGGATGCATGTTATTTCTTTGCTTGATTATGTGAAACATATATGAATGATTGAAGCTCTGTTTCTGTTTATACTGTGGCCATAGCTTTGTTGCACGAAACATTGAGCACGCAGATATGTAATTGTGTGAACATGAGTTATGTAATGCCAGCATGTCATGCATTAAGCACTTATCCTACATGCATGTTGGTATTATTTTTCTACTTGGATTCTATCGAATCCCACCCTCCCCTACCAATAAATTAGACAGGTGAAAACAAGAGGTGTAATGAAATCAAAGAAGAGAAAGTGATTATCTTCTAGTGAAATTTCTTGCGAGGCGGTGAGAATGTCTTGAGATTTTAGATGACCAATGATGTCCAAAAATTATGATATTTTACGAAGTAAAATTAGACATCCTAAGATTTAAATTGATAGGTCATATGACTCATTTGAAGCTATATATAAAGAATTATGAATTTTTAAATTTTTCCCAGTAAAATTGATTATTTTCTGAAGTAGCGGTTAAAGAAATTAAATATGGGAATGATGTGCTTCCAACTGGCTAAATTCCATATTTTTCCTTACAAATATACTCAATAAGGGTTCCATAGCCTTTAGAACCACTCTCATACAATGTCTACAAAAATTAGTTATGATTTTTCAAAGATTGGGCAGAAAATCTGCAAAAAAAAAATTGAAATTGGAATTATGAAATAAGCATGAACTTATAAAATAATTCTCCATCTCCTTTATCTAGCCAAAACAGATGTGAACCAGCTGAAATAAGAGAGGAAGTGCAACCATTTTCTAGAGAGAGAAAGGAGAAGAGAACTTGTATGGTAGGTCGATTTCTTTGGTAAATCGGTTCCTAACACGTATAACTCCGATCTTAAGCTATTCTTCTATGTCAATTCAAGTTTGGGAAGCTTAAATTCTCTTGTTCAAGGACCTAGGATTTCAGCCAAGAAGAGTAAAAGCTAGTGGGAGTGTAACCCCCTTCCTTAATAAGTGTAATTAAGATTTGATAACGCATAATAAAAAGGATTAGAGACTGCTGGATAAGTTAAAACTCATTTAAAACTCCCTCGTTGTAGTAGGGATTTTAAGAAATTTTCAAAACTTCTTTCTTATCTTGGTCTCCAGTTCAAACATCGAATATAATTACCTATGCAGTTATATCACATTTAAACATATCAGAGTGTACCACTCAATCCCCGGCAACCCCCAGGTTTAATCTATATATGGATCTATAGGGTTTCAGTTCCCAGATAGGAGATTACACCACCATATATTCAAAACTATTTACAACTAAAAAATAACATACAATAATCCCTATCCAAAATGAATAACCAATATGGCCTGAATCAAATGTCCCTACAGGGTCCTAACCGTTGGGTTGTCTGCTTATCTCTTGAGCCACTTGCCCTGTCTGAAATGTTAGTCAATAGAAAGAATCACTAGTACAAAAAAGGTCATTTAGACCGGCACATTTAAACCGGTTATAGTAAATGAGGTCTAAAAGAAATGCGCGGTGGCATTTACGTAATTATAAAGAATTTGGGAGACCGGTTATTTTAATAACCGGTCTAAAAAATAAAATTTAGACCGGTTGTACACTAACCGGTCTTAAAAGATTAATTTTTAGACCGGTTATTCTAATAACCGGTCTAAAAATTAATCTTTTTAAGACCGGTTACTAGAGAACCGGTCTAAAATGAAAGATTTTTAAGACCGGTTGTCTCACAACCGGTCTTAAAAGTGGAGTTTTAAGACCGGTTGTGAGACAACCGGTCTTAAAAGTGGAGTTTTAAGACCGATTGTCTCACAACCGGTCTTAAAACTGTCCCCAAATTTCAACGGCAGCTCCCGCGCGCCCTCATTCCCCAAACTTTCCCCAAATTTCTGAAAGCAACTCACTCCGACGCACTCTCCGCCTCCGTCAAATCCATCTTCCACCTCCCAAATCCGTCTTCCATCACCGACGCACTCTCCCAAATCCGTCTTCCATTCCGTCACCGACGCACTCTCCGCCTCCGTCAATCTCTTTCTGGGCCGCCACCATCACCGATTAACCCCACCGTTAACCCCACCGTCAACCTCTCTCTCACCTCCCAAATCCGTCTTCCACTCCATCTCCACCGTCTTTTCCCTTCCATTCCACCGTAACTCAAGCTCCCATCATCACCGACGCCCTCTTTCTCTATCCCTCCGCCTCCGTCAATCTCTTTCCGGGCCGGCACCATCACAGATCTGGCTCTATTTCCAGCACCGCCAGCAACTGTCATCACAGCTTAGAAGCACGCAGTTGGTAATTTCCCCTGTTTTACTGTCTTCATGTCTTTAATCCTGATTTCAGGTCTAGGCGAATTAACTTGATACCTTCATTTTCATTGGCATGCGATTATCATATTCCATTTCTTGTTATGGCCTTTTCTGTCTTCTTAGGCAGACGGTAATAAGAGTGAATTTGAAATCTTGAATTGAGGTGTGTAGATTTTGGGGTATTTTTGTGTTTTCCTCTTTTTTCATTTGGATATATATGTTACCTCCTGTTGATTATTGATGACGGTCAGAAATTGATACTGAAACAAAAACCGTAAAATCAACCTTCATTAAATTGATTGGCGACTTTCGTCCACGTACATGATATACATGTGGCTTGGATGAGGTCAAAGTGTATATATTTGGTTGGTGAGCTTGCTGCCTTATTTCAAAGGCTTCCCCAGCGATTTGTTGAATACAGAGTTTCCATAAGTGTATCATTTCTCGATTAACAAGGGAGCCAAGGGCCAATCGACGATTATTTTCAAAGCATATTCCCAATTAGATATATTCTCTTTCACCGCAATTATTTAACATCCAGAGTGCAACCTAGCTAATATTATAGGTGAAAACATTATTGGACAGTGCCTAGTCTTTTTGAGATTGAACTATCTGTATTATAAGAGTCAAGTTTTTTTAATGCTATGAGCAGCTGAATATTATAAATATCAACTGTCCAAATTTGATCATTAGTAATAGGGGAAAAATGTGTTTCTGATACAATAAATTGGTTAGCACGTGGTCCTGAAGTTGATGTCATAAGTTGGACTTCATTTGTGATCAATGGTTATACCTTTTACACGAAGTCCCTAGATGATAAGAGCACCGTCCAGAATAGTGGTGTTGTATTAGTGGCTGAATCTATGCACTTCTCTAGTTCGAAAGATAAGAACCCTACGTTGGCTGCCATACCTTATTATGGGGTGATTGAAGAGATTTGGGTGGTTGACTATGTTAAAATTAGATTTCCCATTTTCAAATGCAAGTGGGTTGATGTCAATAATGGTGTGAAGATCGATAGGTTAGGATTGACATTAGTAGATCTGAATAGTAGAAGTTTTGGAGATGAACCTTTCATTATGGCAGATCAGGCGCAACAAGTGTTCTATATCACTGATCAGGCAAATAAAATGTGGTCTGTAGCTCTCCAAGGAAAAAGGGTCGTTGATATTGACGAGAAAAGTCACTCAAATTATGATCTTCTTGAGACTCCTTCTTTTTCCAGGGGTCTACCAGAACTGAACGAAGAAGATGAAGCAGATAATGCGCACGGCACAAGAAATGATCATCACGAGGGAATATGGGAGGATATCTCTTTATGATACTACTTTGACCTTAACTAACTAAAGTAATTATGATTATGATTATTATCTGAAGAATATGTTTAGTTATTTTATCGATATAGTCTTCACATGTCATAGCTTAGGATTTATCTTTCTTTGTTGTCGTTACAGGAAAATGACGGATCCCCAGCGTCCTAGTGCAGAGGATCAGCCACCTCCTCCACCTCTGGGTCAGTCATCTAGTGCTCAGCAGAGTCAGCCAGATAGTGTTAACCAGGGCGAGCCTAGCAATGCTCCGAGCCGGGGTCGTAGTGAGCGCAGTAGCCAGTCTGTACGGAGGGGTAGACGTGCCACACGGTTGACAGATGTTTCCCTCAGTCGGAGTGCAGGCCAAAAGATACCGATTGAGTTTGATAGACATTGGAAACCAATCGGGCCTAATGCACAACGATATAGGAGTTTCGTCGGCCTCCTTGCACGTAACAAGCCGAGCATCTTGATAGAGGAGTGGAGAAATGTCGATCCAAAGGTGAAGCAGCATATTTGGGACACTATTCAGGTATACAATTATCTTCTGTATGTAATTAATTATTATCAAATGTCACTTCATTTGTCACTTACTCCTTCAATGCATGCATTTCAGCTCACCTACGACGTTCCTCAGAGTGAGATCTTGTACGACAAGACGATGACGTATTGTTATGAGCGCTGGAGCAAGTTTAAGACAAGTCTGACCAACAATTACATTCATATTGAGGTGCAAGATGGTCAGCCTCGTCCTAATCCGTGCAGCACGTATACATTTCTTGATCAAGCGACTTGGGAAGAATTTGTTAGGCTTCGGACTACTCCTGAATCTTTGGTTAGTTGACTTATTTTTTATTTTATTTACTTAGCAATTATCTTAATTGATTATAACACTTTCCTTTTGTATCATTTCTTATTCGCAGGCAAAAAGGCAAAAAGCACAAGAGAGTGGTAGAAAGAATGATTGCCCTCATACAATGTCTCGTGGGGGTTATGCAAAGGCTGAAAGAGACTTGTTGGCGGCCAAACGGAAGAGATTGGAAGAAGCATCTCAATCCGATCCTTCTGTTCTTCTTTCTCCGCCATCTCCGATTCGTCGAGAAGAAAAATGGCAATTTGCCCACCAAAAGAGGAGTGGGACTTATACGAGTGAACAATCTCGTATAGTTGGTGAAAGAATTGTAAGTATATAACGTTATTGTAATTAATTACATAAGAAACGTACATTATTACTTACGTTTGTTATTTTGTATTATGTTACAGGATGAACTTAGAAAATAACAAGCTGAGGGATCTTTTAAGTCGGAGGGCAGGAATGACATCCTCACAGTTGCTACTGGCAAACACGAGCATCCAGGCCGTGTCAGGGGAGTTGGAGGAGGGGTAGGGATACGGGATTACTTTGGAGCCCCCGTACACTATTCCTCAAACATCGTGACTAGGGAGGAATTAGAGAATATGTTGGCCATTGCAAGAGCAGAAGCAAAGGCCGAGGCTGAAGCATCTTTTGATGCACTTTTAGAGACCCGGTTGAGCAAGATGAAAGAGGAAATGATAGTGTTTATGAGCTCAAGACAAGATACCAGTGCTCCCCAGCCACAATCGATTGATCCTAATAAGCAGAGCACTAAAGGTAGTTGTTGCAACATCGGGCAGTCATCAGAGGGTCCTAACCCGCAAATTACTGGGCTTTGTGATCTTTTTGTCGAGGATCCTCTGAGACGGTTAGTTGCACGGGGTAGTGTGCATAACCTGGGATCAACTGTCCACCACCGACAAATGGAAGGTGATCAAGTCCGGGTGTCAGTTGACGAGGTGATTATTGCGGATGCACCTGTCCCTATCCCTTCTGATGAATTCAAGGTCGTTAGCGATGTCTTGGGCACATTCATCTTGTGGCCAACGAACCTTGTTTCTGGTCGAGCCGAGCATCTTGATAGTCCGATCAAAGCCCCCCCAAGTCCGATCAAAGCCCCACCAAGTCCAGCTCCCTTCACTGATCAGCAAGAAGTTTCACAGCCTCCATTGAATATCATGCAGCAAGTGATTCTGATGGCTTTTGATACATCATTCAAAACAAGAGAGTGGCCTACGGATTCAGTTGTTGGACAGTCAGGAGTGACATGCTATCTTGAGAGGGATGATTTGATGTCCCTGGTAGCTCCTGGACAAAATCTTACGATTGCAATTGTCCAACTGTTCTTAATGTAAGTAGCTTCTGCAATTCAAAGTAAATATTTTAAAAGTTTCACCGTTTACCTTTTATTTATGTGCTTGCGTTATTGTAGGTACATGCATCGTAGGTTGGTCTCCTCTGGCAAAAGCGAAAAATTTGGATTCATATGCCCCCATCACATCCAAGAGAAAGGGACCACTGCTGCTACTAGACATACATACTTGTCAAAGAGGCTTAGTGAAACTGGAACCGAGTGTTTCTTGGCTCCATATGTGCATAGGTAAGAAACAAATTGATATTTTATAATTTATATAATGTTTTATGTTTGCTTATTAATATTCTTCTGTTTTTTCAGTGATCATTGGCAGTTGCTTCTTCTATGCAAGAGTAGTTACACTGTCATCCTCTTATGTTCCCTCCACTTCAAACCAGGGAATGATTTGAAAAAGACCATTAATTCGTTAGTTTTCTTGCATTCTTACCTTTTGTATGCAAAGTTTATGGAATTTGTGTAAAACCAATAACCTTTGTCATTGTGATGATCATAGGGCTATGCGGACATTCCTACACACTGCTTGTGGTAAGCATGTTCGTGACTTAAAGGACCCTACATGGATCATGCCAAAGGTTAGTACATATGGATTTGTTTATAGAATGTAATAAGACATGCCTTTATATTTGTTTTAATGATATCATGTTTTTTCTCAGAGCCGTCGGCAACCAAAGGGGTCCAACTTATGTGGTTTTTATGTTTTGAGACACATTTACAATATTATCACTCTAGGCACGACTGATTTTACTCAAGAGGCAAATTTATATTTCAGAACTTTTGTATTACTTTATTGTTTTTAAGTTACTAAGTCAATGTTTCGTCTGGTTTTGGTGTTACAGATGTTTGATCTTGCTGATCCCTTTCCTGAAGAAGATATTGATTTCATTCGCACATCTTGTGCTGAATTCATCCATGAGCTATTACAAAATTAGTGAGTTTTTGAATCCAAAGTTCATTGTAAAAATGTACCCATATTAGGTTAGATTATTATGTCCTTTGTGAAGCTTGATGCTGCCTTGAACTGTTGTTGCTGCTATACTGAACTTTGAATGTGCCGAATCAATGGTTGCATTTGGACTGTGTGTTGGAAAGGGATTTGGCAATTAGAAAGGTGAAATAGTGGCTCTTGTGAACTGCTGAACCTGTGTTGGCCATTGCTTCTGTTTTGCCAATTTTAAATTTTTGGAAGACTTCAGATTGTTGGCTGGTGTTGGAAATTGCTGCTGTAATTTGCATTCAGCTTTGAAAAAATAGAGATTGAAAATTTGAAATTGTTAGCAAATTGGATTCATTTTTTGCTGCTGAAAACTGAGATTGAGTTACACATAATTCCTGTTAATTTTGCTGCAGTAAGCTAATTGCTAGCACTTGCGTCTTATCTTAGAAACATTGAATTGTGGGTTGTGATCTTGGGGTTTATTGCTGTTAATTGGATTTTGTCTGTAATAGGCGTGAAAGCTTAGTCATTAGCTGCTGAAAGGTAAAATTGGATTGTGTGAAGTTGTTGGTGGATTTGGATTGGTCTCTTGTTGCTAAATTTTGAATTGCTATGAACATTGGGGAATTGCTATGAACATTGGGGATTTTGTCTGTAATAGGCGTGAAAGCTTAGTCATTAGCTTACTGCTGTCTGGTGATATATGACTGTACTGCCTGGTGATTTTGAATTTTGAAATTGAAATGAGTGATTGTTATGTACTGCTGTTTAAAATTGGAGCATTTTCTGTGCGTGTACATATAATAAAAGGGTGTTTTTTAAAAAAAAAATTAAGCTTTAAGACCGGTTGTAGTCACAACCGGTCTTAAAAAGTACTTTAAGACCGGTTGTGCCACAACCGGTCTTAAATGTCTAAGCTTTTAAGACCGGTTGTACCCACAACCGGTCTAAAAACTCCACATTTAAGACCGGTTGTGGCACAACCGGTCTTAAAGGTGAGACAATTAAGACCGGTTGTGCCACAACCGGTCTTAAATGTGGAGTTTTTAGACCGGTTGTGGGTACAACCGGTCTTAAAAGCTTAGACATTTAAGACCGGTTGTGGCACAACCGGTCTTAAATGTCTCACCTTTAAGACCGGTTGTGCCACAACCGGTCTTAAATGTGGAGTTTTTAGACCGGTTGTGGGTACAACCGGTCTTAAAAGCTTAGACATTTAAGACCGGTTCTAAGAACCGGTCTTAAAAATAACAGACTTTTTAGACCGGCTGTATCAAGACCTAATACAGAACCGGTCTAAAAAGTCATTTTTAACCGGTCTTAAAAGTCATTTTTCTACTGGTGAATGAGATTCAAGAGAATCCCAGTAGTAGCAAACCATTCATACCACACGTAATCACATAGCATGTAAGCAAATCACCACTCAGCAGCAGCAACACAATCACACTCCACCCTCATCCCCTTTTACCGCCGGGAAGGTATGCAGCCCTTACCCGAACCGTTGTTAGCGACTCAGGGACTATTAGCATGGCGGCGCAAACACAATTTCACAAATATTGCAGCATTCGAATCCGTCACAAATCAATGATATAACACACATACAATGCATCACATATGGTATAAGAGAAAGAGTACTACCTTGTTCTTTCCTGACGTTCTTCGGCACCGTAGGCTCACGAGGGCGACAAATTTCAAATCCTATAAACCAAATTAGGGACAACCGATCAATCTCTTTTCCAAGTTCTTAATTCCATAGTATTTTAAGTTGGTTATTATTTAAACTCTTTAGGTGGCTATTAGATGCCTAAATATAAGCCTAAAGGGTTGGGAGAAACTACCCCAAAGATGCCTCTTTGGAAGCAAAAGCACTGATTTTTGGCTGGCTTACTCGAATGACGATGACCTCACTCGAGTGATGAGAGACTTACACTCGAGTGAGAATAGCTCTCACTTGCGAGTGTTTGACAGTGAGCAACAACCATGGCTAGAAAGTGCTCACAACACTCGAGCATGAGGTTTTGCACTCGAGTGATGACTCAAAATTCACTCTAGTCCCCGGAAAGTGCAACACAGGAAGTGACTACCCGAGAGCACAACAAACTTTAGGGTGGAAAACTCACTCAAGCACAACCCTTGGCACTCGGGTGAAAACACTACAATTGTGAGTGTCAAATCAAACTCTTAGAATTTAGCCTGCGAGTGCTTGGCCGAGGGCAATCCTTAACGTGAACATACACCTGCACTCGAGTGAACTCATGCTCACTCGAGTGATGAACTATATCACTCGCGGATTAGGAAGTGCACTCGCACTTTCCATCAGAAAACCCAAGCAAAATGCAAAAAGGAAAAGGGAATTTATGTTGCTGCACTCGAGTGACATTCATCAGAACCCAAAAACGCAACAACTGACAGAGTTTTCCAGATTTACCAAAACTGATCCCAATAGTTCCAAAACTTATACCAAAGCTTATTCCCATACAAAATCTCTTAAGGAACCTATTGGTAACCTCAAAACACCTAACTTCCCTTCCATCAACACATTTCAACTCTAGCTCACAAGGCCACACAAAACCACAATTTACCAAACTTCCTCATTCAATTCCAAACCAAAACAATTGACATTATACACATCCTATCATCATTTTCTACACTATACCATTTCAAACTCCTCCATTATCCAATTCTTATGAAATCAGGGCAAAATTCCAGAATTTGAAGAACTTAATCAAAAATCATAATAAATATACCAAAAAGCACCAAATGCTCACCTCTTTAATTTGCTAAAACCAAAACCTTGATTCTCAACTTCCAAATTTGCTCCAACGCCTGAACTACCAGCTTTCAAAATTTTGAAATCATCAAGATGAAGCTCTCAATGAGGTGCACAACATTAAAGAAGCGGTCTAGAGCATTAGAGATCAACAAAGGCATTAAAATCTCACCTTTCTTCTTCTCTTTCTTCCTTGGTGTTTCGCTGGAAATGGAGGAATAGAGAGAGATGAGGAGAGATGATGAAGAAGATGATGATGATAGAGGCAAGGACATATATTCCCTTTCCCAAAGCTCACCACCGAATAGGAGAGAGAAGAGAGAGAAAGGTGAGTGTTTGACTTATGTGCCTAATCCTTTGGTCCACAAAATGCCACTTGTCATCATCTTGCTCACTCCCTCCATGAGCTCACATGAACTCAAAGCACATGATTCTGACCCATAGACAATGAATCTCAACCGTTGATCTTTAATAACCAATGAGTTCCTCTTTGGTTGGTAAATTTCCAATTTTACCATTTTGCCCCTGGTTTTCACTATGTTTACTAAATTATCACCACATACATTTATATTAAATTCGCATCACATTTCTCCAGAATTGTTTAATTACACTACTCATAATCACTTTCGAAGTCATTAGCCCTTAATCTCAAATTGGGTCATTACAATTCTCCCCCGGTAAAATAAATTTCGCCCTCAAAATTTGTCAAACTACTTGAGCCATAAACTCTGGATATCGTATTTGCATATCCTCTTCCGCTTCCTAGGTTGCTTCTCTCTGGGTCATTCCCTTCTAGATCACTTTCACATATGGAATGCTTCGGTGTCTGAGCTGTCGATTCTCTCGATCAATGATATGCTCTGGTTCCACCACATATGTGAAATTGTCTTGCAACTCGATTTCCTCATACTCAACGACATGAGACGGATCCGGTTGATACTTCTTTAGTTGGGAAACGTGAAACACATCATGGAGTCTGCTCAAGTTTGGGGGTAGGGCTACTCGATACGCAACAGGCCCAATCCTCTCAAGGATTTCAAAAGGACCTATATATCTCGGGCTCAGCTTCTTTCGCTTGATAGCTCTCCCGATGCCCGTAACTGGTGATATTCTCAAAAAGACATGATCACCAACCTCAAAATCTAGAGGCCATCTACTCTTGTTAGCGTAGCTTTTCTGTCTACTTTATGCTGCAAGAAGCCTCTTACGAATAACACGAATCTATGCTGAGGTTTGATCGACAAACTCTGGCCCATAAAGCTTCCTCTCAGACAATTCATTCCAGCACAAATGGTGATTGGCATTTTCTTCCATACAACGCTTCATACGGCGCCATCTGAATGCTCGCATGATAGCTATTATTTTTGGCGAATTCAGCAAGTGGAAGAAAACGATCCCAACTTCCTTTAAAGTCAAGGACACATGCACGTAACATATCTTTCAGTGTCTAAATTATCCTATCTGACTAACCATCTGTATGAGGATGATAGGTTGTACTAAATCTCAATTAAGTTCGCAATGCTTCAGCAACGCCTTCTAGAATCTCGAAGTGAATAGGGGATCTCGGTCGGAAATGATATTCTTCGGTATGCCATGGAGCTTTACAATCTCCCGAATATAAATCTCGACTAGCTTGTTCGGAGAGTAACCAGCATTGATCGATATGAAGAGCGCTGACTTCATTAACCGAACTACAATTACCCAGATCACATCATAATTCCTGATCCTGGGCAATCCCACCATAAGGTCTATGGTCACACTTTCTCATTTCCATTCCAGAATCTCAGGACTTTGCAACAACCCTGGCGGTTTTTGGTGTTCGATCTTTACCCTCTGGCATGTGAGACACCGCGCCACATATTTCGTCACATCACTCTTCAATCCCGGTCACCAATACACAGATTTCAAATTATGATACATTTTGGTCATACCAGGATGAAGAGTGTATCGGCTCTTGTGGGCCTCATCCAGAATCTTTTGCCTCAAGTCCGCCTTAAGTGGAACACAAATTCTCTTCTAGTAATGAACTAATCCACTAGGCGACATATCATAGCCTTGAGCTTCTCCCCGTTCAATTCTAGCCTGATTTCGCTGTATCCAGCCATCTTGCCTTTGGGCTTCTTCAATCTCAGTTCTCAAGTCACTTTCCCTTTAGGAAATAGTGTAGTTGGCACAGATGATCTAGTTTGACAAATTCAAATCTCAAAAATCAGCAATCATCTTCCCTTCCTGTATCATTATTGATGCCACAAGCACTGTCTTCCGACTAAGAACATCCGCGACTACATTCGTCTTACTCAGATGATATTTGATTTCCAGGTATTACTCCATCCAGCAACGCTGTCTCATATTCAGTTCTTTCTGGTCATACAAATACTTGAGACTCTTGTGGCCGCAGTACAATTCTACCATCACACCATACAAATTATGCCTCCAAATTTTCAAAGCAAACACAATAGCCGCAAGCTCCAGATCATGTGTAGGATAATTCATTACATGAAGTTTGAGCTGTTAAGAGGTATAGGCTACCACACGTCCCTGCTACATAAGGACACACCCTATTCCCTGCTTACTCACATCACTGTATACAACATAAGTCAAACTGGGATCAGGTATAATTAACATAGGTGCCGTAGTCAACCTCTCTTTCAACTCCACAAAGCAATTTTTACCTTTCTCATCCTATACAAATGGCTGATCCTTCCTCATGAGCTTGGTCACCGGCAAGGCAATATGTTAGAAATTCTGAATGAATCTTCGATAGTAACCAGCAAGACCCAGAAAACTGTGTATCTCGGCCACAGTTTCTGGCCTCTTCCAGTCTATTACTGCTTCCACTTTACTAGGATCCACGAAGACCCCTTCTTGCGAGATAACATGGCCTAAGAATTTTACTTCTGATAGCCAAAACTCGCATTTACTCAATTTGGCATAGAGCTGCTTTTCGCGCAATATGTTTAACACAATTCTCAAGTGATGCTCATGTTCCTCCTTACTCTTGGAGTATATCAGTATGTCATCAATAAACACAACGACAAACTGATCCAAATACTGTCGGAAGATACGGTTCATGTAGTCCATGAATACCGCAGGTGCATTGGTTAGCCCAAATGGCATCACCAAGAACTCATAGTGACCATACCTGTTCCGGAAAGCAGTCTTCGGAACATCTTATGCTTTCACCCACAGTTGATGATACCCTGACCTTAGATCAATCTTTAAAAACACACACGAACCAGATAGTTGATCTAATAGGTCGTCGATTCTTGGGAGGGGGTACTTATTCTTGACAGTAATCTTATTTAGTTCTCGATAGTCGATACACAAATGAAGACTCCTATCTTTCTTTTTAACAAACAAAACTGGAGCTCCCCAAGGTGACACACTGGGTCTAATGAACCCTTTCTCAAGTAAATCTTAAATCTGCTTCTTTAACTCCGCCATTTCGTTCGGGGCCATACGATATGGGGCCTTTGAAATAGAACCAGCTTCAGGCACAATTTCAATTGGAAATTGAACTTCCCTTTCAGGTGGCAATCCATTTAGATCATTCAGAAATACGTCAGGGAATTCATTTACTACGGGTATACTACTCAAAGCTTCACTGGTTTCTCCTTGCATAGAAAAGAAAACCATATACCCCTGACAGCCCTTTTGCAAATAGTTCTTAGCCTTAGCTGTTGAAAGGAAATTTAGGCCAACATTCTCATCCTCAATGCTTTGAGAAACAAGATACACTATCCTCTTGTTCCCACAATCTAACAATACATTATTCGCTCTCAACCAATCAAAACCCAGAATGACTTCCAATTGGTAGAGCGGTAAAAAAATCAAATATACCACAGACTCACGACCCTCAACGGTTACAACACAATTTAAGCAAGCTTCTATAGTCACAGCCTTAACACCCATCGACGTTGACACAATCAGATCAAATGGTAACTTATACACATTCATACCCAGGCTCTTCACACAATCATAGGCAATAAAGGAGTGACTTGTACCCAAGTCAAACAATGCTTGTAACACACTATCATTAAGAAGAATACTACCTTGAATAAGATCAGGGGACTTCCAAGCTTCTTTGTGAGTCATTATGAATACTCTGCCCTAAGTCCTTGGCCTCTGCTCGCTTGCGGTCGTTGGAAATCTCTAGAAAGATGTCCTGGTTACTTACAATTAAAACAGATCATTTCACCTTGACAATTCTTGCCATAATGCAATTGGTTACAGCGAGGACATTTCACTCAGTCACAAATCTTTGAGGTTCATGATCTCTGGGCTGGTAGGGTTTCTTACCTTTGCCCTTAAATGAAGAGGACCCTTGGCCCTTCCGCTTCTGAGAAACGTTACCCTTACTGGGTTCACTGCGACTACCAACTGTCTTGGCCAGATACAATTCTTTCATATTGCTTTCTGTGATCCTGCATTCCCAACGGCCTTGTTGAACTCAATGAATTGATGGGTGGCGAGTCTCTTCCTCATATCACGCCTCAAACCCCGTATCAACATGTCCGAGCTCAACTCCTCGTCATCCATTTTTCGAAGATAAGAAGAATATCAGGATAAGCGGATGAATCGAGACAAATAATCATCAAAAGACTCTGAATCCCCTTGCTTGATAGAAAGGAACTCAGTCTCCATTTCGAGCCGCACCGACTTGGGAAAATATTTTTCGTTGAGCTGTTGCTGAAACACCTCCCAAGTCAGTGGCACATATTTACTTCGCAAAGACAGGGCAATATTGCGCCACCAGCGGTCTGTATCTCCCTCAAGTATGTACATCGCCAGCTAGGCTTTTATTTCAAATGGACTGTCTAAAACCTTGAAGATTTTCTCTAGCCTGTTCAACCAATCTTCAGCTATCTGAGGATCAAATCTACCCTTGAACACTAAGGGCAGTTGTTTGCAAAATTTGGAAACCCAATACTGTATGTCTCTTTCTTTTCTAACTGGAATCCCATGTGACTCTTGATTCAGGACAGTTTAAGGTGGGGATTCTAGTGGTCGTGCTGACCCTTCCACAGTGTCCTCATGACGGGTCTCTTCTTGGGTCTCTTCCTGGGTAGACGATCCCTGGTCTGCTCTATTCTTGCCTCTTTCAATTCTGAGCTCTTCCCGTAGCTCAGCAATCATATCCCTTTGATGTTTAATCAGACTCATCAATTCTTGCATAGGGCTAGGTGGGTTATTATTGACCACCTCCACCTCAGGGTCAACCTGCTGAATTCTAGGACGACCCTTTGTCTTTTTCATTCTACAAATTATTCACTATGTAAGTTCCACAGATAACGTATACACATAGTCCACCACTCTTATATATATATTCACAACACAAAGCATGTATGTGTATACAAAACAACCAATAGAAGCCATCTTCTACTACTATAACCAAGACTAAGGGAACTATCCTAACAACCTCTACCCATGCCAGGAACTACAGCTCTAATACCAAAATGTAACCCCCTACCTTAATAAGCGTAACTAAGATTCGATAACGCATAATAAAAGGGATTAGAGACCGCCGGATAAGTTAAAACTCATTTAAAACTCCCTGCATTCTGCGCGCGCACATATGTACATGTATTCCTCACATAGTCACCTACTTTATTTATATTAAAAAAATTGGTTAAATTACTTAATATGATATGTACTTTCTAAAATACCCTAGTCATCTTTCTTAATTCCCTCATTCCGTCTCCTCCCTGATTATAGCTTAAAGAGCATTAATATGGGTAAATTAAGAAAAAATTGACAAATATAAAAACCATGTTTGATATTTATGGCCAAGATCAACTCCCTAAATATGTCTTATATTAAAGACAAGAGGGAGTATAAATTAAGACTTCTTGTCCACTTTGAAAATATGGATAAATTATAAGGGATTAATAATTTTTTTCCTGAATCACTGATTCCCTGATTGACCATATTTTGATAAGCTATTTCATGGAATATTTTGGGATTTTACAACTATTTTTGGACTTAAATTGCATTAATTATGATTAATTGTGATTAAAGTTGTTTGCATGAAATTAAGGTTAAAAAGGGAACAAAAATGTTATATATTTCATGATTTTCCTTGAATGATTGATTTTTGGAATATAAGCATTGCATTTTGGATTTATTTTCTTTGTAGATTAGTTTGGAAAAATTACATAAAAGTACCCATAATTTCTTAAAACTACAAATCAATGAAGAAAAGGACTAGAGAAAGTCACATAAAGGGTCAGAGTTTTTGAAAATTACATTTTGACCGCAAAATGTTTCAAAAATTTTCTTTTAGTCCCTACAAAAACTTTTGAAATTTGCACTTGAATCCCTTGGAAATTGGATCAAATTTGACCACCTTCTTCGACAATTCATCTCAGACTTGACAGCCCCGCGGATCTTCATTGAAGGAGAGCTCACCATCGGACCTTCAATCTCTCTCCGTTCCTCCTCCTTTCTTCCTCCTCACCTCCACTGCACCGTTCAACCTCCATCGTTCCTCCTCCACCGCTGCCAAAATCTGGGTTGGAGAGAAATCGAACCATAGCTTAGAGAAACTGATCTCCAGGTCGATGCTGTCGCGCTCGATATGGTGTTGCGACAGCATTGACCTAGAGATCAGAAGCAGAAGCGGCGCGGGCTGAGAGAAATTGAACCAGAGCTTAGAGAAACTGACGGTCATCCTTTCTTCACCTTCATTCTCTCTTCCCTGCAACTCTCCGACTCTCACCACTGAAAACCACCATCACCGCTGGCCTCCTCTGTTTTCTGTTGTTCCTCTTCGGTTCGCCGAAAACCACCGTCACCTGAGAACCTTTGCCACCAACTTCATCTTCTCTACTTCCATTCATCATCATTGCTTCTTCCCATATGCTTCTCATGACTACCAATCCCTTACCAAACCTAGCAGACCCACTTTCACTCTTGTATCAGATTTGGTTCTTCATTTTCCATGGATTTCCAGTGGTTTGAAGATGCTATGGTTGCAATTAAGGTCATGAATAGCTAATTTTGCTCGAGTGTTGTAGGTAGAGAAAGTGGCTAGAACCAATGTGCTACCAAGGGAGTTCATTAGTTCTTCGTTTGCTTATTTCATGTACTATATTCTGTTTGGTTTGATTTTGTAATTAGTATATGTTTGTGAGACTTAGACAAATGATTATTTGTCTATAATAGATTGGTCTTGTGTTGAAATTTGTTACTGATGCATTTGGATTTTGTATTGAATATATTTTCTTTTGAATTCATGAAGTTATGTATTATAAGTTATCAGTGTGTGATGGATTTATTTCAAATTAAGTGTCGCGATTGTGCTCTCATCAAAGAGGAAGCAAGTGTATTAAAATAATTTTCGAACACATATCAAGTGGTTTTTAACAATTTATCAAATAGATGGCTATGAATGCGATTGTAGGAGTAGTCATTAATTAGGAAGATTAGACCTAATACGATTGCGTAGGGTTTTAAATTTGACTTGATGCAAAATTCACTCCTACAATATTTAAGAAGCTAGGAAAGCTACAAACTTTGCTACCAAGACCCATTTTACCATATCATCCTTTTTAATCCAAAGCATTTGTTTATTGTTTTCAAAAAATACCAAAAAGATTAGAAATAGCTTTAATTTCATGCATTTTAATTTAGAGAAAACCATTTTTAAACCCTTTTTCTAACAATGTTTTTAACACTTAGTTTAATCTAGAGAATTTAAAATAAAAGGCTCATTGATAAAAGAACGATCCTGAGATGTTTGTAATATATTGTATTTTAATTCATGATAAAAATTAGTAATTTAACCCCAAGACAACTAAGGTTGTGTCCAACCAATCACCTATATATATAATGATGTTTCTTATTTTTTTTACAATAAGAATAATGAAGTTTATTATGCTATTTTCATTTTGAACATGTGGTTATTGTAAAAAACTTAAATACTATATTGCAATAATTAATTATTAAAAAGCAACATGTCGACAGATAATCGTCCAACTCCTCACATATCAACAAAATGACTTAAAATGTTCACACAAAAAAAAAAGTCTTAAAATCAGCAACAGTAATTATTGATTTTCTACTAAAGCGTGCGTTAGGTAACTTGATTTACAATAAGGTGGATCCAGTTAAGAAACATTCTTGGACCGGATAACCTGAGAGGTGGACCAAGGAGGAGCACTGAAGTCATTGGGCTTGGGACCAATGTTTCCTTCCATATCCATGGCTGAAGAGGCCGAAGCTAGGGACCCGGAAACAAATCTTAGAGACAACATCATAAGAGGTGTTACCAATAAGGGTTGGGCATGGAAGGCTCTAGTGTCTTACACTATGGTGAACCAAGGTTCGACTGGGAAAGGTAACAACATTTAGTGCATGTCTGAAACTGGATTACCTCCCATAAGAGAATACCTATACCTAACTAAAAAAAAATGAAATGTGCTTTATATAATTCATAGTACACATGCAAAATTCTTGAATGAATGAAGAGAAGCTCAACAGAATACAACTTTCGAATTCCAATCCAATAATTAGGACTTTAGAGCATAGTTCAAAGGTTTGTTCTTCTTTTTTTTTTTTTGCTAATTTGTTTAAACTAATTGTCTGACTTATAAACTAATATATAACCTAATATTATAAATAAGTATTTTTGAGAGATAATGTAATATATATTATAATTAAATGATTTATTTAGGTTTCTTAATCTCCTCAAATTAGTTACCTAGGTCTTATATTAAAAATCAAAGATAGTATTGTATTTTAAATGAATTAAATATGAGTCTTAAAATCTTCTGAGAAATGATTTCATACTTGACCGGCTAATTTTTATATTGATTATTTTATATTTTAGATTAGTCATGAAAAAATAGATAATCTCTAAAATTAAATTTCATTCAGGTCTTGCTTTAAAAATAATAATGAAAATTCCATTACATAAAATAATGCAACCTATATTTGTATCAAATAAACTAACCTTAATTTCATTAGGAAGTGGTATCCTTTGATAAAATTTTCCATAATGCTTTAAATTAAAAAATTGCACGTAATGGTCTCTTCAACTCTTCGGCATTAAGGGTTTGTTTGGTGTGAGGGATTTGGAGGGGAGAGAAAATTTTTATGAGTTCAATTTTAAAAGATTGAAGAAGTGGGGTAATAAAATTTTAATAAATAGAGTATATAAGATAAAAGAGTAAGAAAAATTAATTAAAAATTTTTAACCCCAATTCTCTAATTTTTTAAAATTCAACTCAAAAAAATTTTCTCTCCGCCTACTTTCCCTCCCCTCCCCCATACCAAACAAGCCCTAAAGGTGGATTATTAGAGTGACTATTGTGGCTTATGAAATATACATACAAAAATACTTACCCTTTTTTCCACGAACAATATATAATATCTGTTAAAAAAATGAAAGTTGCGCTATTTACATGGTACTCCAATCTTCTTAGTGTAAGACGAACTTACCTAATTTAATTAAATTAAAGAAGTTAGTTAAGGTAATTAATAAGAAGTGTTTTTTCTAAAATACCTAATAATCTTCCTTGAGTCATTCTATTTCTTTTTTTTATAATTGAAGGAATATCAATAAGAGAAAAGATAGTAAAATATGAAAAACAGATCATGCATTTAGGCCAAAATCAACTCCACAATTGGTTCATACAACTGAAGAGACTATTACAAAAATGTGTGTGGGGGGGGGGGGTGGGGTTGTGTCGTGTGAAATGGAGTGTGACTTTGAGGTCTACTCCCAAGTCAAGCATTCCATCTATCAATCACTACAGTGCTTTGTGGGTTCTTGTGATAATGATTATACTTCTTTTTTGTCGCATCAACTTCTTTTTTGTCCATCTTCAACGAAAATTAATTAGATGTGTCATTATAATAAACGTTGAAGCCTTTTTTAATTTGCCTATTTTATTTAGATGTGTCAATTTTTATTTACAGTGACAAAAGTCCAGCACTACACACAAGTCAAATTATGAGCTGTGCCGTGTGAAATGGAGCATATGATCTTGATCTACTCACAAGTCAAGCACTACACGTTCCAACAAATTAAGAAAGTCAGGTAACTTTAATAATTATATATTTTTCATTATTAATTGTTCATTTTATTATTTTATTTTATTTTATTTTATAGATCAGACCATGTTATCATCACGAGTTAAAATGTATATATTTTTTTACTTTTTTATTTTTGAGTAAATTAAAGACGATTTTATCTCTATTTGTTTATAATAATATTGTATATATGGTAAAAAGTTCTATATTATCACTTTTATTTTATATTGATTTTCTCAAATTCTCCAATATATAGCACTTATTAGTGGAGCACATCTAACCATCCAAATTCATTTTAAAGTTGTTTTTCTCCTACTTGATTGTGATGATAACTTATGACAAGACATTATGTTTTTTTTTTTTTTTTGTGTTACAAGGGCAAGCAAAGCTTGTAGATGAAAACTCTATAGGCTAGATCCTATTAAGTGATCATGCGGTAATAATCCACGATCCAAAGCAAAAAGACGGATACATTCCATCGGGGGAAGTCCTAATTCCACGTATTCTTCGGGAACCCCATGCGCCGTTCCTGCCAGGTAGTCTGCACAACGAATGCTCTCCCTATGAGTGTGTGAAATTTCCAGCTCCCAGTCGCTGTAAACGAGAGATCTGGTATCCAGGATAACCTCATACAAAGGATGATCAGGATCACAATGAGCAGATAACAGGTGGATTGCCTGTATAGAGTCTGTGAATAACTTGATTTTCTTAAGCCCCATCTTTTTACACAGTAGAAGACCTCGATGGATTGCGTGGATTTCAGCAGAAGTTGGGAAGGTATGACCTAACTTCTGTTGGAATCCGCGAATCCAGGTACCTTGGTGATCCCTGATAACACCTCCGCAAGCAGCCTGACCGTCCCTGATTACCGAGCCATCTACATCAAGACGATGAAATCCCTGATCCGGGGGATGCCAATGAAGAAGACCCCGTTTTGGAATTTGGAATATCTGATGGTGATGCCTGCCATTCTCCACCCCTTCCGAGAGATGGTATAGACATCTGTGGATTATGCCTTTTGGATTGTCTGATACCCCATCAAAGGCTTGGCTGCAACGGTTCTTCCAAAGGAGCCAGCATGTGTAGCTGAAAACTTTATGCCATTGCCATCTCGCCATCTTGTTGTTCCCTGGTGATTGGTGTAGATTCAAATTGAGCCAGTCCTGCAAATTACCAGAGAAAAATATACTATAATATAGAGGGTTAGTTAAAGCTGACCAAACTCTCTGAGCATGCTCACAATCTCTCAGCATGTGAACTTATGATAAGTCATTATGTTGGAATTGTAATAGTAATGTTGATGCCATAGTAGTGGTGTCAAACTAAATTGGGCTAAGCATTTTGAGCTTAGGTGCTCTTCATTTTCTTTAATTTTAATTATTTTCAGGCTCTGTTGTTATTCAAAAATGAAGAAACACTCATTAGTCATTAGTAATATGTTCGTCATTTGTGTCCTTATTTTTTTTATTTTTAATTTACGTCTCTCTTTTATCGTATCTATTTGGACCTGGAGGGAATACTTCAATTTTAATTTTCTTGGGACTTAGATTATATATATATATATGTTGGACTTTGGGTCCAAGTCTTCCTTTGATGGGCCGGATTATTTGATTAGGATTAAGTAGCTTAATCAAATAAGAATAAAATCAGCATTAATTGCAGATTGGGGAATAATTCAGTAATAATTATGGATTTGTTAATTGAGGAACAAATCACCATAATTAGGGAATTAATTGAGAATCAATTAATTGCTGTCTTGGAGGGCAAGAAGGAGTGAACACGTTTCCTAGTTAGTGGCCTCCATAAACCACTATAAATAGGGTGTGCCTTCTCAATTGCAATTCACCCCGCCATTGAGTTTTCTAGCAATTCTCTTCTCTCCTACCATATTTCTAGTTCTGGTGATCTGCTGTGCAAATCACAATTAGGCTCTAGTAGTCTAATAATTGTGTGGGCACAATTATGGAGCATTGACCCGGATCCGAACATGGATTCGCCCCGGTACGCCAGTTCTATCTCCCTCTATTATTATTTTTTACAATATATATATATATATATATATATATATATATATATATATATATTGTTTTCATTATTTCTACTCAACATTTTCATGCCATCAAATCAAATAACGTAATGTCGAATTTATGGTCATCTACTGAACTTCTCATAATTTTTATATTGATTATTTCATATTTTATATTATTCAGGAAAAAATAGATAATCTCTAAAATTCCATTCAGGTTTTTATTTAAAAATGATAATGAAAATCCCATTACATAAAAAAATGCAACCTATATTCATATAAACTAAACTAACCTTAATTTCATTAGGATTTGTTATTCTTCAATATAATTTTCCATAATGCTTTAAATTTAAAAAATGCACATAATGGTCTCTTCAAGTCTCTAGCGTGAAAGGGGATTATTAGACTGAGTTTTGTGACTTCTGAAATATCTGAAATTTACAAACGAAAATACTTGTCCTGTTTTCCACATACAATATATAAAATCTGTAGAAAAAAAAAAATGAAAGCTGCACTCTTTACATGGTACTCCTCAGTGGTTAATGTAAGAAGTATTTATCTAATTTAATTATATTTAAAAAAAAATTTTCCAGATAATTAAATTAAGGAATTGACGTTTGTTAAACTGGTTAATATGATGTTTTCCCCTCCTAAAATACCCTAATTATCTTTATTAACTCTCTCCATTTCTCTTTTACTTGATTATGGTTCAAGAAACATCGATAAAGATAAATTAAGAAAAGATTAATAAATATAAAAAATAAATCTTCTGTTTAGGATAAATGTTAACTTTACTATTAGGTTTTATATTTAAGACCGATGAAGTATTACCAAAATAAAATATACATAATGATGCGCGCACGCGCTGTGTCGTGTGAAAGGAAGTGAGACCTTGAGATTTACTCCCAAGTAAAGCATTCCATCTATCTACAAATATTGAGGTCGTTGATATAATATATCAAATCAATTAAAGTATGTAGACTTTTGATATAATATCTATGGCCTACCAGTGGCCTACCAGGCTGACCATAAATGAAACAAAGCAATGAAAATAAATTTGTGGTCCAAATAAAATTATGCTTTGTATAAACTCTAAAATTGATAATCTCTAAAATTTCATTCAGGTTTTGATTTATAAATAATGAAAATTCAATTACATAAAAAGATGCAACCTATATTCGTATAAACTAAACTAATTAACCTTAATTTCATTAGGATGTGTTATCCTTCAATATACTTTTCCATAATACTTCAAATTTAAAAAATGCACATAGTGGCCTCTTCAAGTCTCTGGCGTAAAAGGTAGACTATTAGACTGAATGTTGTGGTTTCGAAATATCTGAAATATACATACGAAAATAGTTACCCTTTTGTCCGCATACAATATACAAAATCTGTAGAAAAAAATGAAAGCTGCACTGTTTAATTACATGGTACTCCCGGTTGTTATATAAGACATATTTACCTAATTTAATTAAATTAAGGAATTAAAGTTAGTTAAGGTGGTTAATATGATGTCCCCCCAAATACATTAATCATCTTCCTTAACTCCCTCAATTTCTCTTTTACTTCATTATAATTTAAGGAGCATCAATGGAGGTAAATTAGGAAAAGATTGATAAATATAAATATTAGGCATTACATTTAGGGCCAAAGTCAACTCCACAATTAGGTTCTACAAGAAGGACGGGAAGGAGCATTGCCAAAATAAAATATACATAATGATTTGTATGTATGGATGTTTGTGTATACATATCTGTATACATACATAACATACATATATACATATAAATATAAATAAATATATATATATATATATGCCGTGTCGTGTGAAATGGAGTGAGACTTTGAGATCTACTTCCATGTCAAGCACTGCATCTATCTACAAATATTTGGGTGGTTGATAAAATATATCAAACCATTTAAAGTCTGTTCACTTTTGATATAATATATATGGCCTACTAGACTGACCCTAAATGAAATAATGTAATGAAAAATTAAATTTTGGTCCAAGTAAAATTATGCTTCGATCATATAGGGACCAAATTTTCATCATCGACTACTAATGTGTTTTATGGGTTCACTCTATGGCCTATACAACATTATAGTGATATATATTGAAAATGTGGTCCTTCATGTGATAATGATACTTGTTTCTTTGTTGCATCAACTTCTTTTTATATTCAGCTTTAACCAAAATTAATTAGATGTGTCATAATAATAAACGTTAAAGCCTTTTAAATTTACCTATTTTAATTAGATGTGTCAATTTTTATTTAAAGTAACAGAAGTCCATATTCTTGAAAGATGACATCTCACTTTTTTAAAGAGAAAACTCACCCCACTTATTTCACAAATCAAAACTACCATTCTTAAGATATGAATTGGTGATTCCTTTTTTTGCGTACTTCGTAAATTTGATCTGCCATTCTTAAGGCTTTTTGTTATCATCAAGAAAATTGTTTACAAATTTAATCCTATTTGTACATCATCCTACCTAATAGTTGTATTAAACAAGGTTTAATTAGTTGAGATTATGTGGGCTCTTTATGACCAGAATATATCTCACAACTCAAAGAATATTCACAAAACTATTTAAAAATTAACCATTAAAATTATTTTCATACCGACAGTAAAATCCAAACCTCACATTCCTATAATAATATTTAAAAAAATAAAATATGCATGAGGATATATACATACACATATGTGTATGTATTAGCTGTGCCATGTGAAATGGAGGATGACTTTGAGGTCTACTCACAAGTCAAGCACTGCATGTTCCCATGAATTAAGGAGACTTCCTTATTAAGTGTTTGTCAATTTGATTGTGACTTCTTAGTAACGTTCTTGTGGGATATAGAGTCTTACTCTTCGGCCAACCAGACTTGACCAAAAATTAAATAATGTAATGATATACAAAACAAAAAAAAATGGAAAGACCGCACAAATTTCTTGCTCTTTTAACGCATTAACTTCTTTTAGAGGGTAACTTTAATCGTTATATATATTTTTTATTATTAATTATTCATTTTGTTGTTTTATTTTATTTTATAGGTCAGACCATGTTCTCATCACGAGTTAAAATGTATATCTTTTTTTCACTTTTTTGTCTTTGAGTAAATTGAAGACGATTTTATGTCTATTTGTTTCACTTCCATACTTGGCGTCGACGGTTATATCACGATGTCCTTAAATCTATATGCGATGGATAGACTTCCATAACCATGATATATTTGCTTAGTTGATTTGATGTGAACAGAATTTCAGTTGTCTAAAAGAAATGGAACAATTAATTCAAAAAAAATATTGCATATATGGTTAAAAAAATATATATTATCACATTTATTTTATATTGATTTTATCAAATTCTCCGATATATGGCACCTACTAGTGAAGCACATCTAACAATTCAAATCCATTCTAACGTTGTTTCTAGCCAACTTGATTTTGATGACAACTTATTATAAGTCATTATCTTGGAATTGTAAAAGTAGCGTCAAAATCGGATTTTCTTAAGCTAGTCAGACTAAATTG
Source organism: Inga laurina (assembly GCA_963855925.1). Lineage (NCBI taxonomy): Eukaryota > Viridiplantae > Streptophyta > Magnoliopsida > Fabales > Fabaceae > Inga > Inga laurina. Next base: position 28,487,774 of record OY979701.1, read on the forward strand.
GGCTAAGCATATTGAGCTTAGGCACTCTTCATTTTCTTTAATTTTAATTATTTTCAAGCTCTGTTCGTTGTTATTCAAAAATGAAGAAACACTCGTTAGTCATTAGTAACATGTTCGTCATTTGTGTCCTTATTTTTTTCCTTTTCAGTTTACATCTCTCTTTTATCATATTCATTTGCACTTGGAGGGAATACTACAATTTTTCATTTTAAATCTTTCTCATGGCATCAGCTACGTACTAAATTAATTTTTCTCAATATTGAACAATCCAGTCCTAATTACATTAATTTAAGTTAAGTCATTTAATTTCTCTGGACAAGTTTAATTAAATTAGATGAGACATTTTTTCAGGAATGAAAATATGAAAATGTCTAGTCTTCACGGCAATTTCACTTTGCAACTTTGTCAAACACGCAATTGACCGGATTGTATTTGGCTTTATCAGCGTTCCTTCAATCCCACTCCAAAGCTCCTGACTTGACTCCCCTTTGGTCCTTGCTTTCTTTCTGATTGTGTGCTCCATACTCCTTGTGGCAATTGTAGCAAATTACCCATTTTTTATAATGTAAACAAATTTCAATGTAATGATCCATGTTTTATGTTGGAGACAATATGATTACTTATAGGAAACTTTAAGAGGAAAAAAAAGTGTAAAAAGCACCAATCACAAAGCATCAATCCAGATTAATTGCTTGCTCAGATACTTAGTTATAGGATCCAGAAAAAACGATGGACACCGAGTGGCCCAGAGGGTTATCACAAAAAGTGCATATTCTTAACTTCTTTTCCTTTTAATAAATGTTTAAATTATAGATTGATTATGTAGTGAATGTATCATATGACATTAATATTATGCAACTCTTCCGCTTTTTGACATAACAATTATGCACAGCATTGCTTTTAATTGTTTTTCTTGTTAATTTTTCAATACAATTATTTTCATGTTAATTATGTGATATGCTTTACTTCCTTTTAAAATTATTTTATATACATTTCTTCTTTCTAGCTAGAGACTATATCGATAACCATAATCAAAAGTAGATTTACGTGTATATCTATAACACCACTTTGATAATTTTTACATACCACTCTATATATATATATATATATAGAAAGTGATATATTTACATGTATTTTTAGCGTCAACTACGTCGCATTTTTCATTGAACCAAGATGATATCACAATATTTGCATAAGAGGAGATATTTCGCAGCGTGCAGTTTCTATCTTATGAAATGAAGTGTGAATTTGAGGTCTACTCACAAGTCAAACACGCCGTGTACCTACGAATTAAAAGTGGGAGATAGAAAGATATAATATATACATCCAAACAAATTGAGACTAAAGACTTGAGATATATGTTTGTGAAGGGACAATGTATCCGCACAAGCTTCTTCTCAATAACTTTCTTTTGGGTTATTAGATTAATGCAATGACAATGAAAATATGGTCCTATAAGTGAATAAATTATACTTCATAAAGCGACACAGCTTCTTTTCTCATCACTAACGTAATTTTCTCTCTTTCAATTAGGGGCATCAGCTTGCCAGTAGCTAGATCAGGAGTTGGCTAAAGCGCTATGAATTGCTTCATGTTTACGTTGCTTTGGTTTTGCTTTATGTTAATGTTGCTTTGGTTTTGCTTTGTGTTCACATTGCTTTAGAATTGCTTTGTATTTTTCCTTATCTATCAGAAATGCGCATTTGTCGTCTTATCAAAAAAAAAAAAAGAAATGCGCATTTGTCCAAAAAAAATTGGGGGCATCAACTTGTTTTGAGGGCCACTTAATGTTTGAGAATTCCACCATGTCATGTGCCCGCGCTTTTTGAGGTGAATAGATGAGTACTTTTTACTAAAGAAAAAAAAATAAATTCTTAATTAAAATTAGTCATATGGACTTAATTGTTCGCAATCAATTTTTCTAAGCTCCCTGTTCTGTTTTACGCCAGCACTATTCTATACTAATTATTGCAAAGCCAAGGTAATTGAGGTCACTTAAAATCAAGGCCATGGCAAAACAGCATCTCCAAAAGCCTAATCAGTTTTCCTTCCTCATTCGTGATTATATTTACGATTTTATTAAATGATAAAAATAATTATTTCCCCATTTGTCACCTAAACGGTAACTATTAAATATTAGTTGAGATTTCATCTAAGAGAATATATGAGTTTGATTAGGGCCAATTTAGTATTTGTACATTTATATTTTGATTTTTGGTTCTTAATAATTACAATTCTTAAGATCCTCCTCGGCAAATATCATTCAATGTTGGTCCTTCCCTCTAATTGTCAAAACCTGTTTCCATTTCTATATTCGAAGAGTAATAAAGACGGAATTCCATAGGCATACAAAAGAGTACAATTATACTGATAGAAGCATTCGTTTATAATCCCAATGTCGTTCGTCAACGAAATACAAAATATAGCGGAAGTTTTAATATTTATATATATAATAACCCAAAATATCTAAGGCATAAACTAATTATAATCACTATCTTCAAACTTGCCTCGAGACACGTGCAAGTCACTTCTCTGTATCTGCACCTTTTCCTTTTGTTCCGCTGGCACTCGCTGAGATGTTTATTTAAAAAAAAAAAGTTGAGATTCTGAAGAATCCCAGTAGAAACATGCTATTATTCATAGAAAATGCGAAAAGTAAATATGACATGCGTCAAGGTATGAACCAATTAATAAACAATATAAACACATCATCGTCATGTATATATGAGTAGGGCCCAACCCCACAATCTACACCGGTTGGACTTCCGCCAACTCCCAGTGTAAGTGTACCTCTGGCACTAACTGCCCCTCTCTAGACAAATCATATTGATTAATAAAGCGTATTTACAAACAATGGCATCCACACAATCACATAATTATGGCATGATGTATGAAGAATAATGTCCCTACCTCAAAGCTTTATAAATCCCTTTTTAGATGTACCTCAGATCAATTAAATGAATTATGTATAATTTTTTCTAATTTCACAATTCTTGATTTATTCCTCCAAGAATATTCAATTTATACATTTTCCTTTATTTTCCTTGATTAATTGAAATTAACTCCAATTAATTGGAAAATAATTAATCTTGGGCTAAATTGGCAAAATTATGATTTTGCTATCACTTTTGTAATTTAATGCCTTTCTTGAATTAATTTGCCTATTTCCTCATGAATATGAATATTTCAAAATTCATAAGATATAAATTTTATGAATATTCACCATTTTATTGAATTTCTCAATTAATTACAATATATTTTTGGTGAATATAAAATTTGGGGTGTTACACCAATACTCCCAATATTGTCCTCAAACTCAAAGTGGTAGCAGAAGAAATTGAAGACCATAGATTTTTTTTAATGCTGAGAATGTGTCTACTTAGTTAAATTATATAATCAGTGCCCTGAATGAGCTACAAGCTTATAAAATTAAACATATTATTGATCGAATTAACCACGCATGTGTAATGAGAATGAGTGAGAACACAAACCCAAGATTTCTTTCATCAATTTAGATTTGTTTTGGGTCGATCATCAATGTAGATTTTTTTTTTTTTTTTTTGGCTAGCTGAATTTAGATTTCAATGCCAGTAAATTATAGAGAAGCAGTTTATGTATGCATGATAGCAAAGCATTCCAATAATGTTCTGTGGGGTTACTCTTTATAGCCTACTGGATGTAACGGGCACAACTTCTTAGGAGAACAACATTTCAAAAGTTAGCTATTAGAGTTGGGGAACCCAAGGCCTTATAAGGCCCATTTTTCAAGGAAACTCACCCAATGTGAGACTCGTTACAATGCACCTTCCTCAAGAACTGATATCTCTGCGGCTCCATTCTATGGCACTTCACTTAGCCACTTGTTCGTCAGCCCCTCTAGTTAGAACCCTCGATAGGTAGCACTCTCCGGTTGACTGGCCAAGACGATGTCTCGACAGCTCCACTCTATGGCACTTCACTCAATCTTCCTTTGGTCAGCCCCTCTGGTCAGAACCCTCTGCAGGTGGCCCTCTTCGGTTGGTCATCTCTCAATGGAAGCACCATTATAATGAGCACAAGTCCTTAGAAGAACCATATCCTAAAAGCTGGCTGTTGGAGTTGGGGAACCCAAGGCCTTATAAGGCCCCTTTTTCAAGAAAACTCACCCGATGTGTAACTCATTACAATCCTTTAAAGAAGAAAGGAATAACTGTCTCACCCAAAAAAAAAAAAAGAAAAGGAAATGCATAATAGAAAGAGTACAGTATCCACGTAAGCTTCATTTAAAATATGTGCTTGCACTGTTTACTGCTTACTAGACTCGACCATAAATGAAATACTTCCTCCGGTTCTAATATAAGATAAAGTTGACTTTTTTGGAGAAATTAAGGAAGTTAATTAAATTACTTTAGAGTATTTTTATTTTTATTTTTTTTTCTTCAAACTAATTAATTTGACTAATAAATTAATATATAATATAAGGATACATAACATATGATATAATTAAGTAACTTATTTAGCTTCTTTAATTTCTCCAAAAAAGAAATCAATTTTGTCTTATAATTAAGACCGGACGTAGTAATATACTATGAAAAGGTAGTCCCAGAAGTGAAATTATTCAACATGTAATCAAATCAAGGGACGAAGCTTCTTCTCATTAACCATCAGACTTGGCCACAAATAAAATAATGCAGCAAAAAAAAATAGCTTAAAATATATCTTAAAAAAAATTTAATATGCCTGACATGCTAATTAATTTTTTATTCAATTTCTTCAATCTTATCACAAAAGATGTCCTTTTGCAACTCCGCATTTTGTTTGTACGACTTGACTTCATTTGGAACCGGAGAAGTATAAAACAACGTGTGTGGTAATTGCTCGATGCACAAGACTTGAAATTCCGATAAGTCTGTTATGATCCTCATGGAAAAGTCTTCTTCTTTTGTTTTCCTGCTCTTACTTCATTGCTTCACGGCCTCCTTTGTTTGGACTGATAAAAACATCAGTACTGACAAATCTGCACTTCTTGCCCTCAAATCCTTTATCACTTCAGATCCATATGTTTTCTTAGCTAATTGGTCTATCTCTTCTTCTCCATGCAATTGGATTGGCGTCACATGTAATACTCGTCATGGAAGGGTCCATTCCTTGAATCTTGGTGGCATGGAACTTAAGGGCTCCGTATCTCCACAACTAGGAAATCTCTCATTCCTTGATGAACTTGATCTTAGTCACAACAATTTTTATGGTCAAATACCAGAAGAGTTGGTTCAATTGCGTAGATTGAAACTATTCAACTTGAGCTACAATGACTTTGATGGGCAAGTTCCGGCATGGATAGGAGATCTATCTTCACTTGAACATCTAAATCTTCGAAATAACAGTCTTAATGGATTTATTCCACTATCTCTATTCAATCTGTCAATGTTGGAGACCTTAAATTGGAATTTTAATTTCATTGAAGGGACAATTTCATATGATGTGGGAAGACTTGAGCGATTGATGATTTTACGACTTGGGGGTAACAAACTTTCAGGAATTATTCCCCAAACAATTGCCAACTTATCTTCGCTCAAGTCATTGCATTTGTTTTATAACAGTTTGTCAGGTATGTTTCGGATTATTTTCAACATTTATATTTTCCTTCATTCTAAACTAGTATACTTGGTGAGCATGATCTTATCCTTGAGGAATATGAGTTTGTCTCCATTGTTCTTTATTTATTTATTTTTGGCATTTTTATGACTTTTCTTCTATATTTTTGTCATAAATTTTCTACTCTTTTTCATAGGGAAAAAACATTCATCATCAAAAATTTGAAACAAATTATATAGTCACACCGTGAGAGAAGTTACTGTCATAATATTAATGAGTCCAAGTGGATGAAAGGCTCATCATCAGTCTTTGAAAATAAATGTATATTATTTTGTAATTAAAAACTTTTTGAAGGGGCTTTTCATAAGGAAAAAAACTTAGCTCAAGTTCATTATATCCATTATGTCTAGTTCTTCAATCACACATGGATATGTCTCCAATTTATTTCATGTGGATTTAGAGCTAAATAATAATATTTTAAAAATATGAAAATGGTCATATGTGATTGGTGGACTTGACATAATAGATATAAGAAACTTGTATTGTCCTTTTTCATATTGAATAAGCCTTACAATGAATATGTCCGAAACGTTTAATTTTGATTTGGACAATCAACATTATATTTTAATTTCGTTATTTATTAGTAATTATTATTTTTTTAAAGTGTGTAGAGTCAACAAAAAGATTTTTTCTAGGAGTCTCCCAAGAAATATGTGTTTTGATAGGAATTGATGAAAAGGAAGAGCCAATGGGATTTCAATTTGTCTCTTAGATTTAATCATCTTGAATCCATCAAAATTTCTCAGCCAAACACAACCAGTTAATTTAATCTATGGTTATTACCCCACCCGAATTAAAAGGGTTATACCTTTTATTATGTTTTTATACCTTTTATTATGTTTTATCATTTACTAATGTGTCATTTCTTAAAAAAAAAAGTGGAAGTCTTGTTGTGCACATGTGTTTCAAAATAATATAAATTTATCTCATGAACGTAATAACTTGTAATAAGTAAATAATTGTTACTGACATTATTTTCTTTCTCACCCTCTTAATATTTAAAGGAGGCATCCCAAGTGAAATTGGTGATCTTTCACAACTAAAGATATTGTATCTAGAAGGAAATCAATTCACTGGTTCTATACCATCTTCATTATTTAACAATTCAGTGCTACAACGGATTGATCTTGGAGGAAATCAATTATCTAGTAGTCTACCAACAAATATGTGTTTTGGACTTCCAAAACTCGAATCATTTTATGTGGATGGAAATGATTTGTCCGGCAAAATACCCTCCATTTGGCATCAATGCAAAGAATTAGTAGAGTTACAATTGGGTGATAACAAATTCAAAAGGGGAAATATACCAAGTGACCTTGGAAATTTGACCAACCTTCAGCGCTTGTATCTTGGGAAGAGCAACTTGCAAGGTAAGAGTTTTAATTATATGAATGTCATAAATTCTATTCCAGTATTTCGTAAGACATTAGTGAATAATAATTTTGCTATACTAATTTTTAAAGATATAGAACCCCAAAGTGAATATGAATAAAAGGGAGCCCCAAGGAAAATAACATGATAAAAGGGCCCCATACTTAAAAGGGTGGAGTATGACTTTTCCTTTTGATATCCTATCTTAGTGATCATTTGTATTTAGCTATTTATATTTAGAGATATGATATTCTTAAATCTAAATAATCTTTTTTATTCACATACAATTATTTTAGCTTCCCAAAGTTTAGAAAACAACTTTAAATATTGAAAACAAATATAAAATACCAAACACTCGAATTAATCTTTATTTGAAATTTTTTAATGTAATCACGAGAGATGTCATTTTTCAATTTGGAATGATTTTGCATGCCCATGACTTTAGTTTGGGATTGGAGAAGTATAAAATGACGTGTTTGTTTGTAAAAAAGATGAGATTTTGTTTTTCATCCTTTCATTCATTCATATGCATTCATAAGACATTAAATGAACAATGATTTTGCTAGATTACTTTTGAAGAAATAGAACACGATGCTTTCTTTTAATCCTAAAATGAATATGAATAAAATGGTATAATTTTCAGAATCTATGAGTTCGATGTGGCATAATAATTTTATAGATGAAAACATCTCCATGTGTGTGGATGGGTGGGTGTGTTGAGACTGTGCTTTATAGAAATAAATTTGAAATGAGATTTTTCTTCCCATAATTTAGTTGGAATTTGTATATATATAATTTTCACACATGTGACCATAAGTTGCTCGAAAATTCTGCCAAAAAAATGGAATAAAATATTTAATCATTAAAAAGACATGGGACCCGATTGTAAAATAAACAACCTGATAAGTATGATGATAAAAAAGGACTAGTTGGGATTTCAATGTTTCTTTCTACCCTTTTATTTTTCGTCTTTTCCTCTGTTTTCTTTTCAATGACAAGTTTTTTTTTTAAAAGAAAAAATTATCGACAATCTCACATGCATCCTAAAAAAATTCCTTGCATGGAAAATAATTTATATATATCATTTAAGGGCAGTGGCTTTTTGAAATAATTTAAGGCGATGATCTAATGCTCTGAAATCATTCAGAAATAATAATCTAAGCAGCATTATTCAATTTGGAATTGAGTTTGAACGCCTTGAGTTTGATTTGGAATTGGACAACCCTTGCAAATTGTAATCTTCAATTTTTGGAAACGGATCTAAAGACTCATTATCAGTCCTTAAAATAAATGTGTATTACTATTTCTACGCTGTTAAAAAAATTTTGAAGGATTGTTTTCCAAAATTTACTATGCCATGCAGACATGTTTGGAACATTTAATTTTAATTTCGTTATTTATTATTAATTTATATTTTTTAAAAAAGGCTGTAGTTAACATTTTACCATGAATAGGCTATTTCTTTTTTAAAACAAGTGCAGTTGTATTTTATCATTTCTAATATATTTGTGTTATTATTTCTAAACAAATGTGCAAGTTGTGCCATATATGTTTTCAAAAATAAAAATTTGTTTTATTAAAAAAAATACAAATTTGTCTCATGTACATAATAATTTATTATGCATAAAAATTGTTACTGACATTACTCTCTTTTCTCCACCTATTTGAAGGAGATATTTCAAATGAGATTGGCAATCATTTACAACTGAAAACATTTTATCTTGAAAATAAACAACTTGTCGTTCATATACCTTTTTCGTTATTTAACAGTTCAGTTTACAATAAATTGATGTTGGAATAAATAATTCATCAAGTAGTCTCTCAACAAATGTGTGTTTTGAGTAACGTTGTAACTGTTTGGTGTGGCAATTTTTGTGTACTACACTGTATATATGATTTTGCTAGTTCTTTCTAGCCTCTTATTTTTCTTTTTTCCCTATATTCTATCTACAATACAACTCCTTTACAAATATTTCATTTATTATTTACGCTTATTTAATATTTCTTGCAAATTTTTTAACTGAAAATGCTTGAAACTTGTACATTAGAAAAAGTTACGCTACTACACCTCCATACAAGGTTTTTTTGTTATTATCAAAACTAAAAATTTAGTTTTTTGGCCAATGATGAATTGATCATACTGTTTTTGAAGTTAGAGCCTTGTAAATATTTAATTAATTTAATGCAAAATATAAATAATCTGATTGTTGAAAATTAGTTCCATAATCTCAATTCAGCATTTCTTCTTTAAAAAGGAGTTTTAATGCTTGTCCAATTGGTAATTGATTTAATCTATGACAATTGACCCACCCGAATGAGATTGGCAATCTTTCACAACTAAAAATATTGTATCTTGGAAGAAATCAACTTGCTGGTTTTATACCATCTTCATTATTTAACAATTTAGTGCTGCAAGAGATTGATCTTGGAATAAATTGTTACACCCCGCACTTCCCCCACACTTCCCCAATCCCAGGGATTACGAGCGTGCAACTCACAGGAATATCCCCACTCCCTTCCAATACAAGTGGGTTTCTCTCACCTCCTGGGACTTGAAGTTGCGACCTGAGAGCATAAGTACGTGCTCCACGTCTGAGTCCCTACCATTGAGCTAGATTGTCACACCTCGTACTTCCCCAATCCCATAGACTACGAGCGGACTATGGGTGTGGACTTACAGGACTATCCCCGCCCCTCCAACTCAAAGGGTTTCTTTTGCCTCCCGCAGCCTCGAACACGAGACCCTGAGGGCATAAGATTGTGGTCCTGACCAAGGCTGCTACCATTGAGCTAACTAGCTCAATGGTAGCAGCCTTGGTCAGCAACCCATACTTATGCCTCCAAGTCGGGTGTTTGAGGCTGTGAAAGGCAAGAGAAATGCGGTTGAGTTGGGAGGGCCGCAGATATCCTAGTGAGTCCATGCTTGTAGTCCGCTTGTAGTCTCTGGGATTGGGGAAGTGCGGGTGTGACAATAAAAAACCGCCTTTTTATTGTCACACCCCCTGCACTTCCCCCGCATTTCCCTAATCCCAGAGACTACGAATGTGGACTCACCAGGATATCTGCGGCCCTCTCAACTCAACCACGTTTCTCTTTCCTCCCTGGACTAGAACTTGCCGCCTGGAGGCATAAGTAGCGAATCCATACCAAGTCCGGTACAATTGAGCTAAGTTAGCTCAATGGTAGCAGCCTTGGTGGACCGCGATCTTATATATGCCCTCAGGGTCGCGTGTTCGAGGCTATGGGAGGTGAAATAGACCCATTGAGTTGGAGGGGCGGGGATAGTCCTATGAGTCCACGCCCATAGTCTGCTCGTAGTCCTTGGGATTGGGGAAGTGAAGGGGGTGACAATAGAAAGGCACCTTTTTATTGTCATACCCCGCCTTCCCCGGTACTTCCCTAATCACAGGGACTACGGGCGTGGACTCACCAGGATATCTGCAGCCCTCCCAACTCAACCGCATTTCTCTCGCCTGTCGCAGCCTCGAACACCCGACCTGGAGGCATAAGTACGGGGTTCAGACCAAGTCCGGTAGCTCAATGGTAGCAGCCTTGGTCAGGACCACGATCTTATGCCCTCAGGGTCGCGTGTTCGAGGTTGCGGGAGGCGAAAGAAACCCGTTGAGTTGGAGGGGTGGGGATAGTCCTGTGAGTCTACGCCCGTAGTTCGCCCGTAGTCCCTGGGATTAGAGAAGTGCGGGGGAAGTGCGGGGTGTGACATAAATAATTATCATCTTCAACTCTATATTTTTTCTCTTCCTTTCCTTGATTAATTTTCTTGTTTTTCAATATTTTTAATCATTTCTTTCTTATTTCAAAAATTTATAAAATCCTATTACATAATTATTCAACAATTACAACATAAAACACTTATCTCATTAGCTATATAACTATTAAAAGTTAGGCAATTTGATGGTTAGAATATACTTGATTTCTCCCTTTTTAATATTTATGCATGGATTAATCATCATAAAACAAATATTCAAGTTTTTTCATATAGTATATATGTAAATTATATGCGAATGATATCACCTATTTAAGTCTATGATGAATTCATAGCCAGATTTCAAAGTTAGAGTCCTATGAATAATAAATAGATTTAATGCAAAATATAAATAACTTGGTTGTTCATTTTATATTGGTGAAATTAATTCCATAATCTCTCTTTAGTATATCTTTTTAAAAGAGTTTTAATGTCCAATTGGTAATTGATATTATATTGGAAGAGTCCCTTTTAAATTAATTTCCAACAAAAGTTAAATAATAGTCTATTAATTTTAAGCCTCTAATTAACGAGATTCCATGTATTACTTATATAGTTGTGTGTGAATTAAGGAAATTCCATGTATTACTTATACAGTTGTGTGTAAATTAAGGAAATTTCTAGACTTACTATACCAACAAACAAATATTCTGTATTTTTTTCACAGGTGGAATTCCTTCATCCCTTTGGAAGATGCCCTCTTTGAGCCATGTTCACATTGGCATGAATCATTTAAAGGGTAATTTGCCAGAAGAAATGTGCCATCAACTCCCTTTACTTGAAGTCTTGGCTGTTGATGGTAATCAATTAGAGGGAAGCATTCCAAAATCAATAAGCAACTGCACATCTTTGAAAGAATTATATCTGGATTATAACTCATTTACAGGTATGTACTTCACTTTTGTGTTTTCTTTTCATTTAGACAAGTTTGGATTTGTTTTTTTCTTATTTATTATATGTATAATTTGAAACAATTCTATATTGTTTAATTGAAATTTAAATTATACTTAATATTTTCTTAAAAAATTAAAACGTGGGAATTAACAAATGTACAATAAACAAAAAAAAATTATTTAGATATGAGTAAAAAATCATGGGAAAATGAAATACCAAAAATTAAATTCAGGCCTACACTTTTAACAATTTTCTAATCAAGATTGTTAAAAGACCGTAATGCCCCTCTATAATTAAAAAGGAAAATTAAAGGTAGATCCAAGCCTTATTTTAGTTTTAATTTTTTCAGTTAAATTTAATTTATATTTTCCTTTGTTTGTAGTTTATTTATTTGTTTGTTATTTGATTGTGATTGATTCTAAAAAGTAATTAGAAGACATGTAAAGATGGAAAAACAAATCTAAATTATTATTATAAATAAACAAAAACAAACAACAAATATGTTTATGTGAAGGATGTTTTTAGGAGGTTCACTGACACTATGCATTGAGAGTGTCACACCTTATTATAGAGTTATTTATCAAAATTGTTTAGCCATTTAAGAACCACATGTGACTCAAGTGACTCAATTAGTACTCTTATAAGAACGAACTATTTAAAACTTTTCTAAGAGCTTGGGTACGTGATATAATAAATTTTTCAGAAACTTCAAAAATTTATAAATAAATCATGTCATATCCAAAAATAATGATTCAAAACTCTATCTTTAACTCTTGAAATGCTTTTTTAATGATAAAATTAAGACATGGGCTCAACAACATCTCATTGGGTCCAGAACTTGCCTAAAACTCATACTGTACATAAGAATTTTCTGCAAAAATTGCAGAATTATGACTCAACTTAGAAAATTCATATCTTTTTATCTACACATCTAAAAATTACAAATTAATATTTATTTTAAAGCTTATGATGTTTACTATTTTCATGCCAAATTTTATCATTTAGATAAAGTGTTTATCCTCTATAAAGTCAATCACTAGACTAATGTTTCAACATGAATATAAACTAGTTATCGCTTATAATTTTTAATATCAAAGCTCATCCACTACTCCTTATGGAGTTATGTACAACCCAAAACAAACTTTAAGCTTACATGCCAAAGTAATCATAATAAGCCACACCAATGCAAAATTAATGTAACAAAACATGTGTGCCATGCTTTCTTCCATCCACCTTAGCTAAGCTTCCACCAGCTTAGCTAAGCTTCCACCAGCTTCTCCTTTCCTAATGATGGTTAATACATAGAGAGGGGTGAGATTGGTGAATCTCAGTAAAAATAATCATATTTTAGTATATAATGCATGGTAAATAACTAAGCATGTGAAATAAACCACAAAGAACAATACCTTACAATAACTGACTAATTGTAAAACTGAATAAATAAAACTTTTATTACACAGGGGCCATGACAATAACAAAAGTAAGCAATTTACATGTTCTCATGTTTAACTGCGGCAATAATGGCACAAACAAACATGCAACCAAAACATAATATACGAAATTAATGATTAAAACTACTTTTATCATGCTCTCTCACGCTTGCACTTCTTTCCTAATGTCCTCTTGGTGGAGTTAGGGCACAAATCAAATCCTAACATTTGTATGTACATGCACGATAGTTAACATGTGTATCATTCATGTCATGGTTGAAATATTTCTCGTCTAAATGGTGCTGTTCAAATAGGGAATATAAATGAAGTTCACAAACCTATGCTTTAATATTCCAATTGCCTATTTAATCATGCACATGATTAAGTCTCTACCATTCAACATGTAATTATTACTTTTAAGAATTGTTTTATGTAGTACCTCACTCTAGGGTTACTAATCAGAGTTTATTTAGCCATTTAAGAACCACAAGTGACCCATATAGTACCCCTTGATAAAACTACAAACTTTATAATGTAAAACTCCTTCTCGAAAATTGCGTACTAGGGGACAATGAATTTTTCTAAAAATTTTGAAAATTCGTAACTAATTCAATATAACTCCTTCTCCTTGTTTCTTTCTTTGTTGATTCCTTAGAGGGCTTGGGCAAATATCAAGACCTAACATTTATGTGTATAAGGGTAAGTTAACACTTGTATTATTCACAACTTGTACTAGCTCTTCTTAAATCATACTTTACCCTTTTTACAAAAAGAGGTTGGTCATCTTGGACAAAAGCATATGTGTGTCTACATATACACGTCTGTGTGTGTATTTATATATATTAATGGCAAAAGCAATCTTTAATTTCTCAAAGACCCCAAACTTTAATTTTTTTAGCAAAGCTACGCTCTTTTGCTTTACTCTTGTCTCTTAACTTTAACTTAATCACATGCCATTATCCTTTATAGTTTATTGGAGCCATATTAAATAGAACACAAATAAACTCTTTCCTTTGATAATACATCTTTTCAAAACAGGCGACGGGAGAACATTATATAAAACGTAGGCCTCTTTTTGGCAATTTCCTCAAAATGACCACTACAGATTTTATACATGCAATCTCTTAAGTTTAAATCATTATTTCACACTTTAAGGCACTAAAACAGTGAGTGCCCTTGTTTTTCTTTGACCACAAACTTCCGAACTTAATAAGCGTCCTTCTTCATTTTCTAATTTTGAAATTATAAAATTCTAGCCCTTATGTTTCCCTTGGCTAAGACACAGCACACAGATGCATAAATCTCCACTTTAGAGAATAATGTTTCTAAACTCATATTCTTAACACTTCCGTATACAAGTTTCCATTCCAAGTTCATAGGAGGGCTCAAATTGAGCAAAAACTAACTCTCACAAGCTCAAAAGGATGCTGACCAAACAGGGGAGATAAGGGAAAAATTATGAATTAATTTCATTTCTTCAATTCTTAACTTAGAAGCCTTTACACTTGTAAGATATGAGTTACAGGTTGAGAGATTTGCTCCATATTAAAACACCCTAAACAATGAGAGTTTCCAAAAAACTCTTGCTCTAAAAATTCAATCTACAGGGGAACAACACAACAACATCACTCAAATCATACCATTATACTCATCTAGGTACTGCATGACATAGAATAGCCTCTCCAATTTAAGTCTGAAAAATTTTCCAGTTTTAAAGACATTAGCTTAATCCTTTGACCAAAAAAAAAAAAAAAAAAGCTTAATCATCATTCAAGCACTTATAGCACAAATTTTTAACCATTTAAAACAGTTGTTGTCACTCAAAGTAGCAAACAGCAAGTCTTCACTAATATTTCAGCTTCAAAAGTTCAACCCAATAAGCATTACTCTTCATTTAATTAAATCACTTATATATCATTTACTTTCCTTGGCCTAGAATTTCTCTAGCCTCCTATAAAACACTCGGGACAGCATCACTTATCAATCTGAAAATTGCAGATTCAAAATATGCTCCAAGAAAATTCAAACTTCAACATGCAATTGCATTTAACCACAATCCACACCATATATCATCCACACAAATCTTAATATATGCTAGGGCTATGATTTTTCTACTTGTTCCTTAAGTTTCTCTCACTAGAACCAATTTTTCTTTCATCATAATATTGCAAACTACTCATCAAATCAAGAAAATAAACATATAATGTGATTCTAGACATTTACCTTGGTCTAGAATGTCACTTGCATTTGGATAAACCTGCTCCTCCTTCCAGTTCTTCTTCTTTGTCCCCTCTTCGGTTTCTCTCCACTGTCTCCCTCTATCTTCTATTGAAGATCGAAAAAATGAATAAGGCTGAAAGGCAGAAGCTTTTAGTGAGGGTAAATTAATTATTTTATTCCTTGGTCCCACACATATAAAGCTTATCTCATAAGCTTTGGTCCTGAAACATTTTATTCGACCAAGCCATTCAAAACTGAATCTCATCCCCTTGACCTGATTTAAGATGGTTTGGGCCTCATACTTTAGGCTTAATCTTGGCCCAAATTTGTTTTTTGGGTTTGGGGTAATGAATTTACCATTTTACCCCTCCTTTATTGGTATTTAATCATCAAATAAATTCCAAAAATTAATCTTGGGCACTTTGTAAAACATTTTGGCTCCATTAGCTTTTTTATCGGATAAAATATCATATCTAAAATTTACAGCATAAAAATCTACCTCTAACTATTTTTCTTTGAATTTTTGGGATGATTAGCCTTTAATTCCCAGAAATTATGTTAAAAATTATTTAGGATTCTTTTGGGGAACTAAATCTCTTCATAATTTTTCTAACTCCACAAAATAATATTTTATAATGTTTCCTCAACCTCTTTAAGCCACTAAATAATTTTAATACTTTTTCCCCATTCCTTTCCATAAAACTTCACCTGAAAATAGGCTTTTGGCCAATAATTCATTTTTGAGGTATTATGAATATAAATAATATCTCCTCAATTATGCCCCATAAATCTCTTTTCTATTTGTTCATATTTTTCTCTAAATTTTTGGCATCTTTCCATAATTATACTTTTTGGCTAATTTAACTAATTTAACCAGTAGTCAAAATTCGGGATGTGGTATTTTAGCTTTTAAATATCTCGAACAGCATCTGAAATTTTCCTTTCAATAATATCCAACTTGATATGAACATTAGCACCATCATTTTGCACCTTTCTCATATGCTAAACCACTTAATGTTATATTCTAGAAATTTTTCAGATTTAAAAGATAGACTAAATAGACATTTAAATGCCTCTAAGGCTTAACCACCTAGAATAATTGTTTAGTATCTAGAGGCATTAAGCAATAGACTTTCAATCAGTCTTTTTGCCTCCAAAATTGAACAATGACAGCTACAATTACTCATGTGAATACATATATACATACATATACATATAGGGGGTACAAGTCTTAACCTGTATTTACTAAGTTTATCATGCCAAATGAAATTTCCAGCATGTAAAGTAATATAAACCACAGCAAGAACAATAAGATTTTTGTCTTCCTTATCTTCATTGCCTCACTTATAAGCACACACTCTTAATCTGGAAAATGTTCCAGGTTTCTTGAAAATCCTTAAAGTTGGGCAGCACTTGTTCTTAATCAGAAAAATACAGCAACTAACATATATATCTACTTTAATCATCTCTTTGGGATCCTTAACCAGGCTTTGATGCCTAGAGGCATTTGTTCAACATGTAGAAACCTTAAAACAGCAACTCATAATTCAATTTCAAGCTTCAACAATTCAGTTCATCAAGCGTCAATTCAATCATCATTTAAATGACTTTAACCATGGTTTATATATAGCTAAGTCACTTAATTATTACATTCAGGAAAACTAGGAAACTTTAACAAGTAATCTGCCACACGAACAAGCAACAACAAACACATTTATGGGAATTGGATGATAAAATTTTGAGAAACTTAACTTTGAATTCGCCAATTTTTGGCCAATTACTATCGATAGATCAAAAAAGGCACACTGCATAACACAAACGTTCCAGCCAATTGGGGGATTTGCAAGTCAATAAAAAAATAAGGACATATTGCAAACATTGGAATCTCTTAGGAGAAAAGGAACAATTGAGAAAAATACAATATTAAAAAATTATACCAATCGGTTCAAAATGAGAGGATCAAGAACAACAATTGTTTAAAAGTTTCTAGAACATCCAAGGAAGGATTTGAGCAGCATTAGCTCTCAAGCCCGGCAAACGCAAAAGCTCCAAGGCAGCTACTGTAAATGATTAGAGAAACAATCATTTGGATTTATCATCATTGAAAATTCAATTTAGATGAATAAAGTATAACTTCAAAATTAATCAAAGCTTCTCATAAGAGAAGCATCAGAGAGGAATTTAAGACACCATCAGAAGAATGACCAAAAAAGTACTTTAAAAACATCTAGCAGTAACTTGCTAACAAGTTCACTTGTAAATATTCCATCCTAATGCAAGCAATTTAAAAAAAAAATCAACAATAGAAGCTGACAAAGTGATTCGGATGGATAACTATCTGGGACACGTTCATCCCTAAAGCACTCGTGATTGCTAAAGGAGCGGACAAAGTATCTAATGATAACTAAATGAATAGGGGAACAAGACCCCTGAGAAAAAATCAGAAACGAAATGCATAAGGAAACAACACCTTTGAACCCATTAACAAGAACCAAATATAATAGAAGATTATAAGGGTCATCAGATAGGAGCGAAAGACTTAAAATGAAATAATCACAAACATATCATCTGAACTATGCTTCTGTTCATCACATGACCCTGCTATTCTGTTGTAACCACCAGCACCGATCTCAAATTTTTTTAGAACCCAAGATAAATTACAGGAGACTATACACATTTTCCAATTATCCAAGGCAATAAAAGACTTCTCCAATAAAGTATCTAAATAAAATAGAACACAAGATCTCAAACCTAGGGTTTGGGCAACGCCAACCTCTAGCTCTACCAACTCCTTGTCCACCACGGCCACCTTTCATTGATATTTGACACCTACAATTTACATCACATTATAGCACAATCAGGTGAGAAAACCAATAGGAAAAGAAAAATGATCCGAGGTGGTGAACATAGAAAACTGAAAACAATGAAGAAAAACAAAGACTGTGACAGAATTGGGGAGAACGAAGGGCAGCTAAGGCGAGAATGAAGGCCCAATGATGGTAGCGATGGTGAGAAAGAGACGAAGTTGGGAAGGGGACATGTAGGGACGGGGTTGGGGGTGAGGTAGAAGAGTGGGAACGGTGGTGAGGGTGGAGGAAGATGATGAGGGCTGGGAGACAACGGTTGTGGTGGAGCTTCCATACCGAAAGACGACGGAGACGAAGACTGAGGTTGGAGTTGGATCTGTCGTGGTGGAAGGAAACTGAAGAGAAATGGAAGGGTGGGAGAAAATTTCTGTGCTTGTGTAAGGGTGTGTTTGGTTTGAGGGAGGGGGAGGGAGGGGGAGGAAAGGAGAGGGGGGTTAAATTATCTTTTTGGGTTGAAGGTATTTAAATTTTGGGCGGGAAATCAAAATTTAAAAGGAATGAGAGTGTAAATTTTGGATGGGAATTCAAAATTTAAAAGAATGAGAGGGTAAATTTTAGGTTTCTCCTATCCAAAATTATAATTTGTCACCCCTCTTCTCCCCTCCCCTCCTTCCCCTCCCCTCAAACCAAACATGGACTTGCAAGTTTTCTTTTGGATTTACATATTAAAAAAATTTAAAACTAAAATTCATCTTTGGTATTGGTAACACTTGCTTGACAAGCACTACAGTAGATGATTTTATAAAAAAATTTAATCAACTGGAGCACCTTCCGAAGCATTCACTACCCTATACGATGTCTTTTTCTAAAATAAATATATCTATTATTGCATAGGTTTAACTAAACGCTGTAGAAGATATCCTCCTTTACAGCTGTAGCGGTTTTTAGAAGCAGTGCTACAAATAGAGTGCTATAGAAGGCACTTTTGTAGCAGTGAGCAGCACCAAATAGAACCTTTTGAACATAAACTAGGCGTGATTAAATGATTTATGACATTTACTCCCTATTTCTTTATCTCAGAACACTAAGTTTTTCGTCATTTTTTATTCAAAAAATTGAATCCCATAACGTTCAAACAACTCTTGTATACACACACACACACCCCTCTTTAGCTTCAGCAAACCAACAACGTCCTAAATTTTCAATTTGTAAATGACATACCCAAATGATAGCACCTCTTTTACATTCATCAAATTGAACTTCCAATATTAATTTTCTGAAAAAACAGTGGCATTTGTTTACTCAAATTCTGTCAAACTTTGGTCAGCCCCAAAAAATTGATTTATGAACCATTAAACATTTTTTGAGTAACTAGGGTTCTCTTTTTCTCATCAAGGAACAATAGCCAGCAAACTTACACCAGTCTTTCGGCTCCCAAACTTTAATTCTTCATCAATCAACAATTATCTACTGCATTCAGGAATGCCATTTGGTTTCAGCAGTTAGTACACCACAATAAATCAAACAGAATGCCCCAATCATAGTTTGTAATTTCTCCTTTAATCGGCACTTCCCCGACTCAAAATCAGAATTTAACCTTTTAACAATTACTAAACAACAGCAACAGAAGATAATAAAGATGAAAAAGGAGTTAGGTAAATCACCTTCACGACTGGAATCTGTAATTGCATAAGACATTCGATCTTCCTTCATCTTATCTGGTGATCTCTTATCCGCTTGCCTTCAAAATTTCTTAATCTCTTTGGTTTGTCCACTCCTTTCTCTCTCTTCTCTCTTCTCTCTTCTCTCTTCTCTCTTCTCTCTTCTCTTTTCTCTTCACTTATTCCTCTGTGCCAAAATTTTTCAATCCCAGCACTGCTGATCCGATACAAATTGGGGAGGTGGTTTTGCAGCAATTCTACTTTCATGGTGCTCCTTATCAAAGATTATCCTCAATTCCTCATATCAAACAATATAATTGGACCTAATCCCTAATACAATTCTAGTCCCAACCCCTAGTGCTTTGTATCAAAAAGGGCCTAAGGATTTTGATGAGGAGGAGGAGAGAGTGGCCCTCCCTCCCTCCCTCCCTCTCTCTTCTGGATTATGGTGCTCCATTTCTCTTACCTACTTATTCCCTCCACTTCTTTATTTCTACAGTTTGAGATTTAATATCTTATAAAAATACATCATAATATTAAATAACAAAAATGCAAATAAATAAATTTAAATTATTAAAATTATTTTTTAAATTTTCCTTGGTTACTTTTGGCCTTCATATATTTAATAATAAGTCCTTTCTTAATTTTTCAGAATTCACTTACCTGAAAATAATTTTTTTTTAATAAATTTATTTTCTTGAGGTATTAATTAATTCCTTCAAACCTCGTTAACACTCTATGAATTATTAATTCAAAACTTAAAACTTCAGATGTTAGAGAGAAGAAGACAATTGGAGAGAAGAATTATAGATGATCACTAACACAGTGATGGGTGTGTCTGTGACATAACTTACCTAGGACTCTTAAAATTAGCCACAATTTGATTCTGAAAAGTAACTGGCAAACAAAGATAAAACAAAGCATACACATAAAAAAAAAAAACAAATAAACAAGTAAAAAAAAGAGAGAGAGAGAATTCTAATTAAATATAGATAAAATAATCAAAACCAAAATCAAGTCTACCAAATCTCATTCCCTATCTAGTTAGGCCTCTTAACTTTATTATAAACTTATTAAAACAATTAAAAAATATATTATAAAAATAAAAAAAAATTAAATGCAACTAAAAACACTTGTTCAACTAAATTTAAGCTCGAATAATGAATGAGAATACAAGATATTCTCAAGAGTCAGTCAAATAATTAAATTGCATATTTTAATTTATTTGGGTTCAAAGAGAAGCTGTTCTATGTTCAGTTCTATGTGAAAATAAATAAAGCTTTTATAATTATTTTTTTTCATAGGGAATTAATCAACAGGAAAGAGAAAATATGCATGTGTGTGTGCGTGTGCGTGTGTGTCTTATATATATTATATCAAATAATATGACCTGCTTTATTTTTCTTCTTATAAGTTCCATTCACTTTTTACAAACACTTGATGCTAATCAAGTACATTTGAATGCAACCTCTTTACGAGCATGAGTTTATTATATCTTTTTTATTCTTTTTCATTGTTTTTTTAATCATTTTTCTCTAATAGAAAATAAATTTAAAGTGAGATATTGCTTTTCATCATTTCATCAGTCACAGTTTTTAAATATAGCTACTAATTTACAATCCCAAAATATCGAAAGATATCATGAATTGTTGGTAAAACTATAATGACAGAAAGATAGAATCACACATGATATTTAAATCTTGGACAATTTTTTTTTTTAAAGTACTCTGTACCATATCAATTATATGATGTGCCCACTTGTTACACACACATTTGGATGTTCTATCAAGTTAAACTCTTTTCTTTTATCCGCCATCTTTTCCTGTTTAATTTTATTTTATCAATTTTTGTCGGTTGTTCCTAGCTTTTCTGGTTTACAAATTTATTAGTTTCCTATTAAATATTTATTCAAAAATTACAACATAAAACACTTTACATTTTCAAGCAAATCTTCAATAACCATGGCATCTCACGGGTAGTTTATGATTTCTCTAATATTTTTGCTTTATAAATTTAAAAAGACATCAAAAAATAATAGAAATAAGTTTATTTGTCTATATTCTTTATATATGAAAGTCGTGGTTTCCATCAACTTTTTTTTTTTTGGGTCCAGGTTTTGCACCCAAAGGCATAGGCAAACTTGATAAACTTAATACCTTAGACTTGACTGGTAATCATTTGAAAGGACCTATTCCCTCCAACATATTCAACATTTCAACATTGACAACTGTGAGCTTTGGATTCAATTCCCTCTCTGGCATTCTCCCATCATATTTAGGAATTGGCGTTCCCAACTTGAAGACATTATGGTTGGCAGGAAATGGACTAACTGGACAGATTCCAAACAGCATATCAAATGCTTCTAAGCTCATTAGTTTAGATTTTTCATCGAATAAATTTAATGGAGCTATACCCAATGAGCTTGGAAATTTAACAAACTTGATGGCATTAGATTTGGATGAGAATTATTTGGGTGGGTTGATTCCTGATACAGTTAACAAATTACATAGCCTTCAACTTTTAAGTCTTAGCGACAATAGATTGCAAGGGTTCATTATAAGTGAACTTTGCCAACTTAAAAGTCTAAGTGAGTTGTATCTTGATAACAACATGTTTTCAGGAGTGGCTCCAGAATGTCTCGGGAATACTTCTTTGCGGAAGTTGGATTTGAGCTCTAACAAATTGGTTTCTTATATTCCCTCTTCTCTATGGGGTCTCAAAGATATCTTGGTTTTAGACATATCTTCTAATGCCTTAAGTGGAATAATTTCACCAGAGGTATCAAACTTGAGAGCACTTACATTATTGAACTTGTCAAGAAATCAAATTTCAGGAAGCATCCCTACAACTATAGGTCGCTTGCAAACTTTGCAAACCCTATCTTTGGCTGAAAACAAATTACAAGGGCCTATTCCTGAATCTCTTAGTGGCATGATAAGCATGGAGTCCCTAGATCTTTCCCATAATTATTTGTCTGGCATGATTCCAAAGTCCTTAGAGTCATTACTCTATCTTAAATACATCAATTTTTCCTACAATTTATTGCATGGAGAAATTCCAAATGGTGGTCCTTTTCAAAATTTTACTGCTGAATCTTTTATGATGAATAAAGATCTTTGTGGGAAATCCCAACTACAAGTCCAACCATGTAGGAAAGGAAACAGGCACATATCAAATAAAGTGATGCTGATAATAAAATGCTCATTGCCTATCATAGTTGCCATTTTGATTGTTTCAGTCATTGTCTTTCTGAAGAATAAGAGAGATGATGATAATAATTCAACAAAGAGGGATTTAATAAATTTGGATACACCAACTAGGATATCCTATTATGAGCTTCTACAAGGAACAAATGGATTTGATGAGAGCAA
This sequence comes from Inga laurina, assembly GCA_963855925.1. NCBI lineage: Eukaryota > Viridiplantae > Streptophyta > Magnoliopsida > Fabales > Fabaceae > Inga > Inga laurina. The sequence continues at coordinate 28,510,925 of OY979701.1, forward strand.
TCTTGTTGGTTCCGGAAGTTTTGGATCAATATACAAAGCAGTTCTTCCAAATGAAAAGATAGTTGCTGTCAAAGTGTTTAACTTAGACATGGAACAATCATCAAGAAGTTTTGATATTGAATGTTCTTCCATGTGCCATTTACGCCATCGTAATCTCATTAAGGTCATCAGTAGTTGCTCAAATGATCATTTCAAATCTCTAATAATGGAATTTATGGAAAACGGGAGTCTTGACAAATGGTTGTACTCTCATAACAATTATTTAGATGTCTTGCAAAGGTTGAACATAATGATTGATGTGGCAGCTGCTTTGGAGTATCTACATCATGGTTCTTCTACACTAGTTGTTCATTGTGATATGAAACCAAGCAATGTTTTGTTGGACAAAGATATGGTGGCTCATCTTAGTGATTTTGGTATTTCTAAATTGTTTGGTGAAAAGCAATTGGAAATTTATACCGATACTTTGGCTACAATTGGCTATATGGCACCAGGTAATGGTTTAATAATGATATTTTGAATTTATTTCTATATTCAATTTCGAGCCAATATTTGACATCTTCATGTGCAAAGATTTAAATTAATGCTACAAAAGAAAGCTTAACCACAAACCTTACATTATTGACATAATGACTTCTATACTAATAATTCAATATGACATATAGAGTTTGGATCGAAAGGAGTTGTTTCCACCAAAGGAGATGTGTATAGTTATGGGATTTTGCTAATGGAGATGTTTACAAGGAAGAAGCCAACAGATGATATGTTTGTTGAAGGATTAAGTTTGAAAGATTGGGTAAGCAACTCCACACCACATTCGATCATGAACATTATAGATGCCAATTTGCTACACAGTGAAAATCAAAATACTGAACATATACTACCTTATATGTCATCAGTTTTTGAGTTAGCATTAAATTGCTCGATTGACTTAGCAGAGGCACGACTTACTATGATTGATGTTGTGGTATCATTGAAGAAAATCAAGGCTTTGTTTACCGAAAATGCTTGAGACACCATTAGTTGGATAGATGTTGAATCAAATTTTAGCTACTGTTTCTTTAACCTTGTGATTTGTTTACCAAGTAATCCTATAAATTTGAGTGATTCTATATATGCTGTAATAATATATAATGCATTTGAAATTTTCTGAGTTGATTATATTGGTTTTGGATTTCTTCATATTTTGTTTTTCTGTTTTAACATTTTGGTTTTCAATTATAAGAACCTTGAATCCACTCTTTTTCTTAAAGTAACTTTATACAGTTGGGATTTAATTTTGGAAGAAAAGGATTTTATGATTAATGAAAGTAAGCCCTACATTTTTCTTTTTCTCCTCTATCCTATACTTATGTTTTTTAAATGTCTTGATGTTAGGGAAAAATTCACTTAAATTTGTTTGAGAAATTAAATAATTTTTTTCTGTCATACCTTTTAATATTTATAAGTCAAATTTTCCAAATGGCTTATATTTAAGAATACTCTCCCCATGTATTGGCATAAACAATTAAGCACTACTGAACAAGTTGAGAGATTTTGATATTCCATTGCAATTCTTTATTCCTCCTCTTCTTTTTAGATAATTAGAAAAGTAGCTATTAGGTTCTAATCAATCATAGTATTAGCAACTACAGAAGAGCCCATCAATGGAGGTTTCAAATGTCCAAGAAAGATTGAGTCATAACGTTCCTTTTTAAGGATAATTGCACCAATAAACCATAACACTAGAACAAGAAAGAAGGATTAAGAAAACAAAATCAGTTAAAGTTACCTTGATTTTCTCCCAATCATTCTCTCTCTTCTTTCTCCTAAACATATACATATGAAGTTAGAGTAAGGTGCTGAGCAAAAAAAAGTTAGAGTAAGGTGTCATTCACTTATGTGATTAGTTTTTTTTTTTTTTTTTTGGGCCCAAATAACAGGTACTATAGTGGCACGGTGTCCCATCACAAGTAAACTTTTGAATGAGAATTCATCATTTCACCTATCTTATACTTGCATATTTGCTTCAATTCACTAACAATTCTCCTTAATCATAAAAAAACTTCCTTTCCAAAATATCACTGAATTCAATTCAAGAATAATGCACATTCACCATTCAAGGCATTCTCTGTTTTTGCATTCACAAAAATTTTATAACATTTTTAACTTAATTTTTGTTATTTGACTCTTAAATAACTATTCCAAAAAAGCATAATAATATCTCTTATTTTAATTTAATAACACCATAGACACTAGTGCAAAATACTAATTTAGCTACATGATTTTACATCAGTTACTTAAAGAACCGAAGTGATAATTCATGTGACATAATTTTGCTTCTGTTTTACATGTAACTGACGCCGTAATGTACAATATGAAATCAATTACTTGAAGAACAGAAGTGATAATTCATGTGACATACATTCGCTTCTGTTTTAAGTGTAACTAACGCCGTAATATACAATATGACATTAGTTGTATAGTCAACTGATGTCGTAATTAAGATGTTATAATAATAATAATTATGGGATCAGTTTATTGAGCACCGTACCATAAGCCATAATTAATATAAAGTTTTGGAATTTACTTGTGAAATAAATAAATTTAAAATATAACATGTCATAATTGTAATTAAATACTATAAATAATTTTTTCCAAAATATAATTATATTCACTAGTACAAAATACTAATTTAACTACACGATTTTGTATTAGTTACTTGAAGAATAGAAATGATAATTCATATAACATAATTTCGCTTCTGTTTTACATGTAACTGACGCTATAAGGTATAATATGGCATCAGTTACTTAAAGAACGGAAGTGATAATTCATGTGACATAAGTTTGCTTCTGTTTGAAGTGTAACTGACGCAGTAATGTACAATATGGCATCGGTTGTATATTCAACGGATGTCATAATTAAGATGCTATAACAATAATAATTATGGAATCAGTTTAGTAAGCACCAGAAGCCATAATTCATATAAAGTTTTGGAATTTAATTGTGAAATAGACAAATTTGAAATAGAACATGTCATAACCATAATTAAATACTGTAAATAAATTTAAAAAAATATTTTTTCCCAAAATATAATTATATTATAGTTATATTTTAAATTAATTTTTTTAAGTGGGTTATTTATAGCTCAGGACCATCTGATAGAAATTAGTGAACTTCTTTTAACTACTTAACTATACCTAGTTAATTATTAAAAAAATGGATGATCAATTTATGGGTGGAACTTGACCCATAATTTATAATTTATTTATCGAGCTTACTTATAGCATCGGGTCCTATAGGAAACTAAGACCTTAATTATAACCCATATGACTCTAAGGAAGTTTTAAAAATATATTAACTATTTTCTTTCTAAAGAAAAGGAAATATTGCGTTGATTCCCACTCCACCTGACGTCCTAATGCCTTCAACAAAAACCTCCACTACTCTGCTAACTTCATGGCTTCTTTATGAATTTCGCTCTAGCTCTGCTAACTTTGCAACTTCCCTTCATCACTGTTGACGTAGCAGCTTCCAGATAGAGCACTACAAAAAAACACTCAATTTCTGACAGAATTTGCTACGGAATTTTTTCTATGGCAAATTCTGTGGAAAATCCGTCAGAAATTCCATTGGAAATTTTTTCAGCGAAATTTTTCCGTAGCTAAATTTGTCATGAAATTAACCACAAAAAAGTTTTTATGGCTAAATTAGCCACGGAATTACGTCGCAAATTTTGCGAAAATTTTTTTTGCCACGGTGCCATGGAACTTTTTCGTGGCACATTCCGTCGCAAAATTTTAAAATTTATAAAATTTTATATTAAAAATAATATTATCAAATTAATTATTAAATAATTTTAATTAAAAATAAAATATTATTATTAATGAATCTTTTATTATTATTTATTGATACTATATTTAAAAATTTTGGCTAAAATAATATTTTTAATATTATTATATTAGTTATTATTTAATTTTATTTAAAAATAAATTTATATTTATTAATATTATATTTATCATTTTATATTAAAAATAGTATTTATAATATTACATTATTTTTTATTAATTAATTTAAATTAAAAATATATTTAAATTTAGATAATTGATTAAAATATAGTTATAAAAATATTTATTAAATATTTTAAATTTATTGAATTTGAAATTAATTAATCATAAATATATAAATATTTTTTTGAAATTTTTATTTATTTTACTTTATTTTTAATAATATTATATATATTATTAATTTTATATTATGATAATATTATATATATAACATTATGTAATAAAATAACATAGGTTCATCTTGGCGCAACTGGCAAAGGCTCGAGCGTGAAGGCACCAGGAGCATGAGGTCGCGGGTTCGAACAGGAAGGGAGGCATTTTTAAGATTTAAGAGGCGCAGACACGTGGCAGCTCTCGGAGGTGACACTTGGAGCACTGCGGGAGGGTGGACAAGTGGCAGCGCACGGAGGTGACACTTGGCTCACTTTGAGGAGGGACATGTGGTGCACTTCGAGGAGGGTGGACATGTGGCAGCAGTAGGAGGTGACACGTGGTAGCGTGAGGAGGAAACACGTGGCTGAACCAACGATGAGGTGGCCTCCTACGGACGTGACATGTGGTATTTGAAAATTTAAAATAAAAAAATATCCATTAGATTTGAAAATTCATTTGTCACACATCTATTATGGCGTTGGTTTAGTTACAATGCGAAGCCGTAATATATTCATTTACGGCGTTATGTCTTAAGCAACTGACTCCATAAAATATTCATTTATGGCGACATATCTTAAGCAAGTGACGCCATAATATATATTTTTCGCTATGGCTAATTCTGCTACACCCTAAATACTGTAGCGAAAATGTAATTTTAACTGATGCCAAATTAACTTTTTGCACTAGTGAGAGTGAAATCTAATCTAGGTTACTTTACTCACAGCAAGGTGTTAGCTTTAGTTATGACACTTTTCTTTCAAGCATTTCAACAAACAATTGATCAGCAATTTATAATATATTCATGAAACAAGCTCCATAGATAAATAAATTAATTACCATATATAAACAAGGAAAAATTCTAAATAAACACCATTTGAACTTGAAAAACCCCAAAAAGTCTATTAACACATGGAAAGGACAAACAGGTCTTAAGGGACTAATCTGAACTTTTGAAATATTGTGCTTTTACTAAATGCCCCTCAAGTTTTTTTTTTTAAAAAAAAACAAAGAACCCTCGCCGGCTGCTGGTGACAACTTGAGTAATTGGATTGACTACTTGAGCTTTTTAAGTCCTATCAAACGTCGTTGACAAGTTAGATAAAGGCAACGACAACTAATGTAGCCATTAATAACCTCAGGAGTGCAATTTGTTAATCACCATACTCAAGTTGTCATTGCCTTTATCCAACTTGTTAACTATGCCGGATAGGGTTTATGGAGCTCAAGTAGTTAATCCCTATACTCAAGTAGTCAATCCCATTACTCAAGTTGTCACCGGCGTTCCAAGCTCCGGTGACAACTTCAACAATGAGATTGACTACTTAAGCTCTCAAAGCCCTATCAAGCACCATTGATAAGTTGAATAAAGGCAATGACAACTTAAGTGTAGCCATTAATCACTTTGGAAGTACAATTTGTCAATCACTATACTAGAGTTGTCATTTCCTTTATTCAACTTGTTAACAACGCTGGATAGGGTTTATGGAGCTCAAGTAGTCAATCTTTATACTAACATGGTCAATATCCCATTACTTAAGTTATCACCAGAGCTCTGGGGAAGCGGAGCTTTGGTGCTAGCGAGGGTTCTTTCTTGTGTTTTTAAAAAAATTGAGGGGCATTTTGGTAAAAACACAACATTTCAAAATTTGAGAATTATCCTTTGAGATCTATTTATCATTTTCATGTGTTAACAAACGTTTTGGGATTTTTGAAGTTCAAATATTATTTATTTGGAAATTTCCCTATAAACAAACAATTTCCCAAACAACATCCATTTATGCATTCAAATTCATATACTTATAAGAAGATTTACTAAATATTTAAAATTTGTTTAATTTGAAATTAATTAATATTGAAAAAATATATATATATATAATATTATTTGAAATTTTTATTTAATTTATTATTAGTTTTCAATAATATATTATATATTTATTCAGTAATATAATATTTTGCAGGTTTTCTTTGGCTCAACTGGCTGAGGCGCGCGCGGCTATAAGTAGGAGACACGTGGCAGCTAGAGGAGGGGACATGTGGCACACTATGAGGCTTGGACATGTGGCAGCCTCCAACGATGGTGTGGCAGGTGAAATAGCCCTTTAGTCGCCTTGGGGTTATCAAGAATAAAAACCGAATTAATGTAATATAGTGCACAACTCGGGTCGTTTCACTTTGAGGAGCTGATTATGAAACTAATTCCTAATAAACTAAGTAATTACAATGCAAATTTGACAAGGGTAAAACATGATTGATTGATTTTCAAAACTATGAATTAAATTTAATTAAAATAGATATTTTTGGATTCTTTTAGAATAAAAGTGGAATAGAGATGTGTTAAGAATGCAAATGATGAATATGCTCTTGGAAACGGTTTTCAATAGTTATCCTTACTCAATTAAAATATTTGGAGAGTTAATACACTAAGTTTTTAATATTCCAAACCTCATTAACCAATGAGTCTAACATCACAAGAGAGGAACCCCTACCCTTGAAATGCTATTAAGCCCTCTTAGTGTAATGAGTTTCTCTAAGTTTTGTAATATACCAAACTTTAATTACCATTAAGTCTAATACTTAAACTCATGAACCCATTCATTTAAGCATTATTAAAACCCTTTAGAGAGTGATTATGGAATAAGCAACACATTTAGGTTTAACTACAATTCCAATTCAATTAAACTATCCAACAATATCATGTTAAATAGAGAGAAACAATAGAATCATAGATAAACATATATATAAGCATATATATTGATGAATACAAATTCTCATTATAAATTTCAAATCACAACAACTTAATCTATAGAAATCATAATGAAAATTATAGTCTCGTTATATAAATGAATTCCTAAACTTAAGAAATCACAAATATAATGAGCTATAGATAAAATAAACTCCCCTTTGAAGTACATGTGAGCTCAAACCATCTCCAATTCATCTCCAAGAGCACAAAATTACCAAGCCAAGAATAACTTCCCCAAGCAAGTTCAAAATTCCATACATTGAAGACCACCAACATCCAGCCATTAAGTCACTAATTAAATTACCAATCAGCACTAATTGAATTTGACTTGGGGCTGCAATTAAACTCAGAACAGGGGAGTCATGGCTGTGTTGAAAGTCAGAGGCGTCATGGTCTGGACAAGAGAAAGCCAAGGCTGTGATGATGCTAGAAACAGAGGAGGCTGCCGGCGGTGGTTAATGGAAGATGGAAAGAGGAGGGTCACTCTGATTCACGACAGCTCTGCTTGCTCTCTCCTCCTCGTTGGAGCTCCGACTTGATGATGGAAGAAGGAAATGGTGGTGAGGCGGCGGTGATAGGGTGGTTGACGGAGTAGAGAGGGGCGGTGATGATGTGTATGATGAAGAGAAGCTTGCGCCGCTCTTCCTCCGTTTCTCGCGACGTCCGCCTCCTCTCAGCTCTTTGCCATTCAATTCTCAGCTGACCCTGTCGCGTCTCTCAGCGAAGGGTTTTTCTGTCTGCACCGTCCGCCCTATTCTCTCAGCTTGTGTGTCTCTCATTTAACCCTTGGTCAAAACGTGCGTTTTGGCCAAGGGACTAAAATGAAAAAGTTAAAACTCTTTCATGAGGGACTAAACCGAACAATAGAAAACTTTTAGGGTTCCAAATGATTTTTAAAAAATTTGGGTCTTTTCTATAGTTTTCTCTGAGTCCTTTCTTCATTTCTTGTAATTTCCATAAATCCTGGGTTCTTTTTTGCAATTTTTCCCAAACTGATATGCAATTAAAATAAATCCAAAATGTAATACCTTATATTCCAAAAATTAATCAATTAAGGTAAATCATAAAGTACATGACATTTTTGCTCTTTTTCAATCTTAATTTCATTTAAAAAAATTTAATTACAATTAATCACAAAAAAGACATTTTACACTTAATTAATATGACAAAATCCCCAAATAAAATATGAAAATATATAATAAAATAGAGATTTGTCAGCAGGTGCTAGAGCTGACACTTGGCGGCCGTTGGTTATTGGATGTGATACGTAACTTCTCCTAAGAAGATCCATGTGGCATTTTAAAATTAAAAAATAAAAAAAAATCAAAGACAGTCACAAATTCCCAATGAAATTCCATGGAAAATTTGTGACAGAACTGGAATTCCGTTGAAAATTGATTTGCCATACAATTATTAGTGAGGGAATGGGTTCTATCAAAAAATTGTTTCCGTCGCAAATCCATCAAAAATTCTGTCGAAAATTCAGTCTTTCATCGTGACAAATTTTTGAAATTTAATATAGTTTTTAATTAACATTAATTAATAATTAATAATATCATATTAATAACTAATAATTTTATTTTTAATTAAAATTACTTAATAAATAATATTATAATATTATTTTTACGTAAAATTTATTAAAATATAATAAATTTTTTTTCCATGAAATTTGCCAAATTGAAGCCTTCATTTTTAACAAATCCCTAATGAGGCATAAAGACTTTATTAGATATTTCTGAATATTGGAAAAAACCATAATGCCTCTCTAATTAAAATGATGAGAGAGCATCCTGTCATACCATGACATTTATTTATTCTTCCTGATCAATATTGTGTTTCATAATAACTATTCGAATAACAAACATTAATATCTGCAAAATGGGATTCGTTTTATCCTTAAAATCTTTCTTTTCATGTCAAGAGAGCAATTAATTTGATAAAGGTAGCGCAGAGCATCAATGAAGATCCATTTGATTCTTCTTGAAATATGGAGACTCATGGATTCGTTCTTTAGTATTTTATTTTCCTAAACCCAAAATATAAAAGATTACAAATGCTGTTGCGTACTTGTATTGCTCACTTATCATCAAGAAAAATATTTCACAAACTTGTTTCTATGTGCGTATAAACCTTGTTTCTAGGGCCAGTTTAGATGCTTGGTTCCCAGATAATCGATTGATTATATATCAAACACGAGTCATCAGAAGATGATTTGTCAAAAGTTCATAAAAGGCTCACGAAGCTATTCCCGTGTAAGATTAAGATCAATCCTCCCAAACATGAGCTTGATGATTTGAAAGCCCAACTGCAGGAGAACTATAAAACAATTCAATCTTTGAGCTTGAACTTTACCGTAGTTGCTGGAATGATCTTTGAGCTTATCCTCCGTCGTATCCATTTCGCTCTTGCTCATCCTCTGAGTGCACTCCACCCTCTTTCTCTCTAATTTTGAGAAGATTTTGGTTGTGGAATTGAGAGGGTTTGTGCGGCCGACTTGGAGATAGAGTGAGAGTGAGAGATTCGATGGTCAAGTTCTTTGACAATAAGAAGTATTCGATTTTGACGGATGAGACTCGTTGACCTGTCCAGGAGATTGTGGAAAATAAACGGATCTGATTTGATGTGGCCTTCTTCCACGTCTTTGCTCCTCATTGATCAAATTAATTGATCACATAAAAATTTTTTAATTAGAAATTATTTATCTTTTCTTCACCTAAAATTTACTACTCACGTAACACCGCTGATTTACTAGTCAATCTGCAACCATTTTATTCGTTACCAAAATGACACAATAATAAATTAACTACATAAAAATTGCATCTTCTAAAGAAAGTATTAATCTTTTAAATCTCAATGCTCTTTTGGAAGCCTAATTGCAAGACTTCTTTTAAATTATGGGTGAAAGTTGAAAACTAAACCTATTACCACCATGTGGCGGTGGTGGTGTGTGGTTCTAAAGAGACCACCATGTTTGGGTCAGAGAATGAAGAGAAGTGAAAACAACAAAGCGTGTGATTGAGTGACACGTAAAGCTTGCTTGGTATATGGAATTTCATGAAGTAGTGCTGTCACGTGACCCGTCCACTTCTCTGTTCTCATGTTATTCATAAATTTCTTTTTGCAAAATTCATTTACCTAAAATTTATTTAAAGTTAAGGGATAAAAATACCATGAACTTTTACTCTTAAGAAAAGCATAAAAAATTAAAATTGGAGTAAAAAAATGTCCAGACGGTTAGATTTAACTTGGCTCCATTATTTTTTTGGTGGGGCCGACGCTATTTTTACATATGCATATATGAGGTTATATTTAATGGTCCTGACATTTTTTACTTCTGTATTAAATGTTTATAGGTAATTTTACACATCCAATAAAAAATATATAGTGCTGGATAAACTTTTACTAAAAAATTTATAGGTATATTTTTGCACCTTAACCATTTATTTAAAGACATAAGTATAAACCTCTAGTCATATTTATAACCAAAGCCACACATCCCATAATTAATGGCAGCTGATAAGTATATATTTTATAATTAAATAGGTCTATATTTTAGATATATTCGTTGGATTTATAAATATTTTATACCTATTTAACTATCTTTTATATATTTTCGATTTTTCAATTAAATTATAGGATAAGAATAAATTTTGATATAAAATCTAATCATATCCTATATTATTTTGTAGGAAATATTATCATATTAAAAAAAAAATATCAAACAAAGCAGGCGAATAATATAATAGATATAATATATATCTATATTTATATATGTAGATATATATATATATATAATATCTAATTAATGGAAGAAGCTGATGAAACATCTCAAGAAAATCGTTCAAGTTGTGGGCCCTACGTTATGGGAAGGATATTGGAAGAAAGAAAAGCAATTGGAAGGCATCAACCGTGGGTCCACGTGAGAGAGAAAACAAGAATAAAGATGCAGATATGAACATATATGGTATATTGATATATAATATCTTTAAGGGCCCGTTTGGTACGTTTGAATTAGCCTGATGAAAATGAAATTGGAATTAAATTCCATACTATAAGCCTATTTGGTACAAATCCAAGCACATAGAATTGGCTTCCATGTGGAAGCCAATTCAATCAAAACCGTTGGAAATGATTTCCATACAAATTGTAAAGATTTGTAATTCCATGTCCAAAAAACCAATTTTGCCCCTTTCCAATTTTTTTTATCTCCCTTAACTTTATCAGTTCATCGCATCACCATTGGCCTCCACCTGACAACGAGCTCCATCAACCGGCAATGACGAGCTCTATCTATCGGCAACGACGAGCTCTATCAACCGGTAGCGGCGACCTCTATAAACTAGCAACGATGAGCTCCATCAACCGCAGATTAGAGAATAGGCAATGGCATCCCAAAGACGCAACCTACGATCTGGAAGCCTTCTTCATCAAGCTTCGCCGACAGCTTGACGGCGACGGCGACCTCTTGAAATTTTCAACGATGCACAACCTAGACTACCCAACATCCAAAGTAAACGCCTTCTTCACCGAGCTTTGCCGGCACCTACAAATCTCGTCACTTTTTTCATCGACCCAAGCAACCCACGATCTCCATGTTGCAGATCTCGAGACCCATAACTGAAGAAGGAGGGCCACCGATTTGAAGTCGAATTTGATGAGCCGATGGGGGTTGTCATTCATTGATTCTCCAGGCTCATATTTCTGTGAATCTTGCTGGAAATTTTGAACAATGCAGCTTGAAAATTTGACTGATCTGAAAATTTTTTTTTTGTCCAAGAAGGGCATTTTGGTCTTTTCTCCTAAAATTTATATCTCATTTCCTTAACATACCAAACATACTTTTAATCATCATTTCCATATCCATTCGATATCCATTTTCATTTCCATATCTATTTCCATTTCCATCAAAATGAATTACATCGTACCAAACGGGCCCTAAATGCATATTATATCTTCAAATTCAGATAGAAATGTGTGGAGCCCGCAGAGAGACCTAAAATACATCTATAAAAAGGATAGCAACAAGAGGAACGAAATACACAGGCAAAAACAAGATTCGAACGTGAGATAGAACCGAGGGGAGCGAGAACAGATCTGGAAGCGAGATAGAACGCTCAAGCAGAGACGAGGAGCGGAGCGAGAAGCAGAGATTATGGAATTGGGACTTGAAGATTCAAAGAGATTTGGAGCTTTAAACTTGGCTTTCCATTAATTTTCTTTTCTCTTTTTCTTAGTTTCTGATATAAACCGAATTCTTATTTATAGTTTTGGTTTGTTAAAGAACATGAGTAGCTAATTTTTCTCGTTCTAGGATTTTCTTGAACCTATTTATGGATTGAATTAATTATTTACTCTCTTTTTTGCATCGAATGAATTTTTGTATTGATTTTATCTTGCTCTTAATGCTTCTAAATGCCTGATCACCGTTTAGTTATCTTGTTCATTTAAATTAATCTTGAGAAAGATAATTTAAGTGTAGAACTTGGGTAAAATCATATTAGACTTGAAGTTTAGATATTAAACGGATGGTTTGTTAGTATCATAGAGATATAGTTACTAATCTAACATTGTCATATTAAGATTGGTATTCAAAGTTAGTCATTATAAAATAATACAAGAGATTGATTAATTTATTAGGATAAATATTTAGTTTTGACTCGAGAGAGATTATCAAATGTCTTTGAATCTTAGACAAATATATATCTTCATTTTATTGCTTATTGAGGGTAAATTAATTAGTTCATGAATTTGGCCCACTTCTTTTACAAGTCTTAGTTTCAGGGAAACATAACCCAAAGTGATGCATGGATTAATATTTAATTTATGAGTAATTAGAATATACTCCCTCCAGTCTTAATTATACGATAAAATTGATTTTTTTGGAGAAATTAAGAAAGCCAATTAAATTACTTTAGAGTATTTATATTTTTAATTTTTTCTCCAAACTCATTAATTTGACTAATAAATTAATATATAATCTAATGATACTAAAAATATAAACACTCTAAATTAATTTCATTGACTTCCTTAATTTCTCCAAAAAAGTCAAATTTATCTTATAATTAGAACCCGAGGGAGTACTCTGTCTTTGGGAATAGAAAAATAGAAGTAAGCCAAAGTAAAAGGTGGATATAATGTCAACTCTAATGCAGCAAATTCACGCGCCTCCTGTGCGCGATAAGTCTAGGGTTCTCCTAGGGTTCGATCGAAGTGGCATCTTCGTTTGGGTTTCCACCACTGTGAGAGAGATGGTGACGGCGATAGGCGGTGGGTATTGGTTTTTGCTCGAGATTTCATCCGACAAGGGTGAGATCAAGGATTGGGGCTTGGCTTTGAAGGGTACCTAGTTGTTGAATCTGTTAGTGGCTAAAGCTTCAAAGATTGTCGGGAACAAGAATCTGAAGATCCCGAAGCCAGATGCGCACAAGCAGTGGAATGGACTGTGCTTGGGTTTGAAAGAGGTGAATCCTACATCGCATTTCTCACTAATGGCTGATGGCTGGCCTACAGCCACCCTGCCACCATGAGTTCCTCTGCTTGGTTCTACCAAAGTTGGGGGGCATCTTTGGTAGTGGTTTTGGTGTCTTGGTCGCCCCTGTTAATTTTGACGTTTTTGCTTTCAGTCTTGTCTCTTGTTTTTCTTTTGCAGATGTTTGGGTGTTATTGGTTTTGCCTTCTTTTGTGGGTTAATGCTGGTTGTGTGGGAGGTTGGCTTTCTTCTACTATGATCATTGTTCTTCTGGGTTTTGTTCTCAAATCCCAGGTGTTTAACCACTCTCCTATCATAAGGGGTAGATTTGAAGCTGCGTTTGAAGTTGCAGCGATATTGACATCAAAGAGGGTGGGCTCAGGCGAGCATGTCTTTGGACAACCATGTACCCTCTATCGCCCTTTCATTTGATCATAGTGGAATGAAAAATGACCCCATACCTTTAACCTGCAAGATCTTGGTTGCAGTTGGTTCTTTGGTTTTGGTAGTACCTGGTGTATCTGTAAGCTTAATTTCAGCTTTTCGTTTTGGTTTGTTTCAGACTTTCAGTGTCTGTAGTTTGTTTTCTAGTGAATGAAAGTCTTCAATTTGACCAAAAAAAAAAAGAAAGTAAAAGGTGGATAAGCATTGCCGAAACAGAGGTAACAGTTGAAAATGGATTGGCTACAAGTGCCTAACACAGAATGGTAAGAGTTATTAAAATTTTGACTTCTCTGTATCTATGTCAATTAATTATTTGATACCATTTTAAGAAACTATACACAAAAGGGGAAAGAAACCTAGTGTCAATTTTAAAGTGACTGACTTGTCAATTAATTATTTGATACCATTGTAAGAAACTATACACAAAAGGGGAAAAAAACCTAGTGTCAATTTTAAAGTGACTGACCTCCTCAACAAATCGATCAAGCTCTTGGCTTTTGATAAAATTTAATAACAATCTTTATTATTAAGAAAATTTAAATAAAATAACTTACTTTTGTGAGTGCCATACAAATAAAATAATACAGAATAACGTGTCTAGCAATGCACAGGACAACATTAATTTGAATAATACATGTATAGCTAGCAAATACTAGTTTAAATTTGCATTTCAGTTCACGGAGATGTACGAAATATAAATGTTCAAGAATAAGAAAATTATTAGCATTTAAGTGGTAATTACTGTGAAGAATCCTCAAAAGCATTAATCTCATCACAAGAGATGTAGATTGTAATAACAAGCTCTTCACATCCAGGCACAGTCTCACCAATCCTAATATTTGATTTTGTTTCTATCCTCAATTGCTTAACAGAGAAAGAAAGTCAGAAACCCTATAAAAGTTCAAAAATTATTTACAAGGAAGTTCATAAACATTACAAAGAAACATGAAATTTTCGACGGAATTTCCCATGAAAATTTAATGGAAATTTATTCCATCGGAAATTCAGTTGAAAAATTTTCCGATAGAATTTTTTCTGTGCAAAATTTGTCACGGAATTAACCATAAAAAATATTCCGTAGCAAATTTGTAACGGAATTGAATTCCGCTAGAAATTGCGAGGTAATTTCCGACGGAATTGAATTCTGTGACAAAATTTAAAAATTATTACTTTTTAATTAATTATTATTTTTATAAAATTTATTAGTTATTAATTAATATTTTAAATTTATTTTTTAATTAATATTTTCTAATTTCTAAAATATTTTTAATTTCCAATCACAGGTTTTGGTCCCTGTAGGGGCAAAATGGTCATATAAAAATTTATTTATAAAAAATAAAATTTATTAGTTATTAATTAACATTAGTAAAAAAATATTAGTTAATAATTATTTATTATTTATTAATTTATTTTATTAAAAAATTTAATTTTAGAAATTAGACAAAAATATAGTCATATGAAATTTATTTAAGATGTAAATTTTTTAATTTGAAGTTAATTTATATTAAAAATTATAAGAATATATAAAATTATTTTATATTATTATTACATTTATATATAAGAAACAACTATATATTTATAAATAATTGATTATGTATAATAAGTTTATATATATAATTGTATAATAATAGAACACCAAAGCACTCGAGCTCATTCAGTAAGGCATTGCGAACGTATGTACGAAGTCGTGGGTTCGAACCAAAGGAGGCTAAGTTGAGTTGCATTTCCAGGAAAAAAGAAGTTGTGACATGTGACGGAGGGAGGATGTGATACGTGGTGGAGCCAGGTTGCTACACATGGCGGATCTGGATGTCAGCAACAAGGTGGAGGCCGTCAGAGCTGACGGAGGTTGCTACACATGGCGGATCTGGATGTCAGCAACAAGGTGGAGGCCGTCAGTGATAAGTGGTGGTCGCCGGAGTTGCCACTTGGCTTTTTAAAATTGAAAAAATAAAAAATAAGTTTGCGATGGAATTTCTAACCGAAGTGAATTCGGTCGGAAATTCCCTCTAAAACTGAAACAATAAAAAATAATTTAATTCCATAGGAAATTCCGATCCGAAATTCCGTCGGAAATTTGCGACGGAATTATTCCATCAAAAATTTGCGACGGAATCTGAATTTCGTCAGAAATTGGTTTGTCACGCTGTTATTAGCGACGGAATCCATTCCCGTCGGAAACTCTCAATTCCGTAGCATATTCCGTCAGAAATTCAGTGTTTTTTTGTAGTGAAAATTATTTACCATGGCTAAGACATGAAACATAATTATAATGCAGTACTGGAATACCTATCTAATCCACTGTTATCATGAGAGAAACTAACGATGATGTTCCCAAGATTCGCTTACAAGAACTTGCATTTAAACAAAATAACACTTGTACATGCCATTTAAATGTCATTCTGAAAGAAAACTTGTATGTTGTATCAATCACACACGACATACTCCATCACCCTCCGCTTTCCAAAAGTTATTAACCTTTACCACCATGCTATATGTGTGTGCATATATATATATATATTCAAACAATAACTATGCTATATATGTGTGCATATATATATATTCAAACAATAACTATGCCCTTTTAAGTTTCAACATAGAGTTGAACAATCTTAATCCAACCAAATTCCTCCTCTACATATTTTCACAAACACCTTGTGTGCATCAACATTCAAACAACTTCTTCAATTTCTTAATCTTCAAATCTCTTGTTTAACGATTTCCAAACACCCATGTATAGAATTACTATGCTTTTCTTATTAAAAAAAAGGAATTACTATCCTTTCCAAATTTAATTCATCACCAAGAATCAGCACAAACCCAAGAAAATAGAACCTAAATCAATCTTCCTATGACAACAACCAAAACAATTAGAACAAAATTTCCTATCCAAATAAGCACCTAAAACTTCAACTTCAGTTTGTCTAAACTTTCATATTCTCTCCTACATCATGCACAGGCGACAGAACAACACCAGGAAAATAAACACACGGCAGCTACACAGAAGCAAGGAAGGAGAGAAGTTTTCGAACATACCGACACAAACAGAGCACTGAAGAACAGAGTTGGAGGAGGCAAGGTTGGTGTGTTCTGAAGAAGATAAAGAGGATGAAGGTGGCTCACACACACCCACGAGATGATATCGTTTGAAGCAGCAGAAGAAGAAGCTTGGCTGACCAGAAAAGGAGAAGAACTCAACACAATTGGAGTGTTTCGCGGGCAGCCTTTGATTCCTCAAATAATGGACTGACGAGAAATATCTTTTTAACACATTTTCTATGCATAACCACTAACCCGCTCCCAAATTTTGTTCTCTCTTTTTTTTTTATACAAAAAAAAAAAAGTGATAGGCACTCTATTATCATTTTATTTTCCATATTTAAAAATTCAAATTTTGGCACCACACACCTATTTGATTGTATGATTTATTTTTATTTAAAAATATAAACATGTTAAAGAATTAAAATATATATATAAGTATGTTTTGTCAGTGTTTGATTGCTCAATCATCACTTTAAATTGTTAAATCAACATTTCACTAAATGAGACAATAGTGTTAACATTAATTATGATAACAAGAATGAAGGTAAAGTTCTACCAAATGAAGAAAATTGCCCCAAGAATAATTATGAAACCATAACAAGAATGATAATGCTTCCGAACACATAACAAGGGCATAAAAGTGAGGTGTTACATTTGTTAGTATCATAGTATGTTAGGGTTACTCCATGATTGAGGGTTCTCATTGGATGAGACCAGTGGACGAAGTCTTGGCTCGTACCCCGACATGGTCAGATTGCATTAGTCTTCTTGGTTGCATGCCGTCGAGAGGTAGATGCGTAAAACATGTTGCTGAGGTACCTTATGTTGTCCACTGGTTATGGGGCCGAGATCGACATTTTATCTACCACTTGGCACCATTTTGAGGGGTGAGAATTTGGCCCACTTCTTTTACAAGTCTTAGTTTCAGGGAAACATAACCCAAAGTGATGCACGGATTAAGATTTAATTTATGAGTAATTAGAATATACTCCCTCCGGTCTTAATTATAAATACTCTAAGACTTGTAAAAGAAGTGGGCCAAATATATATTAGGGACGCCATTGACTTAAAAAAAAAAATTTAAAGTTAGACGTCCCCAATTAAATTGGGGACGTCTAAAGTGACCAAAAGACGTCCTTGATTAAAAAAAAAAATTTAACTTTAGACGTCCCCAATTAAATTGGAGACGTCTAAAGTGACTTTAAACGTCCCTATTTGAATTGGGAACGTCTAAAACTATTCAAATCTCACTCAGAATTACAAAAAGGCCACCGCATTTATTTTTTACATCCCTTTTTTAAAAAGGGACGTTCTTTAGGGTCGTAAAATCAATATTTTGTAGTAGTGTCATCCGAACATATACAGTTTTCCCAACTTCTAACGAAAACCAACTACCAAATCCAAATGCCCATAAGGAATTCTTGCCGCCCCTAGTCGCTTGCTCCTTCCTTGAGCGACCTGTACTGTCTAAAATGTTAGTAGGGGAGGGTGAGATTCGAGAGAATCCCAACAGGAAACAATACCAATATGCATGCAAGATAGGTGTTTAATGCATGACATGCTTGCATTACATTAACTCATGATCACAAAATGACATATTTGCGTGCTCAATGTTTCAACTACATACTCATGGCCATAGTATAAATAGAAACAGAGCTTCAGTCATTCATATATGTTTCACATTATCAAGTAAAGCAATAACATGCATCAATACACAAACACAAATATCAATACATGCAGGAGAGGTAAGTTCCCTACACTTATTTTTCCACGTGTTCGATCTCCAGCACAGCTTACTCACGATCAGACGAACATCGAACCATGATCAGGGTGAATATCGAACCCTATAAACCAAAACATGGACATAGGGTTATTCTCTTTTCCAAATTCTCATTTTCATAACATTTATAGTTGGTTACCATTCATGACCTTTAGGTGGCCAATCAAAGCCTAAACACATGCCTAAAGGCTTGGGAAAATACTTGACCAAAGTCCATCTTCGGAAATCCGAAATGTCATTTTTGGAGGTTGGCCGTGGCCAACAATAGGTCAGAAATATTTGGGCCGCGGCCCAGAGTCCTTCTGGCCATGAGCAAGAAAATCCTGTTTCTTGGCTGAACTTCAAAAAATCATAACTAATTCTAGAAAAATAGAAATGAGGTGATTCCAATGCCAAATGAAAGATATTTAAGTCCACTTCATAGGAAAAATATGGACCATTACTAGAAATCACCATGAAATTTTAGAATTACACAAAACTGAACACTGCTCCAAAACAGAGTCCAGTTTCCATCCCAAACGTTGGACAGCCATAACGCCCAGTTCACAAAACGAAATGACACAAATTATATGTCCATTTTGAAGCTTGGGATGTGGACTTTAAGACAGGAAAGTTTCATAACTTTTAGATACCATTTGGTCATTCACAACTTCCATGCAAAATGACTGCCCAGAACAAAGTTCACACTTGACAGATTTGCAATTTTTCTACCAAAGTGTCCAATGGCTCCAAAATCAACAACCAAACCTATTCCCATATAATTTTCCACAAGGAACAAATGGCAACCTCAAAATGACCAAAATCACAACCTATCAACATGCCCTGTTTTGACCAATACGCAAAACCAATACAAAGGTGCCAAACTTTACATTTAAGCTTCAAGTCAATTCTATCAATTCAAAACACTAAACAAGGCACCATTTCCATGACAACAACATACCATACTCCCCATGACCCTAAATCACGAAAATTAGGGCAAATTTTCCAGAAATTGAAGGCCCAACCAGTGGCCATAAAACTTATATGAAAGTGAAGCTTTCACTCACCTCAACAACTTTTCCAAAGAGGTTCTTTAGTTCTCCAATCTTTAGATTTCCTTGTGTGCTCAAAACACCACCAATGGAAAATCTAAAACCATGAAAGTGAAGCTTTCAACACAAGGAACAACTTTATAGAAGGGAGTTTTGGCATTAGAGGTCAAGATTTCACCTTTCTTAAGCTTTCCTTCTTCCTATTTGGTCTCCAATGGCGAAAATGAGAGCTTGGAGGGAGAGAGAAAGAGTTTTGAGATGATGATGATGATGAAGCATGGCAGAATTTATGTCCCCATGCCTTTCATGCGTAGAAAGAGAGAGGCAGAGAGAGAGAGAGAGAAATGATATTAAATGCAACATTTGACTTTTTCCAACACTCAAACATCACCTCATCTTGCCAAGTGTCACCATTTCATTGACTCTCATAAAATAAGTAACCAATTAGTTACTCTAATCACTCCATTAGCCATTTGGTCACACATCTCATTTCTCCTTAGTTAGTAATTAATCTCTCCATTAATCACTAACTTATGACCATTCTTTTAAATTTCTCACTAATTATGACACATTTATTTAAATTGCCACATAACACATAATTAATTCTTTTCCTCTTCTTTATGCGCCATTTACCCCTATTTTAGCCCAATTAATTATTTTATCACATAATTATACTAAAATACAGGGTGTTGGGCATTCCCAATAATTGATTCATGTCTTAAATTAACTTTAATCCCCAAATTATTTTCAATAATTGTCATTAGCCCTTAATCAAAATTTGGGGGATTACAACGTTCTTTTAAATGGATGAATTGCACCAATAAACTATAACACTAGAACATGAAAGAAGGAAATCAATTAAAGTTACCTTTATTTTCTCTAAATAATTCTTCCTCTTCATTCTCCCTCCAAGAGTCATGTCCCTCAAGCTCTCTCCAACCCTCCAAGTGCCTACTTGTTTGAACTTTTTAAAAGTACTTTTATAGCAACCAAGGTAAATATATGAGAGGAGTTTTATCTCAGCTTATGAAAAAATGTTAGATAAAGTACTTTTTTTGAGATTGCCAAATGAATACGAAGTGTCCTGTGAATTACAAGAAAAATGAGGGGGGAAAGACTTTAAAAAGCTAATAAAAAAGGATGGCAGCACTTATTTCATAAAAAACGAGCTAAAACGTACCACATCAAGGTTAACTATTTCATGAGGAAAAACATTAGTAGATGACACAATCGTCCCTAGTAAAGGACTTTATTTCAGTAAATTCCCTTGAATGAGGGAAATTTCATTTAAATCCCAAGGGTCTTAATGGAATTAAAATTTGAACAAACAATTTACAATGAACCTTTTGTGATTTACAACCTGTACCATTCCATATGTACAGCTACTTTTTTGAAATTTAGAAGTGAAAAAAAATTATAATCTTAAGTTAGTTTCTTTCAATTAAACAGCTTTATTTACAACTAATCTGTTAGGGGCTGTCTGAGGTATATGTCACAATATCCTTCAAAATTTACTATTCATTTGCAACAAAATATTTACTCGATTTTTTCTTTCTTTTTTGTTTTGGTACACTGAACAAATTAATATACAGGAACTCGTTTAATTTCGAAATTACATTAAGGTGGAACCTATTACTGAAATATAATATTCACCAATTTCCAAACACTCTGAATTCCAAATATATATACACAATAACAGCCCTATCTCTCTTACAAAGCCCACACACTCCCACATGCCCTTACCTTAGCTCATTAGATAATGGCCCATTAATTACAGGTCCAGAACACCTATATCATATTTACCATCACACTATGAAATTTACAAGAGATAGAATGAGAAAATATTTGCAACTATCATGCAAGAGTCTGGACGGCCTTATGGAAGCTTAAAGTGCAGCCGAAGATCCGCTCCTTTATATGGAGAGTTTTGAACAAGGCGGTGGTTACTAAAGAAGCTCTTTACAGAAGGAAGTGCTCAACAGTCAACAGATCCATTTTGTCCAACATGTGGAGAGAAGGTCGAAACAATGGAACATCTCCTATTCCTTTGTAACAACTGGGCTCGTGTTGCTTGGTTTGGATGCCCTTTGGGACTGTTAGTAGATCCTTACAATTTGAAGAATGTGATTTTCTGGGTACAGGAATTGTTATTGTCTGATGCCTCTGATATGGATTTTAGTAGAGCCTATGCTGCTACCTTATGCTGGTACTTATGGAAACTAAGATGTAAGAAGGCTATTGAAGCAGAAATCCCTGACCCTACAACTGCTATTATTCTGGCAAGCCAGTGTATACGGAATTACCATGAAGCCTTTGCAAGCCCTCAGATCACAATTCCGAAGGCTACCAAAGCTGATCATCGGTGGAGGAATTCGTTGGAACCTGCTGTCAAATTAAATTGTGATGGGGTATAAAGTGCAAAAAATGGAAGAGCAGGTATTGTTATCATTTGCAGAGATGCAAGAGTGGTCTTTTTAAGAGACTGGGCAGACAAGGTAATAGCAAATTCTGCTTTTAATGCTGAGCTTGAAGCAGTGAAGAGAGCTATCCTGAATTCCTGATGGCTCTACTATGGGAAGCAACGCCAATAATCATAGAATCACATTGCGAAGTTCTCGTTGATGCACTGAATTCAAGGAAATTATCTGCTTGTCCATGGCAATCTCACGGTTTGCTACTTGACATTTTCGACATGATTGCTGATCGGAGTTCGATCTCATTCTCTTTCACACCACGTGAAGGTAATGTTGCTGCAGATTACTTGGCAGCTGTAGCTTTAAAGGAGCTGTGACCTAATGGTCTGATCTTGGTATCTCCACCTCCTCTAGCCACTATCATACTTCGTGAAGCAGATGTCAGTGTATGTATCTCGTAGTCAAGACCAGTGTGTTCTGGAGGAAGACACGGAAGGAGTTGGATAATGTTAGACACTACTCCGGTCATAATTATAAGACAAAATTGACTTTTTTTAGAGAGATTAAGGAATCTAAATAAATTACTTGATCATATCATATGTTATGTATTCTTAGATTATATATCAGTTTATTTGTCAAACTAATTAGTTTGGAGAAAAAAATAAAAATATAAATACTCTAAAATAATTTAATTGGCTTCCTTAATCTCTCTAAAAAGTCAACTTTGTCTTATATTTAGGATCAAAAAGAGAGTACTGTTTTTCATTCGCTTATTGTCGTTGCTTTTGCTGTTTTGATGTATTTCCCTGTTAAGACTTTTCTCCACTAATATGAATTATATTTCACTGGTTAAAAAAAAAAAAAAAAATTCAACCATCTGCATTAAATTTACTATTCATTAGCAAGAAGATTAACTGGTTTTTTTTTCTGTAAATGAAACCAATCCATTTACAAGATCCCGTTTGAGATTCACAACAATATAATATCATATTCACAATCACCTCTTTGAAATTTACAATTGGAAAAATCAATATCTGAACCTAGTTTCTGTCAATAAGACAATTCCATTTATAAATACCCTATTAGGATTTTCAACTTCATGATAATAAATTCATTGCTTCCCTATGTAAACTCTTCTAATCATGTATGGAATAAAAAATACTTCATTTTCACAAAAATTCACTCGACAATTGGATTATTATAACATACCAAATTTTGGGCCTAAAAATTGAATAATAAGTCTGAATTAAGTAAACTATTAAACCCAATTGAGCCAAATGTCTTAGGCATATCATAAGAAAAATACTTAATATAATTATTAAAATTATTTATGGGCCTTGAAAATTGACGAAAAATTATAAAATTCAATTTTAGGGATTTAGAGAAATTATAAAAAGGTTTAATTCCCCAAAAGTGGCCTAAATGATTTTAAAGTTGAATTTTGGGAATTAAAGGTCTATTATCCCGAAAATTCAAGGAAAAATAATTAGAGGTAAATTCTTAATGTGAAAATTTTAGAGATGATATTTTATATTGTAAAGAAGCTATTAAGTTAGTAAATCTTGATAAAACGTCCCAGATTATTTTCTGGAAATTATTTGGGGATTTTGGTACCATAGATAAGGGTATAGTAGTAATTTCCCTTCCCCTCAAAACTGGAACTGGGCATAATCCCAAATTGAGGAGCCCAAAATGTGCTGCATCAGGTCCAAAAGAGTGGAGCCGGATATTTTAATTTTGGTCCAAAGAAAAAAAAGAGAAGTGTAGTCTAAAGATTATGTAGTAAGCTTGCTTGTGGGAAAAAGAGAGAATAAAATAACTTGTACCTTTCTCTCTATAACACCTCAGCAGCATCCCCTCCTCACCATTTGATCTTAAACACAGAAGAGAGAAACAAATAGACTGAGAGATGAGGAGCCAGAGGACGCGACACCGAGGAGGAAGAAGTGGAAGAGAAGGTAGTTCAGACATTCAAACTTGGATTTAGGCTGAGATAAGTACGTAAAACTCTATTCCAGCTCTCTTTTTTCTGATTTTGCTGTATCTTGAATGAGAAATCAAAGGCTGACAAGTGACAATTCTGGTTGAAAAGGGGGAAATGATGGAACCGATTGTAAATCACAATAAAGTGTTATGGGAGGGTGAATAGAGGTTAATGGACTTGTTTTATATATGGATTGCATGTTGAAGAATGCGTGTGGGCTTATGTCTTAGTAACTTTTTTTAAAAATAACTAAAAATTGTAATGTAAGATGTAATCCTGGTTCACCACTTGATGGGCCTTTTATTAATTATCTAACAACTAAATATGATGATTGGTATAAAAAACAATAAAAAAATTGATCTTTTAATTACCAACTACTTTTTACAAATGAAAATTTAATTGTTCTAAATTAATTCTTATTAGAATTTTTCTTGAAAATATGAAAATGGAATTAATCAAATGAGAGGAACAAGAAAATCAATAATGGAATCAGCAATATTTCATGAAAATTGCGCAAAAAAATTTCAAATAATTATAGGAGATTAATCATTCTAGCTTTAAACAACTCTAAGGGTCACTCTTAGACTATGTCTAATTTAAATTGATTAATACTAAACCACCTTATATATTAATCTTTCTAAATTATGTTGATTAAGCACTCTAGCAATGAAATGAACTTAAAAATCGTATTTAGCTTTTAATCCAATAACCTGCCACCTCACATTACCCCTTGAGTTTTCCATTAATCTTAATTTAACAATTGACACCTATATGAAAAATCAAGATTAATGATACTAAAACCCAATGCTAAACACAATTAATAAATCTATATTCAATAAACCAATGCAAACATATAGCACCATTGATTCACTAATCAAGCCACATTAAAATTAGCACAAAATATTCACAAAATCATCAATTCAATGACTAACCAGTACAAAGAATTGATAATTAAGCTAATTAAACACAATGTTAAGTTCCTAACAAAGGTTCAAACTACATTCAATCTCCAAATACATAAAAATAAATCAGTCCAACATTATAAAATTCATCATAAGACCTAGTAATCACAAATAAAGAGTAGAAATAGAGAAATGGAAGAGCGAAAATTCCCTTTGAAGCTCTAAGTTCAAGTAATTGCCTCTTACTACAAAGAATTGGGAGAATTTCAGCCACTCATTTCTTTGACAACAATCACAGCCCCCTCACAACCCAACCTAGATAATCCAAAAAACAAATGTGAAACTAAAATCATACAACCCTCACCGGAAAATCACAACAACCACTGGAAAGCACACAACCTCACTGGAAAATTACAAAGATGAGCCAACGGTGCTCCGGAATGACGGCAAAGGTCGATGGTGGTCAAAACGAAGAAAGAAGAGACAGTGAAAATGGCGAGGCAGTGGTGGTCGACATTCTGCTCTGTCGCGGCTGGGCTCTTTGTTATGGTGAAGGAGAGAGATAAAGGTGGAATGGTTGAAGAAGGTCACCGGAAGTTTACCACTGATCTACTTCTCGATCCCACTCTCATCTTATTCCAGCGCTAAAGCTCTGCGATTTCTCTGATCTGGTCCTCTGAAAGGCGTCGACGTGTGTGAGGATAGAAGGGGGCTAGCGTAGGTGATGATGGTTGGTGTGGGGGTGAAGGTAGAGTCGAAGGAAGGTGAATGGTGGTGTGAAGTAAAAAGGAAGGGCAATGAAGGTGGTCTTTTCCAGAAATCTCATCGTGGCATTTTTAGAGCTTCAACACACACAAAGAAGGTGCTCGGGCTTTCTCACCATTCCAAAATTCTTGGTCCAAGGGACAAAAATTAAAGGTTTGAAAGTTTTAGGAGGAACTAAACTGCAAATTTATAACTTTTTGTGGGTATAACTGTAACCCCCTACTTTGATAATCGTAATTAAGATTCGAAAATGCGTAATTTAAATGAATTAGAGACCGACGGATACATTTTTCTTAAATTTCTTTTCTAAAATTCGTTCAACATGGTCTCAGATTCATCTTCCGAATCTAATTACTCTGCGCAGTTTAATCTCATTCATACATATTAGAGTGTACAACAAAATCCCAGCAACCCTCGGGTTTCAGATACATCTATATACACTAAGGTTTATAGTTTCTTGTATAGGGGATTACACAAAATCATTCCATATATATACAATAATCTCAAATCAAAATGGATAACTAAAAACCAATGCATCAAAGATCTCTAAAGAGTCCTAGCCGCTCTTGGTTGTCTGCTTCCCTTTAGAGTCACTTGCCTTGCTGTAGGTCAGTTAATGGAAAAACCGAGATTCAAAAGAATCTCAGTAGTAACATTCCACTCATACAATATATAAGCACACAGCATATAAGTAAATCACAATAGCAACAACAGCAGCAGCACAAAGATATATGGCTTTCACCACAAACGACAGCACTCACGGCTATATACACGATGCGATAGCTTTCGCTGTAATCACAATCACGATAGCTTACACTGTAATCACAATAACGACAGCTTGCACTGTAAACGATACCTATCACCGACTGTAACCGCAGAAGCATAAAAAATCATCACAAAATAGTGATACAACACACATATAGTGCATTACACATAGCATAAGAGAGAGAGTCACTACCTTGTTCTTTCCAAATGTGCTCTGGCACAGGTCGTTCACGATCAGGGCAATGTCTAATCCTACAATTCCAAATGCACCATTTAGACACTTCCATAGTATTTATGGGGGTTATATGAGTCTATAATGAAAATTCATAAAAATGCCCCTGAGGACTTGGCCCGACCCCGCCTCCAGCTGCACTTTTTCCGAAATTCTAACCTGAGCTAACCTAACATATTTCTGCCCCAAAAATCTATTTCCGGACTTAGAATTATCAAATTCAATGTTAAATTACAAATTTACCCTTGGCAGCCCCACTTTAAGGGCTTTAGGGTTGTTTTCATAATTATGTTTTTTCGGCCTTTTCTGAAGAAGTGACCAACTGTAACCCCACCTAATTTTCCCTCTTGAACGCAATGAAACCATCAAATCATTAAAAATCCAACTTTAAGACCCATTTCTAGAGCTGGCCAAAATTTATGTGTTCTCCGTGGAAAATTGGGGTTTTACGATTTCGGCTCCGTAAACGTATTCATTTCTACTCATAGCCACTTTATTAACTATTACATTAGGTTATAACTACCATTTGAACCAAAATTGGGCAGCATAACCCTTAGGCAACTCAATTCTCAAAATTTAAAACTAACGGCAATCCAGCGAAATTTCACCGATTAAATTGCCTACAGCAGCCAGAATAGTTAATATACGAAGTTTTGGAAGTTACCTCAAGCTCCCACAAGCTTTTCCCAAATATGGCTGAAAACCCTAGGTGTTCCACAACAGATTTTGAGCTTCCAAACCTTAAAGAACAAAGAGGAGTAACTTAGGGTTGGAGTTATACGCGTTAGGAGCTAAATCATCGGAGAAATCAGCTTACCTTGTAAGATTTCTTCTCCTTTCTCTCTCTAAAAATCTGAACGTTCTCTCTCTCTTTCAGATGCTGTTTTGTGCGTGAAATGCTGAATGAAGAAGATGAGAATGATATATTATAATATCATATATCATTTTAATGATTTATGGAATTTTCCAACAATTCCAAAACTAATTTTTATTACATAACTTCATACATTCATGTAACCATGCCATCATGTACAACCAATATTTCCTTATTTATGCCACATGTAGGAGACACCTAGGGGTCCCTCCCTATGGTCTCAATTGGCTTTACAACTTGTTTCAGTTACGTATACACGTAAAGTCTCAATTTTGGTCAAAATTGCATTTTTTCTCAAATTTTTCATAAATTCATATTAAATTGACCAAAATATTCTAAATATATTTTTCCTTTTATTTTCCTTAATTAATTCAAATTATCTTCAATTAATCGGAAAATAATTAATTTTGGGATAATTTGGCAAAATTACGATTTTGCCATTACCTTTCTAATACAATTTCTTCTCTTATTTTTCTTTGGCCAATTTCTATCTATTTTTGGACCAAATATTTTCTGTGATATTTCTTAATTTTTGAATCTTAACATTGGGCTTTTTAAATCACCCAAATTAATTCCATATTCATTTTTGCCTAATTTCTCATGAAATTGAACATTTATCAAATTCATAAATTCCAAATTCATGAATATTCACCATTTTATTGAGTTTTCCAAATAATTACAATATATTTGGTGAATATAAAATTTGGGGTGTTACAATAACAGTGGGTTTCAAAACTTTTGGACTTTTTTTTTACTTTTCTCTGGTTTCTTTCTTCATTAACACACAATTTCCATAAATTCTAGGTTCTTTTCTGTAATTTTACCCAAACTGATCTACAAAGAAAATAAAAAAAATGTAACACCTTATGTTTCAAAAATCAACCTTAATTTCATATAATAAAAATATGACATTTTCGCCCTTTTCAACCTTAATTTCATGCAAACACCTTTAAGGCTTTAATCACAATTAGTTAAAAAAGAGACATTTTAAACTTAATTATTATGACAAAAACCCTAAGCAAAATATGAAAATATATAATAAAAATATGAATTTGTCACATGTGGGAGATGCGAAGGAAAGAAGGCTGACCCAACCCTCTGCCCCTGTTTCGATAAATAATGTGTTGGGTTCTTTGTAAAACAAAATGACGAGAGAAGCATGTACATATGTATATGAGTGAGTGAATTAATAGCATAATAGGATGGATTTTGAGGTTCTAAATTATTCATCTATGCTGTTTGTTATCTCTGAATTGCTAGCCACTATTATAGATGGCTAAAATTATGTTTAGGATTATTAGAACGATGATCTAAACGCTAATATGAAAAGCTATAAAATTCTGGATTAAAAACAAACTATTTGGAGTGGTTAAGAATTATATAAAGCTGAAAGTATATAGGGCTGACTGTTTGGTGTTTCTATAAGTTTAGGTAAGCACTTCATGTGTTTTGGTTATGTGTAAAGGTGTTTGCAATTTGTGGGGCTCAAGTTAACTAGTCAAAAGTGACGAAAACACATATTTAACACCTGAACTTTTAGATGATAAATTTGTGATTATGGAAGCATATAAATACACACATAGGTGGTTATGACGGAACTTTTAGAAGCTTAAAAAGCTAGTTGCTGTTTTGGAGTCCTTAAGCATAAAAAGAAAGAGCATACTATAGTGATGGAAAATACTCGCTGATTGTATGGTCTGTATACTTGATTTTTTTTATAAGTTGTGGAAGCTGAAAATTGCAATAAATATTATTTTTGTTGCCTCTACATGTTTAGTAACTGATTCATGAGGTTTAAAGTTTATATAAAAGTGTGATAAGAATGGTTTAAATGTTAGTCATAAATCTTGAAGTTTTGAAGGTGGAAATTGAAGAGGCTTTAGTGTTTTCTTCAGACTTCTAAAGTAGGAGTTAATTGTTCTAAATTGAGAACTTTAGTATATCATGGTTATAGAGGTTACTTGGCAATGATTGAATTTGATTTTGTTTGATGATGCTGCTAAAAGAACAAAACAAATAGGATCAGTGACTGTTTGATGCTTCTTTGTGCTAAGTAATTATCTTAACCAAATAATCTGCGTTAAGAAACAGTTTAGTGATGATTTCAACAATGATATAAGTCTGGAAATATTTTCAGGAATTAAAGAGAAGGGCCTATTTGAAATTATTCTGAGAATTCTGGTTGAAAAGGGGGACATGATGGAACCGATTGTATATCACAATAAAGTGTTATGGTAGGGTGATCGAATAGAGGTTAATGGACTTGTTTTATTGATTGCACGTTGAAGATAGTGTCTGTGGGTTTATACCTTGCTAACTTCTTTAAAATTAATTAAAAATTATAATATAAGATGCAATCCCGGATCGTCATCTGAGAGACCTTTTATTAATTACCTAACAACTAAATATGATTATTGGTATAAAAAAAAATAAAATAATTTAATCTTTTAATTACCAACTACTTTTCACAAATGCACAAATGAAAATTTAATTGTTCTAAATCAATTCTTATTGGAATTTTTCTTGGAAATATGAAAAGGAATGATGATGGAATTAATCAAATGAGAGGAACAAGAAAATCAATAATGGAATGAGCAATACTTTATAGAAATAGCGCAAGCAATCTTGACTTCAAATAATTATGGGAGATTAATTATTCTAGGTTTAAACAACTCTAAGAGCCACCCTTAGACTAGATCTAACTCAGATTGATTAATATCAAACCACTTTACATACTAATCTTTCTAAATTAAGCTGATTAAGCACTCTAACAATGAAATGAACTTAAAAATCGTATTTAACTTTTAATCCAATAACTGAGCCACCTCGCATTACCTCTTAATTTTTCCATTAATCTTAATTTAACAATAGTCACCTATATGAAAAATCAAGATTAATGATGTTAAAACCCCATGCTAAACACAATTAATAAATCTATATTCAATAAACCAATGCAAACACATGATACCATTGATTCACTAATCCAGCCATCTTGAAATTAGCACAAAATATTCACAAAATCATTAATTCAATTATTAACCAACACAAAGAATTGATAATTAAGCTAATTAAATATAATGTCAAGTTCCTCACAAAGGTTCAAGCTACATTCAATGTCCAAATACATCAAAATAAATCAGTTCAACGTTATAAAATTCATCGTAAGTCCCAATAATCACAAATAAAGTGTAGAAATAGATAAATGGAAGAGCAAAAATTCCCCTTAAAGCTCTAGGTTCATGCAATTGCTTCTTACTACAAAGAATTGGGAGAATTTTCAGCCACTCATTTCTTTGACAGCAATCACAGCCCCTTCACAACCCAACCCAAATAACCACCGGAAAGCACGCAACCTTACTGGAAAAATACAAAGATGAACCAACGGTGCTCTAGAATGACAACGAAGGTCGACGGTGGTCAGAACGAAGAAAGAAGAGATGGTGAAAACGGCGAGGTGGTCGTGGTCGACACTCTGCTCTGTCGCGGCTATGCTCTTTGTTATGGTGAAGGAGAGAGATGAAGGTGGAATGGTTAGATAAGGTCATCGGAAGTTTGCCACTGCACTGCTTCTCGATCCCACTCTCTTCTTGCAGCAGCGCTAAAGCTATGTGATTTATGTGTTTTCTTCGATCTGGTCTTCTGAAAGGCGCCGGCGTGTGTGAGGACAGAAGGGGGCTGGCCGAAGGCGATGATGGTTGGTGTGGCGGTGAAGGTAGGGTCGAAAGAAGCTGAATGGTGGTGTGAAGAAAGAAGGAAGGCTGACAAAGGTGGGTCTTCTACAGAAATCTTGCCGCGGCGTTTTTAGAGCTTCAACACACACGAAGAAGAAGGTGCTCGGGCTTTTTCAGCATTCCAGCCTAAACCCTTGGTCAAAACGTGCGTTTTGACCGAGGGACAAAAATTAAAAGTTTGAAAGTTTTAGGGGGAACTAAACTACAAATTTAAAAATTTTTGTTGGTTTTTATCTATAAGGGATTCAAGCGGCTTATCCACAGAAGTCCAGCAATCTTTCCAAGCTAACGTATTCCGGCCACTTCGCAGACACAGCCTTAGGTCTGCTTATGGGAATTTCAGCGTAAGATCTGCTTATGACGCTATCTATCATCGGCACAGCCTTAGGTCTCACAATCACTGGCAGTCGCTATGGCACTGGGGAATTCCTGAGAGAGTCAAAATTTTCTTGTGGCAAGTTTTCCATGACAGGCTTCCTACTAACGAATCAAGAGTGAGACACAACCCGAGCGTCTTAAACACCTGTCCTTTTCAGTGTGATAGTGTGGAGAGTACCCTTCATATGTTGAGAGATTGTGAGAAAGTGCAGAGAGTGTGGTCAGCCTTAACTAACCC
The DNA here is from genome assembly GCA_963855925.1 of Inga laurina. Classification (NCBI taxonomy): domain Eukaryota; kingdom Viridiplantae; phylum Streptophyta; class Magnoliopsida; order Fabales; family Fabaceae; genus Inga; species Inga laurina. Next base: position 28,542,919 of record OY979701.1, read on the forward strand.
TCTATATTATAGTATATTTTTCTCTGGTAATTTGCAGGATTGGCTCAATTTGAATCTACAACACTCACCAGGAAACAACAAGATGGCGAGATGGCCATGGCATAAAGTCTTCAGCTACACATGCTGGCTCCTTTGGAAGAACCGATGCAGTCAAGCCTTTGAAGGGTCTTCCGAAGACCCAAATGGGATAGTTCACAGATGCATATACCATCTTTCGGAAGGTGTGGAGAATGGCAGGTATCGACATCAGATTTTCCAGGTTCCGGATCGAGGTCTGCTTCATTGGCAACCTCCAGGCCCAGGATTTCACCGGCTTGATGTTGACGGCTCGGTCAGTAGGGAGGGTCAGGCTGCTTGCGGAGGTGCTATCCGGGATCACGAAGGTAATTGGATACGTGGATTTCAACAGAAGTTAGGTCATACCTTCCCAACTGCTGCTGAAATTCATGCTATCCGTCATGGACTTTTACTATGCAAGAAGCTCGGATTGAAGAAAATCAAGTTGTTCACAGACTCTCTACAGGCAGTTCACCTATTATCCACTCATTGTGATCCTGATCATCCTTTGTATGACGTTATTTCAGATACTAGATCCCTTGTTTACAGCGACTGGGAGTTGGAAATTTCCCACACCCATAGGGAAAGTATTCGTTGTGCAGACTACCTGGCAGGAACAGCGCGTAGGCTTCCACAAGACTACGTCGAATTAGGACTTCCACCATTGGAATGCATTCATCTTTTTGCTTTGGATTGTGGTTCATTATCACAAAACCATTCTGTAGGGTCTAGCCTATAGATTCTGTCACTTTCAAGCTTTGCTTGCCATTGTATCAAAAAAAAAAATTTTTTGTTGGTATAACGGTGACTTTCAAAACTTTTGGGCCTTTTTTTGTACTTTTCTCTGGTTGCTTTCTTAATTAATACGCAGTTTCGAGAAATTCTAGGTTTTTTTCTGTAAGTTTACCCAAACTAATCTACAAAGAAAATAAAAAAAAATGTAATACCTTATGTTTCACAAATCAATCAATTAAGGTAAATAATAAAAATATGACATTTTTGCCCTTTTCAACCTTAATTTCATGCAAACACCTTTAAGGCTTTAATCACAATTAGTTAAAAAAGAGACATTTTAAACTTAATTATTATGACAAAAAATCTAAACAAAATATGAAAATATATAATAAAAATATGAATTTGTCACATGTGGGAGATGCGAAGGAAAGAGGGCTGACCCAACCCTCTGCCCCTGTTTCGATAAATAATGTGTTGGGTTCTTTGTAAAACAAAATGACGAGAGAAGCATGTACATATTTATATGAGTGAGTGAATTAATAGCATAATAGGATGGATTTTGAGGTTCTAAATTATTCATCTATGCTGTTTGTTATCTCTGAATTGCTAGCCACTATTATAGATGGCTAAAATTATGTTTAGGATTATTAGAATGATGATCTAAACGCTAATACGAAAAGCTAGAAAATTCTGGAATAAAAACATAAACTATTTGGAGTGGTTAAGAATTATATAAAGCTGAAAGTAAATAGGGGCTGACTGTTTGGTGTTTCTATACGTTTAGATAAGCACTTCATGTGTTTTGGTTATGTGTAAAGGTGTTTGCAATTTGTGGAGCTCAAGTTAGTGAGTCAAAACTGACGAAAACACATATTTAACACCTGAACTTTTAGATGATATATTTGTGATTGTGGAAGTATAGAAATACACACACATAGGTGGTTATGACTTTTGGAAGCTTAAAAGCTAGTTGCTGTTTTGGAGTCCTTAACCATAAAAAGAAAGAGCATCATATGGTGATGGAAAATACTTGCTGATTGTATAGTCTGTATACTTGATTTTTTTATAAGTTGTGGAAGCTGAAAATTGCAATAAATATTATTGTTGTTGCCTCTACATGTTTATAACTGATTCTTGAGGTTTAAAGCTTTTATAAAAGTGTGATAAGAATGGTTTAAATGTTAGTCATAAATCTTGAAGTTTTGAAGGTGGAAATTGAAGAGGCTTTAGTGTTTTCTTCAGGCTACTAAAGTAGGAGATAATTGTTCTAAATTGAGAACTTTAGTATATCATGGTTATAGAGGTTACTAGGCAATGATTGAATTTGATTTAGTTTGATGATGCTGCTAAAAGAACAAAACAAATAGGATCAGTGACTGTTTGATGCTTCTTTGTGCTAAGTAATTATCTTAACCAAATAAATTGCGTTAAGAAGCAGTTTAGTGATGATTTCAACAATGATACAATTGTGGAAATATTTTCAGGAATTAAAGAGAAGGGTTATTTGAAATTATTCTGAGAGTTAGAATGTTTATATGCAAATGGAATAGTATAAAATTGAGTCCTTGGAAGTTGAATTTTCAAGAGAATACCCACTGTTTAAGAACACCATAGCTGGGAACAAGTACCTTAATTTGTTGAACTATATTCAAGACAAGTTTAAAGGTCCTTAAAATGTGTTTAGTAACAAAAGTATTAAGGTCCATAATTTTTTTTTCCTTACCCTGTTTTGGCCAGCCACTATTTTAATGTTAATGACTTAATTTTTGCTTCATTTGATGCTTCCAAAGAGTCTAGAAGGTGGAGTTGTATGCAAAAGTGTCAATAGAATTATGTTATTTCCGCATCAATGTTTGGCCTAGAGTGATCACAAAATTATGACTAGAACTTTATAATGATTAGATGAAAATGAAGCCCTCTTGCAAAATTGTGCAAAACACAGTAGGCAAAAGAGGAGGGGAAAAGGAGGAAGAATCATTAGACAAAGCAAGAAGTAGTAAAATCAAGGTAAAATGACTAAGTTAAGGAACTAAATGAATGGGTTAGAAGTTGGGGCTTTGAGAGAGATTAATTATGCTATGAAAGCATGATAAGATGAATACTAATTTGTCCCTACATGAATAATCAATAGGGTTTGATATTTGCTACCCATACCAAAGAGGAGGCAAAACAAAAGAAGCACAAGCAGAAGGAGGTAATTTGAAAGAAGAAGCAAAAGGTAGTGAAACTTACTCTTATATAGTTTGTGCTTAGCTAATTGCATGTTTATTTGCCTTAGATGCCTTTGAAAATGTAATATCTTGCTTGAGTTTGTGCCATGGCCATGTGTATTTGCTTGTAAGGTATTGTTCTGACTTAGTTATTTATGTGCCTAGTTAAATACCATTACACATTGTATATTGAGTTAATATTTTACTACTGAGATTCCCCTGAATCTCACCTCTCTTCGCCCATTTACCAATAGTTGGGGCAAGTACTCCTAAAGGAGAAAGCAAGCTAGTGGATGAAACCTAAAGGTGGAAGCTCTTGAGAAGCTTGTTTTGATTACTTTGCTATTAAAGTTAATTTTGTTTAATGGCTATTGTATGAATTTACTTAAGATCTTCATATATATATATATATATATATATATATTGGTGTGTACGTATCCTCCATAAGGAGGAGTATGAGAGCCAAGTAAAGGTCATGGTAAGTGGTATATTAAAGTATAGCTAAATATGCAAGAAGTAGGTAAGTTAGCTAGTTGTCGATTTATTGATGAGCCACGATTTTGGGAAAGATATTTGGTAGGCAAACATTTTACCAAGCTTATGAAATTTTGCAGTGTTATAGTACACATCCAGACCTTTGATACGAGTCTTAGTTCATAATATTTGAATGAGTATAGAAAAAGATAATTTTTCAAATATGACCCAGAAATCTTATATATGTTGTGTAATTCTCCCTCTGTCCAGATTTGATAAATGAGTTTTTCTTGACCAAAGGGAATAGAAACAAACCTAGATGTTACTTTTCTATCAAAGACCTTTCCAAGAGCTAAATTTTGAGCTTTGAACCACTACTTTTGAACCTAAAATGATTTAGTTATGAATTTTCCAAGTTTTAGGAAAATTCTTTATCTCATGGTATCCAATCTTTGAGAAAGAGCTTTAAGCTTTTAGCCTTTCCATGGGTACCTATTAGGGAACATGTGGTTATTGAATGTCTAAACAGCTCTGATAAGTGACCCTAAAATAAGATCTTACAATTAACATAAAGACTTCGAAGTAACATTTTCAAATTTTCTTGATATGGCTCCATACATTTAAATCATTATGTAAAATAAATAACAAGTAAAATTATATAAAATAAATAATAGTGTTCTAAATTTATTAAAACTCTTATCATTAAGCCATTAATATCACAAGGCTTTCTTAGGAAGGAAATTCACACACGAGTTTCAAAGTTGAGGAGAATGTAAAAGGTCTCACATGTGAAGTTAGAGTAAGGTGTCATTCAATTACTCGATAAGTACTATAGTGGCACGGTTTGCCATCACAATAGACTTTGGATAAGAGTTTGTCCTTGTGGCTACCTAAGTACCTAAGCCAACCTTCATAATTTCACTTATCATATATACTCACATATATTTGCGTCAATTCGTTGACAATATCGGTCAAAAAAAAATTCGTTGACAATACTCCTCAATCATAAAATAACTTCCTTTCTAAAACAACATGGGCCTACAAGAAGTGGACTATGTTAATGAAGTTGTAGAAAATAAATAGAGATGGAACAAACTATCCCTCCTCTCGTGCCTTCTTTCCTTTGGTCATGATTAGTGTTCTTATTTTCTTACCTCTATAGCTTTTCGTTTATCTTATGTTGAGAGATTCGATCATGTTTGTATTCAGAATTATCGTTAAGTATTGTTTATTTTATTGCATCGAGCTGTTTCCTACAATTAAATATTTAAGATCATAACATTTGACTCTTAACTAAAATTCCGACAAAGCTTTTAAAATAATATCTCTTATTTTAATTTAATAACAACATAGAGTGAACTCTCAAGGTTACATTAGTCAGTGCAAGGTGTTAGCTTTAGTTATAACTCTTTTCCTTCAAGCATTGCAATCGATAAACACTTGATCAATATTTTAGAATATATTCATTGAATTACTCCATATCCTATAAATCCTTTCCCCAACAACATCCATGCATGTATTCAAATTTTACCAATACTTAGAGTAACAATGCCACAATCTACATGAAAATGTGAAATCCCTAAATTTCCAATCCATCAAAACATAAGAGAAGTATTGATTTGACACAACCTTAGCCGCCTCGGGGTCAAATCACAAATTACCACGAATTAAATGCAATATAGTGCAAACAACTCGGGATCGTTCTCTTATCAAGGAGCCGATTATGAAACTAATTCCTAGTAAACTAAATAATTACAATGCAAAATGGATAGAGGTAAAACATAATTAATTGATTTCTAAAACTATGAATTGAATGCAATTTAAAATATATATTTTTGGGATTTTCAAATAAGGAGGAATGAAAGTGGGTAAGAAATGCAAATGAAGAATATGCTCTTGGAAATGATTTTCAATGGTTATCCTTGCTCAATTAAAATACTTGAAGAGTTAATACACTAAGCTTCTAAAATACCAAACCTCATTAACCAATGAGTCTAATATCACAAGAGAGGAACCCCTACCCTTGAAATGCTATTAAACCCTCTTAGTGTAATTAATTTCTCTAAGTTTCCTAAAATACCAAAGCTCAATTACCATTAAGTCTAATGCTTAAACTCATGAACCCATTTATTTAAGCATTATTAAAACCCCTTAGAGAGTGACTATGGAATAAGTAATGCATTTAGGTTCAACTATAATTCCAATTCAATCAAACTATCCAACAATACTATGTTAAATAGAGAAAAACAGTAGAATCATATATAAACATATATATAACCATATATATTGATGAGCACAAATGCTCATTACAAATTCCAAATCACAACAACTCAATCCATATAAATCATAACTAAAATCATAGTCTCATTACATAAATGAATCCCTAAACCTAAGAAATCACAAATATAATGAGTTATAGATAAAATAAACTTCCCTTTAAAGCACATGTGAGCTTAAGCCATCTCCAATTCATCTCCAAAAACACAAAATTACCTAACTACTCATGAGAATAGCTTCAAGAAAAATACTCAAACTCTGATTCAAACACCCAGCCATAAAATCACAAATTTAAATAACCAATTAGCACTAAATCAATAAAGAATTGGGGCTGGATTTTGAACTCAGAAGCAGAACAGAGATAGCCACTGATATAATGAGTTCAGAAGTATAGTAAACCACAGCCTGGAATAATGGAGATCTTGGGAAAGCTGAAAATCGCTGGAAGAATAGAAGAATGGTGGTGGCCGGTGCTGAATCTGAACAGCGTTTGGCCTTCAAGCTCTGAACCTCATCTCTGTTAATTGTGGAATGACGGATGTGGCGGTGTGAGCAAGGTGGAGAATCGGTGGACAATGAGATGAATGGTGATGGAGAGGAAATCGAAACTCAACAATGGGGAAGGAGACTCTCAGCTCACCCTCTAAAATCCTCATGGCTCCAGAGCTTCACCCACATCTCCCCCCTCATTCTCGGCCTCCTCTGTTCTTTCTCACTTGTGATTCTGAAACTTGCCGGCGACGGAAAGGATTGTGAAAGAAGTGAAGGTCGTCGGCGAGGACAATGGTGGATGACGCAAGAAGAAGAAGACGAAGGTGGTGATGAAGGGGGAAGGTCTCCGGTTCTGTTTTTCGGCACCTCTGTTCTGTTTTTATTCAACCCCACTCAGCTCTGAATCAGACCTAACGTATGCAGCCAAAACGATGTTTTCTGACGTGGACTAAACTGGCATTTTAAAAATTCTTGGGACTAATTTGATATTTTGCAAATTTGAGCCCCAAACTGCCATTTTCCATTTTTATCCCATTTTTGAAGCACCTACAATTAAAAATAATAAACCAATATCAAATTCTCTTAAGAAATTAATGATTAAATGTAATGGCAATTATTTTGACAACTTTATCCTTTTTAGTCCTAATTTCATGTAAACACATTTAATTACAATTAATCACAAAAAAGACATTTTAAGCTCAATTATCATGACAAAATCCCTAAATAAAATATGAAAATATATAATAAAATAGGGATTTGTCAATTTCCCCACACTTAGTCTTTTGCACTCCTAGGCAAAATAAAACCAAAGTTTTCAAACATATTCCTAATGTTATAATCATCAAGCTATTCAAGAATGCAATTACATAAAGATTGAATAACCACAATCCCAAATCAATTAAAGCTCATGGAAATTTTTAATGCAAAGAAATCAAATTGAACACATAACAAAACCAAGAAAGATAGACAAGATAGAGCTCTCAAGGGAAGAAGTGTTTCTCTCATCTCTCAAATCATAGGGAATTTCACTCAATTCACCTATTCTAGCATCTACCATAGGCTTGTAGAGGTTCTACTATCTCTACCGCTAGTTTTGCCATGAATCCATAGCTAAAGGGACTTTTTAGGGCTGTAATGTTGGAAAGGCTAAATGGAATAGAAAATGTAACAAAATACTATGCTTGCATCCAAGAAATTGCTAGATCACTTAGCACTACACAACTAAACTTGATTCACATATTTTGCTATAGTGCCTTATTTGTTTCTCTTTTCTTTTCTTTTCTTTTTTTCTTTTCTATTCTTTTTTCTTTTCTATTTTTCTTTTGACTATACATATGGCACTTTTTTTTTACACATACAATAATACTTTTTTTTTTTTATCATAGTGCCAGGAAGAAATTGATAGAAGATAAATAAAATCAAAATGAAAGTGAAAGGCTCATGGGGTAAATAAAGGTAAATGACGAATGGTTTGTGTTGGGTTAATGGGTTTAGAAATGAATGCCCCTATCATACTACAAATCTAAGGCATTAATGTAGCTTTGAAAAAGAACCTAGACAAATTCTAGAGATTAATTAGAGAATAGGTGAATACACACATGATGAGAAAATAGAATCAAGGCTTAAGAATCTTCCAACAAGGTTTCTCTCTACCATATGAACTTCCTAAAATCAAGCTAGGTATCCAAATTAATAAATTTGCACTAAAGACACTCCAATCACTCAATTGATCAAGCAAAGGGATTACTCAAGCTTAATACAATCATATTTGGAAATGCTTGACTTTCACAATCATCATGCATTTAAATTTTCATAAAAATATGCCAAGGAGTTGCATTAGGAAAGTGAAAATAGGGGTCCTTTAAGTACTTCACAAAACCAATTCCCAAGTTCAAAAAATTTTCAATTGTTCTCAAATTTCTTGAACAAAATATTGTGACTAGAGCAATCCCTCCCCCACACTTAATTCTTGCATTGTCCTCAATGCATTGCATAACAAGGAAGCACAAATGAAGATATAAGCAAGAGACATATGCAATGGGGATTTATTATCCTAAATCTACTATCAAAATCCTAAAAACTACATTTTCTACTAAAATGGCCTCTTCCCCCACACTTATCCTACAAACACACATACCTAACAACATAACACAAGTAATCACTAGCATGGTAGGTAAGACAAGGAAAGGAAAGAAGCAACCTGAGTTTTATGAAGGCTTATAGCTCCCCTTCAAAAGATGAAGGCGCTCTTTCTTTACTTGGAAATAGTTGCCTTGAGCATCCTTCAATGTGACCTTCCCATGGTGACAGAGGGAGTAAATCTTGAATGGCCCAACAAAATATGTTTGTCGTTCATCACCTGATGTTATATATGTAGAAGATAGGCCAATGACCTTGTAACCAACTTGAAATTGGGTCTCTTTACCATCTATTAGGAAGGGATCTTTATAGCTTTCATCAAAGACTTGGAGATATGCCAAACCAACTTGTGGTGTAGTAGTGATTGGAAGTCGATGCCTATGCCTCTTCTTGAATTGGAGTTTTGGAGGAACGGGCTCCGCTACTTCCCCTTCACTTTGTACTTTCTCCATGTCCATAGCAACCACAACCTTTTCTTCATTAATCATCTCAGTTGGAGGTTGAGATAAGACAGAGTTGATAGCACAAGGTGTAACCCCCGTTATGATCAAGGCCGGAATTAAGCGTTTAAACACGTGTAAGAATTGAATAAGAGATCCGGGATAATTAAAAATTTTTATAAAATATCTTTACAATTAGATCTCCATTCATTTCGTTCATAAAATCAGTAGGCCTGTTCGGTTTGTCACATGTATAATATCAGAGTATAAGCACAATTCCCGACATTCATCCAGGATAATAACATTAATCCAAAGGTTAATTTATACAAGGCATCATTGCCTATCTCAGTATCCATACAGGGGATTACACAAAACTATAATTCTATGATCTATTCAATATGTACATTCATCCCAAAATGATAACCATTTCAATATAAAACTAGAATATCTAACTAAGACTACCTCTGGCAGTCCTAATCGCCCTTATCCACTTACTTACTTCTTGATCCACTTGCCCTGTCTAAAATGTTATTTGGAAAGAATGAGATTCTAGAGAATCTCAGTAGCAATAGTTTACGAATATGATGCATATATACAAAGCAAGTAAACATATATCACAATGCAGCAATCAATATTCGAGGCCGGGCATACTGCCACGTCCCCTTCACTATATACAAGGTAGGGCTTTCGCCACGTCCCCTCACTGTATCTGTATTTGAGATCGGGCTTACGCCACGTTCCCTTCACTGTATCGGTATTCAAGGCTAGGCTTTTGCCACGTCCCCTCACTGTATTTAATGATTAATGCATACAAGCAATGCAATATACATGATATAAGATAAAGTGTCACTACCTTTGTCTTTCCGTTTTTGAGCGGGCACGGGCCTTCTACGCTCCCAAAAAATATCAAATCCTAAAGTCACCACTTATTCCAATACTCAGTAACTTCACAATGCTTAATTTGATTATCATTACTGTCTTTTTAACACTCATATATACCTCTAATAAAAGCCCTAAAGGGTTGGAAGAACTACCCCAGGGATCCCCTTTTAGAAGCACAAACACTGACACTTTTCACTGTTTCACTCGAGTGAAGACGACCTCACTCAAGTGATGGTACGGTCTGCACTCGGGCATTAGGAAGTGAAGGATAGCGAGTGAGCACCTGAGAGCACAAGAACTTTTCAGAGACAGGAACACTCGAGCACGCTGGACCTCACTAGAGTGATGGCCAAATGCCTCACTTGAGAACTAGAGAATGAAGTCCAGGAAGTAAGAACCCGAGAGCAAATGGAAAATTCATAGGGGAGGTGTACTCAAGCATGAGACTTCTCACTCGAGTGAGACGGAATGCTCGCGAGTATAAAGGCACACTCTTGCACTTTTGTAGAAGTGAAACACTGAAACTGAAGGAAAAACGAAGCATTTCACTGAATCACTTGAGCAGAACCCAACCTCACCCGAGTGATGTTCATCCCTCACTTGAGTGAGCCCCAGATCACTCGAGTGACTATATCAGAACCCAGAAAACGCAGACAAAATGACAACTTTCCAGAATTTCTACCAAAAGCTACCAATGAATCCAAAACCCCAACCAAAGCTATCCCCACACAAAAACACCCAAGGAATCCAATAGAAGTATCAAAACCACAAAAATCCTATTTCATTATCATGCTTTGATCTTGGTCAACAATTAACACTAAATTTCCAAAATCACTAAATTCAATTATTCAATCTCCAATCAATCCTATCTATCCATACACACTTCAAATATACCATTTCCATACCAATAACATGTCAAATGTCCAATGATCATCATTTTTCGAAAATGGCCAATAAATCCTAGAAATTCAAAACTAATACAAAGGACACCAAAACTTAGATAGATAGGTTTGTTTCACTTACATCTTCAACTTTTCTAAAAGGACTTCTTGATCCTTCAACTTTCACAATCTCTTGAAATCACAAACCAACACCAATGGACAAGCTATAACCATCAAAATGAAGCTCATCACTCAAGGAATAACTTTAATGAATGAAATTTGAGCAATAGAGATCATTTTCCCTTACCTTTTCAAACTTTTCTTCCTTCCCTCTTGCCTCTTAGTCTTTGATGGCGCTGGAAGAGTGAGGGAGATGAGAGACAGATGATAGCTTGTAAGAGATGAGGAAATGATGATTTCCTCTTGCCTATACCTCCTCCACTGAAATATAGGGAAGAAGAAAGAGAAAATAAATTTTTAAAATCCCTCTTTGACTTTCCTATGCCCTCTCTCATTCTATGAGCTTGCCAAGTGTCATTCTATTATTGGGCCTCATACAATAAGCACCCAATTAGCTTATCTAATCCCTCCATTAGTCATTTTAATTACACTTCTCATTTCCTCTTAGTTAGCAATTAATTTCTCCATTAATCACCAACTTATGGCCAATAATTCCATTCTATCAATTTTCTTTCAATTATGACATATTAGATAATATTGTCACAAATACACATTAATTCAACTTTAATCCACAATTACATTCTCAATAATCCCCATTAGTCCTTAATCAAAATTTGGGGTGTTACACAAGGCACCCTCAATGGTCCATGTTTATCATTTAAGGCACGTAACTCCTTAAAAAATTTGGACAACTCCTTCTTGGAAGTCTTCTCAGCTCTACTAACTCCTGCAAGATTATCAGAAACAAAGCCTTTCTCGAACTCATTCAGGTTAGTAGTAGACTTCACAAGCACATAATCAGTACCTAAACAGTTTGATGGCGTGGAAAAAGTGTAACCCAACTGTGAAGTGTCAGGACAGCTCACGTCATCACCATGTGAAAGAGGGAGAAAAGAAGTGTTAGTGAAATCAGTGGGTGAAGTGTGCATGTCATTATCACCATCATTCTCATCAACAAGAAAACCATCAACAAAATTAACATCATACATAGAATAATCTTCATGTGGCTGCTTTATTTGCTCATACATGTTGAAATTCAAAGACCTATCCCCAATAGACATTGTGATAGAACCCCTTTGCAAACTAATATTAGTGTTGGCAGTTCTAAGGAAGGGTCTACGTAAGATTAAAGCTCCATCCCCACGGGCATTAGGTATATCTAGCACATAAAAATCTGCAGGAAAGATTAGATCTTCAACTTGAACTAAAATGTCTTCTAAGATGTCATCAGAATACCTTATGGTTTGATCTACTAGTTGTAGCATCATAGAGGTAGGTTTCAAGGTCTTTTCTCCTAAGTCTCTATATAAAGATTTAGGCATCATATTAATTGTAGCTCCTAGGTCAAGCAAAGCCTTAGGGATTGTAGTCTTTCCTATAATGCATGGAATGGTAAATGAACCAGGATCCTGACATTTAACTGGAAGTTGTGGCTTAAACAAAGCAGACACGCTAGAGGACAATTGTACTCTCTTGTTTGGTTGAAACTTTCTCTTATGTGTGCACAACTCCTTAAGAAATTTGGCATACTTAGGAATTTTCTTAATCAAATCAAGCAATGGTACATTCACTTCAATCTTACTAAACATATCAAGCAAGTCATTATCTTGTTTCTCATCAGCCTTTCTTTGACTAGCTAAGAAAGAATGAGGAAAAGGAAGATCATGAATGTTTACCTCATTACCTTTGAGTGGAAGCTCGTAGTTGGATGACTTCTTGGCTCTTTCATCTTCTTGTGCAATCACCTCTCGCTTTTGCTTTTGATCTTATGTTTATGAAGTCTTCTCTAAGGGTTTCTTCTCTTGCTTGCTCTCAGAATAAGGAGCTTCCTCTTCAAAAGTTTGAGAAAACTCATCATTTTCTTGCAATTGAGAGGGTTGAGGAACTGACAAAGATTTTATTTGTGCCCTTGTCTTGCGCCTCTGATAAGTCATTATTGGTTTAGGAGTCATATCATGAACCTTATCATCTCTTGGAGGTGGATCCACTATGATTTCCTCATCCACTTCCTCATCACCATCATCCTTAAACCCAACCGTTTTCCCACTTCTCAAGATAAAAGCATTAAGAGATTTAGGATTTATGACTGTATTAGAAGGCATAACACTACTAGACTGAGCTTGCTTGTCATTAATGCCATCTGAAAGTTAAGTGACAAAGGAATTCAAGTTAGCAGACTTAGTCTCCCGTTACTTTATTTTACATTCCAAGCTTGCAAATCTTTCTTCAGTTATAGCATCTGTCTTTTTCATATCATCATGCATAGATTGGACACACATGAGAAGTTGTGAGATGCAGTCATCATTGTTTGGAACATAAGGTTGAGTTTGCAAAGCTTGAGAAGTAGAAGCCTTGTAGGGAGTAGGTTCATCATTACGCCACCGGAAGTTTTGATGAATTTTCCAATCTTCATTGTAGGTGTTGGAATTAGGATCCCACTTAGAGTTTGGTCTCCCTTGATACATAGCATTAACTTCCTCATGGCGGTTAGGACATAAGCTTGTAATGTGCATTACAGAACCACAACTACCACAACTAGATGACACAATAGCTTGTGAAAAAGGAGGAGGAGTAACTTGTTGAACACTCAGATTCCGAAGCTCAGATGTAATGAAAGAAAGTTGGGAAGTGACTCTGTCCATCTTAGACTCAAGTGAATCTATTCTCTTGTTGGAACCAATATCATAGACTCCTCTTAGCTCTCTCACATTGTATTATTGAGTGTTTCTAGCTTTTGTTCGAATTTGAGCCCATGCCTCAGTAGCAGTGCAATCTTCTAAAGAACCTCCAGCTGTGGCATCTAGAATACCCTTCTCATTAGGGAGAAGACCATCATGAAAGTATTTAATCAACTGTTCATCACCAATTTGATGGTGCGGGCACTGATCTAGAAGCTCTTGAAACTGGCTCCAATATTCATAAAATGACTCTAAAGGATCTTGTTTGACAGAATAGATCTCCTTTTTAAGTTTTGCAATCATTGCATCAGAAAAGTATTTATCCAAGAAAGCTTTCTTCAAATTAGTCCAAGAATAAAGAGCATCATTAACATTTCTTGGTAGCATCAAGTACCAATCTTTGGCCTTCCCTTCCAGAGTGAAATAGAACGCCTTGAACAACACATCATCTAAATGAGCACCAATGGGCTTCATATTGGAGCAAGCTAAGTGTAAAGCTTTGAAGTGGTTGTAAGGGTTTTCCTTTTCAAGTCCATGGAAACGAGGTAATGAAGCAAGCAAATGTCCCTTAAGCTCAAAATTGACCTCAAAGTTAGGGCATGTAACACTGAAAGGATCATAAGTCATGTCAGATCTTGTGATATCCCTTATGGTTCTTTTCCTTGGTCCACCATTACCATCACCATCCATATTTGTACATTGAAAAACACTATCACTTAGATCAATACAAAAGTCAATGATAGTGCCAAAATTGTCTTACACACAAATTCAAGGAAAATATATGAAATGGAATGAGTGCAAGTGTGTGTGAGTATGTATAATGTGTATGGACAAGAAGAAAATTGGCAATTGTATTGTCAAAATGCTCATTATTCACATGAAAAACTATATCACTAACATTGTAACTTGGAAATTGGAATCATGCACTCAAATAGCATCAAAAGAAAGTTATCCACAAATAATTCAAATGCAATGACATCACTTCACATCAACCAAATACAAAGCAAGCGAAATCAATTAAAAGAAATGCACATACACATGCAAAAACAAAAGAAAATAAAGATATTTATTGGTATTTATTCAAAGTTTACTATACAAGATGCAAAATACTATGGTATGCTAAAGAAAACATGCAAAATAAAAAGCTAAAATGCAACCTAAACTATGACTAAGTATGTAAAAATCCTAAAGGCTCACCCTGGTAAAAAACACTTGACACTTAGTTACTAAGACACTAATTTCTTGGCTTCCTGGCAACGGCGCCAATGATTTGACACAACCTTAGCCGCCTCAGGGTCAAATCACAAATTACCATGAATTAAATACAATATAGTGCAAACAACTCAGGATCGTTCTCTTATCAAGGAGTCGATTATGAAACTAATTCCTAGTAAACTAAATAATTACAATGACAAATTGATAGGGGTAAAACATAATTAATTGATTTCTAAAACTATGAATTGAATGCAATTTAAAATATATATTTTTGGGATTTTCAAATAAGGAGGAATGAAAGTGGGTAAAAAATGCAAATGAAGAAAATGCTCTTGGAAATGATTTTCAATGGCTATCCTTGCTCAATTAAGATACTTGAAGAGTTAATACACTAAGCTTCTAAAATACCAAACCTCATTAACCAATGAGTCTAGTATCACAGGAGAGGAACCCCTACCCTTGAAATGCTATTAAACCCTCTTAGTGTAATTAGTTTCTCTAAGTTTCCTAAAATACCAAAGCTCAATTACCATTGAGTCTAATGCTTAAACTCATGAACCCATTTATTTAAGCATTATTAAAACCCCTTAGAGAGTGACTATGGAATAAGTAATGCATTTAGGTTCAACTATAATTCCAATTCAATCAAACTATCCAATAATACTATGTTAAATAGAAAGAAACAGTAGAATCATAGATAAACATATATATAACTATATATATTGATGAGCATAAATGCTCATTATAAATTCCAAATCACAACAACTCAATCCATATAAATCATAACTAAAATCATAGTCTCATTACGTAAATGAATCCCTAAACCTAAAAAATCACAAATATAATGAGTTATAGATAAAATAAACTCCCCTTTGAAACACATGTGAACTCAAGCCATCTCCAATTCATCTCCAAGAACACAAAATTACCTAACTGCTCATGAGAATAGCTTCAAGAAAAATACTCAAACTCTGATTCAAACACCCAGCCATAAAATCACAAATTAAAATAATCAATTAGCACTAAATCAATAAAGGAATTGGGGCTGGATTTTGAACTCAGAAGCAGAACAGAGATAGCCACTGATATAATGAGTTCAGAAGTATAGGAAACCACAGCCTGGAACAATGGAGATCTTGGGGAAGCTGAAAATCGCCGGAAGAATAGAAGAATGGTGGTGGTTGGTGCTGAATCTGAACAGCGTTTGGCCTTCAAGCTCTAAACCTCATCTCTGTTAATTGTGGAAGGACGGATGTGGCGGTGTGAGCAAGGTGGAGAATCGGTGGACAGTGAGATGAATGGTGATGGACAGGAAATCGAAACTCAACAATGGGTAAGGAGACTCTCAGCTCACCATCTAAAATCCTCATGGCTCCAGAGCTTCACCCACATCTCCCCCCTCATTCTCGGCCTCCTCTGTTCTTTCTCACTTGTGATTCTGAAACTTGCCGGCGACGGAAAGGATTGTGAAAGAAGTGAAGGTCGCCGGCGAGGACAATGGTGGACGACGCAAGAAGAAGAAGACGAAGGTGGTGATGAAGGGGGAAGGTCTCCGGTTCTGTTTTTCGGCACCTCTGTTCTGTTTTTATTCAACCCCACTCAGCTCTGAATCAGACCTAACGTATGCTGCCAAAACGCTGTGTTCTGACGTGGTTTAAACTGGCATTTTCAAAATTCGCGGGACCAATTTGACATTTTTGAACTTTGAGCCCCAAACTGCCATTTTCCATTTTTATCCCATTTTTGAAGCACCTAAAATTAAAAATAATAAACCAATATCAAATTCTCTTAAGAAATTAATGATTAAATGTCATGACAATTATTTTGACAATTTTGTCCTTTTTAGTCCTAATTTCATATAAACACATTTAATCATAATTAATCACAAAAGAAACGTTTTAAGTTCAATTATCATGACAAAATCCCCAAATAAAATATGAAAATATATAATAAAATAGGAATTTGCCAAGTATAAAGCATTAACATCGATGAACCATGTAGATTTGAAGCAAAGAAAAGATTTGGAAAATACCAATAAGAAGGAGTCCAATTCCTTCCATTTTTTTTTTTCTATCAGAACCATGCAACTATTCCCCTGTTCACAAGTTTAGAAGGGTGAAGGAAGACAGTGAAAGATCAAGACATATAGGCATGAACTTATAGTGGCAATGGAGGAAGAGATTTATTGAATAACCTGTTATTTATAGAAGAAATTTGTTGCTATAATCTATGTCTTGGTTTATGTTGACGACATTCTAATTACTGTTTCCTCTACCTCTGCTGTTTCTGAATTAGTTGATGCTTTAAGTTCAACTTTTCCTGTGAAGGATTTGGGATTACTACATTATTTTTTGGGTGTTGAAGTTCATTCTGTTAATTCAGGCTTAATTCTTCTCAACATAAATACATCCTTGATTTACTTGAGAAAGCAGATATGTCTAGAGCTAAACCTGTTCCAACACCTATGGCTTCCTCAACTCAGCTTTATGATGACTCTACAAGTCTTGATTTTCCCAATCCTAGCTTTTATCATAGCATTGTTGGAAGCTTGCAGTATCTTACCTTTACTTGCCAGATTTAGCATTTGCTATTAATCAAGTCTGTTAGCATATGCACTGCCCTAAGGATTCTCATTGGACTGCTGTTAAGAGAGTTCTTCATTATCTAGGGGGTAATAATGTTATCCTACTATAACGAAGATGGTGTTTGAGTAAATTTTATATTTCATATGTTTGAGTACATACAAAAAAGGACATATCACATCGAAACATATATACCAGTGATTATCTGATTATCACACTGGTCAACTATCTAGTCAAAACAGTGCTTGTCAACTTGAAATGCTGAAATCTGATTTATGTTATATCTTTTAATTAGGATACTCTTATGAATAGGAGTATAAGAGATGCTCTTGTTGCTGAAGAGGAATTCCTTCGCAGTCATCCTGTAAGAAAGTATCATTACTTAGTTGTTTCCAAGTGAAGCCAATTCATATGCTTAAATTTTTTAACATATGAGTGTTATTTATAGGTGTACAATAGCATAGCAGATCGTTGTGGTATTCCTCAGCTAGCAAAGAAGTTAAACAAGGTAGGGTCTTTGACATCAAAAGCTCAAAGTATATTGTATTAAGCACATGTGTTGACCAATCATAGCATGTTCTTACTCATTTAGAAGGAAACAATTCTCTTACTTCCTTTCTTTCTTGCTCTATTAGGATCTAAAACTTTACATATCGATGATATTTTTTCCCTTGGTATTGTTTAGTAATTTCCTTTCGCCACAAAAATGTGGGAAAAATTTATACTCCTGATGAGCACTGATGGAACTTAGCTAATGGTAACATGAGCCTATAATCAAGAACAAGAAATATTTAACAACATAAGTAACATGCGGTTTCCTTCTTCAAATGAAATTAGAAGATATATCTACCTCAGGGCTGATGTACCATTTGATAAGTTTAGACCTCTAAAACGCAGCATAAAAACCAAATAGCAATGAAGAACTGTGGAGAGAAGCAGAGACCTATAGAGACATATAATTGATGCCATTTGTTGATTATTATAGCCTCATCACTTGGAAAACTTTAGTAATCTGCATATTTGGGGTTATTTTTTGTAATGTCTTTTTATCTTGAAGAGCCATTCTTGCCTCTTATTGACTTCAAATCTTTTTCAATAGACAGAAGTTGTTTCAGCAAAGTATGTCATGAAGACAGACGACGATGCGTTTGTTCATGTAGATGGAGTGCTTGCTTCTTTGAATAGGGTGAACAAGCCTCATGGCTTGCTTTACGAACTCATAAATTCGGATTCCCGACCTCACCAAAGCACTGATAGCAAATAGTACATCAGCACATTTTGTTACAATTTAAATCGCCCTCCACCCCTATTTTTTCATCTACCTTCTCATCATTGCTTACAATTTTTCCTTTTTCATACCGGAGGCATCCCCCAGATTTCTCTGTTTCTCTATCTCTCTACTTCATTGAGTTGATCGTCGGTCATAGGTTCTCCATTTTCACCGATTCGCTTCCAACATCACCACTCTAGGTTTAATGGTGACATTTCTCATTGTTCTTTTTATGTTGTTTCATTGTTTTTCTACTTTGTTCTTCTTCATATATTATTTTCCATCACCTTATCTATTTTATACTCCGTGACTTTCTTCAATTGTGATTTCTAGAGTACTCAAGCCATCGATTTAAAGAGATCAAAGTTTTTCAGAGGAAACATGTCCTTTCCTTTGCTTCTTTCTACTCATCGATTTGTTTTGACAGTTAATTCAAACGGGGAGTCGTTGCCTGAGAGGTCGCTGACGAAGCAGATCCCCAGCCTTTATTTGTTCTATGCTCTTTCTCTTTCTTTCTCTTTCAGAGGCATAGAATTTCAGTGATTTGGTTATATTTAATCGAATGTCGTTTTAAGTTTCAAGTGGAATCATCTCCTGTCGGTCTCCATGCCTTCAAGTGAAAGGTATTAAAGTTTAACCATTCATGTTTAGATGATGTGCATTTTGTTATGTTTTTCTCTTCAAATTTCTATGAGATATGGCTACTATGTGAGATGGACATTTGTGGCCTTTTGGTTGCTTTTGGAAAGTTGCACGGGATGAATATGGCTAATATAGCTGAATGTTTCTTCTAAATTTTCGTTCAATCAGTTATGTTCATGATATTGTATAAAGCCATATTAGTAGCCGTATTAGTTCAAGTTTGAAGAACATGCTCTGTTGCACTGCAAGAGGATTCCTTGTGGCCTTGTGTTTATGTTTGCTTTTTAAATTGAATTGCTTGGAGTGCTGAAACTTTGATTTACTGATGTGGTTAGCATTTTTTTTTTGGCATCTGGACATGTTTATTTGAGCTTTGAGTATACTGAAGATTTGCCCTTTTGTTTGCATGGTCAACTGTTGATGGTACATTTAGCCTATGCAGCTTTCATATAGGTGTTTAGCTTAATGTTATTGCTAGAAGTTGTAAAAAATTTTGTATGGTACGTTAATAGCAGCACGTGTTAAAATCATTCCATCAACTTTTACTCAGTGTTCAAAAATATTTTTACTCAGGATTATGCAAATTGCATAGGCTACATGGAAAAATCTCAGAGATGCAATTAAGTGCCAGAGGAAGGAACAGTAATAATCATGATGATTGAAGATCATAATCATCATAGATCAACCAAAAAAAAAGCTTTGGCATGAAGGAATTACCGGCATTCATATTTCATATAATGATTATGCAGTTCTATTTCAATTAAACTT
Source organism: Inga laurina (assembly GCA_963855925.1). Lineage (NCBI taxonomy): Eukaryota > Viridiplantae > Streptophyta > Magnoliopsida > Fabales > Fabaceae > Inga > Inga laurina. The sequence continues at coordinate 28,562,841 of OY979701.1, forward strand.
ATAAACTTTTAATATATCTTGCTGCATGTAGTTTGTGAATTTCACTGAAATAATGTCAAGGAATGTGCGTTCATCCAGAAAGGAGACAAAATTTGCTCTCTAAGCTTTAATAGAGATTCCTTCTCAATACAAGGCAACCTTAGAGCTGAGATGAACGTGGGGAACAAAAACTATATGCCCTTACAAACTATTATCGTAGCGTGGGTAATGGGCAGTACACAACACATAGCAAGGTAAGCTGAGAACATTGTATAGATGATTAATAAAGATGAATTCAACTATTTCTTTCTGTCGTAGTTTATATGGAAATGCTTAAATCTACCTTAATTTTTTCATTTATAAGTTTTAAATTTTTGATAGTTAGAATCATTTCTCTTGAATATCTAATTATTATTATTATTTTTTTTTTTGCTTGCAAGATATATTTTGTGTTGTTTTAACAATAGTGTATGTAATCTTTTACCTTTCAGGAGCAGTTGGAAAAATAAATTTCTTACATTACCTTGTCTGACAATGTGAAATGTTCTATAATGATTTTGTTTTTATATTCTCTCTTTCATTTTGTTAGATTAGCTCCTGGATCAAGGTGTTGCTTTTCTTTGAGGAAAGTTGTAACCCATCTGATTCTTAGAGATGAAATGTTGGCAGCACAGAAAGTTGGAGGTTGTGAAGTCAAGTGGTGTGAGGTGGAGCATTGAGGCTAATAATATGATTTTGTACAGAGATAGCAGATGGAAGAGCGGATTTGACCAAAGCAGACTGTGCATTTCTATGCAAGAAGGACAAATTATATGGGAAAATTCAGACACTGCGATTCAGACAAAAGAATGAGTGACAGAGAGGAGAGATGAGGAAGCATCAATCCTAGACGGAGGAGTAAAAAAAAATAGGGTGTCAGTGCTTTGTTGTAGTTAAAGTTTTTGCTGGATATGAAATAATTTAAACACAAAGATTAAAGTAGTAGTATTTTTTTATGAATAGTCAGAATGATCTCATATAATATTAATATTGTAGAAATGATATATTCATAAGGACTTGTACACTCTCTCATGTTTTGTTTATAAAGTTTTATTAACTATTTATATGACTAGAGGAATCCATATCTGATGGAGGAATTGCTCGAAATCAATAAATGAGGGAATAAGGCTTTATATTGGTTGTCAAGTTCTAGCAATCAAGTGCTTATATCATTAAATGCAATTTCTCTGCTTGGCAGCTGAATGCCTCACTTTTGTATGTTGTTATGTGATGGACTTGCAACATGTGGACTTGCTTTAATTTTTTTTTTTTATAAAAATTTATAAATTCAATATTTACTAGATATAATAGGTCAAACTTTGTAGTGCTATGGCACTCTTTTTCTTTGATTGAAAATCAAGTTAGTGCCAATTAAATGTAAAGTGTTGACTCATGACGGGATGACATCTCCTCAATGGTAAAACTAATTTCAATTTTTCTTTTTCTTAGATCGCCTTATAAAGCAACGTGGAGCAGAGCTTTGTTTAATTTGTATTATTATATTTTGCCTTCGAGTCACTAAACTAAGCAATGGAGTATAAATCAAATGAAGTCTATTATTGTTGGAGTGTTGATTTTTTTTTCTTAGAAAATTACATTTAGGTCCCGTCCAAGAGAAAAAAAATGAAAATTGGTCCCATGAAATTGTTAACCGCGCCTCTAGAGTTGTCAATTCACGCTTCTGAAGTTATCAACAAGACTATTTTTTCATTTTTTTTTCTCTTAGGCGGGATCTGAATATAATTATTCCTTTTTTTTTTTATGAAAGAATGTTGATTAAACGCAACATTTTGATTATCTCAGTCACAAGCTTGTATGATCATTACACGATGTTTCTATTTCGGTTTCAGTTTTGCAACCCCCAAATATGATTTAATCACCCTCATGTTTTTGTTTTCGTTTTCCTTTGATTTACAGCAGCTTTGTTGCTGAAGTATTTTTGCATCATTCTTTTGGGACCAAAAAACTTTACATCCGTTAAATCAATGACTCCAACAACAACATCAAAAAATTAGCCCATTAAATCAATGACACCAACAACAATGCCGAACAACAACTAACTACTATATGTTAGTGCTATTAAAACAAATTTGCATCGTTTTCCTTTCATTTATAACAATTCAATTAACCACATGGAAAAATGACGTATATATACCTACCAATATTTAATCACATCCAATTTGCACCTTCTTTTCTTGTACAAGTTAGTTCATCGTATAAAGTTTTAACACCATGATAAAATCGTATTTGATCATTCTGTCTTAATTGATGATTAATTTAACACTTTGGTTGGACTTTGACTAAGATAAAGTATCTATTGATGAATTGTGCCATGGTGGTGGAGAGATAATATTAATTCAAAAATGGTTTGTTTAAAAAGGGACTACCATGATGCTAATATGCCGTGAGAATGATTTCAAATCTTATAAGCATGTGTTAGTTGTTATACAAAGTATAAACAATAATTATAAATTCTTTCAAACATTTGCTTACGCATGTTTACATTTTGTGCTTATAAATTTTTTTTGTTTGAATAAGTTAGAATGATTAATTATGAAAATTGAAGTCATCTCATTAAAATTTAAAATCAATTCCAAAAAGTACAATTAAAATGAAACAAATAAATCTGAATGAAGAGATAACATCTACTTGTAATATAAAAAAACGAAAGTCCTTATATTAGAGAAACTGGATAATATATTAATTATGTGATTAATGTTGTGATAGATTTTAATCATAACATATTAATCATCCCATGCAATGCACGGGAGAGAAATTACGTTGAATCCATGCCTTTTGCTCATGTACTTTGTATAAATTTATCGAAATAGAGTCATCACCCCATGTACGCATGGGAGATTTTTCTCGTTTCATTTAAAGAAGGAAACCTCATGTTACTTATGTTGTTAAATATTTCTCTGTTAGGTGTCACTCATTTACTTGATAAGTACTATAGTGTCACCGTTTGCCATCATAGTATACTTTTGAATAAGAGTTTACCCTTGTAGCTATCCTCATACTTAGCCTTTTGTACCCTGGGCAAAAGTAAAACCAAAGTTTTTTTTAAAAAAACAAACACATGCTCAATGTTTTTAATCATCAAACCATCCAAAAATGCAAATACAACAATAATAAATAATGGTTTTGAATCGTAATATATTAAAAGCATATATAACGGTTTTTTGTTAATAATCATAATGTATTGGTTTTATTTTTTTATTATATATAATTATTTTTATTATTTGTTCTTATTTATTTTTACTCTTAATATTTATTATATAAGACACAATATAATCATTGGCAATAACAGGATAATAATATTAAATAAAAAACTTATAATTATAGGATTCAAAATTCAATATACTATAGAAAAACATCATACAATTTTTAAAAAATTAATAACTTAAACACTCTCACAATAAAACGTTATCTTAGAATATTTTGAATTGTAAAAGAAAATCAATTAATAAAAAATTCTACAATATTCTTAAATGTCTTTGTTGTAGATTGTCCATAGATTATATATTAGTGTGCTCCAGGACTTGCCACTGTCACATATCCTTTAACTGTAAAAGGATAATATAAATAGAAAAGTAAGGATATATATGATAAAAATAAGCAAGTATAAAAATTTAAACAAGTCTCACAATATAACTTTGAAAATCAGAATATAGTAAAAATTGGCAAAAATAAAAACTTGAGAAAACTTCGGAACCTGATTGAATAAACCTGATTTCAACCTATAGTTTGAGTGGCTAAAGTTTAGGAACGTGAGATGTTCAACAATAAAAAAATTCAGCATTTTACTTCATCGTTTTTTCCTTGAGCTCTGCTTTCTTTGTGTTTTTTCTTTCTTTTAATTTTCAAACTAACAACCATCATCAGATTGGATATCGTAATCCTGACCAGCGACCTTGAGCATCGACTAGGAAGTGCTCGTTAAAAAAAAAAAAAAAGAATCTAAAAATGTTAATTGGCAAAAAAATTAAAACTGTAGTGTAGCAAACTAATTTAAGGATATGATACTGTTGGTATATGAAAATCTATTCATGCTTCGAGAAATGGAATGTAAAGAAAGAAAAGCAATCTGATGTACTGAAAGGGGTATTTTCCTTATTGGTTTCCATTTGCATCATTCATATTATTAAAGTCTTGTCAATTAGTGACCATTTTGGATGCTTTTTCAAAATTGAATTGGTTTTCTTGTAAGGTATTCAGTACATGTGTTTAATCCTTTTTACCTTGCTAATATTCTGCCAAGTTGCATAATGGCTTAATATTTTCTTTTTTTAAATTGTATATTTGGGATTTGACTGTAGGCTGAAACTGAGAGGGATGCAGGAGGGAACAGAGTTGCATAATTGCTTAATGTTCTTGATATAACACTTGTAGATCTACCCGGCATAACAAAGGTTCCTGTTGGTGACCAGCCTTCTGATATTGAAGCCCGAATTAGAACAATGATCATGTCATGTATCAAAGCTCCTACCTGCGTCATTCTGGCTGTCATGCCAGCAAATTCGGATTTGGCTAATTCAGATGCTCTTCAGATGGCTAGAGTTGCTGATCCTGATGGTGGATTTTAGATTCGATATGGTTAAAACTAAACTAATTTAATTTCACAACCCCATGATATATCCTTACAGATTATTCTCTCTGTTACGTTGCAGGTAGTAGAACAATAGGTGTAATCACAAACGTGCAGCATACTAATCCAACATTCATGGTTGCAAATGTTTTTTCAAATTTTGTTATACTCTTGTCGTGTTTTGACAAAGTTTGGAGCATATTCTGTGGAATGTAGTTGGATATCCGATGTAAAACACTCACATGAACTGATTTGATGCAAAATCTAGATCACAGGGAAGAATTGGAGGGGAAATAACAGAGTTGAGGGGGAAACAGAACAGAACAGGACTTGATGGAGATGCAGAGCCAAGGGGCAGTAGAGAGATCACATCACTCAAATGTAATTTCGTTCATCAAAGCTATCTCCATGAAAGCTCCTATTTATAGGGTAATAAGGTGATAATTTGCAATCCACTAGTAACAAAAAGTACTCGCTTGCACAATAGACAACTTGCACCTTAACTTCCCACTTGGTTCTACCTTTTCTTTCCTATCAAGAAAATAATCAACTTGCTTGATAAAATATTCATAAAACATCAACTTGCAGCCTACTGACACAGAAATTGATAAAATATATACAAATCATGTAGATTTCCTTCCATAGAAGGTTTCTTCAAAATATCTGTCTTATATTCCATCAATATCATGGACAGAAGTACTGATGCCCAGAATTTGTTGCTTGGAAAAGTTATTCCCCTTGTTAACCGTAGTTAGGAGGTAATAATGTTATCCTACTATAACAAAGACGGTGTTTGAGTAAATTTTATATTTCATACGTTTGAGCACACACAAGAAAGAACATATCACATGAAAACATATATACATGTGATTATCTCATTATCATGCAGGTCAACTATCTGGCCAAACAGTGCTTGTCAACTTGAAATGCTGAAATCTGATTTATGTTATTTCATTTAATTAGGATACTCTTATGAATAGGAGTATAAGAGATGCTCTTGTTGCTGAAGAGGAATTCTTCTGCAGTCGTCCTATAAGAAAATATCATTGCTTAGTTGTTTTCAAGTGAAGCCAATTCATATGCTTAAATTTTTCAACACGTTTTATTTATAGGTGTAAAATAGTATATCAGATCGTTGTGGTATTCCTCAGCTAGCAAAGAAGTTAAACAAGGTAGAGTCTTTGACATCAAAAGCTCAAATTATAATGTAGTAAGCACATGTTGTGACCAATCATAGCATGTGCTTACTCATTTAGGAGAAACGGTTCTCTTTCTTCCTTTCTTTCTTGCTCTGTTAGGATCTTCAACTTTACTTATGGATGAAAATTTTTTCCCCTGGTATTGTTTAGTAATTTCCTTTCACCACAAAAAATGTGGGAAAAATGGCAAAGAGTTTCCTTGATCTTGAAATCTTACTTTAACAAGTCTTCTTTAGTGGTTAGGCTTTGGAACTTAGTTTCTGTGATTTCTATCATTCTTGGAAAAAAGGGGAAATGCAAATACAAATTAGGGTGCAAGTGAATACCCTTGTAACTGGTTTGACTACTTGATGGCAGGATACTTTGGGTCATCGGGATTGGGTTCAGAAAGTTTGGAGAGATTATGCCCAATTTCTGAAATCTGGAGTTGCTTGCACTTTCTAGTTCCAGCATTGTCAACTGCTCATTTATTTGCAGATTCTTCCATGGTTGAGAGCACATATAAGCAATGCATTGGTTGCTTTTGCAAAGGAGCTTGTGAACTATAGAGAAATCACTGAGTCGAAGGCATTTATTAGTATTTGGTTGTGTTGTGTCTTTCTGACTTGTATTTTTTTACTATATAAATATATTTCCTACAGTGGATTACATCTAAAACGTTGTCTACTTTTGCTGGCTATTTCACCTTATTCTGTTTTATAGTTTGCTTTGTTTTTTCCTCCAAAAGACTGGTCAGGGTGCTCTTCTTCTGACTATTCTTTCAAAATACTGTGAAGGTACCTAACTGTTCCAACCTTCTGGATTCTTAGCTCCTTAACAACCTTTATGTCTCTGATATCCTATATTCCCACTAATACTCGCCTTCCTTTATAGTTTTTAACTGATATTCCACATATAATTGAATTTACAAGTTTGGTAAAGGTATTTCAGACTTTTTGCTGTTGAAACAGCATTCTCCTCCGTTGTAGAGGGAAAAAACGAGGACATGCCTAACTGAGCTTTCAGGAGGAGCACGAATTCACTATATTTTTCAATCAATATTCGTGAAGTTCCTAGAGGTATATACATTTGTATTTACATGAGAAGTTATCATATTTATATTGATGCTATGCCAAATCTGTATATATATAACTGAATTAATCATGTCTTGATTATGGTTTTCTTTGTATGTGTTGACAATAAAGAAAATCTTCTGCTTTAAATCTAGAGATGGTCACCAAATTTGAAAGCTGGGTACAGGGTATTGGAAGTTATAGTTCTTTTTGCTTTGTTTCACATAGACACTGAATTTAGACATCTAATCTTGCATTAAAACGTCTCTAAAATAATTGAATCTCTAGTCTGTGGCTTCCCTGCTATGGAATTTTACATATCAAAACCAAGTTGCTAATGTCTGAATCCGTGTTCACGTGTTTGTTGTATTTGCAGATTGGAAAATAGACACCAAAGAATATTATTATTATTATTATTATCTTTTGTTCAAAGAATGATTTGAAGCTTATCCTGAATTCTTTAGCCATTTTATCAACAAATAAAAAGGGAGCAATTTGATCGATATTTTTAGTGAAGGAAGAAAAGAAAATGGTTAAATAAACTAATGCAGTTGTTTATTTTTAAGCACTGGTGATCTAATCTATTTAGGATCGTAATAAGTATTATTACTGACATCATTAGATGATTTGACATGCTCAATAGGTTAACAATGGGTTTTTTCCCTTTCTTATTCCATTGTATTTGCCTTATTTTGATCTCAAGAATGTTTTTCTTCATTTCATGTGGAATGATGGTTAGTTGAGTCTTTTGGTAACTCCACATTTTAGTAGTATGGATAATTTCGCTTTAGTGCTGTGGGCATTCTTAATTGTATTAAGTATGTACACACAGGGTTGCATTCTCCAAGGGTCAATATATAAGAGTAAACATTTGATGGTAATAAAAGGCAGAATACATTGCAGATGCTATAACACACAAAGGCATTAAATGCTTATTTGGAATTTTATGCCGTACCTATTGAATGTTTAACATAATATTACTCTGTTATTGAAATATCCATTCTTCTGGCCCAAGACATATTCTTTCTTTTTTAATAAATTCTCTTCTTCAAAATCTGTCACATATATCTATACATAACATGCAAAAATGCATGTGGGACATATATATATATATCTATATATAATTTATATTCTAAATTATGGCACAATTTTGAAGCGTAGGATACTCTTGAAAAATTTCTCTATCTTTTACTGCATTGAATTTGAACAAATCTCAAATTGGCTATTTCTTATTCAATGGAAAAGTTCAGCACATGAGCTAAATAAACTTGGGATAGGCTGTTACAGGTCAACACTCTCATCCCTTGGTTTCTTTGAGCTTGATGTAATTAATTGGACCTTGCAGGAAGTTGATCCATGTGAGGATTTGACGGATGGTGATATTCGATCTGCCATACAAAACGCAACTGGTCCTAGATCAGCATTGTTTGTTCCTGATGTAGGGGTTCCTCAGTATTTTTTTTTAATAAAACCTTTTGTGCTCAAATTATTCTCAATTCGTATATCAATTAAACGACTTCTGTTCCTTCTTGAGGATTTTTTTTTTTTATCTGTTTCCATGCAATTAGGTGCCATTTGAAGTTCTTGTGAGAAGACAAATAGCTCGGCTATTGGATCCAAGCCTTCAATGTGCTAGTTTTATATACGATGAATCAATAAAGTTAAGGATTAATGGCTTGCCATTTCTTCTACGCTTTACTTCACCATCCTATTAATATACTAGTATATATGTATTGTTTCTTCATATCAGCCTTTGCTGTATGGTGAATGAGCTGCAGCGGTTTCCTATCTTAAGAAAGCGCATTGATGAAGTCGTAGGGAACTTTCTGCGAGAAGGTCTTGAGCCCTCAGAGAATATGATTGAGCACATTATAGAAATGGAGGTATGTGGGATTCCAACAAAGTGATTTATACCACAAATGGTGCCCCAAATGGAAACCACTGACATGCTGCTAGGCAGCTAGTTAGTGTCGATTTTTATGGTCAGTCTATCATTGCCAAACATTCAACTTCCTTTTACTAATTTAATTTTAAATTACACAAATTTGCAGATGGACTACATAAATACTTCTCACCCAAATTTTATTGGTGGAAGTAAGGCATTAGAGATTGCAATGCGATAGATGCAATCTTCTAGGATTCCTCCCTCAATTTCAAGGCAAAGGGTATCCATGATTATATATCTCGTCAAGTTTCATCCATATACTTCCATAAACAGTTGATTTCTTTAATCTGTAGTTTGAAGGGTTCAAGATATTTAGCAGAGCACAAACTACATCTTACACTTGTGAATTGGCTAAAAATAACCGCCCCTGGGGTAAATAAGAGAGAAACATTTTAATCTCTCAAGTCTTTCATTAATTCCTTATGATTTGTTTTTTAATTGCCACCTCTCCACTTCTAGTCCTAATAAAAATTGTCTAAGATGATTACCTATTCCATTGATAAAGGTATGTTTTACTTACACCCTAAAGTACAATTTCATAATCTTTGGAGCCCATTCTCTGGATTATGAGGACACTTGGAAACGAACACTATAGGCTTAATTTCAATAACGGTCTCCAAACACTATGAAATTGTTCATTTTTTTCTGATCTACCTTCCACTATGTTAGCTGGAGATGCTTTCTTTCTATGAGCTTTTTCTCTTATTTTCCTCTTTTCTGTAAAGGAAGAAAGAAGGAACGGTGAAAACTTATTATTTTAGCACTTTCATAATTATTTTAGACAAATTACCCTGGATGTAGGTGTAACCTACCCTTATGGAGATTACCAAGAAAGTGGAAGGTGCTGATTTTCTAGCAACAGATTTGCCACGACCAGTCTCTTAATTAGCATCCTGTAGATAATACTTAAATTGCTTAAATTCTTACGAAACTAATTCTTGACAGGGGGGTTCATTCTGGTGGTCATCCTGCATTGGATGTTGGAAGGGCTGCATCCTCTGGTAATTCTTTGTTACCATTTAAAGTTTAAGTATTCTGTGGATTGGTGATATGTGTTCATTCATACTTGTTATATTTTGGTTAGTCAAAAAATAAACTAATAATTTTTACCATTTAAACTAATTTTGGTGATGCTCTTTTTCTTTATCAGGAACCTCTGGTAAATCAAGTTGGGTTATTTCATCCATTTTTGGCGGTGATAGCCGTTTATCTCCGGGAGAGAGTACATCAAGTAGAAGACATAGTGAAACAGTTCACAATATGGCTACGATACATTTAAGAGAGGTATATCTATTAATTTGTTAATTGAATCTGTAAGAATTTTGGGCGTACCTGGAGTCTGATTGACTCGTTGAAGCACCCACACGAAACCGGAGCACCGATGCGGATCCCGATCACGTTACACAGCAAATACACCAAAGAAATGAAGAGAAGAGAACTTGCTTATGAGAGAATCTTTTAGAGGGAGAATAGTAATATTCGATATGTTATTTCTTCATTAGTCTTCTCCCTTAATCCCACACATTATATATATAGTGTACGTATGGTTACATAAGAATAGATGTAACCCTTAAATGTACGGTTACATAGGAATAGATGTAACCTTTAAACCACAAAGGGTATCACTCTTTATAACCCGTGTCTCTCCATAAAACCCTTTTGAATTGGGCTTAGGCCCTAATCCACTAAGGGTGGACTAGTATATTCTAACATCTCCCACTCACACTTGGTGGATTAGATGTTATGAGTCAAGTCTCTTTCTCTTACTTCTTTCATACTAGGTGTTTTGTCGTGACCGCGTGGGCATGACGTCTCCATTTGGGCGCTTTGTACTAGAAATCCCTTTTTATAGAGATCAGCACAAGACAACCCTGTAGTTCAGCTTGATATTGATATAATGCCCGAATGTCCTAGATTTACCAATATACACTTTACTCATGGTCAATCTAATCCCTCTTGAGTTAGTATAAAACTCATATTGCCTTTCTCATATGCATTATGAAACTACAAAATAATATCATAAGGGACCGGTTTTAGACACCAGCATAGGTGTGTATATTTCAGGTAATAATCTTTCTTTTGCCCATATATCACTTTGATATGTATCAACCGCTTACCTAACATAATGCCTTTAGATTGCATCAATCATGATCATAGGACAAAATGCTAAAGTAGCAGACGTTAAAACATATTTCTATGATAATGTCAAAGTCAAAGGACATCGATGAAGGGTTAACCTTTCTGGGACTCACACAGCAATGAAGCAGGGATCTATTCACTTGCTTCCTATTTGCAATTCTTTAGCACATGTGGTATGAATCACATGCTACGGTGTTACTTTTATACTTTAAGAGCGTATATCGTTTGATTTTATTATTAACACCGTACAGACTTAAGTCTAGACACTCCCAGTATCTAAACCCAAATTCCTCAACTCTACTCATATTACATGACGTCAATTTTGAAGAATTTGTTGTCTGGCAACAGGTATCATGGACGTGGGTTTCCATGATTTGATCCATATTTTTACAATCAAGGATCTCATCTCGACTTACTACATTTAAGTTGAGGCGACATAGTTTGTGTTTCTTCTCTACCATATTAGCACTCTTGCTACTTTACTGGTGAACACAATTGTCTCATCTTTGCACACTCCTCCTGAATATCAAAGGCGGTCGCTTGTGTGAGAAAGATGACCTCACCAACCTGTACGACATTAAAAGCCATTGTATACTTACACACATATTAAAAGCCAAAATGAAGTATCATTACTCCATACTTACACACACATTAAAAGCCAAAATGAAGTATCATTACTTCATACTATATGTATACTAAAGGACTTAATATGTTTTTCATACATGTCTTTGGTCATTAGGCTTAGTTAGGGGACTTTACATATGAATACATTGTTCAACAATAAATTTATATGCTATAGTATCTCTCATATAGTTATACCTTTGCATTTAATCTATCTATTATACTTAGGGTCTTTTGTTTAAGCAGTGGCTACGTGTAGTCACAATACTTCGACATTAGATTTGAATTCTCACTTTCAAATCTCACATGTTATATGAACATTACCTGCCATAAAGCCTCTTGTACTACCATAACACAAACTTTGACCGTACATAATCAATGTACTATACAAGTATCTCATGACCCTTCTATAAAGCCATCTAATTTCTCTCACGATGGTTGGACTAGTACCGAATTACAAGTCCTACCGTACGCATATATCTGATCTTGTATATATCATTTCATACATCACACTGCTAATAGTATCATATGGATATTCTTTTCCATTATCTTCTTGGTTGGCTCAGTTAGGGAAATTTGTCAAGACTCAGACTCACTCTTAAAGTCATTGGGGTATCTATGGGATTGCATTCACTTATTTTGAATCGCTTAAGAATCTTCTTAATGTAATTCTCTTGTAAAAGAGAGAAGTCTTCTTAAGCTATTTCTTTGGATGTTAAATCCAATTGCTTTACCCATGAACCAGCACCATTCTTTAATAGGCACTACTAAATTCAAACTATGTATGGCCAATAGTATATCATCCACTTAAAGAAATAACATCACGAATCATTTACTAATGGTTCTTTTCAAACATTTAAAAAATACATTGGGTTACCGCTCTTTCGAAGTATTAAACATCATTATCTAGAAGATTGCATCAATCCATAAAAAGACTTATGCAAAATCACATGAAAAATCACTACAATGTGAAACTTCAAATGCTACTTTTAATGAAATCTAATAGTCACTGCACATAGATTTCTTCATCCAGATCATCACTCAAAGTGTATGTTTTACATCCACATGATGTAATTTAAATTCAAATAGTTAACTATTGCCATATTAAAACTAATTTATATGAACAACAAGTGAGTAAAAATGCCTTCCTGTTATGCATACCCCTTTGTAACAACAAGTCTTGTGCATTTCAATTGATTTACTCACTTTTCTCCTAAACCTATAGAACTCACTAGTTCTTGATAGCCCTTTTGACTTGGTAGTAGATCAACTGATTCTCAACTTGATTCTTTCTTAAAGAATCCACTTCCCTTTTCATTGCTTTCTTTCATTCTCCCTTGACATGGCCTCTTGTACAGAATGTGACTCATCATCCTCTTTTAGAATAACCATGAACATGTTTCTCAATTATCCCTTTTCTCATGAGCTTTTTGCATTTCATATGTATTTTGTTTGGTCTCTTTATTGACCATTTTAAGCTCCCACTCTAAAAAACAATTGAGGATTATTGGCATGTTCTGTACTGCCTTGTCTTTGTGTCTTGTAAAAAGATGCAATGTGATTAGTTTCACCCTTAATTGAAAACTAATTCACAATAAATGTGGTACCTTTCAATTCTTTTTGGTCATAACTCTATCATCATTTCACTCTTAAAAAAATAACCCTTATGAGCTCCCACTTACAACCACTATGGGAAGTTGCAACCGGCCCTTATGGTCTATGAAAACTCATAATTGAGTATTATTTAGTCCAATATTTATAGGGTATGGTAGTGGCTCTTTTAGAGGGTATATGGTTAAACCCAAGTCCACATAACTTGATGAAACCAAGGCTGTGTGCATGTGTGCTAATCCACCAAAAGTGGACTAAATAATACTCTCCCACTCACATTTGGTGGGTTAGCATGAGCCATAATATGTTTAATCATATCTAATAGCATTCCATTATACCTTTATAAACTCCTTTTTGGTGATAGACTTCCTTGGATAGTTATCTATTTATTTATCCCCTTTTTTTCACAGAGCTAACTAAAACTGGTCAAATAGATGCTCACTCCTTTGATAAGTTCATGGGACCTTTAAAATTTCTATCCAATTGATTCTCGAACTTCATTCACATATTTTCTAAAGTAACAATCTTCAAACTTGTGTGAAATTAAGTAATAACATGAGAAATCATCATCAAAGGTAATAATTTACCTAACTCTGTGTCTTACCTTCAAACTTATAGGACCACATGTAACGAGATAGAATAATTGCAATATAAACTCAGTTCTAGTATCTTAGTGAAAAGTTTTTATTATACTATTTCTAGAACCAAATTCTATGTCTTTGACTAGTAAGACATGTATTTAAGTCAATACTTAAATTAGAAGAAATAGAAATGCAATTTTACACAAAGAATTTACCAACCAAATATAATTGAAAGAAAGATTAAATCACAACTATACAATTTTATAGAGCAATTCATACTATTTTGTTTCCCTTGTTAAGCCATATAGGTCTCATAACCTTTTCTTTACTAAGCTGACATCTCAATTTCAATATTACCATGACTATTTGTCAATGGCTTAACAATGAATTATTTCTATAAATACTAGATATTTTGATTGTCCCCATTAAGTTTATAAATTATGTTCTTGGTAGCCTCTCTTGGCTTAGCCACTCAAAGTATCCTACACATAGGATTATTCATAATTTATTTAATCCAAGAACTTATCAATAATATAACACATTGAAGTATACAGCATCATGTACTTGTATTATTCCTTACTAGAAAATTAATGATGTCACTGGGTCTATGATCAAGAGATTACGTTTGTACCTCCCATCACACAGATTCCAATTATGTCATTATTATCTATCAAGAAATTCATACAAGTGCCTTAAATAATATGCTCAATTATTACTCTTAGAAGACTCATTTTCTAAGAGCTCCCACTTAGATAGAGTATATGACGCTCTTGCAAGACTCATTTTCCAAGAGCTCCCACTCATAAAGAGTATTTTGACATTTTCATGATTTTATTACATTATATTCATAATGTCTTATTTAACCTCTAATATGGAAGTCAAGGAAACTTTAATAGTTTATAAGTCTTCTTGATTCTCAAACCTAGTCTGATAGGTTCTCAATTGCTATTGTTTTTCTAAAATTGCAAGAATTTTATGTCTTCTATCATTCCAACAATCTCCTAGAGTTTCTCTATATTTTCTAGAAGAAATATTCCAATTTTCGCATTCAAATAATATCTATTTCCTAATATAGAAACATTTAGTAATTCTTTTGAAAGGATTTAGACTGGGCTTTGGACTTTGTTCTTCTCCTAAGATGGGCATTCACTCCGTACTCAAAAAATGACATTTCCATGAACTCCTCCATGATCCAAAGTTTGGACATATTAGGAATCTCTATATTTTGAGATCTTTCAGAAAATTCAACTTCGTTTTAGGAATCATATACCCAGCTTTCTAACAATTGTTCCTCTCATTCCATTTTAGGATCAATTATAACCTTACTTTGGATTCTTTCCATCTTGATCTTATATCAAGATAATCTCCTTCTAGATCACCACTTATAATTTCATATTTAAATGGGCAAATCCCAATCATATTCATTACTTAGAGGCTCACATTCCTCCGAGTAATATATGTTTGGACCAACATTTAAAGGTTTTTAACAGATAAAAAAAACTTATTTATTTTCTAAAGCCATCAAGTTCATGTTTAGATATATGTTTTTCAACAAAAACATCATTCAAAAGTCTAAAATAAATTTTATTTCAGTGCTTTTAAAAAAAATATCTTGATTCATATTTATTCAACACAAATGATACAAATCATTAAAAATATTTTACAATATTTTAAACACAACAAAAAATACTTTAACAACACTGAAACATTTAAAAATAGATCTAAACCAATTATAAAATAAGCATATTATCTATCAAAATATAGATCATAAATGTAGGGAATTTTAAAAACAAACGGCGTTTCAATTGGAGCCCAAATGAGTCCTCACGCGCCCCAGGAAGGAGAAGGGGAAAAAATATATCCAGACAGGCCCAATACAATTTGGGAAAGCAAAAAAAGTTTGCTTTCCTGATTTTTCTTTCTTTTTTTTTTTTTCCGGATCTGGTAACCAAATACCAGCCCAGCCCCATGTACTCGGTTTTTTTTTTTTAATGTGACACAAATCCGCTCCAGCCCAAGTCTAGCATTTGTTTTTAAACATTGCAGCCCAAAAAAAAACTGTCTAGCCCAGGTCCAAAGACCTTTTTATGTTAAACCTGTGGCCCAAAAAAAAATAGAGTCTAGAAGACCCTTTTTATTTAACTTCAGCCTGAAAAAAAAACTGGACAGCCCAACAGATTTTTTTTTTTAAAAAAAAACTCAAAACGGTGTCGTTTAAGGCGGGAGGGTGTCTTCTTCAACCTCCAGCCGGGTCGCGATTGACCTGACTAGAGCGTGGGTCAGATTCGTCGGACCCAACTGTTCTCTCCTCCATAACCGGTGTTTCCGACGTCAGTTTTTTGTATTTTTGGTGTCTATCTCTTCATTTTCTCAAGAGCTACCCAAAGAAACTAATTTCATGGCCAAAAAATATTGTTTTATCATGACCCAATTTACAAAACCAAAGACCTCCGAAAATGATACCGTTCATATTGTTTTCCATTCTGTTTCTATATAATTCTTGGGTATCGTTTGTTGTCCTGTTTCATGGTCATAAGACGGAAGTTTTTTATGTACCCACACAACCCAGAAAAAACTTTAAACACAACTAAGCAAACTTTGGCAATAATAACATAGGCAGAGAATCATGAATCTATACACATATATGTGCCAGAGGAAGTTCTAAATTTATGCAGTATGTCCGTACACATGATTTATGTGTGTAACCGAAAACACAGGCTTGAAATTTATGTTCACGCTAGTTTCAAACCCACAAAAAAAATGACAAGCCCGGAATATCAGTATATTCAAAACCAATATCATGAACGAGAGAGGAAAAAAATACTGTCAGAGCAGTTTGATCTCTTTTTTTTTAATAGTTCTACGCTTCCCTATGCTATATCTTTATTCACATATAAAGAACATACCGCATAAGAAAATACAATAGAATGATAAAAACTATATAGAACAAAAACAAAGTTTATAGGTGGGCATATACCAGAAACGACTTCAAAAACCAGAGACACAAAAGGGAAAATAAATTATATCCAGACTTTTTTCTACTTTGTATTCTCTCATACTGAAATATATATATATATATATATATTACATAAGTAATCCAGAGTCATTTGAAGCCATGTTACCCAAACTTATTTAAACGCATAAAAGAACGATTCAACATATATATGCTTTGATGAATAGAACGTCATCCACTTGACAAATATAACAAATATCCAGCGGAAGCATTAAAAAAAACTTATATTATACATGTGTCAAGATATATGTATATGTTATTAAACCTGGCTCTGATACCATGTAAGAATTTTGGGCATACCTGAAATCTGATTGACTCGTTGAAGTACCCACACGAAACCGGAGCACCGATGTGGACCCCGATCACATTACATAGCAAATACACCAAAGAAAGAAAGAGAAGAGAACTTGCTTATGAGAGAATCTTTTAGAGGGAGAATAGTAATATTCGGTATGTTATTTCTTCATTAGTTTTCTCCCTTAATCCCACATATTATATATATATAGTGTACGTATGATTACATAAGAATAGATGCAACCCTTAAATGTACGATTATATAGGAATAGATGTAACCTTTAAACCACAAAGGGTATCACTCTTTATAACCCGTGTCTCTCCATGAAGTCTTTTTGAATTGGACTTGGGCCCTAATCCACTAAGGGTGGACTAGTATATTCTAACAGAATCAAATGTTTCTTGCATGTAAATTTGTCTAATGTGCTTGGGTCCATGCAGCCCCCTCCTATCTCAAGGTCATTTGAGAGCAATTCAGAGACAGAAGTTATTGAGATTGCAGTCACGAAGTTGCTTTTGAGATCATATTATGACGTCGTTAGAAGGAATGTTGAGGACTTCGTACCAAAAACAATTATGCACTTCTTGGTATTTCATATCCTTCTGCTAAGCTTTGCAAATTTCGTGTTTATAAACTTAGATATTGTTATGATAATGTCGATTGGTTGGCTGGTTGGATTCATATGATAGGGTGGTAAGGATCAGAGTAAGTAGCTAGTAATAACATGTAATAAATCTGATGGATATCATCTTATCCATGAAATGTGGAAAATGGTAGCTGTAAGGTAAACACATTTGAAAACCATTTGGTGCTTGTTTTGTCTTATTATCACAGCTGCCAGTTGGCATTCTTTTTGTGTGCTTAAAAGTAAATGACTCCAACCAATATTTTCGTCAATGATGTATTGAGTTTGGATATGTTGTTTTTTTAAACCTTTTAAATATTGACTATATTCTCTATGTCCATTCTGTTGAAACTATTAAGCGTTTGTGTTCCTGAATTTTCAAAGATATTCAAATCTGACAACGTTGAGCCATATTCAGGTAAACAATACCAAACGAAACATGCACAATGTTTTTATTCGAGAGCTTTACAGGTGATCTCATGAGGTCTTGCATGTTTTCTTCAAGGATTATCTGAAGCTGTGGCTTGCTGACTGTGTTCTTTATGTTTCCATTCAGAGAGAGCCTGTTTGAAGAGATGTTGCAAAAACCTCATGAGGTAGCTGGGAAAGGAAGGCACTGTCGAGAGATGCTCCAAATTTATCAACAGGCTTTTAATGTGGGTAATCAATAGTCTTATTATTTTTAACCAAAAACAGACTCTAATTGTATTTCCATTCTGTTATATGACAAGCTAGGTTCTCCTCTAATTGAGATCGTTTCTTTGATGTTCTTTTGATAATCAAGATACATGGTGACTCTTGTTTTCTTGATTGAGTAGTCTTAATCATATTTCCATTCTGTCTTTGTTATTTGCATATTTTTAAGTCCACTAGCTTTCAACACAACAAAATTTGGAGTAATGAAATGTGGTTGGTGCCTGATATCTGTATTTCCTCTTGGTAGGAGTTGAACGAACTGCCTCTTGAAGCTGAAACAGTTGAAAGGGTTGAGCATGGTTGTTGAACCTAGTATTCTACTAAAGGAATTCTTTCCTGAGCTGGTCAGCAGGAAGAAATTGTTGTTCTTTTTTCTACTTTAGTGTTAGAAGTTGCTTGCTACTTTTTCTTACAAAAGGTTCTCTCTTGTCCCATTCATATGGCATTGGTATTATTTGCAAGGCTAGAAAAAGAATAAGGGGACCAGATTTTGTCCATTTGATAGGAAATTAGTTTTCAATAAATGTTATGGCATGTATATTTCTGAACCTCCTGATATGCTCTAATATTATTCATAGCATTTTTCCGAGGTTGAGTTCAGTTTTTAGCTGCTGTGATTACCTTAAGGAGATGAGATCAGACAACATTGTCATTATTATAGTAGTAGTAATTTTTTGGTGGGGTTTTCTCCTCAAAGAAACAATTCAATACCCTTGACTTATGCAAGAGCAAAGAGTTCACGAACTAAATTTTTTCATGGCATCATATCTTTTAGTTGCCCTCCCTCGAGCAATTCTTGGTTGAAGAAGCATTTTGTTGGCTCTCTCTATAACACCCCAAATTTTATCCACCAAATATATTGTAATTATTGGAAATAGTTAATGAAGTAAAATAGTGAATTTTGAAGAATATAATTATGTTGCAAGTGAAAATTCCCTCTGAGGCAGTGAGATAGTCATGTAGTTTTAGATGAACAAATGATGACAAATATTAATGAAAGTTTTGAGAAAGAAAGTAGACATCCTAAGCTTTAATTTGATAGGTCATATGAATCAATTAGAGTTATATCCAAAAAGTTATGAATTTTCGAAGTTAGCCCAAAAAAACTGTTGATTTTCTAGGACATCATTCAAAGACTTAAATTTTGGGAATTTTGTGCTTCCAATTGGCAAAAGTCTATATTTTTCCTTGAAATCAGACTCAATAAAGGTTTTATAGCCTTTGGAATCACTCTAATACAATGTCTTCAAATTTAGTTATAATTTTTCAAAGATAAGGCAGAAAATCTGTCAGAATTGTTATTAAATCCGAAAATGAAAAAATTTGTTGACAAATAATGCAATTTTGAGATAAACACTACTACAAAATGATTAAAAGGTGGCGCACATTTTGTGGCACTTCTTTAAAGAAGTGCCACAGCTGCCCCCTTTTCTTTTGTTTTCTTTTTTTATTTAATGTTTTTAAAATTTTGGGGACCAGCTGTGGCGCCTGGTGGACCAAGCGCCACAGCTGGTGGGGCCAATTGTGGCGCCTATCAGGGCAGGCGCCACAGTTGGCTCAATTGACCCAGCTGTGGCGCTTGGTGGACCAAGCGCCACAGCTGGTATGCACCCAAGGGTGGCGTTTGCCTTGGCAAGTGCCACCCTTGGTCCCCAAAATTTAAAAAAAAATAGAAAAAGAAAAAAAAAGGCAGCTGTGGCACTTTTTTAAAGAAATGTCACAATTGGCTGGATGTGAATTTTCAATTCTCCCGTCAATCAGATTTTCCTCATTTAACTTTACTTTTTATCTTTTCCCTCCCTTTTACCTTTTTATTCCCTCTTCCTCAGCTCGCGTTGATGCCCCTCCCTCCTGTAAAAGATATCACTTTCTCTTGCACAACAAACACACACACTCGTCTTCTTCATTAAATTCTCTTGTCCCTTTTTCCATTTTTTTTTTCGTCCGTCCCCACTCCTCTCCCTAGTTGTTTCCTTTTTTTCATACTCTGTCTCTCTTCCTCTTTTGAACCCCACTCCATTTGATCCCCACTACATTCCACAGCTCACATTTGCTCATCCTCGTCACTCAAGATAGCATCACCAACGTGGTCCCCCACTCCCTGCGCTGGTCAATTAATAGATTTGTAAGAAGAATGTTTCATTCTAGCTTGCTTTGTTTAATTTTTTTTTAGTCAAGATAAAATGTCATATAATGTTTGCCTTTCTGTTCCTAATTTAATAGGAAATAGTGAAAACCTAGCTTGTTTCGTTTGCCTTTTTGCTTTGTTTAAATTTTTTGCCGACAAGCTTGCGTTTTTTAATAATATTTTAATTTACTTAATTAGTTGTTGATGTACTGTGTTCACATATCAAGTTCTTGTATTGTGATATTTTTTATGTTAGCTTTGGAGAGTATTAATGTAAGAACATTATTGTTGGGGAAATAACAATAAATATATTATTTTGTAAGAACATTTTTGTTGGGGAACTTGAAATTTAAATGTGAAAATCATATATATATATATAATAGGTTGAAATATAAAAAAGAGCCACAAGAAAGAAAGAAAGATTTATAATAATAAATAAATATATAATTAAAAAAAAAAAGGGACCCTACTGTGGCGCTTGTTAGAGGAAGTGCCATAGGAGGGGGGTCTCCTGTGGCGCTTGCTGACGTAAGCGCCACAGTAGGTCCCCCCTCCTGTGGCACTTCATCCACCAAGCGCCACAGGAGGGTATTTTTTTAAAAAAAAATTTTAAAATGTTGAGGCGCTTCCAAGCGCCATAGCTTTTTTTAGTAGCGTCCAGATATGTGGCACTTCTCTAGCGCCACAGCTAATACAATTATAAGTGCCACAACTTTCCTTTTTTGTAGTAGTGAAAATTTATATCAGCCCACTTTACTCTTTTAAGGGACTCCTATGCATCATTTTTAAATGGACAAGAGAGGGAAGGGCTTGGTCGAACTC
Source organism: Inga laurina (assembly GCA_963855925.1). Taxonomy (NCBI): domain Eukaryota; kingdom Viridiplantae; phylum Streptophyta; class Magnoliopsida; order Fabales; family Fabaceae; genus Inga; species Inga laurina. Next base: position 28,584,174 of record OY979701.1, read on the forward strand.
AATTGGGCTTTATGACCCAATTACTTGTACAAAAGGGTTATGTACACAAAGTTAAATTTTTAGAATTGTTGTAAATTGGTCAATTAAATAATATAAGGGAAAATATGATATTACATAAGCTTTCTCCTTCCTCCTACATCCCCAAAACTGACGTCTTTGTGCAGCTAAGAGAGATAGAGAGAGAGAGAGAGTTGAGAGAGTTTTATAGAGAGACGGAGGAAAATCTCACGAGGTAGATCGATTTCTTTGGTGAATTCGTTCCTAACGCGCATAATCCTTCTCCTAAGCTTCTCTCCTATGTCATTTAAGGTATTTGAAGCACCAATTTCACTACTTAGAAGAACTTGGGTTCAGCCACATTAGAGAAAACCCAGAGGAAGCAAAAGATAACTTCCAAACCATCAAATATTGATTGTTCTGGCTGCTGTGAGTAGTTTAATAGGTGGAATTTTGTCAGATTGGCTTTGATTATAAATTTGGTAAACGTCGTGGCCTAGGCTTTATGCTGTTAAAATTGGGTCTAAATGGTGGTTTTAACATAATTAAATGGTTAATAAAGTGGTTAGGAGTAGTAAGGAACAAGTCTACGGAGTCGGAATTGAAAAACCTCAACTTTTCCCGGATTATACCCAAGTTTCAGCCGGGGCAAAGCCAAGGGGTTAGTGCTGGATTTTTGATGTTTTGATGATTCCATTATGTTTAGGAGAGAAAATTAGGTGGAGTTATAGTTGAACTCTTTTATAGAAAAGCTCTAAAAAGCATAATTACCAAAACACCCTAGAAACCTTGAAATCAAGGCTACCAAGGGCATTCTGATCTTTTGGCAGTGAATTTAGTAATTCCCAATCCAAAAATGGGTTCTTTGGGCGAAAATATGTCAGAATAGGCTAGGTCAAAATTTCAGGAAGAGTACGGTCGGACTGGGTACTGCGGGGCCGGGCAGGGCCCCATCCCCGGGGGCATTTTGGTAAACCACTAGAGGCACTATGAAAGTGCTTAAAATAGTACATGAATGGGTTTTAGCCTAATTCTTGTACATTTGACATTTCATGATCGAGTTGAGTGCTAGTCGGTGGCACGTTTTACAAGGCACAATTTTGTGAGGTGGAAAAAGGGTTAAGGTAGTAACTCTCTCCTTCATACACTATGTAAACTTATATGTGCTTCATGTATGCCATTTTTTGTGATATGTATAATGCACTATCTAGCTGGTGCGGGAAAATCACAAGTACCGTCCGGGGGAGAAACACACCAATACCCCAACGGCCCTAAAAAGGGATCCAATTATGAGAATTTTGTACCAAGAGGGTACATTACCCAGTCAGGGGACTGAGTATGGAAGTTGGATTCTGATAGTAGTTGGTCCTGACTCGGGGTTTAACAAAGGTTGGCCCTAAAATGTTCACATTCTGAGAAACATGCTTACAATGTAATTATTCTATTGCATTATGTGGATACCTGGAAAAATTATTTGTTGCATTTTATATGATTGACTGTCTGTTACTACTGAGATTCGTTTGAATCTTACCCTTTTACATAACCATAAAATTCCAACAGGAGCTAAAGGCTCTTAGGGACAGGCAGCTGAAATGGGCAAATGAGGGTGCGAAACCTGAGATTTTAGCTAGCAGTTATATATGGCCTTTGTTTTAGAAAATTTTGGATAAATTGTAAATATTATTAAGCCCTGAAGATATGAATCCTGTATGTAAACATGTACTTAATATCAGTATATTTGTACTATTTCTGTATGCCTGTAGAACTATGTCTTGATCACTCTGGGCGTATTGAAATGTTAATGGGTGTTAACATTTTTGGTATCAGAGCTTAAAGCGGTTCTGCGTTATCAGAATGGTATACTGATATGGTATTATTTGCATAATGACAGGACATCATGAGCAGCTCAAGTAAGTTATCGGACGGAGAACCATCGGTGAACCTGCGGCATCTAGAGTAGCATATGCCGAACAGCCAGTTGTTCATAGAGTACTATGGACCTGGAGGTATCCATATGATGCAGACGGCACGGAAGAGCATGCCAGTACTACCTATGTATGGATCAGAGCCGAGGCCGACATCACCAAGGTAGCCACAGGTCGGAGAGACAGGGCAAGATCCAGAGGAGAACCCCGATGAGGATATGGAGGATTACCCGAAGGATGAGCTGAGTGATTGCGAGTCTTGAGCAGAGCCAGTGCAGGTGCCGTATAATTTGCAACCGGACTTGGAGGGCAGATACCACAGAGCGCTACAAGAACATGATACACCCAAAGGTCGGTATATAGCATTCTTGAGAGGCGTAGAGTCACTGTATCGGATTTAGATGCAGCTAAAGGTCAGTTTACGAGATGAGTGCTTCGTTTACACTACTATGCATTTCTTCTTGGACATAGCATACATGAACAGACAAAAGATTAAAATCGTTCAGCAGGGCCTAAGTGTAAACTTCTAGATGTTTTGAGACATATCAGAGACCTTGTACAGAGGTATATGTACATCAAGTGATGTGGGGCCTACTAGTATTTTTGGTGATCGGAGCTGACGTATGGAAGAAGATAGAGCCAGAGTCGATGTTTTGGGAGGGTACATAAAAAGTTAATCGTACTCGACCCAGGGTAATCTAGGATGGGTGACCCCTGGGAAGTTGCATGAACTTGGAATTTATTATTTCTGTAAAAGGACTAATATGTCATGTACAGTAATTTATAGGTTGTAGGATGTTTCTAACTTTCTGTAACTACTGTAAGTAGTTTATGTATGCTATACATGACATATCTGTGTAGTGTACCATTACTTTTATGAAATGGTGAAAATGCCCTTGCTCTTATGTGAAATTTATTTTTTCTCTATTTTCATGTAGCGTGAATTATAGAGATGGTTTGTGGCAGACCACATGGCAAAGGTAGAGGAAAAGGTAGGATTGAGGGTCAATATGGGAATGAGGAAGAAGTAGGTGCTAGACCAAACCTAGTCCAGCAACAATTACTTGGTATGCTAATGCAACAATAGGCCACGATGAACGAAATCAAAGAAGAGCTGTGAGAAGTGCAACATAGGTAGAATCATATAGAAGATCACCTAGATGAGTTGGTCAGAGCGAATGGTAAGGAAGAACTACATGAGGAACCCCCACCAGATGATGTTGTACCAGAACTGGAAGCTAACATACAGATTTGGTTAAGCAAGTTCAGTAAACAGCAGCCTCCTACTTTCCGAGGAAAACTTGACCCCGAGATAGCCGAAAAATGGTTGTTACTTCTATAGAAGATCTTTAATATGCTACAGTGTTTGGATGATACCAAAGCTTTATTAGCCATCTCTAAGCTAGAGGGTGAGGATGATCAGTGGTGGAGGAACACAGAGCTCATTTTAAGGGGAAGGAATATTCTCGTGGCATGGGAATTATTCCAAGAAAGGTTTAATGACAAATATTTTCCCCTTCCGTCAGGAGAGCGAAAGAGCAAGAATTCCTTAGCATCCAACAAGAGGATAAATAAAGTTTTGATGATTATCTGGCGCGATATATTTGTTTGTCTCGATATTCGGTATACCTTAAGTACCGAGATGGCGAAGAGTGGAGCACATACATGATGATTGAACAGTTGAAGCCAGAAATGAAGGAAAGACTAGTTTCGAGGCGCTACACAGAATTTAATAAAGATGTGGATGAATGTCGAGTTGTTGAAAGAAACTTGTTGAGTATGGCAGCCAGATATAGCAGCAAAAGTGTGAACAAGAGTAGCAGTTCATCACAGAAGAGAAAAGATCAAGGTGGACTCTTTAAGGGTGATAATAAGAGGCCAAATCAAGCTGGGGGCCACAGAGGCCAGGGTTCCTTAGGAAGTAGAACCTGTTGGTATTGTAGAAAGCCACATCATCCTGGTAGATCATGTAGTGGTGCTCCATTACCACAGGCATCACCAACAACTCAAGCTCCAAACAGGAAAACAACTTGTTATATTTGCCAGAAACTGGGGCACTATTCTAGGGATTGCCCACAACAACAATAATAGCCTGACAGAGAGCTCAGGGTAAAGTGTATGCAGTCATGTAGGAGGAGGCTAAAAGGTCTCTGGAATTGATACAAGGTATAATTTTCTTAATGGCAACCCAGTACATGTCATGTATGATTCAGGCGCCAGCCATTCATTCCTTGCATATGATTGCATAAAGCGGTTGAATTTAAATATGCATAAATTCTCATATGATCTGGTTGTCTCTAGCCCATGGGCACTCAAATTGTTATGGCTAACATTTATCTGAATTGCGTGGTAAATGCCGAGGGGCATGAATTGACCATCAACTTGATCTATTTGCCACTGCAAGGGTTAGAGGTGATTTTGGGGATTGATTTGTTGACTGGGAATGATGTATTCCTAAATTGTAAAACGCAGAGGGTTATATATCCCAATTCACAACCGCATACTGGCACAGAAATCACTTTGAATCTTATCTCTGTAGCCGAGGCTGAGAAATGTTTACGAAAAGGTTTTAGGGGGTACGTGGTACTTTGCTCTATGCAGTCAGAAGTTGAAGTAGCCTTAGAGAGTATCCCTGTAGCAAATGAGTTTCCTGACGTGTTTCCACATGATATTTGTGGATTACCTCTAGAGAGTAAAGTGGAGTTCTCGATTGACCTTAAGCCTAGAGTGGGTCCAATCTTTAAGGCCCCATATAGAATGGCTCTGAGTGAAATGGTATAATTGAAAAAGAAAATTGAGGAGTTACTTGAGAAAGGGTTTATTCGACCTAGCATCTTACCATGGGGAGCTCCAGTGATTCTTGTCAGGAAGAACGACAGAAGCCTATGTCTCTGTATTGACTATCGAGAGCTGAACAACATAACCATTAAGAACAAGTATCTATTCCCCAGAATCAATGACTTACTTGATCAGTTATCTGGTTCCTAGGTATTCTCAAAGATTGATTTGCGATTGGGATACCACCAACTGAAAGGAAAGCAGAAGATGTGTCGAGAACTACTTTCAGGACTAGATATGGCCATTACGAGTTTTTTGTGATGCCATTTGACCTAACCAATGCTCCTACAGTGTTCATGGACTACATGAATTGAACCTTTCGTCCGTACTTAGACCAATTCATAGTAGTCTTCATCGATGATATTCTGGTATACCCATAGTGTAAAGCCGAACACGAGCAGCATTTGAGGACCGTGTTGAACATATTGAGGGATAGGCAACTCTATGCCAAGCTGAGCAAGTGTGAATTTTGTCTTTCAGAGGTAAAGTTTCTGGGCCACGTAGTCTCATAGTAAGGGGTCTCTGTTGATCCTAACAAGGTGGAAGCAATACTAAGCTGGAAGAGGCCATAAACTGTATTTAAAGTGCACAGCTTTCTGGGTCTAGCTGGGTATTACAAAAGGTTTATCCAGAACTTCTCCAGAATAGCATTGCCTTTGACAAAATTGACACGAAAAACTCAACATTTTGTGTGGGCTGAGAATTGTGGCAAAGCTTCTTAGAGTTGAAGCAGAGGTTGACTACAACACTAGTACCGAGGATCCCAAATCCACAGTTTTATGCATGTTGTGTACACTGATGCTAGTGGGCATGGATTGGGATGTGTGTTGATGCAACATGGCTGGGGGGTGGCATACGCATCTTGTCAGCTAAAACCTCTTGAGCTGAACTATCCCACTCACGATCTTGAATTGGCAGCAATTGTATTTGCTTTGAAAATCTGGAGACATTATCTCTATGGTGCGACCGTAGAGTTGTACTGCAACCATAAAAGCTTGAAGTACTTGTATGATCAGAAAGATCTCAATATGAGACAACGCAGGTGGATGGAGTTGCTAAAAGATTACAATCTGGAAATCAAATATCATCCTAGAAAGGCTAATGTCGTTGCTGATGCATTAAGCCGTAAATGTGTCAGGTGGAAGCCATGATGATCCGTGAGCAGAAACTGATTGAGGCATTTAGAGATATCACTTGAAGAATAGGCATTGTTGGCTTTTTTTGCCTTGGTAACCTCTTCAAAAATAACCAAGGATTGCAATATAGAGTGTAATCTTAGATCGTCTCTCGAAGAACCTTTTATTAATTACCTAGCAACTTAGTGTAATGATAGACATGAAATAATAAAAAGGGAAAGTTTGATCTTTCAAAACTACTTTATGCAATTTAAAATTAACTTTGTTCTATGCTAATTCTTTTTGGGATTTTTCTTTAAAATATGAAATGGAATGATGATGGAATTAATAAAATAAGAGAAGTAAAGAAATCAACAATGGAATAAACGACCCCTCATAGCAATGGCGCAAGCAATCCTCACTTAAAATGATTATGGGAGGGAATGATGATGATGGTAGATGTGAGTTGATGATTGTTGAACATATGGCTGAAGCTCTTCGTCACTCTGTTCTCAACTCACAGTCGCGGGCATCTCCGATTCTCCCTCTCAGCTTTCACCCTCAATTCTCAGCTCTCAATTGCCGCCCCTTCTGAACTCTCAGCTCTACCTCAGGTCTCCGGCGCTGCTTAGTTTGTTGCTATGAAATGCTTGCCGATGGAAGATGGAAGTGGGACTGTGGTGGTTGAAAATGGAGAAGGAAGGTGAAAGTGGGGCGGTGAAGAAGCGTGTTGAAGAGAGCCTTGTGCCACTGCTCCCACTGTTAGACTCTACCTCTCAGCTCTTTCCCAATTCTATTCTGGCTGCCGCCGGTCTGGGGTGGTTTAAGGTGGGCCACCGGTGATCAGGAGGGAAGTAGGGGTCGCCGGCGACCAGGAGGAATGATAATGAGAAGAAGAGTTGAAGGTTCAACTGCGCGGCGCTCTCTCGTTCCTCCTCCCTTCCCACTCGCGGTTGTCCCTCTATTTTTGAAGCTCTGTGTCTTAATATCCTTTCCCTTCAACTCTCAAAACTGCTAAAATTCTGACCTAAGCTAAGATGACAAAACGCTGTCACTTTGAAGGGGTTTGAACTGACATTTCCAAAATTCATGAGACTAATCTGTCATTTGTGAAATTCAAGCCCTTAACTTCCATTTTCAAATTTAATCCAATTTTTCAGGCACTTGCAATTAAAGACAATTGAACTAATATTAAATCCTCTCAAGAATTTGATGATTAAGAGTGACATCAATTATTTTGACAATTTTACCCCTTTTTAGTATTAATTTCATGCCAACTCCTTTAATCACAATTAATTACAAAAGAGATATTTTATGCTCATTTATTATGACATAACCCAAATAAAATATGAAAATATATAATCAAAATTGGGAAATGTCACAATCTGTGTAGTCAAATTCTGATGAGTAGTGGGGTCAGTGAAGTGTATAATGATCTAAGAGCAGCAATTGAAGAAGCACAGCTGCAGGATAGACGAGTACTGTCTATTAGGGGTATGATTTATAAGGGTGAAACTCAAAAATATGACTTGTCATCCAGCGAACTAGTCAAGTACAAGAAATGAATCTATATTCCACCACAACTAGAATTGAAATGACAAATCCTGGAGGAGGCACATAAGAGTAAATCTGTATCCTAGGGCTATGAAGATATACCATGACTTGAAGTCCTAATACTGGTGGCCAGGGATGAAAAGAAAGGTGACTAAGTTTGTCGCTCGTCGTCTAACATGTCAAAAAGTGAAAGTTGAACATCAACAACTATCAGGGATTCTACAAAACCCTGAGATTCCTGAGTGGAAGTAAGAAAGCATTTTTATGAATTTCGTGATGGGGTTAACCAAGATTAGAAACCACAATGCAATCTGGGTGATAGTTGATAGATTCATAAAGACAGCCTACCTCTTACCTATCAGCATCTACTATTCTCCTGACAAATTGGCAGAAATCTATATTAAGGAGAGTGTAAGGTCACATGGTACTACGAAGAACATTATCTATGATCGAGATCCGTGGTTTACTTCTAAGTTTTAGAAGCCGGTCTATGAAGCTTTAGGTACTAAGCTCAGATTCAGCACGACATATCATCCTCAGACATATGGGCAAACAGAGCGAACCATACAGACATTGAGGATATACTAAGGGCGTGTGCAATTGATTTCAAAGGTAGTTAGGACAAATTCCTTCCATTTGTAGAGTTTACCTACAAAAATAGTTATCATTCAAGCATCCAAATGGCTCTATATGAGGCATTGTACGGAAGGAAATGTCAATCGCTCTTGTGCTGGAAAGAGTTCTCTGAGAGGCGCTTACTTGGGTTAGATATTATTGATCAGACAATGGAGCAAATAAAGCTGATTAATCAAGATTGTTGACTGCTCATCGTTGACAGAAAAGCTATGTGATAAAAGGCGAAAACCTCTGGAATTTGAAGTCGACGATCACATATGCATGAAAGTATCTCTAGTTACGAGTATTGACAGAGCATTGAAAGTACAGAAGCTGCATCCAAGGTACATTAGTCCATTCAAAATCTTGGCAAAGATTGGGCCAGTAGCATACTGTATTGCTTTACCACCGAACCTGAGCAGGCTGCATAATATTTTCCATGTTTCCCAGTTGAAGAAGTAACAACCCAATCCAAAGCATGTAATTGAGTACGAAGACATGGAAATGCATAACGATTTGACTTATGAAGTTGCACCTGATCGGATCATCGATCGGCAGGAGAAGCAGTAAAGGAATAAGAGTATTACATTCCTCAAGATTGCCTGGAAAGGGTTATCACCTGGGGCTACATAGGAAATGAAGGAGAGTATGAAGAAACGTTACCTAGAATTTATGGCTGTATAGGTATAGCTAATTTTGGGGATGAAGTTTATTTAAGTGGGAAAGAACTGTAACATCCCAAATTTTATTCACCAAATATATTGTAATTATTGGAAATAGTCAATGAAATAAAATGGTGACTTCTGGAGAATATAATTATGCTGCCAGTAAAAATTCCCTGTAAGGCAGTGAGTTTGTCATGTGGTTTTAGATGAACAAATGAAGACAAAAATTTATGAAATTTTTCTGAAAGAAAGTAGACATCCTAAACTTTAATTTGATAGGTATATGAATCAATTAGAGCTATATACAAAGAGTTATGAATTTTTGAAGTTAGCCCAGAAAAACTGTTGATTTTCTGGGACAGCATTCAAAAACTTAAATTCTAGGAATTTTGTGCTTCAAATTGGCAAAATTATATATTTTTCCTTGAAAATGGATTCAATAAGAGTTCTATATCCTGTGGAATCACTTTGATACGATATCTACAAATTTAGTTATGATTTTTCAAAGATAAGGCAGAAAATGCGCCAAAATTGTTATTAAATCCTAAAATGGAAAATTGTGTTGACAATTAATGCAATTTTGAGATAAAATTTATATCACCCCACTTTGCTCTTTTAAGGGACTCATATACATCATTTTTAAATGGACAAGAGAGGGAAAGGCTTGGTTGAACTCAATTGGGCTTCATGACCGAATTATTTGTACACAAGGGTTATGTACACAAGTTAAATTTTTAGAATTTTTGGAAATTGGTTAATTTAATAATATAAGGGAAAATGTGATATTACATAAGCTTTCTCCTTCCTCCTACAGCCCCAAACTGATGTCTTTGTGCAGCCAAGAGAGAGAGAAAGAGTTGAGAGAGTTTTATAGAGAGAAGGAGGAAAATCTCATGAGGTAGGTCAATTTCATTGATGAATTCGTTCCTAACATGTATATTCCTTCTCCGAAGCTTCTCTCCTATGCCATTTAAGGTATTTGAAGCACCAAGTTTGCTATTTAGAAGAGCTCGGGTTCGGCCACACTAGAAAAAAGCCAGAGGAAGCAAAAGGTAACTTCCAAACCTTTGAATATTGATTGCTTTGGCTGCTGTGAGTAGTTTAATAGGTGGGATCTTGTTGGATTGGCTTTGATTGTAAATTTGGTAAAGGTGGTGGCCTAGGCATTATGCTACCAAAATTAGGTCTAAATGGTTGTTTTAATGTAATTAAATGGTTAATAAAGTAGTTAGGAGTAGAAAGAAGCAAGTCTGCAGGGTCAGAATAGAAAAACCCCAACTTTTATCGGAGTATACCCAAGTTTCGTCCAGGGTAAAACCAAGAGGTTAGGGCTGGATTTTTGATGTTCTGATAATTCCATTATGTTCAGGAGGAAAAATTAGGCGAGGTTACAGTTAAACACTTTTTCAGAAAAGCCCTAAAAAGCATAATTACCAAAACGCCTTGAAACCCTGAAATCAAGGTTGCCAAGGGCATTCTGGTATTTTGGCAGTAAATTTGGTAATTCCAAGTCCAAAAATGGGTTCCTTGGATGAAAATATGTTAGAATAGCCAAGGTTAAAATTTCTGGAAGAGTACGGTTGGACCGGGTACTGCGGGGCCGGGCCAGGCCGGGCAAAGTCCCTAGGGGCATTTTGGTAAATTTTCACAATAGGCTCATATAGCCACTAGAAGCACTATAGAAGTTCCTAAAATAGTACATGAATGGGTTTGAACCTAATTCTTGTACATTTGACATTTCAGGACCGAGTTGAGAGCTAGTCAATAGCACGTTTTACGAGGCACACGTTTTGCAAGGTGGAAAAAGGGTTAAGGTTGTTAGATCTCATGTTTTGATGATAACAAAAGAATGGTTTGAAAAGGAATGATTAATAAACAAGTTTGAACAAAGTAATAACAGGAACAAGCATCACTTGAGATAAGCATTGGAGTAATGAAGAAAGGCCAAGGGAAAAAGCTGAGAAACTTGATCAGAAGCAAGTTTTCTATGGCATTACTCGAGGCGCTACTAGAGTAATGAGGGAAAACTTGAAGTAATCAGAAACAACTTCCAGTAACCTGCCAACGTTAGTCGAGTAGGTACTCGAGTAATAGTGTAAGTATTTTTTAGTTGCGCTCGGCCTGCCAATGTTACTCGAGGAGCTACTCGAGTAACCATGTGAAAAACTTCCAGTTGCCTTCAGGTTGCCAAAGATACTCGAGGAGCTACTAGAGTAACTCTGTTTCTGAAAAATGATGCTCTCGGCATTTTGTACCATTGCAACATTTACTCGAGTAGGTACTCGAGTAACGTACTGAAATAAGTGAAAACTTGAAGGTGGTATCCGATTAACTTGTTATCATTTTTAACTCATTTCCTCGAGTCCTTACTCTGATATGCAAGTATTCAATGATCTATTTTAAGTGGATTCCTCGAGTAGGTACCCGAGTATGCAGAGATACTTTCAAGGAAAACCTCAAGTCATTACCCCGGGTAAGTCAAGAACAAAAAGTATATTTACTCGAGGTGTTACCCGAGTAACTAATGCAAAAATGAATGCATTACTCGAGTCCGTATCCGAGTAACAAGGTAAGTACTCTCGGCCTTGAAATCCTGCAACATTTACTGGAGTAAAGCATCGAGTAACCAAAAGTTTTTGTAAAGATTTACTCGAGTTAGTACCCGAGTAACTCATAAAGTTGTTAGTGACTTACTCGAGTAAGTACCCAAGTAAACATATATTTTCAAAGGTTTAAGAATTGGTTATTCCATGCACTACCCAAGTAATCTTGTATTTATTCATTGACTTGCAGTTCATCAAAGATTTCCCGATGATACTGGAGTAAGTACTCGAGTAAACTTCAAGGGATACTCGAGTAGCTACTCGAGTAAGCAAGCCCAGAATTTCAGAAATCTTTCAAACGTTAATTGATTTGTTTCCTATATGATTAATATTTCATTGTATTAGTATTACTAGCATATTTACAGATAAACAATGAAGAAATCATATTAAGTAAGAGAAGTCAAATGCAACGCTCAAATGTCACCGACCGTCACCTACCACAACGTATGTTTTTCAAAAACTGGAAAAGTCAATAATGGCTGCGCACGCTCCAACGGACATGAAGAAATACGTTCCAGCAATCATTACCAACGTATCTATATATATCTGAATATCTGAACAGAGGAAGACACACAAGAACACACTCACGAACGTATCATCAAGTTCATTACTCTGTTTTCATTATACTTGTGATTCTATGCTTCAGTGATTCTTATTTACTCTGAGAGAGAGAGATATTTCATTCAAACTTAATATTTGTTATTGAGGTAACTTAAGGTTGTGGAACCTTGAGTTGGGATTGAATTACAACTTGTAAGGGGGAGCGAGTGTCCAGGTGTAGGAACTTGCTTGTACTGAGGTGCCAAGAACCCACTGAATCTTGGAAGATATAGTGAAACTCTCAGAGAAGCTCTGAGGACTGGACGTAGGTCAAAGTGGTTGTGGCCGAGCCAGTATAACTCCCGGTGTACACTTCAGTGATATTTCTCCTTACTCCTTCATGTTTTAATTTCAACGTCAAATTTTATATTTGCAACGAAATTTTTAAGATCACCCAATTCACCCCCCCTCTTGGGTGAAACACTTGCTCTAACAAAGGTAGTAACCCTCACCTTCATACACTATGTAAACTTATATGTGCTTTATGTATGCCATTTTCTGTGATATGTATATGCACTCTCTAACAGGTGATTGAAAATCACAAGTACCGTCCGGGGGAGAAACACACCAATACTCCAATAGTCCTAAAAGGGATCCAGTTATGAGAATTTGGTACCAAGAGGGTACATTGCCCAGTCAGTGGACTGAGGTACAGAAGTTAGGTTCTGACAATAGTCGGTCCTGACTCGGGGTCTAACAGAGGTTAGCCCTGAAAAGTGCATATTTTGAGAAACATGCTTACAGTGTAATTATTCTTTCGCATTATGTGGATACCTGGCATAATTATTTGTTGCATTTTATATGATTGACTGTCTGTTACTACTGAGATTCGTTTAAATCTTACCCTTTTTCATAACCACAAAATTCCAGCATGAGCTAGCGGCTCTAAGAGAAAGTAGTCGAAACGGGCAAATGAGGGAAAAAAGGGGCTTAGACCAGTTCCCTAGGGTCATTTTGGTAATTTTACAGTTTTAGACTAATATAACCAATAAAAGTAAATTGAAAGAGTCAAAAGTGATACATGAATGGGTATTAACCTAATTCTTATAAACTTGAAATTTTAGGACCAGACTATTGAGCCCAAGCCAGACCAAAATTAGGACTCAATTTGTGTGCAAAAAGGGGTTTAAGGTAGTAACTCTCTCTTTCATATTCTATGTAATTGTCTATATACTTTGTTTATGTCATCTTCTGTGATATGAACACTATTTTTCCGAGTAGGGCAATTGTGTGTGGAGGCACACTTACCCGATTGTGAGCATGAACCCAACCGATGTGTTTACGAGCAATTGTGTGTTGAGGCACACTTACCTGGTTGTGAGCAAGAACGCAATCGAGGTTTATGGGTAGTCGGGGAAAGAGCCCCTAACTCATGTATACATGCCGTGATGATTGTTTGTGTTGTTAATATGTTACATAACATGGAGCATGACATATTAAACTTTTGCATGTTATATGATTTGTTGTATGCTACTATGGAAATTCTTTTGAATCTCACCCTTTTTCAAATGTCAACAAATATTTTAGCAGAAACTAAAGGCTCCAAGCGCAAAACGGTAAATACGCCCTAATGTGTCTAGGTCAAGAAGATAGAGCTGTTGGTTAGAATTAGTTTATTTTGATATTTTTGGATAAAGTTTGTATATATTTTTCAAACCCTATGAGGGATTCCTATATTGATGTCTACTTATTATCAGTATTTTTATGCTATTTCTGTGTATCCACCGAACTACGCATAAGCACTCTAAAAAATACGGAAATAAGATTAGGGCGTTATACTATGCTCTCGAAGAAAATCTACAAAAGGACCTGGTACTTGTCCTTCACTAGTATACCTACCGTAATACTCACCACCTCTATCAGATCTCACGATTTTAATTGGTTTTCCAACCTATTTTTCTACTTCAGCTTTATACTCCTTAAAGGCATCTAGTACCTCACTTTTATTATCAAGCAAGTAGATATACGTGTATCGCAAGTAATCACCAATAAAAGTGATAAAATATTTTTGACTGTGCACAGATAAATCAAGACAACAAATATCCGTATGTATAATTCAAGTAAGTCAGAACTTATTTTAGCTCCCTTTTGTAACTTATTGGTTTGCTTTCCCCTTATGCAGTTCACAAGAGTATCAAATTCTAAATGCTCTAAAGATGGAAGGAATCCCATCTTTAGTTAACCTTTTGATCCTATCTACAGAGATATCTCCTAATCTCCTATACCACAAGCTAGTAGAATTCTCATCAATGATACTTTGCCTAATACCACACGTAATAGGAAAACTTGGGGTTGTTTAAGGATTGTTTTAAATAAATCATCAATCATAATAACCCTTGCAATTGGAACATAGTCTTTACTGATATACATCAAATCCTATTGCAAATAAGTACCATAGTTCAAAGGAAAAAGTTTTGAAATTGAAATCAAATTTCTCCTATAACTCGGAATGAAAAACAATTGCAAAGACCCAATACGATTTTATTTGAGAAGATGATTCTAAATATTCTAATTGCTTTAATCGAATCTTCTTTCCCATTTCTTGAAAGGACTCGAGCTTTATTGGGAAGTGGAGGCTGGTGTTTAGAAACCCTTGTATCATAGTAGAAATGTGGAATATTGCACCCACATCAATCCATGAAGTATCATTACTAATGCTAATATGATAAGATTCTAAAGCTAAACCTGAAAAATACATACCTTTATGCTCCAACCATGCCTTCCTCTTAAGGCACTCATCCTTCATGTGCCCCTTCTTCTTGCAGAAGAAGCAAATAGCTTTAGTTTTCTTGATGGATGGCATAGCAGAGATCTTTCTCTTTTTTTTTTTTGTTGTCCTTCTTGCCCCTGGCACCAGTCCTGTTAGAACTTTTAGCTAAATGAGCTGCCCTAGGTATGTCCTTACCACTCATTGAAGCTTGGTTTCCTCCTAAACACACATGGAAAACAGTTCCATCAATTGTCTATTTCTCCTTATGTGTGTTATAGGAGACTTTGAAGGCATTATACTGAGAAGGAAAGGAGTTAAGTACCAGATGCACCAGGAACTGCTCTATCGGTTCCATGTCAAAGGCTTTCAGGTAAGAGGATAAGTCTCTTATTTTCATTATATGTTGCCTGACTCCACTTATACCTATCAGCTTCATAGCACACATCTCTGACATGATGGAACCTCCTATCTGCTTGTCAATTGGCTTGAACTATTTGTCAACAGCTTCCAAGAACTTCTTAACAGTTTCAAATTTAGGAATCGCTCCCTAAACGCTTTTTTGAATCCTAGTCTTCATATAGGACAAGCACATCTAGTTGTAATGCTCCCAGTGCTCCAGATAGTCAATTTCAGCTGGAGTTGACTTGTTAGTCAATTTGGAAGGTCTAGGTTTCCCCATAACAAAGTGCATGTGTAGCATATCAATCTGCAAAGTTATGTCCTCCCTCCATTCAGGGTAATTGGTACTATCCAGCACAATCCTGCCACTATTGTCAACAAAAAGGTTAGGGAAAGTAGTAGGTGCTGCAATTTAGAGAGTTAAGTTGGCTCACGAGATAAAATTTTGAGACAATCACAAATTATGTGCCTTAAATGCATGTTATGCACTAATGAAAACGTGTGATATGTATAAATACGTATAACTAAATTCTACCTATGGGCAAAGAACCTAGCAATGCATGCATTTATCTCAAATTGGTGGGCCAAGAAAGTGTTATTTACATTTCCTAATACCTATGGGCAACTGAGAAAATATAAGACCAGATTATCCCTAAATATATAATTATAATTGTCTACCTATAGGCATAGATCAATGATAATTCTATATTTAATTACAATATGATATTTTATAAGTTTCATACATGATTTTGTTGCATGCAAAATGAAAGGATGTTGTGGCTACTCCTTAGAAAAAGTATCATGCTAATCACAAATATCATATAAGCGCATATAACCAAAATATGCACGTCCTAATTGAGAGATTAATTAATAAACTCAGTAAATAATTAATTAAAGTCCTCCCACTGTTTTATGTTATCAATAATTGTTTAACGAGTTAATTTTGGCATTTTTCAACTCAAATTAGATTTCAGAAAATTTTGTATTGTTAAATAATTGTCTAAAGTCAATTTCCAAATATTTAGACAATTAAATAACTCATGAAAATAATTTCACAAATTTTCCAATATGTGAAATGTGTCAAAATTAATCCTTTCATTAATTCAAAAAATTTGATGTGATTAATGAAGAATATGGATAAAATAGTAGTTAATTTAAATAAATAGTGAAGGAAAACATTTAATTAGCCCAATAGTTGTTTCTGGAATATTGAAAATCCATAGCCCAAAAAAATAGAAGCACAACAGAGTCCATAATGTTACAAAAATGTCATTGTGAAATAAATTTAAGAGGTCCATAAACGTGTTACTTTTTTAATTTTAATTAAAAGTCCAGGTCTAAGTTTTTATTAAAACCTAGTTTGCCACACAACATTAAAAAAAAAACTTGAAACACAAGCCCAATTCGCAAAATTAGTGTCGGCTTGGAGTTTTTTTATCGGCCCAAAATGCATTAATCATTAAATGGAAGAAAACATTTTTGGCCCAAATGCAATTAAGTTGCCCTAAAACTTGCGCCTGGTCAATTCACATAAGTGAAACGCGCATTTCACTAAGCCAAGGGACGATGTCGTTACAGCGTGAGGCAGAGAGCCTTTCCTAATGACACGAAATGACAACGTTTTGACCGAGTCAAAATGACATTGTTTCAGTCATCTCCCTCAACCAGTTTTGGAACCCTACCCGAACCGCCAACCTGAGAACGATCCGATAAGAGCCGCTACGACCCATGATCTTAGGTGGTCCTTTTAGGTGATCGATGAGCTAAAAAACGACGATTTTCATGGTGGCATGAATGAAGACATAATCAAAACAAAATATGGGCAACAAATCATTGATTAACTGCAAATATTTGAATCAAAGAATTTTGGGTTAAATCCAAAATTGAAGGTTCCGACGAAAATGATTACGGCAAAGCACAATGAAGCAAGGCCCGAAACTTACACAACAATTAATCACAAGATTTGTGTATGCATTTTGCATATAATTAAAAATCATAATTCAATATTTTAAAGCTGAATCAAAAAATGAAAGGCTTCTGGGTTTTCATCAAACTCCTGATGAAATACCGGTAGTGTTCATCGAAGAACTAAGGTTCTTCTCTCACGATTTGTCGAATAAACCCAGACACATATGAATCAAGAAACAAAATCACAAATCGACGAGGAAAATAAACTTTGAATCAAAAAGAGATTTTGAAATTGAAAGAAATTGATTAATATGGGTCTAGCTCTTGAAAACCATCAGTGAACAGATATGAACCGATCGAAATCAAGAATCCCAAAATTAAAGGCATGTTCGAATAATTGTAGGAGCAAAACATAAGTGGATCGTTCAAAAAACACAATGAAGGCGATGATGATTCCTTGGATAAAATTAATTAGGTAAAATTACACTTAAGTCCTAATGAAGAAGGGAATGAAAAAATGGTCCATTGAAATTACAAAATGAAAAATTGGTCCAATAGAATTGTCGATGACCCACTCTTAGAATTGTTAATAGGACTATTTTTTCATTTTACAATTTCAAGAGATCATTTTTTATTTCCCTTCTTTCTTAGGACTTCAGTGTAATTTTCCCAATTAATTATCTTGACATCTTATAATATGAAAGCAAGGCAATTTAATATAACAATTAATAAATTGCAAGTAGTCAATAAATTCGATCTCTAATCTAAGAGATGGAATCCGTGTAAAATTGCTACGGTGAACTTAATTAAATTCCATACTTAGATCATCCCTAATCAAATAGTAGAAGGCAGAGGATCAGAAAGTGTGGCTCTGATACCACATGTTGGAATAACTCATACTATATAATAAATTACAATTCAAATAGAGCACAAATTATTCTACAATAATAGCGAAAGACTTCAAGGGATACCTCTCACCATTGCTAATCTTTGATCTTTGGAAAGAATTCATGAACTCTGAAAAGGAACACTGTCAAAAAGAAGACGTTAGGAGATGATTTGTTAGGTCACTCTTCTAACTAACTACAAGGCACAACGATAACAACTGGTTTGAAAGCCACCGCTTGTCACGAAACCTTAGGGAGCAGTCGAGGTTTTCTAACACTCGTATTTTGTTGGCCATAAAACTAAATTGTGTTATTCCACCATCAGAAATATCACATAAATAGTTAGTCAGCAAATCACCCCTAATCTTGAAGTTGGACATGGATCTGACTTACAAGCTACACTTAGGATATTTTAATTAATTACCTAATTAATAATAACTAATAAATATATTATAATAAATTAAAATATCTCACACTATCCCCTGTTCACAAGTTTAGAAGGGTGAAGGAAGATATTTTTTCTTTATTTCTGCTAGTTACTTTGCATCCACACACAAGAATTTGACGACGCCCACCTGAAGAAAAGGAAAAGAGGAGAGATGGAAATAAGTTCGCTTTCTTCTATCCACAGACAACAATTATAGCTACCTTATAAAGCTTCGAGGGATTTTTATTTTATTTTTCCCTTAATATTCACTTGCCCGTCAAGCTTGAATAAGAAATAAGAATGTGTATGGAAAAGACAAAAAAGCCCATATGCAAGAAATGAAGTAAGGAGGGTATTTTAGCAATTAGATAAATACGGAAGAATGAAAATTCATATATACTGGCTTGTTACGTTGAAGCTCAAACTAAAAATTTGATGGAAGGCATTAGATGCATAACTTGGAGAATCCTCATCTTCTTATTTGATACAGGTCAATTTTAGATATAGAGATAAAATAAAATTCGTTATAACAATTTCTATATAGCTATTTGCTTACCAAAAATGCTACAATGATGAATCCAAGACTGCAACAGTAAC
Source organism: Inga laurina (assembly GCA_963855925.1). NCBI lineage: Eukaryota > Viridiplantae > Streptophyta > Magnoliopsida > Fabales > Fabaceae > Inga > Inga laurina. The sequence continues at coordinate 28,603,014 of OY979701.1, forward strand.
GTTGGCTTTTTTTTTTTTTTTTTAAGAAAAATGCAATAGGAACGTTCCGTTTTTCATCAAAGATATTGCTAGAATCAATGATTCTGCTCCTAATGGCATTGCCTACTTTGCTTGTATTTTTCCTTTCTTTTGTGGGTTTCTTATTATTTAGCTATAAACCCATATAAAAAAATAAAACACATTGTCATTCGTGTAATTAAACAACTTGATATAATAAATATAACGAAGTATGATCCAAAAAATACTAACAATTGTTACAGGAGGAAAATAAAAAGAAAGTTGAAATAAAATGAAAATTAAGAAGAGGCATCTTCACAAAGGTTTAGAATTCATAGATAAAAGCAAATCTATATCCATTTTCTTAACGTCATAGCTATTAACATTTTTTATTACGTTATGTAATTTTAGAGTTTATTTATGAGCCCAAAGCATGTTGAGATGATTTTCCATCAATTTATTCAATATGCCGAATGCTCATAGATTAATATTTAATAATGACTCATTGAATGATGTTCCATTAGATAGGCCCTTAGCTTCTTATGAATCAAGAAGCTAAGGCCTATCTCTCACGACACACAGAACGGAAGAGGAAGGAGAAGAGAATCTGATGATTATGGTGTCCACAACAATGACAGCTGGAGGTTCACACGCACACAACGTCAATGGACAGAGATATTTTCCATAACATTAAAAATAAAATTATTTTCTTATAAAAAAGTTATAAAACTATTTTATTTTTATTTCAAAACGTAAAATCACAAAGGGCATACTTATAAAATATGTGTTCAGGTTTCTTGATTATCAAATTAATATTTATTTCTTCAAATTAAATTGCATCCACAACCTAGGGTTATGGCTCACCAATATCTATTTTTATTCCCTCTTTCAAATAAAAATATTTATCCAATATTTTACGAATTGCAATTGATAAACAATCACGGCCTTAAGTTTTATATTTTGTATAATACACAACATATGGTGCTCTCCCACGTACATTTCTTCCGGAGGATCCCTTCTTTGTTTTCCTTTTGGCATATAGGATCTATTTGGTACGAGGGATTTGAAAGGAGAGGGAAATGTTTTTAGTTAAATTTAACAGAATTGAAGAAACGTTGTTATAAAATTTTAATAAAAAAAATATGTATAATAAAAAGATAAGAAAATTTAGTTAAAAACTTTTTATCCTACTTCTCTAATATTTTTAGATCCAACTTAAAAAAATTTATCCCTTACTCACTTCCCATCCTCTCCCATCATAACAAACAAGCCTATAGTGAGTTTTCCTTACAAATGTTGCATCAGTTTTTTTTTTTTAAGCCATCGACAGTTTCCTTTGTGATGTATCACTTCAGATTTATATCCGTATGTATGGTGGGGACCACCAAACTAAATCGTCATGTTTCAAGTTCTACCTGCATTCCTCATCGGGCGCGTGCGCATATGTAGATGTATTTCTTCTGTTATTAATATAAGATATTGTTACCTAATTTATTTATATCAAAAAAATTAATTAAATTATTTAATATGATATGTATTTTTTAAAATATCTTTATCATCTTTTTTAATTCTCTCATTACATCTCCTCCCTTATTATAGCTGAAGGAGTATTAATAGGGATAAATTAAGAAAAAATTGTCAAATATAAAGATCATGTTTGATATTTAGGATCAAGATCAACTCTCTAAGTATGTCTTATATTAAAGACAAGAGGGAGTATAAATTAAGACTGCTTGTCCACTTTGAAAATATGGATAAATTATAAGGGATTAAAAATCACTGATTCACTGATTGACCATAGTTTGATAAGCTATTTCATGGAATATTTGGAGATTTTGCAACTATTTTTGGACTTAAATTGCATTAATTATGATTAATTGTGATTAAAGTTGTTTGCATGAAATAAAGGTTAAAAAGGGGGCTAAAATGTTATATATTTTATGATTTACTTTAAATGATTGATTTTTGAAATAGACGGCATTACATTTTGGGTTTATTTTCTTTGCAGATAGTTTGAAAAAATTACATAAAAGTACCCAGAATTTCTTGAAACTACAAATCAATGAAGAAAAGGATCAGAGAAATTCACACAAAGGACCAGAGTTTTTTAAAATTACATTTTAATCCCAAAATGTTTCAAAATTTTCATTTTAGTCCCCACACAAACTTTTGAAATTTTCAATTTGAGTCCCTGGGAAATTGGATCAAATTTGACCTTCTTCTTCGACAATTCATCTCAGACTTGACAGCGCCGCGGATCTTCCTTGAAGGAGAGCTCACCATCGGACCTTCACTCTCTCACCGTTCCTCCTCCTTTCTTCCTCCTCACCTCCACTGCACTATTCAACCTCCATCGTTCCTCCTTCTTGCTTCACCGCTGCCAAAACCTGGGTTGGAGAGAAATCGAACCATAGCTTAGAGAAACTGATCTCCAGGTCGATGCTGTCACGCTCGGTGTGGTGCCAAGACAGCATCGACCTGGAGATCAGAAGCAGGAGCGGTGCGGGCTGAGAGAAATCGAACCAGAGCTTAGAGAAACTGACAGTCATCCTTTCTTCACCTTCACTCTCTCTTCCCTGCAACTCTCCGGCTCTCACTACTTAAAACCACCAGCACCACCGGCCTCCTCTGTTTTCTATTGTTCTCTTCCGATCGCTAAAAACCATCGTCACCTGAGAACCTTTGCCACCAACTTCGTCTTCTCCACTTCCATTCATCATCATTGCTTCTTCCAATATGCTTCTCACGACTACCAATCCTTACCAAACCTAATAGACCCATTTTCACTCTTTTATAAGATTTGGTTCTTCATTTTTCATGGATTTCCAGTGTTTTGAAGATGCTATGGTTCCAATTAAGGTCATGAATGATTGATTTTGCTTGACTCTGGGTGATGGAGAAAGTGGCTAAATCTTTAGGGTGTGTTTGGTTTGAGGGGAGGGGAGGTTAGTAAATTACAATTTTGGATAAGAGAAACCCAAACTTTACCCTTTCATTCTTTTAAATTTTATATTCCCACTCAAAATTTACCCTCTCATTCTTTTTGAACTTTAAATTTTGGGTTCCCGCTCAAAATTTAAATATCTTCAACACAAAAAGATAATTTAATCCTCCCTCTCCTCCCCTCCCTCCCCTACCCTCAAACCAAACACACCCTTAGGGCTTGTTTGGTACGAGGAGAGGGGAGGGAAAGTGGGCGGAGGAAAAAAATTGTTGAGTTGAATTTAAAAAAATTAGAAAAGTAGGGTTAAAAATTTTTAATTAATTTTTCTTACTCTTTTCTCTTATATATTCTCTTTATTAAAATTTTACTACCCCATTTTTTCAATCTTTTAAAATTCAACTCATAAAAATTTTCCCTCCCCTGCCTTCCCCTCCAAATCCCTAACACCAAACAGACCCTTAATATGATGAAAAGGGATTTCATTAGTTTTTCATTTGTTTATTTCATGTATTATACTATTATGTTTTGTTTGGTTTGATTTTGTAATTGGTACATGTTTGTGGGACTTAGATGAATGATTATTTATCTATGATGAATAGATCTTGTGTTGAAATTTGTTGTTAAAGCATTTGGATTTTGTATTGAATATATTTTCTTTTAGATTAATGAAGTTATGCATTCTATGTTACGAATGTGTTATGGATTTATTTCATATTGAGTGTCGCAATTATACTCTCATCAAAGAGGAAGCAAGTGCATTAAAATAATTTTCAAACACACATCAAGTGGTTTTTAACAATTTATCAAATAGATGACTATGAATGCCATTGTAGGAGTAGTCATTAATTAGGAATATTAGACCTAATGCGATTGCTTAGGGTTTTTAATTTGACTTGACACAAAATTTACTCCCACAATATTTCAAGAAGCTAGGAAAGTCACAAACATAGGGAATTCAAAATAGCTTTAATTTCATGCATTTTAATTTAGAGAAAACCATTTTTAAAACCCTCTTTCAAACAATGTTTTTAGCACTTAGTCTAACCTAAGGAATTCAAAATAAAAGACTTCTTGATAAGAGAATAATCTCGGGTTGTTTGTAATATATTGTATTTTAATTCATGATAAAAATTAGTGATTTAACCCTAAGACAGCTAAGGTTGTGTCCAACCAATCACCTATATATATAATGACGTTCCTTATTCATTTTCCTATAAGAATAATGAAGTTTATTATGCTATTTTCATTTTGAACATGTGGTTATTGTCAAAAAAAAAATTAAATATTAGATTGCAATAATTAATTATTATAAAGCTACACGTCGAGAGATAATCGTCCAACTCCTCACATATCAATAAAATGACTTGAAATGTTCACCAAAAAAATTAAATGACTTAACATCAACAATAGTAATTATTGATTTTCTGCTAAAACGTGCGCTAGGTAACTTGATTTATAGTAAGGTGGATTCAGTTAGGGCCTGTTTGGTATAAGAAAAATTTGAGGAGGGAAAGGAACTTAGAGAAGGGCAAAGAAGGGAAAGAAAGATTGTAAAGGGTGATGGAAGATGGGTTGATGGAAGATGGGTTGTTTGGTAGGAAGAAAATTGATGGTGGAACTTGGGGAAAGAAAGAGAAATGCCCATTTTACCCTCAACATAAATTAATAATTATATATTAATTAAATTTATATTTCAATTCATCAATTAAATAATTAGTAGTACAATAATTTAAAAATTAAATAAAATGAATAAAATATAAATTGTAATTTAAATAAATAAAAATTTATTTATTAATTAATGAAATTGAAATTATTTTTTTATATGATAAGCAAATTCTATAGAAATTTGAATTTGCAAGGCGGGGAATCTTGAAAAATTCGAATATATTGATGAAATTTGAATTTACAAGGCAGGAATCCTTAGAAATTCGAATTTGATAAGCAAATTCTGTAGTAAATTCGAATTTCCCGCCTTTTAATTTAAATATTTCAGGGACATATTTGTCTTTTGGATCTTCTTTCACTAAAGGATTTAGGATCCCACCAATATTGGTGGGATCTCATCTTCCCATGAATAAGGAAATATTGGTGGGCCCAGGAACTTGAGTTTTCGAGAAGATTGAGCCAAAATTGCGTACCAAACGAGGGAACTTGTACATGTTTCCCTTCTTTCCCAAATCTTCCTTGTACCAAATAGGCCCTTAAGAAACATTCTTGGATAGGATAACCTGAGAGGTGGGCCCAAGAGGAGCACTAAAATCATTGGGCTTGTGACAAATGTTTCTGATAGAGGATCATGGCAAGATGGAGGAGGAGCTCCAAAGGAAGAGAAAGGCATGAAGATCGAAGCCCAAGCTCAAGTATGGAAGTCTAATGCCCCAAAAGATCCATTACAAAGCATTGGAGGCCTAATGACAAAAGCAAGGACTAAAGCTATGAAGAAGGCCTTAAATTGTTTGATAAGAGAGCTTAAAGAGTTGGAGTCCATTTATTTGGAAGAGGCATCCTTTAATATGCCCAACAAGAACCCAGGAATGGTGATCACATTGCTAGAAGCCCAACAAGATAATGTATCCAGATTGAAGAATTCACTTAAAATACCATGTGATGAGCATGTGCCTTGGAGGGGGATCATAAGTGACGTCCAAGACACCTCAAGAAGCATCTAGAAGGCGTTCTTATGCATCAAATCTGAATTAATTTTGTTTTTTATTAGTTTCCATTTTTATTTGCATTAAATAAGGCCTTTTGGTTAAAGATTGCTCTTGAAGACTTTGTTTTATTTCCTATTTTTAGGTAGCTGACTTAGTCTTGAAGAATAAGTAATTTTCTAATTCCTTTAGGCTTGAATGGTGCCAACCAAGACAATCAATCATCATTAAGGCATCATTTATTGCATTCATGATTAGGTTTTCAAACTCTAGAGTGTTCTTTTGTGGGCTCTGTATATGGCTGTGTTTTTGTACTTCAATTTTCAAACTTGAATGATAATTGAGAGTTTTATTTCTTTTGTGTGAGTTTTGCTTGCATCCTTGTATTCTTGTGCGAAATACTCCGACCATATCAAGGATTGATCATCCTTGTGGTTTTTTGTGGCTAGGATTGTAAGAGACAGGCTCTCTTAAGGTCCTACCTTTGACCATCCGTCCCTTTCGTGTTGTCATACTTGTTTTCTAGCTGGTCCGTTTCCCTCATCATATCAGTTTCCTTCCATATCCATGGCTGAAGTGGCTGAAGCTAGGGACCCAGAAACAAATCCTAGAGACAACATTATAAGAGGTGTTACCAATAAGGGTTGGGCCTTGTGGAAGGTTATAGTTTCTCACACTGCGGCGAACCAAGGTTCGACTAGGAAAGGTAACTACATTTAGTGCCTCAAACTGGATTACCTCCAATAAGAGGGTACCTATACCTAGCTAAAAAAAAAAGAAAAAGAAATGTGCTTTATATAATTGATCGTACACAAGCACAATTCTTGAATGAATGAATAGAAGCTCAACAGAACACAACTTTCGAAATTCAATCCAATAATTATAACTTTATAGCATGGTTCAAATGTTCGTTCTTTTTTTTTTTTTTTTTTGCTAATTTGCTTAAACTTTTTTTCTTTTGCTTTCAATTTGTTTAAACTAATTTGTTTGACTTATAAACTAATATATAATCTAATGTTATAGATAAGGATTTCTGAGAGATAATGTAATACCTATTATAATTAAATGATTTATTTAGATTTCTTAATTTCCTCAAATTAGTTATCTAGGTCTTATATTAAAAACTAGTGGTAGTATTGTTTTTTAAATGAATTAAATATGAGTCTTAAAATCTTCTGAGAAATGATTTCATACTTGACCAGCTAATTGTTATATCTTTTGAGAAATGATTTCATACTTGACCGGCTAATTTTTATATTGATTATCTTATATTTTAGATTATTCAAGAAAAAATAGATAATCTCTAAAATTAAATGTCATTCAGGGTTTGCTTTAAAAATAATAATGAAAATTCCATTATATAAAATAATGCATCCTATATTCGTATAAAATAAACTAACCTTAATTTCATTAGGATGTGGTACCCTTTAATATAATTTTCCATAATGCTTTAAATTTAAAAATTGCACGTAATGGTCTCTTCAACTCTTCGGCGTAAAAGGTGGATTATTAAACTGACTATTGTGGCTTATGAAATAAGCATACGAAAATACTTACCTTTTTTTTCCACAAGCAATATATAAAATCTGTTAAAAAATGAAAGATGCGCTACTTACATGGTACTCCCCCGTTTTTTTAGTAAAAGACATACTTACTTAATTTAATTAAATTAAAATAGTTAGTTAAGGTAATTAATAAAAAGTGTTTTTTCTAAAATACCTAATAATCTTTTTTAATTCCTTCCATTTATCTTTTACTTAATTATGGTTGAAGGAATATCAACAAGGAAAAAATGGAAAAATATGGAAAACGGGTCATATATTTATGTCACCATTAGGTTATACATTAAGGACTGAAGGGACTATTACCAAAATATGTGTGTGTATATAGTTAATTATCATAGAGTTATATGTGGCATTTTATATGCATCAGTCAAAAGGAAAGAGACAGGACAAGCTCAGACAGGAGAAAAAAGAGAGAAGAGAGAGAGGAACGAGACAGGGATAAAAGACAAATATAAGAGAGAGGAGAGAGGAAAAGAACAAAAATTCAGCTTTTACAAAACCATGACTTTAGAGCCTAAAACCATGGTTTTGGGAAAAAGTGATTATCATCTTGTTTTAGGTGTTTGGGTAAATTTTTGTAAAACATGGTTTTGGAGTCAGAAGCACTTTTTTTTTAATCCAAACACACATTTAGCTTTTTAGAGATGGTTTTACAATTTACGATATAGGTATGTAAGAAAAATTTTATCTTAGCCTGATAAAATTACTTTTGAAATCATGGTTCGATTATTTCTCAAACAGGCTTTAAGATTTAATTTAAGCCCAATTAGTATTTTTATAGGCCCTTCTTATGAGCTTCCATCACGATAAAAAGCAGAGTTATGTAACCCGGACTGGGTTACTATTTTAAAACAAAAAAATTTTAAATTTTTCCTTTAGAATTTCATACTATAAGTCTAAAATTTTTAATTTCTTACTGGTTTGATCCCGATTTAGTTCCGGTTTGGCCCCGGTCTGACCCACAGGCCCTTAACCCAATACCCCGACCGATTCAATACCCGGTCCGGGTTTTAATACCTTGATAAAAAAAGAGGATTCGAGCATGCCACACACAAACAACACATAAGAAGATGGCATTCACACACACACGCACGACAGCAAAGCAAGTAGCGACAGAGACAGGTTTGGGATGAATCAAGAAGCTAAGGCCTGTCTCCCAGACTCTCACGGCGCACAGGACGAAAGAGGAAAGAGAAGAGAATCTGATAATTATGGTGTCCACAACAATGACAGCTAGAGGCTCACACTCATGCAATGTCAATGGATAGAGACATTTTCCATAACATTAAAAATAAAATTATTTTCTTATAAAAAAGTCATAAAATCATTTTAATTTTATTCCCAGACATAAACTCACAAAGGGCATACTTATAAAATATGTGTTCAATTTTAATTCCATGCCTATCAAATTAATTTTTATTTCTTCTAATTAAATTGCATCAGTAACCTAGGGTTATGGCTCACCAATATCTATTTTTTTCCCTCCTTCAAATATAATATTTGTCCAATATTTTACAATTTACAAGTGATAAACAATCAAGGCCTTAAGTTTTACAGCCGTCTTATGCCATAGTGGAAGGCTTCCGACCCTCTGACAGACCAAATGGAATCTGACCTATATATGAGTGTTTTGCCATATATGCCAAGCGAGGGCATGAACATGAAGGTAAGAGTTAGGGAACACATATAACCAGAGGGAGTTACAGAGCACATAAACGAGTCACTTGCACCCCTAATCCTCACCATTTCGTCGATTGGTCCGCTTAAACCAGTTTCCTTTTGGAGGAATGTGAATAAGATTAGTGAAATTGATTTGCATATTCTTTTAAGAATATTTGTGTTGAATGGGTAACACCGGTAGTATGTGTTGCCACTATAGAGTATGAACTTGAAGTGACCTTAATCTACTCGTTACTTTCTTTCAATATCTTATGGTGCTCCCCTACGTACATTTCTTCTGGAGGATCCCTTCCTTGTTTTCCTCTTGGCATATAGCGAGTTTTCCTTACGGATGTTGCATCAGTTTGCCTTGTGATGTATCACTTTAGATTTAGATAGGTCTATGTGATGGGGACCACCAAACTAAATCGTCCTATTCCAAGTTCTACCTGCATTGTTCATCATATATGTCTATAAATTAAGATTACTTGTCCACGTTGAAAATATGGCTAAATTACAAGGGATTAATAATTTCTTTTTGGGAAAAAGATAGAAAAAGAACTTTAAACACTAGTGGAAAAAGGTCTTTTTAGACCGGTTCTGGTTCCGGTCTTGATACAGCCGGTCTAAAACGTATGTCACTTTTAAGACCGGTTTTGTAACCAGTCTTAAAAATCTATATTTTAAGATTGGTTCTATTTATAACCTATCTAAAATCAACAATTTTAAGACCGGTTTTCATGAGCTCCAGTCTTAAAAGATCTCTTTTGTAAGGTGATTTATGTAACATTTTTAAGACCGGTTATAATGATAACCGGTCTTAAAAGTTATTTTAAGACCGGTTTTGCATACAACCGGTCTTAAAAATGTTAATTTTAAGACCGGTTTTAAATACAACCGGTCTTAAAGTTTTAATTTTAAGACCGGTTGTAAATATAACCGGTCTTAAAATAACTTTTAAGACCGGTTATCATTACAACCGGTCTTAAAAGTGTCATATTATTTTTATTTGTTTGTGATTAGGTTAGTTATCAGAAAGCATCCTTGAACTGTTACATCTAATGCCATACTTATTAAGTGCCATATGGTGTTCAGTTTGCTTCCACTTACCATTTCCTTTTGCTTTAACATTCTCATTGAATTGGAAACTTGTAACATGTCATATATATCCTCATGTATAATGTTTTGTTTAAAACCATAATATATATATATGCATAAATGGATTCAACCATGACATATCATGCAACCAACAAGTCAATTCATCAAAATATACAAAAACCATTTTAAAACCAACAAACATGTCAAATCATGCAACCAACAATATAAATGAATTCAACTAACCAACATGTCAATTCATAAATGAATATATACAAAACAATTCCTCAGCTTTACATACAAGAACTCACTGTTGTAAAAGTTCATAAATGAATTCAGCACAACAATTACGAATGTGCTCAATATCTTCTTCTGGAAAGGGGTCGGCAAGTTCAAACATCTGAAACACCAAAGCCAGGCAAAACATTAAATTCACTTAAAAAAAATAAAAGTAATACAAAATTTTTGAAATATATATACATTTACCTCTTCAGTCCTGTAGTGCCTAGGGTAATAATATTATATATCTGCCTCAGAATATACAACCCACACAAGTTGGACCCCGGTGGTTGCCTACGAGTCTGAAAAATAACATGATATCGTTAAAACAAGTATAAAATTAAAGCATAGCTTATTATTGAATACATTCTTAAAACAAACCAATATGTAACTAACCTTTGGCAAGATCCATGTAGGGTCTTTTACCTCACGCACAGGCCTAACAAGAGCAGTGTGTTGGAATGTCCGCATAGCCCTATATCATCAAAATCACAAAGGTTACTTATTTTATACAAATTCTATAAATTTTGCACACAAAAGGTAATTAATAATGCAAGAAAACTTACGAGTTCAAACTCTTCTTCAATTCACTAGTTGGCTTGCTAAGGTGGAGGGAGCATAAGAGGATGGCAAATAGCTCTTCTTGCACAAAATAGCCAATTGTTAATGATCACTGAAAAAAGGGAAAACTTTTAAGCAGATATAAAATACTATGTATAGTATGAAATATAAATTTGTGTCTTACCCATGCAAATATGGGGCCAAGAAACACTCAATTGAGGTTTCACTAAGCCTGTGCGATAAGTATGTGTGTCTGATAGCAGAAGTGGTCCCTTTGTCGTAGAGTTGAACTGGGCATAGGAGTCCAAATTTATCGATTTTGCTAGAGTCAACCAACCTATGATGCATGTACCTACAATAATTCAAGCAGGGACATTAAATCAAAATTTAACGGCGTAATTTGTAAATTATTAACTTTTAATTTGAGAAGATACTTACATCAAAAAGAGCTGGACAATCAAAATCATAAGCTGTTGTAGAGGAGCTACCAGGGACATTAAATCATCCCTCTCAAGATAGCAGTGCACCCCTGACCTGCCAACAGCTAACTCAGTAGCCCAATTTCTTGTTGCAAAAAACGTATCATATGCCATCAAAATCACTTGCTGCATGACATTCAATGGAGGCCGTGAAACATCTTGAGTGGAGGGAGGTGGAGGTGGTGGGGATTCCTCAGCTCGATCAGAACCAAGGTTCTTTGGCCACAAGATGAAAGAGTTGATGACATCGCCCACAACCTTGAAGTCATCAACAGGAATAGGGAGAGGTGCATCTGCAACGATTACCTCTTCAACTGCCACTCTGACTTGATCATCCTTTATTTCTTAGTGGTGGACAGTTGATTCCAAGTTGTGCATGCTCCCCCGTGCAACCAATCATCTCAGAGGAACCTCCACAAACAAGTCATAAGGCTCACCAATTTCTTTTCCGGGACCCTCTGATGACTGACCAATGCAACTCCCTTTAGTGCTCTATTTAGGGTTTAAGGAATGAGCCTGGGGAGTACTGGTATCTACTTGTTTTGTGCTCGTCATGATCATCCATTCCTCCTTCATCTTGCTGAACCTTTCTTCAAATCGTGCATCAAATGATGCTTCTGCCTCGGCCCTAGCTTCCTCCCTCACAATGGCCAATATACACTCCATCTCGTCCCTAGTCACCATACCACTTGAGGAACGGCATGAGGGTGCTCCAAAGTAAACCCTTATGCCTACCCCTCCTCCAATCCCCCTGATACGGCCAGGATGCTCAGGTTTTCCTTCAGCTACGGTCAGGATGTCATTCCTCCCATCCGACCTAAACGATCCCTCGGCTTTTTTTTAAGCTCCTCCTATAAGACACAGATGACAAATTTTAGTAATGAAATTTGTTTACTAAATAATTAATAACAACAAGTCAACAACAATACTTACAATTTTCTCACCGACTATACGAGATTGTTCACTCGTATAAGACCTGCTCCTCTTTTGGTGAGCAAACAACCACTTCTGTTCGTGATGTATCAGAGATGGTGAGAAAGAAGAACAGAAGGATCAGATTGAGCTGCTTCTTCCAATCTCTTCTGTTTGGCCAACAAGTCTTTTTTGGCCTTCGCATACCCCCCACGAGACATTGTATTTTTCTACCACTCTCTTGGGCCTTTTTCCTTTTTTCCAGCGAATAAGAAATCAAAAGTAAGTCATTGTAAATCAATAAAGACAAATCATAATTCATAAGCAAATCAATTGCAAAATAAGTCAACTCACCAATGCTTCTGGAGTAGTCCGAAGCCGTCTAAATTCTTACCAAGTTTGTTCGTCAATAAAAGAATACTGATCACACGGATTAGGAAGAGGCTGACCTTCTTCCACCTCGATATGCATGTAATTGTTGGCTAGATTTGTCTTAAACTTACTCCAGCGTTCATCACAATACATCATTGTCTTGTCATACAAGACTTCACTTTCAGGAATGTCGTAAGTAAGCTAGATAGTTTCCCAAATATGTCGCTTTACACCTTTATCGACATTTCTCCACTGCTCTATCAAGATGCTTGGCTTGTTGCGTGCTAGGAGGCCGACAAAACTCCTATACCGTTAGGCATTAAGCCCGATTGGTTTCCAATATCTATCAAACTCAATTAGAATCCTTTCCTCGGTATTCTGATTGAGAGGAATGTCTGTCAATCGGGTGGCTCTCTTACCCCTTCGTCTAGGCCGGTTATGTGGCTCATTGTGTTCCTGGCTCGGAACATTGCTAGGCTCGCTCTGATTTGGATTACTTGGGTTGGGAGTACCCTCACTAGGACGACTCATTGTCTAAAAACACTTTAAGGACATTATTTAAGGAAATTTTGCTACACGGTGCTTATTGTTATAACAGGGCACTATCTATAATGGCATCGTTGAAAATCAATATAACAGAAGCAACAACCTTAAACCAAACAAAACAGAACCTAGTTTAGCAAAATCAACTAAGAGCTACACCACTTTAGTCTTCAACTACGATCAAAATCAAACAAAATAAAACCAAACAAGCTTAAACCAAACAAAACAATATAACAGAAGCTACACCACGACTCTCAAAATCATCACTTTCAAATGGAATAATTAACCCAGATCCACTAGAAGCAACAAGCTTAATCTATAGTCTGTAATGCAAATGGAAAACCACCAAAATAAACCCAGGTCCACAATTTCAGAATAATTAAATGGTACCTTAAACCTTTGCTTGAGGATCCTCTTCTTCCTCTGGAATTGAACAGACCTTTGCCATTTGCTGCAGGAAATGAACAAAGAAAATAAGGACCAAGTCATCTCACATTTTCAATGAAAAACCCAAAAACAAAATGGAAACACAAAACTGATGATAATAAAGACGAGGTTGAGAACAAAACCAATCGAAGGGAACATACGACGATAGCCTTCTGACAATGTATTCAACAGTAAATCTCCGTTGACGGCGGCGAAGTTAAAGACGGAGGAGAGAAGGGGAAAGGAGGAGCTGCAACGAGACGATGCAGGGGTTTTACTAATGTGCTTGAGTTTAGATTTCAGAGTCAAATTTAGGTGCCTTTTGAAATCCAGGTCATTTTTAAGACCGGTTATTAATTACAACTTGTCTTAAAAGTAATTTTTAAGACCGGTTGTAATTGACAACCGGTCTTAAAATATATATTTAAGACTGGTTATTAATAAATAACCTGTCTTAAAAATTGAAACTTTTTAAGACTGTTTATTAATTAATAACCGGTCTTAAATTTTTAATATTTTAGACTAGTTTTAATTTACAACCGGTTTTAAAAATAATAAAAATTTTATTTTTATAATTGTCTTTAATTCAGATAATATTTTCTAGACCGGTTATTTTTATAACTGGTCTAGAAAATATATTACATATATTTATTTTTTTTAATTGTATATATTTTAGGACCGGTTTTTTTTATAACCGGTCTTAAAATTATTTTCAAGACCGGTTTTTATTATAACTGGTCTTAAAATTATTTTTAAGACCGATTTTTACTATAACCGGTCTTAATATTTCATCATAATTACAAAAATGCCACCGGTCATATTTTTAAGACCTTATCCGATATAACCGGTTTAAATGTTCCGGTCTAAAAACCCTTTTCTATACTAGTGAAAATTGCAAAATCTAAATAAAGTATTTCACAAAAAATAAATTGTGAATTGCTTATCAAGTTTTATCATTCCCTTATCAATTCTTGTAACAAACCTGATTTAGGATTTTACAATTTCAAAGTTCTTGTTGTCTTTTTTCCAATTTTTTTCCTAAATCACCTATATATATATATATATAATGATGTTTCTTATTTGTTTATAGGAATAATGATGTTTATCATGCTATTTTCATTTTGAACATTTGATTATTGTCCAAAAAAACTAAATATTATATTGCATTAATTAATTATTATAAAGCTACACGTTGAGAGATAATCGTCCAACTCCTCACATATCATTAAAATGACTTAAAATGTTCACTAAAAAAACCAAATGGCTTAAAATCAACAATAGCAATTATTGATTTTCTGCCAAAGCATCCTCTAGGTGATTCTTCTCCCTTGGAACATAATAAACTTGAAGATCCCATTATAGAGGAGGCAACTTGATTTACAATAAGGTCGATCCAGATAAGAAACATTTTGGACTAGGGTTGCTAAATTGCATTCAGTTGAACATCTTGACTGGATATGATAACCTGAGAGGTAGGCCCCGGCGGAGAACTGAAGCGGTCAGGGATCTCTCCATTGCCTCTTCTCTCCATTGCGCCTCCATTTATTCAAAACGGTGTCGTTTGGTTTTTAAAAAATAGGCAGCCCTTTTTTTTTCTCTCGTCCTATAATGGGTCCGTGGTCTGAGTAAATTCGTTTCAACGGCGAGGGAAATTCTTCATTTTATCCCAAAGAAACTTTGTAGGTTGGTCCGAAATTTGTTTCCTCCACTAAAGCCGAAAATTCTTCTTTTCCATCCAAGAAACTTTGCAAGTTGCAGTTGCTGGTGTGCGTTGGAAGAAATTTCTTGGGCAATTTTTATTTCAACGCATCCTATTCCACTACAAAAAAAAAAGACTTTTTGTCGCCGCTGAAAATCTAAAAGTCGCCGATGAAAAGTTTTCAGCGGCAACAAAAAGTCGCCGTCTATGAGATTGTCGCTGAAAGTTTGAGCGGCGAATTTTTGTCGCCGCTAAAAGTATAGTTTCAGCGGCGACTTTTGTCGCCGTTGAAGGTGACTTTCAGTGGCAACTTTTGTGTCGTCGCTGAAAGAGTCAATTTTTTTAAAAAAAAAATTCAAAAAATATTTTTTCAAAAAAAATTTTGAATTTAAAAAAAAAAATTTATAAATGCCACATGTTTGCTCCTTAGAGCGCTACGTGTCCCCCTCCTTTGGCTGCCACGTGTCGCCTCCTCATAATTCCACCAAATGACTCTCCTCTCGTTCGAACCCGCGACCTCAGGGAGCTGACGCCTTCATGCTCGAATTTTTGCCAGTTGTGCCAAAATGAACATATGTCATATTATTACATATTATTATATATATATATATAATATTATCATATATATAAACATACATACATATAATTAATTAATTATATACATATAATTAATTATTAATTAAATATAATATTATTAAAAATAATGAAAAAAATTAATAAAAATGAAAAAAAAATATTTATATATTTAAATTAAAATTTTTTTAATTAATATTACTTAATAAATAATAATTTAATATTATAAATATTATTTTTATTATAATATAAAATTATAAATATAATATTAATAACATATATATTATTTTTAAATAAAATAATATAATAAAAATATCATAAATATTATTTTAGTAGAAAATATTAAATATAATATTAATAAATAATAATATAATTTTAATAATTAAGGTTAAGTATAATTATTTAATAATTAATATTTTAATTTTACAAATATTATTTTTTAAAAAAATTAATTAAAAAAACTGAAATTGGCTTTCAGCGGCGACTTAATTGTCGCAGCTGAAAGTGGTCGCTGAAACTTAATTTTTTTGTAGTGTTCTTCATTGGTTATGTATCTCTATTTTTTATTTGTCTGCATTTATCCCTTTTAGTTTTTTACTGGTTGCTTGTTATGATCATTTAACAAAAAGAGTAATAGAAAAGAAGGAATCTTATCTGTCAGATTGGTTCCGCTAGTAGTGTTTATAGAGAATGGAAACTCATCACTACTCTCTAGGTGAGGATGCAGATTTGGGCGGCAGAGGGTGAAAGTGAATAGGACCAAGAGGTTACAATAATAACAGTGGATGCAGAGACACTCAATTCCACGAACATGACCTCTCTTCTCCAGAAGAAGACGATGGGTGAAGAGGAACGTCATGCGATGATAAAAAATGACACTGCCTATTATATATATATATATATATATGTATATATATTAATTATAATATATATTATAATTAAGTGATTTATTTAACTTTTTTAATTTCCTCAAATTAGTTATCTAGGTCCTATATTAAGAATTAGAGGTAGTATTGTTTTTTAAAAGAATTAAATAAAAGTGTTAAAATCTTAAAGCTTCTGAGAAATGCTTTCATACTTGACCAGCTAAATGTTTATATTGATTATTTTATATTTAATGTTATTCATGAAAAATACATAATGAAAATTCCATTGCATAAAACAATGCAACCTATATTCGTATAAAATAAACTAACCTTAATTTATTAGGATGTGCTATCCTTTAATATAATTTTCCATAATGCTTTAAATGTAAAAGTTGCACATAATGGTCTCTTCAAGTCTTTGGCGTGAAAGGTGGATTATTAGGCTAACTGTTGTGGCTTTTGAAATATACATACGCAAATACTTATCTTTTTTCCACAAACAATATATAAAATCTGTAAAAAAAAAAAATGAAAGCTGTACTATTTACATGGTACTCCCCCTTTTTTAGTATAAGATTTATTTAACTAATTTGATTAAGGATGTGTTCGGATTCGCTTCTGGAGAATAGATTATGAGTAGATTAGATTATGAGAAAAAAGTGATTTTTGATAAAATGAGAGTGTTTGGGTATTATGGTCAGAATAGGTTTTTTTCATGGTGTGGGGCCCATATAATGAGAAAGGACCAATGAGAGAGGGGGGTGGGGCCCACATAAAGAAAAAGGACTAATGAGAGAGAGAGAGAGAGAGAGAATGGGGCCCACACAAGAGAAAAAGTAAACAAAATAGCTTTTCCCAAAACCTAGGTTTGGAAAATTTTTGAGTGTTCGTCAACCAAACCTAGGTTTTGATTCAATTGCCGAACACCACTAAATTAAAGAAGTTAGTTAAGGTAATTAATATGAATTTTTCTCCTAAAATACTCTAATTATCTTCTTTAATTCCTTCCATTTCTCGTTCACTTGATTATGGTTGAAAGAACATTAATAAAGGTAAATCGGGAAAAAATGGACAAATATGGAAAATATGTCATGCATTTAGGCCAAGATCAACTTCATAATTAGGTCTTACATTAAAACCTGTCACACGGGTGACCCGGGTTCGATCCCTTGTAACGACACCATTGATTTGATGAAACTTTAGCCGTATCAGGGTCAAATTACAAATTTTACCACGAATTGAAATGCAATATAGTGCAAAAACTCGGGATCGTTCTTTTATCAATGTGCTTTTTATTTTGAATCCCCCATCTTAAACTAAGTGCTAAAAACATGATTAGAAAGAGTGGTTTTGTAAAATGGTTTTCTCTAAATTTAAATGCATGTAAATGAAAACTATTTCTATTCTTTTTGGTATTTTTGGAAAATAATGAAAAATGTTTTGGATCAAAAATGATTATATGATGAATGATCTTGGTAATGAAGAAATTGCCTATCTTTGCTAAAAAATGTTATAGGAGTTAAAAACTTCATTAATGCCCCATTTGGTTGGATGGAAGTGAGAGGTGGGAAGTGGAAGTAAGAGTGGAATTGAGATTATTATATGTTTGGTATGCAGGAAGCCACTTCATTAGGGAACTCACTTCCATCAAAATTGATGGAACTCACTTCCACCCCCTATGGGATTGGCCACACTTCCCTGGAATCGATTTTTTCCCATTTTACCCTCCAGCTTTTTAGCCCAACCTTTATCCTTCCAAGTTCTCCTGATGACGGAGGACAGTGAGGAGGATGGCGAGGAGGACGGTGAGGATGACGACACATGGCAAGGATGGTGGCAGACGACAGATCTCGACTCTTGATATGGTTTTCGAAGATTTCAGCCTACTCATTCTCATTTTTTATTCTATGATGAGGGCGTGATGGACAACAAATGACAAACGATGGATGGTGATGATAAGCGACGACATTCGATCTTGATTTAGCCCTCGATTTCAACTATGGAGTTCTTTACCGAACTCACAATTCCGTCTAATTTCATATTTTAATGACCTCTAATTCCTTCGATGCCTTCTCGATTTTGATTTCCATTGTGAATGTTTTTTGATTTCACTAGTTTCTTGTTTGCTTTCTTCAATTTTGATTGTGATTTTATTGGTTCCTTGTCTCTGATGCATTCTTTGCTGATTTATTATTTGTTTTTTTATTTTGATTTCTTATATTTGATTTCTAGTTTGAGTTTGTTTGATTTTTGGTTTGATTTTCATGAGTAGGGATCGATTCTTGCTTCTAGTTTGATTTCTTATAACCATCATCTTCCATGGCTGAAGGTTGAGCTACCGCCAGTGGTTTTCATAGGGCTGGAGCTATTTTCGGTGGGGCTAGGGTTGTTTTGGGAAGGGTATATTAGTCTTTTCATATTTAAAGTTAACATATTAATTAAAAAATATATCACACTTCCATGGTCATACCAAACACACTTTTAATCTCACTTCCATATCCAATTTCACTTCTAGTTCCACTTCTATTTCCACTCCCACTTCTAACAAAAACTCTTCCATTGTACCAAACGAGACATAAGTCTCAAGAAAAAAAATCTCAAGATAACACTTGAGTTCAATATTATGAATTAATAGTTGCTCCTACAAACATAGTTAACTACTACTTCTTGAGATATTATTTAAAACCAATTAATGTGTAATTGAAATTGGAATGATTCAACACGAGTTTTCTTAATTGAGTGCTAAACAGCCCCTCAAAGGCTCAAATTAATCACATTAACTAGACAATAACACTCTAATTAATATAATATCCACTAGTGGAAAAATCACTTTTAAGACCGGTTAAAAACAACATTTTAGACCAGTTCTGGATGAGGTCTTGATACAACCGGTCTAAAACGTCTGCTACTTTTTAAACCGGTTAAGGAACCAGTCTTAAGAAAAGTTTTAAAACCAGTTATTTATACAACCAGTCTAAAAATAATTATTTTTAGACAGGTTATCGAAAAAATCAGTCTAAAAAGTGGATGTTGGAAAAACCGGTCTAAAATGTTCAAATTTTTTTACTGGTTTTCTAGAAAACCAATCTAAAAGTAATACTTTTTAGGCCGGTTTTTTCGACAACCAGTCTAAAATTTATTTCTTAGATCGGTTTTGGAAAGAACCGGTCTAAAACGTCGCATTTTTTTTAAATTGTTCCTATTAAAACATTTACCCAGCAAGCCATTTCTCCTGTTAAAACATTTCACTCAGTAAGCAGTCATTTCAACGACATCCAAATAAAATTTTCTCTTACACATTATAACAAACATCTTATATAGAAGCATTTTCATAAAGCATTTCAATTGGATCGTGTAATACTTACATCATTCTTCCTATACATCACATTCCATAGAAGTAACAACAATAAATCATTCTTCCTACACCCCAAATAAATTATTCTCTCTTACACATTCCCATTTCGTCAAGCATTTTAAAACATAATTTCAAATCGTGTAAATTACATTATCATTCTTCCTACACCCCATATTCCACAGAAGCAACAACAATAAATCATTGAAAATCAACACACGATCACACACAATATGAAAATTAAGGTATGCTGCTAAACATATTTATTCCCCTGTTTTAGTATTACAGTTTGACAAAAGAAATCAAAATTTTAGCTAAGATCAGAATATAATCAAAACACTGTAATTGATGATAGAGGAATCTATCGAGAAAGAACACAGCAGATAGTAATCCATCGCTGATGATCACTAGCTGGCTTTGGAGTATCTACACTAAGACACCTTATATCCTTCATTTTCATGTGACGACAACAAAAAAAGTAGTTTTATATATACCAATAACAATATACATAACTCAAATATAGTTCATGATAATTATTTTAGCTAACTAACCTTCAAAGTAGTTTTTATAAAGGGATATCCTCCCATATCCCTTCATGATGATCGTTTCTTGTGCCGTGTTCATTGTCTGCTTCATCTTCTTCATTCAATTCTGGTAGACTCCTAGAAAAAGAAGGAGTCTCAAGAAGATCATTCATTGAATGACTTTCCTGATTAATGTTAATGACCCTTTTTTCTTGGAGAGCTATAGACCACATTTTATTTGCCTAATCGGTAATATAGAACACTTGTTTCGCTTGATATGCCATAATAAAAGGTTCATCTCCAAAACTTCTACTATTCAGATCAACCAATATAAATCCAACTGATCAATTATCACACCATTGTTGACATCAACCCATTTGCATTTGAAAATGGGAAATTTAATTTTAACATAATCAACCACCCAAATCTCTTCAATAAACCCATAATAAGGTATTACTACCAATCTAGGGTTCTTATCTTTTGAACTAGAGAAGTGCATAGATTCAGCCACTAATATAACCCCACTGTTCTAGACAGTGCTTCTATCATCAAGGGACTTTTTGTAAAACGTATAACCATTGATCACAAATGAAGTCCAAGTTATGACATCAACCTCAGGACCATGTGCTAACCATTTAATTATATCAGAAACACATTCTTCTCTATCAATCTTTTGTTTGAACCAATGTGCAAAAGTTTTGTTATGCACCCTAATTAACCTTGTTCAGTCATTCGACTATTTTCTTTTTGGACAATTTCTTTATGAGCATTAATGTAATTTTGAACTCCATCAACATTATTCAAGATGTACAAGCAGACTTGTTACAATTCATCAGGGTCAACACTCTTTACTATAGCCCCGCATCTACCCCCTTCTTCATCATGAGGTTCAGGAAGCCCAATATGTCTTACATTTGACAAGTAATCTTGACAAAAATCCATGGCTTCTACAGAAACATATTTCTGAATAATAGATGCTTTAGGGTTTAGGATTTTCACATACCCTTTTAGGATTTTCATAGTTCTTTCAATTGGGTATATCCATCGTAAATAGATAGGTGTTTGCTACCGCAAGTGCACGGATCGCGTCAAGTAATAAAGTGATAAGTAAGATCGTTCCCTCGAGGATTTGAGTAACAAATTAGTCAAGCAATGGGCTTAATGTGTTTGATTAAGTTGAACCAAAACAAATTGTTGAGTGTGGAAAAAGGAATTTCAAAAGATATTTTGATAACAACTAAAACTTACTGAACAAAACTATGATTCTTGTGAATTCAATCAATTATAATAAACCTAGGATTGTTCGTTCCCTTTGTATTTCATAAACTCAATTTCCTTCCTCTCCACAAAGACTTTCATGGAATATATATATGTCAGTCTAACATTCATTAGCAATTGATTAAGCTCTCTCAAGTCATAACCAAACTTATATCCTCTATTAACATACACAATCTCTTGCTGTAGTTAAGGGAAAATAATCATTACATAGCCTCCTTAATTGGCAATACTAGGTTAATAACTATATCTCTATGTTATTAACAAACCATCCATTTAATCCTTAAACTTCAAGTCTAGCATAATTCTACCCAAGTTCTACAATTAAACTAACTTTCTCAAGCTTAATCTAATTGAACAGATTATCCATAGTGCTGGCCAGTCACGAATATCAGTGAAAACAGGGGAGAATTAACACATATATACCATTAGCTACTAAAAGAAGAAAGGCGTCAAGTTTAATCCATACAAAGGTTTAGAACAATCCTAGAATGAAAAACCTAGCTACTCATGTTCAAAAACAAATTACAGATATCAGCATTCAATGTAGCCATATCAGAATCACAATGGAGAAAGGGAAAGAATACAGAAAGATCAAGATAAATGGAGTTGAAATCTCTTTCACTCTTCAATCCCACTTGATTCTCCTTGATTTAAAGCAAGCCCAAGCTCCAAGGACATTTGCAGCTGCTTCCTAGGTCTTTCTTAAATCGGGGATCCCCCTTCAAACCCTAGGTTTTGCTTTTTATAGCTCCTCAAATGACAGAACGCACAGCATCATTTGCGGGCGTTGGCCGTGGCCAGCCACTCTGTGGGCCGCGGCCAACAAGCTTCTGTTCATCTTTGGGCCGCGGCCAATGATTGCTTGGCCGCAGCTAGTAAGCATCTGACCTCCTCTTGGCTCCTCTTGGCCGCGGCCCATGAATGCTTGGCCGCGGCCCATGGGTAGGTTGGCCACGGCCAGGCACCTTCCAAAGTCCATCTCCTTATCTTTTCTGCTCTGTTCTCCTCTCTGCTTGCCTTTCCTTGGCATGGTTGATGGCTTCAACTGGCCTTCACCTCCTTCTTACTGCATGTGGCTTCCTTTGGGCCAGCTATGACTGAATCTGTATCAGTTCACACAAAGAACTCACAAACACAGTTAATCATTCATAGAAGTTAGTGAATAATGTCCTCCACATTTGCATTTTGCTGTGCCCAACATGAGAAAGGCACATTTCATCAACTTTAACACTCTCGAACTCCCACTAATATACCCAAAGTGAGGTAAAAACAGGATAAAATGTGCAATTCTACAAGAATTTCATGAGGTTAACACACCCCCAAACTTGAACTTTTGCTCGTCCTCGAGTAAACTCAGTCAATTGCCAGAAGTAAGGTTAAGTTAATCTCAGACATAATGCTCATGCATGACCCTCTCTTTTCTTAAGCTGCTCATGACACCAAATATACATGCATGCCTGGTTCATAGTTTAAAAACGAATTCCCTAACTTTTTTCAACTGAGTGTGTGTTTGACAAGAGTTGAATAACGATCGTTCTACATTTATCAAGATCAGAAACAACACTTCAACATGTATGATTCGGCCTCAATATCTAGACTTAATCCTTTTGCATTCTCTTTTCTTTTACTTATAAATCAATCCACACACCTTTAATGCCAATGGAACTTTAGGGTTGCATGGAATTATTCATTGTCATCGCTTGAAGCTAACACCAAGTTCAGTATGAGGCAATGTAAAGGAATTAGACTAAAGCTCAATCAATCAAAGTTATGTGCACAAAAGAACACTCGCGGATTTACGTGTTTAGTTCTCATAAATAGGGGTAATTTCGCTCAGTACCACTTATAGTAGGTCCTGCCATAGGCTTGTAGAAACTCTACTCTCTCCACCACTTATACACCTAGATTTATGAATCAAGGGGGCTTTTTAACAAGGTTGTAATGTTGGAAATAATCTAATGGGAAGGACTAATGGAACAAGTACTATGCATGCATAAGCGTATATAATGACATCTCTTTCTCTTTTTCTCTCTCTTTTCTTTTTCTTCTTTTTTTTTCTTTTCTTTTTTTTAGTTTAACATATACATTGATTTTCTTTTACCCATTCCTTCTTCTCTTTTGTAAATTGCATAACTAAGCGCTTATTGAAACAAAGAGTAAATCAAATGCTAATTCACTGCTTTTCTAAGTGTCATTCAATTGCAGAGCAAAAAACATGCATGACTTGTTAAATGTTAGATTTTTGAAAAAGTGAATGGCTCAAAGGGGGTCATCAATAGGTGAGTGTGAAAGGTTTGTGTTTAGGTCAATGGGTTCAAAAATGAATGCCCCTATCAATTTCATTAATCCACATGCATATGTGATTTTGAAAAAGAATTTAAACAAGTTCTAGAGGTACGCTAGCATAAATGGCACGAACACTCTAATGAATGAAACTCAGGCTCAAAATCCTTCCAACAGAGGTTTTCCTCTCTCGTGCACAATCCCCAAGATTAATTCAACCTTAGCCTAATCCGAATGCATTAACTTAACTGATCCATATGCTAACTCTATGTGCCATAACCAGCCAATTCCTTACAAGTCACCCAAGAACATAAGCAGATCCATAAAAATTTAGCTCAAAGATAATGTCAATCATGCTCTCAACGTGTGTGAAATGCTAATCTCTTCCCAGAAATTCAAGTACAAATTCAAAAGTCTTTCAATGAAAACAGTTCATACATGTCAATTTGCCATAAAATTCCCTGACAAAGCATTCGAATTATTCTCAACCCTCGTACACAGTGTTTAATCAGGTAAGTATTAAGAATTGGCTTTTAAAATGAGAACCAAGCATTCATGAATATCCAGTCTTGTTTTCTCGAAGAGTCTACAAATCAACTACCTATTTCATATATGCTTAATCAAATGTACTCGACTTTGACTCAAGGACAGGGCACAAAACAGCTTTTAAAATAAAAACATGCATGAATATTCCAGTACCCCCAAACTTGAGGGAGACAGTGTCCTCACTGTCACAGGGCACACTGTGTGACAAATAACACCTGCAATGAAAGATAACATACAACGATCCCCATATAAACAATAACATGTCCATCAAAAGGCACAATATCCAGTGAAATCCGACATCAGTCATTAGTAAAAACAATTGTAACAATAGTACTGGCTGAACACTATCCGAAGGAAATAGAAAAGCAATTGTAACAATTGAAACCAGTAAAGTATGAGCAGTATCCAACGGAAATAAAAACAGCAGTAAAAAACTCAATAACAACTGACTGAGCACTAATCCTCGCCATCATCGTCACTGGCAGCTGCATCAGCACCATCACCGTCATCATCATCATCCCCGCCATCATCACCAGCGTCCTCGATATCATCACCATCACCGGCCTGAGCCGCAGCAGGCATATGGGCAGCAAATAACTCCTCCAACCGGGTCAGGCGAACACCATGGTCCTGCAGATATATGAGGCATTGGGCGGCAGTACCCTCAGTGCGCTGAATGGCTGCGAAGATCACATCAACGTGACAGCAGACTTGGAAGAGAAAGGGGCACCGGATGGTTCACCCTGCTCCAGTGGAGATGGAAGGTCATGAGGAGGATGAGAAGGTCCTCCCTGCTAAAAGATAGGGTCGTTCGGTGTACGCTGGGAGGCTGGGACTTGCTCGTTCGGTTTCGGCTTGATGCTCAAGTAGTTGAATTTCTTAATAGGCTTGAACAGAACATTAGTAGCCACAGCAGCAACACCCACAGATGAGCAGAAGGAGGAAATAAGGTGCGGCAACATCAAACCCACCGAATGATCTCGTGTATGGTTGTGAAGAGTCTGATAAATCAATGCGCCAAGATCAACAGGCTCCTTCTTCATAAGAAGGTAAATCAAGAGAGCCTAGTCTCTAGTGAGGCGATTCCGATTTGACGAAGGCTAAAAGTAGTCCTTGCCAAAATGCAACCACACTCGAGCCTCCACTGATAACTGAGCACGGGGTAAATATTTTTTAGCCCCTCCGTGACTCTGCCATGCCACCGAGTGGTTGTACACTAGCATCTCCGAAATTTCATCCTCAGGGATGTCATCGTCACTGTCCAGTAGCTGTTTGTATTTGTAATCAGCAACAGCGGGGAGTGCTACAAACTGCCGAAAGCTATCCAGTGTAAAGTCAAGGTCGACTCCACGAAGAGGAAACCGCCAAATAGGTCTCATACTAGCAGTGGCGTAAAATTCCTGGACAATCTGCAAATTCCCATTAACCTTAGGCTCCATGAGCCTCTACAAGCGATAAGTACGTGTGGCTAGATCGTAAAACTCGTACGAGACGTTGAACGGGAATTCCCGCTCTTGCAGCAAGGGTCGGGTAATGATCTTGCCTTTGGCCTCAGCGACGGCCCTGGGACCCGTGCGGTCAGCAACACGCTTGGCAGGCATTGCTTCTGGAGCAATAGCAATACGAGACCCAAAACAGATGAAGAAACAAACCAAAACTCAAGATTTGGAAATCAAATAAAAAGAAAGAATCTTGACCAAAGCTATCCTAAAATAAAGGAAAAATACCCCCAAACTTGAATTCTATCTAATTCCAAAGCTTTGAACTGTGATTCTAAGCCTAAGCTTAACCTCACTACCTCTTTTACGACCGGAAGCCATCTCAGAACAAAGATTTGATATAAAGACAAGATCAGTAAAGGGAGTTTCAGCATTGAAAGCAATCCTAAACGTGCAGCACAAACAACATGATCAAGTGCAGGTTCAGTTTCACAAACAGCAGGAACTGAACTGATAATCTTTAAATTGCACAATTCAATAACAAGTTCTGACTTTTAATGGAACTAGGTACACAACAGGAATTTCGTGAATAAAGATAAGACCACAATCGCCAAAGATTTCAGAACTTGCCAAATCATATGACAATATACAACTCTTCAAGCAAAATCATTATGCGAAAGCAAGGTACAAAAGGCTACAAAATGACGTATCTTTTCTAGAACTTGTTAGGACACTCAAACATCAGTACTTTCTAACTCTTAATCCTTAAGCCAGCTTTGAAATTCAAGCCAAAATGCCCATATGCTTCATAACAAATCAGATTATGCTTCCTCTATTCACTCCTAGGTTCTAACAATTTTAGAACATGGACGAGCATAATTTTCAAGATTACTCAACATATGCAAGGCGTCAACAGAATATTCCTAAAGGTGCAGAATTCATCAATTTCCCAATTTCCTATTTAAATTTTAAGTATAAATTTGAGATCTGAAAATTTGGGAATCAAATGAATATGTGCAAAGACTTGATTCTCATTTTATAACAGGAGTTACATGGATTCTGCTCATTGAAAATTGTTTTTAGGATATAAATCATTTTCCAAATTAACCACAAGTTTCAGAACTAAATCAGCCAGTGGATTTCTTAAGAAAACAATACTTGCAGCTGTGAAAAATCATTAAACTCCTGATATAAATTTTGAAACAGAATCTCTACAATCACCTCAAGTTTTCTTAAATCATTGATATTATTCATACTCTTGAACACCAAGCAAATAAAAGCAATCCAGAAAATTAAGAACCTTTATTCCGGTATCTCAAAGAATACCTAAACGAGCAATACAGAACATACTAAACCACTTATCACAATCATCAGCTCAAGCCTTCTGTGAGTATGCTTCATCAATAAATCTCAACCACAAATGTGGATGAAGGACATGAGAATTTCAAATTCATAACCACAGAGCCTTCATTTTGCCTCCTTACGCATAATTTCAACACTAATCTAACATAACCCCAAACAGAACATGGATAAAGGACATAAGAATTACCTTATCAAAGAACAAAAACACACTGCAACAAAGAAGCAAAAGACGAATCGCAGCACTGAGGGGAAGACAGCAGAAGAAGGGATTGAAAGAAGAACAAGGAGGGGAAGAAGGGGAAACAAAGATTTGGGGGAAAAATTGAAGGGGGAGGTTGAAGGAGGTGGGTCGACTATGGGAGAGGAAGAAATGAGGGGTGGCGGCCGCTGGGGTAGAGAGAAATGAGAACTGAAGAATACAGAGCAGGGTTTTTTTTAATAACCCTGCTGTCGCGTTTGGGCCGCGGCCCAAAACCCTCTGAGCAATCTCTAGCAATCTCTAGCCGCGGCCAACCATTTCCTGGCCGCGGCCCACAACCTTCTGGAGCTCAGTTGCCCACGGCCCACGCAGTGCTGGCCGCGGCCCAAAACTTTCTGGATTTGGTTGGCCGTGGCCAACCAATTACTGGCCGCGGCCCAGGACCTTCTGTGCTCTTTTGGGCCACGGCCAGAGTGCAATTTCTAGCCATATCAGTGACAACACTTTCATACCAGAACTGGAATCATCAGTGACAACACAGTATACAAAACCATTGAACACTCAAATAAGCATACCAGAACTAGAATCATCTGTGCCACACTTTCACATTGACTCTCACACAATCAACACCCCTTGTCCACACATTTCCTATGATCAAGATGCCTCCCTAATGCAGAATTGTCTAGGTGTAATCAGCACTTTGACAGAATGAAGCAAATTACAATGCATAATGCATCTCTAACATCCCTCACAACCCTCATATCACATCACTGGCATCAAAATGCACAAGCAAGCATAAGAATTGAAGAACTTCCCTGGAATATGCCTATCCAAACCAAATGCCACCCCTTGCCTTTCAATCCTCTTGCTCTTGGCTACTTTCAGCTTGGAGTCCCTTTCTTCCTACAAAAGTTAAAAGACCAAACGTAAACCTACCAAATTATACTAAAATCGAAGAAACTAAAGAGATCAAGTTCAGAACTTGGGTTGCCTCCCAAGAAGCGCTTAGTTTATAGTCTTTAGCTTGACTTTTCACTTTGGTCACTCTTCATTTTATAAGTAGATGGTGGATACTAGCCTATCCACATCTCCTCCCCAGTAGTGCTTCAACCGTTGACCATTAGCCTTGAATCTCTCTCCCTTATCATTCTCCAGCTCCACGTCACCATATTTTGATGCCTGAATCACCTTGAATGGCCCAGACCATCGGGACTTAAGCTTTCTGGGAAAGAGCCTCAGTTTGGAGTTATAAAGAAGAACAGTTTGACCAGGTTCAAAGCTCTTAGGAATGATTTTGCTGTCATGGTCCCTCTTTGTCTTCTCTTTACAAATCCTTGCACTCTCATAAGCATTTAAACGGATTTCATCTAACTTATTGAGTTGAAGTAGCCTCTTTTCTCCTACAGCTCGCGGATCAAAATTTAGCTTCTTGATAGCCCAATAGGCCCCATGTTCCAATTCCACCGACAAATGGCATGCTTTTCCAAACACTAATCGATATGGAGACATACCAATAGGTGTTTTATAAGCCATTCGATAAGCCCACAAAGCATCATCTAACTTGGAAGACCAGTCTTTCCTAGTAGTGTTCACCATCTTCTCAAGAATGTTCTTGATTTTCCGGTTGGAAATCTCAGCTTGGCCATTTGTTTGGGGATGGTAGGGCAATGCTACTTTGTGCTTAACACCATATTTCTTCATCAAAGCTTGAAATTGATGATTGCAGAAGTGTGATCCGCCATCACTTATAATTGCTCTTGGTGTGCCAAACCTTGTGAAGATGTGTTTCTTGAGGAATTTCAGTACCGTCTTGGCATCATTAGTCACACATGCCATAGCTTCTACCCATTTTGATACATAGTCCACTCCAACTAAAATGTATTCATTGTTAAAAGACTTAGGAAACGGACCCATGAAATCAATCCCCCAAACATCAAAGAGTTCAACTTCTAACATGCTATTCAGTGGCATCTCATTCCTCCTAGATATGTCACCCACTCTCTGGCACTGATCACATTGGAGGACAAAAGCATAAGCGTCTTTGAATAGAGAAGGCCAATAAAACCCACTCTAAATGACTTTCACAGCAGTTTTCTCTCCTCCAAAATGACCACCATATTTAGACGAATGACAACAATGCAGAATGCACTCTTGTTCATTTTCTGGAACACACCTTCGAATGAGTTGGTCAGGGCACCGCTTGAATAAGTAAGGTTCATCCCAAAAGTACTTCTTCACTTCATGCAAAAACTTACGCTTTTGATGAGAGTTGAACTCTGGAGGTAACGCTCCACAAACCAAATAATTTACAAAATCGGCAAACCATGGTGTGGATGAATGATCAACAAAGAACAGTTGTTCATCCGGAAATGATGCTTGGATCATGTCAGAATTATCAAGTTGAGTCTCGGTGCTCAGCCTTGATAGGTGGTCGGCTACTTGATTCTCTGTACCTTTTCTGTTAATTATGTTCAGGTCAAACTCTTGAAGTAGGAGTACCCAGCGAATGAGTCTAGCCTTTGAATCCTTCTTGGTGAGTAGGTACTTTAGAGCTGAATGATCAGTGTAAACAGTAACCTTAGTACCCACAATATACGGTTTAAACTTCTCACATGCATAAACTATGGCAAATAACTCTTTTTCAGTGGTGGTATAATTGAGTTGGGCACCATCAAGAGTTTTACTCGCATAATATATAGGGTGAAAGAGTTTCTCTGCCTTTTGCCCAAGAACAGCACCAACGACGTAATCACTCGTATCAGCTATGATAATAAAAGGTAAAACCCAATCTGGAGCTACTAAGATAGGAGCTGAAATGAGACGCTTCTTTAATTCTTTAAAAGCTCGTAGACACTCATCATCAAACTTTAATTCCACATCTTTCTCCAATAGCTTAGAAAGGGGTTTGGCAATTTTCAAGAAATCCTTGATAAACCTCCGATAGAACCCGGCATGGCCAAGAAAGCTTCAGATACCCTTTACATTAGTAGGCGGTGGTAATTGCTCAATAATAGCAATTTTGGCCCTATCTACTTCCAACCCGTTCTTGGATACTCTATGGCCAAGTACAATGCCTTCTTGCACCATGAAGTGACATTTCTCCCAATTGAGAATTAATTTTGCCTCTTCACATCTTTTAAGCATTGCATCTAAATTCTCCAAGCACGAGTCAAAAGATGGACCAAAGACAGAAAAGTCATCCATGAATACTTCAATGGTCTTCTCAATCATATCAGCAAAAATAGATATCATGCACCTTTGAAAAGTGGCTGGTGCATTGCATAGTCCAAAGGTCATTCTTCTGAAGGCAAAAGTGCCATATGGACAAGTAAAAGTGGTCTTCTCTTGGTCTTCTGGGGCTATGGCAATTTGGTTGTAACCGGAATATCCATCAAGGAAACAAAAGAATTCCTGACCTGCTAGCTTGTCCAATATTTGATCTATGAATGGCAAAGGAAAATGATCCTTTCTTGTAGCTGTGTTGAGTTTTTGATAATCCATATACACCCGCCAACCAGTCACCCTGCGAGTAGGAATTAGTTCATTTTGGGTGTTAGCCACTACAGTCATACCACCCTTTTTAGGGACACATTGGACTGGGCTCACCCATGAACTATCAGAGATAGGGTACACAATTCTAGCGGAGAGCCATTTAAGGATTTCTTTCTTGACCACTTCTTTCATGATTGGATTCAATCGCCCTTGATGCTCAATAGAAGTTTTATGATCATCTTCTAACAAGATTTTGTGCATACACATCGAAGGACTGATTCCCTTAATATCCGCTATTGTCTATCCTATGGCTTGCTTATGTTCTTTCAAAACTCGTAGGAGCTTCTCTTCTTGCAAATTCGAGAGATCGGAAGACACAATCACCGGTAGAGTGTTGGCATCCCCCAAGTAAGCATACTTGAGATGAGATGGTAAAGGCTTCAACTTAAGAGATGGTGGGACTTCAATAGAGGGCTTCAAAGGAGTACTCAATGCCTCAGCCACCTCAAGTGGCTCAAAATTCCTTTGTCGTGAGTGAGGAAATGCTTCTATACGAAAAAGGTTTTCAAAAGCTTCTTCATCAAATTCATCCAAACTCTTCTCCCCAATTAGAAATGCCTCTAAAGGGTCTTTGATCATAGGAGCATATGACTCTTGAGGAACAAGTGAGTCCAATATATCAACAAATGAACATTGAGCTGAATCATCATGAACCTTCAAAGCTTTCGGCATGTTAAAGATCACTTTTTCGTCGTCCACCCTCAAAGTGATTTCACCCTTCTCCACAATAATAAGAGTTCTTGCTGTAGCTAAGAACGGACGGCCTAGAATGAGTGGGATCTTCCAATCAACCTCGCAATCAAGCACCACAAAGTCTGCTGGGAAGATGAACTTGTCTACTTTCACTAAGACATCTTCAATGATTCCTCTAGGTTTAGAAATACTCCGATCAACAAATAAAAGGGTTACTGTGGTAGGTCTTAGCTCTCCTAACCCCAATTGGTTAAAAACAGCTAAGGGCATCAAGTTGATGCTAGCACCTAAGTCACATAGAGCTTTACCATTGAAATTCGTTCCAATATTGCAAGGAATATAGAAACTCCCCGGATCCTTCAACTTGGTGGGTAACTTCCTTTGGATCACGACACTACATTCTTCAGTTAAAGCCACAGTTTCAAATTCATTAAATCGCCTTTTCTTGGACAACACATCCTTTAGGAACTTGGCATATTTAGGCATACCCTCTAAAGCTTCGGCAAATGGAATGTTGACATGTAGTTGCTTAAACTTATTCACAAACTTTTTGAATTGTGCATCTTCCTCCTTCTTTTTGAATCTTTGAGGAAATGGCAGAGGAGGCATAATAGTGGAGGTGGTTGGTTTACTCTTCTCTTCATTATTCAGCTCTTGTTCCCTCTTCTTACTTTTGCTAACATCATCCAACCCTCCTTCAGTTTGCTTTCTCTTCTTAGTTTCATCGTCTTCCACCATAAATTCTGGAGTTATGACTTCCTCCTCTTCAATCTCAATGTCCACTTGCTCATCTTGCTTTGGTCCCGTTGTGCTCAAGTTAGGCATGTTCGGAAACACCTTACCACTTCTCAAATGAATGGCCTTGCATTCTTCTTTTCCACCCCTCTTTGGATTAGGGATGGTGTCACTTGGGAGACCATTTCGAGCCATGGCATTTACTTGTATTGCTAGTTGTCCCACTTGAACTTCAAGGTTCTTAATAGCATATTCATGAAGAGAAAAGGTAGCCTTACTCTCACCCCTTGACGATTCCACTTCTGTTAAGATACAGGCCAACATTTTGTCTGTCTTAGATTCTTCTTCTTTTTCAAGAGCTTGCCTTGATGGCATTGGAAAACCCGGTGGAGGAACCGGCTTGGTGCCAGAAGTAAGGAGGGTTCAAGGTGTTACCTTGACTCCAAGAAAAGTTGGGGTGAGCTCTCCAAGCACGGTTGTAAGTTTGTGAGTATGGATTACCTTGAGAAGGTTAAAATTTGCCCATATAGTTGACAGATTCAGTGCCCATGTAGAGGGGGCAATTATCAGGCATGTGGACGTCATTGCATTGCTCACATACAATCGGAGTAGATTGAACAGAATGCACACCACGAGAAGTGCCCTTATGTATTTGAGACTCTAAGACATCAAAACGTTTGTTCAACGCGGACAGAATTGTGGCAATTTGTGATGAAGAGTCTTCTTTTGTGTTGAGTAGGCTGGGGTAGTTCTCCTATCATTGCCTTGGGTGTTGTTTGCAGATAATTGATCCAAAAGTCTAAACACCTCATTGACAGGCACATTTCGGTAACCTCCATTAGTCATAGAATCCACCATCGCCTTAGATTGAAGATTCAAGCGTGTGCAGAAAATTTGGATCACTACCCACTTGCCCACCCCATGATTAGGGCATTGTTTCATTAACATCTTGTACCTTTCCCACACGGCATACAAATGCTCATCCGGCTGTTGTCTAAAACTTAGAAACTCGTCCCTTGCTTCCACTGACTTATCATCGGAGAAAAATCGAGCTCTAAATTTTGCTTCAAGATCAGCCCAAGAGGTTATGGATCCTTCAGGGAGATTGTTAAACCAATCTCTAGCTTTCCCTTATAGAGAGAGAGGGAATAGCCGCAACCTTAGCACATCTTGGGGGACGCCATTCTGCTTGAAGGAATCACACACTTCCAAGAAGTACATCAAGTGCTTGTTAGCGTTTTCATTATAAAGGCCATGGTACAACCCATGCATTTGCAACATCGTGATCATCACCAGTTTGATCTCAAAAGTGTGTGCTTGCATCTCCGGCATTTGAATGCAAGATTGAGTTCCTCTCATATTCCGGGTGGCAAAATCATTGACAGTGGCTCTATCATATTCATCCGCCATTGTTTCAGCTTCAGTTTCAGTTTCAGACTCCAATTCAGATTCTGTTTCAGTTGTCTCTGATTCCGATTCTGATGATGATTCAGTTTCTTCTTCAATGCGCTGTAATCCGTCAAGCACCACTATCAATTCGTCCCCTTGTAAATGTTGCATGAACTGATCTGATACCTGCAAAAAGGCACAAACCAGCAAGTATCAAGCTAAAACAACTAAAATTTAATGCAAAAAATAGTGAGAGAAAAATTATAAATCTAACTAAAGACCCAAGTGAAATCTACTAACACAAGCCTAAGGTCAACTAAAAGATTTGTTAAACTAATCCCCGGCAACGGTGCCAAAAACTTGTTCGCTACTGCAAGTGCACGAATCGCGTCAAGTAATAAAGTGATAAGTAAGATCATTCCCTCGAGGATTTGAGTAACAAATTAGTCAAGCAATGGGCTTAATGTGTTTGATTAAGTTGAACCAAAACAAATTGTTAAGTGCGGAAAAAGGAATTTCAAAAGATATTTTGATAATAACTAAAACTTACTGAACAAAACTATGATTCTTGTGAATTCAATCAATTATAATAAACCTAGGATTGTTCGTTCCCTTTGTATTTCATAAACTCAATTTCCTTCCTCTCCACAAAGACTTTCATGGAATATATATATATGTCAGTCTAACGTTCATTAGCAATTGATTAAGCTCTCTCAAGTCATAACCAAACTTATATCCTCCATTAACATACATAATCTCTTACTGTAGTTAAGGGAAAATAATCATTACATAGCCTCCTTAATTTGGCAATGCTAGGTTAATAACTATATCTCTATGTTATTAACAAACCATCCATTTAATCCTTAAACTTCAAGTCTAGCATAATTCTACCCAAGTTCTACAATTAAACTACCTTTCTCAAGCTTAATCTAATTGAACAGATTATCCATAGTGCTGGCCAGTCACGAATATCAGTGAAAACAGGGGAGAATTAACACATATATACCATTAGCTACTAAAAGAAGAAAGGCGTCAAGTTTAATCCATACAAAGGTTTAGAACAATCCTAGAATGAAAAACCTAGCTACTCATGTTCAAAAACAAATTACAGATATCAGCATTCAATGTAGCCATATCAGAATCACAATGGAGAAAGGGAATGAATACAGAAAGATCAAGATAAATGGAGTTGAAATCTCTTTCACTCTTCAATCCCACTTGATTCTCCTTGATTTAAAGCAAGCCCAAGCTCCAAGGACATTTGCAGCCGCTTCCTAGGTCTTTCTTAAATCGGGGATCCCCCTTCAAACCCTGGGTTTTGCTTTTTATAGCTCCTCAAATGACAGAACGCACAGCATCATTTGCGGGGGTTGGCCGTAGCCAGCCACTCTGTGGGCCGCGGCCAACAAGCTTCTGTTCATCTTTGGGCCGCGGCCAATGAGTGCTTGGCCGCGGCTAGTAAGCAACTGACCTCCTCTTGTCTCCTCTTGGCCGCGGTCCATGACTTTCTATTCTGCTGTTGGCCGCAGCCAGGCACCTTCCAAAGTCTATCTCCTTCTCTTTTCTGCTCTGTTCTCCTCTCTGCTTGCCTTTCCTTGGCATAGTTGATGGCTTCAACTGGCCTTCACCTCCTTCTTACTGCATGTGGCTTCCTCTGGGCCAGCTATGACTGAATCTGTATCAGTTCACACAAAGAACTCACAAACACAGTTAATCATTCATAGAAGTTAGTGAATAATGTCCTCCACATTTGCATTCTGCTGTGCCCAACATGAGAAAGGCACATTTCATCAACTTTAACACTCTCGAATGCCCACTAATATACCCAAAGTGAGGTAAAAACAGGATGAAATGTGCAATTCTAACAAGAATTTCATGAGGTTAACAATAGGGCCAAACAACTTTATCTCCCTCACTAGACGAACAATTAGATGTACCATAATATCAAAAAAAGAAGGAAGAAAAAGCTTCTCAAGTTGGCACAAGATCATATACCCTTCATTTGTCAGTTTATCCAATCTTTCTGTCTCAATGACTTTACTACAAATAGCATTGAAGAAGAAATAAAGTATAGTCAAAATATGTTGAAGAACATATTCAACAATGGCTCAAGTAGCTACTGGGAGTAGTTGTTGTATTAAGACATGACAATCATGAAACTTTAGCCCTACTAACTTCAAGTCTTTCATCGACACAAGCTTCCTAAAATTTGAAGAATACCCTGAAGGAACTTTGATGCCATATAAATACCCACAAAAGCTTCTTTTCTCATCCTTAGACAAAGTATGAGTAGATGGAGGATAAAAAGTTCTCTTACCATATGACTTTGGATGTAAGTCTTCTTATATCCCCATTTCTTGCAAATCTAATCTTGCCTTCACGTCATCCTTAGAACTACCTTGTATGTTATGCAGTGTCCCAATAATACTATCACATACGTTTTTCTCTACATGCATGAAATTAATACAGTGCCTCATATCAAGATTGGGCTAATATGGAAGATTGAAGAAAACAGACCTCTTTTTCCATTTATTTTTTCATTACTATGGCTCACATTTTAAAAACCTCATTCTTGTTCGCGTCATCTTTCAAGTCTTCGATTAAGGGTTCTAGGTAAACATCTATATCAATTCTGGGCTGTTTTGGTCCCAAAATCAACATAAACAACATGATGTACTTTCGTTTCACGTATAATAGAGGAGATAAGTTGTAAATTATCAATAGAACAGGCCATGAACTATGTATACTGCTCAGGCTACCAAAAGGATTCATGCCATCCGTACTAAGCCCAAGCCTAAGGTTCCTAGGTTCTTCAACAAAGGTAGGAAATAATTGATCGATTTTCTTCCATTGAGAAGAATTAGTCGGATGTTGAAGCTTTCTATCGGATATCCTCTCATCCACATGCCATCTCAAATTTTTTGCATCGTTTTCATTAGCAAACAAGCTCTTGAACCTTGGTATGATTGGAAGATACCACAATACTTTTGTAGGGGCGTTATTTGATTTGTAACTCGAGGTTTCACATATCAGACACTGTTGTTCCTCTTCATGCTCTTTTCTATACAATATACAATCATTAGGGCATGCATGGATCTTTTTATACTTCATCCCTAGTGGACACAATATTTTCTTAGCATCATATTATCGAGAAGGCAACACATTATCATCTGGAAGATGTTCTGAAAAGCCTCAAGCATTTATGAAAAACTCTTATCGTTCCATCCATGCTGTGCTTTCAAGCTTACCAATTTCAATACTGCTTTCAACAATTGGTATTTTTTACACCTCGGGTACAGTAGTGTCTCAGCATCACTGCACATATTAACATATGCATGTGATTGCTCAAAAGCCTCTTCTCCTACATCACAAATAATATCCTCTATCCGATCATCCATATCCGTGTCATTATCATCAAAGATCACTCCTCCCTGTTGAGATGAACTTGGCATGTCTAATTTTTCACCATGCCATACCCATACTGTATAAATCTTACAAAATTATTTACAAATTAAATGTATATATATATATCTGCAGCACTTAGTCGCTTCTCATTCAAACATACTACAAAAGGGCAATAAAACTTCCCACTACCATCATTGGCATTTCTTCTAGCGAAGTCTAAAAAAAACCTTACCCCATTTTTATATTCAACACTCGTTCGTTTAGCTTTTATCTAATTATGATCCATATATATCTCAACACTTGTAGCACCCTATATCCAATAGCAAAAGGATAAACACAAAAATAATAACCAAAAAGTTTTAGAGATATCAACAAAATTAAGAAGCATGCATACTAGGAGACAATAACTACTCTTGTAGCAATATATCAATAAATTATGGCATGATAAGAACCAAGCAACATTTCATATATAATAAAGGTATATAGATACGTACAAGTTTTAAAACTTGCATTGCAAAGCTGCGCTATTCAGTTTATGCATAAGGTTTCAGCTAATTTTAACATGCACCATTTGAAACTAGTATTGTTTCAACAAACCAATAACACTGGCAATCAAACAATCACACTAAATTAAAATAGAACTTAAATAGAATGGTATTACTCCAAGCCAAATATCACAGGGATGTACAAGTCAGAGCATCTAACCTAGCTGTGCAGATTTTTTTTTCTAGATTACGTTATCACAAAACAGTTGGATTTCCAACAAACTATAACAAGAACTTGTGAGAGTTAAGTGCTCAAAACAACAATAAGATTCATTTTCATAGGACATTATTAATTATTGAACAACAACTAAATAACAGAACAGTAACTTGATTGAAGACCAATGAGTGAGCTTCTACCCAAAGTCACGGTGGCTTCGATTGAGGTTAAAATGAAGTCCTCAAATTCACGGCAGTGACAAAGGGAAGTCACGACAAAGGAGAATGGTCACTGCAGAGAATAGAGGTGGCGGCGGAGGAGAGTGATGATGATCAAAGAACAACGACGAGGAACATGGCAACGGCAGCGGTAATGACAGAGGAGAATTGAGCAAAAGAGGAACGAGGCGTGATGGAGCATTTTAGAACAAGTAGGGACAGAGCTCACGGAGAAATGACGACAAGAGAAGAAAGGGTTCAAAGAGCGCGGGAGTAAAATTACGGGCCAAAACTCTCACATTTTAGACCGTTTTTCGATAAAAATCGGTCTTACAAGGGTGCAAAAAAATAATTTTAAATTTTTCATATTTAAGACCGGCTTTTATTCAAGCCGGTCTTAAATGTTTGATATTTAAGACCGGTTATTATTAATAACCGGTCTTAAAATTTTAAAAATTTTAATTTTTAAATATTTTTATATTTTTAGACTGGTTTTATTTATAACTGGTCTAAATAATTTTTTTAAGACTGTTTTTTTGGAGAACCGGTCTTAGAAGTTCTATATAATTACAAAATTGCCACCGGTTAAATTTTGTAGACCTTATCTGCCATAACCGGTCTAAATATGGCGGTCTAAAAAAGATATTTTGTACTAGTGCTTATTGCAACTGCAAAGAAATTCAAATACATATAATCTTCACACTGCAAAATCCAATTTCAACTACATTGATTGAACCAATAAAGACTAATTAGCATCAATCACACTTCCAAAATCATATGCAATCATTCCTAGAACTAAGAAATCCAAATATATAACTCTAAGTCAAGCATACACTACATGTTCCTACAAATTAAGGAGACTTTCTTATTAAGTGTTTTTGTCAATTTGATTGTTAAAATGTATGCATTTTTTTCACTGTTTTTTATTGGAGAAAATTAAAGACGATTTTATCTCTATTTGGTTATAAATAATAATAATATTATATATATGGTAAAAAATATCTATATTATCACTTTTATTTTATATTGATTTTCTCAAATTCTCAAATCCATTTTAAAGTTGTATCTTGCCAATTTGATTGTGCTGACAACTATGTCAAGAAGTTTGGAATTGTAATAGTAATGTTAATGCCATAGTCGTAGTGTCAAAATCGGATTTTCTTCGGCTAGTGAAACTAAATTGGGCTAAGCATATAGAACTGCTTAGGCACTCTTCATTTTCTTTAATTTTAATTATTTTCAGGCTCTGTTGTTATTCAAAAATGAAGGAACACTCATCAGTCATTCAGTAATATATTTGTCATTTGTGTCCTTATTATTTTTTCATTTTAATTTAAGTCTACTTTATCATTCGTTTGGATTTGGAGGGAATATAATCTGCTCTCTTAATTCTTACTTACTTCTTGCCAAATGAACTCAAGACGCAGGTTTAATTATAATGAATAAATTCACTCATTATATAAATTACCGAAAATAGTTTTGGCCTTCCTTCTCGTAATCGACAGTAACACTTTAAAAAAGGTAAGATAATATAGACTTTGAATTATTACAATACTTCATTTTAAATCTTTCTCAAGGCATCAGCTACATACTTAAATAAATTTTTCTCAAATAAATATATTGAATAATCCAGTCCTAACTACATTAATTTAAGCTAACTCATTTAATATCTCTGGACAAGTTTAATTAGATTAGATGAGACATTTTTTCAGGAATGAAAATATGAAAATATCCACGTGTTGCGAAGCTGCATGAACGACTCTAGGAATATATGTGCGAACCCCAGCGAACCCGATAGTGCTCTCTTGGCTAGGAAGTCGGCCTCCTAATTAAACTCACGTGAGATACATGAAATATCCACCTGCCAGTTCCTTTGCAACATGCCTCTTGTCTCCATAATAAGCTCCATGTCTTGGTGTTCCCAGTTGCATCCATGTTGAATGGTTTCGCAAGCTTCCATAGAATCAGTGAACAACTGGACTTTTCTTGCTCCCATATCCCAAGCCTGTTTCATAGCCATAAGGCATGCCCAAACCTCTGCTGTGAAAGCATCGCCCTCTGATAATTTCATCATAAATGCTGCTTTAACCTGGTTCGTATGATCTTTCATCACACCCCCACATGCCACCGTGTTGAAAAGTTCCGAAAACGCACCATCGACAAAACACCGAATGCAATCGTCCTGAGCAGGTATCATACAAGTTGCTTGACGGGTTCCGGGTCCTCCCAAATTAGCCTGGGATAATTTTGATGTAACTCGCTCCATAGATTGGAGAATGGCTGCAGCATGACCCTGAATATTCTGAAGGTTTGGGGCACTCTGTGCAAACACCCTCTCATTGCGACATCGTCAAATGAGCCAGCACATAACTGCATATTTTTCAGCCCACTTCACATCTCCCTTACCTACCTTCTTAGTTAAGTTTTCCTGACACCGCTCCCAAACGTTCAAATTGAAGAACCGAGACATCAGTCGGGGTGGTATTATTGAGCTCCACATCTCCTTAACACGTGGACAATCGCGAAGCACGTGTAGGACGTCCTCCCTAACCCCATTGCACTCCGTACACGTGTCATCCTCGCAAAGGCCTGTTTTCTTTCTAGCGGAGTTTTTCATGAGCTTATTATGCATAATCAACAACATGAGGATGTATTTTATGTTTAAAAATTAGTTTTCGTTTATGTTTTATGTTTATAGAGAAAATATTTATTCATTATTTTAAAATTTTGAGTTTGTAATATAAAAATGAATATTTCCATTTCTCTTTTTCTTACTAAGCCTGATATAATGGTAATGCTCAAAATGAACCGATACGGAAAAAATGTTATATTTGTTCTTTCTAAAGGTTTGGCACAATTGTCATCCCAAGTCAACTGATATGGTTGCCTTCAAATGTCTGACTTCATTTTTTCCAATATATATTAAATAAATGAAAGAAGAGTTTTTTTTTTTTTTGGAAAGAAAGAAGAGTTGTTATTTTAAATATATCCTGCGTGATTATTTTGATTTCGTTCAGGGAAGATTTCAACTGTCGACCAGTTAACAATCGGATTCAGTTTGTGTGCCAAATCCAAATGGTTCAGATTTAGTTTATTTTTATTTGTCTAAAAATTATTTTAATGTCTACATAATCTAAATTAAAAATAATATCTTAACTTTCAATTTTTTAAAAAATTATTTTTTTATTTAAAATCATCAGTTGAAAGTTTTAAGTGTGAACCAATAGTCTCATATATGTTAGTACTTTATGTTTTGATTATTTTAATACTCAAAATGTCGTTCCTAGTATTTCATTTTCTTATGCTAAGCCTCTGAAAATTTCATGTTCATAAATTTGGACCCGCTAAATGAAGTATTTTCCCATATACTAATTGATCAGATTACGTGGCTAGCTAGTGCTAATCCATTTGGTGCTTCTTTTGTCTGATTTCCAAAGCTGCCAGGCAACACTATTTTGCATATTTTAAAAATGGCTTCAACCATTTTTCAATCCTTATAAATGTCTCGTATTTGGGTAATATTATTTCAAATTTAATATTTAACAATTGATAATTTCACCATAAAACGATTGTATTTGCCAATGCACTTTCAGAGAACAACTTAATAACACAATTCTTACTCGAGCCATCAACTACGAAATTATTTTTTCTAAAATATATTTGAATGATATTTTCCCAACATTGAAGTGGTTACATTGATCAATGCTATGAAACTGATGATATTTAAATTCTTAGGAAAGACAGATATTTGTCTTTGGGACGAATGATAAATTGATTGCTCCTGTTATCGCTTAGGAAGTAAAAGATTATGTACTATTCCGTATTACCAATGTGTTTAATGCTTTGCATTTCAAAAAGATCAGCTGGATGATTGTTGGCCCTTCTGTTATTACTACTATTTAGGAATTCCTTCATACAAGTCATATATTTGAATGAGACAAAAAAATATATAAAGGATTATAAATCCATTGTATGTTGCAAAAACGACCTATAATACATAATATCTTAAAGAGTTTGGAATTGATAAGAAGTTACTCTAATAAAAATATATAATTGGGGAAATGACTCGTGTCCCAACAGCAAAGTACTCGAAATATAGGATAGGGCCCATATTCCTTTCTAAGCCCATTTGTAAGTTCCGATCCATAAGTAGGCTAACTAATTAAAATGTGAAAATCTTGAAGTCCCATAAATAATTTAAATTCAAGTTAATACAATCTTTAGTTTATTAAATTTATCCTCATTTTGATTTTGGTTCCTCAAGTTTCAAATCAGAGATTTTGGTCTCTCAAATTTTATTTGTTTGAAATATTAGTCCCTATCATAAAATAAAAATTTGCATTATTTTGCCCATTGAGGGACTAAAACCTTTTATTT
This sequence comes from Inga laurina, assembly GCA_963855925.1. Lineage (NCBI taxonomy): Eukaryota > Viridiplantae > Streptophyta > Magnoliopsida > Fabales > Fabaceae > Inga > Inga laurina. The sequence goes on from OY979701.1 coordinate 28,645,689, forward strand.
GAAATTTGAAGGACCAAAATCAAAATGAGGACAAACTTAAATGAACAAAAATTATATTAATCCTTTAAATTTGATATCCATGTCAATTATTTAATCATGTAAAAATCTATGATAAAAGAAGACCCGTCGGACTTTGTGTTTCTAATCATCATTATTCTTAAGGAAGGTTTCACAAGTTTTAATGATTGTGACTTTTAGGTCAGCTCACTACTCCTAAGTCCAGCACCATCTTCTCTAGGTCTACCATTTGAGAACGCTCTCTTGTGGGGCATGGTCTTAGGTCAACCAAACTTGACCAACAATAAAATAATGCAATGATAACCCAAAAAAAATTAAAAACCACACAATTTTCTTGCTCTTTTAATTTCTCGCTTCAACTTCTTTTTTAGAGGATAACTTTTATAGTTGTATAATTATTTCATTATTTATCATTCATTTTTATTTTGTTTTGTTTTGTTTTATTTTATATGCCAGACCATCTTCTCATCATGAGTTAAAACGTATGTCTTTTTTTAAAGTAAACTAAAGATAATTTTATCTACACTTTTTTATTAACAATCTTGCATACAAGGTAAAAATTATCTATATTATCACTTTATTTTATATTAATTTTCTCATATTCTCCCATATGTAGCACCTATTAGTGGAGCACTTCTAACCATTCAAATCCATCAAATAATGGGGCATTTTAAAGTTGTTTCTTACCCCTCAATCTACGTATATTACAGACAATTTATTGGTGATTAAGTTGGAATTGTAATAGTAATGTTGATGTTTAACCGTAGTAAGTGTCAAATCCGTTGCTTCGATTATACTCCATTGGTCCTGGCTTGGTTAGTAATTGCGTATTCCACACACTCTGTAGTCCACATATTTAGAAGAAGAAGAAAATAATGTATCAATCAATCAAATGCATATTATTTGTTTTTTTTAAATGATAATCACACTCCATAATCCTGGCTTGGTTGGTAAGTTTTTTTCTTTTTGTTTTCAAGGGTTATGCGAAGTCTATCTAAATCTAAGAAAATTAGTTTCTATGTAATGTTTTTACATCCTTCATGACATTGTTCCTTGAATAACGATGATATTATATTGCAACAGCCACTAAAGAGCAACATGAATGGTGGTAGGAGGAAATTGTCATTAGTTTATATCTTCTTGATGTTACTATAAAGAAAAGAATATATCACATCTAAATTATATTAATGAATTTTTATTTATTGTAGAGAAACTATATCGTCACTTTATAATTTAGATTGATGAATTTCTATTCAATAATTGGAGAACTCCAGGTCGTGCACATTTCTTAGAATCTATATCTCACATGTATCATGTGATTGATTGTGATTTTATTTACGCCTAAGTTATTAGATAGAAATTTTTACAATTAATTAGAAATATCATCAAATATATGTGAAAACAAATAATACCCTCGGCATGCTAATTAATTTTTTTAGTTGAATTTCTTTTAATCTGATCACAGAAGATGTCCCTTTGCATGTCCGAATTTTGTTGGTACGACTTGACTTGATTTGGAATCGGAGAAGTATAACATGCCGTGTGTTAATTAATTGCTGGATGCACAAGGCTAGCAATTTTAATTTGATAATTCTGGTTACTATGATAAGTATTCTGAGAAATGGTTTCATTCTTGACCAGATAATTTTTATATTGATTATTTTATATTTTATATTATTCATCAAAAAATAGATAATCTATAAAATTTTACTCTGGTCTTTCTTTAAAAATAATAATGAAAACTACATTACGTAAAAAAAGTGCAACCTATATTCGTATAAACTAAAATATCCTTAATTTCATTAGGAAGTGTTATCCTTCAATAAAATTTTGCATAATCCTTCAAATTTAAAAATTGCACATAATGACAGGTCAAAAAAAATATTGCACATAATGGTCTCTTTGAGTCTCTAGCGTGAAAGGTGGATTATTAGATCGAGTGTTGTGGCTTCTGAAATATACGTACCAAAATACTTACCCCTTTTTCTATAGCATCCCAAAAATTTGAAAAGAGATATACATGGTATATTTGAGGTCTAAGAATGATATCTAAAAATTAAAAAGCCTCAGAAATAAGGTATTTTGTCAAGAACTTATTTTCAAGCTAGAATTGTAGGAAAATAAAGAAATAAATTATTATTGAAAATATATAAAGGATCAGAATAATTAAGGAAAAATTATAGGTAATTATTTTGGGAAACAAATGAGTTTATGGAGAAGTTTATTTTCAAAAAGAGTTACAGATCATTTTAAATATGTTTTCTAGAATTAAGGGCCTATTTTTTTTTTTCAAAAAACTCAGAGTAAATAGTTAGAGGTTGATTTTTAGCTTGAGATTTCTAGAGAAATTACTTTATGGATTAATTCCTAAAAAGTTACTTGAGGATTTTAGTATAATTGATAAAGGATGAGATTGAGAATAAAAATTAATTAAAGGGTGTATTGGTCATGAGACCAAAATAACTTTGGCCGCCTTTCACTCTTCCTACATTTTAGTTGGTCCATCAAAGAAAAACGGAGCTTGAGAGGGAGAGATACGGAGAGGAACAGAGGAGCATTAGAGGTGATAAAAAAGAAGAAAAGAAAGAGATTTCACAAATGCATGGCTTGATTTTAGCAAAGGGAAGCCTCCTAATCTTCCTTCTACCCTCTATTTCGCGATTTAAGGGTTGCTCTGAGAGTATTGGGTCTAACATCCCAAAAATTTGAAAAGAGAATTACAAAACTTAATTGAGACCTAAGGATATTATTGAAAAATTAAAAAGCCTTCAAAATAAACTATCTATTAAAATGCTTATTTTTCAGGCCATAATTTCAAGAAAATAAGAAATGAGATTATTGTTAAAATTGTTTAAAGGACTAAAAAAATTAAGGAAAAGCTAAAGTAGTTATTTTGAGAAATAGAGGAGTTTATGGAGAAGTTAGTTTCTTGAAAAGAGCTATAGATAATTATAAAGCTATTTTCTGGAATTAAGGGTATATTTTCTTGAAATAATTTGAGAAAAACAGTTAGAGATGGTTTTTCAGCCCAATTATTCAAGAAAGACTATTTTATGGGCTAAATAAGTTAATTGATGAAAAAAAATTCTTACATAGTAATAATGATTAATTTCTAGAATTTATTTGATAATTAAGTATTGATAAAAGAAGGAATAAAATAGTAGATTCACTTCTCAAACCCCAAAAGTGGAATTGGGCCACATAGTAGCCTAATATTAGAAGCCGGAAACGTGCTACCAATGGCCAGAGAGATGAAGTTCAGATTGTTTGGATATTGGCCCAATCAAATGTTGGAAGATAAGGCTTGTGGGCTAAGTCATACTTGATGAAATATTAAAATATAATGAATAACCTTTCACCTAAACCATCAGCTAAAATCCCTTCCTCTGCGACTCTAAAACAGAATCAGAATGAGAGGAAAAGGGAGAGAGGTTGAGAGACAGTGAGGAGGAAGACCGAAGGTGTAGAAGAGGAAGAAAGGATGGAATGTTGACATGCAAAGCTAAACCTTGGTTAAGGTAAGGATCCTAAACTTATTCCATCATTATTTTCTTTAGCTAGGGCATGTTCTGCAAGAGGATGAAGTTGAGAATCTGGTTTTTAGAGAGTGTGCGTGAAGAACTCGTGGCCCATAATTGAATGAACTAAATAGGATGATGGAATATACGTTATATTGATTGGTTCATGACTTGCATGTTGATTTGTGTAGTTGGGAGTAATTTTTGATTATGTATTTGCAAGTTCCAGAGGAGTATGTAAAATATTTCTTGTGTGGCCTATAAAATCATTTTAATGCTAAAAACAGATAAAGTGTTGAGTGCTAGCTAGCTGGGTGACATTGAAAACTATGAGATTTGAATTTTTGAAGCCGAGAACTAAATTCAAATCTACTGTTAGATATTTCTAAAAGTTGAATCACTGCTATGGGTAGTTAAATCATGCTTATAGATGTTAAAATCAAGATCAACAATAATGTTCTTGAAGTTGGAGAAAATTTTCAGATTTCTGCATTGGGCTCTGTTAATTTAAGAGAGATGTCATGTCAAATATGAAGATGGAATATGATGTTGGAAGCTTCAAGAGTTTGAATTTTGAGGCTAAAAATGGATAAGGAAGTCACTGTTTGATGCTTTCAAATGTTGAATAACTATCTTAGATTAATAAGCCATGCATGAAGGCTCTAAGATGATGATTATAACAACCTTATTTATGCTGAAATTTATAGACTTAAAGGGGGAAGCCATGTGAGAGAATAAGAAGAGGCAGGACATACTTAGATTGATATAAATGAGTTACATATGGATATACATATTATGAATGTGATTGAAGTTTCAATTGATTGAATGATATGAAAAAAATTTCAGAATAACACCTAAAGTGCCCAATGAATGAGAAAGTGTGTGGTGCTTGAATGAGATGTTGGTAGAGTAATATAAATGATATACTGTTGTTGACAACTTTAAAGATCAGAGTGGTTGAAGCTTATTAAAAGCTAAATAAAATTTCTGTTTCGGAAACCCTGAGTGTCAAAAAGAGTAGTTTAAGTTATTAGATTGTGGTTTAAGTTTTAAGATGATGATAGAATAATAGTTACTAGATTATATAAAGCTGGAAAACTATTTCAAAATAAAGGAGGATGGTATAAGCTTGTAAATTTTGAGTAGTGGAGGCTGAAAACTAATTTAGATCTTACTGTTTAATGTCCCTAAATGCTGCATAAAGGTTTTAGGTGTGTAACCCATGTCTAGAGACTGTAAAATTAAGGTTTAAACCTTGTTCTTGAAGCTGAAGTTTTCAGTTGTTGGTATGGGAAGTTGCTCGAAATTTAGCAGCCAAGGTCTTAGAAAAGTTTACTATTTTGATGACCATTATTTACCCAAAATATAGAGAATTGAAATAAAGTATATAGACGGCAATTAGAAGACATAATACGATGGTTAGAATACACTATAGGAGCTGGAAATTTTCAGAATCAAGAGAGGTGTTACCCAAATGATAAGCTTGAAGCTGAATATAGTATCATTTGTTTTGAGGTGAATATGGAAAATGAAAATATGAGTCAAGCTTGCTGCTCGATACTTTTAATGTGGAATTAAGGTTTTTAAAGATGATAAACATGCATTTTAGGTACTTAAAATTCCATACGGAAACCATGGAAAATCAGTAATAATAGGAACCATACCTTTATTTATTATTCATCCAATAAGCTTAAAGAAGATCAGGATTGTTTAAGCAGATCTCATAGAATAATGGCATAAGAATAAGTTAAAAATATGGAATTAGAGTTGGAATTTGAGAAAGATTACTTTTGCCATTGAGGTATATGTATACATATCTTTTTATCCAAAATGACCAACCACTTTCATAAAGGATAGAGTCTGTTTAGAGCTAAGATTTGGGACGAGTTTATATAAGTTCTGAATGGTTAAAGTGTTAACCTACCCTTACATAAATGTTAGGTTCCGATAATTGTCCAAACCTGCAAAGGAATCATCAAGGAGAGAAGCAGGTAGAAAGGTAATTTGGAAGATAGTACAAGAGGTAGTAACTCTTTTGCTCTCATGTTATTGTGCATTGGTTGCCGCATGTTTGTTTGTGCCATTTTGCTGTAGTTAAGCGTGAGAACATCTAAATTTTCCTTGCATAGATATTTGTCATGGACATATGCAGCAAATAGATCGGCGGAGCAGTTATCTGCCTAGTCTGTGCATTAGTTATTTATTCATTTTATCCATTTGTAAAATGAATGTGCACCAGTTATTTATACACTCTATCTCTTTACAAGAAATTGTGCACCAATTAGTCATTCAGTTCAGTTATCAGTAATGCACGAGTTAGCTTTTTAGCTCAGTTACTTGCAAGGTCTTGTTCTCTATGGTTTGTTTTTACATTCATAGTTATTAACCTTGTATGATTTGCATGATGAAATTGCTACCGAGATTCTCCTGAATCTCACCCCTTTCTTACATGATATACAGTAAAGGCAAGTATCGCTAAGCGCAAGGGTGTAGTGGTTGGTGAAAGATCAACACTAAGTGATAAGAAAGTAGCAATTAAGTTGGGTAAAGTAGCGATTAAATTGAGTAATGGTAGATTTTAGTATAATAGAGCCAAAGTTGATGTATTGAACTGATGCATGTGTTCATTTGGCTCTGATTCATGATTTTCGAGTTAGATGCTTGCTGTCTTTGGGTATGAGGTGTCAGATTCTCTAAAAACCATGCTAGAGAAAGTAGAGTTGTTTAATAGATTATGAAATTGGTGATATATGGTTGTATTGATGTTTAAATTAAATATACAGACCTTGAAATGAAGGTTTAAGTCCTACAATTGTGGCTGGAATTATCAGTGTTGTAGTAGGGATACTATTCGAATGATTTTTTTTAATGATTAAAATGATGGTATAAGTGATGTCTTGAATCTGTTATCTGGAATGTTGTAAAAATTGAAAGATAGTTAAAGGTTATGCTATAAGAAGAATGTAAGAGGCTTGAATGGTACTTTATTTTGAGCATAGCCTTGTAGAGAATTAGAAGTTTAAGGACTTTGAGGTTAAAGTTGATGTTTGAAGTTATTTGGGGTAATATTATGTAGTAGTGGTGTTGTTTTGCAAGTTGATATGAAGAACGCACATTAGGTGTTCAATGAAATGTTAAAGGGAAAGTAGAGAATGTTCTCTCAAGGGTGGAATAGTGGGTTTACTAGCTAAGAATGGTGAAGTTCCATTATTTGTTTGAGTTTGTACTTTATTATTCATAAAAGGGGATTAAAGTTTAAGTTTTCTTTTATTTTAAAATTGTTGCAGTTTGAGATTGTATCATTGTTGTATCAACTAAGATGGGTTTGGTATGAAGAATTTGAATTGAATGTGAAAATAGAAAATTTTATGCAAAGCTATAATTGATGACCAACCACTTTCATAAAGGGTAGAGTCTGCTTAGAGCTAAGATTTGGGAAGAGTTTATATAAGTTGTGAATGGTTAAAGTGTTAACCTACCCTTACATAAATGTTAGGCTTTGATAACTGTCCAAATCCGCAAAGGAATCATCAAGGAAAGAAGCAAGTAGAAAGGTAATTTGGAAGAAAGTACAAGAGGTAGTAACTCTTTTGTTCTCATGTTATTGTGCATTGGTTGCTGCATGTTTGTTTGTGCCATTTTTTTGTAGCTAAGCATGAGAACATGTAAATTTTCCTTGCATATATATTTGTCGTGCCATGTGCGGCAGAGCAGTTATCTGCCTAATCTATACACTAGTTATTTATTCATTTAATCCATTTGTAAAATGAATGTGCATCAGTTATTTATACAGTTTATCTATCTGCAAGAGATTGTGCACCAGTTAGTTATTCAATTCAATTATCAGTAAGATATATGTGCACGAGTTAGTTTGTTTTTCAGCTCAGTTACTTGCAAGGCCTTGTTCTCTATAGCTTGTTTTTACATGCATAGTTATTAACCTTGTATGATTTACATGATGAAAGTAGTTGTTACTAAGATTCCCCCGAATCTCACCCCTTTCTTTCATAATATATAGTAAAGGTAAGTATCGCTAAGGGCAAGGGTGTAGTGGTTGATGAAAGATCAACACTAATTGAAAAGAATGTAGCAATTCAGTTGGGTAAAGTAGCGATTAAGTTGAGTAACGGTAGATTTGAGTATAATAGAGCCTAAGTTGATGTATTGCACTGATGCGTGTGTTCATTTGGCTCTGATTTGTGATTTTCGAGTTAGATGCTTGCTGTCTTTGGGTATGAGGTGTCAGATTCTCAAAAAATCATGCTAGAGAAAGTGTTGTTTAATAGATTATGAAATTGGTGATATATGGTTGTATTGATGTTTAAATTAAATATACAGACTTTAAAATGAAGATTTAAGTCCTACGATTGGGGCTGCAATTAACGGTGTTTTAATAGGGATGCTATTCGAATGATTTTTTTTGTGATTAAAATGACGGTATAAGTGATTTTTGAATCTACTATGCTAAACCAAAATATTAGAGTTTAAACACTATTAAGGAAGAGTATGTGATGTGGCAATGCATGTTAAACAAATTTTAGGATCTGTAGCTTGGTAGTGAGGTTGTATTACTTCACTGTTTGATACTTTGTACTATTAAAGAAATGTTCTAAAAGTATTAGAATATGCTAAATGGCTCCAGCATGATGCTTGTTTAGTTAGAAAAAATTTTAGAATAAAGATTTAGGCAAAAATGTACTTCAGCCAAACATTTATTAGAGTCTACATGCATCGTTCAAAGGCTAGAGTAAACAGTGCTATTTGGTTGTATGACATGAGGAGCTTATTAGGGTTGAATTTTGGGAGTGAAAACCAAAAGTAAATCACTGTTTTGATACTCCCAAATATTAAATGGATGTATCATAGTATTAGAGCATGATTAAAGTATGTTTAATACTCTAAAAAGAGAACTATGTCAATGTTTTGAAGCTGGAATTTTCTGGATGGTTGGAGTAGTGTTGTTCGTAAGGGATAGAGAGTGTAATAGCACCAAGGGTTTAGTGATGATGCGTTACTTGTTGTAAATATAAAGTTTGTGCATGAATATTGCCAAATTTGTAGTGGGATGCATAGCTTTAAATTTGGAAAATATTTTAGAATAAAGTTTATAGCGTAATATGTGTAAAATGGGCTGTCCGAAACTTTGAGGGGTTAGGGTAATCAAATGCAAAGAAAGTCATATAATACTTTGTTGTTGAAGATTGAAGCTAATATGAGCTGTTTATTGGATGTTCTAGGTGTGACAAGTGCCTTAGTATTAGAACATGATTAGAAGTTTTAAAGGATGGAATAGTTGAGTTACAAGTGTGCTTGATAAGGAATACACGTGTGCATGCGCTGAAATTGAAATGGAAATTTAATGAAAAAGTTATTATTTGCTACCTTTACTCATCTAGCAACTATTTTAATGGTCAAAGTTGTGCTTAAAGTATTATAATGATAACTTTCAAAGCTACGACACAACTTCCAGATTTAATGAGAAGGGCCATCTGAAAATGTGGAGCGATCAAAGGGGATAAAGACAAGAATGTATGTAACATCAATGTGGCATGATGAATGAGGATTTTTCATAAATCTGGGAGAAATTAATAATGCAAAGGAAGTTTTGTTTAAGATAACCAGCCACTTCTTGTAAGGGTAGAGTTTGTAAAAGTTAGGATTTTTAAGAATAATTGATTATAAGAGGGGATAAATATTAATATACCTTTACATTATGCCTAAATTATAGGTTTAGATATTTTGCCCAAGCCTCCCAAGAAATTAATGGGGAAAGAAGCAAGGAGAAGATAATTTGGAAAGAAGCACAAAAGGTAGTAACTCTTTTCCTCTCATGTTATTGTGCATTGGTTTCCGCATGTTTGTTTGTGCCATTTTGCTATAGTTAAACATGAGAACATGTAAATTATCCTTGCATAGATATTTGTCATGGCCATATGTAGTAGATCGGCAGAGAGCAATTATATGCTTAGTTTTTGCAATAGATATTTATTCGTTTTATCTATTTGTAAAATGAATGTGCACCAGTTATTTATACAGTTTATCTATCTGTAAGAGATTTTGTACCAGTTAGTTATTTAGTTTAGTTATCAGTAAGATACATGTGCACTAGTTAGCTTTTCAGCTCAGTTACTGGCAAGGTCTTGTTCTCTATGGCTTGTTTTTACATGCATAGTAATTAACCTTGTATGATTTACATGATGGACAGTGGTTGCTAATGAGATTTTCCCAAATGTCACCCCTCTCTTTAGTCCAAAATCGATTAAACACTTCTATTTGGTGTTCATAGAGTAAGGTGTTACATTTTCCACATACAATATATAGAATCCATTAAAAAAAAATGAAAGTATCCATTAAAAAAAATGAAAGTTGCACTATTTACATGGTACTTTCTCAACCATTAATGTAAGACGTATTTATCTAATTTGATTAGATTAAGGAAGTTAGTTTAGATAGTTATGTTTTTTCGGAAACTGCTAATCATCTTCCTTAATTCTTTCCATTTCTCTTTTACTTGATTATGATTGAATGAGCATCAATATGAGTATGGACAAATATAGTAAATATGTCTTACATTTAGGATCATTATTAACTCCATAATTAGGTCAGATTGGAGGGAGTATTACCAAAATAAAATATACATAATGATATATATATATATAGAGAGAGAGAGAGAGAGAGAGAGAGAGAGAGAAGCTCTGTCGTGTGAAGTGGAGTGTGACTTTGAGGTTTACTCCCAAGTCAAGCACTCCATCAATCGATCACGAACGTGTTTTATGGGTTCACTCTTTTTTTGATACAATTTTCGGGTTCACTCTATTGTAGTGATATTGAAAATATGGTCCTTCAGTGATAATGATACTTCTCTATTTGTTGCATAAAGTTCGTTTTATTTTCATCTTTAACCAATGTTAATTAGATGTGTCATCACAATGAACGTTCAAGCCTTTTTAATTTGCCTATTTTAATTATAGATCTAATTATTAGATGTGTCATTCCTATTTATTTTATATGCTGATTGGCTCATTGATTAGTATTTTTCCGATGAGCTTCCGCCATGAGATTCATCAGATATGATGCTCCATTTCCATTAAAATATATTCTGCTTTTTGGAATGGAAAAACAGAGCTAAACAATGAAATAATCGTATCATCTTATACGTTTTTTACGAGGTAATCTCTAGAAGTTAACAAATTGAGTTTTTATATTATGTAAGGGAATAATGACTGAAATGAACAATATTATATAACAAAAAACTTATATTTATTATTATATAACGAAACATACACTTCAATGAAAAATAAAACATTGCAAGTTTTGCTAAGGTTTTTAGTTATAATCCTCCCAATAAAATGTATTAAACAAAGTTTGGTTGAGATAAAGTGTGCTCGTTATGACCAGATAAAATTGACAATAAAACTATGAAATTATTTAAAAATTAACCACTAAAAAGAATTTCATATCGACAATAAAATCTAAACCTCACATTCTTATGATAATATTACAAATATGAAATATTCATAAGGATATATTAATACACAGACATATATGTATGTATTAGCTGTGCCGTGTGAAATGGAGGATGACTTTGATGTCTCCTCACGAGTCAAGCACTACAGTTTCCTAAGAATTAGGGAGCCTCTAAGTGTTTGTCAATTTGATTGTGACTTTTTAATAACGTTCTTGTTGGGTAATAGAATCTTAGGCCAACCAGACTTGACCAAAAATGAATTAATGTAATGATAAAAAAAAAAAAGTAAAGACCGCACAAATTTCTTACTCGTCTTGCACATCAACTTCTTCTAGAGGGTCACTTTAAGGGTTACATATATATATTTTTTCATTATTAATTGTTCATTTTGTTATTTTTTTTTTATAGGTCAGACTATGTTCTCATATTAAAATGTATATATTTTTTCACTTTTTTTATCTTTGAGTAAATTAAAGACAATTTTATCTCTATTTGTTTATTATAATATTGTATATATGGTAAAAAGATTTATACTATCACTTTAATTTTATATTGATTTTCTCAAATTCTCCTATATATAGCACCTACTAGTGGAGCACACGTAACAATTCAGATCCATTTTAAAGTTGTTTCTCTCCTACTTGATTGTGATGACAACTTACTATAAGTCATTATGTTGGAATTGCAATAGCAATGTTGATGCCGCAGCAGTAGTGTCAAAATCGGGATATCTTCATCTAGTCATACTAAATTGGGCTAAGCATAGTAAGCTTAGGCACTCTTCATTTTCTTTAATTTTAATTATTTTCAAGCTCTGTTGTTATTCAAAAATGAAGAAACAATCATTAGTCATTAGTAATATGTTTGTCATTTGTGTCCTTATTTTTTTTCCTTTTAATTTACGTCTCTCTTTTATCGTAGTCATTTGGACTTGGAGGGAATACTTCAATTTTAATTTTCTAGGGACTTAGATTATAAATATAAATATATATATAAAGAAGAAGTCACTGAAATTTATATTGCAGGAATACAGTTATTAGTAAAAGCTTATTTTAAAGAAGGAATAGATTCACCTATAGAATTATTAATAACAGATGGAAGAATAATAAGTAGTGTACAAGATAGTGTATTAGGAATGTTAACAGGCAATTTAATATATCAAAAATTAAAATTTACTTTGAATACTAATTTTGCAATATCTAGAAATGATGAACATATAGATCAATCAATAATGATATATCATAAATTAAAAGGAATAAAATTATTAGAAGGTGCTAAAACAATAAGCATAACAGCAATGGTAGGATTAGTATTTACAAATGAACATAAAATATATAATAAATCAATAGGAAGAGTAAGTATAGAAAAACAGTTTATGCCTATATTAAAAGAAGTAAAAACAGATCCTATAAATATAACCTTACCGGAAATACTGGAAATAGAATTAGACAAAACTATAAGTATCAATGATAAAAGAGGAAAAAGGTTAATTGCAAACAATAATTTAGGTAATAGATCATTAAAAATAAATACATTAAATGAACCTTTACATATAAATATAATGAATCCAAGAAAAAGTATTGATATAGCAAGTAGTAGTAGATTAGCTGAAATGTCCCTATTAAACCCCATAAACACAGAACTAGTTGAAATAAACCAAAAAATAACAAGTTTAGATATAACTAAAGAAAATGAACAGAGTAAAATTCTAATGGAAATTAAAAAGAATGGAATTTGGCAAGAAATAATAACATTAGTGGATGAAAATACAGAAAAAAGTAAGATAGAAATAGGATATATAGAAAATGACTATGAAGAGATAGATGAAGGTATAAAAACAAATATAATATTGAGATTTAATAAAAGAGATGTAATACAATTAACTTTATGGGTAGAACAAGATTCAAATAGGTCATATAAAGTAACCTTAGGAAAAGACTTTTTAGAAAGAGTAAGACCCTATAGAAATCAAAAAGATAGAATAATCTTTAACATAAACCATCAGACAATTATAATCCAGAAATTAATATGACGATAAATACACATTACACAGCCAAAATAATAAGAATAATATTAGCAGAAGACAATAGTAAAGATTATTATTATATAGATAATGAAAAAATAGTAATACCAAAATCTGATAAGTCAATGATGAATCATATAATTCACCAGATAAATAAGTGTAATGAAAAAGAAAAAAGACAATTAAGAATAGTATATAATAATCAACCACAAGACTTTGTAGAAGCCTATAATGCAGTAGTAAACAATATGATGAACAGAAATGATATTAAGAAAGAATTAAAGGAAAGATTAAAAGTATTATCCAGGTCTTAAATGGATAGAAAGATAACATTATATGATGATAATAATTGGTATTATTTTAAGAATAATGAAGGAATAAGAATACCCAAAGTAGCAAGAGAATTAATGAAAAGTTTTATTAATAAACTAAGACAATGGGATGAAATATAAAAACAAGCATTATATTTAGCATTACAAGATATAGATAATAGAAGAGTAAGAGTAAGATTAATACAATATCAAATAAATAGAAGGCATCATAGAAATGAAGTAGAAAATGAGTTTAAGAAACAATTAAATTTGTTATCTAGAGCTTAATGGATAGAAGAATCACACTTTATGATAAAAATAATTGGTATTACAATAAAGAAAATAATGATATAAGAATACCTAAAAGTAATATAGGATTATTAAGGTACTTAATAAATAAAACAAACAAAACAGACAAAATAGAACATACAATTATAAGTCAATTGTTAGAAATAGTTCAACATAATGATCAAATGTACATACAATTAGTAAATGAAGTCATAACTAGGGAAAGAAAAGATAGAAAAGAAATTAAGAAAACATTAAAAGAACGTTTAGAAATATTGTCTAGGATATGAGTAGGCCATTATACTATATACTTATAAAATTTATATATGTTAAATATAGATCTAGAAAATATCATGCTCTGGTTGATACTGGAGCAAATCTAACTGTAGCAAAATATAATGTATTACCACCAGAATTATGGAAAAGAAAAAATAAAATGCTAAGAATGGAAAGTGCAGGAAAAGAAATCCATATGTTAGAATTAGAAGCAAAAGATGTAAAAGTTCAAATAGGAAACTACGAATTAGTAATAAAAGAATTAAATCAATATAATGAACCCTCTTGTGATATAATTTTAGGATTAGATTTCTTAGAACAATATTTTCCTATACATATGATTAGTAAAGCCTTAATATTAGCAACACCTTGTAAACATGAAGCTTGGGGTATAAGAATAACTAGACCATATAGAAGGAAAGATGAAAAATTTCAGAAAAAGAATAATGAATATGAGGTCCAATTCTTACAAAATAATAATCCAGTAGAAATTCAACATATGTTAGCGACCTTGAATATCATAGAGATAAAAACTATAGAACAAAGAATTATAGATAACTATAGTGAAAATCCCTTGATACATTGGGAAAAGTCGAAACCTATGGCTAAAATAGAATTAAAAGATTATAGTAAAGAGATAAATTGTAAACCTTATGTATGGACAAAAGAAGATAGGAAAGAATTTATAATGCATATAGAAGAAATGAAAAAATATAATCTTATAAGAGAAAGTAGATCAGAATATTCATCACCAGCTATAATTGTGTCTAAACATAGTGAAGAAAAAAGAGGAAAAACTAGAATGGTCATAAATTACCAAAAATTAAATGAATTAGCTATAAGAAATAGATATCCAATACCTAAAATAGATTTATTATTCAATCTAATAAGAGGAAAAACTATATTTAGTAAATTTGACTGTAAATCAGGATTTTTCCAAGTAAAACTCGAAGAAGATAGTAAAAAATATACAGCATTTAGTACTTCAGAAGGACTATATGAATGGAATGTATTACCAATGGGTTATCATAATAGCCCTAGTATATTTCAGGAATACGTGTCAAAAATGTTATTATCAATAAGAGATTTTGCTGTAATTTATATTGATGACATATTAATATTTTCAAAAAATGAAAAAGAACATGAAATTCATTTGGAACAATTTGTAAATATTATAGAAGAAAAAGGACTAAATATATCACCATCAAAAATGGAACTAAGAAAAGAAAAAGTAAATTTTTTAGGACAAATATTAACCAAAGATGGAATAGAATTACAAGATCATATAAGTCAGAAAATATTACAATTTAAGAAAATAAGTAATAAGAAAGATTTACAATCTTTTTTAGGACTAGTAAACCAGGCTAGAAACTATATCCCTAATTTATCAGCATTAACCTCAAAGATATCTAAATTAGCAGGAGAAAAGACTATATGGAAATGGGACAATAATATAGAAAAAATAGTAGAAAATATAAAAGTCTTATGTAAAGAATTACCAAAGTTGACCATACCTTTAAAAGAAAATATAAAATGGATTATATATACAGATGCCTCTGATAATTATTGGGGAGCAGCTCTATACTATGAAGATGAAGATGGAATTGAAAAAATAACTCGATATACAAGTGGGAAGTTCAATGATTCTCAAAGTAGATATCATTCAAATTGGAAAGAATTATTAGCTGTTGTAAAAGCTATAGAAAAATTAGAATTATTTATAGTAAATAATAGATTTGTAATAAGGACAGATAATACGCAAGTTAGACATTGGTTATCTAGAGGAATAAAACAAAATAAAATAAGTAGTAAAATGTTGATTAAATGGCAAGCAGATTTATCTTATTATGATTATGAAGTTGAATATATTAAAGGAAAGAATAACTTAATTGCTGATTATTTAAGCAGATGGAGCCAGTAAGCCGACTTGGCAGAAAAAGTCCTGTAAATCAGACGAATAAGGAAGAAGAATCTTCCCCTTTGATGAACCAACTTATAATGAAGATGAATATTCTTGAAATGAATATGAGTCTATTAAGTAGTCAAGTTAGTACCAGTATACAAGGGTTAACAAGCTCAATATCTGGTATTAATGACTCTCTTAATGATATCTATATTCAGCTTGAGAATTTGAAGATCTGTAAGGCTGATGCCAACCCACTTATAAGGACAGAAGTCCAAACTACGAATAAAGGAAAAGAAGTTGAAGTTTATAAGCCAAGTCTACCTATAATGGAGTCATTCACTCCAGGTGAGTCATCTACTCACAACACCCAAAGTATAATCGAGTCATTTGGACTTGAATCTCTCCTAACCTCTAATTCATTATTAACTTCTACTCCTATAAGCCAACCATCTCCTGAAACTTTAACTTTTTCTCAGATAATGACAACCCAAGAAAAACAAAAAGAAAAAGAGAAATCTTCCAATAATTCTCCTCCTCCAAAAGAACCTTCCAATAATACTGATATTTTTGAAATCCCAAAACTTTATAATTTCTATAAAGTAATCATCAAAAAGTTGAACCAGCTTTCTTTAACCCATAAGACCATTAAATACGTGTCCCACTATGCATTTAACAAAGCTATTATATACCCAGGAACTCCTCCAAGTATTGTTAGAACCTTATACCAGTATGGATTAATCCAAAGTATATACCCTTCCAGGAATTTATCTGAAATAGCCGAATTACCCGAAAAGTTTATAAAAGCTGTAGGAGATTATTATGATATAGTAACTCAACATCAAGTATTCATCAGGTGTTATTCAACTGTAGCTGAAATTACTCCAGATCAATTTTATATGCCTATAAATCTTATCAGACTGGGAACCACCAAGAAGCCTTTGGTATACGAACCAGAAGTTAAAGAAGATATAACAGATGATGATGATTTTCAGTTTCGTGTATCAAATATAAGGGCTCAAGATTACCATATAATATTCCAGGAGATGAATCGTATAAAGGTGGCGAATATGACTATAAATCCAGAAAAAGAAGAAAAGATATATGTATGTTATTGTACAGATAAGACTTGTATGTATTCTCTTGGAAAGAAGCCAAAGAATGAAAAGCAATTTGGGTTATGGTATGACCAAATAAAAAAGAATAAGATGGAAAATACTCCTGATACAAAAAGAAGAATTTGTCAAATAATAGGAGAATATCCAAATCATGAGTGTGAATACTGCCAAGAAGTCCGAGGAAGAGATAGGAACCCAAATATCAATATGGATCCAAGCCTATTATGAAGTGTCGGCAGAAGAATAAGTGTCGGCAGAAGGAAAGAAAAACGTGACCGACAAGAAAAAAAAAAGAGCACTCAGAAAAATATGCTTTTAGCAAAGAATCTTATCTTGTAAGAACCTTATCGTCCTTTATTAGATGATCTGTAAAAGTAGAATTGTCTGTTTGTAATCGTTTTTTAGATGATCTGTAAAGTAGAGTTGTCTGTTTGTAATCAGAGTTGGTCACTCGACTCTATAAATACTCATGTAAGCCGCTCAGTAAGGCACCCCTTCTGTAATTGCAATCACTTTTGAATGCAAAGTACTCCTTTCAGAAATTCTCTCTCTTGTGTCTGCGAGTTGTGCGAAAAGTTCTCCGTGATAGCTGCGACGAATATCATCTTTAATCAACTTTTATTGAAGAGTAACCAGGTATGAGGGGCTAAACTCCTTTAGGGATCTAAGGGGGAAATTTTATTCGATCATAAGGGAAGTATTATAGATTATGTTACTGGGCAATATGTAAAAAAAAAAAAAAAAAAAAAAAAAAAAAAAAGAGTCTTTTTCTAATTTTAGGATGAGATAAATGAAAGTAAGATGATTACGCCTCTAGTAGGAAACGAAGGAAGGCTGTGCTGTTATGGTCTGAAGGGAGAAGGTCGAGATTCCAAATTATGAATGCTCTGTGAGAGATTCGAAAGGAATTCTCTGTAAATGATCCATGTATGAAAGAGGACATGGTTCCTTCTGTAACCCGGATCATTTTCGGTCAAACCTCATCTTAGTTTTGTTTATTAAATAGTAAATATTTGTACATACTTTTGATTTTGCAAGTGTGTCCCTGTTTATATTCTTATTTTTAAATTCCGCATCAAAAATACATGTTGCCCAGGTCTGCATAAGCTACGGTATCAGAGCTTATGGTTCGATAAAATGGAACTTTTAGATCCCTATTAATTCTCATACTACTTTCGTTACCTTATTTGAGACAATAATTTTAAAAATTTGCTATAAATTGTGGTAATCAAATAGTTTAATTTATTGTTTACAGTCTTATAGTTGATAATTGTAGAAATATAATATGAATATTATAAAGAAAATAGAACCCCGTATGTATGAAGTAGAAATAACTGATTTACCTATAAGTTCTCATTTATCATTAATAGGAAATCAAGAAGAAACATGTATATTTACACCTTTTTTGCTAGGAGGAAATGGAAATAATACTTGGAATTTAATGAATTGGAATAATATGTATATAATGAAACAATTAGGAACATATATAAACCCCAATATTTATGATTTAATGCAAATATATAATTTAGATGAAATATTAGAAATGGTTCCAGAAGATATTAAAGAAAAAGTAAAAATAGAAAAACCCAGTAATAGGAAAGACAGATTAGAATTTTTAAGCCAGTCTTTAGAAGAAAGAATATATAATATGAAAAAGAAGATAGATAATAATACTGAAGATTTAAGAATAATAAAATCAAATGTAAAAACAATAATGAATTCACTAGGAGTAACAGATATGGAAATAGAAGAACCTGAAATAAAATCTGAATTAGACTTATTAGAACCTATAACACATAAACACCGAAAATTAAATATGATGAAAGCTTTAGAAGAGATGGAAAAATTAGATAATACTAAAGAAAAGATTTATAAACAAAATATGGATGAGAATGTAAGACAAACAAGATTAATAACAGAACAAATAATGAAAAGCCAACAAATAATGAATAATAATTTATGGACAATTCATGATAAGCTTAATAGTTTAGGAATTACAGAAGAAGAGAAAAAACAATTAATAGAAATAACGAAGGGAAAAAATAAAAAAGAAAATTATGAAAGAAATGAAGAGATTGAAGAAGGAAGTAAAATTGCAGAAATAATATATTCTAAAGATATAATAGATATTTTTAAAATTTATAATCCACAAATAAAAATGATGAATGCAATAGATGATGAAGATTTAAATGAGGAAGACAATGAAATTGAAACTTTAATGGGATTAGAAGAACAAGAATTAGAACAAATCCAAAGAGACTTTAAAAATGCTACTATTATAAAAGGAAATATAGATGAATATAAAGAATTAAACACAGGAATAAAATTAAATGAACCAGGAGATTCGAGTAGAAAAGAAGAAACAGAATCTTCCAAAATAAGAACAGAAACAGATTATAATAAACATAAAGAACAAAGAGAAAATGAAATAGGAAAAGATGAATTACCACATGAAAAGAAAACAGATAATCAGGAATTTGATATAAGATTTGAAATACCAAGAGGAAGAGGATTTACACCAACGCCTATAGATCAATATGAAAGTAAAAGTATACCAGTATCTGGAATATGGTTAAACTTAGATTGTGTATTAGACCCTGAAAAAATAATTGAAGAATGGTCAAGAGCAACTATAATAGCATTAATAGGAAGAAATAATTTAGATTTCCAATCAACTAATTTACTTATAGAATCAAGCTTTTTAGGAAATGTATATTATTGGTGGAGAAGCCAAGAAGAAAGTTGGAGAAATCAAATAAGACAAATAGCGAAAGAAAAATATAATAGCAGAAAAGAATATTATGTAAAATTAGTAAAAAGATATGAATATGTGCTTAGAACAGAATTTGTAGGAAGAAGTAATACACTAGAAGAACAAATAACGAGTAATGAAGCAATAAAAAGATTATATCAAATAGAAATATGTTCATTAGAACCAAGATATTTGAATCCTTATATATGTGAATTTCAAAAGTATTATTATGAAATAAAAGAAAATCCAGAAATGAAAAGAATAAAATATTTAGAACTTTTTTATAGAAAATTACCAAAATTAATAAGAGATGAAATAATAGATGATTATTCTAAAATATTTAAAGAAACACCAGAATTAATACCTTATATAGATTCCTTAGGAAAAAGAATAGATTATTTAAGAAATTATTTATCTGAAAAATGTAAACAAGCTTGGAGGAATATGAAATACTATAAACAGAATAAATTAATATTAAGATGTTCAGAATATGAAAGACCACATAGATGGGGATGTAAAGATGAAAATAAAAAGATGAGAAGAAAATATAGTAAAGGAAAATATAAAAATAAAAGATGGAAACCCATGAAAAGATACAATAAATATAGGTATAAATTCAAAAAGTATCCAAAACAGAAATTTTATAAAAAATACAAACCTAAGAAATATTTTAGAAAATATTTTAAGAAAGGAAATAAAATAGATTATAGTAAAAAATCTAGAAAATGTAGATGTTATAATTGTGGAAAGATAGATCATATATCAACAGAATGTAAAGAACCTAAAGATAAGAAGTTTATGAACATATTAGAGCAAGCTCAAGAATATGAATTAGAACCATTAGAATTTGATGAAGAAATATATAGTGATATAGAAAACCCTGAGATAGAAATATATAAAATAAAAGTAATAAGTGAAAATGAAGAAGAGGAAGAATTAGAATCAGAAGAATCAGAATTAGAAATAGAATATTTAGATAGTTCCGAAGAAGAATTTAAATTATATATGATGAAAAGTAAAGAAATAGAAGAAGTAAAAGAAGAAGATGAATATGAAACTTATGAAGAATATAGAAATACATCAGAAGGAAGTGTAGAAAAAAGGTTAACATTTAATGCTAAACAATATGAAAAAATAAAAGATATGAAATTAAATTTAAAACCAGATCAAATAGTTAATGAAAATTTTATGAGTAGAGTTAATAGAATAATAAAATCGAAAAAAGATATTAAAAGCCAATGTGTAATACTACAAAAGAAACATCCTATAGAATCAACTCTAACAAAAGGAATATTAAGAATACCATTAATAAGTAAAGGATTAATAGAAAATGAAATATCTAAACTACCTTTTAAAGAAGAAGTCACTGAAATATATATATATATATATATATATATATATATATATATATATATATATATATATATATATATATATATATATTCTTTTCATTATGTCTACTCAACATTTTCATGCCATCCAATCAAGTAACGTAATGTCGAATTTATGGTCATCCACTGAACTTCTCGAAATTTTTATGTTGATTATTTCATATTGTATATTATTCACGTAAAAAATAGATAATCTCTAAAATTCCATTCAGGTTTTGATTTAAAAATAATTATGAAAATTCCATACATAAAAAAATGCAACCTATATTCGTATAAACTAAACAAACCTTAATTTCATTAGGATGTGTTATTGTTCAATATAATTTTCCATAATTTTTTAAGTTTAAAAAATGCACATAATGGTCTCTTTAAGTCTCTGGTGTGAAAGGGATTATTAGACTGAGTTTTGTGGCTTCTGAAATATACATACAAAAATACTTGCCCTTTTTCCCGCATACAATATATAAAATTCAAATATAAAAATGAAAGCTGCACTTTTTACATGGTACTCCAAGGTTGTTAATGTAAGATATATTTATCTAATTTAATTAGATTAAGAATTTTTTTTTTGCCTACATAATTAGATTAAGGAATTGAAGTTTGTTAGGTGGTTAATATGATGTTTTTTTTTCTAAAACACCCTAATCATCTTCTTTAACTTTCTCCATTTCTCTTTTACTTGATTATGGTTCAAGGAGCATCGATAGAGGTAAATTAGAAAAAGATTGACAAATATAAAAACTAAATCTTACATTAAGGGTAAAGGTCAACTTCACATTAAGGACGGGAGAGAGTATTACCAAAATAAAATATACATAATGATCTCTGTGTGTGTGTGTGTGTTACCAAAATAAAATATACATATCTGCTCTGTCTCTGTGTGTGTGTGTGTGTGTGTGTGTGTTACCAAAATAAAATATACATAATGATCTCTCTGCTCTGTCTCTGTGTGTGTGTGTGTGTGTGTGTGTGTGGAGCATCGATGGAGGTAAATTAGAAAAAGATTGACAAATATAAAAACTAAATCTTACATTAAGGGTAAAGGTCAACTTCACATTAAGGACGGGAGAGAGTATTACCAAAATAAAATATACATAATGATCTCTGTGTGTGTGTGTGTGTGTGTGTGTGTGTGGAGCATTGATAGAGGTAAATTAGAAAAAGATTGACAAGTATAAAAACTAAATCTTACATTAAGGGTAAAGGTCAACTTCACATTAAGGACGGGAGAGAGTATTACCAAAATAAAATATACATAATGATCTGTGTGTGTGTGTGTGTGTGTGTGTGTGTGTGTGTGTGTGTGTGTGTGTGTGTGAGAGAGAGAGAGAGAGAGAGAGAGAGACTTTAAGATCTACTCCCAAGTCAAGCACTCCATCTATCCACAAATATTTAGGTGTGTGTGTGTGTGTGTGTGTGTGTGTGTGTGTGTGTGACTTTAAGATCTACTCCCAAGTCAAGCACTCCATCTATCCACAAATATTTATGTGTGTGTGTGTGTGTGTGTGTGTGTGTGTGTGTGAGAGAGACTTTAAGATCTACTCCCAAGTCAAGCACTCCATCTATCCACAAATATTTAGGTGTGTGTGTGTGTGTGTGTGTGTGTGTGTGTGTGTCCTATTTATGTGTGTGTGTGTGTGTGTGTCCTATTTATGTGTGTGTGTGTGTGTGTGTGTGTGTGTGTGTGAGAGACTTTAAGATCTACTCCCAAGTCAAGCACTCCATCTATCCACAAATATTTAGGTGTGTGTGTGCGCGCGCGCTTGCTTTAAGATCTACTAGTCAAGCACTCCATCTATCCACAAATATTTAGGTGGACTTTAAGATCTACTCCCAAGTCAAGCACTCCATCTATCCATAAATATTTAGGTGGTCGATATAATATATCAAATCAATTAAAGTCTGTAGACTTTAAGATCTACTCCCAAGTCAAGCACTCCATCTATCCACAAATATTTAGGTGGTTGATATAATATATCAAATCAATTAAAGTCTGTAGACTTTTGATATAATATATATGGCCTACCAGACTGACCATAAATGAAATAAAGCAATGAAAATGAAATTTTGGTCCAAATAAAATTATGCTTTGTATAAACTCTAAAATTGATAATCTCTAAAATTTCATTCAAGTTTTGATTTAAAAAATATTGAAAATTCCATTACATAAAGAAATGCAACCTATAATCGTATAAACTAAACTAACCTTAATTTCATTTGGATGTGTTATCCTTCACTGCAATTTTCCTTAATGCTTTAAATTTCAAAGAGGCACATAATGGCCTCTTCAAGTATCTGGCGTGAAAGGTGGACTATTAGACTGAGTGTTGTGGCTTCTGAAATATTTAAAATATACATACAAAAATATTTACCTTTTTTTCCGCATACAATATATAAAATCTGTAGAAAAAATGAAATCTGCACTGTTTACATGGTACTCTCAATTGTTAATGTAAGATATATTTACCTAATTTAATTAGATTAAAGAATTGAAGTTAGTTAAGGTGGTTAATATGATGTTTTTTTTTTCCTAAAACACCCTCATAATCTTCATTAACTACCTCAATTTCTCTTTTACTTGATTATGATTTAAGGAGCATAATAGAGATAAATTAGGAAAAGATTGACAAATATAAAAAATAGGCCTTACATTTAGAACCAAAAGTCAATTCCACAATTAGGTCCTACATGAAGGACGACAAGGAGTATTATCAAAATAAAATATATATAATGATGTATGTATGTAGGATGCATACACACACATATATATGCTGTGTCGTGTGAAATGGAGTCAGACTATGAGATCTACTCCCGAGTCAAGCGCTCCATCTATCTACAAATATTTGGGTGGTTGATATAATATATCAAATCATTTTAGTCTGTCGACTTTTGATATAATATATATGGCCTACTAGACTGACCCTAAATGAAATAATGCAATGAAAAATTAAATTTTGGTCCAAGTAAAATTATGCTTAGTTCAAATAGGGACCAAATTTCATCTCATCGATTACTAACGTGCTTTATGGGTTCACTCTATGGCCTATACAACATTGTAGTGATATATATTGAAAATATGGTCCGTCATGTGATAATGATACGTCTTTCTTTGTTGCATCAACTTCTTTTTATATTCAGCTTTAACCAAAATTAATTAGATGTGTCATAATAATAAACATTACAGCCTTTTAAATTTGCCTATTTTAATTAGATGTGTCAATTTTTATTTAAAGTAACAGAAGCCCATATTCTTGAAAGAGGACATCTCACATTTTTAAAGAGAAAATTTATCCCACTCATTTCACAAGTCAAGCCTGCTATTCTTAAGATATAAATTGGTGATTCCCTTTTGTGTACTTTGTAAATTTGATTTGCCATTCTCAAGGCTTTGAGTTATCATCAAGAAAAATGTTTACAAATTTAATCCTATGTGTACATCATCCTACCTAATAGTTGTATTAAACAAGGTTTAATTAGCTGAGAACCTGAGATTATGTGGGCTCTTTATGACCAGAATATATCTCACAAGTCAAAGAATAATCACAAAACTATTTAAAAATTAACCATTAAAACGATTTTCGTATCGACAATAAAATCCAAACCTCACATTTCCTATAATAATATTACAAAAATAAAATATGCATAAGGATATATACATACACATATATGTATGTATTAGCTGTGCCATGTGAAATGGAGTATGACTTTGAGGTCCACTCACAAGTCAAGCACAGCATGTTCCTATGAATTAAGGAGATATTCTTATTAAGTGTTTGTCAATTTAATTGTGACTTTTTAATAACGTTCTTGTGGGGATATAGAGTCTTTGGCCAACCAGACTTAACCAAAAATAAAATAATTTAATGATAAACAAAACAAAAAAAAAAAATGTAAAGACCGCATAAATTTCTTGCTCTTTCAACACACCAACCTCTTTTAGAGGGTAACTTTAATCATTATATATTTTTTTCATTATTAATTGTTCATTTTGTTATTTTATTTTATTTTATAGGTTAGACCATGTTCTTATCACGGGTTAAAATGTATATATTTTTTTCACTCTTTTATCTTTGAGTAAATTGAAGATGATTTTATCTCTATTTGTTTCACTTCCATACTTTGCCTCGATGGTTATGCCACGATGTCCTTAAGCCTATATGTGATGGATAGACTTCCGTAACCGTGATATATTTGCTTAGTTGATTTGATTTGAACAGAATTTCAGTTCTGTTTAAAAGAAATGGAATAATTAATTCCAAAAAAAAAAAAAATTGCATATATGGTAAAAAAATCTATATTATCACATTTATTTTATATTGATTTTCTCAAATTCTCCGATATATAGCACCTACTAGTGGAGCACATCTAACAATTCAAATCCATTTTAAAGTTGTTTCTTGCCAACTTGATTTTGATGACAACTTATTATAAGTCATTATCTTGGAATTGTAATAGTAGCATCAAAATCGGATTTTCTTAAGCTAATTAGACTAAATTGGGCTAAGCATATTGAGCTTAGGCACTCTTCATTTGCTTTAATTTTAATTATTTTCAGGCTCTGTTGTTATTCAAAAATAAAGGAACACTCATTAGTCATTAGTAACATGTTTGTCATTCATGCCCTTTTTTTTTTTTTTTTTTTCCTTTTCAATTTACGTCTCTCTTTTGTCATATTCACTTGCACTTGGAGGGGACACTAAAATTTTTCATTTTAAATCTTTCTCAAGGCATCAGCTACATACTAAATTAATTTTTCTCAAATAATAATATTGAACAATCCAGTCCTAATTACATTAATTTAAGCTAACTCATTTAATTTCTCTGGACAAGTTTAATTAAATTAGATGAGGCATTTTTTTAAGAATGAAAATATGAAAATATCTAGTCTTCACGGCAATTTCACTTTGCAACTTTGTCAAGCACCCAATTGAATGGATTGTATTTGGCTTTATCAGCGTTCCTTTGATCCCACTCCAAAGCTCCAGACTTGACTCTCCATTGGTCCTTGCTTTCTTTCTGATTGTGTGCTCCATATATACTCCTTGTGGCAGTTGTAGCAAATAACCCATTTTTTATAATATAAACAAATTTCTATGTAATGATCCATGTTTTATGCTAGAGACAATATGATTACTTATAGGCAACTTTAAGATGAAAAAAACAGTATAAATAGCACCAATCACAAAGCCTCAATCCGAATTAATTGCTTGTTCAGATACTTATAGGACTTGGAAAAAGTGGTGTGCAAAGGGTGGCCCAAAGGTTATTACGAAAAGTGCATATTCTTAATTTCTTTTTCTTTTAGTAAATGTTTAAATTATAGATTGATTATGTAGTGAATGTATCATATGACATTAATATTACGCAACTTTTCCGCTTTTAGACATAACCATTATGCACAGAATTGCTTTTAATTCTTTTTCATGTTAATTTTTCGATACAATTATTTTCATGTTAATTATGTGATATGCTTTACTTCCTTTTAAAATTATTTTGTATACATTTATTCTTTCTATCTAGAGACTATATCAATACCCATAATCAAAAGTAGATTTACGTGTATATCTATACCACCATTTTGATAATTTTTATATACCACTTTCTCTCTCTCTCTCTCTCTCTATATATATATATATATAAAGTGGTATATTTACGTGCATTTTTAGCGTCAACTACGTGGCTTTTTCATTGAACCAAGATGATATCACCAAAATAAAATATTCATATAAGAGGAGATATTTCGCAGCGTGACAAGTCAAACACGCCATGTACTACAAATTAGAAGTGGGAGATAGAAATATATAATATATACGTCCAAACAAATTAAGACTAAAGACTTTTGAGATATATGTTAATGAAGGGACAATGTATCCATACAAGCTTCTTCTCAATAACGTTCTTTTGGGGTTATTAGACTAATGCAATGAAAATGAAAATGTGGTCCTAGAAGTGAATAAATTATACTTCATAAAGCGACACGGCTTATTTTCTCATCACTAACGTAATTTTCTTTCTCTTTCAATTAGTTGCATCAACTTGTTTTAAGGGCCACTTAATGTTTGAGAATTCCACCATGCCATGTGTCCGCGCTTTTTGAGGTGAATAGATGAGTCCTTTTTACTAAAGCAAAAAAAAAAACTTCATAATTGAAATTAGTCATATGGACTTAATTGTTCGCAATCAATTTTTTCTAAGCTCCATGTTCTGTTTTACACCAGCACCATTCTACACTAATTATTACAAAGCAAAGGTCATTGAGGTCACTCAAAATCACGGCCATGGCAAGACATCATCTCCAAAAGCGTAATCAGTTTTCCTTCCTCATTCGTGCTTATATTTACTATTTTATTGAAAGATAAAAATAATTAGTTCCCCATTTGTCACCTAAACGGTAACTGTTAAATAGTAGTTGAGATTTAATCTAAGAGCATATATGAGTTTGATTAGGGCTACTTTAGTATTTGAACGTTTATATTTTGGTTTTTGGTCCTTAATAATTGTAATTTTTAAGATGCTCCACGACAAATATCATTTAGTGTAGGTTTTTCCCTCTAATATTCCCAATTAAATTATACAGTGATAATATTGTCCTCAAACTCAAAGTGGTAGCTAAAGAAATTGAAGACCATAGATTTTTTTTTTTTAATATTGAGAATGTGTTCGCTTAGTTAAATGATACAGTCAGTGCCTTGAATGAGCTACAAGCTTATAAAATTAAACATATTATTGATCAAATTAACCACACACGTGTAATGAGAATGAGTGAGAACACAAAACCAAGATTTCTTTCATCAATTTAGATTTGTTTTGGGTCGATCATCAATTTATATATATATATATATATATATATATATATATTTTTGCCAGCTGAATTTAGATTTCAATGCCAGTAAATTATAGAGAAGCATTTTATATATGCATGGTAGTAAAGCATTCCAATAATGTTCTGTGGGGTTACTCTATATAGCCTACTAGATGTTCTGGGTATAAGTCCTTAGGAGAACTACACCTCAAAATCTAGCTGTTGGAGTTAATGCACCCCCTCAAGAGCTGAGGAAGCCCTCTTCGGTTGGTTGTCTCTCAGTGAAAGTACCATTGTAACAGGTATAAGTCCTTGGGAGAACCACACCCCAAAAACTAGCTGTTGGAATTGGGGAACTCAAGGCCTTATAAGGTCCCTCTTTCAATGAAACCTATCCGATGGTACTCGTTACAATCCATTAAATAAGAAAGGAATAACTATCTCACCCAAAATTTAAAAAATAAAAATAAAAAGGAAATGCATAATAGAAAGAGCACTGTATCCACGCAAGCTTCATTTAAAAAATGTTCTTGCACTGTTTACTGCCTACTAGACTGGACCATAAATGAAATAATAGACTAAGAAAAGGTGGTCCCAGAAGTGAAATTGTTCAACACGTAATCAAATCAGGGGACAAAGCTTCTTCTCATTAACCACCAGTCTTGGCCATAAAAAAAATAATGCAGCAAAAAAAAATATATCTCTTCAAATATATGTTAAAACAAATTTAATACGCCTGACATGCTAATTAATGTTTTAGTTCAATTTCGCCAATATTCTCACAAAAGATGTCCTTTTGCAACTCCGCATTTTGTTAGTAAGACTTGACTTGATTTCGAGCCGGAGAACTATAAAATGACGTGTGTGTTAATTGCTCGATGCACAAGACTTGAAATTCGGATGTGTCTGTTATGCTCCTCATGGGAAAGCCTTCTTCCTTTGTTTTCCTGCTCTTACTTCATTGCTTCATGGCCTCCTTAGCTTGGAGTGATACAAACATCAGTACTGATAAATCTGCACTTCTTGCCCTTAAATCCTTTGTCACTTCAGATCCATATGATTTCTTAGCTCATTGGTCTGTCTCTTCTTCTCCATGCAATTGGACTGGTGTCACATGCAATACTCGTCATAGAAGGGTCTATTCCTTGAATCTTCGCGGCATGGTTCTTAAGGGCTCCATATCTCCACAACTAGGAAATCTCTCATTCCTTGTTGAACTTGATCTCAGTGACAACAATTTTTATGGTCAAATACCAGAAGAGTTGGTCCGATTGCATAGATTGAAACTATTCAACTTGAGTTTCAATGACTTTGATGGGCAAGTTCCAGTGTGGATAGGATATTTAACTTCACTACAAAAACTAAATCTTCGAAATAACAGTCTTAATGGAGTTATTCCACTATCTCTATTCAATTTGTCAATGTTGGAGATCTTAGATTGGAATAATAATTTTATTGAAGAAGCCATTCCGTTAGAGATGGGCAGACTTGAGCGATTAAAGATTTTACGACTTAGCGGTAACAAACTTTCAGGAATCATTCCACAAACAATTTTCAATTTATCTTCGCTCGAGTTATTGAGTTTGTCCTACAATAGTTTGTCAGGTATGTTTTAGATTATTTTCAACTTTTATATTAGTGTTCATTCTAAACTAATGTACTTGGTTAGCAAGATCTTATCCGTGAGAAGTAAGAGTTTATATCAATTTTTTTATTTTTTTATTTTTGGCATTTTTATGAATTTTCTTCTATATTTTTGTCATAATTTTTCTACTCTTTTTCAAAGGGAAAAAACATTCATCATCAAAAATTTGAAACAAATTATATAGTCACACCATGGGAAAAAAATTACTGTCATAATATTAATTAGTCCAGGCTCATCATCAGTCTTTGAAAATAAATTTATATTATCCTGCCAATAAAAACTTTTTGAACGCTTTTTTCTTAGGAAAACAACTTATCTTAAGTTCATTATATCCCTTATATCAAGATTTCCAATCACACATGGACATGTGCCCTATTTATTTCATGTGGATTTATAGTTAAATAACAATTTTTTAAAATATAAGACATGGTCATATGTGATTGGAGAACTTGACATAATAGATATAAGAAACTTGTATTGTCCTTTTTTATATTGAATAATCCTTACAATGGACATGTCCAAAACGTTTATTTTTGATTTGGAATATGTGCTTTGGTAGGAATGATTAAAAGGAAGGGCCAATTGGATTTCAATTTGTCTCTTAGATTTAATCATCTTAAATCCATCAAAATTTCTCAACCAAACACAACCAGTTGATTTAATCTGTGGTAATTAGCCCACCCGAATTAAAACGGTTATACCTTTTATTTCGTTTAATCATTTACTAATTTGTGTCATTTCTTAAAAAATGTGCAAGTCTTATTACATGTGTTTCTGTAGAATATTAATTTATCTCTTGTACCTAACAACTTGTGACACGTAACAAATTGTTACTAACATTATTTTCTTTCCCACCCCCTTAATATTTGAAGGAGGCATCCCAAATGAAATTGGTGATCTTTCACAACTGAAGATATTGTATCTTGGAGTAAATCTACTCACTGGTTCTATACCATCTTCATTATTTAACAATTCAATGCTCCAAGAGATTGCTCTTGATATAAATCAGTTATCTGGTAGTCTTCCAAAAAATGTGTGCTTTGGGCTTCCAAAACTGGAATTATTTTATGTGAATGGAAATGAATTGTTTGGTGAAATACCCTCCATTTGGCATCAATGCAAAGAATTGGCAGAGTTACAATTGGGTGATAACAACTTCAAGAGAGGAAATATACCAAGTGACCTTGGAAATTTGACCAACCTCCCGCGCTTGTATCTTGGGAACAGCAACCTGCAAGGTAAGAGTTTAAATTATATCAATGTCAAATATTCTAGGGAGAATCACTCCTAGATGCCAAGAAAGAAAGATATTATCAGAAAGATCCCTCGAGGTTATAAAACACACTCATCAGGTTGTTAATGCACGCTTTGAGGTTATAATCAAGGACCTTTTTGATAATATCTTCCTTCCTTAGGACCTAAGAGTGATTCTCCCAATATTCTATTCTAGTATTTCGTAAGGCATTAGTGAATAATGATTTTGCTATATTAATTTTTAAAGACATAGAACACAGTGATTTCTTTTAATCCCAAAGTGAATATGAATAAAAGGGAGCCTAAAGAAAAATAACCTGATAAAGGGGTCTCATATAATACTACTTAGAGTCAGATTTGATTAAAATGGTGAAGTATGACTTTTACAATTAATATCTCTATCTTAGTGATCATTTGTACTTAGCTATTTATATTTAGGGATACGATATTTTTAAATCTGAATAATCTTTTTATTCGCATATTTATTGTAGCTTCCCAAAGTTTAGAAAAAAACTTCAAATATTAAAAACAAATATAAAATACTAAACACTCGAATTAATCTTTATTTGAAATTTTTTAATGTAATCACGAGAGATGTCATTTTTCAATTTGGAATGATTTTGCATGCCTTTGACTTTAGTATGGGATTGGAGAAATATAAAATGACGTGTTTGTTTGCAAACAAAATGAAATTTTGTTTTTCGCCCCCCATTTCATTCATTCATATTCATTCATGACGAGATGTCATAATGTTCATTTTTCAATTGGATTTTTTTTCTAAAAATAGTAATCCATACAAACGTGTTTGGAATATTTAATTTTAATTTGGTTATTTATGATTAATTTATATTTTTAAAAAATTTGTAGTTAACAAAAATAATTTTTCTAGTAGTTTTGAAAGAAATTATGAATAGCAAAGGCGAATGGATTTTGAGGTGTCTGTTACTTTTTTTTTTTCAATTAATCACAATTAATTGAACTCATAATCTTCTTATTTCTTGAATGAGAAGAATGCCGCTTATATGAAATATAGGAATTTCTCAGAATTAATTAATCAA
Organism: Inga laurina; assembly: GCA_963855925.1. Lineage (NCBI taxonomy): Eukaryota > Viridiplantae > Streptophyta > Magnoliopsida > Fabales > Fabaceae > Inga > Inga laurina. The sequence continues at coordinate 28,677,514 of OY979701.1, forward strand.
CCAAACCTGGAAAGATAACAATAATAAATCTATATTAATCCAAATTATAGAATAATAAACTGAACTAAATGCATAAAATAGCGTAATGGGCCTTGCACAAGAAATGGGCTATGCCATCCAAATTATTTATTCTATGGATATTAGAGCAACCCAATTAAATAGGCTATTCATTTTTTAAAACAAGGGCAGCTGTGTTTTATCATTTACAATATATTTTTGTCATTATTTATAAAAAATGTGCAAGTTGTGCCATATTGTGTATTTTTTTTTTTTTTTTGAGTACAAAGGCAAGCAAAGCTTGAAGAATTACAAGAATGCTAAAAAGTCTGCATCACCGGATTTTCTTGTGGTATCCCACCACATTCCATCGCAAAAAGCTGGTTGCATTTCACCGGGCATATTGTGTTTTCAAAAGTACAATTTTGTTTTATTAACAAAAATACAAATTTGTCTCATGGACATAAAAGTTCATTATACATAAAATTGTTACTGACATCACTCTCTTTTTCCTACCTATTTGAAGGAGACGTTTCAAATGAGATTGTCAATCTTTTACAACTAAAAGCATTGTGTCTTTTACAAAAAAAAAAAAAAAAAAACACACATAACAACAATGTATCTTGAAAACAGTCACCTTCCTATACCATTATCATTATTTTACAATTCAGTCTACAATAAATTCATCTTGGAATAAATCACTTATCTAGTAGTCTTCCAACAAATGTGTGTTTTAGGTAACTTTGTAACCCTCTGGTGTGGCAATTTTTGTGCACTTGTTAGTTTCTTTCTAACCTCTTATTTTTCCTTTTTCCCTTTTTTCTCTTAATATCTACAATAAAACTCCTGTACAAATATGCTCAATATATCCATCCCTTAATATTACAGTATACTTTAGCAAACTGTTCATGTATTATTTATGCTTATTTGATATTTCTTGCTAACTGAAACTGCTTTAAACTTTTACACAAGGAAAAGTTACACTGCGACACCTCCATACAAGGATTTTCTATTATTATAAAAACTAGAACTTTAGTTTTTAGGCCAACAATGGATTCATAAGAAAAGAAGTAAGTGCATTAAAATAATTTTCAAACACACATTAAGTGGTTTTTAACAATATTGTAAAAGATCACTATGAATGTGATTGTAGGAGTAGTTATCAATTTCATGGGTTTCTAAAGAATATAAATTTATCTCATGTGTATTTGTATATGAATAATGATTTTGTTATATTACTTTTAAATATATGGAATGCAATGCTTTCTTTTAATCCCAAAGTGAATATCAATAAAATGATAATATTTTCTGAATCATTAAAGAAACAGGGAGCCTAATGGAAAATAACCTGATCAAAGGGCCCCATACAACACTACTTAGAGTCAGATTGGATTAAAAGGATGGAGTATGACTTTTACCATTGATGTCTCTATCTGAGTGATCATTTATATTTAGCTATTTATATTTCGGGATATGATAATTAATATTCTTCAATCTGAATAATTTTTTTATTTTCATATGTATTTTAGCTTCCCAAACTTTAGAAAAAAAAAACTTCAAATATTGAAAACAAATATAAAATACCAAACAATCTAATTAATCTTTATTTGAAAATTTTTAATGTAATCATGAGAGTTGTCATTTTTCAATTTGGAATGAGTTTGTATGCCTTTGTTTTTCGCCATTTCATTCATTCATAATGTTCGTTCATGAGCTCAATGGACCACATGATATTTAAAACCTAACAAAATTTTGTAGGTACTGTGCACCATATCATTTATACTTTGTTCAATAAAAAGCTCCACATCATATATAACTACTGGGCCCACTTGTTGACTGCATATGAATGCACGTATTTGCAACTTATATCGCTCTCTTATTATCTTTAACTCTATATTTCTCCTCTTCCTTTCCCTGATTAATTTTATTTTTTTAATATTTTTATTCATTTCTTTCTTATTTCACAAATTTATAAAATCCTATTAAATAAGTATTCAACAATTACAACATAAAACACTTATCTCATTAGCTATATAATTATTAAACGTTAGGCAATTCGATGGTTAGAATATATTTGATTTCTGCCTTTTTAATATTTATGCATGGATTATTAAGCATAAAACAAATATTCAAGTTTTTTGAATTAGTACGTAAAACACGTGTAATTTTTTTATATAGTATATATATGTAAATTACATGAAAATGATATTACCTATTTTATTTTTCTTTTACCCTCATTTGGATGTGAAGAATAGATGGGAGGAATGAAAATGGGAAGAGATAAAATAGAAAGAAGAGAAAACATAAGGAAAATGTTAGCACCTTTATTGTTTGGACCCACCCCATTTTCTCCCCCACTTTCTTTCCTTTCACATTTTCTCTTCTATCCAACCCAAGGAAAAACTTATTTTCCCTTTTATTTTCCTCCCCAATTTCTTTCCTCTCTCATTTTCTCCCAATCCAAACATAGCATAAAAATCTTTACAAGCATGATACTATTATTTTCTATCGTCATTCTGTTCTTTTAATATTTTTCTATGGTAAACAAAATTTAAAATGAGATTTAAATTTTTTTTCCCTTCATTAATATTGTACATATTAGCAATGGGGTTAAATGAAGCTAGCAATTTTCAATCACAAAAATAACAAAAATTCATGAATCGATGCTATTCTATGATTCTCTATAATCTTTTTATATAATTATCTCCACCACAGTAAAACTAAAATGAGATTTTTTTTTTTCCATTTCATTCATTCATAAATGGTACTTATATACAGATTGTGATTATAATCTCAAAATAAAAGAAAGATAGGATTATCATTTGAGATTTAAAACATGAAAAATAAAATTTTTATTTACTCCTACATCTTGACGACAACAATTTGCAAGGTAAGGGTTTTAATTATATGATTGAATTAATTATACGTTATGTGTTTTTGTTTTAATCTATCCAATGAAAAATAATCTTAAAAATAGATTTTGCCTTTCATTTTTTTCATCGTTTTAAAGAACTGTAAGAAGCTTGTCAAATTGCTTTCATAGTAAAAAAATCTTAAAAAAAGAAATAAGATAATTTTGGGTGATTAAAAATGACATGGAGCCCTATAAAAAAATCGGTCTGAAAGAATTTCATGACCTATCAATATTTGATGTGGCATAGTAATTTCCTAATGTAGTTTATCTATTTTTTTTAATGTGAAAGATGAATTCCAAAGCCTTTTAACTATTGGTTTACTTTAATATATCTTGTTCACTTTGTAAATCGAAACAGGTGAAATCCCATCATCTCTCTTCAACATTTCTTCTTTAAGAATTTTAAATTTAGCGAAGAACAATTTGAATGGTAGTCTTCCAACATCAATTGGTAATGAGACGTTGTTGGAAGAATTAGGTCTGTCATGGAATTTTTTTACAGGTACGTTCAATCTACACATCTCTTAATTTTTTGCTTTAACAAAAATCTTATTTTTATGTATACTATATTTCCTCCAGAATGTGTAACTAAAGGTATTTAAATTCCTTAAATAAAAACTAAAATTTTAACCTTTGAAGGCTATGAAGAATTCATAGCCAGATTTCAAAGTTAGAGCCTTGTGAATAATCAATAGCTTTAATGCAAAATATAAATAACTTGGTTGTTCAATTTATATTGGTGAAATTAATTCCATAATCTCTCTTTAGCATATCTTTTTGGAAAGAGTTTTAATGTCCAATTGGTAATTGATATTATATCTTAATTTCCAAAAAAAGTTAAATAACAGTCTATTAATTTTATGCCTCTAATTAACGAAATTCCATGTATTATTTATACAGTTGTGGTTGAATTAATGAAATTCCTAGACTTACAATACCAACAAACAAATATTCTGTATTTTTTTCATAGGTGGAATTCCTTCATTCCTTTGGAATATGCCTTCTTTGATAAAGGTTGATTTTGGCAACAATCTTTTAAACGGTAATTTGCCAGAAGAAATGTGCCATCAACTCCCTTTACTTGAAATCTTTTCTGTTGTTGGTAATCAATTAGAGGGAAGCATTCCAAAATCAATAAGCAACTGCACATCTTTGAAACAATTATATTTGGCTGGTAACTCATTTGCAGGTATGTACTTTATTTGTGTGTTTTGTTTTCTTTTAAAATATTTTTCTCTAAAATTAAATTATGGTTCTTTTCATTTCATTTATGTGAAACAACAAATGAAGTGAGGAACAAGAACCAATGAAACCTTATGATATATTTGTAACATAGATAAGTGAAATTCTTATATACTATTCGATGACATCAACACCTAAAACCAAACAGAATGGCCACCATGGGTTATGCCAATACGTTTTTTTCAAAGATATTGTCTATCTCTTAATAACTTTAATTTTATGTCTTTTCTATCCCCTAATATTAAAATAATTATAATAATATTAAAATATAGACAAGTTTGGAGTTGTTTTTTTTTTCTTATTTATTATATGTATAATTTGTAACAATTCTGTATTGTTTAATTGAAATTTAAATTATACTTAATATTTTCTTGAAGAATTAAAACGTGGGAATTAACAAATGTACAATAAACAAAAAAATTATCTAGATACGTGTAAAAAATCAAGGGAAAATGAAATAACAAAAATTAAATCCAGACCCACACTTTTAACAATTTTCGGAGCAAGAATTTTTTAAATATTGTTAAAAAACCATAATGCCATTCTATAATTCAAAAGGAAAATTAAAGGTAGACGCAAGGGTTATTTTAGTTTTAATTTTTACAGTTAAATTTAATTTATATTTTCCTTTGTTTGTAGTTTATTTATTTGTTTGTTATTTTTTTGTGATTTATTCTGAAAAGTAATTAGAAGACAGGTAAAGATGACAAAAACACAAAATCTAAATTATTATTGTAAATAAACAAAAAAACAAACAACAAAAATGTTTTTGCAAATGGTGCTTTTAGGATATTCACTAACACTATGCACTGACAATGTAACACCTCATTCTAGAGTTACTCATCAAAATTGTTTACCTATTTAACAACCAACATGTGACTCAATTTGTACTCTTATAAGGATGAACTATTTAAAACTTTTCTAAAAGCAAGCTTAGGTACATGATATAATCAATTTTTCTAAAACTTCAAAAATTCATAAATAAATCATTTCATATCTAAAAATAGTGGTTCAAAACTCTATCTTTAGCAATTAAAACGTGAGCTCAACAACATCTCATTGAGTCCAAAACTTGCCTAAAACTCATACTGTACATAGGAATTTTATGCAAAAATTGCCTAATTATGACTCAACTTAGAAAATTTATATCTTTTTACCTGCACATCAAAAATTTACAAATTAATACTTATTTTAAAGCTTAGGATGTGTACTATTTTCATGCCAAATTTTATGATTTAGATAAAATGTTTACCGTGTATAAAGTCAATCACTAGCCTGACATTTCAGCATGAATATAAACTAGTTATCACTTATAATTTTGAATATCAAAGCTCGCCACTACTCCTGATGGAGTTATGTACAACCCAAAACAAACTTTAAGCTTGCACGCCAAAATATTTATAATAAGCCACAATAATGCAAAATTAATGTAACAAAACATGCGTGCCATGATTTCTTCCATCCACCTTAGCTATGCTTCCACCAGCTTCTCCTTTGCCAAGGATGTACTTGTTCCTATGCTTAATACATAGAGAGGGGTGAGATTGGGGAATCTCAGTAATAATAATCATATTTCAGTATATAATACGTGGTAAATAACTGAGCATGTGAAATGTACCACAAAGAACAATACCTTACAATAACTGAATAACTATAAAACTCAATAAATGAAACTTTTATTACACATAGCCATGACAATAACAGAAGTAAGAAATTTACATGTTCTCATGCTTAACTGCAGCAATAATGGCACAAACAAACATACAACCAAAACATAATATACGAAATTAATGATTAAAACTACTTTTATCATGCTCTCTCACGCTTGCACTTCTTTCCTGATGTCCTCTCAGTGGAGTTAGGGCACAAATCAAATCCTAACATTTGTATGCACATGCAAGATAGTTAACATGTGCATCATTCATATCATATTTGAACTATTTCTCGTCTAAATGGTGCTATTCAAATAGGGAATATAAATAAGGTTCACAAAATTATGCTTTAATATTCCAATTGCCTATTTAACACACACATGGTTAAGCCTCTACCATTCAACATGTAATTATTACTTTTAAGAATTGTTTTATGTAGTACCTCACTCTAGGGTCACTTATCAAAGTTGTTTAGCCATTTAAGAACTACATGCGACCCAAATAGTACTCTTGGTAAACTTAAAACCTTCATAACTTTAAACTTTCTCTAAAATTGGGTACTAGGAGACAATGAATTTTCCTAAAAATTTTGGAAACTCATAACTAATTTAATATATCTTCAAAATTAGTTGTTCAAAGCTATATTTTTAGCTCTTCAAATGCTCTTTGAAAGAAAAATAAGACCAAGGTTCATTTGTGTTCCATTTTGTACAGAAACACCCATTTATAAAATCTGTACAAAACATTTTCGTAACAGATTTCCTACCTTCTCGGTTATGTTAGAAAAATCATAACTATTAAACCACAAATCTAAAAATTATGCTCTAGGACTTGTATTAAACCTCAAAATGTGTACTACCATATCACAAATTTCCATAGTCTAATTCATAAGTTTGCTCTGCCAAGCATTACTTGGAAATTCATGGCTCAAAATAAAATAGGAACTAGCTAACTTACCTACTTCATCCATTCTTGTTATGTTTATAGCATAACACACACTTTAGGCATCGATAAGCCCCTTTGACCTCCTTATAGAGTATTATTTTCGTGCCAAAATATATATACATATATACATACATATCCTTAATATTAAAATTAATTATAGCTAATCATAAAGTCAAAAACTTAAACAAAATACAATTATTGAGGTCCTTTAGCTCCAACCTCTAATCTTCACCAACCACTAAGCCCTTGCCCTTAGAAGTACTTTCCCTTACTATATAGCATGGAAGAAGGTTGAGATTCGGGAAAATCTCAGTAGCAACTACTTTTCATCATGCTAATCATATAAGGTTAATAACTATGCATGTAAAAATAAGCCATAGAGAACAAGACCTTGCAAATAACTAAGTTGAATAGCTAACTAGTGCATATATATCTTATTGATAACTGAATTGAATAACTAACTAGTGCACAATCACTTGCAGATAGATAAACTGAATAAATAACTTATGCAAATTCATTTTACAACTAGATAAAATGAATATATAACTGGTGGATATACACTAGGTAGATAACTGCTTTGCCAATCTATCTGCACATATAGCCATGGCAAATATCTATGCAAGGATAATTTACATGCTCTCATGTTTGACTATAGCAAAATGGCACAAATAAACATGTGGAGACTAATACACAATAACATGAGAGGAAAAGAGTTACTACCTCTTGTGCTTTCTTCCATTTTACCTTCTTCTTGTTTCTTTCTTTGTTGATTCCTTAGAGGGCTTGGGCAAATATCAAGACCTAACATTTAACTGTATAAGGGTAGGTTAACACTTGTATTATTCACAACTTGTACTAACTCTTCTCAAATCATAGCTTGACCCTATTTATAAAAGAGGTTGGTCATCTTGGACAAAAAGCATGTGTGTGTCTACATATACGCGCATGTGTGTGTGTGTTTTTTTTATATATATTGTAAATGAAATATTCACTGAAATTCATATGATTCATGTATACACTAGGATATTTATATACAAATAGGAGCCTCAGGATTAATGGCTCATTATGGTGATTGATACTAATCATAATCCCTAATTTAGTGGGATACTAACTATCTCTGATTATGTGGGATATTTACATTATTTCCTAACACCCCCTCTCAAGTTGGAGCATAGATGTTAATCAGGCCCAACTTGTTACAAAGATAGTCAACCCGAGTGTCATCCAAGGCCTTAGTCAAAAAATCACCTAACTGATCACTAGACGGTACATGTCCTGTAGAGATAAAATTCTCCTTGATCTTATCACGTACAAAGTGACAATCAATCTCAATATGTTTCTTACGTTCATGGAACACGGAGTTGGAGGCTATGTGTAAGGCAGCTTTATTATCACACCACAGTTTTGCAAGCAATGACGTGGCAAGACCGACCTCCTTCATTAATTGGTGGATCCACACAATCTCCTGTACGGACTGAGACATGGCTCGATACTCAGCCTCTGGACTAGACTTTGCCACTACATTCTGCTTCTTGCTCATCCAAGATACCAAGTTTCCACCTACAAGAACGCAGTAGCCTATAGTGGACCTCCTAGTCGTCTTTGACCCTGCATGATCTGCATCACAGAAACACTCAATCTTTGTGACCATGATTCGTATAGAGTATACCATGACCAGGTGAGCCCTTCAAATAATGTAGGACATACTCCAAAGCTTCCCACTGAGCAACGGTCGGTGATACCATGAATTGGCTAAGCCTACTGACAGGAAAGGTTAAATCAAGGCGAGTTACCATGAGATAGTTCAATTTTCCAATCAGCCTTCGGTATCACTCAGGATAGGCTAACGGTTTAATCTTCTCAGGATCAATCCATTTTTTCACATCCTCTGTTAGCTCATCAAACGGCACACTATCATCAATGTCCAAAAAGGGATTAGGAATCATGGGACAGCTACTGGGTGTTGCTCCAAGTTTCCCGGTTTCTTTCAGTAGATCAAGGACATATTTCCACTGGGTTAGGAGAATGCCTTTCTTGCTTCTCATAACTTCAATCCCAAGAAAGTACTTTAACGGACCCAAATCCTTTATTTCAAAATAAGAATTCAGAAAGGCCTTGAGTGATGAGATCCTTGACGTATCACTGCCTATAATAACAATGTCATCGACATAGACTGCTAAGAGAATCATGCCAGCATCTGCCCGTTGATAAAACACAGAATGATCACATTTACTTTAATTCAGACCAAACTTCTTAACCACAGAACTGAATCTGTAAAACCAAGCACGAGGGCTCTGTTTCAAACCATATAAAGACTTCTGGAGGTGGCATACCTTGCCATGCGCCCCCTGAGCAACAAAGCCAAGCGGTTGCTCCATGTAAACTTCCTCAAGAAGATCACCATTTAAAAAGGCATTCTTAACATCCAGCTGATGAAGATCCCAACCATAGGTAGCTGCCATAGAGATGAAGAGACGAACAGAGGACAACTTAGCCACAGGAGAGAAAGTTTCTGAATAGTCAACACCATACGTCTGAGCATAACCCTTAACCACCAATCGAGCTTTCAATCATTCCAAGGTGCCATCAGCTTTGGTCTTAACTGCAAACACCCACTTACATTCAATAGCCTTCTTTCGAAGAGGTAAATCAACGAGAGTCCAGGTACCAGCCTTATCAAGGGCCATCATTTCCTCGTCCATCGCAGCATGCCAACCAAGATGGGCCAAGGCTTGGGAGAGGTTGGTGGGAATGGTAAGAGAGTCTACAGAGGCTATGAAGGAACAGGATGTGGGAGACAGGTGATGATAGGAAACAAACGAGGAAATAAGGTACGTACAAGTGCGTTTACCTTTGCGGAGGGCAATGGGTAGGTCAGCAGAAGGGGCAGTAGGATCTAAATTAGCAGGTACTTGTTCAGGCACTGGTTCAGGGTCAGATGCAAGGGAAGGCGAGGGGGCTAAGTGTGGATCAGGCGCCGAGGCAGACATTGGTAGGTCAGAAAGACGAGCAGCAGCATTACTTTCCTTAGGACGTCTTTGATAAACTAGTGGATAGGAGGTGGAGCAGGAGCCAGCACAGACGCTTGCACTGGTGGGGAACGAACCTCATACACTAAGAGATGATCAAGATCTGGGTTAGGGGCAGAAGATGGAGGCAGAGCAGGGATAGAGAAGAACGAAGTGGACTCATGGAAAGTGACATCTGTAGACACAAGATAACGCCGAAGATCGGGAGAGTAGCATCGATAACCCTTCTGAACCCTAGAATAGCCAAGGAAGACACACTTGAGAGATTTTGGATCAAGTTTAGTGACACTGGGACGAATGTCTCGAACAAAACAGACACAACCAAAATTTTTTGGATCAATGGGAAACAAGGGTTTGGAAGGAAACAAAGTGGTGTATGGAATGTCACCACTGAGAACAAGAGATGGCATACGATTAATAAGAAAGTAGGCGGTGGACACAGCATTAGCCCAAAAGGATTTAGGAACATGCATTTGAAACATAAGTGCCGATTTTTTCTTTCGACAACACCATTCTGAGCAGGTGTATCTTCACACGAGGACTGATGAAGCATGCCATGTGTAAGCATATAGTCGTGAAACTAGGTAGAAAAATACTCTTTAGCATTATCACTGCATAAGGTTTTCACAGAGACACCAAATTGAGTTTTGATCTCAACACAAAAATTGCAAAAGTGAGAAAATAACTCAGAACGACTTTTCATTAAATAAAGCCACGTGGTTCGAGAAAAATCATCAACGAAAGTAACAAAGTACTTAAAACTAGACGTGGACACGACAAGATAAGGACCCAAACATCAGAATGAACCAAATCAAAGGGGGACGCAGCCCGTTTATTATCGCAAGGTGCCAAGTGAACACAGTGGTGTTTGGCAAACTGACACGACTCACACTCTAAGGACGATAAATGATGAAATTGAGGATACAACCTCTTCAAGGATGACAATGACACATGACCTAAACGACAATGAACATCAAAAAGAGAGGAACCACCAGAGCAAGCAACGGAATGCAGCACCTGATCGTCAAGAAAGTAATGGCCACCAGATTCATATCCCCTACTAATAATCCGCTTCGTTGTAAGATCCTGAATCATATAATGGTCAGGAAAAAGTGAGATAAAATAGTTCAATTGATGAGTAAGCTTGCTGGGAGACAGAAGGTTAAAAGCAAGGTCAAGACCATTAAGGACCGACGATAGAGAAACAGAGGATGTAGGTGTAACAATGCCAGATCCAAGGACACGAGAAGCAGAACCATTGGCAATAGTTATAGAAGAGGCGTTGGCATAAGGTGCATACGTAGAGAACAAATGATGGTTACCTGTCAAGTGGTCATTGGCATCAGAATCGATGATCCACCTCGAGGAAGAAGTAGCAAGGTATGAGTCACTATTACCTGTAGCAAGCACACTCGGAGTGGATGGAACATTGGCAGATTGATCTGTGGATTGGGCCATATGAGTAGCTCCAGTACGTTGCAGTTTATTTTGCAACTTACGACAATAACGTTTGGTATGACCAGGTACAATAGTAGCAGACAATAGAACCAGGAGTCGGAGGATTGTTGCCTGAACATAGAGGACCTTGGTTCCGTGAATCAATAGAGGTCAAGGATGGTGTACTATTTCCAGAGTTCAAGAAGCTCTAGTGGCGGTTATCAGTGGGACCACGGCCAGCTAACGCACTAGCATTAAGAGTAGAAGTCGGGTGTAAGAGATTATCTGCACGTAGCACACGAGAGTACACATCCTGAAGCGAAAGAAGTTCAGAACTAGACAGAACTTGGGAACGAACTGTCTCATAGGCCAGGTTAAGGGCAGTAAGAAAGCTGATAATCGCCAGTTTCTCCATATTATCAACCTGTACCTGAAGGTCAGTGGTAGGCGGCATTAACATCTTCAATTCTTCATACATTTTCTTAAACTCCACATAAAAATTCTTCAAAGAACAGCCCTGCTGTTCAACACGATAGAATCCCTTGCAGACATCATGAATGCGGGTAATATTACCTTTTCCAGAATACAGAAATTCCAAGCAACTCATAAGTTCCTTAACAGTATTACAGTGACTAACCGAGTGAAGGATTTCGCTGCCAATAGAATTCTGGATTTGCAAGAATAAACGGGCATCAGCGCAGGCCCAAGCCATGTTAGGGTCATCCGTGGGAGGCGTATCAGTCAAATGGCCCTCCTTCTCAATACTAAGTACATGCAAACAGTTTTGTTCCAATCTATATAATTTGTCCAGGTCAATTTGTGCTTAGTGATTTTGTTAGTCATAGGAATACTTTCAGTAGTGACACTAGCCTTGGAATCAACCATCAATGCAAGTAAAGAGCACACACAACCAAGGATCAACCGATGAAAGTGACCTCACAATCACACTAACAAAAAACCAGCCTCAATAAGCTGAAGTAATAACCAAAGACACTCCTAAAGGTGGCTAAATGAGCAATGATGACAGAAACGAACCAGAAACAGAAGCAACAATGCACTCCCAATAGTAGCAAAGGGCGAAATCAACAATAAAACGACAAACCGTAGGTACCCACAACACAAAACCACAAGGGGAAGGATGGCGGTAGTGAGTCGACCCCAACACAGCAAACGACGATGGCAATATCGCCAGAAAACTCCCTCACGCGTCGGCGCTTGGAAGTCCGACGAGAATGGGGGTGGCGTGTGAAGGCCACAGGCAAGTCAAATGGCGGCAGAACTCTGGGGACGGACCGATCGGGTGATGGCGTGGCCAGCGGTGGGGCACGTGTGGACAAATTCACTCGGCCGCCAGAGCTCCTTGCACCATGAACAGTGACGGACAGAAGCAAAAAACCAGAGGGAACAGCGCCGGAAAATGAAGAAAAAGATAGCACCAAGGCTCTGATACCATGTAAATGAAATATTCACTGAAAGTCATATGATTCATGTATACACTAGGGTATTTATATACAAAGTAGGAGCCTCAGGATTAATGGCTCATTATGGTGATTGATACTAATCATAATCCCTATTTTAGTGGGATACTAACTATCCCTGATTATGTTGGATATTTACATTATTTCCTAACATATATTAATGGCAAAAGCAATCTTTAATTTCTCAAAGACCCCAAACTTTAATTTTTTAACTTGGCTCTTTTGTTTTACTCTTGTCTTTTAACTTTAACTTAATCACACACCATTATCCTTTATAGTTTAATGGAGCCATATAAAATGGAACACAAATAAACTCTTTCCTTTGATAATACATCTTTTCAAAACAGGGCAAGAGAGAACATTATATAAAAGTAGGCCTCTTGTTGCCAATTTGGTCAAAATGACCACTATAGATTTTATACATGTAGTCTCTTAAGTTTAAATCATTATTTCACACTTTAAGGCACCAAAACAGCGAGGGCCCTTTTTTTTCTTTGACCACAAACTGTCGAACTTAATAAGCTTCCTTCTTCATTTCTAATTTTGAAATTATAAAATTCTAGCCCTTATCTCAAATGTTTAACTTGGCTAAGACATAGCACATAGATGCATAAATCTCCACTTTAGAGAATAATGCTTCTAAACTTATATTCTTAACACTTCCCTATACAATTTTCCATTCCAAGTTCATAGGAGGGCTCAAATTGAGCAAAAGTTAACTATCACAAGCTCAAAAGGATGCTGACCAAATAGGGGAGAGAAGGGGAAAATAATGAATTATTTTCATTTCTTCAATTCTTAACCTAAAAGCCTTTACACGTGTAAGATATGGGTTACATGTTGAGAGATTTTCTCCATATTAAAAGACCCTAAATAGTGAGAGTTTCCTAAAAACTCTTGCTCTAAAAAGTCAATCTGCAGGGGAACAACACAACAACATCATTCAAATCATACCATTATACTCATCTAGGTACTTCATGACATAGAATAGTGTCTCCATTTTAAGTCTAGAAATTTTCTAGTTTTAAAAACATTAGTTTAATCATCATTTAAGCACTTATAATACAAATTTTTAACCATTTAGAACAGTTGTTGTCACTTAAAGTAGCAAATAGCAAGTCTTCACTAAGATTCCAGCTTCAAAAGTTCAACCCAATAAGCATTACTCTTCATTTAATTAAATCACTTATGTGTTTAATTTCCTTGGCCTAAAATTTCTCTAGCCTCCTATAAAACACTCGAGGCAGCATCACTTATCAATCTGAAAATTGAAGATTCAAAATATGCTTCAAGAAAATTCAAAGTTCAACATGCAATTGCATTTAACCACAATCCACACCATATATCATCCACACAAATCTTAATATATGCTAGGGCTATGATTTTTCTACTCGTTCCTTAACTTTCTCTCACCAGAACCAATTTTTCTTTCATCATAATATTGCAAACTACTCATCAAATCAAGAAAATAAAGATATAATGTGATTCTAGACACGCACCTTGGTCTAGAATGTCAGTTGCATGTTGAATAAACCTCCTCCTCCTTCCACTTCTTCTTCATCCCATCTTCGGTTTCTCTCCACTGTATCCCTCTATCTTCTATTGAAGATCGAAAAAATGAATGAGAAGGCTGAGAGGCAGAGGTTTTTAGTGAGGGTGAATGAATTATTTTATTCCTTGGTCCCACACATATAAAGCTTATCTCATAAGCTTTGATCTTGAAACATTTTATTGGACCAAGCCATTCAAAACTGAATCTCACCCCCTTGACCTGATTTACCAAGGTTTGGGCCTCATACTTTGGGCTTCAACTTGGCCCAAATGTTTTTTTTGGGTTTCGAGTAATGAATTTACCATTTTACTCCTTCTTGATTGGTACTTAATTACCAAATAAATCCCAAAAATTAATCTAGGGCACATTGTAAAACATTTTGGCCACCAGTAGCTTCTTTATCGTATAAAATATCATATCTAAAATTTACAGCATAAAAATCTATCTCTAACTGTTTTTCCTTGAATTTTCGGGATGATTAGCTTTTAATTCCCAGATATTATGCTAAAAATTATTTAGGCCACTTTTGGGGAACTAGAATAATTGTTTAGTATCTAGAGGCATTAAGCAATAGACTTTCAATCAGTTTTTTTGCCTCCAAAATTGAACAATGACAGCCACAATAACTCATGTGAATACATACATAAGAGGGTACAAGTCTTAACTTGTATCTACTTAAGTTTATCATACCCAATGAAATTTCCAGCATGCAAAGTAATATATACCACAGCAAGAAAAAAAAGATTTTTGTCTTCCTTAACTTCATTACCTCACATATAAGCACACACTCTCAAGCTGGAAAATGTTCCAGTTTTCTTGAAAATCCTTAAAGTTAGACAGCACTTGTTCTTAGTCAGGAAAACACAGCAACTAGGATGCTACTAACATATATATCAACTTTAATCATCTCTTTGGGTCTTTGGGATCCTTAATCAGGCTTTGATGCTTTGAGGCATTTATTCAACATGTAGAAACCTTAAAACAGCAACTCATAATTCAATTTCAAGCTTCAACAATTCAGTTCATCAAGCATCAATTCAACCATCATTTAAATGACTTTAACCATGGTTTATATATAGCTCAGACACCTAATTATTACAATCAGGAAAACTAGGAAACTTTAACAAGTAATCTGCCACACAAACAAGCAACAACAGACAAATTTATGGGAACTGGATGATAAAATTTTGAGAAACATACCTTTGAATTCACCAATTTTTGGCCCATTACTGTCAATAGATAAAAAAAAGGCACACTGCATAACATAAACGTTTCAGCCAATTGGGTGATTTGCAAGTCAATAAAAAAATAAGGACATGTTGCAAACATTGGAATCTCTTGGGAGAAAAGGAACAATTGAGAAAAATACAATATTAAAAAACCATACCAATCAGTTCAAAATGAAAGGATTAAGAACAACAATTGGTTAAAAGTTTCTCAAACATCCAAGGAAGGATTTGAGCAGCGTTAGCTCTCAAGCCCGGCAAAGGCAAAAGCTCCAAGGCAGCCACTGCGGAAGCTTAGAGAAACAAGCATTTGGATTTATCATCATTGAAAATTCAATTTAGATGAATAAACTATAACTTCAAAATTAATCAAAGCTTCTTATAAGAGAAGCATCAAAGAGGAATTTAAGACACTATCAGAAGAATGACCAAAAAAGTAATTTAAAAACATCTAGCAGCAACTTGCTAACAAGTTCACTTGTAATATTCCATCCTATAATGACAAGCATTTTAAAAAATCAACAATAGAAGCTGGCAAAGTGATTCGGATGGATAAACATCTGGGACGTGTTGATCCCTAGAGCACTCGTGACTGCTAAAGGGGCGGACAAAGTACTAAATGGCAACTAAATGCATAGGGGAACAAGACCCCTGAGAAAAAATCAGAAACGAAATGCAGAGGGAAACAACACCTTTGAACCCATTAACAAGAACCAAATATAATAGAAGATTATAAGGGTCAACAGATAGGAGCAAAAGACTTGAAATTAAATAATCACAAACATATCTTCTGCACTATGCTTCTATTCATGACCCTGCTATCCATTCCTCCTCTGTTGCAACCACCAGCACCGATCTCAAATTTTTTTAGAACCCAAGATAAATCACAGGAGACAATACACATTTTTCAATTATCCAAGGCAATAAAACACTTCTCCGGTAAAGTATGTAACTAAAATAGAACATGCAAGATCTCAAACCTAGGGTTTGGGCAACGCCAACCTCTAGCTCTACGACCTCCTTGTCCACCATGGTCACCTCTCCTTGATATCCAACCCCTACAATTTACATCATATTACGGCACAATCAGGTGAGAAAACAGATAGGAAGAGAAAAACGATCCTGGAATAGTGAAAATAGAAAACTGAAAACAATGAAGAACAACAAAGACTGTAGAAAATTAGGGAGAACGAAAGGCAGCTAAGGCAAGAATGAAGGCTCAGTGATGGTAGCGATGTTGAGAAAGAGACAAAGTTGGGAAGGGGACAGGTAGGGACGGGGTTGGGGTGAGGGAAAAGAGTGGGGACGGTGGTGAGGGTAGAGGAAGACAACGAGGTCGGGGAGCTGCGGCGGGAAGACAACAGCCATGATGGAGCTTCCGCACTGAAAGACGACAGAGACAGAGACTAAGGTTGGAGTTGAATCTACCGTGGTGGAAGGAAGGAAATTGAAGAGAAATGGAGCCGTGGGAGAAAATAGAGTCTTGCAAGTTTTCTTTTGGATTTACATATTAAAAACATTTAAAACTAAATTCATCTATGGCAACACTTGCTTGACAAGCACTACAATAGATGATTATATAAAATTTTTAATCAATTGTAGCCCCTTTAAGAGCAGTCGCTACCTTATAGGATATCTTCTAAAATAAATATATTGCTACAGAAGATATCCTCCTTTACAGCTGTAGCGATTTTTAGAAGAAGTGCTACAAAAAGAGTGCTATGGAAGTCACTTTTTGTAGTAGTGAGGCAGCACCAAACAGAATCTTTTGAACATAAACTAGGCATAATTAAATGATTTATGACATTTTCTCCCTATTTCTTTATCTCAGAACACGAAGTTTTTCATCATTTTTTATTCAAAAAAATTGAATCCTATGGCGTTCAAACAACTCGTGTACACACACACACACCTCTTTAGCTTCAGCAAATCAACAACATCATAAATCTTCAATTTGTAAATGACATACCCACATGATAGCACCTCTTTTACATTTTTCAAATTGAACTTCCAGTATTAATTTTCTAAAAAAACAATGGCATTTGTTTACTCAAATTCCATCAAACTTCGATTAGCCCCAAAACATTGATTTATGAACCATTAAACATTTTTTAAGTAACTAGGGTTCTCTTTTTCTAATTAAGGAACAATAGCCAGCAAACTTACACCAGTCTTTCGGCTCCCAAACTTAAATTCTTCATCAATCAACAATTATCTACTGCATTCAAGAATATTATTTGGTTTCAGCAGTTAGTACACCATAATAAATCAAGTAGAATGTCCCAATCACAGTTTGCAATTTCTCCTTTAATCGGCACTTTCCCCACTCAAAATCAGAATTTAACCTTTTAGCAATTCCTAAACAACAGCAATAGAAGATGTTGAAGATGAAAAGGAAGTTGGGTAACTCACCTTGACGACCGGAATCTATAATTGCACAAGGTATTCGAGCTTCCTTCCTCTTATTCGGTGATCTCTCATCCACTTGCCTTCAGAATTTTTTAATCTTTTGGTCTGTCTGCTCCTTTCTCTCTTTTCACTTTTCTCTCTTCTCTTCACCCCTTCCTCTGTCCCAAAATTTTTCAATCCTGGCAATACAGGTTGGGGAGGTGGTTTTGCAACAATTCTACCTTCGTGGTACTCCCTATCCAAGATTATCCTCAGTTCCTCATACTAAACAATATAATTAGACCTAATCTCTAACCCAATCCTAATCCCTACCCCTAGTGCTTTGTAGCAAAAAGGGCCTAAGGATTTTGAGGAGGGGGAGAGACTCTCTCTCTCTCTCTCTCTCTCTCTCTCTCTCTCTATAAATTATTAATTCGAAACTCAAAAGTTCAGATGTTAGAGAGAAGAGAATTGGAGAGAAGAATTGCGGGTGTTCACTAACACAGTGATGGATGTTTCCGCGACATAACTTAGCTAGGACTCTTAAAATTAGCCACAATTTGATTCTGAAAAGTAATTGGCAAGCAAAGATAAAACAAAACATACACAAAAAACAAACAAATAAACAAGTTAAAAAAGAGAAAGAATTATACTTAAATATAGTTAAAATAATCAAAATCAAAATCAAGTCTACCAAATCTCATTCCCTATCTAGTTAGGCCTCTTAACTTTGTTATAAACTTATTAAAAAAATTACAAAATATATTATAAAAATTAAAACAAAAATTTAAATGCAACTAAAAACACTTGTTCAACTAAATTTAAGCTCAAATAATGAATAAGAATACAAGATATTTTCATGACTCAGTCAAATAATTAGATTGCATATTTTAATTTATTTGGGTTCAAAGAGAAGCTGTTCTATGTTCAGTTCTATATGAAATTAAATAAAGCTTTTATAATTAATTTTTTTTCATAGGGAATTAATCAACGGGAAAGAGAAAGTATGCATTATATATATATAAATATATATATATAACATGTGGACTCGATCGTTATAATCTGTTGTGAAAAGTACACCACCAATGTAAAGAAAAAAAAGTATATAATTAATTTCTCACTTCAACCATACATAAAGAACCCAAAGTTTATATACTCAAACTATACAAACTCAAATGCAATTACTAGGAGGTAAGCCATTTGATGGTTAGAAAAAATTTGCTTTCTCATTTTCTGATATGTGTGCGCGTGTGTTATATTATATCAAATAATATGACCTGCTTTATTTTTCTTATTATAAGTTCCATTCACTTTTTACAAACACTTTATGCTAATCAAGTATATTTGGATGCAAACCTCTTTACAAGCACGATTTTATTATATCTTTTTTATTCTTTTTCGTTGTTTTTTAAATCATTTTTCTCTAATAGAAAATGAATTTAAAATGAGATTTTGTTTTTCTTGATTTCATTAATCATATTTTTTAAATATATCTACTAATTTACAATTCCAAAATATCGAAAGATATCATGAATTGTTGGTAAAACCATAATGACAGAAAGATAGGATCACACATGTTATTTAAATCTTGGAGAACAATTTTTTGAATACGCTGTACCATATCAATTATATAATGTGCCCACTTGTTATACACACATTTGGATGTTTTATCAAGTTCAACTCTTTTCTTTTATCCGCCATCTTGTCTTGTTTAATTTTCTTTTATCAATTTTTGTCGGTTGTTCCTAGCTTTTCTGGTTTACAAATGTATTAGTTTCCTATTAAATAGTTATTCAAAAATTACAACATAAAAAACTTTACATTTTCAAACAAATCTTCAATAACCATGGCATCTCACGGCTAGTTTATGATTTCTAACATTTTTGCTTTACAATTTTACAAAGACATAAAAAAATAATAGAAATAAGTTTATTTGTCTATATTCTTTATATATGAAAGTTGTGGTTTCCATCAACTTTTTTTTTTTTCCATCCAGGTTTTGTACCCAAAGGCATCGGCAAACTTGATAAACTTAGTGTCTTAGAGTTGACTAGCAATCATTTGAAAGGACCTATTCCTTCCAACATATTCAACATTTCAACATTGACAACCTTGAGTCTTAGTGGCAATTCCCTCTCTGGCGTTCTCCCATCATATTTAGGAATTGGCCTTCCCAACTTGGAGATATTACGGCTGGGGGGAAATGGACTAACTGGACAGATTCCAAACAGCATATCAAATGCTTATAAGCTCATTAGTTTGGAGTTGTCATCGAATAAATTTAATGGAGCCATACCTAATGAGCTTGGAAATTTAACAAACTTGATGGAATTAGATTTGGATGAGAATCATTTGAGTGGGTTGATTCCTGATACAGTTAACAAATTACATAGCCTTCAACGTTTAAGTCTTAGTAACAATAGATTGCAAGGGTTCATTATAAATGAACTTTGCCAACTTAAACGTCTAAGTAAGTTGTATCTTGCTAACAACATGTTTTCAGGAGTGGTTCCTGAATGTCTCGGGAATACTTCTTTGCGAGAGTTGAATTTTAGCTCAAACAAATTGGTTTCTCATATACCTTCTTCTCTATGGAGTCTCAAAGATATCTTGGTTTTAGACATATGCTCCAATGCCCTAAGTGGAATAATTTCACCAGAGGTATCAAACTTGAGAGCAATTGTACTATTAAACTTGTCAAGAAATCAAATTTCAGGAAGCATCCCTACAACTATAGGTGGCTTGCAAACTTTGCAAACCCTATCTTTGGCTGAAAACAAATTACAAGGGCCTATTCCTGAATCTCTTAGTGGCATGATAAGCATGGAGTCCCTGGATCTTTCCCATAATTATTTGTCTGGCGTGATTCCAAAGTCCTTAGAGTCATTACTCTATCTTAAATACATCAACCTTTCCTACAATTTATTGCATGGAGAAATTCCAAATGGTGGCCCTTTTCAAAATTTTACTGCTCAATCTTTTATGATGAATAAAGATCTTTGTGGGAAATCCCAACTGCAAGTCCAACCATGTAGGAAAGGAAACAAGCACATATCAAATAAAGTGATGCTGATAATAAAATGCTCATTGCCTATCATAGTTGCCATTTTGATTGTTTCAGTCATTGTCTTTCTGAAGAATAAGAGAGATGATGATGATGATGATAATTCAACAAAGTGGGAATTAATAAATTTGGATACACCAACTAGGATATCCTATTATGAGCTTCTACAAGGAACAAATGGATTTGATGAGAGTAATTTTGTAGGTTCCGGAAGTTTTGGATCAGTATACAAAGCAGTTCTTTCAAATGAAAAGATAGTTGCTGTCAAAGTGTTTAACTTAGACATGGAACAATCATCAAGAAGTTTTGATGTTGAATGTTCTGCCATGTGCCGTTTACGCCATCGCAATCTCATTAAGATCATCAGTAGTTGCTCAAATTATCATTTCAAATCTCTAATAATGGAATTCATGGAAAACGGGAGTCTTGACAAATGGTTGTACTCTCATAACAATTATTTAGATGTCTTGCAAAGATTGAACATAATGATTGATGTCGCATCTGCTTTGGAGTATCTTCATCATAGTTCTTCTACACTAGTTGTTCATTGTGATGTGAAACCAAGCAATGTTTTGTTGGACAAAGATATGGTGGCTCATCTTAGTGATTTTGGTATTTCTAAATTGTTTGGTGAAAAGCAATTGGAAATTTATACCAACACTTTGGCTACAATTGGCTATATGGCACCAGGTAATGATTTAATAATGATATTTTTGAATTTATTCATATATTCAATTTCTAGCCAATATTTGACATGTGCAAAGATTTAAAATAATGATACAAAAGAAAGCTTAACCACAAACCTTACATTATTGACATAATGACTTCTATACTAATCATTCAATATGACATATAGAGTTTGGATCGAAAGGAGTTGTTTCCACCAAAGGAGATGTGTATAGTTATGGGATTTTGCTAATGGAAATGTTCACAAGGAAGAAGCCAACAGATGAGATGTTTGTTCAAGGATTATGTTTGAAAGATTGGGTAAGCAACTCCACACCACATTCGATCATGAACGTTATAGATGCCAATTTGCTACACAGTGAAAATCAAAATACTGAAACTATACTACCTTATATGTCATCAGTTTTTGAGTTAGCATTAAATTGCTCCATTGACTTACCAGAGGCACGACTTACTATGATTGATGTTGTGGTGTCATTGAAAAAAATCAAGTCTTTGTTTAAGGAAAATGCTTGAGACACCGGTAGTTGGATAAATGTTGAATCAAATTTTAGCTACTGTTTCTTTAACCTTGTGATTTGTTTACCAAGTAATCTTGTAAATTTGAGTGATTCTATATATGTTGTAATAATACATAATGCATTTGAAATTTTGTGAGTTGATTATATTTGTTTTGGATTTCTTCATTTGTTTTCTGTTTTAACATTTTGGTTTTCAGTTATAAGCACCTTGAATCCACTCTTTTTCTTAAAGAAACTTTATACAATTGGAATTTAAATTTGGAAGAAAAGGATTTTAAGATTAATGAAAATGAGCCCTACATTTTTCTTTTTCTCCTCTATCCTATACTTATGTTTTTTAAACGTCTTGATATTAGAGAAGAATCCACTTAAATTTGTTTGAGAAATTAAATAATTTTTTTTTCTGTCATACCTTATGATATTTATAAGTCAAATTTTCCAAATGGCTTATTTTACAATGTACATTTAGATATCATACGACCAAGTTGGACATTTAATTAAGAATACTCTCCCCATGTACTGGAATAAGCAATTAAGCACTATTGAACAAGTTGAGAGATTTTTTTATATTCCATTGCAATTCTTTATTCCTCCTCTTCTTTTCAGATAATTAGCAAAGTAGCTAGTAGGTTCTAATCAAACAAAGTAGTATCATAGTATTAGCAACTACAGAAGAGACCATCAATGGAGGCTTCAAATGTCCAAGAAAGATTGAGTAATAATGTTATTTTTTAAGGATAATTGCACCAATAAACCATAACACTAGAACAAGAAAGAAGAAAACGAAATCAGTTAAGCTTACCTTCATTTTCTCTTAATCATTCTTTCTATTATTTCTCCTCCTCCCAAGTGTCATGCGAATTGTAGGAAAAATGAGAGGGACAAGGCTTTAAAAAGCTAATAAAAAAGGTGACTTCTAAAATGACCATTTTACCCCTATTTTGCTATTCAATAAAAATATTTCAACTTTTGAATACCATTTTTTTTACAGAAATTTAGCTTAATGCATCTTTGATACTCCTCATTCCATATAACTTTGTGTAAATGAAACAAACCCATTTGGAAGATCCCTTATGGGATTCTCATCAATATCATATTTATAATTACCTTTCTTTGAAATTTACAATTAAAAGAATCAATGTCTGAACATAGTTTTTGTCAATAAGACAATTGGATTTATAAATACCCTATTAGAATTTAGAGCTTCGTGATAATAGTTTCATTGCTTCCCTATGTAAACACTTCTAATCATGTATGTAATCAACATGAAGACTTCATAAGTAATATTTTCAAATTTTCTTGCAATGACTCCATATATTTAAGGGAAAATTCCTATAAAATACTTTTGAAATAGGGAAATCCCAAATCAGTGAGCCAAAATTACAAAATCCCAAGAGCAGAAAGTAGAGTTGTTAATGTAGAATGCGGTGTTGTTAATTAAGAGTAAGGAGTTGTTATTCCATACTGGCATAGCACTGATCTGGGATTTTGTAATTTCAGCGCACTGATTTGGGATTTCCCTATTTCCAAGGTATTTTTTGGGATTTTCCCTATATTTAAATCATTATGTAAAATAAATAACAAGGAAAATTATATAAAATAAATCATAATGTTTTAAATTTATTGAAACTCTTATCATTAAGCCTCTAATATCACAAAACTTTCTTACGAAGAAAAGTCAATCGAGCATCAAATTTGAATATAATCGAAAAGGCCTCACATATATATGAAGTTTTTTTTGTTGGTACAAACAAATATATGAAGTTAGAGTAAGGTGTCATTCACTTACTTGATAAGTTTTATTTTGACCAAAATAATAAGTATTATAGTGGCACGGTTTGCCATCACAGTTGACTTTTGAATAAGAGTTCACCCTTGTGGCTACCTGAGCACCTAAAACAACCTTCATCATTTCACCTATCTTATACTCACATATTTGCTTCAATTCATTAACAATCCTCCTCAATCATAAAAAAAATTTCCTTTCCAAAATATCACTGAATTCAATTCAAGAATAATGCACATTCATCATTCAAGGCATTCTCATTTTTTGCATTCACAAAATTTTATAACATTTTTAACTTGATTCTTGTTATTTGACTCTTAAGTAACTATTCCAACAAGGTTTTTATAATAATATCTTGTTTTAATTAAATAACACCATAGAGTGAAATCTAATCAAGGTTACATTACTCATAGCAAGGTGTTAGCTTTAGTTATAACTCTTTTCTTTCAAGAATTTCAACAAACAATTGATCAGCAATTTATAATATATGCATTAAAGAAGCTCCAAAGATAAATAAATTAATTACCATATATAAACAAACAATTTTCCAAACAACATCCATTCATGCATTCAAATTCATATATATATATATATATATATATATATATATATATATATATATTGAAAAATTTATTTATAAGAATATATACTAAATATTTATAATTTATTTAATTTGAAATTAATTTATATTGAAAAAATTATAATAAATATATAAATATTATTTCAAATTTTTATTTAATTTATTATTAGTTTTTAATAATTTATTATATATATTTATATATAATTTATTATTTATGATGATATTATATATATATATATTTGTAATAATATTTTGTAGGTTCTCTTTGGCTCAACTACCTAAGGTACACACGGGTATGAGTAGGAGACACGTCGCAATGAGAGGAGGGGACATGTGGCGCACTACGAGGCTTGGACACATGGCTACTGCCAACGATGGGGTGGCGGGTGTTGGATGTGGGTGCCGGAGTTGATAGGTGGTGGCTGTCGGCGAAGGATCCAGCAATGAGGTGGTCTTCTACGGACATGATACATGGCTTCTCTTAAAAAGGTCCACATGGCATTTTAAAATTAAAAACTAAAAACAATTAGCGACAGTCACAAATTTCCAATGGAATTCTGTGGAAAATTTGCGATGGAATTGGAATTTCGTCGAAAATTGATTTACCACGCATCTATTAGTGAGGGAATGGACTCTATTAGAAAACCGTTTCAATCACAAATCTGAAAGAAATTGTGAATTTCCATGGCAAATTTCGTTGGAAGTTTAGTGTTTTATAGTGGCAATTTTTTGAAATTGAATTTTATTTTTAATTAACATTAATTAAGGACTAATAATTTAATATTATAAATATTATTTTTAATATAAAATTATAAATATAATTTTAATAAATAATAATATAATATTAATAACTAATTATTTATTTTTAATAAAAATTAATTAATAAATAATATTATAATATTATTTTTTATATAAAATTTATAAAACATATAATACATTTTTTTTCCACGGAATTTTATTCACAGAATTTTTCGTGGCTAATTTTGCCAAACTAAAGAAATTTTTTCTAAATAAAGGGGAAATTCCAATTCAAACCCATTTGAAATGTTTAAATCTAAATTGAAGCATGCACTTACAAATCCCTAATCAGGCCAAAAGGCTTCATTAGATATTTTTGAATATTGTTAAAAACCATAATGCCTCTCTAATTAAAATAAAGAGAGAGCATCTCATCGCATCATGACATTTAAACTAGCTCTTGGTTTTTGATAAAATTAAATAACAAGCCTTATTATTAAGAAATTTTAAAGAAAATAACTTACTTTTGCGAGTGCCATACAAATAAAATAATACAGAATAACGTGTATAGCAATGCACAAAACAACATTAATTTGGATAATACAAGTATAGCAAGCAAATCCTTGTTTAAAATTACCTTTCGGTTCACAAAGATGTACAAAATATAACTATTCAAGAATAAAAAAATAGTACTCCCTCAAATTCTAAATATAAAACAAAGTTGACTTTTTTGGCTAATTAAATTACTTTAGTTTAACTAATTAGTTTAACTAATAAACTGATATATAATATAAGAATATGATATAATTAAATAACTTATTTAACTTTCTTAATCTTTCTAAAAAAGACAACTCTGTCTCATATTTAAGACTGGTGAAAGTAGCATTTAAGTGGTAATTACTGTGAACAATCCTCAAAAGCATTAGTCTCAACACATGAGATGTAGATTGTAATAACAAGCTCTTCACAACTAGGCAAGTCTCACCAATCCTAATATTTGATTTAGTTTCTATCCTTAATTGCTTAACAAAGAAAGATAATCAGAAACCCTATAAAAGTTCAAAAATTATTTACAAGTGATAACTCCTCAGTTTTAATATATTTGAGACACATTTTGATATAATTAGGAAGTTATCAATGCTAATTTAAGGTGATTTTCTTAAGATTTTATAAGATATTAAGTTGGTGCATTATTTGGGGATTTTATTTTAAATATTATAGTTTTCAATGTTTTGAGAATAATAAAATAAAAAGCAATACATATTATATTTATTTGACTTTATGTTAGTTTTTATTATTATTATTAAATACTTTTTTTTTTCTTTCCTTGGGCGCGCAGGTGAAGTAGTTTGATTTCTAACTAATTGGACAATGGACCTAGAGCTACAGGGGCCAACATCAGAGAGTCACGATGGTTTTGGGCTGGGTCTCTTTTGGGGGTAGTTATGAATTGGAAGGAGGAAGCCCTAAACAATTGGAGACAGCCGAAATATCCAGGAGAGGGGGCCATTCTATATGATGGATCATCATCTTCATCTAGCGTGGGGAGGCAGAGGAGAGCCGCAATTTTAGACTAAAAGGGAGGAAAAGAAACAGAGTAGCCGCACAATTACAATTCATCAGCATCATCTAGCAAGAACCAGAACCTCGATCATCCGCTTCTCCATTTGACGGCGACCGGAGTGAGGACGGAAGGAACTCCGGTGTGCCGTCTCTATCATCACCGTCTTCGTCATCGCTGAACGGAGGAGCCACTTCCAGTCACCATCTTCAATCGATTGCTGAACCTAAGCTTCATATTTCACTGTTTCTTGGTGAGCAGAGAGTTGGAGGTAACACCCAGCATCTCCGGAGGGGAGGCGAGACGCGGAAGGAAGGGAGCCGATCTTTTGGACTGTGGATCATCATATGGATCATTGCAGCAAGAGAAATAGAGGAAGAGGAGACGTGTTGCACAGTGATTATTTATGTTTCTCTTGTCTCCATGAATCTGAATTTGGCTTTTGGTTTTTGCTGAGATGATGACTTTGTTTACACTAATGTTTGACTAATTTGTTTTAAACCTAGAGTAGTTATGAATTAATTTAAGAATATGAGCATGTATGGACCATTTAATTGTGTTTAGTGTTAATTTTTGTTTACTTAATCTTGTATTATTTTATCTACTTAGTGCTTGATCACCATTAAGTATGAATTTGGGGAATTTAGATTAACCTTGGAAGAGGGATCTTAATTGGACCATAGGATTAAGTAATGTAGGATTAGAATTTATTCTAATTTGCCAATAGGATAGGAATATACCTATTGGACTCATATAATCATATTAGAGTGAATTTGGACATTTATTGCCTCTTGA
Source organism: Inga laurina (assembly GCA_963855925.1). Taxonomy (NCBI): domain Eukaryota; kingdom Viridiplantae; phylum Streptophyta; class Magnoliopsida; order Fabales; family Fabaceae; genus Inga; species Inga laurina. Next base: position 28,705,106 of record OY979701.1, read on the forward strand.
GTAAATTAGTTAGGAATAACAATTTTAACTTGAGAGAGGAGTATAAGTTATTGGAAGATACTTATATTCATTTAAACTCTAGATTAACAAATTAACATTAAGTGCTTTTAATTGGGTAAATACATGCTCTAAAATTTAAAGAAGGGATTAGTCACTCTAGGTTGTTTTTATCAATTGAAATCTTTAAATCATTAGATTTATTTCTTTTGCATTTGTTGAAATTTGTCTTTCAATCTCTTTCTTTACTTTGTTCAACTTAAATGAAAATGGGAATTTTAATGCCTAATTATCTATTACCTTGGATCTCTGTGGGATGACCTTGATTTGCTACTATACTATTTCAACGGCCCGTACACTTGCGGTGCATATTTAAAATTTAGTAGCATCAACAAGTAAGTTCATAAAGGTATTTACCATGGCTAAGACATGAAACATAATTATAATGCAGTACTGGAATACCTATCCAATCCACTATTACATGAAAGAAATTAACGATGATGTTCCCAAGATTCGCTTACAAGAACTTGCATTTAAACAAAATAGCACTTTTACAGGCCATTTAAATGTCATTCTGAAAGAAGGCTTGAATCAATCACACACGACATACTCCGGCGCCCTCCTCTTTCCAAGAGTTATTAACCTTTACCACCATGCTATATGTGTGTGCATATATATATATATATATATATTCAAACAATAACTATGCTATAGGAGTGTGCATATATATATATTCAAGCAATGCTATGCCCTTTTAAGTTTCAACATAGAGTTGAACAATCTTAATCCGACCAAATTTCTCCTCTACACATTTTCACAAACACCTTGTGTGCATCAACATTCAAACAAGTTCATCAACTTCTTAATCTTTAAATCTCTTGTCTAACGATTTCCAAACACCCATGTATAGAATTACTATGCTTTCCTAATTAAAAAAAGGAGTTATCATCCTTTACAAATTTAATTCATCACCAAGAATCAGTTCAAACCCAAGAAAACAGAACCTAAATCAATCTTCCTATTACAACAACCAAAACAATTAGAACAAAATTTCCTATCCTGATAAGCATCTAAAACTTCAACTTCAGTTTGTCTAAACTTTCCTCTTCTCTCCTACATCACGCACAGGCCACTCAACAACACCAGGAAAATAAACACACGGCAGCTACACAGAAGCAAGGAAGGAGAAAAGTTTTCGAACATACCGACACAAACAGAGCACTGAAGAACAGAGTTGGAGGAGGCAAGGTTGGTGTGTGCTGAAGAATATAAAGAGGATGAAGGTGCCTCACGCACACCCACGAGACGACGTCGTTTGAAGCAGCAGAAGAAGAAGCATGGCTGACCAAAAAAGGAGAAAACCCCAAGACCGCTGTTGAGCGGGCAGCTTCTGGTTCCTCAAATAATGGACTGACGTGAAATATCTTTTTAACACCTTTTCTATACATAACCACTAACCAGCTCCCAAATTCTGTTCTCTTTTTTTCTTACATACCAAAAAAAAAAATTCGGTAGCGACTCTATTATCATTTGATTTTCCAAATTTAAACATTCAAAATTTTGGCACCACACACCTATTTGATTGTATGATGTATTTTTATTTTAAAATATAAACATGTTAAAGAATTAAAATATATGTAAGTATGTTTTGTCGGTGTTTAATTGCTCAGTCATTACTTAAAATTGTTAAAGCAACTTTTGGCTAAATGAGATAAACAATGATAACATTAAGGATTAAGACTATATTTTATAAATTTAAAAGACTAAATTGAAACGGGAAGAAAAATTAAAGGACCAAGTGTGCGCTTTAGCTTTTTAAATAATAAACTATTAAGAAAAATTATGATGATATTTGTGTACTTTGTAAAATTGATAACGAATAATGGGTCATCGATTTTTTAATTCTGAGATTCTTTAGATATGATGACTTATTCCCATCAAATGGTGGATGTTAAGATATAGGTTTTTTGGAATAGAAAAACAGAGGTAAACCAAGAAATGCTATAGGAATGTGATTTTACATAAACCATGAAATAATAATATTATGTTGTGATGAAAATATTTATAGATTAAGTGCAAGTAAATAGGTTAAATTTTGAAACAACACTCAACCACTGATTGAACCATATTTTTACATGATTAATTTGGGATTTTTAATGTATTTTCTAGGACATTATTACATGATTAAGCATTAATTTTGGTTATGAATGATTGTTTTGAATTAATGGTAATTAGGGGCAAAATGGTCAAAATTATTACTTATTTTGTACAATTGTTTCTTGAACTTTTGATGCTGCCTTATGCTTAATTTTGCATTGTAGGTATTAAAGAAGAAATTAAGGATTTTGGAAGTTCAAATTATTTGGCCAAGTGGAAAGAAAGAAAAAAATGAATGAGTTGGGCTGCTATTTTGGGCTTCCTGGAATTGAAAAAAAAAATAATAACAGGCCCAACTGGAATGGACACGAGAGTGATCTGAGATTTGAATATGGGAGGACCCGGTGGATATGGCTGCTGGACATGGAAGGACCCGAGAGTGATATTTCAAAGAGAGAGAACAGCACCGCAGGGGGAGGATGATCGAGCTTCATCATCAGCGAATCATCATCACCTGGACTTTCTTCTTCCGCCCTTCCCCTTTCTTATGTCACCGGCGGTGTAGCTTCTCTTCTCCTCCATTGCCACCGGCGACGTGTTAAACCAGACCAAAGTTGAGAGCTAAACACAGACCTGAGATCGGAGCTGAAAGCATCACAAAACAGAGGAGAAGGAGAGGAGGAGGATACTGCAATAATCACCACCTGTGTCTCCTCCTCAACACCACACCAACAGCCACAGACCCGAGCTAGGATTTAAAGAATCAGAGGACTCGAGGGCTGAAGAAAGCATTTTCAGTGTGAATAGCGCCGGGGGGAGAGAGCTAGAGACAGAGAGGGAGACCGAGCAACTGAGCTTCAATATCATCACTGACCAACCATATACACCGTTTCTTATTGATTCAATGAAACTATGTTATCTACATGTTATTGTTAGATAATATAATTAACTTGGATTGATAGAGTGTTGTGTTATCGCATTCATATAAAGAGGAAGCTAACTGCATTTATTCATTTTAATTGCACTCTAAGTGGTTCCTAATAGTACCTTAAGGGATAGTTACTAGCTGCATTCGCAGGAGTAATTATTAATTAAGAACAATAGACCCAAGTGATTGTTTGGGGTTTTATTTTCAAGACTTAGAGAAAATTAACTTCCACAATCTTTTTAAGCAAGGATTGTCACTTCTTCATTACCAAGAGCATTCTTCATTCATATTTTCCACTTCATACCATTCCTTTCACTCTTAATCATTCTCCATTTTTATAAAGAACATACCAAAAATATTATATTAGCTTTTAATTAACAATTGCATTTTCTTTTAATTATTAATTTTAAAAAAAATACAAAAATCATTTTCCCCTTGTTTTAATTGCATTTGCATGATAATTAGTTTACTTAGGTAGTTCAATAAAGGCTCCTCAAGTGAGACGACCCGAGTGCTGCATTTTACTGCAATTCTTGGATTAAAAATATTTTGCATTTTACCCCAAGACGAAAAGACATGGTCAAATCAATGGCGCCGTTGCCGAGGAGCTAAGTAGTTGGCTCCCTAGGTAATCTAATTATCAAATTCACTTTTGACAAGGGGTTTCTCTAGTGAAGCTTGTTAGTTTTGCATATTTTGTTATTTCTTTGCATATAGTTTAGGATTTTTTGCATTTAGGTAGCTTGCATAGCATTCATTGCATTTCTTGCCTTGATTTGACTTCATAGCTTTTGTGTGGTGTTGTTGCAGTCAATTTGAAATGATTTTGAGCTCACTTGTTTGAATTCACCATGTCTCCAAGTTGATTCATAGCATACTTGCATCTTTTGTCATTTTGAATTTTTTTTTCTTTTTCATTTGCATTTGTGTTCTCTTTGATTATTTTTCTTAGTTTTCATTGTTTTTAGTTAGATAGTTATCTTGTGATTCATTGGAAATTTATTGCATTGAATTCTCATGGCTTGGTTTAATGGTAATCAAGGTTTACCTTTTCAATCTTACTCTTCTATAGCAGATTCGACTGAAAGGAAAGAGTCAATCTCTGAAAGCATCCATGTTATTCAACAAACATTACAGCTTCTTCAAACTAATTTGGGATGTCAAAATAGTCCAATTGATCAAGAATGCCAAGGTCTATTCCACCCTTCATACCATGAACTCTACCAACAACCTTCATTTCAACCTCGTTACCCACCACACCCACCCTATAGATCATACCACGAACCTTCTCCTCTACCATATAACCCATATCATGAGCCCCATTCTAATCCTTCACCGTATAACGGCATGTCATATCATGAACCTTCTCCTTCATTCCATTCCACTTTCCAACCATTCCATCCACCTCATGAGCCTCTTTACCCACCATTTCAACCATCTTATGGACCTCATTCTCAACCATGAGTGCCTCTCCAAGAACCTTCAATTGGTGGAGTTATTGGAGAATTCCAAAAACCAATGACTCATACTATAAATGAGGAGTGGTCACACAAGGACACCTTTGTCAATTGCATGGCCTATATAATGAGATCAATGGAGCAAGGAGATAAAGAGCGTGCAAGATTGGCTAAGGACTTTGAGCGTCTCACTCAGCCGTCACAAGAAGCAGAGCGATAGAAGAAAGATGTTGAGCAGTTTGAGAAAAATATAGAGTTGCTTTCACAAAAGACTTCTAAGTGCAACACTCCACAAGAGACTCTTCCTCCATTGCCCACGTGTAATCCACCTATTCAAGTCAAGAAAGTCAAAAAGGTGCGATTTCAACTTCCAGAGGAGTCTTCCTTTCTTGTGGAGGAGGAACAAGGAGTCCAAGCTCAAGGGTCATATGCCACTTCACAAGTGGAAGATTTTGTACCTCCGTTGCCTATTCCTAAACATGTACAAGAAGTGAAATAAGTACAAAAGAACATTGAAGAGTCTCCCCTACCATCTGGTAATGATCCTATCCTTATAGAAGTAGACTCTCCTACTACCTTAACAAATGAAGCAATTAATGATTTGAGTGATGATGAGGTGAATGAGGAAATCATTGTTGAATCCCCTCAATTGTTTGAAAATGTAATTGCTCAACCCATTAGTTCAAGTAGTAGTGATTCGATTGTACTTGTTGAAGATTGGGCTTCTACTTCTTTGTGTGATGCTTCTATTGTTGAAAATGTTTCTCTTCATAGTACTAGGAATCATTGAGCTCAATTGGATGATATATCTTCATGTTCTTGTGCGGTAGATCACATATGTGTATATTGTTATCATGAAAAATGCTACTTACTTGTTGACTTTTGAAAGAAAGCATTTAATGAAATGGTTGATTCTACCGTTGATCTTAATACACCTCCTAGTACTATTGATGATGGCAAGCATAACAATTGTGAGAATATTGAAACTTGTGTGGATGCCACTGTGGTTGTTGTGATTGAGAAAGACAATAGCCTAAGAAATGATATTTCTCTTGATTCCAATGAATTGCATGCTAGTTTCATACGGAAAGATTCAAATATTTTAATTAATGATATGACAAATGAAAATGATTCTTTCTATATGATTCTTTCTTGTGATTTACCACCCAACATAGAAAAGGAAAATGATTCTTTTGAAACTTCAAAAGTTTTAGGTGGTAATGATCTGAACAATTCTCTTTCTTCTTCCACTCTTTTGCCTTCCACCTCTTGTGATTGCAATGATGATGTGGTGTACCCCAACACTAAGTTGGATTCCACACCTTCCACTTTGCAAAAAAAGAGGATTTTCCAAAATTGACCGATTGTCTTACTCCTACTGACGGGAGTACTGTTGATTTCCTTGGATGTGACAATTACTTAGAGAATTTGGAACTTAACATGCCTTTACTTCACTTGAAATCTCTCCATGTTTCTATTTTTGGATGGAATACTGCTCTTTGCTTGTCAACTATGCAGGCACATTCTTGGAAAGGTCATCGGAGGAGCCAACATCCACTATACATCCTTGGACCTCTTCCGATTGATCCTGAGCCACCTCCACCAATGAAATCCAATGCGGGAGAAGTTGTTTTTAAAGACAAATGATTGATTCTCATCAGGGATGAGAACTTCTCCTTCAAACGACTCAAGATTCTCTAACACAAGTTGTCTCTTTCATCACTTGTTTTCTTCCTGATTCCTATGATTCTTTGAGCTTAATTGTTGTGTGAGGAAATAGGTGTGGGGGAGGGACACAATCAAGTAGAAAAAGGTAGAAATGGTGTAGCTTAATAAGTAGAATAAGAACCCCCTTTGTATGCTCTGCATTTGTGGCCACTACCCTACTTAATTACTATTGTGCCTTGGATTTCAACTTGCTAAACATTCTCTTTCGAGTGTTTTTCCACATTGAGGACAATGTGTTGATTAAGTGTGGGGGAGGGAAATACATTTTAAATCCCATTATTTGGTTGTTTTCAAATAAAAAAATGTCATTAACTAGAAAAAATTTTCAAAAATATTTTTCAAGAATGACTCGCTTTGATGAATGTCCTAAGTGGTAAAGGGTCGCATTTGTCACTTTGGAAATGTGATTTGTGAGAAATTCTTTTAGTCTTCATGTAATCTAGATTTTAAATCCCATTATTTGGTTGTTTTCAAATGAAAAATGTCATTAACTAGAAAATTTTTTCACAAAAATTTTTCAAGAATGACTCGCTTTGATGTATGTCCTAAGTGGTAAAGTGTCGCATTTGTCACTTTGGAAATGTGATTTGTGAGAAATTCTTTGAGTCTTCATGTAATCTAGTGTTTTGGCAACTTTTGAAACCATGTTTTTCTTTGTAAATGAATGGGAAGAGAAATGAACCCACAATTAGAATTTTTGTTTACTTCTTGTTTTGAGAAAAGAAGTCTTCAATATCATTAGTGCTTTTAAGAGTTGAGCATTCTTATAATTGATTGCAATGTTTTGATTGATTATATTTGTAAGGTTGTCATTAGGAATAGTGAAGTAAATGCATTGTGGTTAACTTGCTATGCAATTGATTGTGTTGGATTGAGCATTAGGGAAAAACCTTGTTGGAAGGTTAATTGAGCCTTGAATTCTTTCCATGTGTGATGTTCACTTAGTTCTTCGATTGCTAGAACTTGTTTCTACTCTTTTTCAAAACGGCATTGGCATTAGTGTGATGGAAATGAAAGAGGCATTCATTCTAAACCCTTTCACCCAAACACAAACCCTCATTCATCTACCCTTTGTTTACCCCCTTTGAGCCATTCTTATGTTGTATGCATGTCATCTACTCATAATGTTCATAGTATTCTAAGATCAAAGTGGTTTACCAATGGGAAGTTGAACAATGTATATATTGAAATGCGATATATATAGAAAAGGAAAAGAAAGTTTAAAAAAAAGTTTGCATGAGGTGTGAAAAAAAAAGAGCAAGAGAGTATTAGAAATATATATATATATATATATATAAAGAGAGTAGATTTTGAAAAAACAAAAACAAAAGGGAATTGAAAAAGAAGAAAAAAAAAGAATGGAATTGAAAAGAAAAAATTCTTAAAGAAAATAGAAGTAGAAGAGAATTGGAAAAAAAAAAAGAGAAAAAGAAAAAGAAAGAATTGAATTGAAGGAAAAAAAAAGAAAAGCAAAAGAAATACAAAGAAGGCATTGGTTCTTGAACTTGAAAAAAAAAATTTGGCAAGAGGTTGTTTAGTCATTTAGTTGCTATGAACTTGCTCTTTAACTTTGACTTGCATATCAACAATCCTTTCTTTTAATTAATTCATTCCATTTTGTCTTCATCCATCATTTCAAGCCTTAAAGCCCTCTTGATTCATTACATTTATTGCTATTAGTAGTGGAGATGTTAGAGTTGTTACAAGCCTATGGTAAGGTGTTAATTAAGTAAACTAGAGTGAAATTATCCCAATGAGGTGAGATGAGTTAAACACTAATACCTTGAGAGTCTCTTGTGCTTCATTCTAATTTTGGATTGTGTGGTTAGCTAATTTCTTTGCATTGCTTGACTATGACAAGTGTTGACTTGAGAAATTTGATTAACTGATCTATTGCTTTCTAATTATGAAATTGCTTGTCTTTCAGTTGCATTGATAATTGAAATTTAGAAAATTGTGCTTAATTGCCTTTGTTCAGGAGTACAAAGGTCTAAGTGTGGGGAAGTTGATTGAACCATATTTTTACATGATTTTCCATGATTAATTTAAGATTTTTAATGTATTTTCTGGGACATTATTGCATGATTAAGCATTAATTTTGGTTATGAACGATTGTTTTGAATTAATGGTAATTAGGGGCAAAATGGTCAAAATTATTAATTATTTTGTACAATTGTTTCTTGAACTTTTGATGATACCTTATGCTTAATTTTGCATTGTAGGTATTAAAGAAGAAATTAAGGATTTTGGAGGTTCAAATTATTGGGCTAAGTCGAAAGAAAGAAAAAAATGAATGAGTTGGGCTGCTATTTTGGGCTTCATGGAATTGAATATATATATATATATATATATATATATATATATATATATATATATATATATATATATATATATAATAATAATAGGCCCAACTGGAGTGGACCTGAGAGTGATCTGAGATTTGGATATGGGAGGACCCGGTGGATATGGCTGCTGGACATGGAAGGACCCAAGAGTGATATTTCATAGAGAGAGAATAGCGCCGCAGGGGGAGGATGATCGAGCTTCATCATCAGCGAATCATCATCACCTAGACTTTCTTCTTCCGCCCTTCCCCTTTCTTGTGTCGACGGCGGCGCAGCTTCTCTTCTCCTCCATTGCCGCCGGCGACGTGTTAAACCAAACCAGAGTTGAGAGCTAAACACAAACCTGAGATTGGAGCTGAAAGCATCACAGAACGGAGGCGAAGGAGAGGAGGAGGAGACTGCAATAATCACCACCTGTGTCTCCTCCTCAACACCACACCGACAGCCACAGACCCAAGCTGGGATTTAAAGAAGCAGAGGACTCGAGAGCTAAAGAAAGCATTTTCAGTGGGAATAGCACCGCGGGGAGAGAGCTAGAGACAGAAAGGGAGACCGAGCAACTGAGCTTCAATATCATCACTGACCAACCATCTCCACCGTCCTCTGTTAAGCTTCAACCTCCATTTCTGATGACCTAGTTGCCTGAACCACCACAGACCGAGACAAGTTGCAAAAAATAGAGGGGAGGCCGTGGAGCTTCTAGACCAGTCCACCGACCTTCCTTTGTTTCTCTTTCCATCTTCCATCACCACAGTCCATTTCCTCTGCTTCTCTTCTCCACTCTATTGCCATCTCTCTATCACTCTACTCTTTTCTTACCACCATGGCTGTTTTCACCACCATTTCTTCCTTCCCTTTCTCTCTCACCCACCGTTGACTATCTTCTATTTTTTTCAACACTACAACCATCTACTTCGCCCATACCCCACAGTTGGCCACTTTCATTATCTCACAAATTAAAAAAATAGACCCATTCTCTATTCCTATTCGGTCCTTCAATTTCAATGGGATTTTGTGGGTATTTTGAAGAAGCTGTGATCAGTATGAACCTCCGATGAGTGGCTAACATTCCAATTCTAGGTGATGAGGAAATATGACTGAGCTCAATGAAATACATAGGGGAGTTCTTCTGTTATCATTCCATTAGTCTAGAATTACATGTTTGGATTGCCTAGTTTTAGGAATTTTTATATATGTGATTCTGGAACTGAGATTGATGTTAATTGTCTTTGTTGGTTTGATATTTGTGATTGGATTGGATTTTTGTGGCTTGTTGGATTTTCATATATACAGTTCCTTATTGATTCAATGAAATTATGTTATCTACGTGTTATTGTTAGATAATATAATTAACTTGGATTAGTAGAGTGTCGTGTTATAGCATTCACATAAAGAGGAAGCTAGCTGCATTTATTCATTTTAATTGCACTCTAAGTGGTTCCTAATAGTGCCTTAAGGGATAGTTACTAGCTGCGTTGCAGGAGTAATTATTAATTAAGAACACTAGACCCGAGCGATCGTTTGGGGTTTTATTTTCAAGATTTAGAGAAAATTAACTTCCACAATCTTTTTTAGCGAGGTTTGTCACTTCTTCATTGCCAAGAGCATTCTTCATTCATATTTTCCACTTCATACCATTCCATTCACTCTTAATCATTCTCCATTTTTATAAAGAACATACCAAAAATATTAGATTAGCTTTTAATTAACAATCGCATTTTCTTTTAATTATTAATTTGAAAAAAAAATCAAAAAATCATTTTCCCCTTGTTTTAATTGCATTTGCATGATAATTAGTTTACTTAGGTAGTTCAATAACGGCTCCTCAAGTGAGACGACCCGAGTGTTGCATTGTACTACAATTTTTGGATTAAAAATATTTTGCATTTGACCCCAAGGCGAAAAGACACGGTTAAATCAACCACTAATTTTAATTTTACAGAGTTGAGTATAAAAGACAAACACGACTTTGATGTAGTACCTTTAGTGCCTTTTGATATTGTCAATGATTAGGGCATTTTATTGTTCGTTTTGGGATCCACAATTAAAGATTAAGTAAAAATTACGTATAGGTAAACTTATGATCATTCTCTCTTTTTAAGGAGCTTTTATTGATTCTTAGGTAATTTAAATGCCATGCAAATATAATGAAAATAAAAGGAGATTGGTTTTGGGTTTTATTGAAAATAGGTAAATGCAAAATTTAATTAAAATCCTAAAGATACTATTTTTGGTATTTTTGAAAAATAATGAAAGAATGCTTTGGATTAAAAGGGTTATATGATGAAATGGGTCTTGGTAGTAAAGTTAGAGACCTTCCTAAATTCTTATAATATTTTGGGAGTTAATTTTGCATTAAGTTAAATTGAAAACCCTCAGCAATCCCATCAGGTCCAATCTACCAAATTAAAGACTAATGCTACAATCGCAATCATAGTCATATCTTAGATAAATTGTTAAAAATCATTTGATGTGTATTTTAAAATTAGTTTAATGCACTTACTTCCTCTTAAATGAAAGCACAATCATGACACTCAATATAAACTAAGTCAATTACAAACCATAGTGATCATATACAATGCATAATCTCATTAAAACACAAGGAAATAAGTTCAACACATAATCCAAGAGCATCAAAGCAAAATTCAATACAAATGTTAACCAATAAGGACAAATGAACACTCATCCAAGTTTCACAAACATATAACAATATAAAAAATCCAAACAGAAGATAATACGTTAATTGAGCTAATAGAAAACTAATGAAGTTCTCTTTGTAACATATTGAAGTTCTAACCACTTTCTCTATCACCATCACTATAAATTAGCCACTAATAATCTTAATTGCACCCACAACTTGCTCAAAGCTCCAAAAATCCATGGGAAACAAGTAAAATGGCGAATTAGAAGAGAAAGAAAAGAGAAAAGGGTTTGTCGGCTTAGTGAGAAAACAGAGGCAATAGAAGGAGACGGTGATGAAAGGAAGACTGACGTGATGACGATGGACAAGGAAGTCAACGGTGGTTTGGAATGTTGAAAAAGATCTGATGGTGGTAAGGCATGGCAAAATTGTGTCCTGAGATAATTTTTGAATCATTAGGTCCAAAAACTCCTATTTATCAAAACTAGACAGTGTATTTTGGCAACAATTTTCCTTTTTTCTGGGTAATAATAGAAAAATAATATCTCTTAAAATATACATATAGACATTACGAACTATGATTCATTTTAAAGGTCTAGATGTGTACTATATCACTACCAAATTTCTTAACCCAGTTAAAACATTTGCCCTGTCAAATCGCTCTCTTAAGATTATGGCTCATCAATAAAATAGTAGCTAACTAACATTATCTATTTCATTTATTTTAGCTATAATATAGTACTTACCTTGTCTTTTGCTTGTCTCTCATGATCCTCCTTATGGGGGATAGATACACACCAAAATATATAATTATCTTACGAAAACCTTAAATAAAAATACACAACAACCATTAATCAAAATCAATTTTAATATCATAAATATCAAAACAAGCTTCTCAAGAGCTTCCACTTTCAAGCTTCCTCCACTAGCTTGCTTTACCTTCAGGAGTACTTTCCCCTACTGTTGGTACATGGGAGAGAAAGCACTCAGATTTCAGGGAATCTCAATAGTAAAACATTAACTTCAACATCATGCACAATGAAAATAAATTAAGCATTTAAGTAGCCAATGCAATAACAAAACCTTATAGGTACATACACATGGCTATGGCACATACTCAAGCAAGGGTATTACATGTTCAAAGGCTTAGTTATAGCATACATGGCAAATAGACGTGCAAGCAACCAAGCACAAATTTTATAAAAGTAACTTTCACTACCTTTTTCTTCTTTCTTCTTCCAAGTCGTTAGATTCTATGTTTTATGTTTTGATGATAACAAAACTTAGAAAGGTTTTGTATAGGATTTGAATGATGAAGAAAGTATTTTGAACAAGAAAATATTTTTGTCTTGCAAATCTATTAAATCACTCAAGTGAGAAGAATTCATCACTGCAAGTGATCACTAAAGTTGAAAAACATATCACTAAAGTGACCACTCGAGTGATGTGATAAAGCCTAGATAAATCATCATGGTGATCTTCTAGTGAAATAGTTTTACAAAAAAAAAAACCTTTGAGTAACCACTCTAGTATTATGTTAAAATCCATCACCAACAAATCAACATAATGATTCATCCAGTGATAGTGCTAAAAAATTTTAAAGGGAAAATCACTTGACTCACTTGAGTGACCACTGGAGGGTGGGTTAAAAATCATCACTAGCACATCACTTAAGTGATTTGTTCTAGTAATGCTGCTTTGAAGTACTTTAAAGAAAAAGTCACTTGAGTGATGACTTGAGATCACTCTAGTGATTAGACAAAGCATCACTAGCACAACACTAGTGATTCTGGAAATGTTTTGAAATCAAAAAATTTTCTAATTATAAGATCACTTGAGTGACCACTTGAGCAAAGAGTTAAAACAACATCACTAGCAGAACACTCCAGTGATGTGATCAAGTGATATGCTTTTCTAAAATCATAGGAAACATGATCACTCAAGCGAACACTCGAGTGACCATAGAATCCTTCATCACTAGCTGATCACTCAAATGATGCACCAAGTGACTTGAAATAGATCATCTGAGTGATCCCATTTTATGCATCACTAGCATATTACTCTAGTGATCTACCTAGTGCTCCGAAATATTTTCAAAATTGTTAAGAGAGGATCACTCAAGTTATCACTCGAGTAATGCTTTATTAGAAAACAGAGCAACGCTTCGAAACTTCTTAAATCACTGAAATGATTATGAAATTTGTTCTTTTTGCTTATAATAATTCTAATTGTTTACTATAAAAGAACTTAAGTGTTTTTCAAGTGATCAATTAAAGATTAATTCACAAACTAGAAAAAGAACTTTTTGTGTCAGAAGTATTAAATAAGAAGGACATTCATATGTTGGATATTCTCTTTGCTCCAACGGCTAATTTCTTAGACACAACAAATGTCCAAAGACTTCAACGGATATATATCAAAGACCAAGGAAACTCTAATAGATACATTAAACAAGGCAATGGTCATTAATATACTCTACCTATAAATAGCTAGCTAGAGCATTGAAGATGAAGCAACGAACTTTTGTGAAAATTTTTCGTTACATTCATTGCAAAATCTTAAAGCTCTTAAATTCGAGTTTGTACTTCAATGATCATATATCTACTCTTGTGAGAGACATTTATTGATTCATTTATTATATGAGAGACTCAAGATTGTGGAATCTTGAGTGCACATTAAATTGCAAAGTGTAAGGGGGAGCGATTGTTCTTGAAAAGAACTAGCTTGTATTAAGGCACTAAGGCCTGGCAAATATTAGAGAATAGTGAAAATCTCATAAGGTTTCGAAGGACTGGACGTAGGTCAAATGGTTTAGACCGAACCAATATAAACCTCGTGTGCTTACCCTTGGTGCCACTCTTCAACTCTATTTTATTGAAATTTGCATTAAATTCTAAATTTTTAATTATCACCCAATTCAACCCCCCTCTTGGGTTAAAGTCTTTGAAGATAGGCGTTGTAAGTTTTGTGCCTTGGTCACATCTTCAAAATATAATACAAGGATTGCAATATAGAGTATAATCCCATATCGTCTCTCGAAGAGCCTTTTATTAATTACCTAGAAACTAAGTGTGATGATTGACATAAAATAATAAAAAGGGAAAATTTGATCTTTTGAAACTACAACTATATGAAAATAATAAAACTCCTAAATTATAATGTTTTTGATATTTTTAGATATGATAGAATGGAAATAGGAATGTATGAAATGAATATCTTGAAAATGGTTTGCAAGGGCAATCATAGTTCATGCAATGATAATGAGAGTTCAATTTACTAGTTTAGTCGAAAATACCCAGAAGACCCTTTGAGTTAGCTTAAGTTAAATGGGTTAAACACTTCCACACCAGGTAAGGTTTAACCCCTTTAACCGAAACTTAATACAAGACACTAGCCATTGCAACCAAAGTTCCTCAAAATACTAAACCTCAAACATAGTTTAGTCTAGTGCATTAATCAACGATTATTTCTAAACTTAGAAAATAATCACTTCTTAAAGCACTATTAAAAACCACTTTTAATGCAATTTATAAAATCACTAAGTTTTCTAAAATACCAAACCCTATCAATCGATGAGTTTAGTACCAAACAAGAGGAACCTCTACTCTAGAAATGCTATTAAGCACTCTTAGTGTGTGATTTAAATTAATTAATGTAATTGGTCCAATGCAACTCCAAAATCAACTCAATATCTAAACAATATCATGTAAGACAATAGAGAATGAATGGAATTACACTTAAACATATATGCAACCACATATATTGATGAGCACAAAGTTCAACACCAACCAATTCAAATAACAAATTAATTCAAACTAAGTACATAACCAAGTAACAAAAGTCTAACAATATCAATACAATCTCTAATACAAAAAATCATAATTACAAAGCTAAACAAATAGATTAAAATATAAAACTCCCCTTAGAACTCAAGCCCTTAGCTTCCATCCTGATGCGATCCAGAATCAACAAGTTGTCCCTTCAAATTCAAGTGACAACTCTTCAGTTTCAAATTATCATTTTCAAATTCCAGCTGAACAAATCATGAGAGCACAAGCTAAATTATTCAAGGAAGCATTGATTGAGATGATTGAAGAAGTGTTGTAAATCAAATGGCAATGGATCAATAAATCTGATTTACAAAACAAAGATGCTGAAAACGTCACTAAGTTCATTTGTGCTAAATACGGAGTTGTTAATCAAGTTTTGGTCTTGGAAACTTCAAAATAAAGAGCTTGGACCTAGTACTACACATGGGAGGACTCATTTGGGCCTAAATAAGCACATTTTGAGCCTTAATTTGCTTACTACATCTTCTTGAAGTTAGGTGTGCGAAAATCAACAAGGAGTTGGTGGCAGATTTGACTTTTGTTTTCTTTAGCATGTTGTATTTGATTTTTCAACTTTCTTCTAGATTGTATTAGACTTTTAGATTTCCTAGCACATGGTTTTACAATTTTTATTGGCTGTTTTCAAAATTGCACTTATTGCAATTAGGTCATATTTTCCTATAAATACTTGGTGCTTTTTTATTTGTAGGACACAATTCAGATTTGAATCAAAAATGAAAGTTTCACTTCTGCACTTTGTTTCTTGATAGTGGATTCTCTCTAGGGTTCTTTTTAGAACTAACAAACTTATCAAGGCTTGATCAACCTTGTGGCGTTTTCCAACACTTCAGGTCCTTGTTCTTTCGTGTTCAAGGGTTCAAGTGGATCGTCGATATGTGTTTAGCTTTCTTGGGGTGTGTATATTTCAGAATTGGTTGTGGGTTCGTGGGATCTTCCCTTGTGAGTTCGCACCATCTAACTTCAAGAAGATGTAATAAGCAAATTAAGGCTCAAAATGTGCTTATTTATGCCCAAATGAGTCCTCCCATGTGTAGTACTAGGTCCAAGCTCTTTGTTTTGAAGTTTCCAAGCCCAAAACTTGATTAACAACTCCGTATTTAGCACAAATGAACTTAGTGACGTTTTCAGCATCTTTGTTTTGTAAATTAGATTTATTGATCCACTTGCCATTTGATTTACAACAACTTCTTCAATCAGCTCAATCAATGCTTCCTTGAATATTTTAGCTTGTGCTCTCATGATTTGTTCAGTTGGAATTTGAAAATGATAATTTGAAACTGAAGAGTTGTCACTTGAATTTGAAGGGACAACTTATTGATTCTGGATCGCATCACATCCTCAAGAGAATGATACTCTAGACACTGCCACTCATCAATTCAGCTTCACCACATACTTCCAAAGTTCCTGACATTGAAGACTATTAATTAAACTGACAAATTAACACTTAATTAATAAAAACTAGTGGCTGAATATAAACACCAAAATCAGGGAAAGCACAGCCTGGAATAATAGAATGTGTGAGAGGAAGAGGCTCGCCGGAAATGATAGATGATGAAGGCAGAGTGAAGTAGAACCACAACGGCGGTGATGAACTAGAGGTGAACGTTGGAAAGAACTTGAAGCTTTCGGCAGTTTCTACAACTCCCAGCCCCTCGAATCCCGACTCTCAGCTCTCTTCTATTCTCTCTTCCGACGGCCTATGGTGGTGGACGGTGGTAGAGGGACGACGATGATGGTAGGTGATGATGGTGTAGGTAAGGTGAAGGTGTATGGTGATGGTTGAAGTGAGATCGAACTCTTCCTTGCGGCAACTCCCTTCATTCCACTCTTCCCAATTTTCACTCTCAACTCTTCTTCCCCAACTCACCACTCGCAGCAACTGTGCTCTAGGATGGTAGACTCACCTATGAGAGAGGAAGACGAAGGTGACGAAGATCAAAGGAGGAAGATCTAGAGGTAGTGTGTTGCGGCAGTGATCTCTGAAATCGTGGAATGAAGCTCTCTCCAAAATGAATCTGAAACTCGCCCTAAATGAGTTATGTCAAAACGCTGGAGTTTTGATGGGACCAGATTGTTATTTTCCAAATTCGAGGTACTAAATTGTCCTTTCTGAAATTCAAGCCCCAAATTGCCATTTTCAAATTTAATCCAAAATTTTCAAGTATTTACAATTGAACCAATATCCAATCCTCTCAAAAATGAATGATTAAGAGTATTACAATTATTTTGACAACTTTACACTTTTTAGTCTTAATTTAATATATTTACTCTTAATCTCAATTTACTCAAGAAAGGCATTTTAGGCTCAATTATTATGACAAAATCCCCAATTAAAATATAAAAATATATAATTAACATAGGGATTTGTCAGTCTTGTTCTAACACAGGTATTAAATCCTATAATTGACATAGAGGCAGATCAATACTTAGCCTAATTAACCTATGATACATTACCATTGCATAATAAATCTCTCCCAATCCCAAATTCTCATTTAGCTCTCCAACATGTTTCTTTTTCCTTAATTCTTCATTTAGCCCCACTAACGTCATCAATTTAAAACTTATAGCATTCCTTATCATTCAAAAATACCTCATTTTCTAATACGAAAATTCTCCAGATTTATAAACAATACTAGCATCATCATTTCAATGTCTCTAAGCATAAAATAACTATATAGGACTGTTACTTAACATTTATAGACATTGAACAAAACCTTAAATCAATTTCTCAACCCCTACTTCACTCTTTATGCTTGAGCATAAATATAAGTGTCTTTCATGTTTATTAGCACTTTACACTTATAAGCATCCAACAAGCCTCTAAATGATTATTTAATATGAAAAAATATGAAAAAGTGCCAAAACAGTGGGTTATCAACACTTTAAAAGCTTCACATTCTTTAAATCATTACATCATAACGTATATATATGTGTGTGTGTATCTCTTCTCAAGACAAACTTTAAGAGCCTAAGGTACTGGTTTAATATGGAAAAGTGTAGTTTAGTACATTATAACAAATTCTCCAGCATCAACCATCCTATTGCTTACGTTATAATTACTTTCATAATCATATAAACATCCCCATACCTTTCATTATAAGTTTTGTAGTAGCCATGGGTCTAATCAAAAGAAAATTTACAGATTTAAGAATCTCATTCATGCTGTGAGGATTCCACACACATAAGCTCATATTTTTCCATAAACCTCCCTTTACACGACATAGTGTTTATCTTTTTCATTTAGTTAAAGAACCCGATGTTGTACTCGTTATAGCAGAGGATGTGGATTCAAAAATTACTTCCAATCTCAGCACTATCAACATGCAATACTAATGTCAAAATCTATTAAGCAATTTTACTTCCTTTATTAGTATCTTAATACTTTGAAACACCTGTTGAACATTTGGGGGCATCAAAATAGTGGTTTTATTCAGTTTCTCTCCCAAAATACAGCTTCAATAAACTTCAAACACATCATATAGGCACATAACTCTTATATAACTTGTTTATCTTAGCATCTAAGCATTTCTACGAGGTTTCCGTAAGAAAATCAAACAAAATTCCTCTGGACTATCATAACATATTTGAACTCATCACCTTAAAGCAATATTCAACATGCACAAGTGGAAATTACTACCACAAGCTCTATTCTAACATCTACGCGTGATTTCCACGGCTTAAATCTTCTGTTCCTTATTTCCTCTCTCTAGAATCAGATTTTCCACCCCCCAATCACTTTGAAATCACCCATCAAATAGACAAACTGAGGGTAGAGTAATGGTTTGGGGACTTACCTTAGTCCGATATCAAACTTGCATGTCCAAATGGCACCTCCTTCAAGCTCTTCGGTCTTTTTCATCTTCTCTCATAGCTCTCCACACTCTATCACTCTGTTTCTGTCGTGCAAGGGCAGAATGAAACAGTATAGTCATTTGGGGTTTAAGAGAAGGAAGAGTGAGTTTGTTTTTAAATTCCTTGGACCTCTTACAACAAGGCTTATCACATAAGCTTGCTTTTCTTTTCTTTTTGTTTTTTTTTCGACATAAAATTGGAATTCATTAATCCATCATAAGATTAATACAAGAGGCAACTCCAAAGGAGACCCATCAAAAGATCCATCATCCTCCACCGCCTACAACAAGATCAGGTGGCGGGTGATCTAAGATGACAAAATTTTCTCCACTATTGTGAGCTAATCTAGCTAAAAAATCTGCTTGAACATTCTGATCTCTAGAGAAATGGCTAATAAGGACACATCATTCCCTAGATAACCAAAATCTAGCCTCCTCGATGACCTCCTTAAAGGGGTGGTGGTCCTCGCAACCCCTCATGAGTAGGTGCATAGCTTCAATACAATCAGTAAAAAGACTAATATTCTTTAGATTTCTATTCCAACAGATTTGAAGTCCCTGGATGATTGCGATGATCTCAGCAACTACCGGAGGAACTTGCGTGAGTTTGCACATGTATCCACATATCCAGTCTCTATTTTCCCCTCTAATGACTCCAGCACTAGCACTTTGCCCCGAGTGAAGAACAAAACCATCTGCTTCAAGTGTGTGAAATCCTGGCCTACTAATTCTTTGGCCTCCCCTTCCATTTACAACGTGATTATAAAAGTTACAATGAGCAGCTAAATCCATATCCTAGCTTGCCCGAAAAAAGCTAGAGTTGGCATTCAGATAGTCTAAGCTTGCTTTTCTCAATAAGCTATTGGGCCTTTTTTTAAATAAAAATCTTATGCTTATTTTCTTTATCAGATGGCATGCCTTGGGCTCCACAAATTGGGCTTAACCATGGCTCAATCCCATTCTTGAGCTTGGGGTGGTGAAATTACCATTTCACCCCTTCTTTATCTATGCTGAATTATTAAATAAATTCTAAAAATTAATCCTTAATACTTTATAAGGATTTTTTTTTCTTCATTTAGCTTCTTTATCCCATAAAATAATTTTTGTGAAATTTCCAACTTTAAAAGTTAACTCTAACTATTTTTCTTGAATTTTTGAGAAAATAATCTTTAATTCTCTAAAATTGGCTTTAAAATCACTTGGGCCATTTTTGGGGACTAAATCTCTTCAAAATTTTTAAAAATTCTCAAAAAAAACATTTCATACTATTTTATCAATTTTGTAGGCCCTTAAATTGTTTTGATAATTATCTTAATTAATCATTTTTCTTATGACATACTTACGATGTTTGGCTCAATTAGGCTTACAAGTCTACTTAATTCAAACTTATTATTGAGCTTCTAGGCCCAAAGTTTGAGATGTGGCACAATGTAAATTATATAATTATAAATTCATATCAATAAGATCCATATGTAGGTAAAGATATTAGCAAAGCATGAAGTTATCTTAAATTGATGAATCTAAAAGGCATTTTTATTTTCTAATACCTCTGAGCTACTTAGAAAATACAATGACATTCTATTTCACCCTAATTAAATATGCAATTATAATTATCTATCAGTGGGTAAAGATTAATTATGACCATATATTTAATTACAATTGATATTTTATAATGCCATATGTGATTATAAATGTGCATGCAACAAAATTGAGGATGTTGTGGCTACTCCCCAGGAAACAACTACGCCAACCACAAATATCTTGTGCACTTAAAACACAAATATGCACCAAATAACCTAATGATAATTTAAACAATTAATTTAATCAACAAGAGTGACTAAATGTCACACCCTTACTTATTTCGACTTGCAGCGGAATATTAATACATGGTTCGTGAAGAATAGACGTTGTTGGCTTTGTGTCTTGGTAACTTTCTTCAAAATTAAATCAAGGATTGCAATATATGGTGCAATCTTGGATCGTCTCTCGAAGAGCCTTTTATTAATTACCTAGAAACTAAGTATGATGATTGGCATAAAACAAGTTAAAAATGATTTTTTAGCTTTTTATATAACCACTAAATTGCAATTAAACTAAAATGCTTTAAAACTAATATTTTTGGATTTTTGGAACAAAAGTGAAATGGAATGAAGATTGGTTTTGAAATGTATGATAAAACCTCTTACAACAATGAATTTTATCAATCCTTGATGCTTCTAAGAGATTATGAAATCAGCCACTAATACCTATTGAACCAGCCTCAAAAAGTAGCATAATCACTGTCTGAATTAATTGCCCAGCCATAAAAATCCACCAATTAACTTGATAGATTAACAATGGATATAAGCAAATCAGTAATTGCTAATGGAAACACAGAACAGGGAAACCACGGTTATGACAGTATGAAACCAGAGAGAAGAAATGAAATATGCTTGCGATTAAATTGATTGAAGATAGTCAATGAAGGGATTAGGTGGTGTGGTGTTAATTGATGGTAGCTCTTCCTTCAACTCCCTAACGACAGCTCAAAACTCGTGGCACTCTGTTTCTCTGCCATTCCTTCGCTGCATCTCGAACTTGACAATGGCGAGACGACAATGATGGTGGATGCGAGGTGAAGGACGGTGATGAGGGAAAGAGCCGATGATGATGCTGAAATGATGACGACGGCAGTGTGACACGAATCCCAGCTTAGTGCTGCTCCCTGAAGCCCGACTCTTAGCTCTATTGGCGGTTGTGATGAACTGTGGAGAATGGTCACCAGAAATGGAAGGTTATGGTGCTTGAGGGAGGGCCGGCGACGGTGAGGAACTAGAGGTGGACTGTGGTGATGGCCCTCCCTCTACTCTCAAGCTCTCCGCTCCTTGCTCTCAGCTTCTCTGGTTCGGCCGTCAGCTCTCTGCAACTTAATTCCCCATTTAATTCAGGATCTGACCTAGCCCTAATGAGTAAAACGCTGTGTTTTAAAATGGGACTGAACTATCATTTTCTAAATTCGATGGACTAAAGTGTCATCTTTTAAATTTGCTTCCTAAACTAACATTTTCAATCTTAATCCAATTTTTCAAGCCATTTATAGTTAAAAAACAATTAAACCAACATCAAATATTCTCAAAAATCAATGATTAAGAGTATTACAATTATTTTGACAATTTTGCCCTTTTAAGTCCTAATTTAATATATTTACTCTTAATCTCAATTAAGCACAAATAAGGCATTTTAAGCTTAATTATCATGACAAAATTGCTAAATAAAATATGAAAATATATAGTAAAATAGGGATTTGTGAGTTCAGTGGACAACACAAGAATAACATAATAATACTGATAATAAGTGCATGATTACATAAATTTCCCCCATAGGGGTTCATATTTGATAATTATAATTAATGTAGCCGCGCAGGGCTACTTGGGTGTCTAAACCTGACTAAGTGAGGCGGAGACACCTTTCCCATTTTGTTCCACCACTGCAAACCTCTTATACAGTTCTCTTCTTTATCTCATCATATCTTATGTCTTCTCCTATCTGAATTGTTGGTAGGGGAGGGTGAGATTCGAGAGAATCTCAGTAGGAAAAAGTTCCAATATGCATGCAAAATATGTGCTTAATGCATGACATGCTTGCATTACATAAACTCATACTAACACTATGACATATCTGCGTGCTTAATGTTTCAAACAACAAAATTATGGCCATAGCAAAAATAGAAATAGAGCTTCAATCATTCATATATGTATCACATAATCAAACAAAGCAATAACATGCATCAATACACCAGCAAAAATATCAAATACACTCATGAGAGATAAGTTCCTTACCTTAATCTTTTTTTGCTTTAAAATGTACGCCTCGTAAAACAAGTCGTAGCCTGACTCTCCACTCGGTCTTACAATTCCAAATGTATCATTAAGATACTTCCATAGTGTTTATGGTGGTTATATGGGTTTATTATGAAAATTTACCAAAAATGCCATCAGGGACCTGGGCCGGCCTCGCCATACCCGGTTCGACTATACTTTTCCCAAATTTTCAACCCAAGCTATTCTGCCAGATTTTCGTCCAAAGAATCCATTTTTGACCTCGGTTTTCTCAAATTCCAGCCCCAATTATGAATTTACCCCTGGCAGGCCCTATGCGTGGGTTTTAAGGCTAATTTTATCATTTCACTTTCTAAGACTTTTCTCACTTTGCACCCAACATGAACCCTACATAATTTTCCATTATAAACACAATAAAATCATCAAAAACACCAAAATCTAGTCTAAACACAGCCCAAAACAGATCTGGATAAAATTCCATACAAATTGGAGAAAATGGAGTTTTATGATTTCAATCCATAAAACACCTTCTTATCGCCTTTAATCACTTGTGTAACCACTTAATCACACTTCCCACATGATTAATCCAAATTTGGGCAGCACCTCCCTTTAGGGTTTGTGTTCCCAAAATCAAAAACCAAGCAACAACAAGCCACAACCAACAACAACCACCAACAAGAATCAACAAGAGGAGCAAGGTTTGTGGTTTACCTTTCCTTTTTCTTCTTTCTCTCAAAATTTCGCCATCTTCTTTCCCTCTTTCTCTTGAGTTTTCTTCTTACTTTACATGACTTCAAGAAGGATATGAAGATTAGAGAGAGTCTATAAGATATTGAAGGCAAAAACAAGCAATTACCACTTCTACTTATCAAATTCTTACCTCTTGGTTCTTCCTCCTCCTTCGTTATTCTCTATTTTCTCTTGCTCTCCCCTCTCTCTTCTTTGTGATGTTGGGACGTGAGAATGAAGTAAGGAGGATGAGAAAAATATGAAGCAAGCTTCATAAATATCTCATATTTTTTCCGTATTATTTTATCCAAAAATGTTGACTTTTATGACACCTTTAATGCTTGGCTTTATCTATATAAGATTGGCGTCATAAATCTCCATTTGATATTGAACTAATTCCCTTCCCCTAATCAGCCCAGGTTCACACATAATGGGTCCAAGCTAAAGCAATTGGTCTTTCTCCATAATTACAACTTTACCATAACAATTTTTATTCAATTTTAGGATTTCTGGCAGATTTTCTGTCCAAACTTTAAAAAATTATAACTAAATTTGTAGACATCATTTCAGAGTGATTCTGAAGGTTATATAACCCTTATTGAGTTTAGTTTCAAGGAAAAATATAGCCTTTTACTAGTTGGAAGCATATCATTCCTAGATTTTTAATCTTTGGAAGCTGTTCCAGAGAATAGACAGCTTTTATGGACTAACTTAAAAAATTCATAACTTTCTGTATATAGCTTCAAAAATTACCCATGACTTATCAAATTAAAGCTTAGGATGTCTACTTTCATCTTGTAAAATTTCATAATTTTTATCATCATTTGTTCTTCCAAAACCTCATGACAAACTCACTATGTCATAGGAAATTTCACTGGAAGCATAATCACTTTCCTCAAAATTCACCATTTTATTTTCTTAATACCCCAAAGATATAAGAAACATTAGGGAATAAGTTTGGGGCACTTGCTAATCAAGGCTTAGTAGTCCACTTAATTTAAGCTTATTCTCAAGCCTCCAATCGCAAAATTCGATGTATTACACTAATTAACTGAAATTTTCCCACTTTGATTAAATTAATTAATTATTGATTGGAGTTGATGTTTTAAAAATCCATAAGCAAATGTTTATACATGCAACATTGAGGTTGCTGTAGCTACTTCTCAAGGCGCATGCTAATCACAAATATCAATAATGTGCATTTAAATTCTAAATATGCGCAAATCTTTAATGAGAATTTAATTGGTTAATTTGATCAACAAAATGTGACTAAATAATCATTATAGATAAATTCTCTCACTATTTTGTGCATCCACACTAAATCCAATATATGCATATCTTAATGGACGATTTAAGTAGTTAATTTGATCAATAAAAATTTAAATTAATAATCCTCCCACTATTTTATGCATCCAAAAATTGTTTAAGAAATCAATTTCAGCATATTTCAACTCAAATATAATTTTGCAAAACCCAAATAGTTATAAATTGCCTAAATTTTTTTTTCCAAATATAGATAATAAAAACATAAAAAATAATTTTGCAAAAATCTCTTTCAGCATGTTAATATCGCCCAAAATAACTTTCCCTAAATTTAAACAATTAAAAAAGGGTATAAAGAATAAATTATATGTTAAATTTGCCTCTCTTTTTTTTTTGCCAGCAATATGTTAAACATTTGCTAAATAAATAAAACACAAGTCAACATTATTTCTTCAGCACAAAAATTAATGAAAATTAAAACAACATTGCTCAAGCTAGTAAAAAGCCGAAGCTGAGCCCAAATAGAATTTCAAGAAATAGAACTAAAAGACAACCAGAGAACCAAGGAAGAGACATAAAACAATAAGAAGAAAAATTGAAATCAAGTTCGAGCTCAATTCGAAATTCTAAATAATAAATGAACAAATATTAATTAAATTTGAACCCCAAAGCTGAATGGCCCATAAACTAAAAAGGTAACTCTTGGAAAAATATAATCAGAAAGGAAAATAACTGAAGCCCAAATGAACAGGGTCCACAAAATAATTTTCACAAAATGTGGAATAAGTAAAGAATCAAAAACTATAAGCCAAGAAATATCTCAGCCCAATTAAGTAGAAAAATAATTAAATGAATAAGCTTGAAAATCAAAACACAAAGAGCCAATTATTAAAACAAACATAACAATAGAAAATAAAACTGACTATGCCCAATTAGCCTCTGCCCAATCGCTCATAACAAAAATAAGAATTAAGCCCAAAATGCAAAACAGTAAGTGAATGTCTGGGGCTGCGTTTAATCGGCCAAATCGCACGAATGATGTCAAATCAATCATGCAATTGAAAAAGGATCGAATTTTGTGAGTCTTTGGTGGGCGGCAATTAGCAATATGACTTTTACGGCATTCGTACGATTTGCAAAAAGCTAGCAGGGGAAGCTTTTTGCTATTGAAAAAAGCCCATTTTGATCGTCAAGCTTTCGAGACCACACTACCGCCGGACGAGAGGGAGAAGAAGCATGTCGATTCAATATCACCTCCACCACCGACCTCTGTCCTCTCTACTCTGCATCCACACTGCAAGCTACCACCACTACTGTCAGAAACCGCCGGCCATCCTCTTTCTCACCTCCTTCCTTTGTTTTGAAAACCACCATCGACTTCCTCTGTTCACCACCCACTCACACCGTCGGTTCCGGTATCACCATCGTTGGTGGCATAAGCCACCAACACCATCACCCTTGCCTTCTTCTGTCGGCCTCTCCTTACCCTCCTCTATCCATTGTGCACCATCGTCACCTTCCCTTTCTCACTACACCACCAATCAACAACCTACACCGTCTTCCATCCCCTGTTTTTTCTTTCTACTGTCATCGTTCACACCTCCGGCCCCCAATTCCGATGACTTCCAGTTTCCGGCAACTTTCTCTTCCCTTAACTACCTCCATCACTGTGCTTCCACCTTCTCTCATCATCACCGTTACCTTCCCTTTCTACAACTCCCAGCAAGTTGTTTCCAGTTTCTGGCAATCTTTGAATTTTCCAGCCCCCCATTTCCGGCAAGTTCAAAAATTTTCCAGCGACTCTCTATTTCTATGGTTTTTCCTATGGACAAGCTGTGTGGTTATTCTCCAAATTCTACACTGCTACAGTGGAGTTTTAAAATTAATTGTTGTTTTTCATTTATATATTTTGTTTGAAGTTTGATTATTTGTATAATATTGAATTTGTGTGATTGTATTGGGGTTTTTTATGTAAATTAATTCGAATGCTATGTTTCTTTATGTACTCATATTAAAGGAAATAATTACATAAATTTAATAAAATACAAAATACCACAATTTGTATACACTCGTTCCTAAACCTGTTTTTTTTTTTCCCATGCCTATGTGTGTGCTCTGTGAATGAGTAGGTATGTGGTATGTGAATGTTGGATTACCAAAATAATTAGTTATGTAATTAATTATGTAATATTATTTCATCAAATTGTATATTTTTTTAATTTCCAAATTTTCCAACTTTAATTTTTATAAATTTTTTATAATTTTAAATTTAATTTCTTTCTTCATAAAAGCCACTTATGTTTAAGTAAATCCAAATAAGTTTTACTTTTGTAAAAGTCACTTATACAACCGCCAATCCAAACATAAATTATTTTACACAATCTGACTTTTATCCAAAAACAAGATTACAATAAGTCAAATTAGAAAAAATCATTTTTCTAATTACTATTCCAAACACACACTAAGTTAGATTAGGGAAAGGAGAAAATACCAGAACTAAAATGACAGGCCCAGATCTATACCCCACCCTTCGGGATTAAATGAAACGGTGAGTTTCACTCTTGGGCTAAATGACGTTGTTCCGACTCATCTCCCACCATCAGCTGGATCCCTGAAAACCCGATCCAATCCTTTGGATTAATCCGGTAAGAACCCAACACAGCTGCAGGTCCTGTAAAACGCAGGTGACCTTTTCCGTCAACCCCAGGCTCTATTTTCGGTGTTTTAAGTGGTGATGTCAACAACAGAACAAGTAGTAAAGCGATTCGCACATGAACAATGATTTTCACCAGAAGTCGCTACCAAACAAATCAAATATTGAGTTTCAAACCCAAAATTGCAGCGTGATCACAGGTTCCCCTTTATGGCAAAAGAATCAAAAAAAGAAGGGGCAAAACATAGATGCAATTTATTCCCCAAAGGTAAGCCAAAAAAATCAAATAAAAGATTTTTGATTTTCAAGACAGATAAAATTAATGATTTCAAGACTTATCTCGCATATGAAAAACGATGGCTTTCATTGGAGAGTGAAGAGATCGAACAAACTCCTCCAGTTCCACATTCAACAAATACTTAGATCAAATTATGCATTATACGCACCCAAATTCATTAAAGATGCAAAAAGAATCAAATCAAGACTTTGACTTCAATCCCAAAACAGAAGCGCAATTCTTTTCTGATCGATTTCAATTTTCAATTCAACGGTAAAAGGATTAAAAGTAAAGAGAAACCGTGAACACAAATCTCATATGCATTTACATGCAACAGACAGATCAAAGTCACATATGATGCACAAATTAGTTTTCAAATTTCTCAATATAATTTTCTGATAGAAAATTAAAGCATATTTAAGACACATCGCATATGAGAAAAATAGCAGGCAGAGGAAGATCAAGGAGGAATAGTGCAAAAACCACACGGACATGGCTCATAATCAATTATCATATTATTTTTCAAAATAGAAAAATAAAATAAAATAACATGCAAAAAAATTCTACAAGAAAAAACCTTGAAACTATCTAACAATATATTAGGATAATCTAACAATAATGATCTCAAATACATTGCATAATTCTACAAGAAAAAGTAGCAACGGAAGACTTGATGAAATACCTCCAATTATAGCAATTCTGGGTGTAATATCTCACAACCTGAAAATTCTAGAATACAATAAAGAGTTAGAATTAGAAAATAATAGAAGGGAATAGGTTTTTGCTTCTTCTAAGCAGAAGATGAGGTAAATGATGGTCTGGGAATAACCGTCACCTATTAGGGAACCCCCAGGAGCAAATAAGGCCCTTTTTGGTATAAAGCACTGGGAGGTAGGGAGTGGAATTAGGTCAAAGATTTGGACAAATTATATTATTTGGTATGAGGGACTGATGATAACCTGGGATTGGAAGTATCATGAAAGTGAGATTGCTCCAAAGCAACCTACTTGGTATTGTGTTTTCAATCCTAGGATTGCAAATTACAAAGACAAAAATATCCTTGATTATAATATTTTTTTACAAAACTAACCCTCTAATTTTAACCTACGATTCATCCCTTTCGCACAATCTTTCACTAATTCCGCAACATTCCCGTGCAAAATATTTTTTATACTTCTCATGCAGCCTTTCTCATAACAGGATGTAGGAAAAATATTTGGATAATTCATTTTTATACTGACTATTTTTTGTCTTCGATTTGTATACCCTACTTTTAATATAGGGAAAAAGAAAAATGAAAGTGATTATTCAATTTTCTTCCTGTTCCTAATTTAATCGTTCTGCTCTTCAATTTTTATACAGACTGTATAGTTTCTACATCTTGATCATTTTGTGTTCCCCTCATTTTGTTTTGTTCGTTTCCCCTGATTTTGTTGCCTCTGTGATCCAGATTTCGCCTGTTATTGCTTCTGACTTGAAATTCTAAGCCGTGCAAATTTGCATTGACGGTTTATGGCAAAATTGCATCATCCTGATTTGTTTTCGATGTTATATCTATATCCCTGAGTAAATCAGGAATCTAAAAGAAGACAAAATAAATTTTGCAATAATATTTTTTAAATTATCATTAGGGGTATTATAGTATTTCTACAGTTTATGAATAATTATGAAATAAAAGTACCTTAAATAGTCAATCACAATATTACTTTATACCAAACATAATTATTAAGCATCAATCTCAGTCTCAATGCTACTCTTAATCCCAATCCCAATCATAGTCCCAATCACAATCCCTCAAAAATTCAGCGTTGCGTATCAAACAGGGCCTAAGTGAATTTCAATGTTACTATTCTAAGACCTAACATATGCTATTTATAAACTCCCATCAAGGCTTGTAATAGCTTATCGGCCAGGCAAGTAACTCTAAACCAAATCTCTATCCAAATCACGTCGGACCACAATCAAGAGATATTTTATTCAAAACAATGATAAGATAATATCTAGATATAATCTATATTAAATAATAAAATATCTAACGGAAAATACCAATAAGAAGGAGTCCAATTCCCTCCATTTTTTTCAATCAGAACCATAGCACTATTCCCCTATTCACAAGTTTAGAAGGGTGAAGGAAGACAGTGAAATATCAGGACTTATAGGCATCAATTTATTCAACATGATGACTGCTCATAGATTAAATGCCTATTTGTTCTAGCCTTTGAGAGATGTTTTTACAATTTAAGAGATAAGTATACAGAGGGAGTTTTTATCTTAGCTAGTGTAAAAGTGCTTTTGAAATCATGGATCGATTGTTTCTCAAACAGGCTTTAATATTTAATTTAAGCCTGATTATTATTTTTACAGGCCCTTCATATGAGCTTCCACCACAATAAAGAGAGAGGATTCGAACATACCACAAACAAACAACACACAAGAAGAAGATGGCGTTTACACACGCCCACGCAAGATAGCAGAGCAAGTAGCAACAGAAACAGGTTTGGGATGAATCAAGAAGCTAAGGCCTGTCCCTCACGGCACACAGAATGGAAGAGGAAGGAGAAGACAATCTGATGATTATGGTGTCCACAACAATGACAGCCGGAGGCTCACACGCGCACAACGTCAATGGACACAGACATTTTCCATAAGATTAAAAATAAAATTATTTTCTTATAAAAAAGTCATAAAATTATTTTACTTTTATTTCCAAACATAAAATCACAAAGGGCATACTTATAAAATATGTGTTTAATTTTAATTTCTTGCTTATCAAATTAATTTTTATTTCTTCAAATTAAATTGCATCAGCAACCCAGGGTTATGGTTCACCAATATCTATTTTTATTCCCTCCTTCAAATATAAAATTTATCCAATATTTTACTATTTACAAGTGATAAACACTCAGGACCTTAAGTTTTATACCCGTCTTATGCCATAGTGGAAGGCTTCCCACTATCTGACAGACCAAATGGAATCTGACCTATATATGAGTGTTTTGCCATGTATGCTAAGGGAGGGCATGAAGATCAAGGTAAGAGTTAGGGAACACATTTAAACAGAGGGAGTTACATAGCACACGAATGAGTCACTCCCACATTTAATCCTCGCCATTTCGTCGATTGGTTTACTTAAACCAGTTTCCCTTTGATGGAAAGTCAATAAGATTAGTGAAATTGATTTGTATATTCTTTTAAGAATATATGTGTTGCATGGGTAACTCCAGTAGTAAGTGTTGCCACTACAGAGTCTGAACTTGAAGTGACCTTAATCTACTCGTTACTTTCTTTCGACAGCTTCTGGTGCTCTCCCATGTACATTTCTTCCGGAGGATTCCTTCCTTGTTTTTCTTTTGGCATATAGTGACTTTTCCTTACGGATGTTGCATCAGCTTGCTTTGTGATGTATCACTTCAAATTTAGATAGGTCTACATGGTGGGGACCACCAAACGAAATCGTTGTATTTCAAGTTCTACCTACATTTCTCATCTCATATATAAGTATAAATTAAGATTACTTGTCCACTTTGAAAATATGGCTAAATTATAAGGGATTAATGCATTTTTTTTCCTGAATCACCTATATTTATATATATAATGATGTTTCTTTTTTTTTTATATATATATAAGAAGAATGATGTTTATTATGCTATTTCATTTTGAACATGTGATTATTGTCAAAACAATTAAAGATTATATTGCAATAATTAATTATTACTCCCTCCGGTCCTGATTATAAGATAAAGTTGATTTTTTTTGAAGAAATTAAGGAAGCTAATTAAATTACTTTAGAGTATTTATATTTTTTATTTTTTTCCATCAAACTAATTAATTTAACTAATAAATTAATATATAATCTAAGGATATATAATATATGATATGATTAATTAAATTATTTAGCTTCTTTAATCTCTCCAAAAAAAAGTCAACTTTATCTTATATTTAAGACCAGAAGAGGCAGTATAAAGCTACACTTTGAGAGATAATCGTCCAACTCTTCACATACATATCATTAAAATGACTTAAAATCAACCATAGTAATTATTGATTTTCAGCTAAAGCGTCCGCTAGGTAATTCTTCTCCCTTAGAACATAATGAACATGAAGATCCCATTATAGAGGAGATAACTTGATTTACAGTAAGGCAGATCCATTGCCCCTTCTCTCCATTGCGCCTCCATTGATTTAAAACTGTGTCGTTTGGTTTTAAAAAAAGTTAGGTAGCGTCTTTTTTTTCTCGTCCTGTTATGGGTCCATGGTCTGAGCAAATTCGTTTAAGTGGTGAGGGAAATTCTTCATTTTATACCCAAAAAAAGCTTTGTAGTGGAAGAAACAGGACGATTTGTTTCCTCCACCTTCCATCTAAGAAACTTTGCAGATTGCAGTTGCTGGTGTGCATTGGAAGAGATTCTTGAGCAGTTTTTATTTCAACGCACGCATCCTAATCTTCACTGGTTATGTATCTCTATTTTTTATTAGTCTCCATTTATCCCTTTTTAGTTTTTTAGTGGTTGCTTGTTATGATCATTTAACAAAAAGATTAATAGAAAAGAAGGAATCGTCTCAGTTAGATTGGTTCCGCTAGCAGTGTTTATGGAGAATGGAACCTCACCACTACTCTCCCGGTGAGGATGCAGATCTGGGCAGCAGAGGGTGACAGTGAATAGGGCCAAGAGGGGTGACGATAATAAAAGTGGATGAAGAGACGCTCAACTCCACAAACAGGACCTCTCTTCTCCGGATGAAGAGTTGAAGAAGACGATGGGTGAAGAGGAACGGCACCGGAACGTCTTTGTGATGGAAAAAAATGACGCTGCCTATTATATATATATATATATTTTTTTTTAATTATAATATATATTATAATTAAATGATTTATTTAACTTTCTTAATCTCCTCAAATTAATTATCTAGGTCTTATATTAAGAATTAGAGGTAGTATTGTTTTTTAAAAGAATTAAATAAGAGTATTAAAATCTTCCGAGAAATGGTTTCATACTTCACCAGCTAATTTTTAGGGAAAATTCCAAAAAACTACACTCAAAATATCCAAAGGACAAATCAGTACAACGAAATTCAGAAATGACAAATCAGGCGGGTGTCAGAAAAATGTGCAATCTGTCCTTTTGAAATTTCGGCCAAATTACCAAAATGCCCTTCAGCCCTCAGTCGTAATAACAACATCAGAGTTGTTAATGGCGAATCATGAGTTGTTAATGGCGAGGTGAGTGTTGTTATTGGCCCTGAAACTTGTTAAATGTTGAAAGAAGAAATTGGAGTTGTTAATATCGAATCCGAAGGTGTTAATGGCGAGATATGTGTTGTTATTGGTCCTGAAATTTGTTAATTGTAAAAGAAGAATTGCAGTTGTTAATACCGAATCTAAAGGTGTTAATTCCGATGATCATGTTGTTATTCTGAAAAGTGCATGAAGGGCATTTTGGTAATTTGGCCGAAATTTCAAAAGGACAAATTGCTCATTTTTCTGACACCCGCCTGATTTGTCATTTCTGAATTTCGTTGTACTGATTTGTCCTTTGGATATTTTGAGTGTAGTTTTTTGGAATTTTCCCTAATTTTTATATTGTTTATGTTATATTTTATATTATTCATGAAAAAATAGCTAATGAAAATTCAATTACATAAAATAATGCAACCTATATTCGTATAAAATAATCTAACTTTAATTTTATTAGGATGTGCTATCCTTTAGTACAATTTTCCATAATGCTTTAAATTTAAAAATTGCACATAATGGTCTCTTCAAGTCGTTGGCATGAAAGGCG
Organism: Inga laurina; assembly: GCA_963855925.1. NCBI lineage: Eukaryota > Viridiplantae > Streptophyta > Magnoliopsida > Fabales > Fabaceae > Inga > Inga laurina. The sequence goes on from OY979701.1 coordinate 28,738,524, forward strand.
GATTATCAGACTGACTATTGTGGCTTTTGAAATATATATACGAAAATACTTACCTTTTTTTCACAAACAATATATAAAATCTGTTTAAAAAAATGAAAGATGTACTATTTACATGGTACTCCCCTTTCTTTAGTGTAAGACATATTTACCTAATTTGATTACATTAAAGAAGTTAGTTAAGGTAATTAATATGATTTCCCCCTCTAAAATATCCTAATCATCTTCCTTAATTCCTTCCATTTCTCTTTTACTTGATGATGGTTGAAGGAACATTAATAAGGATAAATCAATAAAATATGGACAAAGATGAGAAATATGTCATGCATTTAGGCCAAGATTAACTTCACAATTAGGTCTTACATTAAGGCCTGTCACACGAGTGACCCGGGTTCAATCCCTATTAATGGTGTCATTGATTTGACAAAATCTTAGTTGCCTCAGGGTCAAATCACAAATTTTACCACGAATTGAAATGCAATATAATGCAAAAACTCAAGATCGTTCTCTTATCAATGAGTCTTTTATTTTGAATTCCCTATGTTGAACTAAGTGCTAAAAACATGATTGGAAAGAGGGGTTTTGAAAAATGGCTTTCTCTAAATTTAAATGCATGTAAATGAAAAATATTTCTATTCTTTTTGGTATTTTGGAAAATAATGAAAAATGTTTTGGATTAAAAAGGGTTATATGATGACTACTCTTAATAATGAAGAAATTAGCTATGTCCTTGCTCAAAAAGGTTATGAGAGTTAAAAACTTCATTGAGTCTCAAGAAAAAAACTTCAAGATAATACTTGAGTTCAATATTCTCAATTAATAGTAGCTTCTACAAAAATAGCTAACTACTACCTCTTGAGATATTATTTAAAACCACTTAATGTGTAATTGAAATTGGAATGATGCGATATAATACGAGTCTTCTTAATTTTGAGTGCTAAATAGCCTCTCAAAGACTCAAATTAATCATATTAACTAGACAATAACACTCTAATTAATATAATCTCATTGCAACTACAAAAAAATTCAAATACATATAATTCTCACACTACAAAATCAAATTTCAACTACAATGATCCAACCAATAAAGACCAATTAACATCAATCTCACTTCCAGAATCATATGCAATCATTTCTAAAACTAGAAATCCAGATATATAACTCTAATTCAAGCACTACATGTTCTTACAAATTAAGGAGACTTTCTTATTAAGTGCTTTTTGTCAATTTGATTGTTAAGATGTATGAAAATTTTCACTGTTTTCTATTGGAGAAAATTAAAGACGATTTTATCTCTATTTGTTTATAAATTATAATAATATTATATATATGGTAAACAAATATCTAAATTATCACTTTTATTTTATATTGATTTTCTCAGATTCTCAAATCCATTTTAAAGTTGTTTTTTGCCAACTTGATTGTGATGACAACTTATTATAAGTCATTATGTTTGGAATTGTAATAGTAATGTTGATGCCGTAGTAGTAGTGTCAAAATCAGATTTCCTTCAGCTAGTCAGACTAAATTGGGCTAAGCATATAGAGCTGCTTAGGTGCTATTCATTTTCTTTAATTTTAATTATTTTCAGGCTTTGTTGTTATTCAAAAATGAAGCAACAATAATTAGTCATTCAGTAATATATTTGTCATTTGTGTCCTTATTATTTTTTAATTTTAATTTACGTCTATTTTATCATTCGTTTGGACTTGGAAATCTTCTCTCTTAATTCTTGCTTACTTCTTGCCGAATGAACTCAAGACGCAGGTTTAATTATAATGAATAAATTCACTCAATATATAAATTACCGAAAATAGTTTTGGCTTTCCTTCTAGTAATCGACAGTACATTTTAAAAATTAAGATGATATAGACTTTGAATTACTACAATTTTTCATTTTAAATCTTTCTCAAGGCATCAGCTACATACTTAAATTAATTTTTCTCAAATAATAATATTGAATAATCCAGTCCTAATTACATTAATTTAAGCTAACTCATTTAATATCTCTCTACAAGTTCAATTAGATTAGATGAGACATTTTTTCAGGAATGAAAATATGAAAATATCTAGTATTCACAGCAATTTTACTTTGCAACTTTGTCTAGCACACAATTGAATGGGTCGTATTTGGCTTTATAAGAAATTAGGGGAATTATAGTGAGGTTCAAAGTAAAGGATTTAATTATTGAGAAGTCTCAAGAATAAGTGAAGTGTTGTCATTTCTTACCATGAAACTTATTATTGTTTGTTCTTGAGTTGCCGATGGGACTTAATGGTCATTAACTCCTTTTTTTGAGATCCCATTGTAATTCTCCCTATAAATTAGGCCCAACTCGAGCAAGTAGCTGGCTAGCAATTGAAATCTTTATCTTTCTTCCATTTTTTTCATGAGAATATATTTTATGTTTAAAAATTGATTTTCGTTTATGTTTTATGTTTATAGAGAAAATATTTATTCTTTATTTTAAAATTTTGAGGTTGTAATATAAAAATAAATATTTTTATTTCTCTTTCTCTTGGTAAGCCTGATATAATTGACTTAATGGCAATTCTCAAAACGAACTGATAGGGAAAAAATGTTTTATTTGCTCCTTCTAAAGGGTAGTCACAATAGTCATCCCAAGTCAACTGACATGGTTGCCTTCAAATGTCTGACTTCATTTTTCCCAATATATATTAAATAAACGAAAGAAGAGGTTCTTTTTTTTTTTTTTTTTAGCTATAAAGAAGAGTTGTTATTTTGAATATATTTTGTGTGATTCTTTTGATTTCATTCAGGGAAGATTTCAATTGTCGACCAGTTAACAATCGGATTAAGTTTGTGTGCCAAATCCAAATGGTCCAGATTTAGTTTATTTTTATTTGTTTAAAAATTATTTTAATGTCTACATAATCTAAACTAAAAATAATATCTTAACTTTCAATTTTTAAAAAATTATTTTTTATTTAAAATCATCAGTTGAAAATTTTAAGTCTGAACCAATAGTTTCATATATGTTAGTACTTTATTTTTTGATTCTTTTAATACTCAAAATGTCGTTCCTAGTATTTCATTTCCTTATGCTAAGCCTCTGGGAATTTCATGTTCATAAATTTGGATCCGCTAAAAGAAGTATTTTGACTATTTTCCCATATACTAATTAATCAGATTACGTAGCTAGCTAGTGCTAATCCATTTGGTGCTTCTTTAATTTGTCTGCTGATTTCCAAAGCTGCCAGGCAACACTATTTTGCACATTTTAAAAATGGCGTCAACCATTTTTCAATCCATATAAATGTCTCGTATTTGGGTAATATTATTTCAAATTTAATATTTAATAATTGATAATTCCACCATAAAACGATAGTATTTGCCAATGCACTTTCAGACGACAATTTAATAACACAATTCTTACTCGAGCCATCAACTACGAAATTAATTTTTCTAAAATATATTTGAATGATATTTTCGCAACATTGAAGTAGTTACATTGATCAATGCTATGAAACTGATGATATTTAAATTCTTAGGAAAGACAGATATTTGTCTTTAGTACGAATGATAAATTGATTGCTCCTGTTATCGCCGAGGAAGTAAAAGATTATGTACTATTCCGTAATACCAAATAAAACAATGTGTTTAATGCTTTGCATTTCAAATAGATCAGCTGGATGATTGTTGGCCCTTCTGTTATTACTGCTATTTAGGAATTCCTTCATACAAGTCATATATTTGAATGGGACAAAAAAAAATATAAAGGATTATTAATCCATTGTATGCTGTAAAAAAGACCTATAATGCATAATATCTTAAAGAGTTTGGAATTGATAAGAAGTTACTCAAGTAAAAATATATAATTGGGGCAATGACTCGTGTCCCAACAATAAAGTACTCGAAACATAAGATAGGGCCCCTATTCCTTTCTAAGCCCATTTATAAGTTCCGATTCATAAGTAGGCTAACTAATTAAAATGTGAAAATCTTGAAGTCTCATGAGTAATTTAAATTCATATTAATATAATATTTGGTCCATTAAATTTATCCTTATTTTAATTTTGGTCCCTTAAATTTTAAATCAGAGGTTTTGTTCTCTCAAATTTATTTGTTTAAAACATTGGTTCCTATCATCAAATACAAATTTGTATTATTTTGGTCTCTTTGAAATTTAAGAGACCAAAACTAAAATGAGGACAAACTTGAGGAACCAAAGATTATACTAACCCTTTAAATTCGATATTCATGTCAATTATTCAATCATGTTAAAAATCTATGATACAGGAAGACCCGTTGGAGTTTGTGTTTCTAATCGTCATTATTCTTAAGGAAGGTTTCACAAGTTTTTGTCAATTTGAGGATTGTGACTTTTAGGTCTTCTCACTACTCCCAAGTCCAGCACCATCTTCTCTAGGTCTACCATTTGATAACGCTCTTGTGGGGTATAGTCTTAGGCCAACCAGACTTGACCAACAATGAAATAATGCGGTGATAACCAAAAAAAAAAAAAATTAAAAATCACACAATTTTCTTGCTCTTTTAATTTCTCGCTTCAACTTCTTTTTTAGAGGATAACTTTTATAGTTATATAATTATTTCATTATTTATCATTCATTTTTATTTTGTTTTTTTTTTATTTTATATGCCAGACCATCTTCTCATCACGAGTTAAAACGTATGTCTTTTTTTTAAAGTAAACTAAAGATAATTTTATCTATATTTTTTTTATTAACAATCTTGCATATATGGCAAAAAATTAGCTATATTATCACTTTTATTTTATATTGATTTTCTCAGATTCTCCCATATGTAGTACCTATTAGTGGAGCACTTCTAACCATTCAAATCCATCAAATAATGGGGCATTTTAAAATTGTTTCTTACCCCTCAATCTACGCATATTCCAGACAATTTATTGGTGATTAAGTTGGAATTGTAATAGTAATGTTGATGTTTAACCATAGTAAGTCCAGCACCATCTTCTCTAGGTCTACCATTGGTCCTGGCTTGGTTAGTAATTGCGTATTCCACACACTCTATAGTCCACATATTTAGAAGAAGAAGAAAATAATGTATCAATCAATCAAATGCATATTTTTTTTTTTTTAAATTGATAATCACACTCCATAATCCTGGCTTGGTTAGTAAGTTTTTTTCTTTTTGTTTTCAAGGGTTATACGAAGTCTATCTAAATCTAAGAAAATTAGTTTCTATGTAATGTTTTTACATCCTTCATGACATTGTTCCTTGAATAACGATGATATTATCTTGCAACAGCCACTTACGAGCAACATGAATGGTGGCAGGAGGAAATTGTCATTAGTTTATATCTTCTTGATGTTACTATAAAGAAAAGAATATATCACATCTAAATTATATTAATGAATTTTTATTTATTGTAGAGAAACTATATCGTCACTTTATAATTTAGATTGATGAATTTTTGTTCAATAATTGGAGAACTCCAGGTCTTGCATATTTCTTAGAATCTATATCTCACATGTATCATGTGATTGATTGTGATTTTACTTACGCCTAAGTTATTAGATAAAAGTTTTACAATTAATTAGAAATATCATCAAATATATGTGAAAACAAATAATACCCTCGGCATGCTAATTAATTTTTTTAGTTGAATTTCTTTTAATCTGATCACAGAAGATGTCCCTTTGCATGTCCACATTTTGTTGGTACGACTTGACTTGATTTGAAATCGGGGAAGTATAAAATGACGTGCGTTAATTGCTGGATGCACAAGCCTGGCAATTTTAATTTGATAATTCTGGTTGATATTATAAGTATTCTGAGAAATGGTTTCACTCTTGACCAGCTACTTTTTACATTGATTAGTTTATATTTTATATTATTCATGAAAATATATATAATCTCTAAAATTTCATTCAGGTTTTTCTTTAAGAATAATAATGAAAATTCCATTACAAAAAAAAAAAATTGCAACCTATTTTTGTATAAACTAAACTATCCTTAATTTCATTAGGATGTGTTATCCTTCAATAAAATTTTGTATAATCCTTCAAACTTAAAAATTGCACATGACATAATGGTCTCTTCAAGTCTCTAGCGCGAAAGGTGGATTATTAGACTTAATGTTGTGACTTTTGAAATATGGATACGAAAATACTTATCCCTTTATCTATAACATCCCAAAAATTTGAAAAGAGATTTACTTGGTATATTTGAGGTATAGGAATGTTATCTAAAAATTAAAAAGCCTCAGAAATGAGGTATTTTGTCAAGTGAGTATTTTCAAGCTAGAATTGCAGGAAAATAAAGAAAGAAATTATTATTAAAAATATATAAAGGCTAAGAATAATTAAGGAAAAATTAGAGGTAATTATTTTGGAAAACAAATGAGTTTATGGAGAAGTTTATTTTTAAAAAGAGTTATGGATCATTTTAAATATGTTTTCTAGAATTAAGGGCCTTTTTTTTTTTTAAGAAACTCAGAGTGAATAGTTAGAGGTTGATTTTTAGCATGAGATTTCTAGAGAAATTACTTTATGGGCTAAAGAAGCTATCTAAGGAAGAAAGTTCTTATAAAGTATTATTGATTAATTCCTAAAAAAATTATTTGAGGATTTTAGTATAAGAGATAAAGGACGAGATTGAGAATAAAAATTAATTAAAGGGCATATTGGTCATGAGACGAATATAACTTCAACCGCCTTTCACTCTTCCCACATTTTAGTCGGTCCATTGAAGAAAAACATAGCTTGAGAGGGAGAGATACGAAGAAGAACAGAGGAGCATCGCAGATGATAAAGAGGAAGAAAAGGAAGGGATTTCACAAATGCATGGCTAGATTTCAGTAAAAGTAAGCCTCCTAATCTTCTTTCTACCCTCTGTTTCACCATTTAAGGGTTGCTCTGAGAGTATTGAATGTAACATCCCAAAAATTTGAAAAGAGAATCATAAAACTTAATTGAGGCCTAGGGATGGTATTGAAAAATTAAAAAGCTTCCAAAATAAATTATATGTTAAAATGCCTATTTTTTTGGCCAAAATTTCAAGAAAATAAGAAATGAGATTATTGTTAAAATTGTTTAAAGGACGAGAAAAATTAAGGAAAAGCTAAAAATAGTTATTTTGAGAAATAGAGGAGTTTATGGAGAAGTTAGTTTCCTAAAAAGAGCTATAGGTAATTATAAAGCTATTTTCTGGAATTAAGGGTATATTTTCTTGAAATAATTTGCGAAAAATAGTTAGAGATTGATTTTTAGCCTGATAATTTAAGAAAGACTATTTTATGGGCTAAAGAAGCTAATTAATGAAGAAAGTTCTTACACAGTAATAATGATTAATTTCTAGAATTTATTTAGTAATTAAGTATAGATAAAAGAAGGGGTAAAATAGTAAATTCACTTCCCAAGACCCCAAAAGTGGAATTGGGCCACATAGTACCCTAATATAAGAAGCCTAGAACGTGCTACCAATGGCCAGAGAGATGAAGTTCAGGTTATTTGGATATTGGCCTCATAAAATCTTGGAAGATAAGGCTTATGGACTAAGCCATACTTAAGGAAATATTAAAATATAAAGAATAACCATTCACTTAAACCATCAGCTCATAAAATCCCTTCCCCTACGACTCCAAAGCAGAATCAGAACGAGAGGAAAAGGGGGAGAGGTTGATAGAGAGAGAGAGAAGAGGAAGACCGAAGGTGTAGAAGAGGAAGAAAGGATGGTATGTCGACATGCAAAGCTAAACCTTGGTTAAGGTAAGGATCCTATACAATGTCCCAAATTTTATTCACCAAGTGTATTGTAATTATTTGAAAATATTCAATAAAATGGTCAATATTCATGGTCATAGGAATTAAATATTGGAAATTGAAAGGCGAATAGTACTTCCATTGAAATCACCTGTGAAGCAATGAGTTTGTCATGTGGTTTTGAATGACCAAATGATAACAAATATTTATGAATTTTTCAAAATGAAAGTAGACATCTTAAGCTTTAATTTGATAGGTCATATGAATCAATTAGAGCTATATACAAAGAGTTATGAATTTTTGAAATTAGCCCAAAAAAACTATTGATTTTCTGGAATAGCGTTTAAAGAAATTAATTCTGGGAATTTTGTATTTCCAATTGGCAAAAGTCTTTATTTTTTTTTCTTGAAACTAAACTCAATAAGGGTTCTATAGCCTTTAGAATCACTCTGATACGATGTCTACAAATTTATTTATGATTTTTCAAAGTTTGGGCAGAAAATCTGCTAGAAATTTGAAAATGAAGTGATGGCAAACTTGTAATTTTTCCAAACAACCATAAAATTAATTATTTTCTAATTAATTGAGGTTAAATTCAATTAATTAAGGAAAATAAAGGGGAAATATATATTTAGAGTATTTTGGTCAAATAAATATGAATTTATGGAAACTTAGAGCAAAACTGTAAATTTGACCAAAATTGTGACATAAAGTGCACACATAACTTGAACAAGTTTTGAAGCTAGCTTGGGACCTAGAGGAGGGACCCTTGGGATGCTACTACATGTAACATGAGGGGGAAATACTAGATGCATGTTAACTAGGCTCAAGACGTCAAGTTACATGAAGTTAGGGAATTATGTCGTAAAAGCCCAAAATTGGATTATTAATTAATTAGGTAATTATGTGATAATTGTAAAAACATTATAAAACATTCCATCTCCTTCTTCAGCCCCAAAATCGAAGCCAACAGCAGCCATAGAAGAGAGAGTGTGTGTGAAATTGTAGAGAGAGGAGGAGAAGAAATCGCACAAGGTAGGTTAATTTTTTTCAGTAAATTGGTTCGTAACGTGAATAATCCTTCTCTTCTATGCTATTTAAGGTGTTTGAGAAGCAAATTTGGTGTTCAAGAGTGCTAGGGTTTCGACCACAAGAGGAAAAGCTAGAAGGAAGAAGACGTAGCTTCCTAAACTTCAAATATTGGTTGTTTTGACTGTTATGAATAAATAATCGGTGAATTTTTGCGGAATTTGCTCTGAATGTGAATTTTGGAAAAGATGTGTTTTAAACGTTATGCTGCCCAAATTGAGCCTAAATAATGGTTTTAACGTAATTAAATAGTTAATAAGGTGGTTAGGAGTATAAAGGAGCTAGTCTGCGGAGTCAAAATTGAAAAACTCCAACTTTTTCCAAAGAACCTTAGGATTTTGGCTAGGGCTATTAGAAGGGCTAGGAGTTGGATTTTCATGAAATTAATGGTTCCATTGTGTTCAGGAGGGAAAATTAAGTAGGGTTACAATTGAACACATTTTCAGAAAAGGCCTAGAAAGTGAAATTACCAAAATGCCCTTGAAACCCTGAAATAGGGGGGCTGAAAAGGGCATTTTGGTCATTTGGAAGTGAATTTAGTAATTCTTGAATCGAAAATGGATTTTTTGGGCGAAAATATGTCAGAATAGACCATGTCAAAATTTTGGGAAAAATACGGTCGGACCGAGTACAACAGGGCCGGCGGGGGTCTCCGGGGGCATTTTGGTAATTTTTCTCAATAGATTTATATAACCACTATAAACACTATGTAAGTGCCTAAAATGGTAAATGAATGGGTTTTAACCTAATTTTTGTATATTTGATATTTTAGGACCGAGTTGGGAGCCTGAGTTTGGCATGCTTTTCGAGGCACGCAAATCAAGAAGAAAAAGACTTAAGGTAGTGACATTATCCTTTATACATCATGCCGTAGCTCATATGATTATGTGATTGCCATTATTTATACTTTTATTAATCAACATAGTTTGGCACAGAAGGGGCGGTCTGCCAAGAAGGGCAGTGAGTGCAAAAAGTGCACTCTACCTAGTTGTGGAGTAACAATCCAACCAAGGTATTCGGATAGTGGTGTTGATGCCCTATCCCATGTATACTATACATGCATTTATATTGTTCATTATTTGGTGCATACATGGTGTATATCATATCTACTTTCCGTATTTTATATGAATATAGTATGTTACTACTGGGATTCCTTGGAATCTCATTCTTTTTCAAAAATGACAAATGTGCCAATGGAAGCCAGTGGATCCAAAGAAAAAGCGGTAGACGCGGCAAATTGATGGTGCGAATTCCGAAAATAGGGCTAGTGGTTATATATAGGGTCTTATCTTGGATATTTTGGGATATTTTTGTATAAATTGTAAATATTTTCAAATTCTGCTTTGTTGTTTCCTGTATGTAAACAAATGATTTTATCAGTATATTTGTAATTTTCTGTTTGCTTGTGGAACTTGGTCTTTATTACCCTACGCATATCAAAATGGAAACGGGTGTTGACATTCTAAACCTTATTCCATTATTATTTTCTTCAATTAGGGCATGTTCTGCAAGAGGATGAAGTTGAGAATCTAGTTTTTAGAGAGTGTGCATGAAGACCTCGTGGCCCATAATTGAATAAACTAAATAGGATGATGGAATATAGGTTATATTGATTGGTTCATGACTTGCATGTTGATTTGTGTAGTTGGTAGTAATTTTTGATTATGTATTTGCAAGTTCCAGAGAAGTCTGTTCAATATTTCTTGTGTGGCCTATAAAACCATTTTAATGCTAAAAACAGATAAAGTGTTGAGCGCTAGATAGTTGAATGACATTGAAAACTATGACATTTGAATTTTTCAAGCTGAGAACGAAATTCAAATCTATTGTTAGATATTTCTAAAAGTTGAATCACTGCTATGGGTAGTTAAATCATTCTTATAGATGTTAAATCAAGATCAACAATAATGTTCTTGAAGTTGGAGAAAAGTTTCAGATTTCTGCAGTGGAGCTTTGCGAATTTAAGATAGATATCATGTCAAATATGAAGATGGAATATATGATGTTGGAAGCTTCAAGAGTGTGAATTTTGAGGCTAAAAATGGATAAGGAAGTCATTGTTTGATGCTTCCAAATGTTGAATTACTATCTTAGATTAATAAGCCATGCATAAAAGCTCTAAGATGATGATTAAAACAACCCTATTTAAGTTGAAATTTGCAAACTTAGGGAAGCCACGTGAGAGAATAAGAGGCAGGACATACCTGGATTGTTATAAATGAGTCACATATGGATATAAATATTATGAATGTGATTAAAGTTTCAATTGATTGAATGATATGGAAAAAATTTCAGAATAACACCTAAAAGTGCCCAATGAATGAGAAAGTGTATAGTGCTTGAATGAGATGTTGGTAGAGTAATATAAATGATATAATTTTGTTGACAACTTTAAAGATCAAAGTGGTTGAAGCTTATTAAAAGCTAATTAAAGTTGCTGTTTCGGAAACCTGAGTGTCAAAAAGAATAGTTCAAGTTATTAGATTATGGTTTAAGTTTTAAGATGATTATAAAATAATAGTTACTAGATTATATAAAGCTGGACAATTATTTCAGGATACAGGAGGATGGTATAAGCTTGTAAAGTTTGAGCAGTGGAGGCTAAAAACTGATTTAGATCTTACTACCTCCAGCCCTATATATAAGACAAAGTTGATTTTTTTTTGGAGAAATTAAGAAAGCTAAATAAGTTACTTAATCATATTATAGGTTGTGTATCCTTAGATTATATATCAATTTATAAGTTAAGCAAAATAGTTTGGAAAAAATGACAAATATAAATAGTTTAAAATAATTTAATTAACTTCATTAATCTGTAAAAAAAAGTCAACTATATCTTATATTTAGGATTGGAGGAAGTACTGTTTAATGTCCCTAAATCCTGCATAAATGTTTTAGATGTGTAACCCATGTCTAGAGACTATAAAATTAAGGTTTAAACCAATGAACAAAAAACTGGACTGGACCAGACCGGACCGGCCGGTTCGACTGGTTGAATTAGGAACCGGTCAGTGGTTCGGTTCGATTTGCCATTAAACCACAAAACTAGTTGAACCGGTCTGAAACCGGTTGGACCGGTTAAAACCGGTGGTCCAACCGGTTTCATTTTTTTGTTTTGTTTTTAATTATTATTTTGTGCTATTTTTTTAGGAAAAATTGAAGATTGAAGACTAAAATGAAAAGAAAAGTAGATAATGAAAGAACAAGTCTAAAAAAAATGAAGAAGATAATGAAAAAATTATTTAAAAGGATATAATAATTATAGTAAAGGAGATATCATTACATAAGTATAAGTATTATAACTAATACTAATAGGTTTTAAGCTTTTTTTTCTAAAAATCTTCATTTTTATCTATAAAAGTTTAAAAATATATTAATATATATAGCCACTAATAAATTATAATATTTTAATATGACCGGTTCAACTACCGGTTAGATCCCAGTTGACCAATTAACCCTTGAACCTGTACCGTGACTGATTTATTACCCAGTCCGATTTTTCATTCCTTAGTTTTTTTTTTTTTACCTGTTTTTGTTCCTTGGTTTAAACCATGTTCTTGAAGTTGAAGTTTTTTTTTTTGTTTGAATAAAGAAGCTGAAGTATTTTGTGAAAGCCCCAGAAAAAAAATTAATTTAAATAAATTATAATAAGCTAATATATATTTTAATTAGTATTTATTGCAGTAAAATAATAAAAAAAAAAGTTTGTGGTCTAATGATATTAGAAAATTTGGAGAGTGGACAAGGTTAGAAGTTTGAATTTCCACTCCATCACAAGCAGTGTTTTTCTTTATTTCAGCATATTGAAATTATCAAGATGCCAGTGTGTATTAAAAAAAAAAAAACAACGCAGATCTCAGAATTTTTTCCCCTTTTTTTAAAGCTCGTTTAATGGCACAAGAAGCTCCACGATTTTGAATCAAACCCCAGCCTCCTTCGTTCATCTTCTGCCCTTCCTTGCCGCCGCTGGTCCCTTCACCGTCGTCCGTTCGCGGCCGTCCGTCCGTTTGACCATCGGCATCTCGGTTCTATGCTCCAAATGGCAGAAGTTGTTCTTTCGTCCGTGATTTTGCGATTTGTGCGTGATTCAGGTCGTTTATCTTCTCTTTGTAGCCTAAATCGAATCTATTAAACTTTTGGTACAAAGATTATTGATTCCTTCTTGTCCTTCATCTCTGGTCGGTGCTCCTAGGTGGCTTAGGAAGGAGTTGATTTCGTTTCTTCTTCTTCTTTTTGCTGCTGGGCGAGAATCTGGTGGTTGGGTAAGTTTTATTAAGGGTTTTGGTTAACAAATTATGGAGAAGAAAACTTCCATATCTGATTTTTATGGATCAGTTTTGATTATTTGTAAAGATTTAACTTTGGGAAGCATAGCATGGATATATATTGAGGTTTGGGAATTATTTGGCAATAATTTTTACAGTAAGGAGTTTGATAGTATTATATGATTTTGGTGGCACTCTAGGTGTTTGATAAAATGTGAGAGAAGAAAATGATTGGAATGTTGTTAAAATTGAAAGATAGTTAAAGGTTATGCTATAAGAAGAATGTAAGAGGCTTGAATGGTACTTTATTTTGATCATAGCCTTCTAGAGAAATTAGAAGTTTAAGGGCTTTGAGGTTAAAGTTGATGTTTGAAGTTATTTGGGGTAATATTATGTAGTAGTGGTGTTGTTTTGCAAGTTGTTATGAAGAACGCACATAAGGTGTTCAATGAAATGTTCAAGGGAAAGTAGAATGTTCTCTCAAGGGTGGAATAGTGGGTTTAATTGCTAAGAATGGTGAGGTTCCACTATTTGTTTGAGTTTGTACTTTATTATTCATAAAAGGGGATTAAAGTTTAAGTTTTCTTCTATTTTAAAATTGTTGCAGTTTGAGATTGTATCATTGTTGTATAAACTAAGATGGGTTTGGTATGAAGAATTTAAATTGAATGTGAAAATAGAAAATTTTGTGCAAAGCTATAATTGTTGACCAACCACTTTCATAAAGGGTAGAGTCTGCTTAGAGCTAAGATTTGGGAAGAGTTTATATAAGTTGTGAATGGTTAAAGTGTTAACCTACCCTTACATAAATGTTAGGTTTTGATAATTGTCCAAACCTGCAAAGGAATAATCAAGGAGAGAAGCAAGTAGAAAGGTAATTTGGAAGAAAGTACAAGAGGTAGTAACTCTTTTGCTCTCATGTTGTTGTGCATTGGTTGCCGCATGTTTGTTTGTGCCATTTTGCTGTAGTTAAGCATGAGAACATGTAAATTTTCTTTGCATAGATATTTGTCGTGGCCATGTGTGGCAAATAGATCGGCAGAGCAGTTATCTGCCTAATATGTGCTCTAGTCATTTATTCATTTTATCCATTTGTAAAATGAATGTGCACCAGTTATTTATACAGTTTATCTATCTATAAGAGATTGTGCACCAATTAGTTATTCAATTCAATTATCAGTAAGATATATGTGCATGAGTTAACTTTTCAGCTCAGTTACTTGCAAGGCCTTGTTCTCTATGGCTTGTTTTTACATGCATAGTTATTAACCTTGGATGATTTTGATAGAGTCTGATTTTATTAATATTTATTTTATTAATTGAGTCTGTTTTTTATTATCATTTTAGGAAATCTGAAAATAAGTGGATTATTCACAAATAGGATTTAAGATATTTTAGCAATATTATTTATTATTTTAGATATTTCAGAATAAGTGGAATATCCACAAGTATGATTTAGTAACTAGAATTTAGATATTATTTTAGTATTTTTGATATTATTTACATTTCCTAGTTTGAATTTTGAATTAGATTTTTATCTCTTTTTGTATTCCTATAAATTGGCCTTTGGTCTATTCAATAAAGCATGGAATATTCAAAGAGTAAATTGGTTTAGGAGATTCTCTAGGGCTGTTCTTAGAGAGTTAGTGAGATGCTTGCTTTCTTTTTATAACAGAGTATTGGGCTGTTTTAGAGAGAAGGTGAGATTCTTGCCTGCTCTTTATCTCAGAATACCTTTATTCTACTCAACATAAATTCTCAAATTATCATCTAACTTTCCTATTTATCCATTACTTTACTTAGTACCTTAACAGATTTACATGTTGAAAGTAGTTGCTAATAAGATTCCTCCGAATCTCACCCCTTTCTTCCTTGATATATGTAAAGACAAGTATCACTAAGGGCAAGGGCGTAGTGGTTGGTGAAAGATCAACACTAAGTGACAAGAAAGTATCAATTAAGTTGGGTAAAGTAGCGATTAATTTGAGTAACGGTAGATTTGAGTATAATAGAGCCTGAGTTGATGTATTGCGCTGATGCATGTGTTCAATTGGCTCTGATTTGTGATTTTCGAGTTAGATGCTTGCTGTCTTTGGGTATGAGGTGTCAGATTCTTAAAAAATCATGCTAGAGAAAGTAGAGTTGTTTAATAGATTATGAAATTGGTGATATATGGTTGTATTGATGTTTAAATTAAGTATACAGACTTTAAAATGAAGATTTAAGTCCTACGATTGGGGCTGGAATTATCAGTGTTGTAGTAGGGATACTTTTCGAATGATTTTTTTGTATGATTAAAATGATGGTATAAGTGATGTTTTGAATCTATTATTCTAAACCAAAATATTAGAATTTAAACACTATTAAGGAAGAGTATGTGATGTGGCAATGCATGTTAAACAATTTTTAGGATCTGTAACTTGGTAGTGAGGTTGTATTGCTCCACTGTTTGATACTTTGAACTATTAAAGAAATGTTCTAAAAGCATTAGAATATGCTAAATGGCTCCAGCATGATGCTTGTTTAGTTAGAAAAAAATTTTAGAAAAAAGATTTAGGCAAAGGTATACTTTAGCCAAACATTCATTAGAGTCTACATACATCGATCAAAGGCTAAAGTAGACAGTACCATTTGGTTGTATGACATGAGGAGCTTATTGGAGTGTAATTTTGGTAGTGAAAACCAAAAGTAAATCACTGTTTTGATACTCCCAAACATTAAATAGATGTCTCAAAGTATTAGAGCATGATTAAAGTATGTTTAATACCCCAAAAGTAGAACTAAGTCAATGTTTTGAAGCTGGAATTTTCTGGATGGTTGGAGGAGTGATGTTGTTTGTAAGGGATAGAGAGTGTAATAGCACCATGGGTTTAGTGATGATGCGTTACTTGTTGTAAATATAAAGTTTGTGCATGAATATTGCGAAATTTGTAGTGGGATGCATATCTTTAAATTTGGAAAATATTTTAGAATAAAGGTTATAGCGTAATATGTGTAAAATGGGCTGTCCGAAACTTTGAGGGGTTAAGGTAATCAAATGCAAAGAAAGTCATATAATACTTTGTCGTTGAAGATTGAAACTAATATAAGCTGTTGATTGGATGTTCTAAGTGTAACAAGTGCCTTAAGTATTAGAACATGATTAAAAGTTTTAAAGGATGGAATAGTTGAGTTACAAGTGTGCTTGATAAGGAATGCACTTGTGCATGTGCTGAAATTGAAATGGAAATCTAATGAAAAACTTATTCTTTGCTACCTTTTCTCATCTAGCAACTATTTTAATGGTCAAAGTTGTGTTTAAAGCATTATAATGATAACTTTCAAAGCCAAGAGACAACTTCCAGATTTAATGAGAAGGGCTGTCTGAAAAAATGAAGCGATCAAAGGGGATAGAGACAATAATGTATGCAACATCAATTTGTCATGATGAATGAGGATTTTTCATAAATCTGGGAGAAATTAATAATGCAAATGAAGTTTTGTTTAAGATAACCAGTCACTTCTTGTAAGGGTAGAGTTTGTAAAAGTTAGGATTTTTAAGAATAATTGATTATAAGAGGGGATAAGTATTAATATACCTTTACATTATGCCTAAATGATAGGTTTAGATATTTGCCCAAGCCCCCCAAGAAATTAATGGGGAAAGAAGCAAGGAGAAGATAATTTAGAAAGAATTGAAGCACAAAAGGTAGCAACTCTTTCCCTCTCATGTTATTGTGCATTGGTTTCCGCATGTTTGTTTGTGCCATTTTGCTATAGTTAAGCATGAGAACATGTAAATTATCGTTGCATAAATACATGTGCACCAGTTAGCTTTTCAACTTAGTTACTGGCTTAGTCTTATTCTTTATGGCTTGTTTTTCCATGCATAGTAATTAACCCTTGTATGATTTACATGATAGAAAGTAGTTGCTACTGAGATTTCCCCAAATCTCAGCCCTTTCTTACATGATATACAGTAATGGCATGTACAATTAAGGGTAAGGGAGTAGTGGTTGGTTAAGACTGCAGGTGGATGAAGCTGAAGAAGCTTGTACTGTGTTATTTATCTAACTTAGTGACCTTCTGCTCAGTTATTCTCCTCTTTTGATGATAAATTTAGTTACGCATATAAAAATATTTTGGAATGCAAATATCCTTGATGCCATATATAAACTTAGTGACCTGAGGTAGGTGCCATATGCAATGATGGCAAGAATATATTTATATATAGCTAATAATATATATTGCTGAGAATGCATGCGTAATTAGTATATATATAACTTAGTTTTAGAGATTAAGGCACGTGTTTGGCTTAAGCTATGAGATGTTTACATGCCAAAGTGTAGGTTTTAGCCAAAAATAGTTACTTTCAATTATTTAGATTGAAAGCCATGATTATATCCAATGAGACCTTATAACTGGAAGAACTAAGTAAAGATTTTTAGTTTTGTCACCGAGTGTTTTGAATCAATAAAGTAGCATTGAACCTGGGTCTTATTTCTTTATCAAAAGTTTCTATGAAGATAAATATAGAGCTTGAATCTTGGAATTTATACTCAGAATAAATTATTATGAATTTTCAAATTTTTCAGAAAATCCTATTCTTTGCTTAGAAAAGCAGCAAAAGTTTTTTGTTTTTTTTTTTAAAGATGAACATTTTAGGGTGCCGATTGGGTCATGTTTAGTTCAAAATCCATTAAACACTTCTATTTGGTGTTTACAGAGTAAGGTGTTACATTTTCCACATACAATATATCGAATCTATTAAAGAAATGAAAGTTACACTATTTACATGGTACTTCTTAGTCCTTAATATAAAACATATTTACCTAATTTGATTATATTTAGGAAGTTAGTTAAGATAGTTAATATTACATGTTGTGTTTTTTTAAAAAACAGCCCAATCATCTTTAATTCTTTTTGTTTCTCTTTTACTTGATTATGATTGAATGAGCATCAATATGGGTATGAACAAATATAGAAAATAGGTCTTACATTGAGAATCAAGATTAACTCCATAATTAGGTTCTATATTAAAGATTGGAGGGAGTATTATCAAAATAAAATATACATAATGATATATATATAGAGAGAGAGAGAGGGAGAGAGAGGGGGGGGGGGGGAGAGAGAGAGAAGCTGTGTCGTGTGAAATGGAGTGTGACTCAGGTTTACTCCCAAGTCAAGCACTCCATCTATTGATCACTAACGTGCTTCATAGGTTCACTCTATTGTAGTGACATTGAAAATATGGTCCTTCATGTGATAATGATTTTTCTCTCTTTGTTGCATCAACTTCGTTTTATTTTCATCTTTAACCAATATTAATTAGATGTGTCATAATAACGAACGTTGAAGCCTTTTTAATTTGCCTATGTTAATTATAGATCTAATTATTAGATGTGTCATTCCTATTTATTCTATTTGCTGATTGGCTCATTGATTAGTATTTTTTCGATGAGCTTCTACCATGAGATTCATTAGATATGATGCTCCATTTCCATTAAAATATATTCTGCTTTTTGGAATGGAAAAACAGAGCTAAACAATGAAATAATCGTATCATCTGCTACGTTTTTTTACGAGGTAATCTCTAGAAGATAACAAATTGAGTTTTTATATTACATAAGGGAATAATGACTAAAATGAACAATATAATATAACAAAAAATTTATATTTAACATATTCAAATTTATTATATTTGTTTGGTGTCCAAATACAAACAAGGTATCGAATATGACGAAACATACAACTTCAATGAAAAATAAGACATTGCAAGTTTTGCTAAGGTCTTTAGTTATAATCCTCCCAATAAAATATACTCCCTCCGGTCCTAATTATAGGACATATTTAACTAACTTTGAAGTAATTAAGGATAATAGTTAAATTAGTTATCTATATTTATTTTTCAAATATACCCTTGCCTAAAATTTAAAATAACATCACGTTTTTTAGTTGGTCGAAATAGCATCCTGGACATTGCTTCTCTATTTTTTCTCGTCCATTGCTTCTCTGGTTTTTCTCGTGCGTTTCCCTCGTCACATTCTTCAAAGTCGTGCGTCTGTTTGAAATAACGCACCGCATGGCACAATTTGACAAGTGGGAAATGGGACTGAATTTAATTTAATTCGCTTGTTAATACTAATACTCATATATCATTATCATAGGAGTGGCTAGTTACTAAGAAATAAAAAAAGAAAGTAGAATCTCACACTTATAGAATATAAGCGTGTTATTAAATTAATTATTGTGAAGGAAGTATTAGTAGGGGTGATTTAGGAAAAATATGACAAAAATTGCTCAAAATTATTTTATTAAGAAAATAAAAAAACAGTAAAATTGAGGTGTATGTGGCATTAATGAGTTGTAAGCATTACTCACTTTATAGAATACATAGGTGTATTATTAAATTATTATTGTGTTAATTATTATTGAGAAAGTATAATAGGGGGTAGTTTGGGAATAAATTAACAAAAATTAGAACTTTGTCCTATAATTAGGATTAAGATCAACTCCCAAATATTGTCCTATAATTAGGATCAGAGGGAGTATTAAACAAAGTTTAGTTGAGATAAAGTGTACTCATTATGATCAGATAAAATTGACAATAAAACTATGAAATTATTTAAAAATTAACCACTTGAAATATTTTCATAACGACAATAAAATTCAAACCTCACATTCTTCTTATTATATTACAAATATGAAATATTCATAAGGATATATTAATACACAGACATATATGTATGTATTGGCTGTGCCGTGTGAAATGGAGGATGACTTTGATGTCTCCTCACGAGTCAATCACTACATTTTCCTAAGAATTAAGGAGCCTTTAAGTGTTTGTCAATTTGATTGTGACTTTTTGATAACGTTCTTGTGGGGATATTGAATCTTAGGCCAACCAAACTTGACCAAAAATGAATTAATGTAATGATAAATTAAAAAAAAAAAAAGTAAAGACCGCACAAATTTTTTGCTCTTTTTACACATCAACTTCTTCTAGAGGGTAACTTTAAGCATTATATATATATATATATATTTTTTTTTTTCATTATTAATTGTTCATTTTATTATTTTATTTTATAGGTTAGACTATGTTCTCATCACAAGTTAAAATGTATGTATTTTTTCACTTTTTTATCTTTGAGTAAATTAAAGACGATTTTATCTCTATTTGTTTATAATAATATTGTATATATGGTAAAAAAATCTATACTATCAATTTTATTTTATATTGATTTTCTCAAATTCTCCCATATATAGCACCTACTAGTGGAGCTCATCAAACAATTCAAATCCATTTTAAAGTTGTATGTTGATGCCGTAGTAGTAGTGTCAAAATTCGATTATGGTTTAAGGAGAACATCTAACCACCTACTAGTGGAGCACCTTTTCTATTTGTTTCAGAAGGATGGGAAGGAGTATTACCAAAATAAAATATACATAATGATATGTGTATGTGTATATGTGTATGTGCTATGTCGTGTGAAATGGAGTGAGACTTTGATATGTGTATGTGTATATGTATATCAAATCATTTAAAGTCTGTGGACTTTTTATATAATATATATGGTCCACTAGACTGACCCTACATGAAATAATGCAATGAAAAATTAAATTTTGGTCCAACTAAAATTATGCTTCGTTCATATAGGGACCAAACTTCGTCTCATCGATTACTAACGTGCTTTATGGGTTCACTCATGTGATAATGATGCTTCTTTCTTTTTTGCATCAACTTTTTTTTTTTTTTTTTTATATTCAGCTTTAACCAAAATTAATTAGATGTGTCATAATAATAAATGTTAAAGTCTTTTAAATTTTCCTATTTTAATTAGATGTGTCAATTTTTATTTAAAGTAACAGGAGTCCATATTCTTAAAAAATGACATCTTACTTTTTTTAAAAATGACTCATCCCACTCATTTCACAAGTAAAGTCTGCCATTCTTAAGATATAAATTGGTGATTCCCTTTTTTGTGTACTTTGTAAATTTGATCTCCCATTCTTAAGGCTTTTAGTTATCATCAAGAAAAATGCTTACAAATTTAATCCTATGTGTACATCATCCTTCCTAATAGTTGTATTAAACAAGGTTTAATTAGTTGAGATTATGTAGGCTTTTTATGACCAGAATATATCTCACAACTCACAGAATATTCACAAAACTATTTAAAAATTAACCATTAAAATGATTTTCATACGGACAATAAAATCCAAACCTCACATTCCTATAATAATATTACAAAAATAAAATATGCATAAGGATATATACATACACACATATATGTATGTATTAGCTGTGCCATGTGAAATGGAGTATGACTTTGAGGTCCACTCACAAGTCAAGCACAGCATGTTCCTATGAATTAAGAAGATATTCTTATTAAGTGTTTGTCAATTTGATTGTGACTTTTTAATAACGTTCTTGTGGGGATATAGAGTCTTCGGCCAACCAGACTTGACCAAAAATAAAATAATTTAATGATAAAGAAAACGAAAAAATGTAAAGACCGCATAAATTTCTTGCTCTTTCAACGCATCAACTTCTTTTAGAGGGTAACTTTAATCATTATATATATTTTTCATTATTAATTGTTCATTTTGTTATTTTATTTTATAGGTTAGACCATGTTCTTATCACGGGTTAAAATGTATATATTTTTTTCACTTTTTTATCTTTGAGAAAATTGAAGATGATTTTATCTCTATTTGTTTCACTTCCATACTTTGCCTCGATGGTTATGCCACGATGTCCTTAAGCCTATATGTGATGGATAGACTTCCGTAACCATGATATATTTGCTTAGTTGATTTGATTTGAACAGAATTTCAGTTCTGTTTAAAAGAAATGGAATAATTAATTCCAAAAAAAAAAAAAATTGCATATATGGTAAAAAAATCTATATTATCACATTTATTTTATATTGATTTTCTCAAATTCTCCGATATATAGCACCTAATAGTGGAGCACATCTAACAATTCAAATCCATTTTAAAGTTGTTTCTTGCCAACTTGATTTTGATGACAACTTATTATAAGTCATTATCTTGGAATTGTAATAGTAGTGTCAAAATCGGATTTTCTTAAGCTAGTTAGACTAAATTGGGCTAAGCATATTGAGCTTAGGCATTCTTCATTTGCCTTAATTTTAATTATTTTCAGGCTCTGTTGTTATTCAAAAATGAAGGAACACTCATTAGTCATTAGTAACATGTTCGTCATTCGTGCCCTTAATTTTTTTTTTCTTTTCAATTTACGTTTCTCTTTTATCATATTCACTTGCACTTGGAGGGAACACTAAAATTTTTCATTTTAAATCTCTCAAGGCATTAGCTACATACTAAATTAATTTTTCTCAAATAATAATATTGAACAATCCAGTCCTAATTACATTAATTTAAGCTTACTCATTTAATTTCTCTGGACAAGTTTAATTAAATTAGATGAGACATTTTTTCAAGAATGAAAATATGAAAATATCTAGTCATCACGGCAATTTCACTTTGCAACTTTGTCAAGCACGCAATTGAATGGATTGTATTTGGCTTTATTAGCGTTCCTTTGATCCCACTCCAAAGCTCCAGACTTGACTCTCCATTGGTCCTTGCTTTCTTTCTGATTGTGTGCTCCATATATGCTCCTTGTGGCAGTTGTAGCAAATTACCCATTTTTTATAATATAAACAAATTTCTATCTAATGATCCATGTTTTATGTTAGAGACAATATGATTACTTATAGGCAACTTTAAGATGAAAAAAACAGTATAAATAGCACCAATCACAAAGCCTCAATCCGAATTAATTGCTTGTTCAGATACTTCATAATAGGACTTGGAAAAAGTGGTGTGCAACGGGTGGCCCAAAGGTTATTACGAAAAGTGCATATTCTTAATTTCTTTTTCTTTTAGTAAATGTTTAAATTATAGATTGATTATGTAGTGAATGTATCATATGACATTAATATTACGCAACTTTTCCGCTTTTAGACATAACCATTATGCACAGAATTGCTTTTAATTCTTTTTCATGATAATTTTTCGATACAATTATTTTCATGTTAATTATGTGATATGCTTTACTTCCTTTTAAAATTATTTTGTATACATTTCTTCTTTCTAGCTAGAGACTATATCAATATCCATAATCAAAAGTAGATTTACGTGTATATCTATACCACCATTTTGATAATTTTTATATACCACTTTCTCTCTCTCTATATATAAATATATAAAGTGGTATATTTACGTGCATTTTTAGCGTCAACTACGTGGCTTTTTCATTGAACCAAGATGATATCACCGAAATAAAATATTCATATAAGAGGAGATATTTCGCAGCGTGACAAGTCAAACACGCCGTGTACTACAAATTAGAAGTGGGAGATAGAAAGATATAATATATACATCCAAACAAATTAATTAAGACTAAAGACTTTTGAGATATATGTTTGTGAAGGGACTATGAATCCACACAAGCTTCTTCTCAATAACGTTCTTTTGGGGTTATTAGATTAATGCAATGAAAATGAAAATGTGGTGCTAGAAGTGAATAAATTATACTTCATAAAGCGACACAGCTTATTTTCTCATCACTAACGTAATTTTCTTTCTCTTTCAATTAGTTGCATCAACTTGTTTTAAGGGCCACTTAATGTTTGAGAATTCCACCATGCCATGTGTCCGCGCTTTGTGAGGTGAATAGATGAGTCCTTTTTACTAAGGGAAAAAAAAAAAAATAGCTTCATAATTAAAATTAGTCATATGGACTTAATTGTTGGCAATCAATTTTTCTAAGCTCCATGTTCTGTTTTACACCAACACTATTCTATACTAATTATTGCAAAGCCAAGGTCATTGAGGTCACTCAAAATCACGGCCATGGCAAAACAGCATCTCCAAAAGCCTAATCAGTTTTCCTTCCTTATTCGTGATTATATTTACGATTTTATTAAAAGATAAAAATAATTATTTCTCCATCTGTCACCTAAACGGTAGCTGTTAAATAGTAGTTGAGATTTCATCAAAGAGAATATATGAGTTGGATTAGGGCCAATTAGTATTTGTACTTTTATATTTTGGTTTTTGGTCCTTAATAATTACAATTTTTAATATTCTCCTTGACAAATATCATTCAGTGTAGGTCCTTCCCTCTAATATTCCCAATTAAATAATACAGTGATAATATTGTCCTCAAACTCAAAGTGGTAGCCGAAGAAATTGAAGACCATAGATTTTTTATTTTTTAATATTGAGAATGTGTTCGCTCAGTTAAATTATACAGTCAGTGCCTTGAATGAGCTACAAGCTTATAAAAGTAAACATATTATTGATCAAATTAACCACACACGTGTAATGAGAATGAGTGAGAACACAAAACCAAGATTTCTTTCATCAATTTAGATTTGTTTTGGGTTTATCATCAATTTATATATGTGTGTATATATATATATATATATTGCCAGCTGAATTTAGATTTCAATGCCAGTAAATTATAGAGAAGCATTTTATATATGCATGGTAGCAAAGCATTCCAATAATGTTCTGTGGGGTTACTCTATATAGCCTACTAGATGTACTGGGTACAAGTCTTTGGGAGAACCATACCAATTTAACTGTTGGAGTTAATGCACCCCCTCAAGAGCCGAGAAAGCCCTCTTCGGTTGGTTGTCTCTCAGTGAAAGCACCATTGTAACGGGTACAAGTCCTGAGAGAACCATACCCTAAAAATTAGCTGTTGGAATTGGGGAACCCAATGCCTTATAAAGTCCCTCTTTCAATGAAACCTATCCGATGGTACTCGTTACAATCCATTAAATAAGAAAGGAATAACTGTCTCACCCAAAATTTAAAAAAAAAAAAAAAGGAAATGCATAATAGAAAGAGCACTGTATCCACGCAAGCTTCATTTAAAAAATGTTCTTGCACTGTTTACTTCCTACTAGACTGGACCATAAATGAAATAATATACTAAGAAAAGGTGGTCCCAAACGTGAAATTGTTCAACACGTAATCAAATCAGGGGACCAAGCTTCTTCTCATTAACCACCAGTCTTGGCCATAAAAAAAATAATGCAGCAAAAATATATATCTCTTCAAATATATGTTAAAACAAATTTAATACGCCTCACATGCTAATTAATGTTTTAGTTCAATTTCTCCAATCTTCTCACAAAAGATGTCCTTTTGCAAATCCGCATTTTGTTAGTAAGACTTGACTTGATTTCGAGCCGGAGAAGTATAAAATGACGTGTTTTAATTGTTCGATGCACAAGACTTGAAATTCGGATGTGTCTGTTATGCTCCTCATGGGAAAGCCTTCTTCCTTTGTTTTCCTGCTATTACTTCATTGCTTCATGGCCTCCTTAGCTTGGACTGATACAAACATCAGTACTGATAAATCTGCACTTCTTGCCATTAAATCCTTTGTCACTTCAGATCCATATGATTTCTTAGCTCATTGGTCTGTCTCTTCTTCTCCATGCAATTGGACTGGTGTCACATGCAATACTCGTCATAGAAGGGTCTATTCCTTGAATCTTCGCGGCATGGTTCTTAAGGGCTCCATATCTCCACAACTAGGAAATCTCTCATTCCTTGTTGAACTTGATCTCAGTGACAACAATTTTTATGGTCAAATACCAGAAGAGTTGGTCGGATTGCATAGATTGAAACTATTCAACTTGAGTTTCAATGACTTTGATGGGCAAGTTCCAGCGTGGATAGGATATTTAACTTCACTACAAAAACTAAATCTTCGAAATAACAGTCTTAATGGAGTTATTCCACTATCTCTATTCAATTTGTCAATGTTAGAGATCTTAGATTGGAATAATAATTTTATTGAAGAGGTCATTCCGTTAGAGATGGGCAAACTTGAGCGATTAAAGATTTTACGATTTGCCGGTAACAAACTTTCAGGAATCATTCCACAAACAATTTTCAATTTATCTTCGCTCGAGTTATTGAGTTTGTCCCACAACAATTTGTCAGGTACGTTTTAGATTATTGTCAACATCTATATTAATCTTCTTTCTAAACTAGTGTACTTGGTTAGCAGGATCTCATCCTCGAGGAATAAGAGTTTGTCTCAATTTTTTTTATTTATTTATTTCTAGCATTTTTATGAATTTTCTTCTATATTTTTATCATAATTTTTCTACTCTTTTTCAATGGGAAAAAACATTCATCATCAAAAATTTGAAACAAATTATATAGTCACACCATGGGAAAAAAATTACTGTCATAATATTAATTAGTCCAGGCTCATCATGAGTCCTTGAAAATAAATGTATATTATTCTATTAATAAGAAATTTTTGAAGGGATTTTTCATAGGAAAAAAACTTAGCTCAAGTTCATTATGTCCATTATATTAAAATTTCCAATCACCCATGGGCGTATTTATTTCATGTGGATTTATAGTTAAATAATAATATTTTAAAATATGATATAAGAAACTTGTATTGTCCTTTTTCATATTGAATAATCCTTACAATGAACATGTCCGAAACGTTCATTTTTTATTTGGACAATCTACATTATATTTCAATTTCATTATTTATTAGTAATTATTAGTTTTAAAAAGTGTGTAGAGTCAACAAAAAGATTTTTTCTAAGAGTCTCCCAAGAAATATGTGTTTTGATATGAATGATGAAAAGGAAGGGTCAATTGAATTTCAATTTATCTCTTAGATTTAATCATCTTGAATCCATCAAAATTTCTCAACCAAACACAACCAGTTGCTTTAATCTGTGGTTATTAGCCCACCCGAATCAAAAGGGTTATACCTTCTATTTCGTTTAATCATTTACTAATAAATGTGTCATTTCTTAAAAAAAGTGCAAGTCTTATTACATGTGTTTCTGTAGAACATTAATTTATCTCATGTACCTAATAACTTGTGACACGTAACAAATTGTTACTAACATTATTTTCTTTCCCACCCCCTTAATATTTGAAGGAGGCATCCCAAATGAAATTGGTGATCTTTCACAACTGAAGATTTTGTTTCTTGGAAGAAATCAACTCACTGGTTCTATACCATCTTCATTATTTAACAATTCAGCGCTGCAACAAATTGATCTTAGTCAAAATCAATTATCTGGTAGTCTCTCAAAAAATGTGTGTTTTCGGCTTCCAAAACTTGAATTATTTTATGTGAATGGAAATGAATTGTCTGGTGAAATACCCTCAATTTGGCATCAATGCAAAGAATTAGTAGGGTTACAATTGGGTGATAACAACTTCAAGAGAGGAAATATACCAAGTGACCTTGGAAATTTGACCAACCTCCAGAGCTTGTATCTTCGGAACAGCAACTTGCAAGGTAAGAGTTTTAATTATATCAATGTCAAAAATTCTATTCTAGTATTTCGTAAAGCATTAGTGAATAATGATTTTTCTATATTAATTTTTAAAGACATAGAATGTGGTGCTTTCTTTTAATTCCAAAGTGAATATGAATTAAAGAGAGCCTGAAGGAAAATAACTTGATAAAAGGATCCCATATAATACTACTTAGAGTCAGATTGGATTAAAAGGGTGAAGTATGACTTTTACCATTGATATCTGTATCTTAGTGATAATTTGTATTTAACTATTTATATTTAGGGATATATATTTTTAAATCTGAATAATCTCTTTATTCGCATATTTATTGTAGCTTCCCAAAGTTTAGAAAAAAACTTCAAATATTGAAAACAAATATAAAATACTAAACACTCGAATTAATCTCTATTTGAAAATTTTTAATGTAATCACGAGAGATGTCATTGTTCAATTTGGAATGATTTTGCATGCCTTTGACTTTAGTATGGGATTGGAGAAATATAAAATGACGTGTTTGTTTGTAAACAGAATGAAATTTAGTTTTTCGCCCCCCATTTCATTCATTCATGACGAGATGTCATAATATTCATTTTTCAATTAGATTTTTTTTCCAAAAATAGTAATCCATACAAACATGTTTCGAATTTTTAATTTTAATTTGGTTATTTATTATTAATTTATATTTTTAAAAATTTTATAGTTAGCAAAAATAATTTTTCTGGTAGTTTTGAAAGAAATAATGAATAGCAAATGCCAATAGATTTCGATGTGTCTGTTAGTGTTTTTTTTTTTTTTTTTTCAATTAATCACAATTAATTGAACTCATAATCTTCTTATTTAATTTCTTGAACGAGAAGAATACCGCTTATATGAAATATAGGAATTTCTCAGAATTAATTAATCAACCAAATCTGAAAAGATAACAATAATAAATCTATATTAATCCAAATTATGGAATAATAAACTGAACTAAAGCAAAAAATAGCGTGATGGGCCTTGCACAAGAAATGGGCTATTCCATCCAAATTATTTATTCTATAGATATTAGACCAACCCAATTAAATGGGCTATTTCTTTTTGAAAATAAGTGCAGTTGTGTTTTATCATTTATAATATATTTTTGTCACTATTTCTAAAAATGTGCAAGTTGTGCCATATGTGTTTTCAAAAATATAATTTTGTTTTATTAACAAAAATGCAAATTCGCTCATGTACATAAAAACTCATTATACATAAATATTTTTACTGACATCACTCTCTTTTTCCCACCTAGTTGAAGGAGACATTTCAAATAAGATTGCTAATCTTTCACAACTAAAAACATTGTATCTTTTACCAAAAAAATAAAATAAAAATAACAACAGTGTATCTTGAAAACAATCACCTTCCTATACCATTATCATTATTTTACAGTTTAGTCTACAATAAATTGATATTGGAATAAATCACTTATCTAGCAATCTCCCAACAAATTTGTTTTAAGTAATTTTGTAACTCTCTGGTGTGGCAATTTTTGTGTACTTGTTAGTTTCTTTCTCACCTCTTATTTTTCCTTTTTCCCTTTTTTCTCTTAATATCTACAATAAAACGCCTGTGCAAATATGCTCAATATATCCATCCCTTAATATTACAGTATACTTTAGCAAACTTTTCATGTATTATTTATGCTTATTTGATATTTCTTGCTAACTGAAACTGCTTTAAATTTTTACGTCAGGAAAAGTTACACCGCTACACCTCCATACAAGGATTTTCTATTGTTATAAAAACTAGAACTTTAGTGTTTAGGCCAACGATGGATTCATAAAAACGGAAGCAAGTGCCTTAAAATAATTTCCAAACACACATCAAGTGGTTTTTAACAATTTATGTAAGAGATAACCATGAATGTGATTGTAGGAGTAGTTATCAATTACGTGTGTTTCTAAAGAATATAAATTTATCTCATGTGTATTTGTATATGAATAATGATTTTGCTATATTACTTTTAAATACATGGAATGCAATATTATCTTTTAATCCCAAAGTGAATATGAATAAAATGTTAATATTTTCTGAATCATTAAAGAAACAGGGAGCCTGAAGGAAAATAACCTGATCAAAGGGCCTCATACAACACTACTTAGAGTCAGATTGAATTAAAATGATGGAGTATAACTTTTACCATTGATATCTCTATCTGAGTAATCATTTATATTTAGCTATTTATATTTAAGGATATGATAATTGATATTCTTAAATATGAATAATCTTTTTATTTGCATATTTATTTTAGCTTCCCCAACTTTAAAAAAAAACTTCAAATATTGAAAACAAATATAAAACACCAAACACTCTAATTAATCTTTATTTGAATATTTTAATGCAATCATGAAAGATGTCATTTTTCAAATTGGAATGAGTTTGTATGCCTTTGTGTTTCGCCATTTCATTCATTCATAATGTTCGTTCATGAGCTCGTGGAACCTCATGATATTTAAAACTTGGAAACAAAATTTTGTATCATTTATACTTTGTTCAATAAAAAGCTCCACATCATATATAATTACTGTGCACTACTTGTTGACTGTACATGAATGCACGTATTTGCAACTTATATCGCTCTCTTATTATCTTCAACTCTATATTTCTCCTCTTCTTTCCCTGATTAATTTTATTTTTTTAATATTTTTATTCATTTCTTTCTTATTTCAAAAATTTATAAAATCCTATTAAATAATTATTCAACAATTACAACATAAAACACTTATCTCATTAGCTATATAATTATTAAAAGTTAGGCAATTCGATGGTTAGAATATATTTGATTTCTGCCTTTTTAATATTTATGCATGGATTATTAAGCATAAAACAAATATTCAAATTTTTTGAATTAGTACGTAAAACACGTGTAATTTGTTTATATACTATATATATGTAAATTATATGAAAATGATATTACCTATTTTATGTTTCTTTTACCCCGATTTGGATGTGAAGAATAGATGGGAGGAATGAAAATGGGAAGAGGGAGAATAGAAAGAAGGGAAAACAAAAGAGAAAATGTTATCACCTCTATTGTTTGGACCCACCCCATTTTCTCCCCCACTTTCTTTCCTTTCACATTTTCTCTTCTATCCAATCAAGGGAAAACTTATTTTCCCTTTCATTTTCCTCCCCAATTTTCTTTCCTCTCTTATTTTCTCCCTATCCAAACATAACATTAAAGTCTTTGCAGTTACAAAAGGTTACCTCTAATTCTTAATATAAGATCCAGTTGATTAATTTATAGAGATTAAGGAAGTTAAATAAATTATTTTAAAATATTTATATTTATTGATTTTCCCCAAACTAATTTGCATGGTTTATAGATTGATATATAATATAATGATATACATAAGTATTTAGATAGATCAAGTAACATATACAATAATTAAATAATTTATTTAGTTTCCTTAATATCTACAAAGCAGTCAACTGGATCTTATATTAAGGACTGGAGCTAATTTAACCTATCAATTTTATATTAAATTGTACATTAAACATATTATGAAAATATTATGACCCATTTTATTTTTCTTTTAAAGTCCATTAAGCTTTTTTACAAGTTTTTTTTTAGTTGATGTTAATCTTTTTTTTTTTTTTTGGCCCACTTTAGTTGATGTTAATCAATTGTGTTTCGATGCCGAACGAACTCTTGACAAGCATGATACTATTATTTTTTATCGTCATTCTTTTCTTTTCTTTTAATATTTTTCTATAGTAAAATATTTTTCGTTTCATTAATATTGTACATATTAGCAATGGGGTTAAATGTAGCTAACAATTTACAATCACAAAAATAACAAAAATTCATGAATCGATGCTATTCTATGATTTTCTATAATCTTTTTATATAAGTATCTTCACCACCGTAAAACTAAAATGATATATTTTTTTTCATTTCTTTTTTTTTTTCCATTTCATTCATTATTGTTCATTCATAAATGACACTTATATACAGATTGTGATTATAATCTCAAAATAAAGGAAAGATAGGAATAGGATTATCACTTGAGATTTAAAACATGAATTTTTTTTTTTTATTTACTCCTATATCTTGACGACAACAATTTGCAAGGTAAGGCTTTTAATTATATGATTGAATTCATTATACGTTATGTGTTTTTGTTTTAATCTATCCAATGAAAAATAATCTTAAAAACAGATTTTGCTTTTCATTTTTTTCGTCATTTTAAAGAACTGTAAGAAGCTTGTCAAATTGCATTCATAGTAAAAAAATCTTCAACAGAGAAATAAGATAATTTTGGGTGATAAAAAATGACATGGAGCCCTGTAAAAAATCGGTCTGAAAGAATTTCATGACCTACCAATATTTGATGTGGCATAGTAATTTCCTAATGTGTGCGTGGTGTGTGTGTTTGTTTGTTCATATAATGTGATTTATCTTTTTTTTTTTTTAATGTGAAAGATGAATGCCAAAGCCTTTTAACTATTAGCCTACTTTAATATATCTTGTTCACTTTATAAATCGAAACAGGTGAAATTCCATCATCTCTCTTCACCATTTCAATTGGTAACAAGACATTGTTGGAAGAATTAGATTTATCATGGAATTTTTTTACAGGTACGTTCAATCAACACATCTCTTAACTAAAAGTATTTAAATTCCTTAAATAAAAACTAAAATTTTAACTTTTTAAGTGTATGAAGAATTCATAGCCAGATTTCAAAGTTAGAGCCTTATGAATAATAAATAGCTTTAATGCAAAATATAAATATAACTTCATTGTTCATTTTATATTGGTGAAATTAATTCCATAATCTCTCTTTAGTATATCTTTTTTTAAAAGAGTTTTAATGTCCAATGGGTAATTGATATTATATTGGAAGAGTCCCTTTTAAATTAATTTCCAACAAAAGTTAAATAATAGTCTATTAATTTTAAGCCTTTAATTAACGAAATTCCATGTATTACTTGTACAATTGTGTGTGACTTAAGGAAATTCCTAGACTTACTATACCAACAAATAAATATTCTGTATTTATTTCATAGGTGGAATTCCTTCATTCCTTTGGAAGATGCCCTCTTTGAGAAATATTGGCTTTGGCATGAATCATTTAAAGGGTAATTTGTCAGAAGAAATGTGCCATAAACTCCCTTTACTTGAAGCCTTTGATGTTGTTGGTAATCAATTAGAGGGAAGCATTCCAAAATCAATAATTAACTGCACATCTTTGAAAGAATTATATTTGGGTGGTAACTTATTTACAGGTATGAACTTTACTTGTGTTTTCTTTTCTTTTTATTATATTCCTCTAAAATGATTGTCTTTCATCATTTCATTCATATACAGCTAGTAATTTACACACACACACACACACATATAATACAAAATGGCCCCAATGTAATATTATATATATATATATATATATATGTAACACAGTGGGGGTTTAAATATTGCTACTAATTTACAATCCGAAAATATCAAAAGATGTAATCATGAACATAATTGATTTTTTTTTTTTTTTTGGGGAATGAACATAATTGATGATAAAACTAAAATGACAAAACGATCGGATCAGGGTTGATGGGACCACAAGATATTTAAAGCTTTAAAACAAATTTTTCAAGTATTACTCTGGTGCTATTTTTAAAGTAGAGAGCAACATAATTGTTTAGTATTATTTATTAGTCACATCATTAAAATTTTCATATAAAAAATCGACAATATGATTTATTTTTAGCTCCCATTGTGTTGATTTTGTACTCTTGGGGTATAGTATTAATAAAATATGAGTAAAATTAAAAATTTATTAAATTTTAAAATAAAATTAATAAAATTTAAGGTTGTCTTTAATCCTGATGAAATATATTATAAGTATCTTATAAATAAAACTATTTACAAGTCACATCTCTGGTCTTGCTTTTAAAGTAGAGAGTATTTGTTTCGTCTAATATACAAGTCACATTATTACAATTTTTATATAATAAGTCACATCTCTGGAAGGATTATAGTTGGGTATTAACTCATTTAGAGGTATGCAATACTCATGCAATTGTGTCTTCTATTATTATTATTATTATTATTATTATTATTATTATTATTATTATTATTATTATTATTCATCTAAAATGAAATTATATTTTTCATCATTTCATTCATATTGTTTATTTATAGATATAATGGGGGGCTAATATACAGCTGGCGATTACAATCCCAAAATAACAAATAAAGCCGAGATCATCAACAGATCGGATCTCATGATATTTATACGAGAGAAAAGTGAAATTCTTATATATTATTCGTTTAAAAAACATCACCCAATACAGAATGTCCCCCCCCCCCAAATGTGCTACCCCAATAATTGTTTTAAAGATTTTATCTTTATCTTAATAACTTTAATTTTATGCTTTTCTCCCCTTAATTAATATTAAAATATAGACTAGTTTGGGGGTTGTTTTCCTTATTTTTTATATGTATAAATTGTTAAATTGAAATTAAAATTAAATTTAAAATTTTTTAAAAAGAATTATAACGTAGGAATTAAAACATGTACAATAAACAAAACAATTATTTAGATATGTATAAAAAGATCAAGGGAAAATCTCAATTAAATCCAACTATAATACCAAAATTTGAATTATGGTTTACACTTTCGACAAATTTCATTTACTTTACAAGAACTTGAGATGCTAATCAATTACATTTGGATGCAAACCTCTTTACAAGCATGAGATTATTATATCTTATTTTTATTCATTTCTTTGTTTTTTTAGTCATTTTCTTTAATAGAATAAATTTAAAATGAGATTTTGTTTTTCATTAGTTCATTAATATTGTAAATAGTGGGGCTTTAAGTATAGCTACCAATTTACAATCCTAAAATACCAAAAGATCAAATCTTGAATTGATGGTAAAACTAAAACGACAAAATGATCGGATCACGAATTGACGGGAGCACATGATATTTAAAGTTTGGAAAACAATTTTTTTAAGTATTATTTACCATATCATTTATACTCTGTTCAATAACAAAGCGCAACATCGATTTCTTTTATCTACACAAGTTTTATTTTATCAATTTTTGTCAGTTGTTCCTTTTATATTTCACAAATTTATTAGTTTCTTATTATTAAATAGTTCTTCAAAAATTACAACATAAAAAACTTTAACTTTCAAGCAAATCTTCAATATCCATGATATCCTTGTAGTTTATGATTTCTCTAACTTATTTGCTTTAAAAAATTTACAAAGACTTAAAAATAATAAAAATAAATTTATTTGTGTATATTCTTTTGTATATGAAAGTCATGGTTTCCATGAACTTTTTTCCGTCCAGGTTTTGTATCCAAAGGCCTAGGCAAACTTGATCAACTTCAGATCTTAGATTTGAGCTATAATCATTTGAAAGGACATGTTCCTTCCGACATATTCAACATTTCAACATTGATAACCGTGCACCTTGGTCGTAATTCCTTCTCTGGCCTTCTCCCATCATATTTAGGAAATGGCTTTCCCAACTTGAAGATATTACGACTAGACCAAAATGACCTAACTGGACAAATTCCAAACAGTATATCAAATGCTTCTAAGCTCATTATCTTAGGTTTGTCGTGGAATAAATTTAATGGAGCCACCCCCAATGTGCTTGGAAATTTAACAAACTTGATGGAACTAGATTTGAGTGAGAATCATTTGAGTCGTTTTATTCCTGATACAGTTAACAAATTACATAGCCTTCAATATTTAAATCTTGACAATAACAGATTGCAAGGGTTCATTATAAATGAACTTTGCCAACTTAAAAGCTTGAGTGAGTTGTATCTTGCTCACAACATGTTGTCAGGAGTGGTTCCAAAATGTCTTTGGAATACTTCTTTGCGGAAGTTGGATATTAGCTCTAACAAATTGATTTCTCATATACCCTCTTCTCTATGGAGTCTCAAAGATATCTTGGGTTTAGACATGTCTTCCAATGCACTGAGCGGAATAATTTCACCAGAGGTATCAAACTTGAGAGCAATTACACTATTGGACTTGTCAAGAAATCAAATTTCAGGAAGCATCCCTATAACTATGGGTGGCTTGCAAACTTTGCAGACCCTATCTTTGGCTGAAAACAAATTACAAGGGCCTATTCCTAAATCGCTTAGTGGCATGATAAGCATGGAGTCCCTGGATCTTTCACATAATAATTTGTCTGGTGTGATTCCAAAGTCCTTAGAGTCATTAATCTATCTTAAATACATCAATCTTTCCTACAATTTATTGCATGGAGAAATTCCAAATGGTGGCCCTTTTCAAAATTTTACTGCTCAATCTTTTATGATGAATAAAGATCTTTGTGGGAAATCCCAACTACAAGTCCCACCATGTAGGAAAGTAAACAAGCACATATCAAATAAAGTGATGCTGATGATAAAATGCTTACCGCCTATCATTGTTGCCATTTTGATTGTTTCAGCCATTGTCTTTCTCAAGAATAAGAGAGACGATGATAATAATTCAACAAAGAGTGATTTAATAAATTTGGAAACACCAACCAGGATATCCTATTATGAGCTTCTACGGGGAACAAATGGATTTGATGAGAGTAATCTTGTTGGTTTTGGAAGTTTTGGATCAGTATACAAAGCAATTCTTCCAAATGAAAAGATAGTTGCTGTCAAAGTGTTCAACTTAGACATGGAAGAAGCATCAAGAAGTTTTGATGTTGAATGTTCTGCCATGTGCCACTTACGCCATCGCAATCTCATTAAGATCATCAGTAGTTGCTCAAATGATCATTTCAAATCTCTAATAATGGAATTCAAGGCAAATGGGAGTCTTGAAAGATGGTTGTATTCTCATAACTATTATTTAAATGTCATGCAAAGGTTGAACATAATGATTGATGTGACAGCTGCTTTGGAATATCTTCACCATGGTTCTTCTACACTAGTTGTTCATTGTGATGTGAAACCAAGCAATGTTTTGTTGGATGAAGATATGGTGGCTCATCTTAGTGATTTTGGTATTGCTAAATTGTTTGGTGAAAAGCACCTAGAAATTTATACCAAAACTTTGGCTACAATTGGCTATATGGCACAAGGTAATGGTTTAATAATAAAATTTTGGATTTATTTCTATATTATTTTGTTTGTTATGCTTTATAAAATATCATTCGATACTATTCAATTTCGAGCAAATATTTGCTAGAAGCATGTGTAAAGATTTGAATTGATGATACAAAAGAAAAGTTTAAGCACAAACTTACCTTATTGATATAGTGACTTCTATACTAATCATTCAATATGACATAGAGTTCGGGTCGAAAGGAGTTGTTTCCGCCAAAGGAGATGTGTATAGTTATGGGATTTTGCTAATGGAAATGTTTACAAGGAAGAAGCCAACAGATGAAATGCTTGTTCAAGGAGTAAGTTTGAAAGATTGGGTGAGCAACTCCACACCACATTCCATCATGAATATTATGGATGTCAATTTACCTCACAGAGAAAATCAAAATACTAATAATATACTACCATGCATGTCATCAGTTTTTGAGTTAGCATTACATTGCTCCAGTGACTTACCAGAGGCACGACTTACCATGATTGATGTTGTAGTATCATTGAAAAAAATCAAGGCTTTGTTTATGAAAAATGCTTGAGACACCACTAGTTGAATAATTGTTAAATCAAATTTTAGCTACTGTTTCTTTAATTTTGTGACTTTTTTACTAAGTAATCTTGTAAATTTGAGTGACTTCTATATATGTTGTAATAATGTATAATGTATTTGAAATTTGAAATTTCTGAATTGATTATATTGGTTTTGAATTTCTTTATTTTTGTTTTCCTTTTTAGGAAAATATATCTATAGGTCCTTATAGTTTTCATCAGTTTCGAATGAGGTCCCTATGCTTGTATTTCCCTTTTGGCTACCCAACTACCTAAACCAACCTTCATAATTTCACTAATCATATATATTCACATATTTGCGTCAATTCACTAACAATAATCCTCAATCACAAAATAACTTCATTTCTAACACAACACCCAAATCAATTCAAGCATAATGCACCTCCACCATTCAAGTCATTCTCAGGTTTTGCATTCACAACATTTCTTAATTCTTGTTATTTGATATATCAAGAAAGGGGACTATTAGGCCATATGTTTATTTGGATGGGCCTACAAGAAGTGTACTAGGTTTTTTTTGGTGACTCACTCTCCCTTCTGCAGTCTCTTCTTCCCTCTGGCCAAGGTCATGGTGACTCTGGAGTTTCTTCCCTTCTGCAAATTCTGTGGTTCCCTCTGCAAATTACGTTTCATGTTCTTATTTCCTTAGCTCTGTAGCTTCTCTTTGATCTTATGTTGAGAGATTCAAGTATGTTTGTATTGAGAATTATCATTAAGTATGATTCAGTTTCTTTGTTCTCTTTTTTTTTTTTTTTTTTGCCAACAAGTATGGTTCAGTTTTATTGCAATGAGTTATTTCCTGGAATTAATTTTTTAAGATCATAACACTTAACTTTTAACTAACAATTTCAGCAAAGCTTTCAAAATAATATCCCTTATTTTAATTTAATGACATCATAGAGTGAAATCTACGCAAGGCGTGTTAGCTGTAGTTATAACTCTATTCCTTCATTCATTTCAACAAACAATTGAGCAGCATTTTATAATATATTCATTGTACAAGCTCCATAGCCTATAAATCATTTCCCAAACAACATCCATTCATGCAATCAAATTCTACCGGTCACTTAGAGTAACAAAATTACTAGCTACATGAAATCCCTAAGTTCTCAATCCATCAAAACTAGATAAAAGTGGAAAGCATTAATATCCATCAACCATGTAGTTGTAGATATGAAATAAATAAAAGAAAGATGTGGAAAATACTAATAAGTGTTAGCGTCAGCATCTTATATAATATCCCAAATTTAATGAAGGTTAAAATTTTCTAAAAAGAAAATTTAAATGGGAATTTGATAATAAGTCAAATTATGGAACCTACAAAATTTAAGGAATCTTAAATTAGACAAAGGGAAAAATTAGGGCCTAGTGTGTGTAATTAATAGGATAAAAATATACCTATATATAAGATATTCACATCCTAAATCTGATTTTTTAGTGGAGCACCGTAGTTGGCAGCTTCATCCACTCCTCTTACATTATTAGGTAGCACGCTATGCACACACACTTTCACCTACACCTACATGATTCACCTAACCACAATTATCTAACCTTCTTCAACCATATAACCCACACTTCATGCTCTCCCTCACTCTCCGTTTCTTCAAGTCAGAAAAGAAGAGAGAGCTGGTCATAGAGAGAGTGAAAGAAAGAAAGAAAACAGAATAGAGAAAGGGAGAACAAGAGAGAGTCAAGAGAGCAAGAGTGATCGGTGCAATTGAGGAAGGAAGAAGAAGCTCCAAATTCCACATCCAACATCATAAATATATTTAGGTGAGTCTCCTACATATTTATCCTTATTTTCATGTTGGATTTGAGTGGTTTCTGTGGTGGTTTTGTGGCTGGAATAAGAGAAAATTCGTCCGAAAGTTTCTGTCACCGAAAAGTTGTTAAACCAGTGATTGTGTGACGATTTTGGGGTGAATTTTGGAGTTCTTTGGTTATGAAATTTGCTCATTTACCTCAGTACATATGTGTAGGAGAGTATAGAGTTAAAATTCGTGAGGTTTAGAGTACAAATTCATGTATACATGTTAGTTTTCTCAATTCTGTTTTGCTGTCCGAAAAACAGAGTTCATACATGAAACTTGTAAAATCTTAAACAGAGGCTATAGGTGAAATTTTAGAATGGGTCTTTTTATATAGATAGTTTAGGATGTGTAGTTGATAATAGAATCAAGAAAAGTACAATTTGCAATGAAAATTGATGAGTTCTTGATTTTTGAAGTTAGACTATCAAAACTGTCGTGTTTGGGAGTCAGTTAGATTCATGTTGCGTTTTGACTAGGAAAACCTTAGTGAAAAATTATGAAATTTTACAGGAATATATTAGACATTCATAGCTTTCCAATGAGTCCAAGAAATCATTATTTTGATATCTTTAAGGAGAGTTATGATTTTTGAAAGTTAAGTCAGTAACAGAGAACATTCTTGACGTTCAAGCCTGATAGTTATGGTTTTCGAAAATTCTAGGAACGATTAGATAACATATAGTAGTTTTTGATATTTTTTCATGAAACTACACTTAAATAGCTTTCCATAGAATTTTAGAACACTCCATTTCGATTTTTTTAGAGTTAGTTATGAATTTTGAAGTTGAGCTTTGTTTCTGAATTTCCATCTGGAACAGTAATAGTTGGCCGAATTTCTGAGTAATATATGTAGTCAGTAATCATATTTGGATATTTTTCCATGAAAGTACATTTAAAGACCTTCATTTAGGCTTTGGAATCAGTCAATTTGGAATTTTCTACAATTAGTTATGAATTTTCAAAGTTGACTGAAAATATGTCAGTTTATGGAAAATTGTGAAACTGTCGTTTGGCAGTGATTTTGTAAAAGCCGAGGTTAAAAATGGATTCCTTGGATGAAAATATGTTAGAATAGCCTGGGTCAAAATTTCTGAAAAAGTATAGTCAGACCGGGTACAGTGGGGCCGGGACCGGTCCCAGGGGCATTTTGGTAAATTTTCAGTATAGACTAATATAACCACCAAAAATATTATGGGAATCTATGAAGGGGTACATGAATGGGTTTTAACCTAATTCTTGTACATTTGGAATTTTAGGACCGAATTAATCGCCTAAGCCGTTGGCACATAGTTCGAGGAACTATTCGTGTGTAGCAAAAAGGGACAGAAGGTAGTAACTCTATCTCTCATACATTATGTGAATGTTGATATGCTATATGTTGCTATATTCTGTGATATGAACACGTGCCTAGGGCACATTACCTAGCTGTGGTATGGGACTCAGCTGAGGTACACGGACATGTAGGGGATCCAAACAGTCATTTGGCCCTGAGTATTGTGTACACACATGTTATAGTATGAATTTTCATTTACATTATATGGTGCATTACATATTTAATTTTCGCATTTTATATGATGGATTATGTGTTACTACTGAGATTCCTTGGAATCTCACCCTTTTTCATAAATAATAAATGTTCCAGCGGGAACCAGTGGCTCCAAAGGCAAAGTGGAAGACATGGGCAATTAAGATGTGCAGGTCCTAAGATCAGAATTATTTGGTTATATTAGTTTAATTTTAATATGTTGGATATTTTGGACAAATTTGTAAAATTATCAAACCCTGCGGGGAAGACTCCTGTATGTAAGCTTGAACTTAATATCAGTATGTTTGTGCTATTTCTGTATGCCTGTGGAACTATGCCATTATTACTCTACGAATATCGAAATGTAAACGGGTGTTGACACCTTAGAAAAGACAGATTGTTGACGATAGCACCTGCAAAAACACAATTGCAGAAACATAATAATCATATAGTTCGAATCATGCCATAAGACACTCTCTTTAAGAGCTATTCCACATCTACCGGCAATAGAAATTACGGCACTCCTCAGGATTAAATGAACTCTTCCGACAAAAGTAGAGTGAACAGAACTACAGAA
The DNA here is from genome assembly GCA_963855925.1 of Inga laurina. Classification (NCBI taxonomy): domain Eukaryota; kingdom Viridiplantae; phylum Streptophyta; class Magnoliopsida; order Fabales; family Fabaceae; genus Inga; species Inga laurina. Next base: position 28,779,475 of record OY979701.1, read on the forward strand.
GATAATAAAACTTGGTAGGTATAAGAATAAGCCAATGGAGGAACAGAGGCGCTTGAGAGTTCGAGAGCAAAAGTATGTGGACCTCTTGCAAACATCTCCTCATATAGGAGAAAGAATGAGATGTTGGGTGGCTAAATAAACATGTAAATGCCAATTAAACCTTCATAAAACCATTTAATAGCCATTATATAACCGTTTCAAAGCATTGGGATGCAGTAAAATTTTTCCAACAGTGCCCGATGATATAAACGTGTTTCAAAACCATTAACGTATAATAATTAAGAATCAATGGATCAATTTCCAAAAACATAATGGTTTGCAACGTCCAGATTTCTCAAAAAACAAGCACTGAATGGCATCAAAATAAATAAACGCTACAAAGTAGTTAATGTGCATATTTCACACAAAAAATGTTAGTAAAAAACATTTTATTAGTACACCATTTATTTTAAAAATAAACATAAACTTTTCAAGGGATCTCTCATAAAAACACTTAGTCCACTTTAAACTCGTGCATAAGAGAAATTGCCCAAATTTCCACGTGGCCCATCATTATGCGAGTTCACTCCTCTAAACCCGTTTAATAGTCCAAGATCAATTATTACTTGGACCCTCACGATCTCGAGTAATGTGACAATTATTCCTTATAACACATCCACTTATTATTTCCAACAATAAAGAGTCCCGATTCCCTCCAATTTTTCGGTCATAACCCACAACACTCTTCCCTTGTTCACAAGTTTAGGATGGCAAAAGAAGAGAGAGAAATATTAAGATCGATGCCCATTCAGTGGTAGTATTGGAAAAAGAGATTTATTGAGTAACCAGAGATTTGAAGAAAAAACTTTAACGAAGGGAATTTGCTGCTTTAACTAGCAACACTTACTGGTGCAGCAACAATCCACACACAAGAATTTGATGACCCCATGTAATACCTTATTCTAGAAACATCTATTAACAATGTTTTCTAAAGAATGAGTTTTTTTTTGAAAAACCTTAAAATCCTTAACCAACTTTTAACAAGTCCAAAATTAGTGGTTTAAATTCCTGGTAAAACCTTTTAGTAACCAAATAAGACCCAGGTTCTCTTCTATTTCACTAACCCTTCACAAGCATATTTTAATAACTTCATAGCTACTTAACAAAAAGCATGACACTATTCGTCTTTATAAAATCATATAACCTATAAGTTTGGCATGTTAATATCCTAGGGCATAATTCATGTAGTTGCCCGATCTTTTAAACATATTAGCTACTATTCAAGCATACTTTAACCTCTACTATCGACTATGTATAAATATACTTTTGTCAAAACCGTAGACGACACTTACCTTTAGACAATCATAGCCTTAGATTTCCTCCTTATGGAGGGTATTTAGATGCCAAAATATATATATACATACATATAACTGATATTAAAAGGAATCATGCCTAAACAAATAGCCAACACTTAAACTAGATATTTATTTTAAACTCCCTTAACTCTAACCTTCTTCACGCTTCACCAACCACAATGCCCCAGCCCCTAGAAGTACTTGCCTATGCTGTATGTCATGGAAGAATGGGGTGAGATTTGGGGAATTCTTAGTAGCAACTACTTTTCATCATGTAAATCGTACAGGGTTAATAACTATGCATGTAAAAACAAGCCACAGAGAACAAGATATTACAAGTAACTAAGCTGAAAAGCAAATTGATACATATATATCTTACTGATAACTGATTTGAATAACTAACTGGTGCTTAATCTCTTATAGATAGATAAACTGTATAAATAACAGGTGCACATTCATTTTACAACTAGATAAAATGAATAAATAACTAGTGCATATACTAGGCAGATAACTGCTTTGCCGATCTATCTGCTGCACATGGCCATGGCAAATAACTATGCAAGGATAATTTACATGCTCTCATGCTTAACTACAGCCAAATGGCACAAACAAACACACGGAAACCAATGCACAATAACATAAGAGGAAAAGAGTTACTACTTGTTGCTCTTTCTTCCGTATTACCTTCTCCTTGTTTCTTTCTTTGATAATTTCTTGGTGGGCTTGGGCAAATGTCAAAACCTATCATTTAGGCATAGGTATAAGGGTAGGTTAACACTTATTCTATCTATAATTTATAACTTGACTGTTTGTTCTTAAATCCTAGATTTAAACAAACTCTACCCTTATTTAAAAGTGGTTGGCCATCTTGAAAAACTTGTATTCATATTTTGTTTAGGGACATTTGGAATCTCCTACTACTCCTTAAGTTCCACAACTTAATACTTATACACATACACACACAATTATACATATGCATATATATATTCCCTACAAAGCCCCAATTCACACTTATTAACATTCAACTTCATTCATCTTCATCTTTCACTCCAATCCTATATAACCTATTTCTATTTGCTTCCAGGCTGCTTAAGAAAATTCTGACCGAATCACACTTAATATCTTGAAAATTTCTAGTTTCCACAATAATGTTTAGCAAGTGGAATCCTCAAACAACATCTAAGAATCAGTTTCCAGCCTTAAAAATATACAACTTATCAGCCCCCAACTTCACACGGATCAATATATATTATATTGCACAACTCTAACTTGTATTTACTTATGCTTATTACACTTGAATATAATCCCCTATATTCAAATCAATCTATCACCGCAAATGATAATAAAATTTCAGCTACAATATTCAAATCATTGAGTCATATATATACACACTCAAATATGAACTTTGCCTATTAGTTAATGCTTGACTTATCTTGCCGTCAATATCAAAACTTGACACTTAACACCATGAAACAGCAAGGTTTTCCTCCAATTGAGAGCTTCTTAGTTTCAGTTTTTATAGCAGCTCTCTTGCCACAATAACAACTTACCATATAGCTAAAACAAATACACTTCCTATCTTAATTCAAGTATCCTAAAAACACTATTTAATATTTTGTGTTACTTGTTATAATGTCTCCAAGCACATAATATTTAAAGACATGAAACAATTCCTTTTAACTCAATTTCTAATCTCCAAATTTACCCTTTATCACATTATGTTATCTCCTCTATAACTCTCAAGAAATTTCCATCTTTAACAATATCATGCCAACCTCAATTTGAAACTTTAAGACAGCAAAAACTCGTACAGATTATATATCACACACTAATATTCCTTTGCAGCTGCTATTATATATATACATATGCATATATCTATTTCTAGATCCAAGTAGAATCAGCACGTCATAATAATCCTTTGAAGCTTCAGTTTTTACAGACCACATGAGACAGCAAAATAAGCATATAAACAATCTTATCTGGCTGATTTAACATATTATCAACACTCCTTTGTAACATTATCTTAAAACCTTAAAGCTAGTTCAGATAGCTAGGCAATTAATTATTCTAGGAGGCATTTGAATAGCAAACTTAAATCAATAATTATAAACTTGGGTCATTATTCTCTTCTTCTTTCAGCTGTAACCGATTTCATTCAAACCCAAACAGCAAAGTAAAACTTCAAAAATCATCTTCTATCAACCATATAACGAATGTGGCTGAGGGTGTGTAAATTATTTCCTCTGTATCTATCACTGTGTCTTCCTTAAGTCTGGAAAATTCCAGCTCCAAAAACATCCTTTAAATCATCATGCTAAAGTCTCTTGACTTAATTGAATCATCTAAAATAATTGTTCCTCATTTGAAAACATGAAACAATAAGCTTCCCATAATTTTTCAGCCTTGGTTATTCAATTTCAACGCATTCAGCAATAAGAAACATCACTTAATCCTTTAAACCATTCCATTAGTATCTCTACAGAAACTCTAAAAATTCAAGCTTCAATCATAAGGTTCAAAACTTCATTGTAAAGTCCCTAGACATGATTTAAACTTCTACAACTACGATTCATCACTTGGAAATATAAATCAGCTAGTTCAAATCAGTTTTCAGCTTCATAAATCGAAGCTAAAGTTTAGAAGCATCATACATGTATATATATATATATACTATAAAGACTATCTATTTCATCATTTCAATGTTTTTGTAAGACTTTCATCAAAGGAAACGACCATACTGCCTCTGTACAAGAAGGGCAGATTCGAAAATCACAAACCAAGGCCAAGAAAACACATGCAACACTAATCATAATGATTATAAGCTTTAATCCTCCTTTAACCACCGCTCAGAACCCTTAATCGGCGGTTTTTCCCATTTCAGAACCAGATTCGACCACTTCTCTCACTCCCAAACTAACCCAACTGAAAAATCTGAAGATGGGAAGACGCTGAAGGGGCTTACCTCACATTAAAGATTGGTTTGCATGTGGATTTTGACCTCTCCTTCTCCCTTTCTCCGACGAGATCTCCGGTTCCTCTTCTTCTGGCACAATCGCTCACTCTACTCTCGCCCTCTCTCGTTTCTGAACGGAAATATTGAAGAGCAGAAGTGAACTGATGGATTAAATATGCCCATTTGACAATTTTGCCCTCCTTCCAATTCCTTTGTTTAGAATTTCATCCTTCAACTGATTAAATAATTCCTAAAAAATATTCCTTAATATTTTAGAAGGATTTTCTTCCTTAACTAACTTTTCTAAAATTCTTGTCTGATAATAAGTTTTTGATCAAATAATTTATTTTTAAGGATATTTAATTTCTAAATAACACCTCTAGACCTCAAATAAGTATGACAGCTCTTTCTCAATTTTTGGATGTTACACCCCAACTAAAAATTAAGAAGGAAAAGAGGAGTTTGATTTCTACTATGCATGAACAACAAGCTTAGAAAGTTTCGAGAGATATTCTGTTTTTCTTCTTAGTCCCTCTCGTGTCCATCAAGGGTCTGATTAAAAAACATGTCCACCAATGATGGAACAATGTGTGGGGAGAAGTCAAAAAGCCCAGATGCAAGAAATTAATTATAAGGGGTATTTTAGTATTTTGAGAGATATTAAATTTTTTGTGAGTTATTTACAAATGTTAATAGTTTGTTTGAATTTTAATTTTGATTTCTATAATTTCAAATTATAGTTTTGTTCTTTATAATCTCATAAAGACTCAGTCTGAGTTTTGATTTTGTTTCATGTACTTTTGATGAATTTTGATTTTTATCTTTATGCTTAATAATGTAACTAAAAGTTAACGTGGTCCTTAGGAACCTACAACTACCAAAAACTACAATTTAAAGTTGTTGAGGTTAAAATTAAAATTCAATTAAACTGTAAAGGCCAATAATAATATTACCCAATGTTATATGAGTTTACTTTGTAGTTTTGTATTAGTTTTGTAAAATCCCAAATATGTATGTGATTACAGGAAAAACCTTGTTGAGAAGAGTGAAGAAAAAAAGATTACATGTTAAACTGTCACACCCTTATTTTATTTTGACTTGTAGCGGAATATTTACGAAAAATGATATGCGGTTCGGTGGGTAACATAGAAATATAATAAATATACTAATAATATGTGCATGATTACAAAAATTTCCCATAGGGGTTCGTATATAATAATTATAAACCTTATAGCCGCACAGGACTCTAAGGTATCTAAACCCATCCCAGTGAAACGCAAACATCTTCCCATATTTGTTTCACCACTGCAATCTTCTTGTGTAGTTCTCTTTGCTGATCTCTGCATACTTTCCCTATTCACCTGTCTAAATTGTTGGTAGGGGATGGTGAGATTTGAGAGAATTTCAGTAGGAAAACAATACCAATATGCATGTAAGATAAGTGCTTAATGCATGACATGCTTGCAGTATATAACTCATGCTCACACAATGACATGCCTGCGTGCTCAATGTTTCAACAATATACTTATGGCCATAGCATAAAAAGAAACAGAGCTTCAATCATTCATATATGTTTCTCATAATAAAGCAAAGCAATAACATGCATCAATACACCAGCACAAATATCAGATACATGCAAAAGAGATAAGTTCCATACCTTAAGCCTTTTCTGCCTTGAATTACATGTATCGTAGAATGTGTCGTAGCTCGGCTCTCCACTCGGTCCTACAATTCCAAATGTACCACTTAGACACTTCCATAGTGTTTTTGGGGGGTCATATGAGTCTATATTGAAAAATTACGAAAATGCTCCCGGGACCCATCCCGGCCCCGGCGTACCCAGTCTGACTGTACTTTTTCTGAAATTTTGACATGGGCTATTCTGACGTATTTTTGCTCAAGGAATCTATTTTCAGACTCGGAATTATCAAATTCAATGTCAAATTACAAATTTACTATTGGTAGCCCCGCTTTAAGGGTTTCAGGGGCGTTTTCATAATTATGCTTTTTAAAGCTTTTTTGAAAAAGTGACCAACTATAACCCCATCTAATTTTCCCTCCTGAACTTGATGGAATCATCAAATCATTGAAAATCCAACTCTAAGGCCCATTTATAGCCCTGGCTGAAATATACAAGTTCTTCAGGAAAAATCAGGGTTTTGCGATTTCAGTTCCGTAAACGTGTTCCTTTCTACTCCTAACCACTTTATTGACTATTCCATAATATTACAACTACTATTTAGTATCAATTTGGGCAGCGTAACAGCCCTCTTAACCCATTTTCCATTTTTACATACAAAGACAATCCGGCGAAATTTCACCTATTAAATTGTCCAGAACAACCAGAATAGCCAATATACAAGAGTTTGTAAGTTACCTCAAGCTTCCACTAGATTTTCCTCAATATGGCTGAAACCTTAAGTGCTCAACAACATATTTTGAGCTTCAAAACCTTAAGGAACAAAGAGGAGTAGCTTACGGTCGGAATTATACGCGTTAGGAGGAATCGACTTACCTTGTGAGATTTTTTCCTTTCTCTCTCTCTCTAAAAATCTAAACTTCTCTCTCTCTATTCAGCCCTGGTTCACTTCAGTTATGGATGAGCAAGAAGAGGATGATGGCTTTTTATGATATATTTTATTGTATTTTATTCATTTGTCCATTTTTCCAAAATTCGGATTAATTAATTCTAGCAGATTTTCTTTTCAAATTTTGAAAAATCATAACTAATTCTAGAAAAATCTAATTAGAGTAATTCCAAAGGATATAGAACCCTTATTGAGTCTTGTTTCAAGGAAAAATATAGACTTTAGCCAAATGGAAGCACAAAAATCCCAGAATTTAAATCTTTGAATGTTGTTCCAGAAACTTTATAGTTTTTCTGGACTAATTTCAAAAATTCATATCTTTTTGCATATAGTTTCAAATGATTTATATTACCTATCAAATTAAAGCTCAGGATATCTACTTTCACCCTGTAAAATTTCATAATTTTTTCTCATTTGTTCATACAAAATCAGATGACAAGCTCACTGCCTCACAAGAAATTTCACTGGAAGCATAATTATATTCTCCAAAATTCACCATTTTACTTTTTTAATACCCCAAAGATATAAGAAATATTATGGAATAGATTTGGGGCACCTGCTAAATCGGGGCTTAGGAGTTCACTTTATTCAGGCTTACTCCCAAACCTCCGATCTCAAAATTCGGGATATTACATAAACCTTGTATAGACCGTCCAGACTTCTCAATAAAAAAAGAAAAAGAAAAATGTAAATATTAAACTTAAGCAATTTCCTGTACATTGTTTTTAAATAATAATAATAATAATTTGGTTTCTTTTTTTGCCGGAAATAATTTGATTACTTACAATTAATGTTTGAAAAAATATAGCAATTTATCCAATATTACTTTTAAAGATATAGTGCATTCAATAGACTCTCCCTTTTAATATATGATTTTTAAAAGATATATGAAAATATTAATGGAAGATATTTGGTTTGGGAAGAGAATCTCTTTACTTATCTTACCTTTTTTTTTTTGTTCGAAGGGTGCATTTATTATCAGCCTATAAAATTCCAAAAGTACATACTAGCGTCCAAATATCAAGCAACATAAAAAAGACGAAAGCAAAAGCATAAGGCCGAAAGATGAAAAATAACTATCCAACACCCATTCTATGACCAGGAGGCAAAGCATCCACAAATTCCTCACTTATCTCTGGAGCATCAGAAGTCAGAATAATGGTTAAAGAGAGTAATGGCAATGAGACCCATGGGCACAAGAAGAAAAGATGCTCAATGGTTTCTACGTCCAACTCGTAAACTGGGCAATATAGGGATTGAGCTCGTTTCCTTTTACACAGCAACTCATTCGCTGTTATAGCTTTGCTTAAAATTCTCCATATAAAATGCTGAACTCGAGGAATGATGGAGAGCTTCCAAATCAATTTCCAATCTGCTGATGACATAATACTTCTTATATGCTTCTTCTTCCCTTCTTATATCCACTATTAAATTATATTCGGACAGTTAAAATTTAATATCTTATCAAATATTATTTTTATATCAAATAACAATATATATTAATATAAATTTTTAAAATTTAATCTAAACAGTTTACATCTGTATACATTTATTAGAATATTGTATTTTTTTTTTAAAAAAAGTTGAATTTCAACCTTTCTAAATTAATCTAATGGTGGAGATTAAAAAAATGGAGAGGAGGCAGAAGGTAATGAAGTGAAAAGGTTCCTTGTTGATTTTCCAAGCTCTAATACATGGAATACATAATGAGCAAATAAAATGTTTTAATTGAAAGATTATTATAAACTTTATATGAGTATGGTATGCCTATAACCACTAACTTTTAGGATTCTTCATGTTCAATGTCCTAAGCTACATAAACTTCCACAATGAATGGCTTCAGAGGAGTTTCTCATGGTTAATGCCATTATGGTCTTCTTTATTTCTTGGTGACTCTAGAATTAGACTTTAATAGTTGGGACCTATAAATAGAAGTTAATAGTTGGGACCTATAAATAGAGGCCAGCTGCATTTGTAACAAGAAAAATAAGCGAATGAGAAATAGGAGTATCAAATTCTCCATGAATATGGCTAGTAGAGTGCAAGAAGAACTCTGGTGCCTCATTGAGTGCTTGACTCGAGTGGGGAAAAAAATATCACAAGCATATAATTCAAAATTTAACACGTCATTGACCTAAAATCAGTCAGTCCTGTACTTACACATCAACACATTCTATTTTCATTTGCAACGGTTTTAGCTTTGGTTTTACCTATATTATGCTAAATATGGATCACACTAATATCACGAGTATTTCAGTTGGCTTGTCAAGTGATTTTCCCAACTTATTTATTCACTTTTGCCAAGTAAATGAAAGAAAAGAAAAAGTTCCCTATATGAGCTCTCTTCTTAGAGAAGAAAAAGCTCTGTTCTATGGGCAAAACTAATGATAATTCCATTCATACTATTCTTAATGCACCTGTTTAAGTAGTCTCTGCCCTGTTTCGTAACCTTTATTTTTACCAAAGTTTTGTAATTAATTATACACAAAGCTTATTAAATGCTTTCTCTGCTTATTGCTTTCAATCTCCATTCTTAGATATCCCTTAAAGCACCAAAGCAGCTTGTGCTTTGGTGAAGAACTCTTTATACAGTTCTTCCAAGTCTTAGTTTGAATCTTCGAATTGAAGTACACTCAAGACAAAGAGCCTTTCTCTCAATAGTCAGTTGTAACAAGCAGGATAACTATTAACTCTTGCAGGTCTTAATTCTAGGATGTTGAGAACATTTTCCTCTCCAATCAAAAATTAAAAATACTATCCGTTTAAGGATGTTGGGAAACTTTTAGATTTTCCTCTTCAAACATGAGCTTGAAGACTTAAAAGCCCAACTACGGGAGAATAAGAAAGCAATTCAATTCCTAGTTAATTAAGGCCACATAGTAGAATTACTGGCAACAAATATTGTTTTGAATGTAAAGACTTAAATTGAATCACCCATAAGGACGTAGTCTATAAAGACCCTACGTATATATATAGAAGAAATTGTGTTATCTTCAACTAACAGATGTCTGTTTGGATCTATTGGAACAGGGTAATATTGCTACATTTTTTATAATTTCGGAGCAACATTGCTCTAAGAAAAACTTTGAGGCACTCCACACTCTTTTGAAAAAACTTTCCAGACAAAAATGCCCTTTAACCTTGGAATCAGATTGGCTTGATGAGCTTACTTGAAACCCTATAGTCATGTTGCATTAATTGACAATGGTCTTGATGGCGATATTTTCCATGACATAAGAGCCATCTCCATTTAAAACTATATGATTTGATGAGGTCCAAATACATCTGAATTAAGCCCGATAGGACTATAAAGGGCAATAAAACTCTACACCAAACAATTAGAAGAGAAAACTTTAAATAAATAAATTCCCTTATCATTTGAAAAACTCAAAAAGATTATTTCAGTTTGTAAAATCCCAAATCAGTCAAATATACCAAAAATAGATTTAGGAATGTTAGTGTTTTTACAATATTACCCTTCAATTTAAAAAAATATAGAGCCACCCCACGCTCATTGGATGGTAGAGGTGGGAAAATGAGCCAGCCGGCCCTTGATAGGCTTGGGCCTAAAAGGTTCGGGCTTGAAAAATATTTTTCCCTAAAATACCTTGGATTGTGAAGTTTGACCTTCCAGCTTATGGGTGTCAGTCCCTTTTACAAAACTTCACTATCTTCCTACTTTTTTCCTATGGATAAAAATAAAATAATAAAATTCAAAACATAAATATAAGTAGATATAAGTGCCAAAGTATTGTTCAAATTTTCAAAACCAAACCAAAACAAAATTCTAGTACATATGCCTTATTTTCATGTTCCCTCTTCCTTGGCTACAAGATCATTATTCGCGGCATTGGTTGCGTAAGGCCTTGTTTGGTTAGGAGTTTTCAGAGGGGAGGGGAGGGAAGGATTGGAAATGTATAAAGTGTTTATTGGGAAAGAGGTGAGGCGTGGGAAAATTTTTTTGCCTTTAGCGCTCCCCTCCCTTCCTCTCTCAACCCTCCAAATTTGGGGTTTTATGGAAGGATGAGAAATATTGTCACACCTTGATTGAAATATCCATGCCTATTTTTTAATATTCCTAGCCCACCCCTTTATGTTTAAAATGCTATTTTTCCTCTTCTCAAGATCAGAGCTTTCTAGAAATCTCCAGCTCATACGCCAAAATCCGTTGAGCCAACGTCGGTTATTGACGGTGACAATGATTAACTAGCAATCTAGGAGAAGAAAGAGCATCGTATCTTCAATACCTACAAGCGAACATTCCAATGCAATACAGAGGAAATTCACCCAACTAAGAAAATCACACCAGTAGAATCATGCTCAAAGCAAGAATCCATGTAACTGGACCAACGATCATTGAGAATAAGAAGAGGATCTATGCTCAGTTCCATCTAGACTGTGGCCAATCTAATTTCCTATTGCACAAGCGATGTCAAATTTGCTCCAGGTGATGCAGAGGATAAGAAAGCCCACAAACAATTTCAGAAAACTAACATTCAAGGGCTTCCATTTAAAGTAAGTTCACTAACAAAAATTATTCTTGTATAATGGCTACATACTTGACTGGACATCATTTGGATGATTATCTTTATTATGCAGGGATGGACTGATGAAAGGTTGTTCATATGCCAAACTTCTAAGGGGTTTAAATCATTTTCGTCTTGCAGAGAGACCCTCTAGCTCAAAGAAATAAGGTCTGGCCCATATATTTTTTTGGAATTCTCAAGACATTTCCGGCATGGTTTCAAGTTGAATTCTGCATTATAACATGGTGACTGTAATATCCCAATTTTTGATTAAGGGATAATCATGATTATTGTGGATAATTATGAATTTAATTGGAATTATTATGTGTTTTATGGCAATATTAATTAATATGTCATAATTATTGAAAAAAATTGGAAGAATGGAGTTATTGGCCATGAGTTGGTAATTAAGGGAGAAATTAATTACTAACTAAGAGAAAATGGGATGTGTGATTAAAATGGCTAATGGAGAGATTAAATAAGTTAATTTGTGACTTATTTGGTGAGAGCCAATGGTAGTGTGACATGTGTCAAGTTGGAAGTTGGAGTGTGAGTATGGGAGAAAGTCAAATGGGATAATATATTATTTTCTCTCTCCTCTCTTCTCTCTCTTTCGGCTGAAGCATGGAGGGAGGGGAATCATCATCATTTTGTCAACTCTCTCACTCCATCACTCTCTCTTCTCTTTCCATTTTCGCAGCCATTGTGGGCAAGAAAGAGAAAGATAAAGCTTGATCTTTGGGTAAGTAAATGCCCTCCATTGCTCAATCACCATTCATAAATGTTGATCCTTGAGTGATGAGTTTCATTTTGGTGTTTTTAGTTTGGCCATTGGGGGTGATTTGTGATCACACGAAAATTTGGAAAGTGGTGAATCAAGAACTCTCTTTGGAGAAGTTGATAAGGTGAGTGAAACTAGTCTATCTATCTAAGTTTCATACCATTTAAAATAGTTTATAATATCTGGAAATTTTGGCTTGAATCCGAAAATTGGATGCCACTGTTCATTTGGTATGTTTTTGGCATGAGCATGTTGTTTTGGAATGAGTTTAGGATAGATAGATTGATTGGTAACTGAAATGAGAAGTTTGGTTGAGATTGGTGTTTTGTTGAATTTGTTGCCCAAAACCCAAAGCATGATAATGGAGTAGGATTTTGATGATTCTGAGGATTCCATTGAGTTTATTAGGTGTTTTTATGTGGGAATGGCTTTGGGTAAAGTCTTGTGTCCATTGGGATCAAATTGGGCAAGTGTTAGGAAGTTGGTCTGTTTTCTGCGTTTTCTGGTTCTGATAGAATCACTCGAGTGATTTGGAATTCACTCGAGCACATGATGAACGTCACTCGAGTGAGGTTGTGCCTGCTCGAGTGCTGAGTGAATTTTCCCTTTTATGCTTCGAGTTTCGTTTAGGTACTATGAGTAATGCTCGAGTGAATTTCTTGGTTCTCAAGTGAGGGAAGAACATGCTCGAGTGAGCTTGGGTTTGCTCGAGTGAGGGTGTAAGTCCAGTGTTGAGGTTGTTCTCAGGTCCTCACTCGCTGGTTGATGTCAAGAGTGTGCTCTGACACTCGCAAGCACGGTCGTCTCACCCGAGCACTGAGGGTATGCTCGAGTGAGCTTTTGCCTCTGGTGTGGTTGGTGCTCTCAGGTTGTCACTCGCGGGTATGGTGCAAGAGTGCGCCTTCTCACTCGCGGGTAGGGGGTATCTTCTCAAGTGAGCCATGTGTGCTCGAGTGCAGTGAGCCATTTGGGCTACTGCCATTTCTCTTATGCTCTCGGGTTGTCACTCGTGGTGTTGTGCTTTCTGTGACTCGAGCATGAATTGGGTCATCACCCGAGTGCGGAGCTTGGTGCTCGAGTGATGTGAGCACTTCCTGTCGGTGAAGGTTGCTCTCTGTCAAGCACTCGCGAGTGAGAGTTTCTCACTCGAGCACAAGTCTCTCATCACTCGAGTGAGGTCATCTTCACTCGAGTGAGGCTGTCAAAAATCAGTGTTTTGTGCTTCCAAAAGGGGATCTTTGGGATAGCTCTTCCTACCCTTTAGGAGTTTTGTTAGGGGTATTTAATGACTCTAAAAGAGCAATAATGATAACCAATTAAGTGTTATGAAGTGAATTAACTCTTAGAATAGAGTATAACTCTTCATCCCTATATGTGAATATAGGATTTGATATTTGCCCGACGCGGGAGAGACCGGTGCCAAGGAACGCCCGGAAGAACTCAGGTAGTGACTCTTCTCTCATATTATGTATGATGTTTTGGCATGCATAACTTATCGTTGAATTTGTGAAATGTGTGACATGGTCCATTACGGCGTGAGCAGGTCAGCGTGAGCCATGTAGGGATTGACGGTGGTCATCTCTAGGTCGGCCGTTGAACTGCCGTCGTAATCGACATGGATAATTGTGAATCCGACCCGTGAGGCGGTGTTTGTGAATCCAGCCGTGGGCTGTGTGTATCTTGCCTGTATGGCTTGTGTATGAAATGCATTATATGAATCCCAGCTGTGGTGAAATGTATTGTGTGGATTGTTGTGATGCAATGCAACGTGAGCAATTCAGCGTGAGCAATCGTAAGGGATGACATGTGTCATACTAACCATTGCCGTTGTAACTACCGTTGTAGTTGCTTGTTATGGTTAATGATTTGCTTACATGCATTATTATTGTACATTATATGATTGATTTGACACTACGGGGATTCTTTAGAATCTCACTCTCCCAAAATTAAACATTTTAGACAGGGCCGAAGGATCGAAAGGCAAACGAGTGACGAAAAGCGGGTAGAGCTCCATGTTAGGAGTTCCTTTTTGGATATTGGTTATCATTATGTATCAATTGGTTATTTTGTGGGATGTGTATGTATATATTGGGATTTGTGATGAGATTGTGTAATCCCCAAGTTAAGGGAAATGGATTATGGGCTTTGTACCTTTGTAAATCCCTTATTTAATGAATGGAACCCGAGTGAGTCGGGAATTTACTTACACTCTGATATTTGTAAATGGAATCCACCTGTTAAGGCCATTATTATTTTGTATTGTGAAAATGAGACCATTGTGAAAAAGTTTTTACAAATCCGATTTTTGGGCAAAAGTTTGTCTTAATAAGTCCTAATTTGAAATATGGTCTCTAATTACAACTTAATTATGAGTTTAAGAACTTAATTTCGGCCTAAGGTGGGAAGGGGGTTACAGTGACCACATGAAAAATTGTCATTACTAACATGTTGAAGAATTGACCTTGGAACTGGATGGATTATTCATCATCATACGGAAACTTCTGATTTTTGAAGTAAAAATGGTAAAAGAAGAAGGAAACTGTATAAATAAAGAGATAAGGGCATATTAGTCAACTTATAATTAGCTCCCCTTACCTACCCTTATCAAACAAATAAGAAACTAAACCTTTCATTCCCTCTCCTTCAACCAAATAAAGCTTAGAAGTTATGAGTCATAACCTCCCCTATCCTACCCTACCCTACCTTTAATGAACCTCCCATACTCTCCTCTCTATTGAACCAAACACACTCTAAGAAAACTTTTATGCTTTATGGCAATAAAAAAACACCTACCTCATATTTACTTTATATAGAACAAAATCACTTAAAATAAGTTAATTCAAATACACATTAACTCATATTTCATATAGAAAATAACAAGTTGATAGGCAAAATAGTGTTTTAAAAAATCATAAATTTGAAACTGCAATGGTATAATGATTTTTCAAAATAATCATAACCAGTACAATTGTAACATTTTTTTTGGGGGAAAAAATCAAATATTGTCAAGGGACATGTGAATGGCATGGCTCACACATCGATCTAGTTAGTTGATCCATTAATGAAAGCAAATCACGTTCATATTATGTATTGACTTTCCAAAACATTTCACATTTTGCCCATGTGCTAGTCATGGCTTAAATGTTGACACACATTATGAAGAAAAATTAGAAAATCATATAACATCAAAATAAAAATAATTATGCTTTTATAATTTATATATATATTAAGTTATAAAATATAATTAGGTACTATATTACGTTGATGGTGGATTGAGTATAGATCTTCTACAGTGTTTTATAGTAACATTTTATATATTAAGGACTGGAGGGGATAGTAAAAAAATTAATTTAATTTAATTTGTTGTATATGATGTGCAGGAGCAAAGCAAAGTTTAAGATGGAACGAATACAGGGGGAACATTTGACGATGTGTCTTATTTCAAAGTCACACTCCATGTCACGCCAAACTCGTCCAGTACAAAAACGTACAATTTTCTTTTTGATCGACCAAAAATCAAAATAATGCAATGATAATGAAAATGTGGTCACTCATTATGTAAACGGAAGAAATTATACAACGCGCAATTTTCTTTCTCATTCCTTGTACCATCTTCTAAGGGACAACTAGAGATGAGCAAAAAACCTAGTGGTCAAGGTAACCTGGTTTGACCCAATGTGGCCCAGTCCAGTCTAGTATGATAAAAAATATCCTCATAACATAAAAGGATCAGACCAATCAATTAGGCTAGACCGTGTTTAGGACTAGGTTCTTAGTCCATATGGTCTGGTTTGGTCTGGCCTGAGTCATTTACCTTTTTTTAAAAAAATAGTTGTGTGGCTGCACTTTAACTTTACTCTCACTTCTCACTCTCGCACGTGACCCAATTAAAAAAGAAGCCCTAATACAGCACCCTCAATCCTCACGCGCTGCCTCTGGTCATCCTCATAGCATCGCTCCTTTGGTCCTCCTCTTAGCTTGGCTGCAACTGTGCGTCTCCGTCCGTCAGCGGTGAGCCTCTTTCTCCCCCTCTCCTTCTCATACTCTCACACAGACTGACAACTTCAATCTTGAAGAGTTAACCCTAAGCAAAGTTGCTCAAGGTTCTTGGGTGGGATGCTTACCAAGTCCAACTCTAGAAATCCATCCTCATCCATGGCTCCTATCTATAAGGAGGTAAGGTCGGTTAAAGCATTTATGACATTACATAGATCTTTCCCTCTTTGAATTCTCAACTTTGTGATCCCTAACTTCTTCGGCTATGTTCTCTAACTTCTTCAATTCTTTAATTATGGACACTTCCCCTAGAAAAATGATAGCATATAATTTTTGTAAGTAGATTGTTGAAATTTCCAAATCCTTCTCTTCTCATTGTAACTTGAATATTTGTTGAATAGTGTTGGAGATTTTTATAAATTTATAATGGGGTTTTAATGTTTCATGATGATTTTTATATGATTATCGGTATTTTTTATAGCCCTAATTGTGCTTCATAGGTTGAAGGCAAAAAAAAAAAAAGTGCTTGATAGGTACAAATCTCTTCACTCAAGGAGGAAATAATCAAATCCAACTCTTGGGTCCAGGCAGTCTGCCAAACTAGGTTTAGTCCAACCTGACATCGGGTTGGTGGTAGACCAGACTGGACCTCGGGTTGTCTTGCCTAGCCTGAAGTCCTCTTCAAACCAGACCTCAGGTTGATGTCAAACCCAGCTTGGTCTGGTTCATGCTCATCCCTAGGGACTACTATTGATCTTTTTTTATAGTGATTTGACTACTTACTTATTTCTATCTAAATTCAAGAAAATATATGCATTTTTTGGCATTGGTATATGTCGGTACTGCTATGGGCCTTAGGCTCAACTTCGCCATAACAAAATTATTAATTAGGTTTGTTTATTGGATGACAAAAGATCCTAAAATCTTGGTATATTTAAATCTTAAAGTGTTGAATTATTTCCTTGATTCTAGCGGATGCAATCCAAGTGATTCTAGGGTTACCAACTAACCTAGACACTAACCTATATGTACCGTCTATCATTTCTTGAATAAATAAGACTTTACGAGTACCAGATTGTTCTTGGTACTAGAGCCATGATTATATTCGACATTGGTCTATACCCACCTAGCAAGTATGATGTCTTTCTCTCAGTATCGCACAATGCCACTATAGTAGCGGGAATTTCGAGAGGAGCCACCAAACACCACAAGACATAAATTTTGTTGTGATTACCATTCACAAATTAAATGGTCAAAATTACATTCAATAGGCTAATGGAGTATGCTTGTACGTCACCGGAAACGGCAAACTCGACTACTTGATCGGCACTATACTGAAGCCTCCACAAATAGATCCTAGGTATAAAGAATGGGAAGTAGAAAACTCCATGGTTCAATACTGGTTCATGAATTTTATGATAACATATATCAGCGCAAGTTTCTCTCTGTTCCAAATTGCAAAAGAAGTATGGGAGGTAGCTCGTGATATGTTCGCCTCAATTAAAACCCGAGCAGTTGTATTGGAGATTGAAATAAAGCTAGACAACCTCAAGCAAGGTAATCTGTTAGTCATCAAACACTGGACTAATCTCCTTATTTTACGGCAACGTTTAGACACATATGAAGCAGCAAGTGAGTGGAGTAGTCCAAATGATATGCACCTCTACTTGAGAATCAAAGAGGAGAAAAGAGTCTATGAATTCCTTTTAGGACTCCAGCCCTCTTATGAAGCCATCCATGCACGAGTAATGAGTAAAGAACCTTGCCAAGCCTGAGGGAAGTTCTTTTCATCTTGAAACAAGAAGAAAGTCAAAAGAACATCTTTTCTCACAGACAACAGAACTAAATACCTATGGAGACAGCTAGATTCTATTCAAAGTGAAGTCAATCAAGTGATTTCAGAGGTAAGATGTCCAACAGATGATATGATCATTATTAAAAACTGAGTCATACTAAGGACATCTACTAGAAACTCCATGGGAAACCACTTAACAGCAAAGGCAAAGGCAAACTAGACAATAAAGCTCTTGTAGTCTCCACAATTCCTAAAATAGAACATGATGCCAGATTGAGTAAAGAAGAAGCAGAGTTTCTCAGGAAAATACTTGATAAGCATGATGCTAATGATACCTTTTTGGCTTTTGGTAATTATATAGCTTACACAGGTAATTCCATCCTAGCCCATAAAATAAATATACATAATAGAAATATGTGGACAATCGATTCAGGAGCTATCGACCATATGACTGGTAACAAATCATAGCTTTATGAAGTAAAAATCCATCATCTCCTATATTTATTAAGGTTATAGATGAAAAATTCATTAAAGTTATCAGGATTGGTATATCCTATCAATTCGTGCTATATACACGTGATTTGTAATGTAACCTCATATCTGTCAGCAAAATTACCTTAACTCAACAATGTCATGAAAAATTCATTAAAGTTCTCAGGATTGGTATATCCTATAAATTCATGCTATATGCATGTGATTTGTAATGTAACCTCATATCTGTAAGCAAAATTACCTTAACTCAACAATGTCATGAAAAATTCATTAAAGTTCTCAGGATTGGTATATCCTATCAATTCGTGCTATATGCACGTGATTTGCCACATTTATTGATGATCACACATGGGTAACCTAGGTATATCTCCTAAAAGAAAAATCTGAACTACACCAAATATTCATCAATTTCCATAAAATGATACAAAACTAGTTCAACACATCCATCAAAGTGTTGCATAGTGATAATAAAACTGAGTACACCAATTCTTCCCTCCAAACCTACCTTAAACAACATAACATCATTTGCCAAACAAGATATACAGCTCTCCTAAACAAAATGAGACTGGGGAAGGGAAAAATTGCCACTTGTTAGAAGTCACAAGAGCTTTGATGATAATAGAAAACATCCCTAAACTCTATTAGGGAGAAGCAATCCTCACAGCTACCAATTTGATTAACCAACTTCCATCCAAAACATTAAACTTTCAAACACCCATACAGGTTATATCCTAAACATATCTCAATTCTCACTTTATCACCCATATTTTAGAAAGAGTTTTCGGTTGTGTGGCCTATGTTCATAATGAGTCAGGTGGCAAACTAGACCCTCGAGCCTATAAATGCATCTTTATGGGCTACCCCAGTACCAAAAAAGGGTACATGTGTTATTCTTTTATCATACACAAATTCTTTGTTACCATGGATGTTACTTTTAATGAAACACAAAGCTTCTATTAGAAAACACCCATTTAGGGGGAGAACGAGAGCGAATGGAAGTTTTTGAGCCCTATACATGTCATTACTAGCATTGGTAATCAGCCAAATCCCTTGCCTGCAAAGTCATCCCAGCACTTGAACCAGACCACCAACAAGATACTAATAACAAAATAGTGATCTAGGATGCGGAAACAACCAGTTCTGATCCTAATCCTAGCATATATTACACTGGAGCAGAACATGAGACAAGCACAAGAAATTCATTTGAAACTCCTACTAGTACTGAGTAGCATCAAGATTCAACTCTAGCTTCAGTTCCTGAGGATCTTGGATGGCCCATTGCTTGGAGAAAAGGGGTAAGGTTATGCACTCAGCATCTTATAAGTCATTTTGTATCATATGACAAGTTGTCTCCATCCATACATTGTTTTGTCACTAAACTTGATAATGAAAGGTTGCCAAACAGCTTTAATGAAGCAACTCAGGACCTGTATTAGAGACAGGAAATTATAGAAGAGCTAGATGCCTTGCATAAAAATAAACATGGAAACTCACAAAATTATCACCTGGAAAAGGGGCCGTGGGGTGCAATTGGGTGTTTACAAAGATATACAATTTGGAGAGGACAATCAATAAATATAAGGCAAGACTAGTGGTAAAAGGATACCTTCAAACCAATGGTATTGACTATTGACAAATCCCTAATTTTATTATATATTTTTACACTTTATTTGGGGATTTGGTCACAATAATTAAGCTAAAAAATGCCTTACTTGTGATAAATAGATATTAAGAGTAAATACATTAATTAGGACTGAAAAAAGCAAAACTGTCAAAATAATTATAATTACTCTTAATCATTGATTCTCGAAAGGATTTGATATTGGTTTAATTATTTTCACTTGTAAGTACTTTAAAAATTGGATTAAAACTGAAAAATGGTAGTTTGGGCTTCAAATTTCAAAAATGACAGTTTAATCCCATGAATTTGCAAAATTTCAATGTAGTCCCCAATTAAACTACAACATATTGGTTTAATGGATTAGGTTTGATTTAGAGTGATTTTTGGAGAGGATTTTAAGAATAGAGGGAGCCACGACAGAAGAGGGATCTTGTCTCTTATCACCTTCATTCACCTTCATTTAAGCGCACTACCGTTGTTGGTGACTTTCACCATCATCTCTGGCAACCACAGCTCCTCCATTATCACCGGTGGATCTTCTAAGACACAAAGGAGGCCGAATCAAGCACCTGGGATCATCACTGCCCCTCATCACTTTCACCTTGCTCTCTATTCCATCCATTATTGTCATTTCGCTACTGCCAAGTTCAGCTTCAGTGAAGGTAGACCCTAGAAGCAGAGCCGTGAACCAGACATAGAAGCTCGACTTTGAAAGCCAGATGCACAGTGGACCATTGAGTCTTCATCTACTGTCCACCGCTGCTTTACCAACCCCGTTACTTTCCTTTCTTCCTTTTTTGGTGATCCTGTTTTGATTGGCTTTGATTTCCTCTATTCAATATTGTTTTTCGGTGAATTTTCTGATGACTTTGATATTGTTGAAGAGGACAACTTTGCCTCTTGATTTTAGGTCTATGAGTTCTAGTGGCTGAGCTTATTTTCTCCTAAAGCAAAGGATTGAGTCTTGATGTTTGGAGCCACAAAGGGGAGTTTTAGTTTTAGATATTAGCTTGACTATATATTTATGATTTCCTTGGTTTTAGGAATTGTAATTTGTAGTTAAGACTAATATATTTGGTTTAATCACTGTTTGTGTAACCCCCTCACTGTAATTATATCCGGATTATGAAATTAAAGTGAAATAGAGACCAATAATTACAAAAAAACATTTACAATTTCCTATCTTCTAGATAGGGTATTTACAAAACAGTTCAAAATACTAGTAACTTGATCTCACATTCAGCTTCGAATATAATTACCTACACAGGTTAATCGCATTTATAATTATCAGAGCGCACAACTAAAATCCCGGCAAGTCCCCGGGTTACATATATATATATATATATATTGGGTGTATCATTTTTCCCAAAAATGGGGATTACATAACCAAAGTAGTATTTACAACCCCAAATATATACAGTAATCCTATTCTCAAAATAGATGACCAACAGTTCCAAGTCAAATATCTCTAAGAAGTCCTATCCGCTCTTGGTTATCCGCTTTTCCCTGGAGCCACTTGCCCTGTCTGAAAGGTTAGTCATAGGAAAGAGTGAGATTCAAAAGAATCCCAGTAGTAACAAATTATTCATACCACACCTAAACACATAGCATATAAGCAAATCATCATACAACAGCAGCATGAATCACACTCCACCCTCATCCCCTTTTACCGCCGGGAAGGCACACCGTCCTAACCCAAATCGTTGTTAGCGACTCAGGGACTGTTGGCGTGGCAGTGCATACACATAGTCTTATAGCTCATATAGCCATCTGGCTTTCACAATTGGCCCATCGGCCTTCACAAATAGCCTTTTGGTTTTTTACATAATCACACATATCACACCCCATCCTCATCCCCTTTTACCACCGGGAAGGCTCGCAGTTCTTACCTGAACCGTTATTAGCGACTCAGGGACTATTGGCATGGTGGTGCTTACACATATCCACAAATGTCGCAGCATATGAATTCATCACAAATCAATGATATAACACACATACAATGCATCACATATGGTATAAAAGAAAAATTCACTACCTTGTTCTTTCTGATTTTGCTCTGGCGCAGGTGGATCACGAGCAGGGCAAATATCGAATCCTATAAACCAAAATTAAGAACAACGAATTATTACCTATTCCAATTCTTTAATAACTCATAATACTTGGGTTGATTATCACTATGGTCATTTAATCAAGTCAACTAAGGAGCTAAAATGGTCAATTAACCTAAAAGGCCAATTTCTAACCTTAAAGTTCCACAATATTACATTATGCCATAAAATCTTCAATTTTCGCATAGGTGACCAATCTCCCAGAATTTTTCAACATCTTTGAAAAATCATAACTAATTCTAGAAAAATCAAAATGAGGTGATCCAAAATCCTATTAAAAGCTCTTGAAGTCTTCTTCATAGTAAAAATATGAATCATTACCAGAAATCACCACACAATGCCAGAATTACACAAAATCCCACACTGCTCCAGAATTAAGTCCAGTTTCAACATCAAACTTTGGGTAACAAGAACTCCCACCTCAAAAAACGAAATGACACAAAATATATATCCATTTTGAAGCTTGGAATTTGATCTTTAAGACCGGAAAGTTTCAGAATTTTTAGAGAACAATTGCCCATTCAAAATGTTCCTACAAACTGACTGCCCTGCACAGAGTTACACTTGACAGTTTTTCCAATTTTCAACCAATGTGTCCAATGGCTTCAAAATCAACAACCAAACCTATTCCCACATAATTTTTCGTGTAGAACACAATGGTAACATCAAAATGAACAAATTCCCACTCATTCCCTATATCCTGTTTTGGCAGAATTTTAGGGTATTTCACAACAAACAACCACTTCACTATCTAATCACTAAGCTTAGCTCATTTGCCTCCAAACCAACATATAAGCACATACATAGGATGAAAGCTTCATGATCCCTAATATACCCTAAAAACCGAAATTAAGGCTGTCACAATAGCCCACCACAACTCAGCAAATTAAAGCATCATATACATCAACATAATGCTCTTACTCACCTCTTGCTTCTTCTTGTGTTCTTTTCTTGATTCCTCAACTTTTGTTCTTGCAAGGTGGCTGAAAACTCCTCTTCTTCAAAAAAAAACCATAGAAATGAAGCTAAGGAAGAGAGGAACAAGTTTCATGAAGGTCACTTGAGCCATAGATGAGGTTAAGGAGGTGAAAATCCATGTAGAAGACTTTACCTCAACTTTGTTCTTCACTTTCTCTTATCTTGCTGAACTTGGCCGACCTTGAGAAGAGGTGGGAGAGTGAATTATGATCAGTTTTTCTCTTCCCTTATCCTCTTAATATCTGACAGAAAATATGGCTCAAAGAGAAAGAAAAGTTGTGGTGGAAAATAATTCTCTTTACACAAGCTTATGCCATGTTGACTTTGTTCATTTGATTAAGTTTTCTCTTGCCTCTTCTCTTCTTGCTTTTGGACGTGATATGGGCTGCCTAAATGGAGAAGTATTATTGACCAACATGTTCTTCAAAAGGAGAAAGAAGGATTGACCAATTGCATGAACTTGCATAGCCATTGGTTACACAAATTTTCTAGTTGCAATTTTTGACTTTTCAATGACAAAATTGAAGAAGTGTATGAAGTAAATTTTCTTTCTTTCCTCTCTTTAAAATCTGACCGAATTATGGATGCTTGAAAGAGGTTAAAGCCTTATAAAATATCTCTTGGCATCTCTTCAATTTATCATATTTAATTGCCTTTTGTTGCAATTGTTGACCAAGTCATCATCCTTTTATAACTTGGTCAAATTGTCTCCTCTTGCTTTCATTTTGAGTCAAGCATCATTCCCTTTTGCTTTGTCTCATGTCCTACACAAGATTATGGTTCTTTGAAGAGGAAAAATGATCTTTATAATATCTCCTTGAATAACATAGTTTAATGTTGAATTGGCATATGCTAATTAGACTTATTGACTTCCCCTTTTTGTGTTTGGCCAAAAATGCTTCCATGTGTGTCATATTATGGAAAAATAAATATTCTCCTCATATTTCTCTTCCATAAGCCATTTTGCCCCTCTTCTCATGTTCAAATTAGTCCTTTAGTCATATTTTTTTTGACTTTAGGCGAAAAGACTAAATAGTTATCTCAAGTTAATTAGAACTAAAGTCATAACAAAAATTCTAGAAATAATTCTGTCATTAATCTCACTATCTATTCTGTACATTTAGCTCTTGAATACATTTTGGGATATTACAATTTGAACCATTTTGTGATTTGGGGTAGTGAAGTTGAATTTTATGCTTATCAATATATATGGTTACATATATGTTTCATTATAATTCTCTTGATTTTCTCTATTCTTGCGTGGTATTGTTTGGATATTGGGTTGATTTTTTATTGTATTGGAACCAACTGCATGAATTAATTCACAATCACACACTAAGACTGCTTAATAACATCTCCAAAGTAAGGGTTCATCTCTTTTGGTACTAGACTCATCAGTTGATAGGGTTTGATAGTTTAGAAAACTTGTTGATTTCATAAATTGTATACAAAGTGGTTTCTAATAGTATTTTAAGAAGTGATTATTATCTAGGTTTAGGAATAATCATTGATTAATGTACTAGACTCAATGGTGTTTGAGGTTTGGTATTTTGAGGGACTTTGGTTGCAATTACAAGTGTTTTGTATTGAATTTCGGTTAGAAGGATTAAGTCTTGCCCGGTGTGAAAGATTTAATTTACTTAATTCAAGCTAGCTCAAATGGTCTTTTAGGCATTTTTTTGTCAAACTAGCACACTTCTAAAAATATTTTGAAACAAAGAATAGATGAAATCTATTGTTCTAGGAGGTTTTTATCATCACTTTCAAAACCAATTTCCATTCCATTCCATTTCACTTTAAAGCATTTTAGTTTAATTGCAATTTAGTTGTTTGATAAAAAAGCTCAAAAATAAAAGGCTCATCAAGAGACAATCCGGGATTGCACTCTATATTGCAATCATTGGCTTAATTTTTGAAGAGGTTACTAAGGCACAAAGCATACACGCATTCTTCAACTACCATGAAACATTTGCCCTTGTAGCAAAGTTAAATACCATCAAAATACTATTATCACTAGCAGCAATTGTTAATACCCATTTCCATTTTGATATGTGCAGGGTAATAATGAACAAGTTCCACAGGCAAATAGAAAAGTATAGTTATACTGATAACAGTATTTGTTCACAGACAGGCATCAGTAAGGCAGAATATAAAAATATTTACAATTATGTCCAGAATATCCCAAAATATAAACCCATTACAGGCTATATAACCACAGTCCTCGCCTTGGGAAATATGCCCGTCAGTTTCCCTTATCTCCATCCTTTCCTTTCGATCCTCTGACACCAGCTGAGACATTTTGTTTTAGAAAAAGGGGTGAGATTCCAGGGAATCTCAGTAGAAACATACGATTAATATATAAAATATGAAAATTAAATATGCAATGCACTGTATCAAGTAAAATGAAAATCATATCATTCATGTATGTACACAAAATTCAGGGCCAACAGTCCAATTGAAACCCCTACGTGTACCTCAGTCGAGTCCTTGACTACTACAGCTAGGTAAGACTAGTGTACCTCAGCTAGGTAATGTGCCTCCAGCACGTGTTCAACTCACACAATATAGTAACATACATCATACAAATAGTCACATAGTATATGAGAGATAGTAGTCCCTACCTGAACTTTTTCCTAGTCTTAAACGGTCCACTTCGTCAAATGTGCCAACTACAGGCATCCAATTCGGTCCTAAAATATCAAATGTATAAGAAATAGGTTAAAACCTATCCATAGTTTTTATTGTGGTTATATTAGCCTATGGTGAAAATTTACCAAAATGCCCCCAAGACCCCAACCCGGCCTAGCCATACCAGGTTCGGCTGTACTTTTCTGGACTCGAAATTACCAAATTCAATGTCAAATTACAAAATTGCCCTTGGCAGCCCTTATTTTAAGGTTTCAGGGGCATTTTCGTAATTATTCTTTTTCGGGCTTTTCCGAAAAAAGTGACCAACTGTAACCTCACCTAAGTTTCCCTCTTGAACTCAATGAAATCATCAAATCATTAAAAATCCAACTTTGAGGTCCTCTAATAGCCCTAACCAAAATCTTCATGTACTCCGGGGAAAATTGGGGGTTTTTCGGTTTCTGCTCCGCATATGTGTTTCTTTCTACTCCTAACTACTTTATTAACTATTTAATAAGGTTACAACTACCATTTGAACCAAAATTGGGCAGCATAACCCTTAGGCCCACCCATTTCTAAAATTTAAAATTAATGGTAATCAGGCAAAATTTCACCGATTAAATTGCCTACAACAGGCAGAATAAGCAATATATAAAGGTTTGGAGGTTACCTTTCACTTCCTTCCAGCTTTTCTCAAAGTGGCTAAACCCTAGCTCTCTTCAACACAAGAAATTGAGCTTCCAAACCTTAAATTACATAGAAGAGTAGCTTAGGAACGAAATTATACGCATTAGAAACTGATTTACCGAAGAAATCACTTACCTTTACAAGTTTTTCCTTCTCCTTTTCTCTTTCTAAAATTTTGCTCTCTCTCTCTCTCTAGTTCAGATCTTTTAGGGCACAAAATGAGCTGGAGAAAGATGATGGAAATGATTTTTTTATCATATTATATGATTTTTTTAATGATTTATGGAATTTCCAAAAGTTCCATTATTTAGATTTTCTTGCAAAAATTTCTATCTTCATCCAATTGTGTCATAAGCTCAATCCACATGTATCTAATATTTTCATCTTTTTGTTACATATAGGAGACACCTAAGGGTCCCCTCCTTTGGTCTCAATTGGCTTCACAACTTGTTCCGGTTACGTATATACGTAAAGTCTCAATTTTGGTCAAAATTGCACTTTTTGCTCAAATTTTCCATAAATTCATATTTAATTGACCAAAATATTCTAAATATATTTTTACTTTTTATTTTACTTAATTAATTTAAATTAACTTCAATTAATCAAAAAATAATTAATTTTGTGATAATTTGGCAAAATTACGATTTTGCCATTACCTTTCTAATCCAATTTCTTTTCCTTTTTTTTCTTTGGCCAATTTCCATCAACCTTTGGACCAAATATTTTCTCTATTATTTATACATTTTTGGACCTTAATATTGGGTTTTTTAAATTACCCAAATTAATTCCATAATTATTTTGCCTATTTTCTCATGAAGATTAACATTTATAAATTCATAAATTCCAAATTCATGAATATTCACCATTTTATTGAATTTATCAAATAATTATAATATTTTTGGTGAATCTAAATTTTGGGGTGTTACAACAATCCTAGATTGGATTCTTCACCAGCTAGACGTAAATAATGTTGTGTTGCATCTTGATTGCCGAATGCTTAGTAATATGATGGTTTATTTAGTATTCTTTGTGAACTTGATTATGTTATAATTGACTGTTGTTACTACTAAGATTCTATTAAATCTTGCCCTTTCCCTTAAATGACCTACAGAGAAGGCAAGCCACTCACAGGCAAGCAAGTAGTGATTTCAAAGAAATAAGAAGGTGGAGAAGAAGAAATAATTTATATTGGTTATTTGTATTCCAATTTTGATTAGAATTAGGTATTTTTGTAGCCTCATATGGCTATGTGGTTTGTATTTATATATGTATATTGTAACCCCCGCCACGATCAAGGCCGAGATTAGTGTTTAAACACATTTTATAATTTAATGAGAGATCGAGGGTAATTAAAAACTTTTTACAAACCTTTACAACAAGATCTCTATTCATTTCAGAGTAAAAACAATTGGTCTGTTCAGCTTGTCACAAATACAATATCAGAGTAATGACAAAATTCCCGACATTCACCTAGGATAATTTCATTAATCCAAGAGTTATTACGGGGCATCATTGCCCGTCTCAATATCCATACCGGGGATTACACAAAAACAATACTTCTATGATCTATTCCATATACATTTATCCAAAATGATAACCAGTTCAGTATAAAACCAAAATATCTAACTAAGACTACCGCCGGCAGTCCTAATCGCCCTTGTCCACTTGCTTGCCTCTTGATCCACCTGCCCTGTCTAAAAATGTTATTTGGAAAGAGTGAGATTCAAAAGAATCCCAGTAGCAACAGTTTACGTATATGATGCATAATTAAACAAAGTAAGTAAGCATACATCACAATGCAGCAATCAATATTCGAGGTTGGGCACACTGCAATGTCCCCTTTACTGTATACAAGGTCGGGCTTATGCCACGTCCCCTCAACTGTATCTGTATTCGAGACCGGGCTCACGCCACGTTCCCTTACTGTATCTGTATTCGACATCGGGCTTATGTCACGTTCCCTTACTGTATCTGTATTCAATGATTAATACTAACAAGCAATGCATTACACATGATATAGGATAAAGTGTTACTACCTTGGTCTTTCCGTTCTTGAGCAGGCACAATCCTTCTATGCTCCGGGCAGATATCGAATCCTAAAGTCATAATTAAGGACGATGCGTTACCACTTAGACCAATACTTAATGCCTTTACAATACTTATATTGGTTATCATTATTGTCTCTTCATCAAGGGTTGGAAGAACTACCCCAGGGATTCCCTTTTGGAAGCACAAACATTGACATTTTTCACTGTTTCACTTGAGTGAAGATGGCCTCACTCGAGTGATGGGGCACTGACACTCGAGTGAAGACGGCCTCACTTAAGTGATAGTACGGTCTGCACTCGGGTATCTGAGAGTGAAGGATAGCGAGTGAGCACCCGAGAGCATAAGAACTTTTTCAGAGAAAGGGACACTCGAGCACACAAGACTTCACTCGAGTGATAGCCAAATGCTTTACTCGAGCATTAGAGAGTAAAGTCTAGGAAGTGAGAACCCGAGAGCAATGGGAGTTTTCAGAGGGAAGAAGCACTCGAGCATGAGACTTCTTACTCGGGTGGAGACTAAATTCTCGCGAGTGTTGAGACACACTCTAGCATTCAACCGCGAGTGACAACCTGAGAGGCAAGTTCTTGGTGTCGAATACACCAATACTCGAGTGAGAGGAGGCTCACTCGAGTGAGAACCCACCACACTCGCAAGTGAGGCAACACCCTAGCCCATTTCACGGAAGTGTACTGCAAAAACTGAAGGGACAATGAAGAATTTCACTGACTCACTCGAGTGACACCCCCTCACTCGAGTGATATACATCAAAAACAAGAAAACACAAACAATGACAACATTCACCAGAATTTTCCCAAAAGTTTCCAAATGACCTAAAACTTCAACCAAAGCTATCCCCATATGAAATCACCCAATGAATCCAATAAAACCATTAAAACAATCAAATTCCTACTCCATTATCATGCTTTGGTCCTGGGCAACATTAAACACTAAAATTCTAAAATCACCAAACTTAATCATTCAATTCCCAATCAATTCTATCTATCCATATACATTCCACACATACCATTTCCATACCAATAACATGCCAAATGCCCAATGACCCTTATTTTCGAAAATAGGCAATAAATTCCCAGAAATTCAAAAATAATCCATTTGGCACAAAACTTAGATAGATAGATTGGTTTCACTTACCTCTTCAACTTTTCTAAAAGGACTTCTGGATCCTCCAACTTTCACAATCTCTTGAAATCACAAACCAATACCAATGAGCAAACTACAACCATCAAAATGAAGCTCATTACTCAAGGAACAATTTTAGAGAAGGAAGTTTGAGCATTTGAGACCATTTCCCTTACCTTTTTGAAGCTTTTCTTCCTTCCCTTTCCTTCAACAATGGCGCCAGATGGAGAGAGAAAAGAGAGATATGAGAGTGGTTGAAGATGAAGAAGGAAATAATCATACTCTCCCCTAGCCCATGTCAGCCGAAAAGAGGGAAGTGGAGAGAGAGAAATTTTTTTAAAATTTGCATTTGACTTTTCCCATCAATTCTCTACTTGTGAGCTTGCCAAGTGTCACCTTTCCATTGGTTCTCATAAAGTAAGCCACCAATTAGCTACTTTAATCCATCCATTAGCCATTTAATCACACATCTTATTTCCTCTTAGTTAGTAATTAATTTCCCCCATTAATCACTAACTTATGGCCGATAATTCCATTCTTTCAATTTTTTCACCAATTATGACATATTAATTAATAGTCACAAAACATATAGTTAATTCAACTTAATCCATAATTACATTATTAATAGTTCTCATTAGCCCTTAATCAAAGTTTAGGGCATTACAATTCTCCCCTCGTTCAATAAATTTCGCCCTCGAAATTATTTACACATCATTGAACATAAATTTAGGAAATCTTTTCTTCATGTCCGCTTCTGCTTCCTAAGTCACTTCTCTTGGTGACATTCCCTTCCATACCACCTTCACAAATGGTAAGCTTCGATGTCTGAGTTGTTGCTCTTCTCGATCGATGATTCTCTCCAGCTCAATCGCATAAGTGAAGTTATCTTGTAACTATACATCTTCATATTCAATAATATGCTCAGGGTCTGGTTGGTACTTCTTGAGTTGCAAGACATGAAACACATCATGCAGTGTACTCAAATTTGGGGGTAGGGCTATCCGGTACGCTACAGGTCCGATTCGTTCCAGAATCTCAAATGGACCAATTTACCTCGGGCTTAACTTCCTCCGTTTAATCGCTCTTCCGATGCCTGTGACCGGAGATACTCTGAGGAAAACATGATCCCCCACTTCAAACTCTAGAGGTCTTCTCCTTTTATCAGCATAACTCTTCTGTCGACTCTGTGCTGCAAGGAGCCTCTTCCTGATTATTCTGATCTTTTATGAAGTCTGATTAACAAGATCCGGCCCATACAACTTTCTCTCAGACAATTATGTCCAACACAACGGTGATTGACAGTTCCTTCTATACAATGCCTCATACGGAGCCATCTGAATGCTCACGTGATAACTGTTATTGTAAGCAAACTCAGCAAGTGGAAGGTAATAATCCCATTTTCCTTTAAAGTCTAGGACACACGCTCTCAGCATATATTCTAGCATTTGAATGGTCCTTTCTGACTGTCCGTTTCTCTGAGGATGGTAGGCCATACTAAACCTCAACTGTGTACCCATAGCTTCATGCAGAGCCCTCCAAAACCTTGAAGTAAATCAAGGATCTCCATCGGAGATAATGTTCTTCAGTGTACCATGGAGCCTTACTATTTCTTTAATGTAGATTTCAGCCAGCCTATCTAGAGATTAGCTAGCATTAATCGGTATGAAGTGCGCTGACTTTGTAAGTCGATCAACAATCACCTAGATCGCATCATAGTTCCTGATCCTGGGCAGACCCACTACTAGATCCATGGTCACACTCTCCCACTTCCATTCTAGAATTTCTGGACTCTGAAGCAATCCTGGCAGTCTCTGGTGTTCAATCTTCACCTTTTGACAAGTAGGACACCGTGCCACATACTTAGTCACATCATTCTTCAACCCTGGCCACCAGTACATAGATTTCAAATTGTGATACATCTTGGTCATACCTGGGTGAAGAGTATACTGACTCTTATGAGCCTCATCTAGAATCCTCTGTCTCAAGTTCGCCTTCAGTGTAACATAGATTTTCTTCTGGTACCGAACCAGTCCACTAAGTGACAAATCAAAATCTTGAGTTCATCCTTGTTCAATCATAGCCTGGATATACTGGGCTCGCTCATCTTGCATCTGAGCCTCTTTGATTTCAGTCCTCAGGTCATTCTCCCTTTAGACAATGCCATAACTGGCACACAGATACTATTTGAGAGGTTGAAGTCTCAAAAATCCTCTATCAATTTCCTTTCCTGGATCATCATTATTGCAACAAGCACCGTCTTCTGACTCAAAGCATCTGAGACGACATTAGCTTTACCCAGATGATATTTAATCTCCAGGTTGTAGTCTATTAGCAATTTCATCTACCGACGCTGTCTCATATTCAGTTCTTTCTGATCATATAAGTATTAGAGACTCTTGTGGTCATAGTACAATTCCACTGTCACACCGTATAGGTAATGACGCCAAATCTTTAATGAAAACACTATTGCTGCAAGTTCCAGATCATGAGTGGGGTAATTCATTTCATTCGGTTTGAGCTGTCAGAGGCATAAGCCACCACACGTCCCTACTGCATCAGGACACACCCTAACCCCTGCTTACTTGCATTACTGTACACGACATAAGCCTTACTGAGATCAGGTATAATCAATACAGGTGCCGTAGTCAATCTCTCCTTTAGCTCCGTGAAACTTTGTTCACATCTGTCATCCCATAAAAACGGGTAATCCTTTCTCGTGAGCTTGGTCATCGGCAATGCAATACGTGAGAAGTTCTAGATGAACCTCCGATAATAACTAGCAAGACCCATAAAACTGCGGATCTCAGAAATAGTTTCTGGCCTCTTCCAGTTAAGTATTGCTTCCACCTTTCTGGGATGCACTGTGACCCCTTCACGTGAGATAACATGGCCAAGGAATTTCACCTCCGTAAGCCAAAACTCACATTTACTTAGCTTGGCGAAGAGTTGCTTTTCTCTCAATATTCTCAATACAATCTTTAAATGCTGTTTGTGCTCTTCATTACTCTTAGAGTAAATCAATATGTAATCAATGAACACTACTACAAACTAATCAAGATACGATAGGAAGATGTGATTCATATAGTCCATGAATACCACTGGTGCATTGGTCAATCCAAAGGGCATCGCAAGGAATTCATAGTGCTTATATCTTGTTCTGAAAGCAGTCTTCAGAATATCTGCTGCCTTCACACGCAATTGATGATACCTTGACCTTAGATCAATCTTGGAGAATACACACGAACAAGACAATTGATCTAACAGGTCATCAATTCTCGGGAGAGGGTATTTGTTCTCAACAGTCACTTTATTAAGTTCTCTGTAATCTATACAAAGCCTCAAGCTTCCATCTTTCTTTTTCACAAACAATACTGGAGCTCCCCATGGCGACACATTGGGTCGGATGAACCCCTTCTCGAGCAAACCTTCAACTTGTTTCCTCAAATCTGCCATCTTATTAGGGGCCATTCTATATTGGGCCTTAGATATAGACCCAGCTCCAGGCACTATTTCAATTAGGAATTCTACCTCTCTTTCTAGAGGTAATCCGCTGACATCATCCGGGAAAACCTCAGGGGATTCTCTCACAACGGGTATATTCTCTAGAGCTTCATCTAACTCTCCCTGAATAGAGAAGAATACCATATACCCTTGACATCCCTTTTTCAAACATTCCTCAGTCTTAGCTGTTGAGAGGAAACTCAGACTACTGTTTACATTAACATCCCTCTGAGGATCAGGATACACTATTTTTCTATTCCCATAGTCTAGTATGACATTATTCACCGTCAACCAATCAATACCCAGAATAACCTCTAGTTGATGGGGTGGCAGACAAATCAAGTCAATGGTCGACTCAAACCCTTCCACAGTTATAACACTATTTAGACAAGCTTCCGTCGTCACGGTCTTAGCACCCATAGGTGTTGACACAACTAGGTCAAATGGTAGTTTATGGACATGTAATCCTAGGCACTTTACATAGTCATAGGTTATGAACGAATGACTAGCACTTGAATCAAACAAAGTTTGCAATACACTACCATTTAAAAGGATGTTACCTTGGATCAATTCGGGAATTTCCTTGCCTCTTCGTAGGTCATAGCGATCACTCTTCCTTGACTGTTGGGCCTTGACTCTGTCGGTCGCCCCTTGCAGTCTTTGGCAAGATGTCCTGGTTGCTTGCAGATGAAGCATACCACATGCCCTTCACAATTTCTACCAGCATGTGCTTTATTGCACCGAGGACATACCCACTGTGATGAGTATTTCTGGTTCTCACGATCCCCAGACTGGTATGGCTTCTTGCCTCCGGTTTTGGATAAGAACCCTTGGTTCTTAAGTTTCTGGGATGAGCTTCCCTTACCAGTGTCATCGCGACCACCACCCTTACTTGGGTTAGTATCCCTCAGGTTGTTCTCAGTGATGCGGCACTCCTCAACCGCTTTGTTAAACTTATCAAACTATCGGGTAGCCAACTTCTTCTTTAATTCACGCCTCAAACCCCTGATTAACATGTCAGAACTCCACTCCCCATCATCCATCTATCAGAGGTAGGAGGAATATCAGGATAGGCGAATGAACCGGGACAGGTAGTCATCAAATGTCTCATTGTCCCCTTGCTCTATTGCCAGAAATTATGACTCCTTTTCAATTCTCACTGACTTTAGGCAGAACTTGTCGTTGAATTGCTCCAGAAATGACTCCCAAGTCACTGGCACATTCTGGGCTCGCATGGTCAGGGCAATGTTTCTCCACCACATATTTGCGTCCCCTTCTAGCTTATAGATTGCTAGTTTGGCCTTTACTTCAGATGGGCACTCAAGCACCTCGAAGATCTTCTCTAATCTCATAATCCAATCCTCCACCGCTTGAGGGTCGAATCTTCCTCGAAACACTGGAGGTATGTGCTTACAGAATTTAGAAACCCAAAAATGAAGGTCTCTACCCTCTCTAACAGGTACCCCTTGTGACTCCTGATTTGGAACAGTGTGAGATGGTGTCTCTCGAGACCAATTAGACCCCTCAGTTGTCTCTTCATATCGGGTCTCCTCATGTGTAGACTGGACCTTCTCCTCATTGCGCTTGGCCCTTTCTTCCCTTAGCTCTTCTCTCATCTCAGCAATCATATCCCTTTGTTCCCTTACTAAATTCATCAGCTCCCGCATTGGGTCAGGTGGATTTTTGTTGATCTCTTCTATCTCTGGGTCAAGTCTTCTGACTCTAGTGGAAGCCATTTTTCATCTTTAGTCTACAAATATCACTGAGTCAGTAACTACACAGATGTATACACTTATTCCTTAAGCTCTTATATACCAATCAATAACAGGAATATTCATGTGTATATAATCAACAATCATCTAATCACTCACGCAATAAACTAGGGCAACTATCCTAGCAATTCCTATAAATGCCAGGAAAACTACTCTGATACCACAAATATAACCCCCACCACGATCAATGCCTAGATTAGTGTTTAAACACATTTTATAATTGAATGAGAGATCGAGGGTAATTAGAAAATTTTTACAAACCTGTACAACAAGATCTCTATTCATTTCAGAGTAAAAACAATTGGCCTATTCAGTTTGTCACAAATACAATATTAGAGTAATGACAAAATTCCCGACATTCACCCGAGATAATTTCATTAATCCAAGAGTTATTACGGGGCATCATTGCCCGTCTTAGTATCCATACTGGGGATTACACAAAAACAATACTTCTATGATCTATTCCATATACATTTATCCAAAATGATAACCAGTTCAGTATAAAACCAAAATATCTAACTAAGACTACCGCCGGCAGTCCTAATCGCCCTTGTCCATTTGCTTGCCTCTTGATCCACCTGCCCTGTCTAAAAATGTTATTTGGAAAGAGTGAGATTCAAAAGAATCCCAGTAGCAACAGTTTACATATATAATGCGTAATTAAAAAAAGCAAGTAAGCATACATCACAATGCAGCAATCAATATTCAAGGCCGGGCACACTGCCGCGTCCCCTTCACTGTATACAAGGTCAGGCTTACGCCACGTCCCCTAACTGTGTCTGTATTTGAGACCAGGCTTACGTTACGTCCCTTACTTATGCTATTTTATTCCCCACTTACACATAAAAGATTTGGGAATTTATATGAGAAAAGATAAATTCGAGTGCCAGTCTCCATCACTTCTAGTAATTTTTATGTGTATGAATAATAATAACTGTATACAATCGTCCATAAAAAATTTCCATTCATATCTCGAATTTCCATCCATTCTAGTCAATTTTTATGGACGATTACATACTAGTTATAATGAATTTATCTGAGAAAAAATAAATTCGAGTGCCCACTTAAATAGAAAAAGGGCATTTATAATATTTTGTTCTTCTTCATCACTCGAGTGCCCACTCGAGTGATGGCTTTCCCTGCCACCAAGCACTTTGTTCCTTTATTCAAAAACTATTTTTTCTATTTATCAAACCTTTTGTAGGTTCATTTCCAATCTTTGTTATCATTAAAACATGGGATCTAACAAAAGTGACATTTCTCCCAATTGAGAATCAAATTGGCTTCTTCATACCTTTTAAGCATCGCATCCAAATTATCCAGGAAAGAATCAAAAGTGGACCAAATATAGAGAAATCGTCCATAAAAACTTCAATTGTCTTTTCACTCATAATGGATATCATGCACCTTTAAAATATGGCCGGAGTATTGCAAAGTCCAAATAGCATTATTCTGAATGCAAATATACCATAGAGACAAGTAAAAGTGGTATTTTCTTGGTCTTCCAGGGTTATAGCAATCTAATTGTACCCTAAGTAACCATCTAGGTAACAGAAGAAAACTTGGCTAGATAGGTTGTCAAGCATCTGATCAATGAATGGCAATGGAAAGTGATCATTCCTTGTAGCAAAGTTAAGTTTTTGGTAGTCCATACATACCCGCCATCCAGTCACCGTGAGAGTGGGAATTAGTTCATTTTGGGTGTTAGCCACTACAATCATGCCACCTTTCTTAGGGACACATTGAACTAGGCTCACCCATGAACTATCAGAAATGGGATACATAATATCAGTTGAAAGCCATTTGAGAATTGCCTTCTTGATCACTTCCTTTATAATTGGATTCCGGTACCTCTGATACTCATGGAGGTTTTATCGTCATCCTTCAATAGAATCTTGTGCATGCAAATAGAAGGCCTTATTCCCTTGATATCGGTAATTGTCCACCCAATGGCATGCTTGTGCTCTCTTAAAACTCTTAGTAGCTCCTCTTCTTGCAAATCAGAGAGGATGGAATAAACAATCACTGGTAGAATGTTAGAATCCTCAAAATAAGCATACTCGAGATGAGGAGGTAATGGCTTCAACTCTAAAACTAGAGGAACTTCAATAGAAGGCTTCAATAGAGTACTTAACGCATTAGACATCTCAACTGGTTCAAAAGTCCTCGATCTTGAATAAGGAAATGATTCCAAACAAAAGAACTCTTTAACAGTATCTTCATCAAATTCCTCAAAGTTTTTCTCACCAATCAAGAATGCCTCTAATAGGTCTTTGGTCATGGAGGCATATGATTCTTGAGGGATAACTGAATATAATATATCAATAAAAGAACATTGAGCTGAATCATCATGAAACTTCAAAGCTTTTGGCATATTGAATATCACTTTCTCATAATCAACACTCAAAGTAATCTCACCGTTCTGTATATTAATGAGAGTGCTTGCAGTGGCTAAGAATGAATGACCAAGGATGAGGATAATTTTCTAGTCAACTTCACAATCAAGCACAATAAAGTCTGCTGGTAAGATAAACTTGTCTACTTTAACTAGAACATCTTTAATGATTCCTCTAGGTTTAGAAATACTACGGCCCGTAAAGAGAAGGGTCACCATAGTAGGCCTTGGCTCTTCCAAACCCAATTGGTTGAAAACAGTAAGAGGCATCAAATTAATACTTGCACCCAAGTCATAAAGAGTTTTACCATTGAAATTAGTCCAAATGTTATAAGGTATGTAGAAGCTTCCTGAATCCTTAACCTTAGTCTACAACTTTCTTTGAATAATCGCGCTACACTCTTTGGTTAATGCCACAATTTCAAACTCATTGAATTGTTGCTTCTTGGACAAAACATCTTTGAGGAATTGAGCATATTTAGGCATTCTCTCTAAAGCTTCGACAAAAGGAATGTTCACATGAAGTTGCTTGAAAATGTTCACAAACTTTTTGAATTAATCATCTTCCTCTTTTTTCTTGAATCTTTGAGGAAAAGGTAGTGGTGGCATGATAGTGGGGGTGATTGCCTTTCTCTTTTTCTCATCTTTCTCTTTTTAGAGTCATCCTCTTCCACTACAATTTCTTCATCCACTTCTTCATCATCAACTTCAACAATCACTTGAACATATTGCTTTGGACTAGGCTTATTTGAGCTAGACACATCTGATAGTACTTTGGCACTTCTCAAATTAATGGCATTGTATTCCTCTTTTCCATTCCGTTTTGGATTGGGAGTGGTATCACTAGGAAGACTCTTTCTTGACATAGCATTCACTTGTGATGCTAGTTACCCCATTTGCACTTTAAGATTTTTAATAACAATTTCATGGAGAGAGAAAGTAGCCTTATTTTTAGCCCTTGAAGATTCTATGTTAGTCAAAATTAGAGCTAGCATCTTGTCCATTTTACATTCTTCTTCCATAATAGGAATTTTCCTTGATGGGATTTGAAAACCAGGTGGAGGAATAGGCGTAGTACTTGATATAGATGTATGTGTTGGATTCAAGATGTTACCTTGAATCCAAGAGAAATTAGGATAAGCTCTCCAAGTATGATTGTAGGTTTGTGAGTAGGGATTGCCTTGAGGATATTGGAATTTGCCTATGTAATTGACAAATTTAGTCGCCATGTAAAGAGGACAATGGTCGGGCATGTAGACATCATTGCATTGATCACACATAATTGGTGTGGCATGAACAGAATGCATACCTTGAGAATTACTCTCTTGTATTTAAGATTCTAACACATCAAAACACTTATTCAAAGCTGATAAGATAGTTGCAATTTGTGGTGAAGAGGTTTCTCTTATAGTAGGTATGGCTTGGGTAGTCCTCCTATCATTGCCTTGAGTATTGCTTGTAGGTAGTTGATCCAAAAGCCTAATCACCTCATTAACAAGAACATTCCCGTGTCTTCCATTGGTCATAAAATCAACCATTACCTTAGATTGAGGATTAAGGTGAGTACAAAAAATTTAAAATATAACCCATTTGTCCACCCCATGATTAATGCATTGCTTTATCAACATCTTGTATCTCTCCCAAGCGACATAAAGATGCTTATTTGGATGTTGTCTAAAGCTTAGAAATTCATCCCTAACTTCCACAAATTTGTCATCAGAAAAGAACCAAGCTCTAAACTTAGCCTCAATATCATCCTAAGAGTTGATAGATCCTTCCAAGAGATTATTGAACTAATCCCTAGCCTTCCCTTGTAGAGAAAGTGGAAATAACCAAAGCCTCAAAACATCTTAGGGAACTCTATTTTGCTAGAAAGAATCACACACTTCTAAGAAATACATTAATTGTTTGTTGGCATCTTCATTGTAAAGACTATGGAACATTCCATACATTTGAAGCATTGTTATCATAATCGGCTTGATCTCAAAAGTATGTGCTTGCATTTCTGGCATCCGAATGCAAGATTAAGTACCCTGCATATTCTGGCTAGTAAAGTCCTTGACAGTAGCTCGATCATATTCATCACCTGCCATAGTTCTAGATACAATTTAGTCTCCTCGTCAATGCGAGGCACTCCATCAAGTATCACTACCAAACCGTCCGGATACAAGTGTTGCATACACTAAAATGGTACCTACAAGAGAAACAAGCAAGCAAGTACCAAACTAAAACAAAAATCAACAAAGAAAATAGAGGAAAACTTGTATACCTAACTAAAAGCTCAAGCGAAATTTACTATCACAAGCCTAAGGTTGACCAAAGGATTTGTTAAAATAATCCCTGGCAATGGCACCAAAAACTTGTTCTCGCAGCAAGTGCACGGGCAGCGCCAAGTAATAAAGTGATAAGTCAAGTATCATTCCCACAAGGATTTGTTTAACAAATTAATCAAGCAATAGACTTAGTGAATTCGATAAAGTTGAGCCAAAACATGTTTTTGATGTGAAAAGAGAACTTTGAAAAATTATTTCTAAGGCTAAAAATTACTAAATGAAAGTGATTCTTGGACTTCAAATCTTAGACAAAGCCTAGGATTATTATACCATTTGTACTTCATAAAAATTGATAAATTTCCTCTCCAATAGTGTTTTCAATGAATATATGTGTTAGTATAAGATTCAAAAACATTTAATTAAGCCTTTTCAAGTTAAAACCAATTTTTATCGTTAATTAACATGCACAATCTCTTGCTATAATTAAGCCAAAATATTCATTAAGCGACAAACTTAATTTGACAATGCTAGGCTAGTAACTATATATCTATGTTACTAACACACCATTCATTTAATCCCTCAACTTCAAGTCTAGAATAATTTTACCTAATTTCTACAATTAAATTAACTTTCTCAACCTTAATTTAATTGAACAAATCATCCAAGAGATGGCCAGTCACAAAGAAACATTAGGCATAAGATAAAATCTACACACACACACACACACACACACACACATATATATCATTAGATACTAAAAGAGAGGAAGATTCAAGTTTTAATCCATACAAAAGTTTCAAAATAATCCTAGAATGAAAAATTTAGCTACTCATGTTCAGCTAAGAGCCACAAATACACAAAATAGATATAGCCATTTCAGAAAATGGAGAAGAAAGGGAAAGGAATCAGCAAAACCTAAGGGAAATGGGCTTGAATCTCCTTAAATCTTCAATTTCGACTTGAATCTCCTTGAACAACACCAATTCCTAGCTTGGAAATGCTCCCAAGCAGCCTCCCAAGTGCCTAAGAAGTGATGAATCCTCCTCTGACTTATGGATTTAGTGTTTTAAAGCCCTAAAATTTGTTCTATCCTTCAAACGCATAGCCTCAGTTATGGCCATTAGCTGCAACCAAAGAGACCTTGGCTGCGACCAAACACCTTTTGTCATACCTTGGGCTGCGGCCAAGAGAGATCTTGGCTATGGCCAAGCACCTTTTTGCTATCTTTTGGCTACGGCTAGAGGGTTCTTTGGCTCAACCCAAAAGTTTTTGGATGTCTTCTGACTGCGGCCAAAGGATGTTTTGGCTTAGGCCAAAGCTTCTCTTCATCTCCTCTTGCTTTTCTATAGTGTATTGACTTTCTAAACTCCTCTCCAACTTCTTAGTCATTGAGTTGTGCTTCCAATAGCTCCATATGTGGATCAAATGCTAGCCTATCAACACAAGAAAGTCTATAAAAGCCAAAGGTTGATGAAATATAGTCAAATATTCACATTAAACCAAAGAATTATGTCCTTTTATCCCAAATATTAACTAGGCATATTTCTTCACATATGTATCCCCAAATATCTGTGAATTCACCAAAATGTGTGAGAAATTAAAAGTAAATGTGCCGAAATGACATGAATTTCATGAGGTTAACACATTCTTAAGTCTTAGTTTTCATCAAGAAAAATGTTTACAAATTTAATCCTATGTGTGCATCATCCTACCAAAAAGTTGTATTAAACAAGGTTTAGTTGAGATTATGTGGGCTATTTATGACCAGAATATATCTCACAACTCAAAGAATATTCACAAAAGTATTTAAAAATTAATCATTAAAATTATTTTCATATCCACAATAAAATCCAAACCTCACATTCCTATAATAATATTACAAAAATAAAATATGCATAAGGATATATACATACACACATATATGTATGTATTAGCTATGCCATGTTAAATGGAGTATGACTTTGAGGTTTATTCTCAAGTCAAGCACTACATGTTCCTATGAATTAAGGAGACTTTCTTATTAAGTGTTTTGTCAATTTGATTGTGACTTTTTAATAACATTCTTGTGGGGATATAGAGTCTTAGGCCAAGCAGACTTGACCAAAAATTAAATAATGTAATGATAAACAAAAATAAATAAATAAAAAGACTACACAAATTTCTTGCTCTTTTCACGCATCAACTTCTTCTAGAGGGTATTTGCCCAAAAAAAAAACTTGTAGCTTTAATCGTTATATATTTTTTTCATTATTAATTGTTCATTTTGTGATTTTATTTTATTTTATCTTTTTTATAGGTCAAACCATGTTCTCATCATGAGTTAAAGTGTATATATTTTTTCAATTTTTTATCTTTGATGAAATTAAGGCGATTTTATCTCTATTTGTTTATAATAATATTGTATATATGGTAAAAAATATCTATATTATCACTTTTATTTTATATTGATTTTCTCAAATTCTCCTATATATAGCGCCTACTAGTGGAGCACATCTAAAAATTCAAATCCATTTTAAAGTTGTTGCTTGCTAACTTGATTGTGATGACATCTTATTATAAGTCATTCGGTACCCAGGTCAATTATTTGATCATGTTAAAACTCTATGCTAAAGGAAGACCCTTTGGACTTTGTGTTTCCTATCATCATTATTCTTGAGGAAAGTTTCACAAGTTTTTGTCAATTTGATGATTGTGACTTTTAGGTCTACTTACTACTCCCAAGTCAAGCACCATCTTCTCTAGGTCTACCATTTGATAACACTCTTGTGGTGGTATAGTCTTAGGCCAACCAGACTTGACCATCAATGAAATAATGCAGTGATAACCAAAAAAATTAAAGATCACACAATTTTCTTGCTCTTTTAATTTCTCGCTTTATTTTGTTTTATTTAATATGCCAGACCATCTTCTCATCACAAGTTAAATGTATGTCTTTTTTTTTAAAGTAAACTGAAGATAATTTTATCTATATGTTTTTATTAACAATCTTGCATATATGGTAAAAAAAATTATCTACTTTATCACTTTTATTTTATTTTGATTTTCTCAGATTCTCCCATATGTAGCACCTATTAGTGGAGCACTTCTAACAATTCAAATCCATCAAATAATGGGGCATTTTAAAGTTGTTTCTTACCACTCAGTCTACGCATATTCCTGACAATTTATTGGTGATTAAGTTGGAATTGTACTAGTTTCCCGTAGTAAGTGTCAAATCCGTTCCTTCGATTACACTCCATTGGTCCTGGCTTCGTTAGTAATTGCGTGTTCCACAATCCTTAGTCCACATATTTAGATGAAGAAGAAAATAATGTATCAATCAATCAAATGCGTATTATTTTGTTTTTTAAAATGATAATCACAGTCCAATAGCCACCCATTAGTGGACCTGTACTTTTTTTTTTCTAAGCATATTAATTCTTTTATTGAAGACAATTCTGTTTGAAGTATTATCAGGCACTAAATGTGAGCACCTCTTTCAATGGGGATGTGAATCTTAGTTAACCACGTTGTGAGAAACTAGCATCTTCCGCTAAACCCAACCCTCATTAGTTAGTGGAGCTGTATTTTTAACAGTAGCAATTCATGTCCATCACGGGGCATTATGAAGTTGTTTCTTGCCAAATTGGTTGTGACTTTCAGGTCTACACTATAATTATGTCAATCTACTAATTATATTTATAAATGTACGTATAGAGAATAGTAATTTGGAATTGCTGTGCAATTCCCACAGGCGAACGTGATAACAAGTGCTGATTACTTTGGAATTGTAATAGTAAATTGATAAGGTTTGTGTATGGTATAGTGGTGATGACAATGAAGATGATGACCCATTTTTTACAATATAAAAAAATTTCAGTGTAATTATTCGTGTTCCATGTTAGAGATAATAGGAATATTTGTAGGCAACTTTAAGAAAAACAGTCTAAAAGAATTAATTCAAGAATAATATGTTACAAAAATATAAGTTAAAATGTTAAACACTATGATTAATGATATTACTAAATATTTTGAGATCTAATAACATTTTGTCAAGCCTGCCAGAATTTACTAAAGATTCTTCTTACAAACATATTAACGCTTCTAGGGTTGATTTATAGCCTAGCTACCAGACTTAACCGCAAATGAAATAATGAAATCTATCTGAATTATAGTTCTTCCTTTTTTACATCATCTTCTTTTTTGGTACAATTTTTATGATTAATAGTGTTCGTTTTTAAGTTTTTTCCATTTTTTTTTCAAGCTAAGGGTTATGCAAAGTCTATCTAAATCTAAGAAAATTAGTTTATATGTAATGTTTTTGCATACTTCATGACATTGTTCTTTAAATAAGGATGATATATTATCTTGCAACAGCAGCCACTTGAGAGCAACATGAGTGGGGGTATTTTTTATCTATATTTTTTTATTAACAATCTTGCATATGTGGTAAAAACAATATATCTATATTATCACTTTTATTTTATATTGAGTTTCTCAAATTCTCTCATATGTAGCACCTATTAGTGGAGCACTTCTAACAATTCAAATCCATCAAATAATGGGGCATTTTAAA
Organism: Inga laurina; assembly: GCA_963855925.1. NCBI lineage: Eukaryota > Viridiplantae > Streptophyta > Magnoliopsida > Fabales > Fabaceae > Inga > Inga laurina. The sequence continues at coordinate 28,823,647 of OY979701.1, forward strand.
GTTGTTTCTTACCACTCAATCTACGCATATTCCAGACAGTTTATTGGTCATTAAGTTCGAATTGTAATAGTAATGTTGATGTTTTCCCGTAGCAAGTGTCAAATCCGCTGCTTCGATTACACTCCATTGGTCCTGGCTTGGTTAGTAATTGCGTGTTCCACCCTCCATAGTCCATATTTAGAAGAAGAAGAAGAAAATAATGTATCAATCAATCAAATGCATGTTATTTGTTTTTTTAAATGATAATCACAGTCCAATAGCCACCCATTAGTCGAGCTGTATTGTTTTGTTTTTTTCCTTTGTTAAGCATAGGTACCCTCTTATATTGAAGGAAATCATTTTTGAAGTACTGTCAGGCATTAAATGTTAACACATCTTCCAGTAGAGATCTGAACTTTAGTTCACCATATTGTGAGGGACTAGCCCCTTCAGCTAGATCCAACCCTCATTGGTTAGCGGAGCTATACTTTTAACAGTAGCAATTCATGTCCATCATGGGGCATTATGAAGTTGTTTCTTGCCAAATTGATTGTGCCTTTCAGTTCTAAACTATAATTATGTCAATCTACTAATTATATTTAGAAATGTACGTATAGCGAATAGTAATTTGGAATTACTTTGCAATTCACAGAGACGAACGTGATAACAAGTGGTGCTTACTTTGGAATTGTAATAGTAAATTGATATTTTTTGTATGGTATAGTGGTAATGATGATGATGACGACCACGACCCAGTTTTTACAATATAAAAAATTTCAGTGTAATTATTCGTGTTCTAGGTTAGAGACAATAGGAATATTTGTAAGCAACTTTATGAAAAACAGTCTAAAAAAATTTATTCAAGTATAATATTCCAAAACAAATATTAGTTAAAATGTTAAACACTATGATTAATTGTATTACTAAATATTTTGAGATCTAATAAGATTTTGTCAAGCCTGCCAGAATTTACTAAAGATTCTTCTTACAAACATATTAGCGCTTCTAGGGTTGATTTATAGCCTAGCTACCAGACTTAACCGCGAATGAAATAATGAAATCTATCTGAACTGTAGTTCTTCCTTTTTTACATCAACTTCTTTTTTGGTACAATTTTTATGATTAATAGTGTTCATTTTTAAGTTTTTTTTTCTATTTGTTTTCAAGGGTTATGCCAAGTCTATCTAAATCTAAGAAAATTAGTTTCTATGTTTTTACATCCTTCATGACATTGTTCTTTGAATAGATAAGGATGATATTATCTTGCAACAGCATCCACTTGAGAGCAACGCAACATAGGAGGAAATTGTCATTGGTTTATATCCTCTTGATGTTACTACAAAGAAAAGGATCACCCTAAATTATATTAATAAATTTTTATTTATTGTAGAGAATCTATATCGTCACTTTATCATTTAGATTGATGAATTTCTATTCAATAATTGGAGAACTCCAGATCTTGCACACTTCTTAGAATCTATATCCACATGTATCATATTATTGATTGTGATTTTATTTACGCACAAGTTATTAGATAGAAAGTTTTACAATTAATTAGAAATATCATCAAATATATGTGAAAACAAATAACACCATCGGCATGCTAATTAATTTATTTAGTTGAATTTCTCTTAATCTGATCACGGAATATGTCCCTTTGCATGTTCGCGTTTTGTTGGCACGACTTGACAGAGAAGTATAAAATGACGTGTGTGCTAATTGCTGGATGCACAAGGCTTGCAATTTTAATTTGATAAGTCTGGTCGACATGATAAGCATTCTGAGAAATGGTTTCATTCTTGACCAGCTCATTTTTATATTGATTATTTTATGTTTTATATTATTCATGAAAAAATAGATAGTGTCTAAAATTTCATTCAGGTTTTACTTTAAAAATAATAATGCAAATTCCATTACATAAAAAAGTGCAACCTATATTCGTATAAACTAACTATCCTTAATTTCATTAGGATGTGTTATCCTTCAATAAAATTTTGTATAATCCTTCAAATTCAAAAATTGCACATAATGACAGGTCAAAAAAAAAAAAAAATTGCACATAATGGTCTCTTCAAGTCTCTAGCGTGAAAGGTGGATTATTAGACTGAGGGTAATGGCTTCTCAAATATACGCACAAAAATACTTACCCTTTTTTCCACATATATATAAAATATGTTAAAAAAATGAAAGCTGCACTATTTATTTGGTACTCCCTCGGTCCTTAATGTAAAACGTATTTACTTAATTTGATTAGATTAAGAAAGTTGCTTAAAATAGTTAATATGACATGTTTTTTTTTTTTAAACAGCATAATCATCTTTCTCAATTATTCCTTCTATTTCTCTTTTATTTGATTATGGTCAAATGAGCATCAATAGGGGTATGAAAAATAGATTTTATATTTAGGACCAATATCAACTCCACAATTAGGTCTTACATTACATTAAAGATTGGAGGGAATATTACCAAAATAAAATATACATAATGATATATATATATATATATATAGAGAGAGAGAGAGAGAGAGAGAGAGAAAGAGAGAGAGAGAGAGAGAGAGAGAAGCTGTGATCGTGTGAAATGGAGTGTGACTTTGAGGTTTACTCCCAAGTCAAGCACTCCATCTATCGAAACGTGCTTAATGGGTTCACTCAATGGTAGTGATATTGAAAATATGGTCCTTCATGTGGTAATGCTACTTCTCTCTTTGTTGAGTCAACTTCGTTTTATTTTCATCTTTAACCAAAATTAATTAGATGTGTCATAATAATGAACGTTGAAGCCTTTTTAATTTGCCTGTTTTAATTATAGATCTAATTATTAGATGTGCCAATTCCTATTTATTCTATATGCTGATTGGCTCATTGATTAGTATTTTTTTGATGAGCCTCCACCATGAGATTTTAGATATGATGCTCCATTCCCATTAAAATATATTCTGCTTTTTGGAATGGAAAAACAAAGCTAAACAATGGAATAATCATATTATCTGCTACTTTTTTTGGGGGGTAATTTCTAGAAGTTAACAAATTGAGTTTTTATATTACATAAGGGAATGACTCAAATGAACAATATAATATAACAAAAAACTTATATTTTATATATTCAAATTTATTATATTTGTTTGGTCTCCAAATACAAACAAGGTATCGAATATGACGAAACTACAACTTCAATGAAAAATAAAACATTGCAAGGTTTGCTAACGTTTTTAGTTATAATCTCCCCAATAAAATGTATTAAACAAAGTTTAGTTGAGATAAAGTGTGCTCATTATGACGAGATATATCTCACAACTTTAAAAATATTCACAAAAATATTTAAAAATTAACCACTAAAAGGATTTTCATATCGACAATAAAATTCAAACCTCACAGTCTTATGATAATATTACAAATATGAAATATTCATAAGGATATATTAATACACAGACATATATGTATGTATAAGTTATTGAACCATATTTTTATATGATTTTATTTTTTATTATTAATTTATGATTTTTAATGCATTTCATGGGATATTATTGTATTATTAAGTATTAATTTGAGTTAGGGATATTTGTATTGAATTAAGTATAATTAAGGGCAAAATAGTCATAATTTGTTAATTATTCATACAAATAATTTCTTAGACTTTTGATACTATCTTATGCTTAATCTTGCATTATAGGTGTTTCGAACGAAAATTGGAGATTTTAGACGGTTAGAATCAATTATTTGAAGACTAGTGAAAACTACAGAAAAGTACCCAAGGATTTCTTGAAATTACAAATATGTGGAGAAAAGGACCAGAGGAAACTACAGAAAATGACCCCCAAAGTTTTTGAAACCACAGTTCGCCTCACCAACGTTTCTCGCACTTTTTTCCCTCCTTAAGAACTTTTAAAGTTTGCACCTAAGTCCTTTGGTCAAAACTGTCACCTTCTTCAAGTGGGACGCTGAAACACGACAGGGACGATATATATACTGTGAGCGCGGCGGAACCTTGCTCCGTCCGTTGTTTCTTTCACCCTCGCCTCTCTTCTTCCTCGCCGGCAACACCTTCACCTTCACTGTCGCCGGTGAGATTCTCCTCTCCACCACACCGCCATCCACGCCCAAAGCCACCACCCTATTCCTCATTTTCGGCGAGTTTTTTCAGAGGGTCTTTGAGAGCCGAATGTCACAGAGCATTGCGGAGATCACAGTGAGAATCAACGATAGCTTGAGAGGAGAGGGAACTACCCCACCGTCAAAGGAAGTCTCCTCCTCCGTCGGTCTTCCTCCTGCTCCACACCACCTCTGTTCTTGTCGCCGGAAATTACTACCTCTACCGACCGGCCATTCCTCGGTTCTTCACCACAACATCACCCCCAAAGAGCTTCGACTCTCCTCGTCTTCCCTTTTTGCACAACACCACCTCCATTGAACGAGAGCTCTAATTCCATATTTCCCGCGATTTCTTGAGTTTTCCGGTGAAAAATTGAGTTTGCCGGCGGGTTCACGAACGTTCCGGTGATTTTCTCCAGTTTCCGGCTGGAATTTTCCAGATTCCGGCAAGGTTCTTGTTGTGATTATTTTAAAACAATGAGAGGCTGATTCCCTTGCTTTTTGGCAGTGGAGACTTATGCTTGAGCTCAATGAACTACACAGGAGAGTTACCTAGTTCAATTGCTTTTTTCATTTGTATATTTTGATTACCTATGTTTTAAGATTATCTTCTAGGGGATAACTTTAATCATTATATATATTTTTTCATTATTAATTGTTCATTTTGTTATTTTATTTTATTTTATAGGTCAGACCATGTTCTCATCATGAGTTAAAATGTATATATTTTTTCACTTTTTTATCTGAGTAAACTAAAGACGATTTTATCTCTATTTGTTTATAATAATATTGTATATGTGGTAAAAAAAATCTATATTATCACATTTATTTTATATTGATTTTCTCAAATTCTCCGATATGTAGCACCTTGGAGCACATCTAACAATTCAAATCCATTTTAAAGTTGTTGCTTGCCAACTTGATTGTGATGACAACTTATTATAAGTCATTATGTTGGAATATAATTGTAATAGTAATGTTGATGCCGTAGTAGTAGTGTCAAAATCAGATTTTCTTCAGCTAGTCAGACTAAATTCGGCTAAGCATATTGAGCTTAGGCACTCTTCATTTTCTTTAATTTTAATTATTTTCAGGCTCTGTTGTTATTTAAAAATGAAGGAACACTCATTAGTCTCATTAGTAACATGTTCATCATTTGTGTCGTAATTTTTTTTTTTTCAATTTACGTCTCTCTTTTATCATATTCATTTGCACTTGGAGGGAATACTAAAATTTTTCATTTTAAATCTTTCTCAAGGCATCAACCACATACTAAATTAACTTTTCTCCAATAATAATATTGAACAATCCAGTCCTAATTACATTTATTTGAGCTAACTCATTTAATTTCTCTGGACAAGTTTAATTAAATTAGATGAGACATTTTTTCAAGAATGAAAATATCTAGTCGACTAGTCTTCACGGCAATTTCACTTTGCAACTTTGTCAAGCACGCAATTGAATGGATTGTATTTTGCTTTATCAGCATTCCTTCGATCCCACTCCGAAGCTCCAGACTTGACCCTCCATTGGTCCTTGCTTTCTTTCCGATTGTGTGCTCCATAGTTCTTGTGGCAGTTGAAGCAAATTACCATTTTTTATAATATAAACAAATTTCTATATAGTGATCCATGTTTTATGTTAGAGACAATACGATTACTTGTAGGCAACTGTAAGCGCGAAAAAATAGTGTAAAAAGCACCAATCAGTAAGCATCAATTCAGATTAATCGCTTGCTCAAATACTTAGTAATAGGATCCAAAAAAAACAATGGACACCGGGTGTCCCAAAGGGTTATCACAAAAAGTGTATATTCTTAACTTCTTTTCCTTTTAGTAAATGTTTAAATTATAGATTGATTATGCAGTGAATCTATCATGTGACATTAATATTATGCAACTCTTCCGCTTTTTTTTTTTTTTTTTGTTATAGAAAAAGAGAAGGCATAACCCTACAGACTCTATTTTACTAACTCAATACAAACGTATTGGTTCATAACATCTTCCATGATCAGTCGTTTAACTTCATCAGGTTCTCTTCTGCTTTTAGATATAACAAGTATGCACAGCATTGGTTTTAATTCTTTTTCATGTTAAGTTTACGATACAATTATTTGCACGTTAATTATGTGATATGTTTTCCTTCCTTTTAAAATTATTTTATATACATTTCTTCTTTCTAGCTAGAAACTATATCGATGCCCATAATCAAAAGTATATTTACGTTTATATCTATACCACCACTTTGATAATTTTCATGTACCACTTTCTATCATTTTCTATATATATATATATATAGAAAGTGGTATATTTACGTGTATTTTTAGCGTCAACTACGTTGTATTTTTCATCGAACTAAGATGATATCACCATAATAAAATATTCATATAAGAGGAGATATTTTGCAACTTGCAGTTTCTATCTTATGAAATGGACTGTGAATTTGAGGTCTACTCAAAAGTCAAACACTTGATGTATCTCCAAATTATACGTGGGAGATAGAAAGATATAATATATACATCCAAACAAATTAATTAAGACTAAAGACTTTTGAGATATATGTTTGTGAAGGGACTATGAATCCACACAAGCTTCTTCTCAATAACGTTCTTTTTTGGGTTATTAGATTGACGCAATGAAAATGAAAATGAGGTCCTAGAAGTGAATAAAATATACTTTATAAAGAGACACAGCTTCTTTTCTCATCACTAACGTAATTTTCTTTCTCTTTCAATTAGCTGCATCAACTTGATTTGAGGGCCATTTAATGTTTGAGAATTCCACTATGCCATGTGCCTGCGCTTTTTGAGGTGAATGGATTAGTCCTTTTTACTAGAGAAAAAAAATAACTTCATAATTAAAATTAGACATATGGACTTAATATTCTGAATTAAATAATACAGTGATAGTATTGTCCTCAAACTCAAAGTGGTAGCTGAACTCTCTGGTCAGCTCCACTCTACAGCATTTAACTCGGCGCTTCAGCCAACCTTCCGTTGGTCAGCTCCTCCGGTCAGAATCCTCCACAGGTAGCCCTCTTCGATTGATTGTCTCTTAATAAAAGCACCATTGTAACAGACACAAGTCCTTGGGAGAACCATCCCCAAAAACTAAATGTTGGAGTTGAGGAACCCAAAACCTTATATGGCCCCTTTTCAAGGAAACCCACCCGATGTAGGACTCATTACAATCCATTAAAGAAGAAACGAATAACTGTCTCACCCAAAATTTTAAAAAAAATAAAAACAAAAAGGAAATGCATAATAGAAAGAGCACTGTATCCAGGCAAGCTTCATTTAAAAAATGTTATTGCACTGTTTACTGCCTATTAGACTCGACCATAAATGAAATAATATACTATGAAAAGGTGGTCCCAGAAGTGAAATTGTCCAACACGTAATCAGATCAAGGGAGGAAGCTTCTTCTCATTAACCACCAGACTTGGCCATAAATAAAATAATGCAGCAAAAAAAAAATCTTCAAATATATGTTGAAACAAATTTAATGCGCCTGACATGCTGATTAATTTTTTAGTTCAATTTCTTCAATCTTATCACAAAAGATGTCCTGTTGCAACTCCGCATTTTGTTAGCACGACTTGACTTCATTTGGAACCGGAGAAGTATAAAACAACGTGTGTGTTGATTGCTCGATGCACAAGACTTGAAATTCCGATAAGTCTGTTATGCTCCTCATGGGAAAGCCTTCTTCTTTTGTTTTCCTGCTCTTACTTCATTGCTTCATGGCCCCCTTTGTTTGGACTGATACAAATATCAGTACTGATAAATCTGCACTTCTTACCGTTAAATCTTATATCACTCATGATCCACATGATTTCTTAGCTAATTGGTCTGTCTCTTCGTCTCCATGTAATTGGATTGGTGTCATATGCAATACTCGTCATGGAAGGGTCCATTCCTTAAATCTTGGTGGCATGGAACTTAAGGGCACCATATCTCCACAACTAGGAAATCTATCATTCCTTGTTGAACTTGATCTTAGTGACAACAATTTTTATGGTCAAATACCAAAAGAGTTAGTTCAATTGCGTAGATTGAAACTATTCAACTTGAGCTACAATAACTTTCATGGGCAAGTTTTGGCAAGGATAGGAGATTTATCTTCACTTGAGCAACTAAATCTTCGAAATAATAGGCTTAATGGATTTATTCCACTATCTCTATTCAATCTGTCAAGATTGGAGACTTTAAATTTGATTTATAATTTCATTGAAGGGACCATTCCGCATGAGGTGGGAAAACTTGAGCACTTGAAGATTTTAGGACTTGGGGGTAACAAACTTTCAGGAATTATTCCCCAAACAATTGCTAACTTATCTTCGCTCGAAAAGTTGAGTTTGTCTTATAACAATTTGTCAGGTATGTTTTGGATTATTTTCAACATTTATATTTGTGTTCATTCTAAACTAGTGTACTTGGATAGCAGGATCTTATATTCGAGGAATAAGGGTTTGTTTCAAGTTTTTTATTTATTTATTTTTAGCATTTTTATGAATTTTCTTCTATATTTTTAATTTGTCATAATTATTTCTACTCTTTTTCAAAGGGAAAAAACATTCATCATAAAAAATTTGAAACAAATTATATAGTCACACCATTAGTCACAATATTAATTAGTCCAAGTGGATGTAAAGGCTCATCATCGGTCTTTGAAAATAAATGTATATTATTTTGTCATTAAAAACTTTATGAAGGGTTTTTTTGTAAGAAAAAAAAAACTTAGCTCAAGTTCATTATATCTATTATGTCAAGTTCTTCAATCACACATGAACATGAGTCCAATTTATTTTATATGGATTTATAGCTAAATAACATATTTTAAAAATATGAAACATAGTCATATGTCATTGGAGGACTTAACATAATAGATATAAGAAACTTGTATTGTCCATTTTCATATTGAATAAGCCTTACAATGAACATGTCCGAAACGTTTAATTTTGATTTGGACAATCTACATTATATTTTAATTTCATTATTTATTAGTAATTATTATTTTTAAAAAGTGTGTAGAGCCAACAAAAAGATTTTTTTTAGGAGTCCCCCAAGAAATATGTGTTTTGATAGGAATGATGAAAAGGAAGGGCCAATTGGATTTCAATTTGTCTCTTAGATTTAATCATCTTGAATCCATCAAAATTTCTCAACCAAACACAACCAGTTGATTTAATCTATGGTTATTATTCCATCTGAATTAAAAGGGTTATACCTTTTACTGCGTTTTATCATTTACTAATATATGTGTCATTTCTTAAAAAATGTTCAAGTCTTATTACATGTGTTTTTATAGAATATTAATTTATCTCATATACCTAATAACTTGTGACACGTAACAAATTCTTACTGACATTATTTTCTTTCCCACCCCCTTAATATTTGAAGGAGGCATCCCAAATAAAATTGGTGATCTTTCACAACTGAAGGTGTTATATCTTGGAGTAAATCAACTCACTGGTTCTATATCATCTTCATTATTTAACAATTCAGTGCTGCAAGAGAGTGATCTTAGTCACAATCAATTATCTGGTAGTCTCCCAAAAAATATGTGTTTTGGGCTTCCAAAACTTGAATTATTTTATGTGAATGGAAATGAATTGTTTGGCGAAATACCCTCCATTTGGCATCAATGCAAAGAATTAGTAGAGTTACAATTGGGTGATAACAAATTCAAGAGAAGAAATATACCAAGTGACCTTGGAAATTTGACCAACCTCCAGCACTTGTATCTTGCAAATAGCAACTTGCAAGGTAAGAGTTTTAATTATATCAATGTCATAAATTCTATTCTAGTATTTCGTAAGGCATTAGTGAATAATGGTTTTGCTATATTAATTTTTAAAGACAAAGAACGTGGTGCTTTTTTTTAATCCCAAAGTGAATATGAATAAAAAGGAGACTGAAGGAAAATAACCTGATAAAAGGGTTCCATGTAATACTACTTAGAGTCAAATTGGATTAAAAGGATAAAGTATGACTCTTTTTTTTTTTTTTTATAGTAGGATAAAGTATGACTTTTACCATTGATATATGTATCTTAGTGATAATTTGTATTTAGTTATTTATATTTAGGGATATGATATTTTTAAATCTGAATAATCTTTTTATTCACATATCTATTGTAGCTTCCCAAAGTTTAGAAAAAAACTTCAAATATTGAAAACAAATATAAAATACCAAACACTCGAATTAATCTTTATTTGAAATTTTTTAATGTAATCACGAGAGATGTCATTTTTCAATTTGGAATGATTTTGCATGCCTTTGACTTTAGTATGGGATTGGAGAAATATAAAATGACGTGTTTGTTTGTAAACAAAATGAGATTTTGTTTTTCCGCCATTTCATTCATTCATAATGAGATGTCATAATGTTTATTTTTCAGTTGGATTTTTTTTTTCCAAAAACAGTAATCCATACAAACATGTTTGGAATATTTAATTTTAATTTGGTTATTTATTATTAATTTATATTTTTAAAAATTTTTTAGTTAACAAAAATAATTTTTCTGGTAGTTTTGAAAGAAATTATGAATAGCAAAGGCCAATGGATTTCGATTTGTCTGTTAGTTTTTTTTTTTCAATTAATCACAATTAACTGAACTCATAATCTTTTTATTTCTTGAATGAGAAGAATACCGCTTATATGAAATATAGGAATTTCTCATAATTAATTAATCAACCAAATCTGGAAAGATAAAAATAATAAATCTATATTAATCCAAATTATAGAATAATAAACTGAACTAAAGCATACAATAGCGTAATGGGCCTTGCACAAGAAATGGGCTATTCCATCCAAATTATTTATTCTATGGATATTAGACCACCCCAATTAAATGGGCTATTCCTTTTTGAAAACAAGTGCAGCTGTGTTTTATCATTTATAATATATTTTTGTCATTGTTTCTAAAAAATGTGCAAGTTGTGCCATATGTGTTTTCAAAAATACAATTTTGTTTTATTAACAAAAATACAAGTTTGTCTCATGTACATAAAAAATCATTATAAATAAAAATTGTTACTGACATCACTCTCTTTTTCCCACCTATTTGAAGGAGACATTTCAAATGAGATTGCCAATATTTTACAACTAAAAACATTGTATTTTTTACCAAAAAAAAAAAAAAAAACACAAAAAACAACATTGTATCTTGAACAATCGCCTTCCTATACCATTATCATTATTTTACAGTTCAGTCTACAATAAATTGAACTTGGAATAAATCACTTATCTAGTAGGCTTCCAACAAATGTGTGTTTAAGGTAACTTTGTAACTCTCTGGTGGCAATTTTTGTGTACTTGCTAGTTTCTTTCTAGCCTCTTATTTTTCCTTTTTCCCTTTTTTCTCTTAATATCTACAAAAAAACTCCTGTACAGATATGCTCAATATATCCATGCTTTAATATTACAATATACTTTAGCAAACTTTTCATGTATTATTTATGCTTATTTGATATTTCTTGCTAACTGAAATTGCTTTAAACTTTTACGATAGGAAAAGTTACACTGCTACACCTCTATACTAGGATTTTCTATTATTATAAAAACTAGAACTTTAGTTTTTAGGCTAACGATGGATTCATAAAAAAGGAAGCAAGTGCATTAAAATAATTTCTAAATACACATCAAATGATTTTTAACAATTTATGTAAGAGATGACTATAAACGTGATTATAAGAGTAGTTGTCAATTACATGTGTTTCTAAAGAATATAAATTTATCTCGTGTATTTGTATATGAATAATGATTTTGGTATATTACTTTTAAATACTTGGAATGCAATGCTTTCTTTTAATCCCAAAGTGAATATGAACAAAATGGTAATATTTTCTGAATCATTAAAGAAATAGGGAGCCCGAAGGAAAATAACCTGATCAAAGGGCCCCATACAACGCTACTTAGAGTTTGATTAGATTAAAAGGGTGGAGTTGACTTTTACCATTGATATCTCTATTTAAGTGATCATTTGTATTTCGCTTTTTATATTTAGGGTTATGATATTCTTAAATCTAAATAATCTTTTTATTTGCATATTTATTTTAGCTTCCCAAACTTTAGAAAAAAAATTCAAATATTGAAAACATAAAATACAAAACACTCTAATTAATCTTTATTTGAAATTTTTTAATGTAATAATGAGAAATGTCATTTTTCAATTTGGAATGAGTTTGCATGCCTTTGTTTTTCGCCATTTCATTCATTCATAATGTTGGTTCATGAGCTCATGGGACCACATGATATTTAAAACTTGGAAACAAAATGTTTATCCTTTATACTTTGTTCAATAAAAAGCTCCACATCATAGATAATTACTGTGCCCACTTGTTGACTGTATATGAATGCATGTATTTGCAAATTATATTGCTCTCTTATTATCTTCAACTCTATATTTTTTATCTTCCTTTCCCTGATTAATTTTACTTTTTTAATATTTTTAATCATTTCTTTCTTATTTCACAAATTTATAAAATCCTATTAAATAATTATTCAACAATTACCACATAAAACACTTATCTCATTAGCTATTATAATTATTAAAAGTTAGGCAATTCGATGGTTAGAATATATTTGATTTCTTCCTTTTTAATATTTATGCATGGATTGTTACGCATAAAACAAATAAACAAGTTTTTTGAATTAGTACGTAAAACACGTGTACTTTTTTTTATATAGTATATATAAGTAAATGATATGAAAATTATATTACCTATTTTATTTTTCTTTTACCCCCGTTTGGACGAGAAGAAAAGATGGAGGAATGAAAATGGGAGGAGGGGAAATGTTATCACCTTTAATGTTTGGACTTTGGATCCACCCCATTTTCTCCCTCATTTTTCTTTCCTTCCACATTTTCTCTTCTATCAAAACAAGGGAAAACTTATTTTCCCTCTCTTTTTCCTGATTTTCTTTCCTCTCTTATTTTCTCCCCATCCAAACATAGCATCATAGTCTACAAAATTACAAAAAGTTACCACCTCCGGTTTTTAATATAAAATTCAGTTGACTAATTTATGGAGATTAAGGAAGCTAAATAAATTACTTTAAAATATTTATATTTATTGATTCCCCATATTAATTTGCATGATTTATAGACTGATATATTTATGTAAGAAGCTTAGCTTGTCAAATTGCGTTCATAGTAAAAAAAAAAAATCTTAAAAAGAGAAATAAGATAATTTTGGGAGATTAAAAATGACATGGAGCCCTATAAAAAATCGGTCTGAAATAATTTCATGGCCTATCAATGTTTGATGTGGCATAGTAATTTCCAAATGTGTGCGCGCTGTGTGTGTTTGTTCGTTCATATGTATAATGTGGTTTATCTATTTTTTTAATGTGAAAGATGAATGCCAAAGCCTTTTAACTATTAGCCTACTTTGAAATATCTTGTTCACTTTGTAAATCGAAACAGGTGAAATTCCATCATCTCTCTTCGCCATTTCTTCTTTAAGACTTTTGAGTTTAGCGGAGAACAATTTGAATGGTAATCTTCCAATACCAATCGGTAATGAGACGTTGTTGGAAGAATTATATCTACAATGGAATTTTTTTACAGGTACGTTCAAGCTACACATCTCTTAATTTTATGCTTTAACAAAAATCTTATTTTTATGTATACTATATTTCCTCCAGAATGTGTAACTAAAAGTATTTAAATTCCTTAAATAAAAACTAAAATTTTAGCCTTTTAAGTCTATGAAGAATTCATAGCCAGGTTTGAAAGTTAGAGCCATGTGAATAATAAATAGCTTTAATGCAAAATATAAATAACTTGGTTGTTCATTTTATATTGGTCAAAATTAATTCCATGATCTCTCTTTAGCATATATTTTTTAAAAGAGTTTTAATATCCAATTGGTAATTGATATTATATTGGAAGAGTCCCTTTTAAATTAATCTCCAACAAAAGTTAAATAATAGTCTATTAATTTTAAGCCTCTAATTAACGAAATTCCATGTATTACCTATACAGTTGTGTGTGAATTAAGGAAATTCCTAGACTTACTATACCAACAAACAAATTTTTTTGCATAGGTGGAATTCCTTCATTCCTTTGGAAGATGGCCTCTTTGAGCCTCTTTAATGTTGGCAACAATCATTTAAAGGGTAATTTATCAGAAGAAATGTGCCATCAACTCCCTTTACTTGAACTCTTGGCTGTTGATGGCAATCAATTAGAGGGGAGCATTCCAAAATCAATAAGCAACTGCACATCTTTGAAAGAATTATATTTGGGTGATAACTCTTTTACAGGTATATACTTTACTTGTGTATTTTCTTTTCTTTTTAAATATTTTTCTCTAAAATTAAATTATGATTTTTTTTTTTTCATTTCATTTATGTGAAACAACAAATAAAGTGAAGATCAAGAACCAATAGAACCTTACGATATATTTGTGACATAGATAAGTGAAATTCTTATATACTATTCGATGACATCAAAACCTTAAACCATACAGATATGTTTATGCCAAGGGGACTTTTAGGAGCTCCACTGACCCTATACATTGAGAGTGTCACACCTCATTCTAGAGTTGCTTATCAAAATTGTTTAGCCATTTAAGAACCACATGTTACTAAATTAGTACCCTTATAAGGACAAACTATTTAAAACTTTTCTAAAAGCTTGGGTATTTGATATAATAAATTTTTCTGAAACTTCAAAAATTCATCAATAAATCATTTCATATCCAAAAGTAGTGGTTCAAAACTCTATCTTTAGCTGTTAAAATGCTTTTTATGATAAAATTAAGACATGGGCTCAACAACATCTCACTGGGTCCATCAGTTGCCTAAAACTCATACTGTACATAGAAATTCTCTGCAAAAAATTGCAGAATTATAACCCAAATTAGAAAATTCATATCTTTTTGTCTACACATCTAAAAATTAAAAATTAATACTTATTTTAAAGGGTAGGATGTGTAATATTTTTATGCCAAATTTCATGACTTATATAAAATGTTTACCCTATATAAAGTCAATCACAAGACTGACGTTTCAGCATGAATATAAACTAGTTATCGCTTATAATTTTGGATACCAAAGCTCACCCACTACTCCTTAAGGAGTTATGTACACCCAAAACAAACTTTAAGCTTACATGCCACAGTAATTATAATAAGCCACACTAATGCAAAATTAATGTAAGAAAACATGTGTGCCATGCTTTCTTCCATTCTCCTTAGCTAAGCTTCCAACAGCTTCTCCTTTCCCGATGATGTACTTGTTCCTATGGTTAATACATAGAAAGCGGTGAGATTGGGGAATTTCAGTAGCAATAATTATATTTCAGTATATAATGCATGGCAAATAACTGAGCATGTGAAATAAACCACAAAAAACAATACCTTACAATAACTGAATAACTGTAAAACTGAATAAATGAAACTTTTATTACACATTGACAATAACAAAAGTAAGCAATTTACATGTTCTCATGCTTAACTGCAGCAACAATGACACAAACAAATATGCAACCAAAACATAATATATGAAATTAATGATTAAAACTACTTCATTCATGCTCTCTCACGCTTGCACTTCTTTCTTGATGTCCTCTTGGTGGAGTTAGGGCACAAATCAAATCCTAGCATTTGTATGTACATGCACGATAGTTAACATGTGTATCATTCATGTCATAGTTGAACTAGTTATCGTCTAAATGGTGCTATTCAAATAGGGAATATAAATAAAGTTCACAAACTTATACTTTAATATTCCAATTGCCTATTTAATCACGCACATGGTTAAGCCTCTACCATTCCACATGTAATTATTACTTTTAAGAATTGCTTTATGTAGTACTTCACTCAAGGGTTTATTATCAGAGTTTGTTTAGCCATATTTAAGAACCACGTGTGACCCAAATAGTATCCTTGATAAAACTAAAAACTTTATAACTTTAAACTCTTTCTCTAAAATTGGGTAATAGGAGACAGTGCATTTTCCTAAATATTTGGAAAACCATAGCTAATTCAATATATGTCCGAAATTAGTGATTCAAAACTCTATTTTTAGCTCTTCAAACGCTCTCTGAAAGAAAAATAAGACCTATGTTCATTTTTGTTCCATTTGGTACAGAAACACACATTTATAAAATCTGTACAAAACTTTTTCGCAACAGATTTCCTACCTTCTTAGTTATGTTAGAAAAATCATAACTATGAAACCACAAATCCAAAAATTATGATCTAGGACTTGTATTAAACTTCAAAATGTGTACTACCATATCACAAATTTCCATAGTCCAATTTATAAGTTTGCTCTGTCAAGTGTTACTCTGAAATTCGCAGCTCAAAATAAAATAGCAACCAGCTAACTTACCTACTTCATCCATTCTTGTTTTGTTTATAGCATAGCACTCAACTTAGGCATTGATAAGCCCCTTCTACCTCCTTATGCAGTATTATTTACATGCCAAAATATATGTACATATATACATACATATCCTTAATATTAAAAGTAATCATAGCTAATCATAAAGTCAGAAACTTAAACAAAATACAATTATCAAGGTCCTTCAGCTCCAACCTCCAATCTTCACCAACCACTATTCTCTTACCCTTAGAAGTACTGTCACTTATTGTATAGCATGGAAGAAGGTTGAGATTCGGGAAAATCTCAATAGCAACTACTTTTCATTATGCTAATCAGACAAGATTAATAAATATGCATGTGAAAATAAGCCATAGAGAAAAAGACCTTGCAAACAACTAAGTTGATAGCTAACTGGTGCATATATATCTTATTGATAATTGAACTAAATAACTAACTAACACACAATCACTTACAGATAGATAAACTGAATAAATAACTTGTGCACATTCATTTTACAAATAGATAAAATGAATATGTAACTGGTGCATATACACAAGGCAGATAACTGGTCTGCCTATCTATCTACAAACATGGCCATGGTAAATATCTATGCAAGGATAATTTACATGCTCTCATGTTTAACTACAGAAAAATGGAACAAATAAACATGCGGCAATCAATGCACAACAACATGAGAGGAAAAGAGTACTACCTCTTGTGCTTTCTTCCATTTTACCTTCTCCTTGTTTCTTTCTTTGTTTATTCCTTAGAGAGCTTGGGAAAATATCAAGACCTAACATTTACGTGTATAAGGGTAGGTTAACACTTGTATTACTCACAACTTGTACTAACTCTTCTTAAATCATAGCTTTACCTTTTTTACTAGGGGTGTTCGGGATCGGGACAGGATCAGGAAATCCTATTCTCGATCCCAAAAAATGTTCGGGAAGCAATTTAATTCCTTATCTATTCCTGAGTTTGGGATCTAGAATTTCCCGAATTCTCAGACATTGGGGTCATTCATAGAATTCGACCAAAAAAATATCAGACACACAAAGACCGAAGAGGATGAGGAGAATAAGAACTAATCCGGTGTTTGTTCAAGTGCTGTTGGGCATATCAGCCCCAAAATATAATCGTTGGGCCACAACCACTTGAACATTTTCGCATTGCACCATGAATCTGCAGTAACTTTTCATGAATATATGCTCATCATAATATTCATTCAACAGGATTTTGGACCAACATATATGTTTTCTCTTCTAATCAACATAATATTCATTCTCAAAGAAGGAAAAAAACATGAATTGTTAGTCTTTTTTTTCCTTTTGTGATTTTCACCATTTTTGGTTGAGAAGAACAAAAGCAAGACATTCAAAGTTCAAAGCCTTGCTGGGTAATTATTCAACCATACTGGAATTCCACGTACAATCCTAGAGCAATCATCACTATTACCTACTGGTACTCCCTTCACTACTGTACAACGATGTTATGAAATCAGAAACTTTAACCCTAACTGAAACATTTATAACCCTGATTTGACCGTGTTTTTACACCTTGGGGTCAAATGCAAAATATTTTTAATCCAAGAATTGCAGTACAATGCAACACTCGGGTCGTCTCACTTGAGGAGCTTTTATTTGAACTACCTAAGTAAACTAATTATCATGCAATGCAATTAAAACAAGGGGAAAACAGTTTTTTTGGATTTTTCAACTTAATAATTAAAAGAAGGATGCAAATTAATTAAAATCCCTAAACTACTATTATTTTCTTTTCTATGAAAATGATGAAGGAGTGAATGGAAAGGAATTTGGAATTGGAATATGAATGATGAAATGAATATTGGTGGCAAATTTGGTAGCTTTCCTAGCTTCTTTAATGTAATTTGGGAGTTATTTTTGCATCAAGTCAAATTTAAAACCCTAAGCAATCGCATTAGGTCCAATCTACCTAATAAATGACTAGTCCTACAATCGCATTCTTAACCACCTCTTAGGTAAATTGTTAAAGACCCACTTGATGTGTATTGAAAATGGATTAATGCACTTGGTTCCTCTTAATTGAAAGCACAATCGTGACATTCAAATTAAATTAAATCCATCACACAATCTAGATATTACATAGAATGTATAACTTCATTAATCTAATAGAAAAATAAGTTCAATAAAATTCAAATGCACCAATACCAAATTCAACACAAGATATTAACCAACATAGACAAATTATCACTCATCTAAGTCTCAAAAAATACAAATATATCAATGCAAAATTAATTCACAAAGACATATTGTATAAATTGAGCAAATGGAAAATAATAAACTCCCCTTGTAGAATGTTGAAGCTCTAGCCACCTCCACTGTGCCACCAAGACTCAATGAACTCTAGCCACGCATCGCATGAACAGTAACCATAGCTTCATAACGGAGGACGGACTGTGGTGTTGTTGCCATGCTCATCTTTTCCCTTCTCTCTCTCTTCGAAAGTGCCTCTCACTCTCAGGTCCAAGTCGCAGCACAGTGAAGGTAAATGGGGAACGACGGAGGCAGAGGTCCGGTGTTGGAGCTCTCTTCGTCAACGGCTATCCTGAACGCTTGTCTGAGTTCAAGCTGCTGTCACCGATAATGGTGAAAGAGAAGGTCAAGGGCGATGAGCTCTCCCATGTCAGCCCCAAATCCCAGCTGCCACAATGTCAGGCCCCCCTCTGTTTCGGAGCTCGCGGCGGCGGCTCTCTTAATCTGAACCTCACCGGCGACGGAAAGAATGGAGGAAAGGAAGTGAAGGTCGCCGATGAGGGCAGAGGTAGTACGCGTGATGAGATGCTGAAGGCGATGATGTCCAATCCGATCCTTCGATCCTTCGATACCCTTTTCTGTGCGGCGCCCTCTGTTATAATATCACTCTCAGCTTCTCTGCTCCCATGTCGGGTCGCTTCATATCCGGATTTCCATATCCATCGGGTCTGTGCATTGTGTTGAACTTTATTATCCAGCAAAGGCCCAAACTGCAACCTATGGCCCAGGGACTAAAGTGAAAATTTACAAATGTTTTTGAAGGGATTTCAGTAAAAGGTTTTGAAATATTTTGGAGGTTCAATTAAAATTTCCAGAGCTCATGAATCCTTTTCTGTGGTTTTACTTAGGCCCTTTTCTTTACTATTTTGTAAATTTCAGAAACTGTAAGGCCTTTTCTGTAGTTTTTTTTCCCTCAATCTTCAAAATATTAGTTTATCCTCCAAAATTTCCAATTTTCTTCCAAACCACCTGAAATGTAAGATTAAGCACAATTGCAGCATCAAAAATTCAAGGGACAATTGTATAAAAATAATTAATAAATTGTGAATATTTTACCCCTAATTACAATTAATTCAAAACAAATGTCCCTAATTAAAACTTATGCTTAATCATGCAATAATGTCTTAGAAAATACATTAAAAATCCCAAATTAATCATGAAATATTATATAAAAATATGGTTCAATCAAACCCCATTTTCCTACACTTTTTATCCCACAGCCAATAACTTAGAAACTAAACAGATTTTCTGACACCTGAGAGTTACAATTTAAGAGAGAAATCAAACAGATAACCATTTTCTTTTTGGCTGAAACTAGTATTACAATTTAAGAGAGTTACAACAAGAACAATCAACAGGAAATTGAGAGAAATTATGTTTCAGGCTTTCAAGTTCCAACATACAGAACAGTTTCTGCTCAAGTCAACAATAAAAGTCGAAACCAATGAAGAAAAATAGAGAACCCAATGGCAATTTGATACCTTAGCTCTAGTATCCTTAACCTTAGAAACAAAATAGACTGAAGGGAGGGGAGAAGAAATTAGGGAGGGGATGAGCTTGACAGAGTTGCCACTTACAGAGCTTGACGATGCGATCTGGAGGCGATGAGCGACCAGAGGACCGTCATCAGTCAGGTAGAGCGACGATGAGCAACCACCGACCGGGAATGGGATGTCTGTCAACCTTCAGGCAGAGAGAGGAGAAAGGGAACTTTAGGGCTTAGAACTCTAGAACAGAACTCAGAGTCAGAAGAGTTGTGTCAATGAGAAGGAAGGGATTGTTTTAGTTAATAGTTAGAAATTAGAATAGACAAAAAAAAAAAAAAAACATACATGTATATTATTTCGGGATCAGGGAAAAGTCAGGATCATGAAATCCGATCCCGATCCCGACTTCATTTTTCCCAATCCCAAATTTTTCCTGTCCCAAAGATTTGCTTGGGATCAGGATCGAGACGGGAAGGTCAGGATTGGAAAAAGATGAACACCCCTACTTTTTACAGGTTGGTCATCTTGGACAAAAACATGTGTGTCTACATATACATGTGTGTGTGTTTATATATATTAATGGCAAAAGCAATCTTGAATTTCTCAACAACCCCAAACTTTAACCTTTTAACATAGCTCTTTTGCTTTAATCTTGTCTCTTAACTTTAACTTATTCACACGCCATTATCCTTTATGGTTTATTGGAGCCATATTAAATTGAACACAAATAAACTCTTTCCTTTGATAATACATATTTTCAAAACAGCGGAAGGGAGAACATTATATAAAACGTAGGCCTCTTGTTGCCAATTTCCTCAAAATGACCACTACATATTTTATACATGTAGTCTCTTACGTTTAAATCATTATTTTACACTTTACGGCACTAAAACAGTGAGTGCCCTTATTTTTGTTTGACCACAAACTTTCAAACTTAATAAGCTTCCTTCTTCATTTTCTAATTTTGAAATTATAAAATTCTAGCCCTTAGCTCAAGTGTTTCCCTTGGCTAAGACATAGCACATAGATGCATAAATCTCCACTTTAGAGAATAATGTTTCTAAACTTGTATTCTTAACACTTCCCTATACAAGTTTCCATTTCAAGTTCATAGGAGGGCTCAAATTGAGCAAAAATTAACTATCACTATATCACAAGCTCAAAAGGATGCTGACCAAACAGGGGAGAGAAGGGAAAAATTATGAATTAATTTCATTTCTTCAATTCTTAACCTAGAAGCCTTTACACTTGTGTAAGATATGGGTTACAGGTTGAGAGATTTGCTCCATATTAAAACACCATAAAAAAAATGCAATTTGCATGAGAACAACACAACAAAATCACTCAAATCATACCGTTATACTCATCTAGGTACTTCATTACATAGAATAGCCTCTCCATTTTAAGTCTGGAAATTTTACAGTTTTAAAAACATTAGCTTAATCATCATTCAAGCACTTATAACACAAATTTTTAACCATTTAAAATAGTTGTTGTCACTTAAAGTAGCAAACAGCAAGTCTTCACTAAGATTTCAACTTCAAAAGTTCAACCCAATAAGCATTACTCTTCATCACTTATATATCATTTAATTTCCTTGGCCTAGAATTTCTATAGCCTCCTCTAAAACACTCGGGACAGCATCACTTATCAACCTGAAAATTGCAGATTCAAAATATGCTCCAAGAAAATTCAAACTTTAACATGCAATTGCATTTAACCACAATCCACACCATATATCATCCACACAAATCTTAATATATGCTAGGGCTATGATTTTTCCACTTGTTCCTTAACTTTCTCTCAATAGAACCAATTTTCTTTCATCATAATATTGCAAACTACTCATCAAATCAAGAAAATAAAGATATAATGTGATTCTAGACAATTACCTTGGTTTAGAACGCCACTTGCATTTGGATTTCTTCCACTTCTTCTTCATCCCCTCCTCGGTTTCTCTCCACTGTCTCCCTCTACCTTGTATTGAGGATCGAAAAAATGAATGAGAAGGCTGAGAGACAGAGGTTTCTAGTGAGGGTAAATTAATTATTTTATTCCTTCGTCCCACACAAATAAAGCTTTGATCTTGAAACATTTTTTTGGACCAAGCCATTCAAAACTGAATCTCATCCCCTGGACCTGATTTACCACTGTTTGGGCCTCATACTTTGGGCTTAATATTGGCCCAAATTTGTTTTTTGGGTTTGGGGTAATGAATTTACCATTCTACCCCTTCTTTATTTGTACTTAATTACCAAATAAATTCCAAAAATTAATCTGGGGCACTTTGTAAAACGTTTTGGCCTCCATTAGCTTCTTTATTGTATAAAATATCATATCCAAAATTTACAGCATAAAAATCTACTTTTAACTATTTTTCCTTGAATTTTCGGGATGATTAGCATTTAACTCCCAGAAATTATGTTACAAATTATTTAGGCTACTTTTGGGGAACTAAACCTCATTATAATTTTTCTAACTCCACAAAATAATATTTTATAATGTTTCCTCGACCTCTTTAGGCCACTAAATAATTTTAATACCTTTTCCCCATTCCTTTCCATAAAACTTCACCAGAAAATAGGCTTTTGGCCAATAATTCATTTTTGAGGTGTTATGATTATAAATAATATCTCTATACCTCAATTATGCCCCATTAATCTCTTTTCTATTTGTTCATATTTTCCTCTAATTTTTTGACATCTTTCCATAATTATGTTTTTTTTTCAATTTAACTAATTTAACCAGTAGTCAAAATTCAAGAATCTGAAATTTTTCTTTCAATAATGTCCAACTTGATATGAACATTACCACCATCATTTTGCACCTTTCTCATATGCTGAACCACTTAATGTTATATTCTAGAAAGTTTCCAGGTTTAAAACATAGACTTAATCGACATTTAAAAGCCTCTAACTAAGGCTTAACCACCTAGAATAATTGTTTAGTATCTAGAGGCATTAAGCTATAGACTTTCAATCAATTTTTTTGCCTCCAAAATTGAACAATGACAGACACAATAACTCATGTGAATACATATATATATATACAAGTCTTAACCTGTATTTACTTAAGTTTATCATACCTAATGAAATTTCCAGCATGTAAAGTAATATATACCACAGCAAGAACAATAAGATTTTTGTCTTCCTTAACTTCATTACCTCACGTATAAGCACACACTCTTAATCTGGAAAATATTCCAGTTTTCTTGAAAATCCTCAGTTGGGCAGCACTTGTTCTTAATCAGAAAAATACAGCAACTAAGATATATATCGACTTTAATCATCTCTTTGGGATCCTTAATCAGGCTTTGATGCTTTGAGGCATTTGTTCAACACGTAGAAACCTTAAAACAGCAACTCATAACTCAATTTCAAGCTTCAACAATTCAGTTCACCAAGCATCAATTCAACCATCATTTAAATGACTTTAACCATGGTTTATATATAGCTAAGACACTTAATTATTACAATCAGGAAAACTAGGAAATGTTAACAAGTAATCTGCCAGACAAACAAGCAACAACAGACAAATTTATGGGAACTGGATGATAAAATTTTGAGAAACATGCCTTTGAATTCGGCAATTTTTGGCCAATTACTATCAATAGATCAAAAAAGGCACACTGCATAACATAAACATTTCAGCCAATTGGAGGATTTGCAAGTCAATAAAAAAATAGGGTATATTGCAAACATTGGAATCTCTTAGGAGAAAAGGAACAATTGAGAAAAATACAATATTAAAAAACTATACCAATCAATTCAAAATGAAAGGATCAAGAACAACAATTGGTTAAAAATTTCTCGAACATCCAAGGAAGGATTTGAGCAGCATTAGCTCTCAAGCCTGGCAAAGACAAAAGCTCCAAGGCAGCCATTGCGGATGCTTAGAGAAACAAGCATTTGGATTTATCATCATTGAAAATTCAATTTAGATGAATAAACTATAACTTCAAAATTAATCAAAGCTTCTCATAAGAGAAGCATCAGAGAGAAATTTAAGACACTATCAGAAGAATGACCAAAAAAGTACTTTAAAAACATCTAGCAGTAACTTGCTAACAAGTTCGCTGGTAAATATTCCATCCTATAATGACAAGCAATTTAAAAAAATCAACAATAGAAGCTGACAAAGTGATTTGGATGGATAAAAATATGGGACGTGTTCATCCCTAAAGCACTCGTGACTGCTAAAGGGGCGGACAAAGTACCAAATGGCAACTAAATGCATAGGGGAACAAGACCCCTGAGAAAAAATCAGAAACGAAATGCATAGGGAAACAACACCTT
Organism: Inga laurina; assembly: GCA_963855925.1. Taxonomy (NCBI): domain Eukaryota; kingdom Viridiplantae; phylum Streptophyta; class Magnoliopsida; order Fabales; family Fabaceae; genus Inga; species Inga laurina. Next base: position 28,848,130 of record OY979701.1, read on the forward strand.
TGAACCCATTAACAAGAACCAAATATAATAGAAGATTATAAGGGTCATCAAATAGGAGCGAAAGACTTGAAATGAAATAATCACAAGCATATCATCTGAACTATGTTTTTGTTCATCACATGACCCTGCTATCCCTTCCTCCTCTGTTGCAACCACCAGCACCAATCTCAAGCTTTTTTAGAACCCAAGATAAATCACAGGAGACTATACACATTTTTCAATTATCCAATGTGATAGAAGACTTCTCCAATAAAGTATCTAAATAAAATAGAACGCAAGATCTCAAACCTTTGGTTTGTGCAACGCCAATCTCTAGCTCTACCACCTCCTTGTCCACCACGGTCACCTCTCCTTGATATCCGACACCTGCAATTTACATCATATTACAGCTCAATCAGGTGAGAAAACAGATAGGAAGAGAAAACTAATCCTGGAATGGTAGAAAAAAACTGAAAACAATGAAGAAAAACAAAAATTGTGAGAAAGTTGGGGAGAACGAAGGGCAGCTAAGGCAAGAATGAAGGCCTAGTGATGGTAGCGACGGTGAGAAAGAGACAAAGTTGGGAAGGGGATGGTGGTGAGGTTGGAGGAAGACGACATTTGCAGCCTATTTCTTTATCTCAGAACACTAAGTTTTTCGTCATTTTTTATTCAAAAAATTGAATGCCATAACGTTCAAACAACTCGTGCACGCGCGCACACACACACACCCCCCTCTTTAGCTTCAGCAAACCAACAACGTCATAGATCTTCAATTTGTAAATGGCATACACACATGATAGCACCTCTTTTACATTCATCAAATTCAACTTCCAGTACTAATTTTCTGTAAAAACAGTGGCATTTGTTTACTCCAATTCTGTCAAACTTCGGTCAGCCCCAAAACATTGATTTATGAACCATTGAACATTTGTAAACTAACTAGGGTTCTCTTTTTCTCATCAAGGAACAATAGCCAGCAAACTTACACCAGTCTTTCGCCTCCCAAACTTAACTTCTTCATCAATCAACAATTACCTACTGCATTTAGGAATTTTATTTGGTTCAGCAGTTAGTACACCACAATAAATCAAACAGAATGTCCCAATCACAGTTTGCAATTTCTCCTTTAATCGGCACTTTCCTGACTCAAAATCAGAATTTAACCTTTTAGCAATTCCTAAATAACAGCAATAGAAGATGTTGAAGATGAAAATGGAGTTGGGTAACTCACCTTGACAACCAGAATCTGTAATTGCATAAGGTATTCGAGCTTCTTTCCTCTTATTCTTATTCGGGGATTTCTCACCCGCTCACCTTCATAATTTCTTAATCTCTTGGCCCGCTCCTCTCTCTCTCTCTCTCTCTCTCTCTTCTCTCTTATATTTTCTATTCACTCCTTCCTCACTCTCAAAATTTTTCAATCCCAGCACTACTTACCCAATATAAGTTGGGGAGGTGGTTTTACAGCAATTCTACTTTCGTGGTACTCCCTATCCAAGATTATCCTCAGTTCCTCATTCCAAGCAATATAATTGAGCTTAATCTCTGACCCAATTCTAATCCTACCCCTAGTGCTTTGTATCAACAAAGGCCTAAGGATTTTGAGGAGGAGGTGGCTCTCCATTTCTCTCTCTGTTTTTTTTTTTTGGTTATGACTCTCCATTTCTCTTACCTATATGTTCCCTCCACTTCTTTATTTCTACAGTTTGAGATTTAATATCCTATAAAAATATATTATAACATTAAATAACAAAAATGAAAATAAATAAATTTAAATTATTAAAATTATTTTTTAAATTTTCCTTAGTTACTTTTGGCCTTCATATATTTAATAATGATTCCTTTCTTAATTTTTCAAAATTCACTTACCTGAAAATAAGTTTTTTTGAATAAATTTATTTTCTTGAGGTCTTATTTAATTCTTTCAACCCTCCTCGACACTATAAATTATTAATTCAAAACTTAAAAGTTCAGATGTTAGAGAGAAGAAGAGAATTGGAGAGGAGAATTAAGGATGTTCACTAACACAGTGATGGATGTGTCCGCGACATAACTTACCTAGGACTCTTAAGATTAGCCACAATTTAATTCTGAAAAGTAATTGGCAAACAAAGATAAAACAAAACAAAACATACACATAAAACAAACAAATAAACAAGTTAAAAAACAAAGAGAGAATTCTAATTAAACATAGCTAAAATAATCAAAACCAAAATCAAGTCTATCAAATCTCATTCCCTATCTAGTTAGGCCTCTTAACTTTATTATAAACTTATTAAAACAATTACACAATATATTATACAAATTTAAAAAAAAATTTAAATGCAAATAAAAACACTTGTTCAACTAAATTTAAGCTTGAATAACGAATGAGAATACAAGATATTTTCAAGAGTCAGTCACATAATTAAATTGCATATTTTAATTTATTTGGGTTCAAAGAGAAGCTGTTCTATGTTCAGTTCTATGTGAAATTAAATAAAGCTTTTATAATTAATTTTTTTTCATAGGGAATTAATCAACGGGAAAGAGAAAGTATGCACTATATATATATATATATATATAACATGTGGACTCGATCGTTATAATCTGTTGTGAAAAGTACACCACCAATGTTAAAAAAAGTACATAATTTCTCATTCAACCATAAATAAAGAACCCGAAGTTTATATACTCAAACTATATAGACTCAAATGCAATTACTAGGAGGTAAGCCATTTGATGGTTAGAAAAAATTTGCTTTCTCATTTTTTGATATGCGCGCGCGCGTTATACATTATACTCCCTCCAGTCCTAATTATAGGATAATATTTGGGAGTTGATCTTGGTCCTAATTATACGACAAAATTTTAATTTTTTTTTTCAATTTCTTCCCAAAATACCCCCTATTGATACTTTATCAATACTAATTAAATACAATAATCATTTAAGAATACACCTATGTATTCTATAAAGTGAGTAATGCTTGCAACTCATTAATGCCACATACACCTCAATTTTACTGTTTTTTTTAATTTTAAGTTTTAAATAAGGGAATTTTAGAAAATAAATATGATTAACTAATTTAACTACTACCCTTAATTTCTCCAAAATTAGGTAAATATATCCTATAATTAGGACCAGAGGGAGTATCAAATAATATGACCTGCTTTATTTTTCTTCTTATAAGTTCCATTCACTTTTTACAAACACTTGATGCTAATCAAGTATATTTGGATGCAAATCTCTTTACAAGCATGAGTTTATTATATCTTTTTTATTCCTTTTCGTTGTTTTTTTAATCATTTTTCTTTAATAGAAAATGAATTTAAAATGAGATTTTTTTTTTCATCATTCATTAATCATAGTTTTTAAATATAGCTACTAATTTACAATCCCAAAACATCGAAAGGTATCATGAATTGTTGGTAAAACTATAATGACACAAAGATAGGATCACACGTTATTTAAATCTTGGAAAACAATTTTTTGAGTACTCTGAACCATATCAATTATATAATGTACCCACTTGTTATACACACATTTGGATATTCTATCAAGTTCAACTCTTTTCTATTATCCGCCATCTTTTCCTGTTTAATTTTTTTTAATCAATTTTTGTCTGTTGTTCCTAGCTTTTTCTGGATTACAAATGTATTAGTTTTCTATTAAATAGTTGTTCAAAAATTACAACATAAAAAAATTTACATTTTCAAACAAATCTTCAATAACCATGGCATCTCATAGGTAGTTTATGATTTCTCTAACATTTCTGCTTTATAAATTTTACAAAGACTTCAAAACATAATAGAAATAAGTTGATTTTTATATATTTTTTGTATATGAAAGTCATGGTTTCCATCAACTTTTTTTTTTTGCTGTCCAGGTTTTGTACCCAAAGGCATAGGCAAACTTGATAAACTTAATGTCTTAGAGTTGACTGGTAATTATTTGAAAGGATCTACTCCTTCCAACATATTCAACATTTCAACATTGACAAAGTTGAGCCTTGGTGTTAATTCCCTCTCTGGCGTTCTCCCATCATATTTAGGAATTGGCCTTCCCAACTTGGAGATATTATGGCTAGGGGAAAATGGACTAACTGGACAGATTCCAAACACCATATCAAATGCTTCTAAGCTCATTATTTTGGTGTTGTCATCGAATAAATTTAATGGAGCCATACCTAATGAGCTTGGAAATTTAACAAACTTGATAGAATTAGATTTGGATGAGAATCATTTGAGTGGGTTGATTCCTGATACAGTTAACAAATTACATACTCTTCAACGCTTAAGCCTTAGCAACAATAGGTTGCAAGGGTTCATTATAAATGAACTTTGCCAACTTAAACGTCTAAGTGAGTTGCATCTTGCTAACAACATGTTTTCAGGAGTGGTTCCAGAATGTCTTGGGAATACTTCTCTGCGAGAGTTGAATTTTAGCTCTAACAAATTGGTTTCTCAAATACCCTCTTCTCTATGGAGTCTCAAAGATATCTTGGTTTTAGACATATCCTCCAATGCCCTAAGCGGAATAATTTCACCAGAGATGTCAAACCTAAGAGCAATTACATTGTTGAATTTGTCAAGAAATCAAATTTCAGGAAGCATTCCTACAACTATGGGTGGCTTGCAAACTTTACAAACCCTATCTTTGGCTGAAAATAGATTACAAGGGCTTATTCCTGCATCGCTTAGTGGCATGATAAGCATGGAGTCCCTGGATCTTTCCCATAATTATTTGTCTGGCGTGATTCCAAAGTCCTTAGAGTCATTAATCTATCTTAAATACATCAACCTTTCCTACAATTTATTGCATGGAGAAATTCCAAATGGCGGCCCTTTTCAAAATTTTACTGCTCAATCTTTTATGATGAATAAAGATCTTTGTGGGAAATCCCAACTACAAGTCCCACCATGTAGGAAAGTAAACAAGCACATATCAAATAAAGTGATGCTGATGATAAAATGCTTATTGCCTATCATTGTTGCCATTTTGATTGTTTCAGCCATTGTCTTTCTCAAGAATAAGAAAGACGATGATAATAATTCAACAAAGAGTGATTTAATAAATTTGGAAACACCAACCAGGATATCCTATTATGAGCTTCTACGGGGAACAAATGGATTTGATGAGAGTAATCTTGTTGGTTTTGGAAGTTTTGGATCAGTATACAAAGCAATTCTTCCAAATGAAAAGATGGTTGCTGTCAAAGTGTTTAACCTAGACATGGAAGAAGCATCAAGAAGTTTTGATGTTGAATGTTCTGCCATGTGCCATTTACGCCATCGCAATCTCATTAAGATCATAAGTAGTTGCTCAAATGATCATTTCAAATCTCTAATAATGGAATTCATGGAAAATGGGAGTCTTGACAAATGGTTGTACTCTCATAACAATTATTTAGATGTCTTGCAAAGGTTGAACATAATGATTGATGTAGCAGCTGCTTTGGAGTATCTTCATCATGGTTCTTCTACACAAGTTGTTCATTGTGATGTGAAACCAAGCAATGTTTTGTTGGACAAAGATATGGTGGCTCATCTTAGTGATTTTGGCATTTCTAAATTGTTTGGTGAAAAGCAATTGGAAATTTATACCAACACTTTGGCTACAATAGGCTATATGGCACCAGGTAATGGTTTAATAATGATATTTTGAATTTATTTGTATATTCAATTTCTAGCCAATATTTGACATCTTCATGTGTAAAGATTTAAATTAATGATACAAAACAAAGCTTAACCACAAACCTTACATTATTGACATAATGACTTCTATACTAATCATTCAATATGACATGTAGAGTTTGGATCGAAAGGAGTTGTTTCCACCAAAGGAGATGTGTATAGTTATGGGATTTTGCTAATGGAAATGTTTACAAGGAAGAAGCCAACAGATGAGATGTTTGTTCAAGGATTAAGTTTGAAAGATTGGGTGAGCAACTCCACACCACATTCCATCATGAATATTATAGATGCCAATTTGCGACAGAGAGAAAATCAAAACACTGATAATATACTACCTTATATGTCATCAGTTTTTGAGTTAGCATTAAATTGCTCCATTGACTTACCAGAGGCACGACTTACTATGATTGATGTTGTAGTATCATTGAAGAAAATCAAGGCTTTGTTTACGGAAAATGCTTGAGACACCAGTAATTGGATAGATGTTGAATCAAATTTTAGCTACTGTTTCTTTAACCTTGTGATTTGTTTACCAAGTAATCCTATAAATTTGAGTGATTCTATATATGCTGTAATAACATATAAAGCATTTGAAATTTTCTGAGTTGATTATATTGGTTTTGGATTTCTTCATATTTTGTTTTTCTGTTTTAACATTTTGGTTTTCAATTATAAGAACCTTGAATCCACTCTTTTTCTTAAAGTAACTTTATACAGTTGGGATTTAATTTAAAAAGAAAAGGATTTTAAGATTAATGAAAATGAGCCCTACATTTTTCTATCTCTCCTCTATCCTATACTTATGTTTTTTAAACGTCTTGATATTAGAGAAAAATCCACTTAAATTTGTTTGAGAAATTAAATAATTTTTTTCTGTCATACCTTCTGATATTTATAAGTCAAATTTTCCAAATGGCTTATTTTACAATGTACATTTAGATATCATACGACCAAGTTGGACATTTAAGAATACTCTCCCCATGTATTGGAATAAGCAATTAAGCACCATAGAACAAGTTGAGACATTTTTTATATTCCATTGCAATTCTTTATTCCTCCTCTTCTTTTTAGATAATTAGAAAAGTAGCTATTAGGTTCTAATCAAACAAAAGTAGTATCATATATAGTATTAGCAACTACAGAAGAGACCATCAATGGAGGCTTCAAATGTCCAAGAAAGATTGAGTCATAACGTTCTTTTTAAGGATGATTACACCAATAAACCATAACAGTAGAACAAGAAAGAAGGAAACGAAATCAGTTAAAGTTACCTTCATTTTCTCCTAATGATTCTTTCTCCTCCTCCCCAGTGTCCTGCGAATTGTAGGAAAAATGAGAGGGACAAGGTTTTAAAAAGCTAATAAAAAAAGTGACTTCTAAAATGACCATTTTACCCCTATTTTGCTATTCAATAAAAATATTTCAACTTTTGAATTCCATTTTTTTTTTACAGAAATTTAGCTTAATGCATCTTTGATACTCCTCATTCCGTATAACTTTGTGTAAATGAAACAAACCCGGCCCATTTGGAAGATCCCTTATGGGATTCTCATCAATATCATATTTATAATTACCTTTCTTTAAAATTTACTATTAAAAGAATCAATGTCTTAACATAGTTTTTGTCAATAAGACAATTGGATTTATAAATACCCTATTAGAATTTAGAGCTTCGTGATAATAGTTTCATTGCTTCCCTATGTAAACACCTCTAATCATGTATGGAATTAACATGAAGACTTCCTAAGTAATATTTTCAAATTTTCTTGCAATGATTCCATATATTTAAATCATTATGTAAAATAAATAACAACTAAAATTATATAAAATAAATAATAATATTTTAAATTTATTGAAAACTCTTATCACTGAGCCTCTAATATCACAAAAACTTTCTTACGAAGAAAACTCAATTGAGCATCAAATTTAAATATAATCGAAAAGGCCTCACATATATATGAAGTTAGAGTAAGGTGTCATTCACTTACTTGATAAGTTTTATTTTGGCCCAAATAATAAGTACTATAGTGGCACGGTTTGCCATCACAGTATACTTTTGAATAAGAGTTCACCCTTATGGCTATCTGAGTATCTAAACCAACCTTCATCATTTCACCTATCTTATACTCACATATTTGCTTCAATTCACTAACAATTCTCCTCAATCATAAAAAAACTTCCTTTCCAAAATATCACTGAGTTCAATTCAAGAATAATGCACATTCACCATTCAAGGCATCCTCAGTTTTTGCATTCACAAAAATTTTATAACATTTTTAACTTGATTCTTGTTATTTGACTCTTAAATAACTATTCCAACAAAGCTTTTATAATAATATCTCGTTTTAATTTAATAACACCATAGAGTGAAATCTAATCAAGGTTACATTACTCATAGCAAGGTGCTAGCTTTAGTTATAACTCTTTTCTTTCAAGCATTTCAACAAACAATTGATCAGCAATTTATAATATATTCATTAAACAAGCTCCATAGATAAATAAATTAATTACCATATATAAACAAACAATTTTCCAAACAACATCCATTCCTGCATTCAAATTCATATATATATATATATATATATATATATATATATATATATATATTTATAAGATATACTAAATATTTAAAATTTGTTTAATTTGAAATTAATTTATATTGAAAAATTATAATAAATATATAAATATTATTTCAATTTTTTATTTAATGTATTATTAGTTTTTAATAATTTATTATATATATTTATATATAATTTATTATTTATGATGATATTATATATATATTTGTAATAATATTTTGTAGGTTCTCTTTGGCTCAACTAACTAAAGTATGCACAGATATGAGTAGGAGACAAGTGGCAATGAGAGGAGGGGACATGTGGCGCACTACGTGTAACCCCCTCTGTAATTATATCCGAAATACGCGATTAAAATGAAATAGAGACCAATAATAATCAAAACTCATTTAAAATCCCATCCTTGAGATAGGGTTTTCAAAAATACCTTTTAAAATCTAGTTAACTTGATCTCATATTCACATTTCGAATACAATTACTACGCGAAGATAAATCACATTCATATAAATATCAGAATGCACAATATAATCATCCCAGCAATCCCGGGTATATACCTTCGCTAAAGATACATAGGGCACAATTGCCCATTACAATTCTTCAAATGGGGATTACACAATCTCATCTCGAAGGAGTCCTAGCCGCTCCCTCCACAAGCCACTTGCCCTGTCTAAATTGTTGGTAAGGGAGGGTGAGATTCAAGAGAATCTCAGTAGGGAAACATTATGAATATGCAGGCACGATAAGTGTTTAATGCATGACATGCTTGCATCACATAACTCATGCACACATACAATGACAAATTTATAAGCTCAATGCTTCGAACGATACACATATGGCCATAGCATATATTGAAACATAGCTTCAAATCATTCATATATGTTCCACATAATCAAGTAAAGCAATAACATGCATCAACACATTAATACAGTTATCAGAGCATGCAGGAGAGATAAGTTTCCTACCTCCAGTCTTTTCTCCTCGATTTACGTGCCAACAACTCAGGGCTTCACATTCGATCCTACAATGTCAAATGTACTATTTAGACACTTCCATAGTGTTTCTGGGGGTTATATGAGGCTATAATGAAAATTTACTAAACTACCCCTGGGGACCCGGCCTGGCCCCGCCGTACTCGGTCCGGCTGTACTTTTCTTGAAATTTTGACATGGGCTATTCTGACATATTTTCGCCCAAGGAATCCATTTCCAGACTCGGAATTATCAAGTTCAATGTCAATTTACAAATTTACCCTTGGCAGCCCTACTTTAAGGGTTTCAGGGGCGTTTTCGTAATTATGCTTTTTCGGCCTTTTCCGAAAAAGTGACAAACTGTAACCCCACCTAATTTTCGCTCCTGAACTCAATGGAACCATCAAATCATTGAAAATCCAACTCTAAGACCCATTTATAGCCATAACCGAAATATACAAGTACTCCGGGGAAAATTGGGGTTTTTCGGTTTCGGCTCCGTAAACGTGTTTCTTTCTACTCCTAACCACTTTATTAACCATTACATTAGGTTACAACTAGCATTAAGACCCAATTTGGGCAACATAACCCCTAGGCCAACCCATTTTCCAAATTTACAAACAAAGACAATCCGGTGAAATTTCACCGATTAAATCAACCACAACAGCCAGAACAATCAAAGATTGAAGTTTCGGAAGTTACCTCAAGCTCCCTCTAGCTTTTACTCAATATGGCTGAACCCTAGCCCCTTTTAAACAGAAAAATTAAGCTTCAAGTACCTTAATCCATGTAGAAGAGAAGCTTAGGAACAAGGTTATACACGTTAGGAGCTAGATCGTCGGAGAAATGGGCTTACCTTATGAGATTTCTTCCTCTTTTTCTCTCTAAAGATCCCATATGCTCTCTCTCTATTTCAGCTGTTCTCAGCGTCAGAAATGAGGAGGAAGAAGGAAAAAAACCGTTTAATAACATATCCCATGCTTATGTCATCAATGTAACATGATGATGTCATAATTCTCAATTTTCGGATTTTTGGCAGATTTCTGCCCAAACTTTGCAAAATCATAACTAATTCTAGAAAAATCGAAATGAGGCGATTCTAAAGCAAAATGAAAGGTATTTAAGTCCTCTTTATAGGAAAAATATTTACCAGTACTAGAAATCACCACAAAATTCCAGAATTACACAAATTTCATCACTGCCCCAAAACAGAGTCCATTTTCGACCTCAAACTTTGGACAGTCAAATCTCCCAGTTTCCAACATGTAATGGAACAAATTATATGTCCATTTTGAAGCTTGGGATGTGAAATTTAATACTGTAAAGTTTCATAATTTTCTGACATCATTTGCCTAGTAAAAACGTCCACACGAGAAGACTGCCCAGACAGAATTCACACTGGACAGCATTTCCAATTTTGCAACCAATGTGTCCAATCCAATTTAAATCAATTCCAATGATTAAATACCACAACATGACACCATTTCCATCACAATACCCCATTCAATTCTTCCCTCTATTCTAAGTCAATTTGGATGTTAATCCACAATTAAACTCAAATACAGGGTTTTGGCGTTGCTCATAACACAAGCGACTACAATCCACTTTATATTCTCTAAAAGGGTTCATTAATCACTAACCACGTCCACTTTTGTAGTCATTAAACCCTAATCACAATTTGGGATTTTGTTAAATCGGGGCTTAGCAATCCACTAATCTGAGGCTTATTCTCTAAGCTCAAGTCTCAAAATTCGGGGTATTACACTACGAGGCTTGGACATGTGGCTACTGCCAACGATGGGGTGGCGCGTGTTGGATGTGGGTGCCGGAGCTGATAGGTGGTGGCTGTCGGCGAAGGATCCAACAATGAGGTGGTCTTCTACGGACGTGATACATGGCTTCTCTTGAAAAGGTCCACGTGGCATTTTAAAATTAAAAAATAAAAACAATTAGCGACAGTCACAAATTTTCAACGGAATTATGTGGAAAATTTTTGATGGAATTGGAACTCCATCAAAAATTGATTTACCACGCATCTATTAGCGAGGGAATGGACTCCATTAGAAAACCATTTCCATCACAAATCCGTCAGAAATTGTGAATTTTTGAGGCAAATTTTGTTGGAAATTTAGTGTTTTATTGTAGAAATTTTTTGAAATTGAATTTTATTTTTAATTAACATTAATTAATGACTAATAATTTAATATTATAAATATTATTTTTAATATAAAATTATAAATATAATTTTAATAAATAATAATATAATATTAATAACTAATAATTTATTTTTAATTAAAATTAATTAATAAATAATATTATATTATTATTTTTTATATAAAATTTATTAAACATATAATATTTTTTTTCATGAAATTTGCCACGGAATATTCACATAATTTTTCATGGCTAATTTTTCCAAACTAAAACAAAACAGACGGTGGAGATACATTCGTTAATTATATGAGGTGTCAATTTTTCAGGGCTTGGATTATTTAGATGGTCCAGATTTGGACGCTGAGGGACGCTGAGACGCTTCTGAGAGGATCCAAACGCAAGGAAAAGGGGGAGAGTTTGAGAGAGGAGGAAGACCGAAGGCGTAGAAGAGGAAGAAAGGATGGGATGTCGACAGGCAAAGATAAAGCTTGGTTAAGGTAAGGATCCTAAACCTTATTCCATTGTTATTTTCTTTAGTTAGGGCATGTTCTGCAAGAGGATGAAGTTGAGAATCTGGTTTTTAGAGAGTGCGTGCGTGAAGACCTCATGGCCCATAATTGAATAAAATAAATAGGATGATGGAATATCGGTTACATTGATTGGTTCATGACTTGCATGATTTGTGTAGTTGGGAGTAATTTTTGATTATGTATTTGCAAGTTCCAGAGGAGTCTGTTCAATATTTCTTGTGTGGCCTATAAAAAATTTTTAATGCTAAAAACATATAAAATGTTGAGTGCTAGCTAGCTGGTGACATTGAAAACTATGAGATTTGAATTCTGAAGCCGAGACCTAAATTCAAATCTACTGTTAGATATTTCTAAAAGTTGAATCACTACAGATAACTCATGCTTATAGATGTTAAAATAAAGATCAACAATAATGTTCTTGAAGTTGGAGAAAAATTTCAGATTTCTGCAATGGGGCTCTGTGAATTTAAGATAGATATCATGTGAAATGTCAAGATAGAATATATGATGTTGGAAGCTTCAAGAGTTTGAGTTTTGAGGATAAAAATGGATAAGGAAGTCACTGTTTGATGCTTTCAAATGTTGAATAACTATCTTAGATTAATAAGCCATGCATAAAGGCCCTAAGATGATGATTACAACAACCTTATTTAAGCTGAAATTTGCAGACTTAAAGGGGGAAGCCATGCGAGAGAATAAGAAGAGGCAGGACATACTTAGATTGTTATAAATGAGTTACATATGGATATACATATTATGAATGTGATTGAAGTTTCAATTGATCGAATGATATGAAAATTCTTTCAAAATAACGCCTAAAGTGCCCAATGAATGGGAAAGTGTGTGGTGCTTGAATGACATGTTGGTAGAGTAATATAAATGATATACTGTTGTTGACAACTTTAAAGATCAGAGTGGTTGAAGCTTATTAAAAGCTAATTAAAGTTTCTGTTTCGGAAACCTTGAGTGTCAAAACGAATAGTTTAAGTTATTGGATTGTGGTTTAAGTCTTAAGATGATAATAGAATAATAGTTACTGGATTATATAAAGCTAGAAAACTATTCCAGAATAAAGGAGGATGGTATAAGCTTGTAAAGTTTGAGCAGTGGAGGCTGAAAACTGATTTAGATCTTACTGTTTATTGTCCCTAAATGCTGCATAAATGTTTTAGATGTGTAACCCATGTCTAGAGACCATAAAATTAAGGTTTAAACCTTGTTCTTGAAGCTGAAGTTTTCAGTTGTTGGCATGGGATGTTGCTCGAAATTTAGCAGCCAAGGGCTTAGAAAAGTTTACTATTTTGATTACCATTATTTACCCAAAATATAGAGAATTGAAATAAAGTATATAGATGGCAATTAGATGACATAATACGATGGTTACAACAACACCATAAGAGCTGGAAATTTTCAGAATCAAGAGAGGTGTTACCTAAATGATAAGCTTGAAGCTGAATATAGCATTATTTGTTTTGAGGTGCGATTTAAAATATGGAAAATATGGGTCAAGCTTGCTGCTCGATACTTTTAATGTGGAATTAAGGTTTTTATAGATGATAAACATACATTTTAGGTACTTAAAATTCCTATTGTATACGGAAACCATGGAAAATTAGTAATAATAGGAACCATTCCTTTATTTACTGTTAGGAAACAATATCCCACTTAATTAGGGATTGTCAGTATCCCACATAATCAGGGATTGTGATTAGTATCCCTCACCATAATGTGTTATAATGAGCCATTAATGCTGAGGCTCCTACTTTTTATATAAATACCTAATGTATACATGAATGAAATACAACTTGATATATTCTGATTACATGGTATCAGAGCCTAGGAGCTCTCTGAATTTCGTTTTTTCTTCCCGGCGCTGTTCTGATTTCTGGGTTCTCCTCTGTCTGTCACTGTTCGGTGGCCGGAGGATGTTGGGAACACGCGCCCCACAGGCAGCCTCGTCGTCGCCCGATCGGCCGTTCCTCGGAGGATCGCCTCCATCTGAGCTGCGCGTGGCCGTCACGCGCCGGCACGTGAGTGTGACCTCCGGCGAGTTTTCCGCCCCCGTTTGCTGTGCCGACGTCGACTCACTGCCGTCGTCCTTCCTGTGGTGGTTTCATGTTGTGGGTCTCTCCGATTGGGATTTTTGTGGTTGATTTCGGCATTTGGTCTTGTTTGCTGTGCGTTTTTTGCTTCTGTTCTGGTATGCTTCTGCCCTAATTGCTCTCTTGGCTGTCTTTGGGAACTGCTGTGGTCTTACTTCAGCATTTTTGGTTGTACCTTGCCTCTGTCTCCGGTGTGTTTCTGCCCTATTTACCTCTATTAGCTTAGAAGCCTATTTGGTTTTCCTTTGTGTTGCTTGGCTTCACTCTTTTGGGGCTGTTTGGTGGTTGTGGTGGTGAGCCCATTTTGGTTGATTGCTTCTTTGGTGTGTGTACTTGGTTGGGGCTCTCTATTTTTTTGGTGTGGTGCTCTCTATTTGCATTAATGGCTGATTCCAAGGCTAGTGTTACTACTGAAATTGTCCCTGTGACCAACAAAATCACTGAGCACAAATTGACCTGGACAAACTATATGGATTGGAGCAAGACTGTACGCATGTACTTGCTTAGTATTGAGAAAGAGGGCCATTTAACTGATACACCTCCTATGGATGACCCTAAAATGGCTTGGGCTCGAGCTGATGCTCGTTTGTTCCTACAAATCCAGAATTCCATTGGTAGTGAAATCCTTCCCTCGGTTAGTCACTCTAATACTGTTAAGGAACTGATGAGCTGCTTGGAATTTCTGTACTCTGGAAAAGGCAATATTACTCGCATTCATGATGTCTGTAAGGGATTCTACCGTGCTGACCAGCAGGGCCGTTCTTTGAAGGTTTTTTATGTGGAGTTTAAGAAAATGTATGAAGAGTTAAAGTTGTTAATGCCGCCTACTACTGACCTTAAAGTCCAGGTTGATAATATGGAGAAACTGGCGATTATCAGCTTTCTTACTGCTCTTGATCCAGCCTATGAGATAGTTCGTTCCCAGGTTCTATCTAGTTCTGACCTTCCTTCGCTTCAGGATGTGTACTCTCGTGTGCTCCGTGCAGATAGTCTCTTACACCCGACTCCTACTCCTAATGCTAGTGCGTTAGCTGGCCGTGGTCCCACTGATAACCGTCACCAAAGTTTTGTGCAAATTGGAAGTAGTACACCATCTTCGACCTCTGCTGATTCACGACACCAAGGTCCTACTCGCTCAGGGAACAATATCCCGATCCCTGGTCCTATTGTTTGCTTCTATTGTAAAGAACCTGGTCATACCAAACGACACTGTCGTAAGTTGCAAAACAAGCTGCAACGTACTGGAGCTACCCATATGGCCCAATCCTCAGATCAGTCAGCCAATGTTCCCTCCACTTCGAGTGCACTTGCTACAGGTAATGGTGACTCATGCCTTGCTACTTCTTCCTCGAAGTGGATCATCGATTCCGGTGCCACTGACCACATGACAGGTAACCATCATTTGTTCTCTACGTATGTACCTTATGCCAACCCCTCATCCATCACTATTGCCAATGGTTCTGCTTCTCGTGTCCTTGGATCTGGCACTGTTACACCTACATCCTCTGTTTCTTTATCGTCTGTCCTTAATGTTCCTGACCTTGCCTTTAATCTTTTGTCTCCTAGCAAGCTTACTCGTCAGTTGAACTGTTTTATCTCACTTTTTCTTGACCATTGTGTGATTCAGGATCTTACGACGAAGCGGATTATTGGTAGGGGATATGAATCTGGTGGTCATTACTTTCTTGACGATCGGGTGCTGCGTTCAATTGCTTGCTCTGGTGGTTCCTCTCCATTTGACGTTCATTGTCGTTTAGGTCATGTGTCATTGTCTTCCTTGAAGAGGTTATATCCTCAGTTTCATCATTTGTCATCTTTAGAGTGTGAGTCGTGTCAGTTTGCCAAACACCACTGTGTTCACCTGGCACTTCGCGTCAATAAACGGGCTGCGTCCCCCTTTAACTTAGTTCATTCTGATGTTTGGGGTCCTTGTCCTGTCGTGTCCATGTCTGGTTTTAAGTACTTTGTTACTTTCGTTGATGATTTCTCTCGAACCACCTGGCTTTATTTAATGAAAAATCATTCTGAGTTATTTTCTCACTTTTGCAATTTTTGTGCCGAGATCAAAACTCAGTTTGGTATCTCTGTGAAAACCTTACGCAGTGATAATGCTAAAGAGTATTTCTCTACACAAATTCATGACTATATGCTTACACATGGAATGCTTCATCAGTCCTCTTGTTCAGATACACCTGCTCAGAATGGTGTAGCTGAAAGAAAGAACCGACACTTATTAGAAGTTGCCCGCGCCCTCATGTTTCAAATGCATGTCCTAAATCCTTTTGGGCGGATGCTGTGTCCACCGCCTGCTTTCATATTAATCGTATGCCATCTCCTGTTCTCAGTGGAGACATTCCATACACAACTTTGTTTCCTTCCAAACCCTTGTTTCCTATTGATCCCAAAATCTTTGGTTGTGTCTGTTTTGTCCGAGATATTCGTCCCTGTGTCACTAAACTTGATCCTAAATCTCTCAAGTGTGTCTTCCTTGGCTATTCTAGGGTTCAGAAGGGTTATCCGTGTTATTCTACTGATCTTCGACGCTATCTTGTGTCTACCGATGTTACTTTCCATGAGTCCACTTCGTTCTTCCCTGTCCCTGCTCTCCCTCCATCTCCTACCCCTGACCCCATCCTTGATCACCTCTTAGTGTATGAGGTTCATTCCCCACCAGTGCAAGAGTCTGTGCCGGCCCCTGCTCCACCGTCGATCCACCATGTTTATCAGAGACGTCCTAAGGAAAGTAATGCCGCTGCTCGTATTTCTGACCTACCAATACCCACCTCGGCGCCTGATCCGCACTTAGTCCCTTCGTCTTCTCCTATTTCTGACCCTATACCAGTGCCTGATACTCTAGATCCTACTGCCCCTTCTGCTGACCTGCCCATTGCCCTCCACAAAGGTAAACGCACGTGTATGTACCCAATTTCCTCGTTTGTTTCCTATAATCACCTGACGCCTACATCATGTTCCTTCATAGCATCCTTAGTCTCTCTTACTATTCCCACTAATCTTTCCCAAGCCTTGGCCCATCCCGGTTGGTGTGCTGCGATGGAAGAAGAAATGATGGCCCTTGATAAGGCTGGTACCTGGACTCTTGTTGATTTACCTCCTGGAAAGAAGACTATTGGGTGTAAGTGGGTGTTTGCCGTTAAGACGAAAGCTGATGGCACCTTGGAACGATTGAAAGCTCGATTGGTTGCTAAGGGTTATGCTCAAACGTATGGTGTTGACTACTTCGAAACTTTCTCCCCTGTGGCCAAGTTGTCCTCTGTTCGTCTGTTTATCTCTATGGCAGCTACCCATAGATGGGATCTTCATCAACTTGATGTTAAGAATGCTTTTTTGAATGGTGATCTTCTTGAGGAAGTCTACATGGAGCAACCATCTGGCTTTGTTGCTCAGGGGGAGCATGGCAAGGTATGCCACCTTTAGAAGTCTTTATATGGTTTGAAACAGAGCCCTCGTGCTTGGTTTGACAGATTCAGTTCTGTGGTTAAGAAATTTGGTCTGAACCAAAGTAAATGTGATCATTCTGTGTTTTATCAACGAACGGAGGCTGGCATGATTCTCTTAGTGGTCTATGTTGATGACATTGTTATTACAGGTAGTGATACGTCAGGGATCTCATCACTCAAGGCCTTTCTTAATTCTCATTTCCAAACAAAGGATTTGGGTCCGTTAAAGTACTTTCTTGGGATCGAAGTTATGAGAAGCAAGAAAGGCATTCTCCTAACCCAGCGGAAGTATGTCCTTGATCTACTGAAAGAAACTGGGAAACTAGGGGCAACACCCAGTAGCTGCCCCATGATTCATAATCCCTTTTTGGACATTGATGATAGTGTGCCATTTGATGAACTACCTGAGGATGTGAGAAAAAAGATTGATCCTGAGAAGATTAAACCGTTTGCCTACCCTGAACGATACCGAAGGCTGATTGGAAAATTAAACTATCTCACGGTAACTCGCCCTGATGTAACCTTTCCTGTTAATAGACTTAGTCAATTCATGGTAGCACCGACCGTTGCTCAGTGAGAAGCTTTGGAACATGTCCTGCATTATTTGAAGGGATCCCCTGGTCGTGGTATACTCTATACGAATCATGGTCATACAAAGATTGAGTGTTTCTGTGATACAGATCATGTGGGGTCAAAGACGACTAGGAGGTCGACTACAGGGTATTGCGTTCTGGTTGGTGGAAACTTGGTATCTTGGCGGAGTAAGAAGCAGGACGTAGTGGCCAAGTCTAGTGCAGAGGCCAAGTATCGAGCCATGTCTCAATTCGTACAGGAGATTGTGTGGATTCACCAGTTAATGAAGGAGGTTGGCCTTGCCACGTCATTACATGCGAAGTTGTGGTGTGATAATAAAGCTGCCTTACATATAGCCTCCAACTCCGTGTTCCATGAACGTACAAAACACATTGAGATTGATTGCCATTTTGTGCGTGACAAGATCAAAGAGAACTTTATTTCTACAGGGCATGTCCCGTCTAGTGATCAGTTGGGTGACTTTTTGACTAAGGCCTTGGATGGCACACGGGTTGACTATCTTTGTAACAAGTTGAGCTTGATTAACATCTATTCTCCAACTTGAGGGGGAGTGTTAGGAAACAATATCCCACATAATCAGGGATTGTCAGTATCCCACATAATCAGGGATTGTGATTAGTATCCCTCACCATAATGTGTTATAATGAGCCATTAATGATGAGGCTCCTACTTTGTATATAAATACCTAATGTATACATGAATGAAATACAACTTGATATATTCTGATTACATTTACTATTCATCCAATAAGCTTAAAGAAGATAAGAACTATTTAAGCAGATTTCATAGAATAATGGCATAAGAGTAAGTTAAAAATATGGAATTAGAGTTGGAATTTGAGAAAGATTACTTCTTCCATTGAGGTATATGTATACATATCTTTTTATCCAAGATAACCAACCACTTTTATCAAGGGTAGAGTCTGTTTAGAGCTAAGATTTGGGAAGAGTTTATATAAGTTCTGAATAGTTAGTGTTAACTTCCCCTTACTTAAATGTTAGGTTTTGATAATTGTCCAAACCCGCAAAGGAATCATCAAGGAGAGAGGCAGGTAGAAAGGTAATTTGGAAGAGAGTACATAAGGTAGTAACTCTTTTGCTCTCGTGTTATTGTGCATTTGTTCCCTATTGTTTGTTTGTGCCATTTTGCTGTAGTTAAGCGTGAGAACTTCTAAATTTTCCTTGCATAGATATTTGCCATAGCCATGTGCATCAGATAGATCGGCAAAGCAATTATCTGCCTAGTATGTATAGTAGTTATTTATTCATTTTATCCATTTGTGAAATGAATGTGCACCAGTTATTTATACAGTTTATATATCTGCAAGAGATTGTGCATCAATTAGTTATTTAGTTTAGTAATCAGTAAGATAGATGTGCACGAGTTAGCTTTTCAGCTTAGTTACTTGCAAGGTCTTGTTCTCTATGGCTTGTTTTTACATGCATAGTTATTAACCTTGTATGATTTACATGATGAAAAGTATTTGCTACTAAAATTCCCCAGAATCTCTTCCCTTTCTTCCATGATAAGAGTAAAGGAAAGTATCGCTAAGGGCATGGGCATAGTGGTTGGTGAAGACTGAAGTGGATGGAGTTGGAGAATATGCTAATTTGTTGTAAGCTATGTTTTAAATTTAGTTATATTTATTATGATATTAAAGTTAAATGTTCATGTATTCTATATTTTGACATGTAAATACCCTCTTTGAGGAGGAGAGTCAAGGATCTGATAGCGTAAAGATAAGTGCCATATGCGATGATGGCAAGAATATGTTTATATATAGTTGGTAGTAGTTGTGGTTGAGAATACATGATTAATTAGTATATTTAATTTCATTTAGAAACTAGGGCAATTGTATAAGTGAATGCCCTGAGATGTTTACATGCCAAAGCTACAGGTTTAGGCTTTTTGTTTTTCCAAGGGTATTGGGTCATATATGGTTCTTAGATGACTAAACAACTCTGATAAGTGACCTTAGAGGAAGGTGTTATATTTTTTGTATCAGAGTAGAGGTTTTAACAATAGGCTATAATGCTCTGCTGGTGTGAAAGAGTAGTTTAGTCATAGCTCTAGTTGTTTATGGTTTGATATGTTATTGTTTGGCTCTTGTTGGTTAATCTTTGCTGGAGATGCTCATTGAAAGAGTATAGGTATATGAGTTTTCCAATTAACTAAAGTTATGAATTTCAGCCATTAGTGATCTAGGCAAGTCATATCACCATTACCAATGACAGTAATGGTAGTGATAGCTTGTGAGCAAGGACATCTAGAGAAGAGATGTGATTATTTAGAGAAGAAAAGATCTGAAAGGATCCTAGGCATGCATGATTCAATTTATTTTCAAAGACTAAGGAAGAGGGTTTTGAAAAGGTTTTATAAGAGGATCCTAGCTAAGTGCCTTTCTTTAAAGGTAATAATGAGATGCATGAGTTAAAGCTAGAAAAGGAGGTTGAGGTTAAGTTTGAGATCAAATTGAAGTTAATTTGTGTTTAAGTTTGCACTATGGTTTTTGTTACATGATTATGGTTATTAAGGATATTTGCTAGCAATTGATGATGAGATAACTAAATTATAATTTTCCCTACTCTTGTTCGAAACAACCACTGCTTCCTTAAACAAGAGCTACGTTTGGTTGAGTGTTAAATATACCAATGGGATGTTAGTAGGTTACACGTAGTGCTATGGGCTTAGTATAAGTTTGGAAGAAATTCTCGTTGTTATATAGTCTAACTGTATAATGATTTTAGAGGATTGAATCTAGTGACATTAAAATGAATGTTTGGACCTTGTGATTGATGCTGAATTTTCATTGATGCTATGAGGATATTATTTGAATGGTTTGAAGAATTAAATGTTGGCATTTTTACATAATACACCTTGTCTATTAGGCCTTGAGGAGATAAGAGGAATAAGTTGGATTTTGTTTAATCTAAGGTTAGAAATGGGTTCTACCTACAAAATTATGAGGGAAAAACATGTGGAATTGGATTTAAACCCATTTGGATTGAAAGTCCAAAATTTGAAGTTTGAAAGCTTTAGTAAGGAATCATATTTTTTTATGGAAGCTTTAGGCATGAATTTTGAATAGATAATGATGTGCGATGTATTCTAGTATGTCTAGGCTTTGATATGTAAGTTTTTTTTATTTTTTTTGACAGCCTGAAAGTAATAAAGTCAAAGTTCTGTTCAATGAATAGTTGAGAAAGAGAACAACTTTATAAAAGGCTTCTAAAGTAGGAGATAATTGTTGTAAACTGAAAAGTGTAGTATGATGTGGTTATTGAGGTTTTTTTGGCAATGATTGAAAGAAAATCTTGCTGTTTCATGGTGTTAAAGCATCAGTTTTACTTTTATGATGACAAAAACAGAAATTAGAAGTTATTGAAGTTGGAAATTGGAGTAAAGTTGTCGTTTGTTACTCTTAAAGGTCTAATAACTATAGCAGATGCATCAATCGTAGTTAAGGGCTGTAAATGATGTTTGTGTTGCTAGTAATATGAATATATGTATATATGGGGCTGTAACAGGATGTCAGAAGTTGGGACTTACAGGAACCTTGCTGAATTATATTTCTAGATGTTAAATCATTATTCGAGCTGTATGGGTTATGCTTGGAAATAACCAAATAATGACTTACTATATTTTTATAAATTAAAGTTAGAAAGTTTTTACGAGTATAAGGGTTGTTGTACGACTTTTGAAAAGAATGACATCCGTGAGCACCAACCTTGAGGCTAGATAGAAGTAGAGCAATTGATCAAATCTGCCCCTAGAAATTGGAAAGCATTTAGTTCATGACCAAGGGTTTAAATTAAATCCTAGATTATGCCAATTGGATCTTTATCTGAGAAGGTATGATTTTTAAAAGTTTCAGCAGAAAATCTGGAAATTACATTGGGAATAATGCACAGTAATATTTCCAAGAATTTCCTGGACAATGAGTAGGTTAATTAGTTGAACTACAATCCTTCCTGTAGAGGATTGAAAGAGCTTTAAATAGATATTTGAACCAGTTTATTTAGATGTTTCTGGATTTGGCTATGAGACTTTTAAAGTTGACTAAAATTTCAAAGGGTTAGTTCAGGAGCATAAAGGTAGATATTTTAATTCTAATAATACTATTATAGATACTCCTATGAGAAAAGCTGAGTTATAGGTATAAGTATAAGTTAGATGCCTGACTGTAGTGTTTACTCGGTAAAAATGTTGAATGATATATATATGGTTGAGTATTATTCGAATCTTTATGATGACAAACGTAAAACTATATGATGTGAAATGGTCAAAGATATGAAAGGTTAGAAATTATAAGAGTTAGGCAATCTTTGTAAATTCCTTGAGGATGAAAACAAAGAGAAGTATATAGATATAAAAAATGATGGTTATATTGAGAATGGTATAGTGGAATGAACATGTTCTCTAATGATATTTAGATGCTCAATAGATTTTGGGGCTAGTCAATATACCTATGATTTCTATAAAGTACGATACTAGAATACTCAGGCCAAAAACGAAACTGAATGATTAGATTCCTATAGATGGTTTAATGATGACAGGTTAGCATAAGGGATAAGATAAGTACTAGGTGTTTCCTAAAAACCTATAAGTTGATATCTGCTGTACTTGTCATAGCAAATGATCTTGGACACGGAGTATTTTCCAAGAAAGTTGGGAATTGGCCCTCCCATAGAACAAAGTTGCAGATACTACAAAGCAAGTAGAGTTGACATTGCTTAATAAAAGCAAGTTGTCCTCTAAGAGTCGCCAATACCAGAATAATGGAGCTGATGTTACTCTAATAAGGGAAACATATCCTCCGACAGAAAGACGAAAGTGGTGGAGTTGACATTGCTCTAATAATGTTTGCTCAAAAAAAAAAAAAAGGACATTGCTCTAATAAGGGCAACATGTCCTCCCAAATAAAGAAAAACAGTTGAGGCAAGACAAGCAGAGTTGACCGTACTCCAACATAAGTATATAACAGAGCAAAGGGTGGCCAAGAATAGTGAAAAGAGAAAAAAAAGCTTGAGGAAGTTGAAAAGAAAATAGTTCTAGAGTTATGAAAATGAATGAGTAAAGCTTACGAGGGCAATATTGGCATTTGTGATAAGCCTTGGAGAATGATCAGTATAGTTGCTAGATTAAGTAGTGGTCAAGTTATTCGATAACTTTATTCTTAGGTCTTGTATTTCTCAGAAAGGGATCGTAGTTAGATCTGAGAAGTGGGATCAGTGAGATCGTAGAAGATCTCGAGATCACAGTTAGATCTCATAGTTATAGTAGACCTCGAGGAAAGTTACTGACCCACAAATTGTAATAGTTCTCTAGGAAGGCAGTGACCTAAGATGAGTTTAGAATATAGAGACCTCTTAAGTCTTGCTAACTATTAAAAGAGAGTATCCTTGACTTTTATTCAGACAACCTTGTTAATTAAGCCGAGCTCTATTCTTTTTTTTTTTTTTTTGATACAAAGGCAAGCAAAGCTTGAAGATGACATCCACTATAGGCTAGGTCCTACAGGATGATCATGGTCTAATAAACCACAGTCTAAAGCAAAGAAATGAAAACATTCAATTGGGGAAATCCCAAGTTCCTCATGTTCCTGCGGAATCATGTGAGCCATTCTAGCAAGATAATCTGCACAACGAAGGCTTTCCCTGTGAGCGTGGGAAATTTCTACCTCCCAATCACTATAAATAAGAGATCTGGTTGCCAAGATCACGTCGTACAGTGGATGGTCCGAGTCAAAATGAGTGGATAATAGATGGACTGCCTGAAGTGAGTCAGTGAAAATCCTGATTTTCTTTAGCCCCAACTGTTTACATAGCAGGAGGCCACATTGGATTGCATGGATTTCCGCAGCAGTTGGGAAAGTATGTCCTAACTTCTGTTGAAATCCACATATCCAATTACCCTGATGATCACGAATAACACCTCCACAAGCAGCCTGGCCGTCTCTGAGAACTGAACCATCAACATCTAAGCGATGAACGCCCGGATCAGGAGGATGCCAGTGAAGCACTCCTCGTTCTGGGACTTGGAATATCTGATGCCGAAACTTGCTGTTCTGCACACCTTCTGAGAGTTGATAGATGCATCTGTGAACAATCTCTTTCAGGCTATCTGATGACCCTTCAAAAGCTTGGCTACAACGGTTTTTCCATAGTATCCAACATGCGGTACTGAAGACATTGTGCCAAGGCCATCTAGCCATCTTGTTGTTTCCTGGTGAGTGCTGTAAGTTCCAATTGAGCCAATCCTGCAAATTACCAGAGAAAAACATACTATAATATAGAGGGTTAGTTAAAGCTGACCACACTCTCTGAGCTTGCTCACAATCACTCAAGATATGAAGGATGCTCTCCACACTATCACACTGAAAAGGACAAGTGCTTAAGGCTCTCGGATTGTGCCTCGCTCTGATCTCATTAGTGGGAAGCCTATCATGGAATACTTGCCAGAGAAAGAATTTGACACGTTCAGGAATACCCCAGCGCCATAGAGAATGCCAGTGACCATGTTGGCTATGAATGTGCTGATGAAAGATTGCGTCGTATGCTGATTTTACACTAAAGTTCCCATCAGGAGCATTTCACCAACAGATAGTATCCTCATCAAAGCCCGAAGGAGGAGGAATCAACAAAATTTTATTCACCACCCAATTTGGAAGGAAGGATTCCCATTTAGCTCTATCCCAATGCCCCGATTGAGTCCTAAAGGAGCAAACATTAGCACTCAAATCAACAAGGTGGCTGTTTTTGACGATAAAGTATTTTAGAGGTTTATCCACAGAGGCCCAGCGATCTTGCCAAGCAAGCATATTTCGGCCACTTCTCAAGCATTTACCAAGGCCTCTTAAGAAATCGTCCCAGACAGTCACCACCCCACACCAAACTGCCGATTGGTTATGCCACCTCTGAACATGTGGAACAACAGTAGATCCACATGCATATTTCGCTCTTAAGCATTTCACCCAAAAGGCATCCGGTTTCTTGATAAGACCCCAGCACAATTTCATGAGAAAAGCTTTATTTTGACAGTGCAAGTCTTTTATACCCAATCCACCCTCACACTTACGTCTTTTAAGAACGTCCCATGAAAGCAGGTGCAGCTTCTTGGATTCCTCATGTTGATTCTAAAAGAAATCACGGCTGAGCTTTTCAATCATAGCTAACACCCCTTTCGGAATAAGAGTTGATTGCATCTGGTATTGAGGTATCGCCGAAAGGACAGACTTGATGAGAGTCGATCTACCTGCCATACTTAGGTATTTACCCTTCCAGTTAGCCAATTTCAATTTCACCTTTTGGAGAAGAGGAGCAAACGTCCTCTTAACCATCCTCTTGTGCAGGAGGGGGACGCCCAAGTATTTCTCAAGGTCCGCAGTCAGACCAATCCCAACAGATTGACATAAATCGTAAGCCTTGTTAAAATGAACATTTTTAGATACGAACATTTTAGATTTATTCAGATAAATCTTGTGGCCAGAGACTCGGCAGAAAAGAGTCATGACATCTCTGATCACAGCCATCTGCTCGTTTGAAGCCTCACCGAAAAGGACAAGATCATCCTCGAAGAAGAGGTGGGATAGCTTAGGGCCATTAGAGCTCAATTTAATAGGAAGCCAATTTCCCAGGTCAACTTCATGGTGGATAAGTTGGCCGAGCATTTCCATACACAAGACGAACAAATAAGGACTCAAAGGATCACCCTGTCTCACCCCTCTAGAAGGCCGGAAGCGCTCAGTGGCAATTCCATTCCAGATAATGCTCATGGAAGGGGACGAAACACAGGACATAATCAGCT
Source organism: Inga laurina (assembly GCA_963855925.1). Lineage (NCBI taxonomy): Eukaryota > Viridiplantae > Streptophyta > Magnoliopsida > Fabales > Fabaceae > Inga > Inga laurina. Next base: position 28,873,972 of record OY979701.1, read on the forward strand.
TAACAAAATCAGAACCCAAACCCAAGCTGTTAAGAGTGAATTCGAGAAAACGCCAGTCAAGACGGTCAAAAGCCTTTTCCATATCAACCTTCACGGCAATATAACCCTTTTTACCTCTCTTATAACGCATGGAATGGATTGCCTCCTGGGCAATAATGATATTATCCACACCCTGTCTTCCTACAATAAAGCTACATTGGTTTTCAGCAACCAGATGATTCATGACTCTCTTAAAGCGGTTAGCAATAATTTTGCTGACAATTTTGTAGCTAACATTGCAAAGGGATATGGGTCTAAAATCCTTCAGGGTAGTCGGATGATCGACCTTAGGGATAAGGGTGATGTTCGTATGATTAATGTCTTGGATGACCTCAGGATTATCAAAGATCTTGATTACCAAATCGCTCATCTTATGGCCAATAACACTCCTCTAGGTATGAAAGAAATGGGGATTTAAACCATCCGGCCCAGGAGCTTTAAAAGCTCCCATCTCAAAAGCATCATTTTTTATCTCAGTGGGCGAAACAGTCCTTTGAATAAGGTCAATTTGAGTATCATCGAGAGGAGGGAAACTTGCCCTCCAAGGAGAGAAAGGAGAAGATGAAGTCTCAGCCGAGTAGAGGTTCCGAAAAAAATCAAGGGCCATATTCCGAAGCTGAGATTCATCAGACACCCAGTTACCATTATCATCCTGTAAAGCCTCGATTTTACTTCTCTTCCTATTCACAGAAACACTTGCATGGAAGAATTTCGTGTTTCTGTCCCCACCACTTATCCACTTACATCTTGATTTCTGGAACCAGATCAATTCCTCTTGTAACGCTATTTTATGGTACATGTCCCAAAGTTGCCTTTCAATCTTAGAAAGACCATTGGGACCACCCCTCTACTCCTGGCCCGATCGATCCCTTCCAGCCTTCGGATGAGCTCTCTTTTCTTTTTGGCAACATTTCCCACCACTCTAGAGTTCCACGCCGAGGCGTCCTTTGTGAACTGCTTTTGCCCTTGAGTCCAATTCTTCCCCTGCCAAGCATTATTGACAACATCATAAAAACCTTCTTCCATGCACCAAGCTACCTGGTAGAGGAAATTTCTTCCCCTATTAATGCCTTTAGTCTTAGTTTTGTCCGCAACAACAATCACGCGGTGGTCAGACTTGAACCTGAGATTATGATAAATCTTGACCTGAGGATTAAGAATATCCCAATCAAAATTGCAGAACACCCAGTCAAGTCTCTCCTTAACTCCGGTTTTTTCCCAGGTAAATTTGTCACCAACTAACGGAACCTCAATAAGATCACAGCTGTCAATACAGTTCTGGAAGTCCTTCATAGAGCTGAGAATAGGAGTAGCTCCCCCTTCTTTATCACTAGGAGAGAGGAAGGCATTAAAATCCACTAAGACCAGCCAGGGGATAGCCGAGCTCTATTCTATTTGGTCTACAAAGAAAACTAAGAGTTAGCAGAGTTTAGAGCTGTAAGACCTAATCAAAATGCATTCAGGCTAGCTAAGTATGAGACAAGAATGTAAGAAAAATAGAATGAGCCCCAAAGATCATATGAATAGACTGAGTATCAAGAGATAAATTCCTAAGGTAAGGTTAAAAGTGACAAAGTAAGGAAAATTACTTGGTGTAGGTAAGGAGAAGTCAAGTCTTCTTTATGTTAAATAGAGCTTGTGAATATATACATATATATATATATATATATATATATATATGTATGTATTTGGTCGTAATTTAGTGGGTCTAACCTTAGAACAGATTAAGAGTATAAAAGAGGAGTTACTAATGGCTAATAGTAGATAGAAAGGTTAAGTGAGTAGAGAAGAAGGTCACTAGAATTTAAGGTTGGAGTCCATGTTTCTTCATCTCCAACTACAGGCATAGATCAATCCATGAAGGCCAAAAAGTTAAGCCTCAATAACTACATTAGTCTGTTTGAGATTATAGCTAAAGTTGGGCCAGTAGCATGTGAGAAAATAGTTCTACCTCAAATTTGAGCTAGCTTCATAATGTATTTCATATTTCTCATTTGAAGACATATTAGCTAGATCCACAAAATGAGAACATGATGATATAACTTTGCAAAATGTTCTATCATATGAAAATAAGCCAAGGCTAGAAGAATGTTCCTGTAATAATGGAGGTCTAGAAGGATTTATGACCTAGAGAAGCAATGCGAAAAAAGAAGACATGAAGAAGAAATACCCTGACTTAATTACTACATGTAATTTTAAATTTCGAGGACTAAATTTATTTTAAGGGAGAAAAATTGTAAATTTCCAGAAATTTGAAAAGAGACTTATAAAACTTAATTGAGGCCAAGGGATGCTATTGAAAAATAAAAAGCCTCCAAAATAAATTATCTATTAAAATGCTAATTTTTCAGGCCAGAATTTCAAGAAAATAAGAAATGAGATGATTGTTAAAAATATTTAAAGGCCTAGAAAAATTATGGAAAAGCTAAAGTTAGTTATTTTGAGAAATATAGGAGTTTATGGAGAAGTTAGTTTCCTGAAAAGAGCTATAGATAATTACAAAGCTAGTTTCTGGAATTAAGGGTATATTTTCTTGAAATAGTTTGAGATAAACAGTTAAGAGATTGATTTTTAGCCCAATTATTTAAGAAAGACTATTTTATGGGCTAAAGAAGCTAATTAATGAATAAAATTCTTACATAGTAATAATGATTAATTTATAGAATTTAGTTGGTAATTAAGTAACAATAAAAGAAGGGGTAAAATAGTAAATTCAATAGCATCCTAGCTAGTTAGCTGGATGCCATTGAAAACTATACGAATCTGGTTTTTAGAGAGAGTGTACGTGAAGAGCTCATGGCCCATAATTGAATAAACTAAATAGGATGATAAAAACAGATAAAGTGTTGAGTCCTAGCTAGCTGGATGACATTGAAAACTAATAGATTTGAATTTTTGAAGCCGAGAACTAAATTCAAATCTGCTGTTAGATATTTCTAAAAGTTGAATCACTGCTATGGGTAGTTAAATCATGCTTATAGATGTTAAAATCAAGATCAACAATAATGTTCTTGAAGTTGGAGAAAATTTTCAGATTTCTGCTGTGGGGCTCTGTTAATTTAAGATAGATATCATGTGAAATGTCAAGATAGAATATATGATGTTGGAAGCTTCAAGAGTTTGAGTTTTGAGGATAAAAATGGATAAGGAAGTCACTGTTTGATGCTTTCAAATGTTGAATAACTATCTTAGATTAATAAGCCATGCATAAAGGCTCTAAGATGATGATTACAACAACCTTATTTAAGCTGAAATTTGCAGACTTAAAGGGGGAAGCCATGCGAGGGAATAAGAAGAGGCAGGACATACTTAGATTGTTATAAATGAGTTACATATGGATATACATATTATGAATGTGATTGAAGTTTCAATTGATCGAATGATATGAAAAAATTTTCAGAATAATGCCTAAAGTAATATAAATGATTGGGAAAGTGTATGGTGCTTGAATGACATGTTGGTAGAGTAATATAAATGATATACTGTTGTTGACAACTTTAAAGATCAGGTGGTTGAAGCTTATTAAAAGCTAATTAAAGTTTCTGTTTCGGAAACCTTGAGTGTCAAAAAGAATAGTTTAAGTTATTGGATTGTGGTTTAAGTCTTAAGATGATAATAGAATAATAGTTACTGGATTATATAAAGCTAGAAAACTATTTCAGAATAAAGGAGGATGGTATAAGCTTGTAAAGTTTGAGCAGTGGAGGCTGAAAACTGATTTAGATCTTACTGTTTAATGTCCCTAAATGCTGCATAAATGTTTTAGATGTGTAACCCATGTCTAGAGACCATAAAATTAAGGTTTAAACCTTGTTCTTGAAGCTGAAGTTTTCAGTTGTTGGCATGGGATGTTGCTCGAAATTTAGCAGCCAAGGGCTTAGAAAAGTTTACTATTTTGATTACCATTATTTACCCAAAATATAGAGAATTGAAATAAAGTATATAGATGGCAATTAGAAGACATATTACGATGGTTACAACAACGCCATAAGAGCTGGAAATTTTCAGAATCAAGAGAGGTGTTACCTAAATGATAAGCTTGAAGCTGAATATAGCATTATTTGTTTTGTGGTGCGATTTAAAATATGGAAAATATGGGTCAAGCTTGCTGCTCGATACTTTTAATGTGGAATTAAGGTTTTTATAGATGATAAACATACATTTTAGGTACTTAAAATTCCTATTGTATACGGAAACCATGGAAAATTAGTAATAATAGGAACCATTCCTTTATTTACTATTCATCCAATAAGCTTAAAGAAGATAAGAACTGTTTAAGCAGATTTCATAGAATAATGGGATAAGAGTAAGTTAAAAATATGGAATTAGAGTTGGAATTTGAGAAAGATTACTTTTGCCATTGAGGTATATGTATACATATCTTTTTATCCAAGATGACCAACCACTTTCATGAACGGTAGAGTCTGTTTAGAGCTAAGATTTGGGAAGAGTTTATATAAGTTCTAAATGGTTAAAGTGTTAACCTACCCTTACATAAATGTTAGGTTTTGAAAATTGTCCAAACCGGCAAAGGAATCATCAAGGAGAGAGGCAGGTAGAAAGGTAATTTGGAAGAAAGTACAAGAGGTAGTAACTCTTTTGCTCTCATGTTATTGTGCATTGGTTACCGCATGTTTGTTTGTGCCATTTTGCTGTAGTTAAGCATGAGAACATCTAAATTTTCCTTGCATAGATATTTGTCATGGCCATGTGCAGCAGATAGATCGGCGAAGCAATTATGTGCCTAGTATGTGCATTAGTTATTTATTCATTTTATCCATTTGTAAAATGAATGTGCACCAATTATTTATACACTTAATCTCTCTACAAAAAATTGTGCACCAGTTAGTCATTCAGTTTAGTTATCAGTAAGATACATATGCATGAGTTACCTTTTCAGCTTAGTTACTTGCAAGGTCTTGTTCTCTATGGCTTGTTTTTACATGCATAGTTATTAGCCTTGTATGATTTACATGATGAAAGTAGTTGCTACCAAGATTCTCCCGAATCTCACCTCTTTCTTCCATGATATACAGTAAAGGCAAGTATCACTAAGTGCAAGGGCGTAGTGGTTGGTGAAAGATAAACACTAAGTGAAAAGAAAGTAAGTTGAGTAATGGTAGATTTGAGTATAATAGAGCCTAAGTTGATGTATTGAACTTATGCATATGTTCAATTGGCTCTGATTCGTGATTTTTGAGTTAGATGCTTGCTGTCTTTGGGTATGAGCTGTCAGATTCTCTAAAAATCATGCTAGAGAAAGTAGAGTTGTTTAATAGATTATGAAATTGGTGATATATGGTTGTATTGATGTTTAAATTAAATATACAAACTTTGAAATGAAGGTTTAAGTCCTACGATTGGGGCTGGAATTATCAGTGTTGTAGTAGGGATACTATTTGAATGATTTTTTTAATGATTAAAATGATGGTATAAGTGATGTTTTGAATCTGTTATGCTAAACTGGATTATTAGATTTTAAACACAGTTAAGGAAGAGTATGTGATGTGGCAATGCATGTTAAACAATTTTTAGGATCTGTAACTTGGTAGTGAGGTTGTTTTGCTCCACTGTTTGATGCTTTGAACTATTAAAGAAATGTTCTAAAAGTATTAGAATATGCTAAATGGCTCCAGCATGATGCTTGTTTAGTTAGAAAAAATTTTAGAATAAAGATTTAGGCAAAAGTATACTTTAGCCAAACATTTATTAGAGTCTACATACATCGTTCAAAGGCTAGAGTAAACAGTGCTTTTTGGTTGTATGACATGAGGAGCTAATTAGGGTTGAATTTTGGGAGTGAAAACCAAAAGTAAATCACTGTTTTGACACTCCCAAATATTAAATGGATGTATCATAGTATTAGAGCATGATTAGAGTGTGTTTAATACTCTAAAAGGAGAACTACGTCAATATTTTGAAGCTGGAATTTTCTGGATGGTTGGAGTAGTGTTGTCCGTAAAGGATAGAGTGTAATAGCACCAAGGGCTTAGTGATGATTCGTTACTTGTTGTAAATATAAAGTTTGTGCGTGAATATTTCCAAATTTGTAGTGGGATGCATAGCTTTAAATTTGGAAAATATTTTAGAATAAAGTTTATAGCGTAATATGTGTAAAATGGGCTGTCCGAAACTTTGAGGGGTTACGGTAATCAAATGCAAAGAAAACCATACAATACTTTGTTGTTGAAGATTGAAGCTAATATAAACTTTTTATTGGATGTTCTAGGTGTGACAAGTGCCTTAGTATTAGAACATGATTAGAAGTATTAAATGTTGGAATAGTTGAGTTACAAGTGTGCTTGATAAGGAATACACGTGTGCATGTGCTGAATTGAAATGGAAATTTATTGAAAAAGTTATTATTTGCGACCTTTACTCATCTAGCAACTATTTTAATGGTCAAAGTTGTGTTTGAAGTATTATAATGATAACTTTCAAAGCTAAGACACAACTTCCAGATTTAATGAGAAGGGCTGTCTGAAAATATGAAGCGATCAAAGAGGATAAAGACAAGAATGTATGTAACATCAATGTGGCTTGATGAATGAGGATTTTTCATAAATCAGGGAGAAATTAATAATGCAAAGGAAGTTTTGTTTAAGATAACCAACCACTTCTTGTAAGGGTAGAGTTTGTAAAAGTTAGGATTTTTAAGAATAATTGATTATAAGAGGGGATAAGTATTAATATACCTTTACATTATGCCTAAATGATAGGTTTAGATATTTGCCCATGCCTCTCAAGAAATTAATGGGGAAAGAAGCAAGGAGAAGATAATTTGGAAAGAAGCACAAAAGGTAGTAATTTTTTTTCCCCTCATGTTATTGTGCATTGGTTTCGGCATGTTTGTTTGTGTCATTTTGCTATAGTTAAGCATGAGAACATGTAAATTATCCTTACATAGATATTTGCCATGGCCAATGTAGCAGATAGATTGGCAGAGAGTAGTTATCTGCCTAGTTTGTGCAATAGTTATTTATTTGTTTTATCTATTTGTAAAATGAATGTGTACCAATTATTTATACAGTTTATCTATCTGTAAGAGATTGTGTACCAGTTAGTTATTCAGTTTAGTTATCAGTAAGATATATGTGCATTAGTTAGCTTTTCAGCTAAGTTACTAGTAAGATATTGTTTTCTATGGCTTGTTTTTACATGCATAGTAATTAATTGTATGATTTACATGATGGAAAGTAGTTGCTACTGAGATTTTCCCAAATGTCACCCCTTTCTTACATGATATACAGTAATGGCATGTACAACTAAGGGCAAGGGAGTAGTGGTTGGTGAAGACTGAAGGGGGATGAAGCTTAAGAAGCTTGTACTGTGTTATTTATCTAAATTAGTGACCTTATGCTCAGCTGTTCTCCTCTTTTGATGATAAACTTAGTTATTTATATAAAAATATTTTGGCATGCAAATATCTTTCATAAGGAGGAGAGTTCGGGAGGTATGTGCCATATGCAATAATGGCAAGAATATATTTATAGCTCATAATCTATATTGCTGAGAATGCATGTGTAATTAGTATATATATAACTTATATTTAGAGATTAGGGCAAGTGTTTGGCTTAAGCTATGAGATGTTTACATGCTAAAGTTATAGGTTTTAGCCAAAAATAGTTACTTTCAATTATTTAGATTGGAAGACATGATTGTATGAAATGAGACCTTATAACTTGAAGAACTAAATAAAGATTTATAGTTCTGTCAGCAAGTGTTTTGAATCAATAAACTAGCATTGAACATGGGTCTTATTTCTTTATCAAAAGTTTATATGAAGATAAATATAGAGCTTGAACCTTGGAATTTACACTCAGAATAAATTAATTATTGATTTTCAAATTTTTTAGAAAGTCCTATTTACTTAGAAAAGTAATCATAGTTTTTTTTTTTTTTTAAGATGAACATTTTTGGGTGCCGATTGGGTCATTTTTAGTTCAAAATCGATTAAACACTTCTATTTGGTGTTTATAGAGTAAGGTGTTACATTTTCCACATACAATATATAGAATCCATTAAAAAAATGAAAGTTGCACTAGTTACATAGTACTTTCTCAACCCTTAACACAAAACGTATTTACCTAATTTGATTAAACTAAGGAAGTTAGTTTAGATTTATTTTTTCTGAAACTGTTAGTCATCTTCCTTAATTCTCTCTATTCATCTTCTACTTGATTATGATTGAATGAGCATCAATACGGGTATGGATAAATATGGTAAATATGTCTTACATTTATGATCAATATTAACTCCATAATTAGGTCAGATGGGAGAGAGTATTTAAATGTGATAATGGTGCTTCTCTATTTGTTGCATAAACTTCGTTTTATTTTCATCTTTAACCAATATTAATTAGATGTGTCATACCAATGAACGTTGAGCTTTTTTAATTTGCCTAATTTAATTATAGATATAATTATTAGATGTGTCATTCCTATTTATTCTATATGCTGATTGGTTCACTGATTAGTATTTTTTCACCGCCATGAGATTCATTAGATATGATGCTCCATTTCCATTAAAATATATTCTGCTTTTTGGAATGGAAAAACAGAGCTAAACAATGAAATAATCGTATCATCTGATACGTTTTTTACGAGGTAATCTCTAAAAGTTAACAAATTGAGTTGTTATATTACATAAGGGAATAATGATTAAAATGAACAATATAATATAACAAAAATTTACATTTAATATATTCAAATTTATTATATTTGTTTGGTGTCCAAATACAAACAAGGTATCGTATATGACGAAACATACAACTTCAATGAAAAATAAGACTTTGCAAGTTTTGCTAAGGTTTTTAGTTATAATCCTCCCAATCAAAAGTATTAAACAAAGTTTAGTTGAGATAAAGTGTGCTCATTATGATCAGATAAAATTGACAATAAAACTTTGAAATTATTTAAAAATTAACCACTAAGAAGATTTTCATATCGACAATAAAATCCAAACCTCACATTCTTATGATAATATTACAAATATGAAATATTCATAAGGATATATTAATACAAAGACATATGTATGTGTTAGCTGTGCCGTGTGAAATGGAGGATGACTTTGATGTCTCCTCATGAGTCAAGCACTACATTTTTCTAAGAATTAAGGAGCCTTTAAGTGTTTGTCAATTTGATTGTGACTTTTTGATAACGTTTTTGTGGGGATATAGAATCTTAAGCCAACCAGACTTGACCAAAAATGAATTAATGTAATGATAAATTTTAAAAAAAAAAGTAAAGACCGCACAATTTTTTTGCTTTTTTACACTTCAACTTTTTCTAGAGGGTAACTTTAAGCATTATATATATATATATATATATATATTTTCATTCTTATTTGTTCATTTTGTTATTTTATTTTATAGGTCAGACTATGTTCTCATCACAAGTTAAAATGTATGTATTTTTTGACTTTTTTATCTTTGAGTAAATTAAAGACGATTTTATCTCTATTTGTTTATAATAATATTGTATATATGGTAAAAAAATCTATACTATAAATTTTATTTTTTATTGATTTTCTCAAATTCTCCCATATATAGCACCTACTAGTGGAGCACATCTAACAATTCAAATCCATTTTAAAGTTGTAATGTTCATGCCGTAGTAGTAGTGTCAAAATCCGATTGTGGTTTAAGGAGCACATCTAACCACCTACTAGTGGAGCACCGTTTCTATTTGTTTCAGAAGGATGGGAAGGGGTATTACCAAAATAAAATATACATAACGATATGTGTATGTGTATATATATATGTGCTATGTCGTGTGAAATGGAGTGAGACTTTGAGATCTACTCCCAGGACAAGGCTACAAATATTTAGGTGGTTGATATAATATATCAAATCATTTAAAGTCTGTGGACTTTTTATATAATATATATAGTCCACTAGACTGACCCTACAAGAAATAATGCAATGAAAAATTAAATTTTGGTCCAAGTAAAATTATGCTTCGTTCATATAGGGACCAAACTTCGTCTCATCGATTACTAACGTGCTTTATGGGTTCACTCGGTGGCCTATTATACAACACTGCAGTGATATATTTTGAAATTATGGTCGTTCATGTGATAATGATGCTTCTTTCTTTATTGCATCAACTTTTTTTTTTTTTTTTTATATTCAGCTTTAACCAAAATTAATTAGATGTGTCATAATAATAAACGTTAAAGCCTTTTAAATTTGCCTATTTTAATTAGATGTGTCAATTTTTATTTAAAGTAACGTAAGTCCATATTCTTGAAAAATGACAGCTCACTTTTTTAAAGAGAAAACTCACCCCACTCATTTCACAAGTCAAGTCTGCCATTCTTAAGATATAAATTGGTAATTCCCTTTTTTGTGTACTTTGTAAATTTGATCTCCCATTCTTAAGGCTTTTAGTTATCATCAAGAAAAATGGTTACAAATTTAATCCTATGTGTACATCATCATTCCTAATAGTTGAATTAAACAAGGTTTAATTAGTTGAGATTATGTAGTCTTTTTATGATCAGAATATATCTCACAACTCAAAGAATATTCACAAAACTATTTAAAAATTAACCATTAAAATGATTTTCATATGGACAATAAAATCCAAACCTCACATTCCTATAATAATATTACAAAAATAAAATATGTATAAGGATATATACATACACACATATATGTATGTATTAGCTGTGCCATGTGAAATGGAGTATGACTTTGAGGTCCACTCACAAGTCAAGCACAGTATGTTCCAATGAAATAAGGAGATATTCTTATTAAGTGTTTGTCAATTTGATTGTGACTTTTTAATAACGTTCTTGTGGGGATATAGAGTCTTTGGCCAACCAGATTTGACCAAAAATAAAATAATGTAGTGATAAACAAAACAAAAAAAATGTAAAGACCGCACAAATTTCTTGCTCTTTCAACGTATCAACTGTTTTTAGAGGGTAACTTGAATCGTTATATATTTGTTTCATTATTAATTGTTCATTTTGTTATTTTATTTTATAGGTCAGACCATATTTTTATCACGGGTTAAAATGTATATATTTTTTTCACTTTTTTATCTTATAATATATAATTATTTTCATGTTAATTTTGTGATATGTTTTACTTCCTCTTAAAATTATTTTATATACATTTCTTCTTTCTAGCTAGAAACTATATCGATACCCATAATCAAAAGTAGATCTACGTTTATATCTATACCACCACTTTGATAATTTTTATGTACCACTTTCTGTATATATATATATATAGAAAGTGGTATATTTACGTGTATTTTTAGCGTCAACTACGTGGCATTTTTCATTGAACTAAGATGATATCACCCAAGTGCAGTTTCTATCTTATAAAATGGACTGTGAATTTGAGGTCTACTCACAGGTCAAACACGCCATGTACCTCCAAATTATAAGTGGGAGATAGAAAGATATAATATATACATCCAAACAAATTAAGCCTAAAGGCTTTTGAGATATATTTTTGTGAAGGGACAATTTATGAATCCACACAAGCTTCTTCTCAATAACGTTGTTTTGGGTTATTAGATTAATGCAATGAAAATGAAAACGTGATCATAGAAGTGAATAAATTATACTTCATAAAGAGACACAGCTTCTTTTCTCATCACTAACGTAATTTTCTCTCTCTTTCAATTAGCTGCATCAAGTTGTTTTGAGGGCCACTTAGGCTATGTTTGGTACGTGGTATTGAATTTTGATGGATTGGAATTGAGATTGGATTTGATACTTTAAAAATATGTTTGGTATGAGGTGGTAATTGGAGGGAATGATTTTACTAATATTATTTAATAAACATATATTAATTATAAAATGACACCAATATCCAACCCAAAACCCCAAACAATCGATCGAAGGAATTATGACACCAATACGACCGGACCCTCCACTTACGACGGTTTCCGGATCCTCCGTCCATCGTTTATCTTCTCCGGCGGCCGAGCCACCGTTACTATTTCTTCCAATCTTCCCCTTCCTATTTGCACACATTATTTACCTGGGATCCTTGTCTCCGGCGTATCGTCGCCACAGCACAACCCTGCTTCTCTCCTCCGCCCCAATCTACCCTACGGTGTATCAGCCATGCCGAGTAAGCGCCGAACAGAGTCCGACACTAGTTCTGCTTCAGCCTCTCGCAAGTTTTCCAAGAAGTTCAAGAAGATAGAGGACTTGAAGAGTGAGGTAGAACGGCCACTTCATTCCTCAAAGAAGCGTGCTACTGTTGATGATCCTACGGGTAGATTTGTTGGAGCACCAGTTCCCGACCAGGAAGCAAGGCAACGATGGCCCCATCGGTACCAGGGCAAAGGCAAGGTGTATTTTCCTTTGTAGCTTCCACTGCAAAGTATTTTCCTTTTCGTGAAACTGATAATTTGTTTCAAAGAATTGTTTTCTGGATTCACCTTTATGAGGTGAAAACTTCATTTTCGGCACCCTTCACTCTTTTTCATCTATAGAGAAAAGAAAAAGGGAAAAAAATTAGGCTTATGATGTCTCCCCCAGCGAGTTAACGCAAGCAGCCCGCAGGAAGCTAGATTCAGCAAACAAAAACAAACTGTTTCAGCTCCGAGGCATTTTCCCATTCTCCAATAGTCTTCAATTTAGGATAACTATGTTCAATCTTTACCCCCCTCCGCTTGATTCTATTACATGAGAACTAAATGAATTTAGCTGGGTATCTGTTATATCGAACCAGTACAGTTGAACTCCAAAGAGAACTCAGCATTGGATATATAGAGATTCCTAAGACCTTAACAGCCCACCATCCGCCTTGATAAAGAATTATGAATAAGAGGTGGTGGGGGTTCGACTATTGTCCTGCGAGAAAAACTCATGGTATCTCCCTGGCTTATGCAGCATGAGGGCATGTCTGTGCTTTGTCTTTTAAACTCAGCATCGGGGACACCAATGTATACCTACGAAGGATAAAAGATATAAAGGAACTCAACTTCAAATCTACCCTCTATTTAATCCTATGTCTCCTACAAGTAGACTTTAATGATATAATCATCATTGATTTTATTGATTACTTGACAGAGATGTTAGCTTATGAAAATGTTGTTCGAGTGTAGATTGGGGCAAAAAGGAGAAGGTTAATCATTTTTCTCCAAACTCCTTATCAAAATCTTATCATTTAATTAATTTCATGGTGCCTTTACTGTGTTTCATTCATTTGCATCTTGTAAAACTTATTAAGGTTATGAATTGTGGTAGTTGCATTTAGAAGTTTACCTGATTAAGGTTCTTATTTTTCTTGGTTCTCTTTCTCATTTTATGTTCCTTAAAATGAAGTATCTTGAAGTGTTTGTGTCTGTTTTAAGAACCAACATAGCTATCCCAAAATGTTTTAGCTGAGGAGCATGATGGATCCGATACTATAAAGGCAAGAGGTCCAGCAAGCGATGCAGATTTATGCTCCCCCTCCCCGTGTCTAAAGGTTTCTCAAGCTGAAGATTGTGCTTGTCATTCTACTGCGGATCAGTGTAGCAGATCTCCAAATATTGTGAAGCAAGAAAGACTCTCAGAGAAAAATTATGTATGTGTCGACCCAAGTTACCTGAAAACTCTTGGTCAAGTACATTCTGGGTGGATTTTTGGTGGAATAGCTGAACTTGTTGATAATTCAAGAGACGCCAAGGCAACTAAGTAGGTTTTTTGTTGATTTCTTGCACTCTGTCAATTAGTTGTATATTTCTTCGTACTGTTGTGGAAAATGAATGGGGATCACTAGTGTGTGTATTCAGCACTCTGTTAATATTTTTGTTTTGATGTGGGAAACTCTTCTGATTTATTTCATCAGTACTTGCTAGTAGCGATTGGAGCTCTAATGTTAACTCATTAAAGTAAAAGGTATGGGGGGATGGAATTAATTGCACCATTTCCTTGTCTTTACACTTTCTGCCAAGAAGTCAAAATATGCCTAGCTATCAATAGAATGGGCATTATATTTCTGCTTATATCAGTATTAGGGCCCATCTATTGAAGTAGACGTGGTATTTTTCCCAAGATTTTGACTTCGTATTTGGAATTGGAAAAATGTAGAATTGGTTTGCTCTACAAAGTATCAGTAGAGGATATGAGATATACCACTTGAGACTTGGGGAATTATCGTTGAGGTGAAGAATTTGTTGCATGATTACTAAATAGATGGAGAATTTCGTTTTCATAAAAAGCAATGGAACAACTTACATTTCTTCATAATGGAAGTGTCAAGGGCTATATTTAGTCATTCGTGCTGTTTTCAAACTAAATTAGCAATAAGTCGGGTAGACAAAAACCCAATAGCAAATATACTAAAACATTAGTGAGATAATGATCAGGCAATTATGAGCTATGCACTCAGTAATTTAATTTCATATCTCAAAAACCTTACGAATATGATGACCACGCCAAGAAAGATTTTTCGGATGCTACATAGTTTGTGGAAGATTCAAAACCAATAAATGTAAATTATTGTACAGAACAATTAAAAGCAGTTGCGTTTCTTTTTTCAGACAAGCAATTAACCAGAAGTCCAAAAACTATAGTCTTCTGTGCATAATGAATAATCCATGAAAAAATATCTAACATGAAATAATAAATACCTACTTAGTAATCAATGAAAAACATCTACCATGACGCTAAAAAAATAATAAATCTTGGAAATTAGAGTATCTAGGCTATCATTTGGCGAAGTACACGCGCTTTTCCCGCTTGAGGCGTAGCATAGAATGCAGTCAACAATTTCTCATCGGACATCAACTTGATATAAGCAGAATCTCGTTGTTGGTCTGAAAGTCCTTCAACCTGCATAATATCAGTATAAAGAGATTCCTTCATGTCATCCAAACGCTTCTCACGTTCTTCCATATGCTTCTCACGTTCATCTTTGTTCATATACATGGCTAATCTCTCACTTGCCGCTTTGAAGCCTTCAGCCAACGTATGAGCAATTTTCTCCATGCCTTGTAGTAAAAAGTCTTCATGATCAGCACTACTTCGCTTTTGCTTTTTCGACCCTGCACTTGCAGCAGATGGAGTTTGCTCGTCAGGAGTCTGCTCAAATAATGGGTGCTCATCTGGAGTCTGCTCAGGTTTTAAATTGTTCTCATGGGATATATGTATGTCCCCATCATTGTGCTCGTCCAAACCAGGTTGATTATTTATCTCTTCAACGGCATCATCATATTGTTCAGACTCCTTGCCTTGTGCACGATCCTTATTAAATATAAGGCTGAACTCCTCATAATAAGGGAAAGACATATGCCTGAACTTTGCAGCTTTCTTGTGAGCCTGTAAGGACATTACATAAATTGACATCAGGACTAATTAATTTGATTAACAATAAATGCTATATATATAGATATAATTAATCATATTTACCTTGATATATTCATCCCAAACTGTCTTAGGTGCTGTCACACATTTAGTTTCAGAGTTCCAACCAAACCCAGATAAGTTGAGAAGGTCACTCACCACACTATAGTGAGCCTTTAAAATTTTATATCTGGATTGGATATGAGCATGTGCCTGAATTTGGCATCCAGGTATAGTCTCATGAAATTTGTCCTTCAATGTGTTCAAGACACCAGGCCTAAGACCATTTTCACTAATAAGATCACCCTTCTCATGCAATTCTAGCATGAAACGGATTAACAACTCGTCCTCTACACTTGTCCATTTGTGAATATCTGACTTTCCAGATTTTTCTGACATGTTGGTTAACTGTAAGACATGTTAGAACCTAACATAAATTATGCATAAAAGGACAACATATATAGTTTAAATGAAAAAGGGAGCAGTTATAGCATTAATAAAAATTGAATAAATTACACATCTCTTTTAACTCATTGTTCTATTAGAAGTAAAAGCAGTAAACATTTCATTAGCAAGATTATTCCGAAAAGTAGCCCATTAATTAGAGCTGTCCATGTTTTGGATTGGAGGGTTGTACATCCTATCCACACCAACTTCTAGGTCATCTACTTCATTTTCAAGTGGATCTACACCGTCTTGACGAATTAAGTTGTGCAAGAGGCAGCAAGCAATTATGATTCGGTTATATGTCTTGATGGGATAAAATGATGGGCTCCTTAGTATAGCCCACCATAACTTCAAAATGCCAAAGCACTTCTCAATGACATTTCGTGCCGATGAATGTCTCATATTGAAGCACTCTTGTGCATTTCTAGGATATCGCCCTTCTCTCCATTCATTCAAGTGGTATCTTTGTCCTCGAAATAGTGCAAGAAATCCCTCACAATTGGCATACCCAGCATCAACCAAGTAATATTGGCCATGTGGAACTCTTAAACCATTCCTCCTACTAATGGCATCACGAAGAACCCTTCCATCTGCTGCAGACCCTTCCCAACCAGGCAATACATATATGAAGTAGCCATCTTGTGAGCAAACACCCAGCACATTTGTGGTTATGTCTCCTTTCCTATTTTGATATCTTGCCTTGTCCAAAGTAGAAACTCTCACCTTAATATTCTAGTAGCAAAGCAAATCTATCCAGCAGCTTTGCATATCACAAAAAATTAACCTCATGAGACCATGCACATTGTTCTAAAGAGAAGCAGGTAATATAATCAGAATGCAAGGTCAAGATATTGATCTCAACAATTCAGATAATAAATCTCTTTGCCACGCAAAATAAAGCACTAAGCTTAAATATTAAAAGGACATAAATAGAGTTTGCAAAAGAGGATTCACATTATTCACAACTCGTTTCATTACATTTGTCACTAAAACATAACCCAATAAATTTCCAGCTTATAAACAGAGTTTGCACAGGAGATAAACATATTTGTTTTGAACACTAGAAAAACAAACAAACAGCAAGTCCTCACTAAGTTTCCAGCTTCACAAGGTCAACCCAATAAATTTCCAGCTTATTAAAAATCATCTTGAACCATTAGGTGACATCTCATCACCACATACCACTAATTTCATATAATATTATATATAGTCATACACCTTTGCCTTTTAATCCTCAAACAAGCAAGAGATCAAGCAGAGATAGAGTTCAGGTGCGATATCTATGCCATTAGTAGTGAGAGAATTGTCAGTTATATTTGGCCCACCTCTTTCTCTATTTTTCAGTTTATTCTATCTTTGTTTGAGCCCTCGTATCTTTCTTCAGCATCAACCAAGTAATGTACACCTTTGCCTTTTAATCCTCAAAGAACCCAGAGATCAAGCAAAGATGTAGTAATATTTGGTCCACCTGTTATATACTATGTTTAAAAGTCACCATCTCCAAACATTATTCAATGATCTCCTTTATTAAATGAGCATTTGAAATATTAGGCAACAACTCTCAATTAATTTTTCAGATTCAACAACTCAAACTTACAAGCTGAAATCATCAATATTAATCATATATATTTCCTCTTATCTTTTCAGTAAAGATCACAAAGCCATACCTGTGGAACTAGAGGCCCTGTTCTGGTTCAGTCATCACAAAAACAGAACCAAATAAGACATGCAACCCCAACTATTATTCATTATTTGGAAGCATAAAACGCTAAAAACTCATGGTTGCAAAAAACAGAGAAGTTCAAGAATGTTGACTTAGGAATCTATAACATGCTTTTGTTATCTAATATTTTTAATTAGCATCAGATGTCGCAATCCCACATGATGTCCAATTAAACCCCTTCTTTTTCCTGAAACAGACAACTCGGCCTTTCACAATATCAAAAACTTCTCACATTTATGTTTATATCTTGCAACAGAAATCAAAGGAGAAAGATTACAACTTGAATATTATGGACACACACCATAACAGGGGAAGATTCGAAACTCACTATTACAACCTTTGATCATTGTTTCCTATTTCAGAATCAATAATCAATGATTACAACAACGGTTATCAAATTGCCTTGAGAGAATAATCTATTGAGAATAAATTGTGAATGAATACTTTTGAAAGAGATTCAGAGACAGTATTATAATTTTGAGCTCAAAGACTTGATCATAACACAGTTAAAGAAGAAAAGAAAAAGAGGAGACAATACCTCAAATTGGCGATTGTTCTTTGGGAAAAAAATCTGGGTGAAGGTGATTGATGGTGAGGCTGACTGAGTAACCGAAGGTGAGGTAGACGGAGAGAAAGGGAAAAAGTTTCCGGTGCTAGAGACTCTGTGTGCAACGGTGAGAGTCGATGGAGTCCTTCCGGTGGTGAAGTCCGCGACTGTGTGGGCGAGCGTGAAGGCAACGGAGATAAAGGGGAAAGGTGCTCAGTGGTGAGGCCGATGGAGTTGGCGACGGCGTGAGCGGTGGTGACGGCGACTGTGCAAGGCGACGATGGCGAGAATGAGGTTTACGCCGTGGTTAAGGAAAAAAGAAGAGGGAGTGATTGTGAGAGATTGATTAGGTTAAAAGTAGGGTATTTTTGTCTAAAAAAAATTAAATCAAGGGTATTTTTGTCTCTATAGTTTTGGAATCCACGGATTGAAAACATAAAACCAGGGGGTAGGTGGCTTTCCAGCAATCCCTTCCCGTGGTATTCCCAATCCCTGATTATTCGTAGTCCCTTATACCAAACAATATATTTTGACTTAATCCCTTACCCAATCCCTATCCCTACCCCCTGATACTTCGTACCAAACATAGCCTTAATGTTTGAGAATTCCACCATGCCATGTGCCCGCGCTTTTTGAGGTGAACGGATTAGTCCTTTTTACTAGAGAAAAAAAATAACTTCATGATTAAAATTAGACATATGGGCTTACTATTTCCAATTAAATAATATAGTGATAGTATTGTCCTCAAACTCAGAGTGCATGGTAGCTGAACTCTCTGGTAAGCTCCACTCTACGGTACTTTACTTGGTGTTTCAGTCAACCTTCCGTTGGTCAGTTCTTCTGGTTAGAACCCTCTGCAGGAGGCTCTCTTCATTTGGTTGCCTCTTAATAAAAGCATAATTGTAACGGGCACGAATCCTTGGGAGAATCACACTCCAAAAGTTAAATATTAGAGTTGATGAACCCAAACCTTATAAAGCCCCTCTTTTAAGGAAACTCATCTGATGTGGGACACATTACAATCCATTAAAGAAGAAAGGAATAACTGTCTCACCCAAAATTAAAAAAAATAAAAATAAAAAGGAAATGCATAATAAAAAGAGCACTGTATCCAGGCAAGCTTCATTTAAAAAATGTTCTTGCACTGTTTACTGCGTACTAGACTCGACCATAAATGAAATAATATACTATGAAAAGGTGGTCCCAGAAGGGAACTTGTTCAACACGTAGTCAAATCAAGGAACGAAGCTTCTTCTCATTAACCACCAGACTTGGCCATAAATAAAATAATGCAGCAAAAACAAAAAACAAAACAAAAACAAAAACTTCAAATATATGTTCAAACAAATTTAATGCGCTGACATGCTAATTAATTTCTTAGTTCAATTTCTTCAATCTTATCACAAAAGATGTCCTGTTGCAACTCCGCATTTTGTTAGTATGACTTGACTTCATTTGGAACCGGAGAAATAGAAAACAACGTGTGTTGATTGCTCGATGCATAAGACTTGAAATTCCGATAAGTCTGTTATGCTCCTCATGATAGGAAAGCCTTTTTCTTTTGTTTTCCTGTTCGTACTTCATTGCTTCATGGCCCCCTTTGTTTGGAGTGATACAAACATCAGTACTGATAAATCTGCACTTCTTGCCCTTAAATCTTATATCACTTCAAACCCATATGATTTCTTAGCTAATTGGTCTGTCTCTTCTTCTCCATGCAATTGGGTTGGTGTCTGTTAACCTCATGAAATTCTTGTTAGAATTGCACATTTCATCTTGTTTTTACCTCACTTTGGGCATATTAGTGGGCATTCAAGAGTGTTAAAGTTGATGAAATGTGCCTTTCTCATGTTGGGCACAGCAGAATGCAAATGTGGAAGACATTAATTACTAACTGCTATGAATGATTAACTGTGTTTGTGAGTTCTTTGTGTGAACTTATACAGATTTAGTCATAGCTAGCCCAGAGGAAGCCACATGCAGTAAGGAGGCAAAGGAAGTTGAAGCCATCAACCATTCCAAGGAAAGGCAAACTGGGAGGAGAACAGAGCAGAAAAGAGAAGGAGATGAACTCTGGAAGGTGCTTGGCCGCGGCCAACCTACTCATGGGCCACGGCCAACAGAGGAATAGAAAGATAAGGGCCGCGGCCAACACTTCTTGGGCCGCGGCCAAGAGGGGCCAACAGCAGAACAGAAAGGCATGGGCCGCGGCCAAGCATTCATAGGCCACGGCCAAGATGAGCCAACAGGAGGTCAGATGCTTATTGGCCGCGGCCAAGCACTCATGGGCCGCGGCCCAAAGATGAACAGAAGCTTGCTGGCCGCAGCCCACAGAGTGGCTTGCCGAGGCCAACCCCCACAAATGATGCTGTGCGTTCTGTCATTTGAGGAGCTATAAAAAGCGAAACCCAAGGTTTGAGAAGGGGGATCCCCAATTAGGAAAAGATGGAGAAGGCGGCTGAAACATCCTGGGAGCTTGGGCTTGCATTAAATCAAGGAAAATCAAATGGGATTGAAGATTGAAAGAGATTTCATCTCCATTTATCTTGATCTTTTTCTGTATTCATTCCCTTTTTCCACTGTGATTCTGATATGGCTACATTGAACGCTGATATCTGTGATTTGTTTTTGAACATGAGTAGCTAGGTTTTTCATTCTAGGATTTTTCTACACCTTTGTATGGATTAAACTTGAATCCTTCTTTCTTTTAGTAGCTAATGGTATATATGTGTTAATTCTTCCCTGTTTTCACTGATATTCGTGACTGGCCAGCACTATGGATAATCTGTTCAATTAGATGAAAGCTTGAGAGAGTTAATCTAATTGTAGAACTTGGGTAGAATTATGCTAGACTTGAAGTTTAAGAGTTAAACGGATGATTTGTTAATAACATAGAGATATAGTTATTAACCTAGCATAGCCAAATTAAGGAGGCTATGTAATGATTATTTTCCCTTAACTACAGCAAGAGATTGTGTATGTTAATGGAGGATATAAGTTTGGTTATGACTTGAGAGAGCTTAATCAATTGCTATTGAACCTTAGACTGACATATATATATTCCATGAAAGTAATATTGGAGAGGAAGGAAATTAAGTTTATGAAATACAAAGGGAACGAACAATCCTAGGTTTATTATAATTGATTGAATTCACAAGAATCATAGTTTTGTTCAGTAATTTTTAGTTGTTATCAAAATATCTTTTGAAATTCGTTTTTCCACACTCAACAATTTGTTCAACTTAATCAAACACATTAAGCCCATTGTTTGACTAATTTGTTACTCAAATCCTCGAGGGAACGATCTTACTTATCATTTTATTACTTGACACGATCCGTGCACTTACGGCTGCGAACAAGTTTTTGGCGCCGTTGCCGGGGATTGGTTTAACAAATCTTTTAGTTGACCTTAGGCTTGTGTTAGTAGATTTCGCTTGGGTCTTTAGTTAGATTTATAATTTTTCTTTCACTGTTTTCTGCATTAAATTTCACTTGTTTTAGCTTGATACTTGCTGGTTTGTGCCTTTTTGTAGGTATCAGCCCAGTTCATGCAACATCTGCAAGGGAACGAATTCATAGTGGTACTTGACGGATTATCGCGCATTGAAGAAGAAACTGAATCAGCAGCAGAATTAGAATCTAAAACTGAAACTGAATCTGAATTTGAGTCTGAAACTGAAACTGAAGCTGAAACAATGGTGGATGAATATGATATAGCCACTATCAATGACTTCGCCAGCCGGAACATGAGAGGAACTCAATCTTGCATTCGAATGCTGGAGATGCAAGCACACACTTTTGAGATCAAACCGGTGATGATCACGATGTTGCAAATGCATGGGTTGTACCATGGCCTTTATAATGAAGATGCCAACAAGCATTTGATGTATTTTTTGGAGGTGTGTGATTCCTTAAAGCAAAATGGCGTCCCCCAAGATGTGCTGAGGTTGCGGCTATTCCCTCTCTCTCTACAAGGGAAAGCTAGAGATTGGTTCAATAATCTCCCAAAAGGATCCATAACTTCTTGGGATGATCTTGAAGCAAAATTTAGAGCTCGATTTTTCTCCGATGATAAGTCAGTAGAAGTAAGGGACTAGTTTCTAAGTTTTAGACAACAGCCAGATGAGCATTTGTATGCCGCTTGGGAAAGGTACAAGATGTTAATGAAACAATGCCCTAATCATGGGGTGGACAAGTGGGTAGTGATCCAAATTTTCTGCACTCGCTTGAATCCTCAATCTAAGGCCATGGTGGACTCAATGACTAATGGAGGTTACCGGAATGTGCCTGTCAATGAGGTGTTTAGACTTTTGGATCAATTATCTGCAAACAACACCCAAGGCAATGATAAGAGAACTACCCCAGCCCTACTCAACACAAAAGAAAACTCTTCTTCACAAATTGCCACAATTTTGTCCGCATTGAACAAATGTTTTGATGTCTTAGAGTCTCAAATACATAAGGACACTGCTCGTGGTGTGCATTCTGTTCAATCTACTCTGATTGTATATGAGCAATGCAATGACGTCCACATGCCTGATAATTGCCCCCTCTACATGGGCACTGAATCTGTCAACTATATGGGCAAATTTCAACCTTCTCAAGGTAACCCATGCTCACAAACTTACAACCGTGCTTGGAGAGCTCATCCCCACTTTTCTTGGAGTCAAGGTAACACCTTGAACCCTCCTCATGAGTCTACTTCTGGCACCAAGCCGGTTCCTCCCCCAGGTTTCGTAATGCCATCAAGGCAAGCTCCTACAAAGGAAGAAGAATCTAAGATGGACAAGATGTTGTCCCATATCTTAACAGAAGTGGAATCTTCAAGGGGTGAGAGTAAGGCTACCTTTTCTCTTTATGAATCTGCTATTAAGAACCTTGAAGTTCAAGTGGGACAATTAGCAATACAAGTAAATGCCATGGCTCGAAATGGTCTCCCAAGTGACACCATCCCTAATCCAAAGCGGGGTGGAAAAGAAGAATGCAAGGCCATTCATTTGAGAAGTGGTAAGGTGCTTCCAACCATGCCTAACTCGAGCACAACTAGACCAAAGCAAGATGAGCAAGTGGACATTGAGATTGAAGAGGAAGAAGTCATGACTCAAGAAAATATGGTGGAAGATGAGGAAACTAAGAAGAGAAAGCAGATTGAGGGTGGGTTGGATGATGTTAGTAAGAGTAAGAAGAGGGAACAAGAGTTGAATAATGAAAAGAAGAGCAAATCAACCACCTCCACTATCATGCCTCCTCTGCCATTTCCTCAAAGATTCAAGAAGAAGGAGGAAGATGCACAGTTCAAAAAGTTTGTGAATATGTTTAAGCAACTACATGTCAACATTCTATTTGCCGAAGCTTTAGAGGGTATGCCTAAATATGCCAAGTTCTTAAAGGATGTGTTGTCCCAGAAAAGGCAATTTAATGAATTTGAAACTGTGGCTTTAACTGAAGAATGTAGTGCCGTGATCCAAAGGAAGTTACCCACCAAGTTGAAGGATCTAGGGAGTTTCTATATTCCTTGCAATATTGGAACGAATTTCAATGGTAAAGCTCTATGTGACTTAGGTGCAAGCATCAACTTGATGTCCTTAGCTGTTTTTAACCAATTTGGATTAGGAGAGCCAAGGCTTACCACAGTGACCCTTCTATTTGCTGATCGGAGTATTTCTAAACCTAGAGGAATCATTGAAGATGTCTTAGTGAAAGTAGACAAGTTCATCTTCCCAGCAGACTTTGTGGTACTTGATTGCGAGGTTGATTAGAAGATCCCACTCATTTTAGGCCGTCCGTTCTTAGCTACAGCAAGAACTCTTATTGATGTGGAGAAGGGTGAAATCACTTTGAGGGTAGACGACAAAAAAGTGATCTTTAACATGCTGAAAGCTTTGAAGTTCCATGATGATTCAGCTCAATGTTCATTTGTTGATATATTGGACTCACTTGTTCCTTAAGAGTCATATGCTCCGATGATGAAGGACCCTTTAGAGGCATTTCTAATTGGGGAGAAGAGTTTGGATGAATTTGATGAAGAAGCTATTGCAAACCTTTTTAGTATGGAAGCATTCCCTCACTCAAGACAAAGGAATTTTGAGCCACTTGAGGTGGCTGAGGCATTGAGTACTCCTTTGAAGCCCTCTATTGAAGTCCCACCATCTCTTGAGTTGAAGCCTTTACCATCTCATCTTAAGTATGCTTACTTGGGGGATGCCAACACTCTCCCAGTGATTGTGTCTTCCGATCTTTCGAATTTGCAAGAAGAGAAGCTCCTACGAGTTTTGAAAGAACACAAGCAAGCCATAGGTTGGACCATAGCGGATATTAAGGGAATCAGTCCTTCGATGTGTATGCACAAAATCTTGTTAGAAGATGATCATAAAACTTCTATTGAGCATCAAAGGCGATTGAATCCAATCATGAAAGAAGTGGTCAAGAAAGAAATCCTTAAATGGCTCTCCGCTGGAATTGTGTACCCTATCTCTGATAGTTCATGGGTGAGCCCAGTCCAATGTGTCCCTAAGAAGGGTGGCATGATTGTAGTGGCTAACACCCGAAATGAACTAATTCCTACTCGCACAGTGACTGGTTGGCGGGTGTGTATGGATTATCGGAAGCTCAACACAGCTACAAGAAAGGATCATTTTCCTTTGCCATTCATAGATCAAATGTTGGACAAGCTAGCAGGTCAGGAATTCTTTTGTTTCCTTGATGAATATTCCGGTTACAACCAAATTGCCATAGCCCCAGAAGACCAAGAGAAGACCACCTTCACTTGTCCATATGGCACTTTTGCTTTCAGAAGAATGCCCTTTGGACTATGCAATGCACCAGCCACTTTTCAACGGTGCATGATGTCCATTTTTGCTGATATGATTGAGAAGACCATTGAAGTATTCATGGATAATTTTTCTGTCTTTGGTCCATCTTTTGACTCATGCTTGGAGAATTTAGATGCAGTGCTTAAAAGATGTGAAGAGGTAAACTTAATTCTCAATTGGGAGAAATGTCACTTCATGGTGCAAGAAGGCATTGTACTTGGCCATAGAGTATCCAAGAACGGGTTGGAAGTAGATCAGGCTAAAATTGCTATTATTGAGCAATTACCACCGCCTAATAATGTAAAGGGTATCCGAAGCTTTCTTGGACATGTCGGGTTCTACCGGAGGTTTATCAAGGATTTCTCGAAAATTGCCAAACCCCTTTCTAAGCTTTTGGAGAAAGATGTGGAATTCAAGTTTGATGATGAGTGTCTACAAGCTTTTGAAGAATTAAAGAAGCGTCTCATTTCAGCTCCTATCTTAGTAGCTCCGGATTGGGTTTTACCTTTTATTATCATGGCTGATGCGAGTGATTACGCCGTTGGTGCTGTTCTTGGGCAAAAGGCAGAGAAACTCTTTCACCCTATATATTATGCGAGTAAAACTCTTGATGGTGCCCAACTCAATTATACCACCACTGAAAAAGAGTTACTTGCCATAGTTTATGCATGTGAGAAGTTTAGACCTTATATTGTGGGTACTAAGGTTACTGTTTACACTGATCATTCAGCTCTAAAGTACCTACTCACCAAGAAGGATTCTAAGGCTAGACTCATTCGCTGGGTGCTCCTACTTCAAGAGTTTGACCTGAACATAATTGACAGAAAAGGTACAAAGAATCAAGTAGCCGACCACCTATCAAGGCTGAGCACCGAGACTCAACTTGATGATTCTGACATGATCCAAGCATCATTTTTGGATGAACAACTGTTCTTTGTTGATCATTCATCCACACCATGGTTTGCCGATTTTGTAAATTATTTGGTTTGTGGAGTGTTACCTCCGGAGTTCAACTCTTATCAAAAGCGTAAGTTTCTGCATGAAGTGAAGAAGTACTTTTGGGATGAACCTTACTTATTCAAGCGGTGCCCCGACCAACTCATTTGAAGGTGTGTTCCAGAAAATGAACAAGAGTGCATTCTGCATTGTTGTCATTCGTCTGAGTATGGTGGTCATTTTGGAGGAGAGAAAATTGCTACGAAAGTCATTCAGAGTGGGTTTTATTGGCCTTCTCTATTTAAAGATGCTTATGCTTTTGTCCTCCAATGTGATCGGTGCCAGAGAGTGGGGAACATATCTAGGAGGAATGAGATGCCACTGAATAGCATGTTAGAAGTTGAACTCTTTGATGTTTGGGGGATTGATTTCATGGGTCTGTTTCCTAAGTCTTTTAACAATGAATACATTTTAGTTGGAGTGGACTATGTATCGAAATGGGTAGAAGCTATGGCATGTGTGACTAATGATGCCAAGACGGTATTGAAATTCCTCAAGAAATACATCTTCACAAGGTTTGGCACACCAAGAGCAATTATCAGTGATGGCGGATCACACTTCTGCAATCATCAATTTCAAGCTTTGATGAAGAAATATGGTGTTAGACACAAAGTAGCATTACCCTACCATCCCCAAACAAATGGCCAAGCTGAGATTTCCAACAGGGAAATCAAGAACATTCTTGAGAAGATGGTGAACACTACTAGGAAAGACTGGTCGTCCAAGTTAGATGATGCTTTGTGGGCTTATCGAACAGATTATAAAACGCCTATTGGTATGTCTCCATATCGATTAGTATTTGGAAAAGCATGTCATTTGCCTGTGGAATTGGAACATGGGGCCTATTGGGCTATCAAGAAGCTAAATTTTGATCCGCAAGCTGTGGGAGAAAAGAGGCTACTTCAACTCAATGAGTTGGATGAAATCCGCTTAAATGCTTATGAGAGTGCAAGGATTTACAAAGAGAAGACAAAGAGGGACCATGACAGCAAAATCATTCCTAAGAGCTTTGAACCTGGTCAAACTGTTCTTCTTTATAACTCCAAATTGAGGCTCTTTCCCGGAAAGCTTAAGTCTCGATGGTCTGGGCCATTCAAGGTGATTCAGGCATCAAAATATGGTGATGTGGAGCTGGAGAATGATAAGGGAGAGAGATTCAAGGCTAATGGTCAACGGTTGAAGCACTACTAGGGAGGAGATGTGGATAGGTTAGTATCCACCATCTACTTATCAAATGAAGAGTGACCAAAGGGAAAAGTCAGGCTAAAGACTATAAACTAAGCGCTTCTTGGGAGGCAACCCAAGTTCTAAACTTGAT
Organism: Inga laurina; assembly: GCA_963855925.1. Taxonomy (NCBI): domain Eukaryota; kingdom Viridiplantae; phylum Streptophyta; class Magnoliopsida; order Fabales; family Fabaceae; genus Inga; species Inga laurina. The sequence goes on from OY979701.1 coordinate 28,901,154, forward strand.
CTCTTTAGTTTCTTTGATTTTAGTATAATTTGGTAGGTTTACGTTTGGTCTTTTAACTTTTATAGGAAGAAAGGGAATCCAAGCTTAAAGCAGTCGAGAGCACGAGGATTGAAAGGCAAGGGGTGGCATTTGGTTTGGATAGGCATATTCCAGGGAAGTTCTTCAATTCTTATGCTTGCTTGTGTATTTTGATGCTTGTGATGTGATATGAGGGTTGTAAGGGATGTTAGAGATGCATTATGCATTGTAATTTGCTTCATTCTGTCAAATTGCTGATTACACCTTAAAAATTCTGCATTAGGGAGGCATCTTGATCATAGGAAATGTGTGGACAAGGGGTGTTGATTGTGTGAGAGTCACTATGAAAGTGTGGCCTAGATGATTCCAGTTCTGGTATGCTTATTTGAGTGTTCAATGATTCTGTATACTGTGTTGTCACTGATGATTCCAGTTCTGGTATGAAAGTGTTGTCACTGATAAGGTTGGAAATTGCACTCTGGCCGCGGCCAAGAAGGTCTTGGGCCACAGCCCAGAAGAGCACAGAAGGCCCTGGGCCGCGGCCAGTAATTGGTTGGCCGCAGCCAACAAAATCCAGAAAGTTTAGGGCCGCGACCAACGGATGCCCAGATAGTTTTGGGCCGCGGCCAGGACAATGTGGGCCGCGGCCCACCAATACCCAGGAATGAATATCAGTGCCTAGACAGTTTTGGGCTGCAACCATCGAATCCGTTGGCCGCGGCCAGCAATTGCACAGAAGGGTATGGACTGCGGCTACTGCCTGGTTGGCCGCGGCCCAAACCCGATAACTCTGTTTTAAAACCTAACCACCCTCGTTTCTCATTCTTCATCTCTCTTTTCACAGTAGCAGCCGTTTCCTCTGTCTCTCACTCTCTCAGCGCCGAAACCTAATCCATAAGTAAGGTGTTTATAGAGTAATCGATTAAACACTTCTATTTGGTGTTTATAGAGTAAGGTGTTACATTTTCCACATACAATATATAGAATCCATTAAAAAAATGAAAGTTGCACTAGTTACATAGTACTTTCTCAACCCTTAACACAAAACGTATTTACCTAATTTGATTAAACTAAGGAAGTTAGTTTAGATTTATTTTTTCTGAAACTGTTAATCATCTTCCTTAATTCTCTCTATTCATCTTCTACTTGATTATGATTGAATGAGCATCAATACGGGTATGGATAAATATGGTAAATATGTCTTACATTTATGATCAATATTAACTCCATAATTAGGTCAGATGGGAGAGAGTATTTAAATGTGATAATGGTGCTTCTCTATTTGTTGCATAAACTTCGTTTTATTTTCATCTTTAACCAATATTAATTAGATGTGTCATACCAATGAACGTTGAGCTTTTCTAATTTGCCTATTTTAATTATAGATATAATTATTAGATGTCTCATTCCTATTTATTCTATATGCTGATTGGCTCACTGATTAGTATTTTTTCACCGCCATGAGATTCATTAGATATGATGCTCCATTTCCATTAAAATATATTCTGCTTTTTGGAATGGAAAAACAGAGCTAAACAATGAAATAATCGTATCATCTGATACGTTTTTTACGAGGTAATCTCTAAAAGTTAACAAATTGAGTTGTTATATTACATAAGGGAATAATGATTAAAATGAACAATATAATATAACAAAAATTTACATTTAATATATTCAAATTTATTATATTTGTTTGGTGTCCAAATACAAACAAGGTATCGTATATGACGAAACATACAACTTCAATGAAAAATAAGACATTGCAAGTTTTGCTAAGGTTTTTAGTTATAATCCTCCCAATCAAAAGTATTAAACAAAGTTTAGTTGAGATAAAGTGTGCTCATTATGATCAGATAAAATTGACAATAAAAATTTGAAATTATTTAAAAATTAACCACTAAGAAGATTTTCATATCGACAATAAAATCCAAACCTCACATTCTTATGATAATATTACAAATATGAAATATTCATAAGGATATATTAATACACAGACATATGTATGTATTAGCTGTGCCGTGTGAAATGGAGGATGACTTTGATGTCTCCTCATGAGTCAAGCACTACATTTTTCTAAGAATTAAGGAGCCTTTAAGTGTTTGTCAATTTGATTGTGACTTTTTGATAACGTTTTTGTGGGGATATAGAATCTTAAGCCAACCAGACTTGACCAAAAATGAATTAATGTAATGATAAATTTAAAAAAAAAAAAAAAAAAGTAAAGACCGCACAATTTTTTTGCTTTTTTACACATCAACTTTTTCTAGAGGGTAACTTTAAGCATTATATATATATATATATATATATATTTTTTTTTTCATTATTAATTGTTCATTTTGTTATTTTATTTTATAGGTCAGACTATGTTCTCATCATAAGTTAAAATGTATGTATTTTTTCACTTTTTTATATTTGAGTAAATTAAAGACGATTTTATCTCTATTTGTTTATAATAATATTGTATATATGGTAAAAAGATCTATACTATCAATTTTATTTTATATTGATATTCTCAAATTCTCCCATATATAGCACCTACTAGTGGAGCACATCTAACAATTCAAATCCATTTTAAAGTTGTAATGTTGATGCCATAGTAGTAGTGTCAAAATCCGATTATGGTTTAAGGAGCACATCTAACCACCTACTAGTGAAGCACCATTTCTATTTGTTTCAGAGGGATGGGAAGGAGTATTACCAAAATAAAATATACAAATGTGTATGTGTGTATATATATATATATGTGCTGTGTCGTGTGAAATGGATTGAGACTTTGAGATCTACTCCCAGGACTAGGCTACAAATATTTAGGTGGTTTATAATATATCAAATCATTTAAAGTCTGTGGACTTTTTATATAATATATATGGTCCACTAGACTGACCCTACATGAAATAATGCAATGAAAAATTAAATTTTGGTCCAAGTAAAATTATGCTTCGTTCATATAGGGGCCAAACTTCGTCTCATCGATTACTAACGTGCTTTATGGGTTCACTCTGTGGCCTATTATACAACACTGTAGTGATATATTTTGAAATTATGGTCGTTCATGTGATAATGATGCTTCTTTCTTTATTGCATCAACTTTTTTTTTTTATATATTCTGTAATACCCTGAAATTTGGAATTGGAGGTTTGGGAATAAGCCTAAATTAATTAGACTCTAAGCCCCAATTTAGCAGGAGCCCAGATTTATCCCCTAATGATTTCTATATCTTTAGGGTATTAAGAAAGTAAAATGGTGAATTTTGGAGAAAGTGATTATGCTTACGGTAAAATCACCTATGAGGTAGTGAGCTTGTCATATGATTTTTAATAATCAAATGATGAGTAAAAATTATGAAATTTTACAGGATGAAAGTAGACATCCAAAGCTTTAATTTGATAAGTCATATGAATCAATTAGAGCTATACACAAAAAGATATGAATTTTTGAAGTCAGCACATAAAAACTGTGAAATTTCTGGAACAATATGTAAAGATTGAAATTTTGGGAATTTTGTGATTCCAGAAAGCAAAAGTCTATATTTTTCCTTGCAACTAGACTCAATAAGGGTTCTATAGGCTTTGGAATCACTCCAATTTGATGTTTCTAGAATTAGTTATGATTTTTCAAAGTTTGGGCAGAAATCTGCCAAAACTTTGTAAAAATCCGAAAATTTTGAAAAATTATTAAATAATGAAATATGACATCATCCTAATATTAAAGCACCTTTTCTTCATCTTCCTTCCTCCAAACCGATGCATTATTCAGTGGAATAGAGAGAGAACGTTTGAGAGCTTGTAGAGAGAGAAAGGAGAAGAAAAATCACAAGGTAAGTCGATTTCTCCGATGATTTAGCTCCTAACGCGTATAACTCTGATCCTAAGCTACTCCTTTATGTTCTTTGAGGCTTGGAACCTCAGTTTTCATGGTTAAGGAGGTTAGGGTTTCATCAAAGAAGAGGAAAAGTCAAAGGGAGCTTGAGGTAACTTCCAAACCTTTGTGTATTGACTATTCTAGCTGCTGTGGGCATTTTAATTGGTGAAATTGCCATTGGTTTTAATTTTTGGAAATGGGTATGTAGGGCTGTTATGCTGCCCAAATTGATACTAAATGGTAGTTGTAACCTAATGGAATAGTCAATAAAGTGGTTAGGAGTAGGAAGGAACGTATTTACGGAGCCGAAACTGAAAAACCCCGATTTTCCCTGGAAAACCCATATATTTCGGTCAGGGCTCTAAATGGGTCTTAGAGTTGGATTTTCAATGATTTGATGGTTCCATTGAGTTCAGGAGCGAAAATTAGGTGGGGTTACAGTTGGGCACTTTTTCGGAAAAGGTCGAGAAAGCATAATTACGAAAATGCCCCTAAAACACTGAAATAAGGGCTGCCAAGGGCAATTTCGTCTTTTGGCAGTGAATTTGGTAATTCCGAGTCAGGAAAAGGATTTCTTGGGCGAAAATATGTTAGGATAGCCCAGGTTAGAATTTTGAGAAAAGTACAGCCGGACCGGGTACGATAGGGCCGAGTCCCCGGGGTATTTTAGTAATTTTTTAAGATAGACTCATATAACCCCCAGAAACACTATAGAAGTGTCTAAATAGTATATTTGACATTGTAGGATCAAATATGGAGCCCTGAGCTGTTGGCACGCAAATCGAGGAGAAAGATTGGAGGTAGGGGACTTACCTTACTTGCATGTATTTGATATCTTTGCTTGTGTAATGATGTATGTGGTTGCTTTACTTGATTGTGTAGAGCATATTTGAATAAATGAAGCTCTGTTTCTGTTTTCGCTGTGGCCATAGTCTTGTTGTATAAAACATTGAGCATGCAGAAATGTCATTATGGGGCATACATCTAGATAAAGCTAACATGTCATACACATAGCATCTATCATACATGCATTATGGTATTTGTTTCCTACTGAGATTCTCTCGAATCTCACCCTCTCCTACCAACAATTTAGACAGGAGAAGACAAAAGATATGTTGAGAGCAAAGAAGAGAACTGCACGAGGGGATTACAGTAATGGAATGAAGACGGGAATTAGTCTCCATTTCAATGGGATGAGTTTAGACACCCTAGTAGCCTTGAGCAGCTACCTTAATCGTAAGTATCATGTACAAACCCCTATGGGGAATTTATGTAATCATGCACATATTATTAGTATAGTTATGTTATTCCTGTATTGCCTACCGAACCGCATATCGTTTTCCGCAAATACTCTAAAAAAGGTTGAAATTGAGATAAGGGCGTGACATATTCAGCTTTAACCAAAATTAATTAGATGTGTCATAATAATAAACGTTAAAGTCTTTTAAATTTGCCTATTTTAATTAGATGTGTCAATTTTTATTTAAAGTAACAGAAGTCCATATTCTTGAAAAATGACATCTCACTTTTTTAAAGAGAAAACTCACCCCACTCATTTCCCAAGTCAAGTCTGCCATTCTTAAGATATAAATTGGTAATTCCCTTTTTTGTGTACTTTGTAAATTTGATCTTCCATTCTTAAGGCTTTTAGTTATCATCAAGAAAAATGCTTACAAATTTAATCCTATGTGTACATCATCCTTCCTAATAGTTGTATTAAACAAAGGTTTAACTAGTTGAGATTATGTAGGCTTTTTATGACCAGAATATATCTCACAACTCAAAGAATATTCACAAAACTATTTAAAAATTAACCATTAAAATGATTTTCATATGGACAATAAAATCCAAACCTCACATTCCTATAATAATATTACAAAAATAAAATATGTATAAGGATATATACATACACACAAATATGTATGTATTAGCTGTGCCATGTGAAATGGAGTATGACTTTGAGGTCCACTCACAAGTCAAGCACAGTATGTTCCAATGAATTAAGGAGATATTCTTATTAAGTGTTTGTCAATTTGATTGTGACTTTTTTAATAACGTTCTTGTGGGGGATATAGAGTCTTTGGCCAACCAGATTTGACCAAAAATAAAATAATGTAATGATAAACAAAACAAAAAAATGTAAAGACCGCACAAATTTCTTGCTCTTTCAACGTATCAACTGTTTTTAGAGGGTAACTTTAATCGTTATATATTTTTTTCATTATTAATTGTTCATTTTGTTATTTTATTTTATAGGTCAGACCATATTTTTATCACGGGTTAAAATGTATAATGAGTCATATATGATTGGATGACTTAAAATAATAGATATAAGAAACTTGTATTGTCCATTTTCATATTGAATAAACCTTAAAATGAACATGTCCCAAACTTTTCATTTTGATTTGGACAATCTCCATTATATTTTAATTTCATTATTTGTTAGTAATTATTATTTTTTTAAAAAGCTAAGTTTGTAGAGTCAACAAAAAGATTTTTTCTAGGAGTCTCCCAAGAAACATGTGTTTTGATATGAATGATGAAAAGGAAGGGCCAATTGGATTTCAATTGGTCTCTGAGATTTAATCATATCAAAATTTCTCAACAAAACACAACCAATTGATTTAATCTATGGTAATTAGCCCACCCGAATTAAAAGGGTTACATCTTTTATTGCGTTTTATCATTTACTAATATATGTGTCATTTCTTAAAAAATGTGCAAGTCTTATTACACATGTTTCTATAGAATATTAATTTATCTCATGTGTAATAACTTGTGACAAGTAACAATTTGTTATTGACATCATTTTCTTTCCCACCCCTTTAATATTTGAAGGAGGCATCCCAAATGAAATCGGTGATCTTTCACAACTGAAGATGTTGTATCTAGCAGTAAATCAACTCATTGGTTCTATACCATCTTCATTATTTAACAATTCAGTGCTACAAAAGATTGATCTTGGAATGAATCAATTATCTGGTAGTCTCCCCAAAAATGTGTGTTTTGGGCTCCCAAAACTTGAATCATTTTTTGTGGAAGTAATTGATTTTTCTGGTGAAATGCCCTTCATTTGGCATCAATGCAAAGAATTAGTAAAGTTACAATTGGGTGATAACAAATTCAACAGAGGAAACATACCAAGTGAAATTGGAAATTTGACCAACCTCCAACACCTGCTTCTTGGGAACAACAACTTGCAAGGTAAGAGTTATAATTATATGGATGTCATAAATTCTATTCTAGTATTTCGTAAGGCATTAGTGAATAATGATTTTGCTATATTAATTTTTAAAGACATAGAATGCGGTGCTTTCTTTTAATCCCAAAGCGAATATGAATAAAAGGGAGCCCCAAAGGAAAATAACCTGATAAAAGGGTGTCATATAACACTACTTAGAGTTAGATTGGATTAAAAGGATGGAGTATGACTTTTACCATTGATATATCTATCTTAGTGATAATTTGTATTTAGCTATTTATATTTAGAGATATGATATTCTTAAATCTGAATAATCTTCTTATTCGCATATTAATTTTAGCTTTCCAAAGTTTAGAAAAAAATTTCAAATATTGAAAACAAATATAAAATACCAAACACTCGAATTAATCTTTATTTGAAATTTTTTAATGTAATCACGAGAGGTGTCATTTTTCAATTTGGAATGATTTTCAATGCCTTTGACTTTAGTTTGGGATTGGTGAAATATAAAATGATGTGTTTGTTTGTAAACAAAATGAGATTTTGTTTTTCGCCATTTCATTCATTCATGTTCATTCATAATGAGATGTCATAAAGTTCATTTTTCATTTGGATTTTTTTTTTCCAAAAAGAGTAATCCATACAAACGTGTTTGGAATATTTAATTTTAATTTGGTTATTTATTGTTAATTTATATTTTTAAAAAGTTTATAGTTAACAAAAATAATTTTTCTGATAGTTTTGAAAAAAATTATGAATAGCAAAAGTCAATGGATTTCAATGTGTCTGTTAGTTTTTTTTCCAGTTAATCACAATTAATTGAACTCATAATCTTCTTATTTCTTGAATGAGAAGAATACACCTTATATGAAATATAGGAATTTCTTAGAATTAATTAATCAACCAAATCTGGAAAGATAACAAGAATAAATCTATATTAATCCAAATTATAGAATAATAAACTGAACTAAAGCATAAAATAGCATAATGGGCCTGGTACAAGAACCCAGTTTGTTCTTAAACGCTATTAATCCATCCAAATTTCTGAACCAATAACATATCCAAGTTGTTTATTCTATGGTTATTAGACCAACCGAATTAAATGGGCTATTCCTTTTTGAAAACAAGTGCAGCTGTGTTTTATCATTTATAATATATTTTTGTTATTATTTCTACAAAATGTGCAAGTTGTGCCATATGTGTTTTCAAAAATACAATTTTGTTTTATTAAAAACAAATACAAATTTGTCTCATGTACATAAAAATTTATTATACATAAAAATTGTTAATGACATCACTCTCTTTTGTTAGCAAAAAAAAAAAAAAAAAGACATCACTCTCTTTTTCCCACCTATTTGAAGGAGACATTTCAAATGAGATGCCAATCATTCACAACTAAAAACATTGTATCTTGAAAATAACCACCTTTCTATACTATTATCATTATTTAACAGTTCAGTCTACAATAAATTGATCTTGGAATAAATCACCTATCTAGTACTCTCCCAACAAATATGTGTTTTAGGTAACTTTGTAACTTTCTAGTGTGGCAATTTTTGTGTACTTATATATAAGTTTGCTAGTTTCTTTATAGCCTCTTATTTTGTCCTTTTTCCCTTTTTTTATCTTAAAATCTACAATACAACTCCTATACAATTATGCTCAATATATCCAACCCTTAATATTATAGTATACTTTAGCAAACTTTTCATGTATTATTTATGTTTACTTGATATTTCTTGCTAACTGAAACTGCTTTAAACTTTTACATCAGGAAAAGTTATGCTCTACACCTCCATACAAGGATTTTCTATTATTATCAAAACTAGAACTTTAGTTTTTTGGCCAATGATGGATTCATTAAAAAGGAAGCAAGTATATTAAAATAATTTTCAAATACACATCAAGTGATTTTTAATAATTTACTTAAAAGATGACTATGAATGTGATTGTAGGAGTAGTTATCAATTACATGTGTTTCTAAAGAATATAAATTTATCTCATGTGTATTTGTATATGAATAATGATTTTGCTATATTACTTTTAAATACATGGAATGCAATGCTTTCCTAAAGTAAATACGAATAAAATGGTAATATTTTCTGAATCATTAAGGAAACAGAGAGCCCAAAGGAAAATAACCTGATCAAAGGGCCCCATACAACACTACTTAGAGTCAGATTGGATTAAAAGGGTAGAGTATGACTCTTATCATTGATATCTCTATCTGAGTGATCATTTGTATTCAGCTATTTATATTTAGGGATATGATAATTGATATTCTTAAATCTGAATAATCTTTTTATTTGCATATTTATTTTAGCTAGCCAAACTTTAGAAAAAAAAACTTCAAATATTGAAAACAAATATAAAATACCAAACACTATAATTAATCTTTATTTGAAAATTTTTTATGTAATCATGAGAGATGTCATTTTTCAATTTGGAATGAGTTTGTATGCCTTTGTTTTTCGCCATTTCATTCATTCATAATGTTCGTTCATGAGCTCATGGGACCACATTATATTTAAAACTTGGAAACAAAATTTTGTATATACTGTGCACCATATCATTTATACTTTGTTCAATAAAAAGCACCACATGATATATAATTACTGTCTTGTTGACTGTATATGAATGCATGTATTTGCAACTTATATCGCTCTCTTATTATCTTCAACTCTATATTTCTCCTCTTCCTTTTCCAAATTAATTTTATTTTTTTAATATTTTTAATCATTTCTTTCTTATTTCACAAATTTATAAAATCCTATTAAATAATTATTCAACAATTACAACATAAAACACTTATCTCATTAGCTATATAATTATTAAAAGTTAGGCAATTCGATGGTTAGAATATATTTGATTTCTGCCTTTTTAATATTTATGCATGGATTGTTAAGCATAAAACAAATATTCAAGTTTTTTGAATTAGTACGTAAAACACGTGTAATTTTTTTATATAGTATATATATGTAAATTATATGAAAATGATATTACCTATTTTATTTTTCTTTTATCCCCATTTGGATGTGAAGAAAAGATGGGAGGAATGAAATGGGAGGAGAGAAAATGGAAAGAAGAGAAAACATAAGAGAAAATGTTATCACCTCTATTGTTTGGATCCACCCCATTTTCTCCCCCACTTTCTTTCCTTCCACATTTTCTCTTCTATCCAAACAAGGAAAAATTATTTTCCCTTTCATTTTCCTCCCCAATTTTCTTTCCTCACTCATTTTCTCCCAGTCCAAACATAGCATTAAAGTCTGTATAGTTACAAAAAATTACCACCTGCATTAAAGCCTGTGCAGTTACAAAAAGTTACCACATCCAGTTCTTAATATAAGATCCAATGAATTAATTTACGGAGATTAAGAAAGCTAGATAAATTATTTTAAAATATTTATATTTATTGATTTTCCCCAAACTAATTTGCATGATTTATAGACTGATATATAATATAATGATATAAATAAATATTTAGATAGATCAAGTAACATATAATAATTAAATAATTTATTTAGTTTCTTTAATCTCCACAAATAAGTCAATTGGATTTTATATTAAGAATTGAAGCTAATTTTACCTATCAATTTTATATTATAATTGTACATTAAATATATTAAGAAAATGTTATGAGCCATTTTATTTTTCTTTTAAAGTCCATTCAGCTTTTTTACAAGTATTTTTTTTAGTTGATGTTAATCTTCTTCTTGTTTTTTTTTTCTTTTGCCAACTTTAGTTGATGTTAATCAATTGTATTTCGATGCCGAACGAACTCTTTACAAGCATGATACTGTTATTTTTTATCGTCATTCTTTTCTTTTCTTTTAATATTTTTCTATAGTAAAAAAAAATTAAAATCAGATTTTATTTTTTTTCCTTTCATTAATATTGCACATATTAGCAATGGGGTTAAGGGTCTGTTTGTTTCAAAGGGAGGGGATGAAAGGGGAGGGCTCATTTTTCATCCCCTCCAAAACCCCCTAATTTGGAGGGAATAAAAACGAGGGGATGAGGGGATGAGAAAGATTTGGAGCCCCTTCTTTGGGGCCCCTCGCCTCCAATTTTTCATACTCCCTTCTGTCATAATTATAAGACACAGTTGACTTTTTTGGAGAAATTAAGGAAGCTAACTAAATTACTTTAGAGTATTTATATTATTATTTTTTTCTTCAAACTAATTAGTTTGACTAATAAATTAATATATAATCTAAGGATATATAACATATGATATGATTAAGTAACTTATTTAGCTTCCTTAATTTCTCCAAAAAAAGTCAACTTTATCTTATAATTAGAACTGGAGGTAATACCAAATATGGGGAGAAACTCATTTTTCATCCCCTCCTCTCCAACCAAACAAGCCCTAAATGTAGCTAGCAATTTACAATCACAAAAATAACAAAAATTCACGAATCGACGCGATTCTATGATTTTCTATAATCTTTTTATATAATTATCTCAGCCACATTAAAACTAAAATGAGATTTTGTTTTGTTTTTTCATTTCTTTTTTTTTTTTTTTCCATTTCATTCATTCATATATTGTTCATTCATAAATGGTACTTATATACAGATTGTGATTATAATCTCAAAATAAAAGAAAGATAGGATTATCACTTGAGATTTAAAACATGAAAAATAAATTTTTTCTTTGCCCCTATATCTTGACGACAACAATTTGCAAGGTAAGGCTTTTAATTATATGATTGAATTCATTATACGTTATGTGTTTTTGTTTCAATCGATCCAATGAAAAATAATCTTAAAAACAGATTTTGCTTTTCATTTCTTTCATCATTTTAAAGAACTGTAAGAAGCTTGTCAAATTGCATTCATAGTAAAAAAAATCTTCAACAGAGAAAAAAGATAATTTTGGGTGATAAAAAATAACATGGAGCCCTATAAAAAATCGGTCTGCAAGAATTTCATGACCTACCAATATTTGATGTGGCATAGTAATTTCCTAATGTGTGCACGATGCGAGTGTTTGTTTGTTCATATAATGTGATTTATCTATTTTTTTTAATGTGAAAGATGAATGCCAAAGCCTTTTAACTATTAGCCTACTTTGATATATCTTGTTCACTTTGTAAATCGAAATAGGTGAAATTCCATCATCTCTCTTCACCATTTCAATTGGTAACAAGACATTGTTGGAAGAATTAGATTTATCATGGAATTTTTTTACTGATACGTTCAATCAACACATCTCTTAACTAAAAGTATTTAAATTCCTTAAATAAAAACTAAAATTTTAACCTTTTAAGTCTATGAAGAATTCATAGCCAGATTTCAAAGTTAGAGCTTTGTGAATAATAAATAGCTTTAATGCAAAATATAAATAACTTGGTTGTTCATTTTATGTTGGTGAAATTAATTCCATAATCTCTCTTTAGCATATCTTTTTTAAAAGAGTTTTAATGTCCAATTGTTAATTGATATTATATTGGAAGAGTCCCTTTTAAATTAATTTCCAACAAAAGTTAAATAATAGTCTATTAATTTTAAGCCTATAATTAACGAAATTCCATGTATTACTTATACAGTTGTGTGTGAATTAAGAAAATTCCTAGACTTAGTATACCAACAAACAAATATTCTGTATTTTTTTTTATAGGTCAAATTCCTTCATTCCTTTGGAAGATGCCCTCTTTGAGACATGTTAATGTTGGCATGAATCATTTAAAGGATAATTTGCCAAAAGAAATGTGCCATCAACTCCCTTTACTTGAAATCTTTACTGTTACTGGTAATCAATTAGAGGGAAGCATTCCAAAATCAATAAGCAATTGCACATCTTTGAAACAATTATATTTGGATGGTAACTCATTTACAGGTATGTACTTTACTTGTGTGTTTTCTTTTCTTTTTAAATATTTTTCTCCAAAATTAAATTATCATTTTTTGTTCATTTCATTTATGTGAAACAACAAATAAAGTGAAGATCAAGAACCAATGAAACCTTATGATATATTTATAATATAGATAAGTGAAATTCTTATATACTATTCGATGACATCAAAACCTTAAACCATACAGAATGGCCACCATGTGTTATACCAATACCTTTTTTTTTTAAAGATATTATCTATCTCTTAATAACTTTAATTTTATGTTTTTTTATCCCCCTAATATTAAAATAATTATAATAATATTAAAATACAGATAAGTTTGGAGTTAATTTTTTTTATTTATTATATGTATAATTTGTAACAATTTTATGTTGGTTAATTGAAATTTAAATTATACTTAATATTTTTTTAAAAAAATTAAAACGTGGGAATTAATAGTTAACAAATGTACAATAAACAAAAAAAAATATTTAGATCTATGTGAAAAATCAAGGGAAAATGAAATACCCAAAATTAAATCCAGACCTACACTTTTAACAATTTTTTGATGAGGACTTTTTTGAATATTGTTAAAAGACCATAATGCCCCTCTATAATTAAAAAGGAAAATTAAAGGTAGATGCAAGCCTTATTTTAGTTTTAATTTTTTCAGTTAAATTTAATTTATATTTTCCTTTGTTTGTTATTTGATTGTGATTGATTCTAAAAATTAATTAGAAGACAAGTAAAGATGAAAAAAAAAAATCTAACTTATTATTGTAAATAAACAAAAACAAACAACAAATATGTTTATGCGAAGGGTGTTTTTAGGAGATTCACTAACACTATGCATTGAGAGTGTCACATTTCATTGTAGAATCACTTATCAAAATTGTTTAGCCATTTAAGAATCAACATGTGACTCAATTAGTTTCCTTATAAGGACGAACTTTTAAAACTTTTCTAAAAGTTTGGGTATGGGATATTATAAATTTTTCTGAAACTTCAAAAATTCATAAATAAATCATTTCATATCCAAAAATAGTGGCAACCAACGCAGAATAACATGAAAGGAAAAAAGTTACTACCTCTTGTGCTTTCTTCCATTTTACCTTCTCCTTATTTCTTTCCTTGTTGATTCCTTAGAGGGTTTGGGCAAATATCAAGACCTAACATTTATGTGTATAAGGGTAGGTTAACACTTGTATTATTCACAACTTGTACTAACTCTTCTTAAATCATAGCTTTGCCCTTTTTATAAAAGAGGTTGGTCATCTTGGACAAAAGTATATGTGTGTCTACATATACGTGTGTGTGCGCGCGCGCGCATTTATATATATTAATGACAAAAGCAATCTTTAATTTCTCAAAGACCCCAAACTTTAATTTTTTAACTTGGCTCTTTTACTTTACTCTTCTCTCTTAACTTTAACTTAATCACACGCCATTATCCTTCACAGTTTATTGGAGCCATATTAAAAAGAACGCAAATAAACTCTTTCCTTTGATAATACATCTTTCAAAAGAGGGCAAGGGAGAACATTATATAAAACGTAGCCCTCTTGTTGCCAATTTTCTCAAAATGACCACTATAGATTTTATACATGCAATCTCTTAAGTTCAAATTGTAACACCCCAAATTTTATATTCACCAAATATATTGTAATTATTTGGGAAATTCAATAAAATGGTGAATATTCATGAATTTGGAATTTATGAATTTATAAATATTCAATTTCATGGGAAATTAGGCAAAAATAATTATGGAATTAATTTTGGTAATTTAAAAAGCCCAATATTAAGGTCTAAAAATGAAGGAATATTAGAGAAAATATTTGGTCCAAAAATAGATGGAAATTGGCCAAAGAAAAATAAGAAAAGAAATTGGATTAGAAAGGTAATGGCAAAATCGTAATTTTGCCAAAATAGCACAAAATAAATTATTTTCCAATTAATTGAAGTTAATTTCAATTAATTAAGGAAAATAAAGATGAAAAATATATTTAGAATATTTTAGTCAATTTAATATGAATTTATGGAAAATTTGAGCAAAAAGTGCAATTTTGACCAAAATTGAGACTTTACGTGTATACATAACCTGGACAAGTTGTGAAGCCAATTGAGACCATAGGGAGGGACCCCTAGGTGTCTCCTACATGTTGCATAAATAAGTAAATATTGATCGGGCTTAATGAGCATGGTTATATGTAAATAAGGATTTATGTACATAAGTTCATTTTTGAAATTTTGGAAAATAAAACAAATAAATAAAATATTGTAAAACATATGATAAATAAATATATCATCATCCTCTTCAGCCATTTTCGTGCTCAACAGACCTGAACCATAGAGAGAGAAGGTTGAGAGAATTTAGAGAGAGAAAAAGAAGAAAAATCACAAGGTAAGCCGATTTCTCCGACGATTTCGCTCCTAACGTGTATAACTCGGACTCTAAGCTACTCCTATTTGTTCTTTAGGGTTTGGAGGCTCAAAAATATGTTCTCTAAAGGTTAGGGTTTCAGCCATTTTTGGGAAAAGCTTGTTGGAGCTTGAGGTAACTTCCAAACCTTCGTATATTAACTATTCTGGCTGCTGTGGGCAATTTAATCGGTGAAATTTCGTCGGATTGCCATTGGTTTTAAATTTTGGAAAAGTGTATATCCAAGGGTTATGCTGCCCAATTTTAGTTCAAATGGTTGTTATAACTCAATTAGATTGTTAATAAAGTGGTTAGGAGTAGAAAGGAACGTGTTTACGGAGCCGAAATCATAAAACCCCGATTTTTCCCAGAGAACACAATTATTTCGGCCAGGGATGTTTGAGGGCCTTAGAGTTGGATTTTCAATGATTTGATGATTCCATTAGATTCATTGGACAAAAATAGGTGGGGTTACAGTTGGGCACTTTTTCAGAAAAGGCTGAGAAAGCATAATTACGGAAACGCCCCTAAAACCCTAATAATAGGGCTGCCAAGGGCAATTTCGTAATTTGACATTGAATTTGGTAATATTGAGTCCGGAAATGGATTCCTTGGACGAAAATATGTCAGGATAGCCCTATTCAAAATTTTGGGAAAACGTGTCATCGGGCTGGGTACGGCGGGGCCCGGCCGGGGTCCCGGGGGCATTTTGGTAAATTTTCACCATAGGCTAATATAACCACAAGAAACACTATGGAAGTGTCTAAAATGATACTTGGATAGGTTATGACCTATTTCTTGTATATTTGACGTTTTAGGAGCGAGTTGGACGCTATAGTTGACACATTTTACGAGGCGGACCCTTTGAGACAGGAAAGAGGTTAAGGTAGGGACTACTATCTCTCATATACTATGTGACTATTTGTATGATGCGTGTTACTGTATTTTGTGATCTGAACACGTGCTGGAGGCACATTACCTAGCTGTGGTCTAGGACCTAGCTGAGGTACACTGGTCTTACCTAGCTGTAGTCAAAGACTCGGCTGAGGTACATGTAGGGGTTTCAATGAGTTAGTTAGCCCTTAATTTTGTGTACACACACGGATGATATGAGTTTTCATTTTACTTGATACGGTAGATTGCATATTTAATTTTCGCATTTTATATGTTGATTGTATGTTTCTACTGAGATTCCTTGGAATCTCACCCCTTTTTCTAATCCAAATGTCTCAGCGGGTGCCAGTGGCTCGAAAGCCAAGGATGCAGAGAAGGGAAACTGATGGGCACGTTTCCCAAGACGAATACAGTGATTGTATAGTCTGTATGTGAAATAGTTTTGGAACATTCTGTACATATTTGTCATTATTATCGACTTCTGCTCTGTTAATGACTGTCTGTAAACAAATACTTATTATCAGTATAACTGTACTTTTCTGTTTGCCTATGGAACTTGTTCATTATTGCCCTGCGTATATCAAAATGGAAACAGGTGTTGACATTTTTGGTATCAGAGCTAATAAGCGGTTCTGGCATTATCAGAATGGTATACTGATATAGTTTTGTTTGCCGGCGACATGACATCATGAGCAGTTCGAGGGAGCCTATGACCAGTTCGAGTGTACCATTTGAGGGGTCAGAGGTGTCCGTCAACCAGAGCCCTCCAGAGCAGCGGATACCAGACAGGCGTCTTTTCATCGGGTACTTTGGACCTGGAGGCGTTCGTATGAGGCGGATGGCACGAAAGACTGTGCCACAGCTACCTGTATTTGGACCTGAACCCAGGCCGGCTTTTCCAGGGCAGTCTCGGGTAGGAGAGACCGATGGGTATCCCGAAGAAGACTCTGAGGAGGATCCAGAGGAGGATCCAGAGTGGGATCCTGATGATGATCTAGAGGAGATGCTCAAGGATGAGTCGAGTGATCGTGAGTCTCGGACAGAGCCAGTGCAGGTGTTGTATAACCTGCAGCCGAACCTCGAGTTGTGGCACTATCTGCAGGGCCAATATATCCGAGCGGTACGGGACTATGACACTCCCCGCGATCAGTATCTTATGTTCTTAGTAGGTGTGGTAACGATGTATAGGCTTCAGGAGGATATGGGAGTCAGGTTCACGAATGAGGTCTGGGCATATACTACTATGGGCTTCTTTCTAGATACAGCGTACTGGAACAGATAGAAGAATGACATTGTAGAGAGAGGTCCGAGTGGGAACTTTTGGGAGTTCCTGAATCACGTGAACACCCTCGTATCGAAATATATGTATCTAGGTTGATGTGGGACCCATGTGGTATATTTTGGGTGACCGGAGCTGACCGGCACATATTATGAGACAAGGGCAGACAGGCGGAACCGACAGACAGAAATGATTTAGCTAGAGTCGGTATTTTAAGGAGGGTACAGATAGGAAAATGTAATGTAATAAGGAACAATATGTCATGTACAGTAGTTATAGGTTATCTGATGTTTTCTTTTTATGTAGCTACTGTAAATAGTTGTGTATGCTATGTATGACATATCTGTGTACCCTGACCGTTTATGAAATGATAAAGATGCCCTTGCTTTTGTATCAAAATTTACTCTTCTCTAATTTCATGTAGAGAGAATTATGGAGATGGTACAATCAGGAGAAGGCGGTAGAGGCCGAGGTAGAGGTCGAGGCTGAGGTCGTGGTAGACATGGTACCAATGAGGGAGAACCAAGGCCTGACCCTATCCAGCAGCAAATCCTAGATGTATTGGAACAACAACAACAAACTATGAATGAGATAAGAGTTGACTTACAGGGAGTACAGCAGAGACAGGACCACCTAGAGAACCGCATGGATGAATTTATGTGGGGAAATTATGAAGAAATACCGAAGGAACCCCAACCAGAGGATTTACCACCAGAGCCTGAGGTGGATATCCAAGCTTGGCTGAGTAGATTCAGTAAGCAACAACCACCTATGTTCAAGGGGAATTTTGATCCTCAACAAGCAGAAACCTGGTTAGCTCGTTTGGAAAAGATTTTTGATATGCTGCAATGTCCAGATGAGATGAAAGCCCGGTTAGCCATATAAAAGCTGGAAGGTGATGCCGATAGCTGGTGGAAAGGCATGGACCTCATCCTGAAGGGGAAGAATGTTCCTATCACATGGGAACTATTTCAAGAGGAATTTAACAAGAAGTATTTTCCTCCGACTGTAAAAAGAGAGAAGGAGAAAGAGTTCCTCAGCATCAAGCAGTACGACCGGGAGAGTTTTGATGACTATCTGGCCCGGTATATCTGACTGTCACGCTACTCGTCATATGCCAAGCTGAACGACAATGATGAGTGGAATTCAAATATGATGATAGAGGGGCTGAGACCTGAGTTCAAGGACAGACTGATCTCCCAACACTTTACTGATTTCAGTAAAGCGGCAGAAGAGTGCCGATACATTGAGAAGCGTATGTCGAGCCTGGCAACTCAGACTGGTAATAAAGGTGCTTCTGGGAGTGGAAGTTCATCACAGAAAAGAAAAAAACAGGGTGGACCTTCTAGGGGCGATAATAAGAGGCCGAATCAAGCTGGAGGCCGTGGGGGCCAGGGTTTCCCAAGAGGCGAAACATGTTGGCATTGCCGCAAGCCATTTCATCCTGGCAAGACGTGTAGTGGAGCCCTGTTTAGAATGGATTCTAACAAATCACTCACTTGCTATAACTGCGGTAAGCCAGGGCACTTCTCGAAAGATTGTCCACAGAAGCAACAACCGGAGGGGACTAGACCCAGGGTTCCAGGAAGGGTATATACACTGACACAGGAAGAAGCTCGAAAATCTCTGGAGCTAATTCAAGGTATGATTTCTCTCAATGGCAGTCTAGTGCATGTTATGTATGATTCTGGTGCTAGCCATTCATTTATTGCATATGACTGCGTGAGACGATTGAATTTACATATGCATAAATCCCCATACGATTTGGTTGTATCTACACCTATGGGCACACGAATTGTGACAACTGATGTTTGTTTGAATTGCGGGATAAACACTGAGGGGCATGAGTCAACTGTAAATTTGATTTGTTTGCCACTGCAAGGGTTGGAAGTAATTTTGGGGATTGACTGGCTAACAGCAAATGGTGTGTTGTTGGATTGTAAACAGAAGAGAGTCTTATATCTGAATCCACAACCACAAGCTGACACTGAAATCACTCTTAACCTTTTATCTGCGGCTAAGGTTGAGAGGTATTTGCAGAAGGGATGTCAGGGGTACATGGTATTTTGCTCTATGCAATCCGAGGCTGGTGTAGCCTTGGAAAGTATCCCTGTGGCAAATGAATTCCCTGATGTTTTTCCAGAGGATGTCGGTAGACTACCTCCGGATAGGGAAGTGGAGTTCTCAATTGATTTGAAGCCTGGAGTGGGTTTAATTTCTAAAACCCCATACCGTATGGCTCCAAGAGAAATGGCAGAGCTGAAGAAGCAGATTGAGGAACTACTTGAGAAAGGGTTCAAACGACCCAGCGTATCACCCTAGGGTGCTCCAGTACTCTTCGTCAAGAAGAAAGACGGAAGCCTGCATCTCTGTATCGATTATCGAGAGCTGAACAAGGTGACCGTCAAGAACAAGTATCCACTCCCTAGAATTGATGATTTGCTCGATCAGTTGTCTGGTTCCTGTGTATTCTCGAAGATCGATTTGCGATCGGGATACCATCAGTTGAGAGTCAAAGCAAAAGATGTATCGAAGACTGCTTTCAATACCAGATATGGGCATTACGAGTTTCTTGTGATGCCATTTGGGCTGACCAATGCACCTGCCGTGTTTATGGACTACATGAATCGAATCTTCCGTCCATATCTGGACCAATTCGTTGTAGTCTTTATTGATGATAAACTAGTGTATTCACGGAGTAAAGTTGAACACGAGCAGCATCTGAAAACGGTGTTGAACATATTACGAGATAGGCAACTTTATGCCAAGCTGAGCAAGTGTGAATTCTGGCTCTCAGAGGTAAAGTTTCTGGGCCACGTTGTCTCACAGCAAGGGGTCTCTATTGATCCTAGCAAAGTGGAAGCAGTACTGAGCTGGAAGAGGCCAGAGACTGTATTTGAAGTGCGCAATTTTCTGGGTCTAGCTGGCTACTATCGAAGATTTATTCCGAATTTCTCCAGAATTGCTTTACCATTGATTAAATTGACGCGGAAAATTCAACATTTTGTGTGGCATGAGAATTGTGAGAAGAGCTTCCTAGAGTTGAAGCAGAGGTTAACTACAGCACCAGTGCTGACGATCCCAGATCCACAATTTACGTATGTTGTTTATACAGATGCCAGTGGGCAGGGATTGGGATGCATGTTGATGCAGCATGGTCGAGTGGTGGCATATGCATCCAGACAGTTGAAACCTCATGAATTGAACTATCCCACCCACGATCTTGAGTTAGCGGCAATTGTGTTTGCTTTGAAGATCTGGAGGCACTATCTCTATGGTGAGACTGTAGAGTTGTTCTGCGACCACAAGAGCTTGAAGTATTTGTATGATCAGAAAGAGCTCAACATGAGACAACGCAGATGGATGGAGTTGCTGAAAGACTACAATTTAGAAATCAAATATCATCCCGGTAAGGCTAATGTTGTCGCTGATGCATTAAGCCGGAAATCAGTGCAGGTGGCAGCCATAATGATTTATGAGCAGAAACTGATCGAGGATTTCAGAGACCTAAATCTGTCTAGTCAAATTCTGTTAGGCAGTGGGGTCAGTCAGATATACAATGATCTGAGGGCGGCAATTGATGAAGCCCAACAACATGATGATGAAGCGTTTTATATCAGAGGTATGATTGATAGGGGCGAGACTCAGGATTACGACTTGTCTCCCAGTGGGCTTGTCAGGTACAAGAAGCGGATTTATATTCCACCGCAACTAGAACTGAAACAAAAAATCCTGGAGGAGGCACATAAGAGTAAGTATACTCTGCATCCAGGAGCCACAAAGATATACCATGACTTGAAGGCTCAATATTATTGGCCTGGAATGAAAAGAGAGGTGACTGAGTTCGTTGCTCGTTGCTTAACATGTCAGAAAGTGAAAGTTGAACATCAGCGACCCTCGGGGCTTTTGACGAATCCTGAGATACCTGAGTGGAAGTGGGAAAGCGTTACCATAGATTTCATGACAGGATTGCCAAAAGTTAGAAACCATGACGCTATATGGGTGATAGTTGATAGATTCACAAAGACAGCTCACTTCCTACCGATTAGCATTCACTATTCTCCTGATAGACTAGCAGAAATTTACATTCAAGAGATTGTGAGATTGCATGGTATTCCGAAGAACATCATCTCTGATCGAGATCCACGATTCACTTCCAAGTTTTGGAAGGCGGTTCATGAAGCTTTGGGTACCAAGCTCCGATTCAGTACGGCATATCATCCTCAAACTGATGGGCAGACAGAGCGAACGATTCAAACCCTTGAGGATATGCTAAGGGCATGTGTGCTTGATTATAAAGGTAGCTGGGACAAATTCCTTCCATTAACAGAGTTCGCCTACAACAATAGTTATTATTCGAGTATTCAAATGGCTCCATACAAGGCACTCTACGGGAGGAAGTGTCAATCACCAATATGCTGGACTGAGTTGTCTGAGAGGGAATTGCTAGGGCCAGATCTTGTTGATCAGACAACGGAGCAGATAAAATTGATCAAGCAGAGATTGCTAGCTGCTCAGAGCCGACAGAAAAGTTATGCAGATAAGAGGCGAAAACCTCTGGAATTTGAAGTCGGTGACCACGTGTTCATGAAAGTATCACCTGTTACGGGTATTGGCAGGGCATTGAAAGCAAAGAAGCTACAATCAAGATACATTGGTCCGTTTGAGATCTTAGAGAAGATTGGGCCTATAGCATATCGTATCGCTTTGCCACCGAATTTGAGCAGACTACATGATGTTTTTCATGTTTCCCAGATGAAAAAGTATCAACCTGATCCAGAACACGTAATAGAGTATGAAGATGTGGAAATGCGTGACGATTTGACTTATGAAGTCACACCTGACCGAATCATCGATCGGCAAGAAAAGCAGCTCAGAAACAAGAGCATTCCATTCGTCAAGATTGTTTGGAAAGGGTTATCGCCCAGAGAGGCTACATGGGAAACAGAAGAAAGTGTAAGGAAACGTTACTCGGAATTTATGGCTGATCAGGTGTAGCAAATTTCGGGGACGAAATTTATTTAAGTGGGGGAGAACTGTAACACCCCAAATTTTATATTCACCAAATATATTGTAATTCTTTGGGAAATTCAATAAAATGGTGAATATTCATGAATTTGGAATTTATGAATTTATAAATGTTCAATTTCATGGGAAATTAGGCAAAAATAATTATGGAATTAATTTTGGTAATTTAAAAAGCCCAATATTAAGGTCCAAAAATGAAGGAATATTAGAGAAAATATTTGGTCCAAAAATAGATGGAAATTGGCCAAAGAAAAATAAGAAAAGAAATTGGATTAGAAAGGTAATGACAAAATCGTAATTTTGCCAAAATAGCACAAAATAAATTATTTTCCAATTAATTGAAGTTAATTTCAATTAATTAAGGAAAATAAAGGTGAAAAATATATTTAGAATATTTTGGTCAATTTAATATGAATTTATGGAAAATTTGAGCAAAAAGTGCAATTTTGACCAAAATTGAGACTTTACGTGTATACATAACCTAGACAAGTTGTGAAGCCAATTGAGACCATAGGGAGGGACCCCTAGGTGTCTCCTACATGTGGCATAAATAAGTAAATATTGATCGGGCTTAATGAGCATGGTTATATGTAAATAAGGATTTATGTACATAAGTTCATTTTTGAAATTTTGGAAAATAAAAAAAATAAATAAAATATTGTAAAACATATGATAAATAAATATATCATCATCCTCTTCAGCCATTTTCGTACTCAACAGACCTGAACCATAGAGAGAGAAGGTTGAGAGAGTTTAGAGAGAGAAAAAGAAGAAAAATCATAAGGTAAGCCGATTTCTCCGACGATTTCGCTCCTAACATGTATAACTCGGACTCTAAGCTACTCCTATTTGTTCTTTAGGGTTTGGAGGCTCAAAAATCTGTTCTCTAAAGGTTAGGGTTTCAGCCATTTTTGGGAAAAGCTTGTTGGAGCTTGAGGTAACTTCCAAACCTTCGTATATTAACTATTCTGGCTGCTGTGGGCAATTTAATCGGTGAAATTTTGCCGGATTGCCATTGGTTTTAAATTTTGGAAAAGTGTATATCCAAGGGTTATGCTGCCCAATTTTAGTTCAAATGGTTGTTATAACTCAATTAGATTGTTAATAAAGTGGTTAGTAGTAGAAAGGAACGTGTTTACGGAGCCGAAATCGTAAAACCCCGATTTTTCCCGGAGAACACAATTATTTCGGCCAGGGATGTTTGAGGGCCTTAGAGTTGGATTTTCAATGATTTGATGATTCCATTGGATTCATTGGGCAAAAATAGGTGGGGTTACAGTTGGGCACTTTTTCAGAAAAGGCTGAGAAAGCATAATTACGGAAACGCCCCTAAAACCCTAATAATAGGGCTGCCAAGGGCAATTTCGTAATTTGACATTGAATTTGGTAATATTGAGTCCGGAAATGGATTCCTTGGACGAAAATATGTCAGGATAGCCCTATTCAAAATTTTGGGAAAACGTGCCATCGGGCCGGGCCGGGGTCCCGGGGGCATTTTGGTAAATTTTCACCATAGGCTAATATAACCACAAGAAACACTATGGAAGTGTCTAAAATGATACTTGGATAGGTTATGACCTATTTCTTGTATATTTGACGTTTTAGGAGCGAGTTGGACGCTATAGTTGACACATTTTACGAGGCGGACCCTTTGAGACAGGAAAGAGGTTAAGGTAGGGACTACTATCTCTCATATACTATGTGACTATTTGTATGATGCGTGTTACTGTATTTTGTGATCTGAACACGTGCTGGAGGCACATTACCTAGCTGTGGTCTAGGACCTAGCTGAGGTACACTGGTCTTACCTAGCTGTAGTCAAAGACTCGGCTGAGGTACATGTAGGGGTTTCAATGAGTTAGTTAGCCCTTAATTTTGTGTACACACACGGATGATATGAGTTTTCATTTTACTTGATACGGTAGATTGCATATTTAATTTTCGCATTTTATATGTTGATTGTATGTTTCTACTGAGATTCCTTGGAATCTCACCCCTTTTTCTAATCCAAATGTCTCAGCGGGTGCCAGTGGCTCGAAAGCCAAGGATGCAGAGAAGGGAAACTGATGGGCACGTTTCCCAAGACGAATACAGTGATTGTATAGTCTGTATGTGAAATAGTTTTGGAACATTCTGTACATATTTGTCATTATTATCGACTTCTGCTCTGTTAATGACTGTCTGTAAACAAATACTTATTATCAGTATAACTGTACTTTTCTGTTTGCCTATGGAACTTGTTCATTATTGCCCTGCGTATATCAAAATGGAAACAGGTGTTGACATTTTTGGTATCAGAGCTAATAAGCGGTTCTGGCATTATCAGAATGGTATACTGATATAGTTTTGTTTGCCGGCGACATGACATCATGAGCAGTTCGAGGGAGCCTATGACCAGTTCGAGTGTACCATTTGAGGGGTCAGAGGTGTCCGTCAACCAGAGCCCTCCAGAGCAGCGGATACCAGACAGGCGTCTTTTCATCGGGTACTTTGGACCTGGAGGCGTTCGTATGAGGCGGATGGCACGAAAGACTGTGCCACAGCTACCTGTATTTGGACCTGAACCCAGGCCGGCTTTTCCAGGGCAGTCTCGGGTAGGAGAGACCGATGGGTATCCCGAAGAAGACTCTGAGGAGGATCCAGAGGAGGATCCAGAGTGGGATCCTGATGATGATCTAGAGGAGATGCTCAAGGATGAGTCGAGTGATCGTGAGTCTCGGGCAGAGCCAGTGCAGGTGTTGTATAACCTGCAGCCGAACCTCGAGTTGTGGCACTATCTGCAGGGCCAATATATCCGAGCGGTACGGGACTATGACACTCCCCGCGATCAGTATCTTATGTTCTTAGTAGGTGTGGTAACGATGTATAGGCTTCAGGAGGATATGGGAGTCAGGTTCACGAATGAGGTCTGGGCATATACTACTATGGGCTTCTTTCTAGATACAGCGTACTGGAACAGACAGAAGAATGACATTGTAGAGAGAGGTCCGAGTGGGAACTTTTGGGAGTTCCTGAATCACGTGAACACCCTCGTATCGAAATATATGTATCTAGGTTGATGTGGGACCCATGTGGTATATTTTGGGTGACCAGAGCTGACCGGCACATATTATGAGACAAGGGCAGACAGGCGGAACCGACAGACAGAAATGATTTAGCTAGAGTCGGTATTTTAAGGAGGGTACAGATAGGAAAATGTAATGTAATAAGGAACAATATGTCATGTACAGTAGTTATAGGTTATCTGATGTTTTCTTTTTATGTAGCTACTGTAAATAGTTGTGTATGCTATGTATGACATATCTGTGTACCCTGACCGTTTATGAAATGATAAAGATGCCCTTGCTTTTGTATCAAAATTTACTCTTCTCTAATTTCATGTAGAGAGAATTATGGAGATGGTACAATCAGGAGAAGGCGGTAGAGGCCGAGGTAGAGGTCGAGGCTGAGGTCGTGGTAGACATGGTACCAATGAGGGAGAACCAAGGCCTGACCCTATCCAGCAGCAAATCCTAGATGTATTGGAACAACAACAACAAACTATGAATGAGATAAGAGTTGACTTACAGGGAGTACAGCAGAGACAGGACCACCTAGAGAACCGCATGGATGAATTTATGTGGGGAAATTATGAAGAAATACCGAAGGAACCCCAACCAGAGGATTTACCACCAGAGCCTGAGGTGGATATCCAAGCTTGGCTGAGTAGATTCAGTAAGCAACAACCACCTATGTTCAAGGGGAATTTTGATCCTCAACAAGCAGAAACCTGGTTAGCTCGTTTGGAAAAGATTTTTGATATGCTGCAATGTCCAGATGAGATGAAAGCCCGGTTAGCCATATAAAAGCTGGAAGGTGATGCCGATAGCTGGTGGAAAGGCATGGACCTCATCCTGAAGGGGAAGAATGTTCCTATCACATGGGAACTATTTCAAGAGGAATTTAACAAGAAGTATTTTCCTCCGACTGTAAAAAGAGAGAAGGAGAAAGAGTTCCTCAGCATCAAGCAGTACGACCGGGAGAGTTTTGATGACTATCTGGCCCGGTATATCTGACTGTCACGCTACTCGTCATATGCCAAGCTGAACGACAATGATGAGTGGAATTCAAATATGATGATAGAGGGGCTGAGACCTGAGTTCAAGGACAGACTGATCTCCCAACACTTTACTGATTTCAGTAAAGCGGCAGAAGAGTGCCGATACATTGAGAAGCGTATGTCGAGCCTGGCAACTCAGACTGGTAATAAAGGTGCTTCTGGGAGTGGAAGTTCATCACAGAAAAGAAAAAAACAGGGTGGACCTTCTAGGGGCGATAATAAGAGGCCGAATCAAGCTGGAGGCCGTGGGGGCCAGGGTTTCCCAAGAGGCGAAACATGTTGGCATTGCCGCAAGCCATTTCATCCTGGCAAGACGTGTAGTGGAGCCCTGTTTAGAATGGATTCTAACAAATCACTCACTTGCTATAACTGCGGTAAGCCAGGGCACTTCTCGAAAGATTGTCCACAGAAGCAACAACCGGAGGGGACTAGACCCAGGGTTCCAGGAAGGGTATATACACTGACACAGGAAGAAGCTCGAAAATCTCTGGAGCTAATTCAAGGTATGATTTCTCTCAATGGCAGTCTAGTGCATGTTATGTATGATTCTGGTGCTAGCCATTCATTTATTGCATATGACTGCGTGAGACGATTGAATTTACATATGCATAAATCCCCATACGATTTGGTTGTATCTACACCTATGGGCACACGAATTGTGACAACTGATGTTTGTTTGAATTGCGGGATAAACACTGAGGGGCATGAGTCAACTGTAAATTTGATTTGTTTGCCACTGCAAGGGTTGGAAGTAATTTTGGGGATTGACTGGCTAACAGCAAATGGTGTGTTGTTGGATTGTAAACAGAAGAGAGTCTTATATCTGAATCCACAACCACAAGCTGACACTGAAATCACTCTTAACCTTTTATCTGCGGCTAAGGTTGAGAGGTATTTGCAGAAGGGATGTCAGGGGTACATGGTATTTTGCTCTATGCAATCCGAGGCTGGTGTAGCCTTGGAAAGTATCCCTGTGGCAAATGAATTCCCTGATGTTTTTCCAGAGGATGTCGGTAGACTACCTCCGGATAGGGAAGTGGAGTTCTCAATTGATTTGAAGCCTGGAGTGGGTTTAATTTCTAAAACCCCATACCGTATGGCTCCAAGAGAAATGGCAGAGCTGAAGAAGCAGATTGAGGAACTACTTGAGAAAGGGTTCAAACGACCCAGCGTATCACCCTAGGGTGCTCCAGTACTCTTCGTCAAGAAGAAAGACGGAAGCCTGCATCTCTGTATCGATTATCGAGAGCTGAACAAGGTGACCGTCAAGAACAAGTATCCACTCCCTAGAATTGATGATTTGCTCGATCAGTTGTCTGGTTCCTGTGTATTCTCGAAGATCGATTTGCGATCGGGATACCATCAGTTGAGAGTCAAAGCAAAAGATGTATCGAAGACTGCTTTCAATACCAGATATGGGCATTACGAGTTTCTTGTGATGCCATTTGGGCTGACCAATGCACCTGCCGTGTTTATGGACTACATGAATCGAATCTTCCGTCCATATCTGGACCAATTCGTTGTAGTCTTTATTGATGATAAACTAGTGTATTCACGGAGTAAAGTTGAACACGAGCAGCATCTGAAAACGGTGTTGAACATATTACGAGATAGGCAACTTTATGCCAAGCTGAGCAAGTGTGAATTCTGGCTCTCAGAGGTAAAGTTTCTGGGCCACGTTGTCTCACAGCAAGGGGTCTCTATTGATCCTAGCAAAGTGGAAGCAGTACTGAGCTGGAAGAGGCCAGAGACTGTATTTGAAGTGCGCAATTTTCTGGGTCTAGCTGGCTACTATCGAAGATTTATTCCGAATTTCTCCAGAATTGCTTTACCATTGATTAAATTGACGCGGAAAATTCAACATTTTGTGTGGCATGAGAATTGTGAGAAGAGCTTCCTAGAGTTGAAGCAGAGGTTAACTACAGCACCAGTGCTGACGATCCCAGATCCACAATTTACGTATGTTGTTTATACAGATGCCAGTGGGCAGGGATTGGGATGCATGTTGATGCAGCATGGTCGAGTGGTGGCATATGCATCCAGACAGTTGAAACCTCATGAATTGAACTATCCCACCCACGATCTTGAGTTAGCGGCAATTGTGTTTGCTTTGAAGATCTGGAGGCACTATCTCTATGGTGAGACTGTAGAGTTGTTCTGCGACCACAAGAGCTTGAAGTATTTGTATGATCAGAAAGAGCTCAACATGAGACAACGCAGATGGATGGAGTTGCTGAAAGACTACAATTTAGAAATCAAATATCATCCCGGTAAGGCTAATGTTGTCGCTGATGCATTAAGCCGGAAATCAGTGCAGGTGGCAGCCATAATGATTTATGAGCAGAAACTGATCGAGGATTTCAGAGACCTAAATCTGTCTAGTCAAATTCTGTTAGGCAGTGGGGTCAGTCAGATATACAATGATCTGAGGGCGGCAATTGATGAAGCCCAACAACATGATGATGAAGCGTTTTATATCAGAGGTATGATTGATAGGGGCGAGACTCAGGATTACGACTTGTCTCCCAGTGGGCTTGTCAGGTACAAGAAGCGGATTTATATTCCACCGCAACTAGAACTGAAACAAAAAATCCTGGAGGAGGCACATAAGAGTAAGTATACTCTGCATCCAGGAGCCACAAAGATATACCATGACTTGAAGGCTCAATATTATTGGCCTGGAATGAAAAGAGAGGTGACTGAGTTCGTTGCTCGTTGCTTAACATGTCAGAAAGTGAAAGTTGAACATCAGCGACCCTCGGGGCTTTTGACGAATCCTGAGATACCTGAGTGGAAGTGGGAAAGCGTTACCATAGATTTCATGACAGGATTGCCAAAAGTTAGAAACCATGACGCTATATGGGTGATAGTTGATAGATTCACAAAGACAGCTCACTTCCTACCGATTAGCATTCACTATTCTCCTGATAGACTAGCAGAAATTTACATTCAAGAGATTGTGAGATTGCATGGTATTCCGAAGAACATCATCTCTGATCGAGATCCACGATTCACTTCCAAGTTTTGGAAGGCGGTTCATGAAGCTTTGGGTACCAAGCTCCGATTCAGTACGGCATATCATCCTCAAACTGATGGGCAGACAGTGCGAACGATTCAAACCCTTGAGGATATGCTAAGGGCATGTGTGCTTGATTATAAAGGTAGCTGGGACAAATTCCTTCCATTAACAGAGTTCGCCTACAACAATAGTTATTATTCGAGTATTCAAATGGCTCCATACAAGGCACTCTACGGGAGGAAGTGTCAATCACCAATATGCTGGACTGAGTTGTCTGAGAGGGAATTGCTAGGGCCAGATCTTGTTGATCAGACAACGGAGCAGATAAAATTGATCAAGCAGAGATTGCTAGCTGCTCAGAGCCGACAGAAAAGTTATGCAGATAAGAGGCGAAAACCTCTGGAATTTGAAGTCGGTGACCACGTGTTCATGAAAGTATCACCTGTTACGGGTATTGGCAGGGCATTGAAAGCAAAGAAGCTACAATCAAGATACATTGGTCCGTTTGAGATCTTAGAGAAGATTGGGCCTATAGCATATCGTATCGCTTTGCCACCGAATTTGAGCAGACTACATGATGTTTTTCATGTTTCCCAGATGAAAAAGTATCAACCTGATCCAGAACACGTAATAGAGTATGAAGATGTGGAAATGCGTGACGATTTGACTTATGAAGTCACACCTGACCGAATCATCGATCGGCAAGAAAAGCAGCTCAGAAACAAGAGCATTCCATTCGTCAAGATTGTTTGGAAAGGGTTATCGCCCAGAGAGGCTACATGGGAAACAGAAGAAAGTGTAAGGAAACGTTACTCGGAATTTATGGCTGATCAGGTGTAGCAAATTTCGGGGACGAAATTTATTTAAGTGGGGGAGAACTGTAACACCCCAAATTTTATATTCACCAAATATATTGTAATTCTTTGGGAAATTCAATAAAATGGTGAATATTCATGAATTTGGAATTTATGAATTTATAAATGTTCAATTTCATGGGAAATTAGGCAAAAATAATTATGGAATTAATTTTGGTAATTTAAAAAGCCCAATATTAAGGTCCAAAAATGAAGGAATATTAGAGAAAATATTTGGTCCAAAAATAGATGGAAATTGGCCAAAGAAAAATAAGAAAAGAAATTGGATTAGAAAGGTAATGGCAAAATCGTAATTTTGCCAAAATAGCACAAAATAAATTATTTTCCAATTAATTGAAGTTAATTTCAATTAATTAAGGAAAATAAAGGTGAAAAATATATTTAGAATATTTTGGTCAATTTAATATGAATTTATGGAAAATTTGAGCAAAAAGTGCAATTTTGACCAAAATTGAGACTTTACGTGTATACATAACCTAGACAAGTTGTGAAGCCAATTGAGACCATAGGGAGGGACCCCTAGGTGTCTCCTACATGTGGCATAAATAAGTAAATATTGATCGGGCTTAATGAGCATGGTTATATGTAAATAAGGATTTATGTACATAAGTTCATTTTTGAAATTTTGGAAAATAAAAAAAATAAATAAAATATTGTAAAACATATGATAAATAAATATATCATCATCCTCTTCAGCCATTTTCGTACTCAACAGACCTGAACCATAGAGAGAGAAGGTTGAGAGAGTTTAGAGAGAGAAAAAGAAGAAAAATCATAAGGTAAGCCGATTTCTCCGACGATTTCGCTCCTAACATGTATAACTCGGACTCTAAGCTACTCCTATTTGTTCTTTAGGGTTTGGAGGCTCAAAAATCTGTTCTCTAAAGGTTAGGGTTTCAGCCATTTTTGGGAAAAGCTTGTTGGAGCTTGAGGTAACTTCCAAACCTTCGTATATTAACTATTCTGGCTGCTGTGGGCAATTTAATCGGTGAAATTTTGCCGGATTGCCATTGGTTTTAAATTTTGGAAAAGTGTATATCCAAGGGTTATGCTGCCCAATTTTAGTTCAAATGGTTGTTATAACTCAATTAGATTGTTAATAAAGTGGTTAGTAGTAGAAAGGAACGTGTTTACGGAGCCGAAATCGTAAAACCCCGATTTTTCCCGGAGAACACAATTATTTCGGCCAGGGATGTTTGAGGGCCTTAGAGTTGGATTTTCAATGATTTGATGATTCCATTGGATTCATTGGGCAAAAATAGGTGGGGTTACAGTTGGGCACTTTTTCAGAAAAGGCTGAGAAAGCATAATTACGGAAACGCCCCTAAAACCCTAATAATAGGGCTGCCAAGGGCAATTTCGTAATTTGACATTGAATTTGGTAATATTGAGTCCGGAAATGGATTCCTTGGACGAAAATATGTCAGGATAGCCCTATTCAAAATTTTGGGAAAACGTGCCATCGGGCCGGGCCGGGGTCCCGGGGGCATTTTGGTAAATTTTCACCATAGGCTAATATAACCACAAGAAACACTATGGAAGTGTCTAAAATGATACTTGGATAGGTTATGACCTATTTCTTGTATATTTGACGTTTTAGGAGCGAGTTGGACGCTATAGTTGACACATTTTACGAGGCGGACCCTTTGAGACAGGAAAGAGGTTAAGGTAGGGACTACTATCTCTCATATACTATGTGACTATTTGTATGATGCGTGTTACTGTATTTTGTGATCTGAACACGTGCTGGAGGCACATTACCTAGCTGTGGTCTACGACCTAGCTGAGGTACACTGGTCTTACCTAGCTGTAGTCAAAGACTCGGCTGAGGTACATGTAGGGGTTTCAATGAGTTAGTTAGCCCTTAATTTTGTGTACACACACGGATGATATGAGTTTTCATTTTACTTGATACGGTAGATTGCATATTTAATTTTCACATTTTATATGTTGATTGTATGTTTCTACTGAGATTCCTTGGAATCTCACCCCTTTTTCTAATCCAAATGTCTTAGCGGGTGCCAGTGGCTCGAAAGCCAAGGATGCAGAGAAGGGAAACTGATGGGCACGTTTCCCAAGACGAATACAGTGGTTGTATAGTCTGTATGTGAAATTGTTAGAAGTCAGAAATATCAGCACCGACTAGCATACCATTATTGACACTCACACACCTCCGTTTACACCTCCGTCTATCACGCACCTACCATTGTTTCTGTCTCTCTGTTTTTCGTTTCCTCTTTGTATTTCATTTCCTATATATATTGTACTCCCGTAGCATTACATATCAATGAAATGAATGAGCTCTTAAGCTCATATGGTATCAGAGAGGGTCCTAGAATGCCTGGCGACCAGCGACGGTGAGACACGACGGCGAGACAGAAAAATAGAGGGAGTGACGGAGCTGTGAGATCTCACTCATTCCAGCGAGTGAGCATACGCCGCCGGCCCAGGAATGACCGCAAGGCGCCGATCAGCGGAACCCAGAAGCACGGCTTCAATCTGAGCCGCGCGTGGCATCCACGCGCCACCAGAGCTCCGGCGCGTGAACCCCACGCGCCGCCGTCCGTACACCGCGCGTGACCCCCACGCGCCGCCGTTCAAAGTGCTCCGATTCACCATTGTTTTTCCATAAACCAAGCCGTAGTGTTTCAGCCATCATTTCTTCCAAAACACTTATAGATTCTTCCAAATTTCCTCCTCTTTTTGGCTCTTTTCCTAGAAATACAACCATAACCGGAGCCACACCGATGGCGTTCATGTCCGGTACTACTTCTGAAACTCAGGATGCATCTTCTCCTTCTCATTCCTCCACCACAAGCAAAATGGTGACGACCCCAGAACTTTCCGATAGTCAAATTATGGCTATTAACCATAGGTTTAATGGACGGAATTACCTCCAGTGGTCTCAAACCGTGTTAAGATATCTTTGTGGCAAACGAAAAGAGAAGTATATAAATGGAGAAGCATCCCAGCCTACCCTTGATGACACTCATTTTGATACATGGTTTGCTGAGAACAATCAAGTTATGAGTTGGTTGTGCAACTCCATGACTGATAACATCAGCGAAGGATATCTCCTTGCAACTATTGCAAAAGAAATTTGGGATGCAGTCAGAAGAACCTATTCCTCTCTTGATAATACTGCAACCTTGATCCATTTGAAGCGCCAACTTCGTGATCTAAGACAAGGTACTCTATCTGTCATCGATTACTATAATGCGTTGATCAAACTCTGGCAACAACAGGACTTGTTTGAAGTACATCCATGGAAAAATGTGGAAGATGCTCAATTATACAAGAAAATAGTCGAAGAAGGACGAGTCTATGATTTTCTCCTTGGACTAAATGACTCATTTGAGGAGATACGGGGCAGAATAATGGGCTTAAAGCCTTTACCACATCTCTTTGATGTTGTCAACCATGTGCAGTTTGAAGAAAGCAGAAAGCTCTTGAATCAGGGTAGCTTAGGCCCAATTGAAAGGTCAGCCCTGGCAACAAACCAAGGTAGTTCGAGCTCAATTGAAAGGACAACCTTGGCGGCAAAACGACCACCAGATGAACGAAGAACCAAATGGTGTACTTATTGCAAGAAGAAAGGCCACACAAAAGAAGAGTGCTGGAAGCTTCATGGAAAACCAGGAAGTAACAAACAAAGCCATATCTCTGCTACTGAGTCAGAAGCTGAGGATAATCATTCTCTGACTAAAGAGGAACTGCAAATATTCCGCAGGATGCTAGACAGACAAAATAAGTCTAATTCTACACCAGGCATCAACCTTGTACAATCAGGTAACTCTATTATAGCTCTAAATACTGTACGAGCTAGTGAGAATGCTTGGATTATTGATTCAGGAGCAACTAATCACATGACTGGTAATCACATACTGTTTTCAACTCTTGAATTAATTCATGAGAATCTTAAAGTCAAAGTTGCCAACGGCCTATACACTACAGTTGAAGGAATTGGCATAGTCATTCTCTCTAATTCCCTGAAAATTCACAATGTCCTATTTGTACCTGCACTCACTGTCAATCTTATATCTGTGAGTAAATTAACTAAGGGACGACTGTGCCGAGTCATGTTTGATAACGATGTGTGCATTTTTCAGGATTTAAAATCGAGGAAGAGGATTGGAATTTCTAAAGAATGGGATGGACTGTTCTACCTGGAAGAGTCAAACTTGAGATCTGGAGATGCAAGGAAGGCAAGAAGAGCACTGGTTAGCTCTCATTCACAAAATTATGATGTAAACTTGTGGCACTGTCGTTCGGGCCACCCTAGTATTGATTATATGAAGCATTTGTTTCCAAATTTATTCAATAAAAATTCTGTTCCTTTTCATTGTGAAACTTGCCAAATTACAAAACAGACCAGATCTTCTTATCCCAAACAACCCTACAAACCTTCCTCGCCATTCACACTAATCCATAGTGACATTTAGGGCTCTGCACGAATAAAAACCCTCACTAATGCTAGATGGTTCATTACTTTCATAGATGATCACACTAGAACCACATGGGTTTATTTAATGAAAGACAAATATGAAGTAGCCAAGATCTTTCAAAACTTCTATACCTTTGTACGCACCTAATTTAATGTATCCATTAAGGTATTAAGAAGTGACAATGCCAAGGAATATATGAGCAACATGTTTAGCGAATTTCTTGACCAACAAGGAATTCATCACCAAACCTCCTGCCCATACACTCCTCAACAAAATGGAGTAGCCGAACGAAAGAACCGTCACTTGTTGGAAGTAATGGAACGAAATGTTCCTAACATCTTTTGGGGTGATGCTGTACTTACTGCAGCTTATCTCATTAATTGCTTGCCTTCCAAAGTTCTCAAATATGACACCCCTATCCAAAAACTACTAGAACACTTTCCAACTTGCTCCATCATCAACTCATTGCCTCCTAAGGTATTTGGTTGTGTTGTCTTTGTCCACAAAAATGATGGCAACAAGCTTGGTACTCGAGCTGTCAAATGTATATTTCTTGGCTACTCCCCCACTCAAAAAGGGTACAAATGTTATTGCCCTACTTCCAAGAAGCTTATTATCTCCAGGGATACAATCTTCTTAGAAGAAGAAGCATATTATCCAAAATTACCCATTCAGGGGGAGTATACTGACAATGAATGCAATGAATGGCTAATCTTGGATACAGAACAACCATCACCATCACAACCTAATCTCATACCTGTTATTGACCCCTTAACTCTCACAAACCAACCTAGTCCTACCCGTAATTCTGAAACCGAACAAAGTTTGTCTCAACCTCCATCATTGAATGAACTGGAAATAAATGTTGAAATCAATTCAGGGATGGATGCAGAATCGGGACAAGAGGAAGAATCCAGACTACAAGATGAATCAAACACTGGTAGAACTATCTCTCCTATTCGAAGGAATGACCATGACTCTAATCCGATATTAAATCCTGAAGAACTGGGTTGGCCTATTGCATTGAGAAAAGGGGTAAGATCGTGTACTCAACATCCAATTCAACGTTTTGTTTCATACGGTAACCTTTCTGCAAAAATGCAAAGCTTTGTTGCAAACAGTGCACAGATGAAAATTCCAGACACGTTTCAACAAGCTATGACTGATCAGAATTGGAAACAAGCTGTAGAAGAAGAATTAAGAGCACTTGAGGAAAATAAAACGTGGGAGATTACAACTCTTCCTAAAGGAAAGAAACCAGTAGGATGCAGGTGGATATTTACTCCTAAGTTCAATCCTAACGGCACAATCAACAAATACAAGGCTAGACTTGTTGCCAAAGGATATACCCAGACATATGGAATTGATTATCAGGAGACATTTGCTCCAGTAGCAAAACTTAATACCATCCAAGTGCTACTATCGATCGCAGCTAACTTGGATTGGTCATTGCATCAACTGGACGTGAAAAATGCATTTCTGAATGGCAACTTAGAGGAAGAAGTATATATGGAAATTCCAGATAGAATTTCAGCTCCTGACAACTCTGTGTGTAAACTCAACAAATCATTGTACGGGCTCAAACAATCACCTAGGGCGTGGTTTGGCAGGTTTACCAAAACTATGAAACGACTTGGGTACACTCAAGGACAAGCAGATGACACTTTGTTCATTAAACGGAATAATGACAAAGTCGCTATCTTGATTGTCTATGTGGATGACATAGTCATTACAGGAAACAATGAGGGATCCATTTCTCGACTAAAACAAGATTTGTCAACTGAGTTCCAGGTGAAAGATCTTGGACAAATGAGGTATTTTCTGGGCATGGAAGTGGCAAGAACTCAAAAGGGTATCAATGTATCTCAGCGGAAGTATACCCTAGATTTGTTGCATGAAACAGGAATGTTAGGAGCAGAACCTGTAGGAACACCAATGGAAGAAGGGTGTCATCTCATAATCAAACCAAATGGTGTCCCAGTCAATCCAGAACGATATAGAAGACTAGTTGGGAAACTCATATACTTGACCCACACACGTCCAGATATTAGTCATGCAGTTGGAATAGCAAGTCAATTCATGCATCAACCACAGGAAGAACACATGGCAGCTTTATATAGAATCCTAAGCTATTTAAAGCTTAATCCTGGAAGAGGGATATTCTTCAAGAAAGGCACTATCAGAGATATTGAAATCTACACTGATTCAGATCATGCCAGAGACAGGGAAACTAGAAGGTCAGTCTCAGGATATTGCACATATGTGTGGGGAAATCTGGTTACATGGCGAAGCAAGAAACAGACAGTGGTGTCAACAAGCAGTACAGAAGCAAAACTGAGAGCTGTTAACAATGGAGTACGTGAAGGACTTTGGATTATCAGATTACTAAAGGAATTAGGAATTCCATATGAGGGACCAATGCAAGTGTGGTGTGACAACAAAGCCAGCATTGAAATGGTAAAGAACCCAGTCTATCATGATAGGACAAAACATGTTGAGATAGACAGACATTTCATTAAAGAAAAAATTGAAGCAGGTACCATAAGATTGTCCCACATACGATCTGATGACCAAATTGCAGATATTATGACAAAACCACTAAGCAGAGCCAAGTTTGAAGGATTTAGGTGCAAGCTGGGAATGATCGATATATATTCTCCAGCTTGAGGGGGAGTGTTAGAAGTCAGAAATATCAGCACCGACTAGCATACCATTATTGACACTCACACACCTCTGTTTACACCTCCGTCTATCACGCACCTACCATTGTTTCTGTCTCTCTGTTTTTCATTTCCTCTTTGTATTTCATTTCCTATATATATTGTACTCCCGTAGCATTACATATCAATGAAATGAATGAGCTCTTAAGCTCATAGAAATAGTTTTGGAACATTCTGTACATATTTGTCATTATTATCGACTTCTGCTCTGTTAATGACTGTCTGTAAACAAATACTTATTATCAGTATAACTATACTTTTCTGTTTGCCTATGGAACTTGTTCATTATTGCCCTGCACATATCAAAATGGAAACGGGTGTTGACACAAATCATTATTTCACACTTTAAGGCACTAAAATAGTGAGTGCCCTGTTTTTTTCTTTGACTACAAACTTTCGAACTTAATAAACTTCCTTCTTCATTTTCTAATTTTGAAATTATAAAATTCTAGCCCTTACCTCAAATGTTTCCCATGGCTAAGACATAGCAAATAGATGCATAAATCTCCACTTTAGAGAATAATGTATCTAAACTTAAATTCTTAACACTTCCCTATACAAGTTTCCATTCCAAGTTCATAGGAGGGCTCAAATTGAGCAAAAATTAACTATCACAAGCTCAAAAGGATGCTACCCAAACAGGGGAGAGAAGGGAAAAATTATGAATTAATTTCTTTCTTCAATTCTTAACTTAGAAGCCTTTACACATGTGTAAGATATGGATTACAAGTTGAGAGATTTGCTCCATGTTAAAACACCCTAAATAGTGATAGTTTCCTAAAAACTCTTCCTCTAAAGATTCAGTCTACAGGGGAATAATACAACTATATCACTCAAATCATAACATTATACTCATCTAGGTACTTCATGACACAGAGTAGCCTCTCCATTTTAAGTCTGAAAATTTTCTAGTTTTAAAAACATTAGCTTAATCATCATTCAAGCCCTTAAAACACAAATTTTTAACCATTTAAAATAGTTGTTGTCACTTAAAGTAGCAAACAGCAAGTCTTCACTAAGATTGCAGCTTCAAAAGTTCAACCCAATAAACATTACTCTTCATTTAATTAAATCACTTATATATCATTTAATTTCCTTGGCCTAAAATGTAACGACCCCTCTTAATT
This sequence comes from Inga laurina, assembly GCA_963855925.1. Lineage (NCBI taxonomy): Eukaryota > Viridiplantae > Streptophyta > Magnoliopsida > Fabales > Fabaceae > Inga > Inga laurina. Next base: position 28,939,979 of record OY979701.1, read on the forward strand.
ACCATATAATTAATTTCCAAACCAAGTAAAACATTAAATATTACATAATACAACATATTATGGGGTTCCATCTACAGTACAAACCCCAGTATGCAGCGTAGTATTCAACATATGCAACGTAAAACCAAAAAGGCCCTTAAATTTGGCAATATACATTGTACTCATGTAACCAAACGAAACATACGATGGATCAAATCACGTCTCGTTTGCCTTCCCCTTGGTAGCACCACCTGAATTCTCACCTGAAAAATTTTAAATATCGATAGGGTGAATCACATGGACTCAGTAACTACAATTCCATTTTAACAAGTATGCAAGGAATGATTATAAGATAATTAAGTGGGCAAAATATATATATATATATTCATAAAACATAAAGTTTAATCTTCCTAAAAAATTATTATTTCAAAATAATTCAATATGCATAAAACTCCCTCAACCATCCTTATAACCTCTTTTACCTCTGACAGAACCTATGAGCTATAACATATAATAGGATTAGTCTCTTTGACAAAACTACACCAAGCTCTCCAATAATGAGGTGTAACCCGGCCAAAGGCTACAGAACTCATATCGGATCATGGATTCCCTTTCCGTCGAAAATGGAAAGGTGTCACCTGCCCTTGAGTTGACCCTTAACCCGGCCAAAGGAAAGGGTGATACCAAGGGCCCTGAGAATGCCAAAGCCATCCACTATACACACGGTGACAGCTATACCACGTGGTATAAAAGAATCAAACCTCTCCTCAATCACAACTCACCACATCCAACATCTCAACATCACAATCTTCAATATCTTTAATTTATTCATATATTTCATATTTAATGCTATGCATCATCAATCATTCAGATAAATCATTCAGGCCCACTTAACTAAAAAAATTACTAAAAACATGATTAATACTGTCATTGTACATTTTTCATATATAAATTACTATAACATATTCATAACAATTAAAAATACCAACATAGGCATATGATCATTTCAACAAGCATACATGATAAATTGAAAAGTGGTTACCTCAAGTTCTTGACACAACTAAACTTGAGAATTTAACTCCAACAAGCCAAATTCAAATTCACTCTACAATAAATATATATATTTACATGTTAATATAATTTATAATAATTGTTAACTATTACAAAATAGCAAATAATAATCCCCATAATTGGCTCAATTTTCTTAAAAATAACACAATTTATCTATTCCTCAAATTCCTTTTAAATCAGAATTTCTAAAATTTCTTAACTCTATTTCATAATAAAATATTTAATAACCATAATTCTCTAACTATAATATCAAATCATAATTTATAATTTCACATAACTCAAAATCTGCAAAACTAAACCGATTAAAATTTCAATAATACTTCCAATAACTTAAATAAATTGTTTAATCCAAATTTAATTGGTCAAAAACATTTCTAAAGAATAATTTATTATTTATTCAAGAAGAAATTAATTATAAAATCATAAAACAACCAAATGGTAAATCTAAACCGATTAAAATCAACTATTATTTATTCTCTACATATCTATAACCATCTTTTGTAAAAACTCAAAATTCTCCCAAAATCCCAACCTCAAAATTCTCGTTAATCAATATAATATTATCACCAATAGGAAGATCAAAATACGTAGAACAACTTTTATGAAGGAAGTTTGATAAGAAAAAATAATTTTAAATACCAAAATTATCTGATAAATTTAGAACCTTACGTGTTGAACTGCGTTCGCTCTCCGCTGATCGCTTCTCGTGAAACATGAATGAGAAAGTGAAGGGAAAGGTATTAATAATATCCTCCCGACATTTTTTCCCTCAAGTAGGTCCTACATGTTTTTTTTTTTTGAGAAAAGCAGCCGACAGTTTTTTTTTTTTTTTATAATATTACATAAAATTTCTCTAGCCTCCTAAAAAACACTCGGGACAGCGTCACTTATCAATCTGAAATTGCAGATTCAAAATATGCTCCAAGAAAATTCAAACTTCAGCAATTGCATTTAACCACAATCCACACCATATATCATCCACACAAATCTTAATATATGCTAGGGCTATGATTTTCTACTTGTTCCTTAGCTTTCTCTCCCTAGAACCAATTTTTCTTTGATCATAATATTGCAAACTACCCATCAAATCAAGAAAATAAAGATATAATGTGATTCTAGACACTTACCTTGGTCTAGAATGTCACTTGCATGTTGGATAAACCTCCTCCTCCTTTCACTTCTTCTTCGTCCCCTTTTCGGTTTCCCTCCACTGTCTCCCTCTATCTTCTATTGAAGATTGAAAAAAGGAATGAGAAGGCTGAGAGGCAGAGTTTTTAGTGAGGGTACATTAATTATTTTATTCCTTGGTCCCACACATATAAAGCTTATCTCATAAGCTTTGATCTTGAAACATTTTATTGGACCAAGCCATTCAAAACTGAATTTCATCCCCTTGACCGATTTACCACGGTTTGGGCCTCATACTTTGGGCTTAATCTTGGCCCAGATTTGTTTTTTGGGTTTGGGGTAATGAATTTACCATTTTACCCCTCCTTTATTGATACTTAATTACCAAATAAACTCCAAAAACTAATCTAGGACACTTTGTAAAACGTTTTGGCCTCCATTAGCTTCTTTATAGTATAAAATATCATATCTGAAATTTACAGCATAAAAAAAATGCCTTTAATTCCCAGAAATTATGTTAAGAATTATTTAGGACACTTTTGGGGAGCTAAACCTCTTCATAATTTTTTCTAACTCCACAAAATAACATTTTATAATGCTTCCTCAACCTCTTTAGGCCACTAAATAATTTTAACACTTTTTCCCCATTCCTTTCAATAAAACTTCACCTAAAAATAGGCTTTTGACCAATAATTCATTTTTGAGGTGTTATGATTATAAATAATATCTCTATAACTCAATTATGCCCCATAAATCTCTTTTCTATTTGTTCATATGTTTCTCTAATTTTTTGGCATCTATCCATAATTATACTTTTTGGCCAATTTAACTAATTTAACCAATATTCAAATTCGGGAAGTAACATTTTAGCTTTTAAATATCTCGAGTAGCATCTGAAATTTTTCTTTCAATAATGACCAACTTGATATGAACATTAGCACCATCATTTTGCACCTTTCTCATATGCTAAACGACTTAATGTTATATTCCAGAAATTTTCCAGATTTAAAACATAGACTAAATTGACATTTAAATGCCTCTAACTAAGGCTTAACCCCTAGGATAATTGTTTAGTATCTAGAGACATTAAGCAATAGACTTTCAATCAGTTTTTTTGCCTCCAAAATTGAACAATGACAGCCACAATAACTCATATGAATACATACATACATATATAATTATATATATAGAGAGAGAGAGGGTACAAGTCTTAACTTGTATTTACTTAAGTTTATCATACCTAATGAAATTTCCAGCATGTAAAGTAATAAATACCACAGCAAGAACAAAAAGATTTTTGTCTTCCTTAACTTCATTACCTCACGTATAAGCACTCACTCTTAATTTGGAAAATGTTCCAGTTTTCTTGAAAGTCCTTAAAGTTGGACAGCACTTGTTCTTAATCAGAAAAATAGAGCAACTAACATGCAACTAACATATATATCGACTTTAATCATCTCTTTGGGATCCTTAACCAGGCTATGATGCTTTGAGGCATTTGTTCAACACATAGAAACCTTAAAACAGAAACTCATAATTCAATTTCAAGCTTCAGCAATTCAGTTCATTAAGCATCAATTCAACCATCATTTAAATGACTTTAACCCTGGTTTATATATAGCTAAGACACTTAATTATTACAATCAGGAAAACTAGGAAACTTTAACAGGTAATCTGCCACACAAACAAGCAACAACAAACGAATTTATGGGAACTGGATAATAAAATTTTGAGAAACATACCTTTGAATTCGCCAATTTTTGGGCAATTACTATCAATGGATCAAAAAAGGCACACTGCATAACATAAACGTTTCAACCAATTGGGGGAGTCAATAAAAAAATAAGGATATATTGCAAACATTGGAATCTCTTAGGAGAAAAGGAACAATTGAGAAAAATACAGTATTAAAAAACTATACCAATTAGTTTAAAATGAAAGGATCAAGAACAATAATTGGTTAATAGTTTCTCGAACATCCAAGGAAGGATTTGAGTAGTATTAACTCTCAAGCTTGGCAAAGGCAAAAGCTCTAAGGCAGCCACTGCGAATGCTTAGAGAAACAAGCATTTGGATTTATCATCACTGAAAATTCAATTTAGATGAATAAACAATAACTTCAAAATTAATCAAAGCTTCTTAAAAGAGAAGCATCAGAGAGGAATTTAAGACACTATCAGAAGAATGACCAAAAAAGTACTTTAAAAATATCTAGTAGTAACTTGCTAACAAGTTCGCTTGTAAATATTCCTTCCTATAATGACAAGCAATTTAAAAAATCAACAATAGAAGCTGACAAAGAGATTCAGATGGATAAATATCTGAGACGTGTTCATCCCTAAAGCACTCGTGACTGCTAAAGGGGCAGACAAAGTACCAAATGGCAACTAAATGCATAGGGGAACAAGACCCCTGAGAAAAAATCAGAAACGAAATGCATAGGGAAACAACACCTTTAAACCCATTAACAATAACCAAATATAATAGAAGATTATAAGGGTCATCAGATAGGAGCAAAAGACTTAAAATGAAATAACCACAAACATATCATCCAAAGTATGCTTCTGTTCATCACATGACTCTGCTATCCCTTCCTCCTCCATTGCAACCACCAGCACCAATCTCAATTTTTTTTAGAACCCAAGATAAATCACAGGATACTATACACATTTTTCAATTATCCAAGGCAATAAAAGACTTCTCCAATAAAGTATCTAAAGAAAATAGAACACAAGATCTCAAACCTAGGGTTTGGGCAATGCCAATCTCCAGCTCTACCACGTCCTTGTCACCACGGTCACCTCTGCTTGATATCCGACACCTGCAATTTACATCATGTTACGGCACAATTAGGTGAGAAAATAGATAGGAAAAGAAAAACGATCCTGGAATGATGGAAACAGAAAATTGAAAACAATGAAGAAAAACAAAGACTGTGAAAAAACTTGGGAGAACAAATGGCAACAGTTAGTGTTCTGAGATAAAGAAATATGGGTTTCAGCAGTCAGCACACCACAATAAATCAAACAGAATGTCCCACTCACAGTATGCAATTTCTCCTTTAATCAGCACTTTTCCAAATCAAAACCAGAATTTAACCTTTTAGCAATTCCTAAACAACAGCAATAGAAGATATTGAAGATGGAAAGGGAGTTGGGTAACTCACCTCAACTGGAATCTGTAATTACAGAAGGTATTCGAGCTTCCTTCCTCTTATCCAGTCATCTCTCATCCGCTTGCATTCAGCATTTCTTGATCTCTTGGTCTATCCGCTCCTTCCCCTCTCTTCTCTCTTTTCTCTTCTCTTCACTTCACTTCTTCCTCTTTCCCAAAATTTTTCAATCGTAGCACTGCTCACCCAATATGGGTTGGGAGGAAAAAACCACTTTCATGTACTAAGTTTTATGTACTCCCGGTCTCCACAAGGTTATCTCCAATCTTTCATATCAAATAATACGACTCGTCAATTCCCAGTATTTACCTGATGCTTTATAACACCTCCGCTTCTAATTATAAAATAAAATTTTTTTTTTTTTTTGGAGAAATTAAGGAAGTAAAATAAGTTACTTAATCATATCATATATTATATATTCTTAGATTATATATTAATTTATTAGTCTTTTTTTTTTTTGCCAACATATTAATTTATTAGTCAAACTAATTAGTTTGAAGAAAAAAAATATATATAAATACTTTAAAGTAATTTAATTAGCTTCCTTAATTTCTCTAAAAAAATCAACTTTATCTTATAATTAGGACCGGAGGGAGTATCAAATATGGCCCAAGGATTTTGAGGAGGAGGAAAGAGTGGCCCTCTATTTCTCTCTTGTGTTTTTTTATAGCACTCCTTTTTTTTTTTTACCTTATGTTCTTTTCACTTCTTTATTTTTACAGTTTGAAATTTAATATTTTATAAAAATATTATTATAATATTAAATCATAAAAATGTAAATAAATAAATTTAAATTATTAAAATTCTTAAATTTTCCTGCATTACTATTGACCTTCATATATTTAATAATAATTTCTTTCTAATTTTTTAGAATTCTCTTGGTTAAAAATAAGTTTTTTTAAATAAATTTATTTTCTTGAGGTTTTAATTAATTCCTTCAAGGCTCAAGCCTCCTCAACACTATAAATTATTAATTCAAAACTTAAAAGTTCGGATGTTAGAGAGAAGAAGAAGAGAATTGGAAAGAAGAATTGCGAATGTTCACTGACATAGTGATAAGTGCTTTTGCCACATAACTTACCTAGGACTCTTAAAATTAGCCACAATTTGATTCTAAAAAGCAATTGACAAGTAAAAACAAAACAAAACAAAATGTAAACATAAAACAAACAAATAAACAAGTTAAATAAAAAAGAGAGAATTCTAATTAAATATAGCTAAAATAATCAAAACCAAAATCAAGTCTACCAAATCTCATTCCCTATCTAGTTAGGCCTCTTAACTTTATTAGAAACTTATTAAAACAATTACAAAATATATTATAAAAATAAAAAAAAAAATTAAATTCAACTAAAACCACTTGTTCAACTAAATCTAAGCTCAAATAATGAATGAGAATACAAGATATTTTCAATAGTCAGTCAAATAATTAAAGTGCATCATTTTAATTTAGTTGGGTTTAAAGAGAAGCTGTTCTATGTTCAGTTCTATGTGAAATTAAATAAAGCTTTTATAATTAATATTTTTTTCATAGGGAATTAATCAACAAGAAAGAGAAAGTTTGCATTGGACTCGATCGTTATAATCTATTGTGAAAAATACACCACCAATGTAATATATATATATATATATATATATATATATATATATATATATATATATATATATATATATATATATATATATATATATATATATATATATATATATATATATATATATATATATAATTTCTCACTTCAACCGTACATAAAGAACCCAAAGTTTATATACTCAAACTATACAGACTCAAATGCAATTACTAGGAGGTTAGCCATTTGATGGTTAGAAAAAAATTGCTTTCCCATTTTCTAGTGTGTGTGTCAAATAACATGACCTGCTTTATTTTTCTTCTTATAAGTTCTGTTCACTTTTTACAAACACTTGATGCTAATCAAGTATATTTGGATGCAAACCTATTTACAAGCATGAGTTTATTATATCTTTTTTATTCTTTTTTGTTGTTTTTTTAACTATTTTTCTCTAATAGAAAATGAATTTAAAATGAGATTTTGTTTTTCATCATTTCATTAATCATAGTTTTTAAATATAGCTACTAATTTACAATCCCAAAATATCGAAAGATATCATGAATTGTTGGTAAAACTATAATAACAGAAAGATAGGATCACACATGATATTTAAATCTTGGAAAACAATATTTTAAGTACTCTGTACCACATCAATTATGTAATGTGCCACTTGTTATACACAAATTTGGATGTTCTATCAAGTTAAACTCTTTTCTTTTATTCGCCATCTTTTCGTGATTAATTTTCTTTTATCAATTTTTGTCGGTTGTCCCTAGCTTTTCTAGTTTACAAATGTATTAGTTTCCTATTAAATAGTTATTCAAAAATTACAACATAAAAAACTTTACATTTTCAAACAAATCTTCAATAGCCATGGCATCTCACGGGTAGTTAATGATTTATCTAACATTTTTGCTTTAAAATTTTACAATGACATCAAAAAATAATAGAAATAAGTTTATTTGTCTATATTCTTTGTATATGAAAGTCGTGGTTTCCCACAACTTTTTTTTTTCCCGTCCAGGTTTTGTTCCCAGAGGCATAGGCAAACTTGATAAACTTAATGTCTTAGACTTGGCCATTAATAATTTGAAAGGACCTATTCCTTCCAACATTTTCAACATTTCAACATTGACAACCTTGAGAATTGGTGGTAATTCCCTCTCTGGCGTTCTCCCTTCATATTTAGGAATTGGCCTTCCCAACTTGATGACATTAGATCTGGAGGAAAATGGACTAACTGGACAAATTCCAAACAGCATATCAAATGCTTCCAAACTCATTTTGTTACGTTGGTCATCGAATAAATTTAATGGAGCTACACCCAATGTCCTTGGGAATTTAACAAACTTGATCGAACTAGATTTGGATGAGAACCATTTGAGTGGGTTGATTCCTGATACAGTTAATAAATTACATAGCCTTCAACGTTTAAGTCTTAGCAATAATAGATTGCAAGGGTTTATTATAAATGAGCTTTGCCAACTTAAAAGTCTAAGTGAGTTGCATCTTACTAACATGTTTTCAGGAGTGGTTCCAGAATGTCTTGGGAATACTTCTTTGCAAGTGTTGAATTTTAGCTCTAACAAATTGGTTTCTCATATTCCCTCTTCTCTATGGAGTCTCAAAGATATCTTGATTTTAGACATATCCTCCAACGCCCTAAATGGAATAATTTCACCAGAGGTATCAAACTTGAGGGCAATTATACTATTGAACTTGTCAAGAAATCAAATTTCAGGAAGCATTCCAACAACTATGGGTGGCTTGAAAACTTTGCAAACCCTATCTTTGGTTGAAAACAAATTACAAGGGCCTATTCCCGAATCACTTGGTGGCATGATAAGCATGGAGTCCCTAAATCTTTCCCATAATTTTTTGTCTAGCGTGATTCCAAAGTCCTTAGAGTTATTATTGCATCTTAAATACATCAATCTTTCCTACAATTTATTGCATGGAGAAATTCCAAATGGTGGCTCTTTTCAAAATTTTACTGCTCAATCTTTTATGATGAATAAAGATCTTTGTGGGAAATCCCAACTACAAGTCCAACCATGTGGGAAAGGAAACAAGCACGAATCAAATAAAGTGATGCTGATGATAAAATGCTTATTGCCTATCATAGTTGCCATTTTGATTGTTTCAATCATTGTCTTTCTCAAGATTAAGAGAGACGATGACAATAATTCAACAAAGAGAGATTTAATAAATTTGGATACACCAACCAGGATATCGTACTATGAGCTTCTACAAGGAACAAATGGATTTTATGAGAGTAATCTTGTTGGTTCTGGAAGTTTTGGATCAGTATACAAAGCGGTTCTTCCAAATGAAAAAATAGTTGCTGTCAAAGTGTTTAACTTAGACATAGAACAATCATCAAGAAGTTTTGATGTTGAATGTTCAGCCATGTGCAATTTACGCCATCGCAATCTCATTAAGATCATTAGTAGTTGCTCAAATGATCATTTCAAATCTCTAGTAATGGAATTCATGGAAAATGGGAGTCTTGACAAATGGTTGTACTCTCATAACAATTGTTTAGATATCTTGCAAAGGTTGAACATAATGATTGATGTGGCAGCTGCTTTGGAGTATCTTCATCATGGTGCTTCTACAATAGTTGTTCATTGTGATGTGAAACCAAGCAATATTTTGTTGGACAAAGATATGGTGGCTCATCTTAGTGATTTTGGTATTTCTAAATTGTTTGGTGAAAAACAATTGGAAATTTATACCAACACTTTGGCTACAATTGGCAATATGGCACCAGGTAAAGGTTTAATAATGATATTTTGAATTTATTTCTATACTCAATTTCAAGCCAATATTTGACATCTTCATGTGCAAAGATTTAAATTAATGATACAAAAGAAAGCTTAACCACAAACCTTACATCATTGACATAATGACTTCTATACTAATCATTCAATATGACATGTAGAGTTTGGATCGGAAGGAGTTGTTTCTGCCAAAGGAGATGTATATAATTATGGGATTTTGCTAATGGAAACGTTTACAAGGAAGAACCCAACAGATGAGATGTTTGTTCAAGGATTAAGTTTGAAAGATTGGGTGAGCAACTCCACACCAAATTCCATCATGAATATTATGGATGTCAATTTACTTCACAGAGAAAATCAAAATACTAATAATATACTACCTTGCATGTCATCAGTTTTTGAGTTAGCATTACATTGCTCCAGTGACTTACCGGAGGCACGACTTACCATGATTGATGTTGTAGTATCATTGAAAAAAATCAAGGCTTTGTTTATGAAAAATGCTTGAGACACCACTAGTTGAATAATTGTTAAATCAAATTTTAGATACTATTTCTTTAATTGTGTGACTTTTTTACTAAGTAATCTTGTAAATTTGAGTGACTTCTATATATCTTGTAATAATGTATAAATTATTTGAAATTTTCTGAAGCGATTATATTGGTTTTGAATTTCTTTATTTTTGTTTTTCTTTTTAGGAAAATATATCTATAGATCGTTTTTATCAGTTTTGAATGAGGTCCCTATGCTTTTATTTCCCTTTTGACTACCTAAGTACCTAAACCAACCTTCATAATTTCACTAATCATATATATTCACATATTTGCGTCAATTCACTAACAATAATCCTCAATCACAAAATAATTTTGTTTCTAAAACAACACCCAAATCAATTCGAGAATAATGCACCTCCACCATTCAAGTCATTCTCAGTTTTTGCATTCACAACAATTTCACATTTCTTAATTCTTATTATTTGATACGTCAAGAAAGGGGCCTATTAGGCCATATGTTTATTTGGATGGGCCTACAAGAAGTGTACTAGGTTTTTTTTTGGTGACTCACCCTCCCTTCTCCAGTCTCTTCTTCCCTCTGGCCATGGTCATGGTGACCGTGGAGTTTCTTCCCTTGTGCAAATTCTGAGGTTCCCTCGGCAAATTATGTTTCTTGTTCTTATTTCATTTGCTTTGTAGCTTCTCTTTTATCCTATGTCGAGAGATTCAAGTATTGAGAATTATCATTAAGCATGATTCAATTTCTTTTTCTTTTTCTTTTCTATTTTACCAACAAGTATGGTTCAGTTTTATCGCAATGAGTTATTTCCTGGAATTAAGTTTTTAAAATCATAACATTTAACTTCTAACTAACAATTTCAACAAAGCTTTCAAAATAATATCTTATATTTTAATTTAACAACATCAGAGTGAAATCTAAGCAAGGCGTGTTAGCTTTAGTCATAACTCTGATCTTTCATTCATTTGAACAAGCAATTGATCAGCATTTTATAATATATTCATTGTATAAGCTCCATAGCCTATAAATCATTTCCCGAACAACATCCATTCATGCATTCAAATTCTACCGGTCACTTAGAGTAACAAAACTACAAGCTACATGAAATCCCTAAATTCCCAATCCATCAAAACTGGATAAAAGTGGAAAGCATTGATATCCATTAACCGTGTAGTCGTTGATATGAAATAAATAAAAGATAGATGTGAAAAATACTAATAAGTGTTGGCGTTAGCAACTTACACCGGACAAATTGTTGGTGGCAGCACCTGCAGAAATACAATAATAGTATAATTTGAATCGTGCCAGAGGATACTCTCCTTAAGAGCTATTCTACATCTACCGGCAAAAGAAGTTGCGACACTCCCCAAGATTAAATGAACTCTTCCTACAAAAGTAGGGTGAATAGAACTACAGAAGATAATAAAACTCAGTAGGTATAAGAATAAGCCCGAGGAGGAAGAAAGGTACTTGAGAGTTCAAGAGCAAAAGTATGTGGACCCCTTGCAGACATCTCCTTACATAGGAGAAAGAATGAGAGATGTTGGGTGGCTAAATAAAACATGTAAATGCTAATTAAACCTTCATAAAACCATTTCATAGCCATTATATAAATGTTTCAAAAGGTTGGGATGCAGTAATGTTTTTCAAACAGTGCCTGATGATATAAACGTGTTTCAAAACCATTAACCTATAATAATGAAGTATCAATGAATCAATTTTGAAAAACATAAAGGTTTGCAGCGTCCAGATTTCTCAAAAAACAAGCACTGAATGGCATCCCAAAAAAATAAAAACTGCAAAGTAGTTAATGAGCATATTTCACAAGAAAAGTGTTAGTAAAAAACATTTTATTAGTACACCATTTATTTTAAAAATAAACATAAACTTTTCAAGGGGTCTATCATAAAAACACCTAGTCCACCTTAAACTCTCACATAGGAGAAATTGCGAAATTTCCATGTGGCCTGTCATTGTGCAAATTCACTTCTCTTAGCCCGTTTAATAGTTCAAGATCACTTATTACTTGAACCCCCACAATCCCAAACAATGTGGGACTTATTCCTTATAACACACCCACTTGTTATTTCCAACAGTAAGAAGTCCCAATTCCCTCCAGTTTTTTGGTCATATCCCACAATACTATTCCCCTGTTCACAAGTTTAGGAAGGCAAAAGAAGAGAGAGAAATATAAAGATTGATGCCCATTCAGTGGTAGTATTGGAAAAAGAGATTTATTGAGTAACCAGAGATTTGAAGAAAAAACATTAACGAAGGAAATTTGCTGCTTTAACTAGCAACACTTACTGGTGCAGCAACAATCCACACACAAGAATTTGATGACCCCATGTAATACCTTATTCTAGAAACATCTATTAGCAATGTTTTACCATCATGAAGCTGCTTAGCTAATTCTAAACCACCAATCACTCATTCAGTAACTTGAAAAGTTGAACTTTTAAAAACTTTTCTTAGAACTCAGAGTACCATTCTTATAAAGAATGAGTTTTATAATATATTCATTGTACAAGCTCCATAGCTTATAAATCATTTCTCCATCCATTCATGCATTCAAATTCTATCGGTCACTTAGAGTAAAACAACTACTAGATACATGAAATCCCTAAATTCCCAATCCATCAAAACTTGATAAAAGTGGAAAGCATGGATATCCGTTAACCATGTAGTCATAGATATGAAATAAATAAAAGATAATGTGGAAAATACTAATAAGTGTTGGCATCAGCACCTTACACTAGATGGATTGTTGGCGGCAACACCTATAGAAACACGATTGAAGAAACACAATAATCGTATAGTTTGAATTATGCGATAAGAGCTATTCCACATCTACCGGTAAAAGAAGTTATGGCACTTCCCAGGATTAAACGAACTCTTCCTACAAAAGTAGGGTGAACAGAACTCCAAAAGACAATAGAACTCAGTAGGTATAAGAATAAGCCAGAGGAGGAAGAGAGGTGTTTGAGAGTTCAAGAGCAAAAATATGTGGATCTCTTGCAGACATCTCCTTATACAGGAGAAAGAGTGAGAGATGTTGGGTTGCTAAATAAAATATGTAAATGCCAATTAAATCTTCATAAAACCATTTAATAGCCATTATATAAACGTTTCAAAGCGTTGGGATGCAGTCAAGTTTTTCAAATAGTACCTGGTGATATAAACGTGTTTCAAAACCATTAACCTAAAATAATGAAGTATCAATGAATCAATTTCCAAAAGCATAAAGGTTTGCAACGTCCAAATTTCTCAAAAAAAAACAAGCACTAAATGACATCAAAATAAATAAAAGCTGCAAAGTAGTTAACGTGCAAATTTCACAACAAAAAATGTTAGGCAAAAAACATTTTATTAGTACACCATTTATTTTAAAAATAAACATAAACTTTTCAAGGGGTCTCTCATAAAAACACCTAATCCACTTTAAACTCGCGCATAGGAGAAATTGCCAGATTTCCATGTGGCCTGTCATTGTACGAGTTCACTCCTCTTAGCCCATTTAATAGTCCAAGATCTGAACCCCCACAATCCCAAACAATGTGAGACTTATTCCTTGTAACACACCCACTTATTATTTCCAACAATAAAGAGTCCCAATTCCCTCCAATTTTTTGGTCATAACCCACAACACTTTTCCCCCGTTCACAAGTTTAGGATGGCAAAAGAAGAGAGAGAAATATTAAGATTGATGCCCATTCAGTAGTAGCATTGGAAAAAGAGATTTCTTGAGTAGCTAGAGATTTGAAGAAAATACATCAACGAAGGAAATTTGCTGCTTTAACTAGCAACACTTACTGGTGCAGCAACAATCCACACACAAGAATTTGACGACACCCTGTAATACCTTATTCTAGAAACATCTATTAGCAATGTTTTACCATCATGAAGCTGATTAGCTAATTCTAAACCACCAATGACTCATTCAGTAACTTGAAAAGTTGAACTCTTAAAAACTTTTCTTAGAACTCAGAGTACCATTCTTATAAAGAATGAGTTTTTCTGAAAAACCTTAAAATCCCCAGCCAACTTTTAACAAGTCCAAACTTAGTGGTTTAAATTCCTGGTAAAACCTTTTAGTAACCAAATAAGACCCAGGATCCCTTCCATTTCACTTAACCCTTCACAAGCATATTTAAATAACTTTATAGCTACTAAACAAAAAGCATGACACTATTCGTCCTTATAAAATGATATAACCTATAAGTTTGGCATATAAACATCCTAGGGCATAATTCATGTATTTGCCCGATCTTTTAAATATATTACTACTATTCAAGCATACTTTAACCTCTACTATCAACCATGTATAAATATACTTTTGTCATCACCGTAGATGACACTTACCTTTAGGCAATCATAGCCTTAGATCTCCTCCTTATGAAAGGTTATATATACATACATATAACTAATATTAAAAGGAATCATGGCTAAACAAATAGCCAACACTTAAACCAAATATTTATTTTAAACTCTTTTAGCTCTAACCTTCTTCACGCTTCACCAACCACAACGCCCCAGCCCCTAGAAGTACCTACCTTTGCCGTATGTCATGAAAGAAAGGAGTGAGATTCGGGGAATTCTCAATCGCAACTACTTTTCATCATGTAAATCATACAAGGTTAATAACTATGCATGTAAAAACAAGCCATAGAGAACAAGACATTACGAGTAACTGAGCTGAAAAGCTAACTGGTACACATATATCTTTCTACTAGTGCACAATCTATTGCAGATAGATAAACTGTACAAATAACCCGTGCACATTATTTTACAACTAGATAAAAGGAATAAATAACTAGAGCACATACTAGACAGATACCTGCTCTGCCAATCTATCTGCTGCACATGGCCATGGCAAATAATTATGCAAGGATAATTTACATGCTCTCATTCTTAACTACAGCAAAATGGCACAAACAAACATATGAAAACCAATGCACAATAACATGAGAGGAAAAGAGTTACTACCTGTTGCTCTTTCTTCCGTATTACCTTCTCCTTGTTTCTTTCTTTGATAATTTCTTGGTGGGCTTGGGCAAATATCAAAACCTATCATTTAGGCATAGGTATATATAAGGGTAGGTTAACACTTATTCTATCTATAATTTATAGCTTGACTGTTTGTTCTTCAATCCTAGATTTAAACAAACTCTACCCTTATTTAAAAGTGGCTGGCCATCTTGAAAAACTTGTATTCATATTTTGTTTAGGGACATTTGGAATGTCCTACCACTCCTTAATTTCCACAACTTAATACCTATACACATACACACACAACTTAATTTCCACAATAATGTTTAGCAAGTGGAAGCCTCAAACAACATCTAAGAATCAGTTTCCAGCCGTAAAAATACAACTTATCAGCCACCAGCTTCACATGGATCAATATATATTATATTGCACAACTCTAACTTGTATTTACTTATGCTTATTACACTTGATTGTAATCCCCTATATTCAAATTAATCTATCACCGCAAATGATAATAAAATTTCAGCTACAATATTCAAATCATTGAGTCAAATATTTACACACTCAAATATGAACTTTGTATTAGAAGTATAAACATATAATGCACACCATCTTATTCATTACAATGCATATTACAGAGTCTATATATAGGCAGTGAAAAAAGTACATAATGAGCAATAATGATGAGATTATAAAATGTGAGATATTGGTGGAGTTGGTGGAGGGAATCAAGGGATTTACAATAATGAGAGAATCTTGGTGACCCACTCTAACAACCCACTAATTCCTCTAAAGCTAATATTCTGACATATCTGAAATCATCATGCTTTGTGATTTCCAACACTTTGCCTATTAATTAATGCTCGACTTATCTTGCTCTCAATATCAAAACTTGACACTTAACACCATGAAACAGCAAGGTTTTCCTCCAATTGAGAGCTTCTTAGTTTCAGCTTTTATAGTAGCTCTCTTGCCACAATAACAACTCACCATATAGCTAAAAAAAATACACTTCCTATCTTAATTCAAGTATCCTAAAAACACTATTTAATACTTTGAATTACTTGTTATAATGTCTCCAAGCACATAATATTTAGAGACATGAAACAATTCCCTTTAACTCAATTTCTAATCTCCAAGTTTACCCTTTATCACATTATAACATGTAAATATGTTATCTCCTATATAACTCTCAAGAAATTTCCATCTTTAACAATATCATGCCAACCTCAATTTGAAACTTTAAGACAGCAAAAACTCGTACAGATTATATATCACACACTAATATTCCTTTGCAGCTGCTATTATATATATACATATGCATATATCTATTTCCATCTCCAAGTAGAACCAGCATGTCATAATAATCTTTTGAAGCTTCAGTTTTTACAGACCACATGAGACAGCAAAATAAGCACATAAACAATCTTATCTGGCTGATTTAACATATTATCAACACTCCTTTGTAACATTAGCTTAAAACCTTAAAAGCTAGTTCAGATAGCTAGGCAATTAATTATTCTAGGAAGGCCTTTGAATAGCAAACTTGAATCAATAATTACAAACTTGGGTCATTATTCTCTTCTTCTTTCAGCTGTAACCGATATCATTCAAACCCAAACAGCAAAGTAAAACTTAAAAATCATTTTCTATCAACCATATAAAGAATGTGGCTGAGGGTGTGTATATTATTTCCTCTGTATCTATCACTGTGTCTTCCTTAAGTCTGGAAAATTCCAGCTCCAAAAACATCCTTTAAATCATCATGCTAAAGTCTCTATACTTAATTGAGTCATCTAAAATAATTGTTCCTCATTTGAAAACATGAAACAATAAGCTTCCTATAATTTTTCAGCCTTGGTAATTCAATTTCAACGCATTCAGCAATAAGAAACATCACTTAATCCTTTAAACCATTCCATTAGTATCTCTACAGAAACTCTAAAAATTCAAGCTTCGGTTCAAAACTTCATTGTAAAGTCCCTAGACATGATTTAAACTTCTACAACTACGACTCATCACTTGGAAATATAAATCAGCTAGTTCAAATCAGTTTTCGGCTTCATAAATTCGAACCCAAAGTTTAGAAGCATCATACATGCATATATATCCTACAGACTATCTATTTCATCATTTCAATGTTTTTGTAAGACTTTCATCAAAGCAAACGATCATACTGCCTCTGTACACGAAGGGCAGATTAGAAAATCACAAACCAAGGCCATGAAAACACATGCAACATTAATTATAATGATTATAAGCTTTAATCCTCCTTTATCCACCGCTCAGAACCCTTAATCGGCGGTTTTTCCCATTTCAGAACCAGATTCGACCACTGCTCTCGCTCCCAAACTAACCCAACTGAATAATTTGAAGATGGGAAGAGGCTTAAAGGGCTTACCTTAGATTAAAGATTGGTTTGCATGTGGCTTTTGACATCTCCTTCCCCTATTCTCCGACGAGATCTCCTGTTCCTCTTCTCCTGGCACAATCGCTCACCCTACTCTCGCCCTCTCGTTTCTGAACGGAAATATTGAAGAGCGCAGGCGAACTAATGGGTTAAATATGCCCATTTGACAATTTTGCCCTCCTCCTAATTTCTTTGTTTAGAAGCTCATCCTTCAGCACGTTAAATAACGCCCCTACGCCTTAAGTAAGCATGAAAAAATCTCTTCTCAAATTTTGGATGTTACACCCCCGACTAAAAATTAAGAAGGAAAAGGAGTTTGATTTCTACTATATGCATGAACAGGAAGATTAGAAAGCTTCGAGAGATGTTCTGTTTTTCTTCTTAGTCCTCTCATGTCCATCAAGCGTCTGATTAGAAAACATGTCCACCAATGATGGAACAATGTATGGGGAGAAAGTCAAAAAGCCCATATGCAAGAAATTAATTATTAGGGGTAGTTTAGTATTTAGAGAGATATTAAATTTTTGGGAGATTTACACTTAGGTCCCATGTAAGAAAAAAATTGGAAAAATGGTCCCTATAGATTGCAAAATGAAAAAATGGTCCCATGGAGTTGTCAATACAGGCTCCTGGAGTTGTTAAAAAGACAACTCCAGGAGCCTGTATTGACAACTCCATGGGACCATTTTTTCATTTTGCAATCTATAGGGACCATTTCTTCATTTCTCCTCTTCCTTGGGACTTCACTGTCATTCTCCCTAAATTTTTTGTGAGTTAAGTTTCAACTGAGTTATGTACAAATGTTAATAGTTTGATTAAATTTTAATTTTGATATCTATAATTTTAAATTATAGTCTTTGTTCCTTACAATCTAATAAAGACTCGGTTTGAGCTTTGGTTTTGTCTCATATACTTTTGATGAATTTTGATTTTGATCTTTATATTTAATTATGCTAATTAAAACTTAACATTGTCCTTATGAACCTACAACTATCAAAAACTACAATTTAAAGTTGTTGAGACTAAAATCAAAATTTGATGAAACTGTAAAGGCCAACAACAGTATTTCCCAATGTTACATGAGCTAACTTTGTATTCTTGGATCAGTTGTTTAAAATCCCAAATATGTATGTGATTATTGGAAAAACCTTGTTTAGAAGAGAGAAGAAAAAAAAAGATGGTGTTAAACCTTGTATAGATTGTCCGAATTTGTCTATAAAAAAAAGAAAAATGTAAATATTAAACTTAACCAAATTCTTGTACATTGTTTTTAAATAATAATAATAATAATTTGGTTTTTTTTTTGCCAGAAATAATTTGGTCACTTACAATTTATGTTTGAAAAAATATAGCAATTTATCCAATATTAATTTTAAAGATATACTGCATTCAATAGACTCCCTATTTGTATATATGATTTCCAAAAGTATTGACAAAAAAAACGGTGAAATTCCAAAAGTACGTACTAATGTCTTGAGCAACATAAAAAAGACAAGCAAAAGTACAAGGCTGAAAGATGAAAAATAACTATCCAACACCCATTCTATAACCAAGAGACAAAGCATCCACAAATTCCTCACTTATCTCTGGAGCATCAGAAGTCAGAATAGTAATTAAAGAGAGTGATGGCTACGAGCCCATGAGCACAAGAAGAAAAGATGCTCAATAGTTTCTACTTCCAACTTACAAACTGGGCAATATAGGGATGGAGCTCACTTCCTTTTGCACAGCGCCTCATGCGTTGCTATAGCTTTGCTTAAAATTCTCCATATAAAATGCTGAACTCCAGGAATGATGGGGAGCTTCCAAATAAATTTCCAATAGCTGATGACATAATGCTTCCAATATACTTCTTCTCCCCTTCTTATATCCACTATTAAATTATCTTTGGACAGTTAAAATTTAATATCTTATAAAAGTATTATTTTTATATCAAATAACAATATATATTAATATAAATTTTTAGAATATAATCTAAACAGTTTACATCTGTATAATTTCATTAGAATATTGTATTTTTTTAAAAAAAAATTGTATTTCAACATTTCTAAATTAATCTAATGGTAGAGATTAAAAAACAATTGAAAGGAGGCAGAAGGAAATGGAAGTGAAAAGGTTGTCTTGTTGATTTGCCAAGCTCTAATACATGGAATACATAATAAGCAAATAAAATTTTTTAATTGAAAGATTATTATAAACTTTATATGAGTACTGTATGCCTGTAACCACTAACTCTTAGGATTCTTCATGTTCAATGTCCTAAGTCTACACAAACTTCCACACTAAAGTTTCTCATGGTTAATGCCATTATGGTCTTTTTTATTTCTTTGTGACCATAGAATAAGACTTTAATGGTTGAGACCTATAAATAGAGGTCATGTGCATTTGTACCAAGAAAAACAAGTGAATGAGAAATAGGAGGATCAAATTCTCCATGGATATGGCTAGCAGAGTGCAGGAAGAACTTTGCTGCCTCATTGAGAGCTTGACCCAAGCCCAAAAAAAAAATCACAAGCATATAAATCAAAATCTAACATGTCAATGACCTAGAATCAGCCGGTCCTGTACTTACAGGCAACACATTCTATTTCCATTTGCAAGGGTCTTAGCTTTGATTTTACCTATATTATGCTAAATATGGATCACACTAATATCACGAGCATTTCAGTTAGCTTGTCAAGTGATTTTCCCAACTTATTTATTCACTTTTGCCAAGTAAATGAAAGAAAAGAAAAAGTTCCCCATATGAGCTCTGTTCTCAAAGAAGAAAATGCTCTGTTCTAGGGGAAAAACTAATGATAAGGAAGGAAGAAACAACATTTTTCCCATAAAATTACGAAATTTCTTATTATTATTATGTTGCATTTTAATTATAGGGACTTTAATCCAATGTAAGTTCAAGAAAGTTAATACTGTTAGATCAAGCGTTTCACTCAAGAGGGGGGGTGAATTGGGTGATCTTAAAAATTTCGTTGCAAATATAAAATTTGACGTTGAAATTAAAACATGAAAGAGTAAGGAGAAATATCACCGAAGTGTACACCGGGAGTTATACTGGTTCGGCCACAACCACTTTGACCTACGTCCAGTCCTCAGAGCTTCTCTGAGAGTTTCACTATATCTTCCAAGATTCAGTGGGTTCTTAGCACCTCAGTACAAGCAAGTTCCTACACCTGGACACTCGCTCCCCCTTACAAGTTGTAATTCAATCCCAACTCAAGGTTCCACAACCTTAAGTTACCTCAATAACAAATATTGAGTTTGAATGAAATATCTCTCTTACAGAGTAAATAAGAATCACTGAAGCATAGAATCACAAGTATAATGAAAACAGGGTAATGAACTTGATGATACGTTCGTGAGTATGTTCTTGTGTATTTCTCTGTTCAGATGTTCACATATATATAGATACGTTGGTAATGATTGCTGGAACATATTTCTTCATGTCCGTTGGAGCGTGCGCAGCCATTATTGACTTTTCCAGTTTTTGAAAAACATACGTTGTGGTAGGTGACGGTCGGTGACATTTGAACGTTTCATTTGACTTCCATTACTTGATATGATTTCTTCATTGTTCATCTGTAAATAGGCTAAGAATACTAACACAATGAAAGATTAATCATATAGAAAACCAAATAATCAACGTTTGAAAGGTTTCTGGATTTCTGGGTTTGCTTACTCGAGTAGCTACTCGAGTATCACATGAAGTTTACTCGAGTACCTACTCGAGTAACATCGAGAAATCTTTGTCAAACTGCAAGTCAATCAATAAATACAAGATTACTCGGGTAGTGCATGGAGTAAACTAAATTTCAAACCTTTGGAAATAGTTATTTACTCGGGTACCTACTCGAGTAATGCACTCACAACTTTATGAGTTACTCGGGTATCAACTCGAGTAAACTTTTATAAAAACTTTTGGTTACTCGATGCTTTACTCCAGTAATGTTGGCAGGATTTAGATGCCGAGAGCACTTACCTCATTACTCGGGTACTGACTCGAGTAATGCACTCATTTTGGCATAGGTTACTCGGGTACCACCTCGAGTAATTGAGATTTTTGTGCATAGCTTACCCGGGTAATGACTTGAGGTTTTACTTGAAAATATTTGTGCATACTCGGATACCTACTCGAGGAATCCACTCAAAATAGATCATTGAATAATTGCATATCAGAGTAAGGACTCGAGGAAAATGAGATAAAATGAAAACAAGTTAATCGGGTACCACCTTCAAGTTTTTGCTCACCAGACTGAGTTACTCGAGTAGCTCCTCGAGTAACATTGGC
Source organism: Inga laurina (assembly GCA_963855925.1). NCBI lineage: Eukaryota > Viridiplantae > Streptophyta > Magnoliopsida > Fabales > Fabaceae > Inga > Inga laurina. Next base: position 28,961,883 of record OY979701.1, read on the forward strand.
AGTGGTACAAAATGCCGAGAGCATCATTTTTCAGAAACAGAGTTACTCGAGTAGCTCCTCGAGTATCTTTGGCAACCTGAAGGCAACTGGAAGTTTTTCACATGGTTACTCGAGTAGCGCCTCGAGTAACATTGGCAGGCCGAGAGCAACTCCAAGTTTTTACCTGGTTACTCGAGTAGCTCCTCGAGTAACATTGGCAGGCCGAGAGTAACTTGAAAATACTTACACTATTACTCGAGTAGCTCCTCGAGTAACGTTGCAGGTTACTGGAAGTTGTCTCTGATTACTTCAAGTTTTGTCTCATTACTCGAGTAGCGCCTCGAGTAATGCCTTAGAAAACCTTCTTCTGATCAAGTTTCTCAGCTTTTTCTCTTGGCCTTTCTTCATTCTTCCAATGCTTATCTCAAGTAATACTTATCCCTGTTGTTTCTTAGTTCAAACTTGTTTATTAATCATTTCCTTTTCAAACCATTCTTTTGTTATCATCAAAACATGAGATCTTAACAAATACTACTAATTTAACATGATGTATAATTCATATGTATGCGTGTGCACAGCTCACCTCTTTTCAGTTATTAAATTCATCTTCAGTCAATAATACACTAAATATCTTATTTAATAATTACATTCATACCATTCTTAATGCACTTGTTTAATTAGTCTCTGCCCTATTTCATAAACTTTTTTTTACCAAAGTTTTATAATTGATTATACACAAAACTTATTAAATGGTTTCTTTGTTTAATGCTTTCAATCTCCATTCTCAAACATCCCTTTTAGCACCAAAGCAGCTTGTGCTTTGGTGAAGAACTCTTTATACAGTTCTTGCAGGTCTTAGTTTGAATCTTTGAATTGAAGTGCACTCAAGAAAAAGAGCCTTTCTCTTAATAGTCAGTTGTAACAAGCAATATAACTGTTAATTCCTTCACATCTTACTTCCTGGATGTTGAGAACATTTTCCTCTTCAATCAAAAATTAAAAATACTATCCATTTAAGGATGTTGAGAAACTTTTAGATTTTCCCCTTCAAACATGAGCTTGAAGACTTGAAAGCCCAACTATGGGGAAACACAAAAGCGATTCAATTCCTAGTTAATGAAAGCCACATAGCAAAATTACTAGCAACAAATGATGTTTTGAATGTAAAGACTTGAATTGAATCATCCATAAGGACCTACGTACATAAAGATTCTACATAGATATATATAAGAAATTGAGTTATCTTCAACTAACAAATGTCTGTTTGGATCTATTGAAACAGGGTAATATTGCTACATTTTTACTAATTTTGAAGTGACATTAGCTCTAAAAAAAACTTTAAGGCACTCAATGCTCTTTTGAGAAAACTTTTCAGGCAAAAGTGCCCTTTAACATTAGAATTAGATTGGCTTGATGAGCTTACTTGAAACCCTATAGTCACGTTGCATTAATTGACGATGGTCTTTTGAGCAAAAAAAAAAATGACCATGGTCTTGATGGCGATGTTTTCCATGACATAAGAGTCAACTCCATTCAAACTATATGATTTGACAAGGCCCAAATACATCTGAATTAAGCCCGATAGGACCATAATGGGCAAAAAAGTCTACACCAAGCAATTAGAAGAGAAAACTTTAAATAAATAAATACCCTTATCATTTGAAAAACTCAAAAATATTATTTCAATTTGAAAAATCCCAAATCAGTCGAATATACCAAAAACAAATTTAGGAATGTTTGTGTTTTTATAATATTTCCCTTCAATTTAAAAAAATATAGAGCCATCTCACCCTCATTAGTTGGTAGAGGTGGGAAAACGAGCCAGCCAGCCCCTAATGGGTCGGGTTTGAAAGACATGTTTCCCTAAAACACCTTGGATTGTGATGTTTAAACCTTCAGCTTATGGGTTTCAAGCCCTTTTACAAAACTTCACTATCTTCTTACTTGTTTTTATATGGATAAAAATAAAATAATAAAATTCAAAACATAAATTTAAGTAAATTTAAGTGCCAAAGTATCGTTCAAATTTTCAAAAAAAAACCAAAACAAAATTCTAGTGCATATGCCTACTTTTTTTATTAGCAACATTGACTGCTTAAGGCCTTGTTTGGTTGGGAGTTTTTGGGAGGGAGGGAAGGGGAGGGTTGGAAATGTATAAGTGTTTGCTCGGAAAGAGGAGAGGTAAGGGGTGAGAATTTTTTTTTTGTCTTTTAGGGCTCTCCACCCCTCATGTTTAAAACCCCATTTTTCCTCTTCTCAAAATCAGCGCTTTCTTGAAATCTCTAGCTCATGTGCCAAAATCAATTAAGCCAGCTTCGATTATTGATGGTGACAGTGACGGTGACGAACTAGCAATCTCGAAGTAGAAAGAGCATCATATCTTCAATACCTACGAGCGAACATTCCAAGGCAATACGAAAGAAATTCACCCAACTAAGAAAATCACGCCAGTAGAATCATGCTCAAAGCAAGAATCCATGTAACTGGACAGACGATCATCAAGAATAAGAAGAGGATCTATGCATAGTTCCATCTAGACTATGGCCAATCTAATTTCCTGTTACACAAGCGGTGTCAAATTTGCTCCAGGTGATGCAGAGGATGAGAAAGCTCACAAAGAATTTCAGAAAACTAACATTTGAGGGCTTCCATTTAAAGCAAGTTCACTAAAAAAATATTATTCTTGTATAATGGTTAGATACTTGGCTGGACATCATTTGGATGGTTATCTTTATTATGCAGGGATGGATTGACGAAAGGTTGTTCATACACCAAACTTCTGAGGGGGTTGGAATTCCCAAGACATTTTCATCATGTTTTCAAGTTGGAATTCTGTATTACAACTTGGCGACCACATGAAAAATTGTCATTACTAGCATGTTGAAGAATTGACCTTGGAAATGGATGGATAATTCATCATCATACGGAGACTTTTGATTTTTGATGTAAAAATGGTAAAAGAAGAAGGAAACTGTATAAATAAAGAGATAAGGGCATATGAGTTAACTAATAATTAGCTCCCCTCACCTACCCTCTTGAAACAAATAAAAAACCAAAACTTCTCCTTCCTTCTTCTTTAATCATATAAAGCTCAAAAGTTATGATTCATAACCTCCCACACCCTAACCCCACCCACATTTAATAAACCTCCCCTACTATCCCCTCCGTTGAACCAAGCACACCCTACAAAAACCTTTATGCTTTATGACATTAAAAAAACACCTCCCACATATTTGCTTTATATATAACAAAATCACTTAAAATAAGTTAATTCAAATACACATTAACTCATATTTTGTATAGAAAATAACAAGTGGATGGGTAACATAGTGTTTTAAAAAAAGATAAACTTGAAACTGTAATGGCATAATGATTTTTCAAAATAATCATGTACAGTACGATTGTAACATTTTTTTGGGGAAAAAACTAAATGTTGTCATGGGACGTTTGAATGGCATGGCTCACACATCGATCTAGGGCTTGTTTGGTTGGGCGATTGACAGCCCTATAAGCGCTTATGCACATAAGTCGGACAATACTCATCTTACATATTTTTATCGTATACTGTAATCATGATTTAAAAGCTACTTTTAAAGACTCCAATTGCTATTCCAAACAAACACCTAGTTAGTTGATCCATTAATGAAAGCAATTCATGTTCATATTATGTATTGACTTTCCAAAACATTTCACATTTTGCCCATATTCTAGTCATAGCTTGAATATTGACACACATATCAAAATAAAAATAATTATACTTTTATAATATTTTTATATATTATGTTATAAAATATAACTAGGTACTATATTACATTCATGGTGGATTAAGTATAATTCTTCTATAGTGTTTTATAGTAAAATTTTATATATTAAGGACCAGAGGGGATAGTAAAAAATTAATTTAATTTAATTTGTTGTATATGACATGCAGGAGCAAAGCAAAATTTGAGATGGAATACAAGGGGGACATTTGACGATGTGGCTTATTTCAAAGTCACACTCTATTTCACACCAAACTCGTCCAGTACAAAAATGTACAATTTTCTTTATGACCGACCACAAATCAAAATAATGCATTGATAATGAAAATTTGGTCACTCATTATTTTAATGGAAGAAATTATTACAACACAATTTTCTTTCTCATTCCTTGTACCATTTTCTAGGAGACAACTAGGGATGAGCAAAAAACCGGTAGTTTAGGTAATCCAGTTTAACCCGAGGTGGCTCGGTCCAGTCCAGTCTAATAAAAAAAGCCTTATAACATAAAAGAACCAGACCAACCAATTAGGTTGGACCAAGTTCAGGACTAGGTGCTTAGTGCACATGGTCTAGTCTGGTCTGGCCCAAGTCTTTTTTTTTTTTTTTGAAAAAATAGTTGTGTGGTTGCACTTTAATTTTACCCACACTTCTTACTCTTGCATGTGACCTAATTAAAAAAGAAGCCTTACTACAACACCCTCAATCCTCACACACTGCCACTAGTCATCCTCACAGTGTCGCTCCTTTGGTCCTCCTCTTAGCTTGGCTACTGCTGTGCATCTCCATTTGTCAGCGGTGAGCCTTTTTCTCCCCCTCTCCTTGACCTTGTCACACCCTCACATAGTCTGACGACTTCAGTCTTAAAGAGTTCACTCCAAGTAAAGCCGCTCAAGGTTCTTGGGTGGGTTGGTTACCAAGTCCAACTTTAGAAATTCATCCTCATCCATAGCTCTTATCCATAAGGAGGTAAGGTTGGTAAAAGTGTTAATGACATTAAATAGACCTTTCCCTCTTTGAATTCTCAACTTTGTGATCCTCAACTTCTTCGACCACATTCTCTAACTTCTTCAATTCTTTAGTTATGGACACTTCCCCTAGAAAAATGATATCATTAAATTTTTGTAGACGGTTGAAATTTCCAAATCCTTATCTTCTCATTGTACCTTGAATATTTGTTGAATGGTGTTGGAGATTTTTATGAATTTATAATGGGGTTTTAATGTTTTATGATGAGTGTTATGTGATTATAGGTATTTTTTTATAGCCCTAATTGTGCTTATTAAGTTGAAGGCAACAAAAAAAATTGTGCTTGATAGGTACAAATCTCTCTTCTTAAGGAAGAACAAAAAATCAAATTCAACTCCTAGGTCCAGATAGTCTTATAGACCAGGTCTAGTCCAACTTGACCTTGGGTTGGTAATGGGCTAGACCAGACCTCAGGCAATGTTGCCTAGCCCGAGGTCCTCTTTGTAATGCCCTAAATTTTGATTAAAGACTAATAACGATTATTGAGAATGATTTTATGAATTAAAGTTGATTTGAGACCCGAATTAATTATTGGAAATGCCCAACACCCTGTATTTTAGCATGATTATGTGACAAAGTAATTTTTGAAGCTAAAATAGGGGTAGATGGCGCATGTAAGAAGGAAAAGAATTTAATTATGTGTTATATAGAAATTTAAGTTAATATGCCATAATCAGTGGAAAAATTGAAAGAATGGAAAATTATCGCCAATTAGTCAATGATTAATGGAGAAATTAATTACTAATTAAGAGATATGAGAAGGATAACTAAATGGCTAATGAAGTGATTAGAGTAACCAAGTGGTTACTTACTTTATGAGAAGTCATGAGATTCAAACAAGTGGCACCATTGTATGTATAGGGAGTTGTTTGAAAGTCCAACAAATCATATTTTATCATTTTCTCTCTCTCTCTCCCTCTCCCCCTCGCTCTTATGCGTATGGGCATGGGAATGGGGCAGAAATTATGCCTCCTCCTTCATCATCATCATCTCAAAAATCTCTCTCTCTCTCTCTCTCTCTCACACATTTGTGCGCCATTGAAGGTGAAGAAAAAGGAAGAAAGCTTGATCTTAGGGAAGCCATTTGACCTTCCAAATGAACTCCTATGCCAAAATCTCCTTCTTTAAAGTTGTTCCCCTTGTTGAGGGCTTCATTTCTATGATTTTAGATTTTCCATTGGTGGTGGTTTGTGCCTTCAAGAAAATCTAGAGGTTGGAGAAGCAAGGAACAAGTTTGGGAAAGTTGTAGAGATGAGTAAGATGCACATTTCTACCTATGTTTTGTGGCATTTGCTTAAGGCTATAATTTCTAGAATTTTTGCCCTATTTTTGAAAATTAGGGTCTTAGAGAGTATGACATGGTGGGGTCATGGAAATGGTGTCTTGTTATGTGTTTTGGATAGATAGAATTGATTTGAGTTTGAAATGTCAAGTTTGGTAATTTTGGGAATTTGTGTTGAATGTTGCCTAAAATAGAGCATGATAATGGAATGAGAATTTGATTATTTTGATGTTTTCATTGGATTCATTATGGAAAATTGTGTGGGAGTAGTGTTGGATGTGAATTTTGAACAATTGGAAACTTAGGTTTAAAAGTCACAAGTTTTGGTTAGTGAAAACCCTGTGCAGGCAGTCGGTTTGCATGGACATTTTGAATGGATAAATGCTGATGAAAAATTCTGAAACTTCCCGGTTTAATAGAGCACATGCTAAGCTTCAAAATGGATATGTAATGTCTGGCATTTCGATGGGTGTACTGGGAGTTATGAATTTCCAAAATCTGGTGTCAAATATGGGATCAATTCTGGAACAGCAAGGAGTATTGTTGAATTCTGTATTTTTGTGGTTATAGAAATCAATGATTCATATTTTTTCTGTAAAGAGGAGTTAAAAATATTTAAGCAAGACTTGGGATCACCTCATTTCAATTTCCTAAAACTTAGTTATGATTTTTGGAAGTTCAGCCTAGAAACTAAAAGTTTCTTGGCCTCAACCAAAAGTCCCTGGCTGCAGCCCGAAAGCTTCTGACCTGCTTTTGGCCGTAGCCAAAAGAATCTTGGTCGAAGCCAGAAGACTCTTAGCCGTAGCCAAAAAGCTTCTGACCTGATTTTGGCCACAGCCCAAAAGTTTCTGACCTATTTTTGGCCGTAGCCAAAGATTATTGGCCGCGGCCAACACCCAAAAATCATAAATTTTCTCTATTGTAAGGTGGTCTTTGAAATAGTACTTCCCAACCCTTTAAGCATTTGTTTGGGCTTCTAGTAGCTCCCTAAAGGTCTCAAATGATAACCAATCTGAAGCATTGTGGACTTAAGTATTGTATTAGAGAATAACTATTCGTCCTTAATTATAGATTATAGGATTTGATATTTGCCCAGCCCTCAAGAGACTATTGCTAGAGCAAGCGCAGAAAGACCAAGGTAGTGACCTTTCTCTTGTGTTGTGTATGACACATTGAATGCATGACTTATCATTGTATTATCGTTGTGAAATATGTTGTACGAAACATTGCTGTGTTGAAACATGTGGATGTGAAAAATGTCGTTGTGCATTGTAGCGTGAGCAGTTGTGGGGGTGACACAAGTCACACCTACCCCTACCATTATAACTGCTGCTACAATTGCCATTATGGGTTGTGGAATTGTGAATTTCCCACTGTTGAGAAACATGCTGGTGTGGCTATATTGTTGTGAATGTGTCACATAGAATCCTGCTGTTGTGAAATATATTGATGTGTGATATGCCGTTGTGTATTGCAGCGTGAGCAGTCGTAGTAGGTGATGTACATCACACTTTACCCCTACTGTAAAAAATGCTGTTGTAAATGACATTGTTCTGTTGTTATGTTGTGATTTGCTTACATGCTTTGTGGTTGTGTATACTATGAGTGAATTGTTACTATTGGGATTCTTTAGAATCTCATTCTTTCTATGAAACTATTTTCAAACAGGGCCAGTGGTTCTAAAGAGAAGCAGGTGATGAAGGGTGGTTAGAGCTCCGGGCTAGGAGTTTTATTTTGGATAGTTGGTTATCATGCTGTTAATTATGGAATATTTTGTTAGGAAATAATTGTATATATATTGAGTAGTTTGTGTAATCCCCTTGAATGGAAAACTCAATATGGGCATTTGTGCCCTGTAAACTTTAGTTGATTAATGGAACCCGAGTGTGTCGGGAATTTATGTTGCACTTTGATATTTATGAATGGAATCGAACTGTACAGGCCAAATATGTATTTGAAATGTGAATATGAGACCGTGTAGAACATGTTTTAGAAAAGTTTTTGCAAACCCTATTTTGGGAAATGAAATATTTAATAAGTCTCAATTTATTCTGCGGTCTCTAATTCAACATAATAACGTATTTATGAACTTAAATCTTGGCCTTGATATGCAGGGGGTTATACTCTCTAGACCAGACCTCGGGTTGATGTCAAACTCGGCCTAGTGTAGTTCATGCTCATCCCTAAGGACAAATACTGATCTTTTTCTATAGTGATTTGACTACTTACTTATTTCTACCTAAATTCAAGAAAATATATGCAGTTTTTGGCATTAATATATGTTGGTGCTGCTATGGGCCTTGGTCCAACCTAGCCATAATTAAATTATTAATTAGGTTTGTTTAGTGGATGACAAAAGATCCTAAAATCTCAATATATTTAAATGTCAAAGTGTTGAATTATTTCCTTGATTTTATTAGATGTAATCTAAGTGATTCTAGGGTTACCAACTAACCTAGACACTACCCTATATGTACTGCATATCATTACTTGAATAAATAAGACTTTACGAGCACCAGATTGGTCATGGTACTAGAGCCATGATTAGATTTGGCATTGGTCTAGACCTACCTAGCAAGGACGATGGCTTTCTCTCAGTATCGCACAATGCCACTACAGCAGCGAGAATTTCAAGAGGAATCACCAAACACCACAAGACATAAATTCCGCTGCGATTACCATTCACAGATTAACTGGTAAAAATTATATTAAATGGGCTAATGGAGTGTGCTTGTATGTCACCAGAAAAGGAAAAATCAACTACCTGACCGGTACCATACTAAAGCCTCTACCAACATATCCTAAGTATAAAGAATGGGAAGTAGAAGACTTCATGGTTCAATGCTAGTTCATGAGTTCTATGATAATAAATATCATCGCAAGTTTCTCTTTGTTTGAATCCGTAAAAGAAATATGGGAGGCAGCCTGTGATATGTTCGCCTCAATTAAAAATCGAGCAGCTATACTAGAGATTGAAATGAAACTAGACAACCTCAAACAAGGTAATCTCTTCATCACCGAATACTAGACTAATCTCCTTGTTTTATGGCAATGTTTAGACAATATGAAGTAGCATGCGAGTGGAGCAATCCAAATAACGCACATCTCTACTCGAGAATCAAAGAGAAGAAAAGAGTCTCTAAATTCTTATTAGAACTCCAGCCCTTTTATGAAGCCATCCATGCACAAGTAATGAGTCAAGAAGCCTTGCCAAGCTTGAGGGAAGTACTTTTCATCGTGAAACAAGAAAGTTAAAAGACCATCTTTGCTCATAGACAACAGAACCAAATACCTATGGAAACAACTAGATTCTATTCAAAGGGAAGTCAATCAAGTGATTTTCGAGGTAAGAGGTCCAACAGATGGTGTGATCATTGCCAGAAACCAAGTCATACAAAGGACATTTGCTGGAAACTCTATAGGAAACTACCTAAGAGCAAAGGCAGAGGCAAACCAGACAATAAGCTCTTACAGTCTTCATAGATTCTAAAATAGAACATGATGCTAGATTGAGCGAAGAAGAAGCAAAGTTTCCCAAGAAAATACTTGATAAGCATGATGCTAATGATACCTTTTTTGTTTTTGGTAATGTGGCGTACATAGGTAATTCCATCCTAGCCCTTAAAACAAATATACATAATAGAAATATACGGATAGTCGATTTAGGAGCTACTGACTATATGACTGGTAACAAATCATAGCTTCACAAAGTAAAAACTCCATCATCTCCTATGTTAATTAAGGTTATAGATGAAAATTTCATTAAAGTTCTTGGGATTGGTATATCCTATATATTTGACAATTTGGTATAAAAAACGTGTTATATGCACTTGATTTGTAATGTAACCACATATCTGTCAGCCAACTTTCCTTAAGTCGGCAATGCCATGTTAAGTTCTCTACCATTTAATGTTTATTTTAGGACTAGGAGTTAGGAAAGATGATTTGCACTGCTGAGTTACTAGAGGGATTATATTGTGTGGAAGATAAATCTTGGAAAAACAAGGCATTTAACCCCCTGCCTAAATAAACATAATTATAGCTTGATAACGCTTACTAAAATAGTTTAGAGATCGATGAATAGTTTAAAATTCATTCTAAATACCCTCCTTGAGGTAGGATTTCCATAAAATTTTTTGAAAACTTCTTTCCTATCCTAGTCTCAAGTTCAAATATTGAATATAATCATCTGTGCAGTTATGTCATATTCATATATCAGAGTATACAACAAAAAATCCCGGCAAACTCCAGGTTTCATCTATATTTACACTAAGGATTTAAATTTCCCATATAGGGGATTACACCTCGTTTCCCAAAATAATACTCATATACAATAATCCCAAATATAAAATATATAACCAACAACCCATTCAAATGTCCCTAAAAGATTCTAGCCGCTCCGAGTGATCCGCTTTTCTCTTGAGCCACTTGCCCTGTCTGAAATGTTAGTCATTGGAAAGAATGAGATTCAAGAGAATCCAAGTAGTAACAAATCACTCATACAGTGCACAAACACATAGCATATATGATCATGTTAAACAACATCACAATGTATCATGGCTCATGCCACAAACGATAGCACTCACGGCTGTAAACACTATGCGTCAGCTTTTGCTGCGATCTCTATGTATCACAAAGTAGCACAATGATTCTCAATGCATGACAAACATCCTGATAAGTAAAATATTTGCATATTTATTTTTCCTTATATGATAATTTTATGGATGATATTTGAGCTCAATTTAATAAATTTGGGTGTAATTAATAAATAAATAATGATTTTGGCATAAAATAGAATTTCTTGGAAAATACTAAATTAGACCCTCTTTCAGTTTTCAGGCAATATCTGAAGTTCTAGATGTCGGATCGGGACATTCTTTATATGGATAAAATGCTAAGAAAGAGCTCTACAACTTTTATGTTGAGACAAAATTCCAGTTCTATCTCTAAGGGTTTCGAATTTTGCTTGGAAGTTGGAAGCGGGAATTATCTACCTCTTCATCTTTCTTTTCACCTACTACTTCATCTACCAACCATTTCATCTACCTCTTCATCTTTCTTTTCACCTACTACTTCATCTACCACTTCATCTTTCTTTTCACCTACTACTTCATCTACCACATTTCATCTACCACTTCATCTTTCTTTTCACCAACTACTTCATCTACCACATTCTATCTACTACTCCACCTATCACATTTTATCTACCACTTCATCTACCTTACTCCATTTCTCCCTATATATAGCCACCCTTTTCTTCACATTACTTACACACACCATTTCATATCCATTACTTTCCTCTCTTCTTTTCTTCTTGCATGCCTCCTTTATGGAAGGCTTAGGATAGTATTACTTTTTGTATGCCACCTACATGGAAGGTTTTACCTCCTAAAGGGACGGCTAGATTTTTGCATTTTTCATGCATCTTTTGGTTGTATATGTATGTTTGAGAATTTAATATTCAAGTTTTATGCAGTATTTATGAGGATTTCATTCTAGCTTTATGTAATGTCAATTTATTTTGGTTTTGTTTTCAATTTTATCATGAGTTAAATTTTCATTTTCCTAGGGTGATGACGTAGCTTACTAATGACGGATTGAATCTTAACTTATTAAATCTAGTTTTTATTTTTCCTTTATGATTGAGTTTTAATTATTATTCTTAATGCTTTCATTTGATTGGCCATCTTTTGAATGATTCCAATATATATGTTGAGACCGGAAGGAGATACATGTGTGTAGACCCTATAATTAAAACCATAACTTGCATATGAAATAGGAATATATTCATATGAGTTGTGTAGTCTTATGGAGTTCCATAAATTTTAATGCATAATTAATTGCTTAAATTCATATAGGAATATATTGGATTAGCAATTAATTATAGAATTGCTTGACCTTGGAAGAGGCTAGTAATTAAATTATGGAAACTCGACTATCAATCATGTAGAATAAATTTGGCTAGAATAGATAAGTGATTCAATCCGGAATTTTTTAAGTGAAATCTAATCCCTAGGACTTTTTCTCATATTTGTTTTCATATCATCTGCACGCATATTTAATTATTTTTCTTTTATTTGTACTCTCAATCACCAATTCATCGATCGACCAAATAGAATTAAAATTACCAATTTTGGTACTTAGTGATCAATCCTCGTGGGAACGATACTCTACTCACTTCTATATTACTTGATTACGACAGTGTACACTTGCATTATTTAATAGACCATTTACACACGTAACAAGTTTTTGGCGCCGTTGCCGGGGATTGTTTTCATTAATATCAATACCAAGTAATTTTAATACGAATTTAGTCTGCATGTAAAATTTCAAAAAAAAATTCAAAAAAAAAAAAAAGAATTATTCACAGCATTCATTTGGTGATAACTTGTCATATCTTAGTTCTTTTTCTGGAATGCATGTGGATAGAATGAGACATGAAAATGCCAGTTGGGTTGAAAATTCTTCTCCTTATAATTGTTTTTCTGGTGCTTATTATGGAGAGTGTCATCCCTATGAGCATTATCCATATAGCACTACCAGTCATTATATGGGAGATGATTTCAATATGCACCAAACTTGTTTTGATCATTCATTTTGTCTTGGTGGAATTTTAGAGCAACAAGAGTCTTTGGATCCATATGTCAGGTATTGTCCTAATCCTCCTTTCTACTCTTATCCATATATTGAAGAACAAACTCTTGAGTATAAGGAAAAGTCTGATTTAGAAAGATTATGTGAGGAGTTTGCAGAATCAACAGAGAGATTTAGTAGAGAGCAAAATGAACTTGCCACTAGTGTTGAGTCAAGTGTTCAAAATATTGGAATATATGCGAGTCAAATTATTGCGTCACTTGAGACTATGAGGCAAGATAATTCTTTAAGCATAATAACCACTTCTTGTGTTGATGATAATTATTGTGAGGAAGTTGAGGATGTGGAATTGAATGAAACTTTGGCTCTTGTGGAATGTGTTAAGGAACTTGAAATCACTTTTGGAGAGAACAGTGAATGTCCAATTGAGATTCCGATTATGGAGCCTCATCTTTGTGACTTTGATGTTGAAACTAATGAGGATGTTCCAAAAGTTGTTGTTCATGTTTCTCCTGTTGAAGTGCTGACTCTTACTGTGAGAGTCAAGTGGATTTTGTGGGATGCTCTAAAATTTTGGAAACTCCTAAATTTGTTTGCAAGTGCATGGATGTTGTGGTTTATTTGAAATCAGTAAATAATTGTACTCTAAAATTGTCTATGATTGATTAAGTACAATTAATTACTTTAAATGATCATTTCTTGTGTTTGAAACATTGTTGCTTGAAAAGAAATGAAGAAAAGGAAATCCTGGTGTTTGATACTTTTGATTAGTAGTTTGTGCTTGGGAAGTCTGGCTGAAGACTATAAATTTAGCGCTGCTTAGGAGGCAACCCAAGATATGGTTGGATGTTTTGATTTTGCAGGACTTCTGGTAGCTCCTGATGATGTATTCCACTTTGATGGTTACAATCAAGAACATTTAAAGGAGTATAATGATGGGTACTCAATACTTTGACAACTGTCATCACGTTTGAGGAACCAACAGGTAAGTCCTCCTTCTCATAATTTTTTTTAAAAAAAAGTACAAAAAAAATAAATAAATAAAAAGAAAAAAAATAAATTTTTTTTTTTAATCTTTGTCTAGCTAAAGACGTTAAAGAAGGGCGGCTATTTGGAGGCAACCCAAAACTTCATTCCTACTCTCTCAATTTTCTTTCCTACTCACTTATTTCATTCCTACTCTCTCAAAACTTCTTTCCTACTCTCTAATTTTTCTTTCCTACTCAACGAAACATACTGCACTGGTTGAGAATTCTAGTCTTCATCAATTTCATTTTAAGTTACCATAGAGGAATCTCTTGCAAAGCTTAAGAACAGGTTCCCCACTCTTCCCAAAGATGTGCTCAGGAAGATCTATAACAGTTGACTTGAAAGGATGATGATATTCAATCGTTTGGGCTTTCTTGAGGACGTACATTGGATCATTGAAGCTAAGGTACGTTTAGCAGGTGAGATTCATAATTCATTCGTTAAACCTTTGCAAGAATGAGAAGAAGTTCTTACTCCAAAAAGAGAAGAGCTAAAAGAATGAAGGTCTGCCATAAATGTGCAAGGTGGAATTGTGATCAGCGATGTAGGAGTAAAGGTATGGTTTCTGTAAATCGAGAAGATAAAATCAAATTTATAAAGGATGGACTGAGTAAGGAGTCACTGGATGATATCATTCAAACTCTTAAAACGCATCCGAGTGGTGATGTTCATCATATTCTTCTCGATTTATCAGACATATTCAACAGAGAAAAAGAGCGCTATTGTCTTGGGAATCTGACGTTAAAAGACCCTGTTTTCTAGTTTATAAGAAAATTGGATGGGAAGCAAATCCTCGATTCATAGAAAGCGTTTAAGCCGTTTCTGGATGTAAAACCAGAGGAAGATGTGAGCCAAAATCACAACTACTGTACATAATCATGCTTGTGTTTAATTTGTTTTATCTTTTTCGTAGCTTTTGTCTAATCTTTCTTATCTTTTCGGCAGCTTTTGTCTACTCTATTGTATCTTTTGACTTTCTTTCCTCTTTTTGTTTAATTTCTTCACGCAAGGGCCCACCGGTCATTTGTGTCAGAAATTTTTTTCAAACTTCTTTGAAAAATGTGTGATTTGTGTGATTTTGTTGTCGCTGTTTTAGTATTATATATATGTACTCTTTCATTTGTAAATATGCACACTTCCATTTGTAAATATGAATTCTTTCTCTTGTAAGCGTATATGGTCCGAGAGAAACAAAGAGAAAAAGGGTATCACACAAAAATGTAGATTTACATCTATTTGCATTTTTGGTGAAACTGATTTGGGCAAGAAAGGAGAGTTTATAACAGCAGCAAATGAACTTGGAATTGCATTAGCTGCTAGAAAAATCAACTTTGTGTACGGGCGAGGTATCCAGGGCCTAAAGGGAAGTGTGACCATTTCTGCATCCATGAATGGAAGCAAGGGTTTAAGTGTGAGGGTGAAGGAGTTAGAAGATCACACTTTTTCCTTAGGACAAGAGTTACATGTTTCGAGCTTGCCTGAACAGATGGGAGTAATGTTCTACCATGCTCAAGCTTTTATTGCTCTACCCGGTGGTTTGGAGACGTTGGATGGGATCTCTAGCATTGCATATTGGGCTAAGTTGAATTATCACAAAAAGCCATTACGATTGTTAAATGTTAATGGTTTTTATGATAATCTGTTGTCTTTTCTTGATCACGCTGTGGAAACAGGATTCATACCCCAAGCGACTCACCAATCCATAATTGCTGCACCAACTGCTGATCAGCTTCTCGATAAAATGCAAACCTATGAACCTAAACCAGATCTACTCGTCAAGCAAATAGGTGGGCCATCTTCAGATAGCAGTCAAAAGCAGAAACCAGATACCACCCTTCGGTTGTAACTTTCCTTAATCTCTTAGTTTTACTCTTAGTATTTTGATTTTACTTTATTATGTGTTTATGTTTCAAAAAAAAAAACCTTCTTTGAGCTCTAGAAGACATTGGGGACAATGTCTGATTTAGGTTGGGGAGGAGAGAATTTTTTTTTCTTTTTCTTTGTTTTTCTTTTGTTAGTTAGTAAAACCATTAGATGCATGGGGTGTGAAAAAAATGGCAGAGTAAGGAGTTATTCTTAACTCCTGAGACGCATTTTAGTAGTTGCATGTTTTTGTTCATTCTAAAAAAAAGAGAGTAAAAGTAAAAAAAAAATCATCCTATTTAAGTGCTTTGTAATGATCTTAAGAAGTATATACGTTTTGAGTATGGATCAATTGAATTTAGAGATTTCATAGTATGAATGAACAACCGATTGTTACAATTGGTGATGAATTTTGAGATTGAATGAGCTGAGTTTGAAAGCCCCTAACCATGAGCTTTTGAGCCTATAATGATTATTTCTCTTATGTGTGATATTCACCTATTAAGTTGTCACTCTAAAACTTGCTTTAAATCTGGTTGAAATTATATTTCACATGCACATTCAAAGATGATAAAGGCATTCATTTTGTTTAGCTAGAGCCAAATAGCCAACCTTACAACTATACCGTTGATAAGCCCCTTTGAGCCTAATTGACTATTTCTTTGTTTTCAATCCATTAACATGTGTTTTAATGATATATCAAGTGCTTTTACCTTATTCAGAAGATTAGTGGAGCATTTAAAATTTTTATGAAATGGGCTTTTGACAAACTGTGGGGGTGTATCTATCATCAATTTTATAGTTGCAATTCAATAAAAAAAAAATAGAAAAAGAAGAAGAAGAAGAAAAATAGTAAAAAAAACAGAAAAAAAAATTGTTAAGTGTTTGAATTGTGGGTTGTTGTGATGAGATAAATTTACAAGTAGCCCATTTTTCAATTGCTCTATTTCTTTAGCCTTTCATATCATGTTTTACATTCCTTTACCTTAACCACATTACAACCCTTAATAAGTCCTTTTGATTTGAATTATGCATGTGAATTAGATAGTGGAGATTAAGATTTTTAGCAAGCCTATGGTAGTGCAATTTTTTCGGTTGAATTTGAGCGAAACAGTTACCCTTGAACACTTGAGAGATTGAGAGAATGAGCTACAAGTACGAACCGGTTTATTCATTTTCAATTAAAGTTACTAGTTTATATTTTCGTTGATTCATAAATACTATGATTTCTTTATTTTTCAATTGTGTTCTTGCTTATGACTTGACACTTCTGATTTTGTTGGAAGCATTTAATGGTCACTCCTTATCCGAGGACGTCCAAGAGCTAAGTGTGGGGGAATTTTATAAGTAAAATATTTGCATATTTATTTTTCCTTATATGATAATTTTATGGATTATATTTGAGCTCAATTTAATAAATTTGGGTGTAATTAATAAATAAATAATGATTTTGGCATAAAATAGAATTTCTTGGAAAATACTAAATTAGACCCTCTTTCAGTTTTCAGGCAATATCTGAAGCTCTAGATGTCGGATTGGGACATTCTTTATATGGATAAAAAGCTAAGAAAGAGCTCTACAACTTTTATGTTGAGACAAAATTCCAGTTCTATCTCTAAGGGTTTCGAATTTTGCTTGAAATTTGGAAGCGGGAATCATCTACCATTCCACCAACCATTTCATCTACCTCTTCATCTTTCTTTTCACCTACTACTTCATCTACCACATTTCATCTACCACTTCATCTTTCTTTTCACCTACTACTTCATCTACCACATTTCATCTACCACTTCATCTTTCTTTTCACCAACTACTTCATCTACCACATTCTATCTACTACTCCACCTATCACATTTCATCTACCACTTCATCTACCTTACTCCATTTCTCCCTATATATAGCCACCCTTTTCTTCACATTACTTACACACACCATTTCATATCCATTACTTTCCTCTCTTCTTTTCTTCTTGCATGCCTCCTTGATGGAAGGCTTAGGAAAGTATTACTTTTTGTATGCCACCTACATGGAAGGTTTTACCTCCTAAAGGGACGGCTAGATTTTTACATTTTTCATGCATCTTTTGGTTGTATATGTATGTTTGAGAATTTAATATTCAAGTTTTATGCAGTATTTATGAGGATTTCATTCTAGCTTTATGTAATGTCAATTTATTTTGGTTTTGTTTTCAATTTTATCATGAGTTAAATTTTCATTTTCCTAGGGTGATGATGTAGCTTACTAATGACGGATTGAATCTTAACTTATTAAATTTAGTTTTTATTTTTCCTTTATGATTGAGTTTTAATTATTATTCTTAATGCTTTCATTTGATTGGCCATCTTTTGAATGATTCCAATATATATGTTGAGACCGGAAGGAGATACATGTGTGTAGACCCTATAATTAAAATCATAACTTGCATATGAAATAGGAATATATTCATATGAGTTGTGTAGTCTTATAGAGTTCTATAAATTTTAATGCATAATTAATTGCTTAAATTCATATAGGAATATATTGGATTATCAATTCATTATAGAATTGCTTGACCTTGGAAGAGGCTAGTAATTAAATTATGGAAACTCGACTATCAATCATGTAGAATAAATTGGGCTAGAATAGATAAGTGATTCAATCCGGAATTTTTTAAGTGAAATCTAATCCCTAGGACTTTTTCTCATATTTGTTTTCATATCATCTGCACGCATATTTAATTATTTTTCTTTTATTTGTACTCTCAATCACCAATTCATCGATCGACCAAATAGAATTAAAATTACCAATTTTGGTACTTAGTGATCAATCCTCGTGGGAACGATACTCTACTCACTTCTATATTACTTGATTACGACAGTGTACACTTGCACTATTTAATAGACCATTTACACACGTAACACATACATACAACGCTTCATACACAGTATAAGAGAAAGAGTCACTACCTTGTTCTTTCCTGACATTCTTCAGCACCGTAGGCTCACGAGGGCGGCAAATGTCAAATCCTATAAACCAAATCAAGGACAACCGATTAATTTCTTTTCCAAGTTCTTACTTCTTTAGTACTGTAAGTTGGTTATCATTTAAAATATTTAGGTGGCTATTAGATGCCTAAACATATGCCTAAAGGGTTGGGAGAAACTACCCCAAAGATGCCTTTTTAGGAAACAAGATACTAATTTTTGTATGACTCACTTGAGTGAAGATGACCTCATTCGAGTGATGAGAGATTTGCACTCGAGTGAGAATAGCTCTCACTCGTGAGTGTTTGACAGTGAGTAACAACTATGGCCAGAAGGTAACCACAACACTCGAGCATGGGGTTTTGCACTCGGGTGATGACTCCAAAGTCACTCGTGTCCCCAAAAGTGCTGCACAAGAAGTGAGAACCCGAGAGCACAGCCAACTTTAGAGGAGGGAGCTCACTCAAGCACAACCCTTAGCACTCGGGTGATAAGATTACACTTGCGAGTGTCAGATCACACTCTTGACAAATGGCCTGCAAGTGCTTGGCCGAGAGCAACTCTTAACATGACATTATACTTACACTCGAGTGAACCCATGCTCACTCGAGTGATGGCCTGCATCACTTGCGAATCAGGAAGTGCACTCGTGCTTAGGCATGGAAGTGCAACAAGAACTAAAAGAACTTTGGGCAAAAATATGCACAACACTCGAGTGAGACTCATCCTCACTCGAGTGAGCTTATCAGATTGCTAGATCGCAGTAAAAGACAGAAATTCCCATATTGGCCAAAACTGATCCCAATGGTTCCCAAACTTAACACAAAGCTCATACCCACTTAAAATCCAATAAAGAACCCATTGGTAACCTCCAAAACACTCAAAACCCATCCTAACAATAATTCATACTCTTGGGTCTCTATAACCCACACAATACCCAAATTCATTCAATCCACTTCCAAAATTCAAAATCACCTCTAACATTCAAATAACTCCACAATCAACCAATTCCAACATCAATCATCATATAATCCATGCATTCAAAAATTGGCATAAAACCAGGGCAAATTCCAGAATTCATCATACTGAACCAAAAATCACAATAAATATATCAAAAAGCACCAAATGCTCACCTCTTCAATTTGCTAAAACCAAACTTTGATTCTCAAACTTCTAAATTTGCTCCAACACCCAAATCACCACCTTTCAAACTTCTGAAATCACCAAGATAAAGCTCTTAACACTATGATTAAGATTAATGAAGAGTGTTTGAGCATAGGAGGACCATTACCTACCCAAAATTCAAGCTTTTCCTTTTTCTTTCCTTGCTTCAAGTCGCCAGAAATGGAGAATGAGGCAAGAGATATGATGAGATGATGGAGATGATGATGATGAGTACAAGATTTTTCCCTTGGTCCATACCCTAAAATCGAATAAGTGAGAGAAGAAAGAGAAAAGTGAGTTTTTGACTTATGTGCATGATCCTTTGGTCCACATTGAGCCACTTGGCATAATCTTGTTTACTCTTCCATAAGCTCACATAGATGCAAAGCATACAATTCCAACCCATAGACAATGAATCTCAACCATTGATTTTTAATCACCAATGAGTTTCCTCTTTGGCAACTGGCCAATTGGTCGGTAAATTTCCAATTTTACCATTTTGCCCTTAGTTTTCACTATGTTGCATAACTTATCATCAAGAACATTTATATCAAATTCACATCACATTTCTCTAAAAGTGTTTAATTACACTAATTACAATCAATCTCAAAGACATTAGCCCTTAATATCAAATTAGGTCATTTAAGTATAGCCCAAGTTGGTTATTTGTCTCAAATTTTAAATAAGGATATACTATTATGGCACTATAGATTAGGCCATCCAAATCTAAAGTGCTTGTTAAAGATGTTTCCTGATTTAATAAATAAAAGTTTCATTTCTATTCCATGCAAAATTTGCAAATTGTCTAAACATACAAAAAATACCTATCCATTACATCCACATCAATCTTTACAACACTTTGCAATTATCCACAGCAATCTTTGGGGGCCTTCACAGGTTCCAAATTTAACACATACTAAATGGTTTGTGTAACACCATAATTTTTCAAAGTCTTTAGATGAGTTTGAACATATAATAATATCAAACCTGCGACTAATGTTCATTTGAAAACAGTTAAAGTCCTAACATCAATACAGGGTCGAACCTGCAATCGTGTGGGTTTTAAAAAAACTTTTATAAATTACTTTAAGTGTGGTCTCAATATGACTTGTGATTTCATTATAACTCATCAGTTCTTAGTTCCTTTTATTAAAATTAGAACATTCTTAGTCCAATGCCCGCATCGTGGTGGTTATTTTATAGGCTCCTAGCATTTAATTACTCGATTGTAAGTCATTTATAACGTGGAGGTACTAATATACATGTTAAAGTACTAGTATACAGGGTTACAGCTATTGCTGCTGTTGCCATTGCTGGTACTAGTCTTATTATAGTTACAAATACAAAATATACAATTCCCCCAAAATAGATAACCAACATAAATATCTTCTTGCCTTTAGAACTGCTCGTTTTTTTTGTAGATTAGTTGTTGGAAAGGGTGAGATTCATAGGAATCTCAGTAGTAACAGAAATCACTCATATGATATGTAAGCTACAAAGCATGTAAACAATCATCATATAAAACAGTTATTCATAATATGCAACAAATAAAGGACCTAACTGGCTTCTTTCTACAGTACCACAGCGCTTGGTAATCTCGATCTAGCAACCCAGGGTCTCTAACCTATACAAGGTACACTCACTGGCTTTTTGCCTCAAGCCTACTTGGCTCAAGACATCCATGTAACTCCATGTGGAACTTGTACTCACGGGTCTTAACGCCTAGGGACTAACTGTCCCGTACATATCTAGATGATATGGAAATACATATAAAACATTACCTATAATATAAGAGAAAAGTTACTACATGGCAACCTTTCCAAGTTTTTTCCTTTTTCCTAGTCTCTTAGGTGTCCTAAGCAAATATCGAATCCTATAAATTAGAATTTACGAGCGGACTAGTTATTACTTAACCCAATCTTTGATAGCTCAAGATACTTGAGTTTGTTATCTTTTAGACTAGAGCACTATGCCATATGGATATTCAATGTGTCTACGCTAGTCCTAAGTACTTAACTCTACCCTAGGAACTCAACTTATTGTAATTTACCCTAAATATGTTTTTTTTGCAAGTCAAACCTATGCTGCCAGAATTTTCACCTAACTTTGAAAATTCATAACTTTCTCTAGGAATCTCTAATTGAGGTGTTTCAAAGTTTTATGTTACCCTTATTAATTCTACTTTGAGCCAAAAATATTCTCCTCTGGCATTTTTATGAACAAACACCTAGACTTCACAATTAATATTCATTGCCACACATGTCTTTCCAGAATTAATACTTAACCTCATCAAATCATAATTTTTTGTGTACTTATCTAATTGCCACAAATTACTCATCAAATTAAAGCTCAATATATCTAATTTAATTTTGGAAAATATCATGGCCATTGGTTAGAGTTTAGTTATTTAAAAAAAAAGCTAATCTCTTGACTGCCACAGGACAATTTCCAGATTCTATGCCCAACTTTCAAAAATCATAACTCACTACCTACTTATCCAAATTTTGCATTCTTTACATCAAATTAAAGCTTGGGATGCCTACTTTGAATTGAAAATTTTCATGAGAACTGGACTTCATTTGGTAAGTCAAAAACAAGTCACAACCTTACTATCTCAAATTTGTCAATGTTGAGCCTATTGTCTTAAAGTTACAATTTTTAAGGTTTTTAATTTGGGCCTTCTAAATTCAGGACAAAGTGCTATTTCCATGGTTTTTCGTGTATAATCCAACGAAGATCTCAAACTCATCACTTTGTCACCATGCCTTATTCTAACCAAACAGAACCCTTAAACCAATCAACAATCAATTTTGCAATTTCACTATCAAACTAGTCTAATAGCATTATTAAGGCTTATTTAACATCATGTTCATGCTCTTAACATTATCAAAACCTTAAGGCTACTATTTCCACAAAATAGAGTAGCACAACCATATATCAAGAACCTAACCAAATCTCAAGATACGAAGCTCATATCATAGCTTAAGCTTACCTCTTTCACTTTTTATGGCTTGTTCTTGATTTCTCCAACTTTGGCACTTCCTTGGCAGCTCAAAACTCCTCTCCTTGAGAAACAAAAACCATAGGAATACTGCTCTTGATGAGAGTAACAAGGCTTATGAAGGCACTTTGGCTTAGAAATGAAGTTTGGATTTGTGAAAATGGCTTACCTTTATGTCTTGTTCCTTTGCTCTTCAAGTTTCGGTTCTTTCTCTTTCTCTTTTATATTTCCTTCTTTTTCCTCTTCTTGGGCTGACTTAGAATGATTGAAGATGAAAGGAATGCGTTACTTAAATATCTATTCTCTTGCCTCTTGGTGTTTGCTGAATTGAGAGTAAGATCAGAGAGGATAAAGGGGAGCTCAGTTGTCACTCTCTTGTGGCTCCTTTAAAAAGAAAGATAGGTGTATTATATAAATACTCTCTCCCTCTCTTCATTCCTTAAGTGCTTGACTGAAAGTTTAATTGAATTGAAAGTGTTTGATGATGTGTCACAATTCTATGGCTGCTTGGAAAAAGTAAGTTGAATGTTTGGCCAACTTCCTCCTTCCTTCCTTTGTCTCAATCGCCCCCTCTTGAATAAAAGATGAGGAATTAAATTATTTAAACTCTTTCTCTCCCCCTCCCCCTCCCTTATGCCTTAGCCATCCTTCCTGACTAAATGGGGAGGGAAACATGTTAATTAAATAATCATTCCCTTGTATCATGGTGTTTTGGCCGATATGCTTCATCAAAAATGAGAGAAAAGTGTTGTTCATATGTCCAAGTGTTGATTAATTGTTTAAGTATGTGTGGTGAGTCATGTGGGCTGATTGGGTTGGTGAATTTAAGTGGATGAAAGTAGGCCATATATCATCCAATGGCGGAGGTTAATGATATCCAATGAAATATTCCACTAACTCTAATCAAATTTATAATATTCTAGTAACCATCATTTGCCAAAATGGTACTCTAATCATGATTTTCTTTATTATTATTACTTTTTGGCAAATCTTGGCCAAGTAAAATGACCATAATCATCCATGTTTTTTGTCATGCCTATATTTTAATTTCACTTTTACCAAAGTATTCACGAAAAATGATATGCGGTTCGATGGGCAATATAGGAATAACATAAATATACTGATAATATGAGCATGATTATAGAAATTCCCCATAGGGGTTCACACAGAATATTTACAAACCTTGTAGTTACACAGGCTCTAGGGTATCTAAACCCATCCTAGTGAAATGGAGACATCTTCTCATCTTTATTCTACCACTATAATCTCCTCGTACGGTTCTCTTCTTGGTTCTCAGCATATCTTTTGTCTTCTCCTGTCTAAATTGTTGGTATGGGAGGGTGATATTTGAGAGAATCTCAATAGAAAAATGGTACCAATATGCATGTAAGATAAGTGCTTAATGCATGACATGCTTTCATTACATAACTCATGTTCACCCAATGATATATTTGTGTACTCAATGTTTCAAACAACATACTTATGGACATAGCATAAATAGAAACAAAGCTTCAATCATTCATATATGTTTCACATAATCAAGCAAAGCAATAACATGCATTAATACATCGGCACAAATATCAAGTACATGCAGAAGAGGTAAGTTCCTTACCTTATACCTTTCCTGCCTCGAATTGCGTGCCTCGTAAAGCATGTCACAGCTTGGCTCTCCACTCGATCCTACAATTCCAAATGTATAATTCAGACACTTCTATAGTGTTTCTGGGGATTATAGGAGTCTATATTAAAAAATTATTAAAATGCCCTCGGGACTCGGCCCAACCCGCTGTTCCCGGTTTGACTGTACTTTTCCCAAAATTTTGAAATAGGCTATTCTAACATATTTTTGCCCAAGAAATCTATTTCCAGACCCAGAATTATCAAATTCAAAATTCAATGTCAAATTACAAAATTACCCTTGGTAACCCCACTATACGGGTTCAGGGGCGTTTTCGTAATTATGCTTTTTCAGGCTTTTCCGAAAAAGTGACCAACTGTAAACCCACCTAATTTTCCCTTCTGAACTCAATAGAACCATAAAATCATTGAAAATCCAACTCTAAGGCCCATTTACAGCCTTGACCGAAATATATAGGTTCTTAAGGGAAAATCGAGGTTTTGCAATTTTGGCTCCGTAAACGTGTTCCTTTCTGCTCCTAACCACTTTATTGACTATTCCGTTAGGTTACAACTACCATTTAGTACCAATTTGGGCAGTATAACAACCCTGACAACCCATTTTTCATTTTTACACACAAAGACAATCGGCGAAATTTCACCGATTAAATTGTCCACAATAGCCAGAATAGTCAATATGCAAGAGTTTGGAAGCTACCTCAAGCTCCTACTAGCTTTTCCTCAATGTGGTTGAAACACTAAGTTCTCAACAACATATTTTGAGCTTCAAAACCTTAAACAACAAAGAGGAGTAGCTTAGGGTCGGAGTTATATGAGTTAGGAGCTAAATTGTTGGAGGAATCGGCTTACCCTATGAGATTTATTCCTCTCTCTCTCGAAAAATCTGAACTTCTCTCTCTATTCAGCCCTGGTTTACGTCACATATGGTCTAAAGAAGGAGGATGATGATTTTAATAATATATCCCAATTTAATTAATTAATTTTCCCAATTTCTGATTTTTACAAAATTTTGGCGGATTTCTGCCTAAACTTTGAAAAATCATAACTAATTCTAGAAAAATCAAATTAGAGTGATTCCAAAGGCTATAGAACCCTTATTGAGTCTAGTTTCAAGAAAAAATACAAAATTTTGCCAATTGGAAACACAAAATTCCCACAATTAATTTCTTTGAATATTGTTTCAAAAACTTTCCAGTTTTTCTGGGCTAATTTCAAAAATTCATATCTTTTTGTATATAGCTTCAAATGATTTATATGACCTATCAAATTAAAGATCAAGATGTCTACTTTCCATGTAAAATTTCATAATTTTTAATCATCATTTGATTATACAAAATCAGATGACAAACTCACTGCCTTATAGGAAATTTCACTGGAAGCATAATCATATTCTCCAAAATTCACCATTTTACTTTCTTTAATACCCCAAAGATATAAGAAATATTAGGGAATAAATTAGGGGTACCTACTAAACCAGGACTTAGGAGTCCACTTAATTCAGGCTTACTCTCAAGCCTTCAATTCCAAAATTCGAAATATTACATCTTCCCTTCTTCCAAAAAATAACTTTAACATCTTGCCATTTTTTTCTTTTCGGAAAATTTAACCTTATACTAAATTTTGGGATGTTACATATTGCCATATTTATTGATGATCACACACGAGTAACTAGGGTACATCTCCTAAAAGAAAAAACAAACTGCACCAAATATTCATCAATTTCCAAAAAATGATACAAAACCAATTCAACACATTTATCGAAGTTTTGCATAGTGATAATGGAACTGAGTATGGAAATTTTGTCTTTCAAACCTAAATTAAACAACATGGCATCATTCACCAAACAAGTTGTACAAACTCTCCTCAACAAAACAGGATTGTAGAATGGAAAAGCTGCCATTTGTTAGAAGTCAAAAAAGCTTTGATGATAACACAAAATATCCCTAAAATCTATTAGGGAGAAGCAATCTTCACAACTGCCCATTTGATTAACAACTACCATCCAAAATGTAACACCCCAAATTTTGATTAAGGGCTAATGAGAATTATTGAGAATGTAATCATGGATTAAAGTTGAATTAATGTGTAATTGTGAAAATATTAATTAATATGTCATAATTATTGAAAATTGGAAGGATGGAATTATTGGTCATAAGTTAGTGATTAAGGGAGAAATTTATTTCTAGCTAAGAGAAAATGAGATGTGTAACAAAATGGCCAATGGAGGGATTAAGTGATTAATTGGTGGTTTACTTTATAAGAACCAATAAAGAGGTGACATGTGGCAAAAGTTGGTGTGAAGGTTGAGGAGTTGAGAAAGTCAAATGGGTAATATTTTAATGATTTTCTCTTCTCTCTCTCTTCCTCTTTTCGACTGGACATGGAGGGAGTACCATCATCATCATTTCTCATCCATCTCTTACACTCTTCTCTCTCTTTCTTCTTCCATTTTCGGCGCCATTGAAGCTTAGGAGAGAGAAAGAAAAAGCTTGTGAAAAAGGTAAGTAAATGGCCTCCATTGCTCAAGTTCTCTTCTTTAATGTTGTTCCTTGCAATAAGAGCTTCAATTTGATGGTTATAGTTTGGCATTCGGGGCTGGATTGAGTTCTAAAGGAATTGTGAAAGTTGGAGAATCAAAAAGTCCCTTTGAGAAAGTTGTTAAAGTGAGTTAGAGGAACTTATCTATCTAAGTTTTGTGCCATTTGAATTTGGTTCAAATTTCTGGAATTTATTGGCCATTTTTGAAAAAAAATGATGATCATTGGACATTTGGCATGTTATTGGTATGGAAATGGTATATTTAGAATGTGTATGGATAGATAGGATTGATTGTAGAGTGAATGATTGAGTTTAGAAATGTTGGAAATTTAGTGTTTATTGTTGCCCAAGACTAAAGCATGATAATAGAGTAGGAATTTGGATATTCTGATGGTTTTATTGTATTCCTTGAGTGATTTCATATAGGGATAACTTTGGTTAAGGTTTTGGGTTCATTGGTAGCCTTTGGTATAAATTCTGGAAAACTGTCATTTTGTCTGTGTTTTCTGGGTTCTGATATGGTCACTCGAGTGAGGGATGAACATCACTTGGGTGTGGTTGGGTTCCACTTGAGTGATTCAGTGAAATTCTTTATTTTTCCTTTAGTTTCGGTGTTTCACTTCTGTAAAAGTGCAAGAGTGTGCCTTTACACTCGCAAGCATTCCATCTCACTCGAGTGCAAAGGCCAGTGCTTGAGTGCTCCCCTTCCTTTGAAATTTTTGTTTCCTCTCAGGTTCTCACTTCCTGGACTTCACTCTCTAGTGCTCGAGTGAAGCATTTGGCTATCACTCGAGTGAGCTCCAATGTGCTCGAGTGTCCCTGTCTATGAAAAGTTCTTATGCTCTGGGGTGCTCACTTGCTATCCTTCAGTCTCTGGTACCTGAGTGCAGAACGTACCACCACTCGAGTCAGGCCGTCTTCACTCGAGTGAGGCCATCTTTATTCGAGTGAATCAGTGAAAAATGTCAGTATTTGTGCTTCTAAAAGGGGATCCCTGGGGTAGTTCTTCCAACCCTTTAGGGCTTTTGTTAGAAGTATATATGAGTGTTAAAGAGACAGTAATGATAACCAATTTAAGTATTATGAAGATATTAAGTATTGGACTAAGTGGTAACGCATCGTCCTTAATCTTGACTTTAGGATTTGATATTTGCCTGGAGCAAAGAAGGCCTGTGCCTACTCAAGAACGAAAAGACAAAGGTAGTGACACTTTATCCTATATCATGCATATTGCATTGCTTGTATGCATTAGTCATTAATACAGTGAAGGGAACGTGGTGTAAGCCCGATCTTGAATATAGATATAGTGAAGGGAATGTGGCGTAAGCCTATCTTGAATACAGATATAGTTGATAGGACGTGGCAAAAGCCTAGCCTTGAATACAGTGAGGGGACGTGGCGAGAGCCCGACCTCGTATACAGTGAAGGGGACGTAGCAATGTGCCTGGCCTCAAATATTGATTGATACATTATGATATATGTTTACATGCTTTGTATATATGCATCATATTCATAAACTGTTGCTATTGGGATTCTCTAAAATCTCATTCTTTCCAAACAACATTTTTAGACAGGGCAAGCGGATCAAGGAACAAGCAAGTGGATAAGGGCGATTAGGAATGCCGGCGGTAGTCTTAGTTAGATATTTTGGTTTTATACTAGACTGGTTATCATTTTGGATAAATGTACATATTGAATAGATAATAGAGTTATAGTTTTGTGTAATCCCCGGTATGGAAACTGAGATAGGCAATGATGCCTTGTATAATATTTTGGATTAATGTTATTATCCCGGGTTAACGTCGGGAATTGTGCTTACTCTGATATTATACATGTGATAAATCGAACAGGCCTATTGATTTTATGAATGAAATAAATGGAGATCTATTTGTAAAGATATTTTAAAATTTTTTTAATTACCCCGGATCTCTTATTCAATTATTAAACGTGTTTAAACACTTAATTTCGATCTTGATCGTGGCGGGGGTTACACAAAACATTAAACTTTCAAACACCCATACAGGTTATATCCTAGACATATCCCAATTCTCACTTTATCACCCATATTTTAGAAAGAGTTTTTGGTTGTGTGGCCTATGTTCATAATGAGTCAGGTGGCAAACTAGATCCTCAAGCCTACAAATGCATCTTTTTAGGCTACACTAGCACCAAAAAAGGGTGTATATGTTATTCTCCTCTCATACACAAATTCTTTGTTACCATGGATGTTACTTTTAACAAGACAAAAAGCTTTTATTAGAAAACACTCATTTAGGGGGAGAACGAGAGCGAATGGAAGTTTTTGAGCCATACACATGTGAGTATCAACACCAACAATTATCCAAATCCCTTGCTTACATATTCATCCTAGCTCTTGAGTTAGACCACCAACAAGATACTGATCACAAAATAGTGATCAAAGATGCATAAACAACCAGTTTTGATCCTAATCCTAGCATAGACTATACTGGAGTAGAACAAGAGATAAGCACAAGCAATTCATCTGAAATTCCCACTAGTACTGAGCAGCGTCAAGATTCAACTCTAGCTTTAGTTTCTGAGGATCTTGGATGGCCCATTGCTTGGAGAAAAGGGGTAAGGTTATGTACTCAGCATCCTATTAGTCATTTTGTTTCATATGACAAGTTGTTTCCCTCCATGCAGTGTTTTGTTACTAAACTTGATAATGAAAGGTTACTAAACAAGTTAAATGAAGCAACTAAAGACCCATATTAGAGAAGAGCAATTGCACAAGAGCTAGATGCCTTGTATAAAAATCAAACATGGAAACTCACAAAATTATCGCCTGGAGAAAGGGCCATGAGTGCAATTAGGTGTTTACAAAGAAATACAATTTGGACAGGACAATCAATAAATATAAGACAAGATTAGTGGTAAAAGGATACTCTTAAACCTATGGTATTGACTACCAAGAAACATTTACCCCTGTAGCAAAGTTAAATACCATCATAATACAATTATAATTGGTAGCAGTCCTAGACTGGCTTCTTCACCAGCTTGACATGAATGATGTTGTGCTGCATCTTGATTGCATAATGCTTAGTCACATGATCGTTTGTTTAGCATGCTTTGTGAACTTGCATATGTTATCATTGACTGTTGTTACTACTAAGATTCTCTCGAATTTCACCCTTTCCCTTAAATGTCCTATAGAGAAAGCAAGCAGCTCACAGGGCAAACAAGTAGTGATTTAAGAGAAATAAGAAGGTGGAGAAGAAGAAATAATTTATGTTGGTTATTTGTATGCTAATTTTGATTAGACTTAGGTATTTTTGTAGCCTCATGTGGCTACGTGATTTGTATATATATGTATATACATAATTATAATGAAGTTAGTATTTGTAGTTATATAAGTAGGGTAGCATGGCATGTGTAGTATAGGGTAGTTTTAGTTGATCAATTTTACATAATGAAACGGTAATTACATCAAGCCCAATAATTGAATTAGGATTTGGCAATTGTATGTTAGGGCCCATAGTTTAATCATCAATATACTAGTATATGAGCAAAGAAGCACTCTGATAATAATAAATGAACCTAAGGATTGATGAGTCTTAATGAAGTTGTTAACCACTGTATAACCGGCTTTGAAAGTTTTAAATTTTTCAAAAAAGTCCATTCAATTATAAGTTTGAACTCTGTGTTTGGGTAGGAATTTTAAATCATTTTCAAAGGTATATTTGTCCCAGGTTGCAGCCTGGCTTAGTGGTTCAAATTCATTATATAAAGGCTGATCTGATAACTATGGAATTAGGGTGTCATACTTGCTAGTATCAGAGCAGAGGTTCAGACAATAGGTTAGAATACTTTGCTCATATGAAAAATATATATTCTGATGAATTGATTAGTGACAAGATTTAGTGATACTTTTTAGGAAATTAGAAAGAAAATGAATGCTTTAGAGGATTAAAGTTATGAATTGGAGCCCTCAATTAAATCACTTAGTATGACCTATATATCTGTTTATCAATCATTATAGTAGTGATAGCTATATTCTGCAGAAAGGTAGAAACAAAGGTTGAAAGGATGCTTTTCCTAGTGAATTAAAAGTCAAAAAAGAATAGTGACTTAGAAATTAGAAACCTTTAATTAAAGTTTGAGTGCATAAATGTATGATGTTCAAGGCCTATGAACTTGAATTTTATGGCTGAAGATGTATAAGTATTATATTATTTTTTCTTCAAATTATTAAGTAAATGTTCTAAGATATTAGGGTGTGTTTAATGACTCCAATATAATTATTGCTAAGTTGTGGATTTTTCAAAATTTTGATTGAGGAGCTATTCAAAACATTTTTGAGGTTAGAATGCTTATAACTTTGTAAATGTTTGAAGGTTGTGGTATAAGAATAATTTTAGGAATGTCCAAATGATTAGAAAACATGTTTGGAAAACATGTTGGGAATGCCCAAATGTTGAGGTATTAGAATAAAGGGCATTATGCTTGCAAAATTAGTTGATGATTATTTTGGGCCAATTAAAGATGCTATTAGCTACTGTATTAAAGATAATATATTGTAGCTTAATTGCCTTAGACTATGAATCATGCAAGCTCATGTTTAAAGGTTTGTAAATGATATTGGTGAAAAGAGTTGTTAAAGATGTGTGTTAAGCTAATGTTTTGAGTTGATATGTTATTCTCATATGGTTTAAAGATTGCTTAGAAGCATGGAGATGATGACTTAAGCATTGATCTTTAATTAAAAACATTTCTATTGTAAGTAGGTGCTGCTCAAAGAAGTGAATTTGATAATGTTAGGAAAACTTAATGAGTGTTGGTTGTTTTGATGTTTCTCCATGATAAATAATTGTCTTAGTTATATAAATGGTGTTTAAAGGCATATAGTGTGATGTACAGTGCTATATGGTGATTTTTAAATATGATCATATGGTATTGAAGGTTTAAGTCTTGTGATTGAGAAATTGAAAATAGTTTCTAGATTATATAGTGATGTTGTATGAATATTTTGAAAGTTAAATTAGAAGCTATACAGATTGATTCGTATCATACATGTTGGGATGACTAAAGAAAAATGATTTTTGACCCAATTGATTTTGAGGCTCTGGATGGAGTTATGAATTTAAAAGTTAGCCATATATTCAATGAGTTAATTGGAATGTAGGAAAAGTATGATATATTGCTCTTTAAATGATAATTGAAAGCATTTTGAGATCGTGAGATTATAGAAAGATGTCATGTGATGTTTCCATATTTGAAATAAATGTCTTAACTATCTAATCAATGGTTCAAAGTATTAAAAAGATGATTTGGATATTGTTAGTGTTGTTGAAAGTTTTCAGGAATGCTAGACATAGTACTGTCAAATGATTTAGAGATTGTAGTGGTATTTAGGAGCTCCTATGGAGCAAGTTGAATTAGAGGTAGAAGTATGTGCTAGGTGTTTGACCATATATATATGCTCCCTAATGATACTTAGGAGAACTTAGACAAACATTGAATCTAAAAGGTAAGATTCTTACAGATGAAGATTCAATGATTGCAGGTTGGCAAAAATGATATGTATGAGAGTTCTGAAAGTTATTAACTGTTAAACCTAGTATAGAGAAAGATCTTGGTCATAAAGTATTTTTTTAAAAAGATTGATTGGGAGTTAGCCCTCTAACAAAATAGAGTTGTAGATAGAATAAAGAATAACGGAGTTGATGTTGCTTTAATAAAGGCAGCATGCCCTCCTAGAGAAAGAAAGGGCAGCCAAAGTAAAGCAAGCAGAGTTAGTCATACTCCAAATATAATTAAGTAGAATAAAGAGTAAAGGGTAGCCAAGAATTATGGTCTTATGCCCAAGAAAGATAATAGAAAATATACCAGTGGCTAATGAATTCCCTGAAGTCTTTCCAGAAGACATAAGTAGATTACCATCGGTTAGGGAAATGGAGTTTGCAATTGAGATCATGCCTGGAGCTAGACCTATATCCAAAACCCCATACAGAATGGCTCTAAATGAAATGGTGGAGTTAAAGAAGCAAACTAAGGAGCTGTTAAAGAAAGGGTTTATATGACCTAGTGTATTGTAACACCCATGTTTTGAAAGCATATAGATAGCATAAGTGTAGTAATATCTTTAAATAGGAGACCAGTAATCTTTTGTAAAGAGCGGAAGTCTCAACTTCAAGCAAAGTGCGGAGCTGCACTTGAATGGGTTTTCAAAAATCTTTTCAAAAATCAGATTGGGTCTCATATTATTTTATGATTTATTTTAAGCCATCCATTTCAGGTTCATTTCTTCATATCAGAGTATTTACTAGTAAGTTCTCTGCTGAAACCCAAGCTACTATGTTTAATTAACGGCCCTAGGTGGATGACTGTCCACTACTGGTACGAATGTCGTTGCGCGTTCGCTTATATACAAGCGCTTACATACATGTCAGTATGAGACTGACCACACTTAAATACAAATTACATACAGTCTCCAAAATAGATAACTAACAGAAAACTAAATTCTAAGTCCTTTGCTTCATTCGCCCATGTTTACCTTCTTGCCTGAGGAACTACTTGCCCGAGCTGAAAATTTGTTTTGGAAAAATAGGGTGAGATTCAATGAATCTCAGTAGTAACAAATATCACTCATATAGAATGCACATATATCATGACATATCAACCAAAGTTACAGTACAATCAACATATTCAACATTCAGAGATAAATTCACAATATGCAGAAAGCATAAAGTTACCAATTCAAGGACAACCGTCCCTTGCCACAGCGCTGGGAAATTCTACTGGGCCTTAGCCCTTCTCATCTGAATGCTTAAATTCACAATGGTACGAACATGCATATAACATATCACATAGTATGTGAGGGATAAGTTACTACCTGACAATTTTTCCAAATCTTGATCTTGATTGACGTGCTTTGAACGTCTTGGGCAAGTGTCAAGTCCTATAAATTATAATTTACGGGCAATGAGTTTTTCTTAGTCCAACTCTTCATAAATTATTCTCTTATATTGGTTACCATTAGGGTCACTACATTAGGCTCAATATGAAGCTAATGAGCTCAAGCTACTCCAAATGCTTAACTTAAATCTTAAATATCCAATTCTATTACAAAAACACTTTGCTTTGAATTTTCGCACAATTACCAAAAGCTGGCAGATTTTTCACAGAACTTTGAAAAATCATAACTAATTCTAGAAATATCAAATTGAGGAGATCCAAAATTCTATATAACCCTTATTAAGTCTATTTTAAGGGAAAAATACTTTCAGTAGCTGAAAAACTGCGCACACTTCCCAGTTTTTCTTTTTCTCTCTGCTGCCAGAAAATCTGACCAGTTTTAATGGTCTACTTCAAAAATTCGTAACTCCTAGCATACTTATCAAAATCCTTCATAATACCTATCAAATTAAAGGTCTATAAGCGTACTTTAATTCTGGAAAATCTCATAATCAAAAGATGCATTTTGGACAGTGAAAGTTTCGCCACAACAAAACTGCCAGACAAAAACGCACACTGGCAACTTTGTTGCACAAGTAGACTTAATTTCCAATTTTTGATTCTTTAAACCAGTCTGTCAAAAATTATAACCAAAGCTTATTCCCACACAATTTTTCGTGTAGAATCTAATGGAAAGCTCAAAAATACCAAAATCAAATTATTTCTACCAGATTTAGCCCCCAACCGAAATCTGCCTCCCAAAACAATAAAAATTCCACTTTGTGATTTTAACAACCAACAAGTCTAATACTTCTCCAAACATCATATATCACCTTATATATATGATTAAAACATCTTCCTTCTTCAAAAACACCCCTTGAACGAAAAACATGGGTGGTTAAAGAGCTAAGAAAAACTCAATGAAATCACAAAGTATTCGGTTCAAAAGAAAGCCTATGCTTACCTCTTCACGTTTCTATAAGTGGTTCGGTATTCCGGCGGCACTCTGGTAGACTAATTGGCACAAAACACCTCAGATGAGAAATCTAAGACCATATAATTGAAGCTTATAGTGAGTAGAGGAAGTTTCCTGAAGGACTTACCGAACAATAACGGTGATTCAGGGTTGAAATCGGCTCCGGTAGTCAAGAAAACTCACTATTCACTCCTCCTTCTCTCTTCTTGTGTTCTTAAGCTTAAGAAATCTGATTTCTCTTTCTCTTTCCATGCTTGCACGAAATTTTGCCATTTAATTAGGCATGGATGGTTGTGATTTAATCACATAAAATGATCTCATCTCATCTTGCCACGTGTCTCAAGTTTAAGGCTTAAGAGTGCCACGTGTCATGCAACCATTTATCTTCCACTTTTCTCTTTCTTTGGTGGGTCATAAATGGTCAGGGGAAGGGAAGGCCTGACAATTTCCCCAGACTCCTGGGTTCGGTGCTCGACTCATAAAGTAAGCGACCCGTCCGGAGACCGGTGAATTCCTCGGACTCAGACGCTAGATGGCGTACTCCGGAGATGACAACACAAGGCTTAAAGTGGGTGTAATAATGTGTAATGATGAGGGACACATGCCACCCCCTCATTTGGCCAACACAAAAACATGTTTTTACTTTGTAATAATTTCGGGACACTTGTCATTTCCTTATTTGGCCAACACGAAAGATGCGTCATCATGAGTCATAATGAGCTGACATTACATACTTTACTGAAGTTCTTTTTAATAAAGTTGCTTCATTGGTGCATTACCCAGAATTCCACATGGGACCCACGTGGGACCATGGCACGCATATCGAGGCACGTCACGGAATGCCCGAATTCCTCCGATCTCGCAACTGACACCCCTGAACCCTACAGCCACCGACGAACTTTGCTCCGACTTCTTACACTTGTATTTTTACAATATTGACTTCTCGATTTCTGTGAATGACACAATGGATATCTGGGAATTCCGAAAGTAACTCTACCTTTAATTGTAAATACTGATATTTATTTTATTCTATTAATTCCATATTTACACATTTTTAATATTGCAAAATTTGGTATATTACATGTATCACCATGGGGTGCTCCGGTGTTGTTTGTTAAGAAGAAAGGAGGAAGCCTGAGACTATGGATTGATTACAGAGAGTTGAGTAAGGTGGCCGTCATGAACAAATACCCACTTCTTAGAATTGCTTATCTCTTAGATTAGTTATCTAGTTCCTGTGTATTCTCAAAAATTGATCTAAGTTTAGGATACTATCAATTATGAGTGGAAGTAGATGATGTGTCGAAGACTGCTTTCAAAACTAGGCATGGGCACAATGAATTCCTGGTAATGCTATTCGGATTAACCAATGCACTTGTCATATTCATGATTACATTAATCGAATTTTTTGACAATATCTATACCACTTTGTAGTGGTCTTTATAGATGACATTTTGATATACTCAAGGAGTAGAGAAGAGCATAAAGAGCACTTAAGAATAGTGCTAGGAATCTTGAAAGAAAAGTGACTCTATGTGAAGCTGAGCGAATGTGAGTTTTGGCTTTCAGAGGTCAAATTCTTGGGCCATATTATCTCATAGAATAGGGTCTCAGTAGATCCCAGTAAAGTGAAAGCAATAAAGAACTAGAAGAGGCAAAAAACTGTTATAGAAATACACAGTTTTTTGGGTCTAGCTGGTTATTATAGAAGGTTCATTCAAAGCTTCTCTCGAATCGCCTTGCCATTGACAAAGCTCACTCGAAAGAATCAGTTGTTTATATGGGATGACAAATGTGTGAGCAGCTTTCTAGAGCTAAAGGAGAGGATGACATCCACACCAGTGTTGATTATCCCCGATCCAAGGCAGAGCTATATGGTCTACAGTGATCAAAGCTACCAAAACTTAATTAAGCACCGCAAGTATATAGGTCATGAAAATAGTAAGTGGCAAATTAAGGTCATCCCATAGAAACTCAATCTAACTAGTAATTATTTATTAAATTTTCTTGTTTTATTTAAGTTGAACAAATCATAATTGTTTTAAATATGAGTGAAAAAAAGTTAAATAAGAAAAAGAAACTAAGAATAACAAAGACTTTTCGCAAAGAACAAATTCCAATGTAAAAAAGGACACCCTAAAGTCACTAATCTCTTATTTGTTTGTTAGATTTTATCCCCATTAAATTAATTTTAACTTAACTTAATCAGCTAATCTAAAGTATATATTAATGTTGATAAATGCCTGTTAGTCTATTTATATACCTATCTCAATTGGCTACAATTGGCTATATGACACTAGGTAATCGTTTAATAATAGAGTTTTAGATATGTTTCTTTATTCTTTTGTTCGTTATATATTATAAAATATAATTTTATATTATTCAATTTCTAGTAAATATTTTCCATCTTCATGTGTAAAGGTTTGAGTTGATGATACAAAAGAAAAGTTAAACACTAACATACCTTATCGATATAATGGCTTCTCTCTACTAATCATTCCATATGACATATAGAGTTCGGTCAAAAGGAGTTGTTTCTACCAAAGGAGATGTATATAGTTATGGGATTTTGCTAATGGGAATGTTTACAAGGAGTTGTTCAAGGATTAAGTTTGAAAAATTGGGTGAGCTGCTCCACACCACATTCCATCTTGAATATTATAGATGTCAATTTGCTACACAGAGAAAATCAAAATACTGATAATATACTACCTTATATGTCATCAGTTTTTGAGTTAGCATTACATTGCTTCACTGAATTATTAGAGGCACGACTTACTATGATTGATATTGTAGCATCATTGAGAAAAATCAAGTCTTTTTTATGGAAAATGCTTAGACACCACTAGTTGAATAATTGTTAGATCAAATTTTAGCTACTGTTTCTTTAACTTTGTGATTGTTTTTCCAAGTAATCTTGTAAATTTGAGTGATTCTATATATCCTGTAATAATATATAAAGTATTTTAATTTTGAAATTTTCTGAGTTGATTATATTAGTTTTGGATTTCTTCATTTTTGTTTTTCATTTTGGAAAAATATATCTGTAGGTCTTTATATTTTTCATTAGTTTTGAATTAGATCCCCAAACTTTTATTTCCCTTTTTATTGGATTTTATGTTTCTACCATTAGATTTGTTTGACCCTAAAGTAAAAAACTACTAAATAAAGCCTAACAGTGTTAGAAAGAAAGAAAATTGCATTTTGGTACTCCCTCATCGATTTTCAACCCAATCTTTCACTCATAAGAGTGACCACCAATTCATTTTTCTTGAAAACCTATTACAAATAATTAAAATATTAATTAACAATGAAAAAATATTTTCTATTTTCAGGGTCATAACAAATTTACACACGCACTCACCTACTTACAGATTCCTTAGAGTAAGGTGTCATTTTCTCACCTGATAAAGTACTATAGTGTCACGGTTTGCTATGACAACATACTTTTGAATAAGAGCTTATCCTTTGGCTACCTAAATACCACAACCAGCCTTCATAATTTCACTTATTTGCGTCAATTCACTAACAATACTCCTCAATCATAAAATAAATTCCTTTATAAAGCAACACCCAATTCGATTAAACAATAATGCACCTCCACCTCCAAGGCATTCTCACTTTTTGCATTCACAACAATTTCATAACATTTCTAACTTAATTCTTATTTGATGTCATGAACTGGATTTGGACCATAAGAAGGGTGGGCTATTGGGTCATAGTTTATTTGGTTGGGCCCACAAGAAGTGGACTACCAATGAAGAGTCAAGGGGTTTGAAGACTCACTCACCCTCCTCTTGTGTCTTCTTCCCTTCTACAAATTATGTGATTCCCTTTGCAACTCTGTGGTTGGCCCTTCGTATCTGCTATATGGGGTGACAGCTCCTCTGATGAAGAAAGTGATGAAGAAGAAGTAGCCAATATATGTCTTGTTGCTCAAGAAGAGACAGAAGAAGAGGTAAATGATTTTGATCTTACCTATGATGAATTACTCTCTGAATATAATGCTTTACATTTTGAATTCATCAAAGTAGTTAAAGAATTAGTTGTTTTCAAAAAGAAAAACAAAGTTCTTGAAATTGAACTTAAAGAAAGTTCAAAAAAGAATTGTGAAAATTGTTCTTCATTAAAAAAGAAAAACACTGATCTCACAAAAACTCTTGAAAAGTTTACCAAAGGAAGTGAGATGCTAAGTGTGATTTTAAAAGAACAACAAGTTGTAAATGACCGATCTGGTATTGGATATGATCCAAAATCAGATAGAAGAAAAGGTAGAAAGAAAACAGGAGGTAAGTCATATTTGAATTATTTCCAGCATTCTGTGCATACATCAAATCCGTTTGCATTTTGTAATTATTGTAATAGAAAAGGTCATTATACCTCTTCATGCATTCATAAGAAGAAAGGAAACATAGGAACCTACAAATGGGTACCTAAAGGCTCATATGTTCAGAAAGTCATTTGTACTAACCCAAAAGGACCCAAAAAGATGTGGGTACCTAAGACTTAGTCATTTGATTGCAGGTATGTCTTAAAGCATCCAAAAATAACAAGTGGTACATAGATAGTGGATGCTCTAGACATATGACCGGTGATTCCGAAAGTTTTACAAAATTACAACCTAAAGAAGGTGGAAAGGTAAAATTCAGAGGAAATCAAACTGGAAGGATAGCAGGAATTGGTGAAATAAAAAATGACAAAGAAATACAAGTCAAAGATGTATATTACATTGAAGGCTTGTGTCATAATTTGCTGAGCGTAAGTCAAAGTGCAGATAAAGACAACTGGATAATATTTGATTCAGAGGAATGTTTGATTGTTAATAAGAAAGACTTACTACTTGATAAGAAGAATATCAAGGCTAAGCTCAGAGCAAAAAGGGAAGGTAACTGCTATATTCTAGATATTAGTATAAATGAATCTGAAAACTGTTTTCTGAGTAATGCCGATGAAAGTTGGCTATTGCATAAGAGATTGGCTCATGTCAACATGCATCAACTAGGCAAACTACTCAAAAAGGATTTAGTTCTTGGATTACCCAAAGTAAATTTCAAAAACGATTTGATTTGTGACGCATGTCAAAAGGGTAAACAAACTAAATCATCTTTCAAATTGAAAAATGAGATTTCAACAAATAGACCATTACAATTATTGCATATGGATTTAGTTGGCCTAGCAAGAGTAAAGAGTCTTGGTGGCAACTTATATTTGTTGGTCATTGTTGATGATTTTTCCAGATTTACATGGGTTATTTTTCTATCATCAAAGGATGAAACCTTTGAAGAATTCATTGTTTTTGCCAAGAAAGTGCAAAATGAGAAAGGTATGTCCATTGTAGGTATTAGGACTGATCATGGTGGAGAATTTGAAAATCAAGCCTTTGAAGAATATTGTGATACTAATGGCATTGATCACAATTTCTCTACTCCAAGGACACCTCAACAAAATGGAGTCGTGGAATGAAAGAATAGAGTGCTCATTGAAATGGCTAGAGCAATGTTAAATGAAAAGAACGTGTCTCAAGTGTTCTGGGCTGATGCTATGAGTACATCATGCTATATTTCAAATAAAGCATATACTAGAACAAAACTTGGAAAGACACCATACGAGCTGTAGAAAGGAAGGAAGCCAAACATTGCTCATCTACACATCTTCGGTTGTAAGTGTTTCATTCATAATAATGGTAAAGATAACTTAGGAAAATTTGATTCTAAAACTTATGAAGGAATTTTTCTAGGATATTCTAACTGAAGTAAAGCATATAGAGTTTTTAACAAAAGAACATGTGTTGTTGAAGAATCAATTCATATTGTATTTGATGAATTTGAATCCTCTGACAAAACCATTGATGAAGAACAGGAAGTTGTTTTAAATCAAGAAAATGGTCAATCTATTTCTAAATCTCTTATTCCAGAAGTTGATAAAACCAAGGAAGAAGGGCAATCACTAGGACAACCTAGAGCATGTAAATACAATAAAAGTCATCCCTTAGATCAAGTCATAGGAAATGTGAATAAAGGGATCAAAACAAGAAATAGAATTTTCAATGAAGTAAGTTTTTCTGCATTCATTTC
The DNA here is from genome assembly GCA_963855925.1 of Inga laurina. NCBI lineage: Eukaryota > Viridiplantae > Streptophyta > Magnoliopsida > Fabales > Fabaceae > Inga > Inga laurina. Next base: position 29,002,686 of record OY979701.1, read on the forward strand.
TGAGATTGAACCTTCTAACATTGATGAAGCCCTATCAGATAATGATTGGGTTATAGCAATGCAAGAAGAACTAAATCAATTTGAAAGAAATCAAGTTTGGGATTTGGTACCCCGACCTAAAGATCATCCGATCATTGGCACTAAATGGGTATTCAAGAACAAACTCGATGAATCTGCAATTGTTGTCAGGAATAAGGCAAGATTGGTGGCCAAAGGCTATAATTAGGAAGAAGGGATTGATTATGAGGAAACGTATGCTCCAGTGGCTAGATTGGAAGCTATACGCGTACTCTTAGCCTTTGCATGCATCAAAGGATTCAAACTCTATCAAATGGATGTAAAGAGTGCATTTCTAAATGGTTACATTATGGAAGAAGTATACGTAGAACAACCTCCAGGTTTTGAAGATGTAACTAAACCTGACCATGTTTTCAAACTCAAAAAGGCTTTATATGGTTTAAAACAAGCTCCTAGAGCATGGTACGAAAGACTCAGTAAATTTCTCATTGATCAAGGTTTTGTATGGGGAAAAGTTGATACAACACTTTTTATAAAACGAAAACGTGATGATATTTTAATTGTTCAAATATATGTTGATGATATTGTTTTCGGTGCTACTAATGAATCTCTGTGTAAGGAATTTTCTGAGATAATGCAGGGAGAGTTTGAGATGTCAATGATAGGAGAATTGAATTTCTTTCTTGGTTTACAAATCAAACAAAGAAAGAATGGAATTTTCATATCTCAAACAAAATACTTAAGAGAGCTATTGAAGAAGTATGGAATGGATGAAGCAAATGGAACAGACACACCTATGAGCTCAACTATGTTGCTTGATGCTGATGTCAAAGGAAAAAACTACAATATCAAAAAATATAGAGGAATGATTGGATCATTACTCTATCTCACGGCAAGCAGATCGGATATCCAATTTAGTGTTGGGATATGTGCAAGATATCAATCAGCACCAAAGGAATCACATGCTGAAACTGTCAAACGAATCTTTAGATACCTTGCTGACATACCAGAATTGGGTCTGTGGTATCCCAAAGGAAGAAGTGAATATCTAGTTGCATATACAGATTCTGATCATGGAGGATACAAGACAGACATAAAGAGCACCAGCGGACAAGGACAATTTCTTGGAGGATCTCTTGTATCATGGTTCAGCAAGAAACAAAATACAATGTCTCTTTCATCAACGGAAGCCGAATATGTTGCAGTTTCAAGTTGTTGTGCACAAGTGATATGGTTAAAACAACAACTACAAGATCTTGGTATTTATCTCAAAGAAATACCAATATATTGTAACAATACCAGTACGATAAGCTTGGCAAAGAATCCTGTTCAACACTCTAGAACCAAGCATATCAATGTTAGACATCACTTCATCAGAGATCATGTCCAAAAGAAAGATGTGAAAGTGATATTCATTCCTACTCATCTTCAACTAGCTGATATCTTCACTAAACCCCTTGCAAAAGATCAATTTCTATACATTAGAAGAGAATTGGGAATGGTAAATCCCAATGAATTGTAAGTTATTTCAATTTCTCATAATGTTAGATTAAGATAGTTGATAATGTTTTGATGATTACTAATTTAAGCATCGGAGTATGTAGGAACTTGTTTTGCAGGAAGATTGAAACTTTATTCTGTGAAATAAAAATAGAGGTTATCAGAGGACACCTTTACTGGAGTACCAACTTCAAGTAATGACTGACAGTAAAGCATTACCCGAGGAACAACTTGAAGTAAAAGAACACTTTACTCGAGTAATGATCTTCCAAAACTGGAAGTAACATATCAAGTTTATTGAAATTTGAATCAAACGGTTCATTGGTGAGAACTGAACAGTCCAAACTGAAACTTGAAGCTTACCCGAGGCACACCTCGAGTAAACTTGAAGCTTACTCGAGTAAGGATTCGAGTAACTGCAGTTCCAGATCACAAACTTGATGAGAATCGACTCAAATCTGTTCTAAATGGCTATTAAATGATCGAGGGCACATACATGGATAATTACAATATTATTCATGCCAAGTACACAATTTAAATGAATTATTTTAGAAATTTTCTGTATGAACACTCGAGTATGAACTCGAGTAAACAAGCAACTTACTCGAGTAAGGCCTCGAGTAACGTCGGGTTCTAGGTCTTTATCTATCTCAAACTCGGTCATTTTTACAAAATCTCCTCGAGTAAATCACCCAGTCCTCTCACAAAAACTTTTCACAATCTCTTTCTTACTTGATTTCCGTCAAAACCCATCAAATTTCAACCCCAGAAACCTCCTATTTTGCTCAGATTCACTGTGCCCTATATCGCGTTTTTCCCTATGTTTTTTCTGAAATTTCAAACTTTCACTGATTCAAAATGGTGAGAACCAAAAACCTTACTCCCACAGATTCTTCTGGATCTCCACAACCCACTGACCATCTTTCTTCTCCTCCCAGAAAGAGAAGAAAACTCACACATAGGTCAAAAGAAAAAATCCAACCCAAACCTCAACCGAAACCAAAAGGTGTTGTTATTAAAGAACCAGTAGTTACAAGGGTTCAATCCAAGAAGAGCACCTCTACTAGGAGAGGCAAAAGTGCCAAGTCTCCTTTCCTCCACCTTTGGATTCATCCACTCCCTCTTTCACACCAAAATCCTCCAAAAAACCCAAATATGATGTGAATGTGGCTAAGGCAATGGCTGGCATTATTGATCAAATTGAGAAGGGGCAATCTTCAAAGAAATCAGAACTGCCAGAAGAGGAGATCACCAAACCTCCAAAGGGGTTTAATGTCAATAAACTAGAGGAGTCCCCAAAGTACCTCACTCAATTCTCCAGGAGAAAATTATGCAAGACACACTATGTGGACCTCAAAGTACTTCAGGAGGTATTGAAGCATGATCTTAGTCCCTTTCTAGAACCATTTATGCCTTGGCTTTCTCTCTGGGCAATGCCAAGACACTTTTCCTTCAAAATCTAGTAGCTGAGAAATCTCATCTTCAGGAGTCTCTTCTTAATGGGTATGATAGTATTTGTATCTATACTCCTCAACTAGTGGCAGATTCAAATACTATTGATTAATGTTAATGCCATGAAGAGGGAACTTCCAAATAGTTTGAACATAGGCTTAAGCATAAAATTCGTGAACCACTTGAAGATTTCTATCACCTTTTGCTCCTATGAACTTGCCCAAATGATAGGTCCTAGTTGCAATGGTGTAAAAGTCATGAGAGACAGTAAATGGAAATTCTTGCTCTCGAAGAAGAGGCCTCAAAACAATCTTCTTTTTTGCATCAACGAATGCTTTAGGGGATCGTTGCCCTAAGGACTTGGTAGCAGTCTTTTTTATAGGCATATCTCTTACAACGGAATAGAGAATATACGGCCCACCACAACAAAAAAACAATTAATCACATGGAAAGCAATCAAACAACTCCTAAGAGAAAACTAGGAACAAAAATCCTAAGACAAAAAAAAATTCTAACCTAAAGAAAAAGAGATTCCCCCAAACTTAAAAACTATTTAAGCATCAAATTATCTTGTCTTGAACTTAATCAAGTTTAATTCTAACTCCAAAGGTCAAGTCCAACCACAAAGACAAGAACACTTCAATATTAAAGTAGTGCACACTCTATGTCCATTTACCACCATCTATTCAAGCTTACTTACTAACACTCAGAAAATCTTTCTCTTAAGCATTGAATTAAACCAACACCCACCAATTTACATCCTACACGTTCAATTTTAGATTCAAGTGACTACTACAACAAATTTTTCATAGGTGAGCCTACTTCAAAATGTAAGGATTGTAGCTGAAATTGACTAAAGACAACACAATTGAATCTTATTCAAAGCTAACACCTCAAAAAAACCACCAAAATCACAATTGGTAATGAAAACCAACACAGTCAAAAATGGGTTCACTGACGGAGGCACACCAGTTTCAGATTAAAGCCTAACCTTAATAATTCCCATAAATTAATTACCAATAATTCAATATTCTAAACATTATCTTCCCAACTATACTCTTCTCATCAAATTGAAACCAAAGCAAGCAAGAATGGTAACAATACCTATCAGGTAGTGAAACAGAGGAAGAAGGGGGTAGAAATTGTTGGACTGTCGACACACCATGAAAGGAAAAGAAGGGGGTAGATAAAGGCAAGCACAGGAAGAGAGACTAACAGAGGTGCGAAGGTAGAGGGTCACAATTGGAGGAAGTAAAATTAGGAAGAAGGATGATGAAGACGTGAAGTAGGGTCGACAGAGATTAAAGTACAATGGTCTTGAAAGCACTCAGAAGAGGTGGTGGTGATGGTTGGGGTTACGATTAGGTAATGAAATAGGGGTGATGGTAACTAGAAATGGATCAAGAGTGAAGTAGGGTTGGTGGAAATTTTAGCCAGGGGCAATAGAGAATAAATTTGGGGGAGTAGGTAAGAGGAGGAGTGACTGGAAATTTGGATTAAGACAGTAGAGATTGGGAGTGTCGAGTGGTAGAGTGTGAGGCAAAGAGAGAAAGAAGAAGAAGAAGAAGAAGAAGAAGAAGAAGAAGGATTAAGGCAATATATATCTGTTTCTGCTTAGCTTGGCCACGATACAAAAGCTTTTGCCATGTGTTTCATTGTGACTAAAGTTGACTTAGCCATGGCATAATAGCTTATATTCCTCTCTTGGTCGTAGTACAAAATCTTCTATTCCTCTCTAGCCGTGGCACAAAACTCTCTGACCCCTTTTTTGGCTGTGGCCAAAAGTGTCTTGGCCGTGGCACAAAACTTACTAACTCAAGATTGGTTACAGCAAAAAAGATGCTTAGCCGCAACACAAAACTTACTACCTTCTTTTGGGCTGCATCCTAAAATCTCTTACCAGCTTCAGATATTAGCACATAAAGAAGGATTTACCCTACTTTCTAGCTTATGAACCTATCACGTAACACCATAATTCAATCAATCTCACTACAAATTTATCTTAAATCACACACAATCATAAAATATCAATAAATCACACAATTTAGCACACTTTTACATGATCAAATTGCACCCATAATTCATGAACTAATTTTTGCATCTAAAATTGATAAGATTAGGAAAATGCAATGCAAAAGTCAAGCTTCAATTCATCTCACAACCATGAACACACCTTGATCAAAGACGAAAGAAGTGATAATTCATTGAAAATAATTTTCATCAAATCAGGTTATGCCTATCTATTATAAAAATCAGTAAAAGAATGAGAAATGATGGACTTCCTAAAAATGCTTATCAAGCACCAAAGTTCTCCAACCTTCCTTTGTACCAAGCTTACTTCTTCCTTTTACTCATTTGGGGTACCTCTCTCAGCTACAAAAAAAAACAAAAGACCAAACATAAATCTACCAAAAACACCAAAATAAAAAAAATTAAAGAGATTAAGTTAAGAACTTAGGTTGCCTCCCAAGAAGTGCTTAGTTTATAGTCTTTAGCTCGACTCTTCATATTGGTCACTCTTCATTAGATAAGTAGATAGTGGACATCAACCTATCCACATCTCCTCTCCAATAATGCTTCAACCGTTGACCATTAGCCTTGAATTGCTCTCCCTTTTCATTTTCCAGCTCTACATCACCAAATTTGGATGCTTGAACCACCGTGAATGGACCGAACTATCAAGATTTCATCTTTCTCACAAATAACCTTAACTTGGAGTTGTAAAGGAGAACCTTTTGACCAGGTTCAAAACTCTTGTGAATGATCTTGTTGTCATGATCCCTCTTGGTTTTCTCCTTGTAAATCCTTGCACTCTCATAGGCATTGAGGTGCAATTCATCTAGCTTATTAAGTTGAAGTAAACTCTTTTCTCCCACAGCTTAAGGATCAAAATGTAGCTTTTTAATAGCCCTATACACTCCATGCTCTAATTCTACCAGCAAGTGACATGCTTTTCCAAACACCAACAGATATGGAGACATACCAATAGGCATTTTATAGGCCATTTGGTATGCCCATAGAGCATCATCTAACTTGGAAGGCCAATCCTTCCTAGTGGTATTAACCATCTTCTCAAGGATGTTCTTAATCTCCCAATTGGAAATTTCGGCTTGGCAATTGGTTTGAGGGTGGTAAGGCAATAATAGCTTGTGCTTGACACCATATTTCTTCATCAAGGCTTGAAATTGTTGATTGCAAAATGTGAACCACCATCTCTAATAATTGCTTTTGGCATTCTAAACCTAGTGAAAATGTGCTTCTTAAGGAATTTCAACACTGTCTTGGCATCATTGGTAACATATGCAGTGGCCTCAAGCTATTTGGATACATAGTCAACTTCAACAAAGAAGTACTCATTGTTGAATGACTTAGGGAAAGGGCTCATAAAGTCAATTCCCTAAACATCAAAAAGTTTAACTTCAAGCATGGTATTCAATATCAACTCATTCCTCGTGGATATGTTCCCCACTCTTGCATCTATCACATTAAAGAACAAAGACATTTTTATCCTTGAATAGAGAGAGAGAATAAAACCCACTTTGAAAGACCTTTGCAGTAGTTTTCACTCCTCCAAAATAGCCACCATATTCAGATGAGTGACAGTAATGTAGAATACACTCTTGTTCATTCTCCAGGGTATATCTTCAAATGAGTTGATCATGACACCTCTTGAATAAGTATGGTTCATCCAAAAAATACTTTTTTACCTCATGTAAAAATTTACATGAGGTAAAAAAGTATTTTTTCCGCCTTTTGCCCAAGTATGAGGTAAAAAAGAATAACTAAATAGTTGACAAAGTCGGCATACCATGGCAAAGATTAGTTATCTACAAAGAATAACTAGTCATCCGGGAATGACCCATGGATCAAATCATAAACATCAAGTTGAGCTTTAGTACTCAACTATGAAAGACAATATGCTACTTGATTTTTGATGCCTTTTCTATCAATGATGTTCAAGTCAAATTCTTGAAGTAAAGGCACCCATTGAATTAGTCTGGCCTTGGAATCCTTCAAGAGTCTCGCTCGTATAGTAAATGGCATGGAACAACTTTTCTGCCTTTTGCCCAAGTATGACACCAACTGCATAATCACTAGCATTAGCCATGATAATGAATAGTAGACCCCAATCCAGAGCTACTAAGATAGGAGAAGAAATAAGATGCTTCTTTACTCTTTAAAAGGTTGTAAGTAATCCTCATCAAACTTGAATTCCACATCCTTCTCCAATAGCTTGGAAAGTGGCTTGGCAATCTTTGAAAAATCTATGATAAATCTCCTATAGAACCCAGCATGGCCAAGTAAGCTTCAAATACCCTTCATACTAGTAAGTGGAGGCAATTGCTCAAAGATAGCAATTTTGGCTTTATCTACTTCTAAACCCTTCTTGCACAGCCAGTGGCTGAATACAATGCTTTCTTGCATCATGAAGTTGTTAGTGCAAGTGTTTCACCCAAGAGGGGGTGAATTGGGTAATCACAGAAAATTTGTTTTCATATATAAAAATTGACTGGAAATTTAAAGCAGTTAAGAGCTAGGAGAAATATCACCAAAATGCACACCAGGATTTATACTGGTTCGGCCACAACCACTTTGACCTGCATCCAGTCCTTAGAGCTTCTCTGAGAGTTTCACTATATCTTCCAAGATTCAATGGGTTCTTGGCAACTCAGTACATAGCAAGTTCCTTCACTGGACACTCGCTCCCCCTTACACGTTGTAAACAATTCCCCAACTCCATAACCTTAAGTTGTGTCAATAATAGATATTGAGTTTGTGATGAAAATCTCTCTCACAGAGAAAATATATAATCACTAAAGTATAAAGAATGAATATAAGAAACAGAGCACTAAGAATATGTTGATTGATGTATATTCGTATGTTCTTAGTAATATCTGTTCTATATTAAATGTTCCTATATTTATAAATGAGTTGTGATAGCCGTTGGAACAATTTCAACTTTTCCGTTAGAGTCGTGCAGCTACGTTTGACCATTCTTTGAATTTGAAAACTATCTGTTATGGTTGGTGAGCGTTCAGACGTTTCGTTTAACTTTTCTCTCAACATATGATCTCTTTATTGTTTCTCTGCAAATATACTCAGAATACTAACATAATGAAAGATTAATCATATAGATAACAAATTAATGAACAATAGATTAAATTCATGCATTCTAAACTTTATCACTCGAGTGATCTAGGGCTATCACTCGAGTGACCACTCAAGTGATCCCTTATAAATTATAGCAGAGAGAGAAGTCATTATTTCAGACTTGATCACTAGAGTGGTGCATTGGTATCACTCAAGTAGTCACTCGAGTGATCCCTTTCAAAACTTGGTAGAGACTTCACTACCTTATTTCTTACCTTGTCACTCGAGTAATCCCTTGGTCATCACTCGAGTGGTCTCTCGAGTGACACCATGCAAATCTTAGTAGAGATCTTCTGGAACTTTTTGGCATATATTACTTGAATGGTCAGTCGAGTCATGAAAGATCATCACTCGAGTGATCCCTTCAGAAATCTGCCAGTGAAGCTTTCTCCTGTTCGGTAACTTCTAGTTCTTCTTCATTACTCGAGTGCCCACTCGAGTGATGGCTTTCCCTGCCACCAAGCACTTTATTCCTTTGTTCAAAAACTCTTTTATCTATTTATCAAAACCTTTTGTAAGTTCATTTCCAATCTTTGTTATTATCAAAACATATAGGATCTAACATTCTCCCTCTTTTTGATGATGACAAAACTTGGTGATTTTTGAACAAGATATTTGAAAGCATTTTGAAATTTGAGATTTCAATTAAGATCATATGTTTCTAAAATACTTGATATCTTTTAGTTCAGATTTCAAGACTTCTTTTAAATTAATGAATTTAAATATATTTGAAAACACTTTAAGTTCAAATCAAAATCTTTGAATCTTTTGTTTAAACTTATTTTGAATTCTAAACTAATAACTTTGAAACTCCTTTGATTCCAAATCCATTGATTGTGAAACTTTGATAGTTTGAAATCATTTTGAATTTAAATTCAATTATTTTAAATTTTTTAGTATTAAAGATCATTTAAACTAATGACTTTATCAAATCCTATAATCATTTATCATACCTAATGAAATGTTCATCAGTCTATAATTTTGTAATAGTGACAGAATTAGATTTCTGAATTGATAACTTGAAGTAAACTTAAAAGACTTTACATAGTCAAAATATGTTTACAAAAATCAAAAGCTCCCTAAATCCCAATACACCCTTAAGCCCATGCTATATCAGTTCAACATTAGTGTCAATTTTCAAAAAAAAATCACTTCTAGTTCTTCTCCCCCTTTTTGTCTTCATCAAAAAGGTGGGAATCAATCAAAAGAAGAGCTAAACCTAAATGCTCGGGCAGCAGAGATGGGAGTGATATTGAGAGGTGAAGCTCCAGAGTCATGTGAGTTACCCTGGTGAGAGAAACTAGGAGATAATGGTTCAGGCTCAGGGAGATTCATTGGAGGTATTAAAAAAAGGATCTTTTGGAGGGTTCTGAGGTGTTGGGATCAGAGAAGTAACTTCCACCTCCAATGTACCAATGGTGATTGATTAGAATCATCACTAGATGAAACAATCACCTTCTCAGTGCCAGTAGGTGAGGCAACAAGAGTCGACACTGGCTGAGGCTGAATAGGCTCATCAGTGATGGTGATGTGAATTGGTTCCGATAAGGATGGGTCTGGCATAGTAAAGAGAAAGTTGCTGGGAGTGGTAGAAAATATGATAGGAAGAAGAATGGTAGAAGGGCCTAGCTCAGAGACTGGAACTGAACTAGTAGCAGTGGTAGGTATGGATGAACCAGGAGCCATAGCATCAATCTTTACATGTAACATTTTAGGAGGACCCCAAGCTCCTGAATGGCAATTCCTTGTGCTCATTGCTCTGCCAACATTGTCTCATTATATTTGGTTACACTCTCTACCAACTCTCCCATCTTGTGGCTCATATGAGTGACTAATTCTGCATGTGTTGGCAATGTCCACATGAAAAACCTCAAGTACATTCTTCATAAATGTCTGTAAAGTGGCACTGAAGAATGATGGAGGAGCTGTAGAAGCTATGGCAGAAGACTGAGTGTCATCCAATCTACTTAACTCAGCCTCAGTTTTCTTTTTCTTCTTGGGGCTAGACTTAAGAGGTCTTTTCAATAGAATGTCAATGTTTAATTTTCCAATTTGATTTCTTCCCACTGAGGCTAGCCTCTCAATAGACTCATTCTTCTCCAAGTACTAAATCTTATTCTTTTCATGAATAAAGATAAAAGTTGGGGAAAAGGCATTGGGGTGGTCATAGTTCCATTGAACCTATATCTCTTAATCTCAGCAAATATGAGCTCACCCAAGTCCTTTTGCTCTTTGAGGATAATGGAGGCCATGTTTCCAAAATCTCTCCTACTGAAATGTGTGAAATTGTTTGACTTATTGACTAAATTTCTATAGTAGATATACCATAGAATTCTGTGTAAGTCACACATATCACTAGGATTAAAATTAAGTAATCCCACTCTTTCACTGGGGTTCAAAATTGTAAATAATTGATTTGAGTTAAGGTTGGGATGAATATCATTAGGAAGGTCCTTTATCCCTAACCAAGTGTTTATTTTAAAAGCTGAGATCAAGATTTCTTGTCCCTTGACCTTGGATACAATTTCCTCTTCTACTGAGGCTCTTATCTCATCATTCAATGGTTCTAAATTGTAGTAATAGTGTCTTACTATTTTGAGCAAAAAAGGAAGTCTAATAGATAGCCATGGCATGTAAGACTCAAGGTAAGGGCTTAGATCAAAATTCAATGCCTCTTGAAGAAGCTTGAGGTTAATGTAGTGCATTATGCACATTTTGCTCTTTGAAAAATGATATTTGAACTTATGTGACTCTTCAATCTTCTTTATATTGAAGCCCTTTTAGAGGAAATGTAATATGTTCTTCTCTTTCTTCTTCTGGAACCTTTGAGGATTGACCCTCCTTTCCTCCTTTGGATTGTAAAGCCTCTTCTAACAAATTTGCCATGGCTTTGGCAAGTTTTTTTATCATATTTAGACCCTTTTGAACTTTTCCCAGTCCAAGAAGGTGTGTTTGATGAATTTGATGAGGGTGACGTTGGTGCCTTGGTTCCCTTTCCTCTTCCTGGAAGTGAAGCCTTCTTTGTTTGAGCCCTAGTAACCATATGCTCATTAATTACAACCCCTTTTGCTTTGGGTTTTGTTTGTGGATTGGGTTTGGTTTTCGGCTCAGTGGAGATTTTTTGTTTCTTGGTTAGGAGAGCTTTAAAGGGTTGCTGGGGATCAGAAGACCCAGAAGGAGTGTTAGGAAGAGGGGTTTTTGTTCTTACTATTGTGGATTGAGAAGAGGATCAATTTTCTGGGGTGTAATTTTAGGGCACAGAGATTTGAGAAATTTGAGAGGTTTTTCACAGTGAAAATTAGTAGGTTTTGATGGAAATGAAGCAGGAAAGTGTTTGTGAAAAATTTTTTGGAAGAACACTAAGAGAATTACTGGAAGAGATTTTTTGTAAAATGACAGAGTTACGACAGATATAACCCTAGCGCTCGACATCACTCGAGTGATCTTGAGTCAGCACTAAAGTGGTCACTTGAGTGATCATGCCAAAAAATTAAAAATGATGCATTTTAAAAGCGTACCTGGCATGAGTAATATTACAATTACCTAGGTATATTCCATTTGTGATTTGATGACACTTCAAGCAGATTTGAGTTGAAACTTGGTTGATTTGTGATATATAATCATGATCACTCGATGGCTTACTCTAGTGATTCTAAGAAATCACTTGAGTGATCAGTCTCTTTACCTCCTGACTGTTCTTTTTCAACCGTTATACTGTTCATTTTCAACCGTTATACCGTTTCTTTTTTATTTAATGCGTTACTGCAAAATTTTCAAGGTCATCACTCTAGTGGCCACTCGAGTAATGCTTACCATCACTTTCAATTATCACTCGGGTAATGTGTAAATCACTTGAAGTATCACTTGAGTGATTTTTTACTTTGTTAACCTCTGGTTTTGATGTTCCAAAATAGAGTATTAATGTCTTACAAAACAAATATCCGATGCTTGAGTTAGTAATCATCAAAACATGATCAAATTATAATGTTTAACATAAAAAAACTTACAATTCATTGGGATTTACCATTCCTAATTCTCTTCTAATGAATAAAAATTGATCTTTTGCTAGGGGTTTTATAAAGATATCAACTGGTTGAAGATGAGTAGGAATTAATATCACTTTGACATCATTCTTTTGAACATGATCCCTGATGAAGTGATGTCTAACATCAATATGCTTAGTTCTGGAGTGTTGAATAGGATTATTTACCAATCTTATCGTGCTAGTGTTCTCACAGTATATAGGTATCTCTTTCAAATAAATACCAAGATCTTATAATTGTTGCTTCAGCCACAACACTTGTGCACAACAACTTGATGCTGCAACATACTCGGCTTCCCTTGATGAAAGAGACACTATATTTTGTTTCTTACTGAACCATGACACAAGTGAGCCTCCAAGAAATTAGCATTGCCTACTAGTACTCTTTCTGTCAGTCTTGTATCCTCCATGATCATAATTTGAGTATGCAACTAGATATTCATTTCTTCCTTTAGGATACCAGAAACCTAATTCTGCTATGTCAGCAAGGTATCAAAGATTCATTTCACAGTTTCAGCATGTGATTCCTTTGGTGCTGATTGATATCTTACACATATACCAACACTAAATTGGATGTCAGGTCTACTTACAGTAAGATAGAGTAATGATCCAATCATTTCTCTATATTTTGTGATATTATAATCTTTTCCCTTGACATCGGCATCAAGCAATGTAGTTGAGCTCATAGGCGTGTTCATTCCATTTGCTTCATCCATCCCGTATTTCTTTAATAGCTCTTTCAAATATTTCATTTGAGATATGAAAATTCCATTCTTTGTTTGTTTGATTTACAAACCAAAAGATGAGGGAGGGGCCCCAGAGGTGGATCTACTAAAGAAAGGGAGGAGCATGTGAAGAGGGAAGAAGACAGACTTCTTAAGGCATAATTACAAACATAATTAAAGTATTAAATGATGCATACAGAGGGGATGCTCTGTAATGTCCACTGAGATTTCAAATGAAATTAATCGACGATGGTAGAACCTGCCACTGATTAACTTATTAAATCTGCTAATCCCGGGTCATCAAAGGAGGGAAGGATATGATGCAAAGAAAAGTAGAAGAAACTGATTAATTTTATTGAAAAGAAAGCATAAGCACTTACAAAAGAAGAAAGGCGAAGAAGGAAGAAAACTTACCAGAGGGAGGAGAGTCGTCGAAGGAGCTTAGAGCTTCTCTCTCTAGTTCTCTCTCTAAGTGCCTAACCGAACCTATCCCAGAATGAGACTGAATCGACTTTAAATAGACTGGTGAGGTTACTGTTTAGGGTGACTAGTAACCGGCTAGTGACCTACACTATTTGTACAGTTCCAATGAACAGTTGACCGGTGACTTGTTACTGTTTAAACAGTTTCGGTTGGTACTATTTGCATAGTACTGCCGACACTACAGTGTTACTATTTTACACATGGTGTTATAGACCTATACAGTGAAAGCCACTGTGTATACTAAGGTGTATGGTGCTACAATGCTTTCGTATATTTACATCAAAAACCTAAAAATAATTCTAAGTCTTTGAGAGTTTAATCTTCGTTTAAATCTACAACAAATTCTTCTTCATCATCCTCTTGATTATTTGAGGCTGCTGAAGAGACTGGCTGATTGGTCGAAGCCATTTGGTCTTGTTGTTGTAGAACTTGTAGCATTGAGCTGAGTTGATTGATAAGATTAGCCTTATCTGTGGTTCCAGCTAAGATAGACGTAATCCTTGATTTTTGATTCAGGAATTTGCTTTATTCCATCATACAAAGATGCTGAGGATTTTCTTTGAACCATATGTCAATTGCTCTGGTATCAATCCTAGTAATGTCAAATTTGGCCTACCATCTTACCAAAGGAAGTCTTTGTAGAGTTGGTAAGAGGGTTGATCCTTGGTTTGTTCGAGAAAATTTGTAACTCCAAGCAAATACCCAAGATACAGATAATTTTGAAAAATAGTGAAGATCAATTGGAAAAGGACCTTCACCAATGTTGAATTTTTGTTAAATTAATTCAAAGGCTTGTACAACCTTTGAGGGTAATATCTCTAGTACTGGACCAAAGAATCCCCACCAGTGAACAAACCATTGAGGAAAATCATACTCAGTTTTTGTTTTGAAGTAGATAAACCAAGTATGTGTAAAAAGTTCATTTTGATCCCAAAAAACATTGGACCATGCATCAACATAATCCTAGTAAGTATATCCTTTGGGTTTATAGTCAATTTCCCAAAATTTTGTTTTAAATAAATTTTGTCCCCACTGGGACGGGTGAGAACTTTTAAAATCTGGAGAGAGGAATAAGTAATCATTGGTCCAGTTCTTTTGTCCATTTTTCTTTCAATTTTAATGGACCCAGTATGAACCATTATTATCTCATACCATTCTCGAGTTTTTGCCAAATCAGAAGGCCTAAAATAAAATCCCGGAGGAAAGACATTTAAAGCTACCTGATTTGGATTTTGGTGAAAAAACTCTGGTTCCACCTGTAGAATGTGTTTTGCATAAGCCTCTTTGTGAGAATAAGGCGTATGCGTACTGGCTTGTGTTTGGGTTTGACTGACAATTGCCTTGGATAAAGAAGCTGCAATTGTCAGTTGTTTTTAAGTTGGAGTAGAAGGTCTTGGCCAAACCTGTAGACTTTAGGGTGGTTGGTTTAACCTGTCATACTCTTGTTTAGTCAGGTGGGAAAATGGTACTAGGGTTGTGTTTTTCCTTTTTTTCACTACCTGTTCCTATGTTTGATTTGGAAGTTTCCTCTGGGCATATGCCTGTTCATAAGATTTTAAAATCTCATTTGTAGAGGTTGCTTCTGTTTGAGGTTTCTAGATCGATGACCCAGATGGAGTAGATGACTCTATTTGAGACTACTTCTGCTGCTGGGATCCTTGTGTTTGGGATCCATATTGTTGTAGAGGTTGTTGCATAATCGCCTCCAGACTTGCACTAGAGACTGTTTGATTTTGAGCATCTTGCATGACACTCAGAAGTTTATCACTCTTTTGTTTATCATCAAGTTCTTTCTTTTTTCAGGGCATTTTGTTGGTTCACTCACTACCTACCCTAAAGAAACTCACAGGTAAGAAAATCTAGTAAGGAGTTTGAAGTGCCTTTGATAAATTCAATGTCAAAATCAAAAACACTTAAAATCGCTTGCCATCTGGCAAAAATTTGTTTAGATGCAAGGTTTTTAACATCTTTTTGTAAAATGTCTTATGCCGATTTACAATCAATGTGAACTAAAAACCTTTGGTTTAAAAGATCAGATTGAAATTTGGAAATGCATAAAACAATTGCCAAAATTTGTTTTTTAATTGTGGAATAATTCTGCTGTGCAGTATTCCAATGTTTAGATGTGAAAGAGACAATTTTTTCTTTTTCGTCTATACGATGTTTAAGAATGACACCATAACCAATGTCAGAGGCATCAGTCTCAACAATTTTGTAAGCAGAAGGATCAGGAAGGCTAAGATAAGGAAGTTCCTTAACCTGGAGTTTAATCTGCTTAACAACATTTGAATGAATATCCGTCCAAGGAGGAGGATTCGTTTTAAGACACTGGTGAAGTGGTTTAATGAAATTGCTAAGATGAGGAATAAACTCAGCAACATAGTTTAGACATTACAAAAATCTTTGAAGTGTGTTTTATCAATGATTTAATCGGGAAATTTATCTACAAATTGGATTGCAAGTTCAATTGGCGTTATGGATCCCTGGTAAATCTAATAACCAAGAAACCTAACCTTAGTTTGAAAAAGACTAATTTTAGGTTTAGAAACTACTAAACCATTTGTTTATGCAACTTTAATGAAATGATTGACATGTTTAAAATGTTGTTCTGTTGAATGAGAATAGATCAAAACATCACTAATGTAAACGATAATGAATTGACTATAATCATTAAAGATTTTGTTCATGATTCTCTGGAATTCAGAAGGAGCATTTTTTAAACCAAAAGGCATAACGTTCCACTCATACTGACCAAAAGGCACAGTAAAAGCAGTTTTATACCAATCTTTTTTAGAAATTTGAATCTGCCAAGATCCATATTTCATGTCGAATTTTGAAAAGATTTTTGCAGAATACAATCGTTTAAGTAGATCATATTTGTTGGGAATTGGATACCTAATCCATTGTAACGCTTTGTTTAAAGGTTTATAATTGATTACAAGCCTAGGAGCTCCACGTTCTATCTCTGCATTTTTATTGACATAAAAAGCAGCACAAGACCAAGGGCTTCTAGATTTGCTTATCAATTTTTAGTTCAGAAGTTCTTGAATTTCCTTTTTTACAGGCTTCTAGAAGTTTTGCAGTCATTTGAATTGGTCGCGCCTTTGTTGGTATTTGTTTTTCAGAAAAAATTGTTTCATAAGGCAAATAAATCAACCATATGTTTTTTGTGATTCCAAAATGCAATTGATAAATTCGAACAAATTGTTTGATGGATTTTCGCAAGACAAGATTGGATTTGTTGTTTAATTTGTACTTGACATAACTGAGTTTCTATATGTTTAAAAGAGATATCTTTCTTCAAAAAATTAACTTGTTGTTTTGAAGAAATAAGATTTAATTCTTTAACTCTGGGTTTTTGAGTAAAAGGGAATAAGATTGTTTTACTCATATGTTGTTTTGAAATTCCATTTTCATAAATCATATATGGGAATAATAGCCTTACAAATGGTGCCCCAAGAATAATCTGGGTTCCCATATCTTTAACTAATATAAATGGGGTTTGAATCTTTAAACCTTTATTTTCAATAACAACATTTGAAACTTTGTATTTGACATCTAGGCGTGAGCCATTGATGCCATTAAACCTTTCGGTTGTTTTTTCAAAGTATTTTGTAGGAATGATTTCTTCTTTAAAACAATTAGAATCAGCTTCTGTTCAAACAGAACAGTTTGGTCCAAGACAAAATCATTATTAATAATAATCTTGGCTTGAACATAAAACTTTTGAATTGATATTTTTGAAATCAAGTTTAAAAATGTTTCAGAAAGATTATTGTCTTCTTAATCGGATGGTGTTTTATGTTGCCCTTCATTTGAGTTGCAAGTTGAATATCCTGTATTTGGGATATAACAGTTGCATGGGTGTCTTGTTGAAGTTTGATAAGACTGATTTCAGTTTTGAGGTTATTTACCTCATACTGAAGGTCTTGGAGAGTTGTTGGTCTAACAGAATGTTTGAACTTGTTTAAAACATTTGTTAAATCATATTTGTTGAAAAGAATAGGAGGTTTAGAGTTTGAAGAAGTCGGAGTTTGATTGAGAATTTCTCTTAGTTTGAACAAATATTCTCCTCTATCAAAATCTGGAAGTTTAGTAATGATATCAAGAAGTAAATCATGTTCCTTCGTGATAACATTAATTTCTGAAGAAGAGTTTTCTGGAAGATCTTCGTTTTGAATTTGATTAAGATCTTCAGAAGAACTACTTTCAGATTCAGATTCAGAAGTTTCAATCAAAAGATTGTTTATTTATTCAAGAAGAGGTTCTTCAATACTCTTAATCTTTTTCAACTTTTGAGTTAAATGACAATATTTGGAAATATGACTCGGTTTACCACATTTAAAACATGTAACTTTTGTTTGTTTATGAAAATCAACTTTTGGTTTTGAGCGAAATTCCTTTTCAAGTCTACGAGGAGGTGTATTAGGCTTATATCTTTGGTAGACATGTTTTTTCTTTTTGTGGTAAGGTTTACAGTGAAGTTTAGATTACTTACAAGGAGGAAAGCCAAATTGTTCACAGAAAGTTCCTAATTCTTTCCTGTTCGTGGCCTTTTCTTTTGCAAGTTGACGTTGGATTTTATCATCTTGACAAATCTTAAGAGTAGTTCTTTGGACATAAGAGATCAATTGACCATATGTCAAGTGCTCATAAGGGATGTTGCCATCATTTTGGTTTCTAAATTTTTCTCTAACTTTATCACCTAAAGACTTAGGTAATCTAGCTAGGAATTTTTCTTTCCAAAATGGCTGATGAGCATCATCTCTAGTAAGTACTCTAGTAAAAAAAGTATCTCTATACCATCTGAAATCAGATAAGGTACTGCATTTAAGATTTGAAAGAAGTTCAGCCGACTTATCTTTCTAGATAGATGGATCTCTAACAAAATGTTTAATAATTGTAAAAAGAAGAGTGTTTACTGAATCTAGAATGGGTTGGTCGTTTGAGGTAATGGGTGCTCCATCAGATTCAGTTTTAACATATGTAAAAATGGTATTTTTGTCTTCAGGAGAAAGATAATTATCCCACCAACCTTTAAGTTGTCCAGTAAACCCAGAAACTATAAGATTGGTAATCATTTCATCTTAATAATCATGTTGAGTTTGGTATGCGGTACTTACCATGGACATTTCTTGAAGAGTTTGGAGAATGTTTGATTCACTTTGACTATCTATGTTCCATTCATAGATATTATCAGTATTAAAGGATTTAAAGTTTTGGTTTATTCGTTCTTCAACCAGAATGTCTGGAGGGCTAGCTCTATGGTAATAGAGTTTTGAAGGCTTTTTCCAGTGTTGATGGTTGATTTGGAGTTGCGACTCAGAAGGGTTAGAGTCTGTATCTCCAATTTGGGAATCCTTTTCAAAAGTCATAACATCTTTTGATTTGGTTGATGACGTTTGGGGTGTGTCTGGGACAGTCGTAGTTTGAAGTTGGCCAATTTATTGATTAACCTTTCTTAATAAATCAGATCTTTTAGTTTGAAAAATTGACTTAATTTTTGGGTTTATTTGAAAAGGTTTAAAAAGAGGTGTTTAATTCTAGCTTTGACTTTTCTTGAAGAAACTGGTGTTTGAACAAAATAATCACCTAATACCTGAAGGTATTGGTTTGTATAATTGTTTTGTTCAACAATGTTCTTAATATCCGTTGGGTCAATGGGTTTTTCAATGTTTTTAAATTTGAAAGGTGCAGCCATAATTGGTTGGTGTTTGTCGTCAGCCAATTGTGGTACTTGCACTGGTTTTGGAGGAGGAAACTCAGAAGAAATAGTTTCACCTTCAGAAGTTTTCCATTGTTTCTTTGTCATATTGATGGTTTGTAAGAAAGGATATTCTAAGTTTTGATCTTCTGCATAAGCATTAAACCAATCAAAAAATGGAATATTTTCTTGTATTTTTTCAAGAAATCTGTAGAATTTTTCTTGAATTTCTTTTCTAGCAAATTTTTTGAAATTTTGTAGAAACCATTCTCTCTGAAGGGTATATTTCTCATAGTAAAATTCCATTTGCAAGGTTTGTTTGTCAATTTGGAAAACATTTTCTAAAACGTTTATGATAAAAGGTCCCCCTGGTTCCCCAAGAGATGAATATGTTGGAGACTCGATTGATTTCAAGTCATCATCCTTTTCATAACTTGTTTGTGGGATATTTAAAGAATTGTCAACTCCTTGAATTGAATCGTTTGTGGTTGTCTATGGGGTTACCGTAGGTGGTGCAAGTGCATATATGACCGATGGTACCTTTGGTAGAGTTTGTTGGGGAGTTGATGTGTTGGGGGCTGACATGTAGATGACAGATGATGGTTTAGGTAGAGAAGAACAAGAATATCTTGAAGATTCAGATCTAACAGACCTACAGTTTTCATATAATGAAGGCTCAATTCTAGTAGCTTGACTACAAGATCTTCTTGGTCTATCAAAGGAGAGTTTTACAGTTCCATCTTATGTTTGAATGATTTTACTTACCTGAGATATTGGTTTAGGAATAGGCTTTGTGGCCTTATCCATTGTCCAATCATCTGGTAATTCAACATCATCCCACATAATTGTTTTTGGAACGGTCAAGTTTGCATTTTGTTCATCTGATAAAAAGACTATTGTTTGGCCATTATCAGGTGGTATTAGAACTAAGGAATTGGATGGGTTTAAGACCTTATACTATATCCTATATGTTAGGGTAGCCGGTATAAATCCTGGTTTCATTTTCAAACCGTTTAACTAAAGTTTGAGTTTAAGGACTTCAAGAACATGTTCATCCTTTAAGTCTGCCATCCTATCTGGATAACAGTTAAAGTAGACAGGACCATTATGAAGTCCAAATTCTGCTGCTGCAAGCAGAGAATCCAAAAATTCATAATGTCTAGCATCCATGAGGCATACTAGTCCTGACACATTTAGTCCTTTTCTTATTAGTGGTTTAATGGAAACTTGAACACTTTCGACATGCAAAAAGTTATAATCTTTCTTATGTTTGTCAATTGATTTTTGAGAAAGAAGGTAAAATTCTTCCTTTTCTGGTTTGATAGGAATTGATTCTTCAACTGTTTTGATTATGTAATCAGATTTGGAGAACCACTTCTTATCTTGAGTTTGCATTTGATAAAGCGCATTTAAAGCAATTGGAGGTAAAACCCAATCGTCTTCGTTTTGGTATATATTTTCAAAAGAAATTTCTTCTTTGAAAATTTGTTTAGAAGTTGAAGACTTTGATTCCTCATCATTTAGCGTAGAGTTGCTTAATGGAGTAGAAGAAGAGCTACTACTACTACTACTACGTTTGGAAGAAAAGGAACGGAGAAGGAAAGACATAATTTAAATTGCAAAATTTAAATTGATAGAATTTAAATGGCTGAAAGGAAAAGACGGAAATAAAAAGAGTGCAAGAAGTAAAGGACAGAATTAAAGGGCAGAATAATAAGGAAGTAAAGCTTAAAGAAAAGAAAATAGCAATAATTGTAAATCTCCCTTGCCTAAGTATCATCACCTTCTGGATCCATAGTGGTATAATAATTAAAAATGTATCAGTTTTTATGGATTAAAATATCTTGTTAAGAAATTAATAAGATTTTTCAGATCCTACTCTAGCCAGACTTGTAGTATATAAAATCTTTATTTATCATACACTACTACGTGGGGCACAAACGCCTGCCTCAAAACACGGGACTTATGGCAACCTCAACCCACGGATGGACTCATGTATGATAAACAAGAACTATATACAAAGTGCTATCAAATACAGACCTTTAAATTATACTAATCCACTAACAAATATTTTAATGCCATAAAAACAGATCCAGATCTTAAGTATTATATCCCTACTTCACCTTCTGGCTCTGATACCAAGACGAGGGATTGTTTGATTTACAAACCAAGAAAGAAATTTAATTCTCCCATCGTTGACATCTCAAACTCCCCCTGCATTATCTCAGAAAATTTCTTGCACAAACTTTCGTTAATAGCATCGAAAACTATATCATCAACGCATATTTGTACTATTACAATATAATTTCATTTTCATTTTGTAAAAAGTGTTGTATCTACTCTTCCTCGTACAAAACCTTGATCGATGAGAAATTTACTAAGTCTTTCGTACCATGCTCTAGAAGCTTGATTTAAACCGTATAATACTTTTCTTAGTTTGAAAGTATGGTCCGGCTTGGTTACATCTTTAAATCCTGGAGGTTGATCTACATATACTTCTTCTATGATATATCCATTTAAAAATGCACTTTTTACATCCATTTGATAGAGTTTGACTCCCTTGATGCAAACAAAGGTCAAGAGTACTCGTATAGCTTCCAATCTAGCCACTAGAGCATATGTTTCCTTATAATCAATACCTTCTTCCTAATTATAGCCTTTAGCCACCAATCTTGCCTTGTTTCTAACAATTATTGTTGATTCTTCAAGTTTGTTCTTGAATACCCATTTTGTGCCAATGATTGGATGATCCTTAGGCCGAGGTACTAAATCCCAAACTTGATTTCTTTCAAACTGATTAAGTTCTTCTTGCATTGTTATAACCCAATCATTGTCTGATAGGGCTTCGTCAAAGTTAGAATGTTCAATCTCAAAAATAAATGTTGAAAAACTAACCTCATTAAAGATTTTATTTCTAATTTTGACTCCCTTACTTACATCTCCTATAACTTGTTCTAGAGGATGACACTGTTGTATTTCCAGGCTCTAGGTTGTTCCAGTGGTTATTTTTCTTCCTTGGTTTGGTCATTTTAGAGATTGTATGGCTTAGACTTAGGTTGATCATTATCTTGATTTAATACTATTTCCTGCTCATCGTCAATAATCTTGTTAGAGGATTCAAATTCATCGAATACAACATGAATTGATTCTTCAACAACACAAGTTCGTTTATTGAAAACTCTCTATGCTTTACTTTAGATAAAGTAGCCTAAGAATATTACTTCATCAGTTTTAGAATCAAACTTTCCTAGGTTATCTTTACTATTATTATGAATGAAACACTTATAACCGAAGATGTGCATATGAGAAAGGTTTGGCTTCCTTCCTTTATATAGTTTGTATGGTGTCTTTTCAAGTTTTATTCTGATGTAGGCTCTATTTGAAATGTAGCATGTTGTGCTTATTGCATCGGCCTAGAAAACTTGGGACACATTCTTTTCTTTCAGCATTGCTATAGCCATTTCAGTGAGTACTCTGTTCTTTCATTCCATGACTCCATTTTGTCGAGGTGTCCTTGGAGCAGAGAAATTGTAATCAATGCCATTAGTATAACAGTTATCTTTCCTTTTTGCTCTGAGCTTTGCTTTGATATTCTTCTTATTTAATTGTAAGTCTTTCTTGTTTACAATTAGACATTCCTCTGAGTTAAATATTACCCAGTTGTCTTTATCTATACTTTGACTTACGCTCAGCAAATTGTGGCAAAAACTTTTAATGTAAAATACGTCTTTGACTTGTATCCCTTTATCATTTTTTATTTCTCCAATTCCTGCTATCTTTCCGGATTGATTTTCTCCAAATTTTACCTTTCTACCTTCTTTGGGTTGTAACGTGGTAAAACTTTTGAAATCACCGGTCATATGTCTGGAGCATCCACTGTCTATGCACTACTTGTTGTTTTTGGTTGCTTTAAGACAAATATGAAATCAAATACGATTAAGTCTTAGGTACCCACATCTTTTTGGGTCCTTTTGGGTTAGTACAGATTATTTTTTGAACATATGAACCTTTAAGTACCCATTTATAGGTTCCTATTTTTCCTTTCTTTTTCTGAATGCACGATGAAGTATAGTGAGATTTTCTATTGCAAAAATTATAGTATGCAAAAGGATTTGATGTATGTACAGAATGCTAAAAATAACTCAAGTATGTCTTACTTCTTGCTTCTTTCTTCCTTTCTTTTTATCTGATTTTGGATCATATCCAATACCAAATCAGTCAGTTACAAATCATTGAGTTTTAATATTACATTTAGCATCTCACTACTTTTGGTGAATTTTTCAAGAGTTCTCGTGAGATCAGTGTTTTCCTTTTTCAATGAGGAACAATTTTCACAATCCTTTTCTAAAACATCTTTGAATTTTTCTTCAAGATTTTTGTTCTTCTTTTTAAAAATAATTAATTCTTTAACTACTTTAATGAATTCAGAAAGTAATTCATCATATGTAGAATCAGAATCAATTACCTCTTCTTCTTCTTCTATCTCTTCTTGAGGGACCAAATTGGCTACTTCCTCATCATCGCTATCTTGATCAGATGAACTATCTCCCCATATAGCAGATACAAAGGCTTTCTTCTTGTTATAGAACTTGTTGTTTCTCTTATCTTTATTCTTTTGAGCCAGTTCTAGACATTTTGATTTGATATGTCGTGGTTTTCCACATTCATAGCAGATAATGTGTTCTTTATTTCTTGTTCCTCCCTTTTGAAAATTTTTGAATCCTTGGCCTTTCATGTTAAATTTCCTGAATCGTTTTATCATCAAACCCATTTCATCATCGTTAAGATCTTTATCATCTTCTTGAGTTTCTTCTTTTGTTTTTAGTGCTAGGCTTTTCTTCTTCTTGTCACCAATCTCTTCAAGTTCACATTTGAACTTTAATTTATTTTCATATTTAGAGAGACTTTCGAATAAAGAAGCAATTGATCGTATTGATTCGCCTTTTGCTTCCTCTATCATATTGACTTTGGCCTCCCACTCTTTATAGAGTATATTTAGTATCTTTCTTACTTGGGTATGTTGATCATAGACTTTCCCAAGTGCTGCAAGTTGATTAACAAGATGAGTATATCTAAGTTCAAATTCAGGTATTGACTCACTTGTCTTCATTTAAAGTACACCAAATTCAGTATCCAGAGTGTTGATCCGATTTTCCTTTATTTTTGAAGTTCCTTCGTGAGTTATTTCCAAGGTTTGCCACATTTCCTTGGCTGTTAGAAGTCTGCAAATCCTAAAGTACTCATTTTGACTCAAAGCACTTTAATTATCAGAATTGCCTTATTGTTGAGAGTGATGAGTTTCTTGTCGTTCTCGTCGTACTTGGCTGGTGTCTTTGGAACTTTCTATGAATCTACAATCTTTACGGCTTCATAGTTTTCATTCTCAATCACTTCCCACAGTCTGTATTCTATAGCCATTATAAATACTCTCAACTTCACTTTCCAGAAAGAGAAGTGTTCGCCACTGAAACCTGATGGTCTGGTGATAGAGGCTCCATCAGGAAGTTCTCCTTTACCCGTTCTTGCCACTGGATCCCTCTTAGGTTGTTATACTTGAACAAGAAGACTTATGCTCTAATACCAAATGTTAGTATAAGCATTTCACCTAAGAGGGGGTGAATTAGGTGATCACAGACAATTCGTTTTGTATATAAAAATTGACTGGAAATTTAAATCAGTTAAAAGCTAGGAGAAATATCACCAAAGTGTACGCTGGGATTTATACTAGTTTGGCCCACAACCACTTTGACCTACGTCCAGTCCTTAGAACTATTCTAAGAGTTTCACTATATCTTCCAAAATTTAGTGGGTTCTTGGCACCTCAATACACAACAAGTTCCTTCATTGAACACTCCCTTACCCTTACACATTGTAAACAAATCCCCAACTCAAGATTCCACAACCTTAAGTTGTCTCAATAACATATATTGAGTTTGTAATGAAAATCTCTCTCACAGAGCAAATAAATAATCACTGAAGTACAAAGAATGAATATAAGAAACAGAGCACTAAGAATATGTTGATCGATGTATATTTGAATGTTCTCAGTAATATATGTTCTATGTTGAATGTTCCCATATTTATAGATGAGTTGTGATAGCCGTTGGAACAATTTCAACTTTTCCGTTAGAGTCGTGTAGCTACGTTTAACCGTTCTTCAAATTTGAAAACTATCTATTGCGGTAGGTGAGCATTCGGACGTTTTGTTTAACTTTTCTCTCAACACATGATCTCTTTATTGTTTTTCTGCAAATATACTCAGAATACTAACATAATGAAAGATTAATCATATAGATAACAAATCAATAAATAACATATTAAAATCATGCATTCTGAAATTTATCACTCTAGTGGTCACTCGAGTGATCTAGGGCCATCACTCGAGTGGTCACTTCTAAATTAGGCAGAGAGAGAAGTCATTATTTCTAACTTGATCACTCGACTGGTTACTTGAGTGATGCATTGGTATCACTCAAGTGATCCCTTTTAAAACTTGGTAAAGACTTCACTGCCTTATTTCTTACTTGGTCACTCAAGTGATCCCTTGGTCATTTCTCGAGTGGTCCCTTAAGTGACACCATGAAAATCTTAGCAGAGAGCTTCTGGAACTTTTTGGCACACATTACTTGAGTGGTCACTCAAGTAATCCCTTCAAAAATCTACCAGTGAAGCTTTCTCCTGTTCAATAACTTCTTATTCTTCTTCATTACTCGAGTGCCCACTTAGGTGATGGCTTTCCCTGCCACCAAGCACTTTGTTCCTTTGTTCAAAAACTCTTTTGTCTATTTATCAAAACCTTTTATAAGTTCATTTCCAATCTTTGTTATCATCAAAACTTATGGGATCTAACAAAAGTGACATTTCTCCCAATTGAGAATCAAATTGATTTCTTCACACCTTTTAATGATCACATGCAAATTATCCAAGAAAGAATCAAAAGTAGACCCAAAATAGAGATATCGTCCATAAAAACTTCAATGGTCTTTTCACTCATAATGGACATTATGCACCTTTGAAATATGGCCGGAGTATTACAAAGTCCAAATAGCATTGGTCTGAATGTGAATATACCATAGGGACAAGTAAAAGTGGTATTTTCTTGGTCTTCCAGGGTTATAGCAATCTAATTGTACCCTAAGTAACCATCGAGGTAACAGAACAAAACCTGGCCAGCTAGCTTGTCAAGCATCTGATCAATGAATGGCAACGGAAAGTGATCCTTCCTTATAGCAAAGTTATGTTTTTGGTAGTCCATACACACCTACCATCCAGTTACCGTAAGAGTAGGAATTAGTTCAATTTGGGTGTTAGCCACTACAGTCATGCCACTTTTCTTAGGGACACATTGAACTGGGCTCACCCATGAACTATCAAAAATAGGATACATAATATTAGTTGAAAGCCATTTGAGAATTTTCTTCTTGATTACTTCCCTTATAATTGAATTTCATCACCTCTGATACTCAATGGAGGTTTTGTGGTCATCCTCTAATAGATTCTTGTGCATGCAAATAGAAGGGCTTATTCCCTTGATATCGGTAATAGTCCATCCAATGGCATGCTTGTGCTCTCTTAAAACTCTTAGTAGCTCCTCTTCTTGCAAATCAGAGAGGATAGAATAGATAATCACTAGTAGAATGTTAGAATTCCCAAGATAAGCATACTTGAGATGAGGAGGTAATAGCTTCAACTCTAAAACCAGAGGAACTTCAATAGAAGGCTTCAATGGAGTACTTAATGCATCAGACACCTCAAGTGGTTCAAAAGTTCTCAATCTTAAATGAGGAAATAATTCCAAACGAAAGAACTCTTCAACAGTATCTTCATCAAATTCCTCAAAGTTTTACTCACCAATCAAGAATGCCTCTAATGGGTCTTGGTCACGGAGGCATATGATTCTTGAGGTATAACTGAATCTAATATATCAACAAAAGAACATTAAGCTAAATCATCAGGAAACTTCAAACTTTTGACATATTGAATATCGTTTTTTCATCATCAACACTCAAAGTGATCTCACCCTTCTCTACATTAATGAGAGTCCTTGTAGTGGCTAAGAATAGATGACCAAGGATGAGGGTAATTTTCTAGTCAACTTCACAATCAAGCACAACAAAGTGTGCCAGTAAGATAAATTTGTCTACTTTAACTAGGACATCTTCAATGATTCCTCTATGTTTAGAAATACTATGGTCCGTAAAGAGAAGAGACACCATAGTGGGCCTTGGCTCTTCTAAACCCAATTGGTTGAAAACAGTTAGAAGCATCAAATTAATATTTACACCCAAGTCACAAAGAGCTTTACCATTGAAATTAGTCCAAATGTTACAGGGTATGTAGAAGCTTCCTGAATCCTTAAGCTTAGCCTACAACTTTCTTTGAATAATCACATTATACTCTTTGGTTAATGTCACAATTTCAAACTCATTGAATTGTCACTTCTTGGACAAAACATCTTTAAGGAATTGAGCATATTTAGGCATTCTTTCCAAAGCTTCGACAAAAGGAATGTTCACATGAAGTTGCTTGAACATGTTCACAAACTTTTTGAATGAATCATCTTCCTCTTTTTTCTTGAATCTTTGAGATAAAAGTTAGTGGTGCATGATAGGGGTGATTGCCTTTCTCTTTTTCTCATCTTTCTCTTCATAGAGTCATCCTGTTCCACTACAATTTCTTCATCCACTTCTTCATCATCAACTTCAACAATCACTTGATCATCTTGCTTTGGACTAGGCTAATTCGAGCTAGACACATCCGATAGTACTTTGGCACTTCTCAAATTAATGGCATTGTATTCCTCTTTTCCATTCCGTTTTGGATTGGGAATGGTATCACTAGGAAGACTCTTTCTTAACATAGCATTCACTTGTGATACTAGTTACCCCATTTGCACTTTAAGATTTTTAATAACAGTTTCCTGGAGAGAGAGAAAGTAGCCTTATTTTTAGCCCTTGAAGATTCTATATTAGTCAAAATTTGAGCTAGCATCTTGTCCATTTTACATTCTTCTTCCTTAATAGGAAATTTCCTTGATGGCATTTGAAAGCCAAGTGGAGGAATAGGCTTAGTACTCGATATAGATGCATGTGTTAGATGCAAGATGTCACCTTGACTCTAAGAGAAATTAGGATAAGCTCTCCAAGTATGATTGTAGGTTTTTGAGTAGGGATTGCCTTGAGGATGTTGGAATTTTCCCAATGTAGTTGACAGATTTAGTCTCCAAGTAAAGAAGACAATGATCGGTCATGTAGATATTGTAACCCCCTCACCGTAATTACATCCGGATTACGAAATTTAAGTGAATTAGAGACCAATAAGATAAAATCATAATTTATAATCCCGCATCCAAGAGATGGGGCATTTCGAAATCAATTTCAAAACGTAATTAACTCTTGGTCTCACATTCACGTGCGGATATAACTACCAGAGAAATCAGAGTACATAATAAATATCAAAGTGCGAAAACCAAAATCCCGGCAAACCCCGGGTTAATACATATAACTTGGGTTTAATATTTCCCAACAAGGGGATTACACCACCAAAATAATCATTTACATTCATATATACAATTGTCAATCCCACATCCAAAACTACGATAACCAACTACCACTTAGATTTTTGGAGTAAGCTTAACTACTCCGGGTTGTCCGCTTCCCTTTCGAGCCACTCGCCCTGTCTGAAAAGGTTAGTCATATGGAAGGGGTGAGATTCTAAAGAATCCCAGTAGTAACTACAATTTCATACCACATGCAATCACAGAATATGCACACCAATCATCTCATACAGCAACACAAGTCACTCCACCCTCATCCCCTTTTACCGCCGGGAAGGCATACGACCTTAACCCGAACCGTTGTTAGCGACTCAGGGACTATTGGCGTGGCAGTGCATACAATTAGCCACACGGCTCAAATATAGCCTTTCGGCTTTCACAAATGGCCCGTCGGCCTTCACAAATAGCCTTTCGGCCCACATATACACATATATCACACCCTAACCTCATCCCCTTTTACCGTCGGGAAGGCATACGACCTTCACCCGAACCGTTGTTAGCGACTCAGGGACTATTGGCATAGCGGTGCTTCCACAGTTTTCACAAACTTGCAGCATACGATTTTTATTTCAAAAACAATGACATAATATACATACAATGTATCACACAAGGCATAAAGAAAGAGTCACTACCTGTATCCTTCCGGACTGGCTCTGGCACCTTAGCCTCACGAGGACGACAGATGTCAAATCCTATATCAATTAGGGACAACCAATCAATCTCTTTTCCAATGTATATTTCAATAATTCTCTAAGTTGGTTATCATTTAGGACTCATTAGGTGACTAAAATAGGCCTAAACATATGCCTAAAGGGTTGGAAGAACCTACCCAAAAGACCCCTTACTCGAAGGCAAAACACTGATTTTTGACAGTCTCACTCGAGCACAAATGCTCTCACTCGAGCACGAGTACGGACATCACTCGAGCACAGATGCTCTCACTCGAGCATTGGTACGGACAGCACCCGAGCACAAGAGAAAGTGAGACTGCGAGTGAGCACCCGAGAGCACAAGGACACTTCCAGGAACTGGCTCACTCGAGCACGCCGACCTCACTTCGAGCACAAGGCCAAAAGCCTCTCTCGAGCACCCGCGAGCACCCGCTGCGAGTGACTACCCGAGAGCACCACCCTCACCCGAGGCACAGGCTCACTCGAGCACGACCCTCAGTGCTCGAGCACACACCCCACACCCGCGAGTGAGAAAGCACACTCGTGCAACTTTCCCGCGAGCAACAACCCGAAAGCACAACTCTCACCTGAAGCACCATCTCACTCGAGCACGACCTACAGTGCTTCGAGTGAAACAGCTATGCTCGCGAGTGTCAGAGCACACTCGTGGCATCAATCAGCGAGTGAGGTCCCGAAAGCAACCTCAACTCCGGACTCGCATCTTCACTCGAGCAGAACCATGCTCACTTCGAGCATGTTCTTCGCTCACTCGAGCACAAGGCAATGCTCGCGAGCACAACCCGTAAAACCCAGATAACTCGAAGCACAACAGGGAAAAACTTGCATATCACTCGAGCACGTTCTTCCTCTGCTCGAGTGATGTGCATCAGAGACCCAAAACGCAGCCAAAAACCAGAAACTCCAGATGGTCAAATTCACTCCCAAAGGTTCCCCAAAACTCTTCCCACTGCTCATACACACTAAGCACTAACCAGGGAACACAATGGCAACTCTAAAAACACTCCAAAAACCCATTTGACCACAATCATTCCTTAAGGTCTCTAAGATACACAATGTCTAATTTCCCTTGACATCTTTTTAACATTCCAAATCATATCAAATGATCATATATCTCCACAATATATCATTTCCAATCATAAATCACAATGAACTTCATATTTCCAAAAATAGGCATATTTAGGGCAAAATTCCAGATTTGACTATACTTAGCCAAAAATCATACATTATACTTCAAAATGCTCTAAATGCCTACCTCTTCTCTTTGCTCAATCAAGAATCTTGATTCCTCAACTCCCCCTTTCGACCCAAAGCTCAAATCAACACCCCTCAAGGCTCTACAACCATCACAATGTAGCTCTCATTGAGATGAACAAAATTAGAGAAGGGGATTAGAGCAAAGGAGAATCACAACTCACCAAAATCAAAGCTTTCTTCTTCTCTTCCAAGCTCAAACCAGCGCCAGAAATGGAGGAAGGAGAGAGAAAACGTGAGAGAGAGAGAGAAATGGAAGGAAGATGATGATGGAGACAATCCTTTCTCCCTACACACACACAACCGCACAAGAGAGAGAGAGAGAAGAGAAAAGTGACTTTTGTCTTCTAGTGCCACATCCAATGGCCATTCTCTTGCCACATGTCATCATCCACTCACTCCCTTATGAGCTCACCAAATCACAACACATAGGATTCCGACCCACGGTCAAGGAATCACAACCATTGATCTTAAATACCACATGTATTTATTTTCAAAATTCACATTACAAAAATCCCAAAATGATTTAAATCAAGATAATTACAATAATTATCAAAGTCATTAGCCCTAATCACAAATCGGGATATTACAGATATCATTGCATTGATCACACATAATTGGTGGGCATGAACAGAATGCATACTTTGAGAATTACTCTTTTGCATTTAAGATTCTAACACATCAAAACACTTATTCAAAGCTGATAAGATAATTGCAATTTATAGTGAATAGTTTTCTCTTGTAGTAGGTATGGCTTGGGTAGTCCTCCTATCATTGCCTTGAGTATTGCTTGCAGATAGTTGATCCAAAAGCCTAAGCACCTCATTAACAGGGACATTCCAGTGTCTTCCATTGGTCATAAAATCAACCATTGCCTTAGATTGAGGATTAAGGCGAGTGCAGAAACTTTCAACTATAACCCATTTGTCCACCTCATGATTAAGGCATTGTTTCATCAACATCTTGTATCTCTCCCAAGCGACATAAAGATGCTCATTTGGATGTTGTCTAAAGCTTAGAAATTCATCCCTAACTTCCACAAATTTTTCATTAAAAAGGAACCAAGTTATAAACTTAGCCTCAAGATCATCCCAAGAGTTGATAGATCCTTCCATGAGATTATTGAACTAATCCCTAGCCTTCCCTTGTAGAGAAGAGGGAATAACCAAAGCCTCAAAACATATTAGGGAACTCCATTTTGCTTGAAAGAATCACATACTTCTAAGAAGTACATCAATTGTTTGTTGGCATCTTCATTGCAAAGACTATAGAACATTCCATGCATTTGAAGCATTTTTGTCATAACCGGCTTGATCTCAAAAGTATGTGCTTGCCATAGTTCTAGATTCAGTTTAGTCTCCTCGTCAGTGCGAGGCACTTTGTCAAGTATCACTACCAAACCATCCCGATGCAAGTATTGCATACACTAAAATGGTACCAACAAGAAGGAAAAAAAGCAAGCAAGTACCAAACTAAAACAAAACTCAATAAAGAAAATAGAGGAAAACTTGTATACCTAACTAAAAGCTCAAGCGAAATTTACTATCACAAGCCTATGGTTGACCAAAGGATTTGTTAAAACAATCCCTGGAAATGGCACCAAAAACTTGTTCACACCGCAAGTGCACGGGTCTTGCCAAGTAATAAAGTGATAAGTCAAGTATCGTTCCCACAAGGATTTGTTTAACAAATTAATCAAGCAATAGATTTAGCGAATTCGATAAAGTTGAGCCAAAACATGTTTTTTATGTGAAACGAGAACTTTGAAAAACTATTTCTAAGGCTAAAAATTACTAAATGAAAATGATTCTTGGAATTCAAATCTTAGATGAAGCCTAGGATTATTATACCATTTGTACTTCATAAAACTTGATAAATTTCCTTTCCAATAGTGCTTTCAATGAATATATGTGTTAGTATAAGATTCAAAAGCATTTAATTAAGCTTTCTCAAGTCAAAACCAAATTTATATCCTTAATTAATAGGCACAATCTCTTGCTACAATTAAGTGAAAATATTCATTAAGAGACAAACTTAATTTGACAATGCTAGGCTAGTAACTATATCTCTATGTTACTAACAAACCATTCATTTAATCCCTCAACTTCAAGTCTAGCATAATTTTACCTAAGTTCTACAATTAAATTAACTTTCTCAACTTTAATTTAATTGAACAAATCATTCCAAGAGATGGCTAGTCACAAAGAAACATTAGGCACAAGATAAAATCAACACATATATATCATTAGATACTAAAAGAGAGGAGGATTCAAGTTTTAATCCATACAAAAGCTTCAAAATAATCCTAGAATGAAAAATTTAGCTGCTCATGTTCAACTCAAAGCCACAAATACACAAAATAGCTATAGCCATTTCAGAAAAATAGAGAAGAAAGGGAAAGGAATTGGCAAAACCCAAGGGAAATGAGCTTGAATCTCCTTAAATCTTCAATTTCCACTTGAATCTCCTTGAACAACACCCATTCCTAGCTTGGAAATGCTCCCAAGCAACCTCTCAAGTGCCTAAGAAGTGATGAATCCTCCTTTGACTCATGGATTTAGTGTTTTAAAGCCCTAAAATTTGTTCTATCCTCAAAACGCGCATAGCCTCAGTTATGGCCATTGGCTGCAACCAAAGAGACCTTGGCTGTGACCAAACACCTTTTGTCATACCTTTAGCTGCGGCCAAGAGAGATCTTGGCTATGGCCAAGCAACTTTTTGCTATCTTCTGGCTATGGCCAGAGGGTTCCTTGACTCAACCCAAAAGTTTCTGGATGTCTTTTGGCTATGGCCAAAGGATGTTTTGGCTGAGGCCAAAGCTTCTCTTCATCTCCTCTTGCTTTTCTATGGTGTATTGACTTTCTAAACTCCTCTCCAACTTCTTAGTCATTGAGTTGTGCTTTCAATGTCTCCATATGTGGATCAAATGCTAGCCTATCAACACAAGAAAGTCTATAAAAGTCAAAGGTTGATGAAATATAGTCAAATATTCACATTAAACCAAAGAATTATGTCCTTTTATCCCAAATATTAACTAGGCATATTTCCTTTGCAGATGTATCCCCAAATATCTGTGAATTCACCAAAATGTGTGAGAAATTAAAGGTAAATGTGCCGCAATGACATGAATTTCATGAGGCTAACACATTCTTAAGGCTTTTAGTTATCATCAAGAAAAATGTTTACAAATTTAATCCTATGTGTACATCATCCTACCAAAAAGTTCTATTAAACAAGGTTTAGTTGAGATTGTGTGGGCTATTTATGACCAGAATATATCTCACAACTCAGAGAATATTGACAAAAGTATTTAAAAATTAACCGTTAAAATGATTTTCATATCCAGAATAAAATCCAAACCTCACATTCCTATAATAATATTACAAAAATAAAATATGCATAAGGATATATACATACACACATATATGTATGTATTTGCTGTGCCATGTGAAATGGAGTATGACTTTGAGGTCTATTCACAAGTCAAGCACTACATGTTCCTATGAATTAAGGAGACTTTCTTATTAAGTGTTTTGTCAATTTGATTGTGACTTTTTAATAACATTCTTGTGGGGATATAGAGTCTTAGGCCAAGCAGACTTGACCAAAAATTAAATAATGTGATGATAAACAAAACAAAAAAAATAAAAAGACTACACAAATTTCTTGCTCTTTTATGCGTCAACTTCTTCTAGAGGGAAGCTTTAATCGTTATATATTTTTTTCATTATTAATTGTTCATTTTGTGATTTTATTTTATTTTATAGGTCAAACCATGTTTTCATCACCAGTTAAAATGTATATATTTTTTCACTCTTTTATCTTTGATGAAATTAAAGACGATTTTATCTCTATTTTTTTATAATAATATTGTATATATGGTAAAAAAATATCTATATTATCACTTTTATTTTATATTGATTTTCTCAAATTTTCCGATATATAGCACCTACTACACTGGTACAAAATTTTCTTTTTAGACTGCCGTATTTAGACCGATTATAGCGGATAAGGTCTAAAAAATTTGACCAGTGGCAGTTTTATAATTATATAGAACTTCTAAGACCAGTTCTCAAAAAAACCGGTCTTAAAAAAATTATTTAGACCGGTTATAAATAAAACTGGTCTAAAAATATCAAAATATTTAAAAAATTAAAAATTTTAAAATTTTAAGACCGGTTATTAATAATAACGGGTCTTAAATATCAAACATTTAAGACCGGTTTTAATAAAAACCGGTCTTAAATATGAAAAATTTAAGTATCTGCAATCGATTTTCCACTGTAATCCCTTCTACTCATCTGTACGTTTGGCTACAAAAAAAAAGGTCTTATTTTTTTTTTAAAAAAAATATCACTTTTAAGACCGGTTGTTAAAATAACCGTAACAACCGTTCTTAAAAGTACTTTTAAGACCGGTTATTTTAACAACCGGTCTTAAAAGTTTTGAAAAAAAAGTTTTTAGACCGGTTTTTAAACAACCGATCTAACGAATCTGGACTTTTTAAACCTGGTCTTCGAGAAACCGGTCTAAAAAAGTTATTTTTAAAACCGGTTTCGTTAACCAGTCTAAAAAATAGAAGACTTTTAAGACCGGCTGTATCAAGATCAGATCCAAAACCGGTTTAAAATGTCGTTTTTAACCGGTCTTAAAAATGATTTTTCTACTAGTACTAGTGGAGCACATCTAACAATTTAAATCCATTTTAAAGTTGTTGCTTGCCAACTTTATTGTGATGGCAACTTATTATAAGTCATTCGGTATCCAGGTCAATTATTTGATCATGTTAAAAATCTATGCTAAAGGAAGACCCTTTGGACTTTGTGTTTCCTATCATCATTATTCTTAAGGAAAGTTTCACAAGTTTTTGTCAATTTGATGATTGTGACTTTTAGGTCTACTTACCACTCCCAAGTCAAGCACCATCTTCTCTAGGTCTACCATTTGATAACGCTCTTGTGGTGGTATAGTCTTAGGCCAACCAGACTTGACCATCAATGAAATAATGCAGTGATAACCAAAAAAATTAAAGGTCACACAATTTTCTTGCTCTTTTAATTTCTCGCTTTATTTTGTTTTGTTTTATTTTATATGCTAGACCATCTTCTCATCACAAGTTAAAATGCATGTTTTTTTTAAAAAAAAGTAAAATGAAGATAATTTTATCTGTATGTTTTTATTAACAATATAATCTCGCATATATGGTAAAAAAGTTATCTACATTATCACTTTTATTTTATTTTGATTTTGTCAGATTCTCCCATATGTAGCACCTATTAGTGGAGCACTTCTAACAATTCAAATCCATCAAATAATGGGGTATTTCAAAGTTGTTTCTTGCCACTCAGTTTACGCATATTCCTGACAATTTATTGGTGATTAAGTTGGAATTGTAATAGTTATGTTAATGTTTTCCCGTAGTAAGTGTCAAATCCGTTCCTTCGATTACACTCCATTGGTCCTGGCTTCGTTAGTAATTGCGTGTTCCGCACTCCTTAGGCCACATATTTAGATGAAGAAGAAAATAATGTATCAATCAATCAAATGCGTATTATTTTGTTTTTTAAAATGATAATCACAGTCCAATAGCCACCCATTAGTGGACCTGTACCTTTTTTTCCCCTAAGCATATGTATTTTTCTATTGAAGACAATTCTGTTTGAGGCATTATCAGGCACTAAATGTGAGCACCTCTTCCAACGGGGATGTGAACCTTAGTTAACCACGTTGTGAGAAACTAGCCTCTTACGCTAGACCCAACCCTCATTGGTTAGTGGAGCTATACTTTTAAGAGTAGCAACTAATGTCCATCACGGGGCATTATGAAGTTGTTTCTTGCCAAATTGGTTGTGACTTTCACGTCTACACTATAATTATGTCAATCTACTAATTTTATTTAGAAATGTACGTATAGAGAATAGTAATTTGGAATTGCTGTGCAATGCACACAGACGAACGTGATAACAAGTGGTGATTACTTTGGAATTGTAATAGTAAATTGATAAGGTTTGTGTATGGTATAGTGGTGATGATGATGATCATGATGACCCATTTTTTACAATATAAACAAATTTCAGTGCAATTATTCGTGTTCTATGTTAGAGATAATAGGAATATTTGTAGGCAACTTTAAGAAAAACAGTCTAAAAGAATTAATTCAAGTATAATATGCTACAAAAATATAAGTTAAAATGTTAAACACTATGATTAACAATATTACTAAATATTTTGAGATCTAATAACATTTTGACATGCCTGCCAGGATTTACTAAAGATTCTTCTCGCAAACATACTATCTTCTAGGGTTGATTTATAGCCTACCAGACTTAACCGCAAATGAAATAATGAAATCTATCTGAATTATAGTTCTTCCTTTTTCACATCATCTTCTTTTTTGGTACAATTTTTATGATTAATAGTGTTCAATTTTAAGTTTTTTCCTTTTTTTTTCAAGCTAAGCGTTATGCAAAGTCTATCTAAATCTAAGAAAATTAGTTTATATGTAATGTTTTTACATCGTTCATGACATTGTCCTTTGAATAAGGATGATATATTATCTTGCAACAGCAGCCACTTGAGAGCAACATGAGTGGGGGTATTTTTTATCTATATTTTTTATTAACAATCTTGCATATGTGGTAAAAACAATATATCTATATTATCCAAAGTAATTAAACTCGGACCGGTCAGTGAACCGGTCGGGATACTAGGTCAAGGGTCAGTGAGTCAGAACGGAGTCAAACCAGAGCTAAACTGGGACCAAACCAGTGAGAAATGGAATATTTTAGGCTTATAGTATGAAATTCTAAAGGAATTTTTTTTAAAAAAATATCTTAAAAAAATAAAAAACTTGACCCGGACCGGACCGGTTTAGTGGCCGGGTAGCCAGTTTCCTTTTCGGTTCGGCCGGTCCGGTCCGGGTTAGATAACCTGGATATTATCACTTTTATTTTATATTGAGTCTCTCAAATTCTCTCATATATATATTAGCACCTATTAGTGGAGCACTTTTAACAATTCAAATCCATCAAATAATAGGGCATTTTAAAGCTGTTTCTTACCACTCAATCTACGCATATTCCTGACAGTTTATTGGTGATTAAGTTGGAATTGTAATAGTAATGCTGATGTTTTCCCGTAGTAAGTGTCAAATCCGCTGCTTCGATTACACTCCATTGGTCCTGGCTTGGATAGCAATTGCGTGTTCCACCCTCCATAGTACATATTTAGAAGAAGAAGAAAATAATGTACCAATCAATTAAATGCATGTTATTTGTTTTTTTAAATGATAATCACAGTCCAATAGCCACCCATTAGTGGAGCTGTATTTTTTTCCCCCTTTGTTAAGCACAAGTACCCTCTTATTGAAGGAAATCATGTTTGAAGTACTGTCAGGCATTAAATGTAAGAACATCGCTCAATAGGGATCTAAACCTTCGTTCACCACATTGTGAGGGACTAGCCCCTTCAGCTAGACCCAACCCTCGTTGGTTAGTGGAGCTATACTTTTAATAGTAGCAATTCATGTCCATCATGGAGCATTATGAAGTTGTTTCTTGCCAAATTGATTGTGCCTTTCTGTTCTACATTATAATTATGTCAATCTACTAATTATATTTTGAAATGTACATATAGCGAATAGTAATTTGGAATTGCTTTGCAATTCACACAGACGAACGTGATAACAAGTGGTGCTTACTTTGGAATTATAATAGTAAATTGATATTTTGTGTATGGTATAGTGGTAATGATGATGATGACGACCACGGCCCAGTTTTTACAATATAAACAATTTCAGTGTAATTATTCGCGTTCTAGGTTTGAGACAATAGGAATATTTGTAAGCAACTTTATGAAAAACAGTCTAAAAAAATTTATTCAATTATAATATTCCAAAAACAATATTAGTTAAAATGTTAAACACTATGATTAATTATATTACTAAATATTTTGAGATCTAATAAGATTTTGTCAAGCCTGCCAGAATTTACTAAAGATTCTTCTCACAAACATATTAGCGCTTCTAGGGTTGATTTATAGCCTAGCTACCAGACTTAACCGCGAATGAAATAATGAAATCTATCTGAACTATAGTTCTTCCTTTTTTACATCAACTTCTTTTTTGGTACAATTTTTATGATTAATAGTGTTCATTTTTAAGTTTTTTTTTTCTTTTTGTTTTCAAGGGTTATGCCAAGTCTATCTAAATCTAAGAAAATTAGTTTCTATGTTTTCACATCCTTCATGACATTGTTCTTTGAATAGATAAGGATGATATTATCTTGCAACAGCAGCCACTTGAGAGCAACGTAACATAGGAGGAAATTGTCATTGGTTTATATCCTCTTGATGTTACTACAAAGAAAAGGAGATATCACCCTAAATTATATTAATAAATTTTTATTTATTGTAGAGAATCTATATCGCCACTTTATAATTTTGATTGATGAATTTCTATTCAATAATTGGAGAACTCCAGGTCTTGCACACTTGCTAGAATCTATATCCACATGTATCATATGATTGATTGTGATTTTATTTACGCATAAGTTATTAGATAGAAAGTTCTACAATTAATTAGAAATATCATCAAATATATGTGAAAATAAATAATACCATTGGCATGCTAATTAATTTATTTAGTTGAATGTCTCTTAATTTGATCACGGAATATGTCCCTTTGCATGTTCGCGTTTTGTTGGCACGACTTGACAGAGAAGTATAAAATGACGTGTGTGCTAATTGCTGGATGCACAAGGCTTGCAATTTTAATTTGATAAGTCTGGTCGACATGATAAGCATTCTGAGAAATGGTTTCATTCTTGACCAGCTCATTTTTATATTGATTATTTTATGTTTTATATTATTCATGAAAAAATAGATAGTGTCTAAAATTTCATTCAGGTTTTACTTTAAAAATAATAATGCAAATTCCATTACATAAAAAAGTGCAACCTATATTCGTATAAACTAACTATCCTTAATTTCATTAGGATGTGTTATCCTTCAATAAAATTTTGTATAATCCTTCAAATTCAAAAATTGCACATAATGACAGGTCAAAAAAAAAAATTGCACATAATGGTCTCTTCAAGTCTCTAGCGTGAAAGGTGGATTATTAGACTGAGGGTAATGGCTTCTCAAATATACGCACAAAAATACTTACCCTTTTTTCCACATATATATAAAATATGTTAAAAAAATGAAAGCTGCACTATTTATTTGGTACTCTCTCGGTCCTTAATGTAAGACGTATTTACTTAATTTGATTAGATTAAGAAAGTTGCTTAAAATAGTTAATATGACATGTTTTTTTTTTAAAAAATAGCATAATCATCTTCCTCGATTCCTTCTATTTCTCTTTTATTTGATTATGGTTAAATGAGCATCAATAGGGGTATGGAAAATAGATTTTATATTTAGGACCAATATCAACTCCACAATTAGGTCTTACATTACATTAAAGATTGGAGGGAATATTACCAAAATAAAATATACATAATGATATATATATATATATAGAGAGAGAGAGAGAGAGAGAGAGAGAGAAGCTGTGATCGTGTGAAATGGAGTGTGACTTTGAGGTTTACTCCCAAGTCAAGCACTCCATCTATCGAAACGTGCTTAATGGGTTCACTCAATGGTAGTGATATTGAAAATATGGTCCTTCATGTGGTAATGCTACTTCTCTCTTTGTTGAGTCAACTTCGTTTTATTTTCATCTTTAACCAAAATTAATTAGATGTGTCATAATAATGAACGTTGAAGCCTTTTTTAATTTGCCTGTTTTAATTATAGATCTAATTATTAGATGTGCCAATTCCTATTTATTCTATATGCTGATTGGCTCATTGATTAGTATTTTTTTGATGAGCCTCCACCATTAGAGTTTAGATATGATGCTCCATTCCCATTAAAATATATTCTGCTTTTTGGAATGGAAAAACAAAGCTAAACAATGGAATAATCATATTATCTGCTACTTTTTTTGGGGGGTAATCTCTAGAAGTTAACAAATTGAGTTTTTATATTACATAAGGGAATGACTCAAATGAACAATATAATATAACAAAAAACTTATATTTTATATATTCAAATTTATTATATTTGTTTGCTCTCCAAATACAAACAAGGTATCGAATATGACGAAACTACAACTTCAATGAAAAATAAAACATTGCAAGGTTTGCTAACGTTTTTAGTTATAATCCCCCCAATAAAATGTATTAAACAAAGTTTAGTTGAGATAAAGTGTGCTCATTATGACGAGATATATCTCACAACTTTAAAAATATTCACAAAAATATTTAAAAATTAACCACTAAAAGGATTTTCATATCGACAATAAAATTCAAACCTCACAGTATTATGATAATATTACAAATATGAAATATTCATAAGGATATATTAATACACAGACATATATGTATGTATAAGTGATTGAACCATATTTTTATATGATTTTATTTTTTATTATTAATTTATGATTTTTAATGCATTTCATAGGACATTATTGTATTATTAAGCATTAATTTGAGTTAGGGATATTTGTATTGAATTAAGTATAATTAAGGGCAAAATAGTCATAATTTGTTAATTATTCATACAAATAATTTCTTAGACTTTTGATACTATCTTATGCTTAA
The DNA here is from genome assembly GCA_963855925.1 of Inga laurina. Taxonomy (NCBI): domain Eukaryota; kingdom Viridiplantae; phylum Streptophyta; class Magnoliopsida; order Fabales; family Fabaceae; genus Inga; species Inga laurina. The sequence goes on from OY979701.1 coordinate 29,043,906, forward strand.
TCTTGCATTATAGGTGTTTCAAACGAAAATTGGAGATTTTGGAGGGTTAGAATCAATTATTTGAAGACTAGTGAAAACTACAGAAAAGTACCCAAGGATTTCTTGAAATTACAAATATGTGGAGAAAAGGACCAGAGGAAACTACAGAAAAGGACCCCCAAAGTTTTTGAAACCACAGTTCGCCTCACCAACGTTTCTCGCACTTTTTTCCCTCCTTAAGAACTTTTAAAGTTTGCACCTAAGTCCTTTGGTCAAAACTGTCACCTTCTTCAAGTGGGACGCTGAAACACGACAGGGACGATATATATACTGTGAGCGCGGCGGAACCTTGCTCCGTCCGTTGTTTCTTTCACCCTCGCCTCTCTTCTTCCTCGCCGGCAACACCTTCACCTTCACTGTCGCCGGTGAGATTCTCCTCTCCACCACACCGCCATCCACGCCCAAAGCCACCACCCTATTCCTCATTTTCGGCGAGTTTTTTCAGAGGGTCTTTGAGAGCCGAATGTCACAGAGCATTGCGGAGATCACAGTGAGAATCAACGATAGCTTGAGAGGAGAGGGAACTACCCCACCGTCAAAGGAAGTCTCCTCCTCCGTCGGTCTTCCTCCTGCTCCACACCACCTCTGTTCTTGTCGCCGGAAATTACTACCTCTACCGACCGGCCATTCCTCGGTTCTTCACCACAACATCACCTCCAAAGAGCTTCGACTCTCCTCGTCTTCCCTTTTTGCACAACACCACCTCCATTGAACGAGAGCTCTAATTCCAGATTTCCCGCGATTTCTTGAGTTTTCCGGTGAAAAATTGAGTTTGCCGGCGGGTTCACGAACGTTCCGGTGATTTTCTCCAGTTTCCGGCTGGAATTTTCCAGATTCCGGCAAGGTTCTTGTTGTGATTATTTTAAAACAATGAGAGGCTGATTCCCTTGCTTTTTGGCAGTGGAGACTTGTGCTTGAGCTCAATGAACTACACAGAAGAGTTACCTAGTTCAATTGATTTTTTCATTTGTATATTTTGATTACCTATGTTTTAAGATTATCTTCTAGGGGATAACTTTAATCATTATATATATTTTTTCATTATTAATTGTTCATTTTGTTATTTTATTTTATTTTATAGGTCAGACCATGTTCTCATCATGAGTTAAAATGTATATATTTTTTCTCTTTTTTATCTTTGAGTAAACTAAAGACGATTTTATCTCTATTTGTTTATAATAATATTGTATATGTGGTAAAAAAAATCTATATTATCACATTTATTTTATATTGATTTTCTCAAATTCTCCGATATGTAGCACCTTGGAGCACATCTAACAATTCAAATCCATTTTAAAGTTGTTGCTTGCCAACTTGATTGTGATGACAACTTATTATAAGTCATTATGTTGGAATATAATTGTAATAGTAATGTTGATGCCGTAGTAGTAGTGTCAAAATCAGATTTTCTTCAGCTAGTCAGACTAAATTCGGCTAAGCATATTGAGCTTAGGCACTCTTCATTTTCTTTAATTTTAATTATTTTCAGGCTCTGTTGTTATTTAAAAATGAAGGAACACTCATTAGTCTCATTAGTAACATGTTCATCATTTGTGTCCTAATTTTTTTTTTTCAATTTACGTCTCTCTTTTATCATATTCATTTGCACTTGGAGGGAATACTAAAATTTTTCATTTTAAATCTTTCTCAAGGCATCAGCCACATACTAAATTAATTTTTCTCCAATAATAATATTGAACAATCCAGTCCTAATTACATTTATTTGAGCTAACTCATTTAATTTCTCTGGACAAGTTTAATTAAATTAGATGAGACATTTTTTCAAGGGCAAAGGTGCAAATTTAGCAATGAACAATATCGCCAGGAGCGTCTGTAAGACATATATATTTTCGGGTGCAAAAATGGCAATCAACTATTTTTTTGGGAGCAAATTTGGCAATGCCGTTACAAAACACTTAACGCCGTTAACTTTTAAAATGTGGGTCCCAACAGGCTTCTCCATCTGTATTATTTTAATATTTTTTTAACGAAAAAATATCACTTGGGCCACATAGAAAAAATTTCATTTCAGATAACCCCCAAAAAATTCTGAAATCTCACTGCAAAGCTTAATTTATTTTTACTGACAGTGATATTTCATAATCTTTTTGGGGGTTATCAAAATGAAATTTTTTCTATGTGGCCTAAGTGATATTTTTTCGTTAAAAAAAATATTAAAATAATACAGATGGAGAAGCCTGTTGGGACCCACATTTTAAAAGTTAACGGCAGTTAAGTGTTTTTTAACGGCGTTGCCAAATTTGCTCCCAAAAAAATAGTTGATTGCCATTTTTGCACCCAAAAATAGATAAGTCTTACAGACGCTCCTGCCAATATTGTTCATTGCCAAATTTGCACCTTTGCCCTATATTCAAGAATGAAAATATCTAGTCGACTAGTCTTCACGGCAATTTCACTTTGCAACTTTGTCAAGCACGCAATTGAATGGATTGTATTTTGCTTTATCAGCATTCCTTCGATCCCACTCCGAAGCTCCAGACTTGACCCTCCATTGGTCCTTGCTTTCTTTCCGATTGTGTGCTCCATAGTTCTTGTGGCAGTTGAAGCAAATTACCATTTTTTATAATATAAACAAATTTCTATATAGTGATCCATGTTTTATGTTAGAGACAATACGATTACTTGTAGGAAACTGTAAGCGTGAAAAAATAGTGTAAAAAGCACCAATCAGTAAGCATCAATTCAGATTAATCGCTTGCTCAAATACTTAGTAATAGGATCCAAAAAAAACAACGGACACCGGGTGTCCCAAAGGGTTATCACAAAAAGTGTATATTCTTAACTTCTTTTCCTTTTAGTAAATGTTTAAATTATAGATTGATTATGCAGTGAATCTATCATGTGACATTAATATTATGCAACTCTTCCACTTTTTTTTTTTTTTATATAGAAAAAGAGAAGGCATAACCCTACAGGTTCTATTCTACTAACTCAATACAAACATATTTGTTCATAACATCTTCCATGATCAGTCGTTTAACTTCATCAGGTTCTCTTCCGCTTTTAGATATAATAAGTATGCACAGCATTGGTTTTAATTCTTTTTCATGTTAAGTTTACGATACAATTATTTGCACGTTAATTATGTGATATGTTTTCCTTCCTTTTAAAATTATTTTATATACATTTCTTCTTTCTAGCTAGAAACTATATCGATGCCCATAATCAAAAGTATATTTACGTTTATATCTATACCACCACTTTGATAATTTTCATGTACCACTTTCTATCATTTTCTATATATATATATATATAGAAAGTGGTATATTTACGTGTATTTTTAGCGTCAACTACGTTGTATTTTTCATTGAACTAAGATGATATCACCATAATAAAATATTCATATAAGAGGAGATATTTTGCAACTTGCAGTTTCTATCTTATGAAATGGACTGTGAATTTGAGGTCTACTCAAAAGTCAAACACTTGATGTACCTCCAAATTATACGTGGGAGATAGAAAGATATAATATATACATCCAAACAAATTAATTAAGACTAAAGACTTTTGAGATATATGTTTGTGAAGGGACTATGAATCCACACAAGCTTCTTCTCAATAACGTTCTTTTTTGGGTTATTAGATTGACGCAATGAAAATGAAAATGAGGTCCTAGAAGTGAATAAAATATACTTTATAAAGAGACACAGCTTCTTTTCTCATCACTAACGTAATTTTCTTTCTCTTTCAATTAGCTGCATCAACTTTATTTGAGGGCCACTTAATGTTTGAGAATTCCACCATGCCATGTGCCTGCGCTTTTTGAGGTGAATGGATTAGTCCTTTTTACTAGAGAAAAAAAATAACTTCATAATTAAAATTAGACATATGGACTTAATATTCTGAATTAAATAATACAGTGATAGTATTGTCCTCAAACTCAGAGTGGTAGCTGAACTCTCTGGTCAGCTCCACTCTACAGCATTTAACTTGGCGCTTCAGCCAACCTTCCGTTGGTCAGCTCCTACGGTCAGAATCCTCCACAAGTAGCCCTCTTCGATTGGTTGTCTCTTAATAAAAGCACCATTATAACAGACACAAGTCTTTGGGAGAACCATCCCCAAAAACTAAATGTTGGAGTTGAGGAACTCAAAACCTTATATGGCCCCTTTGCAAGGAAACCCACCCGATGTAGGACTCATTACAATCCATTAAAGAAGAAACGAATAACTGTCTCACCCAAAATTTTAAAAATAAAAATAAAAACAAAAAGGAAATGCATAATAGAAAGAGCACTGTATCCAGGCAAGCTTCATTTAAAAAATGTTATTGCACTGTTTACTGCCTATTAGACTCGACCATAAATGAAATAATATACTATGAAAAGGTGGTCCCAGAAGTGAAATTGTCCAACACGTAATCAGATCAAGGGAGGAAGCTTCTTCTCATTAACCACCAGACTTGGCCATAAATAAAATAATGCAGCAAAAAAAAAAAAAATCTTCAAATATATGTTGAAACAAATTTAATGCGCCTGACATGCTAATTAATTTTTTAGTTCAATTTCTTCAATCTTATCACAAAAGATGTCCTGTTGCAACTCCACATTTTGTTAGCACGACTTGACTTCATTTGGAACCGGAGAAGTATAAAACAACGTGTGTGTTGATTGCTCGATGCACAAGACTTGAAATTCCGATAAGTCTGTTATGCTCCTCATGGGAAAGCCTTCTTCTTTTGTTTTCCTGCTCTTACTTCATTGCTTCATGGCCCCCTTTGTTTGGACTGATACAAACATCAGTACTGATAAATCTGCACTTCTTGCCCTTAAATCTTATATCACTTCTGATCCATATGATTTCTTAGCTAATTGGTCTGTCTCTTCTTCTCCATGCAATTGGATTGGTGTCACATGCAATACTCGTCATGGAAGGGTCCATTCCTTAAATCTTGGTGGCATGGAACTTAAGGGCATCATATCTCCACAACTAGGAAATCTATCATTCCTTGTTGAACTTGATCTTAGTGACAACAATTTTTATGGTCAAATACCAAAAGAGTTAGTTCAATTGCGTACATTGAAACTATTCAACTTGAGCTACAATGACTTTCATGGGCAAGTTTCGGCAAGGATAGGAGATTTATCTTCACTTGAGCAACTAAATCTTCGAAACAATAGTCTTAATGGATTTATCCCACTATCTCTATTCAATTTGTCAAGGTTGGAGACTTTAAATTTGATTTATAATTTCATTGAAGGGACCATTCCGCATGAGGTGGGAAAACTTGAGCACTTGAAGTTTTTAGGACTTGGGGGTAACAAACTTTCAGGAATTATTCCCCAAACAATTGCCAACTTATCTTCGCTCAAATTATTGAGTTTGTCTTATAACAGTTTGTCAGGTATGTTTTGGATTATTTTCAACATTTATATTTGTCTTTGTTCTAAACTAGGGTGTAATTGGTTAGCAGGATCTTATCCTCAAGGAATATGATTTTGTCTAAATTGTGTTTTATTTATTTATTTTTGGTACTTTTATGAATTTTCTTCTTTATTTTTGTCATAATTTTTCTACTCTTTTTCAAAGGAAAAAACATTCATCGTCCAAATTTTGAAACAAATTATGTAGTCACACCATGGGAGAAAAATTACGGTTATAATATTAATTAGTCCAAGCGGATCTAAAGGCTCATCATCAGTCTTTGAAAAAAATAAATGTTTATTATTCTATCATTACAACTTTTTGAAGGGTTTTTTCATAGGAAAAAAACTTAGCTCAAATTTATTATATCTATTATGCCAAGTTCTCCGATCACATATAGAAATGTGTTCTATTTATTTCATGTGGATTTATAATTAATTGATAATATTTTAAAAATATGATACATGGTCATATACAATTGAATGACTTAAAATAATATATATAAGAAACTTGTATTGGCCTTTTTCATATTGAATAAACCTTACAATGAACATGTCCCAAACGTTTCATTTTGATTTGGACAATCTCCATTATATTTTAATTTCATTATTTGTTAGTAATTATTATTTTAAAAAAGTTTGTAGGGTCAACAAAAAGATTTTTTCTAGGAGTCTCCCAAGAAACATGTGTTTTGATACGAATGATGAAAAGGAAGGGCCAATTGGATTTCAATTGGTCTCTTAGATTTAATCATATCAAAATTTCTCAACCAAACACAACCAGTTGATTTAATCTATGGTTATTAGCCCACCCGAATTAAAAGGGTTATATCTTTTATTGCGTTTTATCATTTACTAATATATGTGTTATTTCTTAAAAAATGTGCAAGTCTTATGTGTTTCTATAGAATATTAATTTATCTCATGTGCCTAATAACTTGTGACACGTAACAAATTATTACTAACATTATTTTCTTTCCCACCCCCTTAATATTTGAAGGAGGCATCCCAAATGAAATTGGTGATCTTTCACAACTGAAGATGTTGTTTTTTGGAGTAAATCTACTCATTGGTTCTATACCATCTTCATTATTTAACAATTCAGCGCTGCAACATATTGAACTTGGTATAAATCAATTATCCGGTAGTCTCCCAAAAAATGTGTGTTTTGGGCTTCCAAAACTTGAATTATTTTATGTGGATGGAAATTATTTGTTTGGCGAAATACCCTCCATTTGGCATCAATGCAAAAAATTAGTAGAGTTGCAATTGGGTGATAACAAATTCAAGAGAGGAAATATACCAAGTGACCTTGGAAATTTGACCAACCTCCAGAACTTGTATCTTGGGAACAGCAACTTGCAAGGTAAGAGTTTTAATTATATCAATTTCATAAATTCTATTCTAGTATTTTGTAAGGTATTAGTGAATAATGATTTTGCTATATTAATTTTTAAAGACATAGAACGTGATGCTTTCTTTTAATCCTAAAGCGAATATCAATAAAAGGGAGCCTGAAGGAAAATAACCTGATAAAAGGGTCCCATATAATACTATTTAGAGTCATATTGGATAAAAAGGGTGAAGTATGACTTTTACCATTGACATATGTATCTTAGTGATAATTTGTATTTAGCTATTTATATTTAGGGATATGGTATTTTTAAATTTGAATAATCTTTTTATTCTTATATTTATTGTAGCTTCCCAAAGTTTAGAAAAAATCTTCAAATATTGAAAACAAATACCAAACACTCGAATTAATCTTTATTTGAAATTTTTTAATGTAATCAACAGAGATGTCATTTTTCAATTTGGAATGATTTTGCATGCCTTTGACTTTAGTATGGGATTGAAGAAATATAAAATGACGTGTTTGTTGGCAAAAAAAAAAAAAAAAAAAGAGATTTTGTTTTTCGCCCCTCATTTCATTCATTCATAACGAGATGTCATAATGTTCATTTTTCAAATGAATTTTTTTTTTTTCAAAAAGAGTAATCCATACAAACATGTTTGGAATATTTAATTTTAATTTGGTTATTTATTATTAATTTATGTTTTTAAAAATTTTGTAGTTAACAAAAATAATTTTTCTGATAGTTTTGAAAGAAATTATGAATAACAAAGGCCAATGGATTTTGATGTGTCTGTTAGGTTTTTTTTTTTCAATTAATCACAATTAATTGAACTCATAATCTTGTTATTTCTTGCATGAGAAGAATACCGCTTATATGAAATATAAGAATTTTTCAGAATTAATTAAGCAACCAAATCTGGAAAGATAACAATAATAAATCTATAGACTAAAGTATACATTTAGTCTTTTATGTTTACTCCAATGTTCAATTTAATCCCTTAAGTTTATAAAGTATACTTTTAATCCCTCAACTCTAACACCGTTAGTTTCATCTAATGAAAAATGCTGACTGTGCAATTAAATAAAGTATACTTAAATTTAAATAATATAAAAAAAATTATTGTATGTTCCAATTGACCAATTAAAAAATATTAATAATTTAATAACTAGAATAATCATCGCATCTTTCCACTAATATACACTCGTCACTCTCCTCCATCAATCTATCAATGGCTTCTCCATTCCAATATTCCTTCCATTTTCTTACTCTTCTATTGTCGGTCCGCACTCCTTCCACATCTAAGCCATTAATGGAGAAGAGTGATGAGTATATATTGGTGAAAAGAAGAAGGAGGTGATTGTTCTGGTTATTAAATTATTAATATTTTTTAATTGGTCAGTTGGGACATATAATAATTTCTTTTTTATATATTTAAATTTAAGTATACTTTATTTAATTGCACAGTCAGCATTTTCTGTTAGATAAAACTAATGGTGTTAGAGTTGAGGGACTAAAAGTATACTTTATAAACTTAAGGGGCCAAATTAAACCTTAGAGTAAATATAAAGGACTAAATGTATATTTTAACCTAAATCTATATTAATCCAAATTATAGAATAATAAACTGAACTAAAGCATAACATAGCGTAACGGAACTAGCACAAGAAATGGGCTATTCCATTCAATATTTTTATTCTATGGATATTAGACCAACCCAATTCAATGGGCTATTCCTTTTTGAAAAACAAGTGCAGCTGTGTTTTTTCATTTATAATATATTTTTGTCATTATTTCTAAAAAATGTGCAAGTTGTGCCATATGTGTTTTCAAAAATACAATTTTGTTTTATTAACAAAAATACAAATTTGTCTCATGTATATAAAAATTCATTATACATAAATTATTACTGACACCACTCTCTTTTTCCCACCTATTTAAAGGAGACATTTCAAATGAAATTGGCAATCTTTTACTACTGAAAACATTGTATCTTTTATCCAGACAAAAAAAAAAAAAAAACAACATTGTATCTTAAAAACAATCACCTTCCTATGCCATTATCATTATTTTACAGTTTAGTCTATAATAAATTTATCTTGGAATAAATCATTTATCTAGTAATCTCCCAACAAATATGTGTTTTAGGTAATTTTGTAACTCTTTGGCATGACAATTTTTGTGTACTTGTTAGTTTTCTTCTAGCCTCTTATTTTTCCTTTTTCCCTTTTTTCTCTTAATATCTACAATAAAAATCCTGTACAAATATGCTCAATATATCCATCCCTTTAATAATTTATGTAAGAGATGACTATGAATGTGATTGTATGAGTAGTTATTAATTACATGTGTTTCTAAGGAATATAAAATTATCTCATATGTATTTGTATATGAATAATGATTTTGCTATATTACTTTTAAATACTTGGAATGCAATGTTTTCTTTTAATCCGAAAGTGAATATAAATTAAATTGTAATATTTTCCGAATCATTAAAGAAAACAATGAGCCCAAAGGAAAATAACTTGATCAAATGGCCCCATACAACACTATTGAGAGTTAGATTGGATTAAAAAGATGGAGTATGACTTTTATCATTGATATCTCTATTTGAGTGATCATTTGTATTTAGCTATTTATATTTAGGGATATGATAATTAATATTCTTAAATCTGAATAATCTTTTTATTTGCATATTTATTTTAGCTTCCCAAACTTTAGAGGAAAAAAACTTCAAATATTGAAAACAAATATAAAATACCAAACACTCTAATTAATCTTTATTTGAAATTTTTTAATGTAATCATGAGAGATGTCATTTTTCAATTTGGAATGATTTTGTATGCCTTTGTTTTTCGCCATTTCATTCATTCATAATGTTCGTTCATGAGCTCATGGCCCATGGGACCACATTATATTTAACACTTGGAAACAAAATTTTGTAGGTACGGTGCACCATATCATTTATACCTTGTTAAATAAAAAGCTCCACATCATATATAATTACTGTGCCCACCACTTGTTGACTGTACATGAATGCCCGTATTTGCACCTTATATCGCTCTCTTATTATCTTCAACTCTATTTCTCCTCTTCCTTTTCCTGATTAATTTTATTTTTTTAATATTTTTAATCATTTCTTTCTTATTTCACAAATTTATAAAATCCTATTAAATAATTATTCAACAATTACAACATAAAACACTTATCTCATTAGCTATATAATTATTAAAAGTTAGGCAATTCGATGGTGAGAATATATTTGATATCTGCCTTTTTAATATTTATGCATGGATTATTAAGCATAAAACAAATATTCAAGTTTTTTGAATTAGTACGTAAAACACGTGAATTTCTTTTATATAGTATATATATGTAAATTATATGAAAATGATATTACCTATTTTATTTTTCTTTTACCCCCATTTGGATGTGAAGAATAGATGGGAGGAATGATAATGGGAAGAGAGAAAATGGAAAGAAGAGAAAATGTTATCACCTCTATTGTTTAGATCCACCGCATTTTCTCCCCCATTTTTCTTTCCTTCCACATTTTCTCTTCTATCCAAACAAAGGAAAACTTATTTTCCCTCTCTTTTTCCTCTTCAATTTTCTTTCCGTCATAGTCTATACAATTACAAAAAGTTACCATCTCCGATTCTTAATATAACATCCAGTTGACTAATTTATGGAAATTAAGGAAGCTAAATAAATTACTTTAAAATATTTATATTTATTGATTTCCCCATATCAATTTGCATGATTTATAGACTGATATATAATATAATGATATACATAAGTATTTAGATAGATCAAGTAACGTATATAATAATTAAATAATTTATTTAGTTTCCTTAATCTCCACAAATCAGTCAACTGGATCTTATATTAAGGATTTGAGCTAATATTACCTATCAATTTTATATTGTAATTTTACATTAAACATATTACGAAAATATTATGACCCATTTATTTTTCTTCTAAAGTTCATTCAACTTTTTTACAAGTATTTTTTTAGTTGATGTTAATCTTTTTTTTTTTTTTTTTTTTTTTTTTGCCAACTTTAGTTGATGTTAATCAATTGTATTTCGAATTTCGATGCCGAACGAACTCTTTACAAGTATGATACTATTATTTTTTTTATCGTCATTCTTCTCTTTTGATATTTTTCTATAGTAAAAAAAAAAAAAAATTAAATTGAGATTTAATTTTTTTTCCATTCATTAATATTGTACATATTAGCAATGGGGTTAAATGAAGCTAGCAATTTACAATCACAAAAATAACAAAAATTCATGAATCGATGCTATTCTATGATTTTCTATAATCTTTTTATTAATTATCTCCACCACGGTAAAACTAAAATGAGATTTTTTTTAATTTCTTTTTTTTTCCATTTCATTCATTCATGTATTGTTCATTCATAAATGGTACTTATATACAGATTGTGATTATAATCTCAAAATAAAAGAAAGATAGGATTATCACTTGAGATTTAAAACATGAAAAATAAATTTTTTCTTTGCTCCTATATCTTGACGACAACAATTTGCAAGGTAAGGCTTTTAATTATATGATTGAATTCATTATACGTTATGTGTTTTTGTTTTAATCGATCCAATGAAAAACAATCTTAAAAACAGATTTTGCTTTTCATTTTTTTCATCATTTTAAAGAACTGTAAGAAGCTTGTCAAATTGCATTCATAGTAAAAAAATTTTCAACAGAGAAATAAGATAATTTTGGATGATAAAAAATCGGTCTACAAGAATTTCATGACCTACCAATATTTGATGTGGCATAGTAATTTCCTAATGTGTGCACGGTGCGTGTGTTTGTTTGGTCATATAATGTGATTTATCTATTTTTTTTAATGTGAAAGATGAATGCCAAAGCCTTTTAACTATTAGCCTACTTTGATATATCTTGTTCACTTTATAAATCGAAACAGGTGAAATTCCATCATCTCTCTTCACCATTTCAACTGGTAACAAGACATTGTTGGAAAAATTAGATTTATCATGGAATTTTTTTACAGGTGCGTTCAATCAACACATCTCTTAACTAAAAGTATTTAAATTCCTTAAATAAAAACTAAAATTTTAGCCTTTTAAGTCTATGAAGAATTCATAGCCAGATTTGAAAGTTAGAGCCTTGTGAATAATAAATAGCTTTAATGCAAAACATAAATAACTTAGTTGTTCATTTTATATTGGTGAAATTAATTCCATAATCTCTCTTTAGCATATCTTTTTTAAAAGATTTTAAATGTCCAATTGGTAATTGATATTATATTGGAAGAGTCCCTTTTAAATTAATTTCCAACAAAAGTTAAATAATAGTCTATTAATTTTAAGCCTTTACTTAACAAAATTTCATGTATTACTTATACAGTTGTGTGTGAATTAAAGAAATTCCTAGACTTACTATACCAATAAACAAATATTCTGTATTTTTTGCATAGGCGGAATTCCTTCTTTTCTTTGGAACATGCCTTCTTTGAGAGAGGTTGGCATTGGCGAGAATCATTTAAAGGGTAATTTGCCAGAAGAAATGTGCCATCAACTCCCTTTACTTGAAATCTTTACTGTTACTGGTAATCAATTAGAGGGAAGCATTCCAAAATCAATAAGGAACTGCACATCTTTGAAACAATTATATTTGGATGGTAACTCATTTACAGGTATGTACTTTACTTGTGTGTTTTCTTTTTAATATTTTTCTCCAAAATTAAATCATCATTTTTTTTTTCATTTCATTTATGTGAAACAACAAATAAAGTGAAGATCAAGAACCAATGAAACCTTATGATATATTTGTAATATAGATAAGTGAAATTCTTATATACTATTCGATGACATCAAAACCTTAAACCATACAGAATGGCCACCATGTGTTACGCCAATACTTTTTTTTTTTTCCAAAGATATTATCAATCTCTTAATAACTTCAAAATTTATGTTTTTTCTATCCCCTAATATTAAAATAATTACAATAATATCAAAATATAGACAAGTTTGGAGTATTTTTGTTCTTATTTATTATATGTATAATTTGTAATAATTTTATATTTTTAATTGAAATTTAAATTATATTTAATATTTTCTTGAAGAATTAAAACGTGGGAATTAACAAATGTACAATAAACAAAAAAAATTATTTAGATACGAGTAAAAAATCAAGGGAAAATGAAATAACAAAAATTAAAGCCAGGCCCACATTTTTAACAATTTTCGGAACAAGAATTTTTTGAATATTGTTAAAAAACCATAATGTTATTCTATAATTCAAAAGGAAAATTAAAGGTAGATGCAAGGCTTATTTTAGTTTTAATTTATATTTTCCTTTGTTTGTAGTTTATTTATTTGTTTGTTATGTTTTTGTGATTTATTCTGAAAAGTAATTAGTAGACAGGTAAAGATGACAAAAAAAAAAATCTAAATTATTATTGTAAATAAACAAAAAACAAACAACAAATATGTTTATTCAAATGGTGCTTTTAGGATATTCACTAATACTATGCACTGACGGTGTCACACCTCATTCTAGAGTTACTTATCGAAATTGTTTACCTATTTAAAAACCAACATGTGACTCAATTTGTACTCTTATAAGGACGAACTATTTAAAACTTTTCTAAAAGCCAGCTTCAATACATGATATAATCAATTTTTCTAAAATTTCAAAAATTCATAAATAAATCATTTCATATTCAAAAATAGTGGTTCAAAACTCTATCTTTAGCAATTAAAACGCGAGCTCAACAACATCTCATTGAGTCCAAAACTTGCCTAAAACTCATACTATACATAGGAATTTTATGCAAAAATTGTAGAATTATGATCCAACTTAGAAAACTTGTATCTTTTTACCTGCACATCTAAAAATTACAAATTAATACTTTTTTTTGATCAAATTAATACTTATTTTAAAGCTTAGGATGTGTACTATTTTCATGCCAAATTTCATGATTTAGATAAAATGTTTACCGTGTATAAAGTCATTCACTAGCCTGACGTTTCAGCATGAATATAAACTAGTTATCACTTATAATTTTGAATATCAAAGCTCACCCACTACTCCTCATGGAGTTATGTACAACCCAAAACAAACTTTAAGCTTGCATGTCAAAGTATTTATAATAAGCCACAATAATGCAAAATTAATGTAACAAAACATGCGTGCCATGCTTTCTTCCATCCACCTTAACTATGCTTCCACCAGCTCCTCTTTTGCCAAGGATGTACTTGTTCCTATGCTTAATACATAGAGAGGGGTGAGATTGGGGAATCTCAGTAATAATAATCATAATTCCAGTATATAATACGTGGTAAATAACTAAGCATGTGAAATGTACCACAAAGAACAATACCTTATAATAACTGAATAACTATAAAACTCAATAAATGAAACTTTTATTACACATAGCCATGACAATAACAGAAGTAAGAAATTTACATGTTCTCATGCTTAACTGCGGCAATAATGACACAAACAAACATACAACCAAAACATAATATACGAAATTAATGATTAAAACTACTTTTATCATGCTCTCTCACGCTTGCACTTCTTTCCTGATGTCCTCTCAGAGGAGTTAGGGCACAAATCAAATCCTAACATTTGTATGCACATGCAAGATAGTTAACATGTGTATCATTCATGTCATAGTTGAACTATTTCTCGTCTAAATGGTGCTGTTCAAATAGGGAATATAAATAAAGTTCACAAAATTATGCTTTAATATTCCAATTGCCTATTTAATCACACACATGGTTAAGCCTCTACCATTCAACATGTAATTATTACTTTTAAGAATTGTTTTATGTAGTACCTCACTCTAGGGTCACTTATCATAGTTGTTTAGCCATTTAAGAACTACATGCGACCCAAATAGTACTCTTGGTAAACCTAAAACCTTCATAACTTTAAACTTTCTCTAAAATTGGGTACTAGGAGACAATGAATTTTCCTAAAAATTATGGAAACTCGTAACTAATTTAATATATCTTCAAAATTAGTTGTTCAAAGCCCTATTTTTAGCTCTTCAAATGCTCTTTGAAAGAAAAATAAGACCAAGGTTCGTTTCTGTTCCATTTTGTACAGAAACACCCATTTATAAAATCTGTACAAAACATTTTCGTAACAGATTTCTTACCTTCTCAGTTGTGTTAGAAAAATCATAACTATTAAACCACAAATCTAAAAATTATGCTCTAGGACTTGTATTAAACCTCAAAATGTGTACTACCATATCACAAATTTCCATAGTCTAATTCATAAGTTTGCTCTGTCAAGCATTACTCGGAAATTCATGGCTCAAAATAAAATAGGAACTAGCTAACTTACCTACTTCATCCATTCTTGTTATGTTTATAGCATAACACACACTTTAGGCATTGATAAGCCCCTTTTACCTCCTTATAGAGTATTATTTTCGTGCCAAAATATATATACATATATACATACATATCCTTAATATTAAAAGTAATCATAGCTAATCATAAAGTCAGAAACTTAAACAAAATACAATTATGGAGGTCCTTTAGCTCCAACCTCTAATCTTCACCAACCACTATGCCCTTGCCCTTAGAAGTACTTTCCCTTACTGTATAGCATGGAAGAAGGTTGAGATTCGGGAAAATCTCAGTAGCAACTACTGTTCATCATGCTAATCATATAAGGTTAATAACTATGCATGTAAAAATAAGCCATAGAGAACAAGACCTTGCAAATAACTAAGTTGAATAGCTAACTAGTGCATATATATCTTACTGATAACTGAATTGAATAACTAACTAGTGCACAATCACTTGCAGATAGATAAACTGAATAAATAACTTATGCAAATTCATTTTACAACTAGATAAAATGAATATATAACTGGTGGATATACACTAGGTAGATAACTGCTTTGCCAATCTATCTGCGGATATAGCCATGGCAAATATCTACGCAAGGATAATTTACATGCTCTCATGTTTAACTATAGCAAAATGGCGCAAATAAACATGCAGCAACTAATACACAATAACAGGAGAGGAAAAGAGTTACTACCTCTTGTGCTTTCTTCCATTTTACCTTCTTTTTGTTTCTTTCTTTGTTGATTCCTTAGAGGGCTTGGGCAAATATCAAGACCTAACATTGATGTGTATAAGGGTAGGTTAACACTTGTATTATTCACAACTTGTACTAACTCTTCTTAAATCATAGCTTTACCCTATTTATAAAAGAGGTTGGTCATCTTGGACAAAAGCATATGTGTGTCTACATATACGCGCATGTGTGTGTGTGTGTTTTTTTTTATATATATATATTAATGGCAAAAGCAATCTTTAATTTCTCGAAGACCCCAAACTTTAATTTTTTAATTTGGCTCTTTTGTTTTACTCTTGTCTCTTAACTTTAACTTAATCACACACCATTATCCTTAATAGTTTATTGGAGCCATATAAAATGGAACACAAATAAACTCTTTCCTTTGATAATACATCTTTTCAAAATAGGGCAAGGGAGAACATTATATAAAATGTAGGCCTCTTGTTGCCAATTTCCTCAAAATGACCACTACAGATTTTATACATGCAGTCTCTTAAGTTTAAATCATTATTTCACACTTTAAGGCACCAAAACAGCGAGGGCCCTTTTTTTTCTTTGACCACAAACTTTCGAGCTTAATAAGCTTCCTTCTTCATTTCTCATTTTGAAATTATAAAATTCTAGCCCTTATCTCAAATGTTTAACTTGGCTAAGACATAGCACATAGATGCATAAATCTCCACTTTAGAGAATAATGCTTCTAAACTTATATTCTTAACACTTCCCTATACAATTTTCCATTCCAAGTTCATAGGAGGGCTCAAATTGAGCAAAAATTAACTATCACAAGCTCAAAAGGATGCTGACCAAACAGGGGAGAGAAGGGGAAAATAATGAATTATTTTCATTTCTTCAATTCTTAACGTAGAAGCCTTTACACGTGTAAGATATGGGTTACAGGTTGAGAGATTTGCTCCATATTAAAACACCCTAAATAGTGAGAGTTTCCTAAAAACTCCTGCTCTAAAAATTCAATCTGCAGGGGAACAATACAACAACATCACTCAAATCATACCATTATACTCATCTAGGTACTTCATGACATAGAATAGCGTCTCCATTTTAAGTTTGGAAATTTTCTAGTTTTAAAAACATTAGCTTAATCATCATTCAAGCACTTATAATACAAATTTTTAACCATTTAGAACAGTTGTTGTCACTTAAAGTAGCAAACAGCAAGTCTTCACTAAGATTCCAGCTTCAAAAGTTCAACCCAATAAGCATTACTCTTCATTTAATTAAATCACTTATATATCATTTAATTTCCTTGGCCTAAAATTTCTCTAGCCTCCTATAAAATACTCGGGCAGCATCACTTATCAATCTGAAAATTGCAGATTCAAAATATGCTTCAAGAAAATTCAAAGTTCAACATGCAATTGCATTTAACCACAATCCACACCATATATCATCCACACAAATCTTAATATATGCTAGGGCTATGATTTTTCTACTTGTTCCTTAACTTTCTCTCACCAGAACCAATTTTTCTTTCATCATAATATTGCAAACTACTCATCAAATCAAGAAAATAAAGATATAATGTGATTCTAGACACGCACCTTGGTCTAGAATGTCACTTGCATGTTAAATAAACCTCCTCCTCCTTCCACTTCTTCTTCATCCCATCTTCGGTTTCTCTCCACTGTATCCCTCTATCTTCTATTGAAGATCGAAAAAATGAATGAGAAGGCTGAGAGGCAGAGGTTTTTAGTGAGGGTAAATGAATTATTTTATTCCTTGGTCCCACACATATAAAGCTTATCTCATAAGCTTTGATCTTGAAACATTTTATTGGACCAAGCCATTCAAAACTGAATCTCACCCCCTTGACCTGATTTACCAAGGTTTGGGCCTCATACTTTGGGCTTCATCTTGGCCCAAATTTGTTTTTGGGTTTCGGGTAATGAATTTACCATTTTACTCCTTCTTTATTGATACTTAATTACCAAATAAATCCCACAAATTAATCTAGGGCACATTGTAAAACATTTTGGCCTCCATTAGCTTCTTTATCGTATAAAATATCATATCTAAAATTTACAGCATAAAAATCTACCTCTAACTGTTTTTCCTTGAATTTTCAAGATGATTAGCTTTTAATTCCCAGATATTATGTTAAAAATTATTTAGGCCATGTAATTGTATTCTCAGAAAAGTGTATATATTCATGTATAGATGTAGGGTATTTATATACAAGAGAGGAGCCTCCACATTAATGGCTCATTATGGTGATTGATATCAATCACAATCCCTAATTATGAGGAATCCTAATTATCCCTGATTATGTGGGATACTAAGATATTAATTGCCTAACATATTTATTTCCTAACACTCCCCCTCAAGTTGGAGCATAGATGTTAATCATGCCCAACTTGTTACAAAGATAGTCAACCCGAGTGCCATCCAAGGCCTTAGTCAAAAAATCACCTAACTGATCACTAGACGGTACATGTCCTGTAGAGATAAAGTTCTCATTGATCTTATCACGTATAAAGTGACAATCAATCTCAATATGCTTCGTACGTTCATGGAACACGGAGTTGGAGGCTATGTGTAAGGCAGCTTTATTATCACACCATAGCTTCGCAGGCAATAACGTGGCAAGACCAACTTCCTTCATTAACTGGTGAATCCACACAATCTCCTGTACAGACTGAGACATGGCTCGATATTCAGCTTCTGCACTAGACTTTGCCACCACGTCCTGCTTCTTGCTCCTCCAAGATACCAAATTTCCACCTACAAGAACACAATAGCCTGTAGTAGATCTCCTAGACGTCTTTAACCCCGCATGATCAGCATCACAGAAGCACTCAATCTTTGTGTGGCCATGATTCGTATAAAGTATACCATGACCAGGTGAGCCCTTCAAGTAATATAAGACATGTTTCAAAGCTTCCCATTGAGCAACGGTTGGTGCTACCATGAATTGGCTCAGCCTACTGACAGGAAAGGTTACATCAGGGCGAGTTGCATTCAATTTTCCAATCAGCCTTCGGTATCGCTCAGGGTAGGCAAACGGTTTAATCTTCTCAGGATCAATCTTTTTTTTCATATCCTCAGGTAGCTCATCAAACGGCACACTCTCATCAATATCCAAAAAAGGATTAGGAATCATGGGACAGCTACTTGGTGATGCTCCAAGTTTCCCGGGATCAAGAACATATTTCCGCTGGGTTAGGAGGATGCCTTTCTTGCTTCTCATAACTTCAATCCCAAGAAAGTACTTTAACTGACCCAAATCCTTTGTTTGGAAATGGGAATTAAGAAAGACCTTGAGTGACGAGATCCCTGCCATATCATCACCTATAATAACAATGTCGTCGACATAGACTACTAAGAGAATCATACCAGCGTCTGTCCATTGATAAAACACAGAATGATCACATTTACTTTGATTCAGACCAAACTTCTTAACCACAGAACTGAATCTATCAAACCAAGCACGAGGGCTCTTCTTCAAACCATATAAAGACTTCTGAAGGTAGCATACCTTGCCATGCTCCCCCTGAGCAACAAAGCCAGGCGGTTGCTCCATGTAAACTTCCTCAAGAAGATCGCCATTTAAAAAAGCATTTTTAACATCCAGCTGATGAAGATCCCAACCATGGGTAGCTGCCATAGAGATGAAGAGACGAACAGAAGACAACTTGGCCACAGGAGAGAAGGTTTCGGAATAGTCAACACCATACGTCTGAGCATAACCCTTAGCAACCAGTCGAGCTTTCAATCGTTCCAAGGTACCATCAGCTTTCGTCTTAACGGCAAACACCCATTTACACCCAATAGCCTTCTTCCCGGGAGGTAAATCAACGAGAGTCCAGGTACCAGCCTTATCAAGGGCCATCATTTCCTCGTTCATCGCAGCACGCCAACCAGAATGGGCCAAGGCTTGGGAAAGGTTGGTGGGAATGGTAAGAGAGTCTAGGGATGCTATGAAGGAACAGGATGTGGGCGACAGGTGATGATAGGAGACAAACGAGGAAATAGGGTACGTACAAGTGCGTTTACCTTTGCGGAGGGCAATGGGTAGGTCAGTAGAAGAGGCAGGAGGATCTAGAGTATCCGGCACGGACTCAGGCACTAGTTCAGGGTCAGAGGCCAGTGGGGGCGAGGAGGCTAAGTGCGGATCAGGTGCCGAGGCGGGCATTGGTAGGTCAGAGAAACCAGCAGCAGCAATACTTTCCTTAGTACGTCTCTGATAGACATGGTGGATAGGAGGCGGAGCAAGGGCCGGCACAGACGCTTGCACTGGTGGGGAGCGAACCTCATACACTAAAAGGTGATCAAGATCAGGGTTAGGGGATGGAGGCAGAGCGGAGACTGAGAAGAACGAAGTAGACTCATGGAAAGTGACATCGGTAGACACAAGATAGCGTCGGAGATCGGGTGAATAGCACCGATACCCCTTCTGAACCCTAGAATAGCCAAGGAAGACACACTTGAGAGATTTAGGATCAAGTTTGGTGACAGTAGGACGAATATCTTGAACAAAACAGACACAACCAAAGATTTTGGGATCAATAGGAAACAAGGGTTTGGAAGGAAACAAAGTTGTGTATGGAATGTCACCATTGAGAACAGGAGACGGCATACGATTAATAAGGAAGCATGTGGTGGACACAGCATCCGCCCAAAAGGATTTAGGAACTTGCATTTGAAACATTAGAGCCTGGGCAACTTCTAATAAGTGCCGGTTTTTTCGCTCGGCAACACCATTTTGATTAGGTGTATCGGCACACGAGGACTGATGAATCATGCCATGTGTGAGCATATAGTCGTGAAACTGGCCAGAAAAATACTCTTTAGCATTATCACTGCGTAAGGTTTTCACAGAGATACCAAATTGGGTTTTGATCTCAACACAAAAATTGCAAAAGTGAGAACATAACTCGGAACGACTTTTCATTAAATAAAGCCAGGTGGTTCGAGAGAAATCATCAACGAAAGTAACAAAGTACTTAAAACCAGACGTGGACATGATAGGACAAGGGCCCCAAATATCAAAATGAACCAAATCAAAGGGGGACGCAGCCCGTTTATTGACGCGAGGTGCCAGGTGAACACGATGGTGTTTGGCAAACTGACACGACTCACACTCTAAGGACGACAAATCATGAAACTGAGGATACAACCTCTTCAAGGATGACAATGACACATGACCTAGACGACAATGAATATCAAAAAGGGAAGAACCACCAGAGCAAGCAACGGAACGCGGCACCCAATCGTTAAGGAAGTAATGGCCGCCAGATTCATAGCCCCTACCAATAATCCGCCTCGTCGTAAGATCCTGAATCACACAATGGTCAGGGAAAAGTGAGATAAAACAATTCAATTGGCGAGTAAGCTTGCTGGGAGACAGAAGGTTAAAAGCAAGATCAGGAACATTAAGGACTGATGATAGAGAAACAGAGGATGTAGGTTTAACCGTGCCAGAGCCAAGGACGCGCGAGGACGAGCCATTGGCAATAGTGATAAAAGAGGGGTTGGTATAAGGTGCATACGCAGAGAACAAATGATGGTTACCTGTCATGTGGTCAGTGGCACCGGAATCGATGATCCACTTCGAGGAAGAAGTAGCAAGGCATGAGGCGCCGTTACCTGTAACAAGTGCACTCGGAGTGGATGGAACATTATCAGATGGATCGGAGGATTGGGTCACATGAGCAGCTCCAATACGTTGTAGCTTGTTCTGCAACTTACGACAGTACCGTTTGGTATGACCAGGTTCCTTACAATAGATGCAGACAATAGGACCAGGAGTCGGAGGATTGGTGCTAGAGCGTGGAGGACCTTGGTTCCGTGGATCAGCAGAGGGCGAGCCAGCTTTTACAAAATTCTGTTGACAGGTATCAGTGGGACCACGGCCAGCTAATGCACTAGCATTCGGAGTAGGAGTCGGGTGTAAGAGACTATCGGCACGTAGCACACGAGAGTACACATCCTGAAGTGAAGGAAGTTCAGAACTAGACAGAACCTGGGAACGAACAGTCTCATAGGCAGGATCCAAGGCAGTAAGAAAGCTGAGAATCGCTAGTTTCTCCATATTATCAACCTGAACCTTAAGGTCAGTGGTAGGCAGCATTAACATTTTCAACTCTTCATACATTTTCTTGAACTCCACATAAAAGTTTTTCAACGAACGCCCCTGCTGTTCAGCACGATAGAATCCCTTGCAGACATCATGAATGCGAGTAATATTTCCTTTCCCAGAGTACAGAAATTCCAAGCAGCTCATAAGTTCCTTAACCGTATTACAGTGACTAACCGAGGGAAGGATGTCACTGTCAATAGAATTCTGGATTTGCAAAAATAAACGGGCATCCGCTCGGGCCCAAGTCGTCTTAGGGTCATCTGTGGGAGGCGTATCAGTCAAATGTCCCTCCTTCTCAATACTAAGCAAGTACATGCGGACGGTTTTGCTCCAATCCATATAATTTGTCCAGGTCAATTTGTGCTCAGTGATTTTATTAGTCATAGGGATAATTTCAGTAGTGACACTAGCCTTGGAGTCAGCCATCAATGCACGTAAACCCCTTCTAAGGAGAAATAATCAACAATCAAAAAAGCAAACGGAGTGGCCTCACCACCACAACAACCAAACAGCCCTAAGCAAGAGCTAGCAAATACGGCACCGCAAACTCAACCCTCAACAACGCAAAGAAGTGCATAGACCAGCAACAATCAGAACAGACCCAAACAGAAAGCCATTACAAGAGAGGAGCAAAACCGAAACAGAACCAGCAAGCTCCTAAACAGAGAGCTGAAACAGAACCAGAAACAGAGAAACAGAAGGCCAGAAACAGAGAAACGGACGTGCAAATGGACAAATTAGCAACCAAACCGAAAATGGTGAGTACCCACGACGAACAACCACATGGGAGATGACGGCAGCGGCGAGTCGGTCCGAACGCAGCAAACGACGGCAGCAACAGCGCCGGAAAACACGCTCACGCGCCGGCGCGTGGATCTCCGGCAGATCTGGAGGCGGCGTGTGACGCCCACGTGCGGCTCGGATGGCGGCGAATCTTCGAGGACAGGCCGATCGGACGCCGGCGAGTCCTCCTGTGCGGCGCTTGTGTGCAGTGGCGCCCGGTCACCGGAGACCCTAGCGCATGAACAGTGCTGACGAAGAAAAAACTAGAACAGAAGCCAGCGCCGTCCGAAAAAAAACAGAACTGAAACCAGAACACTTGAGCTCTGATACCATGTAATTGTATTCTTAGAAAAGTGTATATATTCATGTATAGATGTAGGGTATTTATATACAAGAGAGGAGCCTCCACATTAATGGCTCATTATGGTGATTGATATCAATCACAATCCCTAATTATGAGGAATCCTAATTATCCCTGATTATGTGGGATACTAAGATATTAATGGCCTAACATATTTATTTCCTAACAGGCCACTTTTGGGGATCTAGAATAATTGTTTGGTATCTAGAGGCATTACGCAATAAACTTTCAATCAGTTTTTTTGCCTCCAAAATTGAACAATGACAGCCACAATAACTCATGTGAATACATACATAAGAGGGTACAAGTCTTAACTTGTATTTACTTAAGTTTATCATACCCAATGAAATTTCCAGCATGCAAAGTAATATATACCACAGCAAGAACAAAAAGATTTTTGTCTTCCTTAACTTCATTACCTCACATATAAGCACAAACTCTCAAGATGGAAAATGTTCCAGTTTTCTTGAAAATCCTTAAAGTTGGACAGCACTTGTTCTTAGTCAGGAAAACACAGCAACTAGCATGCTACTAACATATATATCAACTTTAATCATCTCTTTGGGTCTTTGGGATCCTTAATCAGGCTTTGATGCTTTGAGGCATTTATTCAACACGTAGAAACCTTAAAACAGCAACTCATAATTCAATTTCAAGCTTCAACAATTCAGTTCATCAAGCATCAATTCAACCATCATTTAAATGACTTTAACCATGGTTTATATATAGCTCAGAGACCTAATTATTACAATCAGGAAAACTAGGAAACTTTAACAAGTAATCTACCACACAAACAAGCAACAAACAAATTTATGGGAAATGGATGATAAAATTTTGAGAAACATACCTTTGAATTCACCAATTTTTGGCCAATTACTATCAATAGATCAAAAAAGGCACACTGCATAACATAAACGTTTCAGCCAATTGGGTGATTTGCAAGTCAATAAAAAAATAAGGACATGTTGCAAACATTGGAATCTCTTGGGAGAAAAGGAACAATTGAGAAAAATACAATATTAAAAAACCATACCAATCAGTTCAAAATGAAAGGATTAAGAACAACAATTGGTTAAAAGTTTCTCAAACATCCAAAGAAGGATTTGAGCAGCATTAGCTCTCAAGCCCGGCAAAGGCAAAAGCTCCAAGGCAGCCACTGCGGAAGCTTAGAGAAACAAGCATTTGGATTTATCATCATTTAAAATTCAATTTAGATGAATAAACTATAACTTCAAAATTAATCAAAGCTTCATCAAAGAGGAATTTAAGACACTATCAGAAGAATGACCAAAAAAGTAATTTAAAAACATCTAGCAGCAACTTGCTAACAAGTTCACTTGTAAATATTCCATCCTATAATGACAAGCATTTTAAAAAATCAACAATAGAAGCTGGCAAAGTGATTCGGATGGATAAACATCTGGGATGTGTTGATCCCTAGAGCACTCGTGACTGCTAAAGGGGCGGACAAAGTACCAAACGGCAACTAAATGCATAGGGGAACAAGACCCCTAAGAAAAAATCAGAAACAAAATGCAGAGGGAAACAACACCTTTGAACCCATTAACAAGAACCAAATATAATAGAAGATTATAAGGGTCAACAGATAGGAGCGAAAGACTTGAAATTAAATAATCACAAACATATCATCTGCACTATGCTTCTATTCATGACCCTGCTATCCATTCCTCCTCTATTGCAACCACCAGCACTGATCTCAAATTTTTTTAGAACCCAAGATAAATCACAGGAGACTATACACATTTTTCAACTATCCAAGGCAATAAAAGACTTCTCCGGTAAAGTATCTAACTAAAATAGAACATGCAAGATCTCAAACCTAGGGTTTGGGCAACGCCAATCTCTAGCTCTACGACCTCCTTGTCCACCACGGTCACCTCTCCTTGATATCCGACCCCTGCAATTTACATCATATTACAGCACAATCAGGTGAGAAAACAGATAGGAAGAGAAAAATGATCCTGGAATAGTGGAAATAGAAAACTGAAAACAATGAAGAACAACAAAGACTGTAGAAAATTAGGGAGAACAAAAGGCAGCTAAGGCAAGAATGAAGGCCCAGTGATGGTAGCGATGTTGAGAAAGAGACGAAGTTGGGAAGGGGACAGGTAGGGACGGGGTTGGGGTGAGGGAAAAGAGTGGGGACGGTGGTGAGGGTAGAGGAAGACGACGAGGTCGGGGAGCTGCGGCAGGAAGACAACGGCCGTGATGGAGCTTCCGCACTGAAAGACGACGGAGACGGAGACTGAGGTTGGAGTTGAATCTACCGTGGTGGAAGGAAGGAAATTGAAGAGAAATGGAGCGGTGGGAGAAAATAGTCTTGCAAGATTTCTTTTGGATTTAAGGCTTGTTTGGTTCAGCATTTTCTTAAAAAATAAGTCTTTATTATGCAAGCCGAGATAAAACTCCTCTCACATACTTACCTCGTATACCGTGAATCACGATTTATAAGCACTTATTGTCCAAAAATAAACTATTCCAAACAAGCACTTACATATTAAAAACATTTAAAACTAAATTCATCTATGGCAACACTTGCTTGACAAGCACTACAGTATATGATTATATAAAATTTTTAATCAATTGTATCCCCTTCAAGAGCAGTCGCTACCTTATAGGATATCTTCTAAAATAAATATATCGCTATAGAAGATATCCTCCTTTACAGTTGTAGCGATTTTTAGAAGAAGTGCTACAAAAAGAGTGCTATGGAAGTCACTTTTTGTAGTAGTGAGGCAGCACCAAACAGAACCTTTTGAACATAAACTAGGGGTGATTAAATTATTTATGACATTTGCTCCCTATTTCTTTATCTCAGAACACAAAGTTTTTCATCATTTTTTATTCAAAAAAATTGAATCCCACAGCGTTCAAACAACTTGTGTATATATTATACACACACACCTCTTTAGCTTCAGCAAATCAACAACGTCATAAATCTTCAATTTGTAAATAACATACCCACATGATAGCACCTCTTTTACATTTTTCAAATTGAACTTCCAGTATTAATTTTCTGAAAAAACAGTGGCATTTGTTTACTCAAATTCCGTCAAACTTCAACTAGCCCCAAAACATTGATTTATGAACCATTAAACATTTTTTAAGTAACTAGGGTTCTCTTTTTCTAATTAAGGAACAATAGCCAGCAAACTTACACT
This sequence comes from Inga laurina, assembly GCA_963855925.1. Lineage (NCBI taxonomy): Eukaryota > Viridiplantae > Streptophyta > Magnoliopsida > Fabales > Fabaceae > Inga > Inga laurina. The sequence continues at coordinate 29,070,208 of OY979701.1, forward strand.
AGTCTTTTGGCTTCCAAACTTAAATTCTTCATCAATCAACAATTATCTACTGCATTCAGGAATATTATTTGGTTTCAGCAGTTAGTACACCACAATAAATCAAACAGAATGTCCCAATCACAGTTTGCAATTTCTCCTTTAATCGGCACTTTCCCCACTCAAAATCAGAATTTAACCTTTTAGCAATTCCTAAACAACAGCAATAGAAGATGTTGAAGATGAAAAGGGAGTTGGGTAACTCACCTTGATGACCAGAATCTGTAATTGCACAAGGTATTCGAGCTTCCTTCCTCTTATTCGGCGATCTCTAATCCACTTGCCTTCAGAATTTCTTAATCTTTTGGTCTGTTTGCTCCTTCCTCTCTTTTCTCTTTTCTCTGTTCTCTCTTCTCTTCACCCCTTCCTCTGTCCCAAAATTTTTCAATCCCGGCACTGCTTACCCAATACAGGTTGGGGAGGTGGTTTTGCAACAATTCTACCTTTGTGGTACTCCCTATCCAAGATTATCCTCAATTCCTCATACCAAACAATATAATTAGATCTAATCTCTGACCCAATCCTAATCCCTACACCTAGTGCTTTGTAGCAAAAAGGGCCTAAGGACTTTGAGGAGGGGGGGAGAGTGGCTCTCTCTCTCTCTCTCGATTATGGCTCTCCATTTCTCTTACCTACCAGCTCCCTCCACTTCTTTATTTCTACGGTTTGAGATTTAATATCCAATAAAAATATTATTATAATATTAAATAACAAAAATGTAAATAAATAAATTTAAATTATTAAAATTATTTTTTAAATTTTCCTTGGTTACTTTTGGCCTTCATATATTTAATAATAATTCCTTTCTTAATTTTTCAGAATTCACTTACCTGAAAATAAGTTTTTTTTTAATAAAATTATTTTCTTGAGGTCTTAAATAACTCCTTCAAGCATCCTTGACACTCTAAAATTTATTAATTCGAAACTCAAAAGTTCAGATGTTAGAGAGAAGAGAATTGGAGAGAAGAATTGCGGATGTTCACTAACACAGTGATGGATGTTTCCGTGACATAACTTAGCTAGGACTCTTAAAATTAGCCACAATTTGATTCTGAAAAGTAATTGGCAAGCAAAGATAAAACAAAACATACACATAAAACAAACAAATAAACAAGTTAAAAAAGAGAGAGAATTATAATTAAATATAGTTAAAATAATCAAAACCAAAATCAAGTCTACCAAATCTCATTCCCTATCTAGTTAGGCCTCTTAACTTTGTTATAAACTTATTAAAACGATTACAAAATATATTATAAAAATTAAAACAAAAATTTAAATGCAACTAAAAACACTTGTTCAACTAAATTTAAGCTCGAATAATGAATAAGAATACAAGATCTTTTCATGACTCAGTCAAATAATTAGATTGCATATTTTAATTTATTTGGGTTCAAAGAGAAGCTGTTCTATGTTCAGTTCTATATGAAATTAAATAAAGCTTTTATAATTAATTTTTTTTCATAGGGAATTAATCAATAGGAAAGAGAAAGTATGCATTATATATTTATATATATATATAACATGTGGACTCGATCGTTATAATCTGTTGTGAAAAGTACACCACCAATGTAAAGAAAAAAAAGTATATAATTAATTTCTCACTTCAACCATACATAAAGAACCCAAAGTTTATATACTCAAACTATACAAACTCAAATGCAATTACTAGGAGGTAAGCCATTTGATGGTTAGAAAAAATTTGCTTTCTCATTTTCTGATATGTGTGTGCGCGTGTGTTATATTATATCAAATAATATGACCTGCTTTATTTTTCTTCTTATAAGTTCCATTCACTTTTTACAAACACTTTATGCTAATCAAGTATATTTGGATGCAAACCTCTTTACAAGCACGAGTTTATTATATCTTTATTTTTCTTTTTCGTTGTTTTTTAAATCATTTTTCTCTAATAGAAAATGAATTTAAAATGAGATTTTGTTTTTCATCATTTCATTAATCATAGTTTTTAAATATAGCTACTAATTTACAATTCCAAAATATCGAAAGATATCATGAATTGTTGGTAAAACCATAATGACAGAAAGATAGGATCACACGTTATTTAAATCTTGGAGAACAATTTTTTGAGTACTCTGTACCATATCAATTATATAATGTGCCCACTTGTTATACACACATTTGGATGTTTTATCAAGTTCAACTCTTTTCTTTTATCCGCCATCTTGTCCTGTTTAATTTTCTTTTATCAATTTTCGTCGGTTGTTCCTAGCTTTTCTGGTTTACAAATGTATTAGTTTCCTATTAAATAGTTATTCAAAAATTACAACATAAAAAACTTTACATTTTCAAACAAATCTTCAATAACCATAGCATCTCACGGCTAGTTTATGATTTCTATAACATTTTTGCTTTACAATTTTACAAAGACATCAAAAAATAATAGAAATAAGTTTATTTGTCTAAATTCTTTATATATGAAAGTTGTGGTTTCCATCAACTTTTTTTTTTCCGTCCAGGTTTTGTACCCAGAGGCATAGGCAAACTTGATAAACTTAATGTCTTAGACTTGGCCATTAATCATTTGAAAGGACCTATTCCTTCCAACATTTTCAACATTTCAACATTGACAACCTTGAGACTTGGTGGTAATTCCCTCTCTGGCGTTCTCCCTTCATATTTAGGAATTGGCCTTCCCAACTTGGTGGAATTAGATCTGGTGGGAAATGGACTAACTGGACAAATTCCAAACAGCATATCAAATGCTTCCAAACTCATTTTGTTACGTTGGTCATCGAATAAATTTAATGGAGCTACACCCAATGTCCTTGGGAATTTAACAAACTTGATCGAACTAGATTTGGATGAGAACCATTTGAGTGGGTTGATTCCTGATACAGTTAATAAATTACATAGCCTTCAACGTTTAAGTCTTAGCGACAATAGATTGCAAGGGTTCATTATAAATGAGCTTTGCCAACTTAAAAGTCTAAGTGAGTTGCATCTTGCTAACAACATGTTTTCAGGAGTGGTTCCAAAATGTCTTGGGAATACTTCTTTGCAAGTGTTGAATTTTAGCTCTAACAAATTGGTTTCTCATATACCCTCTTCTCTATGGAGTCTCAAAGATATCTTGATTTTAGACATATCCTCCAACGCCCTTAGTGGAATAATTTCACCAGAGGTATCAAACTTGAGGGCAATTATACTATTGAACTTGTCAAGAAATCAAATTTCAGGAAGCATCCCAACAACTATGGGTGGCTTGGAAACTTTGCAAACCCTATCTTTGGCTGAAAACAAATTACAAGGGCCTATTCCCGAATCTCTCAGTGGCTTGATAAGCATGGAGTCCCTGAATCTTTCCCATAATTTTTTGTCTGGCGTGATTCCAAAGTCCTTAGAGTTATTACTGCATCTTAAATACATCAATCTTTCCTACAATTTATTGCATGGAGAAATTCCAAATGGTGGCCCTTTTCAAAATTTTACTGCTCAATCTTTTATGATGAATAAAGATCTTTGTGGGAAATCCCAACTACAAGTCCAACCATGTAGGAAAGGAAACAAGCACGAATCAAATAAAGTGATGTTGATGATAAAATGCTTATTGCCTATCATAGTTTCCATTTTGATTGTTTTATTCATTGTCTTTCTCAAGAATAAGAGAGACGATGACAATAATTCAACAAAGAGAGATTTAATAAATTTAGATACACCAACCAGGATATCGTACTATGAGCTTCTACAAGGAACAAATGGATTTGATGAGAGTAATCTTGTTGGTTTTGGAAGTTTTGGATCAGTATACAAAGCAGTTCTTCCAAATGAAAAGATAGTTGCTGTCAAAGTGTTTAACTTAGACATGGAACAATCATCAAGAAGTTTTGATGTTGAATGTTCTGCCATGTGCAATTTACGCCATCGCAATCTCATTAAGATCATTAGTAGTTGCTCAAATGATCATTTCAAATCTCTAATAATGGAATTCATGGAAAATGGGAGTCTTGACAAATGGTTGTACTCTCATAACAATTGTTTAGATATCTTGCAAAGGTTGAACATAATGATTGATGTGGCAGGTGCTTTGGAGTATCTTCATCATGGTTCTTCTACAATAGTTGTTCATTGTGATGTGAAACCAAGCAATATTTTGTTGGACAAAGATATGGTGGCTCATCTTAGTGATTTTGGTATTTCTAAATTGTTTGGTGAAAAACAATTGGAAATTTATACCAACACTTTGGCTACAATTGGCTATATGGCACCAGGTAAAGGTTTAATAATGATATTTTGAATTTATTTCTATACTCAATTTCAAGCTAATATTTGACATCTTCATGTGCAAAGATTTAAATTAATGATACAAAAGAAAGCTTAACCACAAACCTTACATTATTGACATAATGACTTCTATACTAATCATTCAATATGACATATAGAGTTTGGATCGGAAGGAGTTGTTTCTACCAAAGGAGATGTGTATAGTTATGGGATTTTGCTAATGGAAACGTTTACAAGGAAGAAGCCAACAGATGAGATGTTTGTTCAAGGATTAAGTTTGAAAGATTGGGTGAGCAACTCCACACCAAATTCCATCATGAATATTATGGATGTCAATTTACTTCATAGAGAAAATCAAAATACTAATAATATACTACCTTGCATGTCATCAGTTTTTGAGTTAGCATTACATTGCTCCAGTGACTTACCAGAGGCACGACTTACCATGATTGATGTTGTAGTATCATTGAAAAAAATCAAGGCTTTGTTTATGAAAAATGCTTGAGACACCACTAGTTGAATAATTGTTAAATCAAATTTTAGCTACTGTTTCTTTAATCTTGTGATTTTTTCACCAAGTAATCTTGTAAATTTGAGTGACTTCTATACATGTTGTAATAATGTATAAAGTAATTGAAATTTGAAATTTTCTGAATCGATTATATTAGTTTTGAATTTCTTCATTTTTGTTTTTCTTTCTAGGAAAATATATCTATAGGTAATTATAGTTTTCATCAGCGATTATATTAGTTTTGAATTTCTTCATTTTTGTTTTTCTTTCTAGGAAAATATATCTATAGGTAATTATAGTTTTCATCAGTTTTGAAAAAGGTCCCTATGCTTTTATTTCCCTTTTGGCTACCTAAGTACCTAAACCAACCTTCATAATTTCACTAATCATATAAATTCACATATTTGCGTCAATTCACTAACAATAATCCTCAATCACAAAATAACTTCATTTCTAAAACAACACCTAAATCAATTCAAGAATAATGCACCTCCACCATTCAAGTCATTCTCAGTTTTTGCATTCACAACAATTTCACAACATTTCTTACTTAATTCTTGTTGTTTGATATATCAAGAAAGGGGGCTATTAGCCCATATGTTTATTTGGATGGGCCTACAAGAAGTGTACTACGTTTTTTTGGTGACTCACTCTCCCTTCTGCAGTCTCTTCTTCCCTCTGGCCATGGTCATGGTGACTGTGGAGTTTCTTCCCTTTTGCAAATTCTGTGGTTCCCTCTGCAAATTATGTTTCATGTTCTTATTTCCTTAGCTCTATAGCTTCTCTTTTATCTTATGTTGAGAGATTCAAGTATGTTTGTATTGAGAATTGTATGATTCAGTTTCTTTGTTTTTTTTTTTTTTTTTTTGCCAACAAGTATGGTTCAGGTTCAGTTTTCTTGCAATGAGTTATTTCCTGGAATTAATTTTTAAAGATCATAACGTTTAACTTTTAACTAACAATTTCAACAAAGCTTTCAAAATAATATCTCTTATTTTAATTTAATGACATCATAGAGTGAAATCTAAGCAAGGCATGTTAGCTTTAGTTATAACTCAATTCCTTCATTCATTTCAACAAACAATTGAGCAGCATTTTATAATATATTCATTGTACAAGCTCCCTAGCCTATAAATCATTTCCCAAACAACATCCATTCATGTATTCAAATTCTACCGGTCACTTAGAGTAACAAAACAACAAGCTACATGAAATCCCTAAATTCCCAATCCATCAAAACTGGATAAAAGTGGAAAGCATTGATATCCATTAACCATGTAGTCGTCAATATGAAATAAATAAAAGATAGATGTGGAAAATATTAATAAGTGTTGGCGTCAGCACCTTACACCAGACAAATTGCTGGTCGCAGCACTTGCAGAAACACAATAATCGTATAGTTTGAATCATGCTAGAGGACACTCTCCTTAAAAGCTATTCCACATCTGCCGGCAAAAGAAGTTGCGACACTCCCCAGGATTAAATGAACTCTTCCTACAAAAGTAGGGTGAATAGAACTACAGAAGATAATAAAACTCAGTAGGTATAAGAATAAACCAGAGGAGGAAGAAAGGTACTTGAGAGTTCAAGAGCAAAAGTATGTGGACCCCTTGCAGACATCTCCTTATATAGGAGAAAGAATGAGAGATGTTGGGTGGCTAAATAAAACATGTAAATGCTAATTTAACCTTCATAAAACCATTTAATAGCCATTATATAAACGTTTCAAAACGTTAGGATGCAGTAATGTTTTTCAAACAGTACCTGATGATATAAACGTGTTTCAAAACCATTAACCTATAATAATGAAGTATCAATGAATCAATTTCCAAAAACATAAAGGTTTGCAGCGTCCAGATTTCTCAAAAAACAAGCACTGAATGGCATCCAAAAAAAAACTAAAAAATAAAAACTGCAAAGTAGTTAATGTACATATCTCACAAGAAAAATGTTAGTAAAAAACATTTTATTAGTACACCATTTATATTAAAAATAAACATAACCTTTTCAAGGGATCTATCATAAAAACACCTAGTCCACTTTAAACTCACACATAGGAGAAATTGCCGAATTTCCATGTGGCCCGTCATTGTGCAAATTCACTTCTCTTAGCCTTTTTAATAGTCCAAGATCACTTATTACTTGGACCCCCACAATCCCGAACAATGTGGGACTTATTCCTTGTAACACACTCACTTATTATTTCCAACAGTAAGAAGTCCCAATTCCCTCCAATTTTTTGGTCATATCCCACAACACTATTCCCCCGTTCACAAGTTTAGGAAGGCAAAAGAAGAGAGAGAATATTAAGATTGATGCCCATTCAGTGGTAGTATTGGAAAAAGAGATTTATTGAGTAACCAGATATTTGAAGACAAAACATTAATGAAGGAAATTTGCTGCTTTAACTAGCAACACTTACTAGTGCAGCAACAATCCACACACAAGAATTTGATGACCCCATGGAATACCTTATTCTAGAAACATCTATTAGCAATGTTTTACCATCATGAAGGTGCTTCGCTAATTCTAAACCACCAATGACCCATTCGGTAACTTGAAAAGTTGAACTTTCAAAAACTTTTCTTAAAACTCAAGAGTATCATTCTTATAAAGAATGAGTTTTTCTGAAAAACCTTAAAATCCTCAACCAACTTTTAACAAGTCCAACCTTAGTGGTTTAAATTCCTGATAAAACCTTTTAGTAACCTAATAAGACCCAGGTTCTCTTCTATTTCACTTAACCCTTCACAATCATAGTTTAAAAACTTTATAGCTACTTAACAAAAAGCATGACACTATTCATCTTTATAAGATCATATAACCTATAAGTTTGGCATATAAGTATCCTAGGGCACAATTCATGTATTTGCCTGATCTTTTAAATATATTAGCTACTATTCAAGCATACGTTAACCTCTACTATCAACTATGTATAAATATACTTTTGTCATCACCGTAGATGACAATTACCTTTAGGCAATCATAGCCTTAGATCTCCTCCATATGGAAGGTATTTATATGCCAAAACATATATATACAACGGTTATTAAAAGGAATCATGGCTAAACAAATAGCCAACACTTAAAACCAGATATTTATTTTAAACTCTTTTAGCTCTAACCTTCTTCAGGCTTCACCAACCACAACACCCTAGCCCCTAGGAGTACCTGCCTTTGCTGTATGTCATGGAAGAAAGGGGTGACATTCGGGGAATTCTCAGTAGCAACTACTTTTCATCATGTAAATCATAAAAGGTTAATAATCATGCATGTAAAAACAAGCCATATAGAACAAGACATTACGAGTAACAGAGCTGAAAAGCTAACTGGTACACATATATCTTACTAATAACTGATCTGAATAACTAACCAGTGCACAATCTCTTGCAAATAAATAAACTGTATAAATAACTAGTGCACATTCATTTTACAATTAGATGGATAAATAACTAGTGTACATACTAGGCAGATAACTACTCTACCGATCTATCTACTACACATGACCATGGCAAATAACTATGCAAGGATAATTTACATGCTCTCATGCTTAACTACAGCAAAATGGCACAAACAAACATGCGAAAACCAATGCACAATAACATGAGAGGAAAAGAGTTACTACCTGTTGCTCGTTCTTTCGTATTATCTTCTCCTTGTTCCTTTCTTTAATAACTTCTTGGTGGGCTTGGGCAAATGTCAAAACTTATCATTTAGGCATAGGTATAAGGGTTGGTTAACACTGATTCTATCTATAATTTATAACTTGACTGTTTGTTCTTAAATCCTAGATTTAAATAAACTCTACCCTTATTTAAACGTGGTTGGCCATCTTGAAAAACTTGTATTCATATTTTGTTTAGGGACATTTGGAATGTCCTACCACCCCTTAATTTCCATAACTTAATACTTATACACATACACACACAATTATACATATGCATATATATATATATATATATATAATCCCTACAAAGCCCCAATTCACACTTATTAACATTCAACTTCATTCATCTTCATCTTTCACTCCAATCCTATATAATCTATTTCTATTTGCTTCCAGGTTGCTTAAGAAAATTCTGACTGCATCACACTTAATATCCTGAAAATTTCTAGTTTCCACAATAATGTTTAGCTAGTGGAAGCCTCAAACAACATCTAAGAATCAGTTTCCAGCCTTCGAAATACAACTTATCAGCCCCCAACTTCACATGGATCAATATATATTACATTGCACAACTCTAACTTGTATTTACTTATGCTTATTACACTTGAATGTAATCCCCTATATTCAAATTAATCTATCACCGCAAGTGATAATAAAATTTCTGCTGCAACATTCAAATCATTGAGTCATATATTTACACACCCAAATATGAACTTTGCCTATTAATTAATGCTTGAATTATCTTGCTGTCAATATCAAAATTTGACACTTAACACCATGAAGCTTCAGTTTTTACAGAACACATGAGACAGCAAAATAAGCATATAAACAATCTTATCTGGCTGATTTAACATATTATCAACACTCCTTTGTAACATTATCTTAAGACCTTAAAGCTAGTTCAGATAGCTAGGCAATTAATTATTCTAGGGAGGCATTTGAATAGCAAACTTAAATCAATAATTACAAACTTGGGACATTATTCTCTTCTTCTTACAGCTGTAACCGATATCATTCAAACCCAAACAGCAAAGTAAAACTTCAAAAATCATCTTCTATCAACCATATAAAGAATGTGGCTGAAGGTGTGTATATAATTTCCTCTGTATCTATCACTGTGTCTTCCTTAAGTCTGGAAAATTCCAGCTCCAGAAACATCCTTTAAATCATCATGCTAAAGTCTCTATACTTAATTGATTCATCTAAAATAATTGTTCCTCATTTGAAAACATGAAACAATAAGCTTCCTATAATTTTTTCAGCCTTGGTTATTCAATTTCAACGCATTCAGCAATAAGAAACATCACTTAATCCTTTAAACCATTCCATTAGTATCTCTACAGACACTCTAAAAATTCAAGCTTCAATCATAAGGTTCAAAACTTCATTGCAAAGTCCCTAGACATGATTTAAACTTCTACAACTACGATTCATCACTTGGAAATATAAATCAGCTAGTTCAAATCAGTTTCAAGCTTCATAAATTCGAACCCAAAGTTTAGAATCATTTAAATGTTTTTGTAAGACTTTCATCAAAGGAAACGATCATACTGCCTCTGTACAAGAAGGGCAGATTCGAAAATCACAAACCAAGGCCAAGAAAACACATGCAACACTAATTATAATGATTATAAGCTTTAATCCTCCTTTATCCACCGCTCAGAACCCTTAATCGGCGGTTTTTCCATTTCAGAACCAGATTCGACGACCACTTCTCTCACTCCCAAACTAACCCAACTGAAAAATCTGAAGATGGGAAGAGGCTTAAGCGGCTTACCTTAGATTAAAAATTGGTTTGCATGTGGATTTTGACCTCTCCTCCTCCCTTTCTCCGACGAGATCTCCGGTTCCTCTTTTCCTGGCACAATCGCTCACTCTACTCTCGCCCTCTCTCGTTTCTGACCGGAGATAATGAAGGGAAGAGGTAAATTGATGGGTTAAATATGCCCATTTGACAATTTTGCCCTCCTTCTATTATTTTTTAATGAAAACTGTATAACATTATAAGCTCATAATAGAATTACATGCTGTAAAATACAACTAAAAACCAAAAAACAAGAAACTTCATAAATCTATAACCTCTCATCAATCAGCTTCTTATTTAGTGGAGAGATGGTGATTGATCAAGGACCTTCTTATTTAGTAGGGAGAAGGTGATTGATCAAGGATATAATAGTTTCCTATCAGATTATAAGCCAATTTGGCAAATCAAGCCGTTGTACTAATGGATTCCCTAGGCACATGATAGATTACAACAATCCAATTCTCGTGAACAAGGGATTGAGTCTCATCAATGATTTCCTTGTATGGGTGGTCGGGCAAGCATCCTTTAATGATTAGATTAATTGCTTTAATGCAATAAGAAGCCACGTTGATCTGTTTGTGCCCACGAGCCCAGTACAGGTGTAGCCCATGTATGATTCCTAGTAGCTCCGCTATGGCTGTTGACACAAATGAAAGTTTGCAGATAAAGCCACCTAGTCACTCCTCCTGATTTCCTTTGATTGCTCCTCCACAACCGCTACTTCCTAAGATGAGGACTGAAGCATCTGTTTCAAGTTTAACAAAGCATTTTGTATCAATAGTATCGACATGCTCATCCTGTTTATGGGTGTAGAAGGAGCATTTGGATAAGAGATCCTAATCACAACACGCTCTGAAAAGAGTCAAATGAGCATTACTATATTTTGTATCTTGATCTTTACCAAACAACTGGTTGCATCGAGAGACCCATATGTTCCAACATATATAACCAAGTAGTACATCCCATATGATTTTCCTTGTGATTTTATTTCCTGCTTCCTTATTCAAGTTCCAGTTAATCCATTTCTTCCCACTCAGGTTGATGAAGGTATCCCAATGTGATGGATGGATCATCGATCTTCATCTTTCCTTTGCGTTTCTGCACTCTCTTAACAAGTGCATGACATCATCCTGGTTGCAATTAAACGAACATTTTACATCTTGACTAATGCCCTTCCTTGCTCTCAATTGCACCATGTGACTCTGTCATGGGAAACAAGCCACATAAAGAACTTTATTTTTTCTGATATCTTCCACTTCCATAGTTTCTTCTAGAATTTTTCCTCCTATTGATCAATACCTGCAAGAACAAAATTATAGGCAGATCTAATAGAAAAACAACCGTTAGTTGAGGGTAACCAAATAAATTTATCCTCTCCTCTCTCCTCTTTGGGTGGGTGGACATTCATGATATAAGCAGCAATGTCAGGTTGGAACCAGAACTCCAATTTTGCTCTATCCTAATTGCTCTCCTAGTCCACATAGCCTGATACCTTCTCCTCCATGTCCACTAAATGTTCATAACCTTGTTTAGAATTTCATCCTTCAAGACATTAAATAATTCCTAAAAATTAATCCTTAATACTTTATAAGGATTTTCTTCCTTAACTAACTTTCCTAAAATTCTTGCCTGATAATAAGTTTTTGACCAAATAATTTACTTTTAAAGATATTTAATTTCTAAATAACATCGATAGGCCTCAAATAAGCATGACAAAGCTTTTCTTAAACTTAGAGATGTTACACCCCCGACTAAAAATCAAGAAGGAAAAGAGGAGTTTGATTTCTAATATGCATGAACAAGAAGATTAGAAAGCTTCGAGAGATGTTCTTTTTTTCTTCTTAGTCCTCTCAGGTCCATCAAGCGTCTGATTAAAAAACATGTCCACCAATGAAGGAACAGCGTGTGGGGAGAAGTCAAAAAGCCCATATGCAAGAAATTAATTATTAGGGGTATTTTAGTATTTAGAGAGAGATTAAATTTTTTGTAAGAGTTAAGTTCCAATTGAGTTATGTACAAATGTTAATAGTTTGATGGAATTTTGATTTTGATGTCTATAATTTCAAATTATAGTCTTTGTTCTTTATAATCTCATAAAGCCTAGGTCTGAGTTTTGATTTTGTTTTAAATTTTGATTTTGATCTTTATATTTAATGATATTAACTAAAAGTCAACTTTCTTCTTATGAACCTACAACTATCAAAAATAATAATTTAAAGTTGTTGAGACTAAAATTAAAATTCGATGAAATTATAATGGCCAACAATAGTATTACTCAATGTTATATGAGCTTACTTTGTAGTTTTGGATCAGTTGTGTAAAATCCCAAATATGTATGTGATTGCAAGAAAAAACCTTGTTGAGAAGAGAGAAGAAAAAAAGATTACATGTTAAACCTTGTGTAGACCATCCGAACTTCTCATAAAAAAAAGAAAAAGAAAAATGTAAATATTAAAATTAAGTAATTTCCTGTACATTGTTTTTAAATAATAATAATAATAATAATTTGGTTTCTTTTTTTGCCGGAAATAATTTTGTTACTTACAATTTATGTTTGAAAAAATATAGTAATTTATCCAATATTAATTTTAAAGATATAGTGCATTCAATAGACTCTCCCTTTGTATATATGATTTTAAAAAGATATATGAAAATACTAATGGAAGATATTTGGTCTGGGAAGAGAATCTCTTTACTTCTCTTACTATTTTTTTTGTTCAAAGGGTGCATTTATTATCAACTAATAAAATTCCAAAAGTACATGCTAACATCTATATATGAAGCAATGTAAAAAAGACGAAAGCAAAAGTACAAGGCTGAAAGATGAAAAATAACAATCCAACACCCATTCTATGACTAGGAGACAAAGCATCCACAAATTCCTCACTTGTCTCTGGAGCATTAGAAGTCAGAATAGTAGTTAAAGAGAGTGATGCTATGAGACCCACCCTAACAATTAGCTGCCAAACAATCAGCTGTAGCATTTCTGAGCTTGGGGAGAAACTAAGAGAGAACCCAACTTTTGATGCTTACATGTTGATGATATTGTGCATCATTGCTCATTTTAATGCCAAAGCTTCAGTGATGAAGGCAGAAAGACAGACTTGATTTTGTCCACAAAGTACCCAAATGAAACCTCCAAAATGATCCCTGCATATAATACCAACCGAAGCTAGGCCCTGGAATGGTGAGAAAGCTCCATCTCAATTGATCTTGAGGGCATCGGGTGGTAGTGAAAACCAAGCAATCCATGTTTCCGTGGTTCTATGAGATCCATATAAAATGCTGAACTCGAGGAATGATGGGGAGATTCCAAATAAATTTTCAATCTGCTGATGACAAAATTCTTGTATCCTTCTTCTCCCCTCCTTATATCCACTATTAAATTATCTTTGGACAGTTAAAATTTAATATCTTAACAAAATATTATTTTTCTATCAAATAACAATATATATTAATATACAACAACAACAACAACAACAAAGTCTTTATCTTTATGGATCGCACGATGCCATTATACTTTGTCGAAAACCATATCTTTAGGTATATTATTAATCAAAAGATCTTTCTCTATGACCTCATTGAGCGTTCACTTCGACTCTCATCAACCTTATTTTACAGGACTCCATACTGCTTGATTAACCCTCAATGGCCTTCGTTGAACATGTTCAAACCACCTTAAACGACTTTCTACTATTTTTCCTTCAATAGAGGTCACTCCAACTCGTTCACGTATATGAGTATTATGAATCTTATCTTTTCTTGTATTACCATACATCCATCCCAACATCCTCATCTTATCGTTTATGTTGTCCCTTTAAAGCCCAACACTCACTACCATATAACATTCCTGGTCTTATAGCAATGCGATAGAACTTTCTTTTTATCTTATTAGGTACTTTCTGATCATGAATAACTCCAATAGCATTTCTCCAATTATAGTTTTATACCATCCAGCTTGAATTATGTTATTAACATCTCCATCAATTTTTCCAATTATAGTTTAATACCATTCAGCTTGAATTCTGTTATTGACATCAATTTCTCCAATTATAGTTTTATTCCATCCAGCTAGAATTAGACTTTAATGGTTGGGACCTATAATAGAGGCCACGTGCATTTGTGCCAAGAAAACAAGTGAATGAGAAATAAGAGGATCAAATTCTTCATTGATATGGCTAGCAGAATGCAGGAAGAACTATGGTGCCTCATTAAGTGCTTGAATCGAGTTAGGGGGAATATCACAAGCATGTAATTCAAAATTTAACACATAAATGACCTAAAATCAGCTAGTCTTGTACTTACACGTCAACACATTCTATTTCCATTTGCAAGGGTTTTAGCTTTAGTTTTACCTATATTATGCTAAATATGGATCACACTAATATCACGAGTATTTTAGTTGGCTTGTCAAGTGATTTTCCCAACTTATTTATTCACTTTTGCCAAGTAAATGAAAGAAAAGAAAGTTCCCTAAATGAGCTCTCTTCTCAGAGAAGAAAATGCTCCATTCTATGGGCAAAACTAATGGTAAGGACGGAAGAAACAACATTTTTCCCATAAAATTACAAAATTTCTTATTAATATTATGTTGTATTTTAATTATAGGGGCTTTAATCCAATGTAAGTTCAAGAAAGTTAATACCACTAATTTCACCTGACGTATGATTCATATGTATGCTTGTGCACAACTCACTTCTTTTTAGTCAGTAAATTCATCTTCAGTCAATAATATACTAAATACCTTATTTAATAATTACATTCATACCATTCTTAATGCACCTTTTTAATTAGTCTCTGCCCTGTTTTGTAACCTTTTTTTAACCAAAGTTTTGTAATTGATTATAAACAGAACTTATTAAATGCTTTCTTTGCTTATTGCTTTCAATCTCCATCCTCAGATACCCCCTTAAAGCACCAAAGCAACTTGTTCTTTGGTGAAGAACTCTTTATACAGTTCCTATAGGTTTTCGTTTAAATCTTTGAATTGAAGTACACCCAAGAAAAAGAGCCTTTCTCTCAATAGTTGGTTGTAACAAGCAGGATAACTATTAACTCCTGCAGGTCTTACTTCCAGGGTGTTGAGAACATTTTCCTCTCCAATCAAAAATTAAAAATACTATCCGTTTAAGGATGTTGGGAAACTTTTAGATTTTCCTCTTCAAACATGAGCTTGAAGACTTGAAAGCCTGACTACGGGAGAACAAGAAAGCAATTCAATATTTCTAGTTAATGAAAGCCACATAGTAGAATTACTAGCAACAAATGACGTTTTGAATGTAAAGACTTGAATTGAATCACCCATAAGGATGTACGTACATAAAGACCCTACATAGATATATGGAAGAAATTGTGTTATCTTTAACTAATAGATGTCTGTTTGGATTGATTGGAATAGGATAATATTGCTACATTTTTGCTAATTTTGGAGTGACATTGCTCAAAAAAAACTTCGAGGCACTCAACATTCTTTTGAAAAAATTTCCAGACAAAGATTCCCTTTAACCTTGGAATCAGATTGGCTTGATGAGCTTACTTGAAACCCTATAGTCACATTGCATTAATTGATAATGGTCCTGATAGCAATATTTTCCATGACATAAGAGCCAACTCCATTTAAACTATATGATTTGACGAGGTCCAAATACATCTAAATTAAGCCTGATAGGACCATAAAGGGCAATAAAACTCTACACCAAACAATTAGAAGAGAAAACTTTAAATAAATAAATTCCCTTATCATTTGAAAAACTCAAAAAGATTATTTCAATTTGTAAAATCCCAAATCATAGTCGAATATACCAAAAGCAGATTTAGGAATGTTAGTATTTTTACAATATTACCCTTTAATTTTAAAAAAAAATATAGAGCCACCCCACCCTTATTAGCTGGTAGAGGTGGGAAAACGAGTCGGCCAGCCCTTATGGGCTTGGGCCTAAAAGGGTCGAGCTTGAAAAATGTGTTTCCCTAAAACACCTTGGATTATGAAGTTTGACCCTCCAGTTTATCGGTGTCAGGCCCTTTTACAAAACTTCACTATCTTCCTACTTTTTTTATATGGATAAAAATAAAATGATAAAATTCAAAACATAAATATAAGTAAATTTAAGTGCCAAAGTATTGTTCAAATTTTCAAAGTCAAACCAAAACAAAATTCTAGTACTTATGCCTTATTTTTATATTTCCTCTTCCTTGGCTACAAGATCATTATTTGTGGCATTGGTTGCTTAAGGCCTTGTTTGGTTGGGAGTTTTTGGAGTGGAGGGGAAGAAGGGGAATGTATAAAGTGTTTGTTGGGAAAGAGGTGAGGGGTGGGAAATTTTTTTTTGCTTTTAGTGCTTCCCTCCCCTCCTCTCTTAACCCTCCAAATTTAGGGTTTTATGGAAGGATGAGAAACATTGTATCACACCCTGACTGAAATATCCATGCCTATTTCTTAATATTCCCAGCCTACCCCTCATGTTTAAAATGACATTTTTCCTCTTCTCAATGCTTTCTTGAAAGCTCCAGCTCATACGCCAAAATCCATTGAGCCAGCTTTGGTTGTTGATGGTGACAATGATGAACTAGCAGTCTGGGAGAAGAAAGAGCATCATATCTTCAATACCTATGAGCAAACATTCCAATGCAATATAGAGGAAATTCACCCAATTAAGAAAATCACACCAATAGAATCATGCTCAAAGAAACAATCCATGTAACTAGACCGACGATCATCAAGAATAAGAAGAGGATCTATGCTTAGTTCTATCTAGACTATGGCCAATCTAATTTCCTGGTACACAAGCGGTGTCAAATTTGCTCCAGGTGATGCAGAGGATGAGAAATCTCACAAAGACTTTCAAAAAACAAACATTCGGGGGCTTCCATTTAAAGTAAGTTTACTTGGCTGGACATCATTTATATGATTATCTTTATTATGCAGGGATGGACTGACGAAAGGTTGTTCATATGCCAAACTTCCAAGGGGGTTGAATCATTTTCATCTTCCAGAGAGACCTTGTAATAACCCGATTTGAGATTAAGGGCTAATGACTCTGATGTTGATTGTAATTAGTGTAATTAAACACTTTCGAAGAAATGTGATGTGAATTTGAAATAAATGTTCATAGTGATGATTTAATAATCATAGTGAAACCAGGGGCAAAATGTTAAAATTGGAAATTTACCGACCAATTGGTCAATTACCAAAAAGGAAACTCATTAGTGACTAGAGATCAAGGGTTGAGATCTATTGGCTATGGGTCGGAATCTCATGCTTTACGTTAGTGTGAGATCATGGTGGAAGTGGGAAAGATGTTGCAAAGTGTCATAATGTGGTCCATGGGATGATGGCAAAAGTCAAATATCCACTTTTTCTCTCTCTTCTCTCTCCTATGCGGTTGTGGGGGAGTATGTACCAAGGGAAAAGTTTACACATCATCATCATCTTCCTCATCTCTCATATTCTCTCTCCTTTTTCTCCATTTTCGGTGACCTTGAGAAGGAAAGAGGAAAAGAAAAGCTTGATCTTTGGTGAGTAATGATTCTCTAATGCCCTAAACCCCTTCTCTAACGTTGTAAACCTCATTGAGAGCTTCACTTTGGTGTTTTTAGAATTTGGAAAGGTAGTGGTTTGAGTGTTGGAGTGATTTGAAAGTTTAAGAACTAAGATTCTAACTTTGGCAAAGTGAATAGGTAAGCATTTGGTGCTTTTTGATATATATGTTGTGATTTTTGGATAAGTTTGAGAAATTCTGGAATTTGCCCTGGTTTATGTCCATTTTTAAATGTATAAATGTCATAGTGAATGATATTGGAATTGGTATGTTGTGAGGTTATTTGAGTGTTGGTAATGGTTTTGAAGTTTGGAAGTGATTTGATTGGAATTGGGTATTGTGTGTGAATTAGAGGGCCTAGAGTTAGATTGTGATTCAAATTATTTTTGGGTGTTTTGGAGGTTACCAATGTGTTCCTTAGGCAATTTTAAGTGGTAATGAGCTTTATGTGAAGTTTGGGAACCATTGGGATTAATTTTGACCAATATGGGAATTTCTATCATTTGCTGCGATCTGGGCAATCTGATAGCATCACTTGAGTGAGGGAGGATCACACTCGAGTGTTGCCGTGTGTTTTCCCTTTCTCTTTGTGTTTTTCCTGGGTTTTCATGAAGGAAGCTCGAGTGCACTTCTTTAACCGCGAGTGATGTTGGTGATCACTCAAGTGAGCATAGAATCACTCGAGTGATGGAGTGAGTTTATGGTTAGGATTGCTCTCAGGTCCTCACTAGCTGGTCGGTGTTCAAGAGTGTGTTCTGACACTCGTAAGTGTGGGCTACTCACCCGAGTGCCAAGGGTGGTGCTCGAGTGAGCCTTCCCCTCTGATGTTGCATGTGCTCTCGGATTGTCACTTTCTGTGTTGCACTTTCGGCGACTCGAGTGGATTTGGAGTCATCACCCGAGTGCAAAGCCTTATGCTCGAGTGTAGTGAGCACTTTCTGGCACAGGTAGTCGTTCACTGTCAAACACTCGCGAGTGAGAGACGTTCTCACTCGAGTACGAATCTCTTATTACTTGAGTGAGCCAGCTAAAAATCAGTGTTTTGCCTTCGAAAAAGGGGTCTTCAGTGTAGTTTCTTCCAACCATTTTGGCATATGTTTAGGCCTCTAATGGCCATCCCAAAGAGTCATAAGTGATAACCAACTTAGAGTATTATGGAAATAAGCATTTGGAAAAGGAATTGATCGGTTGTCCCTAATTTAATTATAGGATTTGACATCTGTCAGACTTGTGAGCCCACTGTGCCAAAGAATGTCAGGAAAGATACAGGTAGTGACTCCTCTCTTATACTTTGTGTAAATGTATTGTATGTATGCCTATCATGCATTGTGTTGCTGCTGCTGCTTTGTGACGCTTTATGGAGCCTTGTGATACTTTGTGCCTTGTGATGATGCTGCTTTGTACTACCTTGTGCTTTGTGATGCTGCTGCATAGTGTTTACTGCGAAAGCTGGCATTGAGATTACAACGAAAGCTGGCATAGTGATTACCGCGAAAGCGGGCATAGTGCATTGTGATACAGCCATGAGTGCTGTCGGTTGTGGCCCGAGCCATGACTCATAGTGTTGTTGTTGAACATGATAGACTTACATGTTTTGTGTTTATATATTGTATGAGTGACTTGTTACTACTGGGATTTTTTAGAATCTCACTCTTTTCAATGACATTTCAGACAGGGCGAGTGGCTCAAAAGGAAAGTGGACAACCAGGAGTGGTTAGGATCTCTTAGTGATATTTGGTTGGGGGTTGGTTATCTATATTTGGGTTTGGGATTACTTTGTATATGAGATGTAAATAATAATTTTGGATATGTAATCCCCATTTTGGGAACTTTGAACCCATTATTTATATATGCAAGTAACCCGGGGTTGTCGAGATTGTAGTTACACACTCTGATATTTATCAATGTGATTTGATTTCTCAAGTAATTATATTCACAAGTGAATGTGAGACCAAGGTGAACTATGTTTTGAACTGTTTTCGGGTTACCCCATCTCTTAAATGAGGGATTATGAATGATGATTTTTGTCTTATTGGTCTCTATTTTACTCAAATTTCCTAATCCGAGTATAATTACGGTGAGGGGGTTACACTCTAGCTCTGAGAAATAAGGTATGGCCCATATAATTTTTTGGAATTCCCAAGACATTTCCGTCATGTTTTCAAGTTGGAATTTTGCATTACAACATGGCGACCACATGAAAAATTGTCATTACTGACAGGTTGAAGAATTGACCTTGGAACTGGATGGATAATTCATCATCATACGAAGACTTTTGATTTTTGATGTTAAAATTGTAAAAGAAGAAGGAAACTGTATAAACAAAGAGAAAAGGGCATATTAGTCAACTTATAATTAGCTTCTCTCACCTACCCTCCTGAAACAAATAAGAAACCAAACCTCCTCTTCCCTCTCCTTCAACCAAATAAAGCTCAGAATTTGAGTCATAACCTCCCCTACCCTACCCCCACCTACCTTTAATGAACCTCGTCCCCTACCTTCCCCTCTGCTAAACCAAACACACCCTAAATGTTGAACCAAACAAATAAGAAAACTTTTATGCTTTATGACATTCAAAAAACACCTCCCTCATATTTACTTTATATAGAACAAAATTACTTAAAATAAGTTAATTCAAATACACTTTAACTCATATTTTAGATAGAAAATAACAAGTCGACCGGCAAAATAGCGTTTTAAAAAATAATAAATTTGAAACTGCAATGGTATCACGATTTTTCAAAATAATCATGTACAGTACAATTGTAACATTTTTTTGGGGAAAAAAACTAAATGTTGTCTTGGGACATGTGAATGGCATGGCTCACACATCGATCTAGTTAGTTGATCCATTAATGAAGGCAAATCACATTCATATTATGTATTGACTTTCCAAAACATTTCACATTTTGCCCATATGCTAGTCATGGCTTGAATGTTGACACACATTATGATGAAAAATAGAAAATCATATAACATCAAAATAAAAATAATTATACTTTTATAATATATATATATATATATATGTCTATATATTATGTTATAAAATATAACTAGGCATTATATTACATTCATGGTGGATTGAGTATAATTCTTCTACAGTGTTTTATAGTAAACTTTTATATATTAAGGACTGGAGGGGATAGTAAAAAAATTAATTTAATTTAATTTGTTGTATGTGACATGCAGGAGCAAAGCAAAATTTGAGATGGAAACGAATACAGGGGGAACATTTGACAATGTAGCTTATTTCAAAGTCATACTCCATTTCAGCCCAAACTCGTCCAGGATAAAATCGTCCAATTTTCTTTTTAACTGATCACAAATTAAAATAATGCAATGATCATGAAAATGTGGTCAGTCATTATGTAAACAGAAGAAATTATGCAACACTTAATTTTCTTTCTCATTCCTTGTACCATCTTTTACGAGACAACATAGTATGAGTAACTTGGTTTGACCCGGGTGGCTTAGTCCAGTCCAATCTGGTAAAAAATAGCCTTATAACATAAAAGGACCAAACCAAGCAATTAGGCTGGACCGGGTTCAAGACCAAGTGCTTGGTCCACATGGTCTAGTCTAGTCTGGCCCGAGCTATTTTGATAATAGTTGTGTGGCTGCACTTTAACTTTACGCTCACTTCTCACTCTTACACGTGACCCAATTCAAAAAGAAGCCCTAGTGCAGCACCCTCAATCCTCACGCGCTGCCTCTAGTCATCCTCACAGCGTCACTCTTTTGGTCATCCGCTTAGCTTGTCTGCCGCTGTGCGTCTCTGTCCGTCAGCGGTGAGCCTCTTTCTCCCCCTTTCCTTGTCACACTCTCACACAGTCCAACGACTTCAGCCTTGAAGAGTTTACTCCAAGCAAAATCACTCAGGTTCTTGGGCGGGTTGGTTACCAAGTCCAACTCTTGAAATTCATCCACATCTATGGCTCCTATCCACAAGGAGGTAAGGTCAATTAAAGCATTTATGACATTACATAGATCTTTCCCTCTTCAAATACTCAACTTTGTGATACCCAACTTCTTCGGCCACGTTCTCTAACTTCAATTCTTTAATTATGGACACTCCCCCTAGAAAAATGATAGCATTTAATTTTTGTAGATGGTTGAAATTCCCAAATTATTCTCTTCTCATTGTAACTTGAATATCTGTTGAATAGTGTTGGAGATTTTTATGAATTTATAATGGGGTTTTAATATTTTATGATGAGTTTTATATGATTATAGGTAATTTTTCATAGCCCTAATTGTGCTTAATAGGTTTAAGGAAAAAAAATTGTGCTTGATAGGTACAAATATCTCCTCTCAAGGAGGAAAAAATCAAATTCAACTCCTAGGTCCAGGTAGTCTGCGAGACCAAGTTTGGTCCAACTTGACCTTAGTTGGTGATGGACCAGACCAGACCTTGGGTTGTCTTACCTAGCCCGAGGTCGTCTCTAGACCAAACTTCAAGTTGATGTCAAACCTGACCTAGTCTGGTTCGTGCTTATCCCTAAGGACAACTACTGATCTTCTTTATAGTGATTTGACTACTTACTTAATTCTTCCTAAATCCAATAAAATATATGCATTTTTTGGCATTGATATATGTCAGTGTTGCTATAGTCCTTGGGTTTAACCTAGCCACAATTAAATTATTAATTAGGGCTGTTTAGTGGATGACAAAAGATCCTAAAATCTTAGCATATTTAAATTTCAAAGTGTTGAATTATTTCCTTGATTCTAGTGGAATTAATCTAAGTTATTCTGGGTTTCCAACTAGCCTAGACGCTAACCTATATGTACCGCCTACCATTACTTAAATAAATAAGACTTTACGAGCATCATATTGTTTATGGTACCAAAGCCATAATTAGATTCAACATTGGTCTAGACCCGCCTAGCAAGGACGGTGGCTTTCTCTCAGTATCGTACAATGCCACTACATCAGTATGTATTTTTTAGAGGAGTCACCAAGCACCACATGACATAAATTCAGTTGCAATTACCATTCACAGATTGAATGGTCAAAATTACATACAATAGGCTAATGGAGTGTGCTTGTACGTCTCCAAAAAAGGCAAACTTGATTATTTGACTGACACCATACCAAACCCTCCACCAATAGATCCTAAGTATAAAGAATGGGAAATAGAAAACTCAATGGTTTAATGCTAGCTCATGAATTTTATGATAACAGATATTAGCACAAGTTTCTCTCTATTCCAATCAGCAAAATAAGTATGAGAGGCTACCCATGATATGTTCACCTCAGTAAAAACCGAACAGCTATACCGGAGATTGAAACAAAGCTAGAAAACCTTAAACAGGTAATCTCTTGGTCATTGAATGCTGGACTAATTTCCTTGTTTTATGGCAACATTTAGACACATATGAAGCAGCATGCGAATGGAGCAATCCAAAAGAAGCACGCCTTTACTTGAGAATTAAAGAAGAGAAAAGAGTTTATAAATTCCTATTAGGACTCCAGCCCTCTTATGAAGCCATCCATGTACAAGTAATGAGTCAAGAAGCCTTGCCAAGCTTAAGGGAAGTACTTTTCCTTGTGAAGCAAGAAGAAAATCAAAAGAACATCTTTGCTCACAGACAGTAGAACCAAATCCTATGGAAACAACTAGATTCTATTCAAAGGGAAGTTAATCAAGTGATTTCAGAGGTAAAAGGTCCAATAGATGGTGTGATCATTGTCAACAACCAAGTCATGCAAAGGACATCTGCTGGAAACTCCATGGGAAACCACCTAACAGCAAAGGCAAAGGCAAACTAGACAACAAAGCTCTTGCAATCTCCACATATTCTAAAACAGAACATGATGGCGGATTGAGCAAAGAAGAAACATAGTTTCTTAGGAAAATACTTGATAAGCATGATGCTAATTATACCTTTTTGGCTTCTGGTAATGTGGGGTACACAGGTAATGCCATCCTAGCTCTTAAAACAAACATACATAATAGAAATATGTGGATAGTCAATTCAAGAGCTACCGACCATATGACTGGTAACAAATAATTGTTTCACAAAGTAAAAACTCCACAATCTCTTATGTTTATTAAGGTTTTAGATGGAAAATTCATTAAAGTTCTCGGGATCTTATCTATTCTATAATTTGGCTCTAGAAAACATGATATATGCACTTGATTTGTAGTATAACCTCATATCTTGTCAGCAAAATTACCTTAACTCAACAATGTCAAATTAAGTTCTCTACCATTCAATGTTTATTTCAGGACTCAGAGTTGGGGAAGATGATTGGCATCGCTGAGTTACTAGAGGGATTATATTGTGTGGAAGATTAATCCTAGAATAACAAGGTATCTGGAAGTATAGCCCAAGTTGGTTCTTTGTCTCAAATTTTGAATAAGGATTTATTATTATGGCACTATAGGTTAGGCCATCTAAATCCAAAGTACTTGTCAAAGTTGTTTCCTGATTTAATGAATAAAACTTTCATTCCATTCCATGCGAAATTTACAAATTGTCCAAACACACAAAAAATACCTATCCATCATGTCTACATCAATCTTTATAACCCTTTGCAATTATCCATAGAGATCATTGGGAGCCTTTATGAGTTCCAAACTTAACACATACTAAATGGTTTGCCACATTTATTAATGATCACACACAGGTAACCTGTGTATATCTGCTAAAAGAAAAATCCCAACTACATAAAATATTTATCAATTTCCACAAAATGATACAAACCACGTCAACACATCCATCAAAGTATTGCATAGTGATAATGGAACCGAATACACCAATTCTACCTTCCAAACCTACCCTGAACAACATGGCATCATTCACCAAACAAGCTATACAAACTCTCCTCAACAAAACAGGATTGTAGAATAGAAAAACTATCACTTGTTAGAAGTCACAAAAGCTTTGATGATAGCACAAAATGTCCCTAAACTCTATTGGTGAGAAGCAATCCTTACAGCTGCCTATTTGACCAACCAGCTACCATCCAAAACATTAAACTTCCAAACACCCATACAAGTTATATCTGAAAAATCAAACATGGAAACTCACAAAATTACCACCTGGAAAAAGGGTCATAGTGTGCAATTGGGTATTTACAAAGAAACACAATCTGGATGGGACAATCCATAAATATAAGGTAAGACTAGTGGTAAAAGGATACTCCCAAACATATAGTATTGACTACCAAGAAAAATTTGGCCCTATAGCTAAGTTAAATACCATCATAATATTATTATCACTGGCAACAATCCTAGACTGTCTTCTTCACCAGCTTGACGTGAATGATGTTGTGTTGCATCTTGATTGCTGAATGCATAGTCATATGATGGTTTGTTTGGTATGCTTTATAAACTTACATATGTTATGATTGACTGCTGTTACTACTAAGATTCTCGCGAATCTCACCCTTTCCCTTAAATAACCTACAGAGAAAAAAAACAACTCACGGGGCAAGCATGTAGTGATTTCAGAGAAATAAGAAGGTAGAGAAGAAAAAAGTTATGTTAGTTATCTATATTCTAATTTTGATTAGACTTGGGTATTTTGGTAGTGTCATGTGCCTACGTGATTTGTATATATATGTATATACATAATCATAGTGAAGTTAGTACATGTAGTTGTAGAAGTAGGGTAGTATGACATGTGTAGTACGGGATAGTCTTAATTAATCAATTTTACATAATGAAATGGTAATTACATCAAGCCTAATAATTGAACTATGATTGGGCAATTGTATGTTAAGGGCCTATAGTTTAATTATCAATATAGTATTATATGAGCAAAGAAGTACTATGATAATAATAAATGCACCTAAGGATTGATGAGTCTTAATAAAGTTGTTAGCCATTGCATAATTGCTTTTGAAAGTTTTAAATCTTTCAGAAAAGTCCATTCAATTACAAGTTTGAACCCTGTGTTTAGGTTGGGATTTTAAATCATTTTCAAAGATGTGTTTGCCCCAGGATTGAAGCCTGACTTGTGGTTCAAATTCATTATATAAAAGCTCATGATAACAATGGAATTAGGGTGTCACAAAGTTAACAGTAGAAAGTCACCTCATGAAAGCACACAAATGTACATTCTTCATCCATCTAACAAACTTGTGAGGAAAATGTTGTATAGGGAAAGTAGAGCTTGAGCAATGGATATAATATATATATATATATATATATAAGAGTGATGCTAGGCATGAAAGCATTCGGGAGAACCACCTAAACACCTCAAGTGTCTGCACTATGCAAAACTTGAGATGCTGATAATAATGGAAGAAAGGTTAATAAGTTGAGACCTCATGAAAGCTAGGTTAGGATCATCATATTGACTTAGGCGCATTTAGTGATTAGACATGGAGTTGGAGATTAACAAAGTCAAGCTAAAGTTATTAGGTGAAAGTACAGTGGATGACTCATAAGATGAGAGTATGATTGTGGATGACGAGGGTCAAGATGCGTTGTTATATGAGCACCGTAAAAGCAACCGGCGTTTGGATTGTGTGGTTAAGGAGTTTTCGAGAGCCACAATTAAAAGGCTTTTTTTGGGTAGTAAATTCACACAACATGGTTGTATAGAAATTGGTTTAGGGGGTGATGTGTCAGTCCCAAAGGGAGACACAGAGGTGTTGGGTTTTGGGCATTTATGGGATTTGGGGTATTAGTTGCGCCTATGCAGCTGCCCCCTCTGCTACCCCCTAATTTTGGGGCCTTACCAAGTATATTTTTTATGGCTCTTTAGATCATAATATTATATACGAAATAGGCGACATTTTTATATTTTATAAACAAAAAATGAAGTTGTTTTCAATTTTTTATGATTTTTCATACATATTTCAGAAAAATGTGTTTAAAGTGAAAAAAAATGCACCATTTTTTTTTGAAAAATCATAGCAAATTGAAAACATCTCTATTTTTGGCCCATAAGATATCAAAATGCCGCACATTTTGTGTATAATATAATGATCTAAAGAGTTATGAAAAACACATTTGGAAATGCCCCCAAAATGGGGCACAACAGAGGGGGCAGCTACATAGGTGCAGCTGACACCCCAAATCCGCGTTTATGGGGGAGGTTGGATACTAAAAGGAGCTCTGCATTTGTGGTTTAAAAAAAGGGATTGTGAATGATGAAACCCATGATCCAACTCAGAGGTGGTCCAAATTTGAAGGCCACATTGAGGGCACAAATGATAGATGCCATGTTGGAAGCCTTCTTGTTGGAGAGCACTATTCCGATCTGGAGTTAGGTACTCGCCGAAAGGTTGTGCAAGGAATTTAGCAGAGTTTTAATTGTAATATTCAATTGGAAGACCATAAAAAGCTATCTATAATTTTGCATGCGTGATCTATAATTCATGAATGGGGAGGTCTGGCTGGCTACCATGAATAAAAAACACAAATGAACCCCTAAAGACGCCAAACACCATGGTGAAGAAAAAGATGCAATCAAGATCATAGTGAAACTGGCACACAAAATGGTTTAAGTGTTCTTGAATAATAGAGACTGGTCCACAAAGACGCCAATGAATAGATATGAGTGATTGTAGCTTAGACGCATGGACCAAACAGTCGTTCATCCAAACGAGCCTTGGAACAGAGTGGAAGAAGAGTGTTGTGAAACATCATAAACCATAAGTAAAAGAGAATAAGGCAAGCTATCAGAAAAAGGAAAAGTGGAATGGAAAGATCAAGCATAGGCAATGGGCACTGGGTTTCAGAGTAGCAAACGAGAGCTAAGTAGCAAAAGAGAGAGTACTCTCCCGCTCCCTGATCTAAATGTAAAGAGAAACATTTTTTATCTTTTCTATACCAGTGTGCATGGTGAATTGACGTGGAAAGTAAGCAACAGGGGTAGAATGTCAACAATATAAAGTACTTCTTATTTATAAGAAGAGTAAAATACTCTAACCTCCTTTGGGTTTTGCTTAATTACACGAATATCCCCTTTATTTTGAAAACATATAGTTAAGTCTAAACCATAGTACAAAAAATTGGATAGGACTGATCGGTTCAACCGGTAACTGGTCAGTGGTTCGATCTTGTTCACCCATTGGGTCGTGACCAGTTTGAATCGGTTAAAACTAGGAAAATCGGTGGTTTAACCGGTTGGACCGGTTTCATTTTTTTATTCTTCTAACTATTATCTCGCGCTATTTTTGAAGGGAATATGAAAGGTTGAAAACCAAGATCAAGAGAAAAAAAGGTAAAGAATAAAAAAAAGAAAATGATGATGAAAAAAAGTATTTAAAAGGATATAATAATTATAGGAAAGAAGATATCATTATATAAGTATAGGTATCATAGGCTCATAGCTAATATTAATAGATTTTAAGCACTTTTTTTCTAAAGATCTTCATTTTTATCTATAAAAGTTTAAAAATATATTAATATATATATAACCATTAATAAATTGTAATATTTTAATATGGCCAATCCAACCATCGGTTAGACCTTGGTTGACCCATTCACCCTTAAACCTTTACCGTGACTGGTGCATTGCCCGGTCTGATTTTTTATTCCTTGGTCTAAACTATCAACTGAACTACAGAGTTTTATTTTTTTATATAAAATTTATATTAAAATAAATAAAAATAAATTTTATTTATTAATAACCCTTCATCATTGCTAATTTTCTAATTTTGGTTACAATTGTTTAAGTAATTTAAGAGTTTTCTCTTTTTCTTAATTTTTTTTTATTTTTGCAAATCTTTATATGTTTTTTTTTTCATATTGAGATAAAGACTTAATTAATTTAATTAATGAAGACATAGAAAATTTAATTAAAAATATGATTAATTCCTTTTATGGATGCACACTTAAATAAACGTGTTTATAAAGGTTTTGTGTAAAAAATGTATTTAAAAATTAAAATTTAAAATTAATATAAATCATATAATATCTCAAATTTACATTATTAATGAGATATGGTGAATAAAAATATGCCTTTTAAATATGTTTTCAATCATGGAGTCGTGGCAAAAAAAATGTTTTTAGTCATTTAAAAGAATACTAAATAAATAAATTTCAATAAAATATTAAAAAATTTAAAATTTAAAATTCTATAATATAATAAAAATTAATAAATTTTATAATATATTGGAAATTTTGAACATATATGTATCAAAATTATCTTTTGTTTGTATAAAAATTTATTTTTAGGAAAATATAAATATTTATTTATTTGTTGAAAAAGAAGTATTTTAGTCTAACCAAATGTTTAATGGTCAAACTTAACAATCAACTAATGATTAGATGGATACAGATAAAATCTCAAATATGTAAAGAAAGTTTCTGTAACATGTATTTCAATTTCAAAAAAGAGGTCTATATATGTTTTCTTAATAGAGCGAATGTTTGTATAATTTAGCTAAAACATAGGGGTAATCATTGTATTCGTTTTTTCGATACAAGTAATCATCGTATTCTACCTTATAATAATTATCACATGGCACACTTTCTATACCATCCCTACTACAATCAATTTAGTAAGGGATAAAAAAAGGTATTTTGCTCTAGTGCCTCCCAAAATGTTTATGGAATATATAGAGAGAGAAAATTTAAAAGGTAACAAACTTTTTTTAACCCCAAACTACCAAAAAATTCAGAGAATTTTTTACATTTTCTCATATATTATAGAACTGAGGAATAAATAGTTCATTATGATATATTGATATTAATATTATTTGTGGAATAAATAATAACCACATAAAATATTTTAATTGAAAGACATATTAATTTGAATAAAATACTCATATGATGCTTAATATAAGACCCACTTTATAGTTTAATTTTTTTTCATCAACGTTGGTCTTTATATTAAGGACAAGAAGAATAACAAAGAAATAGTTAATATTCAAATTTTGAAAAGCAAGAAAAAAAATAAAAGTCTAAACAATAATGATAAAATAAAGAGAAGTACTGTGACTAACTAGTACTCCTATGTCATAATGTGAATAATTATATATGAATAGCAAAAAAAAAAAAAAAAAAGGTCAAATTGAGATTTTTTGTTTGACGTGGGTTGCCAGGCCCAAGCATTGAATTATGGCGCATAATAATAATAAATTTTGTTTGAGAATTTATTGTTGCAGTGTTGCGCAAGCCGCGCGCATAAATTTTATAAGAGGAAAGCTCTTTGATAGTTCCTTTGGGATGTTTTCTCACTTTACAAGCAGTTGAACAAGGTTGGATACATCAGCAGAATACATGGTATTCTCTATTTTCCTCTCTTTATAAATGGTATGGTTTTCTACAGCTTTTTAATTTGGTTTTCTTCATAAAAACAGTATATGTAATTATTGGAAAGAAGAAAAGTCTGTGATCCCATACAACTGATAAAGTTAAGGATACATCTGTTTTATTTTCCCCTCATCTTCAAGACAAAGTTGCTAGTTCCTACTCAAGTGGCGACATATAACAGAGTTGGGTTTATTTTTGCGCATGGGCTTTGGAGCCACTTCTCCCTCATTATTGGTCAGCTAAGTGTAATGATTATTCTTTTAGGCGCCAACGCATATTAGTTTACTTAGTAAAGGGGTTGGCTCATAATTATAAGATTGTAAGTTCAAATTCCACTGATGTGAGATAACGTTATCTACTTCATTTTTTGGGGGGATAAATTTGCATGTTAACAAAAATAACGTAGATGATATCTAGATTGTCAGCTTAGTATATTTTGTCAGTTAACTGTCAAAATTAATTGAAATAACAACCAGGACAAAATAACTCTCTTTTTGACATTTTCGGAGTAATTTTGCCCCAAAATTGCCCACGAAAAACTTTCTGGACAAAATTGTCCCTCGGTGACAACCTCTGAAACAAAATTGCCCCTTATCCTTTATTTTTTTTTTAAAAAAAGTATAAGTGAGTTGGGTTTAGGCCTCAAGGCTCAAAAAGCAATTATAGAACATTTACATAGAGGTAGGAAAATGGGCCGGCCCGACTCTCTTAAAAGGCCTCTATTTTATAGCGCAGCCTGTTTGCTCATAGGCTCAATTTGTCCTGATTGGCTTTAAGCCCGTTGAACTTTTTTTTTTTTTCTTAAAGAAATTAAATTAAAACAATAAAATTTTTAGTTTAAAACAAATTTTTAAAAATATTAAATTTTTTATCTTTTTTTTATAAATAGAATAAGTGACCATTTACCTTAAAACAAAATTCTTCATGAGATAGAGACTTTACTTTCTCATTTTTCAATGTGTGTTATTAGTTTTTCTTTTTGATATAATTTTCATAATATTCAAATCTCTTCAAATATAATTAAAAAATTGTTCTCTTTGTTTACTTTAGATCAATAAAAGAAATGATTCTTTCAATATTTCACAAGGAAATTTTTTTATGGAAATATTAGAACCAAATGAAATATTCTTAAAAATTGAGTAATTTTTTTTTAAAAATAATCATTTAGAAGACTTTTAACTAACTATAATGTCATCAATAGAGTCGAGAAATCGGGCCGAGCCCATCGGGCTGGCTCATTTAGGCCCTAGCTTGTCAAGGGCCAGACTTATAATTTAAAAATTATATAAGGAGTCGGGTCTAAAAGGACTAGTCCTGAGGGTTGCAAGCTTAAACACGCGGCCCGTTTAAGCCCACCAATTTTTTAAGAAATTTTATTAAATGGCTACAAGTTAAATTTTGCTTTAGAAAAAATGATTTTTTAAAATTAGAATTGTTTTTCAATTCATATAGTGTTGCTATTTGAATGTTTTAAAGAAAAAAATTGGTTATATTCTTATTAAAAGCCTAAGAGAAGCTTGTTGATGACTAGAGTGGGGAAAATAGGCCAAGCCTGTTAGGCTGGCCCATTTAAACCATTTTATCATAAGGGCTGGGTTTGTAAATTTGCTTTACAAATTGCAATCCGGTCTAAAAGGGCCAGCCTGTTTAGGACTTTTTATTGTTATTTTTTAAAAATTGTTCATATAATATTAGAATTTTTATATTATTAATAATGTTACAAATATTTAGTTCTTATTATCTTTTTTAAAAATTGAATTTTATTAAATAGTTTGATTTATTTAGTTTTCCACAATGGTTTATTCGTTTAAACTTTAAATAAATAAGCTAATTTGGACATTAGGTAATTATTTTAATTAGAAATTTATGAGTTTTAAAAATAATA
This sequence comes from Inga laurina, assembly GCA_963855925.1. Lineage (NCBI taxonomy): Eukaryota > Viridiplantae > Streptophyta > Magnoliopsida > Fabales > Fabaceae > Inga > Inga laurina. The sequence continues at coordinate 29,102,111 of OY979701.1, forward strand.
TATCTCGATTTAAAGCAAAATAATAACTAAATTACAAAATTTGAAAGTGAATTTTATTTAAGTTAAAATGAGTTTAGGCCTGAGCCTATGAAGGGTCGGCCTTATAGAGCCGAGGGCTTTATAAATTGGGGGTTTTACAAAAGTCGGGCCGGCCGAAGCTCATGAAGGGTTGGCCCTTATTCCCAGCTATAATAACACATGGACTTTCGGAATAAATTTGCACCTTAACAAAAAAGGCATGAATGACATGTAGATTGCGAGTTTAGTATATTTGATCAACTAATGGTCAAAATTAACTGTAATAACGATTGGGGCAAAATTACTCTCTTTTTGACACTTCTATGGCAAAACTGCCCCTTAGCCAATAAAAAAATTTCTTTTCGGCAACATACACCCTTTGGTCCTTAATGTAATATTTATTTTGTAGTTGTGAATTGTGAATCTTATATTAAAAACCGAAGGGATCATCTAACTATGGTGGTGTTTTGTTTTGTCAATTTATTTTGTAGTTTGGTTGGTGTTTAATTGTACTAACTTATTTTAAGTGATTTTATAATGTATAAGACAAACATGTGCAATTAGTTTTATACAAATGTTTATTTACATTAATTTTGCGCTGTATATTGATGTTTTTGTTGGTGGGTTACAGTTTGAAATTATGATATTCTTTAGATATATATTTTGTGTTTTATTCGTTGGAAGAGTCCTATTTAAATACATTTAAAATATTAAAATCTAAATTGAAGTCTATATTTTGAACAAGTTCTTATTAATCAGACTAAGGGGCCTTATTAGAAATTTATGTTGTTGCTAAAAGACCTGAATGCCCTCTATAATTAAAAAAAGAAAATTGAAGGTAGGCATAATGATTATTTTAACTAAATTTAATTAGGATTTTTCCCAATAAAACAATTGAACGATTAAGATAAAATAATTCAAGATAATGAATCAAAGATTTATAGAATTTTTTGATATATGTTAAGATTAATTTTACGATTACACAAGTCATATTCAGGTTGATTAATTTATCTTCAATTTTTCTCTAAGAAAAGGGGGTGCGCTATGCTTTTAGATAGTATTCTTATAGGGATGCAATAATCTCTTATTCATATTTCAACTCATTCACTTATCATAGTTTTGGTTTAAAATTGAAAGCGTAATTATTGAGATAATATTAGGTAAAAAAAAAATTCCTTGAGATAATAATAGCATCTGATGATTTGCATCTGTACTAACTATGGTGAATCTTGAGCCATGCGGAATGTATTCACTTATCATAGTTTTGGTTTAAAATTGAAAGCGTAATTCTTGAGATAATATTATGTAAAAAAATCCTTAAAATAATAATGGCATATGATGATTTGTATCTGTACTAACTTTCGTGAATCTTTAGCCATGCAGAATGATCAAAGAAATTATAAAATTTGCATAAAATCAATTATGGCTTTTTAGTTTCTTTTATTTATACAATGAAAATGTGATATTGACTAAATTTTGAAGAGTAAAATTAAAGAAGAATTGATCAGTTCAACGTAATTTGTGAAATTGTAAAGTTAATATTGCTTTTTTTTTTTTTTAGTTACTCATATTGTTTAAAGAAGGGAAAATCTCAATTAAATCTTTTTAAAACAATTGAAACAAAATTAGGCCTATGCCTATTTTCAATTTTCTTAACTACATAGGAATATTTTGTTCTTTCAACAAAATTTAGAAATCCCTAATAAGACCTCTTGATTTAATTAAGAATTTGTTAAAAGAGTAGGCCTAAATTTATATTTTGGTATTTTAGATAGCTTTAAATAGGATTCTCCTAGTACATTTTGTGTTTTATTCTAGGGAAAATCTCATATAAAGCTGCTTAAAATAGAAAAATTCTAAATAAAGTTGGTAAATTCAAAAATTTTTTAATTGAGTCATTAACTCAATTTAAGATTTTAAAATATAGGTAAAATAATTTTAATACCATCTCATCTCTCCTCTTTAAATAGTTTTATTACTCTCTAACTTATGTTTTTCAATATACATATGTATGCTATTAAAAAAATATGTGTCTATGTGTATATATCAACATTAATAGTTAACAAAACAAAACATGATTCATCTATACTTTAAATATATTAACTATTATCATAAGAACAAAAACGTCCAATATTTTTGAATAAAGAGTTCATTTTATTAACATGAAAAAAATTTTTCAAAAAATTATAATATATGTCACTATAAATTTTTTTTAATAAATATATGAAGTATAAATTTTACTATATTTGTTTCATATATAAAGTTTTTTTTTAAGTTCTATATTTTAATATGTGAAGCATTTTATGAAATTGTAAATACATTTATCTTTTTTATCTAAAATATTCATAGAAGTATATGAAATTTACATGCCTCTTATTGGAAATAAATAATTAATATGAATAATTTACATTTAAGAATGAAAAGCTTAAAGAATTGAAATCTTAACTGAGTTATTTTTTAAAAAACTCACACTTATTAGTTAGTGAAAATTATTCAAATCTAGTTTAAATTAATGTTGATAAAAGTGACTTTTATTTCAATTGATTTTTATAAAGTCAAGTTGGTATGTGTTATGCTTTCTTGTTTTTTCTTGGTAAAAATAACTACATTATATTTTTCAAAAAAAAAAACTCACCTTTATTTTTTCATTTTGTATCATTAATATCAATAATCAATCATTTAATTGATTTCTGAAGGAAAAAAAAACTAGCATGGCCTATGTCATACTTTCACATTTTTCTTTGAATTAATTATTTTTGATAATTCTTTTAGAATACAGAAAAATTCTTTTGATTCAGTATATATTAATGTTGATATATAAAGAAATAAAGTTATAAAGCAATAAAATTCTTTTAAAAGGGGAGAAAAGAGAAGAGGGGAAGTCATCGTACCTGCATTTTGAAATCTCAAATTAGGTTAATGGCTCAAGTAAAAATTTGTTTAATTTACCAATCTAATTTAAAATTTTTCTCTTTTAACTAGTTTTATATTTGATTTTCCCTTTATTCTATGCATAAAAAAAAAAATCAGCATCCAGTTAAAAAGTCGCCACGTCAATGACCTAGAATCATTGCTCAAAAAAAAAAAAACAAAAGGCCTAGAATCAGCCAATCCTGTGCGTACACGCCGCTAACACAATCTGAATTGTTCTAGAACTCTCGTGTTTTTGGACTAAACCCCTAATCCACAACTCATAATTTTATTCAGATAATTAAAAGAGGGAGAATTATATTTAGATCCCAAGAAAAAAAAAATGAAAAAATAATTTCTATAAATTGTAAAATAAAAAAAATAACCCTATTAATAACTCTATAGGATCATTTTTTAATTTTACACTTTATAAGAAACATTTTTTTTTTTTCTGAGACCCGAATATAATTCTCTCATTAAAAAATTCATAATTTTATAGGGAGCTAACTATAAATTTTTCTGTTCAAGGGTTTTACGTTTCATATTTCTGCAACAGCATATTCTGTGGTTCCTCCTCCAAGATCTCCGTCTCTCAATCTCGTCTTCCGCCGCCTCAACCCCATACCCTAACCATGCCTCGCCGCAGCTCCAGTGGTAACTTATTGACCTCAAATCGATTTACATTTCGTGCTTATCTTCTGGATACTAATCTATTAGGAATCTATTGATAAGCTGCATCATGATATCTAGGGTTTTCTCTCTCTCCAATTTTCATGATTCATTATCGAAGGAAATTGGGATTTTTAGGGTTCTATGTCGTGCGCCTGAAAGGTTTTCTCATGCACTGTATACGTTTATTCTTTTGCTGAATGTTTGTTTAGTCGTTCCCGGAAAATGGGAAATCGTTTAAGGCTTGCTGGGGTTGATTTTCCTTTAATCCATTGACTTTCATATGTTGATGGATATGTGCTCTTTAATTTCTGGTGATGCGTGTGGTGCTCATTGAGTAGGCCGATAATTATGTGCGCAAGATTTATACTTTTGATGCTAATCAGGTTTTTATCATAACTTTGTGGTTTGTGGTTATTATGTTTTAACTCTGCGCACTCTGATATAGTCAACGGCAATATTGTCGTAGAAAATTGTTTTTAGTGAAACATATGAGATGGATGCTGGGTCCCCCAATCATCTTAGCGTTCGCTGCGCTATTGTATTGTATTATAACTATTTTTGGTCCTGGTTCAAGAAATTCTGAAACTCCTGAACTAACTAGTCAACAATCTGTGTATCTTGCACTTAGGAGTCATCTAGTTGTGTGATCCATTGTGATATGTTTATCTTTGCAGGAAGATCTTCTCGTCCAGCACCTCGTCCAGCATCAGCTCGTAACCCCCCTCCTCAGCCAGGTAAAGAAGAATATGATGCTAGGAATGGGTAAACTGTTCATTTTTTTCCGTTTTGGTCCACCAGGTTAAGCTGTTAGCCATGCTCCTAATGTGCCTTCCTAAAAGTTTAACTGTTTTTTCACCACAGTTAATGTACCTTAAAAAAATTTTTGTTGTGATAAATATCACTCAGCCAGAAGCTTTAAGAAATAGTTTGATTTTTGTCTAATCTTGGCTGTGTTAATGCAGTTCACCATGCTCCTCCTCCAGTTCCCGCTCAGAGTGGCGGTGGTGGTCTGCTTAGTGGCATTGGTTCAACCATTGCTCAGGGTATGTTAGAGAATACGATTATTTCATTGTAATGTATGGGATTGGACTTGTGAAAATGAATTTCTATGTGCTTAATGGATGAAAAATTGTTGTAGGCATGGCTTTTGGAACTGGTAGTGCAGTAGCACACAGGGCTGTGGATGCTGTGATGGGTCCTCGCACTATTCAACATGAAACAGTTGTCACTGAGGGTGCTGCTGCCGCTCCTGCACCAACTGCAAATAGTCTTGGTAGTGATACTTGTGGTGTTCACACAAAGGCCTTTCAAGATGTATGCATTTCTTACTTGTTCTAGCCTTCTATGTGTTATGACTTGTAAAGCAAACATTAACTTGCATTATTGAATAACTCTTCATGAGATGAATTTTTCACAAATTCACCAATTCAATTAATGTTTTGAACTTTACTTGCTTGATTTGAACAATGTTATAAAAAATATTAAGCAGCAGAAAATAATGACTACTCCTCCTGTCCTTAATGTGGGAACTGATTGGGGAGTTATTTTTAGTCCTAAATGTAAGGTTTATTTTCTATATTTGTCAATATTTTCCAAATTTAATCAATTGATACTGCCTCATCATGAATCAAGTAAGAGAGAGATGAAGAGAATTAAAGAAGATGATTAGGGTGTTTTAAAAAGTAGTATAGTAACTATTTTAGCGAAACTTCATAATCTAATCAAATTAAGTAAATATATCTTACCTTAAGGACCAGATGGAGTATTTGATTTTTAATTCCACAAAATATGCAAGATCAGTGTGAAGGGCCCTTAGTTTGTAACAGGTCCTTAATATGGGTTGTTAAACATGTTTCAAATGTATGGTCCATCCGTGTGCTTTTCATGCTGTGTATTAATTCAGTGTGATTGCATCAGTATGGCATCATCGAGTATATTATTCCTCAGGACTCAACCGATGCTTTACTGAATAACTGGAACAATGTGATTATTTTATCGATTTCAGAATGCATTTTTAAGTCAAACATGTTTGAAATTCTGATTCATAGTTTCTTTAAGAAAATAATCTGTAGTTTATTCATTAATGGACGGATTCCTAGTGATTGGATCATTATGGCATCAAGTATGTTATATACAACTCAGTTTCAGTTGATAATGTACTGTATAACTGGATTAGTGTGATTATCTCATTGGTTTGAGAATGCAGTTTGAAATTTGAATTCAATGTTTTTTTCAAGAAAATCTCTGATTGATGCTCATCAATTTTTCTATTCCTGCTCTTGCTTAATGATGTGATCGTAATATTTTCTGACATTAGAGATCTTCAATTGTTTTCTTGCAGTGCCTGAACAGTTATGGGAACGACATTAGCAAGTGCCAATTCTACATGGATATGCTAGCGGAGTGCAGGAAGAACTCTGGCGCCTCATTGAGTGCTTGAGCGATTCTTCCTCTGCTTTACCCGTTCTGCAATAGAATCATCTCCACTATGAGTCAGCGTCAGTGTCACTGTCCTAGACTGTCTCTGTTGGCTAAGATTATTCCATATGTGGTTGTGGGCTTCATCTAAATAAAGCCGAACAAGATGATAAGACTAGTTTTTGCATGAACCATCAGTATTCATTTATTGCTATTATGATCATTGGATATCGTAATTGGTCTATTTGGTCTGTGCTTTGCATTTGGATCTGTTGATGGTTGTCATACTGAACTGGAAAACAAGTTTCTCTGTTTAAACATAATCATCTGAAACAAGGATATTGAAACAATTCTTATTTTCCTACCTATACATGCCCTAAAAGATTGACGTTAGATGGAGCTGTCCACATTGGTTCTTCCGTTTGGATGGTGTTTTGAGTTTTTATTTTTTTGCTTGTATTTTCAGGCCAACTAAAATTTAATGTTGCATAACAGTAGGGTTCGGCCTGTACCATCAGTAACCAAAAGAAGTTAACTTGCACAGGTCCTGGGGAGTGCATTAGGATGAGATAGCTTCTGTTTCCTTTTTCCGTAGCCACTATTGCCTTATTTAACTGAGCTACCTCACATCTTTGCTTCCCAGCCTCCGTGAAGTGAGATACTGTGTTTGGCTAATAAAGTGATATTAATATTGATGGAGCATTTGAATCCCATTAGGTACAATGATTTCAATGGATTTTGTTTTTCAAATTTGAAACAATGCTATGGCTCTTGACAGATTATTTTTAAAAAAATCCAGTTAAGTGATTTGTTAAGTTATTTTCAAATCAGGAAGTTCATTCCTACTCTAGATAGAAAACTGATTTGTGATTTTGATATTTTAGGATATTTTTCAGAAATTTTTCTGATTGTTGTTCGAATATAAGAAACGCAAGAACTTGTTACTAGCTTGGGAGAGCAAGGAATGCTTCCAACCACTTTACTCAACAAAGGCCTTAAATATTGGCCTGCACATTATGCATCACTTATCGTCGGCCACTGATGTTTTTTGACATTAAGAGGCAACACTAACCAAAATTTATTCTTGAGGATCATCTTTATAGTTTCACAATTTCTCCCTTTACCTCTCAACAAAACCGTGGGCATCCTCTTCTTGCCCAAGTCCCCTACATAGCTTGAAGTTTGAATTTAACAGATTTTCACCACACGTCTTTACCCAGTTTTCACTGAAATTCAGCTTCCTCTCGATCATAATTCTTCACGTTAAGCCTCGTGGCCAGTGGCCAGTTTATAATATCTTCTACCTTGTTTCCCAGATTGTGCTCTATACAAAGAATATTTGTATTGGATCATTCTTTTACACTCGGTCCCTTGTTAACCTTATTCCTTGAGCTCAGCTTCACTTCGTGCAATGAAGCTTTTTAGCGCCTCCTGTTTTGGGATTCTGCTAAAGTGTGTGTGTGTGTGTGTGTGTGTGTATAAGCACTCTTTGTAGCTCTTCGCTACCAGTCTCATTTCCAGCAATGGCTCACGGACTTTCGTCCATGTTTTTTTTTTTTGGGTACATGAGAGGGCTATAGCCCGAAAAGCATTACATTAGTCAATTTAAAAGGGGATTAAATCCCAAACACTCACCTACTAAGGTCCGCAGGTGGGATAGACACGAGTCTAGTAATGAAGAACTAGATAATCCCTCCTTTACTAGAGCATCGGCAAGACGGTTTTGTTCTATTGGTATATGTTGTAGCATTACCTCCCGTGAACACATCATTAAACTCTGGATTGGAACAAACAACAAGCCACACAATTTGCTACCATTTTCGTTCTTTAATAAGTGAATATTTTTTGCATCTGACTCAAGAATGTCTTTCTTGAATCCTAAGGTCCCATGCAAGTTGAAGACCCTTTAAAATAGCCTAATTTTCCACTTCAAAAGCGCTACATATTCCAAGAGGAAGCTTAAAACTTGCAACCCAATGACCACTATGATCTCTAATAACCCCACCACATCGCCTCGTTGTTAGTTGAAGTCACAACACTATCAACATTAACTTTAATCCAACCATGACTAGGAGGTAGTAGCCATATTAAGTCTCTTGTGAAGATGATTTAGCGAAACATCCCTCTCCTGACTCTGAAATTTTTCCATACTTGCATAATAGCATATGCTGGTTCCAAAGGCTTGGTAAATTCATAATAAAATATATAATTATTTCTCCATAGCCAGAGTTTCCAAATGGTAATAATTTCCATCTTCATGCCTTCCTAAATCTCTCTTTAAATTGACGGCAAACCAATCACATAAGGGAATTACAAAAAAAAAAAATTGAGAGTTGTACCTTGATGAAGCAGCTGATGCCATAATTCCTGCAGAATGTGCATAACATCTTCTAAACCATTATTGCAGCACGGACAAATAGGAGAGGCTTTAGACCATTGGCTCCTCCATGCATTAGTAGTTAGTCTATACTGTTTAACGCAATCCACTTAAACACTCTAATGCCTTCAGCACCTCTCTGTTTGCAAATTGCTTTGTAAACTGAGGTATATGTATTATGAGGAGGTAGTTCCATTAGATAATAAGCACTTTTGATTGAGAATTCTCCATTAGAAGTAGCACACCATGAAAGAATGTCATTTCCATATTCAGACATAGGAGGAACCATTGTGAGAAGCCATTGGAACACATGATCGGGCACTAAGGTTGCTAATCTCTGAAAATCCCAAGTCTCATAAGTTACCTAGTCTGAGAAGACATGAATCCTTGATTTTAATGTGAGGAAGCAGCCAGTAATCATTGAAAATTGAAAAATTCCACTATAACTCCATTTCGAATGTTCCATTCAATCCCCTGTCCAACTACATCTTGCTGCTGTGAGATGAATTTCCAAATCATGGAATCTCCTGCTTGAGAAGCCTGTAAAATATCATCATTCCTTAATATGTACTCCCTCCGGTTTTTTTTATCAGCAACAACTACCTAAATTATGCAAAACAAACTGGTGGTTAAAATTAGTTAAAAGCAATGAATGTGTAAGGTATATAATTTTTTTTTTCAAGCGGACCCTTGTTTATGAAGATGATGAGTGAGGAAAAAGATGAGAGAGAATGGGTAGAAAAATTAGATGAAAGAAACATGTAATTAATTGAGGATGAAAGTGAAAAAATGCATTGAATTTTTAGACACAGCAAAATTGTTGTTTATATACGGGACCAAGCCCATGAAAGAAAATGTTGCTTATAAATAAAAGCCTAGGGAGTATTTGTTAAGTAGCACCTCAGCCCACAAAACCCTTGGAACTAGTTGTCAATTTCCAAGCAATCTTAGCCCCACAAAGCAGGGTTAGATACAGCCATTCTCTTGAAAACATGACCTCCATATATCTTTGGCAGAACCAAGGAACGAAAAACCGGATCGGGCAATGAACCGGTCACAGCACAGGTTCAAGGGTTAATGGGTCAACCGGGGTCTAACCGGTAGTTGAACAGGTCATAACCGGTCATATTAAAATATTATAATTTATTAGTGATAATATATATTAATATATTTTTAAACTTCTATAGATAAAAATAAAGATTTTTAGAAAAAAAAATGTTTAAAATCTATTAGCATTAGTTATAATACCTATACTTATGCAAAGATATCTCATTTCCTATAATTATTATATCTTTTTAAATAATTTTTTTCATTATTTTCTTCATTTTTTTAGATTTGTTCTTTCTTTATCTATTTTTCTCTTCATTTTAGTCTTCAACTTTCCATTTTGCCCTCAAAAAACACAAAATAAAAATTTGAAAAATTAAAAAAAAAAACAAAAAAGAAACCGAGTCAATCAGTTGGATCACCGGTTCTGTCCGGTCCGACCGGTTCTAACCGGTTAGACCAGTCTGACCGGTTACTGATCAAACCGAACCGGACCAGGGACCGGTTCCCGGTTCAACCGGTCGAACCGGCCGGTCCAGTCCGGTTTTTTTTTTTGGCAGAACAATCTGATCTCAATCAATAGAGTGGAAACCATAAGTTTTTTTACCTTGACCCCATATGAAATTCCTTTGTAATTTCCATGCATTCCTCTCTGTTTCTGTTCAGTTGTGATTGGCTTATGTTTGCACTTGCATGAATTTCAATGTGTGTGTGTGTGTGTTTTTTTTTTTTTTTTTTTTTGTGTTTTTTGTGAGATCCTCTCCTTAATAATAATATAATACTAACTTATCTTTAAAAAATTACTCATTTCATTTTTTTTTTAAAAGAAAGAAAGATTACCATGGTAGAAAAGAGTTCAAGTAACTATTTGAAAACTCTACCATGGTAATAAAAGATTGAAGTCATTACCATGGTAGAAAAGAGTTCAAGTAACTATTATTTGAAAACTCTACCATGGTAATAAAAGATTGAAGTCATTACCATGGTAGAAAAGAGTTCAAGTATCTATTTGAGAACTCTACCATGGTAATAAAAGATTTAAGTCCCTATAGTTATCATATCAAACATTTCCATTTCAAAACCAAGGTCACCCAACTTTATATGATAAACAGAGTACGAAGAGGAATTTAGAGTTTACAAAATAAGGTCCCTAATAAGTGGCAATATACATTCATTCAACACATAATAAACTACAAGAGGCTGTACAGATATATATAGAAATATATCTATGCCTCAGGAGCTCCTCCCGACATTCCAGCAAGGGAATTATCACCTGAAAAATGTTAAATTAACGGGGTGAGACAAAAGCCTCAGTAACCAGCTATCCGACTCATTACACATGCTAACATGTGTTCATGAGGTGCTAAGTGGAACAATTTATATAGCAATTTATAAAAATTCAATATCATAAATTTCTTATTACAATTCCCATTGCCTCCCATCAATCCAACCGAACCGCCTTATTTCCACGCGACTAGACCCATGGGCTAAGTTACTAACCATGTGACTGGCCACTCAAAAAGCTTACCGGTCACGCGATGAGGATCGGCCAAACCCTCAAAACACATGCCCCGGACCATGGGTCTTTCGGTGTCGCAGCCCCTCATTGAAACTGGTGGGACAATAAACAACCAACCATCGTGCACCAATGGAGGCTATACCACGTGGTAAAATAACATACTCCATCTTATCCCAAACCCATATCACAATAATTTATCAATAATTATTTCAATGGGATTTTCCCGAATATATACATATTTTTCTCATTTCAAATCATAAAATTCCACAAAGCTATTTTATATCAAAATACTTCACAATATAATGAAAACTTTTTCAATCACAATAAACCTTTACTCATTGGAGTAAATATCAAAATACTCACAAACAGCATATCAACACAGATAATAAGTGATACATATCAAATGGCACCTTTTGAGGCTTTATATGGTCGAAAGTGTAGATCGCCATTGTGTTGGACCGAATTGAGTGAAAGAACCATTATTGGACCAGATTTGGTGGACCAAACATCCCGAAAGATTGAAATGATACAACAGAAATTGTTGACAGCTCAGAGCCGACAGAAGAGTTATGCGGATCGTCGAAGGAGACCATTGGAATTTAATAAAGGAGATCATGTTTTCCTAAAAGTTTCACCCATAACGGGCATTGGAAGGTCCATTAAAGCAAAGAAGTTGACTCCCCGATTCATTGGACCATATGAGATTTTGGAGCGAATTGGGTCAGTAGCTTATCGAATCGCTTTACCTCCGCACTTGTCTAATGTGCACAACGTATTCCACGTATCACAATTGAAGAAGTATCATCCAGATCCGTCTCATGTCATTAAACCTGAGGAAGTTGAGTTGAGAGAAAACTTAACTTATATAGCAGAACCAGAGAGGATTTTAGATGTCCAAAATAGACAACTGCGGAAAAAGACCATCCGATTGGTAAAAGTCTTTTGGAAGGGTATGACACCTGGAGATGTGACTTGGGAGACTGAAGAAAGAATGCGTCGTGATTTTCCTAACTTGTTTGCTTAAGTTGCGATTATGCTTGTTTATTTTGAATTATTGTATTCTGATTGTATTCTTGTACATTATTTAAATCGAATTTTGGGGGCAAAATTCTATTTAGGTGGGGAGAATTGTAACATCCAAATTTTTATATAATTATAATTTAGAAATAATTATGAAATTAATAGTAATTTTTGGATAAAAAGAAAAGAGGAATTTAGTTAAAATATATATATTTTTAAAAAATATATATATATATATATATATTTAAATAAATTAATAATTATAAATAAATAAATATTATAAAAATAGAATAAAATAATATATATATATATATATATATATATATATATATTAAAAGAAAGAAAAGTGTGGGCGCCCGTTGGCGCCCACCACATTGAAAAAACGGGGGAGGCACACAAAGTGCCTCCCACCATTTAATTAATGATTGTGGGCATACGCCCACAATCATTAAATGAAAACTGGGGAAGGCAAGCAGTGTCTTCCGCAGTTTTCAAAGAGGAGGGGGATTATAAATACCCCCTCTCCCCCGTCCTCACTCCACACACCTCAAGTGTGGAGAAAGGCGTAAAGTGAAGCATTAGTAGGAGTATTTTCACATCTTTGGAGATCGATAAGGTACTCAATATTACTTCTTATCTTAGAATTATTTTTATGAAAATGTTCTAAATAATTTTCTCTTTCTTATGGTAATAATTTTATGATGATTAGAGAAAATTTTAAGATTATGATTTTGGATAAATTTGAGTTTTGTTAATATAATGCTACAGGAATATAGAGGATAATTAATAGTTAATTTTAATCAAGTTACTTTTGTTACTTAGTTAGCATATAATTTTATAATGAAATCTTTACATAACTAATTTATGAATAATTCTATATTAGGCTTTTTAACCGATTAAATTTAGGTTAAATAATTTATTTGTATTATTAGAGGTATTCTTGAGGTTTTGATCGGTTTAGATTTTTTTTTAGGATGATGATTTATAATTTAGCCATTTTATAAATTGATTATTGTAGATTGATTTTTGGCGTATATTTGAGCTCTTGGATTAGAAGCTTGTGATTATAATTTTGCTTTGGCGAGAGGTAACCACTTTCCACTTATTATCTGTGTTGATATGCTGTTTGTGAGTATTTTGATATTTACTCCAATGAGTAAAGGTTTATTGTGATTGAGAAAGTTTTCATTATATTGTGAAGTATTTTGATATAAAATAGCTTTGTGGAATTTTATGATTTGAAATGAGAAAAATATGTATATATTCGGGAAAATCCCATTGAAATAATTATTGATAAATTATTGTGATATGGGTTTGGGATAAGATGGAGTATGTTATTTTACCACGTGGTATAGCCTCCATTGGTGCACGATGGTTGGCTGTTTATTGTCCCACCAGTTTCAATGAGGGACTGCCCCACCAGTTTCAATGAGGGGCTGCGACACCGAAAGACCCATGGTCCGGGGCACGTGTTTTGAGGGTTTGGCCGATCCTCATCGCGTGACCGGTAAGCTTTTTGAGTGGCCAGTCACATGGTTAGTAACTTAGCCCATGGGTCTAGTCGCGTGGAAATAAGGCGGTTCGGTTGGATTGATGGGAGGCAATGGGAATTGTAATAAGAAATTTATGATATTGAATTTTTATAAATTGCTATATAAATTGTTCCACTTAGCACCTCATGAACACATGTTAGCATGTGTAATGAGTCGGATAGCTGGTTACTGAGGCTTTTGTCTCACCCCGTTAATTTAACATTTTTCAGGTGATAATTCCCTTGCTGGAATGTCGGGAGGAGCTCCTGAGGCATAGATATATTTCTATATATATCTGTACAGCCTCTTGTAGTTTATTATGTGTTGAATGAATGTACATTGCCACTTATTAGGGACCTTATTTTGTAAACTCTAAATTCCTCTTCGTACTCTGTTTATCATATAAAGTTGGGTGACCTTGGTTTTGAAATGGAAATGTTTGATATGATAACTATAGGGACTTAAATCTTTTATTACCATGGTAGAGTTCTCAAATAGATACTTGAACTCTTTTCTACCATGGTAATGACTTCAATCTTTTATTACCATGGTAGAGTTTTCAAATAATAGTTACTTGAACTCTTTTCTACCATGGTAATGACTTCAATCTTTTATTACCATGGTAGAGTTTTCAAATAGTTACTTGAACTCTTTTCTACCATGGTAATCTTTCTTTCTTTTAAAAAAAAATGAAATGAGTAATTTTTTAAAGATAAGTTAGTATTATATTATTATTAAGGAGAGGATCTCACAAATTTAGAGTTTACAAAATCAGGTCCCTAATAAGTGGCAATGTACATTCATTCAACACATAATAAACTACAAGAGGCTGTACAGATATATATAGAAATATATCTATGCCTCAGGAGCTCCTCCCGACATTCCAGCAAGGGAATTATCACCTGAAAAATGTTAAATTAACGGGGTGAGACAAAAGCCTCAGTAACCAGCTATCCGACTCATTACACATGCTAACATGTGTTCATGAGGTGCTAAGTGGAACAATTTGTATAGCAATTTAATATCACGGTTTTATACATAAATTTCTTATTACAATTCCCATTGCCTCCCATCAATCCAACCGAACCGCCTTATTTCCACGCGACTAGACCCATGGGCTAAGTTACTAACCATGTGACTGGCCACTCAAAAAGCTTACCGGTCACGCGATGAGGATCGGCCAAACCCTCAAAACACGTGCCCCGGACCATGGGTCTTTCGGTGTCGCAGCCCCTCATTGAAACTGGTGGGGCAGTCCCTCATTGAAACTGGTGGGACAATAAACAGCCAACCATCGTGCACCAATGGAGGCTATACCACGTGGTAAAATAACATACTCCATCTTATCCCAAACCCATTATCACAATAATTTATCAATAATTATTTCAATGGGGTTTTCCCGAATATATACATAATTTCTCATTTCAAATCATAAAATTCCACAAAGCTATTTTATATCAAAATACTTCACAATATAATGAAAACTTTCTCAATCACAATAAATCTTTACTCATTGGAGTAAATATCAAAATACTCACAAACAGCATATCAACACAGATAATAAGTGGAAAGTGGTTACCTCTCGCCAAAGCAAAATTATAATCACAAGCTTCTAATCCAAGAGCTCAAATATACGCCAAAAATCAATCTACAATAATCAATTTATAAAATGGCTAAATTATAAATCATCATCCTAAAAAAAAATCTAAACCGATCAAAACCTCAAGAATACCTCTAATAATACAAATAAATTATTTAACCTAAATTTAATCGGTTAAAAAGCCTAATATAGAATTATTCATAAATTAGTTATGTAAAGATTTCATTATAAAATTATATGCTAACTAAGTAACAAAAGTAACTTGATTAAAATTAACTATTAATTATCCTCTATATTCCTGTAGCATTATATTAACAAAACTCAAATTTATCCAAAATCATAATCTTAAAATTTTCTCTAATCATCATAAAATTATTACCATAAGAAAGAGAAAATTATTTAGAACATTTTCATAAAAATAATTCTAAGATAAGAAGTAATATTGAGTACCTTATCGATCTCCAAAGATGTGAAAATACTCCTACTAATGCTTCACTTTACGCCTTTCTCCACACTTGAGGTGTGTGGAGTGAGGACGGGGGAGAGGGGGTATTTATAATCCCCCTCCTCTTTGAAAACTGCGGAAGACACTGCTTGCCTTCCCCAGTTTTCATTTAATGATTGTGGGCGTATGCCCACAATCATTAATTAAATGGTGGGAGGCACTTTGTGTGCCTCCCCCGTTTTTTCAATGTGGTGGGCGCCAACGGGCGCCCACACTTTTCTTTCTTTTAATATATATATATATATATATATATATTATTTTATTCTATTTTTATAATATTTATTTATTTATAATTATTAATTTATTTAAATATATATATATATATATATATATATTTTAAAAATATATATATTTTAACTAAATTCCTCTTTTCTTTTTATCCAAAAATTACTATTAATTTCATAATTATTTCTAAATTATAATTATATAAAAATTTGGATGTTACAATTCTCCCCACCTAAATAGAATTTTGCCCCCAAAATTCGATTTAAATAATGTACAAGAATACAATCAGAATACAATAATTCAAAATAAACAAGCATAATCGCAACTTAAGCAAACAAGTTAGGAAAATCACGACGCATTCTTTCTTCAGTCTCCCAAGTCACATCTCCAGGTGTCATACCCTTCCAAAAGACTTTTACCAATCGGATGGTCTTTTTCCGCAGTTGTCTATTTTGGACATCTAAAATCCTCTCTGGTTCTGCTATATAAGTTAAGTTTTCTCTCAACTCAACTTCCTCAGGTTTAATGACATGAGACGGATCTGGATGATACTTCTTCAATTGTGATACGTGGAATACGTTGTGCACATTAGACAAGTGCGGAGGTAAAGCGATTCGATAAGCTACTGACCCAATTCGCTCCAAAATCTCATATGGTCCAATGAATCGGGGAGTCAACTTCTTTGCTTTAATGGACCTTCCAATGCCCGTTATGGGTGAAACTTTTAGGAAAACATGATCTCCTTTATTAAATTCCAATGGTCTCCTTCGACGATCCGCATAACTCTTCTGTCGGCTCTGAGCTGTCAACAATTTCTGTTGTATCATTTCAATCTTTCGGGATGTTTGGTCCACCAAATCTGGTCCAATAATGGTTCTTTCACTCAATTCGGTCCAACACAATGGCGATCTACACTTTCGACCATATAAAGCCTCAAAAGGTGCCATTTGAATACTGGAGTGGTAGCTATTATTGTATGCAAATTCTGCCAATGGCAAGTGCTTGTCCCAACTACCTGGGAGCTCGATGGCGCATGCTCTCAACATGTCTTCAAGTGTTTGAATAGTCCTCTCGGTTTGACCATCTGTCTGAGGATGATAAGCGGTACTGTACTTTAACTTTGTCCCCATGGCCTCTTGCAGGGATTTCCAAAAGTTTGAAGTGAACCTTGGATCACGATCCGATATGATACTTTCTGGCACTCCATGCATACGAACAATCTCTTTAATGTACAGCTCAGCCAATTTCTCTAACGAGTAGTCCACTCTGATTGGTAGAAAGTGTGCTGACTTGGTTAATCGGTTTACGATCACCCATATAGCATTGTAAGTGTTCCGAATTTGTGGTAAACCTGTAATAAAGTCCATAGAAATGCTATCCCATTTCCATTTAGGGATATCCAGGTTCTGAAGTAGTCCTGGGGGTTTCTGGTGCTCGACCTTGATTTTCTGACACGTTAAACACTTCAGGACAAATTCGGTCACATCTCTTTTCATCTTTGGCCACCAATATTGTTGCTTTAAGTCATTATACATCTTGGTGATTTCTGGATGCATAGCGTACCTGCTCCGATGAGCTTTTTCCAAAATGGTTTTCTTGATTTCATCGTTGTTGGGAACACAAATTTTCTTCTTGTATCTCAAGATATCTGTATTCCCAATATCATAATCTAAAACATTATCATGTTCCAGTTCTTCTCGAATTCTTTTTAGCTGATCATCTTTCATCTGGGCGTCTCTCAGGTCCTGATAAAATCCATATTCACCAAGGACTGCATTTAAAGTAGCCCTTCTTGGATCTGGGACTACATGGATATCTCTTAATCCATTTAGCCAACTTTGTTCTTCTAAGCTCATTTGAAACAAGTGTATTGACTTTCGACTTAAAGCATCTGCAACCACGTTAGCCTTGCCAGGATGATACTTTAACTCGAAGTCATAATCCTTCAGGAATTCCATCCATCGACGTTGTCTGTTATTCAACTCCTTCTGATCAACAAGATACTTCAGACTCTTATGGTCACTGAATACTTCAAATTGAGACCCATACAAATAATGCCTCCAAATCTTCAGAGCAAACACCACAGCTGCCAATTCTAAGTCGTGAGTTGGGTAATTCTCCTCATGAGGTCTCAATTGTCTAGAAGCATATGCAATGACTTTGCCTTCTTGCATCAACACGCAACCCAGCCCCTTGAAGGAAGCGTCCGTGTACACTATGTATGGACAACAAGGATCAGGAAGGGTAAGCACAGGGGCTGTAGTCAACTTCACCTTCAACTCTTGAAAAGCAGCTTCACACTTATCAGTCCATATATACGGTCGATCTTTCTTGGTCAACTTGGTAAGAGGCATGGCAATTTGAGAGAATCCTTTAATGAATCTCCTGTAGTAGCCAGCCAATCCTAAAAAGCTTCTTACTTCAGTCACCGACTTTGGGGCTTCCCATTTCAACACGGCATCTACTTTACTAGGATCAACAGCTACCCCTTCAGCTGACACCACGTGGCCAAGGAAATTCACTTCCTTAAGCCAAAACTCACACTTACTCAATTTAGCGTACAGCTGGTGATCCTTCAATATACGCAATGCAATATGTAAATGCTCTCGATGCTCCTCCTCATTCTTAGAATAAATGAGAATATCGTCAATAAAGACAATAATGAATCGATCTAAGTATGGCATAAAAATCCGGTTCATATAATCCATGAAGACAGCTGGAGCATTGGTTAACCCAAAAGGCATAACCAAAAACTCATAATGCCCATAGCGAGTCCGGAAAGCAGTCTTTGAGATGTCCTCAGCCTTAACTCTAAGCTGGTGGTAACCCGATCTTAAGTCGATCTTAGAGAACACTACGACTCCCTTAAGCTGATCTAGTAAATCATCAATCCTAGGTAATGGATATTTATTCTTAATTGTGACCTTATTCAGCTGTCTATAGTCAATGCACAACCTCATACTTCCATCCTTCTTTTTGACAAACAACACTGGTGAACCCCAGGGAGAGACACTTGGTCGAATGAAGCCTTTCTCGAGCAACTCTTCTAGTTGTTTCTTCAATTCTGCCAACTCTAATGGTGACATCCGATAAGGGGCCTTAGAAATTGGGGTTGTACTTAGCACCAAATCAATGGTGAACTCGACCTCTCGCTTCGGAGGCAGTCCAGATATCTCTTCTGGAAATACCTCAGGATATTCTTTTACTACATTGATATGATCGATCCCAACTTCTCTATCCACATTGATAGAGAAGAAAACTATATAGGCTTGACAACCCTTTCTGATACACTTATCTACTCGAGCTGTTGACAACAACATCGGGACAAAAGGGGCTTCTACGGATATGGTATTCATGGCGTAAGTGGCCACCTTCTTCTTACAATGAAGTATGGCATCATTGTCCACTAGCCAATCCGTACCGATAATAGCATCTATGCCTTTTAGTAGCAGACATACTAAATTCACTATAGAATCTCGGTTTTCAAACCGAAAGGGTAATACCCACACAAGTATGTGCGGTCATAACAACAGCTCTAAAGATAGTCTCCAAACTCTCGATCCAAGCTTAGCCTTCTGTGGATCTAAATTTTCATGAAACTTTTCAGGATCATGACGATGAATATCTTTCCATACCTTATTAATAGCTAATTCTTCAAGATTGGGTTGTGATGATCCCTCACCCCCAACATTCTTCCTAGGACCTTCATAATTAGTTGAGCCGACTGGCTCGTTTTTCCGTGATGCTTTTATACTAGGTTTAGGTGCCTCATGATCTTTTGGCTTTGGAATGCTCCCCTCTTCTCTTATCTTATTTCGAAGATCTCCCTCAAACTGTTGAAATCGTGCATCCAAAGCTGTCAATAATTTATCCAAAAGAGTCTCGTTTTCCTGAGACAACTGTGGTTCAACATTTTTTGGAAGTGGGTCAAGGAGACAGTCTTTCTTGTATTAACCATTTTCTCCCCACCTAAGGATGAAACCCTATAATAATTAGGATACAACCTAAAGCAATACAAAAACACAGGGAGGTTATGTGTGAAAGAATATATTGCCACTAAAGCTCTGATACCAAGTTGTGAGATCCTCTCCTTAATAATAATATAATATTAAGTGATCTTTAAGAATTACTCATTTCATTTTTTTTTAAAAGAAAGAAAGATTACCATGGTAGAAAAGAGTTCAAGTAACTATTTGAAAACTCTACCATGGTAATAAAAGATTGAAGTCATTACCATGGTAGAAAAAAGTTCAAGTAACTATTATTTTGAAACTCTACCATGGTAATAAAAGATTTAAGTCCCTACAGTTATCATATCAAACATTTCCATTTCAAAACCAAGGTCACCCAACTTTATATGATAAACAGAGTACGAAGAGGAATTTAGAGTTTACAAAATAAGGTCCCTAATAAGTGGCAATGTACATTCATTCAACACATAATAAACTACAAGAGGCTGTATAGATATATATAGAAATATATCTATGCCTCAGGAGCTCCTCCCGACATTCCAGCAAGGGAATTATCACCTGAAAAATGTTAAATTAACGGGGTGAGACAAAAGCCTCAGTAACCAGCTATCCGACTCATTACACATGCTAACATGTGTTCATGAGGTGCTAAGTGGAACAATTTGTATAGCAATTTAATATCACGGTTTTATACATAAATTTCTTATTACAATTCCCATTGCCTCCCATCAATCCAACCGAACCGCCTTATTTCCACGCGACTAGACCCATGGGCTAAGTTACTAACCATGTGACTGGCCACTCAAAAAGCTTACCGGTCACGCGATGAGGATCGGCCAAACCCTCAAAACACGTGCCCCGGACCATGGGTCTTTCGGTGTCGCAGCCCCTCATTGAAACTGGTGGGGCAGTCCCTCATTGAAACTGGTGGGACAATAAACAGCCAACCATCGTGCACTAATGGAGGCTATACCACGTGGTAAAATAACATACTCCATCTTATCCCAAACCCATTATCACAATAATTTATCAATAATTATTTCAATGGGATTTTCCCGAATATATACATAATTTCTCATTTCAAATCATAAAATTCCACAAAGCTATTTTATATCAAAATACTTCACAATATAATGAAAACTTTCTCAATCACAATAAATCTTTACTCATTGGAGTAAATATCAAAATACTCACAAACAGCATATCAACACAGATAATAAGTGGAAAGTGGTTACCTTTCGCCAAAGCAAAATTATAATCACAAGCTTCTAATCCAAGAGCTCAAATATACGCCAAAAATCAATCTACAATAATCAATTTATAAAATGGCTAAATTATAAATCATCATCCTAAAAAAAAATCTAAACCGATCAAAACCTCAAGAATACCTCTAATAATACAAATAAATTATTTAACCTAAATTTAATCGGTTAAAAAGCCTAATATAGAATTATTCATAAATTAGTTATGTAAAGATTTCATTATAAAATTATATGCTAACTAAGTAACAAAAGTAACTTGATTAAAATTAACTATTAATTATCCTCTATATTCCTGTAGCATTATATTAACAAAACTCAAATTTATCCAAAATCATAATCTTAAAATTTTCTCTAATCATCATAAAATTATTACCATAAGAAAGAGAAAATTATTTAGAACATTTTCATAAAAATAATTCTAAGATAAGAAGTAATATTGAGTACCTTATCGATCTTCAAAAATGTGAAAATACTCCTACTAATGCTTCACTTTACGCCTTTCTCCACACTTGAGGTGTGTGGAGTGAGGACGGGGGAGAGGGGGTATTTATAATCCCCCTCCTCTTTGAAAACTGCGGAAGACACTGCGTGCCTTCCCCAGTTTTCATTTAATGATTGTGGGCGTATGCCCACAATCATTAATTAAATGGTGGGAGGCACTTTGTGTGCCTCCCCCGTTTTTCCAATGTGGTGGGCGCCAACGGGCGCCCACACTTTTCTTTCTTTTAATATATATATATATATATATTATTTTATTCTATTTTTATAATATTTATTTATTTATAATTATTAATTTATTTAAATATATATATATATATTTTAAAAATATATATATTTTAACTAAATTCCTCTTTTCTTTTTATCCAAAAATTACTATTAATTTCATAATTATTTCTAAATTATAATTATATAAAAATTAGGATGTTACATTTTTCTCTTAGTGGATTGGGCCTCTTCGTGATGTTGGGTTTGTCTTCTAGTGTATAGAGGATCAATTTGTGTGTATCATTTTACTTGGTTTAATACATTGTATTTTTATCTCACACACATATAGAGAATAGAGTATTTCTTTGTAGGCGTTTCTAGCTTTGTTTTTCTCCCACCCCCACCCCCACCCCCACCCCCACTCCAAAAAAAAAAAAAAAGTAATTTATAAAACCTAATCATATAACCCATTTTAAACCTATATAGAGTATTACGTAATTCGCATTATTTGGTCTTAATATGTAATCAAGCCACATTCAACAAACATAACATATCCATGTCCGTCCATACCACATGTCCACATTGTGGATTGTACAATCAAAATTTCACAAATATGATAACAATAATAATCATATAATATAAAACTACCATTAGTCAATTATTAAAAATTAATATTTAAATCTTTTGATTCTTTCTTATCATCTTCATCATCTGGAAATAGATATAAAATGAATACATTATTGAATATAATCGTAGATATAACTTCATCATACATAACACAAATAAAAATAAGCACTATAATGTGAAAGTAAATTGAAAAAAGTGTTTAGCCACTTGATTGAGCGGTTTTTTATTTTTTATTTTTTTTGGCTCTAGGGTTTGTGTTGTATCAGCCTTGTAAAATAAGAGTAAACAGGGGAAAATGGGTTTCTGTTCATTGCACTGCTAGATACAAAATGTGAACACCTCTCCTAATAAGGTTTCAAACTTTGATTTATCACATTATAAGAGATTAACCTCTTCCGTTAGACTAAATCCTATTGATTTGCCACATTCTATAAACACAAAATTGGTTTTTATTCATAGCACTATGGACATAAAATGTGGACATCTCTTTAAGAAGGGTTTTGAACATTGGTTTATCAAGTTATGAAAGATTAACCCTTCTCCTAGATCAAAGTCCATTGATATATAAGTTAAATTTAAATTATTTGAGTAGGGGAGAGCGAATCATGTTTTTATTTGTGTTCACCTTTTTCC
Organism: Inga laurina; assembly: GCA_963855925.1. NCBI lineage: Eukaryota > Viridiplantae > Streptophyta > Magnoliopsida > Fabales > Fabaceae > Inga > Inga laurina. The sequence goes on from OY979701.1 coordinate 29,125,152, forward strand.
AACCCAACCCATACCGACAAAACCCATTTAATGGGATTTATGCCGCTTTTTCCTCTAATATTAGGCCACGAGTCAACCAATGGGCTTATTCATTAAGCACATAGTGGATCCTTCGTAAGAAATTGTTCTCTATGAATAATTGAATATTACTTTCTTCTTGCTAATGTTATGAAACAGTTGGTAGATTCACCTTCTTTTCTCCATCTCACCTTTTTTCTCCTAATGATAATAAAAAGAAAATTAAATATAAAAATTAAGTATCTCACCAAGTATGGTTGGAACAAAGGAGAGAAAATTAGTATCCATTAAACAAGATCAAGTTTTTGAACTGTTTAGATAAGAAAGTTTCCACTTGCTTTTGTCCTTACATCTTGTTGGAAATTAAGCAATGACAAGAATTATATTGTTTTTTTTTCATCTACATAAAAACAAAAATATTAATTCATTTTTATTTAATTTAAAAGAAATATGAATTTTAACAATAAGGAAGTTTCCATGTAATTTTAACATAACATAACAAAATGATAATTTTTCCCCAATACGATGGAATGGAAGTTTTACTTTCTTAACCTCACGTAGCTAATTTATTTTATAATACAAAGTTTAGCAAACACTTAAATCAATATGACGTTTTTTTCTTTGGATTTATGTGTTGCATTTAATTTCCTTTTTTGCTCGACTAATTTTCTCTTATTGGCCTCTATAGCACTCAGCCAGTCAAGGAATTCACACAAGATTTTAAATGCCCTTTTCTTAATGCTCCTTTAATGGAAATTTAAGCATTAAACCTAAATGGAAATGTTTCTTTTTCCTTTTAGTTATTTTTTCATATTTCAAAAACTAGCTCATTCTATCGCCATCTAAAACATCACTAGACTAAAAGACTATTTTTCTCCATCAGTGGAATTTAATTGATTAAGCATGAAGGAAAATGGTGTCACCCCTTACAAATTAACTCTCTTCTTTTCCCCATTACTTTTTAGTCTTTTACCTCCCTCTCTTTTCTTCCTAAAGCCAACTTCAATACAAAACCTCTCTCTCTCTCTCCTCTCTCTCACTCCCTCAGTATCTTCTCTCACTGCATTGTCATAAGCTACCCTTAAGAAAGCTAATGCACAGTCTCCTCCAAGCCTCCTTATCCGGCTCCCTCAAAGCCAGTTTTGCCACTACCTCAGCCGCATACGGCTCCTGTCACCAATTCCGGGCGAAAGTTAGTAGCGCACATAACACAAGTTTCAACCCCAAAAAAAAACACGAGTACAGGCTGAGAAAAGAGAATGAAGACGATGATATGTACACACACATAACATATCCTATTAGGTGGTGTCGGCTATATAGGATTAATGAAATATCATTGTATTCTATTAACAACTAAATTTTTGAATATACACATACCATGATGAAATTGCATTGGATGAGTCGTTCGAGGAGGTGAAGAAGAATGTCTTTGGTGTACTCAGGGTGGCCCTGGATTCCCATAATGTGATCTCCATACCTAAACATCTCAATCCCTGTTTTCTCTGACCAAGCAATCACCTCTGCCTTTGCTGGCAGCTCTCTTACCTAAATTTATTTGGCCATTAAACTAATTCATTAAGTAACTAAACATGTAGGCTTTATCACTAATAACTAAATATATCTATATATATACATGTTACATCCGTGTGTGTTTCTTCATTCATGATTGGCTAACAAACAGGCATTTATAAAGAGGTAGATAAGTGTGGTTCATAAGTGACGTACGTGAACGTGTCTTTAAATGATTAGGTAATCGAACCTACTAGAGTTGTCGCTTTTATAGAAAGGGACAAACCTCGTCGCGATGGCATTCGATTATGGAGAGCCTTGAAGGGATCTTGAGAGATGACAGAGCCAGTGATGAAGATGATGAAAAAGTCACTGTTCTGACGCCAATGTCCCAACCTGTGGGAGATCGAGTCACCTTTCCTCCTAGTGCTCGTCCAAGTATCTGATCAAAACCCAAACCTAATTTTCATCAGAAACTTTTTCAACATAAAGTCATATTTAGCTCTTTCATTCAAGGAAAAGGAGCTGTATACTATCACTTTTTTGCATCTCCCACACACAATATGTTACATAAATTCAAGTATACGTGTAATATTCAATACGACGCAACATGCACAATTATGTGTGTGAGATCAGTTTATCATTGCGTGGAAAACATTATCTAGTAGGCCAGAAATGTATAATTCCACCCAACTCAACAAAGAATTGGGACATCATTGAAATCTCTAAGTGAAAGTGGAGCCCAACACGTGGCAGCCACTCCCACAAAAAGTTAACACGAAGCCATACATGCCATGCTTTTTTCTTCCTTTCCAGAAACAAACAAGATTGAAAAACTACCCAACACAAGTAATATCAAAATGGTGGAATCTCCTACTTATATATATTCATAATGACATTAAGAGTGAACCCAACTCTTACGTGTGTGCATATTGAATACTCCCTCCGGTCCTAATTATAAGATAAAATTGATTTTTTTTTTGGAGAAATTAAGAAAGCCAATTAAATTACTTTAGAGTGTTTATATTTTTAGTATCCTTAGATTATATACTAATTTATTAGTCAGATTAATTAGTTTGGAGAAAAAAATGAAAATAAAAATACTCTAAAGTAATTTAATTGGCTTCTTTAATTTCTCCAAAAAAGTCAACTTTGTCTTATAATTAGGACTAGAGGGAGTATTATACAATCCGCTTGAATGTGTGTGAATGTGAATGATTAGTGATTTACTCCCTCCAATCCGTAAAGTAAGACCCACTTATCTAATTTGATTAGATTAAGAAAGTTAGTTAAGTTAGTTTATATAACATATTTTTTCTAAAACACTCTAATCATCTTCCTTAATTCCCTCAATCTCTCTCTTGATTATTGTTGAAGGAGCACTAATGGAGAAAAATTAGTAAAAGAATGATAAGTATGAGAAATAAGTCTAATATTTGGGACTAAGATCAACTCTCCAATTAGGTCCTATATGAATGACCCGAGGAGAATCGCACTTGGCAAACACTATCTGATAGGTCAGAAATGCTTAATTACATCCAACTCAACAAATTTAGCTTCACCAAACAAAAAGGAGACATGGATTATGGGGCAACATATCACATGATAACCTTATATTATTATGCAATAGGGAATCTATCATAGTGACCCCACAACTAACGTGGAAGACACCTATACAAAGTTTGAACATCACAAAAAGGTTGAGTGATAAACAATCATCCTCATTTACCAAATAAAGCCTACTCATCAATTATTAGTGGGCATAAAAAAATTATAATCCCATCTAAGCCTATCTGTTTGTCTTTTAATTTCTTGGATGGAGTGAAGTCAATTACCGTCACCAGATTTGGTAAGTGCTGTTAGGTGTAAAGTGGTTCTACTTTATTTTGATTTCTCAGTCTAGCTACCTTTTTTTCCCTCAGCTGAAAGGTTTTTTATATTATATGCTTTGAGAAGTCTGCAACTTCACGTTGAGATTAAAACCATGGGAATAAACAAGCAAATGAGAAAAAAGCAGAACAAAGAGACAAACACATCAAAATGAGAAAATATGTTAAAATGTTTATGACTACAAAATAATGTACCTTTGTTAAAGTTTAAAATTATGTCTAGATATAAAATCTATACATGAACAGTACAATGGGACCCATATCTGCCTGAGACAACCATTTCTATGAAGAAACTAATTTATTTCATTATTCGCAATGGTTAAGTCAGATCCCATCTAATCTGATACCACTCTGTGGGACATGAATAGAGATGTACGGAATAATCTTCTTTATTCAGAAACAAACAAGATTGAAAAACTACCCAACACAAGTAATATCAAAATGGTGGAATCTCCGACTTATATAAATTCATAATGACATTAAGCGTGAACCCAACTCTTACGTGTGTGCATGTTGAATATTATACAATCCGCTTGAATGTGTGTGTGTGTGTGTGAATGATTAGTGATTTACTCCCTTCGATCCGTAAAGTAAGACCCACTTATCTAATTTAATTATATTAACAAAGTTAATTAAGTTAGTTTATATGACATATTTTTTCTAACACACCCTAATTATCTTCCTTAATTCCCTCCATCTCTCTCTTACTGGATTATTATTCAAGGAGCACTAATAGGGAAAAATTAGTAAAAGAATGACAAATATGAGAAATAAGTCTAATATTTGGGACTAAGATCAACACTCCAATTAGGTCCTCTATGAATGATCCGAGGAGAATCGTACTTGGCAAACACTATCTGATAGGTCAGAAATGCTTAATTACATCCAACTAGGTCTAATATTTGGGACTAAGATCAACACTCCAATTAGGTCCTCTATGAATGATCCGAGGAGAATCGTACTTGGCAAACACTATTTGATAGGTCAGAAATGCTTAATTACATCCAACTCAACAAATTTAGCTTCACCAAACAAAAAGGAGACATGGATTATGGGGCACCAAATCACATGATAAGCTTATATTATTATGCAATAGGGAATCTATCATAGTGGCCCCACAACTAACGTGGAAGACACCTATACAAAGTTTGAACATCACAAAAAAGGTTGAGTAATAAACAATCATCCTCATTTACCAAATAAAGCCTACTCATAAATTATTAGCGGACATAAAAAAATTATTATCCCATCCAAGTCTATATCTGTTTGTCTTTTAATTTCTCGGATTAAGTGAAGTCAATTGCCATCACCAGATTTGGCAAGTGCTGTTACGTGTAAAGTGGTTCTACTTTATTTATTTTGATTTCTCAGCCTAGCTACCTTTTTTTCCCTCAACTGAGGTTTTTTATATTATATGCTTTGAGAAGTCTGCAACTGCACGCGGAGACTAAAACCATGGGAATAAACAAGCAAATAAGAAAAAAGAAGAACAAAGAGACAAGCGCATCAAAATGAGAAATCATATAAAAGGCGTAACACCAAGTCTACAAAATATGTTGAAATGTTTATGACTCGAAAATAATGTGCTTTTGTTAAAGTTTATAAATCATGTCTAGATATTTTGTCCCAAAAAAAAATTATGTCTAGATACAAAATCTATACATGAACAATACAATGGGACCCATATCTGGCTGAGACAACCATTTCTATGAAGAAACTAATTTATTTCATTATTCCCAATGGTTAAGTCAGATCCCATCTACTCTGATACCACTCTGTGGGACATAAATAGACATGTAAGGAATAATCTTCTTTATTAAGATTTGGAATCACGCAATTGCGTGGCAGTGATACAATCATGTTTGTAGCACGAGACATGATCTTAATCATTTGTACGATCAAGCAACGGCAACACGCCACGTCATTAATGAAACCAACGGCTAAGATAATTCCTCACATTGTAAAATGGAAGTGGCCTCCAGCTGTTGTAATTTTAAGTTCAGAAACAGCCGAACCACATTCCAAGTGACTCTCAATTTTAACTCCACATCATGTGATTGCCTATACCAAATACACGTAATCCTAAGTTGTCTTCACTTGCAAACAAAACAAGGCCACATAAAGTGACTGCATTTTCCACATTCCTTCATGTATTAAGCCTCTCTCATTCTCTCTGTCTCTCTCTCTCTCTATATATATATATACTCTTTCCAATCCTATTTATAACCAACTTTTCCCTTGATTGCGCAAAACGAATTGGTAGTTAAAAACAATAAATGAGTAAAAAATGCCATTTTTTTCCATATATGCCCCTATTTATGAAAAGAGTATAGGAGAGAAAATAGATAAAAAGTATGAGAGATAATGAGTATAAAATATGAGGGAGAATGAGTATTTAACAAGAGTAAAATAGGAAAAAGAAACTTACATTTTCAAACAAAAAGTGAAAGTTGCTTATAATAGGAATCAGCCCTATGAGAGAAAAAATTGCTTATAAATAGGACCGAAGCGAGTATAAAATATTGGATAGTACTCTTTCATGTGGCTTTCTAATACGGAGAAATGTAATATGAAGAAATGAGGGAGAACCAAGAAGTACGAGAACAATAAATTAAGGAAGGATAAAATTGTACATTAATATAATAAATTCAATGAGCTGACTTATATTAAGAATAAAAAATACCCTCTCTTTATCTTATAAATACGATGAGAGAAGATCAAAGTGAAAAGTTAAAATTATTTCACTTTCTAAAAATAATGACGTTCCAAAACTAGAAGTTGATCGGTAGGCTCTATTTTCTAAAACACTTGGAAATAAATTAATAAGAGTACTTTTGAAATGCATCATAAATGCTGAATCATGATTTGAGATAAATTCGGTAAAAAAAAAAAAAAGGAGGTAAGTCCTAAAAAAGGGGATAAGAAAAATCTTACGTGACACTTGAAGGATAAGCTTTTATAATCTTCGTAAGGGTCTGTTTGGCAGAAGGGGAAGGGGAAGGGTGGGAGAGAAAATTTTCATGAATTAAATTTTAAAAAAATTTGAGAAGTGGGGTCAAAAAACTTTAATGAAGATAATATGTAAAATAAAAAAAATAAGAAAAATTTATTAAAACCTTCCAACCCCATTTCTCCAATTTTTTTAAATCAAAGTCATAAAAATTTTCCCTCCCCATAAAATCTCTCTTACCAAACAGCCCTAAGTGTTGAAAGAAAACTTTTGTATTTTACCTCACTATCAATGTCCTGTTCAAGACACTAATATCGGGTCCCCCTGATGGAAACAGAGACCACACACTTCCCATTCTTATTGAAAACACCGTAAAAAATATTTCGAGAGAGAGCTATTCTAATTAAATTTGCTTAAATTTGATTAGATAATACTATACTCTATATATGACAGATGATTGTATAAAAGATTGTAATAGAATATAAATAAATTATATAATTCATTATTAATGTCATTTTCTTTCTCATATCTATCAAAAAAATGCAAATAATGCTTCAAAGCTTAAAGTGGATGTAAGTACTCTACCACTAAAATCTCATGCATAATTTAAATATCTTCTGTCCAAAAGTAAATAATTTATATACCTACATATTGATTTGAAATATATATAATTTTAAAATTATAATTTGAGTTTCATTTTTTTTTATGAACTTGATCTTATCCATGTTAATTAAGAAAAAATAATAGACTTTATTTTGTTCACATATTTGGATATTTACTGTAAATGCCGACAGAAAGCATCGAATGTCTTAATTTGATCGCAGTTCTGAATCGCACGTGACATAGATTATTTGCTAAAGGGGAGAAAAACAAAATTAATCAAACAAAAAATATCGAATGGATTGATTTAGATTCTTTTAATTCTTGAAGAATTAATTAAAGTTCTCATTCTGATCTATATATGGGCACTTCAATGTGTGTTTAGGTGTCCCACAGTCACGTTTAAAAATTTTTGAACCCTTAATTGAGACCCCAATGACCAATATCGACACCATCAGTCATGTTTAAAGTATTATATTCTGATTTAATGATATTAAAGGAAGAATTATTAATTCATTTTTTAAAAAAAAAATAAATAAAGGTCCTTATATTCTGATTTAATGATTTTTTTTCTTTTTTTATGATAAGAGTTCGTGGGCAAAAAAAAAAATATATAAGAGTTCAATACTGAAGATTAATCCTCATATAATATTGCGGACAAAAAGTACAGCCTCAGTTTGATATGTCCATAAGGGTAAGAAAAGAAACCCAAAGCATTGAGAATTTAAGATAAGCTATATTATTCACAAGTTCATGAATAATTTCGTTTGCTAACCCTTATTTTATACGGAGAATTACAGTCAGGTCCCAAACAAAAAAAAAAAAAATGAAAAAATTATCCTTTAAAATCTTAAAATGAAAAAATAGTACCATTAACAATCCTTGACAACTTTTTGACACCTTTTTTTATTTTGAGATTTCAATTGACCATTTCTTTATTTTCCTTTGGGACTTTGATGTAATTCTCTCTTACACGATGATACTAAGTACTATAACATGAATTAAAATAGAAATTAACAAACTATGCAATGCACTTCTGAAAAGACAGGGTGACTTAAGCAATTTGTTTTAGATCTCACCAAAATCATCAATATAAAATATCAATTTGTTAAAACAAAAAGTCCCATTCACATGTTATCAGCCAAACAAACTCATTCTTTATATTTTAGATGGAAGTCACAAAAAAAAACTTATATATCACCCACTTCTACATAATTTTTTTAAATTTTGTTAAACTATACTAATTGATTTTTCTTTCAGTTTTAGATGTTATCATACACATAAAGGGATCATACAAACAACAACATAAGCGGATCATAAAAATAAAAAAAGACACAATCTGAACATTCAACATTTTTATAAGTTAATTCATGTAAATTAACTAAACGAAAATAAATAAATAAGCATACCTGGTGGCCGAAGCAAACTCCGAGAACTTTCTTCCTCATAGAATCCAATTTCTTAAGGAATGTAAGTAGCTCTCTCACCCACGCATCGTTCCCGTGTGCGTCATTGCAGCTTCCGGTGATCACAAATCCGTCGTACAGCTCCACCTCCTCATCAGGCGGGTACTCCCCACGCGCCACCCTGTAAACGTCCCATCTCTCCCCCACCTCCGCCAGCATTCTCACGAACACTCCATAATAACCTCCGTACCTCTTTCTCACATACTCCGATTCCTCCGCGCACATCAACACCGCATATCGCCGCTCCTCCATTGCCGATCGATTCCTCCTCCGATCTCTCTCTCTTCCACTCAGATTCGCAGATCGCAGAGCCGACGGCTCAATCGTCCTCGTCTTCCTCCTCCTCCTCCTCCTCCGTCTGCTTCTGTTTGATTCTCTTCCTCTCTCCGAGATTTTAGAGAGAGAGAGAGTGGAGGACGATCGAGGGATTTGGGAAGAGAGGGAAAGGTGTAAGAACGGAGATGCGACGGGCAATGTTGTGTTGTGTGGAGGAATCCCTGGAATTTTGGGGCCTTTAAAGGATTCAAGTTACCAAAAAGGTCGCGTTTCATCGTTTTTATTACGAAAATGCCCTGCTTTGTTATGAGCTGGTCCAGTTCACCAAGGGGCAAGAGTCACCGGCAACCGGATTTTTCCTTTTCTTTTCTTTTTATCATTTTTAAAAGAGAAATGACCAGCTCATACTGCCAATTTTTTTTTTTCACCAAGAACTCATACTTCTAATATTTATCATTTTAATTTTTATGAGAATATGCTCTTTTATTATATGCATTTTTTCAGTAATAACATATCAATTAGAAGAATACGCGCGAAATTATTTGACTTGAAAATTTAAGAATATTTAGCATACCATGTAGTAATAACTTTGAAATTAAAGTAATTGTGTTGCGAGTAAAAGAAAAAGAATATAATTGGCTTAATTATAAGTTTGGTGTGACTTAATGAGCAACATATCAACGTCATAAAGCGGAGATAGTGGGGCTATGAATTTAACCGGAATTAGAGGCAAAGTTAGAATCATTAATGAATGTGGTCAGAAAAGTGATACAAGTAAATGGTAGCTAATTCCATGGTACTGTAATAAATTTACTATTCTGGTCAAGAAGGAAAAAAGCAAAATTCAATTTAAGTGGGTATTAACTGGGACGAACAAATTGTTAGCATTTCAAACTTTTCGGTTTTAGTTATAGTTTTTCAATTTGTTTTGTCACGTGTTGTTCCTCTTTGGTGCAAGCTCTGTAAGTCATAAACGTATAACACAAGTTAGATTAAAAAATATTGAAAACACTAAAATACATAATTTATTATTAAATACTTCAGGTGGCAAAATGCAAGCAAAGAATCAAATTAAGAATGAGACAAAAATATAGTTAATTTTTACCAAATCAAATTTAATATCTGAAATAGATTTTCGAGCAAATCAAATTATAAAACAAGAATAAGAAAAACGGATAAAGAAAATAATTAATAAGTTTGAATTCAAATTTTTAAAAGAATTACAATAATGTGTGTTAAAAGTGTAGATTTTTTTATTGGTTGATGGTTGGTTTAAAAATATGTCATTTGAAAATCAATAACTAATTAAAATTATATTCTCTTTTATCGGGAAAAAAAATAAGGTGTGAAAGTACATGAATATAAAGGAACATATTGGTAGAACTCATGACCATTTCATTTCAGCTGAAGCATTGTGAGACATAAAAAGCCATAAATTATTGCTTCTCAACTACTATGGCTTTTTAAACAAAAGCACATAACCTATATCACCAATTCAAACACCCTTGCTTTGTTTTTGTTTTTTTTTTTGTTTTTGCCAAAGACCCTTACTTTGTTAAAAGCAACTTCAAAAGGACTTTTTCACTATGCACTGTGGCTTTTCCCTCTTTCACAGCTTTCCAAACAGGTCCTTATTCTTTCTAATTTTAAAATGTGGTTTTTGGTACCTATATAGTTTCATATACATAATAGATGTTTTTAAATGATGTAGTTTACTTTTTTTTTATTAATCTCGATTTGAATGAAGATTTCATTATAACCAAAATAGCTTTTTTGCATTGTTAATTGAATTCTTTTATACCATGATTGAAGGTAATATTTTAAACAATATAACGGGATTTGATATTATAATCAATTAACGAAGATGTGAAAATCATTCTTATACTTTTGCACCTTTCAAAATTTAATTGTGTTGGACGCTCATGGTGAAAAACTTCGTTGTTAAAATTACACCTTAACCTAACTTTTGTATGTTTGTTAGGGTTGAAGCCACTCCCCTAGAGAAGTGAGTTTAATAAAAAATAATAGAAGTGAGTTCCATTAGCCACCCCTAGGAATTGGGCTCCACTTCTATGGAAGTCTAAACTCTGATCATTTTACCCTTACCCTCTCTGAGAAAAAAATGATGGACGACGGCAGATGTAGATGATGATGAAGGCTGATGACGGCGACTGAGTATGTTGTGAGGACGACGTTGAAGGTAGACGACACTTCTCTCTTCAATCTAATATCTGTCTCCTCTTTCTCCTACTTCAGATCCGAGGCGACAATAGACGATACTTCGCTCATACCTGAATGAGTGACAGCAAGGTCAACTCTCTACCCTCTTTTCATTGTCAACAACGGTGTTCAATCTCTGGTTCGGTAAGCTTTGATTTTGTTTTTGCCATTTTCACTTCTATAATCACTTAATTAAAGTGGACTAGCTAGATAATTTCAAACCAAGAGCTTTTTGTTCAAGTAGTAACACACCCTTCTTAAATGAGAGGTTGTGGGATCTAACTTCAAGTGAATGTGGTGAGGTGTGTGGGTATTTAAGTCTCATTTTACTATGGGGAGAAGTTAGGTTAGGGTAGTTTTTTTTCTAAAAAAGATGATTTCAACTATATGTTGATTTTATATGAAGTAAGGCCGGGGCCCCACTCAAAAATAATAAAAAAAATTAAGACATGTAAAAAGAAAAAAAAAATCCTCCCTAATACTTCCACATCTAAATTAATAAGCAAATGATATTGATAGCGATTGGATTATAATTGAATTTGAAAAATGATCATCATTAATGGTGATTGTTTGGCAATTGAGGTTTGTATTAAATGGCAAAAATTTTCAAATTAATTCATCTTGCTGATGCTTATTGATATTCAAATTAAAAAAAAAAAATTAGAGTGGAGTAGAAAAAATAGAAATTTAAAAATATAAAAAATAGCTCTCATTTTTGTTGATACTTGATAGGTTTAAATTAGGAAATCTCATTGGGAAAATAAAAAAATAAAAAAAATAGAAAAAATCTCTCATTGATAGTGATCGGGTTTTAAGTTAAGAAATTTTACTAATAGAAAATAAAAAAAAATAAAAATTTTAAAAAATCTCATTAATAGTGATTGGGTCAAATTAGAAAATTTTATCAATAGAAAAACCCTATTTTGAGACCATAAATAAGGAGTAAGGGTTAAAGAAAAGGACATGCAAAATTGGGAGAGAAAAAGACACAAGCAAATTGTGAGAGAAAAGACTCTAAAAAATTGTGAGATGAGAGGCATGTGAGGGAAGGAAAGAGGAACCAAAAGTAGCAAACCATGATTTCTTTGCTTGATCTCATCATGACTTCTTAGAAGACTCATTACACCAATGTGTATCTCTATTTGAGATAGAGGCATGCACATTTGCATATAAGCAAGAGTCTTCTTTTTCTCTCTGGGTCTTAATCACGCGGAAGAAGCTTATGCTGTTTGTGGCCTATGATTGTTATGTTGTTTGCTCAATCCTCATTGTGATGATGATGTCAAATTTGTGAACATTATTTATACATCATTGTTTCTACGTACCGTCCTTTTGTTCCTTGGTCTGAATAATGATTTTGGTAAAAGATGGCAACGGAGAAATTATATTGAGGGTAGGCAAGTAAAGGAATTTGAAAGATACATTCCATTCCAATTTTTCATCCAATTTGGTCATTCTAAAAGCTCCTTTGGGGCGAAGGGGGGAAGACACTTTTTTCTAAAGAGTTACTTCTTTCTCTTGCTGGATGTGTTTTGTGTCTTGAAGGTCTTCATCTTTGCCAAGGAGCATCTCTTTTGTGAGATAGAGGCACCAACATATATTATCTCCCCTTCATTTTTCTTGTCCCGATGATCAAAAGTGGAGCAAATATGTAGGCAATACCTTGCCTGGTTGTTCATATAATGAGATCCATAAAAGAATACAATAATATTAAGGCAGAGGCGTTCATCACTTGCTTGGCTTTGCTCTTTCTTGATTAATGAGCTGATACTCGCTCTTGGTTTAATTTACTCTCCCCTCAAATATAAATGTGATGCATTTGATTACATGACATTTTCTGTGTGTTCCTCATTTTTGTTTCGTCTTGTTCTCTCACCTTGCTTATTGTGAAGTCTACAAGTATGCGGAAAAGGGTTTGCTATATTCATTATGCCCTAATCCGTATATATTTTTTGCTTTTGAAAAGGATGTGCTGATCTCTTTTTGTCTCTTAAATTTATTCTATATGATGGAGATAGTGATTGGCTCTATCTTGAATTCCTTTTGGGGTGATGATATGATCTGCAAGTGCTATTTTTGTCCTCATTGGTTTCATGATGAAATGATTTTGTGTGATTTTCTCTTTTTCTCTAACATTGCATCCCATCTTTTTAACCAGTGTCGTGGAAGGTTTTTAGAGCTTTTTCAGACATTTATGTTTATTAGTAAACAATGTGAGATTATTGGAGTTTCCTTAGGAATACCAATGGGGATTTCCTAAGTTTTCTTTATAAAAAGTAAGGAAAAAAAATGATTTTAACACATTTTTATAAAAGAAAATAAAATAAAAAAGCTCAATTTTTAAAAATAAATAAATAAGATTTTGAAAAGGTTTTTCTGTTGTGCGAGGTTTTCAGAACCTCCTCAACAAGAAAATGTTTATTTTTCAGTGTGAGGTTATGGGAACCTCCTCAAAAAGCTTAATCCAAAAATTCTTTCAAGAAATCTTTCTTCAAATAAAAATAAAGAGTTGTTTTTATTAATAAAAATACAAACCAACAAATCAAAAATACTTTTCACAACTAAATTAAACAAACGTTTTCGAAAGACAAAAACCCATTATTACGCATTTCTACCCGAAATTTCTCTAAAGGGTACATAGTCTATAAGTCTAGTACCTAGGTCAAGTCCAATTTTATAAATAAATATATGTTTTCTTATTTTCTTTTGGTAAACAAACAATCTTTTTCTCATAGTTTCATTTTATTTCTTTTTTTTAAATATTCTCTTTATTTTTTTGGGAAATTAGGATATTTTTAAAGGCCATATTTATTTTTAAATAATTGACTTACGGTAACCGTTCTCATGAACGGGTGCTGTGAGGTGTTTAACATCTTTTCCACACACAATTGACTGCTAAATCTTATCTTATTTTTGTAGATCGTTTCTTTTTTTCTTAAGGTTTTCAAAATTATCCTTTTTAAAATTTTGACGGTGGCTTCATATTTTTCTAAATTTTGGCTCTATAATGCTAAATATGCAGTATCAGCATCCAAGTTAACAAATTTTCCCTGCATAAGAACTCCCTCAGATTGTGGAAATAACACGTTAGAATAATAATATTGCACAAACATTATAATAGCACCTTTTCTCTTCCTACCTATATTTTCCCACTTTCTTAAAGAATTTTTCTCTTGAAATGACTCCGTGTTAGCCTTGGCAAACTTTTCATCTTTAATCCATTTTCTCTTTTTGACCTTTTCAAACTAATCTTCAGCTTTAGGATTAATAAAACGAGAAAAGTCAAAAGTTGCTTCAGATGTGAATCAAAATAAATATACAAATAGATCTATGTACATATTTCACAATTCTTTCAACATTCTATTGCATAACAATATTCAAGATCATGTTCGTAGAAAAAAATGTGAATCAAAATCAAAACTTGAGTCACAATCAAATGTGGATGACAGAATTAAACATAGTCCAAAAGTCGAATTCTGCAATTTAGCATTAACATTACTCAAACAAGAAAGAAACAGAAGCCCAATCCCATAGCAATCAGACTCCACGTAGGCATATAAATAATCATGAAAACATACCCATAACTCAATTGCATCATTCAGTAATGTAAGCCATAGATGTATGGAACTTCTCAATACTTTAAAGTCTAAAAAATTCAGATTGATTTTCTTTTTTGCAACCTTGAAAGAAAAAAAGTCCCGAAACAGACCATGAAACCATACAATTCTAATTTCAACACATAGAAAAGCACTATAGTTCCATCAAGAAATAATGAATTCCAACTCTATTGCTGATCAGTTAGAAACGTTCTCACATATGTGTTATCATTTTGAAATTAATTTCGTTTCAGGACGTTTTCCTAATTGTTCACATACTAAGTCAAATTTTGCATAATCTAGATAAATACATAGGAAAATGTGCATAAAAATAATCATAGTGAATTCATAGAAATTGTTAATTTAAATGTGAATATCTTGGTTTATTTTGAATAAATGAAGGGCTTACAAATTTGGCCTTTGAACAGAAGGATTGTGACATGTTTTTAAAGCTCTCAAAGGACCATGTGAAGCAAGAAAAGCATTGGGAACGTCAGAAGGATGAGTTAATCAAAGTGTAGAAGTTGCTTCTTGGACCGTTCTCTATATAGCTAACCAACTCATTCCCAGATGTTCACTTTTTGTGATGTTTGTAGTAGTGATTAGTGAAGGACAACTTTTGCTGCAGTGATCGGTCCCGGCTGGCAAAGTTAGCACTCTGTAACTTTTGTTGCAGCGAAGGCACACTTTCGCTGCAGCGAACGTAGAAAAATTGCAGCTGTTTGTTTTACTATCAGGACAAAAAAATGAGGGTTTAACAAGGGTTTTAGGGGCTGACTTTGAGAAAGCTTATTGTGGAAGAAACAAGTGTTAACCTTTATATATTTCAGGTCATTTCATCATATTTCCCTTGATTTTTATACAATATTTAATACACTTGTTCATATTTTACATACTTAAGATAGGTAAAATGTGCATTTGGTTTTTGCTTCACATCATTGTTCAATTGTGCATATTTTGATGATAATATTTTCTATGCTTTTAATTTGAATACATTGACTAAGTTATTGCATCCTCCTTGTTAATTGTTAAACCCCTTAGCATTTTGATATACGTAGAGTAATAAACGCATAGTTTCGTAAGGCATACATAAGTAGCGGAAATATACCGATATTAAGTACTTATTTACAATACAGAAAATTCCCCATAGAGTTTGAAATATATACATATACATGTACAGAGTGTTTAAAAGGAACTAAATTACAAGCTAGATAACCAACAACACTCTCCATGTGTGCACCGGAACTCTACTTCCCGGTAGCCACAGATTTGTCCTTTGAGCCGCTACCTCAATTTGAATATTTTAATATTTAAAAAAGGCTGAGATTCAAAAGAATCTCAATAGTAACATACAATCAATCATATAATATGCAAAAATTAAATATGTCATGCTCCATGTTATACAACATATTAACAACATAAACAATCATCATGGCATGTATACATGAGTTAGGGCTACTCCCCGCTATCTGTAAGCTCGGTTGGATTCTTACTCAACAACCAAGTAAAAGTGCCTATGCGCACAAATTGCCTTACTCGGAAAAACAATGTTCATCAATTATATCACAGAAGATGACATACACAAACATATAAAATATTCATATAATTTATGAAAGATAGAGTTACTACCTGTCTCCTTTCTCAATTTTTCAATCGTCTTAACTTTGATTTCGGCTCAAAAAATTTTCAATTCCTATCAAAATTTAAGGTAACAAGTAAATGGTTATTACTTGTACCATTAATACCTTTAAATCATAGTATCTATCACAGTTTCAACAATTTCTGCTCAATACAACTCTACTCAATGCAGTTTCACAATTTTTCAGAGTGTATTTACTCTTGTGAGCCTCCTCTAGGATTTGCCGCTTCAACTCTATCTGTAGTGGAATATATAATCGTTTCTTATATCTAACTAATCCACTTGGTGACAAATCATATTCCTGAGTTTCATCTTTCTCAATCATCCTTCTGATAGACTGTGCTTGTCTGTCTTGTAATTGAGCTTCCTCAATCACTACTCTCATATCATTATATGCCCCAATGACATTATTACTGCCGATCGAAATTTGCTTGAATAGACTAAGATCTCTGAAATCCTCGATCAACAGGTACTCATGTATCATCAGGGCTGTAACCTATACTGTTTTATAGCTCAACGCGGGGATGGTATTTGATCTCTAGGTTATAATCATTTAGCAACTCCATCTACTTGTGTTGCCTCATATTCAACTCTTTCTGATCATATGGATATTTTAAGCTTTTATGGTCACAATATAGCTCTATAGTTGCACCATAGAGATATTGTTTCAACGCAAATACAATAGCTATCAACTCAAGATCATGAGTAGGATAATTCAATTCATGAGACTTTAGCTGACGAGTTGGATACGCCACTACTCAGCCATGTTGTATCAAAATACATCCCAATCCATGCCTACTAGCATCTGTATAAACAATAAAAGTAAACTATGGATCTGGGATAGTCAACACTGGTGCTATTGTTAATCTCTGTTTTAGCTCCATGAAGCTCCTCTCACAACTATCGCCCCAAACAAAATGTTGAGTTTTCTGAGTCAACTTTGTCAACGGCAAAGCTATTTTGGAGAAATTTTGTATAAAATGCCAATAGTAACAGTAAGACCTAGAAACTGCGTATCTCTAGTATAGTCTCTGGTCTCTTCCAATTCAGTATTGCTTCCACTTTACTAGGATCAACCGAGACCCCTTGCTGAGAGACTACATGGCCCAGAAATTTAACCTCTGAAAGCCAAAACTCACTTGCTTAGCTTGGCATAGAGTTTCTTTTCCCTTAACTTGTTCAGCACTATTCTTAGATATTGCTCATGCTCGATTTTGCTATGTGAATATACCATAATATCATCAATAAATACTACCACAAATTGGTCCAGGTACAGACAAAAAATTTGATTTATGTAGTCCATGAACACAATAGGTGCATTTGTCAGCCCAAATGGCATTACAAGAAATTCGTAATGGTTATATCTATTCTAAAAAGTAGTTTTCGGTACATCCTCCACTTTAACCCTGAGTTAGTGATACGCTGATCATAGGTCAATCTTTGAAAATACACTGGAACCAGATAATTGATTGAGTAAATAATCTATTGTAAGAAGTGGGTATTTGTTCTTGATGGTCGCCTTGTTTAACTCCCTCTAATCAATACAGAGTCGTAGGCCTCCATCTTTCTTTTTGACAAAGAGCTCTGGATCTCCCCAAGGTGCTACACTGGGTCTAATAAACCCTTTCTCTAACAACTCTTCAATATGCTTCTTCAACTCAGCCAGCTCACTTGGAGCCATTCTGTATGGGACTTTAGATATTGGTCCTGCTCTAGAAACATAATAAAACCAGAGTAGAAACAAAACTGAACAGATAATAACAATCCAGAATCAATCAAAGCTTATGGAAATTTTTAATGCAAAGAAATCAATTTGAACACATAACAAAACCAAGGAAGATAGACATGATAGAGCTCTCAAGGGAATAAGTATTTCTCTCATCTCTCAAATTATAGGGAATTTCACTCAGTTCACCTATTCTAGTATCTACCATAGGCTTGTAAAGGTTTTATTATCTCTACCACTAGTTTTTACCAAGAATTCATAGTCAATGGGATTTCTTAAGGTTGTAATGTTGAAAAGGCTAAATGGAGGGACAATGTAACAAACACTATACTTGCACCAAATAAATTAATAGACCATCTAACACTATTCAACTAAACTCAATTACATATTTTACCATAGTGCCTTATTTGTTTATTTCTTTCATTGAATTTTATTTTTTTTTTCACTATTCACATTTGCATTTAGATTAATGAATATGAAAGGGGTTTTCATTTCATCACCCTTTATCTCAAACCCAAACCCTATACACTAATCCATTGTTAACCCCCTTTGAGCCATTCACGCTTCAAAATCTATCATTAACAAGCACTATGTATGCATCCCATTTGCATTAAATTGACATCCAAACATCATTGAATTGCCATTAATATTGTAGGTATGAGAAATGACATTACATATATTATATATTGAAAAAAATAGAAGAAAAAGCATGAAAAAAAATGAAAAAAAGAAAGAAAAATATATCATAAAAAATTATAGAAAAAAAGGTAGAAAGAAAAAAAATAGAAATAAAAAAATAATAATAAGACATTTGTTTTGATTGGCAAAGAGATGTGGTTATTTGAGCCTAAAGTTAAAAAAAAAAAGAGTAGATGCTGTAACCCCCTGTCGTAATTAATATCCGGATTCCGTGATTAAGGTGAAATAGAGACCAATAATTCAAAACAACCTTTATAATCCCATCAACCCGACGGGGTTTTCACAAATACATTTCAAAATCATTCTAACACACGGTCTCATATTTACACTCCGAATATAATTACTATGCGAAGATGAATTACATTTATATAATTATCAGAGTACGCAATATAAATTCCCGACAATCCCGGGATCATATCTTCGCTCAATAATCATAGGGCACAATAGCCCATACAACTCCACCAACAGGGATTACACAATTTACTCGAATACATACTCAAATATTGATCCAATTATACAATTCATATTCCCAATTACGCATTGATAACCAACTACTAAGCTCTCACCCAGAAACGAGTCCTCTTCGTCCTTGGATGCTTGCTTCATCCTCAATCTTCCTTCCTTGTCTAAAATGTTGATAGGGGAGGGTGAGATTCTGGGGAATCTCAGTAGGAAACAGATACCAATATGCATGTAAGATAAGTATTTAATGCATGACATGCTTGCATCACAATAACTCATGTTCACATAATGATGTATCCGCATGCTCAATGTTCACACAACATACTCATGGCCATAGTATAAACAGAACAGAGCTACAATCATTCATATATGTCTCACATAATCACGCAAAGCAATAACATGCATCAATACACAAATACAATTATCAATACATGCAGGAGAGGTAAGTTCCCTACCCTTATTCCCCGTAAGCTCCAGCTCCGGCCGCTCACGATCAGGGTAATCATCAAGTCCTATAACCAAAATCAAGGACATAGGATTAATCCCTTTTCCAATTCCTTAACCTTTAGACACTCAAGTTGGTTATCATTACTGCCCTTTAAGTACCCTCAAACACCTCAATCCATAGCTCTAAAGGGTTGGAAGACTATCCCCAAAGATCCCCTTTTGAACACTTAAACTTGATATTTTTCACTGCCTCACTCGAGCACAGATGCTCTCACTCGAGCACAAGTACGGACATCACTCGAGCACAAATGCTCTCACTCGAGCATTGGTACGGACAGTACTCAAGCACAAGAGAGTGAAGACAGAAAGCACATGCCCGAGAGCACAACCCTCACCTGAGGTACAAGCTCACTCGAGCACACCAACCTCACTCGAGCACAAGGCCAAATGCCTTACTCGAGCACCCGCGAGCACAACGCCACGAGTGACAACCCGAGAGCACCACTCTCACCTGAGGCACAGGCTCACTCGAGCACAGCCATATGTGCTCGAGCACATACCCCATACCCGCAAGTGAGAAAGCACACTCGTGCCTCTTTCCCGCGAGTATCCACCTGAGAGCAAATCCTCAACTCTGGGCTTACACCTTCACTCGAGCAGAACCCAGCTCACTCGAGCACAAAGCGATGTGCTCGAGAATCACTCATAAAAATCCCAGGTGCAACTCGAAGCACAAAGGAAAAACTCACATATCACTCGAGCAGGATCTCCCTCACTCGAGCAATATTCCTCCTTCACTCGAGCACACCCATATCTGCTCGAGTGAATCCATCAGATTCCAGAAAACGCAGCAGAACATACCACATCTTCTACCATTTGCCCAATTGATCCAAATGGACCCAAAACTTCTACCAAAGCTATTCCCACACAAAATCACTCACTGAATTCAATGGAATCAATAGAATTACCAAAATCCCATTCCATTTACAAGCTTTGGTCTAGGGCAACATAATAATCCATTTTCCAAAATCATTAACCTTACACATTTCAATCCCAAATCCATTCTATCTATTCAAAACTCATACCAACATACCATTTCCATAACCATAACATGCCAAACTACCCATTACCCATATTTTCGAAATTAGGGCAATAATTCCAGAAATTCCAAACTTAATCATTTGGCATGAAACATAGATAGAAAGATTGGGTTCACATACCTTATCAACTTTCTTAAAGGCACTCTTTGATTCTCCAAACTTCATATTTTCGTGATTCTTCAAATCACCACCAATGGAGAAGCTACAACCATCAAATTGAAGCTCTCATTCCAAGGAACAATATTTATGAAAAGGATTTGAGCAAAGGAAACCATTTTCCTTACCTTTTCTCAAGCTTTTCCTTTGTCTCTCCCAAGCTCCATGGCTTTCGCACAAGAGAGAGAAAACGAGAGAGAGAAGAGAGGAGATGGAGATGATGATGATGTGTCTCACATCACTTATGCCTCATCCAAGGGTCCACACCTTGCCACTTGTCACCATCTCACTTCAACTCCCATGGGCTCACATGCACTCACATACACATGATTATGCCCCTTACTCAACTTCACAAATCAATCCTAGCCATTGATCTTGAAGCTACCAATGAGTTTCCTCTTCGACAACCAATCAAATGGTCGGCAACTTTACCGTTTTGCCCCTGATTATGGCAATTCCTCTTAAATCACCATCAACACATTTCATATCTCTTAATTCACAATTTGGACTCTTGCTAAATCAGGGCTTAGCAGTCCACTAACCTCAGGCTTAATCTCTAAACTCAAGTATTAAAATTCGGGATATTACAGATGCCATTGTACACATTTGTGCATGCATAGTAATTGTTATTTCATTATCCCTTCCATGAGACCATGTCCATCATTATAACCCTTTTAAAAGTCCCCTTGATTCATGAGTCTAGGTGCTACATGGTGGTAGAGAGAGTAGAATTTCTACAAGCATATGGTAGGACCTAGTCTAGATGGTGTTGAGCGAAATTTCCCATATTTGTGAGATGAGTAAAACACTTGAATCCTTGAGTGTTCTTTTGTGTACATTTCTTTGATTAATTGTGCATTAATCTAGTCCATTTGTATTACCTCATACTAAGACTTGTGTTAGCTTGATTTGTGATTAATGATTAATTCATTGACTCCAACCTTGAGCATTTGAAATTCTCATTTGTGTTTAGTTTTAAATTGATTAGTGTTTTGCCCAAGAGTGAAAAAGTTTAAGTGTGGGGTAATTGACAAATCCCAATTTTATTATATATTTTTATACTTTATTTGAGGATTTTGTCATGCTTATAGAGTTTAAAATGCATTCTTTGTGATTAAGTTGGCATTAAGAGTACATACATTGCATTAGAACTAAAAAGGGTAAAATTGTCATAAAAATTGTAATTACTCTTAATCATATATTTTTTAAAACATTTGATATTAGGTTAATTATTTTTTTATTGTAGGTACTTGAAAAAGGGGGATTAAAATTGAAAATGACAGTTTGGGGCTCAAATTGCAAAATGTTAGTTTGGTCCAATAAATTTTGAAAATGCCAGTTTGGTTTATATGCAACACAGCATTTTAGTTTAGATCTTTAGGTCTGAAATTTTGATTTGCAGCTGGACACACTTAAAACAAAACAGAGGCGCCACAAACACAGACAGGACCTTGGACCTTCTTCTTCTTGATCACCTTTGCCATCTACCATCAGTGTCACCGGTGACAATCATCCACCACCATAGTTGCCAGCGACCTCCATCCTTCACCTTGCCACTTTTTCCTTTTTCATCTTCGGCAATCTGAGAGCAAGGAGACTAGAGAGCTGAAGTCAGAGAGCATAGAGAGAGAGAAAGAGATCGAGCTTGGCGGTCGTCTTCCTTAAAGCTCTCACCTCCACCACCGCTGTACAACCATAGTCACCAGAGAGTTCTGTTTTCCACCTCCCCTGCTCTCTTCCACTCCATTACCATTAGCTCCCTGTCTCTAGCACAGTTCCACCACCATCATCTTCTTTCTTCATTCCTTATCATCTTCTTAGCTTAATACCACTTTTTGCCACCTTCTTCGGTCCTCTGTGCTCCACCATTAATTCTGGACTTTCACCATCGTGCTCTATTTTTATTCCACCATCACCACTGATCGTTCACTCTTCAACTTCAATTTCATTCTTTTTGGTTATGTGCTCTAAGGCTAAGGCTTTGAAATTGTTTGGAGATGCTATTTCTATGACTAGAAGTGGCTAAATTTTTCAACTCTTGAAGATGGAAGCTAAGGGCTTGAGTTCTAAACCTACAAAAGGGAGTTTTATGTTTTAATCCATTTGTTTAGCTTTGTATTTATGAATTTTTGTCATGGAGATTGTATTATATTGTTAGACCTTTGTTACTTGGTTAAGTATTTAGTTTGGATTAATTTGTTATTTGAATTAGTTGATATTGAACTTTGTGCTCATCAATATATGTGGTTAACTATATGTTTAAATGTAATTCCATTGATTCTCTATTGTCTTGCATGGTATTGTTTAGATATTGAGTTGATTTTAAAGTTGCATTGAACCAATTAATTAATTTAAATCTACACTAAGAGTGTTTAATAGCATTTATAGAGTAGGGGTTCCTCTCTTTTGGTGCTAGACTCATCGGTTGATGGGGTTTGGTATTTTAGAAAACTTAGTGATTTCATAAATTACATACAAAGTTCTTTTTAATAGTGTTTTAAGAAGTGATTATTTTCTAGGTTTAGGAATAATCATTGATTAATGCACTAGACTCAACGGTATTTAAGGTTTGGTATTTTGAGGACTTTGGTTGCAATTGCTAGTGTCATGTATTGAGTTTTGGTTAGAGGGGTAAACCTTGCCTAGTGTGAAAGTGTTTAATCAATTTAACTCAAGCTAGCTCAAAGGGTCTTTTGGGTATTTTCGCCTAAACTAGTAAATTGAACTCCCATTATCATTATATGAACTATGATTGCTCTTGCAAACCATTTTCAAGAGATTTATTTCATACATTCCTATTTCCATTCCTTCATATCTAAAAATACTAAAAACATTATAATTTAAGATTTTTATCATTTTCATATAGTTGTAGTTTCAAAAGATCAAATTTTCCCTTTTTATTATTTTATGTCAATCATTACACTTAGTTTCTAGGTAATTAATAAAAGGCTCTTCGAGAGACAATATGAGGTTGCACCCTATATTGTGATCTTTGGTTTAATTTTGAAGAGGTTACTAAGGCAAAAATCTGACAATGCCTATTCTTCAATTGTTCAAGTGGCGCCTATTTTGAAGAGGTAAGTGTAGGGGTTTTATTTTGATTACTTGAGCTTTGGTTTTATATTGCCCACACTTATCTCTTCACATAACAATTAAGCTTAGAAACATATAAAACTGAGAAGAAAGCAAGTGAGGAAAGAGACAACCTTATGCTTAAATCTTCATATACTCTTGTAGGAAAAATTCTCATCCCGAATGAGAAACATGTATTTCCTTTTTGTAACCACTTCTCCTAGAATGTACCCTCTTGGTAGTATAAGTTTCTCCAAAAGAAACACTAGAACAACAACAGTATCTAGTCTAGAAATAAATACGTGGAGAGATCTAAAATAAAACATAGGCATTGCACAAACAAGATTCTCCAAGTAAACTTACAACCAAGAAAGTCAATTTGGTTCCCTTTAGTAGGAATTGAGCAAGTGGACATACTTTGAAAAACCTCTTGTGCTTGTAATAGGGAAAATGCGGAATGCAACTTAGTGTTGGAGTGCATTACATCACTTTGCAATCACAAGAGTTGGGAGGTGAAACAGTAGAAGAAGAAAGAGAATTGTTCAAGCGATCACCTCCTAAAATTTCAAAATAAGTATTTGTATTTTCTATATTAGGTGGCAAGTCGCAAGAAAGAACTAAATGAAAAGATTCAGTTTCATTTAAATTTTATCATTCAAAATCATTGAATCTTTCCTTATTGAATAACTTAAAACATAAAATTTAGAAGGATTAAAAGATGCATAATTTTCAAGGCTTGTAGCAAGTGTGGCATGCACTTTAATGTTATCGATTGAACTAGTTGAAGAATCAAGGCTATGTGAAGAAGAAAGGCAATTATAAATTTCCAGGCAATTAACACACATCATTTCCCTTTCACATAAACAAACAAAAGAAGAATGCATACAAGAGGGAAAAATGTGTTCTTCATCAAGTTCAATAGCATCATAAAATTTCAAATCATGCTTACTAACACTTGAAAGAGAAGAACATGAATCATCAACAGAGATAGTGTAAGTAACATCATCAACTACACAACTACAATTAGACACATCATAGTGAGCATTATCAACATCAAGCATTTGAGGGGATTCAACTTCAATTTCATCATCTACCTCATCATCACTCACATTATCAAGCATAGTGGCAAAAGGGTGGTCAACATTTTCAAGAAGATGAGGAATATTGCCATTATTTGAATGTGACTCCTTTAGTAGTTGAGAATGTACTTGCATCATCTCTACATCGTGTGTGGGTATAGGCACTTGAAGTTTGAAATCTTCCACTTGAGAATTGGCATTTGGCTCTTGAGCTTGGACTCCTTATTCTTCTTCTCGTAGGTCATGAGACCAAGGGGTTCCATCTTCACCTCCCATCTTTACCCATAGCATATGAGCATAGGATGCCTTGAAAAAATTATCAATGTCTTCTAATTGCTCTTCTATCTCCCTATGGCTTCCAATTGTTCCTTAAAGCAAGAGTAACTAAAGATATTGCTCTTGGAGTGTATCACACTTGCTTGTCAAGGCACTTGTTGGATACTCTAAGTTGTGGGATGAGAAAAGGCTATCCAATCCACTAAGTTGTGAGTTATGAAGATGAGGTGGAGGTTCAAACTAAGGTAAAGGAGAAGGTTCATGAAGTTGTGGGTGACTCGATTGGAATGAATATGGGAGGTGAGAGGGTTGATGGTATGTTTGAAATGGAGGTTGGTAGTATGGTTCATGTTTGTATAATGGAGAGGAAAATGAAGGTTCATAGGATGGTTCATAGGGGAGGTAATCAATGGAATTGGTGTTATAGGTAATAGGGAAAGGATTATGTATGTGATGGTTTTGGGAATTTCCAAGACAAGGCCTCCTATTCTCAAACCTATGTAAACACTTATATGCTTGAGGTATAGAAGGTTGTATTCTAGCATAATGCATTTGGGAATCCAAGATCCTCTTGACATTTTCCACCTGAGACTGGATAAGATTCCATTTTTGTTCCATTTTGTGAAGTCTTTGAGAAGATGTTTCCTCCATGAAAGTGCTATGCCCTCAAACAACCAAATTCCTTCAAGTTTCTCAACTTTTATCAACAAGCATTTATCAAGCAGTCTACAATAAAGTTCCAAAGAGTAGAAAAATTAAGACACAATAAAATCAAGTTAAACCTAACACCAAATTAAGAAAAATCCTAGACAAATGGAAACAAAGATCTTTGTTTGGTTTTTTTTTTCACTAAAATTTTTCTTTAAGAATGAAAGCAAAATGGTATGCTAAAGAAAACATGTAAAATGAAAAACTAACTAAAATGCAATATAAACTATGGCTAAGTATGAAAATACTAGAATGTAAAAATCCTAAAGACTCTCCTCGGTCAAAAGTACTTGACACTTAATTACTAGGAAACCAATTTCCTGGCTCCCCGGCAATGGTGCCACTTGAAATAACTCCCTTTTAGTCGCCTCGGGGTTATCAAGAATAAAACCGAATTAATGCAATATAGTGTACAGCCCGGGTCATTTCACTTTGAGGAGCCGATTATGAAACTAATTCCTAGTAAACTAAGTAATTACAATGCAAAATTGACAAAGGAAAAACATGTATGATTGATTTTCAAAACTATGAATTGATTGCAATTAAAATAGACATTTTTGGGATTTTAAAATAAAGCATAATGGAAATGGTTTAAAAATGCAAGTGATTAAGATGCTCTTGGAAATGGTTTTCAATGGCTATCCTTGCTCAATTAAAATATTTGGAGAGTTAATACACTAAGCTTCTAATATTCCAAACCTCATTAACCAATGAGTCTAGCATCACAAGAGAGGAACCCTTACCCTCGAAATGCTATTAAACCCTCTTAGTGTAATGAGTTTTGTAACCCCTTTCCCACCTTTGGCCGGGATTTAGTTCTTAAACTCATAATTAAGTTGTAATTAGAGACCATAATGAAATTGAGACTTAATAAGATACTCATTTGCCCAAAAATCGGATTTTGCAAAAACATTTTTCAAAACTTATTCACAATGGTCTCAAGTTCTCAATACAAAATAATACTGGCCTGAACAGGTGGATTCCATTTACAAATATCAGAGTGCAATTAAATTCCCGACTCACTCGGGTTCCATTCATTAGATAAGGGATTTACAAAGGCACAAAGCCACAATTCAATACCCTTAACTTGGGGATTACACAAAAACTATATATACAATTCCAAAATCTACAATGATAACCATTAATTCCAAAATACACTCCTAAACAGGAGCTCTAACTACTCTTCGTCGCCCGCTTGCCTCTCGATCCTTCGGCCCTGTCTAAAAGGTTTAATTTTGGGAGAGTGAGATTCTAAAGAATCCCCGTAGTAACAAGTCAATCATATAATGTACAACAATAATGCATGTAATCAAATCATCATCCACACAAGCAACTACAACGGCAGTTGCAGCGGTAATGGTTAGTATGACACATGTCATCCCTGACGATTGCTCACGCTGAATTGCTCACGCTGTATTGCATCACAATAGTCAACACAGTATAATTCACCACAGCTGGGATCCATATAAAGCATATCATATTCTCAAGCCACATAGGCAAAATACACATACACAGCCCACGGCTGGTTTCACAAACGCCGCCCCCACGGGTCGGATTCACAAAGATCCATGTCGATTACGACGGCAGTCCAACGGCCGACTAGAGATGACCACTGTCACTCCCTATACGGCTCACGCTGATCTGCTCGCGCCGTAATGGACCATGGCACACATTTCACAAGTTCAATGATAAGATATGCATACCAAAACATCATACAAGATATGAGAGAAAAGTCACTACCTGAGTTCTTCCGGGTGTGTCCTAGCGCCGGTCTCTCCCGAGGAAGGCAAATATCAAATCCTATTTTCACAATTAGGGACGAAGAGTTATTCTCTATTCCAAGACTTAATTCACTTTATAATGCTTAATTGGTTATCATTATTGCTCTTTTAGAGTCATTAAACACCCCTAACAACACTCCTAAAGGGTAGGAAAAACTATCCTAAAGATCCCCTTTTGGAAGCACAAAACCGAGATTTTACACTGTTTCACTCGAGCACAGATGACCATGCTCGAGCACAGATTGTACGGACACTCGAGTGAAAATGGTTTCACTCGAGTGATGGTACGGACATCTCTCGGGCACAAGAGAGAGTGAGAGGCAGCGAGTGAACACCCGAGAGCACAAGAGAGTTTTCAGAAGCGGGCTCACTCGAGCACAAATGCCCTCACTCGAGCACACGTACGGAAATCACTTCAAGCACAAGGAAGTGAGACAGAAAGCATACACCCGAGAGCACAAGGAAACTCTCCAAGTACTGGATCACTCGAGCACAGCCAGGTGTGCTCGAGCACACACCCCATACCCGCGAGTGAGAAAGCACACTCGTGCAACTTTCCCGCGAGCATCAACCCGAAAGCACAACTCTCACCTGAAGCACAATCTCACTCGAGCACACACGGCTCACTCGAGCACGGTGCCCATACCCGCGAGTGAGAAGGCACACCCGTGCACCTACTCGCAAGTGACAACCCGAGAAGCAAGCCCTTAAGTGTCAAATACACTCATCACTCGAGCACAAAATCCTCACTCGAGTGATGCTCATCCCTCACTCGCGAGTGAGGCTCTGCTTGCTATGACCCAGAGAGTGCAATAAGAACACAGAAAGCAAGAAACGAGAATTGCACTTTCGCACTCGAGCAGACCCATCTCTGCTCGGGTGATATTCATCCCTCACTCGAGCAGACCCATCTCTGCTCGGGTGATGTTCATCCTTCACTCGAGCAGAGCCCTCCCTGCTCGAGTGAATCCCTCAGATAGCAGAAAACGCAGAACAGAGGCACTCTCCTTAACCCTTGCCCAATTGATTCCTATGGCCATAAAACTTAACCCAAAGCCATTCCCACACAAAACACCCAACAAACTCAATGGAATACTCAGAATCATCAAAATCCTACTCCATTATCATGATTTGGGTTTTGGGCAACAATTTCAATAATACACCAATCTTAACCAAACTTCACATTTCAATCTCTAATCTATCTATCTAACATAAACTCATTCCAAAATGTCATTCTCATGCCATAACCATACCAAATGAACAGTGGCACTCATTCTCATGATTAGGCCAAAATTCCCAGAATTTATAAACTATTCCAAATGGCATGAAACTTAGATAGATAGGTTAGTTTCACTCACCTTATCAACTTCTCCAAAGGGAGTTCTTGATCCACCAACAATCAGATTTTCGTGTGGCACCAAACAACACCAAATGGCCCAACTATACTCACCAAAATGAAGCCCATGATTCA
The DNA here is from genome assembly GCA_963855925.1 of Inga laurina. Lineage (NCBI taxonomy): Eukaryota > Viridiplantae > Streptophyta > Magnoliopsida > Fabales > Fabaceae > Inga > Inga laurina. Next base: position 29,154,292 of record OY979701.1, read on the forward strand.
AGGATCAACATTTATGAATGGTGTTTGAGCAAAGAAGATCATTTACTTACCCAAAATCACAAGTTCTTCTTTCTCTTCCTTGCCTAAAACTTCCGCCGGAAATGGAGGAAGAGAGGAGAGAGAAACGAGAGAGAGAAATGGAGAGATGGAGAGAGAGAAAAGAGAAAAGTGTTTCCTTGTCCTCATATGATCTCATCCAATGGCCACCACAATGCCACATGTCAGCATCTCCTTCATTCCCTCAATGAGCTCACCACATCACAACACATAGGATTCCAACCCACGGTCAAGGAATCACAACCCTTGATCTTGAATACCACACACATGCACCAATATTTCCAATTTCCACTAATTATAACATTAATTAATATAGTCCTAAATCACATAATAATTCCAATAAATTCATAATTATCATTAATAATCATGATTATCCCTTAATCAAAAATTGGGATATTACAATTCTCCCCCCGTTCAATAAATTTCGCCCTCAAAATTCGTTACACATCATGGGGCATAAACTCTGGAAATCTCTTTCTCATGTCCGCTTCCGCCTCCCAAGTGGCTTCTCTTGGAGACATTCCCTTCCAGACCACCTTCACGAACGGTAAGCTTCGATGCCTGAGCCTCCGCTCTTCTCGATCGATGATTCTCTCTGGCTCTACCGCATAAGTGAAGTTATCTTGCAATTCCACTTCTTCATACTCAATAATATGCTCAGGGTCTGGTTGATACTTCTTGAGTTGCGAGACATGGAATACATCATGTAGTCTACTCAAACTCGGGGGTAATGCTATCCGATATGCCACCGGCCCGATCCTTGCCAGAATCTTGAATGGACCAATGTATCTCGGACTCAGCTTCTTCCGCTTGATCGCTCTCCCGATGCCTGTAACCGGAGACACCCTCAGGAAGACATGATCCCCCACTTCAAATTCGAGAGGTCTTCTCCTCTTATCAGCATAGCTCTTCTGACGACTCTGCGCTGTAAGGAGCCTCTTCCTGATAACTCGGATCTGTTCAGCGGTTTGATCAACAAGATCCGGCCCATACAACTTCCTCTCAGACAACTCTGACCAGCACAACGGTGACTGGCACTTCCTCCCATACAGTGCTTCATACGGAGCCATCTGAATGCTCGCATGATAACTGTTGTTGTACGCAAACTCAGCCAACGGAAGATAATAGTCCCACTTTCCTTTGAAGTCAAGGACACATGCTCTCAGCATATCTTCTAGAGTCTGGATAGTCCTCTCTGACTGTCCGTCTGTCTGAGGATGGTAGGCCGTGCTAAACCTCAATTGAGTACCCATAGCTTCGTGCAGAGCCTTCCAGAATCTCGAAGTAAACCGAGGGTCTCGATCTGAGATTATATTCTTCGGTGTACCATGGAGTCTCACAATCTCTTTGATATAAATCTCCGCCAGCCTATCAGGAGAATAGCTAGCATTGATAGGTATGAAGTGCGCAGACTTCGTGAGTCGATCAACAATCACCCAAATTGCATCGTAGTTCTTGATCTTGGGCAAACCCATCACTAGATCCATGGTCACACTCTCCCACTTCCATTCTGGAATTTCTGGACTCTGAAGCAAACCTGGTGGTCTCTGGTGCTCAATCTTCACCTTTTGACAGGTGAGACACCGCGCCACGTACTTCGTCACATCACTCTTCAACCCTGGCCACCAATACATAGATTTCAAATTGTGATACATCTTGGTCATACCGGGGTGAAGAGTATACTGACTCTTATGAGCCTCATCAAGAATTCTCAACCTCAACTCCGCCTTCAGTGGTACATAGATTCTCTTCTGATAACGCACCAATCCACTTGGTGACAAGTCATAGTCTCGAGTCTCTCCTCGCTCAATCTTAGCTCGGATCGACTGGGCTAGCTCATCATGCATTTGAGCCTCTTGAATCTCAGTCCTCAGGTCATTCTCCCCTTGGACCACACCATAACTGGCACATAGGATTTCCTTCGAGAGATTCAAATCCCGAAAATCCTCTATCAGTTTCCATTCCTGGATCATCATTGTTGCCACTAGCACCGCCTTCCGACTCAAAGCATCCGCGACGACATTAGCCTTACCCGGATGATATTTGATCTCCAGGTTATAATCTTTCAGCAACTCCATCCACCGACGCTGTCTCATGTTCAACTCTTTCTGATCATACAGATATTTGAGACTTTTGTGGTCGCAGTACAATTCCACAGTCACACCGTACAAGTAATGACGCCAAATTTTCAATGCAAACACAATTGCCGCAAGCTCTAGATCATGAGTGGGGTAGTTCATCTCATGCGGTTTCAGCTGTCGAGAGGCATAGGCCACCACACGTCCCTGCTGCATCAGGACACACCCTAACCCCTGCTTACTCGCATCACTGTACACGACGTAAGCCTCACTGGGATCAGGTATAATCAACACTGGTGCCGTAGTCAATCTCTCCTTCAGCTCAGTGAAACTCCGCTCACAACGTTCATCCCACAAAAACGGTTGATCCTTCCTCGTGAGCTTGGTCATCGGCAATGCAATACGCGAGAAGTTCTGAATGAACCTCCGATAATAACCAGCAAGACCCAGAAAACTGCGAATCTCAGAAACAGTTTCTGGCCTTTCCCAATCAAGTACTGCTTCCACCTTACTGGGATCCACTGATACCCCGTCTCAAGAGATCACATGGCCAAGGAACTTCACTTCCGTAAGCCAGAACTCACATTTGCTTAGCTTGGCATAGAGTTGCTTTTCTCACAAAATTCTCAACACAATTCTCAAGTGTTGCTCATGATCTTCCCTACTCTTGGAATAGATCAAGATGTCGTCGATAAACACAACCACGAACTGGTCAAGATACTGTCGGAAGATGCGATTCATATAATCCATAAATACCGCCGGTGCATTCGTCAAACCAAAGGGCATCACAAGGAACTCATAGTGCCCATATCTTGTTCTGAAAGCAGTCTTCGGAACATCCGCCGCCTTCACACGCAACTGATGATACCCCGACCGTAGATAAATCTTGGAGAATACACACGAGCCAGCCAATTGATCTAACAGGTCATCAATTCTTGGGAGAGGATACTTATTCTTAACAGTTACCTTGTTAAGTTCTCGGTAATCGATGCAAAGCCTCAAGCTTCCATCTTTCTTTTTCACAAACAACACTGGAGCTCCCCACGGTGATACACTGGGTCGGATGAACCCTTTCTCAAGCAATTCTTCAATTTGCTTCTTCAATTCCGCCATCTCGTTAGGGGCCATACGATATGGGGCTTTCGATATCGAACCCGCTCCAGGCACAATCTCAATTGGGAATTCTACTTCCCTTTCCGGAGGCAATCCACTAAGATCCTCTGGAAATACCTCAGGGAATTCGTTTACAACAGGTATACTCTCCAGAGCTTCACCTGACTCTCCCTGAACGGAGAAAAACACCATATACCCTTGACATCCTTTCTCAAGATATCTCTCAGCTTTAGCTGTTGAAAGCAAGTTCAAACTGGCATTCACATTGTTATCCCGTTGTACATTACGGAAGGTTACCCTCTTATTACCGCAATCAAGCAATACATCATTTGCTCTTAACCAATCAAAACCCAAAATGACTTCTAGTTGTTGGAGTGGCAAACAGATCAAATCAACTGTAGACTCCCAACCCTCAACAACTATTACACAATTTAAGCAGGCTTCGGCCGCCACGGCCTTAACACCCATTGGCGTCGACACAACCAAATCAAAGGGTAGTCTATGCACATGCAATCCCAGGCGCTTTACACAATCATAAGCTATGAACGAATGACTTGCACCCGAATCAAACAAAGCATTTAATTCATTATCACCGAGAAGAATTTTACCTTGGATCAACTCTGGTGACTTCCGGGCCTCCTCATGAGTCATGGCGAACACTCGACCCTGATTCCTGGGCCTTTGCTCTGCTGGCGGTCTTGGGCACTTAGTAGAAATGTGACCCACTTTCTTGCAGTTGAAGCAAATCACCTCTCCAGCACAGGTTTTGCCCGGATGATACTTTCTGCACTGATTGCACATTGGTCCCGCTGGAGGTCTCTGGTCACTACGACCCCCAGATTGATAGGGCTTCTTGTTACCACCCCCATATGAGGATCCTTGTCCCTTCCGCTTCTGGGAAGTGTTAGCCTTGCTAGGCTCATTGCGACTGTCTTTACCCTTAGCTGGGTACCAATCCCTCAGATTGTTCTCAACAATCCTACACTGCTCTACCGCCTTGTTGAAGTCAGTAAATAGGTGAGAGGCTAATCTCTTCTTCAGTTCTCGCCTCAAGCCCCTGATAAGCATATCAGAGCTCCACTCCTCATCATCCTTTTTCCCGGAGATGTGTAGAGTACCGAGATAGCCGGACGAAACGGGAAAGATACTCGTCAAAACTCTCTGTATCTCCCTGCCTGATAGCCAAGAACTCAGACTCTTTCTCCAACCTCACGGACTTGGGGAAGTACTTCTCATTAAATTTTTCTTGGAACACTTCCCAAGTCAATGGCACATTCCGGCTTCGAAGTGTCATGGCGATATTCCGCCACCACCGGTCTGCGTCCCCCTCTAGCTTATACACAGCTAGCTTCGCCTTTACCTCCGTAGAGCACTCGAGAACCTCAAAGATCTTCTCTAGGCGAGTCAACCAATCTTCAGCAACTTGGGGCTCAAACCTCCCCCTAAACACTGGAGGCATATGCTTGCAAAACTCAGAGACCCAGTATTGTAAGCCTCTTCCCTCACGAACCACTACCCCTTGAGACTCTTGGTTAGGCACCGTGTGAGGTAGGAATTCATGGGACCGATTGGACCCTTCAGCTGTTTCCTCATGATGAGTCTCTGCTTGAGTCTCCTCACGAGTCGACTGGGCCCTTTCCTCATTACGTTTAGCCCTTTCCTCCCGGAGCTCTTCTCTCAGCTCACGGATCATATCTCTTTGTTCACGCACGAGATCCATCATTTCTCGCATTGGGTCAGGAGGATTGTCATTCAACTCCTCCACATCTGGATCCCCTTGTCTGCCTCTAGGGCGAACCATTTCGTCTTATCACTACAAATGATTCACCATATCAGTACCTTAGCCAATGTATACACATAATCCATGACATTTATCTCAATCCACAATTAGTAGATATACTCATGTGTATACACAACAAGCACTTATCAAGCATTAAGCTACCCTAAACTCAAGGATTATGGTCAACTAAGGAGCTATCCTAGCAAATCCTCACCTTGCCAGGAACTATAGCTCTGATACTACAAATGTAACCCCTTTCCCACCTTTGGCCGGGATTTAGTTCTTAAACTCATAATTAAGTTGTAATTAGACACCATAATGAAATTGGGACTTGATAAGATACTCATTTGCCCAAAAATCGGATTTTGCAAAAACATTTTTCAAAACTTATTCACAATGGTCTCAAGTTCTCAATACAAAATAATACTGGCCTGAACAGGTGGATTCCATTTACAAATATCAGAGTGCAATTAAATTCCCGACTCACTCGGGTTCCATTCATTAGATAAGGGATTTACAAAGGCACAAAGCCACAATTCAATACCCTTAACTTGGGGATTACACAAAAACTATATATACAATTCCAAAATCTACAATGATAACCATTAATTCCAAAATACACTCCTAAACAGGAGCTCTAACTACTCTTCGTCACCCGCTTGCCTCTCGATCCTTCGGCCCTGTCTAAAAGGTTTAATTTTGGGAGAGTGAGATTCTAAAGAATCCCCGTAGTAACAAGTCAATCATATAATGTACAACAATAATGCATGTAATCAAATCATCATCCACACAAGCAACTACAACGGCAGTTGCAGCGGTAATGGTTAGTATGACACATGTCATCCCTGACGATTGCTCACGCTGAATTGCTCACGCTGTATTGCATCACAACAGTCAACACAGTATAATTCACCACAGCTGGGATCCATATAAAGCATATCATATTCTCAAGCCACATAGGCAAAATACACATACACAGCCCACGGCTGGTTTCACAAACGCCGCCCCCACGGGTCGGATTCACAAAGATCCATGTCGATTACGACGGCAGTCCAACGGCCGACTAGAGATGACCACTGTCACTCCCTATACGGCTCACGCTGACCTGCTCGCGCCGTAATGGACCATGGCACACATTTCACAAGTTCAATGATAAGATATGCATACCAAAACATCATACAAGATATGAGAGAAAAGTCACTACCTGAGTTCTTCCGGGTGTGTCCTAGCGCCGGTCTCTCCCGAGGAAGGCAAATATCAAATCCTATTTTCACAATTAGGGACGAAGAGTTATTCTCTATTCCAAGACTTAATTCACTTTATAATGCTTAATTGGTTATCATTATTGCTCTTTTAGAGTCATTAAACACCCCTAACAACACTCCTAAAGGGTAGGAAAAACTATCCTAAAGATCCCCTTTTGGAAGCACAAAACCGAGATTTTACACTGTTTCACTCGAGCACAGATGACCATGCTCGAGCACAGATTGTACGGACACTCGAGTGAAAATGGTTTCACTCGAGTGATGGTACGGACATCTCTCGGGCACAAGAGAGAGTGAGAGGCAGCGAGTGAACACCCGAGAGCACAAGAGAGTTTTCAGAAGCGGGCTCACTCGAGCACAAATGCCCTCACTCGAGCACACGTACGGAAATCACTTCAAGCACAAGGAAGTGAGACAGAAAGCATACACCCGAGAGCACAAGGAAACTCTCCAAGTACTGGATCACTCGAGCACAGCCAGGTGTGCTCGAGCACACACCCCATACCCGCGAGTGAGAAAGCACACTCGTGCAACTTTCCCGCGAGCATCAACCCGAAAGCACAACTCTCACCTGAAGCACAATCTCACTCGAGCACACACGGCTCACTCGAGCACGGTGCCCATACCCGCGAGTGAGAAGGCACACCCGTGCACCTACTCGCAAGTGACAACCCGAGAAGCAAGCCCTTAAGTGTCAAATACACTCATCACTCGAGCACAAAATCCTCACTCGAGTGATGCTCATCCCTCACTCGCGAGTGAGGCTCTGCTTGCTATGACCCAGAGAGTGCAATAAGAACACAGAAAGCAAGAAACGAGAATTGCACTTTCGCACTCGAGCAGACCCATCTCTGCTCGGGTGATATTCATCCCTCACTCGAGCAGACCCATCTCTGCTCGGGTGATGTTCATCCTTCACTCGAGCAGAGCCCTCCCTGCTCGAGTGAATCCCTCAGATAGCAGAAAACGCAGAACAGAGGCACTCTCCTTAACCCTTGCCCAATTGATTCCTATGGCCATAAAACTTAACCCAAAGCCATTCCCACACAAAACACCCAACAAACTCAATGGAATACTCAGAATCATCAAAATCCTACTCCATTATCATGATTTGGGTTTTGGGCAACAATTTCAATAATACACCAATCTTAACCAAACTTCACATTTCAATCTCTAATCTATCTATCTAACATAAACTCATTCCAAAATGTCATTCTCATGCCATAACCATACCAAATGAACAGTGGCACTCATTCTCATGATTAGGCCAAAATTCCCAGAATTTATAAACTATTCCAAATGGCATGAAACTTAGATAGATAGGTTAGTTTCACTCACCTTATCAACTTCTCCAAAGGGAGTTCTTGATCCACCAACAATCAGATTTTCGTGTGGCACCAAACAACACCAAATGGCCCAACTATACACACCAAAATGAAGCCCATGATTCAAGGATCAACATTTATGAATGGTGTTTGAGCAAAGAAGATCATTTACTTACCCAAAATCACAAGTTCTTCTTTCTCTTCCTTGCCTAAAACTTCCGCCGGAAATGGAGGAAGAGAGGAGAGAGAAACGAGAGAGAGAAATGGAGAGATGGAGAGAGAGAAAAGAGAAAAGTGTTTCCTTGTCCTCATATGATCTCATCCAATGGCCACCACAATGCCATATGTCAGCATCTCCTTCATTCCCTCAATGAGCTCACCACATCACAACACATAGGATTCCAACCCACGGTCAAGGAATCACAACCCTTGATCTTGAATACCACACACATGCACCAATATTTCCAATTTCCACTAATTATAACATTAATTAATATAGTCCTAAATCACATAATAATTCCAATAAATTCATAATTATCATTAATAATCATGATTATCCCTTAATCAAAAATTGGGATATTACAAGTTTCTCTAAATTTCCTAAAATACCAAACCTCAACTACTATTGAGTCTAATGCTTAAACCCATGAACCCATTTATTTAAGCATTATTAAAACCCCTTAGAGAGTGACTATGGAATAAATAATGCATTTAGGTTCAACTACAATTCCAATTATATCTAACAATACCATGTTAAATTGAGAGAAACAATAGAATCATAGATAAACATATATATAACCATATATATATATTGATGAGTACAAATCCTCATTACAAATTCCAAATCACAACAACTTAATCCATAGAAATAAATCATAACTAAAATCATAGTCTCATTATATAAATGAATTCCTAAACCTAAGAAATCACAAATATAATGAGCTACAGAAAAAATAAACTCTCCTTTGAAGCACATGTGAGCTCAAGCCATCTCTAATTCATCTCCAAGAGCACAAAATTACCTAGCCACTCATGAGAAGAACTTCACGAAATATAGTATTCAAACACCGAGCCATAAAATCATAGAATAAATTAATCAATTAGCACTAAATCATTTAATTCAGGGGTTGGATTTGAAACAAAAACAAACAGAATAGAGATAGCCATGGCTGAAATGAATCAGAATAGAGAAAGATGCTAGCAGCTCAGACGTGGTGGTGGAGGTGGGATGATTCTGTCGAAGCTCTCCCTTAGCTCCTTGCCTCTCAGCTTTACACCTCCCCTGCACACTCGCCTTTTAGCTCCCTCATGGCCTCCAACTCAAGCAGACCCAATTGGTCTCTCCTCCATCTCACTTTCGGCTCACCACATATGGCGCCCAGAGCTCTGTTTGTAACTTCGACTGGTTTTATTCTGTCTTATGGCTCTAACTCTCAACAGACTAAGTCGGGTCTCCCCCTTCCTTCAGCTCTGAGCTTGTGGCAGCTCTAACCAGAGAGGACCCCTGTTCCCCGACTTGGCTTTCAGCTCCAATGAGCTTCTCTTTCACTGCTATGGTTTGAGATGCAGCTCATCGCTGGTAGTGGTGATTGGTGGTGCCGCCGGCGAGTATGGAGGATGATAAAGGTGATCAAGAAGATGTGAAGTTCCCCTAGCATTTTCGGCTTACGGCTGCTGGTTATGTTCTTCATGTCCATGCCCTCAGCTATTTTAATCTCTTTTCTGTTCTGTCCAAACCTGCCTCCCCTCAGCTCTCGTCCATGTCTCCCATAAACCCTAGGTTAAAATGCATGTTTTGACCAAGTGACTAAAATGAAACAATTGAAAACCTTTCAGGAGGGACTAAAGTAAGAACTTGAAAACTTTGATGGGTCCAAACATGATTTTTAAAATATTTGGGTATTTTTCTGTAATTTACTATGCATTCTTCCTTTATTTAGCTTGTAATTTCTAGAAATCTTGGGTTCTTTTATGCAATTCTTCCCAAATTGATCTTCAATTAAAATGAACCTAAAATGTAATACCTTATATTCCAAAAATTAATCAATTAAGGTAAATCATAGAATATATGACATTTTTGCCCTTTTTCAACCAAAATTTCATTTAAACACATTTATTCACAATTAATCACAAAAGAGACATTTGAAGCTTAATTATTATGATAAAACCCCCAAATAAAATATGAAAATATATAATAAAATAGGGATTTGTCAGCCTAAGATCAATTACAAACTCCACTTCCCTATTCGGGGCTAATCCACTGATATCCTCCAGAAAAATGTCAGAAAATTTGTTTACCATAGGAATACTCTGCAATGCTTTTCTAGCATTTGATTGCATGGAGAAAAACACGAGGTACCCTTGACAACTTTTATGTAAGCATCTCTCGGCCTCAGCTATGGGGAGAAAATTAAGATTGATTTATGTACCAATATGCAGTTGCGAATTAGGATATATAACCCTTTTGTTTCTGCAGTCGAGCAACACACTATTGGCTGTCAACCAATCAATGTTGAGGATTATCTCTAAGCCTTGAATTGGTAGACAAATAAGATCCATGATTGATTCACGCCCCTCAGCATTTACTACACAATTCAAACAGATGTTGGCCGTGACAACTCTAACACCCGTGGGTGTAGATATGACTAGCTTATATGGGAATTTATGTACACCTAAGTCTAGCTGTCTCACACAATCATATGCAATGAATGAATGACTAGCACCCGAATCATACATAACTTGTACTAAGTTGCCATTAAGGGAAACCGTACCTTGTACCAGTTCATGAGGCTTCCTAGCTTCCTTTTGCGTTATAATATAGACCCTGCCTGGAACTTTAGGCCTCGTCTCTTCTGGCTGGTGCTTCTATAGACAATCTCTGGCAAAATGCCCTGGTTTATGGCATACATAACAAGTGAGTTGTCTAGCTGGACCCTATTTGAATGGAGCACTATTATAAGTTCTGCAAGGTGAAATGGCTTATGAAAATGCCAGCAGGTTTTACTACCTTAAAAACTCTGATTTCCATAGCCTCCAGCCTAGTCTAGCCTTTTATGGTCACCTTTAGAAGGTCCACCTTGGTCTTTACACTTCTGAGATGAACTGCCACTACCAATTACACCCTTGCTTTAGTTATTTCTAGTAGAAGTAAGCTCAACATGTTCCTCTCAATGACATGACATTCTTCAACTGCTTTGTTGAACTCAGTATAATACCTTGAAACTAATTTTTCTTTCATCTCTGGCTTCAATCTCTTGATCGTCATATCCATACTCCATTCTTCATCATCCCAATACTTGAGGTATGCTGAATATTGAGACAATCAAAGATACCAAGCAAGATAGTCATCAAAGCTCTCCTTGTCTTTGTAATATCCCGAATTTTGGGACTTAAGGCTAGAGAATAAGCTTGAATAAGGTGAACGACTAAGCCCAGTTTGGGAAGGTTCCCTAGAATGTCAAGAGATAGAAAGACTCTCATGAACTATGTGGTCCGGTCCTACCGGGTAGAGGGCCCATTATGCGTAGGCTGAAGGATCAAAGTATCAGTGCAAAGGTGCATAGGACACATATATGATACCATTGGGTTGGTAGAAGATACCACCCAACTATGTCATGAGGTAAGGGATGGATTAGTCAGGCAAATAGGCCGGTGTAGGTGTGCACATGGCATTTTCAGGGAAGACATGCATACCCTGCGTTTTTGAAGAAGACACCAGAATGTGGTGCCATGAAGGGCCCACACACATACTTTGACCTGGCATCATTTTGTGGGCCTCGATATGCCTATCATGGTCCCGAATAGAATCATGAGTATGCACCAATAAAACAACTTTATTAAAGTAACTTTAATAAAGTAAGTAATAATGGCTCATGATTACATACTTTTTGTGTTGGCAAGTTGAGAGTTTGACAAATGTCCTTTAATGATAACTAAGTACAAAGTTACTTTTGTGTTGGCCAAATGAGGAGGTGATAAGTGTCATTCATCATTACACTTGCTTTATGCCTTTTGTGTTGGCATTCCCAGAAAGCACCACGTGTCACCTCAGTCAGGAAAATCCATTAGTCTCTAGTTCGGTCACTCGACTAACTCTTTTGAACACTGCTTCGGGAGTTTGGGGAAATTGTCAGGCCTTTCCATTTCCTTGACCATTTATATGCCACCTAAGAGAGAGAAAGAGAAGATGAGTTGTTAGGATGACATATGGCAATCTAAGACTCCAAACTTTGGACACATGGCACAACATGATGGAAGCATTTTGTAAGATTAAATCAAAGCCATCCATTCCTGTAAAAGGCCCTTAAATTTGTCCAAATGGAGAGGGAGGGAGAGAAATATGCTTTTAGTTCATAAAAATGGTTAGAATAAAAAAGAGAAAGAGTGAGTAGTAAAAGTTTCTGAGCTCCGAAGGCGATTCTGACTCCGAAACATGGATATCATCTGGTAAGTCCTTTAGGAAACTTCTTTTACTCACTGTAAGCTTCAATTCTATAGTCTCATATTTCTCATCTGAGGTGTTTTGTGTCCATTAGCTAGCCGGAGTGCCGCTAGAATACCGAATCACTTGTAGGAACACGAAGAGGTAATCCTCAGCTCTGTTTTGAACCGATAACTTCTTGTTTTTGTTGAGTGTTTCTTAACTTTGGTGCCATCCTTGATTTTTTACCAAGGGGTGTTTTTGAAGAAGGAATATTTTTTCAATTATGTTTAAGGGGATATATGATGTTGTTGAAGTATTAGGCTTGTTGGTAGTTAAATATACAAAGTTGGACTTTTGGTTGTATGAGGGGCAGGTTTCATACAGGGGTAAGAACTAGGAGAAAGAGTTAGATTTTCATAAATCTAATGAGTTTTTAGAAGGGAAAATTGTGTGGGAATATAGGTGTTCATGATTTTTAGAAATTTGTACACAAATATGGAAACTATTGAAGTGTAAAAGCATGCTGTTTGGTTATCCCCTACAGGGCAGTGTTGTTTTATCATGAATTTTGTTGACCAAATCAAGTTAGAATGTAATGAAACTTTCCAAGATTAAAGTAGACAACCTAAGCTTTAATTTGATAGGTATTATAATCAATTTCAACTTGTGGATTGAAAATTATGAATTTTTAAAGTTTTGCCTTGTTTTTGGACTTAATTCGGGAGCAGCATGGGAATTTGTGAAATTCTAAAATTTTTTTGTTGTAGATAGTAGTGGTTCTTATTTTTCCTATGTAGAGTACTTAAAGAGATTTTCATATAATCTTAGAACACTCCATTTAAATTTTTGTGAAATTAGTTATGCTTTTTGGAAATTGGACTAAGAACACATAATTTAGTGGCCGCGGCCTAAAACTTTCTGACCTTTCTTGGTCGGGGCTAGCGGAGTTTTGGCCAGGACCAAGACCCCTATTTAGCATTTTCACCCTTTTGATTGGTTGTACTTCTCCAACCCTATAGGCACTTTTTTAGACTTCCAATGGCTACCTAAGTGGCTCAAAAGATAACTCACAAGATGTGTTTAGCCTCTCTAACTTCATGGACACTAATATACACTTTCAATGACTCTCTATCATGTCTCTAATGATGTGATTAGGTATCTAGGGTCATAAAGTGACAACATTCGAGCATCTTCAATGGTTGTAGTAAATATACAAGAAGAGGACTCAAGACAAGAGGTAGGGAACTTACCTCTCCTGCGTGTATTTGATATTTGTGCTGGTGTATTGATGCATGTTATTGCTTTGCTTGATTATGTGAAACATATATGAATGATTGAAGCTCTATTTCTGTTTATACTATGGCCATGAGTATGTTGTTTGAAATATTGTGCACGCAGATATGTCATTATGTGAGCATGAGTTATGTAATGCAAGCATGTCAGGCATTAAGCACTTATCTTGCATGCATATTGATACTATTTTTCTATTGAGATTATCTCGAATCTCACCCTCCCCTACCAACAATTTAGACAGGTGAATACAGAAAGTGTGTAAAGATCAAAGTAGAGAACTGCACGAGAGGATTGCAGTGGTGGAACGAAGACGAGAAGATATCTCTATTTAGTCACCCAAGTAGCCCTGCATGACTACATAATTTGTACATGTTACATACAATCCCTGAGGGGAATTTCTGTAATCATGCACATATTATCAGTATAATTATGTTATTCTTATGTTGTCAACTGAACCATGTATCATTTCCAGCAAATACTCTGAAATAAGTTGAAATAAGATAAAGGTGTGACAGTCTTGTTGTTGTATGCTGAGGAATTCTTGCTCTTTTTCTCTCGTGACAGAAGGAGGAAAATATTTCTTGTTAAGCTTCTCTTGGAATAATTCCCAAGTCACTGGAATATTCCTTCCCTATAGAATTAGTTCCGTATTCTTCCACCATTGATCTGCATCACTTTCCAGTTTATAAATAGCCAGCAAGACTTTGATTTCATCTTGGCACCACATAATATTGAATATTTTCTCTAATCGTGACAACCAATCTTCGGCTTACTCTGGATTAAATTTCCCTCGGAAGATAGGAGCCTGCTGCTTGTTAAACCTACCTACCCAGATCTGGATATCTGCCTCAGGCTCAAGCAAAATATCCTCCGGCTGGGGTCCTTCAGGCAGATCTTCTTTACCTTCACCCTTTACCAATTCCTCTAGGTGATCTTGCCTCTGCTCACCTCTTGTAGCTCTTCCCGGATTTCATTCATAGTAGCTAGCTGTTGAGTCAATATTCACAGAATCTGCTATTGGATTGGGTTAGGTCTATCACCCACTTCTTTATCATTATTTCCATGTCGACCTCCAACTCTACCTCCAACTCGGCCCCTACCTCGTGGTCTACCGTGTACCATCTTTGTATTTCTTGTCACCATGCAAACTAGACCATATCAGTATACTATTCTGGAAATGCCATAATCACTTTAACCTCTAATACCAAAAATGTCAAACCCCTTAACATTTTGATATACATAGAGTAATAAGCGCACAGTTCTGTAAGGCATACAAAAATAGCGGAAACATACTGACATTAAGTACTTATGTACAATACAAGAAATTCCCTGTAGGGTTTGAAATATATACATATACATGTACAGAGTGTTCAAAAGGAACTAAATTACAAGCTAGATAACCAACAACAATCTCCACGTGTGCATCGAAACTCTACTTGCAATATCCACGGATTTGTTCTTCGAGCCGCTACCTTCAGCTGGAATATTTTAATTTTTGAAAAAGTGTGAGATTCAAAAGAATCTCAGTAGTAACATGTAATCAATCATATAATATATGAAAATTAAATATGTCATGCTCCATGTTATGCAACATATTAACAGCACAAACAATCATCACGGTATGTATACATGAGTAAGGGCTACTCCCCCACTATCTGTAAACCTCAGTTGGGTTCTTACTCAACAACCAGGTAAAAGTGCCTACTCGCACAAATTTCCCTGCTCAGCAAAAAAGTGTTCAACAATTATGTGATAGAAGATGGCATACACAAACATATAAAATATTCACATAATTTATGAAAGATAGAGTTACTACCTGTCTCATTTCTCAATTTTTCAATCGTCCTAACTTTGATTTCGGCTCGAAAAATTTCCAATTCCTATCAAAATTTAAGGTAACAAGTAAATGGTGATTACTTGTACCATTATCGCCTTTAAATCATAATATCTATCACAGTTTCAACAATTTCATCTCAATACAACTCTGCTTAATGCAGTTTCATAGTTTCAAAAAAACTGGCAGATTTTCGGTCAACTTTGAAAAATCATAGTTAATTCTAGGAAATTTCAAATTGACTGATTCTAAAGCTTAAGTAAAGCTCTTTAACTATAGTTTCATGGAAAAATACCCAATTCTAACCACTGCAACCATATTGTTCCCAGAAATTCGCCAAACCTTTACTATTCCAGATTTCCTTCTAGAAACAGGACACAAGTTTGAAAATTCATTTCTTTTAATGTACTTGTATGAAAATTACAAACTACCTATCAAATTAGAGCTCTATATGTCTACTTTAATCCTCTCAAGTTTCATAATTTTTAGACTAATTTTGGCCCACAAAATCCATTGCACAACAACACTATCTCACTGGAGTCAATTCAAACAGCATGCACTTGCAAATTTAATAAATTCCAGATTTGTATAAAAATTTCTAAAAATCATGAACACCTATATACTCACACAATTTTCCCTTCTAAATCCAATGGAACCATCAAAATTGCAAAATTGCAAAATTCCAACTCCTTCTCCTGGTTCTGTGCTTGGATGTAATTAGGGTTCTTAAAAGGGAAAATGTGTTTTCTAATTTCTCTTGTTTAATCACTTCCTTTCCACTTCTAATCACATGATTAACTACCTAAATGCTAATTAAACATGACTTGAAGGAATTTGGATAGAATAACCCTTTAGGGTTCATGATCCCAAATTTACAAAACTTGGTAAAATCAAGCCAAATTCAAGAACAATAACCACAAGAACAACTTATAACACAAAAGGATTAAGTTTATGAGATTATCTCTTGATTTCACCACTTTCTCTCTCTAAAATCACCTCTGCCCCCTCTCTCTACACTCTTGATTTGGCTTGCTATCCATGGATTTCAAAAAAAAGAAGAGGTTTGAGGAAGTTCCAGGGTGATTAGGAAGCAAAATCACTAAGATTACAAGCTCTTACCTTTGATTTTGCTCTTGGAACCCTTGCCTCCTTGTTCTCCTTTGGTGTTCTTGCTAATATGTGTGTGAACTCTCTCTCTCTCTTGGTTCAGCTAAAGCACCGAAATATGAAAAGAAAGAAGAGGAAAGTGTGTCTTAAAATATCCTTCTTCATCCTTTTTTTATTATAGTTTAATAGCTTTTTATCATATGCCAATTAACTCAATGTTATCACCTATTTTTGCCTTCCCTTAGCAATTGGCCAACAAGCACTCCATAAATAGCCAAAGATATGCTCTCCAATCAACTCAATTCCTCCTCCACACATATTTTTAATTGGAGTTGCAATTGTTGACCTATGTCATCATATGTTTTTTTTATTCGACCATATGCCAAAAATTGTGCCAAAGGGACATTTACTCACCAAACAATTATTTTACCCTTCTCATATCCATTTTTGGATGAAAATGACCAAATAAATTGGGGACAATAATTGCTTCTTGTTTAATATCATTTTGCCCTTACATTTTATGATTTTTACACAAGCTGACAGAATTTTCACCAAACTTTGAAAATTTATATCTTTATTTGTAGACTTTCAATTGAGGTGATTCCAAAGGCTACTTAACCCGTATTGAGTCTAGTTTCAAGAAAAAATATAGCCTTTAGCGAACTAAAAGCTCAACATTCCTTGAACTTAAATCTTTGGACGCTGTCCCAGAAAGTAGTTAGTTTCATTAGGTAAACTTCAAAAATTCATAATTTTTAGTGTACAGGTCAAGATAATTCATAGGACCTATCAAATTAAAGCTTGGATTGTCTACTATCATTATGGAAAATTTCAAAATTTTTGAACATCATTTGGTCTTCCAAAACCATATGACAAACTCACTGCCTTACAGGAAATTTTCACTTGCAGCATAACCAAATTCTCCAAAATTCACTCTTGATTCTATTTATTGAATAATTATACATTGAATCTTTGGCTTATGAATTTTGGGATATTACACTAATCATCAGAAGACTTTTTAGTGATGAGAGACCCATGAGTAAACGTGGTAGGGGGTAGGTGCTGCCCCGCTGCCACTAAAAAATCCCCTTTCCCAAATGGTTTTTTGTGTTTGATTTTATCGTTAGACTCTACACAAAATGAGTGATATTTTGATATCTTATGGGCAAAAAAGGTATTTTTTTCAATTTTTTAATGATTTTTTAAAGATTTAATACTTTAAAATTGTGTAGTTTTTTTCATTAAGAGTGTTAAATCTTTTAGAAGGAGAAATTAGATCTATAGAACACCATATACTTCCTAACGAGATGGAGCATATGGCATACTCACTACAAAAAAAAAAAGAATTAGTGACAGAATTAGTGATGGAATTTCATTCCGTCACTAATCCCTTACAAATTCTTTCACTAATTTCAAATTGTAGTATTTAAGATTATAATCTCAAAAAACTTGTTTTATATTTCATTAAGATCAATACTTCTTGTGCCTTAATGGTAATTAATCAAATCTGATAAGGGTTGGATTCCATGTTTTGATGATAACAAAAACATGATTAAGTGCTTCACTAGTAGAAAGGAAAAACTTAGTTTTAATCCAGAGTAATGTCATGATAATCACGGATAGTATTATTGGAAGAAGACATGATCAATCGAATGAATAATTAATATATTTAATTATATAAAGAGTATAATCTAATAAGAAAACAACATCATAAGAGAATAGGCTTTGGTGAAGAAGTTTATCTGAAGGTATCCGGATAAGTAAATCAGCTATAAAGGCTACATAATTGAGTACAAATAACCTTTTTAAATTATTTGATTTTGTTATATAACATAATTAGATTGTTATAATCATTTTATTTTTTGTAATTAGATGTTTTTCAAAATTATATAATGATGAAGTAAATTGGTCAATGTCAACATCTGTTTCCATTTCGATATTCAAAGAGTAATAAAGGCAAAGTCCCATGGGCATATAGAAAAGTACATATATACTTATAAAAGTATTCGTTTACAATCCAAAGTCATCCATAGACAAAATACAGAATACAACAATATTTCCAATATTTACAGGATTTCCCAAAAATATATTAAACATAAACTAATTATAACCACAAACTTTAACTTCACCTCAAGACACGTGTAAATCACTTCCTTGTATCTACGTCTTTGCCTTTTGATCCATTGGCACCCGCTGAGATATTTTATTTTAGAAAAACAGGGTGAGATCCCGAAGAATCCCAGTAGAAACATACGATCGACATATAAAATATGAAAATTAAATATGCAATGCATCATATTAGGCAAAATGAAAGTTCAATTCGATTTGTGTGTGTGTACCTCAGCTGAGTCATTGACCACAACTAGGATTTTTGATATACCTTTGTTGTAGTTATATTAATCTATGGTGAAAATTTATCAAAATACCCCCGGGACACCGGCTTAGCCCTGCTGTACCTGGCCTATTGCACGTTTTCCCAAAATTTTGACTAGGGCTATCCAGACATATTTTCACCCAAGGAATCCATTTCTGGGCTTGGAATTTCTAAATTCAGTGTCAAATTACAAAATTTTCCTTGACAGCCCCGCTTTAGGTTTTAGGGGCGTTTTCTTAATTATGCTTTTTCGGGCTTTTTTGAAAAAGTGACCAATTGTAACCCCACTGGAACCATAAAATAATTGAAAATCCAACTCCTTTCCCCTAGAACAGTGCTGGCCGAAACATGTCTTAAAAAAAAGGGAAAATGTACTTTTGAAATTTAACCTCTCAAGCTTAAGTCTTTCCACTTCTAACCCATTATTAAGTCCTTTAAACACATTCTAACCATGATTCAAAGAAATTTGGACAGCATAACCCCTTAGGGTCAGGACTTTCCACATTTACAAACTCAACAAAAATCACCAAATCCCACCATACACTTCAACAATAACAACATACTAGTATGGATTTGAGATTTGTGAAGTTACCTCTTGAGTTCTCAAGCTTTCTCTCTTTAGGCATCCTCCTCTCTCTCTCCTTGAGCTCAAGATGTGCTTTCTAAACCATTGATTCCATAGAGTAGAAGAGTTTAGGGAAGAGTTCATGCAAGATTTCAAGAAAATGCTTAAGAAATCATGTCTTACCTTAAGCTTTCTCTCCTTCCTTCTCTCTTGAACTTGAGATCTCTTGAGCGCTCTCTCTCTTCTTTTCTCTAGTCTTGGTTGTGGAAATGAATAAGAAAGATGAAGGAAGGAGTTGTATAAAATATCTCCCATTTGTCTTAATTTACTTTATTTCCAAAAATTCAATTTTTGATGACACTTATACTTGGTCTTATCCTCTTCACATTTGTGTCATAAAGTTCAATCAGACTTGAACTAATTCTCTTCCCCTTTTGGTTGGCCCAAATGACATCTAACTCAAGCACCCACAAACCAAATGGGCTTCATGTAACACCCCAAATTTTATTCGCCAAAAATATATTGTAATTATTTGAGTAATTCAATAAAATGGTGAATATTTAAGGCCAAAGGAATTAAATATTGAAAATTGAAAGTTGAATAGTGTTTTCAGTGAAATCGTCTACGAGGCAGTGAGTTTGTCATGTGGTATTGGAAGTGCAAATGATGAGTAAAAATTATGAAATTTTACAGGATGAAAATAGACATCCTAAGCTTTAATCTGATAGGTAATACGAATCAATTGAAGCTATGTATAAAAAGATGTGAATTTTTGAAGTTAGCCCAGAAAATCTGGAAAATTTCTAGAGCAGCGGTCAAAGATTTAAAATCTGGGAATAATATGATACTAGCTAGTAAAATTCCATAATTGTTTCTTGAAACTAGACTCAATAAGGGTTCCATAGCCTTTGGAATCACTCCAAAAATATGTCTACAAAATTAGTTATGTTTTTTCAAAGTTAGGGCAGAAAATATGCCATAATTGGCATTATTCTAAAAATTGAAAATAAAATGTGTTAGAAATTGATTAATGAAATTAAAATGCCAAGTGTCATGAACATATAAGGAGAGGATTAAATTATAATGGATTTGTATGAGCACATGTCAAATTGCATTAAAATAATGCTACATGGACAAATAATGGTAAAATGGTGTGCTACATTGAGTGCCAGTTTGGTTAGTTGGGAGAGAAATTGGTTTGGTTGAATCATGAGAAGGGGAGCACGTTTTTTTGAGGCTAACTAAGGGAAAAGTTAGTCAAACCCAATTGGAAACAAGTGATGAGAAGGCATGGCATAAAGATATGAGAGTATGGCATAAAGTAGAGTATGGTTGGAGGTATGGGAGGAGGAATGATGCGCATGTTAGGTGTTGTGATCTCAACCATTGATGAGATCAATGGAGTAGAATGCATGGAGAAAATTTATGAAGCCTCATCTTCTTCTTCTTGCCTTCATTTTCGTCACTCACAACAAGAGAAGAGAGGGAGAGAGTTTTGAAGAGTTCTTGAAGACTTAGAGAGAAGGAGGAAGAAGATTAAGGTAAGTAGGTGTTGACTTAGTGATTTGGTTACATATTTTTGTGTAACACTTCCTCTAAGATTATTTTCTTCATGTATTCATGTGTTTAGCAAGACAAGGCTCCAAGGAAGAGAAGGAGTTATGGTGCTAAGCTTGGAAGCAAGAGGGTAATTTCATAAACTTGCTCTCTTGTGTTGGTGGTGTTGTTGTTAGTGACATTTCTTGACTTTTCAAGTTTCTTGGTTGAGTTATGAAATTTGAAAAGCTATAACCCTAAGGGGTTATGCTGCCCCAAATCCTTTAAGTCATGATTAAGAAGTGTTTAAATGAGTTAACCAAGGATTAGAAGTGGAAAAGTACAAGTTTTGGAAGCTAAAACACAAAACTTCATTTTTTTCATTTTTCTTGAAATATTTCGGCCAGCACTGTTTCAGGGGGTAGGAGTTGGATTTTCATGAAATAAATGGTTCCATTGGATTCAGTGGGCAAAAATAGGTGGGGTTATAGTTGGGCACTTTTTCGGTAGAGGCCGAAAAAGCATAATTACGAAAACGCCACTGAAATCCCTAAATAGGAGCTATCAAGGGTATTTTCGTAATTTGATAGTAAATTTGGTGATTTTGAGCCCAGAAATGGATTCCTTGAGTAAAAATAAGTCAGAATAGCTTTAGTTAAAAATTTAGAAAAACGTGTCATCGGGTCGGGTACGGCAGTGCCGGGCCGGGGTCCCGGGGGCATTTTAGTAAATTTTAATCATAGACTAATATAACCACAAGAAACACTATGGAAGAGTCTAAAATGATACTTGGATAGGTTATGACCTATTTCTTGTGCATTTAATATTTTAGGACTGAGTCGAGAGCCGGAATGATGCGCTTACGAGACACCGTTAAACAGAGGATTATAAAGTGTTGAGGTAGGGATATTATCCTTCATACATTATGCCATAGTTATATGATTATGTGGATGCCATTATTTGTAAATTCACTTTATTAATTAACTTAAATTGCCTAGAGAGAGGCTGTTAGTGCTAGTGTGCACTTACATTGGGAGTTGGCTGAAGTCCAACTGGTGTAGATTGTGGGGCTTGGCCCTATTCATGTATACATGATGATGATGTGTTTATATTGTTCATTAACTTGTGCATACCTTGGTGCATGTCATATTTGCTTTTCTCATTCTCTATGAACGATATCATGTCTTTACGGGGATTCTTCAGAATCTCACCCTATTTTTAAACAAATACCTCAGCGGGTACTAGTGAGGCAATGGGCAAAGACGTAGATGCCAGAAAGTGAGCGTCATGTGTCACGAGGCGAGGATATGAACGTGGTTATACCTTAGTCTATGCCTTGATATTTTAGAAAATTTGTAAATATTAGGTTTCCACTGTATTTTCTGTATTTAGCCAACGAATGAAGACGGGATTGTAAACAAATATTTTTATTTGTATAATTGTACTTTTTTGTATGCCCATTGAATTCTTTCTTTATTACTCTTTGATTATCGAAATGGAAAGGGTGTTGACACTTCATCCAACTTATCCAACTATATGCTCAAGTGTTGTACCATAGTGATAATTACCATGTACAAGAAATATTATTTTAACACAATTAAGTATGTGCTCAACTTTAACAATTATAAACTAATCCTTTACCTTAGGATAATGACACTTGATATGTTTAATTCCAATAATCATTTTTTCCTCTTATTTTTCTTATGCTAGGCGAAATTTATAAGAAAAAGGGAAATAGAAATTGTTTCAACATTTCTATAATTCCTTTGATTGATTTATACCCAAGTCGTTCTAATTTTACAAGTCTTGATTTATTCCACCAAGAATATTCCAAATACACATTCTCCTTTATTTTCCTTTCTTGAATTCATTTGGCCAATTCTTATATATTTTTGTACCAAATATTTTCTTTATTATTTCTCCATTTTCTTATGAATACGAACATTTCTAAAATTCATAAGTTCCAAATTCTTGAATATTCACCATTTTATTGAATTTTTTGAATAATTATAATATATTTGGTGAATATAAAATTTGGGGTGTTACAGTCAATAATAAGATTTTTTATAATTTTAAATTTTTTAAATAATTTAAATTTTAAATTTTAAATTATTATAAAATTATAATATAAATATTAATATAAATAAATAAAAATGATTAATTCATATTTATTACCGAAATTCAAACTATAATATCATATATATATGAATTTTTAATAATAAATTATATACAAATAAAAATAGAAATTTTATAACTACAAATAAAAAATAAAATATATAATAAAAATAATAAAAAAAGATATTAATAATAATACTTTATGTATAAGATTTACGTAAAATAAAATAAGAAAACTATTAAAATATTTTGCTAATATATTGAAATTTATATTTCTATTTTTGTTTGTAAAGTGAAATATGTATGTGTGGGAATATATATATATGATTTTGCATTTAAATCATGCAGGTTCTTTTTAGTTCAACTGACAAAGGCACTGGTACACACGTGAGAGGTCATGGCTTCAAATCCCAATTTGCTCACAAAATGCAACCAATTTGTGATGTGGACACGTGACGAGTGACAAAGGACAACACTTGGCAGGTGATCGGGACACGTAGTTGTTGGAAACGAGGTGGCGGTGGCTGATAGGGGCACATAGCTGGCTGTGGGTACATGTGACTGCCAATGATAAGGTGGGGCGAGGGGCATGTGGAGGCTCGTGGTGAGGACATGTGGCAATTTAAATTATAAAAAAAATATTTTGTGATGGATTGGTGACAAAAATTTTGTCGCTAATTAATGGATAGCCTATTCCAATTTTGTGATGGATTAGCGATGAAAAGTTTTTGTCACTAATCTACCGCTAATTTCAGGGATAGCTTATTCCAACTTTGTGACAGATTAGTGATGAAAATTTTCCCTCGCTAATTATGGGAGGAAAATTTCTGTCACTAATCCATCGCAAATTAGCAACAGATTTTAAAATTGTGTCGCTAATCAATTAGTAACGGTATTTTTACCTATGGAACAAATTTCGTCGCTAATTTTCGTTGCTAAACTTGTTCTATCACTAAATTCTGTCACTAATTTAATGTTTTTTTTATAGTGACTAAAGATCTAACCCCTCATTCTTTATCAAATCTTGCTTGAGGCTGCTTACTCCTTGACCCTTTTACGGTAGGGAGTTCCATTGAGCCTACCCATAAAGCTAGGAATGTCTTCATCTATCCCAAATTGTATGGCTATACTCGATGTGTGAGTTTATGTAATACACAAATTTGCGTATAATTTCGTTCTGCATGTTGGGGTGAAAGAGAATTCCAAGTTTTTTCAAAGAAAATTGCATGGCAATGGTTAACGGTTATTAAAAATGAACCGTTATATACTATATATGATGGTTATGTTAGAGCAAGCGTTTCACCCAAGAGAAGGGGGTGAATTGGGTGATACTAAAATTTCGTTGCAAATAAAACTTGACGGTGAATATAAAACAATAAGGAGTAAGGAGAAATATTGTAATATCCCAATTTTTGATTAAGGGATAATTATGATTATTGTGGGTAATTATGAATGTAATTGGAATTATTATGTGTTTTATGGCAATATTAATTAATATGTCATAATTAGTGAAAAATGGGAAGAATGGAATTTTTGGCCATGAGTTGGTAATTAAGGGAGAAATTAATTACTAACTAAGTGAAAATGAGAAGTGTGATTAAATGGTTAATGGAGAGATTAAATGGCTAATTGGTGACTTATCTTAGGGTGAGCCAATAGTATTGTGACATGTGTCAAGATGAGAGAGGTTAAGGAAAGTCAAATTGATAAAATAAGCTTTCTCTCTCCTCCCTCTCCTCTCTTGTGTAGCTGACTTGGAAGCATGGGGAGTATCATCATTATTGTTCATCTCTCTCCCTCCATCTCCCTCTCGTTTTCTCTCTCTTCCCTTCCTCCATTTCTGGCGGTCAGCTAGGCAAGATAGAGAAAGGAAAAGTTTGATCTTTAGGTAAGTAAATGCCCTCCTTTGCTCAAACACCATTCATAAATGTTGATCCTTGAGTGATAAGCTTCATTTTGGTGGTTGTAGCTTGTTCATTGGTTGTGGTTTGTGATCACACGAATTTGGGAAGTGGTGAATCAAGAACTCCCTTTGGAGAAGTTGATAAGGTGAGTAAAACCAATCTATCTATCTAAGTTTCATACCATTTGAAGTAGTTTATAATTTTTGGAAATTTTGGCTTGAATCCGAAAATTGAGTGCCACTGTTCATTTGGTATGTTTTTGGCATGAGAATGGTATTTTGGAATGAGTTTAGGATAGATAGATTGATTGGAGGTTGGAATGTTAAGTTTAGTGATTTTGGGAAAATTGATGATTTGTGTTGATTCAAACCAAAGCATGATAATGGAGTTGGATTTTGGTCATTTTAATGATTCCATTGAATTCCTTGGGTGTTTTTGTGTGGGAGTAGCTTTGGGTTGGTATTTGGGTTCATTTGGATCACTTGGAAAAATTTCTGGAAATGCTGTCATACCTTTTGCGTTTTCTGGTTTCTGATAATCGTGCTCGAGTGAGAGTGAATGTGCTTGAGTGAGGGAAGAACATCACTCGAGTGAGGGATTTTGTGCTCGAGTGATCCTCTTCTTTGAAAATTTTTGTGCTCTCGGGCATGTGCTTCCTGTCCTCACTTCCTTGTGCTTGAGGTGATGTCCGTACAATGCTCGAGTGAAGCATTTTGTGCTCGAGTGATCCTTTTCTGCGAAAGTTCTTGTGCTCTCGGGCATGTGCTTCCTGTCCTCACTTTCTTGTGCTTGAGGTGATTTCCGTACCAGTGCTCGAGTGTTCGTACTAGTGCTCGAGTGAGACCATTTTCACTCGAGGTGAAGCAGTGAAAAATGAGTTTTTGTACTTCTAAAAGGGGATCTTTGGGATAGTTCTTCCTACCCTTTAGGAGTTTTGTTAGGGGTATTTAATGACTCTAAAAGAGCTATAATGATAACCAATTAAGTATTATGAAGTGAATTAAATCTTGGAATAGAGTATAACTCTTCGTCCCTAATTGTGAATATAGGATTTGACATTTGCCCTACTCGGGAGAGATCGGCGTTAGGACACGCACGGAAGGATCAAGGTAGTGACTTTTCTCTTATATTTTGTATGATGTTTTGGTATGCATAACTTATCGTTGAACTTGTGAACTATGTACCATGGTCCATTACGGCGTGATCACTTCAGCGTGAGCCGTATAGGGAATGACAGTGGTCATCCCTAGGTCGGCCGTTGAACTGCTATCGTAATCGAATAGAACTTTGTGAATCTGACCCGTGGGGCGGCGTTTGTGAAACCAGCCGTGGGCTGTGTATATCTTGCTTGTATGGCTTGCATTATGAAATGCTTTATATGGATCCCAGCTATGGTGAATTATATTGTGTTGATTGTTGTGATGCAATATAGCGTGAGCAATCGTCAGGGATGACATGTGTCATACTAACCATTGCCGTTGAATTGCCGTTGTGGTTGCTTGTATGGATAATGATTTAATTTCATGCCTTATTATTGTACATTATATGATTGATTTGACACTACGGTGATTCTTTAGAATCTCACTCTCCCAAAATTAAACATTTTAGATAGGGCTGAAGGATCGAAAGTCAAACGGGCAACGAAGAGAAGTTAGAACTCCAGTTTATGAGTATATTTTGGGTTCATGGTTATCATTGTATAACTTTTGGATATTTTTGGTAGAAACGATTGTGTATAGTAGATTTTGTGTAATCCCCAGGAAGAAGGGTATGCATTGTAGGCTTTATGCCTTTGTGTAAATCCCTTATTAAATGAATGGAACCCGAGTGAGTCGGGAATTTACTTTGCACTCTGATATATGTAAATGGAAACCAACCGATATAGGCCATATTTATTTTGTAGTATGAATATGAGATTGTTATGATAAGGTTTTGAAAAGGTTTTGATAACCCTGATTTTGGGAAGTTTAATATGAATAAGTCCCAAATCATCTTACAATCTCTAATTCAAACTTAATTACGTGTTACGAACGTAAATCATGGCCTAAATCGTGAAGGGGGTTACAAATATCACCGAAGTGTACACCGAGAGTTATATTGGTTTGGCCACAACCACTTGAACCTACGTCCAGTCCTCAGAGCTTCTCTGAGAGTTTTACTATAACTTCCAAGATTCAGTGGGTTCTTGGCACCTCAGTACAAGCAAGTTCCTTCGCCTGGACACTCGCTCCCCCTTACAAGTTGTAATCCAATCCCAACTCAAGGTTCTACAACCTTAAGTTATCTTAATAACAAATATTGAGTTTGAATGAAATATCTCTCTCACAGTGTGAATAAGAATCACTGAAGCATAGAATTACAAGTATAATGTAAAACAGAGTAGTGAACTTGTTAATACGTTCGTGTGTGTGTTCTTGTTATCTTCTCTGTTTGGATGTTCCCATATATATAGATACGTTGGTAATGATTGCTGGAACATATTTCTTCATGCCCGTTGGAGCGTGCGCAACCACTATTGACTTTTCCAGTATTTGAAAGACATACGTTTGCGGTAAGTGGCGGTCGGTGACATTTGAATGTTGCATTTGACTTTCCTTATTTGGTAAGATCTCTTCATTATTTATCTGTGGATATGCTAAGAATACTAATACAATGAAAGGTTAATCATATAGGAAACAAAATAATGAACGTTGGAATGATTTCTGATTTTCTGGGTTTGCATACTCGAGTAGCTACTCGAGTATTCATTAAAGTTTACTTGAGTACTTACTCGAGTATCATCGTGAAAACTTTGATGAACTGCAAGTCAACAAATAGATATAACTTTAATTGGGTAGTGCATGGAATAAACAAAATCTCAAACCTTTGGAAATACTTGTTTACTCGGGTACCTACTCGGGTCATGCACTTTTTTTCTTCATAGGTTACTCGGGTACCAATCGAGTAAACCTTCAAATAAACTTATGTTACTCGATGCTTTACTCCAGTAATGTTGGCAGGATTTCAAAGCTGAGAGCATTTCAAGTTTGATTACCTTGTTACTCGAGTACATACTCGAGTAAACATAAATATTCTGCAT
The DNA here is from genome assembly GCA_963855925.1 of Inga laurina. Lineage (NCBI taxonomy): Eukaryota > Viridiplantae > Streptophyta > Magnoliopsida > Fabales > Fabaceae > Inga > Inga laurina. The sequence goes on from OY979701.1 coordinate 29,182,140, forward strand.
AGCTTACTCGGGTAATGACTTGAGGTTTTTCTTCAAAAATAACTTTGGTTACTCGAGTACATACTCGAGTAATCCACTTAAAATGAATCATTAAATACCTGCATACTTGAGTAGCACCTCGAGTGAAGTATGATAAAAACCAGATCAAGTTATTCGGGTACTACCTTCAGGTTTTTGCTTACCACAGTGAGTTACTCGAGTAGCTCCTCGAGTAACGTTGGCAGGGTTCAAAATGCCGAGAGCAACACATTTTCTGAAACAGAGTAACTCGAGTACATACTCGAGTATCATTGGCAGGCAGAGAGTAACTTGAAAACTTTTACCTGGTTACTCGAGCAGCTACTCGAGTAATGTTGGCAGGCCGAGAGCAACTCCAAATGATTTACCTGGTTACTCGAGTAGCTACTCGAGTAACATTGGCAGGTTGAGAGCAACTTGAAAACATTTACACTATTACTCGAGTACTTACTCGAGTATTGTTGGCAGGTTACTTGAAGGTGTCTCTGGTTACTTCAAGTTTCTGTCTCATTACTCGAGTACTTACTCGAGTAATGCCTTAGAAAACTTGCTTTTGATCAAGTTTCTCAGTTTTTTCTCTTGGTCTTTCTTCATTACTCCAATGCTTACTTCAAGTGATGAATTTCCCTATTATTAGTTTGTTCAAACTTATTTATTAACCAAATCTTTTTCATAATATTCTTTGTTATCATCAAAACATGAGATCTAACAGGTTACTTCATTAAACTCGTTAGCATTTTATAGCAAATAAATAATGGTTGCTATGTAGCAACAATTATGTATGCTAAACTTTTATATAACGGTTATTTTGAAAGCACCGTTCTGTATGTTACAGAGTTTTATAATAGTCATTTACTTGATACTATTATTTATTATGATAGCTTTATGCACAGGATAGCCTCACTACATCTTAATACATAACGGATGTTATATTACAACCGTTATAATAGGTCTAGAATAAATAACAATTTACAACTGTAATTTATCTGTACCGACCTTTTATAGCGTCCTTATACATAACGGTTTGGAACTGTTATGTATGGAATTTAATAACCGTCATATATTACGATTTTTGTAGTAGTATCTATTAGCTGATATTATTTATGATTCATGATTAGATGTCTTTTTTCAAATTCAGTCAAATTGAATGCAATATTTAATGTCTATATTCATTTTCAATTTATTTTATTATCTTATTTTAAAAACCTAATAATAAGAATTGAGAATTAAATGGGAATAATATCCCAATAAATTTGAATAACTTGAAAACGGAAAGAATAACTTTATTTTGCATTTATTAATGAAGAGGCCAAACTTTCTAGAGTAAAGGGAAATTGTCTATATTATAGAATAATTTGTAATGTTTTTCTTCCAAAAAAAAAAAAGGAAATTACTTTAATGGGTATTTACTAAATAAGTGTTTATGTAATTATGCATGGATTAATTTAATGATGTGGTTACTTGATCTGTTTTTAGTTAAACTGGTTTTCAAGCGGGTATTATAAGATGTCATGTATAAAGTTGATACAAATACAAAGATATGTAAGGCAAGAATATCAAGAAATTATCAAAATTAAATAATGAAACTTTCTAGATACTCCTATTAAAATAAGATATAAAATCTATAAAAATCCTTACAATAAATCAAACATGAATACTGTGGCTCCTTTTAAATCCTAACCTTTTTTAAACAAATTTTGGTGACAAATTTTGTTTGGATCTTTTATTTATATACAACTTCTTTCTCTTTTCTTCTATTTTTTTGTTACATTTTTAGTAGGATTTAAATTTTAAAAATATAAATATGCCTACTATACATAGATGTATCTATTAATTTGTTTAGGCTTACAAAACCCCCCTAAATTTTGGGGAGTTGCATATAATCCTTGACATTTTGATGTTTAAATACAACCCCCCTGAACTTTGGTTTTTTTTTTTATTTTGGACCCCCTGCCATTAACACGCAGTTATCTTTTAGATGGAATTTTCCATGTCAGATTAACACAAGACAACTCATACCCTACGTGGCATCCAATATAAGCAAATAATTTTATAATTATTATATCAATTTTGTATAAGGGTAAAACTGTCATTTTATGTTAAAAAACCTTAGTCTCATTGCCTCTAATTTCATTGCCGTTTACGCAACCTCCTGTTTCAATTCTTAGAAAACCCTCAACCTATCCTGTAGATGCACATAGTAGAGTGAAATTTCATTTTTGATCTTAGTTTCATGGTCAAACCTACCCGCCAGACTATCCTACCAAGCCTCCTGCCAAGTATGTTTTCTTCATCTCCTTAATTTCTAGGAGAGAGGGGAGAGAGATTCTACTTTTGTATTTGTCGCCGCCTAATTTAATTTTCTTGTTCTTGAATTATATATAATCGTAACATATATATATATATATATATACAATATACACATGCAGATTAGTTATGTAATTAGATATAGATTGGTTAGGGCAAACTATTGAGCATTTGTGTGTGCGGTTGGGGCACCTGGAGGAAGGAGAAATAGTAATAATAGGGAGAAAATGGGAGATAACAACTTATTAATTATTAACGAGAGAGAGAGAGAGAGAGAGCTCAGGTATATGGAGACTGTACTTTTGCGGATATTGAATTGGATGGAATTGCAATGGTATTTTTATCTCCATCTTAATTTGTCATCCCAAGAAATCCTAATCAAAGGCACTTTCTTCAACTATTCAAGTACTGTACAACACCGAAAAAAGGTGCTTTACATAATACTATTATTGTCTTTTTCACTTTAGTTCTATACTCTCTTTCATGATTGTTGTCAATGATGAGTTTTTTTCTTTGTTTGGCTTTTTTTTTATTCTTTTGTTTTGTAAATAGGCTTTTATAATTCTACATACTAATAGATGTTACCCTATGTTTCTATATTTCTTTCCCTCATTACGTGTTGAACTATTGCGGCTATTCACAGTCTAGTTTTTCCAATTAAAATCAACACATTACTAAATAAAAAGAGGAAGATTTTTTTTGGAAACTCTATCACACTTTATTGGTTAAGGGCAAAGCGTGTTCTCTTTCAAAGCATGAAAAATAAATAAATAGGAGAAGTTGTCATGTTAATTGTGTTAGAGCTCTTGGTGCATTGTAGAAACAAAAGAGAATGTCAAAGCCTATGTTAGTCATTCATGAATGGGATATTATGAAATTAATATTCGTTAGCATTTTATTGTTTGAATAGTCTGCACTAAGCTTTAACTTTGTTTGGATGTTTTGGGGAGAAGGGAAGGAGTAGTTCGTAAAGGAATAAGGGGGAATTTTTTTAATATAAATAAATTATCCCCATGCTCTTGCTTACATCAATTTTTTGGCATAAGGAATTATTGTTATAGAGTAGGTAAGAAAGGATTTGGGTCTCATGTGCTTGAATACTAAATTTATTCTTTCCTTTATTATAGTATGTCCAAATAATGGATAAGATCATCCTTTGGTTCCCATTTTTGCATTGTCTTATTTATTCTTTCCCATTGCTCTTGCTTACATCAATTTTTTGGCATAAGGAATTATTGTTATAGAATAGGTAAGAAAGGATTTGGGTCCTATGTGCTTGAATACTAAATTTATTCTTTCCTTTATTATAGTATGTCCAAATAATGGATAAGATCATCCTTTGGTTGCCATTTTTGCATTGTCTTATTTATTCTTTCCTATTTGATGTTAGGTTATAGTAACATCAGTGAGAAAACTATGGCTAACTTATAAGGTGATTCAATATGGAAGGAGGAATAAAGAGTTGAAGAGGAGGAGTTAGACCCCCAAATTGATTTGAATGAGTGTGAATTTTTCGATAGCGATAGTAAGCAACTAGATTTATTTTTTGAGAATCTTGATGGATGGATAGAGGTAGAAGTTAATCAATGGTTGAATGATAACCAATTGAAGGGGTCTAAAAGTAGAGATACAAGGAATGTAGAGGCACAAAGCGGAAGTGAGTAGGATGAACAAGTGGAATCTTATTATGATGATAGTGAGGAGTCATAATGTCTAATTGGATTAGATGATAAAGACCAAGAATTAGAAAGGCAATCATCTAATGAGTTTAATAAGAAGACAGATTTTAAAAGACCTATCAATCTTCAAGTTGGTATGAAGTTTGCAAACTTTAACATTTATGGACTAGCATTAAAGCAATATACCGTTGAGAATGGAATTCAGTTCAAGTATATAAAAAATGAAGCATCTCGAATTAGGGTGAAGTGCAAGCGTAATTGTGGATGGGTTGTACATGCATCAAGGACTCATGCTAGATATGCATTTCAAATTAAGTCATTTCACCATAAGGAGCATTATTGTGGATGGGAAAGAGAGAATAAATGGGTGACTACAAGTTGGTTGTCAAATAGGTACATTGAACATATTAGAGACCAACCAAATTGGATTGCAATAGCATTTGGAAATCAAGTGAGAATGGATTATAATGTTGAAATTTCAAAATTTGTTGCATATAGAGCAAAAAAAATGGCATTGGAGGTGCTTGAGGGTCATGATTCAGAGCAATTTGTAAAATATATGCTTACTGTAGGGGCAATAATGATATTTAACCCTGAAAGTACAATAGTGGTCAAGGCACAAGTCTCTCGATTTAAGTGATTGTATGTGTGTCTTGGTGCATGTAAACAAGGGTTTGTAGCAGCATGTAGGTCAATTATATGTGTAGATGGTTATTTCTTGAAAGGTAGTTTTGGAGGCCATCTTCTATCTGCAGTTGGAAAAGATGCGAATGATAATATGTATCCTATAGTATATGCCATTGTAGAATCTGAGTGCAAGGATAGTTGGAATTGGTTATGGCATTACTATTTGAGGACATTGGCTTATGTACAGATAAAGGCTGGGTTGTGATGTCGGACATGCAAAAGGTATATTGTTTATATTTATTGTATTTCTATTTTTTACTAGTATATCAATTGATTATTCAATTTTTATAATATATTTAATTAAATTGCAGGGGTTGCAAGAGGTGCTCAACGCGATGGAATGTGAGCATAAGCTTTGTGCTAGGCATTTATATGCTAATTTTAAGCTCAAATATAGGGGAAAGAGTTTGAAAGATGAGCTTTGGAATGCATGCAGGGCAACAACAAAACAAGAATTCAACGATCACATGAAACAACTAAAGGAGCTTGACCTTAACATTGCTAACTGGTTACATAAGTATGACCTTAGACTTTGGAGTAAGCATGCATTCTCAACAAATGCTAAGTGTGACATTGTACAAAACCACATTGCAGAGACATTTAACTCTTTTATATTGGTTGCAAGGGATAAGCCAATCATTACAATGTGTGAAATAATTATAAGGATGCTAATGAAGAGGATAGTTGCAAAGAGAAAGGGCAGAGAAAAATCTCAAAATGTAATATACCCCAGAATCATTGATAAGCTTCAAAGAGTAAAGAATGACTCAAAGAATTATATATGCTACACGACAGGTGATAGGAGGTTTGAGCTACATAGTCCATGGAAGAGGGAGGTGGTAGATCTTAAGACAATGACTTGTACATGTAAGGCTTGGAATTTGACTGGTATCCCTTGTGGACATGTTGTCACTGCAATTTATCAAATTAGAGGGGTACCTGAAAACTATGTTTCTGCATATTATAGTAAAGATTCACTCATAAGAGCTTATGCCTTAGTAATAGGTGCAGTGCCAAGTGAAGAACATTGGCCACAATCTACAATGGTTCCCTTGCAACCACCAAAGTATAACAGGCGACCTTGTAGGCCCAAAAAGGCAAGGAAGAAGGTTCTAGATGAGCAACAAAATCTATCAAAGATAAGTAAAAAGGGGGCTATCACGAAGTGTATTAATTGTGGGAAAATGGGTCACAATGCGCGGGATTGTAAGGCTCCTCCTAATCCAAACAAAAAGGTGTATAAGAAAAAGAAGAAGGAGAAGAACATTGCACCAAGCCAAACAGAATAGGCACTTGTATGTTACTTAATTATAAAATTTGATTTACTCTACACAAGTACTTAGTAGAATAATAACTCTTCTTTTATTATTGATGCAGGATAGTCAGCCTTCTAATACTCAAAGCTCTAGCTTATCCTTGGCATGAAGAAGAAGGAAGTCCCTTATTATGCAGAATAACCGACCTCCTATTATCAATGCAACCATTTAAATGTTACTTTCACATTTAAACATTTAAACATTCATGTTTATCTTTATTAGCAGTTCATATTTTTTGTTGAATCAGAGGTTGAATTTCTATCCTTATGTTTCTTATTAATGTGAACTTTGAAATATTATTTTTCTATTTTTCTGCATGCAACAAATACTATTTAAATTTACAAAAGATATATAGAAAACAAAAATTAATGAATTTATTAATATTAGAAATTAAGACAATAAAATTGTACAAATGTTTTTTTAATATATTAAGAAGCCAATAGGATCATTTGGAAGTAATAAGCTCGCTTTGATAAGAATTAGATAAAAAAGTAAATGCAGGGGTTTAATATTAAAAAAAGTAAAACATCAAGGGGTTAAGTTTAAAGTTTAAAATGTCGAGGGGGTCATATGCAGCTATACTAAAGTTCATGGGGGGTTTTATACAACTATAAACTTAATAGGATGCCACGTAAGATGTGATGAGGTGTTTTTTTATTAATATGATAGGGCAAATTCTGTCAAAAAGATAACGGCGTGTTAACGACAGAGGGTCCAAAATAAAAAAACCAAAGTTCAAGAGGGTTGTATTTAAACATCATAATGTTAGGGAGGCTATATGCAACTGCTCCAAAGTTCATAGGGGTTTGGTATAATTTAGCCATTTGTTCATTGAACATGATGATGTTGATTCCTAATTTCTTATGGGGTATACTACTAATTAAATGCAAGCATTTATTGGTAAATGTGACAAAAACGCTAGGAGTGCTATATGTAATCTATGGACAATCTACAACAAAAGCATTCAAAAATATTGTGAAGTTTTTTATTAAAAGATTTTCTTTAGAACTCAAAAAATTATAAGATAGTGTTCTATTGTGAGAGTGTTCAAGTGATTAATTTCTTTTAAATTGTATGATGTTTATTTATAATGTATTGAATTATGAATACTATAAATATAATATTTTTATTTAATATTATCATCTTGTCATTATTAATGATTATTTTTTGTCTTATATAATAAATATTAACAGTAAACTAAATAAAAACATATAATAGAGAATAATTATATATAATAAAAAATAATGTCACTTTATTGACAGTTATTAAGGAAAAAGCCTATAAAGTATGTCCTTAATATATTACAGTTAGTAACAAAAAAATTATTAAGTATATCCTCAATACATTATGCTTATTAACAAAGAGTCGTTAAGTATGTCTTCAATATACTACAGTTCAAAACCATTAATTATTTGCATCAGGAATATATAACATCATCATACATAACATTTTAAAACTGTGACGTATGGTTGAAAATTAAATAACCGTGATTAAAGCCCTTTTTTGTAGTAGTATAATTAATTTTACTGTTTAAATGCCATATTACATAAGGTAATAACTCTTATGAATCTAAGAATAAATTATTCTAACTTTAAAGATAGATGCATGAACCAACTTTAAAATGTTTCATTGGATACATTTCACCATTAATAAGAATACATAACTATGTAAGGCAAAAATATCAAGAAATTACTAAAATTATATAATAAATATTTTTGTATAAAAATCTATAAGAATCCATACTAATGAATATTTTTTAACACATCTAGTAAGTTTTAAAACTTAACAATATAAATATGTCGACTATAAAGTGCATGCACCTGATCATCAAAAATGAAAATTTAATAATGTACAATACATGAACCTAACTTGCCATACATCTATATAAGAAGATCACTACTAGTCTTTATTAGATCCCATATGTTTTGATGATAACAAAGATTGGATCAATGATATGAAAGGATTTGATAACAAACAAATAAATTTGAACAAAGTGGCAAAGCATTATTTGAAGTAAGCACTGGAGTAATAAACAAATTTTGTGAAGGCTTACTCCAGTAGCCACTCGAGTAAGAGAAGCTATTACTTGAGTAGCCACTCGAGTAGTTACAGAGAATTTCATCCAGAGAAGCACTGCCAAAATTTGGAAGATGTTACTCAGGGACCACTCGAGTAATCTGCAAAGTTATATATACCATTATTCGAGTAGCCACTCGAGTAACATGATTTGCAAAGGCATCACTCGAGTAGCCACTCGAGTAATCAGGTAAAAAATCTTCTAGTAGCTCTCGGCCAAGAAATGCAACATATTACTCGAGTAACCGTGTGAGAAAAAGGTATCACTCAAGGGAGTACTCTAGTAATCTGCAGAGTTATTTGCTCCATTATTAGAGCGATCACTCGAGTAATCAGGTAAGCAAACTCCCGACCAAGATTTGAATGATATTACTTGAGGGAATAATCGAGTAATCTGCACACTTATTTGAACTCTACTCGATGGAGCACTCAGGTAATTTTGAAGAAAACACATGGCCACTTGAGTAACTACTCGAGTAATCAGATTACTAGAGTCAGCACCCAAGTAACTTGTAAAGGAAAGACATGGCCACTTGAGTAGCCACTTGAGTAATCAGGTATTTTCAAGGTTTGTGATCTATCTCACTCCATGTCTCACCCGAGTAATATCTTATGAAATATGTTGAGTTATCCACTGCCATATTTTTTACAGGTTTACTCGAGGGACCACTCGAGTAACAAACATGATCACTCGAGTAGCCACTCGAGTAATGAAGTCCAGAAATTATTTTTTTAATCAAATGTTTATTAAATTATTTTCTATATGATTCACTATTCATTGCACTAGTATTCTAAGTACATTTGTAGAGAAACAATAAAAGATTATGCCAGAAGTGAAAAGTCAAATAAAAGTTCGAACGTTCACCTACTGCTACCTACCGCAAACGGATAGTTTTCAAATTTGAAGAATGGTCAACCGTTGCTGCGCGACTCTAACGGATATGTTTGAATTGCTTCCAACGGACATTACAAATTATCTATATTTATAAAGCATTCAAGGTGAAGAAAACAAGACACAAGAACTGAGAATACACTTATCAACACACTCTTAGTGCTTTGTTTTCTTATACTCATTTATTGTACTTCAGTGATTATATATTTGCTCTGTGAGAGAGTTTTTCATTACAAACTCAATATTTGTGATTGAGATAACTTAAGGTTGTGAAACCTTGAGTTGAGGATTTGATTACAACGTGTAAGGGGGAGCGAGTGTCCAGGTGAAGGAATTTGCTGTGTACTGAGGTGCCAAGAACCCACTAAATCTTGGAGAATATAGTGAAACTCTCTGAGACGCTCTGAGGACCGGACGTAGGTCAAAGTGGTTGTGGCCTAACCAGTATAACTCCCGGTGTACACTTCGGTGATATTTCTCCTTGCTCTTAACTGCTTTAAATATTCTATCAATTTTTCTTATACGCAACAAAATTTCTGGTATCACCTAATTCACCCTTCTCTTGGGTGAAATGCTTGCACTAACAGTCTCATTTGCATCGAGGAGGAGAAGAAACAATACACCCAAAGACTATATGGCTCCTCCTATCATGATGGCATGCCAACAAAAGTAGGAGGAGAAGAAAAAAGCAGAAGAAGTTGTGTTTGATCCAACTCAGGATAGGAAAAAGATTGACCTTCAAAAAAACATTGTACGGTCAAAAGAGTACTTGGTGGAGGCTCAAGGAGAGTTGGAAGCACCAATTATTGATATAAGAGGAGTTTTAGAAGGGGACTCATAAGCTATCCATCGGGCTGCTGAGCTTGTGAAACAGGCTTGCTTAGCCCATGGCTTCTTCATGATTGTCAATCATGGTGTTGATGATCTTTTAATCAAGAAAGTTTATGAGCATGTGGATGTCTTCTTTCAAACACTGATTGACACAAAACTGAAGGCTCATAAAATTCCCGACATCCCATGGGGATACTCAGGCCCCCACGCTGAGCGATTCTCCTCCAATCTTGCTTGGAAGGAAACCTTCTCGTTCCCCTTCCAGCATGACGCTTTAGACAATGAGGTTCATGACTACTTTATCGCTACTTCAGGAAAAGAGTTTCATGAATCAAGGTATGCTTGTTACATAAATTTCTTGTTTTCTAATAACTTCATTCATATCATTTATTCATAAGATTGATTTTTCATATTTTGATTACCTTGTAGGGAAGTTTTTCAAAAGTATTGCGAAACAATGAAAGAGCTGGGGATGAAGGTGTTAGAGGTGCTAGCAATAAGCTTGGGGCTGGATGAGACTTATTACAAGGACTACTTCTCAGGCGAGTGCTCTATCATGAGATGCAACCACTACCCCTATTGCCAGGTGCCCACTGAAGTCCTTGGTATATGACCACATTATGACCCTACCTCAATTACTTTGCTTCACCAAGACCATATAGGAGGACTGGAAGTTTTTACTCACAACAAATGGCACACTGTTTCTCCTGTTCCTAACTCCTTTGTTATTAACATTGGTGATACCTTTATGGTACATAATTTCAACCTAGTCTCTATACACTTTAGGCTCTTCCAAAATACATGATCGAGAATGAATGACGATGATGTAGATATGAATTTGATTGTGCGGGCTTTAACAAACGGGAGGTACAAGAGCAACCGCCATAGGGCAATAGTGAACAAGCACAACGAGAGGTCATTGGCATTCTTTATGTGTCCAAATGGTGAAAGGGTAGTAAACCCCCCTTTTGATATCATGCGCATTGATGGCACAAGGCAATACCCTGATTTCCTGTGGTCAGACCTACTTAATTTCACACAAAGACACTATCGAGTTGATGAATTCACCTTCCCAAACTTACTTAAATTCCTATCTTCCAAGCCTGACACCGCTGCTGCTTAGCTATTCTTATCTTCTATTGGTTGCTGGGCTGCTTCTATTATATAATAATGAATAAGACGTCGAGATATTTCAATTATCTTGCATTTAAGATAAAAAAATGATATTTTAGCTTTCGGTTTGTTACTTTACTTTGTATAATATAATAAAGAATAAAGATATCGTGGAGTTAGTTGTTTGAATTTTAAAATTATAGCCTCTCATCTATTTTCTCTCTTTCTAATTTCTCTAACTTTGCTTTACTTTGAAAATTTAAGTATATGCGCTAAAATAAAACGGATTAAGTTTTCAGAGTTATATCCCTACTTTTCAAAATCAATTTTTATTTGACGATTTTTCTTTTTACATCAATAAATTAAAATATGCACATATGGTGAAAGTTAAACCAATGTAGCAATAAATTATGCTAGAAATCATGCAAAATATTATAAATAATGCATGATAGATTGTCCCTTGTAAGGGAAAAAACACAAGGTAGGAAAGCTAATTCATGCCTTGATTTCTTTCAAGATTGCCATCTTCTAGTCTTTCCATTATAGAAGCAATTTGGCGTGATTTTTTCACTATATGTTAGAGTCTTTCACTTTGATTTCTTTTAAAATTTTAATTTTATTTATTATTAAAGGCTACAATGTTATCCTTATTATAAAAATAAAGGTTAAATCTCATATAAGAGAGTAAGAGATAAGAGAAGAGAAAGTGGGGAGCAATTCTCATTCAGTTTCTTGTGTTTCTTGGTATTACAATGGTTTGTAAAAAACCTACAAAAAATATCAATTCATAACAATTAATTTGTAACAGTTAAAATAAACAGCTGTAAATTTGCAACAGTATGACTTGCGCCAAGTGGTGCGCTAGTTAACAAACAACATTTGTAGCAATTTATACAACCGAATCGCTACAAAATGTGGCGACAAGCTAAAGCCAAATTTATAGTGGTTCCAATATCTGAACCGCCATAAATATGGTGCCAAACACATAGCTAGTGCGATATTTGTGGCAGTTTCTTTGAAGTGGTTTATATGACAAGAACCGCCACCGAATACAAAGAACTGCATATTTGTAGCAGTTTTACAGAATCGCTACAAACTTTTATGCATATTTGTAGTGGTTTCTATGTATAACCCTCTACAAAATGCAAAGGGTCCGTACAATTGTAGCAATCTTATAGAAACTAAAAATTTCATGTTACACAAGGTAGTGTTTCATGATTTGTAGTGGTTCAGGAAAAAAACCTGCTACAAATTTCAATGCTACAAAAGCGCTTTCACCCCCCCTCCGATTTTATCACTTTTGCCAAATTCGTTTTGCATGTGCTATGAACACCTCATTTTGTCTGGGCCTCACACAAAAAATAACCAAAAAACATGAAAAAAGAAAAAAAAAACCTCCTTGATATCTGCACATCTAAATTAATAAAAAAATGTTATTGATGACGATTGGATTATAATTAAAATTTGAAAAATAATCATCATTAATGGTATTGTCTTATAATTGAAATTTGTAATAAATGGCAACAAATTTTAAATAATTCATCTCATTAATGTTGATTGATATACCGATTAGTAAACTTAGAGTGGAGTCATTGTGGAGGAAAAAAAATAAAAATTAAAAAATATAAAAAAAATATCTCTCATTCATGTTGATAGGTATAAATTAGGAAATTGCTTGTATGAAAAATATAAAAAAAATAAATAAAAATAAAAATAAAAATTAAAAAAATATCTCTCATTTATGTTAATAGGTTTAAATTAGGAAATTACTTATGGAAAAAAATTGTCATTGATGGTGATTGGGTCAAGTTAGGAAGTTTTATTAACATAAATTATAGAAAAAAAAAATAAAAAATGAAAAGTAAAAAAAGAAGGAGCATTTATGAAGAAAACTTTACCTTAAGACTGTAAATAGGGGAGTAAAAGTTGAAACAAGACACAAAGAAATTGGGAGAAAAAACACAAGAAAGGAGGGAGAGAAAAGAGGCAAGGAATGGTTAGATATGCTTAAAGAGAGTGAAATCTATTGTTCATCTTTTGTTTTATCTTGTTTTCCCTCATACCCCCAAAGAAAGGCTATACCGTTATAATTGAGTGTCACACATGTGATGCCTCAATACCAATGGCTAGAGGGTGGATTCTAATATGATGAGGATATTGATTCGTTTTTCTTTTTCCTTCTCTCTTCTATTATTCTTTTCTTCTTTATACCCAAGGAAAGCCCATGCTTTTATGGTTGGTGTGACATATATGATGCTTTAACACCAATGGCTAGAGAGTGAATTCAATATGAAATTTGGATTGATTTGTTTTCTTATTATTTTTCATTTTCTCTCTATTATATTTTTATTGTTTCGTCTCTATGCCCAATGAAAGCATATGCTCTTGTGATTGTTGTCACCTTTTTGAGCTACAACACTAATTGCTAGAGAGTGAAATCTAATATGATTTGGATTATTTTGTTTTGTTTTTATTTTCCTCTTTTTTCTCATATCTTTCCTCTCTATTCTTTTTTTCTATTTAACATTTTTAGTTTTACGTGATTGTACCACTCATTCTTCTTTCTTTCACTCCACCACCCAACAATATTTATGCTGCTTTCTTCTTGTTGATATTACGAGGTTATGCCTAATGATATTTGTGTGTTACTTGAACCATGAAGAAGGTACGCATCCTTCATTCATTGGCTTGACATGTGTGGTTTGCTTCCACTACTTATCTTCACTATTTGGATGTGTATTACCTATATGTTATTTGTAACACCCCAAATTTTATATTCACCAAATATATTGTAATTATTCAAGAAATTCAATAAAATGGGAAATATTTATGAATTTGGAACTTGTGAATTTTCGAAATATTCATATTCATGAGCTAATGGGCAAATTAATTCAAGAAAGGAATTAGATATCAATGGTAATAGCAAAGCCATAATTTTGCCAATTTAGCCCATGATTAATTATTTTCAAATTAATTGGAGTTAATTTCAATTAATCAAGAAAAATAAAGGAAAATGTATAATTGGAATATTCTCAGAGGAATAAATCAAGAATTGTGAAATTAGAAGGAATTATGAATGATTCATTTAATTGAATTATGGAATTATTGAAACAATTTTCTTCCCTTTTTCTTTCAAATTTTCGCCTAGCACAAAGAAATGGAGGGAAAAATGATCCCTGGGATTAAACATGCTAAGTGTCATTATATATGAAGAGGAAATTAGTTTATAATTGATTTGGATGAGCACATGTCTAATAGCATTAAAATAATGCTACATGGACATAGTAATCATGATTAATCATGATAATGGTACACTACCTTGAGTGCAAAGTTGGATTTAGTTGGACAAAAGCAATTTGGTCAGTGGAGCTTGAGAGGGGGATGGTTTTCTATGCTAACCAAGGGGGAGAAAATTAGTTCAAATCCAATTGGAAGGCTAATGACATAGTTGGAAGGAGATGAGACCATTTGCCAAGTGTCACCACAATATTTCATCTTGGAAATCAAGGGCTTAAATAAAAGAAGAAGCATTTTATTAAAACACTCTCTCTTCCCTTCCCAAGGCTCATTTCAGCCACGACAAGAAAGAAAGAAGAGAGAGATAGAGAGCTTTAAAGAACTTAGAAGATTTTAGAGAGAAGGAGGAAGGAGCTTAAGGTATGTAGTGATCTCTTAAACATTTCTTTACAATTCTTCCATGAAAAACCTTCTCTAAACCTTTTTCTTCATTGAATCTATGATTTTGAAGACACATTTTGAGCTCAAGGAGATAGAGGAGAATACGCCTAGAGAGAGAAAATCCAAGATCTCAATAGGTAACTTCATAAATCTTAGATCTATGCTAGTATGAAGTTGTTGTTGGTGATTGTTTTTGGATTTGGTGATTTTTGTCAAGTTTGTAAATTAGAAAAGTCCTAACCCTAAAGAGTTATGCTGCCCAAATTTCTTTGAATCATGATTTGAATGTGTTTAAATGAGTTAATAAGGGATTAGAAGTGAAAAGGTACAAGCTTTCGAAGCTAAAACACAAAAGTCTAATTCTCCTTTTTCTTGGCCTATGTTTTGGCTAGAACCAGAACTGTGGGTAGGAGTTAGATTTTATTGAAATAGATGATTCCATTGGATTCAGGAGGCAAAAATAGGTGTGGTTATAGTTGGTCACTTTTTCGGAAAAGGCCGAAAAAGCATAATTACCAAAACGCCCTTAAAACCTTAAATCGGTGTTGTCAAGGGAAATTTCATAATTTGACACTAAATTTGGTAATTTCAAGCCCAAAAATGGATTCCATAGGTGAAAATACGTTAGCATAGCCCTAGTTAAAATTTTGGGATAACGTGCCATCAGGCCGGGCACGTCAGGGCTGAGTTGGAGTCCCGAGGGCATTTTGGTAAATTTTTATCATAGACTAAAATAACCACAAGAAACACTATAGAATATTCTAAAATGATACTTGGATAGGTTATGACCTATTTCTTGTACATTTAATAATTTAGGACCGAATAGGAAGCCGAAAGCGACACGTTTTACGAGGCACATTAAAAACGGATTGATAAGACTTTGGGGCAGGGATTACCATCCTTCATACACTATGTGAATAATTGTATGTATTTGTTACTGTATTTTGTGATACGATTGTGTGCTAGAGGCACAGTACCTAGTTGTGGTTTGGTACCCAACAACAATATATCGGAAATCCTAGTTGTGGTTCAGTGCCGAGCCAAGGTACACTATCAAAAATCCTAGCTGTGGTCGATGACTTAGTTGAGTTATATTATCGAAAATCCTAGCTGTAGTCAGTGACTCAGCTAAGGTACTTATATGTGAATCAAATTGAACTTTCATTTTTGCCTCATATGGTGCATTGGATATTTAATTTTCATATTTTATATGTTGATCATATGTCTTTATTGGGATTCTTCAAAATCTCACTCTTTTTTTTTAAAATAAACATCTCAGCGGGTGCCAGTGGGACGAAAGGCAAAGGTACAGATATTGAGAAGTAATTGGCACTTTTCTCAAGGCAAGGTTAAAGAAGATGGTTATAATTAGTCTATTATTAAGATATTTTGGGGAATCATGTAATTGTTGAAATTTTTGTTGTATTTTGTATTTCATTGACGAATGACATTGGGATTGTAAACAAATATTTTATCAATATAAATGTACTTTTCTGTATGCCCATGGAATTCCGTCTTTATTACTCTTCGATTATCGAAATGGAAATAAGTGTTAATATTTTTGGCATCAGAGCAAATAAGCAGTTCTGACATTATTAGAATTGTATACTGATATAGTTTTATTTGTATGGCAACAGGACATCATGGATGGTTAGAGTAAGCCTATGATCGTGATTAGCAGTGACAGTGAGACGACGATGAACCAGCATGTTTCGGACAGAAGGCCGATGATCGATTACTTTGGATACGATGAAATTCGTATGAGGTACGCAGCATGAAAATACACTAGTGTACGGTCCAGAGCCGAGGTCGGCGTCTCCAAAAGTGACAGAGTTAGCAAGACCGGAGATGCGCCCGAGGAGTATGATTCTGACTACGAGCTGGAGGAGATTCCGTTGGATGAGGCGAGTGACCGCAGTCTCAGACAGAGCCGGTACCTATGCTGTATCACATACGGCCGAACCTTTAGTTGTGGCATTATCTGTAGGGCCGATATATCCGAGCGGTACTGGAACATGACACTCCCCGCAGTCAATATCTTATATTCTTAGTAGGCGTGGAAGCGATGTATAGGCTTCAGATAGAGTTGGGAGTGGGTTTCACGAACGAGGTCTGGGCATATACTACTATAGGTTTCTTCCCAAACTCAGCATTCTGGGACGGACAAAAGAATCTTATCGTTGAGCAGGGTCCGAGTAGGAACTTTTGGGAGTTCCTGGGTTACGTGAACACCCTTGTAGTAGATCATATGTAGATTGGTTGATATAGGACCCATGTGGTATATTTTGGTGACCAGAGCTTACCAGCATGTATTACAAGTTAAGGGCAGTCAGGCGGAGCCGACAGACAAAGCAAAGTTAGCCAGAGTCGGTATTTTGGGGGTACAGAGAAATGATATTTTGGATATGTAAAAGACAATATGTCATGTACAGTAGTATGTAGGATATATGATATTTCTATTTCTCCATAACTACTATAAATAGTTATGATATGCTATATATGACATATTTGTACCCTGAATTTTTATGAAATGACAAAAATGCCCTTGCTCTTATATAAAGTGTAATTCTTCTCTATTGTTATGTAGTTTGAAACATAAAGATGGTTCAACTTGGTAGACCTCGTGGTAGGCCACGTGCAAGGCATAATCATGTAGCGATTGAGCCACGACCTGATCCGGTACAACAGTTAATACTGGATATATTAGAACAACAACAAACAATGAATGAGAGTACAACAAAGGCAAGATCATCTAGAGAATCGTCTGGATGAATTTATGAGAGTTAACGATAAAGAGATAATAGAGGAACAACAACCAGAGGATTTGCCACCAGAGCCTGAGTTGGATATTCAAGTTTGGCTAAGTAAACAACAACCGCCTATATTCAGGGGGAAGTTCGATCATCAATAAGCAGAAGACTAATTGGCCCATTTAGACAAGATTTTTGATATAATGCAATGTCCAGATGAAGTGAAAGCTTGGTTAGCTATATATAAGCTGGAAGTGATACTGATTGCTGGTGGAAGGGCATGGATCTTATCCTGAAGGGGAAGGATGTTCCTATCACATGGGAATTATTCTAAGACAAGTTCAACGAGAAATATTTTCCCCCGAATGTCAGAAGAGAGAAGGAGAAAGAATTCCTTTGCATCAAATAGCAAGACCAGGAGAGCTTTGATGATTATTTGGCCCGGTATATTCGACTGTCACGATACTCCTCAAACCACAAGTTAAATGATAATGAAGAGTGGTACACGGACATGGTGATTGAAGGGTTAAGACTTGAGTTTAAAGAGAAGCTGATTTTTCAACACTTTACGAAATTCAGCAAAGTGGCAGAAGAGTGCCGATACATTGAGAAATGCATGTCAAACTGGGTGACACAGACTGGGAATCAATGTGTTTTCAGAAGTAGTAGTTCAGCACAAAAGAGGAAAGAGTAGGGTGAATCTTCCGGGGGAGCTACGAAGAGGCCGAATCAGACGGAAGGCCATGAAGGCCAAGGATCCTCAGGGAGGCGAATGTGTTGGTTTTGTTGTAAACTATTCCATCTTGGTAAGGCTTGTAATGGTGCACGACTACCACTGAAAGATGATCCCAACAAACTATTGACTTATTTTAATTGCGGAAAGACGGGACACATGTCTAAGGATTGCCCATAAAAGCAGCAATCGGCTGAGACGAGACCCAGAGTTTCAGGCAGGGTCTATACACTGACACAAAAAGAAGCCAGAAAGTCTTAGAAGCTGATTCAAGGTATGATTTCTCAGAACGGCAGTTTAGTGCATGTTATGTATGATTCTGGTGCAAGCCATTCATTTATTGCATACGATTGTGTAAGACGGTTACATTTACCTATGCATAAATCCCGATATGATTTGGTTATATCTACACCTATGGGCGCTCGAATTGTGACGGTCGACATTTGTTTAAATTGCACGGTAAATGCTGAGGGGCATGAATTGACTGTAAGTTTGATTTGTTTGCCATTGCAAGGATTGGAAGTAATTTTGGGGGTTGACTGGTTGACAGCAAACGGTGTGTTGTTGGATTGCAAACAGAAGAGAGTCATATATCTAAATCCATAATCACGAGATGACACAGGAATCACTTTTAACCTTATCTCCGCGGCTAAGGTTGAGAGATATCTACAAAAAGGTTTTAGGGGTATATGGTATTCTACTCTATGCAATCAAAAGCCAGTGTAGCCTTGGAAAGTATCCCTGTAATGAATGAGTTCGCTGCTGGTCACATTTGCATCAAGGAGGAGAAGAAACACTACACCTAAAGTTCATATAGCTCCTCCTACCGTGATGGCATGCCAACAAAAGCAGGAGGAGAAGATTAAATATACAATACATGACCCTAACTTGCCATACATCTATATAAGAAGCTTGCTGCTAATCTCATTTGCATCAAGGAGGAGAAGAAACACTACACCTAAAGTCCATATGGCTCCTCCTACAGTGATGGCATGCCAACAAAAGCAGGAGGAGAAGATTAAATATGCATATGTTTCTTCTCCTCCTTGATGCAAATGAGACCAGCAGCGAGTTTCTTATATAGATGTATGGCAAGTTAGGGTCATGTATTGTACATTATTAAATTTGCATATTTAATTTGATGATCAGGTGCATGCACTTTATAGTGGGCATATTTATATTGTTAACTTTTAAAACTTACTAGATGTGTTAAAAAATGTTCATTAGTATGGATTCTTCTAGATTTTATATAAAGAAAGATTTATTATATAATTTTAGTAATTTCTTGATATTTTTTCCTTACACAGTTATGTAATTTTAGTAATGGTCAAATGTATCCAATGAAACATTTTAAAATTGGTTCATGCATCTATCTTTAAAGTTAGAATATTTTATTCTTAGAATCATAAGAGTTATTACCTTATGTAATATGGCATTTAAACAGTAAAATTAATTGCACTACTACAAAAAAAGGGCTTTAATCATGGTTATTTAATTTTCAACCATACGTCGCAATTTCAAACTTTTATGTATGATGATGTTATATATTCCTGATGCAAATACTTAATGCTTCCGAAATGTAATATATTGAAGACATACTTGACGGCTCTTTAGTTAATACCCATGACGTATTGAGGATATACTTAATAATTTTTTTGTTAATAACTGTAATATATTAAGGACATACGTTATAGCCTTTTTCCTTAATAAATGTCAATAAAGTGACATTATTTTTTATTATATATAATTATTCTCTATTATATGTTTTTATTTAGTTTTATTGTTAATATTTATTATATAAGACACAAAATAATCATTAATAAAAACAAGATAATAATATTAAATAAAAAATTATATTTATAGTATTCAAAATTCAATACATTTTAAATAAACATCATACAATTTAAAAGAAATTAATCACTTGAACACTCTCATAATAGAATATTATCTTATAATTTTTTGAGTTCTAAAAGAAAATCTATTAATAAAAAATTTCACAATATTTTCGAATGCATTTGTTGTAGATTGTCCATAGATCACATATAGTACTCCTAGAGTTTTAGTCACATTTACCAATAAATGTTTACATTTAATTAGTAGCATACCCCATAAGCAATTAGGAACCAACATTATGATGTTCAATGAACAAAGGAATAGATACATCTATGTATGGAAGGTATATTTATATTTTTAACATTTAAATCCTACTAAAAATGTAAAAAAAAAATAGAAGAAAAGAGAAAGAATCTGTATATGAAATAAAAGATCCAAATAAAATTTGTCGACAAAATTTGTTTAAAAAAGGTGAGGATTTAAAAGGAGCCGCAATATTCATGTTTGATTTATTGTAAGGATTTTTATAGATTTTATATCTTATTTTAATAGGAGTATCTAGAAAGTTTCATTATTTAATTTTGATAATTTCTTGATATTCTTGCCTTACATTTCTATGTGTTTATATCAACTTTATACATGAAACCAAGTAATACCTGCTTAAAAATCAGTTTAACTAAAAACAAATTGGCTAATCATATCATTAAATTAATCCATGCTTAACAGTGAGGTGTTAATGATAAGCAAATTCAAGATTAGTCTGGTTAAATTTAAGGAAAAAGATAAACAAATATCACCTAAACTTCAAAATCCCAAATAATTGATATCACAAAAATCTGAGTTGTCAATTGCTATACTCTTTTTGTCAATCACATTACTCTTATTACCAGCAAAACCAAATTAGAATTTTGAAATTTAAGTGATATTTAAGCGTCTTTTTTCCTAAATTTAAACTTTAAAATGTTATAAATGTTATATGCAACTAGCTCATAATTCCGGGGATTTTTTATAATTTAGCTTAAATTTTTCAGTTTTTCTCATTTCAATCCATGTAGTGTGATTTGGAAAAAAAGTTAACCAACACTAAATAAAGATAAAATTAATAATATGTATAATAAAAATGTCATGCTTTTTAATAAAAAGATAAAAACTTAATTTTCATTTTAAATGTCCAGTAAAAAGGGATTGAACAATATGTGTGTGTATTAATTAATTTCATAGTGTATTAGTAAAGCAGCTATTCATTGTTTGATCTTGATATAATTTAATTGTAAAACAATTTAAACACCCACTACAAAAAAAACACTGAATTTTTTATAGAATTTGCAACGGAATTCAGAGTTTCCGACAAAAATGACTTTCCCACGGAATGGATTCTGTTGCTAATAATAGTGTGACAAACCAATTTCTGACAGAATTTAGATTCCGTCTCAAATTTCTGATAGAAATTTCCCCACGGAATTAAATTCCGTCAGAAATTTGTGACGGAATTCAATTACGCAAAATTATTTTTTATTTTTAAAATTTTAAAAAGACACGTGGCAACTCCTGCAACTGCCACCTTATCGCCGGCGGTGGCCCGTGGTCGCTCTGGCGGTCTCTACCATGTCGCTGGCACCTCACTCCGTCACGTGTCGCAACCTCTTTTTTCCTGAAAATGAAACTCAACTTGCCCTCCTTTGGTTCGAACCCATGACCTCATCCGTACACGTGCGATGCCTTAGCGGATGAGCATGACTTCTTTGGTGTTTTATTATTACACAAATATATATATATATATATATAATCTTATTATATATAATCAATTATTTAAAAATTCTGTCGGAAACTTTTCCAATAGATTTCCTTCGGAATTTGCCATAGAAACAAATTCCGTGGCAATTTTGTTGGAAATTTAATATTTTTTTGTAGTACCCCAAAAAAATTGCATATATATGTAGATATTGAAGGAACTACATCTTTATTTGTTGCTCCCTTAATTAGTGGGATTTTCTTGATCAGTTCTTTTAAAAAATAATTATCACTTTGAATTTGTATTTTAAGATATTTATTGTAATTTTAAAATTCTTTTAATAGAGCATTATTATTTATTGGTTCTTTAGACAATTTAATAGATTCAGAAATTAAAATGTCATTACTAAAAAGAGGAAAAAAAAAAAGAATTACTATAATGGCGACAAATTAGAGGGAGACTCGTCAGCCCATTGGATTTATTAATATTGTGCCCTTGTATAGATTTGAACTATCAATTCAAAACATTAATGCCGACATGTGGACGTAAGACCAGCAGAAACATGTGGAAGCCGGTATGAGAACGTGGTCTACGGGGATGCCCTGTCATTACTCTCGTCTAGATTGGTTTTTTAAAGCTTCGAAATAAAAGGTAAATAAATACTATTTTAAATTCCAAAATTCCAAAAACTAACATTAATGTCCAAAATCTCAAATTAATACTCATGTAATTTTATAATATATGTGTTTTACAATAAGGAAAAAGATACTTAAATAGCACTTAAATTTTAAAATCCTAAATTGGTTTTATTCACAATAAAAGTAATGAAATTGACAAAAATAATATAGTAATTGACAACTCAAACTTTTAGAAAATCATTAATTTATGATTTTAAAGTTTAAGTGGTATTTAAGTATATTTTTTTTCTTTTTACCATATTACCCTTGAAAAATTCCAGCCCCCATTGCTTGCGGCCTCGTCAACACTCAACAGCCCACTACTAGGCCTATGGCTGGCGGCCCGCCTCAGCTTCGACAGCTGTGACTGTAATTTTTTGAGGTTAAAGTGATGAACGTGGGATTTAATCCGACCCCCTTGTATATCAAAAAGTTTGGTCATTATTGAGTTACCAAACCCCTTTTCATGAAGTACCACCAGCATTTACAACACTTAAACGTGTTTCATCAACGACATTTACAACATTTAATGTATATCACCATTTCATCAACACCCTAAAAAACTATTATTTTAAACATAAATACACAAACTTAAATTGTTAAAACATGATCTACTCAATTCATAACAGTAATACAAATATAAGTAGTGGAAAAATTAATTTATAAAATATTATAATTATAATTTTAGAAAATATTAAATCTAAATCATTCATTTTTTGATTTATAGGGGAGATGAGATTCTAAAAAAAAAAAGAGAAAAATTATTATGAGAATATCCTCGTCTAATATTAACCAAACATAGACAAGTCAAAGAAAAAGGACAACTCATTTTTATTGGTTTGAATTTTTTTATACTACCTATAAAAAGTTTTAAATACATTAGATTTTAAAATCGGGATTCTACATATAAAATTTAGATCCAAAATCATCTTTCCAACAGACCACTTGCTTTTTTATTTTTAAGAAAAAACATGATCTCACTTAAATTATCATGCAGGCTTTTAAGTCATGAAACCTTATTCACAATATTATAATCGGATGCTTAAACAACACTGAATTTCTTCTACTCAATTTAGTAGTTGTTGATCGTAATTAATCAAATTATCTTCCACTTAGCTTGCGTTTTGACCAATAAGCATGGACAAATTTAATAAAGTTAATTAACTTTCTCTAAATTTCTTGTTCTGTGTGAAATAATTAATATGGCCTTATATATATAATCCTTATAATTAAGGGAAAATCACTTTCAGGTCCCAAAGAAGCAAAATATTGTCAGAAAAGTCCCTGGAAAAATTGAAATATCTAAAAAGTCCCTAGGGACTTTTCTGATATTATTTTCCAATGTAAAATGACACACATGCCCCTCTTGTTAATGTAAAAGTGGAAGCTTCAGAAAGAGGAGGGAAGGCGCAGCTTTTTTTTCGGAGACACAGAAATGACGCGAAAGGGACTGGTTTGAACTCCAACATTGAAGGGATCAAGTGTAATGTTGAAGTTCTTGGTAAAGGATCAAATTTGCAAGCTCCACGTACTAGTACAGAGGTAGAACACCAAACTGAATTTTTTGTTTTTGGTTCTGTGTGATATTTGGATAAAGTGAAATTGAATGATGGTGAAAGGTTGGTGCTTGGGGCCAATAATGGACAAAGTGGTAGGAGGTAGATGAGTAATGACATGATTTAGGTAAAGATATGAGCTTAAGCATTGTAGTTGGTGTTTGAATGAGGTTGGGTAGTGTTAATGTCATAGTGCTTTGTTTTTTCGGGAGGTGACAGAGGAAATGATACCTTTAAAGTGGGAATGGCTGATTTTCAGGTTGGTGGGGTGCTATGAAAATTGTGATATGGGAAGAAATTTAATTGTTGTTAATTCGTGCAGTTGATGTTGTTAATATAATTGAAGTAGTTGTTAATAAAGCAAATGGGTTTGGGTGTCATAATGCTCTGTTATTGGGAAACAAAACAGAGAAAGTTGGACGTTTGACGTGGGAATAGTTGATTCTCATGGTGGTGGGTTGATGTGAAAAGGGTGATATGTAAAAAAGACAAGTAGTTGTTAATTCATGCATTAGTAGTTGTGAATATAACAGTTTTAGTTGTTAATACAAAAACTGTGCTATGTTTTTAAGTTTTAAGGCAATGTAATATAGAGAAAGACCTATTGTTTGGAAACCTAACAAAGGTATGTCTTTGTTTAAAGTGGGAGTCATTGAATGTGATTGTGCTTTGTTTGATTATATGATTGTAAAAGAAGTGTTGTTAATATGTGCATATACAGTTGTTAATATAGCTTTGGAAGTTGTTAATACGAACTTCATGCTGCAGATTATCATGAAAGATGGCAACTAGTTCTAGGAAGAATCTATTGTGTTTCATTCATGTGGGGGGAAGTTTTTAAATGTCAAAGCAGATGAAATGCAAGAGCAACATATGAGGAGTTGCTATGAATCATATCATCTATAACAGGAAATGAAAGTAATGAAATTCAAGTGAAATTCAAAGTTTCTATTGATACATCAACATTTGTGGATCTTGTAGATGATGAAGGGGTGGATCATTTTATGAAATATAATGAACAATATGGTCATGTGTACATTGAAGATGATGGTGATGATGAGAATACAGTCCTAACATTGAATGGTCAAATGGAAGAGCAAGAAGTGTAAGTCGAGTTATCTTAAGAAAAGTAATTTGTTGTAACTTAATTATGCAAAAGAGAAGTCTAACTTGTCATTTATTGCAGGATTGATCAAATGTTTGTAGGTGCTGGAGGATTGTGTATGTCCCCACCGCCTTTGTTAAATGAAAGTCAAGAGGTCCCATCGTTGACATGTTGTACTCAATTGGTGCCAACACCCATACCGGGAATGAATCATACCAAATTGAAGGATTTAATTATTGGAGAAGGACAGATATTTTCGAATGTTGTGAGCCTTCGTCAGACATTATACAAATACAACATTTCACACAAGTTTTCATACCAATTTGTGAAGAATAATAAACAGAAGATAATTGTGAAGTGCAAGGTTAGTGGTTGTCCGTGGTACATGGGTGCTTATTCATCAGGAGAACATCAAGATACGGAGTTTCTAATGATCCGAACAGACAAAAGTGAACACATTCACCATGCACAAGATAGCCTAATTGTCTAGCATCCACACAGGTCGAGCTTGACATCATCAATCGTAATGGATGATTTAAGGTTTAATATCGATACGACTTCCAATGAAATTCGAGCAGACTTGTACAGAGAGTATGGGGTGCGACTGAACTACCCTCAAGCATATAGGGCAAAAGAAAGAGCGTTAAAGGAATTACATGGACGAGTAGAAGACTCTTATCAAGCAATTCCTTGGATATGTGATAGATTGATTGAAAGTGATCCAGACACAGTTGCAAAATGGGAAGGCTCATCTAACAATAGATTTCAGCGGGTATTTATTGCTTATGGTTGCTCGGTTAAAGGTTTTATAGGTGGTTGTCGGCCCATTGTTTATATAGATAGCTGTCATCTAAGTGGCCCTTATAAGGAAACAATGTTGTCAGCTTGTGCATACGATGCAGACAACCAAATGTTTCCCTTAGCATATTCCATTGTCAGCGGTGAAACATACGATGAATGGCTTTGGTTTCTAATCAATTTGAAAGAAATAATAGGATCAATCATGATAACTGTAACCCCCAGCCGTAATTAATATCCGGATTACGCGATTAATGTGAAATAGAGACCAATAAGACAAAACAACCTTTATAATCCCATCAACCAGACGGGGTTTTCACAAATACATTTCGAAATCATTCTAACACACGGTCTCATATTTACACTCCGAATATAATTACTATGCGAAGATAAATTACATTTATATAATTATCAGAGTACGCAATATAAATTCCCGGCAATCCCGGGATCATATCTTTGCTCAATAATCATAGGGCACAATAGCCCATACAACTCCACCAACAGGGATTACACAATTTACTCGAATACATGATCAAACACTGATCCAAATATGCAATACATATTCTCAATTGCACCATGATAACCAACAACCAAGCTCTCACCCAGAAATGAGTCCTCTTCGTCCTTGGAAGCTTGCTTCATCCTCAATCTTCCTTCCCTGTCCTCTTTCCACGTAAGCTCCAACTCCGGCTGCTCACGATCAGGGAAATCATCAAATCCTTAACAACTTCCTCAAGAACACTTCTTGATTCTCTACTCTTCAGATTTTCGTGATTCTTCAAATCACCACCAATGGAGAAGCTTTTCTCAAGCTTTTCCTTTGTCTCTCCCAAGCATTTCCAGCGAAAATGGAGAGGAAGAAGAGAGAGAGAAAACGAGAGAGAGAGAAGAGAGGAGATGGAGATGATGATGATGTGTCTCACATCACTTATGCCTCATCCAAGGGTCCACACCTTGCCACTTGTCACCATCTCACTACAACTCTCATGGGCTCACATGCACACACATACACATGATTATGCCCCTTACTCAACTTCACAAATCAATCCTAGCCATTGATCTTGAAGCTACCAATGAGTTTCCTCTTCGGCAACCAATCAAATGGTCGGTAACTTTACCGTTTTGCCCCTGATTATGGAATTCCTCTTAAATCACCATCAACTCATTTTATATCTCTTAATCACAATTTGGACTCTTGCTAAACCAGGGCTTAGCAGTCTACTAATCTCAGGCTTAATCTCTAAGCTCAAGTATTAAAATTCGGGATATTACATTTCTCCCCCCGTTTAATAAATTTCGTCCTCGAAATTTGTCACACCACTTGAACTATAACTACGGATGCTTCTTCACGACAGCTTCCGTTTCACAATTCATGTTACATTGGATGGTCTCCTCTAGATCACCCACCCACAACCGATAATCCACAAATCCGATTCTCGCAAGAATCTCAAACAATAATGCAACTCAGTTGCCACAAATTGCAATCGGCCCATTTCACGATTGCCACACAAACACAATCACCACATGGTGTCAAACTGTAATATCCCAATTTTTGATTAAGGGATAATCATGATTATTAATGATAATTATGAATTTATTGGAATTATTAAGTGTTTTATGACTATATCAATTAATGTCATAATTAGTGGAAATTGAAAATATTAGTGTATATGTGTGGTATTTAAGATCAAGGGTTGTGATTCCTTGACCGTGGGTTGGAATCCTATGTGTTGTGATGTGGTGAGCTAATTGAGGGAATGAAGGAGATGCTGACATGTGGCATTGTGGTGGCCATTGGATGAGATCATATGAGGACAAAGGACAACTTTTGCTCCATTTTTCCATTTCTTTCTCTCTCTCGTGCTCTCTCTCTCTTTTCTCTCTCTCGTCAGTTTTGTGCCAAAGGGAGGAAGGAAAGCTTGATTTTTGGGTAAGTAAATCATCTCCATTGCTCAAACACCATTCTTAAATGTTGATCCTTGAATCATGGGCTTCATTTTGGTGTGTATAATGTAGCCATTTGGTGTTGATTGGTGCTACACGAAAATTTGGAAAGTGGTGGATCAAGAACTCTCTTTGGAGAAGTTGATAAGGTGAGTGAATCTAACCTATCTATCTAAGTTTCATGCCATTTGGAATAGTTTATAAATTCTGGGAATTTTGGCCTAATCATGATAATGAGTGCCACTGTTCATTTGGTATGTTTATGGCATGAGAATGGCATTTTGGAATGAGTTTATGTTAGATAGATTGATTAGAGATTGAAATGTGAAGTTTGGTTAAGATTGGTGTATTATTGAAATTGTTGCCCAAAACCCAAAGCATGATAATGGAGTAGGATTTTGATGATTCTGAGTATTCCATTGAGTCTGTTGGGTGTTTTTGTGTGGGAATAGGTTTGGGTTAAGTTTTGTATCCATAGGAATCAATTGGCCAAAGGTTAAGGAGTGTGTCTCTGTTTCTGCGTTTTCTGCTATCTGAGGGATTCACTCGAGCAGGGAGGGGTCTGCTCGAGTGAAGGATGAACATCACCCGAGCAGAGATGAGTCTGCTCGAGTGAGGGATGAATATCACCCGAGCAGAGATGGGTCTGCTCGAGTGCGGTAGTGCAATTCTCGTTTCTTGCTTTCTGTGTTCTTATCGCACTCTCTGGGTCATAGCAAGCATAGCCTCACTCACGAGTGAGGGATGAACATCACTCGAGTGAGGATTTTGTGCTCGAGTGATGAGTGTATTTGACACCAAAGGGCTTGCTTCTCGGGTTGTCACTCGCGAGTAGGTGCACGGGTGTGCCTTCTCACTCGCGGGTATGGGCACCGTGCTCGAGTGAGCCGTGTGTGCTCGAGTGAGCTTGTGCTTCTAGTGTGGGATGGTGCTCTCGGGCGTGTGCTTTCTGTTTCACTTCCTTGTGCTTGGAGTGATTTCCGTACGTGTGCTCGAGTGAGGGCATTTGTGCTCGAGCGAGCCTGCTTCTGAAATCTCCCTTGTGCTCTCGGGTGTTCACTCGCTGCCTCTCACTCTCTCTTGTGCCCGAGAGATGTCCGTACCATCACTCGAGTGAAACCGTTTTCACTCGAGTGTCCGTACAATCTGTGCTCGAGCATGGTCATCTGTGCTCGAGTGAAACAGTGTAAAATCTCAGTTTTATGCTTCCAAAAGGGGATCTTTGGGATAGTTCTTCCTACCCTTTAGGAGTTTTGTTAGAAGTATTTAGTGACTCTAAAAGAGCAATAATGATAACCAATTAAGCATTATAAAGTGAATTAAGTCTTGGAATAGAGAATAACTCTTCGTCCCTAATTGTGAAAATAGGATTTGATATTTGCCTTCCTCGGGAGAGACCGGCGCTAGGACACGCCCGGAAGAACTCAGGTAGTGACTTTTCTCTCATATCTTGTATGATGTTTTGGTATGCATATCTTATCATTGAACTTGCGAAATGTGTGCCATGGTCCATTACGGCGCGAGCAGGTCAGCGTGAGCCGTATAGGGAGTGACAGTGGTCATCTCTAGTCGGCCGTTGGACTGCCGTCGTAATCGACATGGATCTTTGTGAATCCGACCCGTGGGGGCGGCGTTTGTGAAAACCAGCCGTGGGCTGTGTGTGTGTATCTTGCCTATGTGGCTTGCGAATATGATATGCTTTATATGGATCCTAGCTGTGGTGAATTATACTGTGTTGACTGTTGTGATGCAATACAGCGTGAGCAATTCAGCGTGAGCAATCGTCAGGGATGACATGTGTCATACTAACCATTGCCGCTGCAACTGCCGTTATAGTTGCTTGTGTGGATGATGATTTGATTACATGCATTATTGTTGTACATTATATGATTGACTTGTTACTACGGGGATTCTTTAGAATCTCACTCTCCCAAAATTAAACCTTTTAGACAGGGCCGAAGGATCGAGTGAAAAGCGGGCGACGAAGAGTAGTTAGAGCTCCTGTTTAGGAGTATATTTTGGAAATTATGGTTATCATTGTATATTTTGGACTTGTATTTGTAGATTTTGTGTAATCCCCAAGTTAAGGGTATTGGATTGTGGCTTTGTGCCTTTGTAAATCCCTTATCTAATGAATGGAACCCGAGTGAGTCGGAAATTTATTTGCACTCTGATATTTGTAAATGGAATCCACCTGTTCAGGCCAGTATTATTTTGTATTGAGAACTTGAGACCATTGTGAATAAGTTTTGAAAAATGTTTTTGCAAATCCGATTTTTGGGCAAATGAGTATCTTATTAAGTCCCAATTTCATTATGGTCTCTAATTACAACTTAATTATGAGTTTAAGAACAAAATCCCGGCCAAAGGTGGGAAGGGGGTTACATTTGTGGTATCAGAGCTGTAGTTCCTGGCAAGGTGAGCATTTGCTAGGATAGCTTCTTAGTTGACCTTAATCCCTTGAGTTTAGGGTAACGTAATGATTGATAAGTGCTTGTTGTGTATACACATGGATATCTCTGCTAAGTTGTAGATATATCTAAGTCTTATGGATTATGTGTATACCTTCGCTTTGAAACTGACATGGTGAATCATTGTAGTGATAAGACGAAATGGTTCGCCCTAGAGGCAGACAAGGGGATCCAGATGTGGAGGAGTTGAATGACAATCCTCCTGACCCAATGCAAGAGATGATGGATCTCGTGCGTGAACAAAGAGATATGATCCGTGGGCTGAGAGAAGAGCTCCGGGAGGAAAGGGCCAAACGTAATGAGGAAAGGGCCCAGTCGACTCGTGAGGAGACTCAAGCGGAGACTCATCATGAGGAAACAGCTGAGGGGTCCAATCGGTCCCATGAATCCCTGCCTCACACAGTGCCCAATCAAGAGTCTCAAGGGGTACTGGTTCGTGAGGGAAGAGGCTTACAATACTGGGTCTCTGAGTTTTGCAAGCATCTACCTCCAGTGTTCAGGGGGAGGTTTGAGCCCCAAGTTGCTGAGGACTGGTTAAACCAGCTAGAGAAGATCTTTGAGGTCCTCGAGTGTTCTACGGAGGTGAAGGCGAAGCTAGCTGTGTATAAGCTAGAGGGGGACGCAGACCGGTGGTGGCGGAATATCGCCATGACACTTCGAAGCCGGAATGTGCCATTGACTTGGGAGTTGTTCCAAGAAAAATTTAATGAGAAGTACTTCCCCAAGTTGGTGAGGTTAGAGAAAGAATCTGAGTTTTTGGCTATCAGACAGGGAGATACAGAGAGTTTTGATGAGTATCTTTCCCGTTTCGTCCGACTATCTCGGTACTCTACACATCTCTGAGAAAAGGATGATGAGGAGTGGAGCTCTGATATGCTTATCAGGGGCTTGAGGCGAGAACTGAAGAAGAGATTAGCCTCTCACCTATTCACTGACTTCAACAAGGCGGTGGAGCAGTGTAGGATTGTTGAGAACAATATGAGGGATTGGTACCCAGCTAAGGGTAAAGATAGTCGCAGTGAGCCTAGTAAGGCTAACACTTCCCAGAAGCGTAAGGGACAGGGATCCTCATATGGGGGTGGTAACAAGAAGCCTTACCAGCCTGGGGGTCGTAGTGACCAGAGACCTCCAGTAGGACCGGTGTGCAATCAGTGCAGAAAGTATCATCCGGGAAGAACTTGTGCTGGAGAGGTGATTTGCTTCAACTGCAAGCAAGTGGGTCATGTATCTTTTAAGTGCCCACGACAGACGGCAGAGCAAAGGCCCAGGAATCAGGGTCGAGTGTTCGCGATGACTCATGAGGAGGCCCGGAAGTCGCCTGAATTGATCCAAGGTAAAATTCTTCTCGGTGATAATGAATTAGATACTTTGTTTGATTCGGGTGCAAGTCATTCGTTCATAGCCTATGACTGTGTAAAGCGCCTGGGATTGCATGTGCATAGACTACCATTTGATTTAGTCGTGTCGACGCCAATGGGTGTCAAGGCCGTGGCGGCCGAAGCTTGCTTAAATTGTGTAATAGTTGTTGAGGGTTGGGAGTCTACAGTTGATTTGATCTGTTTGCCACTCCAACAACTAGAGGTCATTTTGGGTTTTGATTGGTTAAGAGCAAATGATGTATTGCTTGATTGCGGTAATAAGAGGGTAACCTTCCGTAATGTACAACGGGATAACAATGTGAATGCTAGTTTGAACTTGCTTTCAACAGCTAAAGCTGAGAGATATCTTGAGAAAGGATGTCAAGGGTATATGGTGTTTTTCTCCGTTCAGGGAGAGTCAGGTGAAGCTCTGGAGAGTATACCTGTTGTAAACGAATTCCCTGAGGTATTTCCAGAGGATCTTAGTGGATTGCCTCCGGAAAGGGAAGTAGAATTCCCAATTGAGATTGTGCCTGGAGCTGGTTCGATATCGAAAGCCCCATATCGTATGGCCCCTAACGAGATGGCGGAGTTGAAGAAGCAAATTGAGGAATTGCTTGAGAAAGGGTTCATCCGACCCAGTGTATCACCGTGGGGAGCTCCAGTGTTGTTTGTGAAAAAGAAAGATGGAAGCCTGAGACTTTGCATCGATTACCGAGAACTTAACAAAGTAACTGTTAAGAATAAGTATCCTCTCCCAAGGATTGATGACCTGTTAGATCAATTGTCTGGCTCGTGTGTATTCTCAAAGATTGATCTAAGGTCGGGGTATCATCAGTTGCGTGTGAAGGCGGCGGATGTTCCGAAGACTGCTTTCAGAACAAGATATGGGCACTATGAGTTCCTTGTAATGCCCTTTGGGTTGACGAATGCACCGGCGGTGTTCATGGATTATATGAATCGCATCTTCCGACAGTATCTTGACCAGTTTGTGGTTGTGTTTATTGACGACATCTTGATCTATTCTAAGAGTAGGGAGGATCATGAGCAACACTTGAGAATTGTGTTGAGAATTTTACGAGAAAAGCAACTCTATGCCAAGCTGAGCAAATGTGAGTTTTGGCTTACGGAAGTGAAGTTCCTTGGCCATGTGATCTCTCGAGACGGGGTATCAGTGGATCCCAGTAAGGTGGAAGCAGTACTTGATTGGAAAAGGCCAGAAACTGTTTCTAAGATTCGCAGTTTTCTGGGTCTTGCTGATTATTACCGGAGGTTCATTCAGAACTTCTCGCGTATTGCATTGCCGATGACCAAGCTCACGAGGAAGGATCAACCGTTTTTGTGGGATGAATGTTGTGAGCGGAGTTTCACTGAGCTGAAGGAGAGATTGACTACGGCACCAGTGTTGATTATACCTGATCCCAGTGAGGCTTACGTCGTGTACAGTGATGCGAGTAAGCAGGGGTTAGGGTGTGTCCTGATGCAGCAGGGACGTGTGGTGGCCTATGCCTCTCGACAGCTGAAACCGCATGAGATGAACTACCCCACTCATGATCTGGAGCTTGCGGCAATTGTGTTTGCATTGAAAATTTGGCGTCATTACCTGTACGGTGTGACTGTGGAATTGTACTGCGACCACAAAAGTCTCAAATATCTGTATGATCAGAAAGAGTTGAACATGAGACAGCGTCGGTGGATGGAGTTGCTGAAAGACTATAACCTGGAGATCAAATACCATCCGGGTAAGGCTAATGTCGTCGCGGATGCTTTGAGTCGGAAGGCGGTGCTAGTGGCAACAATGATGATCCAGGAATGGAAACTGATAGAGGATTTTCGGGATTTGAATCTCTCGAAGGAAATCCTATGTGCCAGTTATGGGGTGGTCCAAGGGGAGAATAACCTGAGGACTGAGATTGAAGAAGCTCAAATGCATGATGAGCTAGCCCAGTCGATCCGAGCTAAGATTGAGTGAGGAGAGACTCGAGATTATGACTTGTCACCAAGTGGATTGGTGCGTTATCAGAAGAGAATCTATGTACCACTGAAGGCGGAGTTGAGGTTGAGAATTCTTGATGAGGCTCATAAGAGTCAGTATACTCTTCACCCCGAAATGACCAAGATGTATCACAATTTGAAATCTATGTATTGGTGGCCAGGGTTGAAGAGTGATGTGACAAAGTATGTGGCGCGGTGTCTTACCTGTCAAAAGGTGAAGATTGAACACCAGAGACCGCCAGGTTTGCTTCAGAGTCCAGAAATTCCAGAATGGAAGTGGGAGAGTGTGACCATGGATCTAGTGGTGGGTCTGCCCAAGATCAAGAACTACGATGCAATTTGGGTGATTGTTGATCGACTCACGAAGTCTGCGTACTTCATACCTATCAACGCTAGCTATTCTCCTGATAGGCTGGCTGAGATTTATATCAAAGAGATTGTGAGACTCCATGGTACACCGAAGAATATTATCTCCGATCGAGATCCTCGGTTTACTTCGAGATTCTGGAAGGCTCTGCACGAAGCTATGGGTACTCAGTTGAGGTTTAGCACGGCCTACCATCCTCAGACAGACGGACAGTCAGAGAGGACTATCCAGACTTTAGAAGATATGCTGAGAGCATGTGTCCTAGACTTCAAAGGAAAGTGGGACTATTATCTTCCATTGGCTGAGTTTGCGTACAACAACAGTTATCATGCGAGCATTCAAATGGCTCCGTATGAAGCACTGTATGGGAGAAAGTGCCAGTCACCGTTGTGCTGGTCAGAGTTGTCTGAGAGGAAGTTGTATGGGCCGGATCTTGTTGATCAAACCGCTGAACAAATCCGAGTTATCAGGAAGAGGCTCCTTACAGCACAGAGTCGTCAGAAGAGCTATGCGGATAAGAGGAGAAGACCTCTTGAGTTTGAAGTGGGGGATCATGTCTTCCTGAGAGTGTCTCCGGTCACAGGCATCGGGAGAGCGATCAAGCGGAAGAAGCTGAGTCCGAGATACATTGGTCCATTCGAGATTCTGGCAAGGATCGGGCCGGTGGCATATCGGATAGCACTACCCCCGAGTTTGAGTAGACTACATGATGTATTCTATGTCTCACAGCTCAAGAAGTACCAACCGGACCCTGAGCATATCATTGAGTACGAAGAAGTGGAATTGCAAGATAATTTCACTTATGCGGTAGAGCCAGAGCGTATCATCGATCGAGAAGAGCGGAGGCTCAGGCATCGAAGCTTACCGTTCGTGAAGGTGGTCTGGAAGGGAATGTCTCCAAGAGAAGCCACTTGGGAGGCGGAAGCGGACATGAGAAAGAGATTTCCTGATTTTATGCCCCATGATGTGTAACAAATTTCGAGGACGAAATTTATTGAACGGGGGGAGAATTGTAATATCCCAATTTTTGATTAAGGGATAATCATGATTATTAATGATAATTATGAATTTATTGGAATTATTAAGTGTTTTATGACTATATCAATTAATGTCATAATTAGTGGAAATTGAAAATATTAGTGTATATGTGTGGTATTTAAGATCAAGGGTTGTGATTCCTTGACCGTGGGTTGGAATCCTATGTGTTGTGATGTGGTGAGCTAATTGAGGGAATGAAGGAGATGCTGACATGTGGCATTGTGGTGGCCATTGGATGAGATCATATGAGGACAAAGGACAACTTTTGCTCCATTTTTCCATTTCTTTCTCTCTCTCGTGCTCTCTCTCTCTCTTTTCTCTCTCTCGTCAGTTTTGTGCCAAAGGGAGGAAGGAAAGCTTGATTTTTGGGTAAGTAAATCATCTCCATTGCTCAAACACCATTCTTAAATGTTGATCCTTGAATCATGGGCTTCATTTTGGTGTTTATAATGTAGCCATTTGGTGTTGATTGGTGCTACACGAAAATTTGGAAAGTGGTGGATCAAGAACTCTCTTTGGAGAAGTTGATAAGGTGAGTGAATCTAACCTATCTATCTAAGTTTCATGCCATTTGGAATAGTTTATAAATTCTGGGAATTTTGGCCTAATCATGATAATGAGTGCCACTGTTCATTTGGTATGTTTATGGCATGAGAATGGCATTTTGGAATGAGTTTATGTTAGATAGATTGATTAGAGATTGAAATGTGAAGTTTGGTTAAGATTGGTGTATTATTGAAATTGTTGCCCAAAACCCAAAGCATGATAATGGAGTAGGATTTTGATGATTCTGAGTATTCCATTGAGTCTGTTGGGTGTTTTTGTGTGGGAATAGGTTTGGGTTAAGTTTTGTATCCATAGGAATCAATTGGCCAAAGGTTAAAGAGTGTGTCTCTGTTTCTGCGTTTTCTGCTATCTGAGGGATTCACTCGAGCAGGGAGGGGTCTGCTCGAGTGAAGGATGAACATCACCCGAGCAGAGATGAGTCTGCTCGAGTGAGGGATGAATATCACCCGAGCAGAGATGGGTCTGCTCGAGTGCGGTAGTGCAATTCTCGTTTCTTGCTTTCTGTGTTCTTATCGCACTCTCTGGGTCATAGCAAGTATAGCCTCACTCGCGAGTGAGGGATGAACATCACTCGAGTGAGGATTTTGTGCTCGAGTGATGAGTGTATTTGACACCAAAGGGCTTGCTTCTCGGGTTGTCACTCGCGAGTAGGTGCACGGGTGTGCCTTCTCACTCGCGGGTATGGGCACCGTGCTCGAGTGAGCCGTGTGTGCTCGAGTGAGCTTGTGCTTCTAGTGTGGGATGGTGCTCTCGGGCGTGTGCTTTCTGTCTCACTTCCTTGTGCTTGGAGTGATTTCCGTACGTGTGCTCGAGTGAGGGCATTTGTGCTCGAGGGAGCCTGCTTCTGAAATCTCCCTTGTGCTCTCGGGTGTTCACTCGCTGCCTCTCACTCTCTCTTGTGCCCGAGAGATGTCCGTACCATCACTCGAGTGAAACCGTTTTCACTCGAGTGTCCGTACAATCTGTGCTCGAGCATGGTCATCTGTGCTCGAGTGAAACAGTGTAAAATCTCAGTTTTGTGCTTCCAAAAGGGGATCTTTGGGATAGTTCTTCCTACCCTTTAGGAGTTTTGTTAGAAGTATTTAGTGACTCTAAAAGAGCAATAATGATAACCAATTAAGCATTATAAAGTGAATTAAGTCTTGGAATAGAGAATAACTCTTCGTCCCTAATTGTGAAAATAGGATTTGATATTTGCCTTCCTCGGGAGAGACCGGCGCTAGGACACGCCCGGAAGAACTCAGGTAGTGACTTTTCTCTCATATCTTGTATGATGTTTTGGTATGCATATCTTATCATTGAACTTGCGAAATGTGTGCCATGGTCCATTACGGCGCGAGCAGGTCAGCGTGAGCCGTATAGGGAGTGACAGTGGTCATCTCTAGTCGGCCGTTGGACTGCCGTCGTAATCGACATGGATCTTTGTGAATCCGACCCGTGGGGGCGGCGTTTGTGAAAACCAGCCGTGGGCTGTGTGTGTGTATCTTGCCTATGTGGCTTGCGAATATGATATGCTTTATATGGATCCTAGCTGTGGTGAATTATACTGTGTTGACTGTTGTGATGCAATACAGCGTGAGCAATTCAGCGTGAGCAATCGTCAGGGATGACATGTGTCATACTAACCATTGCCGCTGCAACTGCCGTTGTAGTTGCTTGTGTGGATGATGATTTGATTACATGCATTATTGTTGTACATTATATGATTGACTTGTTACTACGGGGATTCTTTAGAATCTCACTCTCCCAAAATTAAACCTTTTAGACAGGGCCGAAGGATCGAGTGGCAAGCGGGCGACGAAGAGTAGTTAGAGCTCTTGTTTAGGAGTATATTTTGGAAATTACGGTTATCATTGTATATTTTGGACTTGTATTTGTAGATTTTGTGTAATCCCCAAGTTAAGGGTATTGGATTGTGGCTTTGTGCCTTTGTAAATCCCTTATCTAATGAATGGAACCCGAGTGAGTCGGAAATTTATTTACACTCTGATATTTGTAAATGGAATCCACCTGTTCAGGCCAGTATTATTTTGTATTGAGAACTTGAGACCATTGTGAATAAGTTTTGAAAAATGTTTTTGCAAATCCGATTTTTGGGCAAATGAGTATCTTATTAAGTCCCAATTTCATTATGGTCTCTAATTACAACTTAATTATGAGTTTAAGAACTAAATCCCGGCCAAAGGTGGGAAGGGGGTTACACAAACAAATACAATCGCCTCCACGCACGATTGCCACAAAACCATCATCACATAATCACAATCGTCACAAGCCTTCCTCATTTCATGAGTGGCTAGTGCATTTCAATATCCAGAGGCTCTAAATCAGGAGACATATCATAAGATTTTGGCAGTTGGGCAGCATAGGCCACCACTCTTCTTAACTCAATCTAGTTACCCCTTCTGGGAGTAAACACCACCACCACAATATATCAAACGACAGCTTCAGCTGTATACACAAACATTCCGCTTCCGCTTTATCCACTTTCACATCCTTACTCTCACCCATACACCCACAAGTAACTCCGCTAGTGGTAACCGGGACTTTCGAGTATTCACCACAATCACATCAGGCCACTCCGAAATCTCAATCTCATCTATCCGAAGCACCCTACCACAATGGCCCACCTAGAATCTCAGTCTCCTCTATCCAGGCGACCGGTTGAGAGTCTCAATCTCCCAACATCACCTTCATGCTCTTTCACCACACAAATCAACTACAACGGCAGTTCAACGGCCGAGCTAGAGATGACCAGCGTCAAACCCTAAACGGCTCACGCTGACCTGCACACGCTGCATAGCACCTTAACACAATTCACACTGATTAGATGTACAACACACAGCCCACGGCTGGATTCACAACACGCCGCCCCACGGGTCAGATTCACAAAGATACATGTTGATTACAACGGCAGTTCAACGGCCGAGCTAGAGATGACCAGCGTCAAACCCTAAACGGCTCACGCTAACCTGCACACGCTGTAATTCACATAGCTTTCACCGCAATCCATATCGCAAACTCTAACACAACTATACCTCAGTCCCAGCTTATTCACAACTGTCACCGATTCAAAATCACACTCCACCCTCA
Organism: Inga laurina; assembly: GCA_963855925.1. Classification (NCBI taxonomy): domain Eukaryota; kingdom Viridiplantae; phylum Streptophyta; class Magnoliopsida; order Fabales; family Fabaceae; genus Inga; species Inga laurina. The sequence goes on from OY979701.1 coordinate 29,220,751, forward strand.
TCAATTTTTACCGCCGAGAAGACACACAGTCTTTACCCGAACTGTTGTTAGCGACTCAGGGACTATTGGCATGGCAGTGCACACATATAGCCATTCAGGCTCACAATAGTAGATCCACAATCACACCCTACCCTCATCCCCTTTCTCCGCCGGAAAGACACACAATCTTCATCCGAACCGTTGTTAGCTACTCAAGGACTATTGGCGTAGCGGTGCTCACACATAGCCTTTCGGCTTCCACATCACGCTCCACCCTCATCCCCTTTCTCCGCCGGGAAGACACACAATCTAACCCGAACCGTTGTTAGCTACTCAGGGACTATTGGTGTGGCAGTGTATACACATAGCCTTATAGCCCATAAAGCTATCCGGCTTTCACAATCGGCCCGTCGGCCTTCACAAATAGCCTGTCCCCTGTAAACTACCGCCCCGAAGGCACGGTCCTCCGCCATAGGAATCACCCCATGCGGCCGCAAGTGAGAGACTCACAATACACAATTGCAACAAGCTGGAATCAGGCATATTAACAACTTCACCTTCAAAATCTTGAATTCTTTTCACGTATTAGGATCCTTCAAGACCCCTTCTCATAAATTAATCTGGACTTCGAAGTTTTACTTCCCGAAGCCGTAAGTATCACATCACACTTTCTGCAAACTTGAGCTCCTGCTCAGTGCTATACTCATACACATCAATTACCATGCTTCCGCTGCACACTCTGAGGTCTTTCTCCTCACTTGTGCTTTCACAATGTCAAGTTGATTTAACAGGAGTCCCATAGGAATCTCCTACTACAACTGACAACATTCACAATCTGCACCAAATCTTGGCCCGATTCCACTCGAATCATTGAAAGCCATAATCAATCTAGTGTTAAGAGCCCATACTCCTAACGTCCTCATAATTCTACTCTACGATTCAACATCACGGCAATTGCACTCCACGGTTCATTATCAAGGCGGCTGCACTCTAGGGTTCATCGTCACAGTGGCTCCACTCTAGGGTTCATCGTCATGGTGGCTCCACACTACGCTACTGCACTCGGTGCTTCACTCAGTCCACTAACTGGTCAGCCCCTCCGGTCAGAGTTTCCGTAGGTAGCCCTTTCCAATCGGATCTCACCGTAGGTAGCCCTTTCCGATCAGACTTTACCGTAGGTAGCCCTCTCCGATCAAAAGTCCCCGTAGATAGCGCTCTCCGATCCGAATCCTCCGTAGATTACTTTCTCCCTGTGCTGGATTAACATCCAACACTCTCAGAATACCTGAGACACATTTCAATTCACTTTCGATACCATACCCTGGTACCACATACCATTGAGGTCAAATCCAAGTGCTAAGAATCAATCCAGATTTCGAGTCTAATCCTTGGATCACAACTCATCTATCGAACCTCAACCTTAGTTGAACTGAGAAATTACTTCCCTCATTTCCATGGAGCACCTTCAGCCCCAACACAAGTTCAAATATCTCAGCCAGCCTAAGACATACAAGTCCCCTAGGTCTTAAGGCTTTTTCACACACAAGATCAGTATGACATTACTACATGTAACATCATACCACCTTGGGTTACATACCCAACATCTAGGTTAGTCCTGATACCTAGAACATCAATATCAAACACCTCGGAAACCATTTTTCCTCGGTTTCAAATTAGATGATGGGTTTGACTACAACCACCTCTGGGTTTACACCTCAAATTCTCGGACGAATCACCATATCTTTCGATTACACAATGATTCGCCACTCTAGCATAACCAATATTGTATACACATATTCCACAAATCTCTTATATCCATAATAACAAACCACACATGTGTATATATAATCTCTATCACCAAAACATCATCTACCACCAAGGTAGAGATCTAAGAGAGCTATCCTAGCAAATTCCCATACTTGCCAGGAACTTGGCTCTGATACCAAAAATGTAACCCCCAGCCGTAATTAATATCTGGATTACGCGATTAATGTGAAATAGAGACCAATAAGACAAAACAACCTTTATAATCCCATCAACCAGACGGGGTTTTCACAAATACATTTCGAAATCATTCTAACACACGGTCTCATATTTACACTCCGAATATAATTACTATGCGAAGATAAATTACATTTATATAATTATCAGAGTACGCAATATAAATTCCCGGCAATCCCGGGATCATATCTTCACTCAATAATCATAGGGCACAATAGCCCATACAACTCCACCAACAGGGATTACACAATTTACTCGAATACATGCTCAAACACTGATCTAAATATGCAATACATATTCTCAATTGCACCATGATAACCAACAACCAAGCTCTCACCCAGAAATGAGTCCTCTTCATCCTTGGAAGCTTGCTTCATCCTCAATCTTCCTTCCCTGTCCTCTTTCCACGTAAGCTCCAACTCCGGCTGCTCACAATCAGGGAAATCATCAAATCCTTAACAACTTCCTCAAGAATACTTCTTGATTCTCTACTCTTCAGATTTTCGTGATTCTTCAAATCACCACCAATGGAGAAGCTTTTCTCAAGCTTTTCCTTTGTCTCTCCCAAGCATTTCCAGCGAAAATGGAGAGGAAGAAGAGAGAGAAAATGAGAGAGAGAGAAGAGAGGAGATGGAGATGATGATGATGTGTCTCACATCACTTATGCCTCATCCAAGGCTCCACACCTTGCCACTTGTCACCATCTCACTACAACTCTCATGGGCTCACATGCACACACATACACATGATTATGCCCCTTACTCAACTTCACAAATCAATCCTAGCCATTGATCTTGAAGCTACCAATGAGTTTCCTCTTCGGCAACCAATCAAATGGTCGGTAACTTTACCGTTTTGCCCCTGATTATGGCAATTCCTCTTAAATCACCATCAACTCATTTTATATCTCTTAATCACAATTTGGACTCTTGCTAAACCAGGGCTTAGCAGTCCACTAATCTCAGGCTTAATCTCTAAGCTCAAGTATTAAAATTCAGGATATTACAATAACCATAGTGTCAGATCGCAATAATGCAATTATCGGTGCTGTTAAAGAAATATTTGGCAGCGAGCGACATGGCTATTGCTACAAGCATGTGAAGGAAAATTAAAGTGCAGAGTTCTTGAAAATCAATAGAGGTCGAGCACGTACATCGACGAATAGCAAAGAGACTGCACTCAAGCTTCTTGATGCAATTGCCTATGCAAGGTTGGATGAGGACTTTATAAGTGCAATGGGAAAATTAAGATTGTTCAATCCACAATTGGCACAATGGGTGGAGACCAATGGGGATGTTGACAAATGGGCTCTAAGCAAGTTTCCTTTCAATAGGTGGGATAACATAACCACGAATATTGCGGAGTCGTTTAATGCATGGATGTTGAAAGAGAGGAAGCATAGCGTGTCAATACTAATTCATGAGCATCGAGACAAATTGGCACGAAAATTGCTTGCAAACAAGATGGCAATGGCCAATTGGAAAAATGGAGTTGAACCCAATGTTGAAGAGAAAGTGCTGCAACATGTTACCTATGTGGAAAATATGGATGCAATATATTATGGAGACGATAACTTTTCGGTGCGAACTAGATATGGTGAAGCGACAATTTATGTCAATATAGATCTTGCTCAAAGAAAATGCACATGTTTAGCATGGCAAATGAGTGGAATACCTTGTGGCCATGCATGTGCAACTATTAAGGTACTCAATGGTAATGTGTACACATTTGTACATGATTGGCTGAAAGTGGAAGCACAGGAGAAAATATATGCAAACACCATGAGACCAGTTGCAACACATGATTGTCCACGAGCTGATTCTCCGACTGTCACACATTTGCTCACACAAACATTCTTGGATCCGCCAACAACTACAAGGCCGGCAGGGAGGCCGAAAAGAAAAAGAAGGGAATCTCAGTTTCAAAACAAGAAGCTTTATCATTCTGGGTGATGTCATGAGGTTGGGCGCTCCGTGAGGACTTGCAAAAATCGAAATCCAACCTAAAATAGTGGATTATGTACTTTCTTTTGTTAGCTACTTTTTTTGGATTATGTATATATACACCATTAACTGGTGCCTTCCTGTGACCCGTATTGGTTTTTGAACAGGTCCGGATGTTGGTGTACTTAAACACAAATAGTATGATATTAAGTTAAATGAGTAGGCAAAAATACTCACTTACTCATACAACTTAATATTTCAATGTAAATTGATATGTGGATCTGATATGCTACTAAGTTGTGACATGCACTGTGAGAAAGTTGGAAAATTAGGTTGCATTAGTTGTTTAAATTTGCATCAGTTGCATCAGTTGTGAAAACATACATTAGGAGTTGTGAAAATTTGCATCAGTTGCTGTCAAATTTTGCAGCAAGAATTGAAATAAATTAGGCATTATAAGTGGTCAAAATCATGGGTTCCTTAGGTGACAGTGGTAAGGTGTGTACTTTATAAAGTCATGGGAGACTTACCATTCACTTGTACATATGTCTAACGTACTTCATACAATAGGCTAACAACTTATCAACCACTTGATAAAATATGCTACAATTCAGCTGTTGTGAGCGGCCTAATCAGAAGTACTGCTGCAGTCACGCGATGAGGTTGTGAAAGGAACTGAAAAGGTTGTTAATGAACGCTTTACAGGTTGTAAATAGCTCAACTGGTAACAGTTAAGGTGAGAAAACGTAGTGTCAGAGAGAAACGATGGGTGGAGGTTGTTAATTGAACTCAAAGGGTTGTGAATGAACGCTTTAGGGTTGTAAATAGCTCATTTGCCAACACTTGACGTCAGAGAACGTTGTCAAAGTGAAACAAGGAGGAGGGTGTTAATTGAACTCAATAGGTTGTTAATGAACGCTTTAAGGGTTGTAAATGGCTCATTTGCAACACTGACGTCAGAGAATGTTGTCAGAGAGAAATGATGGTTGGAGGTTGTTAATTGAACTCAAAAGATTGTGAATGAACGCTTTAAGGGTTGTAAATAGCTCATTTGCCAACACTTAACGTCAGAGAACGTTGTCAGAGAGAAACGATGGGTGGAGGTTGTTAATTGAACTCAAAAGGTTGTGAATGAACGCTTTAAGGGTTGTAAATAGCTTATTTGCCAACAAATGACGTCAGAGAACGTGGTCAGAGAGAAATGATGGGTGGAGGTTGTTAATTGAACTAAAAAGGTTGTTAATGAATGCTTTAAGGGTTGTAAATAGCTCATTTGCCAACACTTAACGTCAGAGAACGTTGTCAGAGAGAAACTATGGGTGGAGGTTGTTAATTGAACTCAAAAGGTTGTGAATAAACACTTTAAGGGTTGTAAATAGCTCATTTGCCAACACTTAGCATCAGAGAAAGTTGTCAGAGAGAAACGATGGGTGGAGGTTGTTAATTGAACTCAAAAGGTTGAGAATGAACGTTTTAAGGGTTGTAAATAGCTCATTTGCCAACACTTGAAGTCAGAGAACGTTGTTAGAGAGAAACGATGGTTGGAGGTTGTTAATTGAACTAAAAAGGTTGTGAATGAATGCTTTAAGGGTTGTAAATAGCTCATTTGCCAACACTTAACGTCAAAGAACGTTGTCAGAGAGAAACGATGGGTGGAGGTTGTTAATTGAACTCAAAAGGTTGTGAATGAACGCTTTAAGGGTTGTAAATAGCTTATTTGCCAACACATGACGTCAAAGAACGTGGTCAGAGAGAAACGATGGGTGGAGGTTGTTAATTGAACTCAATAGGTTGTTAATGAACGCTTCAAGGGTTGTAAATAGCTCATTTGCCAACACTTGACGTCAGAGAATGTTGTCAAAGCAAAATGAGGGGGTGGTTGTTAATTGAACTCAATAGGTTGTTAATGAACGCTTTAAGGGTTGTAAATAGCTCGTTTACCAACACTTGACGTCAGAGAACGTTGTCAGAGCGAAACGAGGGGGAGATTGTTAATTGAACTCAATAGGTTGTTAATGAACGCTTTAAGGGTTGTAAATCAGCGCTTCAAGCATTGTAAAAGGGAAATCAGGTGTTATCGTTGCTGGTTCGCTGGGGCGTACCAACAACGAACGAGGTCAGAATAGGCCATTTTTGATGTCATTTTGCTTTTGTTTCACTGTGGCGAAGCAAAAGCAAATCGCCACACCTTGAAGTTGTAAAATGAACTCATCAGATTGTTAATACACACTTTATGAGTTGTAAACAAAACATTTCTCATAGTTGTAAAACGCATTGACCATGGTGTTAATAAACACTTCACGACTTGTAAACAACACATTAGTCATAACGTAAGAAAACATCGTATGAAGGAAAAACGTGTTGGAGGTTGTTAAACCCACATAACCTGTTGTGAATAAATGCTTGAAGACTTGTAAAAATCACCATTGTAATAATGCCCTATTACTTAAATGTTACAACTTGTACAAGAAGGCATATACAGCTGTGCAATAGCTATAAGAAGTTGTAAATATGTCCTTGTCACCTAAACATGGCAGTAAACAAAAAAGCATTGCATGATTGCCCTTCCTACAATTACAAAATAGTCACACAAAGACATAAGGTTCTCAAAGGACCCACAAAATAGCAACATATGTACATAATAACATCACAAATGCTACTTGTCTCTATTCCCCTGCATTTGTTTCTTGCCACCTGCAATGAACAACACCTTTTTGGCATGTATGTTCCTGTCATGTGTCACAAGCCACTATAACGAATCGACCTTAATCTGCCAAATTTGTTCAGGAGACAACTTAGGCATCGTATACCCCCCTTTGTCCTGTGCCGAGCCATCCCAACCGAATAACCATGAAAGAACATGGACTCCACACGAATCACTGCAAACAGAAAGGAACAAACGATATGAAACACAACCAACCATTTCAAAGTATTGAGCAACAAAAAAAAAGGTAATACTAACATGTCAGCTTGGACATACACTTTTGGCCAGTTGATGTCTTTAGGTATTTCTCTTCCTTTGCCAAATAATTCTAGTTTAACCCTGTGAAGTACACTAACGATGCAATCTCTCTGCATGAAGCAAATAATGTTGACATTACACAACACAGCAAGGACAACATTTACAAAATAAAGCATAAACTTAAGTTGGAGTGCTTACACACTGGCTTGCCAACCGCTCCTTGCCACGTAATTCTTTTTGTTGCTTTTGGCTCAATCTCTTCTTCTTACTTGTCTTCTCATCCTCTAAAAGTGCATCTTCTTCCCTCTTTTGCAATCTTGAATATGTGAGCTGGTCAACTAGCGAGTCAAGGGCAAAGAAACGCAATGTCTTAGTATCCAACACATAACAGAACCAGTGATCAAGCCGCAATGTAGGAGCAAAGATTAAGTCGCAATCCCCAATGTTGTATCCAATATGCTCAGGAAGGATCTCATATTCATGCGCTTGCCAGGACCACTTCTTCGGGTCAGATGACATTTTTTCCATCAACTCTGACGAAAAGATGTGTCTACTGACACGACTAGAGTTCTGCAATTGATCCCCCCACTAATGTCTTTGTGACCATTGACATAAACTGAGAAAAAATAGCTGAAAAGTTAGTGAATATCATACTAAAGTAACAAAGTATCAGTTCTTGTCAATGTATATGTAACTTACCCTATTATTAATCCACCCCTTTCACTGAGACAATATAGTTCACCTCGTGTGACGAAATAGTCATACATTTCTACAAACGGCCTATTACACAAACAAGCATTTTGCAGTCAGTTTTTGTTCTTGAACTCGCTATAGATAGTAGACATTTAATTACTTACTCTTGTACATCCTCTTTATTGGGTCTCGTTGTGTACAGCTGGTATAAAGCTTCCTTGTGCTTGTCATCTTTCATTCTTTTCTTAGTCATGGTTGTCACTCAGGGAGAGACAAGAGCAGGTTTTTTTACCTTTGTCGATTTTCTCAATTGTACTTCTTCCTCCCCTTTTAATACATCTTCAAAACACTCATCTTTGCCCTTGTTGCCTGACCTATTAGCTTCACCTTCATTATCTTCCTCTGACCCATCTTCTTCATTTATGGTCCAAACTTCATCATCTCCTTTTCCTATGGCAGGCTTTTCAGCTTCACTTCTCGAGGAGGGTTGTTCATCGTCATTTTCTGATGATGACTGTTCATCAATTTCTGCCCCTCCATCCATTTCTTCCACCCCTAACAACCTTGCCTCAAGGGAAATCAGTTCCTCTTGCACAATTGACACCACCTTTGACATAATTCTTTCATATGTTCTCTTCAATTCCTACAAATTAGGAAGGAAATATTAGTCACAATAATATACACGGTATCTGAACCTCACATCAAAGTTTATCACTTACCGGGTGTGTTATAATATTCTGCTGATGCAATTCCGAGGCCGGACCCCCAACTACTTGCCCCACGGAATGTAGCAACCCTTGGTTGCTGTGCCTCTCTATTTGAACTCTCTTCTTGACATTTTTATCAGTCCAATATCCAACTGCTTCGTCATTTTTAGAGGCTTGTAGTTCACCGAGGGGAAATTTTTGTAAGCAAAAAACTTGTATACAATGTGAATAACAACTTAACATAAGTAAATGTCAACATTTAATGCAGAACTTTAGGAATCATTATACAATGAAAACTTATGTTGCACTTACCATAAGAAAATATACACATCCTCCAACATTGATTTTTCCTGAAGCTTTCCCTTTGTTGACTTTTTTCTTGTATTGTCCAACTGAATTTGTAGTTCACTCAACACAAAGGTAGCTCAATCATTGTCTCCAAAAGTTGGCTTTGTAGCCACCATCACCTTTAACACTCTGTCACTCACCTTAACACCGGCTCCGGGACACAACAACGTGCCCAATGCATACATAATAAAAATAAATTCAAAATCTGCATCATCTTCTCTTTCAATCAGCCATTTCCCAATCATCTTATATGGCACTGTCCCATACAATGTTTTTAATTGCTGAAAATATTTGTCTTCATTCATCGCATTTCTTTCAATGTCCCCCCACACACGGTAACCCCATAAATTCTGTTACATCTTCCGGGCGAATGTGAAGTGACCTCCCTCGAATGGAAATATTGTTGGTTGGAGGGTCAAATGCACCCATAAACTGCCCACATAAGTCTCGGGGGATTTGTGAGCAGCATATGTTGACCAACTTATCAAATCCAACTCTCTTTAACCGTTCCATCCGCTCTTCTCTGTTCTTCACACTTTTGCACACCTCTATAAACTGATTAGGGGCACACCGAGTAAGGAATGGAACCACATATTTTTTCCCTTTTTCCCCTCTCCTTAATTTCTTTGCCCTCACCTTATATGTCTCCTTCTCATCATCTTTCAAAGCGTTCCAAGCTTCTTTTACCGACTTACTCTCCTCTTTAAAAGGCCTTTTCGGCTCATTCTTTTTCTTCTTGTTTAGGCAATACTCTTGCGTGAACAATACATACGCTAACACTTTTGGCTGCCTCTCTTCATCTTTATCTTCCCTTTTTCTTTTGTTCGCCATTTTTTACTTACCAGAAACATAATAATTAATCCAATCCTTCCAAAACTCAGTAACAAGAGCTTTAACACAGAGTACAGTCCACTGATTCAAACTATTTTCGTGTGCAAATTAAAACTCAATATCAACAACAATGATCTAAAATGACTCCAACACAACACTAGTTTGGTGCCAGCAAGAGACTACTGCTTTGCATAGCTTATAACCAGTAAATTCCACAGTCACAAATCAGATTCACCTCCAAGATTGCCCAAAATTTTGAAATTTCAGTACATGCACCTAAAGTCGCACAACTTACCTCAGCAGTCAATATGTATGTCAAATGCAAATTTGGACAAGTAAGCTCATATCAGAAATTTCACCAAACTCAACAAAGTGTGCAGAATTTCAGCGATGGATGCAAAGCTTTGGAATATACCGTTCAGCAAAAATCCACATTTTGACAACAAATTCAAGTCACTGCACCAAAACTCTAACCCAAGTCCACACAGTTTAGTTTTATCACAAAACAACTCAGTTTTATTATAGCACCAAGCATCTATCAAACGATGCACAATAAAGCTGCAGAGACTATAAACAGTAAAGGCGCAATATAAACAAGTTAACATTGAAGAGGTATAGATTAATGCCATATAAACAAGCATCTATAAAAAAACCAAAACCAATTACTACCTACAATATGGAGTTAAATGTAGATCATGCCATTTTTGTTAGAAGAAAAATTACACATTTTGAGTGGAAGTCCTAAATCCTAAATCCAACAAAAAAATTTATGAGAAACAGTGATTTCTTTCACTCACCGGCGGGAATGGCGCCTTCGATTGGAGCACCGACGGAGTCTCGAAGTGGAGGAACGCCGGACGACTCTGGGCACCAGACACCACCGACGAAGAGGCAGCCGCAGCCGACTGCAAGACGAGCACCGACACACGGCCACACGACGCCGACCAGCAACGGACACGCATGGCAAACGAAGGGAGCACCGACGGTGAGGCAGGGCAAACGGCCGAACCACCAGTGACGGACAGGCTCAGCGAATGACGGCACCAACGACGGACACGCACCGAACGGCACCGGACGACAACGGAGACGCAGAAGTTCGTTTTTGAAAAGCCTCTCTGGAACGCGATTTGGGGCTCTGCTCTCTTTCGAATGAAGAAGAAGAGTTTAAATTTCCATTAGGGCATGTATGTCATTTTACATTGGAAAATAATATCAGAAAAGTCCCTAGGGACTTTTCAGATATTTCAGTTTTTCCAGGGACTTTTCTGACAATATTTTGCTTCCTTGGAACCTGAGAGTGATTTTCCCTATAATTAATGAGTCACCTTTTGGTTACTATAGCTTGATGTAATGCTCTCCAAATGAACACTATTTCACCTTTTGGACTATTCAGCACAGATTATTCTTTCCCTTTTACCACTCTGAAGCAGAGTTTCACTAAATAATTCCCATTTGAAGCCTTTAATTTGCCCATATTATTGTACCTTAAGACATAAATTTCAAAATCGACCTCATTAAAAGCTTTCTCATACATACACGGAGAAAAACAAGAACTTCATTGAGATTACAAAAGAAACTTCCGTGAACCAAGAAGAAACCTTATGATCCACTAACCAAGCATAACTCTTTTTTTAAAAAAATAAAATAAAATAAGTGGCTTGACTCCTTTATTTCTACCTGATCGAAAACAAAGATTGAAGTTTCGAGGGGAAAAAAACAAAGATTGAAGTGAAAGGAACTTTAATTCATTAAGGGTTACTAATTATTTCCACCAAAGTCTTGAAATCCTTCTCAGCTTTCCCACCTGCCCGAGAAGCTTTTTGCATTGTCTTTTTCACCTTCAAGTCATTTTCTCTGATTTTCTTCCCCTCTTCCTCCACCAAAATCAGATTCAAACAGTGAATCAACCCACTTTTAGTGGAAATCCCACCTTGTATTTTGACCCCAATCTTCCATATATCCTCAACGAATCTTGCAGCCATGCCCTGATCTCCAAAGAATGGCCTACAAATCAAGGGCACTCCATTGGCCATACTCTCAATCAATGAGCTAGTTCCAAAGTGAGTCACAAACACTCCTATAGACCCATGAGCCAAAACTTGTGCCTGAGGTGCCCAAGACACAATTTTTCCTCTTGTACTTGTCCTCTCAACAAACCCATTTGGCAAAATACTCTTTTGATCATCCTTTAGGGTCTGTTTGGTGTGAGGGATTTGAAGGGGAAGGAAGGGAAGGAAAAAATTTTATCAGTTAAATTTTAAAAGATTGAAGAAGTGGGGTAGTAAAATTTTAATAAAGAGAATATATAAGATAAAAGAGTAAAAAAAATTAATTAAAAATTTTTAACCCTACTTTTCTACTTTTTTTTAAATTCAATTCAAAAAAATTTTCCCTCCGCCCATTTTCCCTCCCCTCCCCTCAGACCAAACAAGCCCTTAGAGACCAGAGAAATGGGAACCCACTAGCTTCCAGTGCTTCTGAAACTTCTTGAAGCTCATGTTGATGTGGGTTTACCACAGTTCCAAAGTTGATATAAACCACTGATCTAGAACCCTGCTTGTCCAACCATGGCAAACAACCACTTGGGTCCCTGTCTGTGTCCGTGTTTGTGTCAGATGGTGAGAAAGTAAGAGGGCCAATGTAAAGCGTGGATTGTAATTTCGACTTCATGTCCTGAACAAAGAGAGGTAGGTCAAGATCCTCACAAAAACCAAGTACTACTGCTCTAGCTTGAGGCAGTACTTCTCCGATGGAAGCTAGTGCTTTTGAGAATTGTGGCTCTTCTCCATCAGAATGTGGTACGACGTCTTTTGGGATGTCTTCAAATCGAATCGTAGACAGACCAGGAAGGAAATCCAAGGATCTGGATTTGTTTCTGTCAGCAGAAAAGTGTTGGCGGATCAAGTTAGTGTAGAAATGGACAGAGAGTGAGGTTGAGAGTGGAGGCCAAAGTGCAATCCAAGGAACATTCAAGTTCTAAGCCACAATTAGAGAAGGGGTTACAAAAGCATCAGCGAGAATACAAGTGACTTTCTGATTTGTGCTTTTCATGGCCAAATCTATGCCCTTTTGGAGATTCTCAGGACCAACCTGAAGAAAAAGGTCAAGTCTTTCAAATGGGTGTGTTCCTAGGACTTGTCCCTCTGGGATTCCATCAGAAACATCGAAAGGTTTGATGTTTCCTGGGATGTTTGGCCTGGAAAAGAGAGTTTGATTAGACTTAGCTGTGCTGATGAATGAAAATGTGACATTGGGACGAACTTGTGCTAGCCTAATCACTAAGTTCAGGAAAGGAACTTGGTGGCTTCCAAAGGGGAAGACGATGGCTACAGTATGTTTGTTCTGAGATGAATTTGGCAAAGTGAATAAAGATGAAGATGAAACACTTGAGAAGAAGAACAAAAGAATAGTCTTGAAGATGAAGGATGTTAGAGATTACTTGGGAACTGAGGAAAGGAAACACTAATATGGCTATATATATATATATATATATATAAATATAAATGAAAGGATGTAGTCAAGTTGGATCTAGATTATCTCCTCATCATTCCTCTTTTTTGGTGTTCCTCGTCTTTTTTTTAACTTTTCAATAAAAAGATCAACTATTGAGATTTAAAATCTTATAAAATTACATCATAAAGTTTCATAAGTATAACTAGCAAGAAACAAAACTTAAGCTTTTTATATTTGTCATGTCAAGTTTTTCATTTACATATAACCATATGTCCTTTTTTTTTCATGTGAATTTATAGCTAAATGATAATATTTCAATAATATGGCACATTATCAAATATGATTGGAGAAATTGATATAATGTATATAAGAAACTTGATCATAATTATTGTCCTAATTCATAACGATAGATAATTTAAAAATAATTAAATAAATAATGATGATGATGATGTATTTATAAAATATTGTATCTTAACTGTTCATTTTGCAATCCAATAATTGGGATGAGACGTGGAGTAAAAAAAAAATAGATGAGGAGAGATCCAAATTACTTCATTGAGTGATGGTTGATTTACGTTCCAGCATGAGCAATCTGATGCTAATCGACCCCCTCTATCTATTCACTTTGTCCTGGACTTCAATAATTGTGACGGTTAGTTAACATCTTACAACAATATTTATTTGAATTCAATATTTTAGTTTTATTTGACATCTTACATTGATTGTTGGCAAAAAAAAAAAAAAAAAAAACGGAATAATAAATCGCTATTATGTAAAAATAATGTATAATTACTGAGTATCTATAATCTGTTAAAATTGATACTTTTGATTCTAATTTTATTTTTAAAGAGACCTATTTTAGATATTGGACATAATTATATCAATGTGAGACAAACCAATAAATTAGAGTGCCCAAAGCATAATTGATTAAACTAGCCGACAGCCAATAAAAATAATTTTTATTTTAAAAACGCTTTTACGCATAAAATTAAAAATATAGTACTGATTTTGTTTCTTCTTTGGCCAACACAGATACTGATTTTAAAAACAGTAATTAGAAGTTAAATTGTTAAAATAATTTTTTTAAAAATTAGGTCAGCCCTGTATTTACAGTTCGGCGTGATTATTGAAACACGTATGGAAGATCGAGAAATGTTAAAAGAGGAAGTTCGTGGGGGTTGCCGCGTGGTGGGTGAGGCCGAGGGTAGCTTATGCCTCCAAGTCAATGGGTATGAAAAAGATTGACTTTAATTTGCCCTTCTTTTTGTGCCTTTTTTTGTTGGTAAAATAACCCTATAGTTTTTTTAATTCTTTAATTTTTGTTTTTGTTTTTATCTTCTAGTATTGATTTCTCCTGTCCCTAGACAATATTGAAACTCCATATCCCTGACATGAACGGCTCAAAGAAAGGATATTAAGTTTATACCTTTCTAATAATTTTTTTTTTTTTTGGTTAGGTGTAGATACCCTCTTATTGAAGGTAATTTTATTTCAGACACTGTCGAGCACTAAATATGGATAGTGCTCCCATATTTCTAATAATTTTTTTGATAAAAAATAAATTAATATTGGGAAATATTGAGAAAAAGTCCCCCATTTTGTGGGTGAGAAGGACTTGAAACACTTTTAAACACAAAAACTACGTTACCCTATGAAATACCAAGGAACGAAAAATCGGACCGGGCAATGAACTGGTCACAGCATAAATTCAAGGGTTAATGGGTCAACCGGGGTCTAACCGGTAGTTGAACCGGTCATATTAAAATATTATAATTTATTAGTGGCAATATATATTAATATATTTTTAAACTTCTATAGATAAAAATGAAGATTTTTAGAAAAAAATACTTAAAATATATTAGTATGAGTTATAATGCCTATACTTATGCAATGATATTTCATTTCCTATAATTATTATATCTTTTTAAATAATTTTTTTCATTATCTTCTTCATTTTTTTAGATTTTTCCTTTCTTTACCTATGTTTCTCTTCATTTTGGTCTTCAACTTCCAATTTTCCACTAAAAAAAGAAATAAAAATTATAACAAATAAAAAAAATGAAACCGGTCCAACCAGTTGAACCACCGGTTTTAACCGGTTCAACCAGTTTCAGACCGGTTCCCCAGTTTAACCATCAAACCAGACCGGACCACTGGCCGATTCCCAGTTCAACCGGTCGAATCGACCGGTCCGGTCCGGTTTTTCGTACAGTGCGAAATACACACAGAGACATTACTCTGGCTCAAGTTATTCTCAACAATAAAATTTTAAATGAAGATCTCCTCCTAATTTCTCCATAATATATATTATTAAGGACAAAAGATTAGTATATAATACTCAATAAGTACAAGGATTGTTATAAATATATTAATTATGTGGATGTCTGTTGACTTTTGACCTTTCATATTCTAGTGAGCATTCATGAAGAGTGGTTGGAAAACTAAAAAGTCTATTTAATGTATATTCAGATGCAGGAATAATAAGAAGGCGCATCTAATGTATAGTCATCTATATCACTTGTAGCATTCATTATATCTTAGTGGTAACCCTTAATGGTGACTCTTGGAGGCCTATAAATAGAGCCTTCACTTCAGAAATAGACTGTCGTTTTGTAGCGGTTTTAACCACTATAAACGACAGTTGCAACCATTACAAAACACACTGTTGCAAAGGATTTTGTAGCAATTCACAAGAAACGCTACTCACGTAACAAAATCGCTACTGAATTTGTAGTGGTTCCTTCTCAATGCAACAAGATGCGTATGTAGATAATACATTATCTGAAAATGTTAGTGGTTTTAAAGCCGCTACAAATGCTGGAGCAAAAATTTGCCAAAATTTTGTGTGGCTTGAAATGAAAATTGAACATTTTGTGCCAATATTGTAGTGGTTCTAAAATCGCTACCAAGTGCATGCAATAATTTTAAAAAATTGGCACCAAAGTATTGGTCGCAATTATGAAATCGCTATTAATATTAGATGAAATTTTAAAAGTTGATCCATAATTTTAATCTGATTTTGAACTTAAATTTGTAGCGGTTTTAAAACCGCTACAAAATGTTGGGAAAATAAAAAAAAAAAAACAGGACTATAATTTGAGTTCATTGTTACAATATTATGTTGAATGGTATATTATTTAAGTAACAATTTAAATGATAGTAATTAATATTTGAGAAGAATGATTAAATTAAGTTAGATAAGCATAAATTTCATGTAGGTTTAATATTCATAATGTGTAGGTAATAAGGGCTTATTATGTTGTCCACTAAATGTTGATGATTATGGAAGGAATGTTGAAAATGTTGAGGAAAAATCCTTTAATTTCTAGAGAAGAAGAAAAAATAATTAGTATAAGTATTATGAGAAGGGCGAAAAATGTTGAAATCGAAGATTTTAAAAAAAATTATCATATTTAACCACCTTGCTCGGCTCTTCAACTCTTCAAAAAAACTTCACAGATGAGAGAAAACGAGAGAGAAGAAGGGTGGGAAGAAATGGAGGAGGGTTTAGAATAAGGTGTAGTGGGATATTTATAGGGATTTGTGTAACGCTTTTAGCCGTTAATGTGACTTTTTTTTTGTAGCAGTTGAGGTGACAATCTTTGTAACAATTTCACATTTGTAGCAGTTTTGTTTTTAAAACCGTTACAAAAATTGGTCTAATTTTTTTTAAAATAAAAATATAAATTGAGGTTTACAATAAAAAAAGTATAATTTGTTTAATCATTCTTCATCACCATCCTTACAAAAAAATGTGTGGAGTAAATATTAGTAGTATTATTTTGTACAAAAATTAAGTTTAAATGATGTGATAATAAAGCGTAACTTACATCACTACAAAAAATCAAAGCTGTAGCGTTTATAATTGCATTAGTTGTGGCGCTAGAGCAGTGTCATATATCAGGATGCCACTCCAAGCGCCACAACATTTTAATTTTTTTATTTAAAATACCTTCCTATTGCGCTTTTTGGAGGAAGTGTCACAGGAGGGGGGTCTCCTGTGGCTCTTACGTCAGCAAGCGCCACATGAAACCAAACCCTCTTGTGGCGCTTATGTCAGCAAGTGCCACAGGAGGGCAGCCATTCCTTAAGGAAGCGCCACAAGAAGGTCATGTCCTCTTTTTTTTTTTTTTTTTACATTCTTCATGTGGCCCTTATTTAAGGAAGCGCCATAGGAACTTTTTTTGCAGTATTTTTTGTTTATATCTCCCATAATTGTAATAGTGCACTGCATAGTTTAAACATTTTCTATATATATATCCACAGCAAAATGAAGAAAAACAAACAACAACAATGAGAGATAACTTTAAAATGATACAAACAGATAATTAATTAACTAAAATAGTACTAAAAATAGTTATACAATATATTGTGAATGAAATACAACAAATTCAACTTGAATACATGACACAACAATTGGCAAGACATAACACAACAAAGACCAGCTAGTGAATTAAATAGTATAGCTATCCAGAGATTTGCCTAAACACATATTCACACCATTCATCGATCACTTCATTAAGTTGATGTTAGTCAAAGTGTCACAACGTTGATCTTCATAATGCTATAATATATATAATCAGGCATAAATTAAAATGAATTAAAATTAGTAAAACTTAATTATCAGGCACTAATTAAATTTAATTAAAACACAATATGAAGTGAAACTAAATGACTTACTTTTTTAAGGAATAAATGACTGATCACATCCTTCATAAATTTCATGATGTAATACCCACAATCATTGTCATTGAGTTGGAAAGGGCATTGTAAAAATATAATGAAATATTTAACTCGGTTTATGAATAAAAATTATTTACTAACAAAGTTTGAGTAACTTTATATATCAGTACCCGTATCTTCTTTCAAGCATAACTAAGGTGAGGGTTAGTAGCTTTAGAATAGCTTAAGGAGACAGAGGCTCAATACGCAATCAATGCACTAACAAAACAAAGAGAAACTGGTTACTTATGGTTATTCAATCACATATGCAAATATTTACACATACACATACGCACGTACACTTACCTACTGAATAATAGCAACATATCAGAACGGTTGTGTGGAAGACCATTGATTAGAGGATCCACATAGTAAATGCGAGGGCCTAACTGTGCATATGAAATATATCCTTGTGAGTACCGGTACGGCATGTTGGTCGCGTTAGCGCAATTTTTCTCACTCAACTCTTGTTTAGATCAAAATGATTCATATCAATATATAAATGTTAATTACAAATACGTACATTACAAGTAATAGGGAAAGTCAAACATATTATATTACCAGGAATCCTGTGTTGTATGTATTCTCACAAACTCATCCCACATTTCTTGAGTAATGATTCCTTCATACAATGTTGGCGGTATAGTAATAATAATCCCATTATCATCCCTCAAGAAGTATTTGACAAGATTAGAACAAAACTTTCTCATAAGTTTTATGGCTTTTCTTAGCACGAAGTTCTTCTGATGATCATCAATAATAAATATGCCATGTAACAATAAAAAAACATATATAATTTGTTTTATTGAAATTAAGTGAAACAAAGCAAACCGAACAATAAAGTAATTAATGTGTTACTTGTACTTAATCCCGGATTTCATCCTCATAATGTCGCTTCACCCGTCTCCAATATTGAATTGTAATAGGGACTCTGTCTCGAACTGTAGTCCCAATTAAGTTGTTCAATGAGGTACTGTTATCGCCGATTGGGTTTCCCTTTTCATTCCACTCCAGTTGTAACTTAATTCCCTTCTCAATTTGATCAACCTCACCATAATGGTCCTACCACGAGTTGCCCTCTCCATAAATCTTTGTCTACCAATGTCCCTGGGAACATCATCAGTTTCATCGTGTGGTGAGTCTATACTCTTGGAAGTGAAATAGACCAAAACAAAACATCAGTGCACAATGGCAACCATGTCAACCATGTCAAAAAAATAATTTTTTTTGAAATATATAAAAACGTACATACAAGTAAACAAGTCAAGGCACTCATTATCTTTTCCTTTTTCTCGTTTGATTTAAAATTTTATTCTTTATAATTCGTGTTGGATTGAGAATTGTGTTTCTCTTGAATCAAGTCCCATTTTCATGATTATGTCTCACATATACAGGTCCATCTCCATCTCCATCTTCATCTTCATCTTCATCTGCATCTATACTAATGTCTACTGACCAAAAATACTTAAACGAAGGATCATCCTCATTGATATTCAAATATTCATTATTTTCAAAATCAATTTGTTCTTGATGATTCTTGTTGGATGGGAGTACAATAAACCAATTCTTCTTAGCAGGATCCAGAAAGAAAAATGCTTGTGCTACTAAAATAAAAGGATCATATTCATACCAAACCTTAGAAAGGTCCACTTGAACAAAGCCTAAGTCATCTATTCGCAATCCATTGTTGTTGCTAACCCACTTGCATATGTAGATAGGGACCCTGAACATAGAGTAATCTAACTCCTATATGTGTTCAATGACACCAAAGTATGACATTGATGCATAGATAGGGTGTATGTCTTTAGCACTGGATCTATGCCAAGAATCGGCAACAAGTGTTACCCCACTATTCTGCATCGTGCTCTGTGTATTATAGCCTTGTGTATAAAATGTGTAACAGTTGATTACATAACCATTATAAGATAATACATTTAAGCTCGGTTCCTTTGACAGCCACTTCAATTTTTCAGAAATTGAATCAGGATTCCGCTCCATCTCATCATTAACGCGCTTTTTCAACCAGCTAGAAAATTGTTTATTATGTTTTTTTGTTAACAAATTTTTATTTCTATCACCATGTATCAATCAAAGAGCATCCTTGTGTTCTTCAACATACGGTCTTACCTCATCAGTGTTATGTAACACATACAAGTAGGCTTGCTCTCGTTCAGTTACTGATATCATTATTATATCCCTCCCATTTGTTCCTTTCCCTGATCTTCGACCATCATGACGGGACTTGGGGATCCCTACAGGGTCAACATTTGATAGAAAATCAGCACAGAAGTCACTTATTTCTTCAACCATATACCTTTCAGCAATACGCCCCTTTGGACGATATATATTTTTCACATACCCTTTTAATATTTTCATAAATCGCTCATCGGGTACATCCATCTCAAGTACACTGGACCGTACAATTGAATCTCTTTGACCATGTATATGGTTAGATGTACCATAATGTCAAAAAAAGAAGGTGAAAAATACATTTTAAATTCACATAGAGTACACACAATTAGCCTTTACAAATCTTGTAACTTAGTTGAATCTACCATTTTACTGCAAATCAACTTGAAAAACATGCAAAGTTTAGTGATGGTGTTTCTGAAATTTTTGGGTAAAATGAATCGTATACTAACTGGTAGGAAATTCTGCATGAGCACATGACAATCATGAGACTTAAGGTTCTTTAACTTCAACTCTTTCACTGATACAAGGTTCTTTATATTTGAAGAGTAGCCCTCAGAAACTTTAATTCCTTGTAGAAACTCACAAAACAATTTTTTCTCTTTCCTCGACAGAGTGTATACCGCTGGCGGTAGATAAGTATGATGCCCTTACTCAATCGGTGCCAACTCTTCTCTAATTCCCAAGTTCACCAAATCCAACCTCAAATTGACATTATCCTTGCTTTTTCCTTGGATATTGAGCAACGTGCCAATTAGACTATCACATATATTTTTTTCTATGTGCATCACATCAAGAAAATGTTTCATATATAAAGACTTCCAATATAGAAGTTCAAAGAAAATGGACTTTTTCTTCCAATCACTTGTCTCAATTTGTTTTGCAAAAAGCTTGCCAAAATTGTTATCCAAGTCTTTTACCTTTGAATACACTTGGGCACCGGTCAACACCTTCGGTGAGCTACCTTCTTCTGAGTCACCATTGAAAGCCTTTTGCACTTCCTCCAATGATGTTGTGATGGTAAGAATCTTCAATGTCCCATGTAAATATTTTTCTTATAATGATCTAGTCACACTGAATGAGTATCATCTTCACATGTAGGGCATGCACCATATCCTTTGACACTGTATCCTGACAAATTACTATAAAAAGGGAAATAATTAATTGTGCCAAACAAAATAGTTTTCAAAGTGAAACTTTCATCCCCATACCTATCTTACATATTGACGCATTCTTCCTAAAGCAGGTTCAAGTCATCAATTAAAGGAGCTACGTATACATCTATATCATTCTTAAGTTGCTTTGGCCCATAAATTAATATGGACAACATCATAAACTTACGTTTCATGATCAAGTGTGGAGAAAGGTTATAAATCATCAATATCACAGGCCACATGCTATGTGTAATACTCTGAACGCCGTGCGGATTAATTCCATCAGTTGATAGTGTAAGGCGAAGGTTCCTTACTTTATCCTCAAAGTTAGGGTACTCATGATCAATTTTTTTCCATTGAGGAGCATCTGTAGGGTGCCTAAGCTTCATGTCTTTAATCCTTTCATCTGCATGCCATGTCAAATGTTTAGCAATCTCTGCATTACTATACAGTCGCTTGAATCTCGGAATAATGGGAAAATACCATAGGACCTTCAAAGGACTTTTTCGTTTCTTCTTCCTATTTCGAGGTGCGTTGCATCTAGGGCACTTCTCCAACATTGCAAACTGATTTTGAAATAATATGCAATTGTTAGGACATGCATGTATCTTCTCATATCTCATACCGGTAATTCACTTTGCCTCGTATGTCTTGGTAGGAAGTACATTTTCTTCTGGAAGCATATCTTGCAATAGTTCAAGCAGTGTGGTGAAACCCGAATCACTCAATCCGTAGCGAGCTTTAAAGTTGTACAACTTCAACACTGCTAGCTATCTTGTGTATTTAGTACTATCGGCATATAATGGTTTCTCTACATTACCTTTCAACTTCTCAAATTCGTTAGGGCAGTTATGAAGCATCCCTTCAACCACATTTAACATTTCTTCAAGACCATCATCTTCATCAAACATGCTTTCATCAAATTCATTAGAAGCACCACTCGTGGTATGCACCCGATCACTACATGCATCGTTCGTCTCACCATGCCTTGTTCATCGTATATATGTTTGATCAATTCCATAACATGCTAAATGATCAGCAAATCAAGTAGACTAATCCGCTTTCCAAAACAACGAGATAAGAAAGGACACAAGATTTTGTCAAGATCTTTTGTATGCTCGATTGCAAATGTAATAAACTCTTTCACCCTATCTATATATTCCCTTCAACACCGATTAGATGACATCCATTTACAATCCATCTATGCCTTCAATCTATTTTTAAAAAAGTACGTGGTTAGTTGTATGACTATTTTACTAATTACTTTTATATTCTCTTACCAATTTTAAAATAAAATTGAAGCTTTCTAAGTCTTAAATTAAACCCTATGTTTTAATTGACAAATATTACAGCTCATAAGGAAAGAAATCATATTTGCCAACACATAGGAAAGCAAGCTTTGGCAATATGGAACACAAAAATTAATTTGTTGTATGTGTCGTTTAGAGTCGGCAATTCTGGCCGGGCTGGCAGGTTGGCCCGCCCAAAATAAATGGGCTCGGGCCACCGATTTAAAAACAGGCTCAGCTCGTTTAGCCCGCAGGCTGGCCCGCATAATTTTTTTTAAAGTTTTGTCTCAAATGCACTTAGCTTCTCCTCCCTTATATTCTTTCTTTTGATAATGTGTTTAATTAATTCCCCATATTTTTTATTTGACACTTATTTTCATATTTTATTTATTTATTCTACTATTATTAAATTTAAAAGAGATGTGTTTATATAGTTTTGTGATGTGAATAGATTGAAAGAAAGGAAAGTAAGAATGAAATTGACTTCATAACACAAATATATAAAATAAAAGAAGTGTGATATGAGAGGATGAAAGAGAGAAAAAAGTAAAATTTTTTTAAAAAATAAAATTTAAAAAAAAAAATTGGCAAGCTGGGCCAACCTGCCTAAACAGGTTCGGGTTGGAAGGCGGGCGGGCTAAACCAGCCCACCCTGTCTCAGCCCGCGGCCCATGAGGGCCGGCTCGCAACCTGCGGGCCAGCTTGTATTACCACCATTAGTGTTGTTTCATGAAACTATGAATCATAGGAAAGCAAACTAAATATTTTAATATAATCTGTTTTTTATATATACTAACAAGCAAGAATATATATGTTTTGAAATCTCACATATACACATATATTTATTTTCCAATTAAATTATAAAATGATATAATTTTGACATCCTTATATTAATATATTATAATTATATTTTATTTAAAAAATTATTTTTATTTTGTATTTTCCAAGTGTTAATTCTTTTCACGTAAAAATTACTTTAATTTTTCTAAATTTAGTAAAAAACCAGGGGGTTATTTACAACAGACCCAAAGTTAAGGGGTTTTCTATAATTTCACCCCAAAAATTAAACTTCAAATACACATTCATTTAAGATATCTAACAATAATAAATTTTATTTAAAATAGAATTAGAGGATTTACAATTAAAATCATTATTATTGAAATGCTAAAACTTGTTTAAAATAATTTTCCTTTCACTTGTGTCATTTCCTTCTAAAATATTATATATATATATATATATAACATTTATTTTTTTCACATTTAAAATTCATTTTAATAGTATTTTTTAAAGTATATCAAATTCAATTAATTTTTATTATTTTACTATAAATTATGTTAATCAATACTTTATAATTTATTTTCATTTTTAAGAATAACAAATCATGATAAAACTTTTAAAATTCAACAATCAATCTTTGTGAACTTATAATTATACCACTATACCTTATCACCATGTATATCATAGATTACATTATATTTTCCAGCATACAATGCCAAGTTATAATAGTCACGTGTAACAACAAAGTATGGAATAAAAAAACCCAAAAGCTTAAAAAAACACACGCTATATAGCACAGCTAACATAAAAAATCTTGGTACAATAACTTAATTAATATGTGAACACAGTACATCAGCAACTAAGTAAATTAAAAGATTAATAAAAAAAATGCATGCAAGCTAGTTGTTGGCCAAAAAAATAAAACAAAGCAAGCTATCATATATAAGAATATGAAAAAAAATAAAAATTTGAAAAAGCACAGGCACTTACAAATCGATTAATTGACCAGCGCAAGGAGTAAGGGACCACATTGGTGACGCTAGCTTGAGTGAGGAGGATGAGGAAATGTGAGCTATGGAGTGGAGTAAGGTTCAAAAGAGAAAGAAAGACAGAGAGTAGGAAGAAAAGGGAACAACTGGGGATAGAAGTATTGGGGACGAACAACGACAGGGAACAAAAAGGGAAAAAGGGACCAAGAGAATTAGATGAAAAAGACGTGTGTGCGCGCGCGCGCGTGTGTGTTTGTTTGTTGTGCAGAAATGGTGATCTTTTAAAATGGGTGACTGTCGTCGCGAAAAGGAATAATAATGGAGAGATGGAGGGAGATTGAAAGGATAATGAAATAAAGTTAAAGAGGGAAATCTGATTGGTGGGAAGTGGATTCTATTATCCACTTTCAGCCAATCGTGGCTCTTGCCAAGCCACCATGTGGTGGCTAGTGTGGCATCAGCCTAGTTGTAGCGCTTGGTCAGCCAAGCGCCACCACTGGGCCATTTTGGCTGACGTGGCGCTTGCAGAAGCAAGCGCCATGTCAGCCACACCACCATCTGTGGCACTTTTTCAGCCAAAAGCCACAGCTGTTGCCTAAAATTTTTTAAAAAATAAAATAGAAAAAGTATAAAAAAACAAGAAGAAGCTGTAGCACTTCTTTAAAGAAGGGCCACAAAATGGGTGCCAGTTTTCAACCTTTTTATAGCCGTGTTATAAAAACGCACTGAACTATAGGCAAATTGTCATCGCTTTTAGGAACAAAGTTTTCAAAATTCGCTGGTAGGAATGACTCACTCTCGTAGGCGATGTTATCACCATCACCTATGTCATAAAAGTCTCCAGGCTTTAAGTGAACTACCATATTCCAATCTCTGTGCCTCTCATCCTCAACATAATAAACTTGGATGCCTCTAAGGCAAGAATATATGGCTCATTGTCTTCAAATTGACCAGTGTGAATTGGCTGGGAGAAATTTACTGATGTGATGCCTAAGACTTCAATTGTGAGTCCTCTAGAATTTGTCGTATTTGCCCACAAACACTGGAACAACGTCGCGGTAAAACAGCCTTGGTAATTAAGTTCTACAATATCAAGAAGCTTTCCATAATAAGGGACACCTAGGGATTGATGGGACTTGTGGATGTTCTTCGTCAGGAAACAACCGACTCCACAACCTAGACAATAAGGAGTTTGTGAAATCCTGCTAATGGATCTGCTGAGCGAAGAAGAAGTTAGCCTGCACCTGAAGCTTCCTGTCAACCTCTTTAGGAATTTCATGAACAGTTTCCTCCCTCGGCCTTCTAATACCAGAGGTCTCTCCTCGAGAGGTGCCACTCCTGTCGTAGACCATGCTAGGCTTGGCACCTAACCTCTTACCCCCACAGCGTCCAAGGTGCTCAACTGGGCCCATACCAACTTTTAATAGTACAGTGGGATCCATAGACCCTTGTGACTCCTTGGTTTAGGTTTTTCACAGCTCAGCCTGTGACTATTGAATCTACTCTTGCCATTTTATGAAACAATAAATTAGTATTATAAACAATAAAAAATTAAATTATTATTATAAAAAAATAAATTATCTTACAATGGCTTTCTCTGCCTGCTGAAAGGACGTAGTCCCGTCCCGATGTCTATGGGTGACAGTTAATAACTCCTCATACTCCGTCCCGCAATTCTCCTGTTGAGCCTTCTTATCCTAAATGAATTAAAACAATAAATTAGTATTATAAACAATAAAATAATAAATTTATAATATAAAGACAAAATTAATTGACATTGTAATAAATTTCCAGTTCACTATAAGTGACAACAAATATCTTCGATCCTCCCGTTTGATGGATCCTCTGCTACCCTTGGCTCCCGGTGTTTCTCTAAGAAAGAGCCTGCATAAACAACAAAACATTAAAAATATTAAAAAATGAATAATTATTAAAAACTATTAAAAATATTAGAAAAAAAATTATTATTAAAAAATTATGTGTCCCTCTAGGCTTCTCTTGTATTAGACAAAACTCGCCTAGTCATTAGGTAGTATAGCGTCGAACACGTTCTTGATCAGCTATTCTAGAGGTATCGTCCCATTCTTATTCATGTTGTTGAAGAAATAATTTCTCCTATTTTTTTAG
Source organism: Inga laurina (assembly GCA_963855925.1). Lineage (NCBI taxonomy): Eukaryota > Viridiplantae > Streptophyta > Magnoliopsida > Fabales > Fabaceae > Inga > Inga laurina. The sequence goes on from OY979701.1 coordinate 29,246,916, forward strand.
TCATCCCCCATCTTGATCATCATGTACCTCTTCCTGCTGTCTCAGACATCAAACATATCCTCTAACACAATTGAATAAATAATAATTAAATACAATTAATTAATTACAAATGGTATAATATAATTAAATACAATTAATTACCTTCACAGCCTCGTTCCATACTATATTATTCGACGCATGGGGAACATTCTTCCACATCTTGAAGAGGACAAGGAACTGTATCTAATTCAAGCCCGGCTCATTCAAGTAACAGTTGAATATGTGACCACCATTCCCAACCAGCTGGTCCGTGGCCTTATTTCACGGAACTATCACATGCAGTGCCCTATCTAGGCTATTGAGACCGACCATATCCAGCCTCCTGATGGATATGTTCCCCTGCTCATCTGCACAATTTACCACATATGTTAATTAAATTTAAATCCACATTTAACCTATGGAATTTAAATATTAAATTTATCAAAAAAATAATTAAAATTTACCTTAAACTTGCACCTTAAATCCTATCGACCACGAAAATGACCATCATGGGTTATTCTGGTCTCGGGCCTCCTTCTCATCTAGGAACCATTCTATGTCACTAAGCATGAGAATGTTGAAGTCAAACTCCTCATCTCGTTGTAATCACTCAGAATGATGTCAGCCCCCTCTAGCTAAATAGGCAGCTCTGGTGGGGTCACCTCCTGTATGGTCATCTGTTGTGGGGTCGTCTCCTGTGTGGTCATCGGCTGTGGGATCATCTACTGTGGAGATGTCGCCTCCTACGATGGCACGGGCACATGTCTACCTTTGTGTTGCCCTATACTTCCCCTACCATTGCCTCCTCTACTACTACTCCCCTACAGAATAGGTCTAGGGGGAAGCTCAACCTCCTTCCCCTTCCCCTTCCCCTTCCCTCTCTCGGAAGTCATAATAACTGCAAAATTAAAAAACTATTAATATTTATAACAAAAATAGAATAATAGTGAAAAACAAGATAATGGAGTTAAATTTACTAACCTCAAGTGCCTAACTCTGTAAATACTTGAGCAGAACCTCATATTTGAAGCAAAACCTTTTAGAGGGCACGTGTAGTGCCCAAAATTTGAAAAATATGGAGCCGCCACCAAAATTTTAAAAAAGGGTAATCTTGAAAATATTTTTGTGAAAAATGAAAACCAGATAGGGTTCGGGAGTTGATTGTGCGTGGGAAAGATGATAAGCACCCCACAACATCCATTCACAAGAATGATTACCCTTAGTCAATTATTTAAAAATGAATATGACCCATAATTTTATTATAATTACCCAAAGAAGAAAAGAACTTAAGAAAATATTTATAAAAAATAATAAATTAATAAAGGGAAAATTATTTACATACAGAGTTGAATTTGACCTAGAAAAAAAGCCTAGGGCCTCCCTACCCTTTAGAGGGATCAAAATCCACGTAGGTCGGAGTAGAAATGCGTATCACTTTGTTGGTGTTTTTTAGGAAAAAGTTCTTTTATTATTCTTTTGAGAAAAATGAGTTTTTTTTTAATGAAAACAACTCTTTTATTTTTAATTGAATACAAGAAAGGTTTTTGGAAGGCTCTTGGACTAAACTTCCTTAGGAGATTCCCATAATCTTACATGAAAGAATAATCGATTTTTACCTAAGGAGACTCTAAAAACCTCACACGGTAGAAATCTTTTTTAAAATTAATTTTATTTATTTTGATTAAAAAATAAGCTTTCTTCTTTGTTGTTTTCGTTTATGAAAATGGGTCACAATCTTTTTTTCCTTTTCCTTTTTATTTTGAAAACATAGGTTAGAGGGAGAGATGAAAATATCATATAGGTAATGCACATTCAAATAGTGAAAATAAGTGGTGGAAGCAAACCACACATGTCAAGCCAATGAATGAAGAATGCGTACCTTTTTTGTGGTCCAAGTAACACACAAATATCATTGTGCATATCCTCACAATATCAACAAGAAGAGAGCAACATAAATATTGTTGGGATTATGTACTATAAAAAAACACTAAATTTCTAATGAAAATGGATTTCCGATGGAATGAATTCTGTTACTAATAGCACTGTGACAAACTAATTTCATGGCGGCCTCCACCTTGTAACTGGCTCCCGGATCCGTCACGTGTCTCAACCTTGCTCAACCACATGTCGTAACCTCCCTCCGCCAAGTGCGGCAACCTCATTTTTTCAGGAAATGCAACTGTCTCAACCTCACTCAACCACATGTCGTAACCTCCCTCCGCCAAGTGCGGCAACCTCATTTTTTCTGGAAATGCAACTCAACTTGCCCTCCTTTGGTTTGAACCCACGACCTTGTCCGTATGCGCGCGATGCCTTATTGGATGGGCTTGACTGCTTTGGCGTTCTATTATTACACAATTATATATATATATATATATATATAATCTTATTATACATAGTCAATTATTTATAAAGATATATTTGTTTCTTATATATAAAATTAATAATAATAATATAAAATAATTTTATATATTCTTATAATTTTTAATATAAATTAACTTCAAATTAAAAAATTTTACATCTTAAATAAATTTCATATGACTATATTTTTGTCTAATTTCTAAAATTAATTTTTTCATTAACATTAATTAACAACAAATAAATAAAAATTAACTAATATTATTTTACTAATATTAAATAATAACTAATAAATTTTATTTTTTATAAATAAATTTTTATATGACCATTTTGTCCCTACAGGAACCAAAACCTATTATTGGAAATTAAAAATATTTTAGAAATTAGAAAATAATAATGAAAAAATAAATTAAAATATTAATTAATCACTAATAAATTTTATAAAAATAATTTTTAAAATTAAATTAAAGTAAATAAAAATAATTAATTAAATAATAACAATTAATTTTTTGCCACAAAAATTCCAATGGAATTGAATATTGTAAGGGAATTTCTGACATAATTCTTTTCCATCAGAAATCACAACAGAATTCAATTCCGTAGGTAATTCTCTCGCAATTTCCGATGAAATTCAATTCCGTCACAAATTTGCAACAGAATTATTTGGTCGGAAATTCCATGGCAAAAAATGGAATTTTCCATGGAATATTTTCTATGGCTAAGTCCGTGGCAAATTTTGCCAAGGAAAAAATTCCACTGGAAAATTTTCCGATGGAATTTCCTACAGAATTTTTGTGAGATATTCCATTGAAAATTTCATATTTTTTTGTAGTGATGGAGTGAAAGAAAGAAGAATGAGCGGTACAATCATGTGAAACTAAAATGATTAAATAGAAAAAAATAGGGAAAAGAAAAAAGAATAGAGAGGAAAGATATAAGGATAAAATAAGGGAAAACAAAAACAAAACAAAATAATCCAAATCATATTGATTGCTCTCTAGCAATTAGTGTTGTAGCTCACAAAGGTGACAACAATCACAAGAGCATATGCTTTCCGTGGGCAGAGACGAAACAATAAAAATAGAATAGAAACCAAATGAAGAATAATAAGAAAACAAATCAATATAAATTTCATATTAGATTCACCATCTAATCATTGGTGTTGAGGCATCACATATGTGACACCAACAATTAAAACATAGGCTTTCCTTGAGTATAAAGAAAAAAAGAAAAATAGAAGAGAGAAGGGGGGAAAAACGAATCAATATATTCAGTAATATTGGAATCCACCCTCTAGCCATTGGTGTTGAGGCATCAAGTGTGTGACACTCAATTATAAGGGTATAGGCTTTCCTTGGGGGTATGAGGGAAAACAAGATAAAATAAGGAACAATTACATTTAAGTCTCACACAAGAGAAAAAAAATGAAGAAATAGTCCCTGAAGTTATTAATGACAAGTTGTGGGTCGTCCATTGACAAGTTGAGGATCGTCTATTAACAATTTCAATGATCATTTCTTTATTTTTTTCTCTTTTGTGGGACTTGAATGTAATTGTCCTATAAAACAAGAGATGAACAATAGATTTCATTCTTTTTAAACACCTTTAACCATTCCTTACTTCTTTTCTCACCCTCTTTTCTTGTGTTATTATCTCCCAATTTTTGTGCGTCTTGCTTCAAGCTTTGTTCCCCTATTTATAGTCTAGAGATAGTGTTTTCTTCATAAATGCCTCTCTCTCTTTTTTTTTTTTTTTTTGGATTTTATGTTAATAAAACTTCCTAACTTGACCCAATCACCATCAATGAGAATTTTTTTCACACAAGTAATTTTCTAATTTAAACCTATCAACATAAATGAGTGATATTTTTTTATTTTTAATTCTCATTTTTTTAATATTTTTCTTACAAGCAATTTCCTAATTTATACCTATCAACATGAATGAGAGATATTTTTTGTATTTTTAAAATTTTTATTTTTTATGACTCCACACTAAGTTTGCTAATCGGTATATCAATCAACATTAATTAGATGAGTTATTTGAAATTTGTTACTATTTATTACAAACTTCAATAATAGGACAATCACCATTAATGATGATCATTTTTCAAATTTCAATTATAATCCAATTGTCATCAATGTCATTTTTTGTTAATTTAGATGTGCAAGCATCAACGAGAAGGTTTCCTTCCAAGCAAGATTGGAGGAGAAACGCTCAACATGGGTGCCTGAGTATCCCTATGGGATGCCCGAAATTTTACGAGCCTTCAGTTTTGTGTCAATCGGTTTTTAAAAAAAGACATCCACATGCTCATAAACTTTCTTAATTAAAAGATCATCAACACCATGACTGACAATCATGAAGAAGACGTGGGCTAAGCAAGCCTGTTTTACAAGCTCAGCAGCCTAGTCGAAAGCTTGTGAGTCCCCTTCCAAAATTCCTCTCATATCAATAATTGGTGCTTCCAACTCTCCTTGAGCCTCCACCAAGTACTCTTTTGACCATACAAAGTTTTTGTGAAGGTCAATCTTTTTCCTATCCTGAGTTGGATCAAACACAACTTCTTCGGCTTTTTTCTTCTCCTCCTGCTTTTGTTGGCATTCCATCACGGTAGGAGGAGCCATATGGACTTTAGGTGTAGTGTTTCTTCTCCTACTTGATGTAAATGAGACCAGCAGCGAGCTTCTTATATAGATGTATGGCAAGTTAGATTCATGTATCGTACATTATTAAATTTGCATATTTAATTTGATGATCAGGTGCATGCAATTTATAGTGGGCATATTTATATTTTTAACTTTTAAAAATTACTAGATGTGTTAAAAAATGTTCATTAGTATGGATTCTTCTAGATTTTAGATAAAGAAAGATTTATGATATAATTTTAGTAATTTCTTGATATTTTTTCCTTACATAGTTATGTAATTTTATTAATGGTGAAATGTATCCAATGAAACATTTTAAAATTGGTTCATGCTTCTATCTTTAAAGTTAGAATATTTTATTCTTAGATTCCTAAGAGTTATTACCTTATTACTATGGCATTTAAACAGTAAAATTAATTGTACTACTACAAAAAAAGGTTTTAATCATGGTTCTTTAATTTTCAACCATACGTCACAGTTTCAAACTGTTATGTATGATGATGTTATATATTCCTGATACAAATACTTAATGCTTCCGAACTGTAATATATTGAGGATATACTTAACGGCTCTTTGTTAATAACCATCATGTGTTGAGGATATACTTAATAATTTTTTTTGTTAATAACTGTAATATATTAAGGACATGCTTTATAGTCTTTTTCCTTAAAAAAATGTCAATAAAGTGGCATTATTTTTATTATATATAATTATTCTCTAATATATGTTTTTATTTAGTTTTACTGTTAATATTTATTATATAAAACACAAAGTAATCATTAATAATAACAAGATAATAATATTAAATAAAAAATTATATTTATAATATTCAAAATTCAATACGTTATAAATAAATATCATACAATTTAAAAGAAATGAATCACTTGAATACTCTCATAATAGAACAACATCTTATAATTTTTTGAGTTCTAAAAGAAAATATATTAATAAAAAATAACTCAGATTTTTGTGATATCAATTATTTGGGATTTTGTTGGTAATAAGTGTAATGGGATTGAGAAAAAGAGTATAGCAATTAACAACTCAGATTTTTGTGATATCAATTATTTGGAATTTTGAAGTTCAATTGATATTTATTTATCTTTTTTCCTTAAATTTAACCACACTAATCTTCAATTTGTTAATCATTAACACCTCACCGTTAATCATGGATTAATTTAATGATATGATTACCCGATCTGTTTTTAGTTAAACTGATTTTTAAGTGGATACTACATGATTTCATAAATAAAGTTGATACAAACACAAAGAAATGTAAGGCAAGAATATCAAGAAATTATCAAAATTAAATAATGAAACTTTCTAGATACTCCTATTAAAATAAGATATAAAATATATAAAAATCCTTACAATAAATCAAACATGAATACTGCGGCTCCTTTTAAATCCTAACCTTTTTTAAACAAATTTTGTTAACAAATTTTATTTGGATCTTTTATTCATATATAGCTTCTTTCTCGTTTCTTCTAGTTTTTTTATATTTATTGTAGGATTTAAATGTTAAAAATATAAATATATCTTCCATACATAGATGTATCTATTCCTTTGTTCATTGAACATTATAATGTTGATTCCTAATTGCTTATGGGGTATGCTACTAATTAAATGCAAGCATTTATTGGTAAATATGACTAAAACTCTGGGAGTACTATATCTGATTTATGGACAATCTATAACATAATCACTTAAACTTCAAAATTCTAATTTGGTTTTGTTGGTAATAAGTATTATGAGATTGACAAAAAGAGTATAGTAATTGACAACTTAGATGTTTGTGATATCAATTATTTGGGATTTTGAAGTTCAAGTGATATTTATTTTTTTTCCCATAAATTTAACCACACTAATCTTGAATTTGCTAATCATTAACACCTCACCGTTAAGCATGGATTAATTTAGTGATATGATTACCTGATCTGTTTTTAGTTAAACTGATTTTTAAGTGGATACTACATGATTTCATAAATAAAGTTGATACAAACACATAGAAATGTAAGGCAAGAATATCAAGAAATTATCAAAATTAAATAATGAAACTTTCTAGATACTCCTATTAAAATAAGATATAAAATATATAAAAATCCTTACAATAAATCAAACTTGAATACTGTGGCTCCTTTTAAATCCTAACCATTTTTAAACAAATTTTGTTGATAAATTATATTTGGATCTTTTATTCATATACAGCTTCTTTCTCGTTTCTTCTAGTTTTTTTTTATAATTTATTGTAGGATTTAAATGTTAAAAATATAAATATATCTTCCATACATAGATGTATCTATTCCTTTGTTCATTGAACATTATAATGTTGATTCCTAATTGCTTATGGGGTATGCTACTAATTAAATGCAAGCATTTATTGGTAAATGTGACTAAATCTTTGGGAGTACTATATCTGATGTATGGATAATCTTCAACATAATCACTTAAATTTCAAAATTCTAATTTGGTTTTATTGGTAATAAGTGTAATATAATTGACAAAAAGAGTATAGCAATTGACAACTCAGAAAAGAGTATGCAATTGACAGTTTAGATGTTTGTGATATCAATTATTTGAGATTTTTGAAGTTCAAGTGATATTTATTTACCATTTTTCCTTAAGTTTAACCACACTAATCTTGAATTTTTTAATCATTAACACCTCACCATTAAGCATGGATTAATTTAATGATATGATTAAGTTTTAAGTTAAACTGATTTTTAAGCGGGTATTACATGATTTCAGGTATAAAGTTGATACAAACACATAGAAATGTAAGGCAAGAATATCAAGAAATTATCAAAATTAAATAATGAAACTTTCTAGATACTCCTATTAAAATAAGATATAAAATCTATAAAAAATCTTTACAATAAATCAAACATGAATACTGCAGCTCCTTTTAAATCCTAACCTTTTTTAAACAAATTTTGTTGACAAATTTTATTTGGATATTTTATTCATATACAGCTTCTTTCTCGTTTCTTCTATTTTTTTACATTTTTAGTAGGATTTAAATGTTAAAAATATAAATATATCTTCCACACATAGATGTATCTATTCCTTTGTTCATTGAACATTATAATGTTGGTTCCTAATTGCTTATGGGTTGTGCTACTAATTAAATGCAAGCATTTATTTGTAAATGTGACTAAAACTCTGGAAGTACTATATGTGATCTATGAACAATCTACAATAAAGACATTTAAAAATGTTGTGAAATTTTTTATTAATAGATTTTCTTTTAATAGTCAAAAAAATTATGAGATAATGTTCTATTATGAGAGTGTTCAAGTGATTAATTTCTTTTAAATTGTATGATGTTTATTTATAATGTATTGAATTTTGAATACTATAAATATAATTTTTTTATTTAATATTATTATCTTGTTATTATTAATGATTACTTTTTATTTTATATAATAAATATTAATAGTAAAACTAAATAAAAACATATACTAGAGAATAGTTATATATAATAAAAGTAATGCCACTTTATTGAAATTTTTTAAGGAAAAAGACTATAAAGCATGTCCTTAATATATTACATTTATTAATAAAAAAATTATTAAGTATATCCTTAAAACATTATGGTTCCTAACAAAGAGCCGTTAAGTATGTCTTCAATATATTACAGTTCCGAAGCATTAAGTATTTGCATTAGGAATATATAACATCATCATACATAACAGTTTGAAAATGTGACGTATGGTTGAAAATTAAACAACCGTGATTAAAGCCCTTTTTTGTAGTAGTGCAATTACTATTTAAATGCCATATTACATAAGGTAATAACTCTTAGGAATCTAAGAATGAAATATTCTAACTTTAAAGATAGAAGCATGAACCAATTTTAAAATGTTTCATTGGATACATTTCACCATTAATAAAAGGGAAAATTGTGAAAAAATCCCTCATTGGCAACTTATTTGCCAAATAGGACATTCGCGTGCAAATTATCTTCCACGTGTGCAGAATATCTTCCCTGGTGTGCATATGATCTTCCCTGTGTGCAAAATTCTTCCCTATACGTGTGCAAAAATTTTCCCTACATGTGTAGAAATCTTCCCTCCGTGTGCAGATATCTTCCCTCCATGTGCAAGATATCTTTCCAGGTCCCATTTAGCAAATAAGTTGTCCATGAGGTCTTTTTTAGCATTTCTCCCTTAATAAAATTACATAACTATGTAAGGAAAAAATATCAAGAAATTACTAAAATTATATACTAAATCTTTCTTTATATAAAATCTTGAAGAATCCATACTAATGACATTTTCTAACACATCTAGTAAGTTTTAAAAGTTAACAATATAAATATGCCCACTATAAAGTGCATGCACCTGATCATCAAATTAAATATGCAAATTTAATAATGTACAATACATGAACCTAACTTGCCATACATCTATATAAGAAGCTCACTGCTGGTTTCATTTGCATCAAGGAGGAGAAGAAAAACTACACCTAAAGTCCATATGGCTCCTCCTACCGTGATGGCATGCCAACAAAAGCAGGAGGAGAAGAAAAAAGCCGAAGAAGTTGTGTTTGATCCACCTCAGGATGGGAAAAAGATTGACCTTAACAAAAACTTTGTATGGTCAAAAGAGTACTTGGTGGAGGCTCAAGGAGAGTTGGAAGCACCAATTATTGATATGAGAGGAGTTTTGTAAGGGGACTCACAAGCTATCCACTGAGTTGCTGAGCTTGTGAAACAAGTTTTCTCAGCCCATGGCTTCTTCATGATTGTCAATCATGGTGTTGATGATCTTTTAATCAAGAAATTTTATGAGCATGTGGATGTCTTCTTTTAAAAACCGATTGACACAAAACTGAAGGCTTGTAAAATTCCCAGCATCCCATGGGGACACTTAGGCGCCCACGCTGAGCGTTTCTCCTCCAATCTTGCTTGGAAGGAAACCTTTTCATTCCCCTTCCAGCATGATGCTTTAGACGATGCGGTTCATGACTACTTCATCACTACTTTAGGATAAGAATTCCATGAATCAAGGTATGCTTGTTACATAGATTTCTAGTTTTCTAATAACTTCATTCATATCATGCATTCACAAGATTTGTCATATTTTGATTATCTTGTAGGGAAGTTTTTCAAAAGTATTGCGAAACAATGAAAGAGCTAGGGATGAAGGTGTTAGAGGTGCTAGCAATAAGCTTAGGGCTGGATGAGACTTATTATAGGGACTACTTCTCAGATGGGTGCTCTATCATGAGATGCAACTACTACCCCTATTGCCAGGTGCCCACTGAAGTCCTTGGCATAGGACCTCATTGTGACCCTACCTCAATTACTTTGCTTCACCAAATGGCACACCATTTCACCTGTTCCTAACTCCTTTGTTATTAACATTGGTGATACCTTTATGGTACATAATTTCAACCTATTCTCTATACACTTTATGCTCTTCCAAAATACATGATAGAGAATGAATTATGAATTTGATTGTGCAGGCTTTAACAAACGAGAGGTACAAGAGCGGCCGCCATAGGGCAGTAGTGAACAAGCACAAGGAGAGGAGGTCATTGACATTCTTTATGTGTCCAAATGGAGAAAGGGTAGTCAAACCCTCTTTTGATATCACGCGCATTGATGGCACAAGGCAATACCCTGATTTCCTGTGGTCAGACTTACTTAATTTCACACAAAGGCACAATCGAATATTCTTGTTGATGAATTCGCCTTCCCAAACTTCCTCAAATTTCTATCCTCCAAGCCTGACACTGCTGCTGCTTAACTATTCTTATCTTCTGTTGGTTGCTGGGCTTCTTCTATTATATAATAATGAATAAGACGTCGAGATATTTCAATTATCTTGCATTTAAGAAAAAGAATGATATTTTAGCTTTCGGTTTGTTACTTTACTTTGTATAATATAATAAAGAATAAAGATGCCGTGGAGTTAGTTGTTTGAATTTTAAAATTATAGCCTCTCATCTATTTTCTCTCTTTCTAATTTCTCTAACTCTGCTTTACTATGAAATTTAAGCATATGCGCTAAAATAAAATGGATTAAGTTTTCAGAGTAATATCCTTACGTTTCAAAATCAATTTTTATTTGTAGATTTTTCTTTTTACATCAATGAATTAAAATATGCACACATGGTGAAAGTTAAACCAATGTAGCAATAACTTATGCTAGAAATCATGCAAAATATTATAAATAATGCATGATAGATTGTCCCTTGTAAGGGAAAAAACATAAGGTAGGAAAGTTAATTCATGCCTTGAGTAGAATATCATCCAATCGGAGAATAAATGTGCCTAGCAAAAAAAAAAAAAAAGACCTCTATTGCCTTCCCATCTTGTAGTCTTTCCATTCTAGAAGCAATTTGGCGGGATTTTCTCACTGTGATAGAGTCTTTCGCTTTGATTTCTTTTAAAATTGTAATTGTAATTGTAATTATTATTATTATTATTATTATAGGCTACAATGTTATCCTTGTTATAAAAATAAAGGTTAAATCTCATATATGAGAGCAAGAGATAAGAGAAGAGAAAATTCAAGACGAAAAGTGGGGAGCAATTCTTATTTAGTTTCTTGTGATTAATTACAATGCTTTGTACAAGCACTACAAAAAAATTGTCAATTCATAGCAGTTAATTTGTAATGGTTAAAATAAACAGCTACAAATTTGCAATGGTATGACTCACGTCAAGTGACACGCTGGTTAGCGAATGAAATTTGTAGCGGTTTACACAACCAAACCACTACGAAATGTGGTGCCAAGCTAAAGCCAAATTTATAGCGGTTCCAATATCTCAACCGCCACAAATATGACGTCAAACGCATAGCTAGCGTGACATTTGTTGCAGTTTCTTTGTAGCGGTTTATATAACAAGAATCACTACAAAATGCAAAGGACTACATATTTGTCGTTGTTTTATAGAACCGCTACAAACTTTCATGCATATTTGTAGTAGTTTCTATGTATAATCACTACAAAATGCAAGGGTCTGTACAATTGTAGAAGTGTTATAGAAACTACAAAATTTCACGTTACACGAGGTAGGGTTCCATGATTTGTAGTGGTTTTTTTTAAAACCAATACAAATTTCAACACTATAAAAGCGCATTCACCCCCCATATTTACCACTTTTGCAAATTCATTTCTCACACGCTATGAACACCTCATTTTGTCTGGGCCCCACACAAAAAATAAAAACATGAAAAAAGAAAAATATAATAAATAATAAAAACATGAAAAAGGAAAAAAAAATCCTCCTTGATGCTTGCATATCTAAATTAATAAAAAAGATGGCATTGATGGCGATTGAATTATAATTGAAATTTGAAAAATGATCATCATTAATGGTGATTGTCTTATAATTGAAGTTTGTAATAAATGGCAGAAAATTTCAAAGAATTCATCTCATTCATGTTGATTGATATAACAATTAGTAAACTTAAAGTAGAGTCATTGTGGAGGAAAAAAATAGAAATTAAAAAATATAAAAAAAATATATCTCATTCATGTTAATAGGTATAAATTAGGAAATTGCTTGTATGGAAAATATAAAAAAATAAATAAAAATTAAAATTAAAAATAAAAAAAATATCTCTCATTTATGTTGATAGTTTAAATTAGAAAATTACTTGTGGGAAAAAATTATCTCATTGATGGTGATTTGGTCAAGTTAGGAAGTTTTATTAACATAAAATACCAAAAAAAATTAAAAATGAAAATAAAAAAAGGAGCATTTATGAAGAAAACCTTACCTTGAAACTATAAATAGGGAAGCAAGAGTTAAAGCAAGATACACAAAAATTGGGATAGGAAAAACACAAGAAAAGAGGGAGAGAAAAGGGGCAAGGAATGATTAGAGGTGCTTAAAGAGAGTGAAATTTATTGTTCATCTTTTCTTTTATCTTGTTTTCCCTCATACACCCAATGAAAGCCTATACCCTTATAATTGAGTGTAACACATGCTATGCCTCAACACCAATGGCTAGATGGTGGATCACAATATGATGAGGATATTGATTCGTTTTTCTTTTTGCTTCCCTCTTCTATTTTTCTTTTCTTATTTATACCCAAGGAAAGCCTATGCTTTTATGGTTAGTGTCACATATGTGATGCATCAACACTAATGGTTAAAGAGTGAATCCAATACGAAATTTGGATTGATTTGTTTTCTTATTATTTTTTATTTTCTCTCTGTTCTATTTTTATTGTTTCGTCTCTCTGCCCAAGGAAAGCATATGCTCTTATGATTGTTGTCACCTTTGTGAGCTACAACACTAATTGCTAGAGAGTGTAATCCAATATGATTTGGATTATTTTGTGTTGTTTTTCTTTCCCCCTTTTTTCTCCTTATATCTTTCCTCTCTATTCTTTTTTCTTTTTCATTATTTTTTTCTATTTAATCTTTTTAGCTTTACGTGATTGTACCACTCATTCTTCTTTCTTTCACTCCACCACCCCAATAATATTTATGCTGCTCTCTCCTTGGTGATATTGTGAGGATATATCCAATGATATTTGTGTGTTACTTGTACCACAAAAAAGGTACGCATCCTTCATTCATTGGCTTGATATGTGTGGTTTGCTTCCACCACTTATTTCACTTTTTGAATGTGTATTATCTATATGTTATTTTCATCTCTCCCTCTAACCTAAGTTCTCTTTATAAAAAGGAAAAGGAAAAAATGATTGTGACCCATTTTCATAAATGAAAATAACAAAGAAGAAAGCTTCTTTTTTAATCAAAATAAATAAAATTAATTTTAAAAGGGATTTCTACCGTGTGAGGTTTTTAAAGTCTCCTTAGGTAAAAATTGATTTTTTTTTCACGTGAGATTATGGCACTTTCCTTAGGAAGTTTAGTCCAAGAGTCTTCCGAAAACCTTTCTTTTATTCAATTAACAATAGAAAAGTTGTTTTCATAAGATAAAAAATACAAACCAATAAAAAATCATTTTTCTCAAAAAATAATAAAAGAACTTTTTCCTAAAAAACACTAAAAAAAAATGACATGCATTTCTTCCATGAACTACGTGGGCTTTGATCCCTTTAAAGGGTACGTAGGCCTTAGGCTCTCTTCGTAGATCAAGTCTAACTTTGTAAATAAGTAATTTTCCCTTTATTAATTTCTTTTTTTTTTTTGTAAATATTTTCTTAAGTTCTGTTCTTCTTTGGGTAATTATAATAAAATTTTGGGCTATATTCATTTTAAATAATTGACTATGGGTAACCATTCTTATAAATGGATGATGTGGGGGTGCTTATCATATTTCCCACGCACAATCAACTCCCGAACTCTATCTGGTTTTCATTTTTCACAAAAAGGTTTTCAAAATTATCCTTTTTTAAAATTTTGGTGGTGGCTCGATATTTTCCAAATTTTGGGAGCTACACATGCCTCTGAAAGGTTTTGCTTTGATATGAGGTCCTGCTCAAGCATTTACAGAGTTAGACACTTGAGGTTAGTAAAGTTAACTCCTTTCTTTGTTTTCCCCTATTATTCTAATTTTGTTATAAATATTGATATTTTTTTAATTTTACAGTTATTATGACTTCTGAGAGAGATAAGGGGAAGGGAAAGGAGGCTGAGCTTTCCCCCAGACTTATTCTGCAAGGGAGCAGTAGTAAAGGGGGCAATGGTAGGGGAAGTAGAGGGAAATGCAAAGGTAGACATGTCCCCATGCCATCATAGGAGGCGACACCTCCACAACAGATGACCCCATTGCAAACGACCACACAGGAGGTGACCCCACAATAGATGACCCTACAGGAGGTGACCCCACCAAAGCTGCCTATTCAGCCAGAGGGGGCTGACATCATTCTGAGTGATTACGACAAGAATGAGGAGTTTGACTTCAATATTCCCATGATGCTCAGTGACATAGAGTGGTTTCTAGATAAGGAGGAGGTCAGGGACCAGAATAACCCACAACGGTCATTTTCACAGTCAATGGGGTTTGAGGTGCAAGTCCAAGGTAAATTTAAGGGGAAATCTCATATAAAGCTAGTTGAATTACCTATATTCTAAATCAGGTTGATAAATTTAACAAATCCTAAATTAGGTCAAATGTCCTAAAACAAGATTTTTAAATGTGATGATTTTACCTTAATACCCCTAATTTATTCTCTCTAATCATTGTACCCCTCCCATCCACAATTTCCTATGCAACACTTTTTGCAGATGACTTCACATCGCAGATCACTTCTTTCTCTTAGTCTCTTGGTGGAAAAAGCTTCTTTTTTGGTGGCGTTTGCATGGTGATGGAGATGATCACCAGAAAATCCAATTGGAATTTCAAAGATGAATCCAATATTTTCTCGTAGTTGATGCGCATTGGGCCAAGAGAAGAATTACCTGAATTTCCTGATGATTTATTATAATATGGGAAGGATTTCCTGAGAAGGTGTCTGGTGAAGGATCCCAGAAAAAATATGGACGGGGGAGAAGCTTTTGGAGCTTCCCTTTGTGGCCGACAAAACTATTTCATTAGAGCATCTCAAAGAACTGTCGACATCTTCGATAAGTCACTTCAATTTTCCAGACTAGGTTTCCAATACAACAACTTTAGCTCTAAATTCACCGGAATCTAATGAATGGTGCAAGTGGAATCAAAATTTGGATCGTCGTGCCTATCCAGTACCTGTTCGCTGGAGGATAGGCTCTGGGAGTTTGTGACTATTCAGACGCCAAATTGGTCAAAATTTGACAAGGGTTTGTGTTAGATAGGAATAGGAATTTTTTGTAGCCAGTGGCAGAGGTTGAGGGGTCAATCAGGGAGTGGATTCTTTCATACAATTTTTGAATGTTTTTATCTGGCTGTAAATACAAAGTACATCAATTGATCATACTAATTTTTTCTCGCATCACATGTGACCCTCTGTATAGAAATTTTGACAGTACCACTTATAAGTTACTGTTCTAGTATTTTTTAACCATTCTATTCCCCACCAAGCCACCCTTTTGAAGCAATATAGTAATTTTTTTGTAGCGATCTGATTGGGTAAAAGATGATAATTTAGGTTTCAGAGCATACATCACCAACGCAGCAATTCTCTATGTCTGAAACAGAGGGATAAACAGATTCAGGAGATGACTTTGGTTCTTGATGAGGCTACATTCCCATGGCTGTGGCTGTAGTTTGGGAGAGAAGTAGTAATTATGGGAGAGAATTAAATGAAGGGTAGTAAAGTAAAATTATCAAATTTTAAAATTCTGCTTTAGGACATCTAACCTAATTTAAGATTTGTTAAATTTATCAACCCAATTTAGAATATAGATAATTCAACTGTCTTTTAAAAGGATTTTTCCTAAATTTAATTATTTTTTTTATAAATTTAATATTTAAATTCCATAGGTTAAATGTGGATTTAAATTTAATTAACAAATGTGGTAACTTGCATAGATGAGCAAGGGAACATATCCACCAGGGGGTGGACGTGGTCGGTCCCAATAGCCTGGACGGGGCACTATGTGTGATAGTTCCATGGAATAAGGCTACAAAACAGCCATTTGGGAATGGTGGTCATATATTCAATCGCTATCTAAATGAGCTGGGCTTGAATTGGATGCGGTTCCCTATCCACTTCAAGATGTGGAAGAATGTTCCCCGGACACTAAATAATATAGTGTGGGACGAGGCTGTGAAGGTAATTAATTATATTTAATTATATTATATCATTTTTTAATTAATGAATTAATTATATTTAATTATTATTTATTCAATTGTGTTACAGGATAGGTTTGATGTCCGAGACAGCAGGAAGACGTACATGATGATCAAGATGGGGGATGACTAGAAGAACAGGATGAATCGTCTCTTCCATAACATGAATAAGGATGGGACAATGCCTCTAGAACAGTTGTTCAAGAACGTGTTGACGGTGTCTCATCTAATGACTGGGTGAGTTTTGTCTAATACAGGAGGCGCCCAGAGGGACATGTAATTTTTTTAATAATAATTATTTTTTAATATTTTTATTTTTTTGTTGTGTATGGAGGCTCTTTCTTAGAGAAACACCAAGAGCCAAGGGCAATAGAGGATTCATCAAATGAGAGGATCAAAGACATTTGCTATCACTTACAGCAAATTGGAAATTTTTTAACAATGTCAATTAATTTTTATATTATAAATTTATTTTTTTAATGTTTATAATACTTATTTATTGTTTTATTTCTTTTAGGAGAGGAAAGCTCTATAGGAGAACTACCGGACGGAGTACAGAGAGTTATTCACCATCAGCCACAGACATTGAGATGGGATTGCGACGTCTCAATAGGTAGAGAAGACCATTGTAAGATAATTTATTGTTTTATAATAATAATTTAATTTTTTATTGTTTATAATACTAATTTATTGTTTCTTAAAATGGTAGGAGCGAATTTAGTAGTTGCAGGCTGAGCTGTGAAAGACCTGGACCAAAGACTCACAGAGGTCTATGGATCCCACTGTGCCTTTGAAAGCTGGTCTTAGTCCAGTTGAGCACCCTGGACACTGTAGGGGTATGGGGTTAGGTGCCAAAACTAACATTGTCTATGGTAGGAGCAACACCTCTGAGGCTAGTACCTCTCGAGTAGGGACCTTTGGTGTCAGAAGGCCGAGGGAGATGATTGTTCATGACATTCATGAAGAGGTTGCCAGGCAACTTCAGGTGTAGGCCGATTTCTTCTTTGCTCAGCAGACCCATTGGCAAGACATCACGAACTCCATACTATCTAGGCTATGGAGTTGGTTATTTCTTGACGAAGAGCATCCACAGGTCCCATTAATCCCTAGGCGTTCCTTATTATGGAAAGCTTCTTAATATCGTCAAATTAAATTACCAAGGGTGTTTCACTATGACGCTGTTCAAGTGTTTGTGAGTAAATATGACAACTTCCTGAGACTCACAATTGAAGACTTAGGCATCACATTAGTAAATTTCTCCTAGCCAATTCACACTGGTTAATCTGAAGATGATGAGCCATATATTCTTGCCTAAGAAGCATACCAAGTTTATTATGTTGAGGATGAAAGGCATAAAGATTGGAATGTGGTGGTTCACTTAAAACCTCGAGACCTTTACGGCATGGGTGATCGTGATAATATCGCCTATGAGAGTGAGCCATTCTAGCCAGCCAATTTTGAAAACTTCTTCCCTGAAGACGATAACAATTTACTTATAGTTCGGTGTGTTTTTATAAGCTACGCTTTATTAACGCATCATTTAAATTTAATTTTTGTACAAAATAATATCACTAACATTTTCTCCACACATTTTTTATAGGGATGGTGACGAAGAATGATTAAACAAATTATACTTTATTTCTTGTAAACCTCAATTTATATTTTATTTTAAAAAAATTCAAACCAATTTTTGTAGCGGTTTTAAAAACCAAAACCGCTACAAATGTGAAATTGCTACAAAGATTATCACCTAAACCGCTACAAATATCAACCACTACAAAAACAGTTACATTAACTTCTAGAAGTGTTACACAGATTCCTATAGATATCCCACTACACCCTATTGTAAACCCTCCTCCATTTCTTCTCACCCTTCTTCTCTCTTGTTTTCTCTCATCTGTGAAGTTTTATTGAAGAGCTAAACAAGGTGATCAAATAAGGTAAATTTTTTTTAAAAATCTTTGATTTCAATATTTCCCCCTTCTTATAATACTTATACTAATTATTTTTTCTTCTTCTCCAGAAATTTAAGGACTTTTCCTCAACATTTTCAACATTCCTTCCATAATCATCAATATGTAGTGGACAACATAATAAGTCCTTATTACCTACATGAAATTTATGCTTATCTAAATTTAATCATTCTTCTCAAATATTAACTACTATCATTTAAATTGTTACTTAAATAATAAACCATTCAACATAATATTGTAACAATGGACTCAAATTATAGTTTTATTTTTTTATTTTCCCAAAATTTTGTAGCGGTAAAACCACTACAAGTTTAAGTTCAAAATCATATTAAATTTTTGGCTCAACTTTTAAAATTTCATCCAATATTAGTAGCAATTTCATAACCGCTACTAATATTTTGGTGCCAATTTTAAAATTCTTGCATGTACTTAGTAGTGATTTTAAAACCATTACAATATTGGCGCCAAATGTTCAATTTTCATTTCCTGCCACGCAAAATTCTGGCAAATTTTTAAGCCAACATTCTCAGATAATGTGTTATTTACATGTGCATCTTGTAGCGGTGAGAAGGAACCGCTACAAATTCAGTAGCGGTTCTGTTACGTGAGTAGCGTTTCTTGTGAACTGCTACAAAACCCTTTACAACAAATGTATTTTGTAGTGGTTGCAAATCATTTATAGTGGTTAAAATTGCTATGGATATACCATTTTAACCATTACAAAATGACAGTTTTTTCTTTTTTGTAGTTAAGGCTCTATTTATAGGCCTTCAAAAGTCACCATCAAGGGTTACCACTAAGATATAATGAATGCTACAATTAATGTAGATGAATATACATTAGATGCCCTTTCGTATTATTCCTGCATCTAAATATACATTAAATAGACTTTTAGTTTTCCAACCACTATTCATGAACGCTGACTAAAATATGAAAGGTTAAGAATAAATGAATATCCATATAATTAATATATTCATAACAATCCTTGTAGTTATTGAGTATTATAGACTAATCTTTTTTCCTTAATAATATATATTATGGAGAAATTAGGAGAAAATCTTCATTTAAAAATTTTATTGTTGAGAATAACTTAAGCCAAAGTAATGTTTCTGTGTGTTTTCCATAGAGTAACGTAGTTTTTGTGTTTAAAAGTTTCAAGTCCTTCTCACCAATAAAATGGGGGACGTTTTCTCAATATTGCCTAATATTATTTACTTTTTATAAAAAACATTTATTAGAAATATGGGGAGAATTGTTCATATTTAATATTCAATAGTATCTGAAATAAGATTATCTCTAATAGGAGGATATCCGTACCTAAAAATAAATTATTAGAAAGATATAAACTTAATATCCTTTCTTTGAGACGTCCACGTCGGGGATATGGAGTCAATACTAGAACACAAGAAAAATTAAAGAATAAAACAACTATAGGGTTAGTTTACCAACAAGAAAGGCATAAAAAGAAGGGCAAGTTGAAGTCAATCTTTTCCATACCCATTGACTTGGAGGTATCAGCTACCCTCAACCCCCACGCGGCAACCCCCACGAACTTCCGCTTTTAACATTTCTCGATCTTCCACACGTGTTTCAATAATCACATCGAACTATAAATACAGGGCTGACCTCATTTCTTAAAAAAATTAGTTTAACAATTTAACTTCTAATTACTGTTTTTAAAATCAGCATCTGTGTTGGCCAAAGAAGAAAAAAAAATCAGTACTATATTTTTAATTTTATGCATAAAAGTGTTTTTAAAATAAAAACTATTTTTATTGACTGTCGGCTAGTTTAATCAATTATGCTTTGGGCACTCTAATTTATTGGTTTGTCTCATATTGATATAATGATGTCCAATATCTAAAATAGGTCTCTTTAAAAATAAAATTAGAATAAAAAGTAGGGAGAATTGTTAAAAAAGACCTCACCAGTAACTTATTTGTCAAATGGGACCTGGGAAGATTATCTGCACACGGAGGGAAGATTATTTGCACACAGAGGGAAGATATCTGCACACGCAGGGAAGATATCTGCACACGTATAGGAAAGAAGTTTGCACATAGGGAAGATCGTCTGCACACCAGGGAAGATATTCTGCATATGTGGAAGATGATCTGCACGCGAAGGTCCCATTTGACAAATAAGTTGTTGGTGAGGTCTTTTTTCACAATTTTCCCTAAAAAGTATCAATTTTAAAAAGTTATAGAAACTCAATAATTCTACATTATTGTTACATAATATCAATTTAATATTCCTTTTTTTATTTTTTTTTGCCAACAATCAATCTAAGATGTCAAATAAAACTAAAATATTGAATTCAAATGAACATTGTTGTATGATGTTAACAAACCGTCACATTTATTGAAGTACAGGACAAAGTGGCCAGACAGAGAGTGTCGATTAGCATCAGATTGCTCATGCTGGAAAGTAAATCAACCACCAGTCCACCACTCAATGAAGTAATTTGGATCTCTCCTCATCTATGTTTTTTTACTCCACGTCTCATCCCAATTATTGGATTGCAAAATGAACAGTTAAGATACAATATTTTATAAATCCATTATTATTATTTTAAGTTATCTATAGCTATGAATTAGGACAATAATTAAAATCAAGTTTCTTATATACATTATGTCAATTTCTCCCATCATACATGCATGTGTCATATTATTAAAATATTATCATTCAGTTATAAAACCACAGAAAAAAGAAAACATGATTATGTGTGAATAGAAAACTTGACATGACAAATATAAAAAGCTTAAGTTTTATTCCATGCTAGTTATACTTATCAAACTTTATGATATAATTTTATAAGCTTTTAAATCTCAATAGTTGGTTTTTTTATTATAAAGTTAAAATAAGACGAGGACAAGCAAAAAAGAGAAATGATGAGGAGAGAATCTAGATCCAATTTGACTACACCCTTTCATTTATATATATAGCCATATTAGTGTTTCCTTACCTCAGTTCCCAAGTAATCTCTAACAATCTTCATCTTCAAGACTATTCTTTTGTTCTTCTTCTCAAGTATTTCATCTTCAACTTTATTCACTATGCCAAATTCATCTCAGAACAAACATATTGCAGCCATCGTCTTCCCCTTTGGAAGCCACCAAGTTCCTTTGCTAAACTTAGTGATCAAGATAGCACAAGCTTGTCCCAATGTCACATTTTCATTTATCAGCACAGCTAAGTCCAATCAAACTCTCTTTTCCAGGCCAAACATCCCAGGAAACATCAAACCTTTCGATGTTTCTGATGGAATCCCAGAGGGACAAGTCCTAAGAACACACCCATTTGAAAGACTTAACCTTTTTCTTCAAGCTGGTCCTGAGAATCTGCAAAAGGGCATAGATTTGGCCATGAAAAGCACAAATCAGAAAGTCACTTGTATTCTCGCTAATGCTTTTGTAACCCCTTCTCTAATTGTGGCTCAGAACTTGAATGTTCCTTGGATTGCACTTTGGCCTCCACTTTCAACCTCACTCTCTGTCCATTTCTACACCAACTTGATACGCCAACACTTTTCTGCTGATAGAAACAAATGCAGATCCTTGGATTTCCTTCCTGGTCTGTCTCCGATTCAATTTGAAGACATCCCAAACGACATCATACCACATTCTGATGAAAAAGAGCCACAATTCTCAAAAGCATTAGCTTCCATGGGAGAAGTACTACCACAAGCTAGAGCAGTAGTACTTGGTTTCTGCGAGGATCTTGACCTACCTCTCTTTGTTCAGGACATGAAGTCCAAATTACAATCTATGCTTTACATTGGCTCGCTTACTTTCTCACCATCTGACACAAACACAGACACAGACAAGGACCTAAGTGGTTGTTTGCCATGGTTGGACAAGCAGGGTTCTAGAGCAGTGGTTTATATCAGCTTTGGAACGGTGGTGAACCCACATCAACATGAGCTTCTAGAAGTTTCAGAAGCACTGGAAGCTAGTGGGTTCCCATTTCTATGGTCTCTAAAGGATGATCAAAAGAGTATTTTGCCAAATGGGTTTGTTGAGAGGACAAGTACAAGAGGAAAAATTGTGTCTTGGGCACCTCAGGCACAGGTTTTGGCTCATGGGTCTATAGGAGTGTTTGTGACTCACTGTGGAAATAGCTCATTGATTGAGAGTATGGCCAATGGAGTGCCCTTGATTTGTAGGCCATTCTTTGGAGATCAGGGCATGGCTGCAAGATTGGTTGAGGATATATGGAAGATTGGGGTCAAAATACAAGGTGGGATTTTCACTAAAAGTGGGTTGATTCACTGTTTGAATCTGATTTTGGTGGAGGAAGAGGGGAAGAAAATCAGAGAAAATGCCTTGAAGGTGAAAAAGACAATGCAAAAAGCTTCTGGGGCAGGTGGGAAAGTTGAGAAGGATTTCAAGACTTTGGTGGAAATAATTAGTAACCCTTAATGACTTAAAGTTCCTTTCACTTTAATCTTTGTTTTCGATCAGGTAGAAATAAAGGAGTCAAGCCACTTATTTTATTGTTTTTTCTAAAAGAGTCATGCTTGGTTAGTGGATCATAAGGATTCTTTTTGGTTCACGGAAGCTTGTTTTGTAATCTCAATGAAGTTCTTGTTTTTCTCCGTGTATGTATGAGAAAGCTTTTAATGAGTTTGATTTTGAAATTTATGTCTGAAGATATAATAATATGGGCAAAGGCTTCAAATGGGAATTATTCAGTGAAACTCTGCTTCAAAGTGGTAAAAGGAAAAGAATAATCTGTGCTGAATAGTCCAAAAGGTGAAACGCTGTTCGTTTGGAGAGCATTACACAAGCTATAGCAACCAAAAGGTCACTCATTAATTGTAAGGATTACATATATATAAGGCCATATTAATTATTTCACACAGAACAAGAAATTTAGAGAAAGTTAATTAACTTTATTAAATTTGTCCATGCTTATTGGTCAAAACGCAAGCTTAGCGGAAGATAATTTGATTAATTACGATCAACAACTACTAAATTGCGTAGAAGAAATTCAGTGTTGTTTAAGCATCCGATTATAATATTGTGAATAAGGTTTCATGACTTAAAAGCCTGCATGATAATTTAAGTGAGATCATGTTTTTTCTTAAAAAAAAATACAAAAGCAAGTGGTCTGTTGGAAGATGATTTTGGATCTAAATTTTATATTTAGAATCCCGATTTTTAAATCTAATGTATTTTAAACTTGTTTAGGTAGTATAAAAAAAAATTCAAACCAATAAAAATGAGTTGTCCTTTTTCTTTGACTTTTCCATATGTTTGGCTAATATTAAAGAGGATGATTGAGATTTTGAATAATTAGGGTAGTTTAAGTATTTGAAATTCAAAAAGTATTGTAGCAAAATATTTGCTTCAATTTTGATCAAATCCAAAACTGTAAAATTGTATGCATCTAAATAATGAATTTGGTTCAAATCCAAATCCCCACTTATCGAAACATAACAATAGTTTATTCCTTAAGGAAGATTTCCAATTTTAAAATAGTCCAATGTGCATATGTGACGCCTTTCCTAATTAACATGGAAATAAACTATAATTAATGGATTATTAATTCAGGTCAACAAATTAAAGGATTATTAATTGACTAAAACCTCCAATATAGGGGCATATCTGGACTCAAGATCATCTTACATAAGATGAACCTTTGAATCCAAAGCATGGCCCAACATCACCCCGACAAAACCAAAGTTCAATTAAACAAAGGCCCAAAGAAAGTTGATTTGTAGTCCAAAGCGCATACACATAAACAAACTTTACGTAATTGGCCCAAAGTCTGAAGCCCATATCTTTAAGTTTAGGCAAATGATTCAAATGATTCCAAAGCCTACAAAGATATTCTCAAATCAAAAGCCGAAAATTGGGGGAAATGACCAAATGGGTAAAACTTTTGGGTGAAAGTGTCATTCATTAAACCATATGAGCTGTTTGGTATGAAAGATTCGGAGCCGGAAAAAAATCATGAAATTGTGAAAAAGCTGTTGTAAGTGGCGTTGATGAAATGGTGATATACATTAAATGTTGTAAATGACGTTGATGAAACACGTTTAAGTGTTGTAAATGCTGATGGTACTTCATGCAGGGGTTTGGCAACTCAATAATGACCAAACTTTTTGATATACAAGGGGGTCCGATTAAATCGCTGTCGAAGCTTAAGGCAACCCGCAGCTACAGGGCTAGAGGTGGGCCGGTGGTGAGGTCGAAAGCAATGGTGGCTGGATTTTTTTAAAGGGCAATATAGTAAAACACACATTATAAAAATTACATGAGTATTAATTTGAGAATTTGGACATTAATGTTAGTTTTTGGAATTTAAAATAGTATTTATTTGCCTTTTATTTCAAAGCTTTAAAAAATCAATCTAGATTCTAGACGAGAGTAATGATAGGGCATCCCCTTAGACCACGTTCTCATGCCGGCTTCCACATGTTTCTGCTGGTCTTATGTCCACATGTCGGTATTAATGTTTAGAATTGATAGTTTTTTTTTTTTTGCCATATTTTGAATTGATAGTTGGGAAAATCCCAATAAAATACTATTGAAATAGGAAAATCCCTATTTGGTGTAGTGAGATTCGAAAATCCCTGATCAGAGCTGTGTCAGTCATAGGAGGAATCTGGGATTTGAAATCTCAGTAAAAAGACAAATGTGCCCTTTAGCTGTCTACCGCTCTCGGCTCGAAATAGCAATACCTCTCTCTTGATTAACAACATCACATTCTACATGAACAACTCCACTTTATTACAATATGGTATTGTTGATAAAGAGATTAATGTTGTTATTGTGAATGTAGAAAGCGGAGTTATTAATATAGAATGTTGTGTTGTTAATCAAGAGTGAGGTGTTATTATTCTGAGCTGAGAGGAGGGATAGCTGAAAGGCATATTCGTCTTTTCACTGAGATTTCAAAATCCCAGATTCCTCCTCTGACTAACACAACTCTAATAAGGGATTTCCAAATTTCTCTACAACAAATAAGGATTTCCCTATTTCAATGATATTTTTATAGAGATTTTCCCTTGATAGTTCAAAGTTATACAAGGACACAATATTAATAATTAATAAATATTAATAAATCCAATGGGCTGACAAGTCTCCGTCTAATTTGTCACTATTATAATATAATTAGGGGTTTCTCCCCATGCGTTGCACGGGCCACCATTATCCGGTTGGTAATATAGCTTGGGTGAGTTTGGCTATTTTGTTGCATGCCAACTTTGTGAGGCCTTTCTTGATATGCTAAAATGTGCTGTCCCTTTTCTATATTTCCAGGTGTTTAGGTACTGAGGTAATGCAATTGCATGTCGTCAGTTGAACTTGTAGGAGCCCCAAGTTCATGTATTTCTAATGGGGAAATTTGTTCTTTGACTGTTGTTGTGTTTGTTTTTTGTTGTTATGTAAATTTCTTTTTCTTTGTTGGTCTATTTTTTAAAAGAAGAGTGGAGGTTATCCAGATCTCACTGAAGTAATGAGGGAGACAATCTATTATCCTTTATTGCATCATATCATTTCAATTTATTTGCAATAGTCTGAACTTGGAGATGGCCGTTTAAGATGGCTGTGACATGACAATTCTATATATTATGCATGTAGTTTCTGTCTCTTGTTGCTGGCAACGTTTTTTTATTTTGATGATCCACTGTTTTGTGCTTTATGCCACTTGTAGCGGTTTTGTGGCCTTGATCATGCCGATGATTCATCTGTTGGCACCTCCTCAGTGTCCTTCCCTAGCATATAATGGTACTAGCTCTCTTGGGAAGGCACGAATCTAGCGTCATCTTCATGACATTAGCGCAGTTATGAACACTTATTGATCCTGTTACAAAGACAAGAGCTAGTGATTAGTATATATGCTCCCGTGCACTTTGTGGTGCTTTGTTTGTATTTGTGTTCTATTGTGGGGCTACCTCTTTGTCTCTTGATGATGCAAACTGAATGAGCATTAGCGGCACCCTCCTTTGTGGTACATTATATTTCTTGTATGTGTCGTCTGCAACCTCATCTTTAAGTATACACTCCACCTGATTTCCTAACATTTTTTTTTTGCTTCTGTCATTAGTATGTTTTGATTTTATCTCAATACATAAATAGTAAATGATATACTTGTACCTCACCTATAATCCTTATGTGATGCGCATCCTTGACTTGTAGTTGCTTGTGGCCGTTGTGTAACCCTCTCACGGCAATTATATCCGGACTATGAAATTTAAGTGAAACAGAGACCAATAAGACAAAGTGATAAATTACAATACCTCATCTAAGAGATGGGGTTTCCTATAAAACGTTTCAAAATCATAATTCATCCTGGTCTCACATTCACATTCGAATATAATTACTTGAGAAACCTATTCACATTAATAAACATCAGAGTGCGTAACTAAAATCCCGACAAACCCTGGGTTACATGCATATATACAACATGGGTTTTAAAGTTCCCAAAATGGGGATTACATATCCAAAATTTAACATTTACATCTTATGTACAAATGGTAATCCCAAACCAAAATAGATAACTAACAACCACTAAAGTCTCAAAGTAATCCTAACTACTCCTGGTTGTCTGCTTCCCTTTCGAGCCACTCGCCCTGTCTGAAAAGGTTAGTCATTTGGAAAGAGTGAGATTCTAAAGAATCCTAGTAGTAACAAATCATTCATACCACACGTAATCATATAGCATGTAAACCAATCATCACATATCAGCAATACACAAATCAATCTCCATCCTCATCCCCTTTTACCGCCGGGAAGGCACACCGTCCTAACCTGAACCGTTGTTAGTGACTCAGGGACTGTTGATATGGTAGTGCATACGAATAGCCTTATGCCTCACATATAGCCTTTCAGCCCACAATTAGCCTTTCGACCCACATAATCACAAATATTACACTCTAACCTCATCCCCTTTTACCGCCGGGAAGGCACACAATCCTTACCCAAACCGTTGTTAGCGACTCAGGGACTATTGGTATAGCGGCGCTTTCACAATTTCACAAATATTGCAACATACGAATCCATTACAAACCAATGATATAATACACGTACAATGTATCACATAAGGTATAAAGAAAGAGTCACTACCTGTATCTTTCCTGACTGGCTCCAGAATTGTGGTCTCACGAGGGTGACAAATATCAAATCCTATACCAAATTAGGGACAACCGATCAATCTCTTTTCCAAGTTCTTAATTTCATAATACAATTAGTTGGTTATCATTTAGGACTCTTTAGGTCACTAATAGAGGCCTAAACATATGCCTAAAGGGTTGAGAGAAACTACCTTGAAGACCCCTTTTTCGAAAGGTAAAACAGTGATTTTAGGCTGGCTCACTTGAGTGAAGATGACCTCACTCGAGTGATGAGACACTCGTGCCTGAGTGAGAGTGGCTCTCACTCGTGAGTGTTTGACAAAGAGCAACCATCATAGCCAGAAAGTGCTCACCGCACTCGAGCACATAGCTTTGCACTCGGGTGATGACTCCAAACTCACTCGAGTCACTGAAAGTGCAAGACAAGAAGTAAGAACCTGAGAGCACAAGCAACATCAGAGGGACAAGCTCACTCGAGCATACTCCCCAGTGCTCGAGTGAGAGGCCTGCACTCGTGAGTGTCAGATCACACTCTTGAGCATTGGCCAGCGAGTGACAACCCGAAAGTAACCCCTAACATTGGACTCACACCATCAATCGGCCAATCCCTTGCTCACTCGAGTGACCACCAACTTCACTCGCGGTGACAGAAGTGCACTTGAGCTCCACTCATAAAACCCAGGCAAAACTCGAAGCAGAAAAGAAAAATACACGCAGCACTCGCGCATGATCTGTTAGATCTCATGTTTTGATGATAACAAAAGAATGGTATGAAAAGGAATTTATTAATAAATAAGTTTGAACAAAGTAATAACAGGGATAAGCATCACTTGAGTTAAGCATTGGAGTAATGAAGAAAGGCTAAGAGAAAATGCTGAGAAACTTGATCAGAAGCAAGTTTTCTAAGGCATTACTCGAGTACGTACTCGAGTAATGAGACAAAACTTGAAGTAACCAGAAGCACCTTCCAGTAACCTGCCAACGTTACTCGAGTAGGTACTCGAGTAATAGTGTAAGTGTTTTCAAGTTGCTCTCGGCCTGCCAATGTTACTCGAGTAGCTACTTGAGTAACCAGGTAAATACTTGGAGTTGCTTTTGGCCTGCCAACGTTACTCGAGGAGCTACTCGAGTAACCATATGAAAACCTTCCAGTTGCTCTCGGCCTGCTAATGATACTCGAGTAAGTACTCGAGTAACTCTGTTTCTGAAAATGTGTTGCACTCGGCACTTTGTACCACTGCCAATGTTACTCGAGTAGCTACTCGAGTAACACACTGAGGTAAGTAAAAACTTGAAGGTAGTACCCGAATAACTTGATTTAATTTTATCTCACTTTCCTCGAGTCTTTACTCTAGTATACAAGTATTTAATGTTCTATTTTAAGTGGATTACTCGAGTATGTACCCGAGTATGCAAAGTTATGTTTGAAGGAAAATCTCAAGTCATTACCTGAGTAAGTTATGTACAAAAAGTAAGTTTACTCGAGTAGGTACTCGAGTAACAAGGTAATCAGACTTGAAGTGCTCTCGGCCCTTGAAATCCTGCCAATATTACTGGAGTAGAGCATCGAGTAATCAAAAGTTTATTTGAAGGTTTACTCGAGTTGGTACCTGAGTAACCTATGAAGTTGTGAATGCATTACTCGAGTAGGTACCCGAGTAAACATGAATTTTCAAAGGTTTGAAATTTAGTTATTCCATGCACTACCCGAGTAATCTTATATTTGTTTATTTACTTGAAGTTAATCAAAGCTTTCCCAATGATACTCGAGTAAGTACTCGAGTAAACTTCAAGGGATACTCGAGTAAGCAGACCCAGAAAGTTTGAAATCATTCCAACGGTCATTGTTTTGTTTCCTATTTGATTAACTTTTCATTATGTTAGTATTGTTAGCATTTCAACAGATAAACAATGAAGAGATCTTACCAAATAAGGAAAGTCAAAAGCAACGCTCAAATGTCACCGACCGTCACCTACCGCAAACGTATGTTTTTCAAAAACTGGAAAAGTCAATAGTGGCTGCGCACGCTCCAACAGACATGAAGAAATATGTTCCAGCAATCATTACCAACGTATCTATATATATGGGAACATCTAAACAGAGAAGAGAACAAGAACACACTCACGAACGTATAATCAAGTTCATTACTCTGTTTTACATTATACTTGTAATTCTATACTTCAGTGATTTTTATTCACTCTGTGAGAGAGATATTTCATTCAAACTCAATATTTGTTATTGAGGTAACTTAAGGTTGTGGAACCTTGAGTTGGGATTGGATTACAACTTGTAAGGGGGAGCGAGTGTCCAGGTGTAGGAACTTGCTTGTACTGAGGTGCCAAGAACCCACTGAATCTTGGAAGTTATAGTGAAACTCTCAGAGAAGCTCTGAGGACTGGACGTAGGTCAAAGTGGTTGTGGCCGAACCAGTATAACTCCCGGTGTACACTTCAGTGATATTTCTCCTTACTCTTTCCTGTTTTAATTTCAACGTCAAATTTTATATTTGCAACAAAATTTTTAAGATCACCCAATTCACCCCCCTCTTGGGTGAAACGCTTGCTCTAACATGATCTTCCCTCACTCGAGTGTTGTGCATCAGAGACCAGAAACGCAGCAATGACAGAAATTTCCTAGATTGTGAAAATTATACCCAATGGTTCCCAAACTTCTTACAAAGCCCATTTCCACTTAAAATGACCTAAGGAACACATTGGCAACTTCCAAAACACTCCAAAAACCCTTTCTACCACAATTTATGCCTTTGGGTCTCTATGACACACAATACCCCAATCTCATTCAACTTAAATCCAAACTTCCAAACTATATCCAAAAATCACAAACAGTATATCAAAATGCATTAAAGGCTTACCTTTTTACTTTGCCAAATCCGAAATCTTGATTCTCCAAATTTCAATTTCATCCAACTCACAAACCACCACCTTTCAAGATTCTAAAATCACCAAGTTGAAGCTCTCAATGAGATACACAACATTAGAGAAGAGGTTTAGGGCATTAGAAGATCATTGCTTACCCAAAATCAAAGCTTTCTCTTTCTCTTTCCTTGCTCAAGGTCACCGAAAATGGAGGGATGAGAGAGAGAGAGAGAGAAAATAAGACATGGAGAAGATGATGATGATGATTGCATTCCCCTCCCTTGCCCACACTCTTCCACCGAATAGGAGAGAGAAAATGAGAGAAAGGTGGACTTTTGTCCCATGTGCCACATCCAATGGTCCACACTATGCCACATGTCACCATCTACTCACACCCTCTATGAGCTCACATAAGCTTAATACACAGGATTTTGACCCATGTGCAATGAATCTCAACCCTTGCTCTTAAATACCACACATATTTATACCAAATTCATATCACATTTATTCCAAAAGTGTTTAATTACACTAATTACAATCAATTTCATAGTCATTAGCCCTTAACCATGAATTAGGATATTACACGTTACGTCAGTGTATAGTTTGTATCGTCCCGGGCTCACCTATAATCCGTCAATGTGATGCGCATCCTTGACTTGTAGTTGCTTGTGGCCGTTGCGTCGACGTATAGTTTGTACCATCCCAAGCTCCTGGCCAACCCAACAATATCTGCGAGTACATTTCAATGGTTGTGGCAATAGATTTGCTAGCTAGAGTTATTTGAATTGGGAAATGTATGGGTAAGTTAAGAACGGGTGTGACCTCTTAAGTACAGCAATGCCATTTTCTCCTTCACAATTATGTATAGTGGTAAGCTTTCATGTGCATTTATTGGTATGTCATCTTCTTCATATAAGAGTATGTCTGTTTCTTTTCCAAAATACGATGGCATATGGATGGTTGTATACTTGGAGGGGCATAGTGTTTTCAACAATGATGAAGTTTTTGAAGTAGTAAGACCGCCCTTCCTTTATGATCATTTTGAACCTGCTGAACGCAGCATTGTCGACCAGTATTGCGTGTATTTTGGTGAACTGCAGACATAATTGATCAATTGATTAGTTAGGTAGTTGTGGGAATTGTGTTTGGTGAATATTATATAATATGTTACCGAAGTATTATTTTGTCTCTTTTGAGTTACCGCACCTTGTTATCCATTAGGATGAAGTGTATTGTGTTGGTTGCGTTGGTGGCATTTCTCTTCTTGTCCTCCAAAAAAATGGGGATGCTTATGAAAATTTTGTTGTTTTGGCTATACTATTGAGCATAGCCAATGTTGTTTGAGTTCCTTCACTAGCCACATTTTGGGTGTTAAGGTTCCTGTCTACTGTGGGTTTTTGGGAATGTGGGGGAGAGATTGTTGTAGTCTATTTTTGGAAAAAATGGGAGTTTATATATATAGCCTGTGAGATTTCTTTGCTCCCTCCTACAGCGTGCAATTATCACTATTATTAATGGGTTATAATTGTCACCCTAAATATGTACCGGACGCATTTTGGCATTCCTTATTAATTTTGGTTATTATTTATTAGCATAAGGCTTGTGGTTTTTTCTTTTGTGCCAACGTATGGTTTGTTTACATACTAATAATTGTGCATATTTGATTTCCAATTGGTTATTTAGCAAATAGTAGATAATAGATAAAAGTTAGGGGTTGTAGTTATGCTTATCAGTTTCGCCTATTTTTTAACTGAAACATTTAGTTGCATTTATAAAATGTACAGCTCTTCGTTGCTTAATGAAAAAGAGCAGCTCACTGAAAGACAACCAAATAGAAACAGAAGCATCAAATGGGAATGATTGAAAGCATGTAAAATTAATTAGAAAGATTGAAATAATCAAACAAACTTTTGGCCTCCAAATCTCCTTATATTGTGCTATATGTGTCTAAGTCATAAAAGTACCACTATATAAGCAAAAAACCACTTGCATGTTAGGTATTTCTCCAGGAAGTTCTATGAAATGCACAGTTCATTGTAAATAACTCAAAAACACAGTCTGCAATTGCAAGTCAAAATAGAGCTCGATAGTGAAGAGTGCCATGAAAATGGATAATACCTAGCAATAAGTTATTCAAAGTAAGCTAAAAGAAATTTTAGCAACTACGCTATTGTATACCAATTTTAATCATGTAAATAATCAGTCATAGTGCAGCAAAAACATGCAACATAAATAATCAGAGTAATAGAAAAAACATGTTTCATTTGTTCATGAATTCATATTCACATAAAATTAAAGGAATTAAAGGAAAATAAAAGTTTAGAAAACTTATTGTTATTCTTAATTCTCTTTGGTTCATGGCATTGTCGTGGTTTTTTTAATATTATCCCTCATTTTTTTGGTTTGTTTTTTTATTTTATATCATGTGCCTCTTAATTTTTCTGGTCATTGTTTTTTAGGTGAGCCTATTCAGTTTTTTATTGTTTTTTGGCACAGCCTTTTATGGCCTTTTTTTTTCCATTTTGAGTATGCTATTTATTCCCTATGAATAGTATTTTAATTAATGCTAATATTTGGGACTGCTTATTCTTTCCAATTTTAATGTTTTGGCAATTATGTTGTTCTGTATTCCTTTTTACCTGAATTTTAATTATTGTTATGGAATTAATGGGTTGAAATATATAATTTAAGATGTTGCTAACTTTTCTTATCTTGATAGGGCCATTATTATTTGTCCAATTAAAAATAGGCTCATTATTCCTTGCTAAAATCATGGTGAATATAGGATTTATAGTTGGTTTTATTTTTCTTTGGAATTTTTATTTTGGTGAGGTTTGTTCAGGGATATATTTCATTGTGTTTAGTTTTTCCCTGCATGTTTTAGTGTGGATCTTGATCTTACGGAGGGTGGTTATGTTTGCCAACAAAATGTCTTCGAAATCTATGTGCCCTCATTGTTTTGGAATTTGAAGTGATAATATTTTTTGCTAATAATAGTGGTTTATTGTTTTGTTAAATTGATTGAGCTTCCACCCCATCATTGTCAGCGGTTTTTGAAATTGCCTCTCCCTTCATTGTGATTGCACAACATGTATAATGAATACTAAATAATAATTAATTTTAACTGGTATAACAAGACTATTAATTTCATTCATAATTTTGTTTCCTTTTAAATGTTGTTTTCTCTAATGATTTTTCCTTCTAAGTTACAATTGGAAATATTATTTTAATGATTAATCTTTTATTCCTCTATGGCTCTACACCTTCGAATTAGGAGAACTTAAATGTGAAAGATTTGTAATTATTTAATGTTATAGTACGTTGGGCCATTTGTTTTGCTCTTGCTTATTATTGTTTTGATTGTTTTCTAGTTTCACTATAAGCTTTTATACAGGTCCAAAATAGAACTTTATGTCTTTATGTTAGCTGTTAATTTTGTTATTTGAGTGTCCTTAATTTTAAGTTATGAAAGGAAGTTAAGAGGTGTAACAGTTGGTGCACATTGCATTATTCTAATGGTTGAGGAAATAAGTTGGTGTGGTTATTGGGTTTTATTTAATTAATTATGGTAGACTCTAGAGGTGCGTACCTGATTTGTAACTCAGTAGGAGTGGACTCAATTCAATCAATGGGTCTAATTTTAATAATATTACGGTCGCTTCTAAAAAAAGTATCACAGGTCGCCTTTTTGGCTTGCCTACTGTATTTTGTATGCATGAAACAATTAGAGGCAATAAACTTTGGCGTTTTGCAAGGAGACAATTATGGGTAATAAACTTGGGCGGTTTCTTGTGGCTCCTGATCAATTCTTGTCTAAAATATCATTTATCACTTATGGGATATGAAAGGACATATGGTGATATCAGGTTTTTTAAATGAATTAGTTGAATAAATAGGATAATGTGGAATAGGTTGTTTGTAGGTGTCTAAATATTTTTTATTTTTTATGTGGTGAATAAAGGTGTTTTTAAATGAATTAGTTGAATTAAATAGGTTAATTTGGAAGTTCATTTTGGGTGTCATAATATATTCCTATATATTTATAATTTTTTATGCTTGATATTCTTCATATTGGTTTTAATCTCAATGGCTTAATCATCTTTGAAAGTTTGCTATTACGTGCCAAAGTTTCAAACTTGGAGCAGTTAATTAAGTCTAGAAGGTTTGTCAATTAATTAGCTTGTCCGGATGAAAACTATTCTTGATATATATGTGTATACCATATATACATATGTAAGTGAAATTATTAAATTAATGTGATTGGACGGTTAGGAGTCGACTCAGTTTCATTAATCTAAATTAAATCTATAATGTATTGGTTTCTCTTGTGTGGCTATAGGGGAATGCAATTATGGGAAATAAACTTGGGCGTTTTGTAGTGACAATGTCATTTATCATTTATGGGATATGAAAGGACATGTGGATGTATAATGAATACTAAATAATATCCTCATCGTCCTTTCAAATGCCTTCTAAATAGTGCCCATTATGTTTCACCACCTGTTTGTTATATTAATATCTTAATCATAACATTGATAAAAAAATATTTTATTAATCATAACTAAAATATCACTTTGTTGAGACATTCGTAGCCAATATTGTAGTTCCATTTCACTTTTTGTCTCTACTTTACAGTGTAGAGCATGTGTCGGTGAGGTTTTGGAAAATCTCCCTGTATACCACATTTGTGGTGGTGGTTTTTGGCCTATTTTCTAAGTCTAGAATTAGTATTTTAAGTCTTGCCATATTTTTTACCCTTGACATGGCGACGTATAACTGGTCGTGGCCAAAAATGGGTCGTGGTAGGAATAAGCCAACATGACTCATTGATTGTCTATGACTTTTGTTGATGGTCATTATGAATGAAATTATGATAGGGAATTGCCTTCTAATCATTTTGAAGGGCAATGTTGACTTTAAGGGATTCATGTCCATTCGATGTATCAGTACTTGTTGACCTGCACTTATCCCATTTAAGGCCATTGCCTTTATGAAATGCTTTCCCAGGACTATGATACGAAGCCTTGTTCCATTACAAAGCCGACCTGCTTGATCAATGTTTCTTAACAACATTATTGGAATCCCCACTTTGAGTCCAAGCTTGTGGGGCGGGAGGCCAGAGCAATTTATGGTGTTTCAAAACTCTATGGAATATAATTCTCCAAATGTACTATTGGCCTCATATGTTATTACAATGGAGTCAGTGCTAAAGTAATCTACAGATTCTCTAAGGAGCATTGGCAACATGTAGTCATTAATTTGTTCAACGACCTCTGTTATTGGGCCGATGATCACTCTATCTGTGAGGTATTGGGACTCAGATATGTGTTAGTGTAGATCAGGATTTGTTGCTTCTACTATGAATTTGATGGGGTTGGTACAATTTGTAATCATTAGTTCCTTTTGAGATCTCAATTTCAGCAATGCCCTCATGTGGCAATCCCACTTTTTGTTGCCAACATCAAGCAACCACTCTGAGAATTCTATAACTCTTTATTGGTTTACTACTCCAGTCATCGTCTGCAGGCGTAAGTTCTTTGTTAGCTTGTACAGCTGACATGATGGCTATAGCGGTGAGAAGTTCAAAGAGGCATCCATAATGTCAGCACGTGCTCCCTTTAGTATGGCTAGTAGGATTTACCTGAAGTCCCCTCCCATGACGACTCATTTCCCACCGAAAGGTAGATAAGATCTCATGATGTCTTTAAGACTTTGGTCCACAGCCTCGATGCAATACCTCTTGATCATTGGAGCCTTATCCCATATTATAACTTTGGACACTTTCAAAAGAGCTAATAATGATGAGTTGTTGGAGATGCTATATGTTGAATCCTAATTAATGTCAATAGGGATTGCGAATCTTGAATGTGCTGTTTGCCCTGACGAGAGTAAAGTGGCTGCTATTCCACTAGACTTGACTTTATCACAATATGGCCTTCAGCTCTTATTGTTGTGGTTAGGCAGGTCCACATATATGTTTTTCTAGTCCCACCATAACCGTAGCCAAAAAAGACTCCACTTATGGTACTGTTGAATGTGCTCATTATATCTCGAAATATCCTAGCTTGCTCTTCTATTAGCGAAGCAGTGAGCTTCATGGCCTCTACCTCACAACTGTCCCTATCAAAGCTGAGTTCATGGAGGAGTAGATTGTTTGAGATGTCCATCATGTCTCTTCCTTTTGGCCTTGGCATGTGTAACCCCCTCACCGTAATTACATCCGGATTTTGAAATTTTAGTAAAATAGAGACCAATAAGACGAAATAACAATTTATAATCCCACATCCAAGAGATGGGGTATTTCAAATTCCAATTTAAAATGTAATCAATCCTGGTCTCACATTCACGGGCGGATATAACTACTTGAGAAATCAAATCACATAATAAATATCAGAGTGTGGAAACAAAAATCCCGGCAAACCCCGGGTTAATTACATATATAACATGGGTTTAAGGTTCCCAAAATGGGGATTACATGTCCAAAAATATTTATTTACATCTCGCATACACTTGGTAATCCCAAAACCAAAACAAAGATAACCAACTACCACTAAAGTCTCAGAGTAATCCTAACTACTCCTGGTTGTCCGCTTCCCTTTCGAGCCACTTGCCCTGTCTGAAAAGGTTAGTCATTTGGAAAGAGTGAAATTCTAAAGAATCTCAGTAGTAACAACTTGTTCATACCACACGTAACCACATAGCATGTAAACAAATCATCTCATAATAGCAACACACGAATCACACTCCACCCTCATCCCCTTTTACCGTTGGGAAGGCACACCGTCCTAACCCGAACTGTTGTTAGCGACTCAGGGATTATTGGCGTGGCAATGCACACTAATCACCTTACGGCTCACATATAGCCTTTCGGCTTTCACAATTGGCCCGTCGGCCTTCACAGATAGCCTTTCGGCCCACATAATCACATATAACACACCCTAACCTCATCCCCTTTTACTGCCGGGGAGGCACACAGCCCATACCCGAACCGTTGTTAGCGACTCAGAGACTATTGGTATAGCGGTGTTTCCACAATTTCACATAAATACATACATGACACCCTAACCTCATCCCCTTTTACTACTGGGAAGGCACACGGCCCTTACTCGAACCGTTGCTAGCGACTCAGGGACTATTGGTATAGCGGTGCTTCATAAAATTTCCATGAAACTTGCAGCATACGAAATCCATCTCATCACAATGATATAGCACACATACAATGTATCACATAAGGTATAAAGAAAGAGTCACTACCTGTATCTTTCCTGACTGGCTCTGGTACCTTGGTCTCACGAGGGCGACGGATGTCAAATCCTATACCAAATTAGAGACAACCAATCAATCTCTTTTCCAAATTCTTAATTTCATAATACGCTTAGTTGGTTATCATATAGGACTCTTTAGGTGACCACTAGAGGCCTAAACATATGCCTAAAGGGTTGGAAGAAACTACCCCAAAGACCCCTTTTTTGAAGGCACAACACTGATTTTTGACAGCCTCACTCGAGTGAAGACGACCTCACTCGAGTGATAAGAGACTT
The DNA here is from genome assembly GCA_963855925.1 of Inga laurina. Classification (NCBI taxonomy): domain Eukaryota; kingdom Viridiplantae; phylum Streptophyta; class Magnoliopsida; order Fabales; family Fabaceae; genus Inga; species Inga laurina. The sequence goes on from OY979701.1 coordinate 29,285,055, forward strand.
GTGCTCGGGTGAGGACAACTCTCACTCGCGAGTGCTTGATAGAGAGCAACCTTCACGACTAGGTAAAGCTCACAACACTCGAGCACCAAGCTCTACACTCGGGTGATGACCCAAATTATGCTCGAGTACTTGAAAGTGCCACACCACGAGTGACAACCCGAGAGCACAACCACACTAGAGGCACTAGCTCACTCGAGCATGACACCATACACTCGGGTGAGACAACTATGCTTGCGAGTGTCAGAGCACACTCTTGGCATCAACCAGTGAGTGAAGACCCGAGAGCAACCTTAACTCTGGATTCACACCATCACTCGAGCAAACCCAACCTCACTGGAGCATAATCTTCCCTTACTCGAGAACAAGGAAGTGCACTCGAGCCTCATCCATAGAACTCAAGCAAAACTCAAAGCAGAAAAGGGAAAAATGCACACAGCACTCGAGCATGATCTTCCTCTGCTCGAGTGTTGTGCATCAAAGACCAGAAACACATAAAACATCCAAAAATACCAGATGGTCAAATTCACACCCAATGGTTCCCAAACTCTACCAAAAGCTCATACACACATAGCACTAACTGGGGAACACATTGGCCACTTCAAAAACACTCCCAAAACCAATTTGACCACAATCATACTATTAGGTCTCTATAACACAACAATTGTCCAATTTCCCTTAACACATTTCCAACATTCCAAACTAAATCCAATACTCAAATATCTTCACAATAGATCATTTTCAACATCCAACACAATGAAATCCATATTTTCAACATTTGGCATAACTAGGGCAAATTTTCCAGATTTTACTAACTTATCCAAAAATCACAAACAATATATCCAAATACACTAAATGCCTACCTCTTCACTTTGCCAAATTCAGAATCTAGATTCTCCCACTTTCAAATTTGACCAACTCACAAATCAACACCTCTCAAGATTCTACAATCACCACAATGGAGCTCTCAATGAGACACACAACATCATATAAGAGGATTTGAGCAAAGGAGGATCATTACTTACCCAAAATTAAAGCTTTATCCTTCTCTTTCTTGCTTGATTCAGTGAAAATGGAGAAAGAGAGAAGAGAGAGCGAAAATGTGAGACATGGAGGAGATGATGATGATGTCCTTTGGTCCATACTCCCTCCCTTAACCGAACAAGAGAGAAAAGTGATATTTTGTCCTCTTGTGTCTCATCCAATGGCTCACCAAATGCCACTTGTCACCATCTACTCACTCTCTTAAAGAGCTCATATAGGCACAAAGCATAGAATTCTAACCCATGTGTAATGAATCTCAACCCTTGATCTTGAATACCACACACATTTATACTAAATTCACATTACATAAATTCCAAAAGTGTTTAATTACACAATTACAATTAATCCCAAATTCATTAGCCCCTAATCCCGAATTGGGATATTACAGCATGCAACCATAATCATTTAGAGACCATCCATTCATGCACAATAGTTTCTCAATTTCCTGCAATCCTGCCTCCTCCTTGTCTACCTTGGTCACTTGCATCCCTGTATAAGAAGTGTAGTTATAATTGTCAGGACATAGGTATCAATCAATGATTATTACTTTGGGATTACATTAAAGAGTGGGATGTTATGGTTATATGTTACTCTCTATTTTTTACATCATTAGGGCCCTTTTTCTTCTTTTTTTGTCAACTTTCGAGTAAAACATGGTCTTTAGCCTCTTCAAGAATATGGTGGAATTGGTAATTTTGTACATGATCTTAAAAGCTTAATAGTAAAAGCCCTTTGTGAAATATGCCAATGTCCCTTAGTACAATAATACATTTTATTTGTTGTACTATATTTCTTCGTTATTTAGTTTTTTTGGCTTATTGTTTTTACGTAGTAAATATATATTTTTTCATAACATTCTTTTGTAGAAGAATACGTTTGATATTAAGTGCGGTAGTCATACCTTGGAATCGGGGGGTCATGTTATGGTATGTAGAGCATATCCTCACAAATTAGCTGCTTTGTCTGTTCCCAAACCATTGATGGATTTGAAATGCAATGGCATAAGAGCATGCTAGTAAAGAAGCGGCGCAAGTATTGGCCAGTAGCCCAATGAGATGCCTCTTTTATGGCGTCAATAAACTCTTGATCATCGTCGAGCAAGCCAAGTGTAACACCCCAAATTTTGATTAAGGGCTAATGTTGATTATTGAGATGGTAATTGTGGATTAAAGTTGAATTATTGTGTATTTGTGACAATATTATCTAATATGTCATAATTGATGGAAAATTGATGGAAGGGGAATTATTGGCCATAGTTAGTAGTTAATGGGTAAATTAATTACTAACTAAGAGAAAATGAGAAGTGTGATTAAAATGACTAATGGAGGGATTAGAGAAGCTAGTTGGTGATTTAATGGGTGAGAGCCAATAGGAAGAAGACAAGTGTCAAGAAGAGATGAATTAAGAGAGTGTAAGAAAGTCAAACCCATTAGTTAATAATTTTCCTCTCTCCTCTTCCCTTGTTTTTGGCTGATGGAGGCATGGGGAAGGATTAGCTATCATTTCACCTCGTTCTTCAAGCTTCATCTCTCATTTTCTCTCTCCCTCTCTTCGTTAGCCATTATTGTCTAAAGGGAAAGAAGAAAAGCTTGATTCAAGGTAAGTGCCCTCCATTGCTCAAAATTCATTCATTAAAGTTGATCCTTAGAGTGAGAGCTTCATTTTGATGTTTATAGTGTGCCCATTGGTGTTGGTTTATGCCCACACGAAATTTTGGGAAATGGTAAATCAAGAAGTCTCTTTGGTAAAGTTATAGAGGTGAGTAAGATAAACCTTTCTATATAGGTTTTATAGCCATTGGTTAAGTTTGGATTTTCTAGAAATTTTTCTTTGAGTTTCGAAATTGAGGGTCATTGTGTTGTTGGCATGTTGTTGTCATGGAATTAGTGCCTTGTTTAGTGTTTTGAATGAATAGAATTGAATTGAAGCTTAAAGGTGAAGTTTGGGAACTTTGTATTTGGTTTTGTGTATTGGTCAAAATAGGGCATGGTGATAGGTTGGGATTTTGGTCATTTTGAGGTTACCATTGTTTTCCTTGTGAAAATTTATGTGGGAATAGGCTTGATTGTTAATTTTGGAGCCATTGGGCACTTTGGTAGAAAGTTGGAAAATCTGTCTTATGTGAACTCTGTCTGGGCAGTCCGTTTGCAAAAATTTTTTGAATGACCAAATGGTGTTGGAAAATTCTAAACCTTTCCAGTCTTAAATTTCACATCCCAAGCTTCAAAATGGACATATAATTTATGTCATTTAGTTTGGTTAACTGAGAGTTATGCTTTGCCAAAGTTTGGGACAAAAACTGGACTCTGTTTTGGAGTAGTGTTGAGTTTTGGGTAATTCTGGAATTTTGTGGTGATTTATGGTTATGGTCCATATTTTTCTAGTAAATAGGACTTAAATACCTTTTATTTGGCTTTGGAATCACCTTGTTTTGATTTTTCTAGAATTAGTTATGAATTTTGGAAGTTCAGCCAAGACTCAGGAAATTTCTTGGCCGTGAACCAAGGTGGCTAGCTGCGGCCAACCCCTGTGTTCCAGCACTTTGAGTTTTTGAAAAGATATTTTCAACCTATTATTTCTCAACCTTTTAGGGGTTTTATTAAAGACATTTTTAGCTTCTTAAGGGTCATTATTGATAACCAAATCTAAGTGTTGAAGAGTCAATTGAGTATTGGAATAGAGAATAATGCTTCATCCTTAATTATGACTTTAGGATTTGATAATTGCCCGAAGCGTAGAAGGCTTGTGCCTGCTCAAGAACGGAAAGACCAAGGTAGTGACACTTTATCCTATATCATGTATATTGCATTGCTTGTTTGCATTAATCATTGAATACAGTGAAGGGAACGTGGCATAAGCCCAATCTCGAATACAGATATAGTAAGGGAACATGGCGTAAGGCCAATCTCGAATACAGATACAGTAAAGGACGTGGCGTAAGCCTGAACTTGTATACAGTGAAGGGGACGTGGCAATGTGCCCGGCCTCGAATATTGATTGCTGCTTTGTGATATATGTTTACTTGCTTTGTTTATATGCATCATATACATAAACTGTTGCTATTGGGATTCTCTAGAATCTCATTCTTTCCAAACAACATTTTTAGATAGGGCAAGTGGATCGAGGAACAAGCAAGTGGATAAGGGCAATTAGGATTGCCATCGGTAGTCTTAGTTAGATATTTTGGTTTTATACTGAACCGGTTATCATTTTGGATAAATGTACATATTGAATAAACCATAGAAGTATAGTTTTATGTAATCCCCGATATGGATACTGAGATGGGCATTGATGCCCTGATTATTATTTTTGGATTAATATTATTATCCTAGGTAAATGTCGGGAATTGTGGTATACTCTGATATTGTACATGTAACAAACCGAACAGACCAGTTGTTTCAAGGAACGAAATAAATGGAGATCTATTTATACAGGTGTTATAAAAGTTTTTTACTTATCCTGGATCTCTCATTCAATTATCAAACGTGTTTAAACGCTAATTGTGGTCTTTATTAAGGCGGGGGTTACACCAAGGGCATAGCAAGTTGCTCTATATATTGGGTAGACGACACTATCTACCATTCTGATCTCCTTGTAGGACTTTGGCCCCTTTGCCTTTGTCAGTAGCACACACAAGTAATAAGTCTCACCCTGAGATGGGGATGCATGGGCAATTCTACCAATGGAGAAACCTCTCTGTCTCAGCTTCCATGCCCTTTTCTGCTTGTTGAATGTGTAGTGCTGGGGGAATTCAACATATGTCAATGTTTTGGTGAAATCGTCATCTTTATTTTGAGCCAACCACTCGAGAAACATCAACTCTATAATCCTTGGCTTGTTTAATAGAGAATACATCTCCTGCCTTCTTGAGTAGAAGACCAGTTGTTGGATGGGCAGGTGAAAACTCAATCTCTCAACCAAAGGGTGGCTATAGTGAATGTTGTATGCTAATATCCTCCAAGCACCCTTGCACAATGATATATATCTACAATTGAGATAATGTGTGATCTCATTAAAGGATTGTTGGGAGTCGCTAGAGTGCTCATTATTATATAGGCTAGCAATGACTCAATCGTTCCCCTTACTAATATATTTGAACAAATACTTGATTGCCCTCAACTGGTTTGTTTTCTCAACATTGAGGTGCCCCTGGAAAAGCTTCAACAATGTCAAGTTATAAGGCATGACATATCTATCATCTAGCTGTGTCCCTATCTTAGCAACTGCTTTTCCATCATTCCTCTACCGATATGTGGGATAGCCCTCATCGTCGACAATTTTGTGCTCTTGATATTTTTAGGGGACGTATTTTTTACATTTTCCATCCTTCATGCATAGGGATTTGGGGTTCCCAGTGCCGTAAGGTCCCTGTATCAAGTAGTTGGTCACCAAGTCATGGAGCAAGGGATCTGCATCTTTGTTGGGTATCTCTACTGAGATAATTTTGTCAATATCCTCTGGCATTTTTGGCTTCACTGCTTGCTCTAGGAACAATATGATATAGACATGTGGCAATCCCCTCTTTTGAAATTCGATCGTGTATATCTCTAAAACATTGGGAAAATAGGAAAATGTGTCGTGAGTTGAAGCAAAGTAATATAATGTGGCACCCAATTATACTATTGCCTAAATTGGTCTACATCATAAGTTGCCTACAAAATTATTTGCAGATTACCTGCTTTGGCTAGGCCAAACACCTATCCACTCCTTATAACTTTCATTAGTGCCTTGAGTTTAAGGCTGAACACCCTACTTAAGATGTCTGGACGGTCTGAAGGTTGGAGCCTATTTATGTCACAAAACCGTATGATCTCAGACCATGTGGGGTTGCAAGTGAATGTTAAGAATAGGTCAGGATATCCAGCCCATTTGCAAATTAGTGTATAATTAGCGGGATTTCATGAATGTCAAACCTGTTCATCTACCAAAATCATGCCTACCTTCCAGGCATCATACGGTGGGTTACTTTTTCTACCAACCAGCTTCCTAAGAACGCGTGAAATGATAACCCAGGTGTCTTTACTATCATTGATTTGACAAATCAGGTCTCACTACATAGTTGACATTTTGGGAGGTTAGAATAGTTCTTTAGTGTGTGGACGCCGAATGTGGTTGGCAATGTGTTTTTGTTTGGGGGGATTCTTTTATACACAATACAATACTCTAATTCTTGTCCAAAATGTCATTTACCATTTATGGGATATGAAAGGACATGTGGTGATTACATGGTTTTTTAAATGAATTAGTTGAATAAATAGGATAATGTGGAATATGTTCAATTTGGGTGTCATAATATATTCCTAAATATTTTTTATTTTTTATGTGGTGATTAGAGGTGTTTTTAAATGAATTAGTTGAATAAAATAGGATAATTTAGAATGGGTTCATTTTGGGTGTCATAATATATTCCTATATATTCATATATGTTTTAATCTCAATGACTTTTTAAGGCTTGGGTGTTTTGTGGGAATACAATTCGAGGCAATAAACTTGGGCGTTTTGCGGGAAGACAGTTATGGGCAATAAACTTGGGCGGTTTCTTGTGGCTTCTGATCAATTATTGTCCAAAATGTCATTTATCACTTATAGGATATGAAAGAACATGTGGTGATTATAGGTTTTCTTAAGTGAATTAGTTGATTAAATAGGATAATGTGGAATAGATTGTTTTTAGGTGTCATAATATGTGGCTATGGGGGAATGCAATTATGGGCAATAAACTTGGGCGTTTTCCTGTGACAATGTCATTTATCATTTATGGGATATGAAAGGACATAAATGTGGATGTATAATGAATACTAAATAATATCCCCATCGTCCTTTCAAATGTCTGTTTTAAATTAGGTGAACTTTAATGTGTGGCATTTATAATTATTGAACATGATAGTAAGAACAGTTGAGTTGCAGTAATCTCACACCGTCAATCTAAATTAGATTAGAAGCAGTAGCAAAGAAACATCACTCCACTGTGCGCCGTGAACAAAAATGGATGGAAGCGATGTTATTACAAGCTTTCATAACATATATTAGATAGATTAGATTCTTTTTTCCTCTTTTTAGTAATGACATTTTAATTTCTGAATCAATTAAATTGTCTAAAGAACCAATAAATAATAATGCTCTATTAGAAGACTTTTAAAATTACAATAAATATCTTAAAATGCAAATTCAAAGTGATAATTATTTTTTAAATGAAACTGATAGAGAAAAACCCACTAATTAAGGGAGCAACAAATAAAGATGTAGTTTCTTCAATATCTACATATATATGCTTTTTGGGGGGGGGCGTTTAAAATCGTTTTACAATTAAATCAGATCAAGATCAAACAATTAATAGTTGATGTACTGATACACTATGAAAGTAATTAATATACACACATATATTGTTCAATCCCTTTTTATAGGACACTTAAAAAGGAAAATTAAGTTTTTATCTTTTTATTAAAAAGCATGACATTTTTATTATACATATTATTAATTTTATCTTTATTTAAGGTTGGTTAACTATTTTCCAAATCACACTATATGGATTTAAATGAGAAAAACTAAAAATTTTAGGCTAAATTATATAAAATTCCCTGAATTAAGAGCCAATTGCATATAATCTCTATAACATTTTAAAGTTTAAATTTAGGGAAAAAAGGTACTTAAATACCACTTGAACTTCAAAATCCCAAATTAGTTTTGTTAGCAATAAGAGTAATAGGATTGACAAAAAGAATATAACAATTAATAACTTAGGTTTTTAGGAAATCAATGATTTGAGATTTTGCAGTTCAAGTGGTATTTATTTATCTTTTTTCCTTAAATTTAACCACACTAATCTTTCATTTGTTTATCATGAACACCTCTCTGTTAATTTACCGTTATCTTTTTAATAGAATTGCCACGTCATATTGATATAAGACACTTAACATCTTACGTGGCAATCAACGTAATCTAATAGTTTTAGAATAATATACATTTTTTACATGAGGGTAAAATTGTCATTTTATCATTAAAAAAACTAATTTTCATGGCATCTCCTCTTGTTGTCTCTGCATCTCCCTTGCTAGGGTTGATCATGGATCATACTAGACTGGGTTAGGCCTTAACCCGAGGTCTAGTCTGGCTAGTACCTTAGGCTAAACAAGTCAGCCCGAGGTCCAGTTTGGTCCAGCACCAGCCCGAGCCTGGGCTAGACCAGACCAGATCTAGTGGACTGCCTGGACTAGTCCAGGCAGTCAGGACCTCTTAGGTAATTTTTTTTACAGAGAAACATGATCCAACAGAGGTTATAGAGGAAAATGGTAGCCTAATCGAATAACCCAAAAAATGGCAAAGTAACCAACAATTTCAACAAATCTAAGATGACAAAAATTTCAACCATAAATCCAGAATAACCCAAAAATTTCAACAATTTCAACGGTCATTTTCTCACCTTTGAGCGGAGAAAAGGCACCTCGGCGGGGACCGGACACAGGACGTTGGTCAACGGCTGAGCGGAGACAAGAACGAGAATGGATCGAGAGACTGGAGCACCGCGATGCCGAGACTAGAGCTGCTTCACCGAGGAGACAAGACCGGAAACTAGAGTTTCTTCACTGACATGCCAATATCAGAAATGCAGCACCCAAACGAGATCTAGAGCGCCGACACCATAGATTGGAGACGCCGAGACCAAAGAGGAGGATATGCTAAGACCAGAACGGGACTCCGAGAGCTAGTAGCCTGGTACGATTACGCGGAGACGGCAATACTAGATGCAAAATGGCGGAAATGCTATTTGAACTTTGAAGTTTGCACTTTGCACTTTTGCAAAGTGCAATGAATCCCATGGGGCATGGGTCATGGATTAGTGTAGTCGATGGAGTGTGTCACATGGGATTGCTTTTTTTTTTTTTTAAAAAAAACACCTGGGCCAGACTAGACCAATCCAAGGGGTCTAATACCTTGGTCCAAAGTCCGATCCGATCCGAGCAAGTCAGTCTGGTCTGGTCTACCAAAAGTTGCTTGGACCAATTTTTTTTTGCTAGAATGGGTCGGGCCAAACCGGACCGGACCGGGCTACCTAGACCACTAGGTTTTTTTTATCATCCTTATCCCTTGCCTTGCTTCCAACATGTAATTTTGGAGCAAAACCTCCGTGTTACCACAAATCATCATATACCTAGAAACTCCTCCAACAACATCAAGTTTGTCATTCAATATACCTGCTTTACAATAGGCTCTACCAATTGCATTTGACTAGCCTTACTCCCAGAATTTTTCACAGGATCACATCACCAAGCAGATTTTATTACCGAGGCTATGAAAAATCCTCCTTAGACATGGATACAACCATCAAAAGCTTCGATTGAGCAACAACAAAATTATGATACTTGATCCAAACCTGCATAGAATTTTTTGGGCAATCAAACCCTTAGTTTCATCTTCAAAGGCAACCTTTAACTTTGTTCAAGATCTCCGATTTGAACAGCGAAGAAGGTTTTTTTAAAATGCGAATAATAGTTTTTTTAAAAAAATAGCTTACAATAATTGTTTTCTTAAAACAGCTGTTGTAAGGACTTACAGTGACTGTTTTTAAGAAAACAGTCATTGTAAATAATAAATATACAATGACTATTTTACTATAAATAGTTGTTGTAAACGACTTACAATGATTGTTTTTAAAAAACAGTCGTTGTATGCTGTAGGTTTACAACGACTGTTTTTTAAAAACAGTTGTTTTTTAAAAACAGTCGTTGTAAGTGGTTTACAACAACTATTTTAAAACAATCATGTATTTTAAAGCTTTCAATAACATTCATATATACATTTTTCTGAAAATGTTCATCTAAAGAATATAAAAATGAATATTAAAAATGCCTTTTGTAGTAGTGGTGAGAAAACTCACATCCTTTATGCCGTACTTATATATAACATTTCTTGTTTATACTTACAAAAATACAATGCGAAAATATAAAGTGTTTATATATTTCAATAATGTCTAGTGACAAGAGCAATCGATGCTAGAAATTAAAAGAAAAAAAATTAAAGAATACCAACAAAAAGGGCACAATCCAATAAGAAGGGTCAAATTAAAGTCAATCTTTTCCATACCCATTGACTTGAAGGTATTAGCTACCCTCAACCCCCACGCCGCAACACCCCCCCGGGGAACTTCCGCTTTTAACATTTCTCGATCTTTCACCCGTTTTTGAATAATCGCACCGAACTATAAATACAGGGTTGACCTATTTTTTGTCAATTTATTTTAACAATTTAACCTCTAATTAATGTTTGTAAAATCAATATCTGTGTTGGCCAAAGAAGAAACAAAGTCAGTACTATATTTTTGGTTTTATGCATAAAAGCATTTTTAAAATAAAAGTTATTTTTATTAGTTGTCGGCTAGTTCAATCATTTATGCTTTGAGCACTCTAATTTATTGGTTTGTCTCATATTGATATAATTATGTCCAATATCTAAAATAGATCAATCTCTTTTAAAAAAATAGAATCAAAAGTATCAATTTAAAAAAAATTATAGATATACTCAATAATTATGCATTATTTTTACATAATACCAATTTAATATTCTTTCTTTAACAAAAATCAATTTAAGATGTCAAATGAAACTAAAATACTGAATAACTATTTTTGTATGATGTTTACTAACTGTCACATTTATTGATGTACAGGACAACGTGAACAGATAGAGGAAGTCGATTAGCATCAGATTGCTCATGCTGGAAAGTAAATCAACCACCACTCAATAAAGAAATTTGGATCTCTCCTAATGAACAGTTAAGGTACAATATTTTATATAACCATTATTATTATTATTATTATTATTATTATTATTATTATTATTATTATTATTATTATTATTATTATTTTGAAATAGTCTACCATTATGAATTAGGACAATAATTAAGATCAGGTTTCTTATATACATCATATCATTTTCTCTAATCATCTGTGATCATGTGTCATATTATTAAAATATTATCATTTAGCTTTAAACCCACATAGCAAAAAACATAGGACATATGGTTATGTGTTAATGGAAAATTTGACATGACAAATCTAAAATGCTTAAGTTTTTTTCCATGCTAGTTATTTTTATCAAATTTTATAAGATTTTAAATCTCAATAGTTGATTTTTTTAAAAAAATAAAGGTTAAAATAAGACGAGGACTAGAAAAAAGAGAGAAATGATGAGGAGATAATCTAGATCCAACCCGACTACATCCTTTCATTTATATATATATATATATATATAGCCATGTTAGTACTCTCTCTGGACTTAAATATAAGATAGAATTGACTTTTTTTGGAGAAATTAAGAAAACTAAATAAATTATTTAATCATACATATATTGTTTATTTTTAGATTATATATTAGTTCATTAGTCAAACTAATTAGTTTGAAGAAAAAAATAAAAATAAAAATATTCTAAAGTAATTTAATTAGCTTCCTTAATTTCTCCAAAAAAATTAACTTTATCTTATATTTAGGACCAGAGGGAATATTTCATTTACTCAGTTCCCAATAACTCTCTAACAATCTTTATCTTCAAAACTATTCTTTTGTTCTTCTTCTCAAGTGTTTCATCTTCATCCTTATTCACTACGCCAAATTCATCTCAGAACAAACATATTGCAGCCGTCGTCTTCCCCTTTGGCAGCCACCAAGTCCCTTTCCTGAATTTAGTGGAAATAATTAGTAGCTCTTAATGACTTAAAGTTCATTTCAATCTTTGTTTTCGATCAGGTAAAAATAAAGGAGTCAATTAAGCTACTTAATAATAATAATAATAATAATAATAATAATAATAATAATAATAATAATAATAATAATATTAATAAAGGAGTCATGCATGCTTGGTTAATGAATGTTGTGTAATAATTACTGGATCATAAGTTTTCTTCTTGCTTCACCGAAACTTCTTTTGTAATTTCAATGAAATTCTTTTTTTTCTCCCATACTAAATTTTAGATTTAGAATCCCGATTTTAAAATCCATGTATTTAGAAATTGTTTTGGGTAGTATATAAAATTTCAAATCAATAAAAATGAATTGTCCTATTTATTTCACTTTTTCATATGTTTGGCTAATATTAAAGAGGATGGTTGAGATTTTAAATAATTAGGGTAGATTAAGTATTTGAAATTCAAAAATAATTGTAGAAAAATATTTACTTAGATTTTGATCAAATACAAATCTATAAAATCTATGCATCTAAATAATGAATTTGATTCAAATCCAAATCTTTACTTATCCAAACAGAACATTAGTTTTTTGACTTTTTTCTATACAAGGCCTCCCCTGACCTACCCACGACAAACCCCAGCTAAACAAGGCCAGGGAAGCTATACAATTTTTAAATAGTCCGTTGTGCATATGTAACGCTTTATCCTAATTAACGAGGAAATAAACTATAATTAATGGATTATTTATTAACTAAAACCTCCAATAATGGGGCAGCTTTATACCTTTTTTTACTCATCTGGACTCAAGATCATCTTAGATCAACCTTTGAACCCAAAGCAGGCCCCAACATCACTTCCACAAGGCCTAAAGACAGTTTATTTGTGGCCCAAAGTGCATATGAGGAATAAACAAACTTTTATGGACAATCGGCCCAAATTCCAAAGCCCATATCTTCAAGTAAAGACCAATGATTCAAATGATTCGAAGGCTAGAAAGCAAGATTATTAAACGTCAGCAAAAAAAAAAAGTTATTAAACCTGGATTGGACACTAAACTAGTTGGGATAGTGAGTTAATGATCAGTGAATTAAATTGGAATTAAACTAGATCTAACTTGGGGCCAGATCAACGAGGAAGTGAACTTGAATGACACCAAAATGAAATAGTTGCTAATTGCACTACTCAATTTCTCAATTGTAATATCCCAAATTTAAATATTGAGGTTTAGAGTTAAATAAGATTTAATTATTTGTGGGCTTGAGGTATCAAGAGGTGGAATTTGAATGTTTGAGACTTAGAAACGCTAAGGATAATTATTGGAAATTATATCTCTAGGCTTTTCAAATAGTTTTAAAGTTTGAGAATGTTCGAGGATCAATTGATAATATTTTTGAATGATTCTTTTTGCATTAAAAAGTAGACAATCCAAACTTTCTAAAAAGTCTTAATTTGTAATTTTTAAAAATATGTAAAATTAGATATAAATTTTTAAAGTTATGAAATTCTAAATAAACAATGAACTAGCTAAACTGACCGAACCTAACCAATTAGGTGATCAATTAGCAGATTTTTTGGTCAGACTGTTCGATCCGGTTCATTTTTAATAACCATGCTACAAAGATATACTCAAATGAAAAGGGAAAATTGGGGGAAATGACCAAATGTGTAAAACTTTTAGGAGAAAGTACCAATCATTAACCTATATGGTCTCTGTTTGAAAACCCCCCAAACCATGGTTTTAGAAATTTTACGTAAACCAAAATAAAATTTCTTTCACATACTTATCTCATAAATCATAAAAGTACTTCTAAAAAATTAAAATAAACATACACATGGACTGTTTGGTACGAGAGATTTGGTCAGGAGAAAAACTCTTTTATGAAAATGTAACAACGTAAATGACGATGAAACGGTAAAACACCTTGAACCGTTGTAAATACTAAATACCGTTGGTGGTATAGAAAAACTCTTTTATTTGGTCACGATGCCGCCACGCTCCCGTATGGGCTTCCACATGATTGTGCTGGCCATAAGTACACATGTCGGTAGGTTGTGTTTGAAATGGCTCATAAGTGCTTTTATTCTCTTTCATATCTCCTTATTGTGGTTCGTTTTTTTTATAAATAATTTTTTCTCTTTTAAAAGTGATTCTTAATATAAATAATTTTTTTATGTCTTAAAAATTAAATTATTTTTTTTATCCTTATTAAATACATATATTTATATTAATTATCTTCTACTCACTACTAATTCTCTCTCATTTAATCATTTATTACTCACTTTCTCATATTTTATATTTATTCTCTATCATATTTTTACTCATTCTCTTTCCTATAATCATTTTATAAATATGGACATATTTAAAAGAAATACGACAACTTTAATATATTTATTGTTTTTAACTAATATTAATCGTTAGTATGATTTGCGTAATCATGACCTTTTTTACATAATAAATTATATAATAATATATTATTTAATATTCAATAACTTAGCCGCTAGTATGATTTAACTTATATGTGTTTATATTAATTAAATATATTTAATTAAGTATTTTAATATTTTCAATTTTTTTTTCAAAATTAAATTAACAATTTTTTTTATAATTTGACTTTTCTATTAAAATTATTACAAAAGCTACTTATGCTACTTCCAATATAAATAAGTGTTTATTTGGAATAGTGATTGGAGCCTTCAAAATCAACTTTTCAATCATGATTTACGGTATACGAAATAAGTATGTGAGATGATTTTTCTCTCAATTTACGTGAATAAATACTTTTGGGGGTTTCAAAAGTGATCTAAGTTTTAGTTTCAAGAAAGCTACTTATACAACCACTAATCTAAACATAAATTACATTACATAACCTAATTTAACACAATCTTAAATTTATAAAAATCATATTTTAAAAAAAAACCACTTTTCCGGCGCTGTTCCAAATTCACGCTTTAATGTTTTGAATTGATAGTTCAAAGCTATGCAAGGACAATATATTAATAAATACCATGGGCTCACGACTCACGACTCTCCCTCTAATTTGTCGCCATTATAATTATTTTTTTACTTTTCGGTGACGACATTGTAATTTCTGAATCTACTAAATTGTCAGAAGAATCAATAATACTCAATTATAAGTTTAAAATAACAATAAGTATCTTAAAAAAAAGAAAAATTCAAAGCAATAATTATTTTTTTAAATAAAACTGATGAAGAAAAACCCACTAATTAAGGGGAGAAACAAATAAAGATGCAATTGCTTCATTATCAATATGCAATGGGGTGTTTGAATTCCTTCACAATTAAATCAGATTAAGATCAAACAATTAATAGTTGATTTACTGATACACGCACATATTGTTCAATCCCTTTCTATAAGACACTTGAAAGGAAAATTAAGGGGCTTTGTGATTTTGTTTTTAAAAACTGTTTTTTTTTTTAAAAACACAATAAAACCTATTTGATAAACTGTTTTTAAAAAATTATTTTTGAAAAAAAAAATTGTTTTTTAAAACTAAAAAACAAAAACAGTTTTTAATTGTTTTTTTTTCTATTTTTATTTTTTGAGGCCGTCACTTATTTATTATCGAAACTACATTACTAATGACGACCACCACCACTTCACTATCAGCAACCGCACTGTCATGTCACTTCAAAAACATATTTTTTAAAACAATCTATCCAAACAGATTTTTTTTTTAATTTTTTTATTTTTAAAACTTGTTTTCAAAAACTATTTTATAAAATTGTTTGTAAAAACAAAAAACAGAGAACAAAATCAAACAAACCCTAAGTTTTTATTATTTTATAAAAACATCATATGACATATTTATTATGCATATTTTTTAATTTTATCTTTAGTTAATGTTAGTTCATTTTTTCAAAGTCACACTATACGGATTTAAATGAGGAAAACTGATTTTTTTTTTTAAAAAAAAAAATTTCAGATACAATTGATTTGGTGATAATATTGAAAGTTTTTTTTTATAAAAGGAACACGAATATATACGCGCGCGCGCGCGCGCGCGCAGAGTCAGTAGAAATGAGAATCTCTCGCTGTTTTTCCTTTTAATTTTTAAATCAAGGAATGTTGGAGGACTAGCTAGGAGATGTACATTTCTGTGTAGTAAAAAAAAAAAAAAAAAAGCAGTAGGAAGACTGGTAGATATTTGAAGGACTGTGGTTAGAATAGAAGGTAAATTCATGATGATTTTGATTGTTTTGTGATGCGATATGTAAGTATACGGTTTATGTCAAGTAATAAAGTGATAAGTAGAGTATCGTCCCATGAGGAATCAATCAATTAATTTTTAGGTATTAAAATTTCAATTTCTTTTAAGTTAAACGAATCTAGTTATGAGAAAATTCAAAAAAAATTAATTAACGAAAACTATCAATATTATATACAATCTAGAGTCACTAATCCCTCACTAGCTCTCCAAATCTCAAATCCATTTACTTAATTAATCTCAAATGTTAATTTTGTTAATCTCGAGTATAAATAGCTATAAGTGCCTGTCGGTTCACTCACAACCCAATCGTGATTTAATCCCATATTACTTAATCTCAGAGCCTAATTAAAATTTCCTTTATCAAGGTAAATCCTAATACTCAAATTCACATCTAACGGTGGCCAATCATCAAATTGACATATCAAAATAAGATTAAGTAACCAAAATTAATATAAATCATAACTAATAAATCATGAAAATAAAATCTAATTCATCAGTGAGTTCATAGTTTCCCAAGGTTTAAAAAGAAAACTAGCCACACATGGCTAAAATAAAATCGATAATAAAATAAAGAAATTCAGATTCAAAGAATAAAGAAAAAGATTAAGAGAGAGCAAATCTGTGAAAGACTCCCTCTATTCCTCTTGATCTCCACTCGATTTCTGTTCCTTCTTATTCTGCTATGATGTGTTGTGATATGTGCGTTGCTGCCCTTTTTATAGATACAAGTTCGGCCCTTCTGGCTCGGGTTGCGTGCATTCTGTAGGGATCTTGTACGCAAATATTATCCTATCCTTTCTGTTGATAAACCAGGTATTTTGTATATTGCTTCAAAAATGAATAATCTGTACATAATACACAGTAGCCTACACTTATATAGTCCAAACATACACCAATGCAATATTACAATTGGACTGGGCCTTACACTGTTATTGGCCCATTACATATACAACACTTAATTTCTACACTCCCCCTCAAGTTGGGGGCTGAATATATCCAATGCTCCCAGCTTGCCTAGAAGCCTTTCTTGACTGTCCTTTGTTACCGCTTTTGTCAACATATCAGCTTGCTGATTCTTTGATTTCACATGTTCCAGCCTGATCAGATTTTTCTGCAATTTTTGCCTGACAAAGTGACAATCTATCTCGATGTGCTTTGTCTGTTCATGAAATACTGGATTAGAGGCAATGTGGATTGCCGCCTTGCTATCACAGTACACACTTACAGGCATAGGATGCTTAATTTCTTATTCCTTAAGTAGTCCTACTACCCAAACAATTTCTGATACAGCAGAACCTAAAGCTCTATATTCCGCTTCTGCTGAAGAACGAGACACTGTACTTTGTTTCTTTGTTTTCCACATAATAAGGGAACCTCCTAGCTTTAAAAGATATCTTGTCATAGACCTCCTAGTCGTACCGCAAGCTCCCCAATCCGAATCACAAAAACAATCCAAGGAAAGATGTCCTGTTGAGCTCATCAACACACCACGTCCTGGACTCTTCTTAAGATAACGAACCACATTCAGCGCTGCCGCCATGTGCACCTTTAAGGGATTTTGCAAGAACTGGCTCAAAGTCTGCACAGAAAAACTAATATCAGGTCGTGTTACAGAAAGATAGATCAAACGACCCACCAAGGTTCTATATCGTCGTGGATTTGGCAACAAGTCCTCCTTCTTGTCTCTTCCTTCTTCATATGCAAGCAATTTCATATTTTGTGCCATAGGCACCTCTAATGGTCGGCATCCACTAAGCCCTGTGTCACACAATAAATCAAGTATATACTTTCTTTGACACATCATTATACCTCTTTTAGACATAGCCAATTCAATACCTAGAAAATACTTCATTATCCCTAGGTCTTTGATTCGAAAATTATGATGTAGAAATTGTTTTACCTCTTCTATTCTATCTTCACTGCTCCCTGTAATCAAAAGGTCATCAACATATACAAGTATATATACTACATCACTATCAAAGTGTTTAAAAAATAGAGAATAATCACTCTTACTTTGACTAAAACCACCTTGAATTAAGGCTGAAGTCAATTTATGGTTTCATTGTCTAGAAGCTTACTTGAGTCCATATAAGGATTTCCTTAGTTTACATACCATATTCTCCCCCTTACTATTAAAGCCTTGAGGTACATGCATGTAAACTTCCTCATTAAGATCTCCCTGCAAGAATGCATTATGCACATCCATATGGTACAAATTCCATCTATGCAAAGCAGCCAATTTAAGCATAATCCTAACCGTTACCATTTTAATCACCGGTGAGAAGGTGTCATGGTAATCCACTCCTTCCCTTTGGGTGTAACCTTTAGCTACCAACCTAGCATTATATTTCTCTATTTCTCCATTACTCTTATACTTGATTTTATATATCCATTTACATCCAATAGGTCTCTTGCCCTTTGGAAGTGGCACAATTTCCCATGTTTCATTCTTTTCTAATGCTTCTATTTCCAAATTCATTGCTTTAACCCATTCATTACTTTGGATTGCCTCCTCATACGCAGTGGGCTCACTAACACCATAAAAAACGAATGGGAATATAAGATTGTAGAATAAGAGCCCGAGAAATTTGCAAGAGAGTTCTATGTTTCCGTTCTACAATGCCATTTTGCTTAGGTGTGTAGGAGCATGAAGTCTCATGCACAACACCATGAGTGAGAAAAAAATGTTTTAGTTCAAGGTTAAGGAACTCAGTTCCATTGTCAGTTTGAACCCTTTAAACATGGAAATGGAATTGGTTAGAAATATATGCAAAGAAGTGCTTGATGTGGGAAACAGTTTCAGATTTATGTTTCATGAGAAAAATCCAAGTAGCTCTTGAAAAATCATCCACAATTGTTAAAAATAGCTACAACCAGCATGTGTGGGGGTCTTGTAAGGCCCCCAAACGTCCATATGCAGCAATTCAAAGCATCATTTTGTTTTAATACAACTGGGTGAAAAGGGCAACTTAGTCTGTTTTGCTTGAAAACAAATTTGACAGCTTTTATTCAGTGAAGTGTTCCTTTGAGTGACAAAGTCAAGATGCTGTAATACAGAAGAGGGCGCATGCCCAAGTCTACAATGAAGTAAAGACATATCAATATGGCTCAAATCAGTGTCAATAGATTTTGCAGCATTTACAAGGTGATCTAAAGAGTTTACAGTACTCATAGAACCAGTCACATGTTTATATTGCAGAATATAGAGTCCACAAACAAGTCTACCAGTCGCCTTCAAATTCCCACCCCGAAGGCCCTGCATTAGGCAATGATCAGGAAAGAACACAATAACATAGTTTTGTTCTTTCGTTAGCCTAGATACAGAAATTAAATTGAATTGAAGTCCTGGGGCATATAAAACATTCTTAAGGTGAAAACCATTGTGAAAGCTAACGGTGCCGATGTGTGTGACTCTTACTCTATCTCCATTTGGAATTTTAATGTTTTTAATAGGTCCATGATACTCTACACAATCACTCAAGAGGGATAAGCTACTAACTAGATGGGTGGTTGCACCTGAATCTATCACCCAGTTAGTGTGTGTTTTAGTGTTAGAGGAGAAAGGAAGCAAACCTGTACCGGTAAGTGCATGCACTGTAGAGCTTCCTTGCTTCTCCCTCTTCAAGAAATCAAGGAGCTTCTCGTACTGGTCCTGAGTGAAGGTAGGTGCAACCACATTAGATCCATCTCCATGGTTGTCATCATCTTTCACGTTGTCAAACCCAGCTTTCACATCTCTGTTCTTGTTCCCTTTGAAATTAGGAGGGAATCCTATTAAGTGCCAGTAACCATCCTTTGTGTGTCCCTTCTTTCCACAGTGTGAGCAGTCAACAGAAGCACCTCCTCTGCCTCTTCCTCGGCCTCTCCCCTTCCTTTGGTGACCATTGTAATGCCATCTATTGAAGTCTCTTTGGTTGAAATAACCAAATTTTTTTGGGCTTCGTTTTCAGAAATCATTACAAATGCCTGATTGACATTAGGTAAGGGCACCATGAGGAGAATTTGACTTCGAGCAGCAGCATAATTGTCATGAAGGCCCATAAGGAATTGAAGCAATCGCTGTTTGTGCATGTCTTCTGCATAAACTTTTGAAGTAACACATTGGCAAGAGGGAATTGGGACTAAAGCAGATTGTTCTTCCCACAACTCCCTTAACTTCGTATAATAACTTGAGACAGACATGGTTCCCTGATGCAAGGACGCAATTTCTCGGTTCAGATGAAAGATTCAGGAACCAGTGATTTTATCATATCGTTCCTTCATATCAGTCCATACCTGGTACGCCTCTTGGTGGAAAATCACGCTGTTGGCGATTTCCTTTGAAACAGAGTTGAGAATCCACGACAGAACGATAGCATTGCAGCGTTCCCACTGCTCATGGAGTCCAGCTTCTTGAGTTTCCTTGTGACATGTACCATCTATGAATCCCAATTTCTGTTTCCCTCTCAGTGCGATTTTCATTCCTCAACTCCAGATTGTATAATTTTCACAACCGGTAAGTGTTTGTGAGATAATCGCTGTACCTTGGGTGTCAGAAGGATGAAGGTATAATGGATGGGTGAAAGGAATATTGTTCGCAGTTGAATCTTTGCCTGATTTGCGTTCTGCCATGACGATTGCTGAATGGAAGAGGAAACCAGTTCTAAATCGACGAAGGTGGTGGGGATCGTCTCGCGCGGCAATCTTGGCGGAGATTCATCAAGAATCGTTGAATCTTGCTCCAAATGTCAAGAATCGTTGAATCGTTGATGAACACGTCGTCGGAACTGGTGTGAGGGATCAAGAAGATTCTGCGATATTCACAACGTAGATCTGGTGTTAGGTCGCCGAGTCACAATCGGATGGAGTTGGTTATCAGGGCTCCGTTCTTAGGTGCGGATCTTGAAAATCCGATGCCTGTGGTGGCCGTTTGGTGTGTGTTGCTATGCGTGTGTTGCTGGGTCGGGTAGGATCTTAGATATCCGATCCGCCCTTATTTTGGATACTCTTGTTGGGCTGGAGTCTTGAACCTCCACCTGGTCTTTGGGCCTCTTCTTGGTTTGAGGGCTTCTTAGACCTTTGCAAGAAGGTGATGCTTGAATTTTCAAACCTGGGGCTCTGATGCCATGTTGATAAACCAGGTATTTTGTATATTGCTTAAAAAATGAATAATCTGTACATAATACACAGTAGCCTACACTTATATAGTCCAAACATACACCAATGCAATATTACAATTAGACTGGGCCTTACACTGTTATTGGCCCATTACATATACAACACTTAATTTCTACACTTTCTCATCAAAATATAAAATAAGATATTATATTATCTTTATCTTTGCAAAGTAGCTGGACATGGGGATCGATTTTTATCTATTACTTTCTTGCTTCAAGTGGGGCCCGCATCTATATTTTCTCATCCAAGTTAATATCTCTTTTCTCATCTATCTTGCAATATCATATATATATATATATATATATATATATATATATCTTTTCTTCATATTGTTGCCCTCTTTAATATCATCATATTTCCTACAAAATAAAAATAGGATATGGATAGATTTTATATCAAAATTTGTTTTTATCCTCAGCTTAATTAAAAGATAAAAAATATATAGAAGATAATTAAATAGATATAAAATATTAATAAATTTAATCAATTATGTCCTAAAATATGTACCTATTTAATTATAAAATATATATTTATCAAATTCCCCCACAGTTGAACATTTGCTTGTCCTCGAGCAAAAGAAAGAAAAATCATTATTTGAATAAAAAGGACATTATTTATGAAATTCCTAAACGGAGAGCAGCACACCACCACACTTGGATCATGCTATCAAATTCTATTTAGTTTAATGTCTTATAAGAATGGGTCACTAAGCCAATAACCTTAAACAATTGTAATCATCTCTTAATGTCCCATGATCAAAGGTTCGGCAAGTAATAAGTGCAACAATAAGATTAGTAAAGGAATATTACGCTACTAAACTCCTCTAGAAAACTTCAAATGCCCCCACTTAACCAAGCTTTTCGTTTAATTTATTACGGACCCTCAAGTAGAAAATTGATTCTTTTTTTTCATCTTGGATTGTTGTAGGTCCCCTTTTGACGCGATCCTGCACATGGGTAATGCAGCACCGGTTACTCAGTTACCCCAACAGATACCTCAAGAGGCTTTTAGCCCAACTCATAACCTTCTTTGACTTTACCATTAGACGCGAGTGCCAACATTGGTGATGAAGTGCCCTCGGTTACTAAGTTAGGTCTAGAGAAGCCATTGGAGTTGTGTCTCTTATTCTCTCTCTATCTTTCTCTCTTTTTGCTTTTTTTCCTCTTTTATATATATTTTTTTCACTTGAGTCATGTCCCTAAACAAAATCTTACTTAGCCAGCAAAGGTCATAATCTAATTTTCTAAAGAAATCAGGTAGCAAAATATTCATAAACTAATAATTTGTTGATCATATTACAAACTACTCTCTATTCTCATAGTCCATCTCAAGATTTATACAAAAAAATCAAGGCTCAGAGGCTTAATTGAAACATTCTTTTCTATTTTAATTTTTTTTTTCAATAGCACTCTCTAAGATGGGGAAGATTCAAAGTTAAGGTTAATCCTAAGCAATGCAAAAATTTCAACTTTTACCAAGAAAAATTCTTTTCAATTGCATAAGGACAAGCACAAAAAAAATCATATATCCCTCCCCAACACTTAAATCAAACATTGTCCTCAATGTTGCAAAAATCAATAAAGAGGGAAAAGAACTAGTACCCCTTGGTTTATATCTCTGATTTTGATGTGGAGTTCTTCATCTAGTACCGTGCAGGATGTTTTTAACTTTTGAGAGAGGAAAGAGTGTACGAGCAAGAATTTGTAGCCACAAGAGGAGTGATCATCTTTAAACCTGAATAAAAATAAGAAGAAGAAAAAATAAAAATAATAAATGAAAACCAAATCATTGGGTTGCCTTCCAACAAGCGCTTGTTTTATAGTCTTCAGCCTGACTATGTCAGAAGGTCATGGAGGTTGAAATAAGCAGTGCCAATGTAATGCAGAGAAGGATGCAGAGGTGTTTAAAACTTGTTCACTTTGCCTATGAGCATTCTCCACAATATTGTTTTCAACAGTGATAGTTGTTTTAAGGGGCTCGTTAGTAGTAAATGAATCCAATTCAGTTGGATTGAGGTCATCCATCACAACAAATCTTGCACATTGTTTAAAGTCATTTTGATACTTTGTTGCTTTATCCCTCTTAAACTTGACTTGCTCATCACCAAGTTGTAGAATTATCTCTCCTTGTTTGACATCCACCAATGCTCTTGCAGTAGCCAGTAATGGTCTCCCAACAATTAGCGGAATCTCTTGATCCTCTTCGATGTCAAGGACAATGAAGTCAGCAAGATATATAAAAGAGCCAATTTTCACTAGCACATCATTAATGATACCATATGGATAAGAGAAACTTTGATCAACTAGCTTGAGTGTAACAGTTGTAGGATTAGCCACCCCTAGCTGAATCTTCTTAAAAAGAGATAGGGGCATAAGATTCACAGCAAACCCCAAATCACACAGTGCACAGCCTTCAAATTTGTCACCAATCACACATGGAATAGTGAAAGAACCAGGATCTTTACACTTTAAAGGAACATTAGGCTTAATGACACTAGTGATCTCCTTGATTAGTGCTAACATTGCAAACTCAGTAAAATGCTTCTTCTTACTCAACATCTCCTTTAGGTACTTAGCATACTTAGGCATTTGCTCCAAAGCTTCTATCAATGGGATGTTAATGTGTAATTGCTTGAAGATGTCCAGAAACTTCTTATATTGCTCATCAAATACCTTCTTTTGAAATCTTTGAAGAAATGGTAGAAGTGGTCTCCATTTAGGAGTCTCAGTAGTTATCGCCTTTTTGTTTACCTCCTTTGTTTGGGAGTCCATATCCTCATCTAATCTCTTAACCTTTTGTGTCGACCCTTCATCATTTTCTTCAAGAACCTCTGGAGTTTCCTTGCCATTAGAACCTGAAGGTTTCATTGTTGGTTGCTACACTAAAAGTAATTCTTTACCATTTCTAAGGGTAATGGCTTAACATTCCGCTTTTCCATCTCTACGAGGATTAGGCACGATATTACTTGGCAATTCTCTTTGTTGTAATGCATTTACAACAGTTGCAAGTTGTCCCATTTGTGTTTCAAGATTTTTGATAGACGATTCTAATCTTGCATTAGTAGCAGCTTGATCCTGAGTACTCTTTAGTTGAAAACTCATGAGTTGAGATATCATTACCTCTAGATTAGTTTTGGGCTCTTGAGTAGAAATGGATTCCTTTTCCAATTGATAGAACCCATGAGATGCCATTTGCTTTGTACCAGAGGTTAAGGCTTGATTAAGAATGGCACCATGTTTCCAAGAGAAATTAGGATTGTTACGCCACCCAGGATTGTACATGTTTGCGTATGGATTGCTTTGGTTATTGCCACCGTAGGTTCTAGCATAGTTTACTGGCTTTATTTGTTGAGATATGAGGCATTGACCATTAACATGGTTATCTCCACAATAATCATAAGGAGCATAAATAGCATTTACTCCCATATGCTCACTATTAGATCGGTTTACTCGTGCTTCTAAGTGGTCAAAATATTTGTTGAGAGTCTGTAACATTGCCATTAACTTTGACGAAGGGTCTTCAGTAACTTTCTTCATTGCACTTCTTTCATTATTGTTTTGGATAAAGTCAGTTGATAAGTCATCTAAATATTTCCAAACATGATTTACTTGTTGCTTTGTAATTCCTCCATTAGTGACGGTGTTCAATTTAGATTTAGATTTAGGAGTCAAACGAGTACAAAAGATTTGAAGCAATACTCATTTTTCCATATTATGACCTGGACTTTGCCTGACAAGCAACTTAAATCTCTCCCAAGCTTCATATAAATGTTCCCCAAATTGTTGACAGAAGTTAGTAAGAGCAGCTCTTGCATCCACCATCTTGTTGTGTGGAAAGAATCTTGATCTGAATTTTTCCTTCAATGTCTCCCAAGAGGTTATGTTGCCCTCTTCTAAACCATTGAGCCATTCTTTGGCTTTTCCTTGTAAAGAGTATAGAAAAAGCCAAAGACGGATCACATCACTAGGAACACCATTCTGTTTGAAACAATTACAAACATCAAGAAATTGTATCAAAATTGTTGGCTTGAAACTTAGGTACTCTGATTTTGGACTGATAACCTCGAGATTGCCTTCCTAGGAAATCATTAACACCCAATGTATCATTCTCATCCCCAGCCATCTCTTTGCTTATGGTTTCTTCTTTCTTGTGATCTGAATGCTGAGGTGTTGTTGTCTCTAAAAGTTCACTAACCTTCTTTGTCTTCTTAGATGTTTTATTTGCTGTCCCCGACATATAATGTAAAGCACTTCAAAGACAAAGAGACAAAGATCAAATATAAAACTGGAAAAGAAAAAAAAGGGAAAAAATTGTTTAAGCTTAAAATACTAAAGGTCCTCTAATACTAAAAATTAGTTGCTTTGATTCCCCGGCGACGGCGCCAAAAACTTGATGCGCTCCGCAAGTATACGGGTCGTGCCAAGTAATAAAGTGATAAGTAGAGTATTGTCCCACGAGGAATCAATTAATTAATTTTTAGATATTAAAATCTCAATTTCTTTTAAGTTAAACGAATCTAGTTATGAGAAAATTCAAAGAAAATTAATTAACGAAAACTATCAATGTTAAACACAACCTAGAGTTACTAATCCCTCACTAGCTCTCCAAATCTCAAATCCATTTACTTAGTTAATCTCAAATGTTAATTTTGTTAATCTCGAGTATAAATAGCTATAAGTGTCTGTCGGTTCACTCATAACCCACTCTTAAGTATAATTGTTATGTCTAACCAAATTACTCAAAAGGCAAGATAATTCAAACACACTCTTCAACAATTATATGGGGCTATTAGGTATATGTCTATCCTAATCACAAATTAACTCATGATTTAATCCCATATTACTTAATCTAAGAGCCTAATTAAAATTTCCTTTGTTAAGGTAAATCCTAATACTCAAATTCACATCTAACGGTGGCCAATCATCAAATGGACATATCAAAACAAGATTAAGTAACCAAAATTAACATAAATCATAACTAATAAATCATGGAAATAAAATTTAATTCACTAATGACACTACTACAGAATATAGATTCTGCTATCTTAAAGGACGTCCCTTTTTAAAATAGGGACGTCTAAAATATAGGTGGTGACATTTTTGTAATTATGTGTGGGAACTAGGTAGCTTTAGACGTCCCAAATTCAATTTGGGATGTCTGAAATTAAAAGAAAAATGTAATTTTTTTACTTTAGATGTCCCAAATTGAATTTAGGAGGTCTAAAGTCCCGCTTTAGACTTCCAAATTCAATTTGGGATGTTTAAAGTGGGAGATTAGACGTCCAAAATTGAATTTGGGACGTCTAAAGGAAAAAAAAATTAAGTTTTTTTTTTCACACTTTAGCCATCCCAAATTCCATTTGGGACGTCTAAAGTCCCACTTTAGACGTCCCAAATGGAATTTGGGACGCCTAAAGTAATTTAAAAGTTTTCTTATGAGCTGTATTAATTATAAGGGACGCTCGTGCCTTATATTAAATAAAGGGACGCTTTCCTTCCTCTCTCTCTCTCTCCCACATAGTATTTTTCAATTTCTTTGAGAGGAGTTGCAGAGAGAGACTCACATTCTATAGATTTAAATGGCTTTTTCCTTCGGTGTTTTTGCCATCGTCCCCCCTCTCATCATGCCCTTCGGTGCCCCTATTTGCGACGATAACTCTCTCTTTATCACTTCTCAAATCCTACATGTTTGTCTGTTTATTATTATTATTATTATTATTATTATATAAGTTCCTCTCTGTTTTCACAATCAGATCTAATAAAGTGCATCTGGGTAAAAAATGGATTTCTTAATTCTAAAGTTTGACTAAAAGAAGTTTGAACAAAGCTAGCAAAGTGGTGGAAGTGTGGTGATGCCAAAAAACGAAATTTCGGAGCCAAAAAGAGAATGGAGAAAGCTAACATTTATGTTCAACAAAACTATTGCAGAGGATTCTCGTCTGGAACTTGTGTTTGCTTTCGTAATTGATGACCTCAGCATCTACAAAAAATTTGAAATTCAAATGACTTTAGACGTCCCTTTTTAAAAAAAGGAACATCTAAAGTGGAGACTTTAGACGTCCCAAATCTCAATTTGGGACGTCTAAAGTCCCCCTGTGGAGGACTTTAGAGAGGGGGACTTTAGACGTCTCAATTCTTAATTTGAGACGTCTAAAATCCTCCCTTTAGATGTCCTATTTTTTTAGGACGTCTTTTCTTAAAATATACTACGCCCCCACATAGACATCCCCCAGTTTTTGGACGTTAAAAGTGCCAAAATAGGGACGTTAAAACCCTTTTTTGTAGTAGTGTGAGTTCATAGTTTCCCTAGGTTTAAAAAAAAATTAGCCACACATGGCTAAAATAAAATTCATAATAAAATAAAAAAATTCAGATTCAAAGAATAAAAAAAAAAAAGATTAAAAGAGAACAAATCTGTAAAAGACTCCCTCTATTCCTCTTAATCTCCACTCGATTCTTGTTCCTTGTTATTCTGCTTTGATGTGTTGTGATCTAAGCGTTGCTGCCCTTTTTATAGATACAAGTTCGGCTATTTTCCTTCTGGCTTGGGTTGCGTGCATTCTGTAGGGATCTTTTACGTAGATATTATCCTATCCTTTCTCATCAAAATATAAAATAAGATATCATATTATCTTTATCTTTGCATGGGGATCGATTTTTATCTATTACTTTCTGCTTCAAGTGGGGTCCGCATCTATATTTCCTCATCCAAGTTAATATCTCTTTTCTGATCTATCTTGCAATATCATATATATATATATATATATACTTTTTTTTTCTTTTCATGTTGGCCCACGCGTACGTTTTTAAATCTGAAGATGGATTATGTAATGTTATTATTCTTCTTTTCCCTTTGTATATATATCTTCACACGGCTCCACTATATATATATATATATATATATATCTTTTCTTCATATTTTTGCCCTCCTCAATATCATCATATTTCCTACAAATAAAAATAAGATATGGATAGATTTTATATCAAAATTTCTTTTTATCCTCAGCTTAATTAAAAGATAAAAAATATATAAAAGATAATTAAATAGATATAAAATATTATAAATTTAATCAATTATGTTCTAAAATCTGTACCTATTTAATTATAAAATATATATTTATCATTTTTACTAAGAAAGAAAGCGAGCATTACGTGTAAGGATAACTTTTTTTTAATCATATATAACTCAAGCACGTGGTTCAAACTCTGAACTTCACATTTAGGGCTTAAGAGAAGTGCTTGATGTTGGTCAAATAAAAAAAGAGGAAGTGCTTGATCGTAAAAGCTCCCCGAGTGTGAATGTATGTGGGTGTGTTCTTACATACATACATACATAAGTACGTATGCATATTTGTTTCTTATGTGTTGCTAAACGGAAGTAATTAAACATGGCGAGTTCAGTATATGGCATCTAGAAGACACTTCTTGGTATTCTGCGATATGTTGAAATTTGAATTTTCTTTTTCCCCCTATGATGGACTGTGCTGTAACAGCAATAAAGAGTTGAATTTTGATAGATTTAAGTGATCCAATGAATTTACAAGGAGGAAACATTGTGTAGGTAAGTCTCAAGTTATGTTTGAAGACAATAAGTCTGAAATTTAAGGAAAGTGTAAGAATTTCGGGCGTACTTAGAATCTGACTGACTTGCTGAAGTTAATTTCCACATGGAACCGGAGCATCGATGAGGACCCCGATCACATTACATAGTAAATACACCAAAGAGAGAAAGAAAAGAGAACATTCTTATGAGAGAATCTTTTAGAGGGAGAATAGTAATATTTGGTGTGTGTTATTTCTTCATTAACCTTCTCCCTTAATCCCACACTCTATATATATAGTGTACCTACTGTTACATAGGAATAGATGCAACCTTTAAATGTATAGCTATATAGTAATAGATATAACCTTTAAACCATAAAAGACATCTCTCTTTATAACCCGTCTCTCTATGATAGCCTCTCTTGCATCGGGATTGGGTCCTAATCCACCAAGGGTGGACTAGAATATTCAAACATCTTCCACTCACACTTGATGGATTAGATGTTATGGGCCAAGTCTGTTTCTCTTACCTCTTTCATATTAGGTGTTTTGCCATGACCACGTAGGCATGACGTCTCCATTTGGGCGCTTTGTACTAGAAATCCCTTTTTATAGAGATCAGCACAAGACAACCCTGTAGTGTGGCTCGATATTGATAAAATGCCCTAATGTTCTATATTTACTAATATACACTTTACTCATGACCAATCTAATCCTTCTTGAGTCAGTATAAAACTCAGATTGCCTTTCTCATATGCATAGTATCTATACTTATAAAACCACAAAATAATATCATAAGGGACCGATCTCAGACACCAGCATAGGTTTGTATATTTCAGATAATAATCTTTCTTTCGCCCATATATCACTTTGATATGTATCAACCGCTTTCCTAACATAATACCTTTAGATCACATCAATCATGATTATAGGACAAAATGCTAAAGTAGTAGACGTTGAAACATAGTTATATGATAATGTCAAAGTCAAAAGACATCATTGAAGGGTTAACCTTTCTGGGACTCACACAACAATGAAGCAGAGATCCATTCACTTGCTTCTCATTTGCGGTTCTTTAGCACATACGGTATGAATCACATTTAGGAGATTTTTAAGCGGCTCAAAATAAGTGAATGCAATCCCATAGATACTCCAATAACTTGAGGAGTGAGTTTGATAAGACATTATAAATATAATGTAATGAAAGCATGAAGAAGTAATGTTAGAATATTCTAGTCTACCCTTGGTGGATTATAGCCCAAACTCGATTTAAGAGGGGCTATCATGGAGAGACGAGTTATAAAGAGAGATATTCTTTATGGTTTAAAGGTTATAAATGTTGGAAATTGTGCCTTAAGGGTCAATCATTATACTCTAAACATTAGCTGTAGCACCCGAATTTTGGAAAAATGGAGCCGCCACCAAAATTTTGAAAAAAGATAATTTTGGAAACCTTTTTAAAAAATGGAAACTGGTCTACAAAAACCATTTAGGGTTCGGGGGTCGATTGCATATGGGGAAGGTGTTAGGCACCCCACAACACCCATTCATAAGAATGGTTAATCTAAGTTAATTATTTAAAAATATTATGGCCTTTAATTTTATTATAATTACCCAAATAAAAAAAAAGAGAATATTTACAAAAATAAATGAAATAAAAACTAAAGAAAACAAAAAGAACATTTATTTACAACAAGAAAATAAGAAAAAATATATTTATTTACAAAATTGGACTTGACCTAGGAAGAGGACCTAGGGCTAACGTACCCTTTAGAGGGATCAAAGCCCACGTAGTTCAGGGGTAGAAAAGCGTGTCGCTTTGTTTGTGTTTTTTAGAAAAAATTTTTATTTAATTTATTTGTGAAAAATATTTTTTTGTTTGGTTTGTGTTTTTTATTTTTTTCAAAAAGTATTTTTCTTTATTTTCTTGTAAAAGAGAGGTTTTCCATTTTATTTTCATTTACCAAAATGTGTCAAAATATTTTTTTTTTCCTTTTTTGAAAGAGGGCCTAAGAAAGGGATAAAGAAAAAGAAGAAGAAAAAGTAGTACAAGTTAAACAAAATGGAAGTCAAAGGTGAGGAGATTTATGTGTACCTTTTGTCTTTTGAACCCGTTACAACAAGAGATAGGGTGATAGAACCACATAATAAACAAGAGGCAAGTACAATCACATTATCTATATTTATTAAGCATGACACCTAGTATCATAAGAAAACAAGGCAGCACATATCTTTTGATCCAAACGCCACACATCCAGCAACAATACATAAGACAATTCAATGAGACAATGGAAAGTAAGTCCACATAGCTCTTGATCTCAAATTTGAAACATCCAGCAAGGCCAACATATATTAGAGTAGGTGATTCTTATATTTGAAACGTCCAACAATGCCAACATATATGAGAGTAGGTGATTCATGCAAATGTTGAGTCATCAAGATAAACACAGAGACAAGTACAAAGTCATAAAAGATTACAGTGGTGGAGAGAGTTAGTCAAATTCATCGTCTTGCACATATGACTAAATATTATCACAAATAAAAGAAGAGCATGTGAATTTAATCACAATCAAAGAGTAGAGAGTAAAATAAGATGGGCTCTTATGTTAACTACCCTTCCCCATGAAAATTATGTATGAGCAATAAAATTAATTCTCTACCTTGCCTCCTTTTTTCTCTCAAAATTTTTGTATGTCTTGCTTCAACCCTCACTCCCTTATTTGTAGTCTCAAGGTAGGGTTTTCTTCATAAATGCTCCTTCTTTTTTTTAATTTTCATTTTTGTTTTTTTTGTATTTTATGTTAAGAACTACCTAACTTGACCCAATCACCATCAATGGAGATTTTGTTTTTAATTTTAATCTTTAATTTTTTTTTATTTTCTATTGATAAAACTTCCTAGCTTGACCTAATCACCATTAGTTGATATTTTTTATTTTTTTATTTTTTTATTATTCTCCCCACAAGTAATTTCCTAATTTAAGTCTATCAACATAAATGAGATTTTTTTTATTTTTCGTTTTTTTAATTTATTATTTTCCCTTAATGAACGACAATGCCAATTATCATCAATGTGGGGATTTATTTTCATTTTCATTTTTTCCCTTTTCAATGATGATTGCCAATTTGGATACCGATCATCATCAATAGGAGGATTTTCTTATTTTTTCTTATTTTCGTTTTTTTATTTTTCTTTCATTCTCCCCACAAAGTAGTTTCCTAATTTAAATCTATCAACATAAATGAGATTTTTTTTATTTTTTTTATTTTTCATTTTTAAATTTATTATTTTCCCTTAATGAATGACAATGCCAATCATCATCAATGAGGGGATTTATTTTAATTTTCTTTTTTAATTTGGATACCGATCATCATCAATAGGAGGATTTTCTTATTTTTTCTTATTTTCGTTTTTTTATTTTTCGTTCATTCTCCCTACAAGTAGTTTCCTAATTTAAATCTATCAACATAAATGATATTTTTCTTTATTTATTTATTTTAAATTTTTAATTTATTATTTTCCCTTAATAAATGACAATGCCAATCATCATCAATGAGGGGATTTATTTTAATTTTTTTCCCTTTTCAATGATGATTGCCAATTTGGATACCGATCATCATCAATAGGAGGATTTTCTTATTTTTTTCTTATTTTAGTTTTTTATTTTTCTTTCATTCTCCCTACAAATAGTTTCCTAATTTAAATCTATCAACATAAATGAGATTTATTTATTTATTTATTTTTATTATTTTCCCTTAAAGGATGACAATGCCAATCATCATCAATGAGGGGATTTATTTTAATTTTTTTCCCTTTTAATGATGATCGCCAATTTGGACACCGATCATCATCAATAGGAGGATTTTCTTATTTTTTCTTATTTTCATTTTTTATTTATTTATTTTTCTTTCATTGATGATTGTCAATTTGGACACCAATCATCATCAATTATTTTTGTATTTTTGAGTGGGGCCTGGACAAAATAGGGTGCTCACAATTGCCCCTCTTTACTTGTTTTGTAGTTGAGAAAAGTGAGATTCTCGTCTATGAAGCAAGTAAAGATAAGAACATGTATTTTGTTCGGCCAAAGAACAAGGTGCCCCCTTAGAACCAAAGAGGGTTTGGACAAAATACAGTGCCCATGCCCCTCTGTACTTGGTTCATAGGGGAGAAGAACACATGTGGAGATAGATGATTATGTGTAGTGGAAGTGAAGTGCCTAGTTGCATAGGACTTTAGTGGGGCGTAAATGAATTGTGCTAGCCGGTATTGGGCTTTGAGAGTTCCTGTAGATACAGGGCTTTAAAAAAATAGTGCCTGCCGTTACAGGGCTTCAAAAGAATTATGCTAGCCGTTACTGGGCTTAAAGGGTGCCTGTTAATACAGGGCTTTGAAAGAATAGTACCTGCCGTTACAAGGCTTTAAAAGAATTGTGCCAACCGTTACTAGCCTTTGAGGGTGCCCTGTTAGTACAGGACTTTGAAAGAATAGTGCCTGCCGTTACAGGGCTTTAAAAGAATTGTGCCAAGCATTATTAGGCTTTAAAAGAATTGTGCCAGCTATTATTGGGCTTCAAGGGTGCCTTCCAGTACAGGGCTTTGAAAGGGTGCCAACCAGTACTAGGCTTTAATGGTGCTTGCAGGTACAGGGCTTTGAAGGGATGCCAGCCGTTACTGGGCTTTGAGGGTGCCTGCTGGCACAGGGCTTTGAAGGGGTGCCAGCCATTACTGGGCTTTGAGGGTGCTTACCGGCACGGGCTTTGAAGGGGTGCTAGCCATTACTGGGCTTTGAGGGTGTCTACCGGCACAGGGCTTTAGAGGGGTGCCCGCCCTTACTGTGCTTTGAGGGTGCCTGCCGACATAGGGCTTTGGAGGAGTGCCAGCCATTACTGACCTTTGAGGTTGCCTACCGGCACAGGGCTTTGGAGGGGTGCCATCAGTTATTGGGCTTTGAGGGTGCTTGCTGGTACAGGGCTTTGAAGGGGTGCTAGCCGTTACTGGACTTTGAGGGTGCCAGCCGTTATAGGGCTTTGGAGGGGTGTCATGAACATGTGATGCCCCTTGGAATAGTGCTTATGAAGATGATAACGATAATAATAAAGATGACAGTGATGATGAAATCCTAATGAGGATGACCACGATGATGATGAAGAAGAAGATAATGGCCATGATAGTGGGGAGAATATCAAAATAATAAAGTCATGATGGATGTGATGACATTAATAATGATGATGACAGTGATGATGGAATCCTAATGAGGATGATGAATACAATGATAATGATAATGCTAATGATGATGATGATGATGATGATGGTAGTAGTAGTAATGGTGATGATGTTAATGGTGATGTTGATAATGGAGGTGATGACATGCTAATGAAAATTAATGCAATAATAGTGGCATTAAAGAATAGCCTGGTATGTGATATTGCTCCTTCTTCGTCCAGGTGCCTAACCAGTACCCCCTTACTCGTGCAATCTTGTCCGAGGTATGAAGATTTTTATAATGAGATTCATGTAGATGCCATAGCCTAGAACCCTCAGTTTAGATTGTGCCCCTTTGTCAACTGTTTGACCCTACAACAGAGATTCCAATTGGGACCTTCGCTAATGATCCTAAAATTTCACAAGTTAAATGAGAGTAGAGGACACCATGCATATCATCGTGAGTGTTTATCCATACAAAAGTTGTGCTTTCATTAAAAGGAGTTACCCTTATACAAATCATGACACAAAGTTTGACGTGCGATTTAATGGAAGGGAAAGATATCTAAGGATGAAGATTCATTTAAAAGAAATTATCTTCCAATATTCAAGTGGATGCAAAATGATGAGCACATATTGGTGTAGATGTGATGCTATTAGGAGGTCCTTCGCTTTCAGTTCCATGTAGTCCCCTTGATGGTGCCTTGCTTAATTGCTAGAGATATGCACTTTTCGATGAGTGATTACGGAGTCTTCCAAATAAACAACGGAATAAAAGTCATGGGACTAGGACCGATAACCTTCTTTGATATTTGTTTAACCCACTCTTTTGGGTTTTTGACTTAACAAGCTCCCAATTTTGTGCTTTAATTTTTGCCTAAGCTGCCCTTTCAGGTTTTCAACTTATTGAGCTTTCTTCTTCTTCTTCTTCTTGTTTTTTTTTGCTCTAACTTTTGCCTAAGCCGCCCTTGCGGGTTTTCAACTTAGTGAGCTCATTTTTTTTCTTGCTCTAACTTTTGCCTAAGCCGCCCTTTCGAGTTTTCAACTTAGCGAGCGTTTTTTTTCCTCTAATTTCTGCCTAAGCCGCCCTTTCGGATTTTCAACTTAATAAACCCTTTTTTTTCTTGTTTTGCTCTAACTTTTGCCTAAGCCGCCCTTTCAGATATTCAACTTAGTGAGCTATATTATTCTATTTTTTTATGTATAGTATTTCTTTATAGCATCTGAATTGATTGGTCTTGGTAAATCTTGGTCATTCATGTTTGTCAATATCAATGTCGCTCCAGAGAAAGCTTGCTTAACAACATATGGGCCTTCATAATTCGGAGCCTACTTACCTCTGTCATCTTCTTGATTTGGCAAGATCTTCTTGAGGACTAGGTCTCCTACTTTAAACTGCCGGGGCCGCAACTTCTTATTAAAGGCCCTTGCTACTCGTGACTAATATAACTGCCCATGACATATTGCTGTGAGTCTCTTTTCTTTAATCATATTAATTGTTCAAACTAAGAGCATATTCATTCACTTTCATCTAGGTCTGATTCAACCAAGATTCTCAGGGATGGTATTTCCACTTCAATTGGAGTAACAACCTCTATGCCATAAACTAAAGAGTAAGGGGTTGCCCCAGTTGAAGTACGCATTGTGGTACAATATTCGTGTAATGCATATGGAAGCATTTCATGCCAGTCCTTATAGGTCTCTGTCATTTTGCCAATGATCTTCTTAATATTTTTATTGGCTGCCTTAACTGCACTATTCATCTGTGGCCTATATGGTGCAGAATTATGGTGTTTGATCTTGAACTGATCACATAATTCTTTAACTATTACCCCGTTGAGGTTTTGTGCATTGTCAGTTATGATCCTCTCTGGTAACCCATATCTACAGATGATATTAGCCTTTAAGAACTTGATGAAGGCCTTCTGAGTAATACTAGCAAAAGAATTGGCTTCCACCCACTTAGTGAAATAGTCAATAGCAACGAGGATGAAACGATGACCATTTAAAAATATTGGGTTAATTGGCCCGATAACATCGACGCCCCACATGAAAAATGGCCATGGAGATACAAGACTATGCATCATAGTCGGAAGAGTATTATCTTTGTTGGCATATATCTGGCACTTATAACACTTTCTAATGTAATTGATACAATCCTTCTCCATAGTTATCCAGTAGTAACCGGATCTTTGAGCTTGTTTAGTTAATGAGTGGCCATTTGCATGTGTACCGCATATGCCTTCATGGATCTCTGCCATAATCTTGTGCGCCTCCCTCATGTCTACACAGTGAAGCAATGTCCCATCAAAGCTCCTCTTATACAGGACATTATTACTAGTAAAAAAGCCCATGGCCATTCGCCAGATGCTCTTCTTTTCATTGTGTATTGCATCTAGAGGGTAAGTACCATGTTCTATATACGTCTTAATACTAGGTACCAAGGTTGTTCATCGTGCTCTCTTCCAATATTGAAGCAAAATGCTGGTGATCTTCTAGTCTTAATCTGTATTGGTTGAACTTGGACCCCACAATTGAGTTGGATCATAGCTATTAAAGTAGCTAAAGCATCAGCAAAGCGATTCTTTTCTCTGGCCATGTGATGGAAATTGATTACTTTGAAATATTTCAGCAACTCTATCAAATACTCTTGATAAGGGATCAACTTTGGGTCGTTAGTATGCCATTCACCAGTCACCTGATAAATTATGAGAGCTGAGTCACCATAGACTTTTAGGTTTTTTATACCAAGATCTATGGCAGCTTAGAGACCATTAATACAAGCTTCATATTCTGCCATGTTATTAGTGCAGTCAAACCCTAACTTTATAGCAATCAGAAATTGCTTTCTGTTTGGGGATATGATTACTGCCCCTACACCATTGCCATGCATGTTTGTTGCCCCATCAAAATACATTTCCCACTCCTTTGATTTGCTTTCCTTAATCGGATCCTCTATAGCACATATGTCTTTATTTGGGAATTTGAAATCTAGTGGCTGGCATTCATCTATGGGGTTTTTCGATAAGTGATCTGCTATTGTACCACCCTTAACGGATTTTTGAGTGACGTATCTTATATTATATTCAAACAATATTACTTGCCACTTAGAGACTCTTCCAGCTACATGCGGGCTTTCAAAGATGTACTTGAGTGGGTCCACTCTAGAAATTAACCAAGTGGTGTAGTAAAGCATGTATTGCTTCAACCTTCTTGTAGCCCAGACTAAACTACAACAAGTTCACTCTATCATCTGGTAACATGAGTCACAATCATTAAACTTCTTGCTCAAGTAATAGATCGCTTATTCTCTTCACTTAGATCATTATGTTGCCCTAGTATGGTTCCCATAAAGTTTGGTCGTATTGTCAAATACAAAATTAAAGGTCATCTTGGTGTAGGGGGAACCAAAATTGGGGGATTTAGCAAATAATCCTTGATTCTATCAAATGCCTGTTGGCAATCTTCATCCCACTTCTTTGTGCAGTTCTTCTTTAAAATCTTGAATATCGGCTCACAAGTTGCAGTCAGGTTGGCAATGAATCGTGCAATGTAATTCAACCACCCAAAAAGCTTCGAACTTCCTTTTCTATTTGAGGAGGGGGCATTTCTCGTATTGCTTTTACTTTATTAGGATCTACTGTAATCCCTTTTTGGCTTACAATGAAGCCTAACAATTTCCTAGATAAAGCCCCAAAGACACATTTGTTAGGATTTAACCGCAGCTTGTACTTACGTAGCCTTTCAAACAGCTTTCTTAACACCACAACATAGCTTTCTCCCTCAAAAGATTTAGCTACCTTATCATCCACGTATACTTAAAGTTCTTTGTGCATTATATCATGGAAGAGTGCCACCATGGTAAGTTGATAAGTTGCCCCCACATTCTTTAGCCTGAATGACATGACACGGTAACAATAAGTGCCCCATTGTGTAATAAATGTGATTTTTTCTTTGTCCTCTTCATCCATAGAGATTTGGTTATACCCTGAGTACCTATCCATAAACGAGTACTTATAGCTACGGGCCGTATTATCAACTAGGACATCAATATGAGGTAATGAAAAATCATCTTTTGGGCTAGCTTTGTTCAGATCTCGATAATCCACACACATTCGAATTCTGCCCCTTCTTTGGGACAAGAACAACATTTACTATCCATTGTGGGTATTTAGCTACTTCCAGGAAACCCGCTTCTAATTGCTTCATTACCTCATCTCAAACCACTAAGGACATATCGGAAGTGAGCCTCCTTAATTTCTGCTTTTTAGCCTTGGTGTTTGGGAATAAGGGAATTTTTTGAGAGGCAATCCCTGGATTAAGGCCTGGCATGTCTTGATAGGACCATGCGAACACATCTATGAATTATTTGAAGAGTTCAACCATTTTCTCTCTTTCAGGGTTATCTATTATCTTTAGTTATCTTTTTTCTTCCTCTATGCCAATATTTATTACTTCAATTATATCTTTATGTGGGCACATTCTATTGTCATCAGATTTGAGGATTTTGTTGTATACTTGAATAATCTCATCATCATTACACTCGTAATCATGCATATCAATGGCAACAAGCGAATAATCATTTAGGGACTCAGAAACCTCTGCATTTGACAAGAGTTTGGAGGAAATCGATTTCCTGGAGGGTGAGAAATGAACAACGAATGAATAGAAGGAAAAGAAAAAAAAGGAAGAATGGATATAAATAAATGAATTTTATTCGCATATCATTCTTTATTCATAGTTCATATAAGAGCTTGCTTAAAGGTGCATACAAAACATAAAAGGACAACTTTTAGCTAGGCATGTTACTCTAAAATAATAGAATTAAAGGTGTCCTCAAACTCCCAATTTTCTAGAGCCCTTCCAGAATCCTCAGTTGAAATCCACATGTAGGTCTTTTTGCCTATTATTGAAACCATTGTAACAGTCAGCTTTTTTAGCACTTCAGAGGATATCAGGAATGTCTTCCTTATGTGGGGGATTTCAAAGTGTTCATCCTCCCTCCCTATTTTTAAACTTGCTTGCTCTTTCAATTGTCTTTCCAATAGTGGCTCGTATCCTAACTCTTGGCGCTTGTGATTCTCTTGCAGATTTATGGGGGACTTGATGCCTTAGAGGTAAGTGCCTAATCCTCCGCCATGCTTAAACTCATTATTCTCCATTATCTTGGTTACTATGGAGTTGACATTTTTATATTCCTTGGGTCCCTCAAATTTAAAGCCTTGGAAAACCATTCCTTCCTCGTGCTCGGCAGCCTCAATGTATGGAAGAGGGCTCGGCTTACTCACCATGATTTCTTCTTCACCCTTGATTATCACTATCTTCCCGCTATCCACAAACTTTACCATCTGGTGTAAGGTAAAGGTACCGCCCCAGCTGAGTGTATCCATGGCCTCCCCAACAGCATAGAGTAGGATGGGTCAATGTTCATAAGCTGAAAGTCTACTGTGAATAAAGTTGGTCCAATCTTTAAAGGCAAATGGAGCATTCCCAACACACCTCTCCGAGTACCATCGACCCTCTAACCACCATGTTACTTCTTTCAACCTCTGACGCCTCTACTGACAATTGTTCAAATATGGATAGTGGTAAAACATTTAATGCTGATCCTCTATTTATCAACACTTCGGCCATAATGAACCCTTTACATTTCAGGGAAATGTAGAGGGCTTTATACTGATCAACGACTGATTGAAAAACTTCTTCTCCTGAAAATGAGATAGTAGCGAACGCCCTCGGCACATTCATAATCCTTGCAACCTTCTCTGGGGTCATACTGGATTGCACATATGCTGTATCTAAGGCCTTTTATAGCACATGACGATGTGGTTCAGAACTCAAGATCAAAGAGAGAATTGAGATCTTGGTTGGAGTTTTATTCAACTGGTCTACAATGCTTTATTCACTTTGCTTCATGATTTGAAGGAATTCTTTATCTTTATTTTCCATGCCTTTTAGACCAAAACTTGATGGAATATCAACATTGGCTTGTTTTCCCTTATTTATCGATCCAACATTTTGTGGCAGATAAGATTTCCCGCTTTGTGTTACCCTTATTGGGCGAACCATTATTTCGTTGCTGGCCTTGGCTTCCATTACTTGCCCTGAGGGATTCTCAACAATACCTTTATACCTCCATAATACGGCACGATTACTCTGATATGGAAAAAGGGTCGGTACCTTAATTGTCACTGTAGGCTGTTACAATGGAGTCAAGATGGTGAAAGAGACAACATGGGAATTTCTTTTTTCATATGGTCCCTTAATGATATACTGGACATGTCTTTTTTCCACCATGCTCGCTTCTTTCTCTTCTCGAGGCATATAACCTACTGTCTTTAATTAAGCATGAATATCTTCTCCTACTAGTAGAGGATTGTTAGAGAACTCAATTTCATCAACAACATTTACTTGGTTTTCATAGCTTGGAAGAGGATTGGTGTTGATAGTGGAGTTGTTATTCCTCTTTAATTGAATGTGATTAGAATCAATTAAGTCTAATACATTCCTCTTGAATGTTGCAAAGTCCTCTATTGAGTGTCCCAGGGCACCCATATGGTATTCACATCGGGCATTAGAGTCATACCAAGCGGGGAACGACGGTTGAAGCTGTTTATAAGTATGTGGTCCTAACAGCTGAAATTCCAAAAGTTGGCAATATAGCTCAGTATTTGTCATCCTAAAATCTAGCCATTGCTGACTATCTCGTTCCTTCCAATTCCTTCGTCCTCCAGCTTGACTTTGCCTATTTTGTGTTGGATCATTCTTCATCTGTCAAAACCCATCATTACCACCTTGATGTATTGCTTGGGGTTGTCTAGTAGTTTAGATAAAGCTAATGTCACCTTCCTTCTTCTTCCCATTGTTCCCCTTTTTAGTGCTACTCTCACTTTGCAGAATCCTACCATCACGTATGTCAGCATCGATTCTCTCACCAATCTCAATCAAACTAGAAAAATCGGTGACATGCGTCCCAACCATGTATCTGTAGTAAGGTTCTTGTAAAGTATAGATGGAATAAGAATTGAGCTCAGATGGTATAAAGGGAGATTGAACTTGTGCTGTGACCGTCCTTTATCTTTGGGCGTAATCTTTAAAAACTTCTGTGGCTTTCTTGCTCATTGACTTCAGTTGTTCCCTAGTGGGGGCAGTGTCAAGATTGAACCTGTATTGTTTCACGAATACGTTAGTCAAATCCCTCCATTTCTTGATCTTTGTCTAATCAAGTTGCATGTACCATTCCAGTGCTGGCCCTTTCAAGCTCTCACGAAAGAAGAGTAGCAAAAATTTTTTGTCTTGTGACCATACAAGCGTCTTGGTGCAATAGGCCTTAAGATGGTATATCGGATTTTCGATACCATTGTACTTATCGAAGTTTGGCATCTTGAATTTCTTAGGAATTGAGACATGTGGTGCCAAGCATAAATCTTTTAAATCAAGTAAACCCCAAGTGTTTGGTCCTTGGAGGGCCTTTAGTTGGTCTTTTACTTTACCTAACTCTTCCTTCTATTCCTCCTTTTCAGCTGATAGAGAGGGAATGTTAAAAGTATATGTTGAATCTTCACCTGGTTGTTCCTCCTTAGTTCTCGGAATTTGAGGATTCTGTTTATTCTAAGGCTCTTCTGTCGCTTTTTCTTTCTCGCCATTTTCTGGTATACATATCTCAGCATTTTTCAATGGATTAGATGTTCCTGATTCTTTCTCATTATTCTGGGTTTGAAGAGCTATAGTCAAGGTGGAAATCATTTCTTTCAAATCTGCTATTTGTACCTCCATATGGACATCCGATGATTCATATTAGATTCGGCTTCACTGGGATTGGCTGCCATCTGACGACTACGTGAGCACGTGTTGTAGACGGAGTAATATTGTATCACCTGCTTAGGAAGGAATAAAATATCATTAGTTTATTTAAACTTATAATTTCAAGCCGGCATAGCGAGTTATCACGATGTATTGGCATAAAGGTTTTCTGGAACAAGTATCCTCTAGCTTCCTTAGGGAATCTATTATTCCACAGGGACAATCTAGAGTTGATCATTAAATAGGAGGGACTTAGAGTCCCATCCTGGCCAAGATCTTTTTATTTGGTGAGTGTTTAGTCAGCACAGTCTTTTGAAACAAGTATCCTCTAGCCTCCTCAGAGAATCCATTATTCTACAGGGAGAACTAAAGTTGATCATTAGACAGAGGGGACCTTGAATCCCACCCTAGCCTAAGATCTTGTTATTGATCATAGTGATAAGCATACAAAAAAAATGACAGCAAAAGAAGTGAGATATGCTTTTATTCGATAATATCAAAATTTAGTTACAAGTTTGAGTTCCTCTACTATTTGATTACATAAGTTAAAGAATTCAACAATCTTTGCTGGTGGATTCAAAGGAATAATCATGCCTTCAGTGCACTTGAATGTGCTAGCAAATTCTGGGATCCTGGTTTTAGCAAAGTTGGTTAAGTTACCACACCTCTTTACCTATTCTTCTGTCACAACAACTTGTTTGTGGCAGTGGAGTTCCCAGTTGGCTAAAACTTTCCTTTCATGATCCAACTTGTCCACGAGGCTCTGGATGGTTTCAGTGCTACTGGCCCTTACAGCAACCAATTCACCCTTCTTGTTTTCTAGGAGTTGAGTAAGCATATCAACTTCCTCTTGCAATTTCTTAAGAGGGGTATTGTCTTGCAGTTTCTCTTCGAGCAACTCTTTTGCTATAGTCATCTTCAATAGTCGAACTCTATTATTCTTCATTTGCCTGTCGTTCTCTTGCACCTATTTCTCGCTTCCCCAGCTTAGCCTTTCCCTTGCATGCTATTTTGCTCCAAGCTTATTTGATTTCTCAACATAAGTCCTTCCTACTATCTTCTCCATATGAGAAGTGTATGGCTTGCACTTCTTCCTGAGAGGGAACTTTTTGACGAAATGCCAATTGCCTTAATGTTAAAGAAGGGTTGTAGTTAATACATCCTCTTGGTCCTATGAGAGGCACATTAGAAAAGTTCCCGCAGTGATGGATAATCTCTTCATCCTCCCATCATTCTATTTCCTATAAGAGAGAATCTTCTGTTAACCATAAGAACTCCTTCCTCTAATCATTTTTGTTTAATTGAAGATGACTGAAAGCCATAAGTGGATTAGTAAACTTGTCATGCCTTTCTCGAAAGTACTTCTTCTTTCCATACACGT
This sequence comes from Inga laurina, assembly GCA_963855925.1. Taxonomy (NCBI): domain Eukaryota; kingdom Viridiplantae; phylum Streptophyta; class Magnoliopsida; order Fabales; family Fabaceae; genus Inga; species Inga laurina. The sequence goes on from OY979701.1 coordinate 29,328,088, forward strand.
GACTCAGCATCCATACTTTAAGCAATGCAAGACAACATTTTATTCGACCTTCATTCTTTAGGTGGCATTGAGATAATGACATGTAGGTCTCTGCTAAAATTGCGGGTACCGGGTTAATTTGGTAGTATTTGACTAATTGAAAGACACTGATAGCTCCCAAGTCAATTATTCCTGCTGATGAAAGAGGATCATGCCATAAATAGCCAAGGCAAAAACCCTACAAAAACTCTTCCAATCTTTATTTTCTGCTAATCTTGCTAAGCAAACTTCCACTGTGGTCCTTTTAATCCCCTTGACCTGTCTGGTGCCTACAATCTGTACTTCTTCCATGTGAAACCCTAACAGCTTTGCTATTTCTCCCTGAGAAGGTAGCCGGCCTGGATTATGGTAGATCTTATCACTCCTCTTAATTGACATCCTAAGGATTTCCCTGTATTCTTCAAAGGTTGGGGCTAGTTGAAAATCAGAGAAAGTGAAGCATCTTAAAGAGGCATCTCAATATTGGCCTCATTATGCACAAGTATATGTAATAAATCAATGATATTTCCATAATTCTTCATGAAACCCAATTTGACTGAACCTTGAATGTAGCGACTTAATCGAATTATGCCTTCAAGTGGTTCTGCTCTTGCAGTCAGTTTGATGCCCTTTCCTCTATATACCTTTCCTGTAGGAACTTGATTTAAACTTGGTTTTTGTGCCATTTAACCTTTATGCCAAATTTTCAGTTGTTGGATAACGCGCTTGCCCTTCATTAAAGAAAAGAGAAGGAAGAGTCAGAAAGTATTTCCAAATGCATGCTATGCAGATGATTACATATGCTTTCTAGCCTTGATATGGGTGATGGAGATTAAGAAAAAGAACTTCAACTTCTCAAGAGATCCAATACCCCATAGGGAGGATGAAGTGCCCATTAACCTACGAACGACCCAAGCTATTACGCGGCTAATGGTTTTGTTAAATGTTTATTATGTCCAAGGCCCATATCAAATGAAGCTAAATGCCAATGGATGATGCAAGGATACCTCATGAGACATGAAAGAGTGACGACTTATACTTCAATTTTTGATATGGGTGATGGACATTAGGAAAAAGAACTTCAGCTCCTCAAGAGATCTATTACCTTATAGGGAGAATGAAGTGCCCATTAACCTGCGAATGAACCAAGCTATTACACAGCTAAGGATTTTGTTAAATGTTTATTATATCCAAGGTCTATATCAAATGAAGTTAAATGCATATGGATGATGCAAGGATATCTTATGAGACATGAAAGAGTGATGACTTATACTTCAATTTTTGATATGGGTGATAGACATTAGGAAAAAGAGCTTCACCTTCTCAAGAGATCTATTACCTCATAGGGAGAATGAAATGCCCATTAACCTGTGAACAGCACAAGCTATTACGCGGCTAAGGGTTTTGTTAAATGTTTATTATGTCCAAGGCCTATATCAAATGAAGTTAAATGACAATGGATGATGCAAGGATACCTCATGAGACATGAAAGAGTGATGACTTATACTTCAAGTTTTGACATAGGTGATGGACATTAAGAAAAAGAACTTCACCTCCTCAAGAGATCTATTACCTCATAGGGAGAATGAAGTGCCCATTAACCTGCGAATGGCCCAAACCATCACGCGGCTAAGGGTTTTAAAAATGATGATTATGTCCAAGGCCCATATCAAATGAAGATAAAATGCTAATCAATGATATAATAATACCTCATGAGTCCTAAAGGATTATCCCTTATTGAGATGTTTTCTAACATGATTGATGTGATGAGATCATGGTCTTTAAGGGTTATAAACCCTTAGACTAAGGTTGGCTATCTAATGCATACACCGTCCTTGTGATGTATCTTTATGTGGAGTGATGCTAGATACATACTCAGGTGAAGTGATAGTTAGTCACTTGATCCTAGGGGTTTCATTGATTATGCAAGGATGACAATAAAGATGATCAACAATAAATAAATATATGCCTTCCAGTGTCCTCTTTTAGGAATAACTCTAGGTTGGGGGAAGTCTACCCTAAGAAAGGCAGGTACTAATTAATTGGGTAGGTCGATAATTTCCACTAATAGGTGCAATGGTTTCAAGGTGGTTCTGATTCTCATAGATAAAGGCCTCCTAACTGCCCCCATCGTAAAGATGAAGACCCCATTTAATGAAATTGACCTTCAGGGGGTTCTAAAAACCCCACAGGGACAAACCTCGCCAAATGAGTAATAGCTAGGATGAAGTCTTCACAGTAACCTCAGGGGGTTCTGAAAACCCCATAGGGAGACCGCCAGAAACTTCCACTCACCTAAGGAACTCACAGACCCGGGTATAGGGCCCAAAATGTGTGTGAGGAGAATAGTGTATGTGTTCAGTGTGTGTGAAGAGTATACCAACTTATGGGCCTAGGTTCTACCCAACCCTCATATGCTAAGTAGATCACAAGATAGATAGAAAAGAAAAAACAAAGAAACAAATAGATGAATAAGGAATTTAATAAAATAAAACAAATATTCACAAAAATAAATAAATAAATAAATAAATAAATAAGGGTAATTAAAATAAGATAAAAGCCATATTATTTTTAAATACTTAACTTAAATGGGTTTGACTCTCAAAATATCCCCAGTGGAGTCGCCAAGTTGTAGCACCCGAATTTTGGAAAATATGGAGCTGCCACCAAAATTTTGAAAAATGATAATTTTGGAAACCTTTTTCAAAAACAGAAACTGGTATACAAAAACCATTTAGGGTTCGGAAGTTGATTGCGTATGGGAAAGGTGTTAGGTACCCCACAACACGCATTCATAAGAATGGTTACCCTAAATTAATTATTTAAAAATATTATGGCCTTTAATTTTATTATAATTACCCAAATATAAAAAGAGAATATTTACAAAAATAAATGAAATGAAAACTATAGAAGAAGAAAAAAACAGAACATTTATTTACAACAAGAAAATAAGAAAAAATATATTTATTTACAAAATTAGACTTGACCTAGGAAGAGGACTTAGGGCCTACGTACCCTTTAGAGGGATCAAAGCCCACAAAATTCGGGGGTAGAAAAGCATGTCACTTTGTTGGTGTTTTTTTAGAAAAAATGTTTGTTTAATTTATTTGTGAAAAATATTTTTTTGTTTGGTTTGTGTTTTTTTTTTCAAATAGTATTTTTCTTTATTTTCTTATAAAAGAGAGGTTTTCCATTTTATTTTCATTTACCAAAATGTGTCGAAATATTTTTTTTCCTTTTTTGAAAGAGGACCTAAGAAAGGGATAAAGAAAAAAAAGAAGAAAAAGTAGCACAAGTTAAACAAAACGGAAGTCAAAGCCAATGAGATTTAAGTGTACATTTTATCCTTTGAACCCGCTATAACAAGAGATAGGGTGATAGAACCACATAATAAACAAGAGGCAAGTACAATCATATTATCTATATTTATTAAGCATGACACCTAGTATCATAAGAAAACAAGGTAGCACATACCTCTTAATCCAAATGCCACACATCCAGCAACAATACATAAGACAATTCAATGAGACAATGGAAAGCAAGTCCACAAAGTCATAAAAGATTATAGTGGTGGCGAGAGTTAGTCAAATTCATCGTCTTGCACATATGGCTAAATATTATCACAAATAAAAGAAGAGCATGCAAATTTAATCACAATCAAAGAGCAGTAAGCAAAATAAGATGGGCTCTTATGTTAACTACCCTTCCCCATGAGAATTATGTATGAGCAATAAAATTAACTCTCTACCTTGCCTCCCTCTTTCTCTCAAAATTTTTGTGTGTCTTGCTTCAATCCTTGCTCCCCTATTTATAGTTTCAAGGTAGGGTTTTCTTCATAAATGCTCCTTCTTATTTTATTTTATTTTTATTTTTATTTTTTTTGGTATTTTATGTTAAGAATTACCTAACTTGACCCAATCACCATCAATGAAGATTTTTTTTTAATTTTCATTTTCTTAATTTTTTTTTGTATTTTCTATTGATAAAACTTCCTAGCTTAACCTAATCACCAATAGCGGAGATTTTTTTGTTTTTAATTTTTTTTATTATTCTCCCCACAAATAATTTCCTAATTTAAACCTATCAACATAAATGAGATTTTTTTTTATTTTTCACTTTTTTTATTTTATATTTTCCCTTAATGAATGACTATGCCAATTATCATCAATGAGGGGATTTATTTTAATTTTCGTTTTTTTATTTTTTTTCCTTTGAATGATGATTGCCAATTTGGACACCGATCATCATCAATAGTAGGATTTTCTTATTTTCAATTTTTTATTTTTCTTTCTTCTCCCCACAAGTAGTTTCATAATTTAAATCTATCAACATAAATGAGATTATTTATTTATTTATTATTTATTTATTATTTTCCCTTAATGAATGACAATGCTAATCATAATCAATGAGGGGATTTATTTTCATTTTTTTTTATTTTTTATTTTTTCTCTATTAATGATAATCGCCAATTTGGACACCAACCATCATCCATAGGAGGATTTTCTTATTTTTTTTTTCTTATTTTCATTATTTATTTATTTATTTTTTCAATGATGATTGCCAATTCTGACACCAATCATCATCAATTATTTTTGTAGTTTTGAGTGGGGCCCGAACAAAATAGGGTGTTCACAATTAATGTAATGAAATTTCTCCATTCTGTCATCATATTATTTGCATGTTAACTGTGATAATTGTATCCTTGGATAAATCATAAAGATTGTTCTAAAATGTCCCTAGTCGTTCAATTATGCGGGAGCAGAGACGAAACAAGACCAGTATGACTTTGATAAGATATGGAGATACGAATCAAAGTTTTAGTCACTTGTAAGAATACAAGGTGTTGGACCGACCCACTATGAGAAAGCTACATGGATCAAGTCATAAGCTTTTCTCATGTATAATCACATCACAATGCCCTTTGACCTGAGGTCATCATGGATTCCTAAATGAGAGTTACTACGCTTTGAACTAGTCAAAAGTCACTTTTGACCGAGTGATGATAAAGGCTACGATCGTGCTTGGTGGTTTTTCATGCAGAGGAATATGAATGGTCAAGATGGAATTTGTCCCTCACATTAGTAGAAAGATATTATTGGGCCCCTCGATGAGCGAGTATGAGAAATGTATGGCCATACTAAGATGGAAAGGAGTTTTCATTTCTATTATCAGACTACTCAAGAATCGAGAAAGTAATGGTCAAGAATAAGAGGATGACATTATCCATGCCTCATCCTTGACCGATATATTATGTGACAAAAGAGACATGACATGGTTATATAACCGGGTGTATCGTGTTAACGATCCTCATATGAATTGAGTAGTCATAATGTCTTGCTAGAGGCCGCTTGCGACTTGTGAGTTAGTGTAGTTATTGGCCCACTGTCAACTTCGTATGGGCCTACAGGGTCACACATAAGAATGACCCAACACAAGATAATGTTTAATCTAGGGTGGACGAATTTTATATTTATATATATATATATATAATATAAAATTCGTGGAAATAAAATTAATAATATTATATATATATATATATGTATTTTCAAAATACATGTATGTATGTATGTATGTATGTATGTATGTATATATGTATGATATTATTCTATTGTGTTAGTTTTAAATTTAATTTTATTAAGATAAATTAGAATTAATAACTAATATGATAGAGATATAGTATCTCAGATTTAATTTATGAAGATAAATTAAATCTAATAACTCTTTATTTGAATTAAATAAATAGGTTAAATTAAAACTGTTTGACAGATTTAATTTAAACTGAATTTATTTAATTAGCTCATCAAGATAATTAATTGTTAATTAATTTCAAAATTAATAAAGATTAATTTTGAAATTCGAATATAGCTCTCATAGGTTATAAACTTGATAGAGCAGATATACTCATACACGGATGAGAATTTAGAGCCGCAAGGGAAACCCTAGGAGACATTGGAGGCGCTAGCACGTAGTCTGTGTTGGAGAGCTTTCGTGTGGATACCGGTAGAGAAAGTGGAACTGAGGTGTTGGCTCCTACAGATCGAAAACCCTAAATTCGAAAAAAGGTATAATTTTTTCTAACTCGGTTTAAATGCCATTAACATATCCTTGATTGGGATTGGCAAAAATTTTAAAATTATTCAGCTATGCCTGCCGATCCCAACAATATCTATTACCATATAACAATACGTTTAAGGGTTGCATCTATTCCTATGTGACCATAGGTACATTATATATATAGAGTGTGGAATTAAGGGAGAAGGCTAATGAAGATATAACACACACCAAATATTACTATTCTCCCTCTAAAAGATTCTCTCATAATAATGTTCTCTTCTCTTCCTCTTTTTGGGGTATTTGCTATATAATGTGATCGAGGTCTGCATTGGTGTTCCGGCTTCGTGTGGGTACTTCAGCGAATCAATCGGATTCTAGGTATGCCCGAAATTCTTATAGAAAGGAATAAAGTTAATTAGGAGTTAAATATGGAAGTGGGAAGCTGATTTTGCTCACTGTTTTAATGTCTTTTTTTTTTTTTTAATGTTTTAAAGATGTACTCAAGTGAAAACTAAAGTATGTTAAGCAATTAGAAGCCTTAACGTGAAGTATGGGTGAAGAAGAAGATGAAACTAAGCTATACTTTTCCTTCCTATGCTCGGCCAATACAAGTTGATTGGGGAAGAATTAATTTTTGATGAATTTAAGGTTTTTATTCTGCCTGGAAAAGGGTTTCATAAATCTAGAAAATTTTAAGAAATAAGAGGTAAGCCTGTCCAGAATAGCAAGAAATGATTAAGTGTGCGTTTGGAATGGCTTATTTTTGTCCAAAACGTGCTTATAATTCGTGATTCACGGTATACGAGGTAAGTATGTGAGAGGAGTTTTTTCTCGGCTTGCGTAATAAGTGCGTTTTTACTGTGCAAAAAGCTTAAACAAACACGCACTAAGTGATCAAATTCTAAAGAAATTAAATGGTATGATTGTTATTTCGGAGTAAGAGGCTGTAATGCTCATGGAATGTGAATTTTGAGTTTAAATTTGAAGCAAATGCCTACTGTTTTAATAATCTAGTAAAGGGAGTAAGTGTCTTAAATCATTAAACCAAACCTAAGACATGTCTCAAGGCTCCTATGTTATGATTTGAAGCAATGGAGTTGAGTTTATGAATTTTTCTTTTCTTCCCCTGTTTTATCCAACCTGTTTCAGGGAGTTAGTGTTGAGATTTGTTGAATCTAATAGTTTCATTAAAATGCAAAGTTGAGCGGAAAATGCTAAGAACCCAAGCTTGAAGGCATTGATCATGATAATGAATTTTTTCATGTATGTGTGTGTTTGTGTGGGGATCCAGGGGAGAAAAGAGGACGGGAGCCGGAATTATGTACTTTAGAGTTTAAAAATAAATTTCTCATGCCAAATTGTGCAGGGTAATCATGAAGGAAGTATTTCAGCTACAAGAATGATTAAGCTATGAATTAAGGTCAAAAGAATCAAAGTTAATGGTCAATGATGAAGCGTTAATAAGTGAGCTAATAGAGAAGTTAATTATGCTTAGAAAATACATAAAAGTGAAGTATATTGATATGCCTATAGGTGTATTATTGATAGGTCTTGAATTGATTTCAAACCCGTCAAGCAAGCAACTTCAAGAAAAGCTAGAAAAATGAAGTAAGTTGGAAAAAATAAAAAGTAGTGAAACTTATGACTTTTGTATAGTTACTGCTCGGTTGCTTGAATATTTATATGCCATGTATTCCATAATTAGACCATTAAACATTTAATATTTTTGTTTGAGTTGTCGAGGCCATGTGTATTTACTTCTAAGGTATTGATTTCACTTGGTTATATATTTACATGCTTAGTTATTACCATTCCACATTATTTATTGAGTTGGTGTTTTACTACCGAGATTTCTCTCGAATCTCATCTTTTTCCTTCTATGTACCAATTATTGAATGAGCAAACTAGTGGAGGTAGCTTGAAGTAGAAGCTCATGAGATGTCTATTTTGATTATTATTTTGTTAATGCTGTTTATCTTAAGTGATGTTGATGTATTTGTTTAATAATTGTGTAATGGCATCTGTCTAATCTTCATAAGGAAGATAAGGAAAGCAATGCTCAAGACCAAGGTAAGTTCTATGTCACCAAATAGCAGAATGCATGAATTAGATACTTAATAGTGACTGTCATAGGCTGAGTCATGATCATTAGGACGCAAGGTTGATAAGGCATTCATATGAGTTAAAATATGAGATTTTGAAGAGTAAAATTAAACATCCAGACCTGTAAAATGAGACGTATTTCATCATTTTTGGATGATTAGAATTAAAAATATGATTTTTTAATATTGAGTCAAAACTCTGGAATTTTTGCAGAAAATTCCATTGTACAGTTCTGATTTAAGCGTGTTATTGGACAAAATGGGACAGATTTGAGCCTGGGTATCAATTTTCCTTCAAAGCATGTTCTACGAGCTAGAAATAGATTATTGATTTTTGAAATTCAACTGAATTAGTTTTGAATTTTTAAAGTTATTCAAAAAAATCCCCTTTTCACTAAAATTGGCAAGTGTATGCCCAAGTTGAAGTGTTTAAGTTTTTGGTCTTCTGAGGGTACTAGACGGTCATTAATGATTCTTAACACTACTACAGAATATACATATTACGACTTTAAAGGACGTTCTTGTTTTAAAAAAGGGACGTAAAAAATATAACCGGTGACATATTCATAATTATAAGTGAGAATTGTATAGTTTTAGTCGTCCTCAATTTGACTGGGAACGTTTAAAGCTCCCGTAAGACGTCCCCAATTTGACTGGGGATGCCTAAACTTCACTTAAGACGTCTCCAAATCTACTGGGAACACCTAAAATGAGCTTGTATAAAATAAAAAAAAAAAAATTTACTTTAGACATTCCAATCTAAATAAGAACATCTAAAATTAATTTTTTTTTTTAAAAATTAGGGACACCCTTTAATATCCCTATATATTAGGGACACTAAAGGGCGTCCGGCGTCCCTAATAATATCGTATAATAGGGATGCCATTTTGGCGTCCCTAATATATAATATATAATAGGGACGCCAAATGCTGTCCCTAATTTTTTAAAATTTTTTTTAAAAAAAAATTAGGGACTCCATTTGGCGTCTCTAATATATATTAGGGACACCAAATGGTATCCTTAATTTAAAAAAAATATTTAAAATTTTAGATGTTCCCAATATATATAAGAACATCTAAAGAGTGACTTTAGACTTTTAAATATCCCTATTTAGATTGGGGACGTCTAAAATAAAAAATAAAATAACTGGATAATTTTATATGTTCCTAAATTAAATTGGGGACATAAAAAACAATTCAAATTTATACTGATAGTCTTTATTTATCAGTTTTATATTACTTTTACTCTCATTTTCTTCTTCTTATCGCTGCAAACACAAGGAGAGCTACTGCCGCCTTGTCTTTTAACTCTTGTTTCTTCTTCTTTATATGCTCTTTTTACTATTACTTCTTCCTTTCACTCTTTTTTTTCACCTCAATCCATATCTGTTGTGTTTTCTTACAGTTTTTTATTATTTTATCTTCTTTCTCTTTTTTCTTTGGGTTTCCCTTCTATCTTATCTTCTAACTCATTGTTATGGTTTGTAAATCGAGACCTTGAAATATGCTTTATGGCCATGTTCCTGCCGAGAAAACGAGGTTCGTCTCTCCTTGTCACTCTTCTCTATTCATTATTACGTGAAAATGAATTTCAATAATAGAAAGAGGTAAGTTTTTTGCAATTGATTCCTCTTATTGTTTTCATCTTCTGCCTATGAGATTTTAGCTTTGGAGTTATTATTGTGTAGATTTTGGATTTAGAGTTCATATACTAGATCTGTAATTTTTTTGGCGAAGATTTGTAACTTATGATTTTAAACACTGTTTAGTCCAGATCTGTAATATAAAAGATTTTTTTTTTTTTAAAAAAAACACTTTAGACGTCCCCACTTCAAACTGAGGACGTCTAAAGTATCCCTAAAACTGTAGACGTCCCTTATTTTACGGAAGTTATTGATAATTTTTTCTACGTCGCTCAAATAGACGTTCCCTTATTTTCAGACGTTAAAAAATTTAAAAAATGAACGTTAAAAACATTTTTTGTAATAGTGTAAATGGATAAACAACTCTAATTGATAACCCTAAAATGAGGTATTACAATAAAAACTAAATTAAATAAAATATAAAACTTTCAAAATCAATCTCAGCCGACCCTAATATAATGATAGGCAGCCGCATACAGAGAGTCTCCCACGTTCTCATGCATCTTGGCTGTCATGTTTGTGTGGCTCGCACACTTACACATACATGTTAGTAGGTACTGTTTTGGAATGGTGGTTCAACTTCAAAGCTTTAATTAATGATTGTTGGAAAATAGATAGTACGCGTACACGGGTCTCCCTTTATGCAAATTAACAACATCAACATCATGTGCATAGCGATACCTCTTAGTCTAATGGAATGCATGCTCCTCAATAAATAATAAGTCTCAAGTTCGATCCTAGTTGTAACATTAGGTCTTTAGTATAAGAAAAATCATTGTGAATCTCAAAAAAGAAATATAATACTACCAATCTCAAATAAAGAATATAACTAACAAAAACTAGTGAGCAGAATGCAATGATAAAATCATGTTCATGACAACAACTTGCTCTTTTATTATTGAGATTTTCAGGGTGTGTTTGAGATCACATTTAGAGGCCCAAACGTGTATCCTAACATCTAAAAGCCACTTTTTGACTTTTTGTGATGTTTGGGTCAGTTTCTTTTTTTCAATTGGACTTTTAATAAAAAAGCTGTTTTGAACCATAAGCCAAAATTTCATGTTTTTGGCTTTTCCTCTATGGAGGTAGGAGAAGTTTCTATTATATAGAGAGAAGAAATTAAATACCTCATAAAGAAAATATATTAGATCCCACATTATTTTATTAAAATAACATTCAATTCTGGTTCTTATTATAAGTCTACTTATAGATGAAAATTTTGGTCCTAATTATATAAGTTTACTTAAAGGTTAATAACGATTATTTTTCAATTTTATCCTTATTTATGAAAATATCCAAATAAAAAAATAAATAATAAAATTTAAGGAATTTGGGAAAAATTCTCATATTAGAAATTTAATTGGCGTGAATAACCTAGTAAGTTTATATGTATAAAGAATGATAGTTCTCTTATTGAGCTTATTTTCACCGGTTAATTTTTTAAAGGGGGACTTTTCTCTAATTTTCCCTAAAATAAGTAATTTATTAGTATTTTCAAATTTTCCCAATAATACATTTACTCTTTTTATTTTCATTAAATGCATAAAGTCACTTTACATCCAAACTTTCGTTTGCATTAAGACCAAACAACTAGAAGTTGCTTTACCGACACGTTATGAGAGCAATAATATCCACCCACTGTTCAGTCTTTTCTATACTTTATATTTGAAAGAAAAAAATTCGGTCTTTTCTATAAAAACACAGTTTGAGATATTTATTACATATTTTTTATATTACACTTATTTAGTGTTAGTTAAGTTTTCAGAGTCACCATTTTGATTTAAATGAGAGCAAATAAAGACAACTTTTTATTTTTAGGCAGAAAGCTAATCCAGTAACAATGTTAGAAGTGTCTTATAACACACACACAGTGGAAATTGGTCTATAAAAAAAACTATAAATAGTGGTCCATCAAAAAATAAAAAAAATAAATCATAAATATAGTGGATAGCTTATTTCTCTCATTATCTGCAATGCATTAAAAAATGTGTGCGTTGTAAGCAAAAATTGAGCCCCCCCCAAAAAAAAAACTGATAGATATTTGGAGGATTGTGCTTAGAACAGAAGGTTAACTCATGATTTTTTGTTGTTTTGGCGAAAAAAGATCGTTGAGGAAAATGGGAACATAAGTGCAGCCTCCCTAGATATATATATGTATATATATCTCTTCGTTTCTTGTGGCTTGATAAAAGGCACTAAACATGGCGAGTAAACACGTTGTAGTGATTGCGTTCCCCTTTGGAAGCCACCCTCTAGCTCTTCTAAAGCAGATCATCAGACTAGCTTGTGCTGCTCCAAATGCCACTTTCTCTTTCATCAACACTGCAAAATCAAACCAATCTCTCTTCTCCAACAAACCAAACAAACCACACAACATCAAACCCTACAATGTGTCTGATGGAGCACCAGAAGATCACGCGCCAGGCACGCTCCCACCTGTTCCAGTACTGGTTGACTTGTTTCTCCAGGCCAGTGTCGAAAACCTTGAACAGGCCATAGATTTCGCAGTGAAAAGCACAAACCAGAGAGTCACTTGCATTGTTTCTGACGCTTTTGTGAGTGCTCCTTCCCTTTCTTTGTCTCATAAACTCAATGTCCCTTGGGTTGCATGTTGGCCTTCACTCTCAATCTCAGTCTCTCCTCACTTCTACACTCACTTACTACGCCAAAACATCAGTAATTATTCAAGCAAATCCCTGGATTTCCTTCCTGGTTTGTCACACGTGACAGTTGAGGACTTACCAGACGATGTCTTACTCAAACCTGGACAAGAACATAAAGAGACAACATTTAGTAAAGCACTAGCTTCTATAGGGCAACTGCTACCTCAAGCAAAAGCTCTCGTTATGTTTTTCTATGAGGAATTAGACCCTCCCCTCTTTGTTCAGGACATGAAGTCCAAGTTAAAGTCACTGCTTTATGTTGGTCCTCCATTGTCACAATCTAACACTGATGACCACAATGATTGCTTGCCATGGTTGGACCAGCATGGTGCTAGATCAGTGGCTTATCTTAGTTTTGGGACTGTTGCTCCAGTACCTCACCATGAGCTAGTAGAAGTATCAGAGGCACTGGAAGCTAGTGGGTTTCCATTTCTGTGGTCATTAAGGGATGATCAAAAGAGTCTTTTGCCAAATGGGTTTGTTGAGAGGACAAGCAAAATAGGGAAAATAGTACCTTGGGCTCCTCAGACGCAGGTTTTAGCACATGGGTCTGTCGGAGTGTTTGTGACTCATTGTGGAAGTAACTCAGTGATTGAGGGTATGGCCTGCGGAATGCCTATGATTTGTCGGCCTTTCTTTGGAGATCATGGAATGGCTGCAAGAACAGTGGTGGATTTATGGAAGATTGGTATCAAAATACAAGGTGGGGTTTTCACCAAAAATGGATTGCTCCAAAGCTTGAACCTGGTTCTGGCTGAGGATGAAGGCAAGAAAATCAGAGAAAATGCCTTGAAGATGAAAAAGACAATGCAAAGTGCTTCTGCGGTAGACGGGAAAGCTGCACAAGGTTTTAAGACTTTGGTTGATATAATTACTTGTTCTTAAATCATAAAGTCTCTTTCTTTCGAGATGTGGGGGAAATAATAATGGAGTCATGCCAGTTAGAATTACTAGCTGCATGTAATATAGTTAGTTCCTTATAATTTAGTTCCTTTTTCTTTTGTTTCCAACAAGTTTCTGTTTTTCTACTATCTGGTGATGTTCACTGTTCAAGAGTTGTCGTGTCTGTTCTTAATTTGTTTTGGAAATGGTAATAGTTGGAAATTTTTTCTGCGGTTCTATTTAGAGGAAGCTTGCGACTTCCAAGCTAGAATCAGATATTTAGGAGTGACTTTTTCCATTGGAAAATATGGCTTTAGTTAAACTATAAAAAAAATGTAGAACAATAATTAAGCATCACCAAATTAAAAAAATAATGTTGAACTACTTTTGAGATTGGGAGATTAATTCATAATTTATACAATCACATATTTTTGTGTATATATAGATGTTTTATGTTGGGCTTCACCAAATCAAGAGTATCTTGTGACTCCATCAATACTTTGGGGGAGGCTTCACTAAATCTACAGTATCTTGTGAGATTCCATCAATACTTTGTTGGAGGCTTCGCTAAATCAACAGTATCTTGTGATTCCATCAATACTCTTTCCCTTTGGTGGAGCCTTTACCACGTTCATCAATCTCTGTTCATATTTCTTTCTTGTTTCCTTTGGTGGAGCCTTTTTTATCCTTTTGTAGTTTTATTTCAAAGCCGTAGAACTCTAAAACGTGGCTGGGACCGTGACCTCTCCTTTTCTATTCTCTCCTTTTACGCTCCTTTTGTGATCCTTACCGTCATTGGATCCAAATTTTAACAAATTTTTTAAATATTAAATCTAAACCAAGAAATCCATTTCCCAAAATTTTGACCTGGGCTATTTTGACATAATTTTGCTCAAACAATCTATTTCCGGCCTCGAAATTTCTAAATTCACTGCCAAAAGACAAGAATGCCCTTGACAGCCCTAATTTAAAGGTTTCAGGGGCGTTTTCGTAATTATGCTTTTTTGGGTTTTTCTGAAAAAGTGACCAACTATAACCCCACCTAATTTTCCCACGTAAACTCAATAGAATCATCAAATTAGCAAAAATTCAGTCCTAAACCCTCCAAGCAGCACTGGCTGAATCCTGAAATTCTTAGGGAAAAATTGGGACTTTTGAGTTTTGACTCCATAGACTTGCTCCTTTATACTCCTAATCACTTTATTAACTATTTAATTACATTATAACCACCATTTAGACTCAATTTGGGTAACATAACATTTAGGACACCACTTTTCCCAAACATACAATTAGAATTAATCCAGCAGAAATTTACTGATTAAATTGCTCGTAGCAGTCAGAACAATCAATATTTGAAGTTTAGGAAGTTATCTTTTCTTCCTTCCGGATTTTCCTCTTTAAGGCCAAAACCCTAGCTCTTTAAACACAAAATTTTTGCTTCAGAACACCTTAAAGAACATAGAAGAGAAGTTTAGGAGAAATATTATACACGATAGGTACTAATTCACCGAAGAAATTGACCTACCTTGTGAAATTTCTTCTCCTTCTCTCTCTAAAGTCTCTCAAGTTTTCTCTCTCTATATTCGCTGAAATGGCATCAATTTTGGGCTGGAAGGAAGAGGATGATGCTTTAATAATATCCCATAATTTAATTAATTAATTTTTCCAATTTCGGATTGTCACAAAATTCTGGCAGATTTTCTGCCCGAACTTTGAAAAAACATAACTAATTTTGTAGACATCATATTGAAGTAATTTTAAAGTCTATAAAACCCTTATTGAGTCTAGTTTCAAGGAAAATATAGAATTTTGCCAAATGGAAGCACAAAATTCCCAGAACTAAATTGTTTGGACTCTAGCCCAGAAACTTTGCAGTTTTTCTTGGCTAATTTCAAAAATTCATAACATTTTGTATATAGCTTCAATGATTCATATGACCTATTAAATTAAAACTTAGGATGTCTATTTTTATCCTGTAAAATTTCATAATTTTTAAACATCATTTGCCCATTTTAAAATATCACACAAGAATACTGCTACACAAGAAAACTCAAGGTAGCAAACATCAACTTGTGTTTCCACATCATAATGTTCTGTGTGACTCCTAATTGTCTTGTTTTGTCATTCAATGTGCTCTTTAATTCACCATTTTATTCTCTTAAATATAAGAAATTTTGGTAATAGAAATTTGGGATGTTACAAGCACTATCGCAGAGCAAAATCCTTCAAATCTGAGGCTTCCTAGGAATTACATTCCAATTACACCTCTGTTGTAGGGTGTCCATGGTTGCCACAACCGGGTATTCTGCATTACAGCATTTCTTGTTCACAATATCATCTTGTAGGAATAATGAATTAATTAGATAGAGCCAGAAAGAATTTTCCAATCCCAGAAAGTTACTTGAGCATTTAAAATAGCGTTTGGACAAAATCAAAACAAAGTAATTATTCTTTTGTGAATCTACAGCTCGCTAATGCAATCACTAGAGAAATCGAATAGACCATGGACCAGTAAGAATGATACCTGTGGCGACGTTCCAGAATCAATTGGCTGTAATAAAGTGACCAAAATTCCAGATTTTTTTCATCTATCCACAATCAAACGCATGCAATTCAATAGTATTCTGCAACTCCGAGAGGACTCAGGAACTTGCCTTACTGATATGGCAACAGTTAGCAGTAATATTACTCAACATTTCTCAGCCTTATTCTCAACCTCGGGACATCGACCAGTTGATATAGCCCCGAGTTATGTGGATCAAGATATTACTGCACAAATGAATCAGCAACTTATGCGGCCAAATACTAAAGATATTTTAGTCTTGGAGGTTCAAAAGCTCCTGGTCCGAACGGGTGTTCGGGTAAATTTTATCATACTTCATGGTCAGATATTGAGGAGAGTATCTGTTCTATGGTACGGGAATTTTTCTCTGGAAATTCTGTGCTTCATGATTTGAATGATCCTAATATCACTTTGATCCCAAAAATGGAAAAGCCTGAGCATGTGACTCACTTTCAACCAATCGCACTGTGCAATTTCTCATATGAAATTATTTCCAAAATTTTAGCTAATCGAATGAGACCGCTGCTTGATGTGTGTATATATGCAAACTAGAGTGCATTTATCTCTAATAGCTGCATCCATGATAACATTATCATTGCTGATGAAGTGTATCATTACCTTCTTAGAAATAAGACTAGGCCTAAATTTGAATTTGACTGAAGATGGGCATGAGTAAGGCATATGACAGAGTTGAAAATGATTTTTAGAGATTTGTTCTCCTTAAATCTTTTAAGCTACATGTTTGTGTATCAGGTGAAAGAATTAGTACAATCCTACCAGAAGGAGGCCTTTGTTAAGGGGGTGTGATGCTACTAAATTTTAAATATGCACCGTAAGTGTACGGGCCGTTGGAATAGTATAGTAGCAAATCAAGGTCATCCCACAGAAATCCAAAATAATAGATAATTAGGCATTAAAATTCCCATTTTCATTTAAGTTGAGTAAATCAAAGGAAGAGATTGAAAGACAATTTAAACAAATGCAAAAGAAACAAATCTAATGATTTAAAGATTTCAATTGATAAAAACAACCTAGAGTGGCTAATCCCTTCTTTAAGTTTTAGAGCATGTATTTACCCAATTAAAAGCACTTAATATTAAATTGTTAATCTAGAGTTTAAATGAATATAAGTATCTTCCAATCACTTATACTCCTCTCTCAAGTTAAAATTGTTATTCCTAACTAATTTACTTAAGAGGCAATAAATGTCCAAATTCACTCTAATGTGATTATATGGGTCCAATAGGTATATTCCTATCCTATTGACAAATTAGAATAAATTCTAATCCCACATTACTTAATCCTATGATCCAATTAAGATCCCTCTCCCAAAGATAATCTAAATTCCCCAAATTCATACTTAGTGGTGATCAAGCACAAAGTAGATAATATTAATACAAGATTAAGTAAACAAAAATTAACACTAAACACAATTAAATGGTTCATACATGCTCAAATCCCTAAATTAGTTCACAGCTACCCTAGGTTCAAAAACAACTAGCCACACATGGCTTTAAGCACAGTCATCTCGCACAATTAAACCAGATTTCAAATCCATACATGAAAATCAAAGCAAGAGACAAACACAAAGCACAATAAAACAGGGCAATGAAATTAACACATGAGAGCTTCCTCTGTCCAGCTGCCTCGTCCTCTTTCTCTTCGCTGTCAACAATTGCGGCTGCTGCTATCCTTCTGTCCAGCGATGCTGAAGATGATGATTGATCAATTGTGGCTGTGTCTCCTTCGGTCTTCCTCAGCTCAGCGCTTCTATCTCTCTTCTGAGGAAGATGATGAAGATTATGAAAACGGTGCCTCCTCTGTCCAGCTGCTCTGATCCTCCGCTGATCTTTCAGTGTAAATTGCGGCTCCTCTCTTCTGATTCACTGTGCGGCTGTTTTTGCTCTCGCCCTCTCTCCCTGTGCAGCTGATTCTCCTTTTATGTCCAGCTCCCTTTTCCAGTGCGTGCTCCTCAAGTCCCGTGGCTTCCCCCTTTTTCCCTTAGGTCCATTAGGTCTTCCTCTTTAATGTTATGTAAGAAATATCAAGCCCAAGCCCAAAACGCTGACGTCCCTGCAAGCTTTCTCCTTGGCCTTTAATTGTTTTTTTTTTCTTTTGAATTTCCCATAGCCGAAACGGTACCCCACAAGCTAAAAAAAAGGAAACAAAGTATTATAATAGTAACCTAATACTAAAACTAGACTGAAATTTTTTTTTTAATTAAATTTCATTATTTATTGGTTCTTTCTTTTAGATTTTAATTTAAAATAAAATAATTATAATCAAATCCCCAAGATAATGCACCAACTTGATATCTTTTAAAATCTCAAGAAAATCATCTTAAATTATCATTAATAACTCCCCAATTATATCAAAATGTGTCTCAAATATCTTAAAAATGGGGAGTTATCACACCCCCACACTTGCATTAAATCTTGTCCTCAAGATTTCAAAATATCAAGCAACCAAAAGAAATCATAGAAGCAAGATTCTCAAATGAAACACTACAAAATTGGATTTAATTCAAATTTTCAAGAATGAAGCTTTCTTGAAATTCTTTTCCACCTTCTAAAAATGTAAGTAGAAATGCAAGTAATTTAGTAAGGATAAATGACAATAGAATGTTCCTCATAAGTGAAGTGTTTGCACTCTTCTCTCAAGACAATATAAAGGGCTTGTGTTTCACTCTCTTCCACTTATTGCAACCAATCTACCATAAGATTGTTTATTATCTCCATCTCTACTACATTATCCCCTTGCTCACACAAATCAAAAGGACTTTTCTAAAGGTTGTAATGAATAGGGTAGTATAATGAAATGAAAGTAGTGAAATGATATGGAGGAGTACTTTAATTAGTGCCAAGTAACTTAATGAAATTCATAAAAAATGAAGGAGCATCAACTTAAAGGAAACAAACTCACTTGCACTAATAACAATATTTATTAAATTGAACTCAACAATTTTTCTCTCTTTTTTTTTTTCATTTCTATTTTTTTTCTATTATTATTCTTTTTCTTGTTTTTTTTTTCATATTTCTCTTTTTTTTTTTCATTTTTCTCTCTTTGTTTTTTTTTTACACCTTTCTTTTTATCTTTCTTTGTTTTTTTCTATTTCATTTTTTTTCAACACAACTCACATAATAGACTTTCCAATCCCTTCACTCTTTTCTAATTTTTTTTTTTTTTTTACTTAGCACTAACCAAAGTAGCAAATGAATGGGAAAGAAAAGATATAAAAATTGCATTTCTCAAACAAAGGGTTATTTACTCTGTGCAATTTTCTTTTAAAAACAAAGTAAGGCTCAAATGGGGTAAAGCAAAGGATTTTCATGTAAAAAGGATGGACATTTGGCCAAACTAGCTATGAAATGAATGCCTAAATCATCTTTGTGCATGCAAAAGGATTTTTAAAGCTTCAAAAGAGATTCAAGACAAGTTCTAGAGATGAAATCACAATAAGTGTACTCCCTCTTGAAAGAAATGAATATTTAGGCTCAAGTTTCTCACCGGTATTTTAACATCCTAAAGTCAATCATCCAAACTAAATTCTTTGCCTATCTACTAACATTCCAAGAAAATAGAACCGAATTCTAAATAAACTCAATCCTTTTCAAATTCAAATCAAACCAATTTTGCCAATGTTCACAAGTAAAATCCCAACTTCCATGAAAAACAAAATTTTTGTTCACAATTTGTCAAAATTTTTCTATTTATGTGCAAAATCAAAGAAAATTTTCAAAATTGAGGACAAGTCATGCAAAATCAATGGTACCCTCCACCCCCACACTTAAATGTTACATTGTCCTCAATGTGAACAAGTAACATAAAGTAATGGAGATGAAGACAAAACCATATCCAAATGCAGGGATAGTAGAAGCTTCAAAGATTTTAAATTTTCACCAATTGATCAAAACTAACAAGTGCCACCACTCAACTCAATAGTCAATAACAAATATCAATCACAAGCAAAGATAGACTATATCCAGAACATATTATCAA
Source organism: Inga laurina (assembly GCA_963855925.1). Lineage (NCBI taxonomy): Eukaryota > Viridiplantae > Streptophyta > Magnoliopsida > Fabales > Fabaceae > Inga > Inga laurina. Next base: position 29,348,011 of record OY979701.1, read on the forward strand.
CTACCAATTAAACAAAGCAAGGAAAAGTAGAAGGAAACTCCCCTCTCAATCCTCGTCTTGTGCTCTTGAATGCCCTTCCTTGAGGCTACCAAAGTGGAATACATCATCAGGGGCTACCAAAATCCTACAAAATCAAAACAAAATATCAAACTGAACCTTGGGTTGCCTCCCAAGAAGCGCTAAGTTTATAGTCTTCAGCCAGACTACTCAAAACAAACCACTAATCATAAGTATCAAACACCATAATTACCTTGTCTTCATTCCTTTTCAAGCAACAAGGTTTCAGACATAACAAATGATCTTTCAAGTGAATTACTTGTACTTCTTCAATCATAGACAATTTTAAAATACAAGTTTTCACTAAATTCCAATTAAGCATAACATGCACATCTTTGCAAACAGATTTAGGAATTTCCAAAAATTTAAAGCATCCCATAAAATCCACTTGGCTCTCATCAGTAAGAGTCAAAAAGTCAATAGGAAAGTCATGAACAACAACTCCTGGGGTCTTTCCATTAACCTCAACATCAAAATCATAAAGATTAGGCTCCACAGCCGGAACCTCAATTGAATACTCACTGTTCTCTTCCAAATTAATTTTAGGCTCACATTCATTTTTCCCATTATCAAAAATCTCATGCAATTGCACATCTTCAATTTCCTCACAATGATCATCATCAACACAAGAAGTGGCAATCATGCTTAAGGAATTAGCTTGAGTCATATTTTCAATAGATGAAACAATTTGATTCACATAGACTCCAATATTTTGGACACTTGACTCAACTTCAGTTCTAATTTCCTTTTGCTCTCTACTAAATCTCTCTACTGATTCCGCATACTCCTCAAATAACCTTTCTAAATTAGACTTTTCTTTATATTCAAAGGTGTTTTCTTCAAAATGAGGATGAGAGTGAAAAGATGAGGGAATTTCTTTTGAATAATGGTTAAAAAATGGATCCCAAGACTCTTGCTGCTCAAAACTTTCACTAGGACAAAAAGAATGATAAAAACAAGTTTGGTTCCTAGTGAAATCATCTCTCACATAGTGATTGGGATTGACATATGGACAATACTCATGTGAATGACTCTCTCCACAATAAACACAAGAAAAGCAATTATAAGGAGAAGAATCAACATTTTTAATCCAACCAGCATTTATATTTTCTTGTCTTATTCCATCCACATGCATTCCTAATGAAGAACCAAGATATGCCAATTTATCACTGGTTGAGTCAAATAAATGATGTGAATGATCCATTTTTTTTTTCAAAGACAAAAAAAAAAAAAAATGAAAATAAAGTAAATCACACACAAGAAAACAAAAGGAAAATAGTCACAAAGCTCAAGCTTAAATTACTAAAGGATTTCTAATTCTAATCACCAATTGCTTTGAATCCCCGGCAACGGCGCCAAAAACTTGATGCTACTAAATTTTAAATATGCACCGCAAGTGTACGGGCCGTTGGAATAGTATAGTAGCAAATCAAGGTCATCCCACAGAGATCCAAGGTAATAGATAATTAGGCATTAAAATTCCCATTTTCATTTAAGTTGAGCAAATCAAAGGAAGAGATTGAAAGACAATTTAAACAAATACAAAAGAAACAAATCTAATGATTTAAAGATTTCAATTGATAAAAACAACCTAGAGTGGCTAATCCCTTCTTTAAGTTTTAGAGCATGTATTTACCCAATTAAAAGCACTTAATATTAAATTGTTAATCTAGAGTTTAAATGAATATAAGTATCTTCCAATCACTTATACTCCTCTCTCAAGTTAAAATTGTTATTCCTAACTAATTTACTCAAGAGGCAATAAATGTCCAAATTCACTCTAATGTGATTATATGGGTCCAATAGGTATATTCCTATCCTATTGACAAATTAGAATAAATTCTAATCCCACATTACTTAATCCTATGGTCCAATTAAGATCCCTCTCCCAAGGATAATCTAAATTCCCCAAATTCATACTTAGTGGTGATCAAGCACAAAGTAGATAATATTAATACAAGATTAAGTAAACAAAAATTAACACTAAACACAATTAAATGGTTCATACATGCTCAAATCCCTAAATTAGTTCACAGCTACCCTAGGTTCAAAAACAACTAGCCACACATGGCTTTAAGCACAGTCATCTCGCACAATTAAACCAGATTTCAAATCCATACATGAAAATCAAAGCAAGAGACAAACACAAAGCACAATAAAACAGGGCAATGAAATTAACACATGAGAGCTTCCTCTGTCCAGCTGCCTCGTCCTCTTTCTCTTCGCTGTCAACAATTGCGGCTGCTGCTATCCTTCTGTCCAGCGATGCTGAAGATGATGATTGATCAATTGTGGCTGTGTCTCCTTCGGTCTTCCTCAGCTCAGCGCTTCTATCTCTCTTCTGAGGAAGATGATGAAGATTATGAAAACGGTGCCTCCTCTGTCCAGCTGCTCTGATCCTCCGCTGATCTTTCAGTGTAAATTGCGGCTCCTCTCTTCTGATTCACTGTGCGGCTGTTTTTGCTCTCGCCCTCTCTCCCTGTGCAGCTGATTCTCCTTTTATGTCCAGCTCCCTTTTCCAGTGCGTGCTCCTCAAGTCCCGTGGCTTCCCCCTTTTTCCCTTAGGTCCATTAGGTCTTCCTCTTTAATGTTATGTAAGAAATATCAAGCCCAAGCCCAAAACGCTGACGTCCCTGCAAGCTTTCTCCTTGGCCTTTAATTGTTGTTTTTTTCTTTTGAATTTCCCATAGCCGAAACGGTACCCCACAAGCTAAAAAAAAGGAAACAAAGTATTATAATAGTAACCTAATACTAAAACTAGACTGAAATTTTTTTTTTTAATTAACTTTCATTATTTATTGGTTCTTTCTTTTAGATTTTAATTTAAAATAAAATAATTATAATCAAATCCCCAAGATAATGCACCAACTTGATATCTTTTAAAATCTCAAGAAAATCATCTTAAATTATCATTAATAACTCCCCAATTATATCAAAATGTGTCTCAAATATCTTAAAAATGGGGAGTTATCAGGGTGCTCTTTTACCTAGCTTACCTATTCATTCTTGTAGCAGAATTTCTTTCTTCTATGATTAAGAAGCCTCAACAACATGGCCAACTGAGAGGGATTAAGCTTATCCATACTTGCCCACCACTTTGCCGCGGTTTTTTTTTTTTCTACGGATGATGCTCTTTTCTTTATGAATGTGAGTGAAGCAAATTGTAGACACCAACTGTATTGCGTGAGGCCAATCCGCCAATTCTGAGAAATCCAGCATCTTCTTCTCTAAAAATGCTATAGCAGATAGTAAAAATAAAGTTGAATAAATCCTCGGCATCCAATCTATTGATGACCCTGGGAAATATCTTGGAATCCCAAGCAACTGGGGAAAAACAAACAGCAAGGTTTATCTTATATTAGAGAGCGGGGTCAAAGTAAAATCCAAAGTTGGTAGCACTTAACGCTTTCATTTGCAGGCCGAGAGGTTATGATCAAAGCTGTTATTAGTTCCATTCCAATCTACCCCATGCATTGTTTAAAGTTCACTCTCAAAACTTGTAAGGAAATTAATAGCTTAACCTTTAATTTTTGGTGGGAAGGTAGGGCAGAAGGAGGAAAAGTGCATTGGAAGGCCTGGGACACCCTCACTACTCCTAAGTCAAAAGGAGGAATGGGGTTTCGGGACTTTGCTATTATGAATGAAGCCCTCTTATCACAAAAAACATGGAGATTGATGAATAATCCTGATAATATGTGGGTTAGAGTCCTCAAAAGTAAACTATTTTCAAGGGGAGAATTTAATGAAGCCAAGAAAGGTCATAGAGCTTCATGGTGCTGGGCCAGTATTCTTAAAGGTAGGGACTTTTTTAAAAATAAATTGATCTGGGACATTGGCACGGGTACATCCATTCCAATTTGGGGTGATAAATGGTTGCTGAATGCTAACTTTTCTGAGAAACCAGAGAATATCATTGAGTACATTATTAATCATGGTCGAGTGAGTGATTTAATTATTAATGGACAATGGGATCTTTCACCAATATAGACATTGGTTCTTGAAACTATTCTTATTGCTATTCAACAACTCTCTATTCCTACAAATGGTGTTCTTGACAAACTTTGTTTGGATTCCTGCTAAGTAATTGTAGCAAAGCAAGTTCCTCAACAATCATACCTGATTCTATATGGAATGATATTTGGAAAATTCACTCAATGCCATTTGTCCGATAGTTTATTTGGCGCATTTTGTCTGTAGCAATTGCAACTAATGAAGACTTGTTCCATTGGAAAAAATCCCTTATGATGTCGTGTCCAATCTGTGGATTAAGAAGAAACTGTGGAATACTTATTCTTTGCCTGTGCTTGGACAACATGTGTTTGGTTTGGCTGTTCATATGGTGCTAAGGTAGATCGCCTGAGAATCCAAGTGTTCAAGACGTGGTGGTTGGCAATCACTCAACCCAAGGGGGATTTATCAGAGTTTAAAATCTCCCTTATATGCTGGGGTTTATGGTATTTTTGGAAACAATGGAATGAAGAAGTTTTTAGTTACGCTGAACCTCATCCACACATGGTTATTGAACCGGCAACTAATTCTAATAGAGATTACTAGTTTGCCTCTATGTCTTGAATTCGGTTAATGAACCTGTTTGTGTTAGTACTGAGGAGGCTTCTACCTGATGACATTTAATTGGCATGTCCGTCCCCCTGATTTTATAAAAATAAACTATGATGGCTCCTTCAAAAGTAGTTATGAATCAGCAGTAGTTAAATCTCCTAAGCTTTTATGACTGAAGCTCATTCATTAAAGAGGGCACTGATGCTAACTGCAGATCTGGGAAATGATAAAATGATTTTTGAAACAAATTGCCTACTTCTACAGCATTGCGTTATATCTAAAATCTCTGATCTTTATGATTGGAGATGTCGTAGCATGGTCCAAGATATCATTAATCTTCTAAAGTCAGGTTTTCCTTGATGTTTCCGCCTAGGAAGAGGAATTCAGCAGCTGATCATCTTGCTGCGTGTGCAATTAAGGGAGTGTACCCATTTGGGTGGGTTAATGAACCATCACTCTCTTTGTCTCTAATCCTGACTTCTGATGCTCAAGAAGACCAATATACGTCAGTTGTTGCCCAGTCTTGAGATTCAAGAATGGGAGTGGGTTAATTGTATTGTTGTATGTAGAATTAGTTTGTAGCTCTAATACCTTGTTCCACTAGTTTCTTTCTTTATCATTTGACGTACGAATTCTGTAAGTCTTTCTCATTTGAAGTAACGGAAGCATATTTGACCAAAAATTGATAATTTTAATGAATTACTATGTCGTAAAAAAAATTACGTAAAAAAGTTTGATGCATCATAATCCAATATTTTAAGATAGTGGAGTTTATGAGTCATCCCACTTCTATAACTCTTTTTTGATGTAATGCTACTAAGTTTCTCATTTCTTCGTTCCTATAACTATATGATTGAGATGACTTGTGTCTCTTGATTTCATCTTATCTCTGCTTATGGCTTTGGCTATGCTATGATGCTGATGAGTTTCTGATTAAATTTCTAGTGGGAATGTTAGGAACGTTTTGCGATGGATTCATCCTTGCAGTGAAAAGTTTGGGCTAGTTCATGAAAAAATGATGTTTTATTCTGGGATGTTAGCTTGGTTTCCATTGGTGCAAGCTGTTTGAATGTGTTAATCTATCTATCAAAGGATGGATTCGAGTGTCTAATGCCCCACCTCTTAATTTTCCCCAACTTCCCAAATGTTTTTCTTATTTCTTTTTACCATTATAATCTACATAAAATAAGAAAATTTTAATATATTATGGGCAAAAAGTATTGCAGTACCATAAATAGATGTGAATTTCTAGAATTTTTAAAAATTACAACTATCTAATGGTTGTTTCCGCTGGTAGAAAGAACTGAATTCTCTTGCAATCTAGTGGATCTTCTAACTTTTTTCTGATGCTATGCAAATCTTGTTAGCGGTATCACATGCAGAAAAATGGTTAATCCAAGTTGTGTTTGAGGACACTGTCTTTAAGAGTTATTCTGCAACTACCAGTAGATTAGAAGCGGCGCTCCCTTACATAAAATGGATCCTTCCTGCATGAATACGGTGAACATAATAGCAAAATATTATATAACTTAGTAGATAAAGAAAACTTAAGAGGAGAAAAGAAGGGCTCAAAAGATCAAGAGCAGTGTGCTCAACACATTGACTTGAAACACCTTGTATAGGCCTATAAAGTCGAAACGTTGGGCAGCTCTTCATGATAGTGAAAACAGTTTTTGAATGTTGGTTAAATGTTACAAAATAAAGGCCGTAAAGTTATAATTGTAAAAGTATTTAACATGAATTAAGGAATCCATTTATGAATTTTTATAGGGTTAAGGAGAAAATTTTCTCTGGAAGTTTTTGCTGAAGAACAATGTTGCCCAGGATGTTTTTTCAGGTTCAATATTACCCTCAAAGTTTCAAAACGTAGTAATGTTGCCCTGTACCATTAAAAAATTGACATTGCCGTTAAATTTTTAAAGATAACGGGTAACATTCCTATGCTTTTAAACTTAGGGGACAATAATAAACCTGAAAAAACTTCCGGGGCAACATTGCTCGTCATTGAAAACTTTCTGAGCAAATTTTCACCTTAAGTCCTTAACACATTCTTAAGAACCACCAACCTCCCATTCCAACACTAAGATCAATAACAAATGGATCCACCACAAAATTCGCTCATGGATTTAAATTTTTGAACGTCCATATCCCAAACTAAAAGCTAGTCTCAGTAACATTAAAATTGATTGTAGTAATTAGTTAAGCCCTTCAACATTCTTTTTTTTTTTTATTAGATTAAGGATTTTCCCTTCGAGGCTTAGAAGGTAAAAGATTCTCACTTCTCTCAATAAATGTGCTTACTGGGATTTGAACTTGTGTTCTCTTCCTTACGGGGATGATGCCCCTTACCACCTTGACCAACAACTTATTGTTAATCGTTTCAATGTTTTATTCCCATGATTAATGATAAAATTAGTGGCATATTCCCTTGAGTTCTTTTATTCTAAAATAATGTTTGAATTTTCACAAATGCATATGATAAAAGGTGCCCAGTCCAATTTTAACTTGCACACAAGGGGTGAGGAGTTCATTCCTTCTCTTTCTCTATTTAGTAGTCCAAGATCACTTATCACTCAGAACTCCACAATCCTAGACACTGTGGGACTAGTTCCTTATGACACACCCACACATTGTTTCCAACCAACCCCCACAAGTGTCAAAAGGAATGCCATTAGTATGAGTTACACACATGAATATAACCATTGTATCTAGTGGTCATTTAGACTATAAACTAAACTTGACTAATAGCACTTAGCACATAAAGATGTCACTGGTCCTATGGACTATGAACTCACACCTCTCAGGCATATACTGAAGGCATTAATGGTAAGATTATACCCCCACATTTCTCTGTTAATGTGGCTTTGCATGTTAAACTACCATACCTGTGCCTATGCCTAATGCATAACTTATGCTCTAGAGATTCACCACGATCTCATAGGAGCGGCCCCACTCCATATTTATAGAGGTGATTCATGAAATGTGTCTACAATGAGCACAACATCCTGTAAGATTATGAAATCATAAAGAGCTTTCGCTCAGCTCACTATAATGCATTCTAGCACTTTTTCATGTGATTGGAAGGGGACTAGTAATTTATTTTAGTGCTAGCAAAACTAACAAATGACTTGTTCTTACTCATTGAACCTCCTTCATGGGATCACCAATCAAATTGTATTTAGTCTCATGCGCCTCAACTAATTTAATTCCTCATGGGGACCTCACTAAATCAATTAAGATAACTCCACAATTCTTAAGCATACTTATTCATATCGTATCTCAAACGATTTTTACTTGCATAATTATTCTCTCTACCATGGCTTTTGCTATTTTGGCAATTACAAGTCATCGACATCAAGTGTTGATTTTACACCAATATATGTTCTAAGAAGTTTTCTACAACTTAGCCTACAATTTTAACCAATTTTCAGAGTGATAAACTATATTTTGCATAATATTTATTTTGGCTACTAGTGGATTTTCTCACATAAAATTATAATACATTTAACATCCGTGTATCTCAATACAAGGAGAACTCACCATCATGATACCAATATTTATGGTACCCTTCAAATATTTTATTTTCCCTCATAGGATTGCATATTTATATATGCTCAATAACCATGTGGCATAAGCTTTATCAAAAGGATTAATATCCATTAATATAACAAATTCTCAATAAGTTATGCTTGCCGTAATTGAGCTACAACACTACTTCAAACAAAGTGTTAGCGTCATAAGGAATATTCTCATTATGACTCTCAAAAACTAAACTCTAATGGCCCGTTTGGTATTATAGAAATGGAATTGGAGGCCAATTCCATACTTTGAGCATGTTTGGTATGATGGAATTTGAAAAAGAAAAATTCCATTTCATATCCTTCAAAACACATGGAAGTGGCTTCCATGCTGAGACCCCAAGGTTTGTAATTCCATGCCCCTATTTCCATTTCAAACTTTGCCTCTTCTTTTCCAACTATCACGCCACCATCTCCCTCATCCTTCCAATGTCGGCAAGATCCATGTCCACAGGCGGCTTGTACTCCTAAATCTAACGTTGGTGGCGAGTGACAGCCTGACAGCAGCGACATTTCCATCGATCTCCGACTTCGTCTTCTTTCGCTTCTTCAATAGGGTTGTGCAATGACACCCAGGTTTTCTTCCCCTTCTTTACATCTTCGGCTGCAAGGGGATTTAAACCTCCTTGCTGATCTCTACCTCCTTCACAGATATGTTGCAACTCCAAACTTTGGAGCTTGTCAGATTTTTCCCGTGAATTGTGTTCTAAAATCTTCCTTCTCATATCTCACAGCTCGTCCTCTCCATCGTTGTGGTCGAAGCTCAACCATGGCTGGAAAAAATTGTTCTTTTTCTTTCTGTCATTTCTTCCCGTCAAAATGTGATGCTCTATTCATTGCTTGTATCCAACTTGATGATTTTGAATTTTGATCATCCTGTGGCTAGAAAAGGCTCCCATTTGATTGTTCATATGTTTAATACATTTTAGACATATTTTCAGGGTTTGATGTCAAAGCAAAGGTTCTCTAGGTTGTAACTTTGGTGGCTGATGGTGGTTTGAAATCAATGGCCTCCATCAATGGAGGTTGAGTTGTCAGAAGACGAGAAGATAGGTTCATTGCTGTTATTTTGGGAAGGATATTTTAATTTTTAATTACAAGGGTGGTCTTTCTATGTAAAAATTAGATCTCATTTTCAAGATATACCAAAACATATTTTTAAATCTCATTTATATTTTCATATCCATATCCATATTCATCTCCATCTCCATTTTCATTCTAAAAAATATATATGATTCTCCCATGCTTTGAAGTCAATTTTTGAAGCACAAAAACATTATAGACAATGTTTCATATCCACCTTAAAAATTTAATACCCACAACAATCATGAAAATAAAAACATGTTGATCTAAGAAATAGATAAATGATTAGATTTTCATGTTAGCATCACTACTTTTTTCAAGCCACAATAAATTCATAATTCATAAAATTTTCTGTTTAATATAAAATTGGCTCTCAATAGCAATTAACAAATCCTCCACTTAATTTTAAAACAAAGCTTGGCATTTATCAAAAGAGGCTAGCAATAGTTTTTGCAACTTTAAAATGAAGGATATTTTATAATGTACCCAACCTGTTAGGCACCCTCACATTTTTAAATATCTCAATTTAGTTATGGAAATATTCTCAATACTCATCAATTATAATTCCAATCAGAATCTCACCGGTACCTCACCATTCCCTTCCATTCTAATAACATTAGAATTTTCCAAATAATATCTGTCACCACCCAGTATAATTCATATATTTTGAAAATTGAATAATTTGAAAACTCCAAATGTCCATGTTCAATACATTTTTTTAAGTTTTGCTCAAAACCCCCCAAACACGTTCAAATACATCTAGCCACATGTATAATTGCATATAGCTACTGTTGGGGTCATCTCAAAACATTAGAGTTGCTGCCATTAAAATAATAAACTCAGGGCAGATAACATTCACGAAATTACAACAAGGAGGTTAAAAATTATTGAAACCAATTTAATAGAGTTATTAGCCAAAACAATAAATCCTCCCTGAAAGAAATTAAATCCACAACGGATTCATAATGTGGTGATATAAAAATAGCATTTATTTATTAGCCTTAGGATTCGGGCAAAAAATTATATGACAAAGCCTTGTATTGAAAGGGAGTTACAATCAGAATAATCAATTCCAATCAAAATTCATCAAAGAACATCACCGGATAAAACATAAAAAACCCACCAAAGCTTTGAACTTAATGAGCCTTTTTTTTAAAAAATACTTTATTAACAACACTTTCTACCTTTTTTCCAATTCCAATAATATCTCTTATTCTTCTCAGTGATAGCATGCCAGTACTTGAATTCGCATATATGTGTGTGTGTGTTTGTGTGTGTGTGTGTAATCATTTGCATACAGTAATGATGCAATAACAACCACAACGTGATGCTGTTTTGTTTAAAAAATTATCACATAAACTCAATGTATGTTTCTATAAAGAATTTCACCATATATAAATCACAATATTTGTATATGTCAAAGTCCACAAAATAATTGTCACGTCTATCATTTCTACACCTTTATTACGCATTCAGAAGTGCTATGGTTCAGGTGAGTTAATTCAAGCCCGTAACTTAAAACTTGCTTTTCAATCATTGGGTTAGAATTCATTTTCATTTTCAGATGTTTGGTCCAACTTTGGAAATTCATAATTAATTCTAGAAAACTCATATGAGGCTGTTCTAAAATTATTTTGAAAGCTGTTGATGTCCTTTATTTTGATAAAATATCTTTTTGTGACTAATCCAATCGGGGGTAATACAGTTTTGTTGTTTCTCTCACCCTACTCTATTTTCGGACAGATTCTAAGCCTCTACTTCAGAATTCGTAATTCAAGTGGCACACATCTAATTGGCCTGATTTAGGACTTCTTGGAAAGCTCTATGTGTCTAATATACACGTACCAATTCTCATGAGGATTGAACGTTGTTTACTATATATATATATATATGTCATGCAACATTGACTATGCTCTAAAAGGAGCTCAAACTTGGGAATCATAAACATACATGCTGAATTTATATTTTCAAGGTTATTTTATGACTTCCAATTGGTCACAATCCCTCTTAACAGTTAAGTTACACATGCCAAGGCCACAACATGATTTTGCACAGCTTATGGAATTATTTATGCGCATTCCAATTTCTAACAAAACAATACCATGGGAAGTTCATTTCACCTTCCACTTACCATTGCCTCTTTCTCTATCTCTTCATTTGGATTCTTATAACCTATCATGGTTAGTTATTTTTTGGGGGGGGGGGGTGACATTTAAAGAATCCCAGTAGCAAACATTCACCCCTCAAACACACATGACAAAGCTTGGCATGATAACATGCTTGCAACGTAATAATTTCATGATATAATGACATGCTTAAAACTGTCATGAATTATTATGAAACACAAAGGCCAATGACATGTTTCAAACATAATTACATATTAGAATGCATGATTTCACATAATCACATAAGCATACAAACATAATTCATGCAAGCAATCACCAAGCATATAAGAGTAAGGTAAAGTTCGCTACCTTTAAGCTTTAACTTCTCTTTCTTTCTTTGCTTTTCATACCATAACGCATTGGTGAGGAGAAAATATGTTTTCAACAATTTATTCTTTTAACTACACATTCCTACTTCTAATTATCCATTTAACCTTGATTAACTCTCTAATATTAATTTCTATAATTTCTTAAAATTTTGCCAGCATCTCCCCTTAAACTTCTTACCTCCAAAACTTACAAAAATCTAAGAACAAGGCCTTTCAACGCCATCATCATCATCACCATAATCACGCCACATATATCGTTGTATAGGACAATGAGTTACATCTCCCAAAGCATAATCATCCTCTTAATAAATTTTGCTTATTAGTTAATATGGGATTAACCTTCCACAAATGTTTTTTTGATGATTCTTTAATCAATGGACCAATGTGATATCATCAAAATTTCACATTTGTTAGAGGGTAATTCCATAATTTTTCTCGTGCTCAAATTTGGTCCTCAAGTTTTTTCCCCACAATTTGCAACAAATTGTCTTATTCTTAGATAAAATGCCCATAAAATATTCCTTACGATAATATTTCAATTTCTAGGGCATGAGACCATTTTTATAAGGTAACATTAGCCTTGAAATAAATTACCCTTCTTTTTTCCCAATTATTTGAATCCTCCAGGTATTTTTCATAATTAAATTTGGCTAATTATCTCTTAACGAAAATTTTAATAATTCATTAAAATTCATTTGAGGTAATCTCCTTTTTTTACCTCAATTAAGCCTCAAATTTAGTTTGGGAATTATTCTCTCCCTTTTCGTGTGTCTGAGAATTTTTGCTGAAATTATGGCCATAATTTTCAAAATTACCCTTTTGGGCCCGTAATTCTCATAAATTATGCTTTAGCCAAAACTTGAGACTGTATATATACCATGTTACCTTGGCAAGTTGATGTGTGCTTCTGTCGCTAAAGCAATCAATTAATAACTAGGACAACCTACTAATGCAATATAGTGGCAACCTAGGTCATTCTCCCAAGGAGCAATATGTGGGTTTTCTCTAGAATTGAATTTATGCGATAAAAAAATGCAATAGAATGAACCTAAACTAAAATACAAGACTCCACTACCTAAATGCAAAATGTAAAAGACTCTAAAACCTATATGAGAATGAAACTAACCTAAATAATGAACATGCAATTTTTGGGGTTTTTCTTATGAGAGGGAAATTAAAATCCTAAGGAAAAGAAATAAACTAATATCTAAGAAAATCAACAAAGATTAGTTCAGTTATGATGGTGAAGGGAACAACTTAGGATTCGCATGGATTTAGCTTTCTTAGCCATTTAGTTTATTAGACCAAAGGGAGGTTAATGAAAAATTGGAATTAATAAACTTAATCACCTAATTAAGACATGGGAAACCCTCAAGCTTAATAACATCTAATCCACTAGAAAACTCATAATGGAAAAATGGTGGTTAATTAAATCTATTAAAAACCAATCACAATTGCTTAAGATAGTTTTGGAAATTATGTTTACAATTGCCTAATTAAACAATTTGACAATTAATCACCCTAATTAAACAATCAAGAGATTAAACCAAAATTGACAATTAAATTAATAATGAAAACTCGATTAATAATCTAATTGACAATCAAAGGTTTGCAAACAAAAATCACAATAATCATTTAAGAACAAAGCAAATCTAAAATATCAATTCAATCCAAATAAAAATAAGTTTACAATCTAAAACTAGATTGTTCTCAATTAACACAACCCAAAATTATTTACAACTAAACAATCTCAAGTCTTGAATCAAAAAGATAAAAGAAAGACACTCCCTTATGGTCTTCAATTGTAAGCTCCTAGGCTCTAACTTCCTCCATGTTTCTCCCAAGTTGCCTCCCAAAAGAATTTAAGCTTCCATGGAATGTTCCTCCTCAAACTCCTTCATAAAAGTCACGGCCATGAAGAAATATTGAGAAGAAATTGATTAACCCAGCTCCGTCACTGTGCAATCTCCTTCACTGTGCGATGATATTTGATGACAATTCAAAAGGGGCTGAATTGTCAAATGTGGAGGTGGGCCCGTGAAGAGACTAAGGAATGGAGATTGATGCGTATGATTCCAGCACCAATTCAAGTGGTCAGCATCCCCTCGCGTCAGTACGTGCTTCTCCCTCTCCAGCAGCGTCTGCCAATGCCGTCTCTCAGCGTCTCCAGCGGCTGTGTCTCTCAGTCCGTGTATATCCCCCAATGCTGTGACGGTTAGGTTATTTTTAAGAAGGGAGGGGAGAGTTTTGGGTATTAATTTGGGCCTACTAAAATTCTAAAAGCCCAATAAAATTCCACCATTGGATTCTTTTTGAGTTTCTAAGAAAAGCTCTGCACCGTAGGATTTTCTGTAAGAATATAATAAAATCGTGATTTATCTTATAATTGAAAATATTTTTCAATCACAATATAATATTATCTTTTTGAGCCCAATAATATCATAATCAATTCAGATTTATATTATTTCCCAAAATTGGCTAATTATCCAAATATTATCTAATAAATCCAAATTAGCCTAAAATAATCTCCAAAATAAATAAATAAGGTGGGATAAAATATATTAAAATTATGATTTACCACAAGTCTACTATTTTATTTGGCCTTCTACTAACCTTTCATTACTCATTTAAACTTTACTTGATAAGGCCGAAAGTTACTTAACCCTTGAGAATCATTCTATCTTTCGAGACTACTGTCCAAATAAGCTTAGTAGCATGCTTATTTCATGCTAATTCTTGAAATTCTAAATCCAAAATCCGGGATATGACAATAACAATAAATTATTGATTCATGGATTCTAAGTCTCATACATTGCCGTCTCACCGGAATTGGGTTCTCCTACACTCTTGTCATTATCTCTATGTAATGGCAAGTCAATTTTGTCAAGCGTCTCTCTTCATGCACTTCTACCATTATCATGGTATTCATACCTGAACTTTTCATCCAAAACACAATTCCTTTGAGATCTTAAGCAAGCCCACTCTATGTGTGTGTTTGGAGCTCCAGCTGGAGGGGTCAATCGGGCTTATTTTAGCCTTAAACTCAATAGGTGGCTGAGAAAAAAAAAAGGTACATGTTTGGTTGATAAAATGAGCAATTGGGCTTTTGGCAAATTGAGCATTGTACACCCACGATTCGGTAAAGCTCAATGTTGGAGTTTTTATCAAAAGCTCAACCGAAATATATCCCATGGTCCCACCTATTTTTTTTTTCTTTTCTCTCTCTCTCTCCCCCCTGCAATTACACCCACATTTTCTGTTATTATTAGCCCAACAACTCAGTAAGCCCAGTCAAGCTCAATATTGAGGGTGAATATTTTCTCTTTCTCTCTCTCTCTTGCCTGCAATCAAAATATTTTTTCAGTTGTGTCTAGTGTGTTATTATACTGATTGCAATTTTACCCTTAATATATTTTTTCAACTACAAAAATTAATTAAAAATATTTTTTAGTGCTTTTAACCCCTTAAAATATTTTTTCAACTGTACCCAGTGTGTTATTATACTGATTGCAATTTTACCATTAATGTTTTTTTTCAGCTCCAAAAATTACTTTAAAATATTTTTTTGTACTTTTAACCCTTTAAAATATTTTTTTAGTTGTACCCAGTCTTAGGAGACCGACTACAATTTTACCTTTAATGTAATTTTTTTTAGTAGTAAAGAGCACTCAAAACTTAGAATACTGATTTATTGATTTCCTCTAACTCTAAAATATTTTTCCAATAGCACCTAATATTTTAAAGTAATTACTTGATTTTTTAAATATTTTTCTACCCACTCTCTCTTACCCTTATCACAAAAGCCCTTATGCTTAAATCAATCCAAACAAGTTTTATTTTTACAAAAGCCCAATCGACAATCGCTAGTCCAAACATAAATCACATTACACAATTTAGCTTTTACCAAAAGTAATATTACAACAAGCCAAATTGAAACAAGCCCAATTACCAATCGCTGTTCCAAACACACACTATATGTCCGTGTCTGGGTATCCATGTGAGTTTGACTCAACTTTTAGATTATCCCTGGCCTTTACAATCACCAGAGGTTCATGCCAACATGAGTTACCATGCAAAAATAATATCCTACTAATGTATAGAAGTGAGGATCACCCTATTTTGGCCAACTTCTCTATTTAGAAGTCTCATAAAATATCCTGAATTTGAAATGAGGCACAAATAAAATGTGAGACCCATTTCAATATTACTACAAAAGGCAAATACCTAAATCAAATTATTAAATTAGAACAAAGTTCATGGCTGTCCTTATTTGAAAACTTCACAGCTGATGGGTGCTCATTTGATTTGGAGTTTAGATTTGAGAATCTTCTTTCTCGCCATACCCACACATCTTTTGCTTATCCCTTTTCAGCTACATGCATAGAACTCAATCATTATCATTTCTTATTTGTTTCAGAAACCGTTATAATTCTTCTTCTATGAAGACTAGAGTATCCAATATAATAGATATAACCAAACCCAATTTGACACGTGGATATCTATAGAGTATGAATATCTATGTATCATGAAATGGAAAGAGATACCGAATTGATGGGTCTATTAAGACAAAAGAAGAATTTTATCTTATCATGTTTCCTTTGCAACCAACTAAAATGAATTAGAGAACACTCATCTTCATAAGCTCCTAAAATATGAGCAGGTGTTAGCACTTAAGATTGTTGGTGGTAGCATCTAAATTCTCTTGCAATCTAGTGGATCTTTCAACTTTATTTCCCTGATGCTATGAAAATGTTGTTGGAAGTTTCGCCTACAAAAAAATGGTTAATCCGAGTTGTGTCCAAGGACACTATCATTAAGAGCTATTTGACAACTACTGGAAGATAAGAAGCAACATTGCCTAGGGTAAAACAGATCCACCTTGCAAGAACAGAGTGAATAGAAGAGTGAAATATAATAGAACTTGGCAGGGAAAAAAAACTTCAAAGGAGAAAAGAAGGGCTCAAAAGAAAACATTATTCTAAAATAAAGTTTGAATTTTTAGAAAAATCATATGACAAAGGGTGCCTAGTCCACTTTTAACTCATGCACAAAGGGTGGAGAGATATCACTGTATTTTGCCTCTGGTGGCCCCTTATTGTATGAGTTCATTCATCTTCTTGCTCCATTTAGTAGTCTAAGATCACTTATTACTCGGACTTCCCATAATCTCAAACAATGTGGGACTTGTTCTTTGTGATACATCCACTTATTATTTCCAACACTTTGTATGAAATCATCAAATATAGCACTATACTTTTTCAATGACCAACATAACCATCAAATAAGGCCTTTCTTGACTTCTCCTGCATTTACTTGATTCCTTTTTCTTTTTTTATTCAGAAGTGTCAAATATGACTTTTTTTTTTCTGAATTGACAATTAAATGATACCACTACAGAAGGAGGAGTGCTAGTGCTTCAATTTTACAGTTGGTAGTGTTTCCTAAACTCACCTACTCCAAATGTTTGGTAGTAAGTAGTGCTTTGTGAAGCGCTTCAATAGATTTTTTTTAAAAAAAAGAAGAATTATGCTAATCTCTGTTTTAAAAACAAATTTCGCATTAGCTCTACAATTGAGGCTTTTTTCCCCTGAAAACATGTGTCAGTTGTAGTGCTTCTCTAGGAATTTTGGCTTTCTTCTTTTAAATTCTTAGTACACATTGAATCCAAAATTACCCAAAAATTATAAGAAAAATAGTTACACTCCGACAACAACAAAGAAAACATCAAATTAAACTTCTAAATTGTAACTTCCAAGCATATATTACATTTTTTAGGTAAATATAGAGAAGAAATGGAACCCACCAGTACCTTGAAGAGGCTGAAACAAGCTTGGATGGAGAAGGAAGATCAGAAGCTTGATATAAGTGGAGTTTCCATGATCAAAACCATGGCCACAGACAAGCTGCCGGCAACACAAGTGAGGTAATGACGAAGACAACGGCGGACAATGAGGGAGGGGAGATTAGCCAAGACATATTTATTTAATGTTAGTTTTTTTTCCAGTGTCACGTCATATATGGATTGAAATGAGAGCAATATTGTGTTAGACATTAAAGTGAAATTAACTAATTAGTTAGTTGGTAAAGGCCCTAATCTATATAAAGGGTATTAGTTAATGAGTTGAGGGTGTTAAGATAGTGAGATCTCACAATGTTAAGAGAGAGAATTATTTGAGTATCTCTCAGGTCCTCAAGCGGGGTTGATTATCTCTATCAAGCAAGGGTAGGTTAGGGTTAACCCAAATGGGTTACCATGTCGAATGAGCATATTGCTCTTGTGTGAATAATAGAAGATTCTTCATCATCTTTTCTATTATATTTCTCTAATCACTGTTATTAACAAGGTATCAAGAGTAGGCTGTTTTCTTAGGCCCAAATTATTGAAGTTTATTTTGCTGCTTTCATTCTTGAAGACCATTACGTTGTGTTTTGGAAACTACTTCATTAGGCTCCTCCTTTATCGGACGAAACCCTACCATTCTTGTTTCACTGGTGAAAAGAAGCCGTCGAAGGAGGCACTGGTGGGTGAGAAGTCCAAGGCCTTCAAGATCATCTCTTCTCTCTGAATTTGATGTCACCTTCAACTTGAGACTCGATTTTGAATTTCTCTCATCCTCCACTTTGCAACTACTCGATTGATTGAGTTCTTGGTATTATCGCCTGTGTTCTTGATTTCCATCATCTCGAGGGTCCTTGGTGAAAAGGGATGTTACAATTGATGAACCATCCAATAAAGATCACCAACGGTACAATCACATCTCCGCTGCATGATTGGTTAAGGAACGATTGTGGTTCATGTTCTCGCTGTTCATCAAAGAACCGACCATCGCAAATCTATTCCGTTTCTAGTAAAGAGCAAAGTCAACCCCATTTGCTCTTGATTCTCTACTGCATCTGCATCTCTGACTTTCCATTCATTTTGATAGTGTTATTTAAGCAAACTTTATTCTCATTTATGAAATGCAAAACTACATATTTATATACAATCAACGTAATCTGAAACCTATTCCTAATCCTATACATTTTCATCAATTCTTGTTCGGCGGCGGGCGTCATTCTTGAGTTCTAACACTCCCCCTTAAGTTGGAGCATATATATTAATCATGCCCAACTTGTTACAAAGATATTGAACCCGTGTTCCATTTAAGACTTTTGTCATAAGATCTGCCAGTTGGTCGTCAGACCATATGTGCCCTGTAGATATAATATTTTCTTTAATCTTATCATGAATAAAATGACAATCAATCTCAATATGTTTTATTCTTTCATGAAACACAGAGTTCGATGCTATATGAAGTGCTGCTTTATTGTCACACCATAGTTTTGCAGGCAATGTAGTAGTGATGCCAATTTCTTTCAAGAGTTGAAATACCCACACAATTTCTTGTATTGATTGTGACATGGCTCTGTATTATGCTTCTGTACTTGATTTTGACACGACTCCTTGCTTCTTACTTCTCCAAGATATCAAATTTCCACCAATAAACACACAGTAACCCGTAGTAGATCATCTTGTGGCCTTAGATCCTGCATGATCCGCATCACAAAAACACTCTACTTTAAAGTGTCCATAATCTGTATAAAGAATACCAAGACTCGGAGAACCTTTCAAATAATACAAGATATGTTCTAAAGCTTCCCATTGTGCCACTGTTGGTGATGTCATGAATTGGCTGAGCCTACTGACTAAAAAGGTTATATCAGGATAAGTTACTGTTAGATAATTCAGCTTACCAATGAGTCTTCTATATCTCTCAGGAAATGGAAACGGCTTCAATTTCTCTGGATCAATCTTCTTCTTTAAATCATCAGGAAGCTCATCAAACATACTAGCATTAAGATCTAAGAAGGGATTCAAAATCATAGGGATGTTGCTTGGTGCCGCTCCAAGCTTTCCAGTCTCCTTTAAGAGATCGAGAACATACTTCCTTTGACTCAAAAGAATACCTTTGTTGATTCTCAAAACTTCAATACCAAGAAAGTACTTTAATGACCCCAAATCTTTTTTCTGGAAGTGAGAATTTAGGAAGATTTTAAGTTCTGAGATTCTAGAAATGTTACTCCATGTAATCATAATATCATCAATGTACACTACTAGAAGAATCATTCCTGCTTCAGATTGCTGATAGAATACAGAGTGATCACACTTGCTTTGACTTAATCTAAACTTCTTGACTACATCACAAAATCGCTCAAACCAAGCATGAGGGCTTTGCTTTAGACCATACAGTGACTTCTTAAGGTAGCATACTTTCCTATTCTCCCCTTGAGCAACGAACCCAGGTGGTTGCTCCATATAAACTTCTCCAAGGAGATCACCATTCAAAAATGCATTCTTAACATCCAATTGATGCAAAGACCAATGATTTGTGGCAGCCAAAGAGATCAAAAGACGAACGGAGGTTAGCTTAGCCACAGGAGAGAAAGTCTTTGAGTAATCAATACCATAAGTTTATGCATATCCTTTGGCAACAAGTCGAGCTTTTAACTGTTCCAAAGAACTATCTGCCTTGGTTTTAACAACAAACACCCATTTACATCCAATGGCTTTCTTCCCAGGAGGGAGATCAACAAGGGTCTAGGTACTAGCTGTTTCAAGGGCCATAAGTTCTTCGGCCATTGCGGTACGCCAACCAGGATGAGTCAAGGCTTGATGAAGGGTAGTAGGGATGGAGATGGAATCTAGGGTGGCCACAAGAGAAGAAGAAGGAGAGGACAAATTCTGGTAAGAGACAAAGGATGATATAGGATAGGTATATTCAGCATATCTTCTGGGAGGATAACGAGAATGGGTACCTTTCCGGAGGGCAATAGGTAGGTCAGGAGAGGGAGTTATTTCAGGATCATGGGCAACTATATCAGGAACATCAATGAAATCATGACCAGAATCCGTCGGTGAAGCAGCGATCGGAGAAGGCAAAACATTGGTGGCATCGATATCATTGATGATAGTAGGTTCTGGAACAGCAGCTTGTACTGGTGAGAGAGGGACACGATAAACCAGGACATCATCAGACTCAGTAATGACAGATGGAGACTCAAAGGAGGTTGATGATGCGAAGAAAGGAGAAGACTCATGAAAGTACACATCAGTGGACACAAGGTAACAATGAAGATCAGGAGAGTAACACCGATAACCTTTTTAAACTCTAGAATAGCCAAGGAAAATACATTTAAGGGACTTGGGATCAAGTTTACTAACACTAGGACGTACATCCCGAACAAAACAGAGACAACCAAAGATTTTAAGATCAATAGGAAACAACTTAGTGGTAGGAAACAGAATGGAATACGGAATATCCCTACCAAGAATAGCCGAAGGCATGCGATTGATGAGAAAACATGCAGTAGATACAGCATCAGCCAAAAAAATTTTAGGGACTGGGGAATGAAACATGAGGGCCCGGGCAGTTTTTAAAAGATGTCGGTTCTTTCTTGCAGCAACTCCATTTTGAGCAGGAGTATCAACACAAGAGGATTGGTGAAGAATACCATGACTTTGCATGTAATCGGTGAAGGGGGCGGAAAAATATTCTTTTGCATTATCACTTCGTAAAATTTTCACAGGAGTATTAAACTGGGTTTGAATTTTAGTATAGAAATTACAAAAATGAGTAAACAATTCAGAACGTTGTTTCATTAAGTAAAGCCAAGTTGTTCGGGAAAAATCATCAACAAAAGTAACAAAATAACGATAACCAGTCTGGGAAAGAAAGGACCCCAAACATCAGAATGTATCAACTCAAAGGGGGACGCAACCCGTTTATTTACGCGAGGTGCCAAATGAACACGATGGTGTTTGGCAAACTGACATGACTCACAATCTAAAGTAGACACCGAAGAAAACTGAGGATACAATTTTCGGAGAGACGATAGCGACATATGACCTAGACGACAATGAATGTCAAAGAGAGACAACCCACTAGAACAAGCAATAGAACGTGGCACCTGATCATCAAGGATGTAATGTCCACCAGATTCATAGCCTTTACCAATAATCTGCTTCGTCGATAGATCCTGAATTAAACAATGGTCAGGGAAGAATGAGATAAAGCAGTTTAGATGAAGAGTGAGTTTACTTGGAGATAAAAGATTGAAGGTGAGATCAGGAACGTTAAGAACAGAGGATAATGCAAGGGATGCAGTTGGGTTAACAGTGCCTGAGCCAGTAACATGGGCTGGAGAACCATTGGCGACAAATATGGATGATGGGTTGGCATAGGGGGTATATGAAGAAAATAAGTGATGATTACATGTCATGTGGTCGGTGGCACCAAAATCAATGACCCACTTAGTTGAAATAGTAGTAAGGCCAGAGGACGGAATACTTGTAGCTAGGACCCCTGCAGAAGAAGATTCAGAACCAGAAACAGATGGACTAGGTGTCTGGGCAGTATGAGCAAGGCCACGCTATTGGTTACGTTGCTGTTTATTTTGCAATTTTCGACAATTTTTCTTAATGTGTCCAAGTTTCTTACAATAATTACAAATAATATTTCCAGAAGTCATTGTCGAAGGATTATTATTTGGTTTGTACCCATAATTCCTGTTCTCAAAGGGGCTACGACCAGCTAGAGCACTTGCAGTTGGATCAACAGAAGACTGAATCAAGCTATCAGCACAAAGAACTCGGGAGAAAACATCTTCGAGAGAAGGAAGCTCTTGACTAGACAGAATTTGAGAACGAATAGTATCATAAGATGGATCGAGAGCTTCAAGGAAACTCATAATAGCCTGAAGTTCCAAGTTCTTGATACGAGTTGAGAGATATGCTTGCGGAGACATGAGTACCTTCATTTCTTCATACATCCTCTTGAAATCCAAGAAGAAATCTTTCAATGAACGGCCTTGCTGTTGGGAACGATAAAAACCTTTACAAACTTCGTGAACCCGAGTAATATTGCCCTTGCCAGAAAACATAAATTCAAGATAACTCATGATTTCCTTGACAGTATTGCAATGACTAACAGAAGATAGAATTCGTGGTTCAATAGAACTTCAAATTTGAAACAGAAGTCGAGCATCTGCTTGTTGCCAGGCCAAAAGTTTTGTTTCGTTACCAGAAGGAGGATCCTCAGTTAAATGAGTTTCCATCTCTATGCCCAAAATATATACTTTAACAGTTTTGTTCCAATCACTATAATTTGTCCAGTTCAACTGTGAAGCAGTAATCTTAGCAGACATGGGCAACATATCAGAGTTCTTAGAATCAGCCATAGTGATACACAAGTGAAAGTCACAAATTCGTTTGAGAAAATAAGTGC
Organism: Inga laurina; assembly: GCA_963855925.1. Lineage (NCBI taxonomy): Eukaryota > Viridiplantae > Streptophyta > Magnoliopsida > Fabales > Fabaceae > Inga > Inga laurina. Next base: position 29,371,047 of record OY979701.1, read on the forward strand.
CGAAATCAAATGAGCACAAATTATTAAATCAAAGGAATCAAAGAGTATAATAGTAATACTCAATCAGAGATTAGCCACAGGAGTCCAATAGGCACACAATCACAAAATGGAAGTCAAGGCCCCAAAAGTCACAGCACCACGGAATGGGAAAACACCCAACAAAAACAAAGCTCAAAAGGTATCACAAAGAAGATAAATACCAAGATGTACCCGAAGATCAACAGTGAAAATTAGATGACAAAGCCACTGGGGATGGAATGGGCTTGAGAAGAAGATCAGAAAACACCTAGAAAGTGCCAGAAAAGCTCGCCGGAAAGTACCCCACGCGCCGGCGCGTGGTTCAGGTAGCGGAGGTTGTGGAGGCGTCTGTGGCCACACGCGCTGTTGTCTTGGGATGCCGTTTCAGGGTTAGGCCGATCGGTGGTCAAGGAATAGGGTGGAGGGGCGCGTGTTTCAAGAAGACACACCGAAGAAGGGAGATCTGAAGGGTTGAAACAAGCTTCTCACTGGAAAAAATGGAGGTCACTGGAAAACAAAAATGAAGTCAGAAGGGAATATCTTAACAAGGCTCTGATACCATGTTATTTAAGCAAACTTTATTATCATTTATGAAATGCAAAACTACATATTTATATACAATCAACGTAATTTGAAACCTATTCCTAATCCTATGCATTTTCATCAATTCTTGTTTAGCGGCGGACGTCATTCTTGACTTCTAACAGATAGTAATCTCCATATTCTCTCTCTCGTGCGCTAAAATCTAGTCTTGAATCCTTTTCTCTGCAACGTTGGTTCTGGTTCTATGTATATAATCTTTTGGACCTAAGTTGAATGAAATAGCCATGAGTTTTACCTCAGTCTCTCTGGCTATCTCAGTTATAAGGTTGTTTACTAGCCATAATGATTTTGGTCCATCTATATATGAATGGATGATCACTGGATCACATGAACTTCTAACCATCATTTATACTATTCTCAAGTGACATAAAAGGACGTCTCTAAATTGGGTGAACATTGCTGCCAGAGCCAAAAAAAATGTTCGAAAAATATATGGTTTGAAGATTTTACTCGTGTGGAACAACCATAAATTTCCTGGGTCTGACTGACTTCTCTTGGGCCTTCGCATAACTTAGGTACTACAACCTCACCGTGTACTCCTCTCCATCGCTGCTCTGTTTGTGGTGTGACAGCTCATTTCTATTGTTCTCAGTTTGCTGCAAAGGATTGCAAATGTGTGTCACATGCTACATTTTGTAACATCTCAAATTTTGGGTCTAAAAGTTCAAGATTAAGCTTGAATTAAATAGACTATCAAGCCCGGTTTATCAAGAGTCTTAAATTATGTCCGATAGATAGAATGTTTCCCAGGGACTATGTAATTCAGCCCCTTTGAATAGAGGCTAAATGTGTAATTTTTGGTTAGCCAAAGGACAAATAAAATAGTACACTTGCCAAGGTTAAATTGTGAACCTGCCGTCCCGATTTTGGGCAAACCGTAATTTCTGAAAATTATGGGTACACACAAGGGTAATTTTGGAAATTATGCCCAGAATTTCATGAAAAGTCTTAAAGACACAGGAAGCTAGAAAATAATTCCCTCGGATGTATTTGAGGCTTAATTGAGGTATAAATGAGAAAATTATCTCAAAAAGGAATTTTAAAGATTTATTAGAATATTAGTTAATTAAAGGATGATTAGTTAAATTTAATTATAAAAAATACTAGGAGGCCTCAAATAATTGGAAAAAGAATGTGGGCAATAATTATCTAAGGATTAGAGAGAATTAGTTATGGAATTTATTTTTACCAACTCATACTAGGCAATTAAAGGAGAAAACGATTTGGGCTTATAGGAAATTAAATTAACTTTAAAGGCCAATGGCAACCTAATTAATTTTGCCTTACCAAAGGCAAAATGGGATTTAAAAAATTATATCATGGGCAGGATTGGATGATAAAATTAATGACCAAGATTTACTTTTAAAGCCAAAGCAGATGATGATTGAAAGCGCAAGTGTGGCATGATCTTAAGCTATTGGGAAAGGGAAAATAAATAATAGCCATTGGATTATGGAAGGTGTTGGAGATTTTTATTAAAAGGGTTGAAAGTGATATAAAAAACATCCCCACTCTCCCCTTTATCTTATAAGTCGGCCAGAACAACAAAATGGAGGGAACACCACTATAGATTTGAGCATTTTTAACGCTTAATGCATAACGGTTACAACTCAAAAACATTAGGCATGTCAAGGCGAAGGTTGTGCAAAGATATATAACACTTAAACGTAAAGGTTAATTATGCACACCCTCATGATTGTGAGGCAGAATTTAGGAAAACAAAAAACTAACAGTTATAGCTAATAATTGTATTTTATTTTGTGACAAAAATGACGGTTCTTAAGAAACAACCATCATGTAACACTTGCAAACGATTCATCTTCCAACACTTATATCAGCAAAGACAAAACATAATAGTCTTTAGAAACAATAGTCATCTAACTATTTCATAACCCTTCATAACATTCAGAGTTTCAATGTCATAACTCATAACCCTTGGTAATCCCGTTAAACCTTCATAAGTCATAATTCATAACCCTTCATAATCAGTTAGATCTTTATTTAAACTCAACTATTCCTTGACCCTTATGATTCTTACTACTTTTATTTATCGGCCTCCTCCTTCTATCCTTAATCATGTTAAGTTTTCAGGGAACTCCTCCTCCGCTGCCACCACCCCCTCCTCCACCACGTCTTCTTCCTCAAGGCTTGTTGGTGGCAATAAATGGCCCAAATACTAAGGATCCTAACCACGCACGTTATCTCTTTCACCATAGCTAGCACCTCTACCCCCTCTATCAATCCATCAATTGCACCAAATGATGAGATGGCTCAAGATAAAAGAATACTGGGGAAGGGTCTTATTGTCATGACACAGGTTCAAAAAGAAAATTAAGAGAGAAGGGGAGGAAACTTACTTTAAGAAGGAACAAGAATGGACAAATTGTGAAATCTAGCAAGGCCAAAAGCAATGTACTGAGGTAGCTAATGAACTTGTTAGATTTCATAATTTGTCATTTCTTGTTCCATCTCACAGTAAGTTTCCTCCCTTCTCTCTTAATTTGCTTTTTGGACCTCCTTCATGAAAACAAGACCCTTCCCCAGTGTTCTTTTCTCTTGTGCCACCTCGTCATTCAGCACAATAGATGGATAGGCAGAGGGGGTGGACGCACTAGCTATAGCAGAGGGCACTACTACAAAAATCATGATATATGATGGTTATTAACTACCATAAATCACGGTTTTGAACTATCATATAAAAGCTCAACATAGATACATTGTAGTTGAGAACCTTTATTTATTTCTGACCTATTATAAGGGTTGTAATGTAACACCCGTTATGTATTAAGATGTGGTGAGGTTATGTTGTGCTTAATACTATCATATAATAAATAAAGGTCTCAAATAAACAATTGTTATAAAACTCTATAACATACATAATGGTGCTTTCAAAATAACCATTATAGAAAAGTTTAGCATACATAACGGTTGCTATGTAGCAACATTTATTTATTTACTATAAAATGCTAACGGGTTTAATGAAACAACCGTCATATATAGTGTATAAATATATAATGGTTCTTTTTTGATAACCACTAACTTTTGAGGCAATGTTTTTTTTTTTTTGAAATGGGGATTCTCGTTTCACCCCTGCGTGTAGAACAAAATTGCACATAAATTTGTATATTATAGAAGCTCACACATCGAGTACGACTATGTGATTTAGGATGGATCAAGACATTCCCTGCTTTGTGGCTATACTCAAGTGGTAAGCAGGCTCAAGCAAGATTTTATAAAGAAGGAGGGGTTAGATCTATAGTACGCCATCTATTCCTTCTCATTAGGAAGCATATGGCGTTTTATATATCTAATCTCTCATTCTCTATTAAATCTTGCTTGAGACTATATACCCCTTGAGCTTTTTACGGTAGGAAGTTCCATTGAGCCTAGCAACAAAGCTAAGAATGTCTTAATCCATCCCCAATTTCATGGCTATATTGGATGTGTAAGCTTCTATTCTATTATATAGTCAAATTCAATAAACAAAGCTAAAGCAGAAACTCTATCTAATGCATGTGTGTTATATAACTTTTTTTGTCATAGATGTTATGATAATAAGGTGTTCAGGCCAAGCAACAAGTTCAAGCATACAACACATAGTTTCTCCTACAAGCATTCACTAGAAGTTATTAATAATAATTCATTATATTAATTTTTTATGTAATCTAATCTAAATCTAATAATAATAATTTATTATATTAATTTTTTATATAATCTAATCTAAATAATCTAATATTCAACTTAATGTTCTAATTGAATCAACAAAACAAAATACAACAAAACAATCCAAATATGAAACAATAAAAAAAAGAATACTCATTAGGCTAACTTGGATCGATGTGGCCTTTAACTCTTTAGGCTAACATGTTTCTAAGGGAGAGACAAGTTGTGAAACATGTTATCCCCTATAGGTTACACATATAGCTTGTGGAGACAGTTGTGAATCGTGTTCTCCCCCTGTAAGTACAACCATAGACCGTTTGGGGCTATCTGCCATACACTCAATATAGTGAAATCTTTGTAAATCTTTAACAGTTTCCTATAGCAGGAGAGGAACCTTCCATTAGAGATTTTTCAAGAGAAAAAAAACATGAATATGACTTAAATCAAAACCTAGCTACAAAACACAAAGTGAATAATAACGGAGAATGCAGGAGGTAAAAGGAAAGTCATGCCTGCATATGATTAAAACAAATCACGCAAAAAATGTGACTTGGCTAGGGCTGAAGAACGAAAACGCGAGATATGAATGAAAACATATTTAGGGCTTGCCCAGCAACTCAAGTAGGCACTTGCTGAGAAGCACAAAGAAGGCCTTCTGGATAGTGTGGTTTGATTGAAAATGATGGTCGACGAGTGTGCTAATGAATGAAAAGGAGAAGTGGAGAGATGTTTAAATAAAGGGGAACATTTAGCTTTATAACAATTCAAATATATCACCTGTAATGTATTTTTTCATAGTTACATATATAACAGTTATTGCAAGAAACCGTTAGGTATTTTCAAAACATATATTATGGTTTTTAGCTAATAACTATTAAATATCTGTGAACTTTTTAAAAAAATAGGAGGGGGTAGTGCTATTGATTTCCACATGCTGTCATAAACAACATATAAACAAACAATACTACAATAGACCATTCATAACAACATAGAAATTAACCCAGCCTAGCAGTAGGAAAACAATAATACATAGTCAAAACATGTAAATTAAGTGCCTCTTTTTTTCCTGGTCTTAGCTTTTTGTAAGTTACTTTTTTAGCTTGAATTATTCTCTTCTTGTTAAGTAATAATTTTCCCCTCTTCAAAACTCAAATGACTTCGTTATGGTTGTGCTTGATGTACAAAACATCTTCTTCATCCAAATGTAATGGTTCAAGTAACCTCTTATTGAATGGATCATCCTTAACTCCATCACCCTTCTCCTCATCAATCACTTTATTGGTCAACAAAATAATAGACCATCCATGTTTAGAAGGATCATGGATGTAGAACATTTGTTTAAACTAAGAAACCAAAATTAAAGGCTCTTCATTATACCCTTCCTTGTTCAAATTCAATTGTATCAAGTCTAATCAATTCTCAAGCCATGATTATTGTCAACCCACTTACAATCGAAATAGGAACTCGTAAGCCAATATAATCCAACTCCGAAATGTGATCAATCACCCTAAAGTATGAATTATTTGCATAGATAGGATCTCTACCTTTGGAACTCGATACATATATGGTGTTAGCTACAAGAGTCACTACTATTTTGCAATTTTCTTCGATCATCTTGCTCTTTGGTGTAATAAGTGAACCCATTGATGATATAGCTTGCATAAGATGTCACTTGATTGCTTGGACTGTATGCTAAGAACTTTAATTTACTAGAACCTTATTTAGAATCAGCTTTATACTCACAAAGAACTTGATCTTTAAATCATGTTGTAAAATATTTATTGTGTTATTAAGCATACCATCTTTCTCCTTTATAGGGATTTTCCCTATGAATTTGATGCATATAGTTGCGCATGTACTTGTCAACCTCCTCGGAGTTATGCATCACATATAGGTGTGCTTGCTCTAACTGTTAGTCTGAGATGGTTACAACTTTCTTACCCATAATTCCTTCTCTATCAATCCTTATTCCCTCATGTCAATACATGAGAAGCCTAATATCACTTGCATGCTTTAAGTATGTGACAAAAAATTTTGTGGCATCTTCACAGATATATCATTCAACAATGCAACCCTCGAAATGACTTCAATTTTTCTCAAACTCTTTTATTTTCTTCATCAAACATTCAACTGGGTACATCCACCTTAAATAGGCCGGGCCATAAAGTTGTACCTCTCTAACCAAGTGAGTTGTCAGGTGGACCATGATGTCAAAGAATGCTAGAGGAAAATACATCTCTAGATCACACAATGTGTGTACAATTCAGTTTTGATACCTCGACAATTTTTTAGGGTCTATCACTTAACTACAAAGTGACTTAAAGAAGAAACATAACTTGGTTATTGCAACTTGTACCTCATAAGGCAAGATACCTCATATTGCCACTAGAATCAAGTTCTCCATCAAGACATGGCTGTCATGAGATTTTAATCCCATTAGTTTCAAGTCCTTTACTGACACAAGTCTTTAATGTTTGAAAAGCGACCTTCTGGCACCTTGACTGAAGCAAGGAATTGACAAAAAGTAGTTTTTTCTTCCCTTGATAGTGTGTAAACTATGGGATAAAGAAATCTACAGCTTTCCCTCTCATCTGTTGCTAATTCTTCCCTTATTCCCATATCAACCATATCTAGCCTAGCATTTATGCCATCTTTGGTCTTCCCTAGCATATGGAGTGATGTGCCAACAATACTTTTGCATACATTTTTCTCAATGTGTATAATATCAAAAAAATGTCTCACATCCAAGGCCTCTAATAAGCCAAGTCAAAGAAAATGGACCTCTTTTTCCACCTGCTTATCTCAACATCCCTTGCAAAGGTTTGCGAAAAAGACATTTTATATCTGTTTGCCTTTTCATATACTTGTTCTGCAATCAAAGGTTGAGGTGCCCTTCCATCTTTTGATTTCCCATTGAAATATTTTTTAAACGCTGGTAAGGATGCTCCTGAAGCAACCATCTTTAAAGTCCCATGTTGAAATTCTTCATGCCATGCTTCAATCTAAAAGAATGCGTACCCTCTTTGCAAATTAGACATCCAAGTTGGTCTTTAATGTTGTATCCTGATAAGAGCATGGCTCTCAAGTTGAACATTTCTTCCTCATGAGCATCATACACCATGACCCCATCATCCCAAAAGCGCTTCAAGTCTTCAATCAGTGGAGTCAAGTAGACATCTATATTATTCCCGGGTTGCTTGCCCCGAGATTAGGATGGACTACATGGAGCACTTGAACTTTATAGATAGACATGGAGGAAGATTATATGTAAACAATATTACTAGCCATGTGTTGTGGGCACTGCTTTGCATCCCAAATGGGTTCATCTTTTCAGTAGCCAATGCAAGGCATAAGTTCCTATCATCTTTAGCGAATTTGTGGTGGTTTATATCAAACTTCTTCCATTCTATAGTATCAACAGGATGTCAAAGTATGCTGTCATCTATCCTTTCATTTACATGACATCTCAAATTTTTTGCATTATCATGATTGCTATATAGGTGTTTAAATCTTGGTATCATGGGTAAACACCATAACATCTTGTTTGGGCTTTTCTTGTTCTGTTGGTAGCGTGAGATCCTCCCTGTTTTAAATGAGGATGTAGCGTCATACATTTATGGCCAAAGCTCTTCTCCAATTTTGACAGCATCAACACAATGGTGAAGCACATGAAAGAAGTAAAGAGTTTAAACACTACCAAAAAAAAGAAGAAATTTAGTGACGTAATTTCATTCCATCGCCAATCCATCACTAAAATTAGTGATGGATTCCGTCACTAAATAGTGACGGAATTTTTCCGTCACTAAATTAGTGATGGATTATTCTGTCGCTAAATTGTATCACTAATCCGTCTCTAATTCTGTCCTAAGAAAATTAGCTATAGAAAAATTCTGTTACTAATTTCCATCCCAAATCCGTCACTAATTTCTGTCCAAAATATTGTGACGAAATTAGCAGCTGAAATTTTTTGTTACTAATTTCCGTCAGTAATCTGTCCCTAATTTCCGTTACTAATAGTTAACTTTTTCAATAATTATATTTTTTCATAATTATAAATTTGTTAAATAATTTAAATTTAAAATTTAAAATTATTATAAAATTATAATATAAATATTAAAATAAATAAATAAAAAGTATTAATTCATATTTATTATTGAAATTATAATATAATATATTTGAATTTTTAATAATATATTATATAAAAATAAAATAAAAATTTTATAAATACAAACAAAAAAATAAAATATATAATAAAATGAATAAAAATGGATATTAATAACAAAAATTTAGGTAGAATATTTACATAAAATAAAATAAGAAAACTAAATTGAAATATTTAATAATATATTAAATTTTGTATTTCTATTTTTGTTTGTAAAGTGAAACGTGTGTGTGTGTGTGTGATTTTGCATTTAAATTACACAATTTCTTCTTAGCTAAACTAGCAAAGGCATTGGCACGACCGTGAGAGGTTATGGCTTTGAATCCCAATTTGGTCACAAAATGCAACCAATTTGTGACTTGGACACGTGGCGCGTGATGGAGGGTGACATGTGGCTGTTGACGAAGACACATGGCCGGTAGTAGGTGTTGGTGGCTGCTGGTGAGGGACATATGGAGGCTCATGGTGAGGACATGTAGCAATTTAAATTATATAAAAAAATATTTTGCGACGGATTAGGGATGGAAATTCCGTCGCTAATTAGTGACGAAAGTTTCCATGACGAAATTTAGTGACTAAGATTTCCATCCCTAATTAGCGACGGAAAATTTCTATCCACGGAATTCAAAATTCCATAACTAATCAATTAGTAACGGTATTTTTATCGACAGAGAAAATTCCATCGCTATTTCCGTCCCTAATCTAGTTCCGTCACTAACCGTTGCTAATTTTCTTCACTAAATTCATTAGTGATGGAATTTCCGTCACTAAATTCTGTCACTAATTTGATTGTTTTTTTTAGTGAAGCCCTCAGGTGTTTGATATTGTTGAAGGTGCATATAGGGCAATGGTCAACTAGGAGAAAAAGCAATGGTGTAAGGATTACAATTGTAGATGTTATATGTCAAAGGAGAAGCTTGAAGTGTAGAGAAAAAGGGAAAAAAAGGTGGCATCATGTTGAAGCAGCAATAAAGTATTTTGAGATTAGAGTGTTTTGAATATATCATGTTGTAAATCGAAAATTGTTCAACTTAATTCACCTTACCACAGTAGTATGTGTTGTTCAAGATGAACACCGTGAGTTAAGGAGTTTTCAACTTGAGAGGATGTGTTAGAGATATTAAGTTGAAATTAGCCAATTAGTTAGTTGCTTAAGGCCCTTGTCTTATAAAGGGTCTTAGTTAATGAGTTGAGGTTGTTAGGATAGTGAGATCAAGGTTATCAAATCGGTATACGAATCGTGAATCGGAAAGCCTATTTTCAGAATCGTGAATTGAAACGTATCATGAATTGTAAGTTTCATGATCAATGATATTCATATAATTTTCACATTAGAAAACATCAAATATGTGTACATACTAATATTTTAAAGGCAATTAACACTTCAGTAAAAAAGAAATTAAAAAATAGGGTTTTTATTGGGATAAGTGAGAGGAAACTAGGGATAATCATAGAAGTAAAAGGAAATTCTTAATTAAATATGGACAAAATCAGAAAAAGAAAACGAAAAGGGGTTTCCTAAAGTTAGGTCGCGCTAAATCTAACTCAATCTGTGCCCAAATTGATTCATCTAGAATCGTAGGAATCACTGGCATTGCACAATTATTGCGATTCCGGCTTGTATCACTTCTGAAATCACATGATACATGCATAAATAAGAAATATCAATAGATTCGTATCTTTTCCACCTGTTTTGAATCGAATTGAGTTAGGACTAGATATTCATTGGTTCTAATAAACCTGAGTGAGATCATCATCATGTTAACAGAAAGGATAATTTGAGTTTTTCTTAAGTCCCCAAGCGGGGTTGGTTTCCCCCCTCAAGTGAGGGTAGACAGATTAGGGGCAACCCAAGTGGATTACTGTGTTGTATAAGTATATTGCTCTTTTGTGAATAATACAATATTCTTCATCTTTTCTATGATATTTATCTAATCACTCTTATTAACATATTGATTTTTTTAAAAAAAAAAAAATTCTGCCAAAATTTATCCGGTGATAATATTGGAAGTATTTTAACAAAAACATACAAAAAATATGTATGTATTTTGTAGAATAGACCATCAACCAAAAATTGTGTATGATAGCTTATTTTTCGTATCACGTGGAATGCATTAAAAAAAGTATTACTTGGCATATATTGAGAAATGTGTACGTGGTTACTAGAGTTGAGAAAGTCTCTCGCTTTTTGGAAAGACTAGTGGCAAAAACAAAAGTGGGGAGACTGGTAGATATTTGAAGCTCTATACTTAGAAAGGTAAACTCGAGATGATGATTTTGATTATTTGGACTGAGAAAGACGGTTGAGAAAACAAATTAAGGAAACAATATGTGTGGGCACACCTTTGTAGTTCGAGATAGATCTAAACAAATTATTCAAGGCAGGAGAAAAGATCTTGAACTAAATTACGATAAATCTTGTTGTGAAAATCTATATATCAACACACATATATATACCCTTGCTCCAATCTTTATATTTAAACTTGTTAACGCATGCACACAAATAATTGGGAAAATTTTAGATAGCCCCACTGTAGCAAATTTATTTCCAACTAATCACCCCCACAAGAATTTAAAATATCACCGCAATCTTTTGATGGTAAAATGAAATTAATTTCTGGAGCAAAAAGATTTTAGGAGTTTACGACATTTAGAGAAAAAGAATCCTAGGAGGTATCCTAAGAGTTTGGAGTAATGGACATCCCCCCCATAATACAATTTTCATAATAGTAGACAAGAGTTATATTATATTATGTTAGTAGTACTGCTTTGAATGGAACCATAAAAAAAAAAAAAAAAGTACTGCTTTGAATGGCCGGTAAGATATCCAAGGACACATCGAATTTGTACGTCGCTTTAGTGATTTCTGCCAAATAAATGCCACCGACGTGTCTTCGCTTGTCGCCATTATAATTTTTTTTTTCTATAAGAATGTATAATTTTATATGGAGTTAATTAATGTCATGTTTGGTGCAAATATTTAGCCCTAATTTTATTTTTTGTCCCTATAATTTTAAATCATAGGTTTTATCCTTAAAGGGGAAAAATACTCCATGTCCTTATTAATAAATTATAAAGAGAAACTTGAAGGATTAAAATCAAAATAAGTATAAACTATAAAGACCAAACATTATATTAATCATTGTATATTATATTTCAGTTTTATCTCTTAATTTTATAAAGTTAGTACAAAATTATACTATTTATTATCATTAGTATAATATATCATTTATAGTGCAATTAATATTATATTAAAGACCTGAGATACTATTTAATGTCAGCACTTTTTGTTACTAAAATTAACAGTATTAGGACTAGAAGATTTAAAAAATAGTTTATAACATTAAGAGACTAAAACAAAATTACCTAAAATTAGAGGAAAAAGATAAACTTTAACCCTTTTGTTTCTACTAATCACATTTTAATTTCTATGATCTAGAAATTAGCTAATACTTGAAGAGCAAGTCAACACACTACTAAGTATTTGAGAATATATAACGCTTAATAAATAATGGTCAGAGAAAATAAACGTTATATTTGTCAAAGCGGAGATCAAGCAAGAATATATAACGATAAAACCTAACGGTTAAATATGATCATCTTTTGGGCCAAAAAAAAAGTGCATCTTCATGTATTGATGAGAGGCGGAATTCACAAAAATAAAAATATAATGGTTGTAATTATTAATCGTCATGTATTTACTCACAAAAATGAAGGTTCTTACAAAATAATTATCATGTAACACTTTTAAACAATTTATTTTCACAACTTTATATCAGCAAAAACAAATGTAAAACAGTTATAATAATTAACCATAAAGTATGATTCCTAAATACTTGTCTTTTTTTTTTAAGAATATTTAATGGTTATAAATGATAAAGTTATACTCCCTCCGGTCCTAATTATAAGACAAAGTTGACTTTTTTGGATAAATTAAGGAAGCCAATTAAATTACTTTAGAGTGTTTATACTTTTAGTATCCTTGGATTATATATTAATTTATTAGTTAAATTAATTAGTTTAGAGAAAAAAATAAAAATATAAATACTCTAAAGTAATTTAATTGACTTCCTTAATTTCTCCAAAAAAGTCAACTTTATCTTATAATTAGAACCGGAGGGAGTATATAAGAAAGCAGAGTTTTGAAAAAAAAAAATATATTATTTGATAATATTTGTTAGTTCTTCACAAAGAACCATTATATATTCTTCAAGAATACTTAACAACAACAACAAAACAAAAAGCATTTGAAAATACATTATGGCTCTTCACAAATAACCATTAATTATTATTTAATATAAATAAAGGTAGGATTCTAAAAGATGTCATACATAAGGGTGCAGGATTCTGAAAAATATAATTTGACAATACATTACAGTTATTCACAAAAAAACCATTAAGTATTCTTTAATATAAATAAAAGTGAGATTCTAAAAGATATTATGTACAAGGAAGCATGATATTTAAAAAAATTGATAGTACAATATAGTTCTTCACAAATAACCGTTAAACATTCTTTAATATAAATAAAGGTAGAATTCTAAAAGATATCAAATATACGAAGGTAGGATCTGAAAAAAAATTATTTATCAATATATGACGGTTCTTTACTAAGAACCATTAAGTATTCTAAAATATAAATAAAGGTGAAATTTTGAAAGATGTCAAATATAAGAAGATGGGATTCTAAAACAAAATTTTGTAACAATATGTCATGGTTCTTCACTAAGAACTGTGAAGTATTCTTTAATAAAAAGATAGGATTTTGAAAATATCAAATATAAAGGAGATGATATTTTGAAAATAGTTTATTTGATGCAACTTTTTAAACTCCTTCTCAAATATTTTTTGAGCTTCCCTAGTGGGTCTCATACTTTTTTTTACATAAATTTTGTTCTGGCGCTGCAGGTCTTGTCCTTCACCACTACCATAGGTTTTCATTTTGTAGTTCCTCACTCTATGATTCTTCCTCATATAAGCTTTCATTTTTCTAGTTAATGTTTTTAGCTTCATTTTATTTTTTATATAACAAGAGCTCGTTGGTTAATGCTCAAGGTTGCCGGTTGGGATTACACTACCTAATCTGATGATGATGGTTGGTTTGAAGATTAAAAGAGACAAAAAATACAAGATAAAGTAGAGAACATGAAAAAAAATAATAAGGTAAAATGCTGAATTTTTTTGTTATTGAGCATCTTACGTTCCTAAACATTAGCAACCCAAACTGTAGGTTGAAATCAGATTCGTTGAATTAGATTCCGAAATTTTCTTAAGTTTTTATATTTTCAAATTTTACTATACACTGATTTTCAAAGTTATATTCTAAGATTTGTTTAAGAGAAGTAAATGTCAGAGGAAGAAGACTGGTAGATATTTGAAGGATGAGGCAGAGAATGGAGGATAACGACATGATTTTTTTAGTATTTTGAGGAAGAAACGGTTGATGGAAAATATGTAGACATTAATTGTAGTAACAATATCTCTGACAATAATTATTGGTGACAATTTTTAAGCATTGAATATCCAATGACAATCAATTGAATATTAATCATGAAATTTAATTATTTTTTAAGGAATTTATCATCAGATAATACCCACCTGCCAACTTATGTAAATTCAAGCCTTGTCAGATCTCAAATAAAACAATATTCTCAGTGTTTGCGCGTTCTTCATACAATTCAAATACAGAATTTTTGTTAAAATAGAAAAGCATTTACATTCCATCTCATTTTCTCTCTCATTTTTATAAAATACAAAATTTTTAGTGATCAGCACGTGCAGTATCAAATATCAAGATTACACTTGGAGGATCCAATTTGCAATCGCCCAAGTAGCTCTCCCCAGTTGTTCATACAATTAAAATATGGCATCATAAAAGTAAAATGAAGATGGAATTCAAATATGCCTAGAATCGCGAGCAGACATGGTCCTACGTATAACAACAAATGAGATGGACATATAACTACCAGTCTAAGGCTTTTTTCTGTTGAGAAAGTTGGTGCAGAAACTAAATATATATTATTCTGCAGAACCTTGTCCGGTCTTCTCAATATAACACATTGCTTGCTTTTCTTGCGTTCATTATTTTGTATCTTTAATTTGTTCATCTCAACTCAACAATATGGCCATATCATGTGACGAAACCAAGCACGTAGCAGTAATTCCATTCCCCTTCGGAAGCCATCGCATCACTCTCCCAAACCTCGTCTTCAAGCTTGCTCATGCGGCACCAAACGTCATCTTCTCCTACATCGCTCCGCCACAACACAACCAAGAGGTCTTCTCCAAGCCCAACATCCCACACAACGTCAAACGCTTCGATATCTCCGATGGTGTTCCTGAGGGACATGTACTTGGAAACAACCCCATTGAAAAAATTGACCTTTTCCTCAAATCTTGTCCTCAGAATCTCAAACAAGCTATTGCTGATCTGACAGTGAAGATCACAAACCTTAGGGTCTCTTGCGTTCTCTCTGATGCTTTTATGACTCCTTCTTTAACTGTAGCTCAAGAACTTAACGTCCCATGGTTCGCAACCTGGCTTTGTCTTTCAACCTCACTGTCTCCTCATTTTTACACACACATGGTGCGTCAGCATTGTACTAAACATGGCATGGAAAGTTCCAAACTCGTGGATTTCCTTCCTGGTTTGTCCCAAATGCAAATTGCGGATTTGCCGTATGAATCGCGCCTTCTTGGTGACGATAATGAGACAGAATTCTCAAGGACGCTTAGCTCAATTGGGAAAGCATTACCTCAAGCCAAAGCAGTAGCGATGAACTTCTACGAGGAACTAGATCTGCCTTTGTTTGTTGAGGACATGAGGTCCAAATTACAGTCTATGCTTTATGTCGGCTTTCTTACTCTTTCACCAAATCCTTGTTCTCCTTCTCCTCCACAACTGGACCCTTCAGGGTGCTTGGAGTGGCTGGACACGCAAAAAAGTAGATCTGTGGTTTATATATGCTTTGGGACTGTGACTGTTCCAACACCTCCTGAACTTGTCGCTATAGCAGAAGCCTTGGAAGCAAGTGAGTTTCCTTATCTGTGGACAATCAAGGATGATCTGAAAGGTATTTTACCAGATGGGTTTGTTGAGAGGACAAGCAAGAGAGGGAAGATAGTCCCATGGGCTCCACAAATGCAAGTTTTAGCACATGAATCTGTGGGAGTGTATGTAGCTCACAGTGGAATGAACTCCATGATGGAGAGTGCTGCGAATGGAGTGCCTATGATTTGCAGAACCTTCTTCGCAGATCAAAGCATGTGTGGGAGAATGGCGTCAGACGTGTGGGGCTTTGGGGTGAAAGTGGAAGGTGGAGTGTTCACCAAAAATGGATTGATGAAGAGCTTGAATCTGATTTTGATGCAGGAAGATGGAAGCAAGGTTAGAGAAAATGCCTTGAAGATGAAGAAAACTCTGCAAGATGTTGCTAAACCAGAAGGTAAAGCGGCTCGTGATTTTAAGACTTTGGTTGAACTAATTTCCACGTCCTAAAGCTTTAATTTGGAGACAAATCTTAGATGGTGTGCTTTGGAATAAGTTTTTAGGTCTCCAAGACTTTTATATATATGTGTGTTGTGGAACCACATATACGAACAACTCTGGAAGACCTGCATGTAGAAGAACTTTATATGTTGTGATGTTGGGGAAGTTGGCTGTGAAGTATCTTTCTATGCTGTTAATAAGGCTCCACGTCCATGCTTAGGTGCTATGTCGCCTTTTTGTTGTTCTTCTCCTCCTTTGAATTTCGGTGGGTTGTATGTTTGAGCTTTGCTTTAATATATATATATATATATATTCAAATGCTTTAATATATATATATATATTCAAATTGCATTTAGAACAGATTGGAGTAATTAACCAAACTCCTCTAAATCAATGTTTTTATGCCCGGACTGAACCGGACGGTTGTCGACCGGAGAGAAGAGCTGTTACATTTGTCATTTTACCACTTTCAATACACATCCGGAAGCTCTTTGGTTATGGAGAATCACAACTCAAAGCCCATAAACTGAAACTTGCATCCTTATCTTCAGGTTACTATTCATTTTATAATTTTATCTTCGGGTTACCATTCATTTTGTACTTCTAGTTTGTGGTCTAATTTTAAAAAATTATAACTAATTCTACAAAGTTATTACGAGGGTGCTCTAAATTTCTATTGAAAGCTCTTGAAGTCCCTTATTTGAGAAAAATATCATTCTAGACTAATCCAATAAGGATTAATACACCTTGTTTCTTTTCTCACCCTGCTGTGTTTTTTCACACAGATTTTGTGCCTCATCTTTAACAATTCATAACTCACGTTCTATACATTCAATTGACCAGAATTAGGACTGTTGGAAAGCTCAAAGTGCCTACTATACACATGAAAATTATCAAGAGCATTTGATTTCGTTTACTATATATCATAAAATGGCACAGTGACTATACTCTAAAGAGATCTCAAACTAGGAAGTCAAGCACATGCATGCCAAACTCATAGCTTTAAGGCTATTCTATGACTTCCAAATAGTCACTATCCATATTAACACATCATTATACATGCCAAGGGCTCGTATGAAATTAAATAACTCATGGAATTATTTATAAATATTCCAACTTTTAATAAAAATTTGACATATGAGGCTCATTTCTTCTACCACTTATCATTGCTCTTTGCTCTTGCTCTTTCATTTGGAAGATTGGGGGTGAAATTCAGAGAATCTCAGTAGCAAACAATCACCACTACTCAAACATACATTGTAAAGCTTGGCATTATCACATGCTTGCAACTTAATCAATAATCTCATAATATAATGACATGTTTAAACTTTCAAACTTGCTCTTCTTTAGAGCTTAATCTTTCATTTATTAGAGCCATTGATTATGTTACAGCTTTTAACTTTCAAACTTACTCTTCTTTAGAGCTTAAGCTTTCACTTTCTTATTCTTGGCTTCTAAAATTTTTCTCTTGTCCATTTCCCACTCAATAATTCCTGAGGAGTCCATATTTAAATTCAGATTTATCAAATTCTCAAGGATTCCACACGAAATTCTGTTGGCCTAGACATAGCCCTTTGCATTGGTATTTTGGCTTTGGTATAGCTTTCTACTATATTTTATCCGCCATAGTTCAAGGCTTGATTCAAAGCCATATTTTCAGGGCTAAATCCTTTTCTAGCAAAAGACTAATCTTTTTTTAAAAAAAGTGTTAAATTGGTAAGTTTGATAGCTATTGGAGGTTCTTGTATTTTGTGCATGTAGAAAGTCCATCGGCCACTGGTATGAAAGAAAAAGGACCTAAGTGCAAAAGATGAAACGTCTGCTCCACGACCGCGATTGAGCAAAGTCTGAATTTAAAGGAGTTGGCCCATAAGCTCAGAAACGACATCGTTTTGTACAAAGGAAAGGAACAAGACTCCATTGAAACTTAATTCCATCAGAAGCAATACAACTCCATCACAGAAGGAATTACGATTCCACTGGCTGAAAACTAAAAATACAGGCCAATGAGTGCACTGGAAAAAAAGGCAAGCAGTGATTGGTGTCTGAAAATGATGTAGTAGCTAGAGAGAGAGCTTCTTAAAAGATAGAAGAATGTAGGAATGAGCTGGAGTTGGTTAGAGTGAGTGAAACTGATTCAGTTAGAGGAGAGAAACAGAGAATCGAGCTTATAAAAAGGAAGTGTGCACCTCATTTGAGAGTTAGTTCATATATTTGAGAAGCTGATTCGATAAAGAGAAGAACAGAAGTGAAACTCTAAGATGAGAGTGTTCAGGAGATTTGCATAGAACAATTTGAGCTCGCTGGTTCAAGCTATGATCGGCTAAATCCTTCCTTCTCAACTCATGAAGCTAATCCTCTTTGAGCTGCTGGAACTTAAGCAGATCTGATCAGCAAGTGTGTCATTTGATTAGTACTCTCTCTCATTCTATAATTTTGAGTTGGAATTGTAATGGTGGAGTTATGACTTCTATGTTGCAAAGTCTGGCTGAGCTGGTATTGAGAATTTGTGCCTATTGTGTTAATGGTTTAGAGAGATTTGATTCAAGTTTGTGATCCGAACGTATGTTGCAAGCTTTGTGGATTAGACTTAGTTGAGTCGGATTTATGGAGTCTGTGATTGAACTTTAATGAATGAGCAATTCATTGGACAGATTATGTGAATCATTTTTCCTAATCTTTCACTGTTTTGTTGTTTCCCAGACTAGATCATTTGGTTAAGTGATTTAGTTGGAGAGATCGAATTAAACATTGATTGGCATAAAAGAGTGGCAATGAGAAGAGGCATTGTTATCCTAAGATGAGAATTGACTTTGACAATTGATAAACAAGAATTAAATTCAGTTGCATAATTGAATTAGACTGAGTTGTTTTAGGAAGGTAGGTAGTAGATTTCATAGATCATCATAACACTCCTTGGTAACTAAGTTGTTCAGCCTTCAGTCAAAACAGATAATGGTTGGCAAATGCTTGAGAATCGATCGACCCAGGTTTCTCATCATTGTCTATATAAGAGTAGATATAGAATTTTGGTAGCTAAACGATAAGCTGATCAGCCACATAAGGTTTTTTTCATCTTGATGTGAAATTATGAATACGGTTTTTAAAGCAGCCAATGGTTAAACGCTAATGATGCTACGGTGGAAGATTATTTGTACCATTCACTATAGACTTAAAAGCTTTAGAGAGATATATTTGATTGATGGATCCTCTTCTTGAAGGATAATTCCTAGAAAACTAATGTAAAATGATGACATGTGTATAATTTGAAGGGAAAATCTCACTCAGGTGCCAAGGACTAGAAATAAAATAAAAAAAGTCCCAATGTAGATTGCTCTATCAAAAAAATTCCTTAGGACCCTCAGTGATATAGATTCAAAATGTGAACTTACATTATTAACAAGTGTATATGCCTATATTAACAAGTTATAGAGTGGCTATTAACATATTTATATATGTTAACTAAAACAGCTTTCATTGATAAATGCATGTTACTATATTGACAAGTCATAGTGGCCATTGACAAGCCCATCTATATTAGGTAAAGTAGCTCCTGTTGACAAGTATATGTGACTATATTAACAAGCTAGAAAGTGGTAACTCCTATTCGCTATAATGACTACAACCGATGTTAGGAATCGATTCAAAGAGTAGTCATTGACAAGCCCATCTCTGTTAACTAAAACAACTTATGTTGACAAGTGTACGTAACTATATTGACAAGTCATATAATGGTCATTGATAAGCCTAGGGACTATATTAACAAGTCTTATAATAGTCATTCACAAGTCCATCTATGTCATTGACAAGCAATATTTTAAAAGCCGGACCGGACGTTGAGCCTGAAAGGTCAGCAGGTCAAGGTTCAACCTGTTAGAACGGTTGAGCCGTTGAGCCAGACCGGTGACGTAATAATTAAATTTAAAAATATTATATATATATATATTACAATAATTAGTCTTTAGGCTAATTTCATATGAAGTTAGTAAAGTCACAAAATACTATTTAAGGACGAACATTTAAATCAACCATTAACCTAACAAAAAGCACAAGTAATAATGACTTCATGCCTTGTTAAACATTGGTATTTGGTGGCTCTTGATTGATCCAAGCATGAGTTTCTTGAAAAGCATTTGGACCAAAAATGTCATCATCTTCTTGAGCAAATGAGCCAAAATCAAGACCTTCAACTCCAATCCCAGAACTTCCAATTCTAGCTTGAATTTGAGGATGAACCTCATTGCCTTGTTCTTCAAACACATCTTTATAAAATAAAGTGGAGTAAACCAAATTATAAAAATTAGTAACATGTAATTGTATAATTGTATATTACTATCTCTCAATAAGATTAACTAAAACTCACTGCTCTAGAGCAGAATATGGAATTACATCTAAGCTTTGTAAATGAAAAATAACGTTTTAATTGATAAAAGATGGCAAAGAGTTGATAATTATGGTATATATCTAAAAATATAAAACAAGAATATGATTCCTTTAACCTTGTGCAGTCAACAAAAATCGTTAGTTTAATAAAACAGACATTTTCACACAAAACAGTGAAACACCATGACAAAAGAAAATGAAAAAACAATAATAAAGGAACACTTATTTCCTTTAATATATAATATAAATAAAAAAAGTAATATGTCTAAATCTACAATTTAAAATATCTAACCTTCATCATTGATGGAAATTTTTGGTGTTGGCAATGTGGTATCATCATAAATGATATCTTCTTCTATCTCTTTAGCGGAAAGTGTTGAAAGTGGAGGAGAATCAACTTCTTCCATTATCCAATATTCAATTTTATCAATACTTTCATAATCAATGGGATCAAAGTCTTTTTTCTTGTTAAGAACCCTATAAAAACACATGAAAATGAAATATTGGTATAATTATTAGAAGCCATTTAATTAATTTTTTTACCAATACAAAATTTAGTAGTAAAGTGTAAATTGTAAATTGCAAAGGTTAGAAAAATATACCTATTCCTCAAGCGAAAATTGTAATGAATAAAGACAAGATCATTTAGCCTTTTATGTTCCAATCTATTTCTTTTCTTGGAGTGTATCCTTTCAAAGACACTCCAATTCCTTTCGCAACCAGAAGAAGAAGCAGTTTGACTTGACAATTGAATAGCCAACTTTTTAACATTGGGAAACTACGTCCAAAATACCTCCACCATTCATCTATCATGTTAAAATAAAATCATCAAATATAAAAAAAAAACAATTAAAGTCAGATTCATATAGTATAATATAATTGTATAAGAATTAAGAAGTAATGAATTTTACCAAGTCGCATTGATTTTGTAGATTCAAGAGTCATGGGATTATTGAAGGTGCCACTTTTATCTTGATATATTATGCCTTCTTGCAAAAACTTGGTCTTGTTAGATGTGACTTTCCTACCGACGACAAAAAGATATCCTTGCATAACCTCTGGCTTTTGAGAGAAGTTAGCCTTATCATAAAGAAAAGCAGGATTTAAGATATAAGCTACTGCATGAAGATCTTGGCGAAGCTAAGAATCCAACCTATGCTTAATAATACTCGTGAATGGCTTGTACAATTTTTTTTGTGCGATTGAAAGTACATTTGATAGCTTTCCTTGCCCTGTGTATCCCTTCATAAATATATCCCAGTGAAGGCCTATCATCAGAATCTACAATTCTCAGAAGTTGTACAAGAGGTTTAACAACTTCAACAATGGCCAAACAATCATTCCAAAATACCTTATCCAATACAACCGCAATCACATCTCTTGCCCTATGGTCTCTTGAGTATCTAGAGTCAACAAATGTCTTACTGGTTACCAAGGCTTGCAAGTCATGCTTGTGCTCAAGGATACGTTTTAAAGCAATAAAAGTGGTAGTAAATCGTGTTGCTCCTAGTCGGATTATTTTTGTCCACCCTTCTCTTTTTCTCAGCCAAGCTAACAAAAATCCATGGTTGTAAATGAATTTTGAAATCAAAGATGCACGTGTAGATAAACGTGTGACAATCTCTATTTTTCCAATGTCTGACAAAATCAGGTTTAAGCAATGTGCAGCACATGGAGACCAATAAATAGAAGGATACTTGTCAGCCAATAATTTCCTAGTAGCTTTATAATTAGGTGTATTATCAGTAACAAGATGAACAACATTATCCACACCAGCAAACAAAACATGTCCACGAACAAGTTACATAAAGTTTGGGCATCTTTCACAATGTCTGATGCATCTACAGATTTGATGAAGATAATTCCTTTAGGACAATAAACGAGAAAATTAATCAATTTCCGGTTGCGTTGATCTTGCCAACCATCCACCATTATCGTGCAACCAGTTTCAGCCCAAAAATTCCTGCACTCATCAACCAACATTTGAACTTCTTTTTTCATATCTTGTAATATTTTTGTTCTAAATGCATGATAAGAAGGGCCTTTATAACCAGGGCCAATAGCTACAGTAGCATCTATCATAGGTTGGAAGTACATTGAATTAACTGCATTAATTGGAATGCAACAATCATACAACCACCTAGCCATAGCCATGTCTGCTCTATGCACAACTTCTTTACCCGGAAATGCACTTCTTATTCCTAGCTGTGTACCCGGGGTTGTCCTTGGGGCAAAGAAGGATCTTGTAGGTGCAACAGGTATAGCTAGGAATCAGGGCCGGCCCGGCCCTATAGGGCCAGCCCTTGACGGGCCAGGGCCTAACAGGGCCGGCCCTAAAGGGCTCAGGGTCAAGAAAATTACAGTTTTTCAAAGCCCGGCCTGAGAGCATCAGGGCCAGGGCCAGCCCGCAGGGCCATGAGGTCATTTTCACAATATTGAACTATTTTCCCTGCGTATTTTCCCCAAAGAGATATAATTAATAAATAAAAACGATTAAAGTTCTAATTTAATACATAAATGTTGTCAACATTAAGGTTTAAATAACACGTTTCTTGCAACAAACAAACAGTTACTAATATATAATCAAAAGTAAAATCATGTTCATAAATAACTCACATAAAGGCCAAAGTATAAGAAGGCAAGAAGCTCAATACTCTAACCTCTAAACAACATGAATATGACGACTATCATTTTCACCTTCTTCACCACTATCATTAATTTCAAGGACATTTGATTGTGTTTCACTTTGAAGAGTAGGTTCAAGTAGTCAAATAATCACAACCTCCATAAAAAATCATACTCTATCAGGCAGAATAGTATATAATATGATTTTATTCTAAATAGGCAGAACAATATACTCAAAAATCACAATATGATTTAATTAGACAAAACAATATACTCAAAAATCATACTCTATACAATATGAGGATAGAGTGACATATAGATTCAATAAGGCAATTCAAAAATGTACATGGTTCCTGTCCAAGCAAAAATAATAAAAAATAAACGGGCTTAAAGGGCCGGCCCGAGGCCCTCTAGGGCCGGCCCTTTTAAGCCCGAGGCCCTACAGGGCCGGCCCTTTTAGGCCCGACTTCCTTTTGAGGCTACAATTTGCAAGCCCGGCCCTTGAAGGGCTAGGGCCTAAAAGGGCCTGCCCGACGGGCTCGGCCCGTTTTCCCGGCTCTAGCAACAGGTGCCTTTTGTTTCAAAACTTCAGATGATCTTGTAGGAGGATTTTGAGAATGTGAAGGAGGAACTTCTTCCAAATTTGGAGCATCCCCTTCTGATGGTGTTTCTGATGATGTGACATTAGGTCCATATGGATTGTCTTCTTCAAATGTATCTTGCTTCTTTCCCTTTTTCTCTTCAATTTCTTTCAAATTTTCGTTCAATCGATAGCGAACATCTCCCGGAACCTTTTTACAAATTATGATGTCCCCTTTTATTCCAGCAAGATGTTGTTTCATTATGTGTATTCCTCCCCTAGCAACTTCCTTTCCATAATACAAGCATTTCAAGCGAGGTTTGCCACCTGGGGTTTTGTTGGGCACTTGAGAACAATGCTCCCATGTTGGATCGGCCTTTGATCTAACAAATTGGGTGGAGGGAGCAGTAGTAGATACTTGTTCTGCATGGGATGATATTTCCTAGTTCCTACAACACATTAAAAATCAATTATTATAATTTTAGGACAGAAATATCTTCAAAATCAAACATTGCAACACTAGAAATCAAGAATTATTGTTGCAGAAACAAAGCACCCAACGTATTGCAAAATTTTCACATATTTATTGTCAAATAGGATTAGTTACTTCACCTAAATCCCAGCATAGTACTGACAAAGAAAAGAACTAAAGAGCAATCCACATATAACTTTGAAATACATGACCAAGAGATGAAGTTAATTGGTCAAGTTGCCACACCAAATTAAATAGCATCTGTGGACTTTTTAATTTCAGCCAAGTAGGATTTTTTTTTGGATAAAAGCAAAACAAAACAAATTATATGTGCAAACAAGCTCAATTAGCCATAGTTTTATACTTATAACAGGACTTGTGCACTCACAACAGTAAAAGTCACATTATAATGCAAAACTAAAACAAATTATTTCTATGTTAACGCAACAACAATGTAGAAAGTTTAACAACTCCATTAAACAAAAATCAAGATCAAATGACTATTTTCTTTAGTCAAAGTAGAACTTGCATATTTTAAGCAATAATTATTTTTTTTTGGAATAACACTTGATAGACTTTAAGTTCAAGTAACTAAATGAAGTTGTACAACCACCGTAGGTAAGCCTAGCTTTTGGCCTATGATAAAAGTCATCACCTACTTGTTCATTGAGCATACTGATAATGAAAACGAAAACAAGGTCCTTTTTTTTTACAGTTGAGATTATTATAGGAAAAATAAGCATTCTCTAGGTAAGGGCAATTATTAAGGAAATTCATGATTATGAGGCATAAAACAATAGCCAGTAACTTGTTCACCAAAATTAAACTGTTTAGGCAAATGTTTTGCAAGCCAAACATGCTAAAACATACAATTTTACTTTCCAAGCATAGAGTTTCTCAAGTTATGCAAATCGAATAACTCTGTAAACATCTAGAGAATTCTATCATTAGAAGATAGGAAGCAACCATGTCATCAACATCATATTCTCTCTCCAATTTAGCAAGATTCAAGTAATCTATGATTGAACTCAAAACTGGCAAGAAAATCCAGAAAAGTTTTTTTGCATAGCAAAATTAATTTAGCTACAAAGTCTACCAACTAAACCACAATTGTAAACCATGAGCTTTCTTATGTTTGGACAGAATTTTTAATGACAATATTCAGCACTCTAAACAGAATTCAAGCCCAAAATTGCAACACTACTTTTCAACACAAGACAAAAACTACACGATGATGGTGTCAAAAATCAAAATAGAGTCCTGGAAAAAAACAATGACCAGCATGGAGCACTTTTCAGCCCAAAACACAACTTCAAAGAGTGCAGAATTTAAAAGCACGACCTTTGCACAGAAATTAGCCATATGCAGCAGCTAAACTATAATATTTGGCATCAAAGTTTATGATCATACGCAGTGCCAGAACTTCATCAATTTCATACTTTCAATATACTCTGCCTTACATTGAAAAAACATAGCATTGAAAATAATAGAGCAAAGAGAGAGAGAGTAGACCATACAAAAGCTCATCTATGACGTTGTGAGGGAGGATTTTCGGGGGTTTGGATTGGCGGAGAAAGGCAGAATCATAGACCCCACAAGTCAGCCACGCATGGCGGTTGGTGCCGACACAAATAGAGGAGGAAGACGACGCAGTGGACACACAAATCTTGTGATATTCATAGTGCCACGGCGAACAAAACTTGAGAGCTGAGAAGAAGCACGATCGGTAGCACACAGCGGACGAAGGAGGACGACGACAGAAATTTATGAAGAATGTACTTAAGGGTTTTCATGTGGGCAACGCCAATACAAATGTTGAACTCATTACCCACATGAACACCAAGTTGGAAGAGCTAGTAGTGAATATAACCAAGCATAATGAGGCAATATTGGCAAAGCAACAGGCTCAAGGCAATGCCATTCAAGAGCTTGGTAACCTCATAAGATCATTACATACAAAGATTGATGTTATGGCTCCTGGTTCATCAATTCTTACCTTTGCTCCTGCTACTGGTTTAGTTCCAGTCTCTGAGCCTGGCCCTTCCACCATCCCTCTTACTATCATACCTACTGCCATTCCTAGCAACACTTTCTTTACCATGGCTGACCCATCTACATCTGAACCAGTTCATATCACCACTGATGAGCTAGTCTAGTCTTAGCCAGTGCCAACCCCTGTTGCTTTACCTGCAGGTACTGAGCCACTTCCTTTACACCTCTCCTTCAGTGATCCTTCCCATCTATCACCTATAGTACAGAGGAGGTGGAAGTTACTTCTCAGACCCCAACACCTCAGAACCTTTCTACATTTATCCAATCACCAGATGATCCACTTTAGATACCTCTTGTGAATCTCCCTGAGCCTAAGCCATCATTTCCCAGCTTTTCTCATCAGGGTGACTCACATGATTCTGAAGCTTCACCTCTTAACATTACCTCGATCTCTGTTGCTAAACCATATAGTTCCAGTTCTTATCTCAGTCGATTCCCACTTTTTTGATGATGTCAAAAAGGGGGAGAAGATTGGATGTGATTTTATGCAAGATTTGACAATGGTCTAACAGTTTGTACAACGTTGGGTTTTATGGGTGTATTGGGATCTACAAAGCTTTTTGTCTTTGTTAACTTATTTTTGTTAGTGCAAGCGTTTCAACCAAGAGGGGGTGAATTGGGTGATACCAGAAATTTTGTTGCGTATAAGAAAATTGATAGAATATTTAAAGCAGTTGAGAGCAAAGACAAATATCAGCGAAGTGTACACCGGCAGTTATACCGGTTCGGCCACAAGCACTTTGACCTACGTCCAGTCCTCAGAGTGTCTCTGAGAGTTTCACTATATTCTCCAAAATTCAGTGGGTTCTTGGTACCTCAGTACACAACAAGTTCCTTCACCTGGACACTCGCTCCCCCTTACACTTTACAACCAAATCCCCAACTCAAGGTTCCATAACCTAAAGTTGTCTCAATAAAAAATATTGAGTTTGTAATGAAAAACTCTCTCATGGAGCAAATATATAATCATTGAAGAACAATGAATGAGTATAAGAAAACAAAGCACAAAGAGTATGTTGATCGATGTATGTTCGTGTGTTCTCAGTTATTGTTTTCTTCTCTTTGAATGTTCCATATATATAGATAATTTATAGTATCCGTTGGAAGCAATTCAACATGTCCGTTAGAGTTTCACAGCAACGTTTGACTATTCTTCAAATTTGAAAAATATCCATTTGTGGTAGGTAGCGGTAGGTAAACGTTCAGACTTTTATTTGACTTTTCCCTTCTGGCATGATCTCTTCATTGTTTCTCTACAAATGTATTTAGAATACTAGTGCAATGAAGAGTTAATCATATAGATAATAAATTAATAATCATTAGATTAAAAACATGATTTTTGGACTTCATTACTCGAGTGGTTACTCGAGTGATCATGCTTGTTACTTGAGTAGTCCCTCGAGTAAACCTATAAAAAATATGGCAGTGAGTAATTCAACATTTTTCACAAGATATTATTTGGGTAAGACATGGAGCGCAATACATCACAAACCTTGGAAATAACTGATTACTCGAGTGGTTACTCAAGTGGCCATGTCGTCTCTTCACATATTACTCGGGTGTTACCTCCAGTAAGCCTATTACTCAAGTGGTTACTCGAGTGGCCATGTCTTTTCTTCATATCTTACTCGAGTAACCCCTCGAGTAAATTCCAAATAACTTTACAGATTACTCGATTATTCACTCGAGTAATTGCATCAAATTCTTGGCCAAGAGTACTTGTTCTTTGTTTACCTAATTACTCGAGTGACCCCTCGAGTAATGCTTTCAAATAACTCTGGAGATTACTGGAGTGCTCCCTCGAGTAATGCCTTTTTCTCACTTGGTTACTCGAGTGGCTACTCGAGTAAAGTGTTGTATTTCTTGGCCGAGAGCTACTGGAAGATTTTTGCCTTGCTTACTCTAGTGGCTACTCGAGTAAAACCTTTTCTTATGTGTTACTCTAGTGGCTACTCGAGTAAAACCTTTTCTCATGTGTTACTCGAGTGGCTACTCGAGTAATGGCTCATATAAGTTTGCAGATTACTTGAGTAGCTACTCGAGTAACGTCATCCAAATTTTGGCAGTACTTTTGAAAACATTATCTTTCAACATTACTTGAGTGCCCACTCGAGTAACGATGTTTCTTACTCGAGTGGTCACTCGAGTAAACATAAATAAAAACTGCCACTGAGGTTTTTCCTTTGTTTTTTCTCTCAGATCTTCTTCATTACTCTAGTGCTTACTTCAAGTAAAGCTTTGCCATTTATTTTCTTTGTTCAAATTCATTTGTTATCATATCCTCTTTTATCATTAGTCCAATCTTTGTTATCATCAAAAAAATATGGGATCTAACATTCTCCCCCTTTTTGATGATGACAAAACTTGGTGATTTTGAACAAAGTTTTTGAATTTGAGTTTTCAAACATATGCTTCTTAAATACTTTTCATATGAAATTTTTGTTCAATTTAACCTTGAAAACTCTTTTGAAATAGCTCTTTAAAGATCTTTTCAAAGTTTTTGTTCTTATTTACTTGTCACCTTGTATACACAATAAAAAACTCATTAGTCCCACAATGCAATATAACTTCAATGAAATTTAACTTTAATAGCATAAAGGAACAAATTGCAAAAAGAAGAATTCAATACATAATCAAACTTAGAATTAAAGTTAAAAATGCCCTAAACCCCCGTACACCCAAATCCCAATACATTAACTCAGTCATTCATCACAACATCACGCAGGCTAAATCACTCAGGCTCTTCTCCCCCTTGTTATCTTCATCACAAAGATGGAATCAACCATGAGGAGGAGTAGGTAGCTTAGCTGCTGAGATAAGAGTGATAGGAAATGCCAATGATTCATATGAACCATCTAAACTTGAAGGATCTGAAGATGCTGGTTCAGGGTCAGGAAGGTTTATTGGGGGTGTCTGAAGATCCTTTGGATGATTCACCGGAGATGATGGGTAAGGAACCAAAGAAGTAATTTCTACTTCCTCTATAGCAACTGGTGAAGACTCAAGCACCTCCTCAGTGCTTGTAGGTGAGGCAATGTGAGTATATATGGGCTCTGGCTAAACAGGCTGAGGTGGATTATAAGTGGTGATATGGATTGGCTCCGATATGTTAGGGTCAAGCATAGAGAACAAGACATTACTGGGTCCAATCTTAGAGGGTCTATGCTCAGTAGGTATAGAGGGTCCAGGTTCAGAGACAGGTATGGGCTCAAGAATAACAGAAGGATCAGGAATAGAGGAGCCAGATGCCATAGCATCAAAACTAGCAACAATGGATCTTATAAGCTCACCCTGGCCACGTTGTTCAGCTAACA
Organism: Inga laurina; assembly: GCA_963855925.1. Classification (NCBI taxonomy): domain Eukaryota; kingdom Viridiplantae; phylum Streptophyta; class Magnoliopsida; order Fabales; family Fabaceae; genus Inga; species Inga laurina. The sequence continues at coordinate 29,400,408 of OY979701.1, forward strand.
ACTCTTCGTTCCTCATATCCATCCTCTCCACAAGTTATCCCACCTTCTTATTCATATAGGTTACTAACTCCGCATTGGTATTCGTAATGTCGATATGAAAACTCTTCATAATGTTCTTCATGAATGTTTGCATTGTGGCACTAAAGAAAGATGGAGAAGATGTGTTGGCTGGAGTAGAAGACTGTGTGTCATCCATTCGACTAGTTGCTATGTCAGTCTTCTTCTTCTTGGAACTCTCTTCTAGAGGAGTCTTCAGATGAATCTCAATGTTCAATTTCCCAATTTGATTCCTCCCAACTGGTGCTATCCTCTCAATCAGTTTCTTACTCTCCAAGTACCAAATCTTATTCTTTCTGAGGAATAAGAAAATAAGTTGAGGATAAGGCATTGGACTAGTAGGTTTTCCTTCATACCTATATCTCTTGATCTCATCAAAGATATATTCTCCCAAGTCCTTTTGTTCTTTGAGGATCAATGAGGCGAATTTTCTGAAGTCCCTCTCAATGAAATGAGTTAAGTTATTGGATTTGTTCATCATGGCTCTAGAATAGATATACCATAGGACACGATGAAAATCACTCATATCACTCAGGTTGAAATTGAGGGGTCCCACTATCTCACCAAGTCTTAGGATAGAAAACAACTAGTTTGAATCATAATTAGGATAATCATCATCAGGTGGGTTCTCTATTCCTAACCAGTTATTGATTCTGGAAGGTGAGATTAGAATTCTCTGTCCTCTGACCTTAGAAATCATTTCTTCTTCCACAGACTTCTTAATGGGATCATTTATAGGTTCAAAGTTACAGTAAAAATGTCTCACGACTTTGGTGCAAAATGGGAGTTTAACAGATAGCCAGGGAATATAGGAACCAAGATAGGGACTTAGGTCGAATTTCAATACATCTTGAAGAACCTTGTAGTCAATGTAGTGCATCTTGCACACATTTTCCCTTACAAAGTGACTCAGATACTTCTGAGATTCCTCAAGCTTGCTCATATTGAATCCTTTTGGAGGAAATGTGATTTCTTCATCCTTCTCTTCTGTTTTCCTTGAAGATTGCCCTTTCTTTGCTTCCTTAGATTGAAAAGCTTCCTCAAGCATGCCTACCATGACTTTGGTAAGATTCTCATCAATCTTAGGCTTTTTTAGAGGTTTTGGTGAGATTGTAGGTGCGACGGATGAGTCATAAGAAGGAGGAGATGGCTCTTTTGTTGCTTTTCCTCTTCCTGGAGGTGAACTCTTCTTAGTTTGAGCTCTTGTGGCAATAGGCTCCTTAATGACAACTCCTTTCACCTTAGGCTTAGCTTGCGGTTTGGCTTTGGTTTTAGGTTTAGGAGAAATCTTTAGTTTCTTGGTAGGTGGAGAGGAAATTGAATCAGAGGGTTGATATGGTTCAGAAGACTCAGAAGGAGTACTAAGATTAGGAGATTTAGTCCTCACCATTTTGCTTTGAGAAAAATGAGAATTTCTGAAAAATAGGGACCGTGAGTCGCAAATGTAGGGCAGAGGATTTACTGAAATTTGAAAAGTTTTTGTAAGCAACAATCAATGGGTTTTGACGGTTATGAGGGGGGAAATGATTGTCAAAAGATTTTGTGAGAGCACTAGGAGTATCACTCGAGGCGATTTTGTGAGAAATGACCGAGTATCGACTGAAATAACCCTAAATCTCAACATCACTCGAGGGCTTACTCAAGTGATCATCAACTTCACTCGAGTAGCTACTCGAGTGATTATACCATAAATTTTAAAATGCATTGAATTCAAGTGCGTACCTGGCATGAATAATATTGTAATTACCCATGAATATTCCCTCGATCATTTGATAGTTCTTTAGGAAAGATTTGAGTTGAAACTCAGTAAATTTGAGATCTGCACCCAGGTTCACTCAAGGCCTTACTCGAGTAAAGTTGAAATTCACTCGAGGCCTCCTTTGGGTAATCTGTCTCTTCACCTTCTGACTGTTTATTTCCAACCGTTGTGCCGTTTCATTTGAAATTAATGCTTTACTGGCATATTTCCAAGTTCATTACTCAAGTAATTCATTCATTACTTTAAGGTGTCACTCTAGTAATGCTCATTACTTGAAGTTGTCCTTTCAGTAATGTTATCCTCTATTAACCTTTGTTGTTCATATTCCAAAATAGAATATCATGATCCTGCAAAACAAATTGCTAGAAACTCTGATGTTTAAGTTAGTAATCATCAAAACATCAATGAATAACATCATCTAACATTTTGTAAACACTAAATAACTTACAATTAATTGGGATTTACCATTCCCAGTTCTCTTCTAATATACAAAAATTGATCTTTTGTAAGAGGTTTTGTGAAGATATCAACTAGTTGAAGATGAGTTGGAATGAAATCACTTTGACATCTTTCTTTTGGACATGATCTCTGATGAAGTGATGTCTAACATCAATATGCTTGGTTCTGGAATGTTGAACAGGATTCTTTGCCAAGCTATCGTGCTAGTGTTGTCACAGTATATTGGTGTCTCCTTTAAATAAATACCAAGATTCTGGAGTTGTTGCTTTAGCCATATTACTTGTGCACAACAACTTGATACTACAACATACTCAGCTTCTGTTGACGAAAGAGACACTGTAGTTTGTTTCTTGCTAAACCATGACACAAGTGAGCCTCCAAGAAACTGGCCTTGTCCAATAGTACTCTTTTTGTCTGTCTTGTATCCTCCATAATCAGAGTCTGAGTATGCAACTAGATATTCACTTCTTCCTTTGGGATACCAAAGACCAAATTCTGCCGTGTCAACAAGATATTGGAAGATACATTTGACGGTTTTAGCATGTGACTCTTTTGGTATTGATTGATATCTTGCACACATGTCCACACTGAATTGAATATCAGGCCTACTTGCAGTGAGATAGAGTAATGATCCAATCATTCCTCTATATTTTGTGATGTTGTAATCTTTTCCCTTGACATCCGCATCAAGCAATGTGGTTGAGCTCATGGGTGTCTCCATTCCATTTGCTTCATCCAATCCATACTTCTTCAATAGCACTTTTAGATACTTCATTTCAGATATGAAAATTCCATTCTTTCTTTGTTTGATTTGCAAACCGAGAAAGAAATTCAATTCTCCCATCATTGACATCTCAAACTCCCCCTGTATTATCTCAGAAAATTCTTTACACATAGTTTCGTTAGTAGCATCGAAAACTATATCATCAACATATATTTGCACAATTAATATATCATCACTTTTTCATTTTGTAAAAAGTGTTGTATCAATTTTTCCTTGTACAAAACCTTGATCAATAAGAAATTTACTGAGCCTTTCATACCATGCTCTAGGAGCTTGTTTTAAATCGTACAAAGCCTTTTTGAGTTTGAAAACATGGTCATGTTTGGTTACATCTTCGAAACCTGGAGGTTGATCTACATATACTTCTTCCATGATGTAGCCATTTAGAAATGCACTCTTTACATCCATTTGATAGAGTTTGAATCCTTTGATGCATGCAAAGGCTAAGAGTACTCGTATAGCTTCCAATCTAGCCACTGGAGCATATGTTTCCTCATAATCAATTCCTTCTTCCTGATTATAGCCTTTGGCCACCAATCTTGCCTTGTTTCTAATAATAATTGTGGATTCATCAAGTTTGTTCTTGAATACCCATTTAGTGCTAATGATCGGATGATCCTTAGGTCGGGGTACCAATCTCAAACTTGATTTCTGTAACCCCCTCCGTAATTATATCTGAAATACGCGATTAAAATGAAATAGAAACCAATAATAATCAAATAACATTTACTAAGTTTGGGATACATAAACCAATAATAATCGAATAACATTTAATATAATTACGGAGGGGGTTACAAAAATTAAGTTCGGGATTTGGTACCCAGGCCTAAAGATCACTCGGTCATTGGCACTAAATGGGTATTCAAAAACAAACTTTATGAATCTACAATCATTATCAGAAACAAGGCAAGATTGGTAGCCAAAGGCTATAATCAAGAAGAAGGCATTGATTATGATGAAACATATACTCTAGTAGCAAGATTGGATACCATATGAGTACTCTTAGCCTTTGCTTGTATCAAAGGATTCAAACTTTACCAAATGAAAGTGAAAAATGCATTTTTAAATAGGTATATTATGGAAGAAAGATACGTGGAACAACCTCTAGAATTTGAGGATGTTGTTAGATTCAGAGTTTTGATGATAACAAACCTAAGTCTAGTTTGATTAGTCTCTGCATTCTTATTCACAAGTTTTTGGCTAAGAAAGTATTCGAATACTATGCCTACTATTCGAATACTGGAACTCAGTTTCTATTAGCTATTATTCTGATAAGTCTCAGACTATTCGAATAGTCAAATAATTATCATGATAATGCATATGTTATCCGAATAGTTGAAAGATTATCATGATAATCCATATGTTATCCGAATAGTTGAAAGATTATCATGATAATGCATATGTTATTAGAATAGTCAAATAATTATCATGATAATGCATATGTTATCCGAATAGTTGAAAAATTATCATGATAATGCATATGTTATTAGAATAGTCAAATAATTATCATGATAATGCAAATGTTATCCAAATAGTTGAAAGATTATCATGATAATGCATATGTTATCAGAATAGTAAAATAATTATCATGATAATGCATATGTTATCCGAATAGTTGAAAGATTATCATGATAATGCATATGTTATTAGAATAGTCAAATAATTATCATGATAATGCATATGTTATTCGAATAGTTGAAAGATTATCATGATAATGCATATGTTATTAGAATAGTCAAATAATTATCATGATAATGCATATGTTATTCGAATAGTTGAAAGATTATCATGATAATGCATATGTTATTAGAATAGTCAAATAATTATCATGATAATGCATATGTTATTAGAATAGTATATCCGTTATTCGAATAGTGATATTAATATTCGAATAGCAGTTCAAAGCCAACATCAAGCCTATGAGATTGAGATGAGAAATTATTCAAATAGCAAGAAGACTATTCTAATAATATTGAAAGCTGAAAGAAAATATTTCTAGTCAAACTCGAAGAAAGTATTCAAATAGTAACTCATGTATCAGGATAATCTTTTCTTTAAGTTTAAGAGATCACTATTCAAATAGGTATCTTAACTATTCGAATAGTCTCAGTGTAAAATTTCAAATATTATCTGAATAGAGAAAAAGGTATTCAAATTGTAAGTTATCTAGAAAGTCTTAAACTATCCTGATAATCGTAATAGTATCCGAATACTTGTTCTTCATAAAAAATAGAGCATCATATCTAAATCTAAATTTCTCAGATTCAGTGAGTACTTTCATTAATCTTGCTTATTATATTTTTATTTCATGATTAACATTCTCAAAGCAAGTTACAGGAGATTGATACTTCAGATTTCTGGATTCCAAGAAAAGCATATATACTGTGTCAAAGAGATTAAATGCACTCTGACTCTCTACCAACACATTCTCTTCACCTCAACGGCTATATCAAAATAACATAAAGAATGTTCCAATAGATGCTCAGTGAGTAACGGGAAAACAGAATGCCTCCAACGGTCATTAAAATCTCTCCAACTACAAATAGCAAAGGCATTCAAAGCGGGAGTTAAAAGAACGCTGAACTACCGAACTGACGAATATTCATTTTCTGAGCTCTTGCTCTTTTGTTTTAATACACTTCAGTGTTTACATTACCAACTCTTTAAGAGAGAACATTCATTGATTTAATACACTTGTTTTGAGAGATATCTTAAGGTTGTGGCACCTTAAGTTGGGCATTAATTTACGTGGTGTAAGGGGGAGCGAGTATTCAAAGTGAGGAATAGATCACTGTGTACGAGGTGCCAAGAACCCATTGAATCTTGGAAAGTATAGTGAAGGCACAGATTCTATCTGTGAACTGGACGTAGGTCATTGTGAATTAGACCGGACCAGTATAACTCCTGGCGTATACCTCGGTGAAATTTTCCTAACTCTTTAATCTTCTTCTTATTGGTTTCAGTTTTATTTGTCTTATTATTTTTTTTATTATCACCCAATTCACCCCCCCTCTTGGGTAAAAAGCTTGCGCTAACATTTGGTATCAGAGCCAAGTCTTCTTTGTCAGGTTTAATAGCCTAAGAAGGATCCTATGGCAAGCATAGGTGAGGGAATACTTCCAGACGGAGCCTCAATCACCAGACCTCTAGGCTTTAATGGAGAACATTTCTCATTCTGGAAAGTTAAATTCAGAGTGTTCGTCATAGCAACAGAATATGGACTCTGGGAGGTCATTGAAGAAGGGAACTACGTTCCCAAAAAGACGGTAGAAGGGTGAGTTGTTCTAAAAGTACCAGCTGAATATGATGATAATGATAAAAAGCTCGTGACCCTCAATAGCAAAGCAATCCTCATGATTCAAAGTGCCTTGAGTCAGAAGGAGTACTTCAGAATTTGCACTCTTCCAACTGCCAAAGAGATGTGGCAAGCATTGGAAATAGCACATGAAGGAACTTCAGGCATTAAGGAGAATCGGATCAATACTCTTGTCACTGAGTATGATCTACTTCGCATGAAGACTGGAGAATCAATAGTTGAGTTCAGACTCAGGTACACTCACCTTGTGAACCAACTTGGGGCACTTGGTAAGTACTATGATCAAAACACCCAAGTGAGAAAAATACTAAACATTCTTTCCAAAGAATGGAGGCCAAAGTCACAGCAATAGAAGAAGCCAAAGGAGAATCTATGCGATCAGTAGCCTCTCTATTTGGTAGCCTATCGGAATATGAAAGCAAACTGAAGTTCAAATGTGAACTAGATGAAATTGATGACAAGAAGAAGAAAGGAGTAGCGTTAAATGTCATCAAGGAGGAAACACAACTGAAATCAGAAGAAGAGATTGAAGATGATGAGATGGGAATGATTATAAGAAGGTTCAAAAAGTTTTATAAAAAGGGACAAGGATTTAAAAACTTCAACAAAGGAGGAAGTAGCAACAAGACTAAGGATCAAATCATTTGCTACGAATGTGGGAAGCCTGGACACATCAAATCCGAATGCCCTGAATATCTAAAGAACAAAGAGAAGAAGAACAAGTTTGTAAGGAAAAAGGCCTTTGTCTCAGCCATCTGGGGAAACAGTTCCTTGGATCAAGAAAGTGATGATGAAGAAACGGCCAACCTTTGTCTGGTAGCTCAAGAACAAACAGAAGAAGAAGAAGATGAGGTAACTGAAAATCCTTCTTATGATGAATTGCATGATGAATATAATGCCTTACATACAGAATTCATTAGAATTGTCAAAGAACTTGTGAATCACAAGAAACGGGTGAAGTTACTCGAGAAACAGCTCAAGGAACCAAAACCAGTTTCTTGTAACTCCTGTCAAAGTTTAGAAAAGAAAAATGATGATCTTATCAAACACTTGAGAAGTTCACTAGAGGAAGTAAAATGCTCAAGGTAATTTTAAAAAGCCAAAAATTTACCAATGACAAATCTGGAATTGGATATGACCCAAAAACAGATAAGTCAAAAGGAAAGAAGAAGTTGGGAAACCAATCTTATTTGAATCATTTTCAAAACTCTGTGCATGTTTCTAACCCTTTTGCTCATTGCAATTTTTGCAACAAAAAGGGACACTACACTTCGTCATGTTATCATAAAAAGGGAAAAACCATGGGAATCTACAAATGGATACCCAAAGACACATGTTTTCAAACTAACCACAAAGGACCCAAGAAAGTATGGGTACCTAAAACCTAATTCCTTGTCTTTGTAGACATGTTTCAAAGCATCCAAAGGAAGCAAATGGTTCATAGATAGTGGATACTCATGTCATATGACTGGTGACAAAGAAAGATTTACCTCCATAATTCCAAAGGAAGGAGGCACAGTCAAGTTTGGGGGAAATCAATCAGGAAAGATTGCTGGTATAGGAGAAGTTGGAGTCAAGAACAAAATTCAAATCAAAGATGTCTTCTATATAGAAGGGCTAATACACAATCTTCTGAGTGTGAGTCAGAGCGCTGACAAGGGCAACTGGATCATATTTGACTCTGAGGAATGCCTTATAGTCAGCAAGAAAGACTTATCCATCAAGAAAGAAGAAATTAAGGTAAAAGTCAAAGCCAAAAGAGAAGGTAATTGCTACACTATTGATATTGATAATCATTCTTCCGAAAATTGCTTTCTTAGTAATGACGATGGATGCTGGCTATGGCATAAAAGATTAGGCCATGTAAATATGCGTTAGTTAGATAAACTCATCAAAGAGGACTTGGTGATAGGTTTACCTAAACTGAAATTTAAAAATGATTCAGTTTGCAATTCCTGTCAAAAAGGAAAACAAACTAAATCTTCTTTCAAAACCATAAAAGAAATATCAACAAAAAGACCATTACAACTACTCCACATGGATCTAGTTGGACCAGCAAGGGTGAAAAGCCTTGGGGGAAACTTATATACCTTGGTCATTGTTGATGATTTCTCAAGATTTACATGGACTATCTTTTTATCCTCAAAAGATGAAACTTTTAAAGAATTCATTATTTTTGCTAAGAAGGTTCAAAATGAGAAAGGTATGTCAATTGCAGCAATTAGAACAGATCACGGAGGAGAATTTGAAAACCAAGCATTTGGAGATTACTGCAACACGAACGGAATTGAGCACAACTTCTCAGCACCAAGAACTCCACAGTAGAATGGTGTGTAGAGAGGAAGAATAGAGTTCTCACGGAGATGGCAAGAGCAATGCTCAATGAGAAGGAAATCTCACAAGTATTCTGGGCTGATGCAATGAGTACTGCCTGCTACATCTCTAACAGAGGTTATATCCGATCAAAGCTGGGAAAAACACCATATGAACTTTATAAGGGGAGAAAGCCAAACCTAAGTCATCTGCGCATATTTGGAAGTAAGTGCTTTATTCACAATAATGGTAAGGATAATCTGGGAAAATTTGACTCCAGAGCTGATGAAGGTATTTTCTTAGGTTACTCTAATAGAAGTAAAGCTTATAGAATATTTAATAAACGAACTTGTGTTGTTGAAGAATTTGTTCATGTTGTGTTTGATGAAATAGATTCCCCTGCCAAATCTATTGATGATGAGTTAGAGTTGATCAGTTCTAGAATAAATCAAATGATTTCAAAATCCTCAAATGAGTCTTTTAACTTTGAAGAAAAAGAGAGTCAGCCTCCTTTTTCTGATCAACCCAAAGCCTGGAAATTTAATAGAAATCATCCTATAAACCAGGTAATAGGTAATGTTGAAGAAGGAGTAAAAACCAGAAATAGTATTCTCAATAAAGTTAGTTTTTCAAGTTTTATTTCAAAACTGGAACCCTCAAGCATTGATGAAGCCCTAACAGACAATGATTGGGTTTTAGCAATGTAAGAGGAACTCAATCAGTTTAAAAGAAATCAAGTATGGGACTTAGTACCTCGGCCTAAAGATCATCCGGTCATTGGCACTAAATAGGTATTTAAGAACAAACTTGATGAATCCGCAATAATTGTCAGAAATAAGGCAAGATTGGTAGCCAAAGGTTATAATCAAGAAGAAGAAATTGATTATGAGGAAACGTATGCTCCAGTGGCTAGATTGGAAGCCATATGTGTACTCTTAGCCTTTGCGTGTATCAAAGGATTCAAACTTTTTCAAATGGATGTAAAAAGTGCTTTTCTTAATGGATATATCTCAGAAGAAGTCTATGTTGAACAACCCCCTGGTTTTGAAGATGTTTATAATCCAGAAGGTGTCTATAGATTGAGAAAAGAACTTTATGGTCTTAAACAAGCTCCAAGAGCTTGGTATGAAAGACTAAGCAATTTTCTCATCGATCATGGATTTGTCAGAGGAAGAGTAGACACAACCTTGTTTATAAAACGAAGGAAAAATGATATGTTAGTTGTTCAAATATATGTTGATGACATTATTTTTGGAGCTACTAATGATTCTCTGTGCAAGGAGTTTTCTGACACTATGAAAGGAGAATTTGAGATGTCAATGATGGGAGAATTAACATTCTTTCTGGGTTTACAAATAAAACAAAGAAAGAATGGAATATTCATATCTCAGTCCAAATATCTCAAAGAACTTCTCAAGAAATATGGAATGGATCAGCTAATGGAGTTGACACACCTATGAGTTCAACTGTAACCCCCTCACCGTAATTACGTCCGGATTACAAAAAATTTAAATGAAATAGAGACCAATAAAATGGTTTAACAATTTATAATCCCTCATCTAAAAGATGGGGCGTATGAAAATCATTTCAAAGCTTATATATTCATGGTCTCACATTCATGTACGGATATAACTACTTGAGAAATCAGAGTACATAATAAATATCAAAGTGACGAAACCAAAATCCCGGCAAACCCCGGGTTAATACATATATGATATGGGTTTATGAGTTTTCCCATAAAGGGGATTACACGATCCAAAATAATCATTTACATCTCTTTACACTTTGGCAATTCCCAAATCCAAAATGGATATAACCAACTATCCCAAAACATGAATGTCCCTAAGAGACCCTAACCACTCCGGGTTGGTCGCTTCCCCTTCGAGCCACTTGCCCTGTCTGAAAAAGTTAGTCATATGGAAATAATGAGATTCTTGAGAATCCCAGAGCAACAACTCACTCATACAATATATAAACATAGAGCATGCATGTTCATCATAATCAGCAGCTTCACAATGATCTCTGGCTCACGCCACATACGACAGCACTCACGGCTGTAATCACAATGCACTACGCCCACTTTCGTGGTGAACACTATGCCAACTTTCGCTGTAATCACTATGCACAACGCCCGCTTTCGCGGTGAACACTATGTAGCAGCAACACAAAGCACAAAGCACCATAAAGCATCTCAAGGCACGATGTATCACTATGCTCCACAAAGGATCTCAATGCACAAAGTATCACAAAGCAGCAGCAGCAACATCCACACAATGAATGACAGACAAACATACAATACATTTACACAAAGCATAAGAGAGAAGTCGCTACCTGAATCTTTCCTGACAATCTTTGGCACAGTAGGCTCACGCGGACGACATATGTCAAATCCTATTCAAATTAGGGACAATTGATCAATCTCTTTTCCAATGTATATTTCAATGATTCTCTAAGTTGGTTATTATTTAGGACTCATTAGGTGACTAAAATAGGCCTAAACATATGCCTAAAGGGTTGGAAGAACCTACCCAAAAGACCCCTTACACGAAGGCAAAACACTGATTTTTGACAGTCTCACTCGAGCACAAATGCTCTCACTCGAGCACAAGTACGGACATCACTCGAGCACAGATGCTCTCACTCGAGCATTGGTACGGACAGCACCCGAGCACAAGATAAAGTGAGACTGCGAGTGAGCACCCGAGAGCACAAAGACACTTCCAGGAACTGGCTCACTCGAGCACGCCGACCTCACTTCGAGCACAAGGCCAAAAGCCTCTCTCGAGCACCCGCGAGCACACGCTGCGAGTGACTACCCGAGAGCACCACCCTCACCTGAGGCACAGGCTCACTCGAGCACGACCCCCAGTGCTCGAGCACACACCCCACACCCGCGAGTGAGAAAGCACACTTGTGCAACTTTCCCGCGAGCATCAACCCGAAAGCACAACTCTCACCTCAAGCACCATCTCACTCGAGCACGACCCTCAGTGCTTCGAGTGAAACAGCTATGCTCGCGAGTGTCAGAGCACACTCGTGGCATCAATCAGCGAGTGAGGTCCCGAAAGCAACCTCAACTCCGGACTTGCTTCTTCACTCGAGCAGAACCATGCTCACTTCGAGCATGTTCTTCGCTCACTCGAGCACAAGGCAATGCTCGCGAGCACAACCCGTAAAACCCAGGTAACTCGAAGCACAACAGGGAAAAACTTGCATATCACTCGAGCACGTTCTTCCTCTGCTCGAGTGATGTGCATCAGAGACCCAAAACGCAGCCAAAAACCAGAAACTCCAGATGGTCAAATTCACTCCCAAAGGTTCCCCAAACTCTTTCCAATGCTCATACACTCTAGGCACTAACCAGGGAACACAATGGCAACTCTAAAAATACTCCAAAAACCCATTTGACCACAATCATTCCTTAAGGTCTCTAAGATACACAATGTCTAATTTCCCCTTAACATCTTTTTAACATTCCAAACCATATCAAATGATCATATATCTCCAAAATACATCATTTCCAATCATAAATCACAATGAACTTCATATTTCCAAAAATAGGCATATTTAGGGCAAAATTCCAGATTTTACCAACTTAGCCAAAAATCACAAATAATACATCAAAATGCTCTAAATGCCTACCTCTTCTCTTTGCTCAATCAAGAATCTTGATTCCTCAACTCCCACTTTCGACCCAAAGCTCAAATCAACACCACTCAAGGCTCTACAACCATCACAATGTAGCTCTCATTGAGATGAACAAAATTAGAGAAGAGGATTGGAGCATTAGAGAATCATAACTTACCAAAATCAAAGCTTTCTTCTTATCTTCCAAGCTCAATCCAGCGCCAGAAATGGAGGAAGGAGAGAGAAAACGAGAGAGAGAGAAATGGAAGGAAGATGATGATGGAGACAATTCTTTCTCCCTACACACACACAACCGCACAAGAGAGAGAGAGAGAAGAGAAAAGTGACTTTTGTCTTCTAGTGCCACATCCAATGGCCATTCTCTTGCCACATGTCATCATCCACTCACTCCCTTATGAGCTCACCAAATCACAACACATAGGATTCCGACCCACGGTCAAGGAATCACAACCATTGATCTTAAATACCACATGTATTTATTTTCTAAATTCACATTACAAAAATCCCAAAATGATTTAAATCAAGATAATTACAATAATTATCAGAGTCATTAGCCCTAATCACAAATCGGGATATTACATCAACAGCCTTACTTGATACAGATGTAAAAGGACCTGAATTCAATATAACTAAATACTGAGAAATGATAGGGTCACTACTCTACCTCACAGCCAGTAGACCAGATATTTAGTTCAGCGTGGGTATATGTGCCAGATACCAATCATGCCCCAAGGAATCTTATGCTGAAACAGTAAAAAGAATTTTTAGATATCTCGTTGACACTGTAGATTTGGGAATATGGTACCCTAAGAAAGGAAGTGAATATCTTGTAGCTTACTCAGATTCAGATCATGGTGGCTATAAGACAGATAGAAAAAGCACAAGTGGAAAATGCCAATTCTTGGGTGGAGCAGTGGTCTCTTGGGCTAGCAAGAAACAGAACACTATATCATTATCCTCAACAGAAGCTGAATATATAGCTGCCTCAAGTTGTTGTGTTCAAGTACTATGGTTAAAACAGCAATTGCAAGACCTTGGTATCTATCTCAAGGAAATTCCCATATACTGTGACAATACGAGTACCATCAACTTGGCCAAAAATCTAGTGCAACATTCAAGAACCAAACATATTGATGTGAGGCATCATTTTATCAGAGATCACGTCCAGAAGAAAGATATCAAAGTTGTATTTATTCCAACACATCTACAGTTAGCTGATATTTTCACCAAACCTCTGGCAAAAGATCAATTTCTCTACATAAGGAGGGAATTGGGAATGGTAAATCCAAATGAATTGTAAGAAATTCTGTATTTTATTCACTTATTTAATTAAGTTTTGATGATGAACATTACTAACTTAAGCATTAGAGTTTTTAGTCATGTATTTTGCAGGACAAATTCTAAAGGAGAAATTTGAGTAAAAGAGGAAGTATTCGAATAATGATTATGGTATCCGAATACTCAATCAAGGTTTCAAAAGGATAGTATTCGAATACTACAAAGTTTTGTAAAAACTATTCGAATATAGCAAGAGCTATTCAAATAATAAGGCATTTCTGTCAACAATAACTATTCGAATAATCAATATATTATTCGAATATTACTTTTCTTCTTCAGAGCTTAAAAAGGGAAACTATCCGAATAACAGAAGTCACTATCTAAATACTAAGTCAATATTCAATTGGAAGTATTCGATTAGTGCATCTATTATTCGAATAGTAACTAATTAAATATGAGATTTCAATTTAAAATGTTATTCGAATACAACTCAATCTATTCAAATAGTGATAGTAGTTATTGTTGTCAAAGTAATCGAAGATTCCAAAAACTATTCGAATAGTAACATTATTTTTGTTTGTATTCGATTAACCAAAGCTCTATTCGAATTAAATTGATTTTTAATAACAACTGATTATTCGAATAGTGACAACTTGTAGTGGAATAGATTGCATTTTTCATATTTCACAAGTATATAGCTTATCCGAATACCAAAGTCATTATTCGAATACAACTAGAAGCAAGGAACAGAGTATTATTCGAATAGCTGGTAAACTATTCGAATAAAACACATGAATATCTGACCAAAGAAGAGTTATCCGAATACTACTCTTACTATTCAGATAATCTGAAGTTACAGGACAACAGAAACTATTCGAATACTTGGACAACTATTCGAATAGTTACAATCTTCAGAGACAGAAATATTCGAATACCACCAGAATTATCTGAATACAGGTATGCTCATTTACTCTCTTAGTATTCGAATAGTACCCCTTTATTCGAATACACATGTAATTATTTGAATAAAAATAGACCTAAATATAAGGGAACTAAGCTCAGTCTCTGATCATTATTCGATTACCACTCCATTTCTCTCCACATACAAACTCTTCCAATCTTCTTCAACTCTTCCTTGCGATCAAAACCCTTTAAAATCTCACCATTTCCTCCTCCAAATCTCCCAAAATTCAGTGTTTACAAGAAAACCCAAACAAAACCCAAACCTTTGACATACCTCAGTAAACCCATAATGAGAACAAAGAGAGCTATTGTCAACAAATTCTAGAATTTCAACTTCTTTTCATACAGAGACTTCCACCTTTTGGCCTGTCTATTGTCTAAAGTGAAGCTAAATGTTGGGGAATTCATATACCAAGAAATTGAGATAGAGAATGGGATCCAACAAAACTCTTCCTGCTCCTACCAGAGATGTTCCTCCTGTTAGAACTCATGTTTTGATGATAACAAAAGAATGGTATGAAAAAGAAGTGATTAATAAATAAGTTTGAGCAAAGGAATAACAGGGATAAGCATCACTTGAGGTAAACATTGGAGTAATGAAGAAAGGCCAAGAGAGAAAGCTGAGAAACTTGATCAGAAGCAGGTTTTCTAAGGCATTACTCGAGGAGGTACTCGAGTAATGAGCCAAAACTTGAAGTAACCAGAAGCACCTTCCAGTAACCTGCCAATGTTACTCGAGTAGCTACTTGAGTAACCAGGTAAATACTTGGAGTTGCTCTCGGCCTGCCAACGTTACTCGAGGAGCTACTCGAGTAACCATATGAAAAACTTCCAGTTGCTCTCGGCCTGCCAATGATACTCGAGTAAGTACTCGAGTAACTCTGTTTCTGAAAATGTGTTGCTCTCGGCACTTTGTACCACTGCCAATGATACTCGAGTAGGTACTCGAGTAACACACTAAGGTAAGTGAAAACTTGAAGGTAGTACCTGAATAACTTGATTTAAGTTTATCTCACTTTCCTCGAGTCTTTACTCTAGTATGCATGTATTTAATGTTCTATTTTAAGTGGATTACTCGAGTATGAACTCGAGTAAGCAATGTTATGTTGAAGGAAAACCTCAAGTCATTACCCGAGTAAGTTATGTACAAAAAGTAAGTTTACTCGAGTAAGTTTACTCTCAGCCTTGAAATCCTGCCAACATTACTGGAGTAGAGCATCGAGTAATCAAAAGTTATTTGAAGATTTACTCGATTTGGTACCCGAGTAACCTATGAAGTTGTGAATGCATTACTCGAGTAGGTACCCAAGTAAATAACTATTTTCAAGATCTGAGATTTAGTTTATTCCATGCACTACCCGAGTAATCTTGTATTTGTTCATTGACTTGAAGTTAATCGAAGATTTCCCGATGATACTCGAGTAGGTACTCGAGTAACCTTCAAGTGATACTCGAGTAGCCACTCGAGTAAGCAAACCCAGAACTTTAGAAATCATGCAAACGTTCATTAATTTGTTTTCTATATGATTAACCTTTCATTGTATTAGTATTTCTAGCATATTTACAGATAAACAATGAAGAAATCATATCAAGTGAGAGAGTCAAATGAAACGTTCAAATTCCAACCTCCGCCAACGGATATTTTTCAAAAAAACTGAAAAGTCAATAGTGGCTGCGCACTCTCCAACGGACAAGAAGAAAATGTTCCAACGGTCATCACCAACATATCTATATATATGGGAACATCCAAACAGAGAAGATGAGAAGAAGAACACACACAAACGTATCATCAAGTCTATTACTCTGTTTTTACGTGATAATTATATTTCTATGCTTCAGTGATTCATATTCACTCTGTAAGAGAGATATTTCATTCAAACTCAATATTAGTTATTGAGATAACTTAAGGTTATGGAACCTTGAGTTGGGATTGGATTACAACTTGTAAGGGGGAGCGAGTGTCCAGGCATAGGAACTTGCTTGTACTGAGGTGCCAAGAACCCACCGAATCTTGGAAGTTATAGTGAAACTCTCAGAGAAGCTCTGAGGACTGGACGTAAGTCAAAGTGTTTGTGGCTGAACCAGTATAACTCCCGGTGTACACTTCGGTGATATTTCTCCTTACTCTTTTTTGTTTTAATTTCAACGTCAAATTTTATATTTGCAACAAAATTTTTAAGATCACCCAATTCACCCCCTCTTGGGTGAAACTCTTTCTCTAACACCTCCTCCTTCTGACTTCTCGCTTCTTTTTCCCCCCAACCTTTCTGATAATGACAAAAAAGGGGAGAATAGTTTTCAGCCATCATCCTCTTCATAACTCACCAGTCACCAGACAACATGGATAATCAACAACATGGTCAGACAAGATAACCTTCTCAACCTTGTTGTTTCATCCATCAAATTTTATCAGAGCTGCTGAGATATTTATTTTCCTAAATATTTAGAATGTTTATCTTCACTTATGTTGTCTTTGCTTTATGTCTGTTCTAGCCAGATTAACTGCATTTTGTTTTATATCACTTAGTTTTGTCATCATCAAAAAGGGGGAGAATGTTAGATTCAGAGTTTTAATGATAACAAACCTAAATCTAGTTTGATTTGTCTCTGCATTCTTATTCACAAGTTTTTCGCTAAGAAAGTATTCGAATAGTATGCCTACTATTCGAATACTGGAACTCAGTTTCTATTAGCTATTATTCTGATAAGTCTCAGACTATTCAAATAGTCAAATAATTATCATGATAATGCATATGTTATCCGAATAGTTGAAAGATTATCATGATAATGCATATGTTATCCGAATAGTTGAAAGATTACCATGATAATGCATATGTTATTAGAATAGTCAAATAATTATCATGATATTGCATATGTTATCCGAATAGTCGAAAGATTAGCATGATAATGCATATGTTATTAGAATAGTCAAATAATTATCATGATAATGCATATATTATCCGAATAGTTGAAAGATTATCATGATAATGCATTTGTTATTAGAATAGTCAAATAATTATCATGATAATGCATATGTTATTAGAATAGTCAAATAATTATCATGATAATGCAAATGTTATCCAAATAGTTGAAAGATTATCATGATAATGCATATGTTATTAGAATAGTAAAATAATTATCATGATAATGCATATCTTATCCGAATAGTTGAAAGATTATCATGATAATGCATATGTTATTAGAATAGTCAAATAATTATCATGATAATGCATATGTTATTCGAATAGTTGAAAGATTATCATGATAATGCATATGTTATTAGAATAGTTGAAAGATTATCATGATAATGCATATGTTATTAGAATAGTCAAATAATTATCATGATAATGCATATGTTATTAGAATAGTATATCCGTTATTCGAATAGTGATATTAATATTCGAATAGCAGTTCAAAGCCAACATCAAGCCTATGAGATTGAGATGAGAAATTATTCAAATAGCAAGAAGACTATTCGAATAATATTGAAAGCTGAAAGAAAATATTTCTAGTCAAACTCGAAGAAAGTATTCGAATAGTAACTCATGTATCAGGATAATCTTTTCTTTGAGTTTAAGAGATCACTATTCAAATAGGTATCTTAACTATTCGAATAGTCTCAGTGTAAAATTTCAAATATTATCTGAATAGAGAAAAAGGTATTCGAATTGTAAGTTATCTAGAAAGTCTTAAACTATCCTGATAATCGTAATAGTATACGAATACTTGTTCTTCATAAAAAATAGAGCATCATATCTAAATCTAAATTTCTCAGATTCAGTGAGTACTTTCATTAATCTTCATTAATCTTGCTTATTATCTTTTTATTTCATGATTAACATTCTCAAAGCAAGTTACAGGAGATTGATACTTCAGATTTCTGGATTCCAAGAAAAGCATATATATTGTGTCAGAGAGATTAAATGCACTCTGACTCTCTACCAACACATTCTCTTCACCTCTACGGCTATATCAAAATAACATAAAGAATGTTCCAATAGATGCTCAGTGAGTAACGGGAAAATAGAATGCCTCCAACGGTCATTAAAATCTCTCCAACTATAAATAGCAAAGGCATTCAAAGCAGGAGTTAAAAGAACGCTGAACTACCGAACTGACGAATATTCATTTTCTGAGCTCTTACTCTTTTGTTTTAATACGCTTCAGTGTTTACATTACCAACTCTTTAAGAGAGAACATTCATTGATTTAATACACTTGTTTTGAGAGATATCTTAAGGTTGTGGGACCTTAAGTTGGGCATCAATTTACGTGGTGTAAGGGGGAGTGAGTATTCAAAGTGAGGAATAGATCGCTGTGCACGAGGTGCCAAGAACCCATTGAATCTTGGAAAGTATAGTGAAGGCACAGATTCTATCTGTGAACTGGACGTAGGTCATTGTGAATTAGACCGAACCAGTATAACTCCTGGCGTATACCTCGGTGAAATTTTCCTAACTCTTTAATCTTCTTCTTATTGGTTTTTAGTTTTATTTGTCTTATTATTTTTTTTATTATCACCCAATTCACCCCCCCCTCTTGGGTGGAAATCTTGCGCTAACAGATGTATCTAAATCTGATCATGTTTTCAAACTAAAGAAAGCTTTATATGGTTTAGAACGAGCTCTAAAAGCCTAGTACAAAAGACTTAACAAATTCCTCATTGATCAAGGTTTTGTTAGGGGAAAAGTTGATACAACATTATTTATAAAATGAAAACGAAATGATATTTTAATAGTTCAAATATATGTTGATGACATCATTTTTTGTGCTACTAATGATCTTTTGTGCAAAGAATTTTTTTGAGATAATGAGGGGGAGCTTGAGATGTCAATAATAGGATAATTAACTTCCTTCCTTAGTTTGCAAATCAAACAAAGGAAGAATGGAATATTTATATCTCAAGCAAAATACGTAAGAGAGTTATTGAAGAAGTACGGGATGGACCAAGCCAATGAAACAAACATGCCCATGAGCTTAACTACATTACTTGATGCTGATGTAAAGGGAGCAAACTATGACATCACTAAATATTGAGGAATGATTGGTTCATTACTCTATCTCACTACAAGCATATCTAACATTCAATTACATCAAAAGAATTTTTTAGATATCTTACTAACACATCAGAATTAGGTATCTGGCTTCATAAGGGAGGAAACAAGTACCTTATTGCACACTCAGATTCTGAACACATAAGCTACAAAACAGAATGAAAGAGCACCAGTAGGCAATGTCAGTTCCTTGGAGGCTCATTAGTATCATGGTTCAATAAGAAACAAAACACAGTATCTCTGTCAACAATGGAAGCTGAGTATGTTACTGCCTCAAGTTGTTGTGCTCAAGTGCTCTAGCAAAAGCAACAACTTCAAGATCTTGGCACTTATTTAAGAGAGATACATATCTACTATGACAACACTAGCACGACAAGCTTAGCAAAGAATCCTATTCAACACTCTAGAACCAAGCATATTGATGTCAGACGCCACTTCAATAGAGATCATGTCCAAAAAAAAAGATGTCAAAGTGGTTTTCATCTCTACTCAACTTTAAATAGTTGACACTTTCATCAAACCTTTGGTAAAAGATCAATTTTTTATTTATAAGAAGAGAATTGGGAATGGTAAATCCTAATAAATTGTAAGTATTTTTATATTTATAAAAGTGGTTTAATTATGTTTTGATGATAATTTAATTGACTTAAGCATCAACGTATCTAGAAACATGTTTTACAGGACTGTGCCAAAATACCTTGTTCCATGATAAGAGAAACAGAGCTTAACAAAGTAGGTGATTACCATGACATCACTCAAGTGATGTCTGCCAATGATCATCACCATGATATCACTCGAGTGATGTCAACTAGTGATGAAGAACATCACTCAAGTGATGAGGTGAAGAGACACAATTGTTGATGAAGTTCAAATGACTTATAGTGAAATGGTGGGATAGTTGGAAATGAAGAAGTGGAATTTGAAGGGATTAGACACTCAAGTGATCATCAGAGGGGTAAAGAATTTAGTCAAAATCCTGTGTCACATGTAATCAAGAGCTAAGGTATGTCATTTCCTTCACCAAGGATTCATTCATAAATAATTACAAGATTATTCAGGTTAGGTACTACCTAATTCCTTATTAAATTTTCCTTTAGGTATGATAACTCAAGTGATGACCTAAGGTCACTTGAGTGATGTCGGGGAATAGGGTTATATCAGTGAGAACAGTGTCACTTTCACCAAATCATGTCCAGTGACTCTCCTAGTGCTCTAACAAAATCTCTCATATATTTATATCCATTCAATTCCACACTAAAACCCTCAAATTTCATTCTCAAAAACCTTTTCAATCTCTCTGAATCTACTGCCCTAGTTTTTGGAAGTCATAACTATACAGAAACATTTTTAAAGATTATGAGCTTTCTTCTTCAAAATGGCAAGAACAAAAACAATTAAAGGTTAATCTTTGGGATCTCCACCATCTCCTTTGGCCAAAAAACCAAAGAAATCTTCAACTCTGATATCCAAACCTTTAAATCATCCTCGGCCCAAAGTCTTATTCAAGAACCCATTATCACTCTTTAAAAAACCAAACCAGATACACCAGAAGGAAAAGGAAAAGCAAAGGCTCGTCCTAGCCCTCCATCTTCAAATTCAGACTTGAATACTCCTTCTTGGAATGAAAGATATCGTCAGGGGTTAAGTATAAAGCTCAAATTAGCAAAGTCATGGCCATAATGCTTAAAGAAGCATTAAGTTCCTGAGAACCTACTAAAACTAAACAAGGTTCTGCTTCAAAAACCAGTTAAACTCCTATAAGCAACCAGAGCACTCTCCTGAGTAAGAAGGAGAAAATGTAGAAAATGATGAGGAAGAGGACATCACAGAACCACCAAGTGGCTTCAATGCAAAAAAGCTTGATGACTCTAACAAATTCAAAGAATGATTTGTAAGGAGGAAAATCTATAAGATGATTTATGTAGATCTCAGTGCTCTATATGAAACCATTAAAAAAGATTTAACTAAGTATCTTAGACACTACATGCCTTAGCTATCTGTGCATCTACCTTACTACACAATGGTAGTAAAGCATTTTTATTGCAACTTATAACTGGTAGAAGATTTTTCAGAGGGAGGTTATGTGGTTGAGGAAGAATTAGAAACCTGGTGTAGGGAATGAAATTTATCATCTCTGCCTCAAGAATTAACAAGTGGCTTAGGGTTTCAAAGCCACCAAAGGATGCCCCTGTTAAACTCACACCAAATCAGATTTTAAGCATCTTAAGGCCTGGTGCAAGAATAGGCCCTCTGACCCTCAATACTCGTGACATGTGTGATTTACACAGAGTTCTGTGGTACATATACTCCAGAGCCATTATCAACAAGTTCAACAATTTCATGTATTTTATTGATGGAGACTATGGACTAATGACTTCACTGATAAGTAAAGAGAAGAGGAATCTGAGTGAAATGATATTCTCAGAGATTATGAGGCACAAATTTTTTGGTATTAAACCACACCTATGTCTTATCCACAACTGGTCTCACTATTCCTAAGAGCTAACAAGATCTAGTACCTATAGCCAAATGAGCCAATTGAAACGTTGCTTCCAGTTGGGAGAAATCAAATGGGAAGCTTAGGATTGAGCTACCTCTGAGACACCATTTGATCACCACTCCCAAGAAGAAGAAGAAGGCATCTGAACCAAAGACCTCCAAGATGGATGACACACATTCCTCAGCCCCTGCCTCATCTACAACTCCCTCTTTCCTTGGTTCCACCATCCAGATGTACTTAAAGGAGGTTCTTCAAGGCTTTTATTTAGAAGTCTATTGGACATAGTCATTGAAGCTTCTAACACAAAGTTGCTTTCTGGCCGTTGAGCTCTAATCCAGGTTTCACCTATAATCTTCATATAAACTTGATTAGTAATGATTAGGAATGAATAGAAGTAATATAACCAAGGTTTATAAGATTTTAGAAGAATATCAATAAATTCGAGACATCAAATCTAAGAGTCTGATGACAACTCACTCGAGTATGATTTAGAACAACTCAAGTGGTCCTTTATCACTCGAGTGCTTACTTTTTCACTCAAGTATTCAAGTGATCTTGTGCTAATAATCACTAGCGAGTGACTTTGTAGTGATGTTTGTGAAAATGAATATCACTCAAGTACATATTCATTCACTCGAGTGATCTTCCATATGTTTTGTAAGAGTTAAGCTCAATCACTACCGAGTGACCTACAAGTGATTCATATCACTTAAATGCTTAAGTGATTACTCGAGTGATCTTCACTTAGTATTTTTCAATACTTTCATATCACTTGCAAGTGCCCCACAAGTGACCATGGATTACTCAAGTGATTTCCTCAATCATTACTCTCAAATTGCTTGCAAGTGATATCCATCACTTGAATGATCCTATATCACTCAAGTGATTTCCTCAATCACTCTTAGATTATTTGCAAGTCACTTGCAAATATTTACAAGTGATATCCATCACTTGAGTAATTCCCATATCACTCGACTGATTTCCTCAATCACTCTCAAATTGCTTGCAAGTCATTTGCAAATATTTGCAAGTAATGCCCATCACTCGAGTGATTCCTATATCACTTGAGTGCCCTTTTTCTTTTTAGAACATAGATAGTTTAGCACAGATCTTAACTTCCAGTGGGCATAACTCTTCGACTATAACTCCAAATTTTGGCAAATGACATATCCCCAAAAAGCTCTTTAAGTCTTCTTTCCAATGCAACTGGAATCAATCCTAAATACATAGTATTCCAAAAGTTATTATCCAATTTATAATGTCTGGTCTAGAGCACAATGTGGATTTTGAGCACCAAATTTCAAAGTTCATATCTCTTTCATCTGACAATAAATCGAAACTTTTTAAGACCGGCCGCTAAAACAACCAGTCTTAAAAAGTAACTTTTTAGATGAGTTGTAGGATTGGTCTTAATAAGGGCATACTTTTAAACCAATTGATATAAGAATGAACCTAAACCGGGTATAAAAATTCAATTTCAACTAGTCTAAACGACCTTTTTAGAACCATATTTATGTGTGTGTGTGTGTGTGTGTGTGTGTGTAAACAACTCTTGAAGACCTGCACCTAGAACCATGCATGCATATATGTTGTGATGTTGGGGAAGTGGGTTGTACTAAACACCTTTTCATGTTGTTAATAACACCCCATCTCCATTCTTAGGAGCTATGTATGCCCTTTGTTTTTTTTTTTTTTTTTGTTCTTCTTCTCCTTCTCCTCAAACGTTTGAGCTTTGCTTTACGTATACTGGTACTCATACATATATGGATCGAAATGAGTATAATGTTCAAGTTTCAATTTATGCGTGAATGACTTTCCCAGACCTTCTTAACTCATTGACAAATCCCCAATTTTATTATATAATTTTACACTTTATTTGGGGATTTTGTCATATTAATTGAGTTTAAAATGCTTTATTTGTCATAAATAGATATTAAGAGTAAATACATTAAATTAGTATTAAAAAGGGGAAAATTGTCAAAATAATTGTAATTACTATTAATCATTGATTCTTGAGAGGATTTGATATTGGTGTAATTGTTTTCAATTGTAGGTACTAGGAAAATGGGATTAAAACTAAAAATGGCAGTTTGGGATTCAAATTTGACAAATGCCAGATTGATCCCACGAATTTGAGAAATTCTAGTTTAGTCCACGTGAAAACACAGCATTTTGATTCTTCTCTTTAGGTCAGATTTTGCAGTTCAAGCTGGACACCATTAAGATAGAGATCATAGCCATAACAGAAGGGAGAGCCACGAAAAACAGAGAACCACAGAGCTTACCACCGCAAGGACCTTCACCTTCCTTCTCCACTTCTGTCGCCAGCGACTCTCACTTTCATCACCATCATCGCCAGCGACCCCTCTTCTTCACGCCCCAGCCTGAGTTGCAAATGTACAGAGGAGAATAAAGCTGCGAACAAACTTGGAGATTACACCTTCACCATATCACCTTTGCATTCGTTCTCATCTCACAGTTTCTCTCTATTCTGCATCCATCTTCTTTCACATCACCATGTTTTCACACCCAATCTCCACTTCACTCCATCAACTACCTCTGCCCAGTATCTTAATCTTCACCTTTCCTTCACTAAGCAGGCACATTCACCCTCATTCCTCTCCTCTTATGCAATTTCACCTTCTATTATTCACATACCATAGTTTTCTCCATTAATTTCCACTGTTTTGTTATGGTTCAACATCCAGAAGTCTTTGAGGCTGGTTCCATGGGTGTTTGTGGCTAAGCTTCTTAATCCCTTGTAGCAGGTGGCAATGGCATGAACTTGGGCCTTCAATAGGGAAGTTTTTGCTCTTCTCTTTCTCTATTTCTACATTGTATTTGTAATTCCTAGATCTTAGGATGAATTTTATAATGTTGGACTAATTTATTTTGATGTATTTGGAGATTGGATGTGGTTTGAACCTTTGTTAGACGCTTGAAATTGTATTCAATTAGCTTAATTATCATTTCTTTGTGCTGGTTAGTCATTGAATTGATGATTTTGTGAATATTTTGTGCTAGTTTCAATGTGACTTGGTTAATGGATCAATGGTGTCTTGTGTTGGCATTGGTTAATTGAATGTGAACCTATTAATTGTATTTAGCATTGGGTTTTAGCATCATTAATCTTGATTTTTCATATGGGTGGGCATTGTTAAATTAAGATTAATGAGAAAATCAAGTGGTAATGTAAGGTGGCTCGGTTATTGGATCAAAAGCTAAATATGATTTTTAAGTTCATTTAATTGCTAAAGTGCTTAATCAACTTAATTTAGAGAGATTAATATGCAAGGTGGCTTGGTATTATCAATCTAAATTAGGCCTAGTCTAAGAGATGGCTCTTAGAGTCATTTTGGAACTGACATGATTAAATCTGCCATAATCATTTTAAGTGAGGATTGCTTGTGCCATTGCTATGAGGGATTGGGCATTCCATTATTGATTTCCTTGTTTCTCTCATTTCTTTAGTTTCATTATCATTCCATTTCATATTGTAAAGAAAAATCTCAAAAAGAATTAGTTTAAAACCAGTTAATTTTGAATTGCAAAAAGTAGTTTCAAAAGATCAAATTTTCCCACTTTTTATTATTTCAAGTCAATCATTGCACTTAGTTCTTTGGTAATTAATAAACGGCTTCTCAAGAGAAGATCCGGAATTGTACCCTATATTGCAATCCTTGGTTTAATTTTGAAGAGGTTATCAAGGCACAAAGCACACACCTTCTTCACTCATCATCACATTATAAAATTCAATTGAAGATTGACAATTGAAGACCAGCCAATAAAATTAGGGAATGAATCCTCTTAAATTAATATATATGTTTATGAAATTTGTTTTGGGAATACAACCAATTATTTGAGGCCTCATGGTATTTTTCATAATTAAATTTGGTTAATTATCCTTAATTTGGGTAAAATTTGAATAATTTTTAAAATTCTTTTTTTTGGCAATTTTCCCATTTATACCTCAATTATGCCTCAAATACAGTTTGAAGAATTATTACCTACCTTACTATGTCTCTGGGAATTTTCCCTAAAATTATGGGCATAATTTCTAAAATTTCCCTTGTGTACCCGTAATTTTTGAAAATTATACTTTTACCCAAACCAAGGATTGTAGATGCACTATGTTACCTTAGCACTTCTACTATTTTATTTGATCTTTAACTAAACTTTTATTGTGCAGTTAGCTTTAATTCAGGTAGATTGAATGTTACAATCATTATATCCATTGAGGACATTTGTGCCTACTTTTGCTTAACTGAGCTTAGTATGATTTCATGCTAATGCTTGAGCTTATAAGCCTAAACTCTTGAATATGACATAATTCAAGTCTGTTATAATCTTTTCAATATCTTTTCCACTCATTTCATTAGGTAGAATGTTACATCACAACTTTTATGTATAAATCAATCTAGTTAGGCGTTTCCTCCACTTCGCTATATATATATATATAGAGAGAGAGAGAGAGAGTTTGTCTCTGGCTACTATATTGACAGAGTATACTTGTTATTTCTCACAAAAAAGTATATTTCACCAAATATTTAATGGAGCTTGAATTTTATGGAGATGAATATGATTTTCAAAAATGTTTAAATTATCCTTTAAAAAATTTCTTCCTATTTTCATAGTTAATTGTATCATGCAGGCCGAAATAACTTAGTGGCAGTTTCTTTGGTTTCAATTTAATATTACCAACTTAAATTGATAGAAGTGTTAGAGGGGCCTTCACTTCTTAAACGAATGATTGGGAATTTGGGATCCAAATTTTCAACCTTTGTAAATTCATATCTGAAGAAAATTAGCATTTACGTATGAAACAAATTAAATATAATTGTTGCCTTTCATATCTGAAGAAAGTTAGTATTTAGAACTAGTGGAGGATATTCTCTATGTGTCTCACATAAAAATTAAATGTTTTATTAATTAATTTTTCATTTGTCAAAAACAATATACCAACTAGCAGTGGGCTGATTGAAGTCGAAGAAATGGTGCAGGGGGCGCCTGATGTATCTTAGGTGCTGCCCACGTCTAAGATAAGGGATATTTTGATATCTTATTGGTGAAAAGTTGTGTAGTTTTCAATTTTTTTTAAATAATTTTTTAAAGATTTGATACTTATATTTTGTATAATCTAATGATCAAAAGAAATAAAAAAAAATATTTGGAAACAGGGAGATTTTTCGGCCAGCACCCAAGGCATATCAGGCACTCCTGCCCAAGATATGGTGGGGTGATCAGAGTCAACGTCAAGGCTGAACATTTGCATATTGAAGTGGCGTGAGAAGGGAGTGAAGCCGTTGGGAGAGAGAACCTTTTCCGAAAAACTTTGCCCTGTGTATTTGAGTGCCAACTGGAGATGCCAAGTGTATTATATAAATAGTCAGAAAGAAGATTTTAAACTTCAAAATTAACATTTTTAACTGTTAGGATGATATTGCTTATTTTTAACACTTCTGGTGGTGTGATATTGAACCAAAAAACAAAACTTCTAGATTACATACACACTGCTCCGTCATGAATACTTTTGAGACAAAAATAACATTTAATCCTATAAAAAAATGATATCTGAACTATGAGAAAATCTGGTTAATAAGTCTGCGTGCATATTGATTAGCTTCTCTTAATACAGACTCTAAAGGTAACTTCTAGTATAAGATATATATATATATAGATATAGATATATCACATGCATCTTTTTGTTTAGTGAGAGCCCATGAAACTATATATGGAAACGATGATTCACAAATAATTAATGGATGAGTTGGACATCTAGCTACCTCCTTTTCTGTTGAGAAGTTGACACAAACCAAATATATACATGTATAGTTCTAAAGAACCTTGTCCAGTCTTTCTCTGTGTAATACATTTCTTAGTTAATCTAAACAACAATATGGCTATATCATCATCATCATCTGATCAAGATGAGACGAAGCACGTAGCAGTAATTCCATTTCCCTTTGGAAGCCATCGTATCACTCTCCCAAACCTCGTCTTCAAGCTTGCTCATGCGGCTCCAAATGTCATCTTCTCGTACATTGCCCCGTCACAAAACAACCAAGAGGTCTTTTCCAAGCCCAACATTCCTCGCAACGTCAAACGACTCGATATCTCCGATGGTGTTCGTGAGGGACATGTACTAGGAAACAACACCGCTGAAGAAAAAGCTGAGCTTTTCCTTAAATCTTGCCCTCAGAATCTCAAACAAACTGTTGTTGATTTGGCAGTGAAGAGCACAAACCTTAGCGTCACTTGCATTCTCTCTGATGCTCTTATGACTCCTTCTTTAACTTTAGCTCAGGAACTTAATGTCCCCTGGATCGCAGCCTGGCTTTGTTTTCCAACAGCACTGTCTCCTCATTTTTACACACACATAGTGCATCAGCATTGTTGCAAACATGGAGTGGAAAGTGACAAACTCGTGGATTTCCTTCCCGGTGTTTTCCAAATGCGAATAGCGGATTTGCCGTATGAATCACGTGTTCTTGATGAAGATAAGGAGACAGAGGTCTCAAGGGCACTTAGCTCATTTGGGAAAGCACTGCCTCAAGCCAAAGCAGTAGTGATGAACTTCTATGAGGAACTAGATTCACCATTGTTTGTTGAAGACATGAGGTCCAATTTACAGTCTATGCTGTATGTTGGCTTTCTAACTCTTTCACCAGATCCTTCTTCTTGTCCTCCATTAATGGACCCTTCAGGGTGCTTGGAATGGCTGGACAAGCAAACAAGAAGATCTGTGGTTTATATATGCTTTGGGACTGTGACTGTTCCGCCAATTCCTGAACTCGTAGCTATAGCAGAAGCATTAGAAGCTAGTGAGTTTCCATATCTGTGGGTAATCAAGGATGATCTGAAAGGTATTTTATCAGATGAGTTTGTACAGAGGACAAGCAAGAGAGGGAAGATAGTTCCATGGGCCCCACAAATGCAAGTTTTAGCAAATGAATCTGTGGGTGTGTATGTGGTTCACGGTGGAATGAACTCTATGATGGAGGGTGCTGCGAATGGAGTGCCTATGATTTGCAGACCCGTCTTCGCAGAACAAAGCATGAGTGTGAGAATGGCGTCTGATGTGTGGGGCTTTGGGCTGAAGGTGGAAGGTGGAATTTTCACCAAAGATCGATTGATGAAGAGCTTGAATCTGATTTTGATGGAGGAAGAGGGAAAAAAGGTTAGAGAAAATGCCTTGAAGATGAAGAAGACTCTGCAAGATGTTGCTAAACCAGACGGTAAAGCGGCTCATGATTTTAAGACTTTGGTTGAACTAATTTCTACCTCCTAAAGCTTTAATTTGGAGACAAATCTTAGCTGGTGTGCTGGGGAACAAGTTTATAGGCCTCCAAAAGTTCTATATACATATATATACACATATATATATAAACACTTGAAGACCTTCACGTAGAACTAAATATATATATATATATATATTGTGATGTTGGGAAAGTTGGCTGTGAGAATCTTTCTATTTTGTTATAATAAGGCTCCATGTCAATGCTGTGGAGCTATATATATATATATATATATGTTGCCTCTTAGTTGTTTGTTGTTCTCCCTCTAGTTTTAATTTCGGATAGTTAAAAGAGCTTTGCTTATATGTATGTATCCCATCTCATGTCTATTGTATTTGTCGTTAACAACGAGCATAATTTTACTCCCTCAAGTTATCTTTTTTATACAAAAAAATTTAGGTGAGTTGGGTCAATGGGGCTCACCAGGGTTTAGGCATGCCTCCGGACTCAAAACGCTTACAGAAGTACTTACTGATCGCCACCAATAAAGTCCTCGTATTAGTGGGATTTGAACCTACAATCTTATGATTATGAGTCAACCCCTTTACCAACTAGACCAATATTTCATGGTCGCTCAAGTTATTACTCCCTCCGTTCATTATTATAAGAAACGTTTAACAGAATCTTGCAGTTCGAAGTGGCAATTAAGAACAATAAGTGTGTCAAAATTGTAACCTTTTTTTTTATTAAAATACCCTTATTTATGAGGAGATAGGTAACGAAAGAGAGAATAAGAAAATTATTATAACAAGGAGGATTATATAAGAGAATAAGAAAATAAATATGGTAAAAGTAATAGGTATTTGGGGGTTGTGAAAATTTATTATATTGAAGGGTAATTAAATAGGGAAAAATGGGAAAGTAAGAAGTAAAAAAATAAAACATTATCTTATTTTTCTTATAATTAGAATAAGCATGTGTGGCAGTTGTTTCTTATAATATGGAACGGTGGGAGGAACTTTGCATGTTTTATATTACGTTTGTTTAGATGGCGTGCTGGGGAATAAGTTTAAGGGTCTTCAAGAGTGTCTGTGTGTAGAACCATGTATATATATATATATATAAAGCAACAATTGAAGACCTGCATGTAGAACTATATGTGTGTGTGTGTGTATTGTGATGTTGGGGAAGCTGTGAAGTATTTTTCAATGTTGTTAATAAGACTCCAGGCCACGCTCAGGAGTCATGTTTCCTTCAGAGCCAGTTCACCCCGCTAACCGTTTTGCTTGGCAATGAGAGCTAAGCATAGTTTGGATAATCCAAATCTCATCTAGACAATCGAAATTTTTTTTTTTAAATGATGATTCTTTAAATAAAATATTTTTTTAAAAAAATTATAGTTAATAGAGTATCTTCATTTATATCTTATATCTATTAAAATAATTTTTTAAAAAAAAAATCATATCTAGACCATCCAGAATATATTAGACAGTATAGAAATCTTAGCTATCCCTGCTAAACAAAACGCTTAGCAAGGAACCGATTCTATTTCCTTTGTGTTGTTTGTTGATGTTGTTGTTCTCCTTCTTTTAATTTGCGATAGTCAAACGTCAAGCTTTTATGCGCGCGCGCGCACATATATATATATATATATATATATATATATATATATATATATATATATCTACACATATATTGATTTCTTTTGGGGATAAAAAGAAACTTCACCTCAAGAGTAAAGATAGTGAGTTTCCATATCTGTGTGTAATCAAGGATGATGTGAAAGGTATTTTTCCAGATGGGCTTGTTGAGAAGACAAGCAAGAGGGGGAAGATAGTTCCATGGGCTCCACAAATGCAAGTTATAGGGGACAAGAATATAATGTTAGACTAATTTTTAAGGATATGGAATTAAAAGTGCAAAGTTGAAGTTTAAGTGGCAAGAGGATGTAATATGGCCCGTGGTGGGAGGTGGTCCCTCTCAACCTTGAACCTATGACAAGGACAAGGAACAACAATTGTACATGGTAGGTATTTTTATCGTTTCATAACTTATTATTTTTAGCATGCTGTCATCACTATAGGTATGTCATTTTGGGACGTGGCTTTGTACATATTATTTTTATAGACTGCCAGAATTAGTTAATGTAAGAAGCATCTTTAGGAGAATTGCCCAAAAAATTAAACATTGGAATAGGATGGGTAGAAGCCCTTGAGAAAACTACATCTCAAAAATAATTAGCTATTGAAATTGGAGAATCTAAAGCCTTATAAAACCATGTTCAAGGTAACTGTTTAAATGTGGAACTCTTGACATAGAATGTATTACTGCCTCCGGTCCTTAATATATGAGTTTGTTCATAGTGTAATTTTATACTACAAAGGAGCTTTTATATTAAAGACTTGAGGTAGTATGTTTTTTGGTTTTTTAATGGTACGTGTTTTTGCTGTTATGCTTGCAAAATTGATTTGGTAGGAAGTTTCGAAATGCTTGTTTGGATATCTTTCTCGTGTTTTTATCCCTTTTGAGAATTATTTTTTTGAGTACCTAAATTAGTACTTTTAAAACGATTACAGATTATTATGAATAAAAAAGATAAAACATAATTAAAAAATTTAAAAAGAACGATACCAAACAAAATGAAAAAGTAAAGAAAATTGAAGTGAATAAAGATCAGAAATTAAGTGTAATTTAATGATTTCTGAATTTCTTATAATTTAACAAATGAAAATGAAAGTTATTTTTAGTTAAATTTGATTTCTCTCAAAAAATTTCAATGTCTTGCTTAGATTTGAATTTTTTAAGAAATTTCTATAAAGAAAACGATTAATTTTACATATACTCCTAAAAATTAAATGAAACTAATATATGACTCATAATTTGATCGAGGGTTTCCTTTCGAAATATAGAATGGAAAAGCCTTACTAGAAATACAATTTTAAGCAAATTGTCTTTCTAAGAAAATTGACATTCTAAGACTCTTCTAACCAGTAATGGATCTCCCTTCCTCTTTTTCCATTGCAAAATGTAAATTGTAAGTCTAAATTAAATTCTATAGAAAATTGGCAATAGTATGTTGGATTGTGAATTAAATTGCAATTTGTGAGAAGATCAGCCCATCAAAAAGTAAGCCTGGCCTAGCATATAGTGGGCCATCTGATTGGTGCAAGATAATCTACATTACCATATCTACTCAGAGACTCCTTAATTAAGAACTGAGAATCAAGGACTACTATCCTTAACTAATTTTGCCAATAAAGGTTGGTCCAATTGATAAAGGGATTAGTTTATTATCATAAAGTTATGAGTTCAAATCTCATCGATGTGAGGATCTTGTTGATGAGTGATATGTAAGTACCTCTTTAAGCGCTCTGAATCCGGAGACATGCCCTGATCTTGGTTAATCCTAGGGATACCTAACCTATCTAAACTTTTATATACAAAAAAAATTAATTTTAGAAAGGAGAAATAACAACTTGGTCCCATATAAGAGAAATAATTACAATCAAATCTCTTGAAATCATCAAATTGCAATAAAATTCCATGAGATTTGAGTGACATTAATTCTTAATGTGAAGAATACCATTTTGCCCATGGAACCAGGTCTCTTCCAATTTGTTTTTTTTTTTTTTTAATTTTAAACTAGCATGAATCTTGACGAGAAAAACTATCTTCACAACAAAGTATCAAACAAAAAAGGGAACAAAAACAATACTTTTTTTATACAACAAATGCAATCCTACCAATACATAACATAATAAACATTACATGAGTGCCTTATTGATCAACTACAGCCACATAAATATTCATAGCTTCATAACTAAATGTGTACATTACATAAACATAACTACAGCTACATTAATGATTGTTCTTGATTAATCCTTTTGTCCTTACAAACTTATTTGGCCCTTTTCTTTTATATCAGTACATTAATAGATTCAAATCCACCTCATCATCAAAGAAATCATGATAGTAAGCAACCGTTGCATTCCAACCAAACACATGCAAACAATTTGTTAAAATAATGTTGATGGGAATTGGAGAAAATAATTATTCTATATTGCACAAAATCATTTATTTGTGTAGTCTCTTGAACCAAAAGGGGTAGTGTTCTTATTTAGCCTTCTTTCATATCTCAAATTTTTAAATGAATGCTCAAGAACGTTTAGTACCTTGAATTTAGAAAACGTCAAATTTTGAAAACATGATTTGGTTAAAATAAAGTCTAGAGAACTTGTCATTATAAGGGCCCGTTTGGTTCAAAGAAGAGGTAGGAATGGAAAGGAAAATACAAAAAAGGAATGGAAAGGAAGGGAAAACATTTTGCCACCGAGTTGTTTGGTTTGCATTGAAAAAGAAAATGGGTTGATAAGAAAAAAAACTTTTTTGTTGGAAGAAAATGAGATAGGAAAATGCCCAAAAGTCCATTTTGCCCCTATATTAAAAACATTATTTTAAAGGCTACAAGACCCATGCACCCCTACACTGTTGCTCACCCACTATATTTCTAGCCATTGCGCGCCCACCAAACACATATGGGCAAGCCCGCTTTCCTTATATGCAATATCACTTAACTCAACACAAAAAATTAAGGATGCTCGGCCATTACATTCAAAGCAAACAACAAGAGAACAACCAAAAGGACGAAGAAGAAACAACTCACCTATTCTTCGGGATGCAACGTTTTCATAGGAAAAATTGAGTTTGACAATATTGGGATGTTTAAGCTTTCCGATCACATCCACATATGTGTGTATATTTGAACTTACAGTAGCATCACAGCCATCTGATATACCTTTAACATCAACATCTGTATAAAGCACAAGAATTTAGGTGGCAGCACAAGGATCTCCATGGACCAATACCATCACTCCAATCTGTAGAAACGATGAAAGGGCACATCAACACTTGCTGATCCATAGGAGCTTGATCGCAAATGCAATTATATCAATGAAAATCAAAACTTACAATTCGAGAAAAGTATGTTCTTGTTTGAACTTAATTTTTATGTAGAAATATATTTATATGTGTCTATTTTAAATTTAATTTAAATATATACGAATATAAACACCGACATAAGCACAGGGAGAGATTCAAAAGTTAGGGAGAATTGGGCAATGCTTTGGTAAGGCAATGAAAATAAATAAGAGAGAATGGAGTAGTGAGCTTCCATTATCTCACTCTATGGACAAGAGCTTTGGATAAGCAAAGAATATTGGGGTGAAGTATGAGCTAGGAAAAGAAGTAGGTTGAGGACATTTGATGAAATAGCCTATTTGGAACTTACTTTTTTCATTTTCATTTAGAACTTTTGATCAAATAACCCTTTGTTTCAAGTTTTAATGAGTGGAGCTACTAAAAAATTAGTGCTATGTTTGCCCCTATTTCCTGATAAAGTAACAGAGCAATAACCATGAGATACCACCAGTCGCTTGTGGTTATACAGGAATGAATGAACAAACTTAACCACATGTATGTGATAGGTGGCTCATGGTTATCTAACTTCACATAGAATGATAACTGAGAGATTTATTCATAATTCTTCCCCTGTCTATATTATATAGTTGGGTCCACCTACAAGGAAGAATAAAATTAAGGCAGTGAAATTTGAATATTTCATGGAGGCTGTTTACATAGTCCAAAGGACCAAAAGTTGTAATTAAATGGTTAAAATTATAGATATTATAAGTTGTACTGGGTTATACTCTAAATACTAAGTTTCAACTGAGTTAAAGTTATTAAGAATAATAATTTGCACCAAGTTAAAATTTAAGGAGCAAGTTATAAATAAGCTAAAGCTAAAGATCAAAACTAAAAGATTAATTTTCCTTAAAATAAAGGAACTACCTTTCATATACATGCGATAAATGATAATTACTTCAATAAAATATATTTTGAAATTTATTCTTATTTTTACTTTCTCCTTTATTTTCATCCAATTTTCACTTTGTTTCCTTTAACTCTTCCGCCATACATACATACATACATACATACCAAATGCGTGCAACTTGAAAGTTTCACTCCATCTCAACTAATTTGGCTCTAAGGCACTCAACTAAAGATAATGTGTTGTGTCAGTCCTTCGTACCCATTGCATACCTATGGCATGCACATGGTGCATACATGTCGTTATCTTTTACGTTGTAAAGTTAAATTTGTTTCGCATAACCACTCGGTACCCATATGCAACCCATGGTTATGGTAATTTAAAATGAAAACAGTCACCGAGAAGCATCTTAACAATGTCGTTATCAGAGTGAGTGACTTTAACTAATGGGAGTCAATTGTAACCACGGGGTAACCATAGGGTGAATGAATTACAACCTACTTAATTCATATACATTTAACTATTATGTGCCCATGTACATGTTGAAATAGTGCTTTGTTTGCCCCTGTTTTTCATAACCAAAACAGAGCATATTTTTAAAGAAGTGTCTTCACCACAAATATGTGCATCCCTCAATGGGGAGTTAACTTACATACATAACTATGCATTACATAATCAAATTCTCAAATGGGGAAATGCATTTTCCATGGTATAATTTAACCATGGTTATAGGACAGTTATTTGACATCACTCTCAACCGTTGTGCACCCACTAACCGCATCAGGTCAAGACCGCTTCCATTATGTGGAATATCACAGACTAAACGATGTTCACGACATGGATACTTCATGACCAAGCTGTGGTCGACCATCATTTGTTGTAGGCATAGAGTTCACACTACCTCCACCTATTTCGAAACAGCTCCCCCGAGCAATGGCCTCTTTGCTTAGTTCAACACCGAAAACTAGAGACCATAGGTGCATCAAATTAAACGAAAAAAGTTAACACACAAGCGACATCGATAGAGAAGAAGGAACCCACCTATTGTTCGGGATCCACCTATTGTCTGATTGTCACCACCCTCTATTTTTCCCGCTCCCACCTTGTCCATTTTACTCTGCTCCTCCAACTATTTGTACTATCTCAACGTCACATCAGGGGCCCATGGGAATTTCGCTCAAATTCCCCACTACTACAAAATGGCTTCCCACCATTTTTGGTGGCAACCACATTTCATTTATGTAGTTGGAAATTTGAGTAGGTGGGAAAAAGTTTTCCGATGGAAATTTTGAACCAAACAACCGCCGCCACTGGCAAATTCCCATTTTCCTTTCCGTTCCCTTCATTTTCCACGAACCAAACAAGCTCTAAATTTACATGTGTTTTTAATTGATGCCCACAAAATGCATTGAAATTCAAAAAGCCACAGGATGTGCAATATAAGCTAGTCCTCTAGCATTGTAAGCTTAAGCAAAAGATAAACGGATTCTCCCAAAACAAACATTAACTAGTCCCACATTTGCACGCCTAGAACCCATGAAGAAATGTATTCGCATTTTTCCTACCACAAGTATGCAGGTTGGAAGTAGTATAAAAAATTGTCATTTCCATGAAGACTAAGGTAAAAGTAGACTAATTAATGCAATTTTACTCTTAATTAGGTAGGACAAAGACATTTTACATATTTCAATTTGTGAAAACAATTTTGGTTCAAAACAAAGTAAATTGAACTAAGCAAGATAAAATTTGTTTCTAACTTCAAGAAAATGAGACTCTAGAATCTAGGGGTGTTCAAATCCCGGGACGGGACCGGGAATACCCATTCCCGGTTCCCGTCCTGGGATTTCCCGAGACTGGGATCTCATTCCCGGTCCCGGTCCCGGGAAATTCCCAGGACAACCGGGACCGGGAATTCCCGGGACAATTCCCGGTCTTAATAATATAATTATATTAGTTAAATTTTTTTATAATCTAATGTTTAAAGTAATTATTTAACACCTAATAAGGTCATAAAAATCACATAAATTGAGTTAGAATTGAAAAATAACATATTATTATCACATTCATCATTTTTGTTATTATCTTTATACATTATATAGTTAGGATTTGTATCACGATATATACAATTTAACTCTAACTAAATATGTGATATACATTTTATCAAATGATAACTTAATTTATGGGGTAAAAAATACAAAAATAAAATAATAACCTATTTTTTAAAAAAAAAAAAGAAAGAAAAAAAAACCGGGACCGGGAATTCCCGGGATCACAAGGTGTGATCCCGGTCCCGGTCCCGGGTTTTTACATCCCGATCCCGGTCCCGGCCGGGACGGGAAATTCCCGGGATAAAATATCTGGGACCGGGCCGGGACAACCGGGACCGGGATACTTTGAACACCCCTACTAGAATCACTTCTCCCTTCTATACTTTAAGAGACCAATTGGTTCCCTCTCAATTAGTTCTAATGAAATACCAAGTTTTTTTCCTAAGATTCACAAGTATTGAAAAAGCTTTCTCAAGTCAAAACTAACATCTTTTTTTTTCAAAAAACTCATTCAATATCCTGCAACAAGTTAGTGAAAACAATCATTAAGACCCAATCTTATGACAACAAAACTAAGTTGATTGATAAATCTCTTTTCTATTAAACTAATCCATTCAAGCATGAATTTCAAGATTAGTATGATTTTATCCAAGTTCTAAAAACAAGATAATCTCTCTCAAGCATCATCCCAATCAACAAATCAACTTAGTCGTGATCAAGCACTTAGAGGCTAAGCAAAGAATAAAATCAACACATAATACTTCATTAGATGCTAGAAAAGAGAAAGCAACAAGGTCTCAATCCATATAAAGGTCCAAAATAACCCTAGAAATGAAATAGTTAGCTACTCATAGTCTTAGGTACAGAAAATCCATACAACAAAACTGAATCCATAGCTAACTATCAAGAAAAGAGAATGAAAGTGACAAAACCCAAGTAGAAACTCCAAAATCTCTCTTGAAATGACCACCCAATTCTCCAAACTTGATTAGAACTCCTTCCCAAGCCTCCTCCTTTTCTGCCTTAGCTTCTCTAAGTGTAGAATGTGTGTTTTTGGCGTTTTCCCTTAGGTTAAATAACCTTTTGCTGCTTCAAAAATCAAAACATGTAACTATACTTTTCATTACTAGCCTAGGCGAGTTTTGCCACTTGTTGTGGCCAGTGACACAGAGAGCAGACTTTTCTTAAAATTCTTTACTTGCCTTGACTAGTTTGCCGCTTGCTGAGGTGCATAACACAGAGTAAACTTCTTCAAAGTTCTTCCTGCCTCGGTGAGTTTGCCACTTGCTGAGACCAATGACAGAGAGCAAACTTCTTGTTTTTCTTCTACTCAGTGCCTTTTGTTTTAGCATTTTCAGAAGTGTTTTTTATGAATTAAGAGGTAAATATGTGAGAGAGTTTTGTCTTAACTTGCAGAAAAAAAATTCTGAAACCATGGTTAGGGGGTTTCCCAAACAGGCACTTGCTTCAATAAGGTCACAACTTGCCTCAACAAGTTGTACAGGTTATTTCCTTCTACTTTTGTGATCCTTCACTTCCTTTGCTCTTTACTTGCTTCTTGGTTCTTAGAGTGTTTCAGAACTTGTCTCCATCCTCCAACAAAAGAGAGAGGATTTATAAATTCTCAGTTTAATCATAAACTATATAGAATATAACAAGAATTTTTTTGATTTTTGCTTGATACTTTGATATGCACATTTTCTTCTATAAACCTCTTTTTATCCACATTTTGAATCCAAAAATAGGTAAAAAGAGAAAAAAATGTGATAAAATGTTATCAATTTCTAAGAATTAACACACCCCCAAACTTAAGTATTTACTTGTCCTCAAGAAAAAACTTTTATCCTCACTAAATTTCTCAATTACCTGTCATTGATGCATGAAAGCATTTGTTCTCATCAACTGCTCAAAGAATTATATCAAATAGGAACCCAAGAACACATGCAAAGATGAACACTTGATAGATTTAAAACATGTTTTTCAAGAAATTCTAAATGAGTGTGTGAATAGTGTTGACATGTACTCCTTTTGCACTTACCAACGTTAAAAGCAACACCTCAAATCATATACCAATATTCAAACAATCAATTCCATCATCCTCTACTTCCTTCCTCTTTTCCTCTAATTTACTCCACTTGACTTGAGAATCAAAGGACTTTTTCGGCTTGTAATGGAGCCAAGGTTAAGGTTGTCAAAAGAAAAGGTAAAAGGTAATTAACAAATACCTTAAGATAGATGATAACTACTCAAGAGTTTTTTTCCTTTTCTCATTAAACATACTCCCCCAAACTTAAACCAAATTAATCTTTTCCATATCAAGCTATCTTGTACACTTTTTTTATACACAACAAGTTTTCTTCTTTCAACATTTTTGGCTTGATTTCTATACATTATAAACTCTTTTACTTTCTACACTCTTTTTTCCAATCATTTGAAACTCTACACATCACCATGTTCCTCAGCCCAATCAATTGCTCCTTCTGGTCCTATTTATAAACAACTTTCCCCTTAATTGCACATAACGAACTAGTAGTTAAAAGCAATAAGTATGTCAAAAATGCCACTTTTTTCCATATATGCCCTTATTTATGAAAAGAGCATAGGAGAGAGAATAGATAAAAAGTATGAGAGATAATAAGTATTAGATATGAGAAAGAATGAGAATTTAATAAGGGTAAAATAGGAAAAAGAAGCTTACATTTTTAGACAAAAAGTGAAAGTTGCTTATAAAAAGAACCAGCCCCATGAGAGAAAAATTTACTTATAAATAGGACCAGAGGAAGTATCATCCATCTCAAAACAAGGGAATCATGATTTTTTCACATTGACCCAAGTAGCTATATGCTAGGTTGTTCAAAAAGAATCTTTAATTAGTTTTTCAATTTGGGTCAACATAAGGATTCAAAAGGGAATAAAACCAATTAGGTAGGCTTGGAAGACTTAATCGCATGTTATTAAGCGCCCTAATCATTTCTTCAAATTGTATAAAATAAATCCAAAGTTTTGAAGAAGTGAAAAGGTTATTTTGAAATTAACAATTTGAAACAAAGGCATATAACCCAATTTGCCACAAAGCCTTTTAGCAAGAACATCCAAAATAAAGCTAACTCCAATAGTTCTTTCTTAGCCTAAAAATTCCTGAATAGCATGATTTATCACTACAATACATCCATCAATGCACATTAATCAAAATTTCCTATCCAATATAAAGGATTGAGCAGTAATTTATATCATTGAATTTCTAAGCAACTTTGACAAATAACTTCGAATTTTAGTTCATTTTTAACATTCTTCACGAACAAAAATTTGTGAGAAATTTCAAACATTTCAACAATTTTCTTTCAAAAACTGCTCAAAATTTTCACTATTCTCACCCCCAAAACTTAGAATTGACAATGTCCTCATTGTCAACTAAAAGGATGGGAAAGAGAAGAGCCAGCACGTGTACATGAGCATATCCACAGCATTTACAATGTCAACAACAATAAACAAAAAGTAGGCCATCAGTAACCCAAATAAAACCTGTAAATAGGTCATCATCACTAGCCATTAGTAGCTAGGAATTTAACAATCACAGCAGGCAATTCATCAAAAAGAGGCAATTATATGAACCACTTAAACTAGCCATCAATAGCTAGGAAAGTCATATTCAAATGTTAACAAAGTGTCAAATAGTACTAGCCATTAGGAACCAACAATAACCATAAATAAATATCCATATCAAAAGGCTATCAGGAGCCTAATCCAAAATAGAGGAAGGCATCAGCTGTTAACCATTGTACACATGATGCATTCACATTATTCACATCAACAAACAACAAGATTGATACAATAAAGCACAAAGCCATTAGTAAAAGAATGCATCACACTTTAAGTATCAACCCTAAGGTTAGCCATCACAATCATAAGCGAAAGTTTAAAAAACACAAACCGCACTCAACCCCAAACATAGAAAACCAAAAAAAAACACAAATATAGAAAACAAAACAAAAAAAAAAAAAAAAAAAAGAACTAATCTAACCTATCCTGTCCTAAAAAGAAAAGAAAAGAACCCCAAACTTAATTTTCTAACTAATCCAAAACTGTCCACTAATCTATCCTATCCTATCCTAAAAAGAAAAGAAAAGAACCCCAAACTTAATTTTCTAACTAATCCAAAACTGTCCAATATGATTCCAAGCCTAACCTACTCCTCACTACCTTAAATGACCATTTAATTTCTCCAAAATGAAAAACTTCAAAGAGTGAAGAATCAGCTGATCAATCCATTTCATTATGGTGAACCAAATAAACCATTTTAGTTTAAGAGTGGATCAATTCAAAATCAAGAGAGAAGCAAAAGGTCACAGATTTATTTTTGCCACACAGTTATTAAAAACACAAACGAAAATAGCTTTAAATAACCAAAAGAACTTTATATAAGTGACTCAAAAGCTTTTCACATAGAAAAACTAAATGATCCAAACAGAAACTGGTTTCACACTTTGCAATCATCACTAACTGCAATCAGAAAAATCTCAGAATGGTTTTCAATGCTCATGTTTACTCAGTGATAAGAAATTTGGTTTTAAACAATGAAATGATTGGAAATCAGTCCAAGAATGCAGGACATGTTAAATAAGCACAAGTTCATAAAGCTGCCAATTTGGCTCAATATTTGTCTGAAACCTTTGTCAAAAGTGGGCACAACTTGGTTTTCCCAAGCAAGAAGTAAACATTTCTTTGCACATCAGTATGTAGAGAATTGTTTTTATGGTGCAAAAATTGACCTCCACTCTTTCCATTTAAAATCCGTAACAAAAGATTTCAGAGCAACATTATTAAGAGCTTGTGAAAATACTTAATTAACCAATCATGCTAAGAACAACATGGAAAATGTATCAACATGCACTAGTAATTTCAGAACCTAGTTTAGCAAGCAATCATTAGTAATTGCTTTTTCTACTCCTCAACTCCCATTTCAAAATTCAAGCCTAAAGTCTATTATTCCTCAACTAAGTCAGTTATTAATTCAAAACCTTCTCTAAATGACCCAAAATCATCAATGCAGAGCCCAGGTTGGCTTCCACTTCCCCAAAACTCTAAAATGACAAAGAAGAAAGGAGAATGAAAATACCCATTAACAAATGAAACACAGCAAAACAAGAATGGATACTGTAGAAGACACGAACCCAGCAAAATGGAAGAGAGAAACAACATAAAGAGACCCAGAGCTGTCAACTAAGATACAGGGCGATGAAGACGGTGGGGGTTTGTCACTATGAGATAAGGTTTTCGTGGAGCGACGGAAGTTTTGAGGGAAAGAGAAGGATGGCGTGGGTGGGACGATAGTGATGGGTTTTGGTTTTCAAATGAGTGGAGGTAGAGGAATGATGGCCTGAGAATGGGTGATGGACGTTTCTGAGGGAGATTGTGGCGGCGAGATTGGAGAAGAGGAAGGGTGACGGCGAAGGTGTGAAGGGACTCCGGCGAGAAGGAGAAAAATGACAACGGTGGTGTTGCTAAGGCACGGAAGGCCATAGAGAGAGTGAGGGATACGGGGGAGGCATTTGGGCTTTGGTTCAAATGGGAAAGTGCTCAGAGTGAGGAGGAACAGGGAGTGAAGGTCGAAGGTGAGGATGAGTGGCTTGAGGTTTGAGGGTTGGAGGAAATTTACGCTTTGGGAATTAAGAAATTTTGAGATTGGGGATGAATATAATCCCAGTAGTGGGCCAAGTTCATTGGGCAAAATGGGAATAAAGTGAAATAATGAAGGGTGGAGTGGGAAAACCAAGTTTTTTTATATGATATTTCTAATTTCCTGACTCTTTTAAATTTTTTTAAAAAACAAAAATTTTTTTAAATTTTTTTATTTTTTTCAAATATTAAATGGTATACATTTTTTGCCTTTTTGTTTTCATGAAAACACCACTTGCCTCGGCAAAGTTTTATATAAAACTCTTATCTTATTTTCATATTTTCCAGAGTGTTTGCGCGTAGTTTAGTGGACACACAGGTATAGCATAAAAATACTGATAAAAAGAACATGATTATATTACTAGAATTCCCACAAGGTCTTGTACATAATGTTTACAAACCTTAAAATAATAAAAAACTTGTAGATAATCAATGTCAGCACTCGAATTGAACCAAACCTCTCAGTTGTCGATACTCACATCTTTACCCTTCGAGCTGTTATCTTCTGCTGGAATATTTTTCAAGTGTAGGAAAGGGTGAGATTTAAAGGAATCTCAGTAGTAACATGTAATCAGTCTTATAAAATACGATAAATAAATATGTTATATACCATGTAATGCAACATAACATTAACACAACAATACGGCATGTGCACATGAGTCAGGGCTACTCCCCTACTATCCGTAAACCTTGGTTGGGTTCTTGCTCACAACCAAGTAAATGTGCCTCCTCGCACAATTCCCCATTCGGCAATACAGTGTTCATATTACAGAAAATGGTATACACAAAGCATATAAACATTCACATAGTTTAGAAAAGATATTACTAATTGGAATTGCTCTTTCCTGCTCTACTATCTGTTCAATACCTTTAACCCAGCTCAAGCCATTGATATGTCCTAAAATTCCAAATGTACAAGAATTGAGTTAATACTCATTCATGTACTACTCTAAACTCTTTTAAACTCATTTTGTTAGTTATCTCAGTTTAACGCTGCAAAATTACCAAAATGCCCCTAGGGACCTGGTATAAGCCCCTTTGTACCTAGTATAACTGTACCTTACCAAAAATTATGACCCGAGCTAATCCTACACAATTTTGCATGTAGAATCTATTTTTGACCTCATATTTGTCAAAATCATGCTTAAATTACATAATTACCCTTGGCAGCCCCTAACTTAGGGCTATAGGGGTAAAATTGTCATTTCACACCTTAAAGCCTTCATATTATAAATGTACCATATACAATTTTTCATTCTAAACCCAATTGAATCATCAAAAACACCAAAATACAGTCCAAACATTGCCAAATCAGGTCTGGACGAAATCTGGAATTAATTGGGGAAAATTGGGAATTCATGTTCTATTTCATAAAACACCTTCTTTTAATGCCTAATCACTTGTTTAACCACTTAAACACCTTTTGAATATGATTAATGAAAAATTGGGTAGCACCTCCCCTTAGGATTTTATCATCCCAAAATCATAAATCAAGCAAAGTAACCACAAATCAACCAATACAAACCAACAACAACCTTGAATCTAACAAGAAAACAAAGTTTTTGATATTACCTTTGATTTCTCCTCTTTCTCGCTCTAAAACACCATATGTCTCTCCTTCTTTCCTCTTGATTTGTCTTGCTACAAGTGTATTTTATGAAGGCATAGGATTAGAGAGAGTTGTGCATGAATTAGGAGGCAGAAACACATGGAAATCACTACCAACTCACCTTATTTTGCCTCTTAAACTTACTTCTCTTTTCTTTGTTCTTCATTTTCATATATGAGCTCTCTCTC
The DNA here is from genome assembly GCA_963855925.1 of Inga laurina. Taxonomy (NCBI): domain Eukaryota; kingdom Viridiplantae; phylum Streptophyta; class Magnoliopsida; order Fabales; family Fabaceae; genus Inga; species Inga laurina. The sequence goes on from OY979701.1 coordinate 29,445,121, forward strand.
TCTCTACTGCTATGTTTGGATGAAATGAAGGCTAGAAGAGGATAAGAGGATTTTAAAAATATCACACTCCACCTCCTTAAATAATTATTATTTTATCACAATTTTATTACATGCTTTGCTTTTGACTTTTCCACCTTCATTTTTTGTTTTGGCCATAGATATTTTCTTTTCATTTCTCCCATATAACTTGGATGAAAATAATGGCCCATTGAAAGAGGATAATTGCTTCTTGAAATATCCAAATATTATCTCTTCAATATTACTTTTAAGTTACCTACAATTTTTAACTTTTCAAACTTTCACCTTTTTGCTTAGCTTAATTACTTCAATTTGGCAATTGGAATTCAATAATCAATTCCCTTTTCCTCTTGCCCAAAAGTGATGAAAGTGGGCTCTTGGAATAATCAAATGAGCTCTTGAATTATCCAACTTTACCTCCTAAATATTGCTTTCAATTTGCCTATAATTGTTTACTTTTCAACTCAATTTTACTTGGTCATAATTCATTCCTTCTTGATTTAATTTGAGCCAAGCATTTTATTTTCCTTTCACCTCCTACTTTATGGATGTTCCACACACAAAAAAAAAGGGAAAAATATGGGTTATGGATTTAATTTAGTCAAATGACTATTTTGCCCATACATTTTTGCCAATATCTTTTTAATTTTGCACCTTGATAAAAAGCTGGTAGAATTTTTATCAAATTTTGAAAATACATATATTTATTTATAGATATCCAATTGTTGTGGTTCTAAAGGCTAGTAACCCTTATTAAGTCTATTTTTCAGAAAAAAATATTTCCTTTAGCCAACTAGATGCAAAGTATTCCAAAATTATCATTTATTGGACATTGCCACATTAACTTGCCAGTTTCACTTGACTAACTTCAAAAATATATAACTCTTTGTGTACAGTTCCAAATGACTTATATAACCTATCAAATTAAAACTTGATAAGTCTACTTTTATTTTGAAAAATTTCATTGTCATTAGACGTCATTTAATTATCTAAAAACACATGACAATTTCATTGCCTTGCAGGAAATCACACTGGCAACACATTGTAACTTTGCAAGGTGTTCCAATGACCCAGAATTTATAACCAGGGGCTAGCAGCCCACCTGATTCAGGCTTATTCTCAAGCGTCTAATCCCAAATTCGGGATATTACATTTTACACTTGCTGAGGCCAGTGTCATAGAGAGGGACACTTCAAGCAACTAGAAAAAGTTACCACGGCAAATTTTAAATATTGTTGAGGCCAGTAACACATAGAGGATGAGAGGAAGAGACAAACTCGCCGCAGCAAGTTTAAGAACTTGCAAAGGCTAGTGACACAGAGACCAAATATACAAAGAAAAGAGCAAAGTTTCTGCTGCAAGTTTTATACCCCCTGAGGCTAGTTTTGCTGTCAAAACATACATAATACAGCAAAGTTCATTTGCATACTTGACTCCATTATTTTACTCCTACTTGTGCAGGCATGTGACACACATTAGTACAAACATGACCATAACACCAAATGCTTAAAATCACCTAAATCACAGCGACACATGAAAACAAGAATTTTTTCATAGGAAGCCAACCACAAATTGTCAATGTAGCTACAAAAGTCATAGCAACACAGAATCACAATTCAAAATCAGGGCAATAAACACTTTAGAATAGTAAGAAACTTAAGTAGCATCAATACTACGTGACCAAGACCAGCTCACACATTAATATTGCAAAATCATATAAGTTTAAAGTCAAGTTAACTTTCTGGAAATGTATTTCCCTTTTTATCCCAAGACTTCTTCCTCCCTCAAAGACATTCCTCATTGCTTCAACATTCAATTTCCAAGGGGGGTACCTTTCCTTCCGACAAAAAAAACAACCATAAATCTACTAAAACACACCAAAATCAAAGAGATTAAAAAGTTTGAGTCAAGAACTTGGGTTGCCTTCTAAGAAGCACTTAGTTTATGGTCCTCAATCTGACTATGCATCTCTTCAAGTCACATCAGCTACAGCTAAGGTGAATACTTGATGGTTCACCTCTCCACTACAATTATGCTTCAATCCATGACCACTAGCTTTAAATCCCTTACTAACTTTATTTCTCATCCCAACCATACTAGAGGTATTTGCTATTAGCTTTATCAACTCAATAGCTCATTCAGTAGCTCTTTTATATGCTTTTAGAGTTTCTAAAAGTTGTTTATCTTGTTGAACGGCTAATTGTGAAGCTATAACCAATAGTGGATTGTTGGCTCTCAAATAGTCATGGTGAAAGTTAGAAGGTAGTTTCTTCAAATCAAGCAACCATGTATCTTTAATAGACAACTTCAAAGATGGTCTATCAAGAGAAGACAAATTTAACGATTCCAATAGTACCCAACTCTTAGGATTAGTTGGTGTTGCCTTCAAAGACACTTATGTCTTCTTATACCTCTTGAACCTCCATTTGAACCTCTAATGATAAGGCTTCAACAAGCTCATTATGAATTAGGTTAGTGAATTCCTCATGCTCCACTTACTCAACCATGTCAACTAAGAAGCATTGTTTAGCCTCATTAGGAGACTTCACTAGCTTGTTCATATTAAAAGTAACATGCTTATCTTCAACTCACATGGTAATTTCACCCTTTTCAACATCAATCAGGGTTCTAATAGTTGCTAAAAATGGATGCTCAAAGATTAGGGGAATGTTCCAATCAACTTCACAATCCAAGACAATAAAATCTGCCGAAAAGATGAATTTATCCACTTTGACTAGAACATATTCAACGATCCCTCTAGGTTGTAAAGTACTATAATCCACAAAGAGAAGTGTAACAGTAATAGGTCTTGGCTCTCCAAAACCCAGTTGGTTGAAAATAGCAAGAGGCATTATATTCACACTTGCACCCAAATCCAAAGAGCTTTACCACTAAAATTAGTCTCATTGTTACATGGGATGTAGAAGCTTCTTGAATTCTTAAGTTTAGGAGGCAACTTTCTTTGGATAATTGCACTATATTCTTTGGTCATTGCCACAGTCTCAAACTCATTAAATCACCATTTCTTATAGAGATCATCCTTGAGGAACATATCATATTTGGGCATATTGTCCAAGGCTTCAGCAAAAAGAATGTAAACATGAAGATATTTTAACATGTCATCAAACTTCTTAAATTGAGCATTCTCTTCCTTCTTCTTAAATCTCTGAGGGAAAAGGAGTGAAGGTATAATAACATTAGAGGTGGGTATCTTCCTATTCTTCTCATCTTTTATCTCTTGAGCTAGCTTCTTGCCATTGGCTACATCATTTAAACTCTCTTCAGCTTGCTTTCCCTCTTACTATCTTTATCTTCTACTACAATCTTTTTATTCATAGCTTCCTCATTAGCAACTTTGACAACCACTTGATCATTTTTTTTTTGGACTAGACTTACTTGAGCTAGGCACATCTGTTAGCACTATGCCACTTCTCAAGTTAATGGCATGGCATTTCTCTTTTGCTTCTCTCTTGGGATTTGGAACGATATCACTTGGAAGACTGTAATACCCCGACTTTTGAGACTTGAGCTTAGATAATAAGCCTGAGATTAGTGGATTGCTAAGCCCCGGTTTAGCAAGATCCCAAATTGTGATTAAGGGTTAATGACTCCAAAAGTGGACGTGGTTAGTGATAAATAACCCTTTTGGAGAATATGATGTGATTTGGCACTCGAATATGATTCGTGTGTGTTGTGAGCAGTGCTGGAACCCTGTATTTGAGTTCAATTGTGGATTAACATCCAAATTGACTTAGAATAAAGGGAAGAATTGAATGGGGTATTGTGTTGGAAATGGTGTCATAGTGTGTTTTGATGTCATTGAAATTGGTTTGGAACTTTGGAATGGAAAAGTTGCAATGTTAGGTTTTGAAATGTGAATTGCATTGACATGTTGAGATTGTTGTGAAAACATGTCAATGAGAGTTGAATTTGATTGATTTGGTGTTTCCAATGGATTCTTGGTGAAAATTTATGTGGGAATGATGTTTGGTATGAAAATGGAACCATTGGAATCAAAGATGCAAAATCTGAAATTCTGTCCAGTGAAACTCTATTCTAGGCAGTCAGTTTGTGTGAACATTTTGAATGACCAAATGGTGTTTAAAAATTCTGAAAATTTCTAGTCTTAAATTTCACATCCCAAGCTTCAACATGGACTTATAATTTGTGCCATTTCATTTTGTGAGCTGGGAGATATGACTGTCCAAAGTTTGGGATGGAAACTGAACTCTGTTTTGGGGCAGTGATGAGTTTTATGTAATTCTGGAACTTTGTCATAATTTTGGTTAATGGCCCATATTTTTCCTATAAATAGGACTTAAATGCCTTTCATTTGGCTCTGGAATCACCTCATTTTTATTTTTCTAGAATTAGTTATGAGTTTTCAAAGATTAGGTAGAAAATCTGCCAGAAAATCTGAAAATGGGAATTATGACATCATCAAAATAAAAGATGACATCAGCATGGAATTAAAAGCAATTCCTCCATCTTCATCAGCCATTTCCTGACGCCATTTCAGAAAAAAAAATGTGAGAGAGAGCTTGGAGAAAATAGGGAGAAGGAAAGAGAAATCTCATAAGGTAGGTTGATTTCTTCGGTGAATACGTACCTAATGTGTATAATCCTTCTCCTAAGTTATTCCTCTATGTGAATTAAGGTCTTGAAGCAAGAAATTTCATTGTTTAAAGAGGCTAGGGTTCAAAAATAAGAAGGATAAGCCAGAACGAGCTTAAGGTAACCTCCGAAACTTCAATCTTTGATTGTTCTGGCTGATGTGGTTGATTTAATCGGTGAAATTTCACCGGATTGTCTTTGTTTGTAAATTTGGAAAATGGGTTGGCCTAGGTGTTATGCTGCCCAAATTGATACTAAATGGTATTTCTAACCCAATGTAATGGTTAATAAAGTGGTTAGGAGTAGAAAGAAATACGTCTGCGGAGCCGAAACCGAAAAACCCCAATTTTTCCTGGGGAATTGAGAATTTCGGCCAAGGCTAGTTTGGAGGGGTTAGATATGGATTTTCAATGATTTGATGATTCCAGTGAATTCAGGAGTGAAAATTAGGTGGGGTTACAGTTGGTCACTTTTTTGGAAAATGCCGAAAAAGCATAATTACGAAAACGCCCCTGAAACCCTTAAAGTGGGGCTGCCAAGGGTAAATTTGTAAATTGACATTGAATTTGATAATTCTGAGTCTGGAAATGGATTCCTTGGGGGAAAATATGCCAGAGTAGTCCATGTCAAAATTTCAAGAAAAGTACAGCCGAACCGGGTACGGCGGGCTGGGCCGGGTCCCTGGGGGTATTCTAGTAAATTTTCAATATAGCCTCATATAACCCCCAGAAACACTATGGAAGTGTCTAAATAGTACATTTGACATTGTAGGATCGAATTTGAAGTCCCGAGTTACTGGCACGCAAATCGAGGAGAAAAGACTGGAGGTAGGGGACTTACCTTACTTGCATGTATTTGATATCTTTGCTTGTGTAGTAATGTATGTGATTACTTTACTTGATTGTGTAGAGCATATTTGAATAAATGAAGCTCTATTTCTGTTTTGTTGTGGCCATAGTTTTGTTACATGAAACATTGAACATGCAGAAATGTCATTATGGGGCATGCATTTAGATAAAGCTAACATGTCATACACATAGCATCTATCATGCATGCATTATGGTATCTGTTTCCTACTGAGATTCTCTCGAATCTCACCCTCCCCTACCAACAATTTAGACAGGGCAAGTGGCTCGTGGAGGGAGCGGCTATGACTCCTTCAAGATGAGATTGTGTAATCCCCATTTGAAGAATTGTAATGGGCAATTGTGCCCTGTGTATCTTTAGCGAATGTATATACCCGAGATTGCCAGGATGATTATATTGTGCACTCTGATATTTATATGAATGTGATTTATCTTCGTGTAGTAATTGTATTCGAAATGTGAAAATGAGACCAAGTTAATTAGATTTTAAAATGTATTTTTTAAAACCCTATCTCAAGGATGGGATTTTAAATGAGTTTTGATTATTATTAGTCTCTATTTCATTTTAATTTTGTATTTCGGATATAATTACGGAGGGGGTTACAAAGACCATGTCTTAGTTGAGTACTCAAGTGTAAGGCAATTTGTCCTATTCGGATTTCAAGATTCTTAATTATCGTATCATAAAAAATAACTGTGCTAATTAAGCCTTCTCAACTTTTGAGAAGTTCTCTCAAAAGTTGGTTTGTCTCAGAATCACTATCTCTAGGCCTTTGTAAATGCTCAAAGCCTAGTGGTCCCATTTGCTTACTAGTGGAAGCATATGGATGAGGTGGATTCTCACTTAAGCCAATCTTTCAAGAAAAAGTTGGATGATCTCTCATACCTTTGTTGTAAGTATTAGAGTATGGATTGTGTAACCCCCTTCCTTAGTAGCCATTAATAATGTTCGAAATTGTGTCATAAAATAAATGAGAGACCAAAGGATAGTTTAAAACTCATTAAAGGCCCTGACTTCAAGACAGGATTCAGTCTTGTGATAAAGTTGGTTTTCAAAAACTTTTCAAAACCTGTTTAATATAGTCCTATTTCCACCTTTCGAATCTATTTGGCCTTTTTCAGTTCGGTTTGATTTATAAATATTAGAGTGCTCAATAAAACTTGCCAATGGATTTCAAGGTTATATTCAAACTAGTAGGGTCTACAGGGCATAATTTCCCGTTTTAGTTCCATACCGGGCATTACAAACCAATATACACAAGTCAATAGTATATTCAACTACCTTTACTACATTGATCTTATATTTACATCATAGCCAGTCATCCCAAAAATTGATAACCAACAAAAAGTTCTATTCTCCTAGCTGTGAGCACTAGCCGCCCTTGGTTACCTTCTTCTCCTTCATCCGCTTGCCCTGACTGTAGGTTAGTAATTAGAAAGAGTGAGATTCATATGAATGTCAGTAGTAACATTTCACTCATATGATATATAATTAACAGAGCATGTAAATATTTATCACAAAGTAGCAATCACCACAGCATTCATAGCAGTATACACAGTAGCATCCACATTCGTGACATTCGTCACATTCATCACAATTCGTGACAGCTTTCTCAGTTGTGTACACATTCGTGACATTCATCACATTCACGATAGCTTTCATAGCTATATATACATTCGTCACAAATCAATGATAAGCACAAACATACAAAGCATTATACATGACATACGAGAAAGAGTTACTACTTTGTTCTTTTCATTCTTACTCTAGCACAGGTTTCTTATGCTTAGAGCAAATGTCAAATCCTATAAATCATAATCAAGGACAACAAGTTATTGTCTATTTCAATTCTTAAATAACTCCAAAACACTAGGGGTTAGTTATCATTTGAGATCTTTAGGTAGCTTCTAAAAGCTCAAACAAAAGGCTAAAAGGATTGGGAAGAGCTAGATCATAAACCACCTTTCAAAAGTTCAAAATGCTAAAATTGGGGGTTGGCCATGACCAAAAATCCTCTGGATGTGGCCAAGAAATGGTCAGAAACCTTTGGCCAAGACTAAAAACATGTCAGAAGCTTTTAGATCTTTCTGAAGGGCAACAAAACACACCATCCGATCAAGAAGACAATGATCTTTCTGAACCATTTTTAAACTTGATTTCAAAAATATCAATTCAAAAGTTTTATATTCAAGCCAAGATTATTATTAATAATGATTTTGTCTTGGACCAAACTGTTTTGTTTGACACAGGAGCTGATTCTAATTGTTTTAAAGAAGAGATCATTCCTACAAAATATTTTGAGAAAACAACCGAAAGATTTAATGGCGTTAATGGCTCACGTCTAGACGTCAAATACAAAGTTTCAAATGTTGTTGTTGAAAATGAAGGTTTAAAGATTTAAACCACATTTATATTAGTTAAAGATATGGGAACCCATATTATTCTTGGGGTGCCATTTGTAAGGCTATTATTTCCATACATGACTGATGAAAATGGAATTTCAAAATAACATCTGTGTAAAACAATCTTATTTCCTTTTACACAAAAACCCAGAGTTAAAGAACTAAATCTTCTTTCTTCAAAACAACAAGTTAATTTTTTGAAGGAAGATATCTCTTTTGAATATATAGAAATTCAGCTATGTCAAGTACAAATTAAACAACAAATCCAAACTTGTTTTGCGAAAATCCATCAAACATTTGTTTGGATTTACCAAATTTTGGAATTGCAAAAAACATGTTGAATTGCCTTATAAAACAAGCTTTTCTGAAAAACAAATACCAATAAAGGCACGACCAATCCAAATGACAGCAGAACTTCTTGAAACCTGTAAAAAGGAAATTCAAGAACTTTTGAACAAGAAATTGATTCACAAATCTAGAAGCCCTTGGTCTTGTGCTACTTTTTACGTAAATAAAAATGTAGAAATTGAGCATGGAGCTCCTAAACTTGTAATCAATTATAAACCTTTAAACGAAGCGTTACAATGGATCAGGTATCCAATTCCAAAAAAATATGATCTACTTAAACGTTTGTATTCTGCAAAAATATTTTCAAAATTCGATATGAAATCTAGATTTTGGCATATTCAAATTTTTGAAAAGGATAGGTGTAAAACTACTTTTACTATGCCTTTTGGTCAGTATGAGTGAAATGTTATGCCTTTTGGTTTAAAAAATGCTCCTTTTGAATTCCAAAGAATCATGAACGGAATCTTTAATGATTATAGTCAATTCATTATTGTATATATTGATGATGTTTTGATCTATTCTCATTCGATAGAACAACATTTTAAACATGTTAATCATTTCATTAAAATTACAGAAATAAATGGTTTAGTAGTTTCTAAACCTCTTTTTCAAACTAGGTTAGGTTTCTTGGTCATTGGATTTACCAAGGATCCATAACGCCAATTGAATGTGCAATTCAATTTGCAGACAAATTTTCAGATCAAATCATTGATAAAACACAACTTCAACGATTTTTAGGATGTTTAAACTAAGTTGCTGAGTTTATTCCTCATCTTAGCAATTTTATTAAACCGCTTCACCAGCATCTTAAAATGAATCCTCCTCCATAGACAGATGTTCATTCAAACATTGTTAAGCAGATTAAACTCTAGGTTAAGGAACTTCCTTGTCTTAGCCTTCTTGATTCTTATGCTTACAAAATTGTTGAAACTGATGCCTCTGACATTGGTTATGGTGACATTCTTAAACAACATATAGACAGCAAAGAAAAAATTGTTTCTTTCACGTCTAAGCATTGGAATGCTGCACAGCAGAATTATTCCACAATTAAAAAAGAAATTTTGGCAATTGTTTTATGCATTTCCAAATTTCAATATAATATTTTAAACCAAAGGTTTTTAGTTCGCATTTATTGTAAATTGACAAACGTCATTTTACAAAAAGATGTTGTTAAAAACCTTGTATCCAAACAGATTTTTACCCGATGGCAAGCCATTCCAAGTTTTTTTGATCTTGACATTGAATTTATCAAAGGCACTTCAAACTCCTTACCAGATTTTCTCACCCGTGATTTTTTACAAGGTAGGTAGTAGATCTGAGTGAACTAAACCTCTAAACAAAATGCCCAGAAAAAAGAAAGATCCTGATGATAAACAGAGTGATAAACTCAAGGGTGTCATGCAAGATGCCCAAAATCAAACAGTCTCTAGCACAAGTCTAGAGGCAATTATGCAACAACTTCTGCAATAATATGGATCCTAAACAAAAGGATCCCAATAGCAGAAGCAATCTCAAACAGAGTCATCCACTCCATCTAGATCATCGATTCAGAAACCTCAAATGGAAGCAGCTTCTACAAAAGAGATTTTAGAATCTTATGAACAAGCATACACCCAGAAGCAGCTCCCAAACCAGACATGGGAACAAGTAGTGAAAAAAGGGAAAAACACAACCCTTGTACCATTTTCCTAAATGACTAAACAAGAATATGACAGGCTAAACTAAGCACCTCCAAGCCTACAAGTTTGGCCAAGACCCTCTACTCCTCCAACTCAAAAACAACTGACAATTGCAGCTTCTTCATCCAAAGTAATTGTAGGTCAATCCCAAACATAAGCCAGTACGCTTATGCCTTATTCCCATAAAGAGGCTTATGCAAAACACATTCTACAGGTAGAACCAGAGTTTTTTCACCAAAACCCGAATCAAGTAACTTTAAATGTCTTTCCTCTGGGATTCCATTTCAGGCCTTCTGATTTGAGAAAAACTCGAGAATGGTATGAGCTAATACTAATTCATTCTTAGTCCATTAAAATTAAAAGAAAAATGGACAAAATAACTGGACCAATGATTACTCATTCTTCTCTCCAAATTTTGAAAGTTCTCACCCCTTCCCAGTAGGGACAAGATTTATTTAAACCAAAATTTTGGGAAATTAAATATGAGCCCAAAGGATATACTTACTGGGATTATGTCGATGCATGGTCTAATGTCTTTTGGGATCAAAATGAACTTTTTTCACATACTTGGTTTATCTACTTCAAAACAAAAACTGAGTATGATTTTCCTTAATGGTTCATGCATTGGTGGGGATTCTTTAGTCCAGTACTAGAGATATTACCCCCAAAGGTTGTACAGGCCTTTAAGTTATTTAAAAAAAATTCAACATTGATGAAGATCCTTTTCCAGTTAATCTTCACTATTTTTCAAAATTATCTGTATCTTGGGTCTTTGCTTGGAGTTACAAATTTTCCCGAACAAACCAAGGATTAACCCTCTTACCAACTCTACAAAGACTTCCTTTAGTAAGATAGTGGGCTAAATTTGACACAAGTAGGATTGACAATAGAGCCATTGATAAATGGTTCAAGGAAAATCCTCAGCATCTTTGTATAACAGAACAAAGCAAATTCCTAAATCAAAAATCGAGGATTGAATCTATCCTGCAGGAACCACAGATAAGACCAATCTTATCAGCCAACTCAACTCAATGCTGCAAATCCTACAACAACATGACCAAACCGCTTCGACCAGTCAACCCGTCTCTTCAGCAGCCTCAGACAATCAAGAGGATGATGAAGAAGAATTTGTCGTAGATTTGAACGAAGATTAAACTTTCAAAGACTTAGAATTATTTTTAGGTTTTTGATGTAAACATATGAAAGCACTATAGCACTATTCACTATAGTATACACAGTAGCTTTCACTGTATAGTACTGTAGCACCACGTGTCAAACAATATCACTGTACTGTCGACAATACTGTGCAAATAGTACCAACCGGAACTGTTTAAATAGTAACAAGTTATCGGTCACTATTCACTGAAACTGTGCAAATAGTGCAAGTTACTAGCCAGTTGTCGGTCACCCTCAAACAGTAACCTGGCCCGTCTATTTAATGCCGTTCAGTCTCATTCTGAAGACAGGTTCGGTTAGGCACTTAGAGAGAGAAATTAGAGAGAGAAGCTCTGAGCTCCGATGAGTCTCCTCCCTCTGGCGAGTTAGCTTTCTCCTTCCTTCTTCCCTTTTCACTTGTAAGTTTTTATGTTTTAATAAAATTATTCAGTTTTCTTTACTTTTCTTTGCATCATATCCTTCCCTCCTCTGATAACTAGGGAGACAGATCTTATGAACTGATCTTGGCAGGTTCTACCGCCTTTCTGTTCATACATCCATTAGTTCATTCCAGAGCATCCCCCTCTCATGCATCATTTAAATTTTTAATTATGCCATAAAGAAGTCCGTCTTCTTCCCTCTTCCCATGCTCCTCCCTTTCTTTAGTTAGATCCACCTTCAGGGCCCCTCCCCCGTCTTGGTATCAAAGCCAGAATATATAATCTTAGGAATATATAAAAGATAATTAAATAAGTATAAAATTTAATAAATTTAATCAAATATATCTTAGAATCTACATTTAATTAATTATAAAATATATACTTATCAAGCACTCACATTCTTGAAAGAGTTTCTCTCTATCTTCAACTCAAGTTGATCGAATCACTTAGCCATTGCCTCAAATTGAGTTGCAATGTCTTTAAATACATTTGAGCCACTTGGAGAACTTGACTCCTTATATGTTGATAACCATATATTGTTGCAAGTAGCTAGAAGAGATGTCTTCATAAAACTACAATATATTACAAACCCTCATCTTGTCAATCCCACCATTATAGGCATTGTTGAGCATATTTGAAGTGGGTTCGTCTAATCCTATTGTAAAGTTTTTTAGTAAGACAGAGGTTTTCTGTTTATAGTTAGGGCAATTAAGCCATATCTCCTTGAATCTCTCCCATGCCTCATGGAAGAGTTCGCTCGACTCTTGTTGAAAACCCAAAAATTCAGCTCTTTGGACAACTTGTCGACCCCTTGGAATAAATCTTGCCTTGAAATTCAATGCTAATTCATCTCAAGTAGTGATTGAGTTATAAGATAGAGTTGTAGGCCAAGCTCTTGCCTACTTGTAAAGTGATAGGGGGAAGAGTCTCAATCTCAGTGCATCAGGAGTTACTCCTTGAAATTTGAACTTCTCACGCACTTGCACAAAGTGTGTCAAATGGTCAATAGGATCTTCATTCTGAGTTTCAGGAAATAGGCTAATCATCTGGAGCATTTGAATCATGACCAGCTTCAAATCAAAGTTTCTAACGGTAATGGACGGGGATTTGATGCTAAATTGATAGGCGGAGCTCTTTGGCTCCATGCACTCTTCCCAAGCCCATTCCAAATCATCATCATTAGGATTTTCCATATTGTAATATGGATGACAAAGTGGCAGTTGTCGAAGCAAGGTTCAAGAAGAGGCTTAGGTGCTTCAATTTGCAAGATAAGTTGTTCTCTCTAAGGTGGATGATGTGTAATAAGAGGTACTTGAGGTGGCGTTTCAGGTACTGTGTCAAGATCTTCAGAGAAATATTCTTCAACTACCCCATCAAGAACAACTTCCAAATAAGTTAGAATGGGGCACAAAGGTACCTACAAGCAACAAAGTCGAACACCCAATATCAAACTTATCAAAACAAAAAGAAGTGATAAAAATGTAAAAATTAAGATAAAGAGAAAGAAAATCCCAAGAGAAACTAATAGCATAATTACACCAACTAGCTCAAAGGACTTTGCCAAAGTCCCCAGCAGCGGTTCCATTTACTCCTTCATTGTTTTTGTACCTCAAGTATATGGGTCGCAAGTAGTATAAAGCAGGGTATGAAAAAGAAGTTAGTTTGATAATTTGGAACTTTTAGTGCTTTAATATGATCAACTAAAGGCGGTAGCCCCACCCAAAGTGTAATACCCTCACTTATTTTGACTTACAGCAGAATATTAATATGTGGTTTGATGGGTACAACAAGAATATATAAATATTCTTATATTATTAATACAATACGCTTGATTGCAATGTTTTAAAAGCCGGACCGGACGTTGAGCCGGAAAGGTTAGCGGGTCAAGGTTCAACCGGTTGGAACGGTTGAGCCGTTTAGCCGGACCGGTGATGCAATAATTAAATTTAAAAATAATATACATATATATATATTACAATAATTAGTCATTAGTCTAATTTCATATGAAGTTAGTAAAGTCACAAAACACCATTTAAAAACCTCATCAATTGTCACCCATCAAGATAAGTGCTTAAATATCCACCACTCAAGGGTTATACAAATCTGATTATATTGATATGTTCTTCTGATATAAAATTATTAAAACAAAATAACTCAATTGACAAGCTAAGTTTAAAATAAAATAACTCAATTGATATGTTCTTCTTTTTTAAACAATTCTAAACCTGTACATCTAATTCTAAGACATAATAAATAAATAAAAATAATATTATATACATATGATATGTGTAAAAAATAAAATACCAAGTTTTTTATAATTTGAATAAAAACTTTAATAACTTAATTTTATAATTTCAGACTATGGTAGAATTGAACATAAAATTAATTTAAATTAGAAGATGTTAATTTATTTTTAATAAAATGAGTTCATAATCTATTTAATGTCTAACTTATTTTATATTTTTTTTAACTAATAGTATATATATATATATATAAGAGGTATGCATTTATTGAATTATATAATAATTAATATAATATAATACTTCCATAACTCTCCCATAAATGAAATGGTTCTTGGTTTTCAACTTGGCAGAAAAACTTGTCAGTTTTTTTAAGCCACACTCTCACTTACATTATTAAAAAAAAAGTAAAAATTAGTACACAAATGACTGCTGAGTTGATCTTCATCTGACAAAGCTTGTTCAACCGAAATGACTTCTAATAAAATGATCTAATTCATAGGTAGTAGGCTGGCCAAAAAAAAATCGTAGGCAGTTGGTGTAGTGTATGGCGGAACGGGAAAACTCAAAGAGCCAAACCCATTTATTTTTCTTTAAAAAAAATGAAATGCCAGCTTGCATTGTGGAAATCAAAGCCCTCCATCTCAAAATGTTTTCTCTCACTTCTTCACTCCCCAGACGTTTCTGGACTCCCAAGGCTAGAACCTCCAAGCCATTTCAGATACAGGCAAGGCGGCAAACATCGATAAAGTCATGACAGACCATGAAAGAAGGCATGAAGCTTATATTTTTTTCACTGCTCTTATGTATGATATTCATCATTCTTTGTATAAATCAACTTCATTTGTGGTTAAATATTAGATTTGGTTGATTTTCTCTTCTTCCCTCCTCTACTTCTCCTTCCTCTCAATTTTTTTCTGGATTTATTTTGACTGTAGTCCACCCGTCCGGTTTTCAGTTAGCCACTCCGGTTTCCGGGTTTTTTCCGGTTACCGGCTCAAATCCCGGCTTGGGACGGCTGAATCCGGCCTGACCACTGAAGCGGGTTAATGCTGAAAAACGGCCCGCCTTCTTCTCTGGTCAACAATTGGACCTGTTAGACCGTCCGGTCCGATCTGGGCCAGAAAACATTGCTTGATTGTACACAAAATTCCCATATAGGGTATTGCACAATAGATTAAAGACCTTAAAAATAATAAAAGGTCTTCAGATAACCAACGTCTTCTCTTGCCCTGGTCTGAAATCTTCTGTTTCCAGTAATTATGATTCTGCCCTTGAAGCCGCTATCTGTTGCTAAAAATTTTTTACATTTATGGAAAGGGTGAGATTCAGGGGAATCTCAGTAGAAAACAGTACCCAAATGCATGCAAAATGAGTGCTTAATGCATGACATGCTTACATTACATAAACTCATTCTAATATAATGACATATCTTCGTGCTCAATGTTTCAAACAATATATTCATGGTCGTGACATAAATAGAAACAAAGCTTCAATCATCCATATATGTTTCACATAACCAAGCAAAGAAATCACATGCATCAATATACA
Organism: Inga laurina; assembly: GCA_963855925.1. Taxonomy (NCBI): domain Eukaryota; kingdom Viridiplantae; phylum Streptophyta; class Magnoliopsida; order Fabales; family Fabaceae; genus Inga; species Inga laurina. The sequence goes on from OY979701.1 coordinate 29,460,435, forward strand.
AGCACAAATATCAAATACATGTAGGAGAGGTAAGTTCACTACCTGGATCACCCTTCCCTTGCTGTCTATCAGTTCAATACTCCATGTCCAGCTCGGGCTACTGTCCGATCCTAAAATCCCAAATTTACCATAAATGAGTTATTAGTCACTCATAATTTATTTTAAATTCATCATGTTGGTTATCTTTGTCTAAAGCCGCAAAATTACCAAAATGCCCCTAGGGACCCGGTCTAAATCCCTTTTTATCCAATCTAGCTGTATTTTTCCATAAATTTTAACCCAGGCTATGTCTACACAGTTTTGAGTGTAGAATCCATTTTTTACCTTAGTTTTCTCAAAATCACTGTCAAATTAAAGATTTGCCCTTGACAGCCCCTACTTAGGGTTTTTGGGGTATTTTCATCATTTCACTTTTTAGGACTATTCTCACAACATGATCAACATCAACCCTACACAATTTTTCCTTCTGAACACAATGGAACAATCAGATTAGTGAAATTCCAACTCCTTCCCCTATTTTTCATGCTGGCCGAAACGTAAGTATTAAAAGGGGAAAATGTGAGTTTTGTGATCTAACCCTTAATGCTTGCTCCTTTTCACTCCTAATCACTTATTAAACATGATTTGAAGAAATTTGGGCAACATAATCCCTTAGGATTTCAACATCCCAAATTTACAAAGTCAACAGCCAAACCACAAATCATGACAATAACCACATCAACAACAACAATACACCAAAGGAATTGAAGTTCTTGAAGTTACCTCTTAATCCTCAAACTTTCTCTCTTTAAGCGTCTCCCTCTCTCTATTCTTATTCTTGGCGTGAAATGAGAAGAGGAAAAGATGACCAAGGGTTTTTAATAATATCTCTACATCTCTTTTTAGGATATTGTATTTTATTAAGTTATGACAAGTGATTATGTACTTAATCTCATCTCTTGCTAATTTGAGTCATAAGCCTTCCCATTAGCTTTGAACCAATTTTGCTTCATCTTCCCTTGGCCCAAAGACACCACTTAGGGTTTTAGTTATACCAATTGGGCTTTCTTCAATTATCTAAACCAATTGCCCAAAATATATTATTTTATACTAATTACACATGTACTCAATCCTTAATAAATTCTTATTTAATCCCTTTGACTTGAGATTATGACACTTGACATATTTATTATTTAAATAAATATTTTCCTTCTCCTTTAATATTTTAGTAGCAAATATCCACCAATAAAGGGAAAATATAGATTTTACTTTATTTCACAATTTACACAATTGCCATTATATTTTTTTTCCCTCTAAATTCACAATAGTTAGTAATTCTGGCAAATTTTCTGACCAAACTTTAAAAAATCATAACTTTATTTGTAGAAATTCAATTGGAGTGATTTCAAAGGCTATGAAACCTTTATTGAGTCTAGTTTGAAGGACAAATATAGCTTTTAACCAACTGAAAGCTCAAAATTCCCAGAAATTCGTTAAACCTTACATGTTCTAGAATTAGTTTTAGAAACAGGGTCTAACTTTGAAAAATTGTATCTCTCAATCCTCAAGTCCAAAAATCGCATATTATCTATCAAATTAAAGTTCGTCACCAAAAAAAAATTAAAGCTTAGGATATCTACTTTTATTCTGTAAAATTTCACAATTTTTGGACATCATTTGCCTATTTAAAAATACGCTACAAGAAGACTATCACGCTAAACAAATACATTGACAACAAATCCTCATTCTTGGAATTTTTGCTAAACTAAAGCTTAACAGTCCAATTAATTTAGGTTTATTCTCAAACCTCTAATCCCAAAATTCGAGATATTACACAAAACTTTTGTGAAATATAATCATTTAAGCGAGCCCGCTTAAAGAATGAATGCTTCAATAACTTTTTGGCAGTTGGTCATTTTGAAGGATCTTTCTTTAAATAGTCATAGATGACTATTTAAGTGACTGATAACAAAGAAGAAAGTCGTGAAAATAAGAAAGAATTCAAGGTGGTATAGAAGTATGCTAGGGAAAAGAAAAAGAGGGCAGTTTATGCTACGTTTTAGCAGTGCTGAAGGCAAAGAAGAATCCATCACCGCAGGAAAAGAAAAATGCATGGATTATCCCTATCCAAACAAAGCAAAGTATAAGACAAGAATGGATAACCAACCGATGCTTTCTGATCACATTAATAACCTCTAAGCACGAGAATGGTGAAGATGTAGACTAATGCATAATATTTTACTTGTACCCTGTTAACTAAATTCAAATTGACGATGAGTGTGCTTTCAAATATAGTATTCGTCTCTTTCCTCCGATTTGCAATATCTCAGCCACATACTCAGATTGTTTACATGTCTAGAGCTGCCCATGACAGATGGCACCAGAGCATTAAAATTTAACAGATGGCTACACCACCTTTGAAGAAAATATAGTACTATATACCTACTGCATTTATGAAAAAATGTAGGCAATAAACATATTTAGAAAATGAGTTTATACTTTTTCATAGGTGATCAAAAAAGTCAAAGTCTATTTTTATCAATATCCTCAAGCTCGATAAAAGAGCCCATATTTGCTTGGCTTTATAGTAGGGAGTAGAGGGTAGTCTTAAAATTATATTTTAATTACTCTTATTTGCTATAGATTATTCGTTATATCACAAAATTCCAAAACCGTTTTCACTAATGAAGTTTTCTTCATTAGCATTTCTGGGAAGTTTTCAAGGCCACTTATTTGCCCTACGATACTCACTTAATTCCCATAAAAAAACATGATGTTCTAAGGCCACTTATCGTTATAAGCCCTCTTTTGCCTTATTTTTCCAACCTAATATAATTAGCAATATTAACAAAAGCCATTACCGTTTAAGAAACACATTTGAAGCGTATGCACAAAAAAAAAACTCAGCCACATTCTAGTTTGACCTCTGTAGCACAGAGAAATAAATTTTAGATAAGCCCCCACCACAACCCAACCGAAAAAATAGCAGACCCAGTCATTATTGTCATAAAAAAATTCAGGTTTATGATCCAACTCATAATTTCCATGCATTGGAATAAAAAAGAGAACACTTATTTTAGTCTGAAAGAGGCACTTTATGGCAAAACATTCCATATTGAACATGTAAAAAACTGATCCTCCACCTAATGAACTTGTGTAGAAATCAACATGAGAGCATTACTTGTCCAATGCCTCTAAAAAGTTCCCTCAATTCTTCAATAGTCACATGAGGTAGTAAGTTTGATATGTAGATTCTAGAGTTGTCACAAGAATCCCCATAATTTTCATCACACTGCTTCACTTTAAGTAGGGGTTCAGGAGGAGCTCCACCAGCATCGATCATTGTAATCTCGCAGCTCTTGGGTTCCTTAAAGAAGGCTCACCAGCATCTTCCAACTCCAAAGCCTCAACACAAAAATCGTTTTTTGCCTCTTCAAATAAAACGGCAATGAACATAATTTGCTTTACTGAAAAGGAAAAAAGCGAGATCTCTCTTTGAAGGCCGCGTTTAATGTAATACCCCGAAATTTGGGATTTGAGGCTTGGGAATAAGCCTGAAATAAGTGGACTACTAAGCCCCAATTTAGCAGGTGTCCCAAATTTATCCCCTAATGATTCTTATATCTTTGGAATATTAAGAAAGTAAAATGGTGAATTTTGGAGAAAGTAATTATGTTTTCGGTGAAATCGTCTATGAGGTAGTGAGCTTGTCATGTGATTTTTAATGATCAAATGATGATAAAAAATTATGAAATTTTACAAGATGAAAGTAGACATTCTAAGCTTTAATTTGATAGGTATATGACTCAATTAGAACTATATACAAAAAGATATGAATTTTTGAAGTCAGCATAGAAAAACTGTGAAATTTCTGGAACATCATGTAAAGATTAAAATTCTGGGAATTTTGTGATTACAAAAAGCAAAAGGCTATATTTTTCCTTGAAACTAGACTCGATAAGGGTTCCATATCCTTTGGAATCACCTCATTTCTATTTTTATAGAAATAGTTATAATTTTTTAAAATTTGGGCAGAAATCTGCCAAAACTTTGTAAAAATCCTAAAATTTGGAAAATTAAAGTAAAATATGATATAATAATATATCATCATCCTCCTTATTCAGCCCTCATTTCAGACGCCATTCTCAGCTGAAACAAGAGAGAGAATGTGAGAAACTCTAGAGAGAGAAAGGAGGAAAAAGCTTACAATGGTAGGTGATTTCTTCAGTAAATCGATTCCTAACGCGTATAACTCCGCTTCTAAGTTATTCTTTTGTGTTCTTAAAGGTTGAGAAGCTCAATTTCCATTGTGAATAAGGTCTAGGGCTCAGCCACTTTGAGAAAAGCTAGAGGGAGCTTGAGGTAACTTCTAAACCTTTGTATATTAACTATTCTGGTTGTTGTGGGCAATTTAATCGGTGAAATTTCGTCGGATTGTCCTTGGTTGTAAAAATGGAAAATGGGTTTTCCTAGAGGTTATGCTACCCAAATTGGTACTAAATGGTAATTGTAACCTAATGGAATAGTCAATAAGGTGGTTAGGAGTATAAAGGAACACGTTTACGGAGCCGAAATCGCAAAACCCCGATTTTTCCCAGAGAACATCATAATTTCGGCCAGGGATGTTTGAGGGCCTTAGAATTGGATTTTCAATGATTTGATGGTTCCATTGGATTCAAGAGGGAAAATTAGGTGGGGTTACAGTTGGGCACTTTTTCGAAAAAGGCCAAGAAAACATAATTACGGAAACGCCCCTAAAACCCTAAAAGTAGGGCTGCCAAGGGCAATTTCATAATTTGACATTGAATTTGATAATTCTGAATCCAGAAATGGATTCCTTGGGTGAAACTATATAAGAATAGCCCATTTCAAAATTTCGAGAAAAGTACAGCCAGATCAGGTACAGCCGAGCCGGGCCCCCGAGGGTATTTTAGTAATTTTCAAGATAGACTCATATAACCCCCAGAAATACTATGGAAGTGTCTAAATGGTATATTTGGAATTGTAGGACCGAGCTAAAAGCCCGAGTTGCTGGCACGCAAATCGAGGAGAATAGCCAGAGGTAGGGGACTTACCTTATTTGCATGTATTTGATATCTTTACTTGTGTAATGATGTATGTGATTGTTTTACTTGATTGTGTAGAGCATACTTGAATAAATGAAGCTCTGTTTCTGTTTTCGCTATGGCCATAGTTTTGTTACATGAAACATTGAGCATGCAAAAATGTCATTATGGAGCATGCATCTAGATAAAGCTAACATGTCATACACAGCATCTATCATGCATGCATTATGGTATCTGTTTCCTATTGAGATTCTCTCGAATCTCACCCTCCCCTACCAACAATTTAGACAGGAGACGATAGAAGATATGTAAACAATAATGTAGAGTACCGTACGAGGGGATTACAGTAGTGGAACGAAGACGGGAAGAAGTCTCCGTTTCACTGGGATGAGTTTAGACACCCTAGTAGCCTTGTGCGGCAACCTTAATCGTAAGTATCATGTACAAACCCCTATGGGGAATTTATGTAATCATGCACATATTATCAGTATAGTTATGCTATTCATGTGTTGTCTACTAAACCGCATATCATTTTCCGCGAATACTCTGGTAAAGGTGAAATTAAAATAAGGGCGTGACATTTATTGAAAAGGCCAATCGCTCCATTCTCTCTGAATTCAACAAAGCCACTAGCTCAAATCCAGAGACAAAGAACAAAAATAAATCCAGCACCAAGGTTGAAAAATAATGATGGAATAACAATGGTTGAAGGTGAGCAAACAAAATGAGAATATGTCAAAGAACAAAAGGGGACTGAAAAGCAGAGAGAGGGAAAAGCACCATACTAAAACTGAAACATAAGTATCCATAAAACTAATTTCTAGAGAGAGAGGGAGAAGCATCATACTAAAACTGGAAACAAAAGTATCCAGAAGTTTAATATCCAGACTCACAACCAAAAGTTTTATAAAAGCTTCCCCGTTTGTGTTCCCTCATCTTTTCTCAAAATGCAGTTCTCACCCTTGTTGTGAAAATGGTGGGGCAGTATGGTAGGGATTTTATTGACTCATAAAAGGACTTGTGAGCTTGATCAAAGAAGGAAATATCACCATTATCGTCGCATTCATCTATGAGAGACATCTATGGCATCGTTTGATTCTTGACCGTATCAAATTCATAAACTTTAAATCCTTTAAAGTCAATACAACAAATTATGGAGATGAAAATGAAGAATGAAAAGGGAAGGATGAGAGGCAAGATAGAGAAATAAAAATAATATAATGAGATCTTGAGAGAATCATGAGGAAAAGGGTTATCTTGAAGAACATAAACGAATCTATCTCAAACTCCCCACCATCATCGCCATCCTCATGGATGCTTCTCCACCAGTATCATTGTCAGATCTACCCATCGTCCGATTACTTCTATAGTAAACTTGGGAAATGAAAGAAAAAAGAGGGCAAAGCCCATGGTGGGAGAGAGAGCGATGCTTGAGTTGAAGAAAGAAGACACTGATATAAATGGTGATATAACGGAAGAGAGAGAGGGGGGGAAGAAAAAGGGCGATTTTATCTATTTAAATTTGAAATTTAACATGAGGAAAGAGAGGGAGCGTAGAGAAGACGGGAAATTCTTTGGAGAATGACCAAGTGGGAAATTCAAATTTTATTGGAGCCACATGCAAAATTTTACAAGCCAGTAGCAGCTTGGACCCGAGGCTGAAGCATCAATATCATCAATCAATATCAATATATATATATATAATCTCTTCCCCAAACCACTTCCTCCAACGGCTTCATATCAGCTTCAGACCCATTTTACTATTCACAAGCTGATCTAAATTTTTCCACATTTAATATTCGTGTCCTTGGGCTTTGTTTCAATTTGAACAGTGAAATGTGTTTGAAGTCATGCTAAGTCACCTTACAATATTCGGCTTGGGTGGAGAGGTAATAGGGGATATATTGATGACAGAGGGTAAAACGGTATTTCTCACATTTAGAATTAATATCACCCAAATTTCTTGAGATTTCATTGTAATTCAGTGATTTTAAGGGATCTTGTATGATTATTCCTCTTACATGGGATCTTATTGTCATTCCCCTTTTAAAAAATATGTTGGGGACCAAAAAGCCTCTACTCAGTTAAAAATATGGAGGAATGGGCACTAGAAGCTATGATGTAAAAAAGTGAAGTTGTGATAAACCAAATAGAAAAAAAAAAAGCTAAATTATAAAAAAAAATAATAAAATAGAGTAATCTTTTAAAGACATCGGGAAACCGGTCCGGTTCCTGGTCCGGTCCGGGTTCACTTTTTTAAAAAAAAAATTCATTTTGCCTTTAGAATTTCATACTATAAATCTAAAATTTTCAATTTCTCACCGGTTTGGTCCCGGTTTAGCTCCGGTTTGGTCCCGATTTGACCCACTGACCCTTAACTCAGTACCCCGACCGGTTCAATGCCCGGTCCGAGTTTTAATAATATATCGCATAGGATTTTTCTAATATTTCAACAAAGGCTTTTAATAATATAACTTCAATTTTTGTTGAAGATATCTTTTAGTTGATTACTTAATCAGTCATAGAATCCATAGAATATTTTGAAATCTAAACATTTAAAATAACCCAATACACATAAGAAGATATTTAGTAAATATTAATATTAATATTAATGAATCTCATTTAGTAGATATTAAGGAATCTCATTATAAAATAAATTATCTTATAGGATTATCTAGCAGACCCATTTAAACAACAATAAATTTTCAAATTTAAATTTCTACAAAACCCTAGATGTTTACAGCCTCCTCCTCCATTCCATTATCCGAATGGATGCCAATCTCAATAACCTCCTTCCATCCAACAATTTACTGCCACCACACTACCACATCAACATCTTTTCTCCAAACTCAAGAACAAGTAGTTTGCTCCACTTCCAAGTATATAATGAGGAATCGCCTCTTGCCAATTACATTGGTGTTGAGAAGGTATTCTCCACTCATCCTTAATTAATACAAAAGCCTAGTTGGGAATTATGAGAATCTATACGTTCTTATTAATTAGACCTTAAGAAGGGTATTAATAAATAGGGGTTAATATAACTTTTGGTCCCTAAAGTTTGATATAATTTTGGTTTTGGTCCCTGAAGTTTGAAATATGTAGTTTTGGTCCCTGAAGTTTCACTCGATTTTGGTTTTGGTCCCTAAAGTTTGAAATCGATGGTTTTGGTCCCTGAAGTTTCACCCGATTTTGGTTTTGGTCCCTCAAATTTAAAAAGGACTTGGCGACCCAATTAAAAAACCCGACCTGACCCGGGAAAAAAATCAAGTCCTTTTCAAACTTGAGGGACCAAAACCAAAATCGAGTGAAACTTCATGAACCAAAACCACCAATTTCAAACTTCAGGGACCAAAACCAAAATCGAGTGAAACTTCATGAACCAAAACCACCGATTTCAAACTTCAGGGACCAAAACCAAAATTGGATCAAACTTCAGGGACCAAAAGTTATATTAACCCTAATAAATACTATAAGCCGTCATTAAGTTCAATAATGGCATAAATTTAACTATAGTAATGATCTTACACTCAAATAAACTATAGGTGATACTCGTGAGGACTCCTTTGCTGGTGTTCAATCCTAATTAATGTGATTAAAGGGGAACTCTACAACCATTCATATCAGGTGAGAGTATGAACAGTAACGTGATACCATTCGTTTCACCTTTGCTATGTCTTAAGTCTTAAAATTAATTCCTTGCTTTTATTCTAGTTTCTTGGGAAACAAATTCCAAGTCACTTTATCACTCTTAAATATTTCTAAAAACATCTTTCATATTCATTTTGTTTGAGAAATTTATAATTTCTTGGAGATAATTATCATGATGGTATTTGTTAGTGTGGATATTTCAATTCATTCTTTATGTCCCGCTTTCTTATACTTTTTATAATAAATTTATGTTGACATACATTTTTTAACTTTTGTTTTGTTTATTAGCATTGTTTTCAAATCCTCCTTCATGCTTTCAAAATATTAAATTGATTTTTTTTTTTCAAAAATAAAAAAAAAATTCTGATAATTTATTTATTTATATTTACCTTCTTTCAACCTCTTTTTTTTATTAATTGATTTGATTTCAAACCTTCTTTATGTTTTCAAAAATTTGGCCAATTTATTTTTATGAAGGAAAACTATTTTTGGGAGGTGTATGTATGTTTGTTTATTTATTTATGGAATGTATATATATTGAGAACGTTTGTGTGTGCGTGGGGGGGGGGGTATATGAGTGAGATGGTTATTTCCCACCAAAGATTATACATATATAGTATATAATATATATGTATCGGTTAGACGGTTATTCCTCACTAGGAGTATATTATATGTTATACAAAATAAAATAAAGGTGGGATGGTCATTCTCCACCATGAGTTATATGATTATAATATACAATATATAGAATAGGATATAGGTGGAATAGTTATTTCCCACCAAGATCGAGATTGAGTAATTGTGTTGATTGAAAGATTGTGGTTGAATATTTGATTTAAATTATTTTTAATTTATTACGATAAGGATGGAGTAACCTTTACCCTCATTTTTTTAGTTTTGAACTCAACATTTGAATTTTGTTACATTTATTTATTTTGAGTAAAGCCGTTTGCAAAAAACTCTATGCACCTTTACTTCCCTTCTGCACACTTTGTTATTTATGTTCTCACTGAGTCAGTAGTAGACTCATTCCTCTCTCTATATTTTTTTCTAGATAATGCAATTAGTGAGGTTGATTGTGATTGATATGTTTCATAAACTTATGGAGTATATTGTAATGTATTGGTGAGTTTGGGGAGATTCTATGATGTCATGATTACTATGATGGTGTTAAAGTCATTGTGTTATATAGTAAATGTGATAGCATGTGTATCCCCAAAGTTAAGTATTGTGGATTTGTTTTCTCATTGATATTTTGATATGGAAGATCAATAAGTATTATTATTATTATTATTGTGTAAATGTTTATTCTAGAGTCGGCATACTTTGTTTAAAGCTTGCTAGGCTAAGTGCCATTATTTGGCTTAGCCCAAGCACCAATCACGACTCAGATTTTGGGTTGTGACAGAAGCTTCATTATATATATTGAAATTTTAGTTGTAAATTATTTGAAAACGTATCTTCAGATCGGTAGTTTTGAATCTAGAAACTTAGCTATTCACAATTATGTTTATGGTATATTTGAACTGCTATTTCTTATAATTGAGCTTCCAATTGTTTAAAATTACTTGGTTTCTGATCAATAAGGGCATTTTGGTCCACAACTTTCTTCTCTCAAATTTTTGTTTTTCAAAAACCTTTGTTATTTTTTTATAAGGGAAAAAACATTTGTTATTAATTGTCATTCCTTGAATGGTATTTGAGAGCCACTATTTTCCAACTAAGCCACTTCCATGAAGGTATCATATGGCACTATCATTTTGTTTCCCACCATGAGAGGAGTGTCTCCACCAATCTTTCTCTCCAATTCCTCTCAACTTAATGCCTCAAGTCTCAACCATTAGATCATGTTTTAATGGTTATTAAATAGTATTATAATATTAAATATAATAACAATATACAATTATAATATTGTTACATAGCATTAAATCTCACACACTAAAATATGATCCAATTGTTGAGATATTAAGTAGAGAGGGAAGTTAGTAGAAAAACCCCTTTCCGTGGAAGGACCAACTCTTTCAATTAATACTTTAATAGTTAATCAATCAAGCCAAAAATATTTAATAGTTAAATATCATCAATAATACCAGATAATATTTTTAAATAAAAACAACAACTCCCTCCTATCCTTATTATATGACATATTTTAGGAGTTAATCTTTTTAAATATAAAACATATTTTTTATATTTATAAATATTTTTCTAATTTACCCTTATTGATACTTCATTTAACAATAATCAAGGATAAGAAGGAAAGAGGGAATTAAGAAAGATTATTATGATGTTTTAAAAAATACATATCATATTAACTAACTTCATTAATTTAATCAAATTAGTTAAATATATTTTATATTAAGGATATGAGAGAGTAATATTCATCATTTAACCAAAACAAATCGTACCGTTTAGTTGCCAATGTTATACTTATCATGCATCTTGATTTGCTTTTAATAAAAAGCAAACCATGAGATGGCAACCAAATGATGTGATAGGTCATGATTTTGTATATAGAAAACTAGCCTTGTGTTTTTATGTTCCATATGCAAAACTAATTGTGAAATTATTCTGCATGTATCTATACTTTCATTTTTAATTTGGTACCTATTTGTTTCTCTCTCTTAATTAAATTCTTTAATTTTGTTCAATTAGCACCATTAATCCGTGTAATTTTGCTCTGTTAATTCCATTAGCCCCTATAGAGGTTGGAGCTAATAATAAGGTTAAAGGATTTAATTATTGAAGATGATTTTAAATGTCATTTACTATCCCAACATACTCAAGAGATCAGAACATATTAAAAGCACATCTAACAGGAAGGGTCCCTTTATTCATTGAAAAGAGAGAAAACGACAATGCACAACCCTCATCATAAACTTGGATCTTCTGAAAAGCTTCACCTCCTTGAGGGGGGGGGGGGGGGGGGGCAGTAGATTTCACCAATGCTTATCTCCCTCTATTTCACCCTCTTGAACAAGAAATACTTTTGGGGATCCAAATTTAACCACTACACAATGTTTCATCCAGATTTTTGAGAGGTGGGCATTGCCATGTTAATTCTGCTACCACCAGCAGAATCCTTCCATTGCTGAGTCACTGTTTTAATCTGAGTAAAAAAGTTAACCCCAGCCTTCCCTGTAGTTCATACAAAACACAAAAACCAAACTCAATGAGCAATCTGTTACTAATAAAACTATGTTAGGGGAAAAGAACAGAGAGAGCTTTGGAGGTAAACTATTTACCATAGAAATTGAGATCTCCAGCAAATGATGCCTTGTTGCCAGTAAATGAGAAAAAGGGCAATGGAACTGGAATGGGAACATTGATGCCCACCTGGTTTCAAAACAGGACAAAGACATGATCCACAAGAATAACAGTGGTATTTTCCTTTACGACAAAACTTTCAGACATTATTCTTAGACTCCATAATGTCTGAGGTTACAAACAAGATCAAACCCGTGACCTCCCACTTATGGGAGAGCTTTTATTCCACTAGACTATAAGGCTATTGGCATAAATGGGTCTTTCTAAAAGCTCTTTCAAGGTATTTTTGTTAGAGATCTTATAAATAAACTTGTAAGAAAAGCTCAAGTCCTCTCCTTTCTATTGATGGGCAAAACAGTCCACCCAAAAATAAAATATAGATTTCTTGGTCGATAAATACTGCAAAATTGCATATACTGGTTCTAACCCCTCACTGCTGTTATATTTTCCTTATAAGCCATTTTTAGTGTCACCCAGTGGAGGTCTACCCTTTTTATTAGGCTTATTTAGTCTAAATCCACAAAATTTAACAAATGCACAGGCTAAATATACTCCTTGCCACTTAATCTTTCCAACATTTCTATCAGTTGAAAAGAAGCAAATATAAAACAGAATTGTTACTTTTCAAGAACTAGTCCTGTAGTCCATCAAGTAACCAATTTTTAAGAAGAAAAGGTATACTCCTCTAGTCCTTAATGTGAGACCTAATTAACTAATTTGAGTAGATTAAAAATGTTAGTTTAGTTAGTTAATTTGTGTTCTTCCTAAAACATCCTAATCATCTTCTTTAATTCTCTCACTCCCTCTCCTATTTGATTATTGTTGAAAGAATATCAATAGGGTTAATTTAGAAAAAAAATGGTTAGTTAATTTGTGTTTTTCCTAAAACATCATAATCATCTTCTTTAATTCTCTCACTCCCTCTCCTACTTGATTATTGTTGAAAGAATATCAATAGGGTTAATTTAGAAAAAAAAAAAAGGATTAAAATGTGAAATAGCTCTTACATGTAAGACTGACATCAACTCCCTAATTATGAGCCCGTTTGGTTCAAACACATTGCATGCCTGCAATGGTAATCATGATTGCATTACCAAGATAAGAGTATTTGGTTGCTCTTTAGCATGATAATAAAGTTTACCCTGGTAATGATGATTATCAAAATATTGGTAATCCTCATTCATAACTCTCCCCTTATGAATACTCATTATCATCCCATTGCATGGCTGAAAAAGTCTAATTTACACTTTAGTTTCATTTGTCTGTTTTATTTGGCTCATTTTCACACCATGCCACAACCATCACTGCCATTACCCCCTCCACCACCATCGCTGACACCCTCCCGCCGTCGTCACCACCTCCACCATTGTGGTCGCTGCCACTATCTCCTCCTGCTCCTCCATTGTCGTCATCACCACCCCACGTCATCACCGCCACCCTACGCCACCGTTGTCACTTCCACCATTGCAGTCACCGCCACTACCTCCTCTTCCTTCATTGCCGCCATCACCACTCCCACCGCCGCTACCTTCGCCTCCACCACTATCTCCTCCTCCATTGCCATCGCCGCCACCCTCGCTACCACTACCTCCACCGTTACCGCCACGACCACCACTACCTCCACCACCACCACCACCTCCACCACTGTTGTAGCTATCATCACCTGCCACCACCATCACCACATCACTGTTACTGTCGCCTCCACCACCACAGCCATCGACATCGGACGATACTTGGCGAAACAGTGTGGCGGTTATTATGAGGCAACACAATGACTCTTAAATATTTTTTCTACAAAGATTATATTAAGGGTAAAATAGGCTTTGTGTGATGTATTAATTTTAAATAATCATTAAAAAAGAACTTATTGCACCTTGTTTAAAAATCAAACCAAATACTAGTCCTGTAATTAGTATTGCATTGCATTACCATTGCATCGCATTACAATGCACTGTATAGTGTAATGGGATCGAGCCAAACGGACCCTAGGTTTCTGCATTAAGGACCAAAGGGAGTGTAATTTATTGATCCCAGGAATAAATCGTTTGTTTAGTTAGTGAAATCCCATGCTTTATAAGCATAATCAGGAATTGAATCTATAGTGACTTTACCTGCCCAGCTTCAATCTCTGTCTGAAACTTCCTTGCTGCAACACCGGATGTAGTAAATATAGAAGCACCATTTCCATACCTGTTGGAAAAGTCACCGGTTAGAAATGAATATCTGTTCAACGGAAGATGAACACATAAAAAAGAACGGTTTTTTGACATACTTGTTTCTGTTAACAATGTTTATGGCCTCCTCCAAACTGTCAGCCTGAAAAGAAAAAAAAAAAAAAAAGGAAAATTATTGTATCAGCATATTTCCATATAAAAAGCAGGGGAAAAGAATTAAAACAACACCAAGTAATACAAGACAAGGAAATAGATAAATGGGGGAAAAAAATACTTCAAACTTTAAGGAGTTTAAAGAGAGGACATATCATAAACACACCTCCATGAAAAGAAGAACTGGGCCAAAAATTTCCTCCTGCAAAGTCATTACAGAGACAGCCAGGTTCAAACTACATGTAAACTTAAAGTATCTTCATTTTTGGACAGTTTAGGCTTTAAAGGAGAAACCTTGTAGCCCTCCATGTTTGCACTGACATCTGATAAGATGGTTGGGCCAATAAAATTGCCAGATTCATATCCTGGAACCTACATGCCACGTATGAATAAACTGGTGACCTAACTTCATTTGTTTAGGTGAAAATGAAGGAAATCATCAAACTAATAATCTAGAGTCTACTGAAAAAACCATGCAAGAACTCATCTATAGCTTTTCTGAAATATATCTGCATGAACATATACTTCAATAAGCTGTTTTACCTTTCATCTTAGAAAGCTTCATGTTATTACCATGGTTCTTAAGACCGGACCGGCCGGTCCGACCCCGAAATCGTCAAACCGGCGGTCCGACCGGTTTGGTCTGGTAACTGACCCTGGTTCGACCGGTTTTCACACGGTTTGACCAGTTTTCTCACAGCTTGACCCTTTTTTTTTTAATATTTTATTCAGAATTTCATATAAGGCGGGCCTTGGCGCAAATGGTGGGTGCGCTGGCTTTCCGCCCCCAGGTCCAAGGTTCGAGCCCTGGAAACGGCCTCTTGGCAATATGTCAGGGTAAGGCCGCGTACACATAGGGTCTCCTTCCCCTGAGCCCGAGCATTCGGGAGCTGCTTGCAGCACTGGGGTCCGCCTTTTATTCAGAATTTCATATAAATAATCCTAAAATTTTTCCTTCCTCACCGGTCTAGCCTTAGTTTAACTCCAATATGACCTACTGACCCTTAACCCAGTATCCCGACAAAACCTTGGTTATTACATCGTAGGTGAAAGTTGAGGTGTGAAAACAAGCAGCAAGGATGTAAAATTTCTCCTTTATATCTACCACCAAACAAATTAATTAAACACAATTATCAAGGGACTTTTACCAGATTGCCAATTAAATGATGAAATTCTATTTCCTTGTACTTGCATTTATGGGGATGAGAAGAACGAGTCTTCTTGGTTGCTCGCCAACTTCCAATTACAAGATAAATGGTTGATAAAGTTATAAGTTTTCATCCGAAAAAATTCCGTTTTTTCTAAATCCAGACTTGAAACAGGTGAATGGACTATTGACTAAGTCAATATGCAGTTAACGCTAATCACTCTTTGAAAATGATTACTACTAGTCTAGATCTCTCTACTGGTCAACATATCTTTGTAACGTATTTGCAGATTGAGATTTTCCATAAAATTTGTATTGTTCCTCTAGTATTTTACTACTTATTATTTGTTTTCTAGTAGAGCTCAGCAGATGAAGGAAAGAGCCATGTTGATAAAGATTGCTTCAATCAGAGTATTTACTTAAATTAATGTTTCAGCCACCTGAGTTTCAAAATAAATGACAGAGATTGATGGTGTGATGCTGATCATACATGCAAGCCTAAGTAAATTTGTAATAAACACAAGATACAAGTAGTCAAGGATTTAGAAGCTACCACTAAATTTCTTCCATCAAGCAGCAGTCTGGCCCCACTTTCAACACCAGATTGAATTAATTTGTGTATGCGCTCCTTTGCCTGTGCAAGCAGTAATAATGTTACACAAAAAGCTCACACTATACACATGATCAATGTGAAAAAGAGATGCATTTGAAAACCAAGCAAGTAATGCTTACAAAAGTACTCTGACAATTTGCAATTAAGATGTTTAGTTTTCCCCCCTTTTGAGCTAATTATCGAGGGGTTTAGTTCAAATTCAAATCTACTATGTGGAGCGAGTACATGTAAAACCTCACACAAACCTGTTTACTGATGACTGGACCAAGGTCTGCATCTGGATCAGTTCCAACACTCGTTTTGAGTGCACCAGCACGATCCACTAATATAGATTCCCTGGAAATATATTATGAAGGCAAAAATAATACCCAAATTGCAGGGACCTCAAATAAATACAAAAGACAGCCAGGTAGCTAAAAGCCATAGGAGCTAAAAAGAGTTGGAACACACTTTCCCCAGACATCATCACAAGAAGTCCAAATACTTGGACCAGATTGTCCTCTGACCAATCCACTCATGGTAACAGAAAGACACGGAAATAATCAGTTGCTGCCTTTAGAAATGTGAAATCATGATTTATGACAAGATAAATGAATAGAAATTATACAACCAAGCAGAGGCCAAATACTTGCTTTAAAATTTGTGAGCAAGATCGCTGAAGAAGTTATAAACAAGAAAAGAAATTTAAGAGAATAGGAAGATACCATGGTCTTGATCCTCCAACAAAAACAACTGTGCTGAGAGCCATGCACCTTTGTCCTGCAGCACCAAAACCAGCAGCAACTAAAGCGTTCACAGTAGCATTGACGTTTGCATCAGGCATGACAATGGCATGATTTTTTGCTCCCATATTAGACTGGAAACAAGAGTTCATTAAGTTTCCAACCCAAGTAGATTTAATATCATGTCATGCGTATGAATTAATAATCTTTCTAAGGAAAAAGAAACTCCAGTGATGAACTGCACTTACTTGAACACGTTTTCCTTTAGCGCATGCTCTTGAATATATATGCATTCCAGCCTTAATATAGAAAAAGATAATCAAATAAGTATATAATGAACACAAGCATTCTCATGAAAGAAGAATTTAAACAGGTTTTATGCTTGGATTAGTGAATAACATTTTAAATGTTCAAAAAGAAGTGAAAATTTCCAAACTTCAGAATCCTTTATTAGTTGTCCCTTGCTTTTTCATCCATCCAAAGAAGAGAACTTATGAGTCCAAATTTTTTCCCTTGATCAAAATGGAACTTTAGTTGAGCGCCATATAAAAAGGCATCATAAAAGAACAGGATTGGAATAATAAATTCATAAGACCACTTACGACATTGGAACCAACAAAAGATACAGCTTTGATGTCGTCGTCATCACAAATAGCATTTACAATATCCTGGAACCAATTGGAAAGACAACAAAATCATCCCATCAAAAAACAGAGTAAAATGAGTGGCATTCAAGCATAACAATAACTAGTTGTTGCCTATGGAATAATAATTTTAGAATTTGTTCATAAAGTTTTCATTCAAATTCCCAGGTTTGAAACAATAACACATCCAACTTCTCGTTTAAATCTTTAACTAGTTGCCTATGGGATAAAAGTTTTAGAATTTGTTAATAGATTTTTACATAAAATACCCAAAGTGTGAAACAATAATTCACCCAACTTCGCGTAAAAATTTACAGCATCTTCATGGTGACATCAAAAAAATTCAAATGAGCCCTGTGAGTACTTTTATTGAAATGTATCACAAGAAACAAGTCAAGAACAGACGTTTAATGAATCAAGGACAGCATACATGGGTTCCATGAACAATATTTAAGACGCCTTCAGGCAGACCAGCCTCCAAGGCTAATTCTGCAAGCATTACAGCAGCACCTAAAAAAGCACCAAAGTCATGATATAGGCATATAGCTTCCAATGGACAATTATCTTTTTGTCACAAGAAACCAAATATGATAAATCACAGAAATGGATGGATGAATGCATGCTTGATGTGATTACGACCAGTAGTGTGCCAGATATCAACAGTCAATATTTCAGGATATAGGAAAAATATTCCGTTATTACATGAATAATTATGGCCACACCTATAATTGATACCGGAAGAAAAAAAAAAACTAATATGGACTTCTCAGACAAAACAGGAACATAAGAATCTCGCTCCAAACAAATTCATCACATATATGTTCAGTAATCAAATGGAAAAAGATGATCCATGGAATGTAACGAAAATAGCCGCCGTCAATGCAAACGACTTTGTCCCTTAGGTACTCCAGCTTTATTTTTCTTGCCTGAGTTATGTTAGGAAAACATGCACACACAGTTATTACATAAGTATTGCTCAAAAGAGGTACAGAGAGAGTAGCTTTTACTGTATATTATTTAATTTAATTATTTAATCGATATATATAATGTATTGCAAGCCAGACTATTTATAAGCTATAAACAATGTGGCTTATGTCTTAGACTCTGCAACTGTAATGCACCAGAAAACATATCTAGTTTGAATTGAAAAAGATTATATTAGATCATGACAATTGATAGCATTCCATGCCCCTAGCAATAAATTTTTCTTAATAAAGTTGACAGCCAAGAAAATTATACCATCAGCTTATTTCCAAAACTCAGATTTTTTATTTTTTCCCCAAGAGCCATGAGAATAAACAGATTTAAATTGATGAAAAGGTCATCATAAGTGAAATTTCAATTTATTATCAATGATGTGATGAGTCAATTTAAGGTAAAAACAGACAACCAACCAAAGTATAAAAATCACCTGGATCTTTTTCTGATGGCTTTAGAATGAAGGTGTTCCCACAAGTAACTGCCACTGGGAACATCTGCAGTTAGATCATTTAAGTTTGGAATTTGTTACCGAGTAGATTTAATGAACAGAATGACAACTTATGAGTGAAATGCAGTATAATTTACGTTAAATTCCTTTAATGACTAACAATGATATGGATATGATATTTATTAAGCTATTCTGGAAGGTAGCTATGTTTTGGCCCTCTACACATCTGCCACATTATGCATGCTAACAGGGATGACACGCCTAAGCATGAAAGAAATAGGATGTACCCAAAACTCAAGATAAACATTAACTAATAGCCTATCACCATGCCAATAAGTACATTTCAGCTTACCCACAAGGGAATCATTGCAGGAAAGTTGAAAGGACATATCCCAGCACAAATACCAAGTGGTTCTCTAATGCTGTAAGTATCAATTCCATGTGATACATTAGAAACGTACTCTCCCATTTGTAAAGTTGCCATCCCACAAGCATGTTCAACCACCTCTACAAGACAATTAAAGTTTTGAGAGAAATTCATAACCAAAGTATGAGCTCAATCATTTTCTCAATACATTAACTTCTACAGAAACAAATAGACAGGCTAACCTAACTCACCTCTACAAAACAATTAATGTCTTGAGAGAAATTCGTAACCAACGTATGAGCTCAATCATTTTCTCAATACATTAACTTCTACAGAAACAAATAGACAGGCTAACCTAACCCACGGAATACATCTCCTTGTGCATCCTTCAACGTCTTTCCTTGTTCAGTGGTAACATTCAGAGCGAGTTTATCCTAAAACAGTTGCAAAGTATTGATCAGTGATATAATCTCATCAAAGGAAAAACTCTTGCAGGTATGGGTGGCAGAGTAGCTGTTTGGGAGATATTTGTGAATGAAAAAAGCAACAAAATATCTTATTATGATTACCATATCTCTGCGTATAAGCTCCTGGAATTTCAGCATAACACGTTGGCGAGTTGTGACAGGCGTATTACGCCATGATGAAAATGCTCCTTTAGCTGCAGATACTGCAGCTTTAAACTCTTCATCTGTTGTCAAAGGAAGTTGTGACACAACTTCTTGTGTTGCCTATTATCAAAGTTAACATTATCAGAAATTTGCCTTCCTCAAATCAACAAAGAAAACTATAAGCTCAATAGATCCCCACACTATAAAAAATGAAAAAGACACTTACAGGGTTTATCACATCGATGAATGTAGATGATTTTGAGTCAATAAAACTGCCCCCAATAAGATTTGGAACCCTCTGATGCAATACCATTAAAAAAAACGATGAAATTTACTGAAGTAGAAGCATTTATCTTAATTCTACCACAATTTCATGTATATAAAATCCAAGTCAGCCAAACGGAGTTCTATTCTGGAACTTATGACATAATGAAATCACTTGTGGGCCCTACGGAAAATAATACTACCTCCAGGTCCTAAATATATGACAAAGTTTGTAGTGCAATATTTTCACTATGATAAAGGAAAAACAAGGCAAAATAATCAACCTAGAATTATATGCATCGCGTTACTCGTTTAGATATTGCTAACTAGTCCTTAGATTATAACAGAATAGAAGTTGGGTACAAATAAAAGGAGAAAAAGGATTTCCCGCAGATTCATTCTTAATAGTAGCTCATCAGAAAATCTTAGAACTCAGCAACCACGCTCCATTGTATTTTCCAAGTACAAGCACTAAGTAAGCTTAAATATACTCATGAAGTTATTATCAGTAACCACAAGACGAGACAGATAAAATGCACCGTTTATTTTACTTTTCTAAATGAAGTCAATCTGGAAATTTCATTTTCTAGGAAGCCAAACAAAGCTGGGACTTACCGGAGGATTACCCTTCCTCGAAGATGCCTCAGCAGCCGTAGAGAATTGGTAACTTCCCAGAGCGAAGATTCGGGGCTTCAAGATGTTCAACTTCGTCACTGCAGTCAGCAAAATCATAAATATACGAGCAGAGAATCAAAATTATCCTTATCCGATTCCTTGTTCCAGTGATTCATCAATTATTTCAGCATTGAAAGCATCAACAAATGAGTTAGACTAACCTCGACGAATACCAAGCTGCAGCATCTTGGTTCACTTCTGAAAAAATGAAGATTAAAATTAAGTAATTAAGGGTCTGTTTGGGAACCCATTTGGGTCCAAAAAAAGCCCATCTGGGGGTTAAAAGCTCCAAAAGCTTATTTGATGTGTTTGGGAAAGCTTTTGGGATGGCTGGGCTTATGAAGCAAATGGAGCTTTTATGAGAAGCTCATCCAAGTTACTTCTCTCAAATTTTATGGAAAAAAAGTCACTTCTGACACTGTTAATCCAAACACAAATCACATCTACAAAGCTCCTTTTTTTCTACATAACTTTTTCAAAAGCCCATCTGCAAAAAAAGCTCCTTCTCCACCACTAATCCAAACACGCACTAACTCATCTCTTCGTTTTATATGTGAAGAGACGGTACAATACTCCAATTTTTAATCATATCATGGATTCGCACGATTCGCATTAATTAAGTTTCATTATTATATGCACAAAAGATTTAAAATTATTATTGTAGTGAATCATTTGAGCTAAAAGTCATACTACTGATAAAATGCCTTTATTATACTCCCGATATATAAGTTAAAGTTATTTTTTTTTTGAAAATATTAAAAAAATTAATTAAATTATTTTTTTTTCTAAACTATTTTATATAACTTATAAATTGATGTATCATCTAATAATACATAATATATAAGATAATTAAGTAATTTATTTTATTTCTTTAATTTTTTAAAAAAAATTAATTCCATCTTATATTTAATATAAAATGAGGTGAGTAATACCCTTGTTGGCATGCACACAAAATCTCTTGATGAGGATGATGACCTGGGAAGAGGATGAGGATGAAGTTTTGCTATTTCTTTATTTTGATATAATTGAGACGAGATGGCTCATATCATTATCAAGACCAAGGTCTGAACCTACACGTGTGGGATCATTTATACTGGTAGTGGTAATTTACAATTCAGTATTTTCTTTTAATTTTTAATTTAGTATATATTTCCCCTTTATTTTCTTTTATTTTAACTAGCACAAATCCCATGCTATGCATGAGTGAAAATGTTGGAAATTAATATATTTATGTATTACAAATTTTCTATCCTGCAACAATCCTAACTATAAATTAAATACATGTTTCATTATATTAACATATCAAAAAACAATTAATTATATAAAAAATCAAATAGAGAAGGTGAAGTACCCACTAGGCCAGCTTTCTGCATATAAAATAAGTTATTTACTCAAAAGTTCCTTAAAAAACAAAGACTAATAATCGAGAAATAAGAAATTACACGTTTAAGGAATCTGGTAGCAACATAGATAAAATCAATGAGTGAAAAACTGAACCAGACCGGCCGGTCGGACCGGAAAACCGGTGAACCGGTCTCCAGGCTGGTCCGGTCCACTGCTGCAGAGGGGGGAGGGGTCAAACCGGTGAGGAGCCGGTCGAACCGGGGAGAATCGATTTGACTCGGCAAAACTGGCGAGTGGAGCGGTTAGGCCGGGTTGGAATTTTTTAAAAAAAAAACACCCAAAACGCCGTCGTTTTGGGTCATTCTGGAGCAGACAAAGCTCCTCGACCCGACCCGACCCGACGTTTTTGCCCTAATCGAACTGGGGCTTAACTCCAACCAGGCGCGAATGAGAATCTGAAATTCTCATAAATCAGAATGCTCCCTCGATTAATCCTTCTCAGTCTGAAACTCTGAATCAAAACCAAATTCTTCATCCGTTCTCCATGATTGGTAGCTGAAACCTGGAAGTGAAATCGACGGCGACCTTTTGCGACGTCAATCGACGGATGTGAGTACGTGAGCGGCGGATGGCGACCTGCGACTGTGATAGCTGAAATTCCAAAATTGATCTAAACGCTTATCTGACCAAGACGTGAAGGTGAGCTGCGACTTGTTTAGGTAATTTTTTTTTAGTTTTGACTTTTGATTCATTTCTTGTTGGCCTTTTGCTTTGTCCGTCTGTTGTCACTGTTCTGAGTCCGATGACCTACGATTTTTCGTTCATTGGTAGTAACTGAGCTTCTGTAACTGTTATTCTGACTTGTGAACATTAAATTTGCCTTGTTAGTTGAAGGCTATGGCTTGTCTATTTGTGTTCATGCTTGTCTATTTGGATCAAATTCATCAAAATACTTGCCGCTAGCTGTTGTCTATTTGTGTTCATGCTTGTTACTCAAGGAATGACTTCCATTTTGCTGGGAATAGCCTTCTTTGTAACTGGCTCTTGGTTCCACTCCTTCAACATTCTCTAATTCAACAAACATAGCGTACGCCAAAATTAGCTCTAAATTTTAAACAAACTATATTGATATTGTATAATTTTTTGGTCATCTATACTATCAATGAAACAAGATGATGTTATATATTCTTTATTGTTGTTACCTGAAATTTCTAGAGAAACCTCTTTTAATGATTCAGGTCCTTTTAAAGCACTATTCGCAATTGTGGTTTTCAATTCCTTTTTCTTCATGAAAAAAGCATGAGAAGGTGGTGATTTTAAACCATTCAGTGGTGACATCGATCCTGTTGAAGACGTATTGACCTGATAAAATGTGTACAATTCTTGAACACGGCTTTGTTATTTCGTTTGCTGCTTAATTCATACTTACGTGGTCTTGTAATTAACTAATTATTGCAAGGTCTTTTTTCATATGACTTGTTTGTCAAGCTTTATAACTGGAACAAGGCAGAGTTGCAACCATTTGGTCTTATAAATTGTGTAAACAGGTAATTTGATGTGTTTTATGTTTGACAAAGTTGTTTGAAAGCTGCTGTAGACTTGTAACAAAATTGATGGTATGGTTGAAGTTTTATGCTTTTTGTATTTTATCTTTTTGGTTAACTGGTTAGTTGATTTGAGTGGTTAGGTTACAGAATTTTGCCATGGATTTAATGTTATGTTTCTACTATTATGCTAATGTTGTACTCTAGTGCTTAGCTTTTACACCTCCCCTTACTGCTTATTTGCTTCAAGGACTTCATTCTAAAGCATGTACGTTTGGAATCATGGCAATATAGTGATATAGAATCTTGTAACTACTTTAACTTTTTTTTGAATGAACTTGTTATTGAAACTTTAAGTTTGTTTCTTTGTTGTTGCAAGGATGGATATATCTAGTTCAGGAAATGAAAATGTCACTCCTAGTGCTAATATTGAACCTGATACTCCTAATACCGAACCTCACACTTCCAATTCCAACACTAATCCTACTTCTACTCCCAATACCACAATTCATGGTAAAACTGATCCAGCATGGGCACATGTTGCTTTAAAAAAAGAGGGGACACAAAATGTATACACATGCCTCTTTTGTGGTAATAGCTATAGAGGAGGAGGCATAAACAGAATGAAGCAACATCTTGCTGGAGTGTTTGGTCAAATTGCTTCTTGCAAAAAGGTTGCTTCTGATGTGCGTTATAGGATTGCAGAGTCTTTGAAAGAAAGTTCAAAGAAAAAGTCCGTTGAAGATATAAGAGAGGAGGAAGTTCAAGAAGAAGAGGTTGATAGTGTATCTAAGAAGAGGAAACATCTTGGGACAATGGATAAATATTTCGCTCCTAGGACAACTCCTGGAGCTCAACCAATCATCAAGAGTGCCTTAGCATCAAAAGAAGCACAACACAATGTGAAAATGCTTATTGTTGAATGGGTTATAGTCAACTGTATTCCATTTAAAGCATTGGAGTGCCCTTTATTTCAAAGAGTTGTGGATGGAATGTGCTCTATAGGGCTTGGGTTTAAAGCCCCTAGTGCCTATGATTTTAAAACCAATTTGTTAAGAGATTGGAAAAAGGAATGCCAGTTACTCATTAATGGTCATAGAGCTAAATGAAAGCAAAACGGCTGTACACTTATGGCGGATGGATGGACTGATGTGAGACAACGGACTTTGATAAACTTTTTAGTTTACTCTACACATGGAATGGTGTTTGTTATGTCTATTGACGCATCAGATTTAGTAAAAGATGCTAAAACTATGTTCACATTGTTTTCTGAAGTGATTGAGTGGGTTAATTCCAAGAATATTGTTCATGTGGTGACTGACAATGCTTCCAACTATGTGGCATGTGGAAGGTTGATTAAGGAGAAATATAAAAATATTTATTGGTCTACATGTGCTGCTCATTGTTTAAATCTTGTATTGAAAGACATTGCAAGCATACCTCATGTGTCGGACATTACAGCAAAGGCATCAAAGATAACGGTATTTGCTTACAATCACATGATATTCTTGTCTTGGTTGAGGAAGAGGACGGGTTGGAGAGAAATAGTGGTCCTGGTGCTATAAGGTTAGCCACTACTTTCATTACATTACACAGCATTTACATGCACAAACATGACCTGTAAGCCCTTGTTGTCGATAAACACTTTGTGGACCATAAGCTATCTAGGACTACTCCAGGAAAAATTTTTAGTGCGATCATATTAGATAGCCGGTTTTGGAATGAGTGCTACCAAATTGTGAAGATTGTAACTCCTCTGATAAAATTGTTGAGAATTGTTGACTCGGATGAGAAGCCCTCACTTCCATAAGTTTATGAAGGCATGCAAAGGGCAAAATGTGGAATTAAGGAGATGTTCAAGAGGAATAAGGATCATTACAAGCCCTACACAAGTATCATTCAAGCGAGATGGGATAAACATTTGAAGACCAATCTCTATGCAGCTGCCTATTTATTGAACCCGACATTCATATATGGTCCAGCCTTTGTTCACAAGGGAGGGTTAATGCAAGCTTTGATTGACGTGGTGGAGGCTAACTCAGATGAAAATGTTGATTGCTATAAGGTAATGAAGCAAGTGACATTATATCTTGATGGCAACGAATCTTTCAGCAGAGAGACATGCAAAAAGGGGGCTGAAAAACTAGATCCTTGTAACTAATTAAGTATTCATCTTTATTGTTTAATATTTAATTAACAACATATTAATTTATTACAACTAATATTATGTATATGTTTTATTTTGTAGATGAATGGTGGATGTATTATGTCTATTCAGTTCCAGAATTGCAACGTGTTGCAACACGTATTCTTAGGCAAACGTTTACTTCTTCTGGTTGTGAGAGAAACTGGAGCTCATTTGAGCGCATCCATACAAAAAGGAGAAATAGATTGCAGTATCAAAGGTTGAATGATTTGGTTTACACTAACTATAACTTGCGATTAAAGCATAGGTAATTTTAGATATTATAAAAAATGCTTTTAATTAATATGGATTAAGTGTTAAATTTTAACTGAAATCATTTGTCATTGGAAAATTGAAGGAGTGTATTGAATAAAAAAAAGCCAAGTTATGATCCCATTGACTATGAGTCTATTGATGAGGTGGATTTTTGGGTGACGAAAGAAGATCCCATTTCAGAATTTAATGATGAAGATGCAGAAAATCTTGAAAGTGTTATTAATAATGAAGGCGTTGCACTTTCATCAACTCTGGATAGGATTAATGAAGGTTTATATAATTATATGTCCTATTAATATCCTGTTACTAATTTATTATCCATCCATATAATTATTTGTTATACATAATCATTGATATTAATTATTGTTGTGCTTTTGGATAGGTGACGAAGATAGGGATATTCTCGATCCCCCGGCTTTGAATGATGATGTCACTACTACTTACCCTTTCCCAAATCCAACATCTATTGACTCATCTCCAATAGATTAGCTTGATGAGTTGTAGAGTTTGTTGAGTGATGATTTACTCATTTGGTTATGGTTGATGGATGATGTTATTGGCTATTTTTGTGACTATTTTGATGCTATTGGCTTGTTTGATGAATGATGATTGATATTGTTATGTTTTGACTATATTTTAATGTTAGTTATGAGTTTGCTTTGAAGAACTAACTAGGTATTTTAACTATTTTGATGTTAGTGATGACTTGTGAGTTATGAATGTTGATTATTTTGTTATTGTCAATTAAATTATAATATTTTAATATGGCCGGTTCGACCACCGGTCCGACCCCAGTTGACCCATTAACCCTTGAACTTGTGCCGTGACTGGTTCATTAACCGATCCGGTTTTTCGTTTCTTAGATAAAATATGGAGAAAAGAAAAATTCTAAATAATGGGGGGCTAGGATCATATAGATAATAGATAATAAATATTAATTTAAAGGTTTTGAATTTGAGAGGTGGGAGTACTTAGATGTCGCAAGAAGGGTTGCTCCTGCTAGAACCGCTACTTTTATTTTTGACACATTTATTTTTAAAATCTATTTTTATATTTAGGAGAAGTGGAGAACTACCATAAGGAGGTTACCGATAGTGGGACAGTGACCACATATCAAGAGTCTAGAGATTTATTTAAGATTCAGTATTCATATATTTTTATTAGACTAAATTTCTAATATAAGATTTTTATTTGATATTTAAAACATTTAAGAATATATATAGATAAAATAAGGAGAAAAGAAAATTCTAAATAAAGGGGTTAGGATTATATAGACAATAGATAATAGATAGATTATAGGTAATATATATTAATTTAAATGTTTTGAATCTGAGAGGTGGGAGTGCCTACGTGTTGCAAGGAGTGCTGCTTGAACCGCTGCTTTTATATAGTCAGAGATATATCTATGTCCTTTTTTTCTTAGGAAGAAGAAAGAAAAATACTTGCAAAATTGGTAAAAGACAAATAAGTATACCACTACTAGAAAAAATGCCTATAAGATCGCCACATCTAGACCTCTATAGGTGGAGACGGTTTAAAAAATATGACCGGTGTCATTTTTGTAACTATTGATACAACTTAACATCGGTAGCACGTTCTCGCGATCTAAATAATATTTTTTAGACCGGTTGTAATTTAATGCGGTGTTGATAAGTATTAAATATTAAGAAAATTTTAAATTTTAAATTCTTGTCAAACTAGATGCTTATGCATTCAGTGTAAATATCCTTTTAGATACCGTCGTTTCTTTATACCTAGTGTTAAATGTTTCATAATTTCTTCAGCTTCCAAAGTAACTTCCCAACTACTCTTCTCCTCAAAATCTTCATATGTCTTGTCTATTTAAACTCATCATTGCTTTCATTTCTTCATATTGAGCTCCTCTTCCTCTCCTATCTAGAATATCAATATGGTACATGTTAGAGCTAATTATGTTTGTCCTCCTCTCCTGTATAGCCTCCACTGCCTCCTTCGCCACTTTCAGCGAAAGTGCTTCTGCAGCACCTTCATGCAAGGGTGGATTAGATCCATAGACGCATTGAAAGACTCCTAGTGATGCTCGGTACTATCAATAGTATAATACCCCAAATTTTGAGATTTGAGGCTAGAGAATAAGCCTGAAATAAGTGGATTGCTAAGTTCCAGTTTAGTAGGAACCCAAATTTATTCCCTAATGATTCTTATATCTTTGGGGTATTAAAGAAAGTAAAATGGTGAATTTTGGAGAAATTAATTATGTTTTTGGTGAAATCGCCTATGAATTAGTAAGCTTATCATGTGATTTTATATGATCAAATAATGATAAAAAATTATGAAATTTTACAATATGAAAGTAGACATCCTAAGCTTTAATTTGATAGGTGATATGACTCAATTAGAGCTATATACAAAAAGTTATGAATTTTTGAAGTCAGCACAGAAAAACTGTAAAATTTCTGGAACAACATATAAAGATTAAATATCTGGGAATGATGTGCTTCCAAATAGTAAAAGGCTATATTTTTCCTTGAAACTAGACTCAATAAGGGTTCTATAGCCTTTGGAATCGCTCCATTTTGAATTTTATAGAATTAGTTATGATTTTTCAAAGTTTAGGTAGAAAATCTGCCAGAATTTTGTAAAAATCTGAAAATTTGAAAATTGTTAAATAATTAGATTATGACATAAGCTAATATAATAAATCATCATCCACCTCCTCCATCAGCCCAAAACCGTGGTGCAAGGCTGAAATAAGAGAGAGAAAGTGTAAGATTTTAGAGGGAGAAAAGGAGAGGAAAAAGCTTGCAAAGGTAAGTGTTTTCTTCGGTAAATCGGCTCCTAATGTCTATAACTCCGATCCTAAGCTTCCTATTCATATGATTTAAGGTTTGGAGGCTTAAATTTGGTGTTGCAGGACTTAGGGTTTCAACCTTGTTGAGAAAAGCCAAAGGGAAGTGAAAGGTAACTTCCAAACCTTTGTATATTAACTATTCTAGCTGTTGTGGGCAATTTAATCGATGAAATTTTGCCAGATCGCTGTTGATTTTAAATTTTGGAAATTGAGTTGCCTAAGGGTTATGCTGCCCAATTTTGGTTCAAATGGTAGTTATAACCGAATGGAATCGTCAATAAAGTGGTTAGGAGTAGAAATGAACATGTTTACGGAGCCAAAATCGCAAAACCCTGATTTTCCACGGAAAACCCATATATTTTGGTCAATGCTATAAATGGGCCTTAGAGTTGGATTTTCAATGATTTGATGGTTCCATTGAGTTCAAGATGGAAAATTAGGTAGGGTTACAATTGGTCATTTTTTCGAAAAAGGCTAAAAAAGCATAATTACGAAAACGCCCCTAAAACCCTTAAAGTGGGGCTGTCAAGGGTAATTTTGTAATTTGACATTGAATTTGATAATTCTGAGTCTGGAACTGAATTTCTTGGGTGAAAATTTGTTAAAATAACCCATGTCAAAATTTCGGGAAAAGTACAGTCGGATCGGGTACAGCCGGGCCGGGTCCCCGGGGGCATTTTAGTAAATTTTCATAATAGGCTCATATAACCCCCCAAAAACACTATAGAAGTGTCTAAATTGTATATTTGGAATTATAGGATCAAGTTGTGAGCCCTATCGTTGGCACGCTTTACGAGGCACACGTTTCGAGGCGTGGAAGGGTTAAGGTAGGGAACTTACCTTTCCTGCATGTATTGGATATTTGTGTTGGTGTGTTGATGCATGTTATTGCTTTGCATGATTATGTGTAATACATATGAATGTTTAGAGCTATGTTTCTGTTTATGCTATGTCCATAAATATGTTGTTTGAAACATTGAGCTTGCAGATATGTCATTGTGTGGGTATGAGTTATATAATGCAATTGTAATGACCCAATTTGGGGATTAAGGGCTAATTGTGCTAGAAGTGGTGTAATTAGTGTGAATTCAATGTAAATGTGTTTTAATCAATACCTAAGCCCTATAATTATGCTTAAGTGTGGATTAATGTTTAAATGGGTTGGAATATAAGGGAGGGCACATAGTGATGTTAATGGAATGAAATGAATTAGTTTGGAAGCGATTTGAGAAGAATTGCTATAATCAGGGGCAAAATGGTAAAATTGGAAAATTACCGACCGATTGGTCAATTACCGAAGAGGAAACTCATAGGTAACTTGAGATCAATGGTTAGGATTCATGAGTATGAGAGGAGGTGTGTGTGTGCATGTGTTATGTGAGGTTATGGATGAGAGAACAAAATCTTGACACTTGGCACTATATGGACCATTGAATCAAGTCAAAGCGTCAAAATATGTTTTTCTTTTCCCTATCTCATCTAGGACATTGGGCAAGCTAAAGTGGGCAGAAATTTCAGATCATCATCCTTACCTCATCTCATATCTCCTCTCCTCCATTTTCGTTCAGCTAGAGAAGGAAATATAAAGAGAAAAACCTAAGGTTAGTGCTCCAAATGACCATGAATACTCAAATACTCTTTATTAACATTGTTCTAGGTGTTGAGAGCATTATTCCTATGGTTTCAGATTTTTGATTAGTGGTGATTGGAAGCTTGAGAAAATTTGGAAGTGGTGGAAATCAAGAATTAGTCTTGGGAAGAAGTTAAGGTAAGCCTTTGGAACCTTTTGACATATTTATTGTGGTCATTGGTTTAGCTTTAAGGATTTTGGATATTTGCCTGGATTTTGGCTTAATTTCAAAATGTGTGAATTGGTTAGTGTTTAGTGTGAAATTGGTGTCATAGTGTGTCTTGGAGCATTTGAAATTGATTTGGAATGTTGGTTTGGATTGGTTTGCAGTATGGTGGTTCGATTGAGTTCTTGGAAAGACATGTGGTGGTCATTGTGTAACATGTCAATGGAGGTTGAATTGGGTTGTTTTGATGATTTCAATGGATTCATTGTGCAAATTTATGTGGGAATGATATTTGATATGAATTTGGGAACCATTGGAAACATTGGTGCAAAACTGAAATGTTATCCATTGAAAGTCTATTCTGGGAAGTCTGTTTGCATTGGCGTTTTGAATGACCTGATAATGTTAGAAAATTCTTAAACTTTCCAATCTTAAATATCACATTCCAAGCTTCAAAATGGACAAATAATTTGTCTCATTTCGTTTTGTGATCTGGGAGTTTTGGTTGCCCAAAGTTTGATGTCAAAACTGGACTCAATTCTGGAGCAGATTGGAATTTTGTGTAATTCTGGAATTGTGTGTTGATTTCTGGTAATGGTTCATATTTTTCCTATGAATAGGACTTAAAAAGCTTTCATTTGGCTTTAGGATCACCTCATTTCGATTTTTTTAGAATTAATTATGATTTTTTGAAGTTTCCTTGGCTGCAGTCAGAATTCTTGGCTACAGCGCAAAACTTTCTGTGCACATTTTGGCCACAGCCAGAAAATCTTTGCTGCAGCCAAAAACCTTCTGTGCACTTTTTGGCTATAGCCAGAGGATTCTTGGCTGCAGCCAACCCCTATTTTCAGCATTTTGAGATTTTGAAAAGTGTTTTTCAACCTAGTACTTACCAATTCCTCTAGGTTTTCATAGAGCCTATTATAGTCACTTAAGGAACTTAGGTGGTAACCTATTTTAAGTGTTTGAAAGTGAGAATTGGGAGTAGAGAATTAATCCGCCATCTTGATTTTGGTGTTTAGAATTTGACATTTGCTATCCTCGTGAGCCAATAGTGCCAAAGGACGTCAGAAAAGAACAAGATAGTGACTCCTCTCTTATACTTTGTGTAAATGTGTTATATGTATGTTTGTCATGCATTGTGAATACTTTGTAATACATTGTGATGCTTTGAGACCGCAGTGAAAGCTGACGCATAGTGATACTTTGTGAATACATAGATATCACAGTGAAAGCTGACGCCTAGTGTTTAAAGCCATGAGTGCTGTCGCATGTGGTGTGAGCCATGAAACATTGTGATGCAGCTGAACATGATCATATATGCTATGTGTTTATGCTCTGTATGAGTGATTTGTTACTACTGGGATTCTTTTGAATCTCATTCTTTCCTATGACTAATATTTTAGTCAAGGCAAGTGGCTCTGAGGAGAAGCGGACAAGCCAGAGTGGTTAGGGCCTTCAGGGATGTTTTGGTTTTGATAGTTAGCTATCAATCTGGGTTTGGGATTACAGTAAATTATTTTTTGGGATGTGTATAATATTTTGATTATGATATGTAATCCCCTAGTTGGAAATTATAAACCTGACAATTAGTATATACATGACCCGGGGGTTGCCGGGATTTTTGCCTCACACTCTGATATGTATAAATGGGATTTAACTGCACAGGTAATTATATGCGATACATGCAATTGAGACCAGAACAGGGAAAGAATTTTGAAAGTTTTGTTAAAAACCCTTCCGCAATAAGGGATTGGAAATGACTTTTGATGATTATTGGTCTCTATTTCATTTAAAATTCCAAATTTTGAATTATAGTTACGTGTTTAAAGGTAGAGGTTACAGCAAGCATGTCATGCATTAAGAATTTATCATACATGCATATTGGTATTATTTTCCTATTGAGATTCTCTCAAATCTCACCCTCCCCTACCAACAATTTAGACAGGATAAGTAGCTCGAAGAGGTAGTAAGCATCCAAGGGTGGTGAGGACTCCTTCGAGATGTATATTTAGTTATCTGGATGTGAATTTATATTTGAATGAGTAATTGATTATGAATTTGAGATGGATTTGTGTAATCCCCTGTTTGGGAAACTTGTATGAGCTAATGTGCCTTATATATACCCTTTTGTGAAGATATAAAACCCGGGGTTGCCGAGAATTATGTTGTGCACTCTAATATTTATATGAATGTGATTTATTTTTGCGAAGTAGTTGCATTCAAAATGTGAATGTGAGACCAGGCTATTTAGATTTTGAAAGGTATTTGTGAAAACTCTATTTTAAAGATGGGATATTAAATGAGTTTTATTTATCCGTTAGTCTCTGTTTCATTTTAATCGCATATTTCATATATAATTATGGAGGGGGTTACAAATAGCTAGTTCAACCTTTTACTCGACGCCAATGACATCAACTACAATATGTCAGATGAACCCCCTTCTACTTCCTCTTCTGTCTCTGGTGATGAGGAGGAAGAATAAGGGTTTTTTTTGTTATATAAATTAATGTACTAATGCTACCTTCGGGCAAGATAAAACATATTATTAGTAACGGAAAAATATTTTTATTTCTAATCTTTGTCTTGATCATGATCTTGTTCATGTCTCTTGTATCTTTAATTTTTTTCATTGTTGTATTCTATCTCTGGGTTGATAAGTTAATTTTTCTATAGAATAATAGAATATACGCGTGCGCGCACTTTATTAGTAAATTAAATTATAATATTATTTTGATTACATTCAAACTGGTTGTAGTTGCACAAGGTCTAAATATTTTAATCTAAAGGGTCCTTTAAGTTTTTAACGTCTAAATGTCATTTATTAATGTCTAGCGTTACATTTTTTTCTACACCAGATAAGTAGAACATCTGGTATCATAATTATTCTTTAGACCGTTGTTCCAAATATGACCTGTCTAAATACATGACGTTTCAACTTCCAACGCCTATCATCATGTCTCGTCAGTATCATCTGAATTATCTGGCCATCAGTTCCATTTATAAATACCAAGATGCCTTTAGTTCCTAAGTTCAAATTCAAAAAAGTTCCTTTATACTTCTCTTTTTCTTGTTTGAGCAGCAACACTTCCCACTGTTGGCAAGATCAAAGAGGCAGAGTTCCCCCTCTCTTCCTCCAGCTGCATCTACTGGCGTTTCCTCTTCGCAGCCCCCTCTACCTCTGGTGTTGAAAGAAATCGTTGAAGCCATCTTTCGCCTGTAGGGTTTTGCTCTGGAGGTCATGGCAAGGCAAGATCACTTCTCTGAACGACTAGAGGAGTTGGCGGTGGTACTAAATGACATCATCAACTGTTACCATGGAATGATATGATCTTTTGGAGGCCTGGATCATCATATATATATGTATATGTATAATATTTTGATGCAATTTTTTATTTCATGCATGTATACTGCCGCCTTTTAGCAATTATTAACGAAAAAGTTTCTATCTTTTATATCTTTTAATAGTTATTGTTGATGATCATCATCTATCTCGTGTTATTAATTTTATAATCTGTTCAAAGAATTACTTTTTAGATAGGATGATTTGAAAGATGGTATAATTATGAATTTAAAATGTTTTTAACTTATTGACACCAGTCATTAATGAGAACCAAGATAGAAAAATTTGCCCTAAGTATATATATTCACTTTTGTGCTTAGTCTTCATCTCTAGCCTCTCTTAGTCATCATATCGAGCCTTTCTCAGTCTCATGCTTGTGCTCTTACTCTCTCCGTCACCTTCGGATGTGTGATTTCTCTCTCTTCATCGTCAGGATGACTTGGTATTCCTCCCCATTGGAATTTCTCTCTTTGTCATTGCCATTTTGCTCTCATGTTCAGTAAAAATAGTTGCTTTTCACAACCCTCAATAGATATTTTGCTCTCGCATTCTGTTAGTGTTATGTTTCGTTGTCTTTGCTTACATAGAAGTTTTAATTGTTGTTTTTCACAAGCCCTCGATACTCCTTTTCCTTCTTTGTTGACACCCCAATTGAAAGTTCAATTATTTTTCTTACATCCGTATAAATGAAAATGTTTCACTTTATCGATATTCTCTCTAGTTGTTGTAAAAAATATTAGCAATTTGGTATTGCAGATTTAACCTTGTGAAATATTTGCATTTTTGCATTGCAGATTAAACCTTGTGAAATATGCAATTTTTTCATATATAGCATAAACGATTGGATGAACAAAGTTGGAGGTTGTAGATATATGCAAGCCCTTCTTGTAGGACTTGAAAAACAAAAAAAAGCCTTTCTTCCATAATTATAAATATGATATTCCTTTTTTTATGTTCTTTGTAGTTGTTGTAGTTATAGAATACTGATGCTCATGACATACCAATATGAACTTGTCATTATAAAGATGATACAATTTCATTAAATATGAACATATCTTAGTGCTTCTCATGATATAACATGACTTTGATATTATATAACATGTTATCATGTTCTGCTACATCTTTAAAAGTATCCAGTTGATATGTTCATGTTTAATGAAATTGTATCATTCTAATCATCATCATATTTATCTGTTTACAGTGGATTTGTATTTAATTTGTTTATTACAAATTTATTCTTTTTAATTGCATAAAGGAGTATGAAGAGTATCAAGTTGAGTGGTTTTTTTATAGCAATCACTTATATTTTTTTACACATGTGAAGAGCATTAAATAGTCTGATATAATATGTAACTTATTGTGATTTAAAACAGGGGATTGGATGAACACACTTTTAAGATTGCAGATACATGGAAGCCCTTCCATTATGACTTGAAAAACGAGAAAAAAAGCCTTCCTTCCACAAACATAAATATGATATTCCTTTTTTGCTTCTTGTATGTTTCTTTGTGTGATACATGAAAGTTTACATTTTTTTTGCTAGCTGCTTATTCTTTTTGGTTGTTATCGTTAGTGTTTGCAAACTTTTTTCCACGGAATTCATTTTGGTTAGGATTATGAAACTTGTAATTATGACAATTATGCAATTTCATTGCATCATTTTCATAATGGCAAGTTTCTCAATTCCAATCATTGTGAATTCCGTAGGCAAAAGTTTCATTATTGTCATAATTACAAGTTTCATATTCCCAACCAGAATGAATTCCATAGAAAAAAAGCCTATATACACATATGTTAATTATATTGGATCTTGCTTGTCATGCCTTTGTATTTTTCAATATTTTTTTTTTCTTTGGATGCCCCCTCCTTAAAAGGGCTTAGATCATTATTGAGTGTTAGATGGAAGTGTCAATTGTAATTCTAACCTCGACATGTGGGTGCTATTGATGCCTTGTTTTTATCACGGGACATCCTTCTAGTAGATTGTGGGATCCTTATATTGGAAACTAAGTTTACTAAACTTAGGCATTTTGGCTCTTTTGAGAGTTCAGATAGAATACGGATCTAGCCTACCCCAGTTCTCATACTTGTATAATTAACTATGTTATACTCAACTTCATTAAATAAGAATCTTCATCTTTATCACCTGAGACTGGGGTAGCGTAGAGGCATGTTTCATATTTGAGGTCCAGCAGAGTCAAAATGCACAAGTATATTAACCTAGCAGACAATCCATGGGTTGCAGCATTCAACTTTAGGGATGCTTACAATATGAATCAAGGATCAACAACATGCAAATGCCAGGCCTAAAATTGCATCCACTAAATCTAGCACTCAAAAATCATCTAAGTACTATTGAGGTGGGGAAAATGCAAGCAAAAAAAAAAAAGTAAACCTTGAAAAAACAAATGTCGGAATTAAGATTCAATAATTATCTCATAATATAGGGCTTAGATTATAACATCTCAAATTTTATTCACCAAAATTCCTTATATTAACGGGAATAAAATTGTGAATTAAAGAGCACAAGAAATGACAAAAGAATGCAATTCGAGGTCACACACAACATGATTATGTTTGGAACACAAATTGTAAAATTTGGATTTGCTGCCAGTATGTTTTCCTACATGGCAATTTGATTGTGTGATGGTTTTTGGATAACCAAATGATATCCAATGAATGTGAAATTTTTTAGAATAAAATTAAATATATCAAGCTTTAATTTGATAGATCATATAAGTCATTTGGACCCATACACTGAGAGTTATATATTTTTGAAGTTAGCCTAGTGAAATTGGCAATTTTCTGTGGCAGTATCCAATAAATGACAATTCTGGAATTATGCGCGTTCATTTTGCTAAAGGAAATATTTTTTTCCTAAAAATAGACTTAATAAGAGTCACATAGTCTTTGTAACTAGTGCAATTGGACATCTATAAATAAAGATATTAATTTTCAAAGTTTGATGAAAATTCTGTCAGCTTTTAATCAGGGTGCGAAATTAAAAAGGTATTGGCAAAAATGTATAAGCAAAGGTCTTTTTGGCCATTAAAGCAAAAGCTGTTATTTTTGCAATAATTAAGGGCTATGGAAGGTCCAACAATAAGAGCATGAAAGGAAATAAATGTTTATGATAAATACGCCAAGAATTAAAGCATTTTAAGCCAACCAAATTGAAGTTTGAAAAGTCAAAAAGCATTACACATTAAATATTGGTTTCAAGAGATGGATGAAGCTAATATAAGAAGCTTATTTGGTCCCTTGAATAGCCTCATTTAAGTCAAGTGAGAGAGCGAAAAAGGAAGACATTATGACCAAGCAAAAAGATGAAGACTTTGGTCACAAAAAGCACATGATCTAAATATAATAAAATATCATTAATTAAGGAGGAGGATGAGGATTTTTGGAGAGCATTTATCCTCTTCCCAAAGGCCTCATTTCGTCCAGAAACAAAGAGCCGAGAGAGAGAGAGAGAGAGAGAGAGAGAGAGAGAGAGAGAGAGAGAGAGAGTTTGAAGAACACATGAATAAGAGAGAGAGAACAAGTGAAATCAATATAAGTAGGTTGTGATTTCAAGTGTTTATGCCTCCAAAATCATGAAAAACTCTCTCTAATTTCTATTCCATCTTGAAATACATATGTAGCAAGGTAAAATCAAGAGCAAGAAGAGGAGAGAGATGGCATTTTAGAGAGACAAAGAGGAGAAATCAAAGGTAATCTCCAAAGCCTTGTTTTCTTGTTGGATTCAAGGTTGTTGTGGTTGATTTGTGGTTGGTTTTGCTTGGTTTTGTAAATTTAGAAAGCATAAACCCTAAGGGAAGGTGTTTCCCAAATCTAGTTTAATCATGTGGGAAGTGTGTTTAAGTGATTAAACATGTGATTTAGGGTGGAAAGAAGGTGTTAAGTTGATTGAAATCAAGAAACTACATTTTCCTTAATTTTCTCTAGTTTTTATCCAGACCTATTTTGGCAGTGTTTGGACTGCATTTTGGTATAATTGATGATTCCATTGTGTTTAGAATGGAAAATTGTGTAGGGAACATATATAATATAAAGTGTGAAGGCTTTAGGGTGTGAAATGACAATTTTACCCCTAAAACCCTAACTTTGTGGTTGCTAAGGGCAATTCTGTAATTTGAGCATGATTTTGACAAATACGAGGTCAAAAATGGATTATACACTCGAAATTGTGTAGGAATAGCCCGGGTCATAATTTTTGGTAAAGTACAGTTGGACAAGTATAAAGGGGCTTAGACCGAGTCCCCAGGGGTATTTTGGTCAATATGTGATTTTGAGTCAAGATAACCAACAAAATAAGTTTGGAATAATACATGAATGAGTAATAACTCATTTATTGTAAATTTGGGATTTTAGGATCAGACAATAGCTTGAGCCGGACACAGTTGGACCGATAGACAGGCAAGGGAAGGGCGATCCAGGAAGTGAACTTACCCTACTTATATGTATTTGATAGCTATACTTGTGTAGTGGTGCATGTGATTGCTTTACTTGATTGTGTAGAGTATCTTTGAATGATGAAGCTCTGCTCCTGTTTATGCCATTGCCATGAGTATGTTACATAAAACATTGAACACGCAGAAATGTCATTATATGGCATGCATCTAGTTAAGGCTAACATGTCATGCATTTAGCATTTATCTTGCATGCATTATAGTAACTATTTACTACTGAAATTCTCTC
This sequence comes from Inga laurina, assembly GCA_963855925.1. NCBI lineage: Eukaryota > Viridiplantae > Streptophyta > Magnoliopsida > Fabales > Fabaceae > Inga > Inga laurina. The sequence continues at coordinate 29,499,210 of OY979701.1, forward strand.
AAATCTCACCCTCCCCTAACCAACCATTTAGACAAGTGGGCACAAGAGGTGTGCTGAGAGCAGAGAAGTGGACTGCACGAGGAAAATACAGAAGGTTCCGATTCAGTCCAGGAGAAGCAATTGCTTATCTGCAAGCTTTTATTATATTTTAAATTTGTAAGCATTTTGTACAATCCCTGTGGGGAATTATTGTAACATAATCATGCACATATTATCAGTATATTTATGCTATTTTTGTGTGCCCATTAAACTGCACGCAAACACTCTGAAAAATGTGAAAATAACATAAGGGTATTACATAGATTCATGGTTATTAGTTATAATTATTTTTTATAGGGTTAAGGTGCAAAAATAGCAAGGAACTATTTCGCTAAGTGCACTCAGCACAATTAACTATTTTTGGGTGCAAAACTAGACATCAACAATATTTTTGGGTGCAAAAGTAGCAACGCCGTTAACTCATGATAACTTCCGTTACTTTAATATAATTTTAGAATGGTTAAGGTATAAATTTAGCAACAAACTATTTTCTTATGAACACCCAACACAATTATTTTTCACACGAGCATTTACAAGCCAAATATGAGCATTTACACATGAGCATTTACATTAATGATCTTACTTTTTTTATAAGAGCATTTATAATACAAATAAAGGGATTTAAAAGAATCCGGGGAATTAAAAAATTTTGGTCTTTCATATATTTATCTTGTAAATGCCTATATTTATTTTTCCACTGACAAAACCTAACTTTTACTTGACTGAATGGGGTGCAATAAAATTTTGTTAACTCACTGTATTCTATTAAATCTCTTTATTTTGTCTTGTAAATTCTCTTATTAGAAAATTGGTGGCACCCATATTTTCTAAAAGGGTTAAGTTGAAAATTTATCAATGAATTATTTCCCTATGGGCACTAACGCAATTGTTTTTCTTAAGAGTATTTATAAGACAAATATGAGCATTTACATAAGAGCATTTACTCTTTTTTTTTCTAATAAGAGAATTTACAAGATAAATAAAGAGATTTAAAAGAATACAGTGAGTTAACAAAATTTTGCTACACCCCATTCGGCCAAGTAAAAGTTAGGTTTTGTCAGTAGAAAAATAAATATAGGCATTTACAAGATAAATATATGAAAGACCAATATTTTTTAATTCCCCGGATTCTTTGAAATCCCTTTATCTGTCTTATAAATGCTCTTATGAAAAAAATAAAGTAAGATCATTAATGTAAATGCTCTTGTGTAAATGCTCATATTTGTCTTGTAAATGCTCGTGTGAAAAATTATTGTGTTGGGTGTTCATTAGAAAATAGTTTGTTGCTAAATTTGCACCTTAACCATTCTAAAATTATATTAAAGTAACGGAAGTTATTTTGAGTTAACGGCGTTGCTACTTTTGCACCCAAAAATATTGTTTATGTCTACTTTTGCACCCAAAAATAGTTAATTGTGCTGAGTGCACTTAGCGAAATAGTTCTTTGCTATTTTTGCACCTTAACCCTTTTTTATATCCATTGCATTTGTATTTTAGACTTTTAGGGCTGTCTGTATAATTTATATTATATAACATAGCTTTTAGATATAATAATATCTTACAGAGCTTCTGTGAAACAACATAAACTGTACATTTTTTTTAAAAAAAATGCCCACTTTTTAGACTTGGTATGAAATTAACTGATCTAAAAAGTAGGCATTTTTTATTAGAAACGGAAACTATTTAACACCTGTCATCTAACCAACCGGTTTGGACAAGTAACTTTTAAGAATGGTCGTAAGTTCAGTCTTAATAAGGACATACTTTTTAAACTAATGGATATAAGACCGGACCTAAACCCGATCTAAAAAGTCAATTTCAATTGGTCTTAAAAAGTCTTTTTTCTAGTAGTGTGTTAAATTTCAATAATTCCAAAGGAGCTTATTTGAAATTTTGAAATGTTGCCAAATGTGAGAAATTACCTAATTGCCCTTAGTTTTGTTTTTTAAAAAATCATAAAACCCCCTTAGCGCCCGTCCTCAGAGCTCCGGTAATTTAATTTCTCAAGCAAAAGTAGTCAATATATATAATTGAGTTGTTAATGGCGAAATAAAAGTAGTTATTAAGAAATATTCAACAAGTACCATGTTAACTACTTTAGTATACATATTGGATACTTTTGCTTGAGAAATTAAAAAAAAAAAAAATTAGACCACTGGAGCTCCATGACGGCCGCTGGAGCTACAAGGGGGTTTGAGGATTTTTTAAAAAATAAAAAACTAAGGATAGTTAGGTAATTTCCCACATTTGTCAATATTTGAAAATTTCAAATCAGTCATTTTAGAATTATTGAAATTCAACATATTTATTTGTGTTAGCTCTCATAATATTTTGATGATGACAAGCCTCAATATCTAAGTATGTTTTGACAAGCAAGAAGGATGGCATAAAGTTGACTTGATGATTAAAGTCACTCGAGTGAAGTTTTATACACTCGAGCGATGCAAGTGTTTTTGGAAAAACTTGAATCAGCAAGTCACTCAGGTGATGATTTCCCATTTCAAGTGATGTGAAAATAGAAAAGTGAAACTCTGTGTTGACCTTCTTTGCCTTGGGAGAATCACTCGAGTGATGTCTTAACAATCGAGTGATAACCAAGTAAGAACCAAGATTAATCAAAGACAATCACTCAAGTGATAGTGAATGTACTCAAGTGATGAAGCTTCACTTTCAAAAATTCAGCAAGGCACTCGATAATGATCAGATCAAGTAGAGTTAATCACTCTAGTGATATGGTAAGGACTCGAGTTATGGGCATCACTTGCAAGTCTCCTACAAGTCACTCGCAAGTGATCCGAAAGTTTGTGATATGATGAAACCGATCACTCGAGTGACAAAATTGTGAATTCGAGTGATCCTCTTCTTCACCTATGCAACAAAGACAATATCACTTGAGTGATGTCAACAATCACTCAAGTGATGTCAATCATTTGCAAGTCACTCGCAAGTGATCATGAGGTGATGTGATCTTCTAATGAAAATCACTAGTGTGATTGAGGAAATCACTTGAATGATCCATGATCACTTGTAGGGCACTTGCAAGTGATTTGAAAGTGCTAAAAAATACTAAGTGAAGATCACTCGAGTGATATGAATTACTTGCAATTTACTCAGTACTGATTAAGCTTAACTCTTACAAAACATATGGAAGATCACTCGATTGACTAGATATGCATTAGAGTGATATTTATTTTCACAAACATCACTACCAGGTCACTCACTAGTGATTATTAGCACAAGATCACTTGAATACTCGAGTGACCAAGTAAGCACTCGAGTGATTCTAAAGCGCACTCAAGTGAATGTTCATCAGACTCTTTTAATAATCTTAATACCTATTCTATACATTATGATTAACACCCTAACTTCTTATAATACTTTTAAATCTTACTAATCACCTTTATGTATAAGTTGCAAGAACTTAATCTCCGTATTAATTTCAAAATCAAGAAAAGCAAAATCATGTCAAAAGTATTAAATGCGTAGTAGAGATAACCAATGGAAACACTCTCTTTCGCCAACCGCTACATTTACTCTCTAACGAACATATTTGAATGCTCTCAAACGGTCATTAAATACATCTTACCTATAAATACGGAAGCATTTAAGATGGAGCAACCAACGAACGACAAAATCGGTTCTATGCATGAAGTGCTCTATTTCCTTCTAATATTCTCTGATATTCCTATTGTTCTGCAGTATTTATTTATCAACTCTTTAAGAGAGATTTTACAAACTTATTTAGTACTCTTGTAAAGAAAATCTCAAGGTAGTGGGATCTTGAGTGAGGGTATCGGCTTATAAAGTGTAAGGAGGAGTGAGTATCATATAGAGGAACTCTCTTATACTGAGGTGCCAAGAATCCATCAAATCTTGAAAGTATAGTGAAAATCTCAGAGGCACTCTGAGGACTGGACGTAGGTCAAGAGATTAAGACCGAACCAGTATAAACTCTGTTGCACACTTTTGTGAAATTTCCCCAACTCTCATCTTTCGATTAAGTTTCTTAATTGTGATTTTTAAATTTTTAATATTACCCAATTCATCCCTCCTCTTAAGTAAAATCGTTGACACTAACAATTTGTATTTTACCAATTTTGAAAGTATTTCTCTATCTTTTTCCTTTTTTTCCTTATTAAATCTTTTAATTTTATTTTATTAGTATCATTAGTCTTCGTAATTTGGTTTGTTAATATAGTTGCCCTCTGTAACTTTATTCTGTTAATACCTTACTATCGTTCGGCCCTGTACACGAACTAATAGTACTGACAGAGCAAAATTAAGTGGGAAGAAATAAAAAGGTACATGTATCAAATTAAAATTTGAGGGAAAGTATAAATAACTATAAAATGCTTTTTCTTTCGCAATATGAGAAAGCGTGAAGGAGATGATAACGCCGTGTGAAATGAATGTTGTGCAGCAAGGAATCTGGAAGTATATCTTGCTAAGCATTTGCTACTCATCTGGAAACTGCTTCATAAGGCTTTACCTTCAAATGATATTCTTTGGTCCCATTATTTCAATGCATCAAATAAATGTTTGATGGGCTTTCAAGAAGGAGAGTCTCTTCTGTTGCATCTTTTCTGCACTCGTCCTGGAGTTAGATCTGTATGGCTTGAATGTGTCGTGATTGGATTGAAACACCATAACTTCAAAGAACTTCAGAATTGGCCAACTAAAGGGCACTATGCTGCTTCTCAATAATCAGGATGGTCACTGCCGTTTAATTCAGGGTGTCCTGACTCTTGAATTTTATCTGGTTGAAACGTAACTTATCTCTCTGTGGTGCGATGTCAGAGTGACGGTATTTTTCGTAGAATATTTGGGAAATGCATTAAAAATAAAAAATGTCAATCATTTTATGAAAAATTTAATGATCCAAAGAAATAAAAAAATATTTGATAAATACAGTGAAAATAAGGGGCAATAGGGAGGGTCTCAGGGAGGGAGCAACGAACTCCCTCCCCAACGTTTTAGTGGTTTTTATGTTAGTCATTTAACAATTCTGCCTAAAGGACTTATTTATTGACTTTGGATTGGATCATAGGTTCACCCATGTCGTAAGATTTTGTTGTAAATTGAGCATAATGGTGTCGTACATGTAGCCAATCCTTCTTAACAAGATAAGACCTATTGTTATTGTTGTTGGATTGTGTCATACGTTGCAAACTGTCATATAACCTTTCTATATTAAATTCTTAATAGCTTGTGATCATTTTATCTAAAAAGGGGTAAGGCAATAAATTTACCAGCAGTTGCAATTGCAAATTGTTACTCCTCACGTCCTAAATGCAAGTTACGTAGTTTGAGAGTGGATTTTTTTTACGTGAGCATCCGGTATACCATATTAAATCATTTTTTAGATATATCAACGGGTCCAGACTAATTCAGATTGAGGCGGGTTGGGACCCTTGCGGTGGAACCCCTACCACCTATCACTTACACTGTTGCGTTCCCAAAGCTCGAACTCGAGACTCTTAGTTAAGTTGGAACAACTCTCTTACCAGTTGATCTAAGCACTCGGTGGTTTTGAGAGTGGATTTTAGTCATAAAAGTGAGACCATTTTTTTTTATTTTATCTCTTATATTTATCATTTTTTCAAAATTAATTTGCTTAACTTATAAACTAATATATATAATCTAATATTACATATAAACATTTTAGAAAGATCATGTTACATATGTTATAAATAAGTAATTTATTTTGTTTCATTAATTAACTTAAATTAGATAAATATATCTTACATTAACAATGAGATAAGTATAAACTATATATTCTTTCTGAATAATTGTGTGTTTTTAAATTCAAAATATTGAATAGAGAAATTAATCTCGACAAATTTTATTATTAGTTCTAAAAAATTATAAATGATAAATGAAGTTATTGTTAATTTTAAGGAAACCCTATTGGTAGGTATCTATATTTACAATCAATTTTTAATCGGGTACTTGTATATATATTTTGTCTCTCTTAATTAAATCATTAATTTAGCTTAATAAGGGCATGATTCAAATTTACCATGCATCAAGGGCAAATCAACATTTAAATATGATTGTTGCCCAGGCAGGGTTCACATTGGGCATACAGGCTAAAAAAAATCATTAATTTTGGTTTGTTAACATGGTTAACTTCACTAATTTTGCTCTAGTACCATTGTTAGCCTTGGTACAAGAGTTAATGTTATTATCGGATCAAAATTAAAGCATTTAATTAGAAAAAAAAACATATGTACTAAATTAAAAATTGAAGAAAAGTACAGCACCTACAAATAGGTATTTCTTTAATTTTAAATATTTTTATATTATGTTATAGTTTTATAAATAAATATATTGAGGAATTAAAACCCATAATTTAAAATTTAAGAATTAAGATGAAGGCAAGTTTAGAAAAGCCAAGATTATATTCAACTATTATAAATATGGGAAAATTCTAGATCAATACTTTGGAATATCTAAAAGGACAAATCATACTTCTGAAATTCTGAAATCTCAAGTTAGTATGTTGTCAATACAGAGAATGAATATAGGATTATGAAATCTCTGTGAAAAGACAATCCTGCCCTTCATCTCTCCCTCTCTCTCAGCTCAAAATAATAACACCGGCCTCTTTATTAATAACACCGGATTCTACATTAACAACTCACATTTCTTTTTTTGCAACAACAACACCGGGCTTTTTATTAACAATACCTTATTTTACATTAACAATTCGACTTTCTTTTTTCACAACTTTATAATTTAAGTTTCAGGACCAATAACAACACCTCTCTCTTTATTAATAACACCGGATTCTACATTAACAACTTTACTTTCTTCTTTTACAATAACAATACTAGTTTCTTTATTAACAACACCTTATTTTACATTAACAACTCGATTTTCTTGTTTCACAACAACAACAGCAGTCTCTATATTAACAACACCCTATTTTACATTAACAACTAGATTTTCTTTTTTCACAATTTCATAATTTAAGTTTCAGGCCAATAATAACACATCCCTCTTTATTAACAACACCATAGTTTACTTTAACAACACTATATTTGATATATGAAGTTGTGGAAGAAGTATAACGGAGTTGTTAATGTAGAATACGGTGTTGTTATTCCGAGTTGAGAAAGAGGGACAGCTGAAGGGCATATTCGTCTATTCACTGAGAATTCAAAATCCCAGATCTCTCCTCCATACTGATAGCACACTGACTTGAGATTTCAGAATTTCAGAGATATGATTTGTCCTTTTGTATATTTCAAAGGATTTTTTTGGAATTTTCCCTATAAATATATCAGCGCTGCTGGCAAAAAGAAAAAGGAAAATGTTATCCAAAAGAGAAAAAGAAAAATCCCTGCCTACCCTCGTCGTCGATTATCGTTTCTCGCAGTGTTCTCTGCTCCAAAAATCGTTGGGCAGTGAGTTTGTGTTCGTCTCCTCAAGATAAGGCAGCTGTCGCCGAGCCCTTCCTCTGGAGCTGAGATCGTGTGGTTACTGGCTGCGGCACGACGTTGATAATTTTGCTGCTTTTTTGGAGCAAGGTTCGTAATTTCCATCCTTCATTATAGTTTCTAGTTCATTTTGCTTCTTCTTTCTAGTTCAAAGGAATATGTTCACTTTAGAAGATTGAAACACTAGTGAATATGCTTGTTATCTTTTTCTGCAAAAATCATACCCATGTTATCTTTCTATTGAAGAACCTGACAATAATATGTAACTAGCTGCTTATAATCTTTCTCTGTCAGTAGCCTCGAACTGTATATCTTTTATATGTTCAGCTCATAGTTTTGTATTCAATTAGAAACAAATCAAACTCAGCACCTGACTGGTGGAGAATGTGTGTTCATGGGCTTCTACTTTGAAAAGTTTTTGTGATGAAAGTTTCTTAGGAGGTGAAAGAAATCAGAGTATGTTTGAAAATTGAAGTGAAATAAGGTATGAAAACCATGGCAAAAAAAAAAAAGTTATGAAAACAAAGGATTAGCTTACATTTACTAATAAAAAAATTACTTTGGTTTTTGCTAATAATGCCATAATACTGCAGATCCACACCAAAAGAAATAATATAATAGGCTTGCCCAATCATAGCTGAAAGGCCCTGTGTTTGTAAAGTATAATAGGAGTGCCAAAGAAGATACAGTGAGAAAGGTTCCTTTGATCCATTATCCTTGAAAGATTCTGATGGTAGCAACGAATGCCTGCTTGGCAAGGTGGATGAACATTTGGATGCAGAATACATTTAAGATGAGCAGACTCGGGGTAATGTAGATAATGCTCCTAAAGCTAAGACTTGGAAGTTTTCCACTCAGTCTCCTACCCCAAAGGAAATAGGAAACAGTTACACCCAGCTTCCTTTACTCTTGCGGATCTCATTGATGAAGAGAAGGCAAACTCAGAGGAAATGAAAGAAGAGGAATTTGAAGGCTCAGACAATAATAACATTTTTATGATGTTCCATTTGATGATTTTTGTTGATGTTGTTTGTTTGGGTCTCGAAATGTTATGTGTTTCATTCCGGATTTTTAGTGATAGTAGATATCACAAGTTGTGTTTTAAGCGAGTCAATTCTTTTCCCTATGCTTTCTGTTCTAGTTGTCTTTAATATTTATTTGTGTCTGTGTGTGAACCCTTATTACAACAGCATGCCATGGCTAGTGCTATCAACAACTATAGTTTTGTCAGCACCCATGCCCATGTCAGCACCCATGCCTTTTAGGTGCTTTCTTATGGTAGAATCATATCTTCAATTGCTGAGTTGGGTTTGATGTAATGGACTGGTTCGTTGAGTTCTGAGATGTTGACAGGAAAACAATCATAAAGAAGTGCTTATATGCAAGGACAGGATGAATGGAAGAGTGAGCGGACTTTTGATTGAGCTGAAGTGATATTTAATAGAATCATTTCTCATATTCATCTTATTGAGCTCGTCTCTAGTTATATCTATGATCAAAACTAATTTGGAAGTCATATAGGTATGTTTTATGATTTTTGTTGTTTCTTTGTATTTATTTGATTGAAAGATGAACCATTTTATGATTGCAGGTTGCTATGTTCTGCAAGAACTACGTCTGATCTATTACATCCTGCTTGCAAATAGGGAGTGAGAAATAAATATTTTTTAATGAGTTTTTCAATTGAGCTGCATGGTCAAAGTTGTTTAACCAATCAGTTTTCTTGGGCATCAGGAAATTAAGTATGGAAGGGTTACTGAATTCTTTACTTAATCAAAGTTGTTTAAAACCTGGATTCACTCCAAAATTTGGTTGTACATTCCCTCTGATTACTAGAGCTTGTCATTTCAATCTTAAAATTGGGCCATATCCCAGGAGAAGTGATTGCACTCTTTTAGGTAGAGACATTGCCACTACCTCCAGAAGAATTACTACTGCTGCATTTGATAGAGATGATGAAGGTCAAGAATCAACTATGGACTGGGAATCAGAGTTCATTGGGGAACTGGACTCATATGGTTACCAAGCTCCCAAGAAGAGGAAGAAAGAACAGAAAACAAAGTTGCTTGAAGATACTGATGGAATGGATTGGTGTATGAGAGCAAGACAGGTTGCACTTAAGTCAATTGAAGCTAGGGGCATGGCTCATGCTTTGGAAGATTTGATCACTGTTAAAAAGAAAAAGAAGAACAAGAACAAGAAGAAATTGACGAAAAAGAAAATTGAGAAAATTGAGGATTTGGAAGATGATATTGACTATAGTTCAGAGCAAGACTTTGTGTTACTGAGTAACCAATCTCTGGACAATGTTGATGATTTGAAAAGGTCAGTTACTTTGATGGCTGATGGACTATTTGCGGAAAAGAAGGAGAAAACGATGGAAGAGTTTGTCCATAGGCTGTCTCAGTTCTCCGGACCATCTGACCGTAGGAAAGAAATCAACTTGAACAAAGCAATTATAGAAGCACAGACTGCAGAAGAAGTATTGGAGGTCACCTCTGAAACTATCATGGCAGTTGCTAAAGGCTTAAGTCCATCACCACTCTCTCCTTTGAATATTGCTACTGCTCTTCATCGTATTGCTAAGAACATGGAGAAAGTTTCTATGATGAAATCTCGAAGAATGGCTTTTGCTCGACAAAGAGAGATGTCTATGCTTGTGAGTATCGCAATGACAGCGTTACCCGAGTGCTCTGCACAAGGTATCTCTAATATATCTTGGGCTTTGTCCAAAATTGGAGGCGAGCTGCTTTATTTTTCTGAAATGGATAGAATTGCAGAGGTTGCATTGACAAAGGTGGGAGAATTCAATTCTCAAAATGTTGCCAATATTGCTGGTGCTTTTGCTTCAATGAAGCACTCTGCTTCTGATCTTTTCTTGGAATTATCTAGAAGGGCTTCAGATTTAATTCATACATTCCAAGAGCAAGAACTTGCACAGCTTTTGTGGGCTTTTGCATCTTTGTATGAACCTGCTGACCCTATATTTGATTCTCTAGACGACGTCTTCCATGATGAAAGCCAATTTAAATATTCCATGAGTGAGGAAACATCAGATCGTTTTGAACAAAGCATCGGTGATACAAGTCCTGGTTTAGATGGTCCTCTTGTCCCTCCTTTACTCACCTTCTCTAGGGATCAGCTTGGGAATGTCGCTTGGTCCTATGCCGTCTTTGGACAAATGGATAGGAGCTTCTTCTATCATGTTTGGAAAACTTTGAGTCATTATGAGGAGCAAAGGATTTCAGAACAATATAGGGAGGATGTCATGTTTGCTTCTCAGGTTCAACTTGTTAATCAGTGCTTGAAGCTTGAATTCCCACATCTTCAGATATCTTTAAGCAGTGAACTTGAGGGTAAAGTTGCTCGTGCTGGAAAAACTAAGAGATTTAATCAGCAAACGACTTCTTCGTTTCAGAAAGAGGTTGGACGCCTTCTTGTTAGTACTGGCCTTGAATGGGTGAAAGAATATGTTGTGGATGCCTACACCTTGGATGCTGCATTAGTTGATATGAAGCTTGCTCTGGAGATTGATGGCCCAACTCATTTCTCAAGAAATACTGGTAGAGGATTTATTTCTGTAAAATAAATCTGTACAAACATTTTAACAAATTGTACAACCTTCATTATTCTTATTGAACCAAAACTTCCCTCACTTGATCTCATTTTAATTGAACTTTTCTTGGTATAGGTGTGCCTCTAGGACATGCCATGCTAAAACGTCGATACATTACTGCTGCTGGCTGGAAAGTTATATCATTGTCTCTTCAAGAGGTAATTTCTCACATGTTCTATTTTCCTGGTAATTATATATCTTACTATTACCATACTAATAGTTCTTTGATAAAAAGTTGAGAATTGGGATCAGTACGATCTAGTAAAAAGAAATGAATATATAACACCATTTTTTGTCTTTGTGTGAATTCTTGTTAGTCCTGTCCTGTGGTCCTCAATCTACATGCTGCTATGTTTCTATTACAGAATTGCTTGCTTGCCAGTTGCTACCATACACTAGATTAGTTAGTATTGTGTTAACACAACCTGTATATACAGAACTCAAACCAAAGCTTCTTGGCAAATTTTTGTGTTATGTGGTTAGAGATTGACTTTTTATGAAAGGCACATGTATTTTCCTATTAGAGGCGATCCTGTCTGAAGCATTATCGGATATTAAATTGGACACTTCTCTCAATAGAAATTCGAACCTTGATTCGCCACATTGTGAGAAATTAGCTCCTTCCTGGACCCAAACCCCGTTAGTTAGATATCGGCTATCATAATCCTCTATTTGTGCCTGTCTCATTTTGTTTTTGTTAACCACGGTGAAGCTGGGACACTCAGAAAACAAAGTGCCCATGCTCAACTCATTTCAGACACTTATATAGAAGACAAAATGAAAATACATGTTATAAAGGAAGAGAGAAAAGAGAAGATAGAGAGAAAGAGACTTGAGAAGAAAATCCAATCAATCAACTAAACTACCTGTCCTGGCATTATATGACCCTGTTATAATTGGGTTCATCAACTAACTCACTTTCCCAACTGAGTATCTCAGAGAAATTCTGAGAAAACAAAGTTGTAGCACTCCATTTCAAAGGTCCATGCTTAGATTTCTTGCCTATTATGCTAAAGAACATTAATCATTCCATTTCATGATGGGGTAAAGTTGTAGCGGCCCCAAATACATTATAAAAGCAATATAGTTGTTTGATTGTCAGCTTGACAAGTTGAAGAACTTGATAAGTAGTGGTGATAATCATTTTTGCCTGAGGAAAAGAAGGTGACATTGTTTTTTTCTTTTCCTTGTAGTGGGAGGAACTTCAAGGGTCATTCGAACAAGCTGAGTATCTTAGAGAAATTCTGGGAAAACATATAGACGAAGGATGTGCAAACCCCACATTTACAGAGGTAAAATGATATTCTAGATCTTATTGCTAATCATTGTAAGATAAGTATTTTGAGTTGACTTATTATGCTCCCAAGAGAAAATTTGTGAAGGGGCATGTATATTTTGTAGAAATGCCTATGAAATCAGATATTACCTCTGGTCACACTACGAACAAGATCTTATATTAAAGACTAGACGTAGTACTTAAATATTTACCCATCGTTAGGAAAGGAATGTCTTGTTTGTTTTTGGCCTTTGTATTTTTCATCTTCTTGTTTGTTACATATTACTACTTTGTTCCCATAAAAGATTGTGGCAACCTTATAGCTCGTTTTAGTTGTTGAGTGTAATTCATTTATATCCACAATTGTTGAGCAATCTGACCTCTGGAAAGCCAAAAACAAAAATGTACTACTATTATTGGAATGAAAAATTCTTGGTAAAATTCTGCTTATCAGAAATAAATAGATCAAGTTGGACATGTTTTAAGGTTACTAGGAATCGCTTCTTTCACACATGCACACATGATAGATTTGATTTGCCTGCTTTTTAAATACATCCAGATTATACAAGTGTTTACTTGTTTTCAAATTGCTGTTTTTTTACCAAAAAAATTTTAATAAAACAAATACCGCAGAAAAGGCGTTTGTGTTTGGCAAAACATTAAACAAGTAAACACCTTTATATTTTAGATTCTTTTTCATAAGAATGCGCTACAAATTCAACTGGTTAAAGGGTTTGGAAACTCTGTAAAAAAAGAACTTTTACGTTTTAGGAGACAATTTCCTTTCATTTAGTCTATTTACCTTGTAAAACATCAAAAATATTAAAATAAGCTAATCCAAAACCGACCCAGTTTGGGTGTTAATAATGGTGCTTATCATTGTAGTTGTATGTACACGGTACAAATATAGTTTCAACGGTTCATATTTAAACTTTTCAACGGGTGACTTTTAAAAAAGAAATTATTTCTTGAAAAACTGACATTTAAGATTTAAGGGTTTGCTTTTTTAATATTAAACAAGGATGTTATGGTTTTTAACCTTCACCCCTATTTTTCTTTACACTCATTGTGACCATTTCCCAAGTAGAATCTCATAGATAACTGAATTGATGATTTGCATATTTAAGATAAAGAAATATGTTTTTGGATCACCATTTTTTGCCATATGTTTTTACCACACCATTGTTTCATGATCTTTTGTTAATATTAACATTAACTAAATATATTTTTTTTATTGGATATGTGAGAAAGATAAGAATTTAAAATTTCTTTAAGACATATTTTTCCAAATTTATGATAAATTGAACGAAAGATTTTCGAGGAATTGAAATTATATTATTTATCATAATTTAAATTTAAGGTATTAAATAAACAAGAGTAAACCATCATTTCGTTTCTCTAAAAATGTTTAAATTAAAAAAATCGAAATTTCTCTTCATTATGAAACTATATACAAATTTCTCTTCAACTCCAAAGATGGTCAAATTACTCTCAATGATAACACAGGAGTGTGTAAAACAGAGATGGTATACAGAAACTCAAAAGAACCATGGAATAAATAATTTTTAAAAAATAATATCAATTTGAATTTAGAATAAATCAAATTCAAGAGAGAGTACATGTAAGAAAGCTATCCAACTATATGTAATGAATCATATATATCTAAAGAATTAATGAATCATATATATCTAAAGAATTAATCATCATGTGTAGTGACTTGATTTAGTGGGATAAGGCTCTTTGTTTCATGGTAGCAACATTATTATCCTTAATAATATTATTAAGGATTTTCTCAAACGTTATTACACGGCAAGGCAAGTGTATAGGGCCTTCACGAATGCTCAAAATGTGATCCTTGTGTTCATCCAAAAATGTTTGAAACATCTTTGATGAGAAACAAGATATTGGAACCATAAAACGCACCGTTTCTCCTTCCTTTTCACCCACTTTGATTGGGATGAAACCTTTTTGAATCTTCTTGTTCTTCAACATTGATGATAACAATAGGTTTCTTCTCATCACTTGATGAATAACCTTGTGGATAATTTTCATTTGTGGTTGAAACTTGAAAGGTTTTAAGGTGTTGATGAAATCCCTAAGTGAGAGCTTTTGATTTATGAATATTCACCAGATCTTCCTATATATATAGGATTTGGATGTGATTTTGATTTGGATTTATTGATATAAAGTTGAATTCTTTTGTGTTTGCATATCTCTGGGATTTCGTAGTAATTACTTAGTTGAATACATGAGAAAACAAATTGAATATGCCAATATGGGGATTTGTCATTATCATTATTGTTTCATCATCCTAATTCCTAACTATTAAAATAATATAAATATATCTATATATATATAATTAAAAAATAATTTACTAATTCAAGGTAAAAAAATTTATGTTTATCATTTATGAAAATAATTTATTTAGGTATTATTGAAACGAATGATGTTATTATTAGGCCTGTTATATACCTTGAATGGAATTAAATTAACATATTTAAGATATTTAAATGATTACCCACACTACATAGTTAGCGTATATAGTTGACCATATTACTTGGGATAATTTATTGTACAATTTAAATTTTATTGTAGTTTTATTTGATTGGAAAGTTATGATATCTGTTAGTTAAATTCAAAAATAAGTATCCATCTAGAGGTCAAGTCAGCATATATGGATTTTTTTCAAAATTCATTTTTGTTCAAAATTGAATTTTTTCTTTGACCTCACTTTTTGTTTGACCTCATTCAATATTGAATATTGAAGTTAAGAATATCCCGTTTTCTGTTTTGACTCAGGCTACTGTTTGGCTGCTTCTTTCGTTGGAATTAAATCCACCTTTGCCGGCCAGAACCAAAAAAAAAAAAAAACATTGAATTTGAAGTTGGATAGTCATTGAAATATCTTAAATATTTGATTAAGAATGAACCGATGGGTTTGGGTTGAAGCTGAAAGGGCTAATTCATTGGCATATCAAGGTTTAAATCCTTTTTATAAGGGGTGCTCACATTTATTAACGCAATTAGGGGAGAGTAATGGGCGGGTTGGGCAGCCCATGGTCAAACCCATAGCCCGCCCATTTAACTTTAGACGGGTATGGGCTAGCCCAAACCCGTACCTCAACCCATATAAACCCATGTAAACGGGCTGGCACATAAATGGGCGGGTTAACACGGGTTATGGGTAACCCATTTAGATTGGACCTGCTTATTTTTTTGAAAAAGAAATATAGATAAGCAGCAAGCCTTAATTTCAAATCCATGATCCATCAATCTAAATTATGATATCCACAATTCACACAAAAGAATCCAAATTTAGACAAGTAGTAAGTACTATTATAACAGAATTTTGATGTTTAAACTCCAACTTTTAAATTAAAACATTACATGCAACTACAAATTCAAAGATCAACAAAATGACATGCTTTCATTGAATATTTGATATCTTCATGAGTTGATGCTTCATTTTTCACCATCATCATCAGATTCAGTTGAGGAATGGGGTGTAGCTCCAGAAGCTAAATCTTCTTCTGCAAAATAAATTAAGAAAAAACATATCCATTAATAATCTAATTTAACAAGATAAGAATCGATCAAAGTTGAGATAAAAAACTCGGACACTCACTTGAATAAAGGACTGAATCTGCAAAAATGCTAATAACAGCTGGAGAGAACGAACTCAAGGACGACGAGAGCGAATGAGACTACCGAGAGACTGAGAGTGGGATTGCATGCAGGAGCCAGGAGTGGTTGAGTGAGTGTGAGACTAAGTGACTAACTTCTAAATTTCTAATTAAAAAACTAAGAGATTGAGAGTGAGTAGGATTGCATGCTGTACGAGTGATAAGTAATCAACAAAGAGACAAAATGATTAGTCAAAAGAGTGAAAAAAAGAAAAAGTAATTAAAGTAGGAGTAATTGCATTGGAATGGACGAATGGTGATTGATTGAGTGAAGGTGGTATGAATGGACAATGGTATCCAATGAGGGAGGGTAGTCGGCAATCCGCATGGCAAGGTAAGGTTAATTTAAAAAAAAAAAAAAAAAACTAAATGGGCGGGCACGGGCAGCTCGAAGGTGTGCCCATAGCCCGCCCATTTAAGTTTTAAATGGGCGGGTTTCAACCCGCCCCATCATGGGCTCATTTTGGGCGGGCTTACAGTGACCCAATTAAATCGGGTTGCGGGCTGGGTTATGGGTAATGGGCTTATTGCTCTCCCCTAAACGCAATCCATTCGAAAAGAAACAACTCGTATTCACCATCTAGAAAGGGCATCTCTTTTTTCTTTTGTACAAAAAAATTTAGATGAGTCAGGTCTCGAGGCTCATTGGGTTTGACTCAAGAGCATTTATAAAGGTACTTACAGATCATCCACTAACAAAATTTTCACAGTAGCGGGATTTAGACTCACAACCTTATGATTACGAGTCAATCAAAGGGCTCCTTTTTACATTAACCAACTCCTCAAACCTTAAAAACAAATCACCATCCTCAAATGATTACTATGGCTAAAAGAAGTTTTTCAAAAATTAAAATTACTTAAATCTTTTTTGTGATAAATTATAGGAAAATTATTGAAAAATCTCTAATTACAAAATTTGTTGTAAAAAAACACATAAAATGTACATATCTTCAATGAGTGCAACTCTTCTTCAACTATATGCAACCCATCTAAACGCCAAAATGAAAGATATTTTCACATAACTGAAAGTATTATGTTACACATTACTAAAGAAAAGTTGCACTCACTCAAGGGCTTGGGTCCCTAAGCGCCTTGGACAATAAATTAGCAATGGGAGATTTTTCAACAATTTAATTTGTCCTAAATTATATTACTAGATTGGCTAAATAGATTATCAATACCATCTATTAAAAGTAAATTGTCACGGTTGCTTAATTATGTAAACCTTTACCTTTGGGATTGGATTTCACAATTCAAAAACCAAGAAAAGTGATATCACAATTGATAAAACACTATCCATTATAGACCGTTTGATTCGATTCTATGGGAGAGGATTACATGTAATCCTAATATAATAAACTGATTACAACGGTGAGACTTATGTAATGTAAAGACGATTACATTTCGTAATCATAATTACATCATTTGATTTAATTAGGATTACATTGTTAGAACTGATAAATAGGAATATAAACATCCTATAATGAAGTGAAAAAGATATTATCATGATTATAATTTTTTAAACTGACCAAAGTGTCCACCTATAAATGAGGTTAAATATTAAATATTTATCACCATTAAATATTAAAAAAATTAATTAATAATATAAAATTTTAAAAAATATTCCCCCATTAAAAAAATTATATTCCATTGATAAAAATATTAAAATATCTAATTAAATAATATTCTCACAATTAAATATTAAAAAATTACTATAAACTCAACTTGTACACTACATAATATTTTACCGTTAAATATTAAAAAAATTACTATGAATCCAACATGTACACAACACAAATTGAAAAAATTATCATGAACCCAATATGTACATTATACATATATGTGTGTAGTCAAGATAATTTTGTCTTTTACTATATTATTCCCGTATATTCTCATATTCGATGTAACCCAACTAAACGTTTTTATACATTTACATCATCTTTCCTTAATAACAAATCAAAGAAATTCATGTAATCATCATTATATTATATTTCATTACATTATTTCTGATTCCGTAAACCAAACAAGCACTTAGACTCTTGCCTTGCCATGTAATAATGTTAGTTAAAATCAGTTATTTCTTGTAAAATATCAAAACTATCTTTCAAAAAAGTCATTAGTTAAATGAGTTTGGTTAATTAGGAAGTTTTATAGTTAGTTAGGGATAATTAGTGGGAAAAATGCCTTATGCAAAATATATTATGAAACATAGGTCTTTATAACAAGGACAAAAGGCAGTACTACCCAATTCAACACTTGACATGTGTATAGGAAGATATAAAAGTAAGCAGGGAAGGGGCACATGGCTGACATGAAATAATCCAAACATGAAGCTTCTCCAATTTGCTTTTTGGTTTCAAACAACTTCCTAGCATTTAAACTATACTAGATGAAGAGTCTTATACATTGCATAAAGTGAAAAATGAATCGAAGAATTCATGACTAATGGATAGTGCTTCTTTATATGAATATTATACCATAATCTCTTCAACCTATTATTAAATTTCAACAATTATTCGTTTCTTAAAAATAAGTTCAGAAGTAGTATATTGGTGCATTGTCCAAATGAAGGGTAAAAGGTCGGTTTTACTCTTGTACAGTTGTCTGAAGAGGTAGAGAGCTTTCAACTTCTTTGGCAGCATCAGAGTTCCTTTGCGCTACAACTTTTGACAAACCAAACATCTGAAACGACACATAACCACACAATATGAGAAGACAGTACCAAGGGAAAGCCAAAAGAAGGTGATGCAAATATATGGAGAGAGTTTTTGAGGGAAAAAGGTTTCTAGAGTCAAACCTTTTGAATGGTTTTCTGAAAGCAAGTTTTGTGTTCATCCATAGAAGCATTGATAAACTCATCAACATGATCCTTCAAATCTTCCAAAAAAGTAGCTTGCTCATTCTTCTTCTTTCGACATGAGGGAACAGGTGGGGCTGCTGCAGCTGATGAAGTCTGTCCTTCGTTTTGGTTCTTCTCAGTATCCATGACTCTTAAAGACTCAATAGCCTGATATAAAAACTTATCCCACCAATGCAATAATCATCAAGAAGTTAAAGACAAGTTATTTTCATTATAACAGGGAACCATACTGTCTCCCATAAAAGAACTTAAACATCTAAGATGCCCAAACGAAAAGATAGAAGTCTGAACCAATATCTCTTATTTATGAAATACTTCCTCTGGTCCATAGAGCTAGATGTATGTTATTTTTCCTAAAATATTCTTTATAATCATTTGCATTGAAATTCTCAGTTGATAGAAACCCTCTAATATAAAGTTCATGTCGTTGCACAGAAATCCCCTTAATATTTCCAATCAATAGGATAGTTTGAGGAAAAAATTATAAATTTGGGAGACAAAACGAATTGAACTCTCATATCTAGGATCAATACAAACCCTTCTATTCTTAAATTTAGGATCCAGGAAGTATAAAGTAACTTGTATGTCCTTCTCCAGTAACCCAAGAATGATTATGCAGGTTGTGTTAGAAATAGACCAATTTTTTTTTTTTTTTTTATCAAAAGATATAGACCAACTTCACCCACATCAATTTACAAACCAACCAAACAGACAAACTTTACATGGAAGAATCACCCATTAAAAACCTTTTGTGGAGACCTCACTTCAGGACACAAGAAAATTAATTTTATTGAAAGGAGATGAAGGTTGAAGTCGAACAGATTGAAAATCTATTTGCATACATTGAACATTGAAATAGTTACATAGATTGATAGAGAGAAATTATTTGCAAAGAGCATATTTGCACAGACGAAATAAGAAAATTGTCCGCAATTACCAAAATATTTGCTCACAAATGTAATAAGCCAAAGACAACAGCTATAATCGCATCGGTGAAAGGTTGGATGTTAAGAGAGAGATTCAAATGTATGAAAGGCGAACCTTAGAAAGCAAGAATTTCACCTCCTACGCACAATAACGCACCGTATTACTCAATCGCCTCTTTAACCGCTGTCACCTCTGGCGCCGATTCCCTATTCTCCGTCAAGCATCTGCGACGGCAACGATTCTGCACCAAACCCGAACTTCAATGGTGGTGTCGCCCAAATATTGGGCCGGGCCACCGATTAATTGCAAACTTTAACATTATACATAATTATGAATTACTCACCCACTTTTAATTATAAAATAAAGTTAATTTTTTAAAAAAATAAAAAAAATAATTAAATTACTTTAGAGTATTTATATGTTTATTTTTTTCTTCAAATTAATTATTTTAACTAATAAATTAATATATAATATAAGGACACATAACATATGATATGATTAAGTAACTTATTTAGCTTACTTAATATCTCCAAAAAAAAGTCAACGTTGTCTTATATTTAGGACCGGAGGTAGTAATGTTTTTTGAATTTCATTTTCCTTTTTCTAATAAAAACAATACAAAAATGAAAATAAAAAGATACAACATAATATAACTCTTTTTAAGAATTACTATAAACAAAAAATGCCAATTTTTTTTATTATGTAATATATATTAAGGATATTCGATACTAATATAATCTTTATTAGATAACAACAAAAGGTTCAAACTTTTTTTCACCAAAACAAACTAGCTAAATGTTTTAAATTTTTTAAGAGAGCTAAATTATTTTGATAAGAAAAACAAATGTAATTTAATCTCTGAAAATTCATTATTTCTATAAATTTTGACTGATTTTTTTTTTAATTCTTCGCCGATGAAATATTAAACAAACTCAAAAGTTTCAAATATCGAATTGACGCTCATGGATAAGAAAACAATTTTTTAACTAGGTATAGGTATTTTATTATTAGGTTGGAAAAAAAAAAGGTATTTTCTTATTAGAGGGAGAGGGGCAATCATGTCTAATACAGTATATTTTTTGGATACCAGAATTTGACTCGCCGGGTGAAAAAAAAAAAAAAAAAGAATTGGCCCAATATATGATTATATTCAGGTAAAGAGAAAACCGATAATGTAACTGAAGTAAGAATTATCAGGACACCTGCACAGAATTTGAAGTGGCTAACGGCTATGCATAGACAGAATCTTCGCCGATGAAGCTAACATTGCCACTTGTGCAATTTCTACCTTCCTCATCCACAGTTTCATCATCATCAAACCATATAAAAAGTTTGGTTTCAAAGGGTCTCTATGACCTAACCCTTGAGTTCTACAAGGAGCTTCATGCCCATGGCTTTCCCGCCATTTCCTCTATTCTTCCATCAGTCGTAAAGGCATGCTCTTCTGCACAACGTCATGGTTTCGGTTTCCAGCTTCACTGTTTCGCCATCAAGTCAGGCTTCGATTCAGAGACTGTTTTGACCAATTCCATCGTCTCCATGTACGCCAAGTTCTCCGATGCTCAATCGGCACGTAAAGTGTTTGACAATATGCCTCACAGAGACCCCGTATCTTGGAATTCCATGATAAATTGTTATTTACAAAATGGGTACGTCATGAAAGCTTTGGAAACGTTAAAGGAAATGTACTCGTTTGATCTTGTTCCAAAGCCAGAGTTGTTAGCTAGTTTGTTATCCATGTGCGGGAAAATAGGTTCAAGGGTAGGAAGACAGATTCACGGTCTTGTTATTGCTGATGAGAGAATAGAAGAAAAAGAGTCAGTTTTTCTGTCAACAGCTTTGATGGATTTTTATTTTAAATGCAACGATTCTTTAACCGCTTCGCACGTATTCGATGGAATGAAGGTGAAAAATGAGGTTTCATGGACTGCTATGATATCTGGGTACAGTTCTGATCAAGATTATGAGAAAGCTTTTGAATTTTTCAGAACAATGCAGGGTGAGGGAGTTGAACCAAATAGAGTAACGTTAATTGCTCTATTACCAGCTTGTGCAGAGCTAGGCCTTGTGAAGCATGGAAAGGAGATTCATGGTTATGCAATTCATAAAGGGTTCGAATCAGACCTTAGTTTTTCATCAGCTCTTGTGAACATGTATTCTAAATTTGAGGAATCATTTCATCTTGCTGAGTTAATTTTTCAAAGGTCAAGTCATCGAGATGTGGTGTTATGGAGTTCGATAATTTGGGGCTATTCTCAAAGAGGGGATGGTTCCAATGCCTTGAAGCTTTTCAGACAGATGATGTTGGAGGGAATTGAACCAAACTGTGTCACAATGCTGGCTGTTGTTTCTGCTTGCACTATCTTATCTTCACAAAGGCACGGTTGTCGAATCCACGGCTATATCTTCAAACTTGGCTTAGATTCTTATATTTCCCTCGGCAACGCGCTTATAAATATGTATGCTAAGTGTGGTTGTCTTGATGGTTCACACAAGATATTCCGAGAAATGCCGAATCGAGATTCGGTTTCATGGAGTACTCTGATCAGTGCCTATGGCCTGCATGGATGTGGTGAACAAGCTTTGAAACTTTTCTATGATATGAAAGACAAGGGAGTGAAGCCTGATTCTATCTGTTTCCTTGCTGTTTTATCTGCTTGTAATCATTCTGGTCTTGTAGCTGAGGGACAGAAGTTGTTCAAAAAAATAAGTAAAGATTACGAATTACATTTTACCATAGAGCATTATGCATGCCAAATTGACCTTTTAGGAAGGTCAGGGAAGATTGAAGATGCTTTGGAGATAGTGATAACAATGCCGATGAAACCTAGCACGCGAATATGGAGCTCTCTGGTATCATCTTGTAAGCTTCATGGAAGACTGGACGTTGCACAAATGCTAGCCCCACACCTTATAAGATCAGAACCAGAAAATGCCGCCAATTATACCTTGCTGAATATGATTTATGCAGAACACGGTCGTTGGCGAGATATAAAACAAGGGAGTGAGTTCATGAAACTCCGAAGATTAAATAAACGCTACGGATTCAGCCAAATTGAGGCAGGAAAATAGATGCTACGAAAATGACAAAATGCCTGTATTCAGCTATAACAAGAAATGGGATTCTGGTGATGAAAAAGATCATCATCATCTATAGTGGCCTATGCAAGTAAATCAGAATCAGTCTGCTCAATTTGCACCCAGAACATGCAAATTATTTACTAGAGGTCAATTAGCAGATCTTCAAACCCTTTTCTTATTTTGTCAAACAAAAGATCAAGCTTGTATGGAACAAATATAGAAAGTGAGTTTTTATGATCCATGAAAGCTTTTAAAGCACTATTTATGTAAAAGGATTTGAGTATAGGCCCAAGGAGTTATTGTATGAAGCTATGGAAGCTGGAACTACCACAAACGGAGTGATAGAGATGCAGCAGGTAGAGTCCTATATTATTATAATTATTCTAATTCTCAGTTTCTGGAAAAGCTAGGAAACAAATTGTTCATGGAGGGAGGAAGGTAGAAATTCAGCAACTGGCTTAGGAGATTCAAGCAACTGGTTTCAGTGACCTTGTGTCCATTTTAGAGATCAGTCACTGAAGGAGAGGTTGAACTGTAACAGATGGAGAAAAAAAAAGGCTAAGCATCGAAGCAAGTTACTCATTGAAGTCCATTTTTTGAGTAATTCATTGTGGTTAAATTTATTGAAAGTTTCATGAGGTCATTTGGGTCAGATTCACATATAGGAGTACTAGGGAAGATATGCTTTAATGCTTTGATCAGGAAAGCTCAATGGTGAGATCTGTGAGGAACAGGATCTTTTGGATATTGGGGAGTTCAGATCTCAATATATTGTGCTTCAACAAGTGGTTCATGATCACTTACTTGCTTGGATACAAGCCATGAAAACTATGGACGGAGATCCTGTCGGACAAGAAATCTCCAGTCTTGGAAGGAGATTCACAAGTGATTAAAAATAGTTAAAGTCTAGCGGTAATGTAAATAGTTTTTTGGAATCTTCAGAAAATTGTTCCGATGATATAGCTGGATAAATATTTCACTTATAAGTGCTTATCATTTTGCTTATCATATGAATTGAGATAAAATTCCTCTCACATACTTACCTCGTATATGGGGCATATTTGTTTTGACGTTGGGATTATTTATAAGTTGTTTTTCACATAAATCGAAACAAAACTTTTCTCACATACTTATTTTATATATTGTAAATCATGATTGAAAAATTATTTTTAAATATTTTAATTGATGTTCCAAATTAGCACAGTAAATTACGGCTCAAAAACATTTATAAATAATAAAAAGTGTACTATTAACTTTTAATAGTAAACAAGTTGATCAGGTGGCAAAAACGAAATGATACTCTACCTCTTTCATTTATTTCTTTTCAATCGATTAGATGTGGGCCCATGTTTCATAAAGATTATGCAATGATTTCTACCTCTCTCATTGTTTTTGTAAAATTACTACTCCTCTCATCTGTAGTCCAATTTTTGTATTAAAGTGATTTTATATTAAAGATAAGAGGAGGGAAGGGAGTAGTTTGTTTATATATATATATATATTGCCAACCTTTATATATAATTACATTACATTATGTATTAATATTGATACCTCACTTTGCTTTTCTAAACACGTTTTTCACCTTTATAGAACTGAAATTAGCCTTATATGCAATAGATTAAGAGATAAAATATTCTTTTAAGAAAAAACTTAGACAACCTTTCTTGCAAGATAAATTAAAAGAAACAAAAAATCAGCACATATCAAGCCAACTTTAAAGCCAATACTACATAAAAAAAACATGTCTTAGTTGTTTGGATTAGTATTTAAGAATAGCTTTACGATTTATGAGATAAGTATATGAAAAAAGTTTTGTCTTGACTTGCGAAAAATAACTTTTAAAACTATGGTTCAGTTGTTTCCTAAACATTCATTTAAATGAGTCTCGCTAAAAAGAAAAAAACAAAAGTGCCTAGCATAATGTTTGTTCATGAATTAGAGTTGGCAATATGGACTAAGCCATTAGGTTCAGGCTAATCCATCATGGGTTAGGATCATATGTGTTTGGGCTAAAAAGAACCACATCAATATGGGTCGATATTTAGACAATCGGACCCATAACCTCACCCGCCCAATCCATATTATTTTTCCTTTTTTTTAAAAAAATTATACTGCATTTTTCAAACTTTTTTTAAACAATATACTGAATTTTTTTCCTTACAAACCTAAACCATACAAAAATTAAAAATACATTGCAAAATCATAAAGTGATAATAAAACATCAAATTCAAAGTTTCAAACATTATATATTAAGCATTCATCACAAATCCACATATTACAAAATAAATATAAATTTAAAAGCCATCATTAATATTTAATACAATCAATAATTAGTTGATATTAATGGTGTTAGGTTACACGATACACTCAAAGTAATCACAAATTTTGTTTTAAAAAAATAAAATAGATAAAAATGGTCAAACCACCGGCAGGTTTGGCCTATATGGGTTCGGGCTAAAAATAACCACATCAAAATGGTCCCACTTTTGTAAAACCCAAACTACCCATTTTTCTAGGCTGGGCGGGTTCAGCTTATGATTAAAACCATATTACCAGCTCTATTCATGATGGTCTACACACACACACACACACACGTAAATACATATATAAATATATATACATATACATATATATATACATATATATCTATATATAGATAAAGCCTTTAGAAGAATTGCCCTTTTTAGACCTGACAATATTCAAATTTGACTAGGTCAAATACTATTATAATAATAATAATATAGTCTTATCCCACTAAATGTGGTTGATTATATGAATCGTGTAAGGCCATTATACTCTATTAAAAATTAGATCACTGAATATATTATTAATTAAAAGATCTCACTATATATATTCTTATTAAGAGTTATTTTCAATCTTCCTTTGCCTCTTTTATAAGGACTTCATGTTCTTGATAGACCCTCCTTCCTGATGCACTCAATGAGCTTTTTTGACCGTATCAAAGCTATATGAAAAAAAACAACAAATACATTGATTGTTTCCGTTGAAAGATCTGGAAATTATTTGATACACTTGATATCGTAATTATGTCATTATGTCACTTCTTCATGTCACTGACGGAGGGTATATCAGCGATGTTTGTGTGTGAAAATTCCAATTCTTTTACCATTAGGCACAGTCATAGAAAGCTGCAAAAATCAAGACATAAGTGATTAGTGTGGAAGTATCCTAGCTGTGTTAAATACTTCAGTGAAATCCATTACAGAGGATGAACAAGTTATAAGAAAACAGTACATAGTTACCAGTTTCCAGAGAATAATAAGCCTAATTTTACTTGCAACCTTTAAGTGCTTCAAGGAAACTTGCTATCAACAAATATACTGGTAAATCTGAAAGTTGAGATCAATTACCGTGAAAGGAATAACATATGACCAAGTTATATAAAAGCCTCCCCCATTTATTATTAATGATCTCTCTCTATGAAATGAGCATAATATACACTTTTTGAACAGCAGGTTAGAAAAAAACTGAGCTCAATAAATTCTATGTAACAAGAAAACTTCAGTACTTACAAGTTCTTCGATCACATTTCAAATTAGCTAAATTAGTGAGTAACCGAAATCCTAATCCAAACAGAAATCTGAAAAGGCCTTCTCATCTTCAAGCTGTTCTATTTCATCTTCATCCATGAACTGTCTCAGTTTTTCTCTATACAGCTTCAGTTTCTGTTCCAACAAGGTAATCTGAGATTCGTTCAACATTTTGATCCATTCTAATGACTCAATCACTTTTTGATCATATTGTTGCTTCTTCTCTGTCATTCTGCGAAATTGATTTGCTTCCATTTCTATTGAACTCTTCTCACACTGAAGACAAAGAATCATCGCCATTGCTTCCTCTGTTGCTGATTCTGATGCTCTCCTTTCTCTCTCTAACTCTTCATCTGCAAAATTTGCTCGCTTCCTTTCAATCTTCACAAGTTTTCTCAATTTCTTGACATCGATTTCCTGATCATCATCATGAACTTCACTTTCATTATCGCCTAATTTCTCTTCGGACAAGATATCGGAATCTGTTTCTGCGTCGTCGTTAGTTTTCGCGTTCTCGTTGTGAGAGATTGAATTGTTCTTGTTCAGTTCATTCGGATTCTGTGAAGATTCCAGTGGGCCACACTTGACATGTGGGATCATTGAAGCACAAAACCCAACGACGCCATTCTTGAGCATCAAACCCTTGAAAGGCCAACCCAAATACAAAATCCTCAAGCACAAAATAAAAATCAAGATCATCGAGAATCCATTAAGATCCCGGAAGAAACTTCCTCGAAGGAAAAACCCAAATCCAGTCTCACTTGCCTTACTCAAAAGCTTCAAAATCGAAGCAACATCCATCACCCAAAACCCCACCAAAATTCGAAGAACATATAACTCAAGAACAGAGTATAAAGAAACCAGAACACAGCAGCGACCCGGAATCTGCATATTGGGGTCGGAAATTCTGATAAATATCGCGTTGAAAACGGAAAGAATTTAATCTCCGACCTTTTGGAAAAAAAGAAAAGAAAAGAAAAATCTTTAATTTTTCAGGTAAAAAAAAAAAAAATGGATAGGTGCTCAGTAAATAGTGATAAAGAATAAGAATGTTGTGGCCTGTGGACGTGGCGGCGAAGTGGCGAGTACGGAGGCGGACAAATAGAGGTGGGGTATGATATGGGCTACGATATTATTTATTACCGTTGTATCAAATTATTAAAATTAAATAGACGTAATAACACTGATAATAAGGAGTTAGTAATAAAGCGTTACCTTATTCTTTTTATTATACATAATATATTCATTTAATTCCCGATGTTCTAAAGGTTAAAAAAAAATCCCCGATGTTCACTGGCCAAAAAAAAATAATTCGTAATGTTATAAAATTTATTTTTATTATTTAATCAATTTTAATTTTATATTTGAGAATAATATAATTTTTCATTTTAACAATTATTTATGTAAAATAAAAAATTATAATTTCCAAAAAAAATTAACAAAATGTAATTCTCTTCTCCCAGAATTAATATTTTTAATGATCGCAGTTACAGAAAAATTATGATTATAATTTCTTATAAAAATATGAAATCATATCATTAATTATAATTGAATAACCATGATCTAGTTTTTATTTCATAGGGTTTGGTTCAATTGTTTTTAATTCTTTTTTTTTATTTCTATTTTTATAAAAGGTGTAAGATTAAAAAATGGTAAGAAATAGTCATATTCTTTTAAGGAAGTTATCATTAGTGTAATAACTACTCCTCTAATCATATCTGTAAAGTAGAGATAAAATGTATTTTTAGGTTCTATTTATAAGTCATGACATTAAATTTTTTTTTTTATGTGAATGCGCAATTTTTCTTTTCATTATTAGGTCCCCTAGAATGAGTCAATAATTTATGAGTATGAAATAATGTAGTATTAAATTTGTAAAAGAAAAATACTCTAAAATTGAGCATTTTTATTTGTTCTTTTTAAACAAAATTTTAAAATTGAACCATATTGTTATTCATTTGGAAGCTATTGAATCATGCTCTTCCATCCATGGATGTTCTTCAACAACACCATCCTCAATGTTAATGGAAGCTGTGATTTTGGATGTAATGATATGAAAACCTTATATCACATATTTCTCAAATGCCCAGTTGCTAAGGCAGTATGGTTTGGGGGATTGAATATTCATTTCACCTTCCTTTCCTTCAAGGACAAGTCAAAACACTCCTTATACCAATTATATCAGGAAAATAATCACTTGATGCTAGCTGGAGTTATTAAAGTGATAACCACAATTTGGATGAAGAGGAATCAAATATCTCACCATGAGGTTCAGTGTGACATATGCCAATGATTAGGAGGGTACATCATGCAACTGCTTCTGCATTAATAGCATTCTCCTCGAAAAAAGAGCCCTCTCAATCAAATCTGTTGCCTTGTGCTGCTCGTTATAATGGAAATTCTATTCCACCACAAGGATGGATTGTGCTTTTGGACAAATACAAAAAATAAGGGTTTAAATACTGCAATTTTTTAATAGGATTTTAAGTAGAAGTGTTCAAAGGGCCTTGGTCATCTCAGCTCGGTCCTTGAGATTTTAATCCCATAATCTCTCGTTCCATTTGGAATTGAGACTGGGACCATTTGAGACCGAGATCGGAACGGGAACCGGAATCACCCTTGAGATCTCGGTCCCAATCTTGATCCTGGTTTTTTTTTTAATCTTATAAATTAAATTATCCTTTTATTTTTATAATTTTTACCCATAAATTAAGTTAACATTTAATAAGATGTACATCGCATTTTTAGTTGGAGCTAAACAACATATATCATGATATTAATCCTAACTATATACTGTATAAAGATGATGATGATGATGATGATGATGATGATGATAAATGCTATTGTTCAACTCTAGATCAATTTATGTAATTATTATGATCTTATTAGTTGTTAAATAAACACTTTAAACAATAACATTTGGAGAATTTAAATAATATAATAATAATTTTTAAGTTTATTATTTTTTGAAAACATAAACCCGGATTTCCTCGTCCCATCCGAGTCCTATATCGATACTACTGGGATCGGGAATCTCGAGGTTGGGGTATCCTGATCCTGTCCTAGGATTTGAACAACCCTAAGTTCAAGGTCAATTTTTAGTCTCTATCATATGAAAGAATACATCAAAACCTACATTTGTTTGCTGTCTTATGCTTCTGAGCTGCTTTATAATGAATTCTTCAATCATCACTCTTCACAGAAAATTCGAAGCAAGATCTGAGAGTAATATGTCTAAAGAAAGTCTTCCTTCCTCCTAAGGGTCTATTTTGTACACAGAAGAGGCCAGAAGGTAAGGGAAGATGAGCAAATTCCCTTATTTAAAACCCAATCTTCAATCGACCATGGAATTCAAATTCCCAAGCCCATCAATCTTCCTTTAAAGGTGAGAAGATGAGATCCCACCAAAATTGGTGGTGACCCATCTTTCCTCACATATGGGAAAATGCAAAATACAAATTTGCCTCTAAAAAGTTTAAATTAAACCGCCAAAATTAAACCATAATTCTAAAAAAAAAAAAGAGAGAGCTCACTTGGGTCATGAACAGTGGTATTGACAGTATAACCATGAACAAGAAGCTTGATGAGCCACAAAGCATTGTAGCCAAAAGCACTAATGAAGCACACCACCGTTCCATTTTCGACATAAAACCACACATACATATATTTACTCAAATAGGATATCAATTGAAATGACGCTAACGCTAGTTCTAAACTTTGCCACCGTTTGCACCAACGGTTCTCAAAGAAAGTGTGGCACAATCGATAAATAATTAATCCACAAATTAATCCATAAAAAAGGTAAATAAGGTGTATAGGTGAATCCATCGGAGTCACATAATATTTCCCCTGTTTTTCCCTTAAAAAATAGAGGATTTTTTTCACTAAGCATAGGTATCATCTTGTTGAAGGTAATCTTATTTTAGGCACTGTCGGGCACTTCCTCCAATAAGGATTAGAACATTGATTCACCAAATTGTAAGGGATTAGCTCCGTCCGCTAAACCCAACCCCCATTGGTAATAGGGGATTTGTTTTTTTTAATAATAGGAGTACATTCAAATTTATTCCTCAAATTCGGATATGAAAAGAGGAGATTTTAGACAAATTCGAATTTGGAAATTCTGGTATAGTTATAGTTAATACTTTTTATTAATAATATAGGTGAGAGATTTTTTCAGATACATTATCGTAGTTGAAGCCGCAAAACTCACACAATCAGTTTAAAGATTTTTGGCAAGTTATTATTTAATAGAGTTGATTATTGGGAAAATCTCAGATAGATACCTTTTGAATTAACAAAACCCCCAAAAGTCTATTAACACTTTAAAAAGACTTAAAGGTACCAAGTACCAAATTGGGATTTTCAAGTTTTGACACATTTACCATTTTACCCCTCAAATTTTTTTTTTAAATAACAATGGTGCCCCCGCCGGAGCACTACCGCCGGCCGTCCGCCGCCGCCCCGTTGGCTGGCCGACCAAGACCCCTGACGGCCGGAGCTCCAGTCGCCGGTGGTAGGAGCTCCAGCCGATGGAAGCTTTTTTGGTGGGGAGGGGGTTTTTTTTTTGAAAAAAAGTTTCATGGAAATGGCAAGGGGTGGGATCGAACCCATCCCACCCCTTTACAAGGCAAGCATGGTGGCCACTGGGCCACCGTTCTCTCTCACGAAGAGGTCTCTCTAGAAGGTAGATGGAGTGATGTTTGGAAACTCAAAATTCCCCAAAGATGTAAGCTTTTTGCTTGGCTTATGTTACATGGACGACTTATCACTAATAGCTGGAAGCAATGAATGTCCCTTCATCCTAATGGCCGTTGCGACCGTTGTCAAGAGTTCATTGAAGATGAAATTCATGCAATTAGAGATTGCAAGGACATTAGGAATATTTGGGAGAAAGTCATTCACCCATCCGTCTATGACAGGTTCTTCTCGGGTAATATTCATACCTGGTTCCGGGCGAATATGAGACATTCTTATGGGCTTGATATGGAGCAATGGAAATATCTCTTTGTTATAATCTGTTGGCTCATTTGGAGGGATCGTAATGAGAGGATTCACTCTTGTCCTAGCATGGATCTCAATCAAATTAATGCTAAGGCTAGGGTAATCCTAGGAAGCTTTATGGAAGCTACGAATAGGATTAAATATACGAAGCTTGCAAACAATCAAGTTCAAGTTGAAGGCTCTACATCTCACAATGTCGATAGTTATACTACTGTAGAGGTCGATGGAGCTTATTCTCAGTGGCAAGGAAAAAGTGCATGTGGAGGAATTATTATTGACCATAATGGAAGTATATTGAAAGGTTTTCGTCTCAGGCTTGAGAATGGTGAATCTCTTGAAGCAGAAATCTGGGGTTGCTTATTGGGCTTGAAGAGAGCATGGGAAGGAGGTCATAGACTGGTTCGATTGAGAAGTGACTCTCAGGAAGTGATACATCTTCTTCTGAATGATATTTCTGACCTTCACGAAGATTGGTCTCTCATCATGGAAGCGAAAGAAATGCTACGACGCGACTGGGTTGTGATGATTGAATATATTGAGAGAAATTTGAATGCTAGAGCTGATTTAATTGCCAAGACAGCTTTGAACGACTACCCTGGTTTGACCATTATGTGCCCTGACACGTTGGCTAGCGTTATGCAGCTATCTTAGTTTTGTGTTTATTTTTAATTTTGTTCTATGCTTTCCTTTTGTATAAAAAAAAATGCATTATTAAATATGTATAATATAATTAAACGTGTAGTAGCTTTGACAAAGTCAGTAATGGCGTTGACAAATTCAATAATGGAAATAACAAGATTCGTAATGGTATTGACAAAACCGTTTGCTGTTGCATGTTTTCATCAGCATTTTTGCACAAAACGTTTTTGTCAAAACCATTACCATTCTTGTCAAAATCATTACTAAACTTGTCAATCTCATTACTAAATTTGTTAAAATCATTTTATTTATATTATGAATGTTTTCATAATGGAATCTCATAATGGGATTGTCAAAACCATTATAAATCTTGTCAATCTCTTTACTGAATTTGTTAAAATCATTTTATTTATATTATGAATGTTTTCATAATGGAATTGTCAAAACCATTACAATTCTTGTCAATCTCATTACTAAACTTGTCAATCTCATTACTGAATTTGTTAAAATCCTTTTATTTATATTAACAAGTTTAGTAATGAAATTTACAAGAATTGTAATGGTTTTAACAATCTCATTATGAGATTCCATTATGAAAACATTCATAATATAAATAAAATGATTTTAACAAATTTAATAATGAGATTGACAAGTTTAGTAATGAGATTGACAAGAATTGTAATAGTTTTGACAATTCCATTATGAAAATATTCATAATATAAATAAAAGGATTTTAACAAATTCAGTAATGAGATTGACAGGTTTAGTAATGAGATTGACAAGAATTGTAATAGTTTTGACAATTCCATTATGAAAATATTCATAATATAAATAAAAGGATTTTAACAAATTTAGTAATGATTTTGACAAGAATGGTAATGGTTTTGACAAAAACGTTTTATGCAAAAATGTTTATGAAAACATGCAACAGCAAACGGTTTTGTCAATACCATTACGAATCTTGTTATTTCCATTATTGAATTTGTCAACGCCATTACTGACTTTGTCAAAGCTACTACACGTTTAATTATATTATACATATTTAATAATGCATATATATAACAAAGAAACTTTGGTGGCCTAGTGGCCACCATGCTTGCCTTGTAAAGGGGTGGGATGGGTTCGATCTCATCCCTTGCCATTTCAATGAAACTTTTTTTCAAAAAAAAAAACCCCCCTCCCCACCAAAAAAGCTTCAACCAGCCGGAGCTCCTACCACCGGTGACTGGAGCTCCGGCCGTCGGGGGTCCTGGTCGGCCGGCCCCCGGGGCGGCAGCGGCCGGCCGGTGGTGGTGCTCCGACGGGGGCACCACCGTTATTTAAAATAAAATGTAAGGGGTAAAATGGTAAATGTGTCAAAACTTGAAAAACCCAATTTGATACTTGATACCTTTAAGTCTTTTTAAAATGTTAATAGAATTTTGGGGGTTTTGTTAATTCAAAAGGTATTTATCTGAGATTTTCCCTTAATTATTTCATTTTATTATTGTTAATTATCGCTATTAGGCCATGAGTTACGTTGTGAAATACGATAGATTTGATTCAATAATTTTACAAAACATAATCTTATATTATAATTTATTATTTTTATTTAATTTTTTAAGCATTTAGTCAACATCATTTTTTGTTGTAGCTTTTATTTTCCTTCACTCAACCAAAAATTACATTTTTCTTTTCATTTTTAATAAATTGCTTTTAAGGGTAAAATAGATATTTTTCAATTTTTTATCAACTGTCAACCCTCAATTTTCTTCATACCCAACAGCCCATCTTCCCTCACTCCTCAAAATCTTCCCTTCCCTTCCCTCAAATTTCTTTCCCTCTCCAAATCTTCCTTGTACCAAACGGACCCTAAAGAGTCAATCATTCGACATCAAATTCTATCTATCAGGACTTAAATTATTGGGAAAATCTTAATAAAAGTTAGTCGAATTACCCGAATTTTAAATTAGGTTATTAAACTTAGCAAATTATTAATCAAGTCATATGAGACAAAGTGGGATTTAGAAAATGGGTCAAATTACTCTCATGCCCCTTAGTCCCTAATCTTTCTACATTTCATAATTTAATCCTTTTTATAAATAAATTATTTTGAGTTTTCAATTAATTATCTTATGTGTATTCAATAAAAAACAATTGAGGGGAAAAAAGTATCCGCGCAAGATTTCTTCAACCTCACCGTCGTCTGAAAAATCCATGTCACTATGCATATAAAAGAAACCAAAAGTCTACTTGACCTTCACCAGACTTTTTATTTAGAATCTTCGATCGAGTGCTAAATTGAAATTAGATTCATAGTTTATTGGAGTGAAAATGTCATTAAAGTATCAATATGTTAATAATGTAATTATTATTAAATGAAAACATGATGAGAGCGGCGGTATATTATGTGTGAAAAAGATTATTACAATGTCCATCATGTCCTCGGCATAATGTTGAGAAAATTTGTATATAATAAGATCAAACTCCACTGGAGATTTCTGCAACAAGTTTATGAAGGTGAATGGGGTACTGAAGGATCCATCGGCTTCTAGAACTATGTTCATGGTGATTAATTATTCATTATCCTTTATATTTTCTTTAATAATCATGTTGAAGAAATCATGGGCTGATGATGCTTTTTTTGGCTCTAGTTTTTTTTTTATTGAATACACATAAGATAATTAATTGATGATTCAAAATAATTTATTTATAAGAAGGATTAAGTTATGAAATGTAGAAAGATTAGAGACTAAGGGGTATAAGTGCAATTTGACCCTATTTCTAAATCCCTCGCTGCTCCATATGATATGATTAATAATTTGTTAAGTTTTATTTATTTATTTATTTTGCCAGTAATTTGTTAAGTTGAGTGATCTCATTTAGAGTTTGGGTAATTCAACCGTTTTTTAATAGAATTTTCCCAAAATACTTTCATCTCCTATTCTTATTTTGATAGGGTTCTCTTATGTGAACAATTAAATGTTAATTTTAGCACTTTTTTTAACTCTTGTTTCACTGTCCATGCTGCCATGTGAAGCATAGAGCACTCTTGAGCGGAAAAAAAAGAAAAGAAAAGGGAAGCATAGAGCGCTCTCTCTCTCTTTTTAATAATGATGTTTAGTTTTTTTAAGTTGAAATGCATTTGACTTTAATTTTTTTAAAAAAAAGAGAATTTATAAAACAAAAAGTAGAACTTAGAAAAAAAAGAAGAAGACAATATCACTTAAATTTTAAAATTCTAAATCAATAATTTTTTATTAAAATAAATTATAAATTATTATATTCTAAACAATAAAACTTATTTTAAATTTTAAAGTTTAACTGATATCTTCTTATCATTTTTATCCTAACATGTAAAAGTAAGAAGAACCAGAAAAACTGGAATTGAGAACACGGATCGGGGCATTCCTTTACCCGGTTTCAGAGCCCTCGGAGTCAAATGCATTTCGACGTCGTTCAATGCGGCGTTCAGGCAGCTGCCACGCTTCTTCGCTGCCGATGGCAGTAGCTCTCAAACGCCGTCGTCTATTACCTCTCGTTTGAATTGGGAACAATTACCTCCAATGCTCCCGCAATGTTTTGACCTTTGTTCGAGTCCCCAACAAGGTAAAATATCTCACAGAACATCCCCAATCACCTGCCCCATCGAAGTTCATGAATGGTACAGACGAGTTTTGTCCTAAAAAAAAAGTTCTATCATACTTTTCTGTAAGTTGTTTAGCCCTCTGATTGAAATTTGCCAGAACTATAGATGAAATGTGAAACACAAAAAAAAATAAAATAAAATAAAAAAAGAATCTCATTCCTCTTTCACCAGAAAATATTACATGACAGATTATTTAAGAAAAAAGAGTTCATCTCAATTTAATATGTGTGCAGAATGGGACCTACTGGAGAAATGCTTGATTGTGACGAGCCAGTGAAATAGCCATCACTTAAAGGTAATGTACAATTGATCCTAGAAGCACTAGTACTTGATGAAGAGCTTGAAGATATTAATTCACTGATACTAACAGAAACATTTGCAATGGCAGGCTTCTGTGATGGCAGATTAGGTAAAGGAGCTTCAAAATTAAGCACTTGAACTACTTGTCTTATAGGAGGCCTTAGAATAGAATCAGGATGAACACACCATAATCCCACCATCATCAACCTCATCATTTCCTGCTCATTGAAGTCTCCACACAATCTCTCATCAGCTGCTTCAAGAACACTTTCTCTCCTATGGAGTTCCCAAATCCAATCCACAAGTAAGACCTGTTCTTCTTTAGCATTGAATTTGATTGCTTTTCTCCCACAAGCTATTTCCAAAGCTACGACTCCAAAACTGTACACATCAGTCTCTCTGCTGGCCTTTCCTTTTGATATATATTCAGGAGCCATATATCCGAATGTTCCAGCTAGATCTGTTGTTTTAGACCCTTTTGCGTGGTCCACAAGTCTAGCCAACCCAAAATCTCCAAGCTTCGCATTGAAGTTTGGATCTAACATAACATTGCTTGCTTTTATGTCCCTATGAACAACACATTGTTCGCACTCTTCATGGAGGTAATATAATGCTAAGGCTAGGCCTTGAGCGATGTTATATCTTTGTTCCCATGTTAAGAGACTTTTGCCTTTGAAGAGATGAGAATCTAAGCTTCCATTTTGCATGAACTCGTAAACTAGCATTAGTTCATTGTGCTCATGACACCATCCGATTAGTCGAACCAGATTCTTATGCCTCAGTTGACTGATGATCTTGACCTCTGATGCATACTCCTTCACTCCTTGCTTAGATCCTTGTGATATCTTCTTAATAGCAACATAGCTATTCAATTCTTCTATGAAGCCTTTGTAAACTCCACCAAATCCTCCCTCTCCAAGCTTATTCTCTTGTGTAAAGTTGTTTGTTGCTTTAACAAGCTGCTTATATGGAAACTTGTTAGGCCCTATGATTCTCTGAAACTCATCTTCCATGCTTATTAGCTCAAAGCCAAAACCACCATTGCTTCTTCCTCTTCCTCTTCTTCTGATATTCCAAATCATGAACCAAATTAACCCTATTCCACATACTAAAACACCTCCTCCTATGCTCAATGCTTTAATTAGTTCTCTCTTGCTTTTCTTTTTTAAACTTGGACTGAAGGACCAAGAGCAAAGAGTATGGATCTCATCATGTAAAATTCCTGTTGCAGAAGAAAATCCAAACTCAACC
Source organism: Inga laurina (assembly GCA_963855925.1). NCBI lineage: Eukaryota > Viridiplantae > Streptophyta > Magnoliopsida > Fabales > Fabaceae > Inga > Inga laurina. The sequence continues at coordinate 29,536,507 of OY979701.1, forward strand.
CACTCTGGAAGAACAGAGGCCAAATTGACAATATGAAAGAAATTCTGTTCAATTCTAGAGCTATTCTTATACCCAATAAAACTTACACTCAATTTGAAAGAACTGGAATCGTAATTGATCTCTGCATCATATCTTCTCCCATCCTTAACGTTGAACCACTCTGTAGCATACTTTGCCCTTATTGAATTAATATCAATCCCCACATGATCATAAGGGGGATCCAAATCATTATTTGGAAAGGTGTCGAACTCCACAGCCACAAAAGGATGCTGCTTTATGTAGTTTCGATCATGCCATTGCTCATGACTCACGAGGCCAATTCCAGCTCCATCTCTGGGATCGGGAAGGGGAAAGCCTGGTGCAGCGAGGAAGAAGGTGATGCCATCTCCAAGGTGGAAGTTCCTGCCTTGTGTATTGATGATGAAGGAGAAATGGGTAGAAAAATTTGTGACTTTTCCTGTCATCTCATCCCAGAGATGGAGATTTTTGGAGTAGGTGACTCTCCCAATGCTGTATTGCTCTAACTTTGTGAGGTTCAGGCATCCATTTTCGTCGTAGTCTACATCTCCTTTAAGTGTTAAGGTTGGATCATTCTTTTTGAATCCTTCATAGTTGAAGGAAAATGAAGAAACATCAGAAGGGTATATGAGAAAGAATAACAGTGTTATGGTGGTAATGAGTTCTAAAGATGGAAGAAGATGAGGAGGAGGATTGTTACTGTATTGTCTAGCTGCCATTGCTGAGGAGGGTGATGACTATGTTCTTTTGTTTCCTCCCATCTCTTTCAAATGGCTTGGAAATGGTAAGAGTTGCAGAAGAGAATTTTAGATTGAATTTTATATTTAGGAAGAGGGCATATGAAGGAAGAGAATTCGAGATTGAGAGTGTAGCTTACGTGTTATGTTGGAAAAAAAAATAAAAATTCAATTTGTTAAACTAAACCAATATAATTTACATGAATTTGAGATTTTGTGTTTAAGCAACCAATACCCATTTCTTTTTTTCCCCCCCGCCAACAACCATTACCTATTTCACTAAAGCAAGTTGGTTTTAACATATTTTTTTGTTTCAAAAGGTACATATAAATTTTGAAAATGGAGGAGTTCTTATATAAATTGTTCATATATGTGTTAAATATGTTATTTATTAAACCAAAATTGATATTTTTATAAATAATTTTCAAGTAATAAAAAAATTAGTTTAAAGAAATCCAAACAACTGTAAGGAAAAATATGGAAAAATCTAATACCTTAGATAAATGAGACTCTTATTTATTGGATTATGAAAAACTTTTAAAAGGATATTTTAGACAGGAAAGAGTGTGAAACCTAGACGCAATTAGTATACTTTTCAACTAGGGGTGGAAATAGGCCAGGCTGGCTGACAGGGGCCTCCGGCCTGGCCTGTTATAGGCCTGTTCAGGCCTGGCCTGACAGGCTATTAGGCCAGGCCAAGGCCTCTTTGGAGGCCTATTTTCCTTAACAGGCCAGACCAAGGCCTAGTGAAAGGCCTGTCAGGCCGGCCTGAGCCTGTAAGGTTTATAAAAAAAAAAAAAATTAAGTAACCCCCCACACTGCCAGTCGTCTGCCACTCGCCCACCCCTCTTCTCTAATGTCTAAACCTAATTCCTACATCTAGTGAATCAGTTCACTGTGCGCTCTCAGCTCTCAGCCTCTCACGGACTCACGGTCTCACCGACTCACCGCTCTGCCTCACTGGTCGCTGCCGTCGGCGCTCGCACAGTCGCACGACTCGGCGACTCCAGTCCCCTCGACCACCCTCTCACGGTCTCACCGCTCTGCCTCGCTGGTCGCTGCCCTCGGCCCTCGCACAGTCGCACGACTCGGCGACTCCAGTCCCCTCTGCCTCGCTGTCGCTGGTCGCTGCTCTGCCTCACACCGTCGCACGACTCGGTGACCCAGTCCCCTCTGCCTCGCCGGTCGCTGCTCTGCCTCGCACCGTCGCACGACTCGGTGACCCAGTCCCCTCCGTGAAGCTCTGATTATTGATTCGGTACATATTTCATTTTCTCGTTAAGCTTAAGCTATTTTGAATCTCTGTTCTGAATTCTGATGCGTCTGGAATATAAATGCTTTAGCAAGATGTATACTTGTAAGATGTATACTGTCAAGCTTGGAGTTCGACATCAGACTGGACAGCATCATCATCTTTGTAGAAGAAGGAACAGAAGTCCTTGACCCATTGCTTGATAGCAACCCATATTTCAAGTCCATCAGTGGCATAGGGATAAACTAACAATTTACTGTGAGTTTTGGAACCTTCTAGCTTTAGTTTTGAAAAATTAGTGACAAGTTAATCTCTAAAAATAATAAACTTGAATGTTAGTTAATAAGGATCTTATTATCTTGGATGATTAACTGATATAGTTGAAAACTAAAATTTCATAGGTCTAATACTCACAGTTGAAATGCTTTTGTCTTTCTTGTTACTGAAGGTGCAATTTACCTTTTGAGTAGATCAGCAGGAAGTCCTTGTTCATTGAATCTCCACTGTTTGTAGAGCTCAGATGATATTTCCATGGATTTTTCGCCTGAAAATAATGTTTTTTCAAGAATTCCTTCTGCATTTACAAGTAAAAATCGTGTTACTTCTTGTACATGTTAAATTGTGTTATGATCTAATACTATATATTTCATTAATTTTTTTCAAGGCCTTTGAAGGAGAAGAAGAAATTATTTTGAAGATTTGATGTGAAGGTGAGAATTAGCTTCAAATTAGTTAGTTATTAGCTTCAAATTAGCTTCAAACTCTGTGTAGAAGAAGAATCATTAGCTTCAAATTAGCTAGTTAGTTATGTATGCAAGCAATACTAGTATATTATTGAATTATAAAATGTAAAGCAAAGCTCTGTTTATTTGCTACTTTTGATTCTGGTTATTTGCTCCTTTTGATTCATGCAATGGTGTTCTCTATCAGGAAAAAAAAAATCTGATAGTCCTAGACTCCTAGGCCTGTGTTAGGCCTGTTTGTGTCGGCCTGTTTTGGCCTGTTAGGTGTCGGCCTGTCGGCCTGTTTGGCCTGTTAGGATCTTTTACAAATTCCAGGCCTTCTTAACAGGCCACAGGCCAGGCCAGGCCTGTGTACAGGCCAGGCTTAGGCCTAATAAAAAGCCTACAACAGGCCACAAGCCAGGCTCAGGCCGTCTTGTGCCTTAACAGGCCAAGCCTGTTAAGGCACAAGCCTGGCCTGATTCCACCCCTATTTTCAACCCACCAAAACTATGATCAAACATCAGGATTTGACTACAATGTCCTTATTACTATATCAAACATATGGTGCTAAATTTCATTTCAATTGACTTTTATGCATTCTTTTTTATTGGTTGACTGGCATGCATGTTTTTTTTTCAGAAGGTATTAAATCTAAGTGGCGCCATCTAATACTTGTCTTTTTTCTTTTTACCTTGAATGCTTAATTTTTCTTTAATTTTTACCTTCCATTATCTTTGAAAACCTCAAAGTTGAATATTTTTTCATATCATTATTAAAACTAAAACTATTAAATTTTTTTAATTAAATGGTATAAATTATCAAAATTAATCTCAACTGTTTAGGTTTATTTTCTTTACAGAAGTACTCTAGGAGTAATACTATTGGGAATTAGCTATAAAAATGTCATTAACTAGTTCTTTGTCTATTTGTTATTAGTGACATCTAAGTTTAATGGGTAAGAAAATTCTAGGATGGTTAGTTGACAATTAAATTGAAATATCTGGCTCAACATTTCATCATTAACGAGATATTCTCCCCCATGCGTTGCACGGACTAGTGGATTATGCACACTGTTCATGCTTCTGAAGAGATACTAGATCACCTGGGTAAGAAGATGCAAAAGAAGCCAGTGTCTAAAGTGTGAGATGCTGAATTTTGTGAGGCATGGCTTTGTTGTGATTATGGTCCAAATCCGTGGATTGAGGCTTAATTTTCAATTGATAGGACACATGTGGGCAATAATGGAGATATGTATATATGGTTATTAACAAAATGGGAAGGCGAAAAAAGTTGAAAGTGTATAAAAGATTAGACGTGTCAGAGTAGGGGTGTTCAAAGTATCCCGGTCCCGATTGTCCGATCGTGATCCCAGACATTTTGATCCCGAGAATTTCCCGTCCTGGCTGGGACCGGGAAAACCGGGATCGGGATCTATGGGACCCGGGACCGGGACTGGTCACACATCTTGTGATCCCAGTCCCGGTTTTTTTATTTTTTTTTTAAATTTTTTTCTTAAAAACTAAGTTATTGTTTTATTTTTATATTTTTTATCTCATAATTTAAGTTAGCATTTGATAAAATGTGTATCACATATTTAGTTGGAGTTAAACTATATATATCGTGATACTAATCCTACTATATAATGTATAAAAATAATAATAAAAATGATGAAGGTGATAATAATAATAATAATAATAAAATGTTATTCTTCAATTCTACATCAATTTGCGTGATTATTATGGCCTTATTAGATGTTAAATAATTATTTTAAACACTAGATTATAGAAAATTTAACTAAAATAATAATATTTTTTTTTAAATTTATTTTTTAAAAAAAAACGGGAATTCCCGGTTTAATCCCAGTCCCGCCCGGGATTACTGGGACCGGGATCGGGATGCAATTTGCATCCCAGCCAAAAACCGGGACCGGGAGTGGTGGATTTCGGTCCCCGTCCCGGATTTGAACACCCCTATGTCAGAGTTTCAGTTTCTATCTAATGTGGATGTTTTCCCCTCATATTAGCCCGCACTTGATTCTAATTTTTAGCATGTACAATATATTATATTACACTCGAGTGCTGAGTTAGATTATTAAAGATTCAGTTAATTTGACGAGTTGGCTTTCTTGAGTGTTGTGCTGTTGTTTGTATTATATTTAAGAGTAAACATTAAACTAAGGGGCTGAATTTTCTTGTTTGAAGCTGGCTAATTTTTTATTGTCTGAAGAATCTGAAATCTCCACTGCAACAACCCACCTTTTTTCTATATTTTGTTCGCTTCATGTCATCTGGGATGCTTGCTTTTTTTTTTGCTATTTTATTTTTATTGTATGGTTTGTTCTAAAGCAGATATTTCGGTCCCCTCAAAGTTGCAATTGTGACAAATGGATGACCCGTTATTATCTACTCGTGAAGACAAGATTCGTCACATATAGGGAAATGTCACTAACGAAGGTAGATATTGTACAATTATTCGGTTTTCTGCAATTTTTTCCATCTCTTTATGTAAATAACCCAATATTGATTCACAATCAATAATATCCTCACCATCTAGAGTAACAATAAGTCGAAGAATACCATACATTGATGGGTGGTGAGGACCCATATTGATTATCATGAGGTCTTTTCTTGTAGTTGGGGCATTCATACGTTTTTCCTTGATTCATTCTTTCAAGCAAGTAAGATAATAATTATAGCATCATAATCATGTGTGCGGATTATTGTCATATTTGTGGCTGCATCTAGGTAGCCCGTTATTTCGACCTCCCGCCTATGATGCTGCTATTGTTATTCTTTTAAATAATGCCACCAAATTTGTTTAGGAGTGGGATTTCTCCTTTTCCAACCCTTTTGTGTTTGTAGATAGTGATGTTGGCTCTTTAAATGCAAGGAAGGATTGACGGTTACCCTTATCACATTTTTGTAAGGTATATAATGTGTAACTGAATTAGTTGCGGTGATATTGAGACTCACATCTCCCTTGTCTTGTTATCTATATTGTTCTTAAGTATTGATTATTTGTCTTCGTTTAGCTTTACGTCACTCGATTGTGCAGAACATTGATTGTCTCTGGGTATGTTTGTTCTGACGTTAAGATTGCTTATAAGCTGTTTTTCATGTAAATCGAGATAAAACTCCTCTTACATACTTATCTTGTATACCGTAAATCACGATTAAAAAGCTATTTTTAAGTGTTCCAATCATTGTTTCAAATGAGGACTTTATCTACCTTTATATCGCTCGATTGCGCGGAATTGAATTAACATAACAGTCACTAGGTGTCTTGATTTGTCACATACTTCCTGAATGAGTCATCTGCAATGTCCCCTTGAGCACGCATTTGACGTGATTGCCCCTAAAGTCAAATTTTGCCGTAACAGGGATTCCTTTCTAGTAATGTCTCCCTTAAGTGTGGCCAGAAAAAATTAGTAATATCTGAATTAAGAACTTTCGTATTCTACTATTATTTTGTAATAAAATAAAATCTAACAGAAGTGTCTCTTTCACATAAAAATTGTTAATTATGGAAAAATATTAGAAATCTCGGAAACCATCAAATTAAGAATTTTAAAAAATTCAATTAGAATTGTTTATAATTAACATGGTTACATATTTGTTTTTAATCTTTAAAATGTGTAAAGTTAAGTTAAAAATAATAATGTACATGGTTGAAAAATTCAGGAGGACAAAAAAAGGATAAATTATTTGACCGAATGCGATTTCAACTAAAATTGTTATGATTTTCATCTTGAATGTTGTGAGCATTTTTTTGTTATTTGACTTTTCTGCGTTTAAAAATCAGTCTAAGACTAAAATTCTTAATTAACACTTTAGAATTTTAAACACTTTGAAAGTTCTAAAATACTTAATTAAATATATTTAATGGATAAAAATAGATACTCCTTCTAGTTCAAAATATAAGAGCTAAACTTGTGAAGGGGTGTTGGGGGTTTTTTTTTTTTTTTTAATAAGACCTTTGCTTTTCTTTTTGCATTTAATGCTTTTTTTTTTTTTTTTTTTCCAAATTGGTTCGGCTCCTTGGTGTTTGGATTAACATATTTTAAGTGATTTTACATTATATGAGAAATGCGAGATCAGTTTTAATTTGTCTCATAAATATAACGTAAAATGAGTTTTTTTTTTATTTAATTATGGTGTAAAACAAACACCTTGTATAAGGTCCAAAAAGTAAAGTGATATTGTCCTTATAAATTATTAATACTTTAATATTTAGTAATTTAATATTATTATTTTCAAATATTTACCCACAATTTACAAGTCATCTTTTGGGATTTATAAATCCTCCAAAAATTTACACCTAAACTGTCGTATATTTATAAGTGAATGCACAGTTGGCGGTATATTTCCTTTGAAGGACATGTAAATTTTGGAGGAAGACTTATAGATTATAATATTATTTAATTTATAGCTCAATTAGTATGAAGCACACATTTATTTGTGAATATTAAGTATATCGGTTGAGTTGTAAATTTTGGAAGAACTTATTAATTTTGGAGGAAGAATTTATCACACTATATTGATTTACAAATGAGTTAGTGTCAAAAACATATTCACATGTAAATCTCTTAAAGCATTAATATTTTTTGGCAAAAAATATTAATACTTTAATATCTAGTAATTTAATATTATTATTTACGAATTTTCACACACAATTTACAGGTCATTTTTTGAGACTTATAAATCCTCCAAACACTTACAACTTAATTAGTGTATTTATGTTTTATAAGTAAATGTACACTTAGCTGTGAATTTCTTAAAGATGACTTGTAAATTTTACGGGGAAAACTTATAAAATATCATATTATTTTCATGTATAACTCAATTAAAAAAAAATTTATTTATAACTTTTGAATATACCAGTTGAGTTGTAAATTTTTGAAAGATTTATAAATTTTGGAGGACGAGGATTTTTTTTTTTTTTTTTTGCCATCGGAGGAAGAGTTAATATATGTGTGTGTGTGTGTGTGTGTGTTTATATATAATACATATATTATGAAATATAAAATTTTAATATCTTAAAAGTTAGCCCACATATAAAAGGTGAATAAAGTCCAAGCATGCTTAGATTATCATCATTTTGAGAAAAATCACTAAATAATACATGAAAAGTTAGAGAAAGAAAAAAAAAAAATACTAATAATGGGATAAAGTTTAATCATATGGTAGTCAGATAAAAAAATATTGTGGTGCATATTTACATAAACTATAGGTAAACTTTGAACCCAGACAATGCTCAATCAATCCCATATATAATGTTATAATTAAATAAAAATAAATTTCCTGTATATTGGTGTTAAATGTCCAAACTTTTTTTATCTCTGGTACATAACTTGAAGAAGAACCACGCAAAATTAATGGACAAGCTACAACGAAATGGTTTCGAGTTTTCTTAGCATCACAACCCAATAAACATATGGTTTGAGTTGGAAGATGATGTTGAGTCAGTTTGTGTTTGGAACAATGATTGGAAAAATAGAATTTCTCAATTTAGTTTTTGATAATCTAATTTTTGGTAAAAACCTGATTGTGTAATGTAATTTATGTTTGGATTAGCGATTGTATAAATTACTTTTGTAAAAGTAAAATTTGTTTGGATTGGCTTAAGCACAAGTAATTTTTGTGATAATAGTAAGAGAGAGTGGATGGAAAAATATTTAAAAAATCAAGTAAATATTTAAAAATTACTTTAAAATATTAGGTGCTACCGGAAAAATATTTTAGAGTGGGTGAAAATCAATAAATCAATATTCTAAGTTTTGGGTGCTCTTTACTACTAAAAAAATACATTAAAGGTAAAATTATAGTCAATCTTTTAAGACTGGGTACAACTGAAAAAATATTTTAAAGGATTAAAAGCACCAAAAAATATTTCAAAGTAATTTTTGGAACTGAAAAAGTACATTAAGGGTAAAATTGCAATCAGTCTGATAACACACTGGGTACAGTTGAAAAAATATTTTAAGGGTTAAAAGCATCAAAAAATAGTTTAATTAATTTGTGTAGCTGAAAAAGTACATTAAGGATAAAATTGCAATCATTCTGATAGCACACTGAACACAACTAGAAAGATATTTTAATTATTCACTCTCATCCCAAACGCTAAATCAAAATAAGCTAGGTTTTTGAGCTTATAGGTAAAAGCTATTATGATGTGATAAGCTCAATTGAACAAAATGACTCTCAAACACTCATTTTTTTTCTCAATTGCCAATTTGGTTTTTACTTACCCAATTGAGCGGTTGGGGCCCAAACACTAAGTGAGTGTTTGGAGCCCCAATTGGAGGGGTCAATCGGGCGTTTGTTAGCCTTAAACCCAATAGGTGGCTGAAAAAATTGTTTTGAGTGTTTGGATAGCTCAATTGCTAATTGAACTTCTGAGAAAAAAAATAGCTTATAGAAGAAGCTCAATATTGGAGCTTTTCCCTCTTTCAATCGAGCTTATTATTACCGTTATATGGTAATAATTATGTCCCAACTCCTCCCCACCTACTTTATTCCTTTCTCTCTCTCCCCTGCGTCGTCCTCTTCAAACTCAAACCGAAGAGCTTCTTCTTTGTCTTCATCCTCCACGATCTCCGTCTCAGCTCGTCTGGTTTGAGCTTTGTTCCCTACGTTCTCTCTCTCGGCGTCCACCCAATCTTCAACCTGAAGAGTTGCTTCATTTTCAACTTGCATCTGTCCTTCGTTCAATCTGCCTTTGGTGTCTTCGATCTGAAGTCCAACGTTGTTTCTTGCGGTGCCGGCATCGCCTTTCATTTTCTCTCTCGCCGTGGATCTGGTCTTCAGCAGTATCATCTTTTAGAGGTAAGGTTTAACTTCATTTATTGAAGATCTGTTAAGGTTGTAGTCCGGTTGGTTTGTGCAAGTTGATCATCTCCTTTGGCCTGGTTTGGCGCGCGCGCGCACACACACACATATTTGTTTTCCTTTTGCGATCTGTACACTGTGATTGTTTTTTTTTTTTTTTTGTGTAAAGCAGCAAAAGAGTCGTTTGATTTGGTAGAGAATGAGCACTAACATTTTGCAACTTTGATTCTGGTTTCGATTTAGGATTCTTTGACCCATGTAAACGTTTTGATTTTTTTTGGTATTATTGTAATGTGGAATTAGACCTATGGCTATTTGAAATGTCTGCTTCGTCTTCGTTAATGGTAGAGAGAGTTGAGAAATTCGATGGCTCTGGCTTTTTTCTTCATATAGAACTTGGACATGCATCACTCTCATTCATCATCTTAGCTTTGGTTTATTTTTAGTAATAGTTAAAGTGAGAATGAAAATAAAGTAATGAAAAATTGTTCGAGTTTTAGCTTGGAATCAGCATCTTCAAGTTTTACTCTGTTTAGGCGTTAATTTGCTGTCTTCGTGATATACTGTGGCCAACAATTATGATGCTTTGTAGCTTTGTGTGCGTTGAAGACTTGAGGTTCTGCAACCAATTTGTGTGTTGATTGATTTAAGGGAATAAACGTGTGCAATTGTCCCTCTAATATTCTTGCCTTCGCAAATTCTCATTTTCTTTGATATAAGATGTTCTTTGGCAAAATCACTTGCTTTGTTAGGAATAAAGAGCCTTTTGTATTATCTATTATTCATTACATCCTCTAAACCTTACAGGTGAAGCAAACTTCTTGGGAGGTGTTGCCTCTGTCAAGGGAGTTAAAGGATTTGACCTAGAAGCTGCAAAACAGAGATTCTTTGAAATTTATTTAGATAAGGTACATAATCTATACTTGATAATTCTTTTGATTTCTTTTGCTCTGAACTTTGTCTAAATTATTGTTTCTTCTCTCATTATGCAAAACTAGAGTCTGGAATTGGATTCCCTGATGCTCTTGAGCTAATTTCTTAGGTACGTAATATTAGCAATGATTGACATTTTCTAATCACCTTGTCTCTCATCAAGTGGTTTAAAGAGGACTTGCCGCCATATGACAGTGCAAAGGAAAAGGCCTTAAAGTTGCTATTGCATTAAGCGCTAACTGTATAAAGGTTGATGCAAATCTAGCTGCTGCTGCTTTAGCATTGTCATTATAAGAAAACACACCGACTGACTTGTTAAATATGTTCATGGACTCATGGAGATAATATTTAGCTATTACTAACGTGCAAATTATGTCATTAATTTAATGGTTATAGTTTCTAACTAAATTTCTCTATTTTTTGCGATTTTTATATGAGAAACTACAAGTTTGATATTGATATGAATCATTCTACAATATACATAACCTATGAGAGAGTTTTAGATATTGAAGACCAAGTGTTTTAGCCTTCATATTAATTCTTATACATAGGTTGATGATTGTTATGCTTTTTAGATTCATTCTCCATTTACTCGAAATTCAAATTTAGATGCAACAATTTATGTTGGTGGTGTTTTTTTATTTAATTCGTGTAGTTTGGAGTTAGGATTTTTTTTTTTTTTTTTGCACTTCAATTTCTTTATGCGTTGTTGACTTGTTGTAATATTGTTTATTTATGAAAATAAGAGGGCTTACATTTTGATGCTGTAAAATAAGAAATAATTTGAATGAATGTATAATTTACTCTGTGATCATATGATGCATTTAAATTAAGAATGAATATGATAAAATGCATATGCAATTCCTTTTGAACATGCTTGATGATTTCAACTGTTTATTATTCATTGTGAAACAGGGAAAACAGTGATGACATTGTGTTTAGCCTTCATATTAATTCTTATTCAATGACATTGGGTTTTAGCCTTCATATTAATAAAATCAAGCATTTATTCTTGTGTGTTTGTAATGATCAATTTGTACTTTGCTAGAATAGTTGTTTTAAATTTTGTTTGTTTGAGGTGCAAGTATTGTTGAAATAGTAACATAGAAATATGGATAAAGCTGTTTGGGATGATGAGACAATGGAGATTTTTGTCAACGCCTGCCTAGAGCAAATATACAAAAAAGAACGCCGTGGGTTGCATTTTTCAAAGCTAGGATGGAAGGGTATCGTCGCTACATTTAATGAGAAGATTGGAAAAGAATATACAAGGGCACAATTGAAGAATATGTTTGATATCCTCAAGAAAGATTTCAAGACTTGGGATTCCTTAATCAAAGAGACCGGTGTGAGTAGAGATCCTATTACAGGTAAAGTCCTCGCATCAAATGAGTGGTGGGCGCGGAAAATTCAGGTAAAAAAATATTTAGCAACTTATACATTTAATTGTTTTCCTCTCGACTGATTTGTTTTGTTTATTTAATTAGTTTTTTGTTTCTTGTATGCATGCAGAAGAATTCAACATATAGAAAGTTTAAATACACAAGCCTCAAGTTTGAAAGCGAATTAAGAATTATATTCAAAGATGCTATGACGTCAAGCGAGGATGTTTTTACACTGTCTTTTGCAAATCCACAGACACAAACAAAAGAGGTTGAGCAGGAAGATGTGTACAGACCAATAATGGATGAAGAAGAAGGGTCAGGGGATAGCGAAGATGATATGTTCGGTACTAACCCCGTGCCTAGTACAGGAGTGACGGATGAGCTTGCTAGCATTGACCTGACAACAAGCACTCCATCAACAGTTGGTACTGCGTCATGAAGTCGAGGTAAGAGAAAGATAGGTGAAGGGTCTGGGCAAAGAAAGAAGCAGAAAGTGCCAGCTTCAAGACAAACCGCGGATGCAATTAGTGTGATGGCAAATGCATCCAAGGACAAAGCAGCAACATTAGATGCTTTTAAAGATGTTAGTGTCGATGCTGCTTTGAATTAGCTGCTTGACATTGATGAGGTCGTACGTGATGAGGACTTTCGTCACCGCTGTATCAACCTAGTACAGGATAAGACTAACCAGGAAATGTTTGTGTAGCTCTGTAAACAGAACATAGAGTTCGTGGTTCCATGGTTGCGGTTTAAGATTTATGACTCTTAGATGCACTTAAACTATGTTTTGTTATGTGTGTTTGCACATGATGACAATATTTGACTTCATGAAACATGCTTTGTGAAATCTATTTTATGCCATTATCACTTAAATCTGTTTACTATATGCAATTGATTCCTTATTTGGTATTTTTTTCTACCATTACTCATATTTGAATTTTTAATTACACTCACAGGGTACATAATCAATGGCAAATTCAAACAATCAAAACTTACCTGACATGGTGAAGGAAGATGACCAATCTCAAGTTATATCTCTTATAAACGACAAATTAGATGAGTATGAACGAATAATCGTGTTGATCTGTCAATATTGGGTGCTTTTCATGTGTAAAGAACGGCACAAAACAAGTGAACGCAACGGTCATTTTTGGGTGCAAGAGATGTTAGCAACCTATGTTTCATGCTGTCATAATATGTTTAGAGTGGAAAAACATGTCTTTTATAGCTTGTATCATAAATTGGTCGAACATGGCTTACAAAATTCAATGAATGTTGGGATCGAAGAAATGGTTGCCATGTTTTTGCTCACCGTCGTCCATGGAGTAGGTAATAGGGTGGTATAGGAACTCTTTCAACATTCAGGGGAGACAGTCAGTAGGCTTTTGCACAAGGTATTAGATGCTTGCATCAATCTAGCTTGGGAAAATATCAGACCGAGCGATCCCAAATTCACTGTATGCCACCCAAAGATAGAAAACGATCCCCGTTATTATCCATACTTCAAAGATGCTATTGGAGCAATAGATGGAACACACATTAGGTGTGTGATCATTGGTGGCAATCGGGATAAGTATATTGGGAGAAAGGGATATCCAACATAGAATGTAATGGTTGTATGTGATTAGGATATGTGCTTTACGTTCGTGTTGGCGAGTTGGGAAGGTAATGCATATGATGCTCGTGTGTTTCAATTTTCTGTTTCAAATTCATCTATGAACTTCCCTCATCCACTTGCAGATATATTTCTGTCACCTTCCTGTCAATTACTTTCATGCCATGCCATACTTATATTTATATTACAGCTTGAATTGATTTCAACGTTTATTAGGCAAGTATTATTTGATTGATGCTAACTATCCGACACAACTTGGTTACCTTGGTCCTTATAGGTATGAGCGTTATCATATGCCAAAATCTAGCCATCAACCTGGATTTAGAAATGCTAACGAGATCTTTAATTTTTATCATTCTAGTTTAAGGTCAACTATATAAAAAACTTTTGGAGTATGGAAGGATCGATTTGAATTGTTACAAAACATGCGTAAGTACAGCTACGAGACACAAGTTCGCATTGTTTGTGCAACAATGGCCCTACATAATTTTATTATGAGAAATGATGTTGAAGACGTGGTGTTTCGTCAAGGTGAAGCTGGGAATTTCGTCGATGTAGATAATAATAGTGTAGATGAACAACATTCCGCGTCAAATTATGGTAGGTGATCTTCCTCTCAAATGAGTCATATTCGTGACTCAATTAGAGACTAAATTGTACACGACATGTGATTCAATTTGTTATATAATATTATTTCATCAAATTGTGTTGATTTTAATTTCCAAATTTCCAAACTTTAACTTTTATAATTTCTTTAATTTCAAATTTAATTTCTCTCTTACCATTGTCACAAAAATTATTTATGCTTAAGTCAATCCAAATAAGTTTTAATTTTGCAAAAGTCATTTATACGATCGTCAATCCAAACATAAATCACATTACACAATCAGTTTTTTACAAAAAATAAGATTACCAAAAGCTAAATTGAGAAACTCTATTTTATCAATCACTATTCCAAACATACACTAAGTCAGTCTGTCGTTTGATGCCAAAGCGTTATGAAATAGCTTATCCTACTTTTCTCTCACTTTTCCTCTAGCCAAATGTTAACATGACGACCACAAAAATTGCTTTTTATTCTACTCTAAGGACTTGTTTGGTATGAGGGGAGGGGAGGAAAAATTTTTTTGAGTTAAATTTTAAAAAAAATAAGAAAAGTGGAGTTAAAAGTTTTAAATTTATTTTTCTTATTTTTTTATCTTACATAATCTCTATATTAAAATTTTATAATTTCACTTCTTTAATTTTCTTAAATCTAATTCGTAAAAATTTTCCTTCCCTTCCCTTCCCCTCCAAATCTCTCATACTAAACAGATCCTAAAAGAAAATTCTTTCTACAAATAAATGAGGGAAAATCCTTTAAAAAGAACTTTAAAAATGTTAAAGGACAAAAAAATGTTCTGAATATTTATAATATTAAAGAGGTGTTAGGGCATGATTCATCATTTTTAAAATTTAAAAAAATGACAGAATTGTCCCTTTAAGTTTAAAATTAAGAACAAAGAGGAAGAAATAATTTCATAAGTTCTGATAAAGGTTTTCATAAGTTTAGAAAAAGTTTTCATGATTTTTCATAAGAATTTCACAAGTTGTAAATCAAAATTCACATGATCCGATAAGGTTCTGATAAAGGTTTCAAGAGTTCGAACAAGATTTTCGCAATTAATTTTGTCAAAGTCAAAATTAAACTCTGAGGGATAATTCTGTCATCTCTTTTTAATTTTGAAAAGGATGAATCGGGTTCGAACACGTCTTTAGCATTATGAATATTTAAAATACATTTTTATCTTTTGATATTTTTAAAGTTCTTTTTAAGGGATTTTCCTAGTAAATAAAGGGTTAAGGTACAAATTTGTCCCGGAATTTTTTGCTTTGAAGCAATGTTGCCCAGAACGTTTCAAAACATAGTAACGTTGCCTTATACCGTTATAAAATTAACATTGACCGTTAAAAAATTGATTATGACCGTTAACTTTTTAATGGTAAGGAGATAACATTGCTTTATTTTAACATTTTCAGGATAACATTAAACGTAAAAAAACTTCTGATGTAACATTGCGCCTCAGCAAAAACTTTTAGGATAAATTTGTACCTTAACTCATTTATAAATAAGACCTAAATATAAGACTTAGTTGATTTTTTTGGAAAAATTAAGGAAGCTAAATTAATTACTTTAATATATTTATACTCACTGTTTTTATCTAAAACAGTCAATAAGCTGTCCATTTGATATTAATCCCAGTCGTCGATTTTAATTAAGGTGAGGCAAATGGCATTGTGTAGAATTACAAAGCTCTATTTAGCGACACTTCTGCCCAATACCCCAATGCATGGAACCATCCGTCTTTCCCAAGATTGGTTCAAATCAAATTCGCCAACAGCTATATATTCTTCGGCTCTATCTTGCGTCAAATCAATTCAGCTCCGATGATACAAATCTAATTGGCCAACGGCTATATATTGTTTGGCTCCATCTTGTGTTGATCCATTTCAGCTATGAGGATACAAATCTAATTCCCCAACGTTATATTGTTCGGCTCTATCTTGCATCGATTCATTTCAGCACTGAGGATACAATCCAATTAGCCAACGGCTCGGTGAATCAATTCAGCAGTGAAGATTCAAATCAGTTATATCTTGCATAATCTTGCGAAGAATCAATTCAGCAGGGGTGTTCAAATCAAATTGGCCAACGGCTATATATTGTTCGGTGAAGTAATTTAGCACTGATTATTTAAATCAAATTCGCTAATGACTACTCCCTCCGGTCCTAATTATAGGACATAGTTACCTAATTTTGGATAAATTAAGGATAGTAATTAATCATATTTAATTTCCTAAAATGCCCTTATCTGAAATTTAAAATGGCATCAGTTACGTTGTACCTCTGTTTTTCACCATACATCTCCTACCTCTCAAATTTTTCTACCAAGATGACGTCTATTTAATTGGGCATAATACAAAGGCAAGGTTTTTTTTAGCCAAGGGAAACAGATAATGAAATTAATATTTTATTAGATTATTTTTAAGGAAAAAATCAATCATTTTGGACGGATAGTTATAGGAACATATTTTGAAAGAAATTTTAAAATTATTTCATTTAAAAATAAAAAAAGAAATTAGAATCTCTCATTTGATAGAATATAAGTGTGTTATTAAATTAATTATTGTGTTTAATATATTATTATTGAGAAAGTATAAATAGGGGGTAGTTTGGGAATAAATTGACAAAAATTAGAACTTGATCCTATAATTAGGACCAAGATCAACTTTCAAATGTTATTCTATAATTAGGACCGGAGGGAGTATATATTATTCGGTGAATCAATTCAGCACCGACGAATTTATATATTAATGGAAGCTGTGTTTTTGGATGTAATGATATGAAAACTTTAGATCACATATTTCTCAAATGCCCAGTTGCTAAGGCAGCATGGTTTGGGGGATTGAATATCCGTTTCTCCTTCTTTTCCTTCAATTCCTTTTTTTTTTTTACATGATGATGGCAAGAACCATTCTTGAGAATAAAACAACTACATTAACAGAGTAAACCCAGGTATGATCCAATTTTAACTGGAGAGACCTCAAAAGATTGTTTTGGTGGAAATTCAGATTCTACCTTATTTTCATTTTTCAAAATCCAAGAGGCAACGAACAGTTAAAACAATTTTTATACGAATTATATAAGGATAATAATCAATTGATGCTAGGGGGTCGTTCAGTGTGACATATGCCAATGATCAGGAGAATACATCATGCAACTGCTTCTGCATTAATAGCACTCTCCTCGAAAAAAGAGCCCTCTCAATCAAATCTTTTGCCTAGTGCTGCTCGTTATCATGGAAATTCTATTCCACCACAAGGATGGATTGTGCTTTTGGACAAATACAAAAAACAAGGGTTTAAATATTGCAATGTCCGGATAGAATTTCAATTATAGATGTTTAGAATGTCCCGGTCCAAACCGTCCCAACCCGATCCCTGACATTTTAATATGGAATCTCCCGTCTCATTTGGGATCGGGACCACTTGGGACTAGGACATATTGAGATCGAGACCGGGATGGGAACTGAGATTACCCTTGAGATCTTAGTTCTAATCTCGGTCCCAGTTTTTTTTTTAATTTGTTATCTCATAAATTAAATTATCCTTTTATTTTTGTAATTTTTACCTCATAAATTAAGTTATGTTTGATAAGATGTGTATCATATTTTTAGCTGAAGTTAAACTGCATATAACGTGATACTAATCCTAACTATATACATGATAATAGCAAATATAATGATGATGATGATGCTATTCTTCAACTCTAAATCAATTTATATAATTATTATGAGTTTATTAGTTATTAAATGATCACTTTAAACAATAGTATATGAAGAATTTAAATAATATAATGATATTTTTTAAGTTTATTATTTTTGAAAAAACTAAACTGGGATTTCATAGCCTTGTCCTAATACTATTGGGATCAGGAACTAGGATTGGGGTATCCCAGTCCCATCTTGAAATTTGATCACCCCTAATTTCAAAGTCAATTTTTAGTTTCTGTCATATGGAAGAATACATCAAAACCTACATTTGTGTGCTGTTCTATGCTTCCAGGCTGCTTTGTCATGAATTCTTTAATTACCATTCTTCATAGAAAATCCGAAGCAAGATCTAAGAGTAATATGTCTAAAGAAAGTCTTTCTTCCTCAAATTCTATCTATCAGGACTAAAATACTTTCATCTTCCATTTTTATTTTGATAGGGTCCTTTCATTAGAACAATTAAATATTAATTTTAGTACTTTCCTTAACTCTTGCTTTACTGGCCATGCTGCCATATGAATTATGAAGTTCTTTATATATATATATATATAATGATTAGATTTTTTTAATTGAAATGCATTTGACTTTATTCAAAAAAAAGTAGAATTTATAAAACAAAAAGTAAAATATAAGGAAAAAGATAAGAGAATATCATGCTAATTTCAAAATCTCAAATCAATAATTCCTATTAAAATGAGTTATCAATTATTATATTTTAATAGTTAATATCAATACTTATTATAAAACTAATTTTAGACTTTAAAGTTTAAATAATATTTTCTTATCTTCCAGCTAAGCATGAAAAAATAAAAGGATTTAGAAAAATTGGTATTGAGAACTCGGCTAGCGGCATTCCTAACCCAGAAATTTACCCCGTTTCAGAGCCCTCGGAGTCGCTTTCAAGTTTCAACGTCGTTCAATGCGGCGCTTATGCAGCAGCCACGCAAGGCATCTTCACTGCCGATGGCAGTAGCTCTCAAATGCCGTCGTTTATTACTTCTCGTTTGAATTGGGAACAATTACCTCCAATGCTCCCGCAATTGTTTGACCTTTGTTCGAGTCCCCAACAAGGGAAAATATCTCACTGGACATGCCTAATCACCTGCTCCTGAAATTGCTCTGTTCGAAACTTGGTGTGATGAAAAATAATCTTGTTGTGTCTTGGCTTGTTCATTCTATGACTGTGGAGATCAGGGAGAAATATCTCCTTTTCACTACTGTGAAACAGATTTGGGACTCCGCAAAGGCTAGTAAAACACGGCTCCTCGATTTCAAATCAAACGATTTCTTCGTAA
The DNA here is from genome assembly GCA_963855925.1 of Inga laurina. Lineage (NCBI taxonomy): Eukaryota > Viridiplantae > Streptophyta > Magnoliopsida > Fabales > Fabaceae > Inga > Inga laurina. The sequence goes on from OY979701.1 coordinate 29,555,607, forward strand.
TCTTCTTCTGAGGGAGCAGACCGTGACTCGGTATTACATTGAGTTGACACGATGGTGGCAACAACTTGACCTCTATGACGAAGTTCATGAATGGTACGGAGGAGTTCTGTCCGCTAAAATAAGTTCTATAATACTTTTCTCTAAGTTGTTTCGCCCTTTGATTGCAATTTGCCAGAACTATAGATGAAATGTGAAACAAGAGAAACAAAAACTGAATCTCAATCCTTTTCCAGCAGAAAATATTACATGACAGATTATTTTGTAAAAAAAAGAGTTCGTCTCAATTTAATATGTGCGCAGAATGGGATCTACTGGAGAAATGCTTGATTGTGATGAGCCAGTGAAAAAGCCATCACTTAAAGGTAATGTGTGATTGATCCTAGAAGCACTAGTACTTGATGAAGAGCTTGAAGATATAAATTCACTGATTCTAACAGAAACATTTGCAATGGCAGGCTTCTGTGATGGCAGATTAGGTAAAGGAGCTTCAAAATTAAGCACTTGAACTACTTGTCTTATAGGAGGCCTTAGAATAGAATCAGGATGAACACACCATAATCCCACCATCATCAACCTCAACATTTCCTGCTCATTGAAGTCTCCACACAATCTCTCATCAGCTGCTTCAAGAACACTTTCTCTCCTATGGAGTTCCCAAATCCAATCCACAAGTAAGACCTGTTCTTCTTTAGCATTGAATTTGATTGCTTTTCTCCCACAAGCTATTTCCAAAGCCACGACTCCGAAACTGTACACATCAGTCTCTCTGCTAGCCTTTCCTTTTGAGATATATTCAGGAGCCATATATCCGAATGTTCCTGCTAGATCTGTTGTTTTATACCCTTTTGCATGGTCCACTAGTCTAGCCAACCCGAAATCTCCAAGCTTCGCATTGAAGTTTGGATCTAACATAACATTGCTTGCTTTTATATCCCTATGAACAACACATTGTTCGCACTCTTCATGGAGGTAATATAATGCTAAGGCTAGGCCCCGAGCGATGTTATATCTTTGTTCCCATGTTAAGAGACTTTTGCCTTTGAAGAGATGAGAATCTAAGCTTCCATTTTGCATGAACTCGTAAACTAACATTAATTCATCGTGCTCATGACACCACCCTATTAGTCGAACCAGATTCTTATGCCTCAGTTGACTGATGATCTTGACCTCTGATGCATACTCCTTCACTCCTTGCTTAGATCCTTGTGATATCTTCTTAATAGCAACATAGCTATTCAATTCTTCTATGAAGCCTTGGTAAACTCCACCAAATCCTCCCTCTCCAAGCTTATTCTCTTGTGTAAAGTTGTTTGTTGCTTTAACAAGCTGCTTATATGGAAACTTGTTAGGCCCTATGATTCTCTGAAACTCATCTTCCATGCTTATTAGCTCAAAGCCAAAACCACCATTGCTTCTTCCTCTGCCTCTTCTTCTGATATTCCAAATCATAAACCAAATTAACCCTATTCCACATGCTAAAACACCTCCTCCTATGCTCAATGCTTTAATTAGTTCTATCTTACTTTGATTATTCTGATCTTCTATATCTAAACTTGGACTGAAGGACCAAGAGCAAAGAGTATGGATCTCATCATGTAAAATTCCTGTTGCAGAAGAAAATCCAAACTCAACCCACTCTGGCAGAACAGAAGCCAAATTGACAATATGAAAGAAATTCTGTTCAATTCTAGAGCCATGCTTATACCCAATAAAACTTACACTCAAATTGAAATAACTGGAATTGTAATTGATCAGAGCATCATATCTTCTCCCATCCTTAACATTGAACCACTCTGTAGTATACCTTTTGCTCATAGAATTAATATCAATCCCCACATGATCATAAGGAGGATCCAAATCATTATTTGGGAAGGTGTCAAACTCCACAGCCACATAAGGATGCTTCATTCTGTAGTTTGGATCATTCGATTGCCAACGATTCACGAGGCCAATTCCAGCTCCATCTCTGGGATCAGGAAGGGGAAAGCCTGGTGCAGCGAGGAAGAAGGTGATGCCATCTCCAAGGTGGAGATTCCTGCCTTGTGTATTGATGATGAAGGAGAAATTGGTAGAAAAATCTGTGACTTTTCCTGTCATCTCATCCCAAAGATGGAGACTTTTAAAATAGGTGACTCTCCCGACACTGTCTTTCTCTAACTTTGTGAGGTTTAGGCATCCATTTCCATATTCAACATCTCCATCAAGGTTTAAGGTTGGATCATTCTTCTTGAAGTGTTCATAGTTGAAGGAAAGTGAAGAAATATCAGAAGGGTACGTGAGAAAGGATAACAGTGTTATGGTGGTAATGAGTTCTAAAGAAGGAAGAAGATGAGGAGGAGGAGGATTGTTACTGTATTGGCTAGCTACCATTGATGAGGGGGTTGATTGTGTTCTTTTGTTTTCTCCCATCTCTTTCAAATGGCTTGGACATGGTAAGAGTTGCAGAAAAGAATTAGATATTGAATTGTATATTAAGGAAGTGTGTACATGAAGGAAGAGAATTTGAGAGTTTATCTTACGTGTTATTTTGGAAAAGAAATAAAAATTCAGTTTGTTAAACCTAACCAACATATATGCATGAAGTAAGCTAATTTTTGTTCCAAAAGGCACATATAAAATTTGAAAATGGAGGAGTTGCTTATATAAATTGCTCTTATATGTGATGAATTTGTTATTTATAAAGGCATAATTGATAATTTTATAAATAATTTTCAAGTACTAAAAAATCTGTTTAAAGAAATCAAATCAATTTTAAGGAAAAATATGGAAAAAATTTAATAGTACCTTAGATAAATGAGACTCTTATTCATAGCATTGTGAAAAACTTTTTTGTTTTTTTAGCCAAAGCATTGTGAAAAACGTTTTTTTTTTGGCCGAAGCATTGTGAAAAACTTTGAAAAGGATTTTTCAGACAGGAAAGAATGTGTAACCTACACGCAAGTTTTACTTTTCAACCCAAACGGCCAAACCTATGATCAAACGCCAGGATTTGACTGCAATGTCATTATCACTAATATTAATATCAAACATATGGTGCTAAATTTCATTTCAATTTACTTTTATGCATTCTTTTTTTAGGGTTGGCTAGCATCGTTGTTTTTTCAAAAGGTATTAAATCTGAATGGCCCCATGTAATACGAAGTACTTCATTTTTCTTTAATTTTTATCTTCAATTATTTTTTAAAACTTCAAAGTAGAATATTCTAATTTCATATGATTTTTAAAATTTAAAGTATTAAATTTTTTAATTAAGTAGTATAAATCATCAAATTTAATCTCAACTGCATAAGTTTATTTTCTTTATAGCAGTACTGTACGAGTAATACTATTGGAAACTAGCTATAAAAATGTCATTAACTAGTTCTTTGTAAAGGGTAAGAAAATTCTAATGATGGTTAGTTGACAATTAAATTGAAATGACTGGGTCAACATTTTCATCATTAATTGATTTGGATTGGCTCCTAGGGTGTTTTTTTTTTTTTTTTTTTTTTTGGGACATAACTCCTAGGGTGTTTGGATTAGCATATCCCAAGTAATTTTACTGTATATGATATATGTGAGTTGAGTTTTGTCTCATAAAGTAAAATGATTTTTTTTTAATTGATTATGGTGTAATACAAGCACCCTTCATAAGGTCTAATTTTCCTCTTGAACGTTGGCAAAAAAAAAAAAAAAAAAAAATCCTCTTGAACGTTTTTTTTTTAAAGGGATTGTTTGCCCAAAGTAGAGTGTTGTAGAAAGAAAAAAAATGTAGAGTGATGTCATCCTTATAAATTGTTAATATTTTAATATTTAGTAATTTAATATTATTATTTACGAATATTTACACAGAATTTACAAGTCATCTGATAAGATTTATAAATCCTCCAAAAATTTACAACTTAACTATTGTATTTGTGATTTATAAGTAGTGAATGTACACTAGTGGTAAATTAGTAAATTACTTATTGAGGGCTTGTAAATTTGGAGTAAAACTCATAACTTATTATATTATTTTAATTTATAGTACAATTAGTATAAAAATATGGAAAAAAAATAGTATATAACACTTATTATTTATAAATCTTAAGCATACCAGTTGAGTTGTAAATTTTGGACGGACTTATAAATTTTGGAGGAAGAATTTATCACACTACATGAATTTACAAATGAGTTGATGTGAAAAACATATTCACACGTAAATTTCTTATTAAAATATTAATACTTTTTTGCCAAAAAAATGTAACATACCAAATTATGGGCTTAGAATATAAAGAATTAGTCTAAATTAAGTAAACCACTAAGCCCAATTGAGCCAAATTTGTAAAGTAGGAAAATGCTTAAGATAATTATATAAAAAAATTATTTAAGGACCCAGATATATTAAGGAAAAAATATGAAATGTTATTATGATGAGTTAGAGAAATTACAAAGAGGCTTAACTCTTTAAAAATGGTTTAAATAATTTTAAAGTTAATTTTGGGATTTATAGGCCTAATTTTCCGAAAATTTGAGGAAAAATAGTTGAGGTTATGATTTGCCTTGAAAATTTTAGGGAAATAATTTTAAGGCTCGGAGAAGTTAATTAAGGAAGAAAATCTTTATAAAGCATTAAGGACTAATTTATGGAAATTATATGATGAGCCAACACTGATTTAGAATAATGGGGAAAATTAATAACTTTATTGTTCGGACCCGAAAATCGGAATTAGGTTAAAATTAAGTTAAATTATGAAACCCAAAAAAATTTAAAGGATTTTAAATTAGATAAAGTAGGAAATTTAAAACCTTGTGTAGGGCCAGTACGATATAAATATACACATAAGTAAATTAAACACACACGCTCACACGGTTAAACACAACACACCCCCCACCCACATGCATACCCGACACCTACAGACAAACCCAGAGGGAAAATGCTCGCCGGAAAAGGGAGAGTAAGCCACCGGAACCCACATGCAACTTTGGAATCTTGCCTAGGTAAGCCCTCTACACCCTTTTCCAACTTCATTTTGGTTGATTGGTGACTTTATTTGGGTCAAAAACATGCTGGAAGTTGGGTAATATTGATAAAGAAGCTCTGTCACCATAGAAGCTTGTAAAAGGCTCTTGCATGTCGAATTTGAAGCTTGTTTTTGGGTCCTTTGGTTCTGTAAAGCGGTCATCAAAATACAGCATGTATCTAGGAGTGTGTAGAGTCAAAATTCTTGAGGTTATAAGTTGTGATTTGTGGTTGTATGTCCATTTTTCCTTCTTGTATTCATTACCGAAAAACAGATGGTCACATGCATGAAGTTGCAGAGGTCAAAACTTGGGTTTTTTGAGTGGGTTTGATTCGGTTCTTTTGAGACTTAGATAGCTGAATATGTTTATTAGAAGATAGAACCAAGAAGAGTTCAGTTTAGGAAGGAAAAGATGGTGTTTTTGATGTTTTAGTGATAGGGGGTTGTTTCTGTGAAGTTAGTGAGGTAGATGGATTCGGGTACGGTTTTGATCTGGCAAATTGTGTCCATTGTTTTTGAAATTTGGCAAGGAAATAGTACACCTACTAATCTTTAAAATAAATCCTAAAACGTGTTAATTGGATATCTAGAACAAAAGTTATGATTTTTGGAAATTTGGTCAGAAAACTAAGAACACTCTATTCCAAATTTTTGACAGTGAGCAAATAGGAAAATTACATGAGGTTACTTTAGTAATTTGTTAATGTGATTATTTTTTCCTTAAAATAGATTTGTAGAGATTTCAATCAAGTATTTGAACACATAAATTGGACATGCATATTATAAGTTATGAATTTTCAGACTCTCAAAATGGGCAGTCAAAATGTATGTGGGATTTGAGAACTTAGATCTATGAATTATTACTTAACATTACTTTTATTTTGTAGAGGATTAACAGAGCTTTACATAGGAACTTAAACCACATCTTTTGGAGTTTTCTAGCTTAAATTATGATTTTTTAAAGTTCCTTAAAAAGTAGAGGCAAAATTGGATTTAAGGTTCGAAAATGATAGCATTTTATGATATAGTAAATAATCAATAAGGTTTGAAATTTTGGAGGCTTGAATTGCAGGGAAGCTCACTGATTATGATGACTTTCTAATGTGTTAGGATTACACTAAATTTGAAAATTAAGCATATAAAGCATCTAGAGGTATCTGTGTGATGTTTGGAAGCAAAAGATTTGAGTTTCATTAATTCTCCCCATGCCCCGGTTTAGTCAGCCCTATTACAGTGGGAAGGGATTGGATTTTATTGAAATTAAGTGATCTAAGGAATTTAAAGGATGAAATTGGGTAAAGTTGTCTTGGGAAAGGAATTTTCAAGAATGAGAATGAATAAGTTAAAATTCCAGTGAAAGAAGTGAAGTAAAAGAGCTAAGTTAAAGGTTTGGAGTTGGAAGCATGGGAGATATTTGTTATGCAGTAGTTATGTACCAAAGGTGAGTATTAATTTGTCCCTTCATGAATAATCAATTGGGTTTGATAATTGCCATCAAGGCTAAAGAGGAGGCAAATCAAAGGAAACACAAGCAAGAGGAGGTAATTTAGAAGAAGAAGACAAAGAAGGTAATGAAACTTATTCTTATATAGTTTGTGCTTGGTTGCTTGCATGTTTATTTGCCATAGATCTACCTTTGAATATGTAATATCCTTGCTTGAGTTGTGCCATGACCATGTATATATACTTGTAAGGTGTTGTTTCTATTTAGCTATTTTTATTCATAGTTAATTACCATTGCACATCATATATTGAGTTAATGTTTTGTTACTTAGATTCCATTGAATCTCACCCCTTTCTTCCATGACATACAGCAAGCAGCTCGAAGGGTAAGGGAGTGGATTTTGCAGATAACTAAGAAGGTGGAAAAGCAGGATTAGTTAGTTTTTTGGTTATCTGTATAATCTTTTGATTTATGCATAGGAGTTTTGGTAGCCTCATATGGCTATAGAGTTTGTACATAGTGAAGATAACACTTATAGTAGTAATAGTAAAAGTGGTGCCCATAATAGCAGTACGAGCATGCATAGTAAGAGATAGCCATTGTATACCATACTTAAATATCGAAATGAAAAAGGGAAATTGCATGTTATGAGCCCATAATTAATTGACGATAGACTGGGATAAGAGCAAAATAATACTCTGATAATACTAAATGAAGTCAAAAGATTTTTAAGCCATAATGAAGAGTTTGAATCACTGAATAACTGATTTAAAAAGTTTTAAATTTTTTAGAAAAATTCATTTATTTATAGGTTTAAACCTTATGTTTGGGCTTAGTTTTCAACTATTTTCAAAAGTATTTTCTTCCCAGGATCAAACCTGGCTTAGTGATTTGAATTCAGTATGTTTATAACTCATCTGATAATAATGGAAACAAGGGTGCTACAAAAAACACTACAAAAAAAAATGATATTTTGTAGCGGTGGCATTGTAGCGGTTATATCAAACCACTACAAATTATAGTATTTGTAGCGGCAAGCTACGCGCCAAGTGGCGTGACAGATTAGCAGCGTTTTTTTTGTAGCGGTTAGGTAGAAAAAACCGCTACAAATTTGGCACGAAATTCCGGCTAAAACTTGTAGCGGTTCAGTTGTAGCGGTTAATAAACAAAAACTGCTACAATATTCCCACCACTTGACGCGACCAAGACCCGCCAATAATGTAGCGGTTATTTGTAGCGGTTATAACAAAAAAACTGCTACAAAATCCCAAATGTCAGGTATTTGTAGCGGTTATAGGGATATAACGCTATAGAATTTCAGAAGTTTCCAAGTTTGTAGCGGTTCTGGACCATAACCGCTACAGAATTTCAAAGGTTCTTGTACTTTGTAGCGGTTATTAGAAAACCGCTACAAATTTAAGTCGCCCTTGGTGATTTGTAGCGGTTAACGTAGCAGTTATTGGGATAACTGCTACAAATTGTTAGCCTATTTAAGGACCACCTCCCTCCTTTTTTTCGTTTGCTCATTTTGTTTCCTGAAGTTTCTCTGAGTGTTTTCTTTTAGATTTGAGCGTTCAGACGTCTGTGAAGGATTTTTTGCTGTAGTATTTCTCAGTATTTGCACTTGAGGTACGTAAATAAGACGTATTTTATTTGTATTTTTATTTGTATTATATTTTTGCATAATAATGTGACTAAAATATTGTTTTTTGAATTTTTACAGTTGATATGGCTTCAAGAGAGGATAGGGGGAAGGCCCCTGAGGTCCCCAGACCGATTTTCTGGGGTGGCAGCAGTCGAGCAGGGGGCAGAGGGAGGGGGCCGCGCTGAGGCAGGGTGACCGCGGCATTTCACAGCCCATCCCCCCACAGAAGTCGGGCCTACCACAGGCACCGCAAACGATCCCACAGGAGACGACCGCACCAGAGGTGCCTGAGTTTGGGGGGCAGATATCAGCGTCAAGGACTACGACAAGGAGGACTTCGAGATCCCGATTGGGCTCAGGGAGATGGAGCAGTTCCTTGATGAGGAGGAGGCTCGGGAGCAGAACAACCCACGAGGGTCGTCTTCGCGGTCCACTGGGTTTGAGGTGCTGGTCCAAGGTAAATAAATTTTTTAATTTAATAAATTATTTATTTAAACTCAAAATGTTAAATTTGAATTACAATTTATCTAACGTGCGATAAACTGTGCAGATGAGTAGGGGAACGTGTCGACGAGGTGGCTGGACGTGGTTGGTCTGAACAGTATGGACTGGACCCTGCGAGTTATAGTGTCGTAGAATGATGGCACTGACCAGCCCATCGACAATGGGGGTCACCTATTCAACCGCTTTCTAAACGATCTGGGAGCGAATTGAATGCGGTTCCCCCTTCACTTCAAGACATGGAGGCACGTTCCGAAGGGGCCGAAGGACCAGGCTTGGGAGGAGGTGGTTCAGGTAATTAATAGTATTTAATTAATATATTTTGTAATTAATTCTATTTAATTAATGTTTTTTAATAGGATTTTTGTAATTATTGATATTTAAATAAATTTTTTGCAGCTGCGGTTTGTCGTCCGGGCCAACTGGAAGAGGTACACCCTCGTGAAGATGGGTGACGGCTGGAGGAACAGGAGGAATCGTCTCTTCCACAGGGTGGATAAGGACGGGATGATGCCTTTGGAGCAGCTGATCGAGAGCGTCCCGGTCGACGTGCAGCCGAACGACTAGGCGAGTTTCGTCTAGTTCAGGAGGAGCCCTGAGGGACATGTAATGTATTTATTAGATTCTTTATATATAATTTTGTAATTGTTAATTATTAAATTATAATTTCAATTTAATTATTTTTAATTTGAACTTATTAATTTTAAATTTTTTTTATTGTTTTAATACATTTAATATTGTTTTTTTTCCAGGAGCTTTCTCAGAGGAACACCAGGATCCGTGGGCAGCAGACGATCCACCACACAGCAGGATCGAAGAACTTTGCTGTCACCTGCAGCGAGCTAGTAACTTTTCAAAATATCACTAACTTTTAGCTAGTTATTTCATAATACTAATTGAATTTTGTAATTATTTTAGGAGAAGAAGGCACAGCAGGAGAATTGTCAGACGGACTACGGGGAGTTGTACGCCATCACATACAGACATCGTGACGGGACTGCGACCTCTCAGCAGGCAGAGGCGGCTATTGTAAGTAATTTGATTATTATAATTTTTACAAAACCAACTTAATAATGAAAAATGCTAATTAGTAATTGTTTCATAAAATGGCAAGAGCGGATGCAGCAGTCACAGGCTGAGCTGCGAGAGACCCAGGCCGAGGAGTCACAGGGGTCAGTGGACCCGACTACTCCTTTGAAGGCGGGTCTGGGTCAGGCTGAGCACCCCGGAGGCATGCGGGGGATGGGGATAGGTGCCAGACCTAGCATGGTCTACGGCAGGAGCGTCGCCTCTGAGGCTGGCAGCACTAGAGGGGTCAGGTGTCCGAGGGACGAGTCTATTGACCAACTGCGGTCAGATGATCAGCCTCTAGCTACTTAGTTTAGGACATCTTTTTTTTATTTGTTGTTGAAACATTTGTAAATAAATATATATAATTTTGTATTTCAGAACTTAAATTCTTATTCCATAATTATATTTATATTATTAGACCGCGTTGTTGGATTTGTGAATTAATTGCAAAAATATTATTTATATTTCTAAAATAAAAAAAAAATAAAGCATATATGTATTTGTAGCGGCTTTATAATAAAAACTGCTACAAATATATATGGTTGTAGCGGTTCTACAATAAAAACAGCTACAAACATATACGGTTGTAGCGGTTCTACAATAAAAATCACTACAAATATACATAATATTTGTAGCGATTCTATAATAAGAACTGCTACAAATATACAAAATATTTGTAGCGGTTTCACAATACAAACCACTACAAATATCAACATTTGAATTTTGGAATTTGTCACATTTGTAGCGGTTATTTTATGTATAACCGATACAAATTAAAAATAAATTTTCCATTTGATGTCCAACGGCTTTAATATTAGTAGCGGTTGTATATATAGAACTGCTACAAATACTCAACTTTTAAAATTTGAATTTCCCTCCACTGTGTGCAAAATTTCAACAACTTGAAAATTAGTACAGTTTTATACATATAACCGCTACTAATTTTTTAGAATTGTAGCGGTTAGTGTAGCGGTTTGTGAACCGCTACAAAAGTTTAAACGTTGGAATTTTAGAATATAAGGTTCTTGGCATTCATCATTCTCTATTCACTCATCTTCTTCTCTATACTTTCTTCTCTCTCACTAGTAGCTATGGATAAATCATGGATCAGGTTGCTGCGCAATTCTCCAGAATATTTGTACGGATTAAATAATTTCTTGGATTTCGCATTCACTCACGCCAACTGTAACAGCAAGATCGTCTGTCCGTGTCGGAGATGCAAGTTCAAGAAGTGGCATGCACGAAATATTGTGAAGGAACATTTGCTTCTGAAGTCTTTCCCTGAGAACTATACATTTTGGGCAGTTCATAGTGAGAAGGCCGGTATTAGATATGATGATGCTCTTCCTCGAAGTTCTCAAGTAGGCGTTAAAGTAGATGAAGATGATCCTGTGAATGATGTTGTGCGTGATGCGTTTGGATTTCAAGGCAACAACTTTAACGAAGAAGTGAACGGTTCTGAGCCAATTTTTATGAGGAATGAAGCAGCTCGGGATTTTTTCAGCTTGATGGATGAAGTAGATCGTCCTTTATATCAAGGTTGTTGCAAATATTCTAAATTATCTTTCTTGATCAAATTGTATCATATCAAGTGCTTGTGTGGAATTACAGACAAGGGAATGTCAATGTTGCCCGAATTATTACAAGATGCATTCCCCGACACTGAGATTCCTACAATGTTCTACGAGGCGAAGAAGATTATCAACAGGTTGGGGTTGAACTATCAAAAGATTGATGCATGCCCAAACGATTGTATGCTGTTTTTGGGAGACGATTCCAGTAGGGAGACTTGTAAGAGATGTCACACATCGAGGTACAAGACAATTCGAAAGGGAAAAAAGCAGAAGAAGAAACCTGCAAAGATTCTCAGGTACTTCCCTTTGAAACCTCGCCTACAAAGATTATTTATGTCGTCTAAAACTGCGGAGCACATGAGGTGGCATGCCGTTGATAACAATGAAGATTGTAAATTAAGACATCCCCGGGATGTAGATGCTTGGAAAACGTTTGACAACGACTTTCCAGATTTCGCGATTGACCCCAGAAATGTTCGGCTTGCGTTGGCAACCGAAAGTTTCAATCCTTTCGGGAATCTTAGCATAAGTTACAGTATTTGACCGGTAGTCTTAGTTCCCTACAACTTACCCCTTTGGATGTGTATGAAACAAAGCTCTTTCATTATGTCTATGATCATTCCAGGCAAAAAGGCACCAGGCATTGACATTGATGTGTATCTCCAACTGCTTTATTACGGAATTGCTTGACCTGTGGAATGTCGGCTTGGAGACGTACGACGCTTACGGCAAGACTTTGTTCAACTTGGGTGCATCCTTGATGTGGACGATTAGTGACTTTCCTGGCCTTGGCACAATATTTGGTTGGAATGTGCATACTGGGTCGGCATGTCCAGCTTGCAATTTCGACTCTGATGCAGTGTGCCTTCCCCACAACAGAAAGTAGTGCTTTATGGGGCATCGGAGGTTTCTTGATGGAAGGCATAAGTTCAGATTGCAACGGAATCGCTTCAATGGGAAACCAGAAAAAAGAGGACCACCTCAGACTTTGTCCAGTATAGATATCTTACAGCAGCTTGAGCATGTTGACTTCAATTTTGGAAAAAGCGACAATTCAGCACAAACTCGCCAAAAGACGTGCAGGACTTCGGCCCCTCAACAGTGGAAGAAGATAAGTATTTTATTCACTCTTCCATATTGGAGATCTAATTTACTTCACCACAGACTTGATGTAATGCACATTGAAAAGAATGTTTGCGACAATGTGCTATATACGCTGCTTAACGAACCCAGCAAGACAAAAGATCACCTTCAAGCGAGGAAAGATTTACGCGCCATGAGAGTTCATGAAGACACTTGGCCAGATGAGCATGACAAATTTCAGCCGGTAAAGTTTACCCTCACAAAACCGAACAAGGAAGTCTTCCTCTCGATGTTGAAGAAATTAAAAGTTCCTGATGGGTATTCAAGCAACATTTCTCGATGTGTTGACTTGCAGGCTCGAAAGGTTGCTGGCTTGAAGAGTCATGACTCACATGTTCTTATGCAGCAGTTACTCCCTCTGGTTATAAAGAATGCACTTCCTCCTGATGTTTCCATCATTTTGGTGGAACTTTGTTCTTTCTTTTGGAAGTTGTGTTCTAAGGTTTTAATCGTTAAGGAGCTCGATCAACTGTAGTCCAAAATCATCTTACGCTTTGTCATTTGGAGATGATCTTTCCTCCGTCCTTTTTTACTATGATGGTTCACCTTACAGTCCACCTCGTTCATGAAACAAAGCTCACTGAACCAGTACAATATCGTTGGATGTATCCGATTGAGAGGTACTCATTTTAAATATGTGCTTTATTCTCCGTATTTAATGTTTGCTAGTTGTCCTTTTTAGCATTTTATATCAATTTTCTCTTCTGTACTTCGTAGGTTCCTTGGGAAATTAAAATCTTACGTAAGGAATAAGGCGTGGCTGGAAGGTTCTATAGCTGAAGGCTATATAAGGGATGAGGTGCTATATTTTTGCTCAAGGTACTTTGATGATCTTGAGACGGCTTTCAACCACCCACCTCGTGTTGATTATTGTCCTGAACCTGCGCCGACATCAGGAGAATTTATCCCTCGTGGTGGTAAACCAGTTGGAGCAACTGAGAACTTCAAACTAACGGCAACTGAGAAGTTGTAAGCACATAGACATGTCTTGATTAATTGCACTCAAGTTGAACCTTTCATATGGTAAGAATTGTACACTCACATGTTATTCGATCTATATCTTTCGTAACATTTCTCACTTTCATTTCACTATCGCCTTTCCATTATTAATTACAGGGAATTCAGAAGTCATGTTAAGCGTTAACTCAGGATCTGTACACAGACATCCTCGGAAGTTGATAGGAGGGTCCACAGAGAATTCCCGAGTTGGTTTGCGCGCAGAATACTAAATGATCACAACCCACACTCACCAGATTTCAGAGCTCTCGCAATTGGCCCTCTTGATCATACAAAAAGGTTTACAGCATACAATGTCAATGGTTTTAAGTTTTGCACGGTTTCACGGGATCAAGGATTGTAAACTCAGAATTCGGGTGTTTATGGCATATTTGGGACAAGGAGTTATGCGAGCAGCAGTGACGCCAACATGTAGTTCAGAGGCGTCCCTTACTATGATAAGCTTCTTGATGTGGTCGAACTTAATTATCAAGGCCGTTTCACCGTGACGCTGTTCAAGTGTTTGTGGGCAAATACCACTACTTCTCGGGGACTGACAACTGACGACTTAGGGATCACATCAGTCAATTTCTCACGGCCAATTCATACTGGTATTTCTCAAGATGATGAGCCGTATATTCTAGCTTCAGAGGCACATCAGACTTATTATGTCGAGGACGAGAGGCATAGGGATTGGCACATGGGTGAAGGCGATAACATCGCCTACGAGAGTGAGCCATTTCAGCTAGCCGATTTTGAAAACTACTTCCTTGAAGGTGATGACAATTTACCTCTACTGCGGTGAGTTTTTTAAGTCCATGTCATTTAAATTTAATTTCTTAAATTTAATAATACATCCCTAACAATAATTTTTCTACATAATTTCTGTAGGGATGGCGAAGATGAGTGATCAAATTCAAATTATGCTTTTGTCTTTAAAAAAAACTAGAAAAAAATTCTTAAATAATTTTTTTTTTTAAAAATAAAATAATATTTGTAGCGGTTATTAAAACGCTACAAAATTAAAAATAACCGTTACTAACTAAAAATCGCTACAAAATGGATACATTAACCGCTACAAATAGTACGTGGATCCCTATAAATACCCTTACCACAACTTATTTCAAACACTTCTCAATTTCTTTTCACCTTACCTTTCTTTCATTTTCCCTCATTTACAACTTCTTTTGTATGAGTAGAGGAGCTGAATAATACGATCAAATATGGAAACAATTTTTTTTTTTACAATACTTCTTTCCTTTATATAAAATTTATTCTCACCATTTTTTTTCCAGATATTTTTGAGCTATATCTCATTTTCATCTATTTTTCATACTGATAGAGCTCAATATTTATATCTTTTTATTAATTAACTTAGGCTTTTGTGGGACTTAATTGAATATTTTGGGCATAATCAAGTGTTAATGTGAGACTTTAATGGAAGAATAATTTGGGAATTAAAGTGGTTAAATTGTTATATTTTTAATTAATATTTGTTATTTCCATTATTCTTTAATTGTGAATAAAAGATATTACCTTTGTGAATATAATTTTGTAGGTGATGATGTGGCACAACTTGAGTGGTAAAGGTAAAAGATGTTATTTTGGAGCTTAATGAAGGACAAAAATAGAACATCACAAGTACAAAATTTATTTTCACATTTTTTCTAAGAGGAGGTTAAATGAGTAAGGACCTTGTTTGGTGGTTGTAATTTTGTGTCTAATGTTAAAACACATTTTTATAACTTATCCAAACAAGGTACAACTCACTTTTAACCTAAAAACACTTGAATTGTAAAGAGAAAGAAAGCAAGTGGCGGCTGAACCAAAATTGAAGGGATTTGAAGAATGAATCAAGAAGAGCATGGACCGAATTAATATCAAGGGCTGGACCGTGCAGAGAAAGAGAGCAGACCGTAAATAAATAAAGCAAGGAAGGAGGGGGAAATAGAGAAAGGAAGCATCAAATGTCAAAAGAAAACCAAGGGAGCCGAAATTGTTGACCGGTTGGAATTGCTGAACCAATGAGAAGAGTGGACCGAGAGGGTTGAAGAGAGGAGGCAACACGGGATAAGAAGGGAATAGAAGGAGTGTGAGGCGGTGTGAATGAAGAAGGAAGGAGAGCCGACATTGTTGACGAATATATAGATTTGAACAAAAATGAAGAGACAAGTACTCGATGTTGAAAGAGGAGGAGAGTGTGTGCTGCGGCTGGGAATAAAAGCAAAAGGGAGGCGCTGCACTTGAAGCAAGAGGATGTGTGGCGGCTGCAACAATTAGAAGGGAGAAGGAGACGCAAGCACTCTCTATGACTCATATCTTCAACATTCTTCAAGCTTCATTTTCTTCCTCTTCCTCCATGAGTAGCTAAGCTTTAGTGATTTTTTTGAGTTGGGTAATGGTTTGAGCTTCTAAACTTCAATGGAATTCCTTTAAGCTCTCTTTTTAGTTCATAATTATGTAGTTTGGTTAAGTATGTAATTGTGATCTAGATTGTTATGCTAAGTGAATAAACTTGGTTGTTGAGCTAGGAGTTGATTAATTAAGCTTTGTATGATTCATATTATGAGTAGTTTGAATTGTTTATTCCAACTTGGTTAAGTGGATTTAAATGATTAAACTGAATGTTTTAAATTGTTGTAATGGTAATTACAAGCTAGAATTGGAAGTTGATTATTTATCTCCTTGAGTTTGAATTATTTGGTGGTATTCATTTAATTGCTTCGGTAGAAAGAATTAAATGATTATTGCAAGTATGGAGCTAGTGGTAACTTAGTTCCATCCTCTTGACTCATATTGTGGAATTCATATCATTAGCAAGCAAGGAAGACTAAAACCCCAACTTAAGGGAATCCCATTTCATTATTATTCTAGTTTATTAAATTTACTTTGTTGTTAGTGTTAATTTCAATTCCTTTTGCTTCTTTGTTTTGGAAACCAAAAAATACAAAAATATTGCTTTTGCTTAGATTACTTCATTAGTTTTAAAATCAAATTCTCAAAATGATTTCTCACAACTTTAAGGCTTTTTATCACTTTACTACTTAGAAAATTGGAAATTAATCTCCTCACTAGAACGACCTAGGTTGAGCTACTACGCTACATTCTTAAACCTAGTTTTATTTTGTGAACTCACACGACAAGGGTTCATCACATACACAATTACATTATATTAAACAACATAATAATTCCTTATTACCTACGTATCCTTAATAATATTATTAATATAATTTTTATACTAATCCAATTAAATTAAATTTTTCCTTTTAATTTATTAATAAGTTAAACTATTGAATAATAAGCTAATTAAATTAGATAAACTAATAAAAAAATAAACTATTTAATTTAATATTAAAAGAAGAGAAACAAATGATCGTATATTTTTAAAAAAAATTTTTTAAATATTTGTAGCGGTTATTAAACCCCTACTAACAAATACGCCTTTTTAAACTCAAATTAAATTTTTTTGGCACTAAATTTGAATTTCATGAAATTAGTAGCGGTTATATAACCGCTACAAATTTCATAAAAATTCAAAATTAGTAGCGGTTTATTAACCGCTACAAAATTGAAAAAATGTCATTTTTCTTTTCCCGCATTCAAAATTTTAATTTTTTTATATTTGTAGCGGTTATATAACACTACAAATATCTCTGAAAAAAATTTCGTTCATAGGGATGTTGTAGCGGTTTGTTGTAACCACTACAAAGGATGTAGCGGTTTTTCTAACCGCTACTAAGGTTGTTTGTAACGGTTAAAACCGCTATTATACCCATTTTTAACCGCTACTAAATCACTTTTTTTTTATAGTGAAATAGTAATACTTTAATATTATTATTTATGAATATTCACAATCAGTTTACAAGTCACCTCTTGAGACTTATAAATCCTTAAAAATTTACAACTTAGCTACTGTATTTATGGTTTATAAGTAAATGCACACTTGGCGGTAAATTTTCTAAAGAGGACTTGTAGATTGTGGAAGAAAACTTATAATTTATCATATTATTTTTATGTATAGCTCAATTAACATAAAAACATATTTATTTATAACTTTTAAATATGCCAGTTGAATTGTAATTTTTTGAAAGATTTATAAATTTTAGAGGAAGAGTCATCACACTATCAATTTACAAATGAGTTAGTGTTAAAAACATATTCACCTATGAATTTCATATACATTAGTTGAGTTGTAAATTATTAAAGGAGAAAGATTTATAATTTTTCAAATGTTAACTTATAAATTACAAAACCACTACCTATAAATTTCTTGAAGATATGTGAGCCTCTTAACTCATTTCATTATGTTTGAAAGGAAAACAAATGGGCGAAAGAATATTAGAAGTAAAAACTTTCAAAAATAATAAATTTTATATTATCCTGGAAAATTTTCTTTCATAGTATTCAAAACCAATGTATGGAAAACCGGACCGGACCGGCCGGTTCAGACCGGAAACCGGTGAACCGGTCACTGGTCCGGTCCGGGTGAGGGGAAAAACCGGTGAACCGGTCAACCCGGTCTGACCCGGACTAGTCACGGTTTGAACTTTTTTTTTTTTTTTTTAAAACTTTTTTACACTCCAAATGAAGTCATTTTGGCTTTTTTTTTTTTTTAAAAAAATTCCTAACAGTTTTTTATTTATAAGGAGCTTTAAAAGGATTGTGGACTACTTTTAGCATTGGTTGGGGAAAAATCCTTATATACTTAATGATATTTTTATAGGTATTAGGTTCATGAGGTTATATTGGACTATTAGTTGAAAAATAACTCTCATATAGTTTTTTGAAAGGTATGTATGAACATTTAAATTATATATATTTTTTAAATTGACCCCGGTCTGACCCCCGGTTTGACCCCCCGGTTGACCCCGGTCTGAACCACTGACCCTTGACCCAGTGCCTCGATCGGTTCAATGCCCGGTCCGGTTTTCAGTACCTTGGTATTCATTCCTTATATTTTTTTCTTTCACTTTTCCCTCCATCCAAACATCATGTTAATGTGAGTAACCTCGTTGTTTTCAGTCAATTCATAAAAAGAAAATTCTTTCCACTAATAAACAAATAAAAAATGAAAATTCAATTGAGCCGTCCATTTCATGTTAATCTCGTATGTCCTTTTTTTTTTTTTTTTTGACTAAGCATATGTATTCTCCTTTTAGAAGTAATCTTATTCAGTGCACTATTGAGTGCTAAATATGGGCACATCTCTCAGTAGAAATTCAAACATCAATTAGCCAAGTTATAATAAACTAATCTTTTTCACTAGACATAACCCTCGTTAGTGAAAATTGAGAGGTGCGCCAACCGGGAATGGAACTTAGGTCTGCACCAGGGGACTATCCGACCACTAGACCATTGGTGCTTATATCAGTTGTCCCCTTTAAGTCAAGGTGCATGGAATTAAAAAGCCTTGTTTTTTTTTGGGGGGAACAAAGGGCTTAGCCCAAGTCGTTACACTAACACTTGCCTAGGGAAGATAAGCCCAGCTAAATCTTCCTGAAGAATGTCACACACGTCCGAGGAGGAATTAGAAATCTCTGTTTAGCCACACTTCTGCCCAAAGGCCCAATGTATTCAGGGTCCGCTTTCTCTCATTATCCTTTTTCTCATCATCTCTTATAATCTTTAAATCATGTCCATCCAATCAATATGAAAGATTAAAAATGAGCTATGTCATCAAGTTATCACTACTTCGACTTTTTTCTCCTCTTCCCAATCAACGGTCCAAATGGGCTTCTTTTCTCAATCAAGGTTCAAATGGGCTCACGAGAGATGATGAGGAAATGAGATGATGAGAGAATCTGCTTCCATGCATCGAACCATTTGTCTTTACCAAGATTGGTTTACATCAAATTCACCCACGGCTATATATTGTTGGTCTCTATCTTGCGACGAATCAATTCAGCTCCGAGGATACAAATCCAATTCGCCATGTATAAAAAAAAAAAAAAAAAAGAAATCCAATTCGCCAACGGCTATATATTCTTCCCCTCTATCTTTGTCAAATCAATTCAGCTCCAAGGATGCAAATCCAATTCCCCAACGGCTATTTATTCTTCGGCTCTATCTTTCGTCAAATCAATTCAGCTCTGATGATGCAAATCTAATTGGCCAACGGCTATATATTGTTCGGCTCTATCTTGTGTCGATCCATTTCAGTTCTGAGGATACAAATCTAATTAGCCAACGTTATATTGTTCGGCTCTATCTTTTGTCGATTCATTTCAGCACTGAGGATACAAATCCAATTGGCCAATGGCTCAGCGAATCAATTCAGCACCGAAGATTCAAATCAAATTCACCAACGGTTATATACGGCTCTATCTTGTGAAGAATCAACTTAGCAGGGATGTTCAAATCAGATTGGCCAACGGCTATAAATTGTTTAACTAAGCAATTCAGCACCGACGATTCAAATCAACTAATCTTGAATTGTTGATTCGATTGCTGGTAATAGTCCGATTGCTTAGGGTTTTAAGAACAGAACGGAACTCTAAAGCAGGATAATGATGGAATTACTAGAGCTGGTAACTACAAGCTTGCCAAGTACTCTATTAATTCCGGAACATATTTTTCATCCACTCAAAGCTGCCGATGGTCACAGATTTAGGTTCATAATTAATGTTGCTTTCACGGTTCTAATTTGCCTCTGTTTCATATTCGATTACACTAATGAAAGCTGCCTGGTATGTCTCATGATAAGCAATATATATTCTTTTATTTTATTTCAATGTTGAATTGTTGAACCGATTGGTTGTAATAGTCCGATGACATAGGATTTTAAGAACAGAACAGAACTCTCAAGCAGGATAATGACGGAATTTCATGTTCTTATATGCCTCCGTTGCATATTTGATTACAATTAATGTTGTCTTAAGTAGATTCTAATTGAAGTCCAAGAAAGACAGAACATGATGAATATGTGCATGGAAACCTGAAATCTGAGGTAACGTGTTTTTTGCTTTTTGTTTTTGTTTTTGTTTTTTGTTTTTGTTTTTTTTGTTTCAAGAGGGAAAAATGTCAAATTTAAGTGTATAAATGAAAATATACCCAGACTTGACAGTTCTGATTTTATGCCACTATTTACTTTCATGATAAACTCTTTGATCATCTAGTATGGAGTTTAAAACTGAATGCTTAGCATGATTGATCACCTTTTTGAGTTCCATTTAATCCTACAATAAATTTGAGATATATATGAATGCATGCCAAAGACTGATCTGGAACAATTTCTTAGTTCTAAGGGTCACTTTAAGGCCAGTGCCCAAAAGGAGTGATATCAGGAAGCAGCTTCCACTCAGATCAAAAAGGCAAAGCTGAGAAAGTCCCTCAACCAAAAGGATTTGAGGTGCCGTCATTCCGTATGGTTTTTTTTTTTTTTTTTTAAGGAAAATTAGGCTTTCTAGGCCGTATACTTCAAAAGATACAAATACAAAAATACAACAGATAGAAAGTGTATATATACTGGTATACTGTAAAACACAAAGTTGTGCTTAACTTTCAATGTTTTCTTCCTTCGTTTTATGCTTCCAATGTATCTTGATTTTTCTACCTACATTTTCAGCATTATCCTTCCTACATCGTCTTGTTTTAAGTTTGTGCTTGTGCAGCATTTTCAAGGCATAGCCTTGGCTCTCCTTATAAATTGTCTTCCTCCTCACCATGTTCAAATCAAGTAAGTATATTTATTAAATAACGTATGTATGTATAATATTAGAATAGTTGATAATTGACTATTCAATTTTTAGTTTATTGTGTTGAATTGATTTTTGATAAGTCTGATGGTTTAGGTAAATAATGTATGTATAATTTTTCTTTCCTAGGTTCTTATTTGTCTTTGTTGCTTGCCATTTATGTCTCAAAGCAATATTTTTCTGTTTTCATTTCAACCCCCTGAATTGTTGAATCAATTGCTGGTAGATGCTTAGATTTTAATGATGGAACTTATGGTTCGCACAGACCAAAGCGCCAATGGCCACAACGTCAGGCTCATAATTTTGGTTTTCTGGGTTATTATTTCTCTCTGATGCCTATTCAATTAGGTGTGTCTTGGTTCAATAATATACATTCACTTTCAGTCAAGTAAATGTGATCAAACAAAGATCTAACAGGAAGCATGAACTAATTCAGATGTTATTACTCAAATGAGAAATGGCTGTCATCTGAAAAAATGAGAATTAGACAGAAAACTCAAGAATTGCCTTTTAATGTGGGTACAAGGTTGAAATATCAGAGGAACAAAAACTTTTGTCTTGGTTTTCAATTCAGGTTGCTTCACTGAACATTGAACATATGTTGGAATAGGCAAACTTGTTGGAAGACTGGGAACTAGAGCTTCAAAGTTAAGAACTTGGATTGCTTGTTTTAGACTAAATTATACAAAACCCCTTGAACTCCATGTCATATGTAAATAAACCTCCCTGACCTTTGAATATTTGCAGTAAGTATCATTTATGCAGATAACCCCAAACTATTAATTTTGTTCATTATTTATTTGTAAATAACTCAAAGTTTGAGAGGGATACATGTATACAAAAGTAAAGTTTAAGGGGGCCTAGAATCAATAGTTTGGAGTTATTTGCATAAGTGTAAAAGTTCAAGAAGGTTTATTGAAAAGTTCTGAAGGTTAGGGAGATTTTATACATATGACATAAAAGTCGAAGGGATTTTGTATAATTTAGTGCTTGTCTTGTCGAAGGTTCACTTTTATAATCAGGATGACCACACCATAGAACAATAACCACATATCATATCATGCAATGAATTTGCATTGTCTCTGTACGGAATTAAAGTTTAGAGAAAAAGTGAATGTGAATATAGAAGATCGGTATATTATTCTCTTGAACTCAAAGTAGAGTTAGTTTAATTGTCTTTTGTAGAGTAATGACTCAGACTAAACTAATGTGAACTAACTTGATTGAGCTAACTATATTAGTTACCACTCACAGGTCATATCAGACTGGGGCCCAATAATAGAGACAGGCCCAACACATTATTACCCATTTGGTCTTGAATCGGCAGCTTCAAGAACTCTTTAGGGTCGGGTATAGAATAAGGGGTTAGTTCCTCACAATATAAGGGGTATAGAATAAGGGGTTATTACCCATTTGGTCTTGAATCGGCAGCTTCAAGAACTCTTTAGGGTCGGGTATAGAATAAGGGCTTAGTTCCTCACAATATAAGGGGTATAGAATAAGGGGTTAGTTCCTCACAATATGACAAATCAAAGTTTAAAACCCAACTGAGAGAGGTGCTCACATTTAGTACCTGACAATACTTCGAATAGAATTGCCTTTAATAGGAAGATACCTATGCTTAGTGTAATCCCTGTCACGATCAAGGCCAAGATTAGGTGTATAAACACGTTTTATAATTGAATGAGAGATCGAGGGTAATTAAAATTTTTTTACAAAATCTGTACAACAAGATCTCCATTCATTTATTCATAAAATCAATTGGCCTGTTCGGTTTGTCACAAATACAATATCAGAGTATAATCTAAATTCCCAACATTCACTCGGGATAATAACATTGCCCATTTCAGTTCCCAAAAGTTGATACAGGGCATCATTGCTCATCTCAGTTCCCATACCGGGGATTACACAAAATTAAATTCTATTATCTATTCAATATATACATTCGTCCAAAATGATAACCAGTCAAAAACCAAAAGTATTTAGCTAAGACTACCGCTGACAGTCCTAGTTGTTCTTGCTCACTTGTTTGCTTCTTGATCCACTTGCCTTGTTTAAAAATGTTATTTGGAAAGAATGAGATTCTAAAGAATCCCAGTAGCAACAGTTTACGTATATGATGCATAATTAAACAAAGCAAGTAAGCATATATCACAATGCATCAATCAATATACAAGGCCAGGCACACTGCCACGTCCCTCAACTATATCTGTATTCAAGGCCAAGCTTTTGCCACGTCCCCTCAACTATATCTATATTCAATGACTAATACTAACAAGCAATGCATTACATATGATATAGGATAAAGTGTCATTACCTTGGTCTTTCCGTTCTTAAGCAGGCACGGGCCTTCTACGCTCTGGGCAAATATCAAATCCTAAAGTCATGATTAAGGACGATGCGTTATCACTTAGTCCAATACTCAATACCTTTACAATACTTAAATTGATTATCATTATTGTCTCTTAAGTACTCTTAAACGCCTCTAATAAATAAAGGCCCTAAAGGGGTGGAAAAACTATCCCTAAGATCCCCTTTTGGAAGCACAAACATTGACATTTTCACTGTTTCACTCGACTAAAGATGGCCTCACTCGAGTGATGGTACGGTCTACACTCGGGTACAAGAGAGTAAAGGACAGTGAGTGCATACCCGAGAGCACAAGAATCTTTCAGAAAATGAGAACACTTGAGCATAGAATGCAACACTCGAGTGATACCAAATACTCACTCGAATACCAGGAAGTGAGGTGTAGAAAGTGAGGAGCCGAGAGTAAATGGAAATTTCAAAGAAAAGGAGCACTCGAGTATGGATCTTTTCACTTGAGTGAAGGCTAAATACCCGTGAGTGCTAAAACACACTCTTGCACTTTAACCGCGAATGGCAACCCGAGAGGCAAGTTTTGGATGTCAAATACACTAGCACTCGAGTGAGAGGAATCTCACTCGAGTGAGAACCCACCACACTTGCAAGTGAGGCGACACTCTTACCCCCTTCACAGAAGTGCAATGCAGAAACTAAAGGGAAACTGAGGAATTTCACTAACTCACTCGAGTGATACCCCCCTCACTTGAGTGATATACATCAAAAACCAAAGCTATCCCCACACAAAACCTTAACCAAAGCTATCCCCACACAAAATCACTCAAGGAATCCAATAAAACCATCAAAACAACCAAAATCCTATTCCATTATCATGCTTTGGTTTTGGGCAACACTATCCCCCTCACTCGAGTGATATACATCAAAAACCAGAAAACGCAGAAACTTTGACAGCATTTCCTAAAGGTTACCCAATTGACTCCAATGGATCCAAAACCTTAACCAAAGCCCCCACACAAAATCACTCAAGGAATCCAATAAAGCCATCAAAACAACCAAAATCCTATTCCATTATCACGCTTTGGTTTTGGGCAACACTAACACCAAAATTCCAAATTCATCAAACTTAATCATTCAATCCCAAATCCCTTTCTATCTATCCACATACATTCCAAATATACCAATTCCATACCAATAACATGCCAAACATCCCAATGACCATCATTTTAGAAAATAGGTAATAAATTCCAGTATTTCCAAGTTTAATCAAATGGCATGAAACATAGATGGAAAGGTTTCTTTTACTAACCTTAACAACTTTCTCAAAGAAGTCTCTTGATTTTCCAACCTCCAAAATTCCTTGAAGTCACAAACCAACACCAAATGGCAAACTTTTCTCAAGCTTTTCTTCCTCTATTTTTTTACAACAATGGCGCTGGACCAGGGAGAGAGAGAACGGGAGAGAGATGAGTGTAGAAGGTGAGAAAATGATGATAATAATACTCCCTCCACATGTGAGCTTGACAAGTGTCACCTCCCTATTGGCCCTCATAAAGTAAACCACCAATCAGCTACTCTAATCCCTTCATTAGCCATTTAATCACACTTCACCTTTTTCTCTTAATTAGTAATTAATTTCTCCATTAATCACTAACAAATTTCTTTAGATAAAATGGCCACAAAACATATAATAATTCCAATTTTAATTCAATAATTATCCTCAATAATCATTATTAGCCCTTAATCAAAATTTAGGCTGTTACACTTAGTAAAAAAAAAAAGGAACTCTCCCACCTCCATGGAGACCCCATATCCATTTCACCATTATCATTGATCATCTTCTGAAACCACAAGGTCAACGGGTTTTCTTCCACACGCTATCTACAAAACACAGATTTCAAAACTTTATTCATTCTTGGGACAAATATCCAAGAACCAATGAAGGCAACAAGTAAACACACAGGTTGCATTTTGGCTGTTCTTAGCAGGTTATCCTGATGATTCAATAATCAAGTTTGATAATTTTAATCCTCAAAAGAATTTCAAAAGACTAAAGTTCTTATAAAACTTAAAATTGTCATATTTATATCTGTAAAATTACTAATGATGTTTCTTAAAATTTTCAATACTTATGCATTTTAAAATTAAAAAGTACAATATGTTTTAATAGGGTTGAGGTGGATCAAGCACCATGAAATGTTTTTTTAGGTATATCCATTTACCTAAAGTATTTTATGGTACATCCAGTGTAACAACCCAAATTTTATATTCACCAAATATATTGTAATTATTTGAGGAAACTCAATAAAATGGTGAATATTCATGAATTTGAAATTTATGAATTTTATAAATGTTCAATTTCACGGGAAATTGGGCAAAAATGAATATGGAATTAATTTGGATGATTTAAAAAGCCTAATATTAAGGTCCAAAAATGAAAAATATTAGAGAAAATATTTGGTCCAAAAATAGATAGAAATTGGCCAAAGAAAAATAAGAGAAGAAATTGGATTAAAAAGATAATGGCAAAATCGTAATTTTGCCAAATTATCACAAAATTAATTATTTTTTCGATTAATTGAAGATAATTTCAATTAATTAAGGAAAATAAAAGGAAAAATATATTTAGAATATTTTGGTCAATTTAATATGAATTTATGGAAAATTTGAGCAAAAATGTAATTTTGACCAAAATTGAGACTTTACGTGTATACGTAACCGAAACAAGTTGTGAAGCCAATTGAGACCTTAGGGAGGGACCCCTAGGTGTCTCCTACATGTGGCATAAATAAGGAAATATTGGTTGGACATGATGGACATGATGGCATGGTTACATGAATGTAGGAAGTTATGTAATAAAAATTAGTTTTAGAATTGTTGGAAAATTCCATAAATCATTAAAATGATATATAATATTATAATATATCATTCTCATCTTCTTCATTCAGCATTTCACGCAAAAAACAGAAGCTGAAAGTGAGAGAGAACGTTCAGAATTTTTAGAGAGAGAAAAGAGAAGAAATCTCATAAGGTAAGCCGATTTCTTCGACGATTTAACTCCTAACGCTTGTAACTCCGATCCTAAGCTACTCCTCTTTGGAAGCTCAAAATCTGTTCTTGAGAACTTAGGGTTTTCAGCAATATTTGGGAAAAACTTGTGGGAGCTTGAGCTAACTTCCAAACCTTCGTATATTGTCTATTCTGGCTGCTGTGGGCAATTTAATCGGTGAAATTTCGCCGGATTGCCATTGGTTTTAAATTTTGGAAAAGTGTGTTCCTAAGGGTTATGCTGCCCAATTTTAGTTCAAATGGTTGTTATAACTCAATTAGATGGTTAATAAAGTGGTTAAGAGTAGAAAGGAACGCGTTTACGGAGCCGAAATCGTAAAACCCCGATTTTCCCCTAAGAACTCATAAATTTCGGCCAGCTCTAGAAATGGGTCTTAGAGTTGGATTTTCAATTATTTGATGGTTCCATTGAGTTCAGGGGCGAAAATTAGGTGGGGTTACAGTTGGTCACTTTTTCGGAAAAGGCCGAAAAAACATAATTACGAAAACGCCCCTAAAACCCTTAAAGTGGGGCTGCCAAGGGTAAATTTGTAATTTAACATTGAATTTGATAATTCCTAGTACGGAAATGGATTCCTTGGGCGGAAATTTGTTAGGATAGCCCAGATTAGAATTTCGGGAAAAGTGCAACTGGCCCGGGTACGGCGGGCCCGGGTCGAGTCCCCGGGGGTAGTTTTATAAATTTTCATTATAGACTCATATAACCCCAAGTAACACTATAGAAGTGTCTAAATGGTGCATTTGGAATTGTAGGATTCGATATTTGCCGCCCTCGAGAGCCAACTGCGCCAAAGGACGTCAGGAAAGGACAAGGTAGTGACTCTCTCTCTCTCTCTTATACTTTGTGTAATACACTGTATGTGTGTTGTATCACTGTTTTATGATGATTTCTGATGCTGCTGCGGTTACAGTTGGTGATAGCTGTCGTTTACAGCGCAAGCTGTCGTTTACAGCGTAAACTGTCGTTATTGTGATTACAGCGTAAGCTGTCGTGATGTTGATTACAACAAGAGCTGTCGTATTGTGTATACAGCCGTGAGTGCTGTCGTTTGTGGTGAAAACCATGTATCTGTGAATTGCTGCTGCTGTTGCTGTTTGTGATTTATGTACATGCTTTGTGTTTATGCATTGTGTGAGTGGTTTGTTACTACTGAGATTCTCTCGAATCTCATTCTTTCCTATGACTAACATTTCAGACAAGGCGTGTGGCTCAAAGGAAAAGCGGCCAACCCGGAGCAATTAGGACCCTTGGGGGTATATAGTTGAATTGGAAACGTTGGTTATGGTTATGTATTTTGAACTCGGGATTACTGTATATTTTGAATCAGGAACACTACATACGATTTTGGTTGTGTAATCCCCTAGTGTATACTTATAAACCTTCAGGTTTTTATGTATAGAAATCGGGAGTTGCCGGGGATGCGGTTATACACTCTGATATGATTGAATGTATATTAACTGCACAGGTAATTATATTCGAATATTGAAATTGAGACCAGGATGGGAAAAAGAGTTTTGAAAGTTTTGTGAAAATTTTACTGTGAGACAGAAAGTTTAAAACGAGTTTAAAGCATCCAATGGTCTCTAATCCGATTTAAATATGTGTTATCGAATTATAATTACGTGTTTAAAGTCAGGGGATTACATTCAAATTCATGAATATTCACCATTTTATTGAGTTTCCTCAAATAATTACAATATATTTGGTGAATATAAAATTTGAGGTGTTACATCCAGCACTCTCAAATATTTTTTTAAATGTGCTCATCACCCTAAAGTACAATATGTTTTAATAGGGTTAAGGTGGATCAAGTACCATGAAGTGGTTTTTTAGGTATATCCATTGACCTAAAGTATTTTATGGTACATCTAGCACCCTCAAATATTTTTTTAGATGTGCTCGTCACCCTAAAGTACAATATGTTTTAATAGGGTTAAGGTGGATCAAATACCATGAAGTGGTTTTTTAGGTATATCCATTGACCTAAAGTATTTTATGGTACATCCAGCACCCTCAAATATTTTTTTAGATGTGCTCGTCACTCTGAAGTATTTTTTGGCGTGTACAACACCATTAAATTATTTTTTGGGCTAATACTCTAAAGTATTTTTTAAGATATATCTAATATCTTAAGTTACCTAAATTGTTAAGTGAAAAATTGCTCAACAATTACTTTAGAGTGATGGACATTGGACACACATGAAAAATAATAATCTAGGGCGCACCAGATTATTTTTTCAAGTCCTAGTATTCAAAAGCAATAAGTAATAATACTTATAATGTCCATGAAAAATTATAATTTTTATTAAAAATCAATTAGATTTGAACATATTTAACGATAATTTATTTTTCAATAATGATTTGGAACCTTGAAATTCTTGAAATTTTATTTTTTAAAAACTTTAATTTTCAAATTTTAAATTATCACTCATAATAAATACTTAAAAAATAAATTTAATTTTATAATAATGTTTCACCCACAAATTAAATTTGCTGGCTGTATCCTTAATTCCTTATTACCTTGAACATGACTTTTGATGACTTTAACTAAAATAAATAACATAAACTGAAAAAGTCACTTTTGAAGAGCCACACCGTCTTTCCAAACTTGCTCTTAACTTAACCAAATTTCGTGGGCAACTAAAAGTGGGCATTAATTACTTTCTTTTCTATCTTTTAATTTTCCGCTCAGCATTTTAAAATGACCTCAACTTTTATAGGGTCAATACTCAATGGGATTTTTCCACAAGTTATCTTTAATGCACCTATTCCTTATTAAATGTGGGCCACACATCTTTTAAAAGTTGAAATATTCAAAACTCAAAAGCCACACTACCTTTCGGCTAATTATAAATAATATATGGGCTTGGGACCCTTCTAAATGGTTTGCTATTTTATTATTAATTTTAATGTTTACGTAATTAGTTTTTTTTTTTTTTCGTTAAATGATCCTGAAACGAGGTGAAGGTTCCAACAATAACAAATGGGAACATTTTACCAAAAAAAAAAAAAAAAAACAAGTGGGAACAAGCTACAGACTCTATACTTGTTTATAGATCACTTATACCTCATTTTTACAAACTAAGAAAAGCACTAAATGAATAAGTTGTTTTTTATATTTGCCTTTTATTCATGGAAGTATACACATTTTCTCTCATATCCTTTTATCTCCATGCATTTACACCTCTCTCTCTTCTCTCTTTCCCATATGTCCAACCAATAGTGAGTAGGGGTAAAATTAGCAAAGCATCATTTATTACCTTACAAGTGATTTTCATGAGCAAAACTTTTTGAGTATGAGTAACTTATAAAAAGGTATAAAGTGGTACTTTTCTCTAAACCTTTCCAGCACTTTCCCGAATGTTCCTCCGTTCTTAATATAATATATGTTTACCTAATTTGATTAGATTAAGAAAGTTGGTTAAGTTGGCTAATACGCATGAATTTTCTAAAACACTGGTCATCTTCGTTAATTCTCTTCTCTCTCATCCTTCTTAATTATTGTTAAGAGAGCATCAATAGAGGTAAATTATTAAAAAAGTAACAACTATAAAAAAATTTTTCTTATATTTAGGAATAAGATCAACTCTCAAAATATATTTTATATTAAGGTCAGAAAGAAGTATAAAATTCAAGGAGAAGGCGTACAAGAAAGCTTCAACCTTTCAAGGATACGTTTACACTAGTTGATTTTTTTATATTTATGCATGGTAGTTTAAGTTATTTTATGACATGACTAATTTTTTGACCATATTCATTTATTTCTATTCAGATTGAGAACCAGAAAACAAGAACAAGAATGGTAAATAATTGTAGCACTGTAACCAAACAGTACCACATGCCTGTTTTCACCTTGCTCAGATGATATTGAAGCATTTGGGGCATTTCTGAAAGTCTGATGAAATATCTTGGTAACCCACATGAATCCAAATCACAAGTTTTGGACTATGATTATAATGTAAAGCCAAAGAAAATAACACCAAGAAGGAAGGAAGAAGAAGATAACCCGAGAGACAGTAGAGAACATTGGGAGTTATCGTTTCAAGTCAACTAAAAAAAAAAAAAACCCCTCAATTCTAAATATACCATAAATCTCTCTTGCAGGGTTATGTAACTCTTCTCCGGTTAAAGAGAAATATCACACATATAAAACCCATATTTTCTCTATTTCTATTTATAACCCAATTAAGATGGGTTAGGGCCCTAATCCGCTAAGAGTGGATTAGGTATAACCCAATAATACTACTTACAATATCGCATATGTCTATATTACTAATCAAAATCTGTTATTTAATGATGACCAATTAGATATTCTGAGGAATGCAGGCAAATTCATACATGCATTTTAGGAGTTCGAAATCATAGATATTCATTAGCTTCTAATTTTAGAGAAAGAATTGAAGTCTAGTTATATTATTCTCATATTATGTTAGTCAATGAACCAATTGTGTCCTAAGAAGGAATTGAAACAAATGGCCCTTAAGGTTCATTCACATGACTGAATCTTTTCTCAAGTAAAACCATAAAAACCTTTTCATTTCAAGTACAAAAGGTTAAATAATAAAAAGAATACAAAGAATTCTCAGCTCAAATTTTCACTTTAGTAGGTATGCAGAAGGGAAGCTGAAGGTGATGATGTGCTTGATTGTGATGAGCCAGTGAAAAAGCCATCACTTACAGGCAAGGAGCTATGGTTAATTCCAGAAGCACTAATAGTACCTGAGAAAGAAAGGCTTGAAGATGAAAATCCACTGACATGAACAGAGTTATTGTATGAAGGTGCAGGCTTCTGTAACACTAGATTAGGCAAAGGAGCTTCAGAATTAAGAACTTGAACTACTTGTCTTGTTGTAGGCCTTTGACTATGATCTGGATGAGCACACCATAGTCCAATCATCATCAGCCTCTGCATTTCCTGCTCATTGAAGTCCCCATATAATCTTTGATCAGCTGCTTCAAGAACACTTTTTCTGCTATGGAGTTCCCAAATCCAGTCCACAAGTGAAACTGGCTCTTCTGCCGCGTTTTGCACAATAGCTTTTCTCCCGCATGCTATTTCCAAAGCCACGACTCCAAAACTGTACACGTCTGTCTCCCTGCTCGCCTTTCCTTTGGTAGCATATTCCGGAGCCATGTACCCGAAAGTCCCAGCTAAAACAGTTGTTTTCGACCCTTTCCCATGGTCGACGAGCCTAGCCAACCCGAAATCTCCAAGCTTCGCATTGAATTTGGAGTCTAACATGACATTGCTTGCTTTTATATCCCTATGAACCACGCATTGTTCCCATTCTTCGTGCAAATACAGTAACGCCGAGGCTAGGCCTTGAGCGATGCTATATCTTTGTCTCCATGTTAAGAGACTTTTGCCTTTGAAGAGATGAGAATCTAAGCTTCCATTTTGCATGAACTCATAAACTAGTATTAAATCGTTGTGCTCGTGGCACCACCCGATTAACCGAACCAGATTCTTGTGCCTAAGTTGACTGATAATCTTGACTTCTGATGCATACTCCTTAACCCCTTGTTTAGATCCTTGTGATATCTTCTTAATAGCAACATAGCTATTCAATTCTTCAATAAACCCTTTGTAGACACCACCAAATCCTCCCTCTCCAAGCTTATTTTCTTTTGCAAACTTATCTGTTGCTTTCACAAGCTGCTTGTATGGAAACTTCTTAGGCCCTGTGCTGTTTTGAAACTCATTCTTCATGCTTAGCTCCAAGTCAAAACGATCAATACTTCTTCTTTCTCTTATTCTCCTTCTCCTTCTTCTGATATTACAAGTCACAAACCAAATTAACCCTACGACACAGACTAATAAAACACCTCCTCCTATGCTCAATCCTGCTACTAGTCCCTTCTTATTCTGATTATTATTCTGATTGTTCTGATTTTCCATGTCCAAACTTGAATTGAAGGACCAAGAGCAAAGTGTATGGATCTCAAAGTAATTTCCAGTTGCAGAAGAGAATCCAAACTCAACCCACTCTGGAAGAACATCAGTCAAATTCACAACTTGATGGTAACTCTGCTCAACCTTTTGGTCATTCTGATAACCTTCAAAACTTATACTCAAATTGAATGAACTTGAATTGTAACTGATAACAGCTTCATAGATTCTTCCATCTTTAACGCTGAACCAAGGTGTGGTATAAGCTGTGCTTATAGACTTGACATCAATCCCCACATGATCATATGGAGGATCCCAATCATTTTTCATGGTATCAAATTCCACAGCCACAAAAGGGTTCAGGTTTGTATAGTTTTCATCTTGCAACTGATAACGACTTACGAGGCCGATGCCGGCGCCGTCTCGGGGAACAGGAAGAGGAAAGTTTGGTGCTGCAAGGAAGAAGGTGATGCCATCTCCAAGATTGAAGGTTTTGTTTGGTGAGTTGATGATGAAGGAGAAATGGGAAGAGAAATCTGTGACTTTTCCTGATATTTTATCCCAAAGATGGAGTTTTTTGTAGTAGGTGACTCTTCCAAGACTGTCTCTCTCAAACCTTGTGAGCTGCAAAGATCCATTATCATAGTACACATCTCCCTCAAATTTTAAGGTTGGATCATTCTGCTTGAACTGTTCATAACTGACGGAAAGTGAAGAAACATCAAATGGGCATATGAGGAAGAATAACAGTGTTATGGTGGTAATGAGTTGCAGAGAAGAAGGAGGAAGAAGAAGATGATGAAGAAGATTGTTACAGAATTGGCTACCTGCCATAGCTATGGAGGCTGAGAAGTTTTCAAATGCCTTGGAGAAGAGAATTTTAGGTTGAGTTGGTTTATTAATGAATGAGGCTTTCTGTTGCAACGTCAAGGTGTTCTGAGAAACAAAGGAAAATCACTCCTACCTAGGTGTCATGGATGAAAGATAATCACAATAAAATTTTAAAAAAAGAAATAAAAATTTGTTAAATGTGTTTTTTACATCATGTTGAATTATATTTTACTATTTTAGGATTTTATTGCCATTATTTTTTATCCCGAGGATGTACGAGTGATTCTTCCTAAAAAAAATTGGGACTTTTTGGTGAAAATGTTGTCTTATTTTCTTTTGCATCCATTTGTCAGAATACAACAAAAAGGCACATAAATTTTGACTGTGGCACATAATGTCACCATCAAGGAAAGATCTCGGTGGCTCCGTGTTATCCTATGAGATAATTTTTTAAGCAAGCAACCTAGTAGTATTTAATTACATGGAATTTGTTTGAGTTAATTACCCAGAATTCTCATATAATATTAATAGTTGTTACTTATTTAAAAGGGAAAGTGAAATTACATAGATTTTAAGGAATTCGTTGGAATTATAGGCAAACATTTTTTATTTTAAAAATTATATATTAAATTTTAAAAAACTAAATTCAATTTGTTTTAATACTTATCTCTTTTTTATTTGATTAAGGGTATCTCCAAATCACTTTGAATTTTAGCCTAATTTCTTTTGATGTTTAGGGTGCAATACTTGTCTATTTTCAAAAAACTTTTATAACCCTATTCTAGAATTTATTAAAATGTCATTAATATTTTTTTATTTATAAAGTTTATATAAACGTTTCTTAAAAATAAATAGAAAATTACAGATAATTCTATACTTTTTCAAAAATAAAATTACACATAGTCCACTTTTTTAGGGAAAAAAAATTTATCTATAAATTTTTAAATTCGACTAGTCAACTTGTATAATTCACTCAAACTTATGTATTACATATAGCTTAAATGGTAACAACTATTCCGCCAGAATATTATTTTATACACACTCATTTATTTTTTTATAAATAAATTGTAAACCCTATTCTAGAATTTATTAAAATTTCATTAATATTTTTTTATTTATAAATTTTATATAAACGTTTCTTAAAAGTAAATAGAAAATTACAGATGATTCTATACTTTTTGAAAAATAAAATTGCACATAGTCCGCTTTTTTTGAAAAAAAAAAATATGTATAATTTTTTAAATTCGATTAGTCAACTTGTATAATTCACTCAAACTTATATATTACATATAGCTTAAATGGTAGGAGTAACAACTATTCTGCCGGAATATTATTTTACACACACTCATTTATTTTTTTTATAAATAAATTGTAAACCCTATTCTAGAATTTATTAAAATTTCATTAATATTTTTTTGTTTATAAAGTTTATATAAACGTTTCTTGAAAATAAATAGAAAATTACGGATACTTCTATACTTTTTGAAAAATAACATCACACATAGTCCGCTTTTTTAGAAAACAATTTATGTATAAATTTTTAAGTTCGACTAGTCAACTTGCATAATTCACTTAATCTTATGTATTACATATAGCTTAAATGGTAACAACTATTCGGCCTGAATATCATTTTATACACACTCATTTATTTCTTTGTATAAATAAATTGTAAAGCACTATAAAAATAAGATAAACTCAACCTCCTATAACAATTAAAATAATTTTTAGAGTAAAATACTCTAACATCCCTTACGTTTTGCCTTAATTACAAGGACTTTCCATCTATTTTAAAAATATACACTTAAGTCCAAAACGTTAACTCTGTTAAGGATTTTTATTTTTTAATTAAAATTTATATTAAAATAAATTTTATTTATTAATTTATCCTTCATCGTTACTAATTTCCTAATTTTGACTAAAATTATTTAAGTAATTTAAGATTTTCTTTTTCTTTTTCTTAACTTATTTTTTACTTTTGTAAATAGTTATATGTTAAACTTTTTTTCATATTAAGATAAATAATTTATTAATTTAATTAATGTAGACATAGAAAACTTAATTAAAAATATGATTAATCCTATTAATAGATGCATACTAAAATAAACATATTTATAAATTTTTGTGCAAAAAATGTATTTAAAAAATTAAAATTTAAAATTAATATAAGTCATGTACTATATCAAATTTACATTATTAATAATATATTGTGAATAAAACATATTTCTTTCTTTTTCTTTTTTCCTTTTATTTGAATGCCATATTTTTTAGTCATTTAAAAGAATACTAAATAAATGAGTTTTAATAAATATGATGAAAATTTAAAATTTAAAAATTTTATAATATAATAAAATTAAAAATTTTATAATATATTGGAAATTTTGAACATACATGTATTAGAATTATTTTTTTATATAAAAATATTTTTAGGCAAAAATAAATGTTTATTCATTTGTTAAAAAGGGGTATTTTGGTGGGTTATGGTTCTAAAATGACAATCAACTTTTATGAAAAGTGCATCTGTAACCAGGAACTATTTTTTGGCCCAAAAGTAACCACAAACAACATAAAAGGGAGCAAAAGCAAGTGACGGCGTTAAATGAGCAAACATCCGTTTTTTTCCCCCAAATTGGTACACGATGGAGTCTAGTTGGCATTGAATAAATGAGTTGATGTGGCAGGTGGGAAAAAATAAATGGAACCCCTTCCTTGTTCTGACCTAAGTTGTTTTCCATGGTCAAAGCTCAGCAGTGGCGAAGGTGAAGAAGATAGTGACAAAAGCAGCGACAAGGCAGCTGAAGAAAAAGGTCAATGGCATCATCCTCTAATTCAATGACAGGAAAAAGCAAAAGAAGGGTATCTCTGATGAGGCACCACAATCGTGAGGACGAATATGAAGGTGGGAGGAGGTACTGCCACCACAGGTTGCCAGCACCTCGATGGATGTCTTAGAGTGAAGGGAACCCAGGGCGACGGTTTTACGGCTGTCGAAAGTATTTTTTAGGTGAGATTTGTTGCATTCCGAGCATGGTCGACAATTTTCTCCATGGTCAAGAGTTCCGAGCATGGTCGATTTTTTGGGTCTCTGAGTTAGTTGGTATTTGTTGCAAATTTTCAAGATGGGGGTTGTGGGTACTTTGCGTGGAATAATGAAGACTTTGGTGAAAGGGTGAATGTTGTGATAAAGGAGCTACTTGATAATATAGACAAGTTTTATGACGAGAATACGAAACTTCGAAGAGGGGTGGAGGCCGACAAGAGCTGTGGTGAGATTGGAATAATTCACAGTGAGGTGCGAAAGCTAAAAGCCATGCATGAGAGAACTGAAAGAGAACGAAGGAATTGGGAGCTGAAGTATAGAGTTGCAATAGGAATTTTGTTGTTGACTTGGGTGTTGTTGTTTATTGTGAACATGATGCACTAATGTGTCAGTATGGCTTAAGAGTGTTATTTGGTTTGTTGTTGGGGATATGTAGGAGATAGAACTTGTAGAACTTAATTTAGTGTAGTATTTTTTAAATTGGCTAATTTAGTGTACTGCAAGTATGGAAATAGTTATGTTAGTTACTACTCAACAGCAACTATCTCTTTCCTTTTTTTTATGCAAGGGAAATTTCTCCCTTACAAAATCTTTTTTCTTCATTTTATTCCCTTTTTCTATTCTACATAATAAATATTCTAACATCTCATTCCGCAGCAACGAACCCTAAAATAGGTAATTCAAAATGTGTTATGTAAGGTCCACAGATCAATAGCTAATATTATCTAGAATAATTGCTATAATAAATAAACGCCCATATAATTCATGGTATAAAAACATGTGGAAAAATACTTGCCATGTAGGAAATTCTCGAGCCAACCTCTGAGTAAAAGTTCCTACATTATCTTACTTTTTAGAAGTGCATGTGAAAACTAGCAAACTCATTCATTTCACAAATTTTGATCTCTCAATGTCCTCTTTCATTTCTGAACTTTATTTATCATCAAAATCCTATTGAAAGTATACTTGATGTTTCATATTGGTCACCACATACATAGTTACTTGCTAACCCACACATCTGAGAAGGATGATCTAATAATTACTGCAAAGGAAGAACTTAGAACAAAAGATACAAAGGTTTGCTTATCATGTAAAGATCCAAGTGCCAGTTTTTAAATATAAAGCACATTCGCGGAGTATGGTTTCCACCAATCTACTAGTATATAAGAAGAAGGAAGATGTTCAGACTTAGTTCCAGACTGACAGTGACATATCCATCTACACAACAAATTATAATTGATACCTACAAATTCATATAATTGAAATGGTCACAATCCCAACAATCACCTTGGATCCAGACCGACAGTGACATATCCATCTACCATTAAGTGAAGGCAAAATACAAAGAGCCTCATTAGCTACAAAGTTGATACAAAAGGTCACAGTAGCATACTGGATACAAAAAGATGCCAAAATAAGTATCCATTAACCTAAATGGTCCCCATGCCATGAAAGTGGAAATAATAAGTTACAAAAAATGCATGGCACGAATTACATAAGTAGTTATACATGGAAGACCTCTTTCCCTTGTTTTAGACCTAAATCCTATGTACTAGACTTCTTTCCCTTGTTCTTCATGTTTTCCATCATGCTCTGCCTTTGAGCCAATAATTGAGAGGTAGTTATACATGGAAGACCTCTCCACTGTAGACCTGGATGTGTGTAGGGAATTATAGATGTATTTGAGCCTTCATCATGAAATTTGATTTTTCTTGAAGCTTTAACTGCTATGGAGTTTGCAACCCCAGATTTCCTCATTTCC
This sequence comes from Inga laurina, assembly GCA_963855925.1. NCBI lineage: Eukaryota > Viridiplantae > Streptophyta > Magnoliopsida > Fabales > Fabaceae > Inga > Inga laurina. Next base: position 29,593,569 of record OY979701.1, read on the forward strand.
TTTTCATTAGGTATGGGAAATTTAATTTGATGGTCAGCATAGCGGTGCATATACTCTTGCACATAACCCTCTTCTATAACTAGCTTTGAAGTGAAACCAGGTTGCACAAGTAATGATATTAACGTTACTAATATTCCAAACCATTTATACAATAAATGCAAGAGTTTCATAAGTACATTATACACAGTTCTCCCGCTATTTGGATCAACTCGTATACCCATCCCACAAGGCCTTCTAGGGTTGTACACGCATGTTTGGGTTGCAACAACTCCTTTTCTAGTTTTTGATGGTCGTTGAGCAGACTGTGATTGTGCAGGTTGCTGTTTAGAAGACTCTGATGGTGCAGCTGGCTCTTGAGAGGTCTGTGTGAGTGGGGGTGGCTGTTGAGAGGACTGTGAGGGTGCTATTAGCTGTTGGTTTTTTTTCCTGGGTTGATGAGGTGTGCTTGTTGAGGGTGCCTACATAGATGAAACAACAAAGACATTATGCAACATTGTTTGATGGAATTCATGAGAATAATAATTAGTAAGAGAAACTAACCAAGTGTGATAACTACAGAAAATAATAGGCAGACTAACAAGAACTTAATTACTAGAAAAACGTATTCACTAACTCCAAATAAATTTAGGATGCCAATTAATAACAATTACCTCTTTACATGTAGCTTTGTTATGACCTTCTTGATGACATATTGAGCATTTCATCCTCTTTCCTAGTTTGCTTAATTTTCTTCCTTGAGGAGGTCATTGTGCAGGTGCTATTGTTGGTCTTCAAGATATGCATTCTGCCCCAAGACACTATTCTTTCTTCACTGTGCTTCTTCGATTCTAACTCATTTCATACATGGTCTTCCTGGTAAAATAGCTATGGGTGGGGGATGCAAATTTGACTGATTGGATCAACCTTAGCATGGTACATGGCATATATAGCATGTTGGCATGGGATTCCTGTCAAGTCTCATGCCCTACAAGTACACATATTCTTCTTAAGAAAAACTGAATGCATATCTTGGCCCTCACTAACCTCATCTCTCATCTCCATTAAATTGGACTCTACAATTAATAGCTAGATACCTATTCACCTCAAACAGATCCATACATTTAGGACTATAATCACCCTTCCAACTCCTCACATTGTTCTCACTAGCTGCCTATTTATCCATCATCCTAACCCTTATACCATCAAACATTCTAATTACAGGAAGAAACCTATAGTCATCAATCCACACATTTAATGACTCACTAATGTTGTTATCTACCATCCATGATTTGTATATACTTGAAAAGTAAGCCCTTATCCATGCTTGTAGATAATATGATGTTGTAATTGTAGCCACTTCTTTACTTAACCGTTCAAGTGCTTTCAAATTATCTTGGAATTGTTCTTCAAAAGTACTCCAAGAGCATGATAAAGAACTTCTTCTTCATCTCATTACCTCTCCACTTTTTGCTCCAATTGGCATAAATGTGCCTTGCACACAGCCGGTGCTCTGCCTGTGGCAGAACATTGCTCATAGCTTGACATAATCTCTAAGATCATACAACAGATGAGTTACACTTTAAGCACTGATTCAAATGTTTCAATTACAACCACAATAATTTCAGTATGTCGATCTAAATGAAACCCATAGTATCAAACTCAAAACATTGTCAAATGTTTCAATTATGGCCACAAGAATTTCAATTCTGCAAAGGTACTCCAAACCCATAGTTTTTAACCAAAGCAAACCAAAAAGAAATATCACACCGGAAGAAGTAAGGTTAAGAATTCAAAAAATTGCTACAAGGTGCTAAAAGAAAAACAATCCAACAAGAAGTAAGGTTACATACTAAAATAATTGCACTTAGGATGCATTGAAAGAAGATCACGAAGATCATTACAACCAGAAACATACTCAAACAGAAAAATATAATCTACATCCAGATAAACAATCCAATAAGAAGTAAGGTTACATACTAAAATAATTGCACTTAGGATGCACTGAAAGAAGATCACGAAGATCATTACAACCATAAACATACTCAAACAGAAAAATACAATCTGCAGCCAGATAAACAATCCAACAAGAAGTAAGTTTACATACTAAAATAATTGCACTTATGAGAATAACGTCAGCATGACAAATTCAAACAGAATCTGGCACTAATGGAGAATCTGGAACTATTCAGTGGCAATAAAACAAAAACACTTCAGACAATAAATACTAATGCACTGAAACCAAAATTCGCAATGACAATAAACGATAAAAAGTTTCACCTTTTGCATATCAGACATTAAAGTGATTGTGTCACCTTCATGCAAGCCCTGCGACTGTTGCAGCCATTGTAGGAACCAAGTCCATTGCATCCTATTCTCTTTGTGTCAACCAAAAAGCCAAAGGGTAGAGTGAGTCGTTTGCATCAATTCCTACCGCTGTAAGCAAAATTCCTATTGTTTTCCCTTTCAAAAATGTCCCATCTACTCCAATAAGCAGCCTGCATCCTTGTCTCCACCTAACCTGCTTCACATAAAATGAATTACAATACAGTAAATATTGACAACCATGAAAACAAAAATTAAATTGCAAATTTAGCTTACCTTTGAAGCATGTAGACAAAGATACATTCTTCTGAAAATGCGTCTCCCATTCTCTAGTTCCTCATTACTCAATTCAACACTAACATCTAAACCAGGGTTTGAAATTCTCAGTTCATTACAATACGCCTCCAACTTCCCAAATTCATCCTTGAAGCTCCCTTCCATGTCTTGCATTATCCTCCTCTTGGCCCTTTTGCACTTGTGTGAACTTACATGGACCTTAAACTCTGTCACAATCTCCTTCCTCATCTTAGCAATCTTCAACTTCGGAGCCTCTTGCACCTTCTCCTTAAACTGAGAAGCCAACCACTTAATTGATGCTCTTCTATTGTTATAGACTCTAACATAGCTATGTTCATTCCATAATGTATTGATCTTAAATCCTATATTAGACCCATCCCTAGAGGTGAATAGGAGAAATGGGCATCCCTCATCGCATATCACTCTCATTAAGCTCTTGGTACTTCTAACAACTCTTAGGTTAACCCTATTCTCTACCCTATACCTATCCAATGTGTACTTAAGCTCTTCTTTATCCACAAATGTCATGCCAAGTATTAACAAGGGCTTGTTACTCAATCTTTCACCAACATGAGTGATCTCTTCCGGAGGCTCATTATCATATTCAAGTGGCAAATCATCCTCCTCAGGGTCACTTCCTTCTGTATCTGACCCCACACCATCAGCCATATAGGTTTGACTATCACTACTAGCATCCTCTTCCCTATAAATATCAACAGACTTCTGACACAATTTCCGTTTCCCATTTTCTCCCCCAGTATCATCAACATTATTATCATCTTCACCACTATCACTTCTTCCTTCATCTATATACCATTCAGGAACCCAATTGAAATCAACACCTTCAATACCCAGATACTCAATGTCATTAGTTTCATTTACATCTATCTCATCAAACACATTTAGCCCTTCAGCTTCCTCGATTACATCTTGTACACCCACCCCACTTTCTTTCTCAATCTCAGTTTCAGGTATACCACCTTTGGCATCTAATGCCATGAATTCTACAGGAACAATAACACAACCTATACGTACAACATAAAATCCGTTCTTGGGTCCCAAATGAAGCTTACCTTATTTTCCTTCTAACAGGAATCTCGCTTTTTCACTGTCTCCCTCAATCACACCAGATGGTACTTCAGAATCGAATCCTTCTTGTCGCCGCTCATCTCCGACTTCACTCAAATCGAATCCTTGTTGTTGCCGCTAATCTCTGACTTCTTTATTGCACACTCGCATAATGGAATCTTGTTCTCATTCGATCACATTCCCTCTCATATTTCCTCTCTAATCCGCACTCCGCACTGTGATTTGTGCAATTAGGGTTCGCCCCTTTTTAGCATCGACCTCTCCCATTTTTGATGTTACATCAACTGTCTCAAATGCCACACATACATCAACTGCACATCCCAACATCCACATCATCGTCCTAGTCACCAATTTGGGAAAAAAACGGGCATTTCCTCAGTTTAACGCCGTCACTTACTTTTGCTCCATTTTATGTTGTTTGTGGTTCCTTTTAGGTCAAAAAATAGTTCCTGGTTACAGATGCACTTTTCATAAAAATTGATGGTCATTTTAGTACTATAACCCTATTTTGGTCAAAGTTAGTGTTTAATAGTCAAACTTAATGACCAACTAACGGTTGAGTTGATGGAAATGGAATATTAAATATGTAAGGGAGGTTTCTGTAACTTGCATTTTAATTTTAAGGGAGATCTATATACGTTTTCAAAATAGAGGGGAGGTTTGTGTAATTTAGGTAAAACAGAAGGGTAGTCAATGTATTTTACTCTAATCTTTATAAAATAATTGGTATAAGTATTCGAACAAGTTAAATCAAATAAATCGTTTCATCTATAAGTTCAGGCTACTTTTATTTTTCAAATTTACTGTAGATCGAAACATTAAAAACAATAAGATTCTACCTACATACATATATAAATATATAAAGACGGCAATATTCTTTACCCAAAAGTAAGAAAAAAAAATGAATACAGAAATAGTCTTCCAATAATTTTTTATGACAATTATCTTATACCAAAATAATTGTGCATTCTTTTTTCCAAGTTGTCTAATTGACCAGCAGTATGCATTTTTCTCGGAGGCATGAATAATGCGTTTTCCCACTAATCTTGTAATATTGGTGCCCCATTTTTGCTGTATTTTTTATTTTTAAATATATTTTTAAATTCATAATTATAATATTATTTTTTATTTTATATAATATTCATTTAAAAAATATAAAAACATATTATAGTTGTATAGTATAATAAATCATGGAAATTAGATCGGTTTGAAATTATTACTTCATAGCAGCACAGGCGAAAACAGCGGTAAAACCGAGTCTCTTTTTTTTTTTTTTTTTTTTTGAAAAAAGAAAAACGAGTTTGAAAAAGATCGTTGCCGACCTGTTCCTCGTACATTTATTATTTATGTTTTATGAGCCATAACCCCCACCATTTGTTGTTATTATTATTGCTATCCTACCAAAACAATTATGAGATTACCATTTCAAAATTTCAATATTTTATTGAGTCAACTCAGACATAGTTGAAATGACCATTTTAATATTATAAGTAGGAGATAGTATTATAAAAAACGGTAAAATATAATATATTATAATCATATAAAATTCAATATAATTATACTATGTTAAAATCTAAGAATACTATGTTAAAATCTAAGCCAAGGACCAATCAGACGAGTGAACCAATATATCCTTTGATTGATTTGGTTAAGAATTTTAGACGGATCAATCATGTTAAATTATATATATATATATATATATATATATATATATATATATATATATATATATATATATATATATATATATATATATATATATATATATATCTCTCTTATTAAGCTTGATGTCATTTTGAGTTAAGAAAAAAAATTGTTTATTATTATTATTTTTTATTTAATTTTACGTGGTTCATACCCGGATATTTCATTTATTTTAAATTATTTCTTTTCATAGCCATACGTTAATATTTTAATTAAATTAAATTATTTAGATTATTATCAGATTGACACAAGTTCAACTATAGTATAAAAACTAAAAAGTGAAGAAAATTTCAGGGAAAGAGAAGAAAAATGACACCTTTTCCATCCTTAGATGCGTTTGGTACAAATAAATGCTTTTAAGCCAATTTTCCTTTAGCCCTAGGAAAATGGCTTCCTTCCACCTCATGTGGGAACATATTTCCTTATCCATTATTGAAGTGAATTTTCAGCTATGTGATCAATTAAATAGTTTCTTTTACAAATTATCAAATTATAAGTATAATTAGAAAACAACGCACGGGATGATAAATCTGGTACCATAAATCTCCCGTATTAATTTGTTGTGATCAAAATCCATAACATTAATTAAATGATTAATTTATTATAGAGAGATGTTATCTCTCCATTAAGATTTTTGGTGTTTTATTTTAATCACAACTTTCAGAGTTGAATTGAAATTTGAATGAGACAACTTCAATTTTAATAATTAATTATTCTAAATTATTCAAACAAAATAAATAACTGATTAGCACGAAATATAAATTTGCATAAGCAAAATCTGAACACTCATTTTAAAGCAAAAATATCAAAATTTCAATGATGACACATTTTTGTAAAAGAAAAATCAGTAAGTGTTATTAATTAATATCCAAAAAAATATCACATCCACTAAGAAGACTAAAAAAAGACTCAACAACATCCTATAGTACCACATATAATAAACAACAAAAGCAATCAGACACTACCTCATATTGTGTGTAATACAACTTCTGACACGATTCTAGTCTTCTTGTGACTCATCCCCTTAACTTCTCTACTCAGAATTTCTTATTTAAAAGACTTGCATCCAAATCTTTTGAAAACGAAGATATAGCAGTTGATATCCCTCGGTTGATATCCCTCCTTTAGAGCATATCCCCTTGTTCCCCATTGCTACCATATCGCTCTGTCATGTCCTAAAATTCTAAAGTGTGACTGGCATGAAGTATGAGGTGTCTCTACTTCATAACCCTTTTAAATTTACTATTTTCTATTTCCTTTTAGTGATGTCTACTTCATTAATTTCTTTCATATAATATATATTTCCTATTTCCTCTTTAATTTACTATTTTCTATTTCCTCTTTCATTAGTTTTGGTCTTAATATATTTAGTAGAGAAATTAACATAATACGCAAAAATTGTACTCCATAAGACAATAACAACCCGTTTGGTTTGATTCCACAAAAAAGGATTACATATAACCCTGATGTAATAGACTGATTGCAGTATTTGGTTAGGTTTATATAATGTAAAAAGAATTATATTGTAATCCTGATTACATCATTTGATGTAATCAGGATTACACTGCTATGACTGATGATATGGATACAGACATCTTGAAATCATGTGAAAATAACATTATTGCCATTATAATTTTTTAAATTGACCAAAGTGCCAACCTATAAATGTTATTAAATGTTAAATATTTTTAACTACCATATTAAATATTAAAAAAATTAATTAATAATATAAAAATTTAGGAAGTATTCCCCAATTAAACAATAAAAAATTAAAAAAATTTATATTCCACAGTGAAAAATATTAAAATATCCCATTAAATAATATTCCTATCATTAAATATTAAAAATTAACATGAACCCATAATATTTCTATCATTAAATATTAAAAAATTACAATGAACCCAACATCTACATTGCACAAAATAAAAAATTATCATGAACCTAACATGCACATTATTATATATGTAGATAAAGGTAATTTTGTCCCTTGCTATTCATTCTCATATATTCTCATGTTTGATGCAATCTAACTAAACGTTTTTATACATGTGTCATCTTTCCCTAACGAACAACCAAACAAATTATGTAATCATTGTTACATTACATTACTTTACATTCCATTCCATTACATTATCTCTAATTCCGTGGACCAAACAGGCACTAAGTGTGTTGAACACTGACAAGGAAAGAGACACCAACTCCACTTTAGGAATACATCGTCTAATGAGAAAGTGATCAACATAATCAACTGACTATGATAACACCTCCTTCTAATAAAATGAAGACGGACAGCCCTTGTAGTTTAAAAAAATCGGTCGCATTTGATATGGCACCAACCCTGAATACTCATTTTAAAGTTACTACTTACTAATATCCATTTTCCAGCAATGATAACTTATCCAAACGGAAAATAATGAACATTACTAATATTCAAAAACAGATTACATCCTCTAATATGACTTTAAAAAGAAATAGGCTCAATAACAGCCTAAAGTACAGCCTATAAGTAAAATTAAAATCAAACACATCTCATTTTGTATGAGACATCCCATTTGCCCCACTTTGCTGCCAAGCACTCCACAGACTCATGTTCTCCACATATGCCAACATACAAAACACCTCCTGAACCATATCACCACTCAATCATCTAACTCCAATAGCATTTTCTGCCATCATATCATTAATGGTGACTTCTATGAAGATGAAAAACAAATGAACTATAATTAACCATAAAGGGGGAAAATTCCAACTACATGAAAATGAATCCAACCAAGTCTAGATGGAATGACTTCTGAGAAGCAAAGAATACATTTTGATAGTGGGGCTCTTTCAATAGAAGAGTCCTAATGGAACATGATCCTAACAGAAGAGTTTCCCTAGCATTCCAAGAGCCCCACTATAAAAAAAAAAATCACTAAACTAATATATTGGAAAATTAAAAAAATCACTAACAGGTGCATCTAGCAGAAAATACAAAATGCTTTTTAGTCAGGTCTAAAGAAAGAGCGAAGGTTTTAATCACCTTAGGATCAGGCACGTCAGAATCAAAATATTGCAATGATTTTTCCCCGTAGCAGCTGAAAATGCAGTAAGGAATTGTGGAATGATAGATGAACTTGATCGAAGATGCACCTGAAAGGAATAAACCAATATGGTCCAGAAGGATGGGAGAAAAAAGTCAACAAAATTTTGAAGTGTTGTAGAAAAAGATAGGTCTAGTATCCAACTTTGGCAAAAGACAAAACACCCCGGCAAAATCACTTACCATGTATAAATTCATGCTCTAATGATTCAGGACGTCTATATTGATGCATAATCTGGCAAAAGATAAAATAAGTGATATAAAACTTGTTTGTTCAAAAGTTATTGTAACAAAAGCACTGATTCCGGCAAGGACTGTTGCGCATATTGGGTGAAAAAGAAAAAAGTATTGCAATCCTATAGACAAGTAAAAATATGAAAATAAATCAAACATAACCTTGAAGCAATGAGTGAGTTGAACGCAACAATAAGTTCAAATTGCATCATCTTTGCTATATCAACAAAACGTTGACCCTACACAAGTTCATAAAATTATACCAACCTCATGCCATCCTCGTAAATGGAAGGAAACCAATATTAATACCAAGCCAAGCCATTCTATAGGAAGACAAAGCCAGGCCAATATCCTCTTAACACATATCAGACAACATAGTGGAAGCAATGAGTTGTACTCTTTTGCAGTTTTCTCCTAAAGCAGCTGCAAGTGCCCCTCTTGGACAGACATACTCAGATAACTTGAAGAAACCAGCATCCCAAAGAGGAGAGTCCCATTGTGGACAAGTGATATACTATATACGATTATATAAGCACAGTGGAAGCAATGACTAAATTTGAATGATGCATTTCAAAAATCGAATGCAGAATATATATTTAACTAAAACTCATCAAATAATCATATGGATGGCAATACTGCTAGTACTGTTGTTCAAAGTTTTTTTAAAAAAAACCTCCAACATAGAGAGGTCAAAAGATTAAAGGATAATATTGCAAACCAACACTATACAACCAGGGTGCAGTCTAGAAATCTTAAAGATCACCAAACAGATTCTAGTGCATTATATTAGTGCATAATATCTTTGACCACAAGAATGCTGTGACAAGCAAAATATATTTTGGTACTCACAGGTGAAGATGGTGAGGATTCTGATATGATGGAGGTTCTGTTAAGGTGAATTCCAGGAATTGAAGCTACAAGAAGTCTTGTTGCACCTCCAAAATCATATTTTGCCAACTCAACACTCCAGTAAAATAAATCAAATATCAGACAAGAGAAACAATAAATAAAGTTTAAGAACATTGAATGTCAAAGGAAAGGCCAAATGGGAAAACAACGATGATATGAAAGATTGCAAGCCAACAGAGTAAAGTATAAGCCGTGAAACAAAAGCTACAAACTAAAGAAATTATTTACACTAACAGCTCAAAATATCCTGAATATTATACAGTAATAAAACAAAGAAGCATAGCCACCGAAAATGAAACCTAGTATAGTAGATTTGCCAGAAGCAAGGGCATCAGCATAGCATTTTCGTTCTTGAGCTGTACTGAGCTTCCTGAGTTGCATTATGTTCTTGTCCCTCACACCATCGAGTGAGATAGAGACTTCACGGCCAACACCCATTCTAGAGATAAAAAAAAAAAAGTTCAATCTTAGCAAACAAAATTCACGCAAAGACGGATAGAATAGGAAATCGGGAGATTGTACCTATAAAAATAAAACTACAGAATCCAAATACACAACTTAGAGAAAGAAGGGACAATGCATAAATTACTTGGTGAAGCAAGGGTAATACAAGTTAGAGTAACTTGAGAAAAGTGACAAAAATGCATATACTGAAGTATTAGATCCGAAGGGGTTTGTGTTCGGACTTGGAAGGACTCAGATTAAAAAAACCAAAGGTGCTGGTGCTGTGTGGTTGTTGTAGGAGACTAGCGAGCAGACTGATAAATTTGAAAACCTAGAACCTAAAATTACGTAGGCCGTCTCTTGAAGAAATGTGAAAAGCCACACAAATTACAAGGACATGATCCTGGGATATCAGACCGCAAGAACTTCCAATTCAAACTAAGCAAATTAATGTAACAACTAAAGATTCTACAGAACTCTCCTCTCAAAATTTCTTCATTAATGGAGTAAGGGACTCAAGGTTACCTTGTGTTGTACCAAGAGAAGTGGGGGCCTTGCGATAACGTGTGGCAGCGAGAATGACCAGCTAAGTGGGAAGCGAAATCTTCACTGCAACCAAAGGACACTCGACAAAGGCAAAAAATGAGGGAAAGAAGAAGAAAAGGGATTCAACGCATCAGATGGCTCTCAAACCGGCAAGGGAGTTCAATCGACGACTGAACTGGTAGTGCTCAAGGGTTTAGGGTTTATGGCGGCAACCATTTTTCCCACCTGATGCAGAAACTCTTATTTGCCAGCCATCAACATTGGGAGCAGCTGAAGAGAAATATTGAAGTCGCAAATATTGATTCATGAAAAATCAGGGATGGAGATTACAGGTGCAGAGTTTTAACTAAAAGTTACCCAAGAAAAAGCCAACTGAACACGAAATGGGGATTGTGATCGTACGATAACTTCCTTGTTTTTTTCAATTCTTTCCATGCCGGCAAGACCACATCTACTGATCTACAGCGACCTCAACCTCAACGTTACCATCCATCACCATCGACCGCAGCTATTAAGAAAATAGATGTTATGAAAAAGTATAATATTCTTCATAAATAATAATACCTCCAGTCCTAATATAAGATAAAGTTGATTTGTTTTGAAGAAATTAAAGAAACTAAATAAGTTACTTAATTATATCAAATATTATGTATCCTTAGATTATATATTAATTTATTAGTCAAACTAATTAGTTTGAAGAAAAAATAAAAATAAAAATACTCTAAAATAATTTAATTAACTTTCTTAATTTCTCTAAAAAAATCAACTTTATCTTATAATTAGGATCGGAGAGAGTAATAGAATGAGATTTACATGTGCAAGCGGCAGAACTTTACCTCAACCCATCAATCATACTTAACACCCAATTGAGACAGAGAATAAACCAACTTCGAATTGGATTGAGCAACACACCGCATTTGTCGGAATAAAACGCCAAATTTTAGGAGGGATATTCAAATTCACACCAAACAGTTCGTTAGGGTGTGTTTGGTTTGAGAGGAGGGGAAGGGGTGGAAATTACAATTTTGGGTTAAGAAATTTAAAATTTATTCTCTTATTCTTTTAAATTTTGGATTTCCGCCTAAAATTTATCTTATCATTCTTTTTAAATTTTGGATTTCCGCTCAAAATTTAAATATCTTCAACCTAAAAATATAATTTAATCCCCCTCTCCTGTCCCCCCTCCCCCTCCCCTCCCCTCAAACCAAACACACCATTAAGCATCTAAGTGAGAAAGAAGAAGAAAGAAGTTAACCATGTGGTTATGAGCAATAACAGGCAAGTCCCGCCTTAACAGTAAAACATGATTCTGAGCAATAGCAGTCAAGTCCCACAGAGAAAAAGAAGATGCAGACGGGTCCCACCTAGCCATCTAAGCCACGGAAAAAAGCCCCCCTAGCGTTCGCTATTCTTGGTAACGAGCATGTGCAACCCGTGCGTTGCACGGGGAGATCAAACTTGTGAAAACGTAACAAAAGAGGATTATTATGAAGAAATAACCATTCCCACTTACAAACTTTCTTGTAACAATTATGGTACGAATGGACAATGTTAGCAAACTTTAGTGTGAAATGAGTTCAAATAAGACATAGCATTTGCAAGAGGCTAGGAAACAACATCGACATTACAAAAAACCTCCTTGTACACGACATTTTTTGTTGTCCCTTTCTCTCCACATTGAGTTTCATCGAGAACAATCTTCAAACCGTCCATGCTCCTCACTCTAGACAACGCAACATAAAGTTGCCCATGTGTGAAAACAGGTTTTGAGAGATATAAGCCGACATGACGCAAAGATTGCCCCTGACTTTTGTTTATAGTCATGGCAAATGATAGTGTGATTGGGAATTGTCTCCTTTGCATCCGAAAAGGCCATCTTGACTCTGAAGGGTTCAAGTCCATTCTATGTATGATAACCTTTTGATTTGGTCTTGATCCGTTCAAAGTAATTGCTTCAATAACTCTCTTCCCAATGAAAGATACTCGAAGACGCATTCCATTGCATAAACCAGAAGCTTGATCAATATTCCTAAGCAACATAATAGGGGCACCTACTTTTAGCACAAGTCTGTGTGGTGGCAACCCTGAGGAACTAATTGTGTTGAGGAATTCTGTCGTGTACAGGTTGTCAAAACTGTCAGAATCTTCAGTTGACTTGCACACAGTATCACAACTAAGGAACTCAAATTCTTCACCTGGCAACATGGAGCACATATGATCGTTTATTTTGTTAACCATCTCAATTGTTGGTGCTAAAATAGCCCTGTCATTGAAGTAATCGTTCATTGTTAGGTTGTCCATGATGTCAGGATATGTCGCTTGTACAATTGCATTTATTGCATCGTTGGAATGTGGAATAAGGACTTCGTCTGGGATTTTAATGTCAGCAACTCCATCAATAGATTTCCCTAAATTCCCATCTCCCACATCTAACAACCAATTTGAAAACCATTCTATCCTCTTATTAAGTTTGGGATCCTTTGAAGATCGAAGTCTCATATTTCTAGTCAGATGGAAAACTTTACAATGTTGCCATAAGTGTGAAGAACTTATGCATGCATTGACAATAGCTGCTCTTGCACCCTTGGGAATGACAGGAAGTATTTGTCTAAAGTCACCTCCCATAAGAATGCATTTTCCGCCAAAGGGGCGATTAGACTGCATGATATCCTTCAAACTTCTATCAAAAGCTTCAATGCAAAAGCGTTGTACCATAGGTGCCTCATCCCAAATAATTAACTTTGTGGCTTTTATGAGGTTTGCCAAGGGTGAGTTTTGCCAAATCGAACACGTAGAGGACTCAGTAATTTGGATTGGAATTGCAAACCTGGAATGAGCTGTCCTTCCTGAGGGTAGTAATGTGGCAGCGATTCCGCTAGAAGCCACAGTGAGAACTATATCCCCTTTTGCACGCAATTTGGAGGCTAATGAATTCCATAAGAATGTTTTGCCAGTACCACCATAACCATAAACAAAGAAAAAACCACCATGAGGCAAGTGCAAAGATGCCATGATATGATCGTATACATTCCTTTGCTCTAAGTTGAGTTCATTTAACAATTTCTCTGACTCTATCTTCAAATATTGACGATTGTGACTCAATTCTTGGATTATCATGTGGTTTGAGAAATCAATGGATGGCATTTCATCAGGGATCGGAAGGGAGCTATAATCATGCAAACTCTTTCCATTCTGTTTAAGGATGCCATCTATTTCTCGGAGTGCGGCTTGCTCTTTTTGACTCATAGTTACCTGAATTCCTACACATTTTAGAAGTCATAAATTTAGATTTTGAGAAAGCACAGTGATGTGTTATGATAAAACTATTATTGATTAAATTATGTTATAATGTGTTGTGTAACGAACCTGATAAAGTCGGATCATTTCGTGCGATGTGTAGCAGATCTTCAGACAATAATTGTGAAGTTTCTTTCCAAACATTATGAGGACGTTGCAAAGAACCGCAAAGCAACATAGTGACAAATAAATTCCTCAAAGAGAAGCCAGAAGCCCAAGAAGAAGCTTCTCTGATTGCAGCTATATATTCTTTATCATCATCTAATAGGCCCAATGCAAAGCATGCTTCTTTGAAGGTATTGTGGATTACACCATCAACTGTTTGTATAGCTTCAAAGTTAGACGGCCCACGGACTTGAGTTAGCAAAACCCGAAGATAATACAGTTCACCAGCAGATGGTGATACATGGGTTATTCTACCCACAGAACATCCTCTTTGCCTTTTCTTCCATTCACGCTTGTCTTTCTGGTAGACATAATAATTTGGGAACTCCGAATAGGTGAGAGTTCTAGCAAAAGTATCGAAAGAATTAATTTTCATCCAGGAAAGGAACTGTGACTCACAAACACGGGGCTTTTCTAGTAATTCAACAACATCGTCTGTGTTGGAATAGATGACATATTGCTGATTTGGAAGATGGAAACTCAACCTCTCGACTGAAGGATATCTATGATGTATTGCGAATCCAAAGATTCTCCAAGAAGCTTCACATGCTGAAACATAACGACAGTTGTAATATTGATGGATCTCATCAATCACACCATTGCCTGATGTATTCTTCCTACTATCAAATATTCCAAGGACAACTCTATCATTCCCTTTGCTAATATACTTAAATAAGTATTTAATAGCCGTTGATTGATTGCATTTCTCTATATTAATATGTGCTTGAAACATTTGCAATAGTTGTGCATTATGTGGAACAACATAACGGTTGTCCAATGGAATGCCCTTCAATTCAATAAACCTTCCATTATCTCTGCGTCTGTATGTAGGGTAACCATCTTCATCTATTGTTGTGTTATTGTTGAACTTCTTCGGGAAATATTTGCTGCATTTATTGTCTTTCATGCATGGTGCATTATGTCTACTATTTCCACATGGGCCATGAATCATGAATTTCTGTACCAACTCATGAAGTAACGGTGATTTTTCCTTGTCAGGTATTTCTGCTGAGATTACCTTGTCAATAGAATCTGGGTCATTTAGCTTGTCCTTGGGATCTAAAAATAAAAGTATATGTGCATGCGGAAGTCCCCTCTTCTGGAACTCTATTGTGTATATATCTGCCATTTATATAATGATGAATGATCATTAGTGAGTCGAAATGATAAAATACAAGAAACCTTAGAAAATACTATTCATGAGGCTTATCTCAGCTCAACGTATCCTCGTTTAAAAGATACAAGAAAAAACCTCTCGTGCGTTGCACATGGCGATGGCTCTGTTTCAAGGAATTTATACTAAGTACATGTGCAAAAGGCATGGATTCAACGTAATTGATCTTCTGTTCATTGCCCGCGGTGATTAATATTTTATGATCAAAATCTATGACAACACTGATCAAGTTATGAATATGGTTATAGTAGATGTTCATAGTCTCTTATGATTCCATAACACCTATAACCTCCCAAGTTATGATTAATTCTTATGTTTATGACATTATAATTTTTGAGAGAATTGAAGGCCTATAAATAGAGGCTTAACACAGAGAATTGCAAGCACATGAAAATACTATATGAATGAATTCTTCACTCTTCATCTCTACAATTCTCTCTTGTCTTTCTTTGTCCTTTTATCCCAATCTCTTATTTTTTTCTTGATTTCATAACAAATCACATATTTAATTTATTATCTAGTTTGTCTAATCTAATGATTTTTTTTCATATTACAAGTAGATGCTATCTTTTCATTTTAATTTATTTGTTTCATTTTAATCATAGTTTTTGGAGTTGAATTGAAATTTTAATGAAATGACTTTAATTTTCATAATTAATTATTCTAACTTATTCAAACTAAAAAAGTGATAAACCCAAAATGTAAACATGCATAAGCAAAAGTAAATGTTTGAAGGAATTTATAATTACTGTTTATACTTTGTACAACAACTAACACATGAATATGAGATTGTGAAGTCATTCTCATGGCAATGGTAGTCCATTTTTAAATGAACCATTTTTTAATTGACATTATCTCACCACCACCATGGCAATTCATCAGTAGGTATTTTATCTAAGTCAAAATCCAACCAAAGTGTTAAATTAATCATCAATTGAGACAAAATGATCTAATATTATTTTTATCATGGTGTTGAAACTTTGTATGTGTTAATTAACTTGTACAAGAAACAAAGGTACAAATTAGATGTGATTAAATATTGGTAGGTATATATGCGTCATTTTTCCATGTGGTTAATTGAATAGTTATAAATGAAATGAAAACAATGCAAATTACATTTAATAACACTAACATATAGTAGTTAGTGGATGTTCGGCATTGTGATCAGAGTCATTGATTTAATAGGCTTATTTTGTGATATTTTTGTTGGAGTCATTGATTAATGGGCTTATTTTAAGGCATCATACACTGCACATGAAAATTTTCCCTCATCATGTCTTGGTAATATAAGAGATCGATCTTGACCCATAAAAATTTGATGTCGTGCTTGAGGTAATTAATATATTGTTATCATAAGTTAACTTGTAATATCCCAATTTTTGATTAAGGGATAATAACTCCAAAAGTGAATATGATTAGTGATAAATAAACCCTTTTGGAGAATATGAAGTGGATTGTAGTCGTTGAGTTATAAGCAGTGTCAAAGCCCTGTATTTAAGTTCAATTGTGGATTAACATCCAAATTGACTTAGAATATAGGGAGGGCACATATTATGGGATAATGGATCGATACGAAGTGTTTTGTGGTGATTCAGTGTGAATTACCATAATCAGGGGCAAAATGGTAAAGTTGTCGGCCAATTGATCGGTTGCCGAAGAGGAAACTTATTGGTAACTTGAAGATCAATGGTTATAATAGACTTGTGTAGAGATCAAAGGGTGGAATCCCATGTGCATGTGTGAATGTGAGCTCATGAAGATGAGGCAAGATCATGACACTTGGCACAATATGGACCATAAGATTGGTCAATATTTCAAAAAGCTTTTCTCTCTCTTATCTCTCCCTGAAGTCAGTTTATGTGTGTGTGGGAGAGCCAAAAAACTATGCCTTCTTCATTATCTTTTCTCTCTCTTCATCCTCCATTTTTGCCATGCTTGAAGGAATAAAGAGAAAATGAAAGGTGGGCTTTTGGTTAGCTTCTTGTTCCTCTTTAACTCAAATACCTTTCTTTAAAGTTGTTCATAGTGATGAGAGCTTCATTGCTATGGTTTTAGATTTGTGAAAGAAGGTGTTTTGAGAGCTTGTGGAATTTGGAAAGATGAAGAATTAAAAAAGTGGCTTGGGAAATAGGAAGAGGTGAGTGTTTCCTCCCTTTTGATCTATTATTTTTGATTTATGGTTGAGTTTTGTGATTTGTGGAATTTGCCCTAATTTTGGTATAATTGCAAAATGGATGATTTGAATGTGGTATTAAGGTAAAAATGGTGTCCTAGTGTGTTTTGATACCATTGGGGTTGATTTGGAACTTTTGAAGCAAAGTAAAATTGGGTAAAATGTGCCATAAGTGTGACCAAGGGGGAAAATTGTCATTATGGTGTGATTTTAGTTGTTTAGAGGTTTCCAATAGGTTCCTTGTGTGAAATTATGTGGGAATAATCATGTGTTAGAAGTTGAGGACCATTGGAAATATATTGGTTAAGTTAGAGAAAATGTTGATATCTACTGCGTTCTAAGTTCTGATAGAGCCTTACTCGAGTGAATAAGGGTCTCACTCGAATGCAGCGTGATGTTTTCCCTTTCCCCTTCGGTGTTGGTTGCACTTGTTCATGGAAGAAGCAAGAGTACACTTCCTCACCTGCGAGCGATGTGGGTTATCGCTCGAGTGAAGGTGGTCTCACTCAAGTGATCATGTGCTTCTACACTAAGAGCCGCTTCTTGGGTTGACACTCACAGTTGGTTTGTCAAGAGTGTGAGCTAGTACTCGCGAGTTTTGTGGCCTCACTCGAGTGCCAGAGCTAGTGCTCGAGTGCACTTTTGGCTCTAGGTTTTCTGTGGCTCTCGGGTGGTCACTTCTTGAGCCTCACTCGATGGAACTTGGGTGAGTATGAGGCCATCACTCGAGTGCTATGTTGGATGCTCGAGTGCTGTGGTATTTTCTGTCTCTGGTTGTGCCTTCGGGCAAGCACACACACGAGTGAGCTGTCCTCACTCAGGTACGGGTCATCCATCACTCAAGTACGCCATCCATCACTCGAGTGATGAAGCCAAAAATGGGGTTTCAAGGGTTCGAAAGATGGTCTTTAGTCAAGTTTTTTCCAACCCTTTAGGAATGTTTTTAGGCTTTAGGTAGCCACCTAAAGGTCGTAGATGATAACCAACTTAAGTATGTGAAAGTTAAGGAATCGGAAAAGGGATTAACCCTCTATCCTTGTTTTGGTTATAGGGTTTGATGATCGCCTTGATCGTGAGCAGTCGAAGCTGGAGCTTACGTGGAAAGAGAGTGTAGGGAATATATCTCTCCTGAATGTATTTGATATCTGTGTTAGTGTGTTGGTGCATGTCTTTGCTTTGCATGATTATGTGTGATTTGAAGCTATGTTTCAATTTATCCTATGGCCATAAGTATATTGTTCGAAGCATTGAGCTTATAGATTTGTCATTGTGTGAGCATGAATTATGTGATGCAAGCATGTCATGCATTAAACATTTACCGTACATGCATATTGATATTGTTTTCCTACTAAAATTCTCTCAAATCTCACCCTCCCCTACTAACCTTTCAGACAAGGTAGTGGATCGAGAATGGAGCAAGCGGCCAAGGGTGACGAGGACTCCTTCGGGTTGTCATTCTGAGTGTTGGTTATCGTAGTTGGGAGTATTATGTATTTAGATTTAGTTGTGTATATATAGATGAAGATTTGATTATGTATATGAGATAGATTGTGTAATCCTCGTATGAGGGCTTTTATGGGCGATTGTGCCCTGTAAGGCTTTGATCAATGTATAGAACCTGGGATTGACCGGGAATTATTTTGCATACTCTAGTATATCTAAATGTGATTTATCTTCGTGTAGTAATTTTATTCGGAATGTGAATATGAAACTAGGTTGTTTTGATTTCGAAAGGTATTTGTTAAAAACCCCATCTGGTAAATGGATTTGTAAAAAGGGTTAGTAAATGTTATTTAATAATTATTGATCTATATTTCACTTTAATTGTGTAATCCGAATATTAATTACGACAGGGGGTTACATTTTGGTATCAGAGTTGCAGTTCCTGGCAAAGATAGGATTTGCTAGGATAGTGGTAGTAGTTGCTACCTTAAGTCATAGGAGATGACTTTGTTTGTTATGGTATACACATTAAGGTCCCTATTGTTTATGGATATATGAGTTTAAGGGAATATGTGTATACATTATTTGTGTTGTGGATGTGGTGAGTCAGTATGATTCGCCTGAGAATTTGATAGGTAGACTAGAGGTAAAGGTATACACATTAAGGTCCCTATTGTGGTACTTTAAGCATAACCCAAGCAGATGACAAGGATGATAATCTGTAAGCTTTTGTTTTGCTTTTCCCCTACTTTGGTATTTTTTTAGGGGGAATGACAAAAATATACCATTTGAATTTCAAAATCTCACTGACCAAAAGAATAATGAGATTGACAACACAAATATTTGTTAAATGACTAATTTGGGATTTTGAAGTTAAAGTGGTATTTTTCTGTCATTCTCCCTTTTTTTTTATCACCCTTTGGTTTTTTCCCTGACTTTCTGCAGCTTTTGACAATGAAGTAACATCCTTTATTCTTAAATAGTACAATGGACAAGCTAAAATAGTTGTCAGTGCAACATATGTAGGAACACTTGGTTTAATGAGAATTGAAAGATATTGGATTTGCACAACTTTTTCCATACAAATCAAAGATGATAGAAGAGACAAAGTAGGTTGGGACATAAGATCAGAGACTCAAAAGCCTAACAATGGAGAGGCAAAGATAAGTTGCTTTAACTCATTTTGTTCTACGCATAAAGTAAAAAAAATGTTTTTCATACCAAATGACATCACCTAATTTTTTTGAGGAAAAAAAAAACTAACAGTAGCTAATACAAGTAAAGAATGCTTCAAAGTTACTACTAAGCAAACAAGATTGGTCCCCGAAACTCTCACAGCCAGCACAAGAATTGATATTGTATAGACTAAAACATTTTTCAAGAATATTAAATTGAATTTCAAGAGTGTTTTAGATATTTCAAGAATTTTTTCTTCATTCAAGAATATTTCACTTTAGTCTATATTGCATTAATACAACACTTGGATTTCCCTCTCTTAATTATCTTATGCTTAAAAATAAAAGAAAATGAAAACAAAACATAGTTGGTCACCTGCTATTGTCAGAAAGCGGCAACACAACAAATAATGGAGCCCTGTACTCTGCAACAAAATCTTGAGAGAAAACCTAATATGCACACACAAATTTAAGAAATATCTAAAACTCAACCCCATCCAAACATTAAATTGACACCCCAATTTTTTTAATGAAAAATGTTTTGGCACCCTCAATTTTAAAATAAATGTAAGGTTACTTGGTCCTAAAAGAATGAGGCAAAAATACTTGAGAAGCAAAGTTGCTATAAATCAAGGGAAAAAAACAAAAACATGAGGGTGATTAAAATATATTTGGGGGTTGCAAAACTAAAATTGAAGTAGAAACATTGTGTAATTTTTTTTTGATCGGAGAAACATTGTGTAATGATCGTACAAGCTTGTGATTGAGATAATCAAAATACTGTGTTTAATCAACACCCCATCAAAAGAAAAACGCAACACTCCAACAATAATAGACTTCATTTGATTTTCCCTCCAATGTTTAGTTTAGTGATTCGAAGGCATAATATAATTAACAATATAAACAAAGCTTCTTCTCCACTTTGCTTTATAAGACGATGTATGAAAAAGAAAAATTGAAATTAGTTTTACTATTGAGGAGATGTCATCATCTCGTTTTTAGTTAGCACCTTACACTTCCTTGGCACTAACTCTTACATGCTTTTATATGTATGGCTTAAGTGTAGCCATAACACTATAAAGTTCCACTTATAATAATAAAAAGGATACACATACCCATGCCAGTGTTTTGCACATTCTAAAGCTTAAGCGTTAAGCCCTTATTAGTCTAATTGCTATAGTGTCTTCCACCAGTATAGTGTCTTGTTGAGAGAGAGATCTGCAGCTATGGTGGGACATAAAGAAGATTAATATATGTTAGTCCTCCTCATTTGCACAGTCATGTAATTATCGGATGCCCACAACCAAGTGCCATACCTTCGTGCTGGTGAGATAAATCAAACAAAGCTATTGTTAAAAAAGTTTCCATAAATATAATGCTTAAATTGACCCAGATTATGGCCATGATCATAATATCCGATATATTGAGGCATTATGTGCTGAAAACTACCTGAGCGATAAGATTTAGTACTACCACTCGAAAAAGTCCTCTCATAAAGAAGTGGGGGTAGAGGACATTCATTTATTAGATACATCCTCTGCTTTAACTCTCAACTGATAATATCCTGACCTTAAGTCAATTTTAGAGAATACCGTTGGTGCTACAAGTTGATCTAGCAAGTCATCAATCCTTAGAAGAGGGTATTTGTTCTTGATGGTGACTTTGTTTAGTTGGTGGTAATCAATGCACAACCATAAGGTCCTATCCTTCTTTTTCATGAATAGAACGGGTGATCCCCATAGAGATACACTTGGTCTGATAAACCCCTTCTCAAGTAGTTCTTTTAGTTGCTTCTTCAATTCTGCTAAATCTGTTGGAGCCATTTGATAGGGAACCTTTGAGATAAGCTCTGTACCAGGCACCACGTCAATGAAAAATTCTACTTCTCTCTCAAGGGTAATCCTGACATTTCCTTTGGAAATACCTTAGAAAACTCATTCACTATTTCAATTATATCAATCCCTTCCTCTATCTCAGTTTGAACAGAGAAGAAAACCATATAAACTTGACATCCTTATTTAATACAACTTTCAACTTGAACAGCTGATAACAATGAAGGGCCACCAGATACCTCTCTGGGCATAGAATACACAGGTGAAGAAATAGTTTTTGCCTTACACTCAAGTATGGCACCATTGGCTGTAAGCCAATCCATGCCCACAAGCACATCAAGTCCCTTAAGGGGCGAACATATAAGACCAATCTTTGTCTTACGACTTTCAAACTCCAATGCAAGATTCAAACTTACATTAGAAGTTTTTACAGAAGATCCAGTAGGTATTGATACATTTACATCGAAAGGTAACTCAGAAACATCTAAGTTTAGTCTCTTAGCACAATCAAAAGATATAAAGGAGTGTGTGGCACTGGAGTCAAATAATGCAAGAATATCATAATTTTGTAATTTAATTTTACCTCTAATGAGATTAGGTGAAGTATCTACCTCTTCTTGAGTCAAAGTAAAGACTCGTCTTGGTATGGAGGTTTGGAGACTTGAGAGTTCTGCTTGTCTTCTGGACAGAAGCGAGAGATGTGCCCTACCTTATCGTAAGTGAAACAAGTCAAATTGCACTCTTGACAAAAGCGAGAGATGTGCCCCACCTTCCCACAAGCAAAGTAGGTCAAACAATTTCCTTGATGGTACCTTCCATATTTCAAGCAAATTGGAGTCCTAGTAGTATTAGGCAAAGGGTCAATAGAGCCTCTATAAGATGACTAACTCCCCCTGCCTTGGCTCCTCTAAGCTTGAGTCCTCGAACCTGACCCACTCTGGAATGATCCCATCAGTCGCTTGTTCTTCTTCTTTTCTGGGTATCCAGAGTTTATAAAACTATAATCACTCCTGTTATTAAAACCCCCAGTAGGACCAGTATAAGATGAGATTGGGCCCTGTAGGTCCCTTCTTGGCTCGAGCTTATAACTATAACCCCATATCTTTGCATCTAAAAGACAAAGCCGTGTACACATATCCTCAAAAGAAGTAATTTGAAGAGGTATCAACTGTCTTTTAAACTCTGGTTGAGCCTTTTGTAGCAACCTATCCCCCATCCAAGCTTCATTCCTTTATGATTTACCATAAGCACTTTACTTGACCAGCTCAAGAAATTGTGCAATAAATAAGTTAATATCCATGTCACCTTGTTGAAAAGTATAGAACTCAGTCTCCTTAAGTGAATGTAAGGCTACTGGAAAGTAGTGTTGAAGAAACATCACCTTGAACTCGTTCCAATTTAGAATGGTCTTATCTGCAAGCCTGATGCTTTTTCACCACATCTTTGCATCATTTACCAATAACACTCTTGCTATTGTCACCTTTTGTTGCTCATCGCATTTAACTACGGAGAAGATAGTCTTTAATTGATCAATCCAGGCTTCACTAAATTTTGGGTTAAACCTCCCGTCAAAAGGTCTGGGGTGAGAATTTGTGCACCTCTTTTCATACTTTAGTGATAGAAACACTATCATACTCCTCTTGAGATTTGTTATCCCTTATCTCTATGGTATTATTATGACCACCACTAGAATGATGACCATTGTGATCTCTAGTATCCTCAAACCTACTCTCATGAATAGAGTGCTCTTCCTCTTGACTTTTTCCTTTCTTTAATTCCTCCTCATTCCTTTGCACCATTTGACCAAGCCTTTGTATTGTGGTTAACAACTCCCTTAAAATGTCATTAGTATCTTGTGGTCTTATAGGTTGACTATGATTAACTAGGTTTCCAGTTAAGTGCATCCTACGTGTATCTCCCATCTTTCTCTTCCTAAATGATGCAACCAATAATAAAAATAAGCCAAAAAAAGTAAAAATACTAGGTTAGACAAAAAGGGGAAGAACATGAGTAACCAATGTATATTGCCGATACAACTATATGCAATAATGAAAACACCAGAGAACCTCAAAAGTCAAATCTCTGATACCAAAAATGTAACGATCTCTTTTAATTACCATATAATTAATCTCCAAACCAAGTAAAGCATTAATTATTACATAATACAATATATTAAGGGGCTTTGTCCACAATACAAATCGCAGTATAACGAAGTATTCAACATATGCAACGTATACCAAAAAGGTCCTTGAGTTTGGCAATATACATTATGCTCATGTAACTAAACGAGACATACGATTGGTATCAAAGCAAGTCACCATTCGCCTTCTCCTTGGTAACACCACCTGAAATTTCGCATGAAAAATTATAAATATCGATGGGGTGAATCACATGGACTTAGTAACCACAATTCCATTTTAACAAACATGCAAGGAATGATTACAAAATAGTTAAGTGGGAAAAATATATGTTTATATAATATAAATTCTATTCTTCCAAAAACATTAATATTTCAATATAATAATTCAATATGCATAAAACTCCCTCAACCATCCTTATAACCTCCTTAATAGCTGATATAACCCATGAGCTATAATATATAATAGGATTAATCTCTTTGACAAGGCTGCACCAAGCTCTCTAATAATGAGGTGTAGCCCAGCCAAAGGTTACAAAACTCATATCATACCATAGGTTCCCTTTCTGTCGAAAATGGAAAGGTATCACCTATCTCTTGAGCTGACCCTTAACCCGGCCAAAGGAAAGGGTGATACCAAGGGTCCTGAGAATGCCAAAGCGATCCACTGTGGGTATAGTGGTGGCAATACTACGTGGTATAAAAGAATCAAACCTCTCCTCAGTCACAACTCACCATATTTTACATCTTAACATCACAAAATGTCAATATCAATAATTTACTCATATATATATATATATATATTCCATATTCAATGTTATGCATCATCAATCATTCAAATAAATCATTCAAACCCTCTTAACTAACAAGTTTACTAAAAACATAATTCATACTATCATTGTATATTTTTCATATATAAAATAGTATAACATATTTATAGCCATTAAAAATACCAACATACACCTATAATCATCTCAATAAGCATACAAGATAAATTGGAAAGTGGTTACCTAAAGTTCTTGACACAACTAAACTTGAGAGAATTTAACTCCAACAAGCCAAATTCAAATTTATTCTACAATAAATATATATATTTGCATGTTAATATAATTTATAATAATTGTTAATTAATACAAAATAGTGAATAATAACTCCCATAGTTGGCTCAATTTTCTTGAAAAACAACAACAATTTATCTATTCCTCAAATTTCTTTCAAATCAAAATTCCTAAAATTTTCTTAACTCTATTTCACTCAATAAAATCTTTAATAACCATAATTGTCTAACTCTAATATTAAATCATAACTTATAGTTTCACATAACTCAAAATCTACAAAACTAAACAGGTTAACCTTTCAATAATACTTCCAATAACCCAAATAAATTGTTTAATCCAAATTTAATCGGTCAAAACCATCCCTAAAGTATAATTTATGATTTTTTAAGAAAAAATTAATTATAAAATCATAAAACAACTAAATGATAAATCTAAATCGATTAAAATCAACTATTATTTATTCTCTATATATCGATAGCCATCTTTCATCAAAACTCAAAATTCTCCCAAAATCCTAACCTCAAAATTTTCACCAATCAACATAATACTACCCTCATTAGAAAGAGAAAACTACATGCAATAACTATTATGAAAAAAATTTATTGAAAATAAGTGATTTTGAGTACCTAAATTATCCCAAAATCTTATACTTGGACTAAAATTACGAACGACGCCCTTTCTGTCGGTCAGTCTCTCTCTCTTTATCTTTCTCTCTCATGTATGATGAAGAAAATGAAGTTGGGGGTATATTTAATACCCCTATTTTTTATAGTAAAGGGGCCACGTGCCCCTTTACTTTAACATTTTTTTTTATTTTTTTAAAAAAGCTTGCCAACACTTTGTCCCCCCCCCCCCCCCCCGGTTTTTTAAATATTTTATTTTACATGCTCAAGCTGTTAGGCTTCCTATTTGGAAGGATGCAATGCAACCAGAAATTACAGCAGTATAGCAAAACTAGACTTGGGTACTTCTACTTTACCCCCAGGAAGCGTATCATTAGATGCAAATGGGTTTATAAAACCAAATTCAAGGCTAATGGTGATATTGAGGGGCACAAAGCCCTGCTTGTAGCCAAAGGTTACACCCAAACAGAGGGTGTTGATTATTTTGACACTTTCTCTCTTGCAGCAAAGATGATAAAACTGCGCCTTCTCCTTTCTATTGTGTTAGATATGATTAGTTTTGATGATGTCAAATATAGATATTAAGTGATAAGAGCAAAAAGTTCATATAATGTATTTCTTTGACTAACTACTATATTTAATGTTACATATTTTTTAGATTAGTCAAGGAAAGAATGAAGAAGATTGAATTAATGAAAATGAACAAGAGGAAGAAGAAGAAAGAAATTGAAGATAGTCATGGAGATGCTTACTTGGATTATGAAGAATGAAGAACTTGTTAGATCTTACAAGAAGATAAAGATTCAAGTTGTTAGATGTGATATTGGAGGTTTCTATTATGATACCGGAGGTTTCTATGATCAAATAATGGTTGGAATATGTTAATATGAAGCTAAAATGACTTATATATGAGTTTTGGCACTTCTAGGGGAGTTATGCTCGAGCACAAGGTGTTATGCTCGAGCACAGGAAGAACATGCTCGAGCACAGCTGATTTCACTCGAGCACGGGGTGTATACTCTGTTCTACTCTGTTTTACGTTCAGCTTGAGTGAGGTCTGGTATTTTGATCATATCTCTCAAACCACACGTCGGATTGACCCGAAACTGGTGGCATATGAAAGAAGACTCCCAACACGTAAAATTGGCACCAGAATCACATTGAAAGAAGATCAAATGAAGGAGATATGATTCGTCGAAAATGAAACCGAAATCACCGTCACTTTCTGACACAGGTTCGGTATTTTGAGTATATCTCACAAACCACACATCGGATTGAGACGAGACCAGTGCCAAATGAAAGTAGACTCAAAGAGCTTTCCATGGATAGGTAATTTGCATAATTTGAACGTATATTCTAGGAGCTATGCCTTCTGGAAGTTGATGCTTGTGCAAACTAGCGAAATATACACTCTTTGGATCATAACTTGCAGAATACGAGTTTGGAGCTGGTTCTTGTTGCATTGGAATGCATATGGCAAGAGCATTCTTATGATACATCATTTGAATCAAATGAACAAAATTTTTCTAAAGTGGCCCCACATCACCCGCGAGTGTAAAAACTTTCCCTCTGAAAATGTCATGCGAGTGATGTACAGAAGCAGCTGAAACATGAAGAAAAGTACCTCACTCGAGCACTGGAGGTTGCACTCGAGCAGAGAAGTCATTCTCACTCGAGCACACATGCGAGTGAAGGTCTGCGAGTGTTTGGCCGAGAGCAAGTAATGGCATGCTTTCTCTGTTCACTCGAGCAGGTCTACGAGTGTTTGGCCGAGAGCAAGTAATGGCATGCTTCCTTCGTTCACTCGAGCAGGGCACTGCGAGTACTTGGCCGAAAGTCATGAAGTTTAGAGAAGTGCAAGTGTGCTCGAGCACACCCATATATGCTCGAAGTGTCACACCAATGCTTGCGAGTAAAAATTCCATCCCTCTCCAAATCTGATGCGAGTGCTTGTATAAATGGTATATTACTTGAGAATATTCTTCTCACTCGAGTAGGAATATGTGTGCTCGAGTGAAGGACCAAATCACCCGCGAGTACAAAATCTCACTCTTGTTAAAATGGTATGCGAGTGACGACCCGAGAAGACACTCACAGTGGAAAATGCAACATCACTCGAGCAGGAGGAGTTGTGCTCGAGTGAGGCCGTAGATCACTCGCGAGTGAGAATTCTGTCTCTCTAAAATCTCATGCAAGCACAACCCGATAACAGAAGCATATGAAGGATAAATGGAAGATCACTCGAGTGAGCCATTTTATGCTCGAGTGATACTCTGCAGAAGACCAAACACCAAGTCTCACAGCGAACAATCCGAATTTGGTTACATGTTATTAAATCAGTGTGTTTTCACTTGTTATTGATTCTAAATGTTAACTAACATATTTTTCAAGTGTGAAACAGGATATTAAACGTTCGGATTACAAATTCAAATTTAAAGTCATTTACGGTGAACTTCATCATTACACACCGAATGGCGGCTACCAACCACGACAGAAGTTTGACCCACCATAAGAGATTGTCTGGAAACTCAAACAAATTCAAAACGCTCCACAACGTTACTACAGCTCAAAATGAATCTTCCTGCTGTTCAACAAAACGCTCCACTTTGCAACGGACAGTAGCTCGTTTTCAAATATGCTCAACGGACAAAATGACTCCAACGGACGAATGCTCACAACGGTCATCATCTTCATCAACTATAAATGAGAAAGCATTCAATATTGATGGGTAACTGAGAAAGATAGAGGAAACAGAGAAAAACGGAGAAAAATTGAGATAGCGTGCAACTACATAGAAATGTGAATCCTCTGCTTCTACCCATACACTCTCTATTTTCAGTTTCTGTATTACTTATCATTGAGAGAGTGATTATTTGTATTGTACTTCAGTGAGCATTATACCCACTCTGTAAGAGAGTTTGTAAACACCTTCAACTATATTTCTGAGTTGATCTCAAGGTAGAGGGACCTTGAGAGGGTTGATTTTCTTACGGGGAAGCAGTAGAGAGAATTGCCATAAGACATTCTGCTCGTAAGACTTACAAGGTGCAAGCAGTAGAGAACGTTGCTGCTCATAAGACTTACATGGGTGTAAGCAGGAGAGAACGTTGCTGCTCGTAAGACTTGCATAAGTAAGCAGGATAGGAAGATCTTCGGAATTGCTCTGCTCGTAAGACTTGCCGTAAGGGGGAGTATTTCAGTGAGAGATTTGTAAAAGGTTTCACAAGTACCCGGCTAAACTTGTGGAATTGTAAAGGCTTTTCTTGTGCCCGGATTAAACAAGAAGATAGTGGATTTGAAAATCTCAGGAGGAGCCTGGGGACTGGACGTAGGCCATCACAGATTGGACCGAACCAGGATAAATCACAGTTTGCATATTCTCTTCCCTAAACTCTTATATTTCCAGCATATATTATTTAATCTAACTGTTGATTTATAAACCTTCATACTTACTGTTTTCGTTAAGATACGAAAAGATTTCTAAAGTTCTTAAGTTTTTATTATACACCCAATTCACCCCCCCTCTTGGGTAATAGCCGGTTCTAACATATTGCAGCTGCCAAACATTGGCATTTACATCAATTAGATGTAAATAATGCCTTTTTACATGATAACTCGAATGAAGACGTATATATGGATCTTCCTCAAGGTTTTTCAGCTTCTCAACCGAATCTTGAATGTAAATTGCAAAATTCCCTCTATGGACTTAAACAGACTAGCCGCTAGTAGTATTCTAAGTTGTCCATTGCTTTGATCTCCTATGGTTATACATAATCGCCATATGATCATTCTCTATTTTATAAAGCAACCTCTACTTCTTTTACTGCCATTCTTGTTTATGTTAATGATGTGGTCCTAGCTGGGAATGATATTTCTAAAACTACTCAAATAAAACAACAATTACATGCTGCATTTACCATTAATGATCTTTGTAAGTTACACTATTTTCTTGGCTTGGAGTTAGCCCGGTCTAAGGAAGGTATTTTCTTGTCCCAACTTAAGTTTGCCCTTGAATTACTTGAGGACACTAGTTATCTAGCTTGTAAGCTTGCTTCAAGCCTCATGAATCCTCATCTCAAGCATTCTACGGTCAAAGGTATACTACTTGCAGATTCTAAACCTTACAGATAGCTTGTTGGCCGACTGCAGTACCTAACAACCACTAGGCTGGATTTGAGTTTGGCAACTCAGCAATTGAGTCAATTTATGTCACAACCACTAGATGTTCATCTTCAAGCAGCTCACCTTATCTTACGGTATATTAAATTTTCTCTTGGTGCTGGTGTAATATCCCAATTTTTTATTAAGGGCTAATCATGATTATTGTGGATAATTATGAATTTAATTGGAATTATTATGTGTTTTATGGAAATATTAATTAATATGTCATAATTAGTGAAAAATTGGAAGAAAGGAATTATTGGTCATGAGTTGGTAATTAAGAGAGAAATTAATTACTAACAAAGGAGAAAATGAGATGTGTAATTAAAATGACTAATGGAGGGATTAAGTGACTAATTGGGTGTTCACCTTTATGAGAGCCAATGGTAGTGTGACATGTGTCAAGGTGGAAGTATGGGAAAGCATGGGAAAAAGTCAAATGCATTGTTTAATATTTTCTCTCCTCTCTTCTCTCTTAATTTGGCTGGACAAGGAGGGAGTAGGGTCATCATTGCCTCTCTTCTCCATCTCTTCTCTCTCTCATTTTCTCTCCCTTTCTCTCTTCTGCAAATCCGGCGGCCAAGTTGGGCAAAAAAGAGAAAGAAGAAGATTGATTTAAGGTAAGTAAATGCCCTCCTTTGCTCAAACACCATTCATAAATGTTGATCCTTGAGTGATGAGCTTCATTTTGGTGTTTTTAGTTTGGCCATTGGTTGTGGTTTGTGATCACACGAAAATCTGGTCGTTGGAGAATCAAAAAGTGTTTCTGGAGAAGTTGAAGAGGTATGTGAAACCAATCTATCTATCTAAGTTTCATGCTATTTGAAGTAGTTTGTAGTTTCTGAAAATTTTGGCTTGAATCCAAAAATGAGTGCAACTATTCATTTGGTATGTTTTGGCATGATAATAGTAACTTGTAATGAGTTTTAGATGGATAGATTGATTAGTGATTGGAATGTGATGTTTGGATGAGATTGGTATTTTGTTGATTTAGTTGCCCAAAACCCAAAGCATGATAATGGAGTAGGATTTTGATGATTATGATGATCCCACTGAGTTTATTGGGTGTTTTTCTATAGGAGTGACTTTAGGTAAAGTTTTGTGTCCATTAGGATCAATTGGGCAAGTGTTGGGGAAATGCCTCTGTTTTGTTGTGTTTTCTGGTTCTGATAGAATCACTTGAGTGAGGGATGAAGATCACTCGGGTGAGGTTGAGTATTACTCGAGTGCTGTGCGTATATTCTGTTTTCTCTTCAGTTTTTCTGTTGTCCTTTCTAGAAAACCCAATAGTGTATAGTCTCACTTGCGAGTAAGGGATGAACATCACTCGAGTGAGCCTCCTCATGCTCAAGTGACTGGTGTATTTGACACTAAGGATTTGCCTCTCGAGTTGTCACTCGCAGTTATGGTGTAAGAGTGTGCCTTCTCACTCGCGAGTATAGGGTATTCACTCGAGTGAGTTGTGTTGTGCTCGAGTGTAGTGAGCCATCTGTGCTACTGCTATTTCTCTTATGCTCTCGGGTTCTCACTTTCTGGACTTCACTTGTAGGTGCTTGAGTGAGGCATTTGGCCTTCACTTGGGTGAGGTCTAGTGTGCTTGAGTGTTGTAGTCTCTGAAAAGTCCTTGTACTCTCGGGTGTTCACACGCTATCCTTCACTTTCTAGTACCCAAGTGCAAACTGTACCATCACTCGAGCGAGGTCTCCTTTACTCGAGTATCCGTACAATTTCGCTCGAGTGAGGCCATCGTCACTTGAGTGCCTTAATAGAAAATGTCAGTTTGTGTTTCCAAAAAGGGATCTTTGGGGATAGTCTTCTAACCCCTTAGGGCTATTGTTAGAGGTATTCTTAAGTACTAAAAGAGCAATAATGATAACCAATTAAGTGTTAAGAAGTCATTGAGAATTGGAATAGAGAATTGACTCTTCGTTACTTATTATGATTCTAGAACACGATATTTGCCCTACTTGGGAGAGACCGGCGCTAGGACACGCACTGAAGGACTTAGGTAGTGACTCTTCTCTCATATTGTGTATGATGTTTTGGTATGCATAACTTATCATTGACCTTTGTGAACAGTGTGCCATGGTCCATTACGGCGTGAGCACTTCAGCGTGAGCCGTATAGGGATTGACGTTGGTCATCTTTAGGTCGGGCGTTGAATTGCTGTCATAATCGACATGGATTTTTGTGTATCCGATCTATGGGGTGGTGTTTGTGAATCCAGCCATGGGCTGTGTGTATCTTGCCAGTGTGGCATGCATTATGAAATGCTTTATATGAATCCCAGTTGTGGTGAAATATATTGTGTGAATTGTTGTGATGCAATGCAGTGTGAGAAATTCAGCGTGAGCAATCGTAAGGGATGACATGTGTCATACTAACCATTGCCGTTGTAACTGCCGTTGTAGTTGCTTTGTGCGGATAATGATTTGATTTCATGCTTATTATTGTACATACTATGATTGATTTGACACTACGAGGATTCCTTAGAATCTCATTCTCCCAAAAACCATGTTTCAGAGAGGGTAGAAGGATCGAAGGGAAAGCAGGTGACGAAGAGTAGTTAGAGCTCTGGTTTAGGAGTATACTTTAGTTATTGGTTATCATGTAAATCATTTGGATATTTTTGGATCAATTGTATATGTATTGGGATAGATTATATAGTTTTGTGTAATCCCTAAGATAAGGGAAAAGTATGTGGGCTTTGCGCCTTTGTATAAACCCTTATTTAATGAATGGAACCCGGGTGAGTCGAGAATTTACTTTGCACTTTGATATTTGTGAATGAAATCAACTTGTACAAGCCATATTGTAATTGTAATGTGAATGTGGGACCTTATGAACATGTTTTTGAAAGGTTTTTGTAAACCCTGATTTTAGGAAATTTTATTTTTTATAAGTCCCAAATCATCTATGATTTCTAATTCTATATTAATTACGTGTTTATGAACTAAATGTCGGCCTTAAGGTGTGAAGGGGGTTACAACTGGTTTGTTCTTTTCTTTTGATTTAGATTTAAAGCTACGTGCTTTCAGTGACTTCGATTGGGCTAGTTGTGTTGACACTCAACATTCAATCACTAATTTTGCTGTATTTCTTGGTTCTTCTCTAGTCTCATGGAAAGCTAAAAAGCAGGCTACAGTATCCAAGTTGTCATCTGAGGTAGAATACCGCACTCTTGTATCAACAGCTTGTAAATTACAGTGGATCATTTGCTTGCTCACTGATTTTGATGTTGCACACATTGATCTAGCAATCTTGTACTATGATAATTAGTCTGCCATTCAGATTGCAGGCAATCCCATTTTCCACGAACACACCAAACACATTGAATTGGATTGCCATATCGTAAGGGAATAGTTATAAGCCAAAATCATTCATCTCATGCCTGTCCGTTCTTGTGATTAGTTAGCATATGTGTTCACCAAGCCCTTTCATCTGGCTAAGTTTCATGAGTTGATTTCCAAGCTTGGCATGAAGAATATCCATGCTCAAGCTTGCTAGGGCGTGTTAAGCATTGTATCATCTAAAGTTAGTTTATTAGGCTTGTAACAGATATTCTGTTGAGTAACTTAATTAGTTTGTCATAGTTGTCATGCTCTTATTCATGAACATACTTTATATATAAGAAGCATTGCACAGTAATGAAAATTGACTGATTCACTTTTTCAAACAGTATTTTGTCACAATATATAAATGACATATTAATTTTCGGTGGTCGAACCTTCGGCCAGTTGGCACCAGAGCTTTAAAGCCTGGCGGCGGCGGCTGCTCTGACCTACTAGTTGCTAGTAATCTATAATTAGAGCTTCGATGACGATTATACCTTTTTTTTCAAAAAAAAAAATAAAGGGGCATTATGTTTTTTTTACCTACAAAACTTATTTTTATTTTGGTCTTGGATCCTATAGTAAAATTTCATAATATTTCAATCCTTAACTGAAATAAATTTGGTCCTACGATCCTTTAATAAAATTCCCCCTTTTGTCCAACCCTTAGCAAGGAATTTTCACTAGATTCGATTTGCTAGATCGCCTCCTTTTTACTCGGAATCTGTAATTTAATCTCGTTTTAATTATTATATACTACTCACAAAGAGATAGAAGAATTATTACATATTCAAATTACTAGATTCGACCAAGAGATAGAAGAATAAAACTCATGATAATGAAGAGTAAGAGTAACTACTTACGTATATACAAACATACACAGCTGGTCCAAAAAAAAAAAAAAAAAAAACATACACACGCATTTTGTCTCTTTATATAAAAAGATTGTAAATTGAACATGACAGACGTAACAAGGAAGTGGGTCAGTTTCAGTAATGAGAGGCCGTTGTTTCCCATGTATTTCCTCTGCGTTAGTCTTTTTCGGGCGTTGTCTCCTTCCTTCGCCGGGACCAAGGGCTGATTAAAGTACATGAATAATTTTGAATTCAAAGTCTCAGATGATTCAGCATTCAGGTAATATCTCATATCAACTATTGACTCTTCAGAATCAGACGAACTACGTCTCAATCAAAATCATTTGTATGCTTTCTAGTTTGACCTAGCAATCGCCCTTTTAACTGACTATTTTATTTTGCAAGCTTTGAAGTCGCTGTTGCTTTCTAACTCTGCTCATTTGACTAACATTTCGCATATCGCATGATAATGTGAGGTAAATAATAGCAACTAAAAAAAAAAAATTAGAAGCGTAATTCAACAGTTATTGTGTTGAAATTGTTTTTATTCCTTATTCCTTAAAATTTAAAACGAGAGAACTAGTGAGTTAACACCGAAGTTAAGGGTTAATCCTTGGACTCAATCTTTAGATCTTCTAGTGTAGGGAATATCATTAAATTAAGTAGATTTATCAAGCAAATTTTGGTATAGATTTAACAACAGTGATAAGAAGCTTTCACCATCCAGGCTGGATTGCGTTTCTCTACATCAAAGCAATAGATGTAGATCTCATATAATATATATCTATGTATGTATATAAAACAGCTTTGAATTTTCACTCAAAGAAAAGAGTTTCTTATGAAGTTTATTTTTGATTTCTGCACAAGCATGGTTGAGAATCTGAGCTATTTTTGGTCTTTCTCTGTTCTTTTTACCATATGAATTGGTGCTTAGAAAACCTCAAAGCAATGTTGGTTGGGAACAGGAGCACCAAAATCATGCACATGAATTGCTCGACATATTGACCGCCTACTGTAACAAACAGTTTCAGAAGAAGTCACCAATCATCAAGCAAAGTCTTGGCCAGTTGCAAAGTCTAACAGTCTAAACTTTTACCCAGCATGTCTTTTGTCTAATATGATCTACGTCACTAGTTTTGACAATATAATGTGATGCTAATATGTTTTGTTCTGATTGAGACTCTGATTGAAAATCCTTAAAACAGATGCATTGATGCTAATATCTCTCCATTATTACGAGTTTAATTCTTCTATCTCTTGGTCATCTGCCAGAGGATTGTTACAGAATAGCTGATGATTATATCAACCCTTTATGGCAATCTTCAATCAATGGGTCTGGTTTATAGACTGTATAAGCTTGATTTAATGCAATAATTAAAGCTAACTTCAAAAACTCAACTTTTAGATATAGTTAAGCAAATAGCTATTACATAGTACTAACACAACAATATTTCAAGCAAATTCTTTGATAACAAATATTTCAAGCAAATTCTGTTTCTGCTGGGCCTGGGCCAAACTTTGATGTACAGTACTTATGGTATTTATAGAATTGTAGAATAAATTTCTTGTTTCTATTCGTGATCAGAGGAGGTATATATACAAGACAGATGAGTCTCAGTATTAATGGCTCATAATGACGTAACAATATCCTAATTGAATACTATCTGATTCTATACTAATGATACATTTTATATGTAATTTACATTAATGAGTATTAACGAGAATCCAATTCCATCTTCCCAAACAAGGCGCAAGAGGACAGCTCAGCAAATGATGTAAGGATAGGCTCTAGAATATTCTTATGTTAGAATAAGTGTATGGCTAAGATATTTTGTAGTGTTCTATAAGTAGCATAGCATAGCATATGGTGTACTGAATTCACTCAAGAAACGGAATTGCATTTTCACTGATGAATGTCTCTGCTTTACGTTACTGTTATTGTTTATCTATTTAGAAATGAGATAATAATTCAACAGTATTATTCACCAGATATGGTTCTTCAACCTCTAAAAATGCGACCTTAGTATGCTGGGTTCTCCTTTGAAGTTTCTCTATTCCATTTTGCCGATAAGTATTTCAAAACTGTCCTGAATTTGGTGTCTTTTGCCTATAAAGATTTCTGAAGTTAATTGATTTACTGATACAAAACCTTCTATTGCTGATATAAATGTTCAGTCATCAATAGAATGAAATTTGTAGGGGAGTCACTAATTTTTTCGGACATAATACTTGATTGAGATTTTTCTATTCTGGAAAAAAATTGAAAGCTAGACAAAAAATGTTCAAGAAAGATTATGACATGACTAATTGGTTACGGTTTCTACACATTTTCGGTGTCTGTGTTGCTTTCACTGGTTTCAGTTGTATTGCACATTAATTGCAAGGCAATGTCTTCGTAAGAATTAACTAATTCAAGATTATTTTACATTCCATAGAAGCATAGATGTTAACAGCATAAAGTCTCTCAATTTAGGAAGATGACCTTTTACTGTCAAAGATTTCTGCTACATAACATTCCATTTTCTTAGTAATACAGAGTTACTTGAATAAACTGATTCACATGTAAATTTCTTTCTCTAAAGGAAGCCTTATTTCACTGTAGGAAACTTTATTTTGTTCTGTGCTTCTTTCAAAATTATTGTCACAGGGAAGATCTAAACATCTTTCTTGTCTTTTTTTATTCAACTTCAACCTCATAAACCAATCTCAGGATTACCCACAAATTACTATATCTAATTCAATGATTAACTCTTTCTTTCTTCCAGTCTAGTTTTCTCCCAACAAACTTGAATCAAAGGACCATGAGCATAGTGTATGTATCTCCCAGAGAAGTCCTGTGGCTGAAGAGAAACCAAACTGAACCTGATCTGGCAAGACCTCTCTCAAATTAATTCCATGTGAATAATCTTGTTGAATTGCCTTATCGTCCTTGTATCCAGTGAAGAACACATTTAACTGGTATGAGCTAGAATTGTAGGTAATCTCAGCATCATATTTTCTGCCATCTTTAATACTGAACCATTCTGTTGTGTAGGGAGTCCACATTTTGTTTATATCGACACCGACATGATCATAAGGTGGATCATCATCATTTGGAAAGGTATCGAACTCCACCGCTACAAATGGATGCTCTAGTGTGTAATTCGGATCATCCATTACTTGTTTACGACCCACAAGACCAATCCCAGAGCCATCTGGTGGCACTGGAAGTGACAAGTTTGGGTGTGCTAGGAAGAATGTAATGCCATCTCCACGATGATTTTTATCTGATGAATCAATGATGAAGGTGAAACGGGTTGTGAAGTCTGCTATTTTTCCTGTCTCCTTGTCCCAAAGCTGCAACAATTTGCTGTAAGTTACTCTCCCTGCACTGTCTTTTCTATATCTGAGTCAGAGTTGAAAAGTGTCAGAGATTTGATAAATTTATGATTAAATTAGACAGATATTTTTTGATTTTTGCTAGGAATATTTTTTTGGTAAGGAAATTTTAGGAGGGGGTTGGGCTCAGCTACGATCCAAGGGTAGGACAACTAAACCTTAACCCCCACTATCAGGTGCCCTAGCACTCCTAGCAAACTAATTTAAGGTAGCAAGCCCTGGCTTTAAAGGTGCCTGCTGAAGAGCCGCGATGGTGACAGGAATCAAACCCCCTCTGGTGAGAGTATCCAACTCTTTAACCACTAAACCAACATGTACAATGGGTGGGTTTTGCTAAGATTAGGTGAACATTTCTTTTGTTCTCAAAATCACTGCAGGTCTCTCTTGGATATATTTCCTCTGAATCTTATTGAAATGACTCCTCTGCTGCTTCTTTTACTTTCAATTGGAATTTTTCTATTTGAAAAATAGAGGGGAAATTTGTTTAACTTCTTAGAAAATATGTGTAACCTACTCTGTTTTTTTTAAATGGTTTGAAAATATGGCAAACATTTGTGTAATTTCATTTAAATATAGGGACAATATGCGTAATGTAAGAACAAAGTGGATAGATAAGAGCCTTGTCCACATTTTTATCTCAAAAGGATTCTGCGTTTGGAAGTGTTTTTTAGAATGCTGTCACATCTAAAGCTGTTAAGATCAAAATTTTGAACAAGGGCATTCACAAGACTGAAAACTGGCCATAGGATCAGATCAATGAGAAGTAGATCCTACCTCTAAAAAAATAACATCAGCGCATTTAAGCTATATATAATTGAATCATGTATGAAATATACTTAAAAGAATATTTAATTAAAAAACTTTTCTGACATAAGATTTGAGCAAAGACCAAAAGGAAGAAGGGTAGATGAGGCGGTATAACATCATCCAATAAAGGGGTAGGGGAAGACTAAAAATAGCACTCAATGAAGTTATTAAATGAGATCTTTTGGTTAACAATTTATTAACAAATTTAGTTATTAATAGATCACGATAATGACGTGTGATCCATGTAAATGACCCCACTTAATGAGATAGGGTTTGTTATTGTTATTATTTTCTGACATGAGAGGGAGAACCTCAAAATCTTATTTCACCATAATCTTCAAGATGAATAACTTGCTCTTCTTTCTAACAAATTATTCATCTTTCACTACCCATCATGATCACCCTTTCCTAACTAATAACTACTTGAAAAGTGCCCTTTGTTAGTCTTTCACTGACCTAGGTAACCTGATCTTTAAACAAATATTCAAATTAGACTCACTGTACTCTGAATCAATCTTAAGAAACCATGTAATCTTAATACCAATACCAAGCATATCTTACAAAATCCTAAACCAAAAATTATGAGCTATAAAATTAAACGATATTACCTGGTGAGTTGGAGGACCCCATTTTGCTGATAAACATCTCCATCAAACTTCAAGTCCTCATAACTCAGATCAAGAAACTGCTGATAGTTGAAGTGTATAGAGGCAGAACCAGGGATTATCAGAAATAGTAATAATTTGGTTATGAGCAAACCAGGAAGGACACGAGTTCGCTTTCTGAAATGAGACACCTCCATAGCTAATATGAGAGTTATGAGGTTGTGAAGGGAACAGCTTGCTTTATATGAAGAGCCAATGAAGTTTTCTCTTGATGATTGAAACACACGGTTATATGGCAATAATAGGAATTCTCTCTATCATACCTTTTTATTTGATAAATTTGAAAATATTTGATGAGAATGAGCCCAATCCTTAACCCTTTCGACTCTCTGCTCTTAATTTCTACACACGTGCCTAATTTGGTCTGACAAAGGGTGAAAGATGGGGAAAAATCAAAATTAACACTCCGTCCGCTGCAAAATGTAAGTATTTTTCTTAATTTTTGTTCAAAATACAAGTCTTGTTTGATGATATCTAGAGCATTAATTGCTTTCTTTTCCTAATTTGCCCTTGTCTAGAATTAAATACTCCATATGGTTTGAATTATAAGAAATAAACTGTTTCACAATATTTAAAACATTAGTTACTCTTCTTAATTATGGTTGCAATAGAGTTGCTTTTCCTCAAATGCCCTAGTCATCTTCTACCTTGTGAATGAGGGGCACAATATTTTTGACCTTCAATTGTAAACATACATTAATTGCCCTTAAAAATGGGTAATTTTTGCTTATAATTTGTTTGACCTGATTTTTTCTTATAACTAAAACCAAGAAAATTTGATAGTTTTTGTTTATCATTGAAATTGGATGGAGTCCAATAAATAGTTATGTTTGAATATAATAATTTAATAAGAGTAATTTTGAAAAATACTGTATGTATTTGACAGCTTGAATGAATTAACTTCCATTCAGCACCCCTTCCTTGGTTAATGTGCAATTAGGTCAACTTTACCAATATTTTGGACGGAAGGGAGTATTTAATATATTATATAAAAATATGTGAATATTTTTTTTTTAATTATTATACTATGGTTGATTGGTGTGATATTTCACCAGTATATTATACTATAAAAAAAAATCTGTTTTTTTTTTGGAAATAATTAAAATAGTGCCAATATATCTCACGAGATTATTATAATGTTGTTCAGAAAATTGGTTTGGATCTTCTACCTTAAAAAATAAATGTAGAATGTGTATTTGGGATCAGGGGTAAAAAGGAATAGTAGACTCATTTATAAGATACGCGAATGATAATCTTCTGTATAATTTCCTTGCTTTACGTTGTTTTCTTTTAAAATAGTATGCTATTTACATTCACCGTCTGAATTGAAAAAAAAAAAAGTGATTGAAATATAATTGGATGCACTTTGAAATGGATAATTATATATTTTGGAGTTGCATGAATGACCATATTAAAAATACCCAGATAATGGTAAATGAAAATGGATAATAATTGTAAGGAAGGAGTTGATGTGACTGAATCAATATGAAGAAAAAAAATCCAAAGCCCATGTGTAAAATGTTGACTTTCTCCATGAAGACAAAGCCTAGCATTAATGGGGTTTGGAATCACTTCATTGTCTTGTCTTTGATCATATAATTAAATTTTAGGGAGAATTGCATTCAGTTCTAAGGAAGAGGAGAAATGAAAAAATGGTCCTTATAGATTGTAAAATGAAAAAAATGGTCCAATAGAGTTGTCAATACAGGCTCCTGGAGTTGTTAACGAGTTGTCAATACATGCTCATAGAGTTGTTAATGGGATCATATTTTTATTTTGCAATCTATAGGGACCATTTATTCATTTTTTTTCTTTCATGGGACCAAGTGTAATTCTCCCTAAATTGTAATTATGCCCCACCTCTAAACGTATAC
The DNA here is from genome assembly GCA_963855925.1 of Inga laurina. NCBI lineage: Eukaryota > Viridiplantae > Streptophyta > Magnoliopsida > Fabales > Fabaceae > Inga > Inga laurina. The sequence continues at coordinate 29,634,323 of OY979701.1, forward strand.
ATTTTCAGCCACGTAATGCCTTTGCTGGAGCTGACTATAATCCCACCCATTCCCTTGTCATTTATTTTTTTCCTTAAAAAAAGGCTTGAACCTTTTAAAAATCGTCATGTACAGTCATCACCATCATTCTCTTTTTATTATTTTTAATTTTTAAAAAAATACAACTCAATTAATGTCGAGAAATCAAGATTAGCATAAGATTTCATGTTCTCATCATTCTCACCACATTCAAGCTGATGGCTCTACGATACTCCTCCTCCCTTGTAAAGATATTTTGCTTGCAAATATATGATTTGATTTTACTTTCTTTTATGCTGCACTTGGTATGGCCTTGTATTTTGTAAGTAAAAACAAAAGGCAGAAAAGAAACGGGTTGCATATATATATATATATTGTGGGCCGGGTAGAAGAAGAATAGGATTAGGAAATATATAAAAGACTATGTTACATCGCGACTAAATTCATTGGGGGATCTATAGGATGGTTTTAATGACATTTTTTTAATATTGCATTGATACGATAATATTATTTATTTATTTTTTTATTTTAGAAAGTTTAGATGAGTTGGATCCTAAGGGCTCACTAAACCTAGGTGTACCTTTGGGTTAAAGAACACTTACAGAGCTACTATTATAGATCGCCAACAAACAAAATCCTCACATTGACAACATGATTTAAACTCATACCCTTATGGGCTATGAGCTACCTCCTTAACCACCGGATCAATCTTTGTGAACATAATAATATTTATTGTAGGAAAATTAGTACTAAAGTGTGCTTATTGTAAATTATTACAGGGAAGATATATAACTAAATGTCATAAAACGGAAATCTGACTTGAAATAGCCTTCCAAGCAAGAAAACTTGCTACTAAAGAGAAACTTCCTTGGCTTTTTTCCTTCCTTGATGTGTGCCTGATAATTTGGATGATTGTGATGATCCAGTGTATGACCTATTACTTGGTGAAGGCCTAGCTTGATTGGTTGCAGAAGAACTAGCATAAGCAGATGAAAAGTTTGAAGAACCAATATCAGAGAAAGTTGGACAAACATACATTGGTTTGGGCATGGTTGGTGGAAGAGTAGGCAATGGAGCCTCAAAGTTAAGAACTTGAACTGCTTGTCTAATTGTAGGCCTCATAGCATAATCTGGGTGAGCACACCAAAGCCCAAGAATCATTAACCTTTCAAGTTCTTGCTCATCAAAATCTCCATTATTATGAAGTCTTTTGTCAACTGCTTCATGAAGCTCACCTCTGCCATAAAGGTCCCATACCCATTGCACCATCAAAACTTGTTCATCACTAGCATTAGGGTCAATTGGTTTTCTCCCACAAGCTATTTCTAAAGCAACAATTCCAAAACTGTACATGTCAGATTCTCTTGTTGCCTTGCCCATTGCCAAGCATTCAGGAGCCATGTATCCTTTTGTTCCTGCTGCAATTGTTGTTGTTAACCCTTTCCCGTGTTCCATGAGCCTCGCTAACCCGAAATCTCCTAGCTTAGTGTTGAAATTTGAATCCAACATGATATTGCTTGATTTTATGTCCCTGTGGACTACGCATTGCTCCCACTCTTCATGCAAGTAGAGTATCGCCGAGGCTAATCCTTGAGTGATATTATATCTTGTTGGCCATGTCAAGAAGTTTTTGCTTTGAAACAGATGATAATCTAAGCTTCCATTTGGCATGAACTCGTAGATAAGTAGAAGATCATTTTTCTCGTGACACCAACCTACGAGTTGCACCAAATTCTTGTGCCTTAGTTGACTGATGATCTTTACTTCAGAGGCATACTCCCTAACTCCCTGTTTAGATTCTTGGGATACCTTTTTAATTGCAACATAAGAATTCAAGTCTCTCATAAATCCTTTGTAGACTCCGCCAAAACCTCCTTCTCCAAGCTTGTTATCCTCTAAAAAGTTGTTGGTGGCTCTGACAAGTTCATTATAGGAAAACCTCTTTGGTCCAACACTTTCAAAATCTCTGTCCAAGGAAACATCCAGGCGACCTTCTTTTTCTGCCCTACAATAGAACTTCCGTATCAGAAACCAAGCTATGCATAACCCCACAATCACTACAACAGATCCAATGCTCAATCCAATGATCATACCCTTATTGCTTTTGCCCTTCTTGTACACTACTATTCCCAATGTTGCAGCACTTGAATTGAAGGACCATGAGCATAGTGTATGTAACTCAAATAGTAATCCTGTAGATGAAGAGAAACCAAACTGAACTTGTTCTGGTAGGTACTCTCTCAAGTCAATTGGTTTGGAATAGTTTTGTTGAATTGAGACATTATCCTTGAATCCAGTGAATCTGACAGTTAATTGTTGTGAGTTAGAGTTATAGGTAATCTCAGCATCATACTTTCTGCCATCATTCATAGTGTACCATTGAGTTATGTAAGGAGTCCACATTTTTTTGACATTGATTCCCACATGATCATAAGGTGGATCGCCTAGATCCAAGTTGGAAAAGGTGTCAAACTCCACTGCTACGAAAGGGTGTTCGTTGGGATAATTTGGATCCTTCATCTCTCTGCGACCCACAAGACCAATGCCAGAGCCATCTGGAGGCACTGGAAGTGGAAAATCAGGGTGTGCCAAGAAGAATGTGATACCATCTCCAATCCCATGAGTTTTATTTAGATTATTGATGATGAACGTGAAACGAGTAGTGAAGTTTGCAAGTTTTCTTGTCTCTTTGTCCCAAAGCTGCAACAAGTTCTTGTATGTTACTCTCCCTGCACTGTCGTTCTTGTATCTGAGTCAGGAATCAAATTTTTTAGATTCATATATAACAAATTTATACACAGGCATTTTATATTATATATCTTCAACTAAGAGTGTCTGGGAAGGACACCAAAAAGCTTGATTTGATTAAACGTACGTTGGATCCTAAGCGGCGGTCACTTTCTTTGCATGCATCATCCTTTAATACGGAAGAAATGCGTGAAAAGACCAGCAAATTGTATCAATATCAATATGGTCCTCCCAAATGACTTAATTTCTAGGAAGTCCTTGATGATTATTATGGAATTAACTTTTTAAATGAAATGACCTAATTGCTTTCATGGAAGAAACAACTAGTCAGCAGATCAACTTCAATATGTCCCAAAAGCTGAATTGCAAGAGAGTAGTTTTTTTGTGACAATTTCAAGAGAGTAGTTGTCATTTCTTAGATGTAGCCATTGCTAAAGTTGTTAAAGTGAAGTAACGCATAGATATGCCAATACTTAAAATTTCAGGAGCTGAATTTCAAGAGAGCACTCATAATTATCACTGTTTAAGGGCTTGTTTGGGTTAGCGGTGGCAGAAGTGGCTTTTTTTTTTTTTTTTTAATCTGCCTTTTACAAAAGTCAGATAGGATAAAAGTCAAATTATAAATGTAATTTGTGTTTGGATTGGCGGTGGTAGAAGTGATTTTTTTTTTTTTTTGAAAAAGCCAGACTCTTGAGCTTCTTCTCAAAAACTACTTTTAAAAAAGAAGCTCAGTTGTCATAGCGCTAACCCAAATACCTCAATTTTCAAAAAACTAGAAGTCACCGTGATTTTTTTTTTTAAAAAAAGCCCGTTTGGGATGACAGAACGCCATCCCAAATAGGCACTAAGTTGTTGTTATCATTTCATACAACTAAGATTTTAAATTGATAAAGTGAAGTAGTCATTTATCATCCAATACTTAAAATACTAGAAACTGAATTTCAAGGGAGTAGCCGGTTGTCATTGTTTAAGAAGCTGTCATTTCATATAATTAAAGTTCATCGCTAAAGTGAAGTTTCTTAATAGCTAGAAATTGAAGTTCAAGAGAGTTCTTATCAGTGCTTAAGTTGTAAGGGTGGAGGAGGAGGTAGTGGCGGCGGGGGCAACAGTGAGGGTCACTACTGCAGTAGTAGAGGAGGAGGAGATAGTGACGGCAGCGGGGGTAAAGGAGGATGAGGTAGTGGTGGCTGGGGCGGGTGGAGGTGATGGCTGTGGAGGAGGAGGAGGTAGTGGTGGTGGCGATAGGGGATGGCACGAGTGGAGGAGGAGTAGGAGGAGGGTAGTGGCAGTGGTGGTTGTGACGTGATGTGGCAAGTGAAATGAAATAAGTGAAATAAAGTCACAGACACTAAAGAGTAAATTGGACTTTTTTAACCATGCAATGAGATGGTAATGAAGATTTATAGAGGGGAAGGTATGAATGAGGATTACTAATTTTTTGGTACTACCTCCGGTCCTAAATATAGGACATAGTTTGTAGTGCAAATTGCACTACAAACTATGTCCTATATTTAGGACCGGAGGGAGTAATCATTATTACTATGGTAAACCCAATTACCATGCTAAAGAGCAACAAAACACTTCTCTCTTGGTAATGCAATCATAATTTTCATTACAGACATGCAATGGGGTTGAATCAGACAGGCTCTAAAGGTGTTGATCACTAAAGTGAACATTTCATATATATTAAATATTGGTAGTTATTTTATTAGTATTTTGCACCATATTAATAAGAAGTGTTTGTGGCTGAATGGTTTTATACTTTTTTTGGGGAACCACGGTAGTGAGATCAAATCCTACCTTGACCAACCCTTGCCCTAAAATTCTCCAAACAAGTTTGTTTTACGGAGGGCAGTTAAGTAATTTTATAAAAAATTAATTCTAGAATGCCCCTAAGAACTTCATGGGAATATAATTAAGTCATTTTGAGGGATGATTGTGAAACTCCCATACTTTTGTGCTCTTTTATCTCTATCTCCCTTACTTGACCTGTGTGTGGCTTATATTAATTGACATAAAGTGAGCTAAGACTCCCTCTGATTTAAACCCTATTTTATTTTCCCCTTAATCAACCATCCACTATTTAATACTACCAACTAATCCAAATGTAAATTTTTTCAAGTAAAACCCCTAATTCTTAATATAAGATACAATTGATTTTTTTGAAGAGATTAAAGAAGTTAAATAAATTATTTTAAAATATTTATATTTATCTTTTTTATACCAAATTAATTTATCTGACTTATAAATTGATATACAACTTATTTTGCTTCCTTAATATATTAAAACAAATAATTGGGATTAAGACCGCAGGAAGTATCAAATATGGTTAGCTCTCTCTAAGTAATTTATTATATTGGTAAGATTTGAACCTAAAATTATCAAAAGAGATCAATTAAGCGTGTTTCACTTGATCCAACTACTATTCATTCACTCCCTTCTGCTCTGAATAATATAAATTTCACTTTGTAGTTTAGCTAGATGAATTATAAAGTGAATCTTATATTAAAGACTAGATGAAGTATTTTTTCTTATTCCTTGATAATTACAAAGAAAAATACATTATTAATATACTAGATTCATTTTACTAGTGTTTTCCATCTAAATATATGAAGGGAAATTTATCATTAAAGATCTTGGAAGACCAATAATTACATTTGACTAGCTCAAATTAGTGAAATATTGCTCCTTGGCTAAACTTTTTACCCCGAAAAAAAAAAAAAAAAATCACCAGTAGATAGAAATGTCTTTCGTCTACCGCTGCCTATTTACCAGCCGGTGACTATAGACTTGACAACAGTGACTATTTGAAAAACTATGTTAAAAGTCATTAACCTATTTTTAAATGATCTAGTTCGAGTAGAATAGATGAATTTTGAAGTCAAGTAGGTGTTATTTAGTAGTATGGTTGTGTAAATTTTATGCACGCTTTAAACTTGTTTGTATTTTTTCCAAATAGACTTAATTTAATTTCTCTACAATAATTTAGTCCATGACTGAAATAAGAGAATTTCAATGTGAAAGAAAAGTTGGTGCCTTTTATAGTAGTGATTTTGTGCAAATTTCAAGCCAACCTTGCAACATTTTCACCAGTTTTATTTTATTAGTTATCGACTACAATTTCATCCCCACCTTATTATACCTTTTCAGTGGTTTTATTTATTCAACCGCCAGCAACAATTTGTACACTCCAAGTTTAAAATAGATGCATTTCCAAGCGATGCTAATACTTTCCCAAAGAGGAATTGCACAAATTCCCCACCCTAACTTGTCAATGAACTTTGCAGAATAAAGTGACTTATAAATAAAGAACTGAGGTGAATATCGCAAGACAAAGGTAAAAATATATTTTTAAGAATTCCAAGGCAAGAAACTATAATATATTTTTTTTGCAAGAAGTTATATATACACATGCACTTGCACAAAAAAAAGGGTTAAGGGACAATTTTGTTTTGAAAGTTTTTAACGACGGACAATTTTGTTCAATAAGTGTAAAAAAGGGAGCAATTTTGCCTGGCCGTTATCCCAATTAATTTTAATCATTATTTGATTAAATATGCTGAACTGACAGTTCACATATCATTCACGTCATTTTATTTGAGGTGTAAATTTGCTAAGGTGTAAATTTGCATATAAAGTCCATATATCATATATTTCATCTTTTTTCAAAGTTAAATTTTGAGACAAATTTGTACTTTAGCAAAAAATAACCTAGATAACATGTGGACTGTTAATTTTATGCACACTATATATATACTTTTTTCAAATAGTCTTAATTTCATTTCCCTACAATTATATTATTTAGTCCAAGACTGAAATAAGAGCATTTCTAAGTGAAAGTGGAGTTGGACGTTCCTTTTATAGCAGTGATTTTGTGCTAATTTCAATCCAACCTTGTAACATCTACAGCAGTTTTATTTTTTGGGAAAAAAAAATCACTTGAACTTCAAAATCTCAAATAAGTGATTTCATATTAAAATAAGTTGTCAATTACTATCTATACTTTTATAGGCAACAAGACTAATTTAGAATTTTAAAGTTCAAGTAGTATTTTCTTATCATTTTCCCTTTATTTTTAGTTATTGACAACAATTTCATACCCACCTTATTATATCTTTTCAGTGATTTTATTTATTCCACCAACAACAGTTTTACATTCCGAGTATAAAAGAAAAAGAATTTTCCAGTGAGTGTTGATAGTTATCAGAAGAGGAGTTGCACAAATTCCACCCCAACTTACAAATAATAACTGAGGGTGAATACTGAATATCATAAGACAAAAGTAAAACTATATTTTTAAGAATTCGTAGGCGAAAAACTATAATATATGTTTTCACAAGAAAAATATATGATAAAGAATACTTCTAAATGGATCCACGAGGCCAGCAGAATGCAAGAAAAGAAACGACAATTACTAGTATATATTGTCTCATGATATATATATATATATTACCTGGTGAGGTTGAGCATCCCATTTTCCTGGAAAACTTCTCCATCAATGTTCAAGTTCTGAAGATCCAAATCAAGAAACCGCTCATAGTCGAAGGTTATTGCGGTAGCACCAGCAGGTATTGTAAGAAACAAGAAAATTTTGGTTATGGACAAACAAGGAAGCAGATGGGATTTCCTTCTGTGCAGAGATATCTCCATGTATAGCTACCTGGTCTATAAGGGAGACTCGGTATTGTTTTGCAGGTAGTTTAAGAAATGACTTGGTTCATATAAAGAGCCACTGGGCTTAATTTATTTTGTAGGCGTGTGTGTGTACACAAACTCAAATTCTTTAGATATTAATTGTATATGGAGAAAATTTATTGTTGGACCCCTATAGTTTACACTAATTTATACTTTGATCTCTATAATTCTTAAATTTTTAGACTACCCTGTGACCCTATCTAGTCTCTCTCGCATGATGTAAATTAATCCTCATATTTACACTAGGTTTATAAATGGATCATACGAGGAGGGGCAAATCCTTCAAAGCAATAAAAGAAAAAAAAGAAAAAGGAAAAAGTGAGTGGACAGTTATTATATAATTTACGTAAATGACATTCAAATTAGAGATATGAAAACATTCTTATAAATATGAGGTTGTGGGTTTAAAGTCCTACATGTAAACTCAAATAATTAGTGTCTACTTCTCTAATTTAAAAGAAAATGAGCAATATTTCTTATGCTCAAGAAGGAAGGCGTACAACGGATCAAACTATAACTATTTAGTTCAAACAAAGTAAATTACAACGACCTGATTTAAAAATAGGTTAAATTACGACGACCACATTTTGTAAAAAAAGAAAAGGTAAATCGAAAGTCTTTGGGATTGTTCTTAGTCAAGGAGTCTTGTGGATTAATCTTAGAGTCTTCTTTCTTTATCTTAAAGAAAGACGTGCATGGACGCTTGGTCAAGAGGAGTAGGTACGTGTGGACGGGAAGACCAGTAGACTGACATTAAGTTGTCATTCTGACATTTTTTAAGCGCTGTCGGTGCGAGGTACAAGTCATATTTTAAGAAATTGGAAAAACGGAGTTTTAAAATTGGGAAAATCCCAAATAAATATAATTTAAAATAACAAAATCCATAAAAGTCTTTTATAACATCAAAAAGACAGAAAAGTGATCAAGTATGTTTTAGGGATATTGAAGTGTTGTGTAAAATACCAAAATATCATTTTTTACATTTGTTTCACATATGAGATGGCTGCAGTGGACAAAAGCTAAAGAAAAAAAAAAAAACACAATCAAAGGGTGTGTGTAGAGCAACGTTGAAGGTGAAGAACGAGGAGTCAATCAAGGTTGAATCGGACAAGTGTAAGTAATTTTCTGATAAACATAATCTTTTTTAGATAAATCGGGCTATATCCATCTTATCGTCATTGTTCATGTTGGTGGTTATTGGGTGTGGTTCGGTGGGTCAGAGGGGTGTGTAAATAGTAAATAGATGGGCAATCACATGGTGTAAGGAAGCTAACTTATTTGGGGTTGTCAATGAGGGGTATGGAATGACAATGGTGCTGCGATTGTAGATTATTTATTGCAATTTTGGTTGTGGGTAAGTGGGTTTATAGGTTGAGTGGGATTAAAGGTTCGGACTTGACGTACCTATGGCGGCATCGACGGTGTGGTGTGAGTTATTTATGTCTTGGGTCTTGTTAGATGTGAGAGGGAGCATAATGAAGAGGTTATTGATTTGAAATAGGTAGTATTGAATGGATGTAATGACTGACCGTTGAGTAGGTGTAAGTGGAATGAATGATCTGTAATGAAGATGTCATAAGCATGTCTGTAAGTGCATGGTAGTTGTTGTCATTATCACATTTGGTTTGTTGTCAATGCCATTACAAGATTTTTCATTACCATTACTAAATTTGTCATTAGCGTTAATAATAATAGGGAAAGCAATAAGTCATTTTGTCAGGTAATAACTCACATTACTTAATTGATGACAAGGAAATAGTGTTGCTCAATCGTTTGGCACATGTTGTTATAAGTTAGTGATTCTTGTCAAATTCATTACAGACTCTGTCCACATCTTAACCATTGTTGTGAATCCCAAAACGAATTCTGTTAAGAGTAGCAATAAGTTAGTGAATGCCATATATATTGAGAAATGTGTGATGTCATAACATGAGTTTGGAGTTGGAGGTTAAATAGTTAGTAAAGGCTTAACATTGTTATTAATTGGGAATAAAGTGATATTATCAAACATATAGATAAAGTAGTCAATGGTCGAAGAAGGTGTGTTGTGGGGAATTTTTTTAGTGATAAATTTTCATTAGTATGAGACTAACAATGTCATGAAATCTAAAATCTGAATTTTTTTTTGCAGGTTATCATGCAAGATGACATATATTCAAGCAACACCTTCCTCAAAGTCGCTTATATGTTTTTTCCACGTGGGGGGGGGGGGGAGTTTGTAAGTAATGTTGAAAGTGAAGTTAAATATAGTGGTGGGAGAGTGAGGATAAAATCAATGAAGGAGGGGATGACAATTGAAGAATTGAGGGTAATGATAGGAGAATGGTTTGGTGTAGATGGGCATAGATGCGACATTAAATACACTTTGAGCTTTGATGAAAACATATTAGTAGATCTCATCGATAATTCTAAAATGGAAAATCTATTTTATTATAATGATAGTAGTGCACATGTATATGTAGCATACAAAAGAAGTGATAATGAAGAAAGGGCCATGGATGATATAAAAAGGCAAGTGTAAGTTTTTTTGGTTACATAAAAAGTTATTTGGTATAGTGTTATTGGAAACATGTGTTCACAACACTTGTTATTATCCATGCAGGGTTGATCAATTATTGGGAGCTGCAGAGCAAATGTCGTACATTGATGAGGCTGTGTGTTATGGATTGAATGATGAATCTGTACAAAATGAGTGCAATGCAACACCTCTTCTTAGCCTTCTATGTGCAGTTGAGAGCGCCCTAACACCGATACCAGAGATGAACTATAAGAAGTGGAAGGATCCTAACCCAACTTAATCCTGGGTGTGCAGACCTGGGAGTAGTTATTTTGTAAGTCATCTTTTGTTTTATGTATAATGATTTGGATCCCTTCAAATATTTTGATTAGAAGGGCTATGACATATATGATCTCCTTTATGTAAGTACTATTTTTAGATTAAACAATAGGTTATACCATGGGAATGACAAGAAAACATTAGGTACTAGTCAAATCGTAATGTTCACTTGTCATTCTACAATGTATATGGTAGTTGCTGTCATGAAGAATCTGGTGTTTTGTAAATTCCATTACTGCACTTGTAATTCCCATTACTACTCTTGTTAATGATGACAACTTATTGTAATTAAAGTATACATGAAGGGACACCTTATTTTGGGTTAATGACTTCTATGCATTGGGTGTAGGTGGAATTAGTAATGTTAGAATTTGTTTTTTCACAATGCATATGGTACTTGCTGTCAGTAAGAATTTGGTGTTTTGTAAATTCCATTACTGCACTTGTCATTTCCATTGAAACAGTTGTTAATGATGACAACTTATTGTAATTACATTTTACATGAAGGGACACCTTCTTATTTGGTTAATGACTTCTATGCATTGGGTGTAGGTGTAATGCCTAATGTTAAATTTTCATTTGGACCATTTACTTGCGAGTTGTTGTCATAAACATTTGTGGTTTTTGTCAATGTCAGAACATAACTTGTCATTCCCATTACCATTCTCATCAAAACCATTAAAACATTTGTTATTCCCATTATTAAACTTGTCAACGTCCTCCCCTTTTGGGGAAAATTCAGTGACAAAGTTTTTAAGTCTAACTTGTCATTCTCATTACCATTCTCGTCAAAACCATTAAAACACTTGTCATTCCCATTATTAAACTTGTCAACGTCCTCCCCTTTTGGGGAAATATTCAGTGACAAAGTTTTTAAGCCTAACTTGTCATTCCCATTGTCATTCTCGTCAAAACCATTATAAAACTTGTTATTCCCATTATTAAACTTGTCAGCGGCCTCTCCTTTTGGGGGAAACACTTTCAGTGACAAAGTTGGTAAGGCTTACTTGTCATTCCCATTACCATTCTCGTCAAAACCATTAAAACATTTGTCATTCCCATTATTAAACTTGTCAACGTCCTCCCCTTTTGGGGAAAAGTTAGTGACAAAGTTTTTAAGCCTAACTTGTCATTCCCATCACCATTCTCGTCAAAACCATTATAAAACTTGTTATTCCCATTATGAAACTTGTCAACGGCCTCCCCTTTTGGGGAAACACTCAGTGACAAAGTTTTTAAGCCTAACTTGTCATTCTCGTCAAAATCATTATAAAACTTGTTATTCCCATTATGAAACTTGTCAACGGCCTCCCCTTTTGGGGAAAATTCAGTGACAGTTTTTAAGCTTAACTTGTCATTCCCATTACCATTCTCGTTAAAACCATTATAAAACTTGTCATTCCCATTATTAAACTTGTCAGCAGCATCCCCTTTTGGGGAAACACTATAACACACAATATTTCTTCATTTACCTGTTTTCTGTATAAGAGAAGTGCATATTGCCATAATGTCGGAATAAAGGGACTTGCACTTTAGTAAATTGAAATACACAGTAACATTACATGGAAAAGGACACTGCTATGAAGAGGTAGACAAGATCAGTTACAAAAATATCAACTTTACAATGTCACTCTAAAATGCAATGCTTTGCGACTAAGTTAAACAAATATTCTATCTCAACTATTAAAAAAAACGAATACACGCGTATCTCCTTAATAGATCTCCTACATAAAAGAAAATTCCATCTTGATTATTCTTACCCTCCTACGTGATTTTTCCTCACATAATAAGATTCTCTAGAATATAAAACCCATCAAGCGTAATTCGAATTCCTAATCAAGATTTAATTGCTTCCGCCATAAAAGGAGAATTAAAAATCATGAGGATCCAAAAGATTTGTTGCTGATGTGAGTTCCACCTTTTGATAATAGAACTGGATCAGCAGCAGCCTCCAATAACGTGGAGAAGGAAGCTCGGTTTCGAAGATTCCCTTTTTTGTTCACAGCAACATCTGCAGATAACCACGAGGAGGAGAAATCAAACACAAAGCTTAAACGGACAAAGCAACAGCTGAACATTCCCTCACCCACATCCACGTCGCCGGCAGCAGAAGAAAATGGCACCCACAACCAATTCCGATTTGGGGATGACGACAGGCTAGGGCTCGATCTAGTGTGTTTCTAGGAGAACTGAAAAAACTCTCTGCAAGTGTTGCCTTGACTGAGTGTGTGGAACGAGTAAAAGGGGGCATTTGGGTATTTTACACAACACTTCAATTTCCCTGAGACGTCCCTGATCACTTTTCTGTCTCTTTGATGTTATAAAAGACTTTTGGGGGTTTTGCTATTTCAAATGGTATTTATATGGGATTTTCCCTATAAAAGTTTAATAAAAAGGATATACATAATAAAAATAAAAAAATTAATTAAAAACCTTCAACCCTATTTTTTTTTTTTTTAAATACAACGTATACAAATTTCTCCTCTCATTCCAATCCCCAGTATCAAACAGCTTTTTAGGCATAGAACATAGGACTTGAAACAAGTTTAATTTTCACATGGACTAACTGACAATATTCTAAGGTAATTTTTATGCATCCAATATTCTAAAACTTTTTCTAGCAACACTTAATTGGAATATCAAGTTTAATGTGTTCATTGTTACTGTAAAAAAAAAACTTTAAAAACAAAATTGCACTAAAAATCACTTTTAGATACTAAATGGTATTAAAAAATATTTTAGAATATCCTGAATGTACTAAAAATTAGTTTAATATTGCCCATGATTGAAAAAATACTTCAAGACTGAAATCTGAATGCAGCATAGCCCAAAAGATTAACTATACCCTTGGGTCCAGTAGATATATTTGTTGGCCATGCTCTAAAAGAATATTTGAAATTTGTATATGATATATATGGACAGTCACATCATACAATTGAAGAGTGACTCTTGAAATATATCTGTCCGATCAATTTCTGGTCAATTTGCGGCAACCGGCACTTAATGACTTCCGACGTGCATAGGGGGTTTGAAGTTTTTTGGAGTCAGTAAAGAAAAATATAGAAATTAAGAAATAAAAATAAAAATTATGAAGCCTGACAGTAATTGATCAGGAAGACAATAACAATGATGATAAAGTTAATTTGCATCTAATACGTTAAAGTTTTTTTTTTTTACTGCAACAATAAGCATGCTGAACTTAAGAAACTAGTGATAATGAAAAAAATATGTTACGATGATGATAGATGCAGAAAAAATTAGTTCATAAAAAGTGCTATTGGAAAAGTACTATTAGGATTATAATTTAGTTTAGGGCAAGCGCTAGTGAAAATATATTACGAAATCCTGGATGTTTCCAATGCATGATTATTAGAGTGTTTGTTTTGGCGATTTACCCTGCAATTGGATTTCAACAGTGTTGTAATTGGGTTTGAACAGTATTTTGATCTTTTGAAATGTTTGGTTGAGTGATGAGATTTAAGCTGAAAAAAGTTATAAGTTGGAAAAAGTCATAAGCCTCAAAATGAAGCTTATTGGAGCTTATGTGCCTATGTGTGTATAAAAAAATATTGATAGGAGTATTTTCATATTTTTGGGGATCAATGAAGTACTCAAAATCACTTTTAATCACAAAACTTCTTTTTATGAAAAATGTTCTAAATAATTTTCTCTTTCTTTAGATAGTAATCTTCTGTTAATTAGAGAATATTTTAGGATAAAAGTTTAGGCAAGTTTTGAGTTTTGTTAATATATGACTGTAAAATGTAGAGAATAATTAATAATTAATTTTAATCAGTTTCGATTTATTATTTAGTTGTTTTATGATTTTATAATCAAGTTTTTTTTTTTTTTATAAACATGTCATAAATTAATTTCTATATAGTGTTTTTACCCATTAAATTTAGTTTAAATAATTTATTTGAATTATTGGAGGTATTATTGAGGTTTTAATAGATTTATTTTGTTAGATTTTGAGTTATGTGAAAATATGAGTTAGGATTTAATATTTAAATTAGAGTTTGATATAATTTATAAAATTTAAGCTTGAGGTGCACAATAGAAAAGACTTTTGGAGTGTACCAATTTAAATTAGAGTTTGATATAATTTTATTTAAAATTGTGCCATTGCCAAATTTTTAAATTTAATTTTTGAGAAAATTGTGAAAAATTTCCTTCGTGTATAGATATCTTCTCAGATCTCATTTGGCAATTAAGTTGCCAATGAGTTCTTTTTCCACAATTAGTCCTTCATTTTTTTCATTTTTCATAATTTTTTCAATTTTTTCTCTTAATTAATACAAAAGTCACTTATGTCAAAATCAAACCAAACATCATTCACTTTTACATAAATTACTTTAAGTTACTTATCCAATCGCTAATCCAAACACTCATCATTTTACCCAATCTAACTTTTTTTCAATCTTAAGATTCTATAAGTTTAAGTAAAAATAAGTTACTTATCCAATCGCCAAAACAATATGGATGTATATATTGATTTTTTTTTCTTGGAAAAAAATATGACATAATGATTTATAGAATTGTAAACCGTTTCGGATTGATTTTAAACCGTGTACATATAATTTAATTATATATTTTAAATCAATTTTCTTAATGAGTGAAAAATAAATTTATTATTTGAAAAGTATAAATTAAAAGATTAAATTCAAACCATTTAAAATAAATTTAGATAGTTTAAAATTTATCATAAGGATGCGTGTTGTTGTGCTGATCGAGTAGCACTTAATAAAAAGATAAATATAATATTCTTGTCACTTGGTAAGTTATTGTCTTAAGCTATTTTTATTATGTGTGTGTTTGAAACAATGATTATAAAAATGATTTTTTTAATTTTATTTTTTATAATCTTATTTTTGGTAAAAGTTAGATTATGTAATGTGATTTATGTTTGGATTGACGGTGATATAAATGAATTTTGTAAAAATAAAATTTATTTGGATTGACTTAAGTATAAGTGATTTTTGTGATAATGGTAAGAGAGTCTGGGTGGAAAAATATTTAAAAAATCAAGTAAATATCTAAAAATTTCTTTAAAATATTAGGTGCTATTGAAAAAATATTTTAGAGTGGGTGAAAATCAATAAATCAATATTCTAAGTTTTGGGTGCTTTTTACTACTAAAAAAAATAAATTTAAAATAAAACCGTAGTAAGTCTCTTAAGACTAGGTACAATTAAAAAATTATTTTAAAGGGTTAAAAGCACTAAAAAATATTTTAAAGTAATTTTTGGTGTTGAAAAAGTACAATAAGTTGGGAAAAATAGTTTGAAAAAAATGATAAATAAAAATATTTTAAAGTAATTTAATTAGCTTTCTTAATATATCTAAAAAGTCAACTTTATCTTATATTTACGATTGAAAAGAGTATAATTAGTGATACGTATAAATATTTTTCTTATTTCTTTTCCTTTTCACATCATCCTTCTCCTTTTCATCTCTCTCTCTCTCTCTCTTCCTTTTTCCTCTCTCTTTCCCTCTTTTCCAATCCCGGCTCACAAGCCAGATTGAAAAAGCTCATCTAAGAGCTTTTAATGAAATGAGCTTATAGAATCATAAGCCAAATTCAAAAATTATCCTTCCAAACACTCATCCCCCTCAATTACAATTGGGCTTATGCTCACCCAATTGAACGTTTTGGTGGCTTAAACACCCAACCAAACATACAGTAAAAATATAAGGGTATGGTTCAAAACTTTGGTGGGAAATTGACAAAATAAACAAGATAAATATAATATTATCATTTCTTTTTTTTTTTGGCCGATAATAATATTATCATTTCTGACAATTAATATTCTTTTCTCCAACAGAGTTTGTAGTTGGGAGTTTTTTTTTTATTTTTTTTATTTGCCAAAGTAGTTGGGAGTTTTCAATGTGATGTGATGGTGGAAAATGATCAATCACATTATTTTGAAAGCTACCTTTAGCTCTCAATCTATTACTTCTATTACTTAATGTTCATTTAGAATAGTTTATTTTTAGATAATAAATACTTATAAATTGTGATTTACAGTATATAAAATAAATATATAAGAAGAGTTTTATCTCATCTTACGTAATAAACACTTATATTTAAAAAATAAGTATTCCCAAACATACACTTAAACAATGATCCAAGAATTTGGATACCCCCAAATGGTGCTTGACTTGACTTAATTTAAAAACCAAAAAACGGTGCTTGACTTGACTTAATTTTCAATTTTTTTTCCTTATAAATTTGATACAGCTGTAACTTCCTCCTTAAATTTTAACTACGTATAATTTAGTTTCTATGATTTTGATTCACAGATAACTCTTGCTTTTTAACTTTAATTCAATGAAGCTCAATCTTTATAATTTAATTATTTAAAATATTAGTTATTTTATTTAAAACAATTATATAATTCATGAAGTTAAGGGCTAAGGCTTTATATGGCAAACAACCACAGCGATTGATATAATAATTAAAAAAAACTATAAGAATTAAGGCGTAGTAAACTAAAGTTCAAGGACCCAATTGAAATGGAGTCAGAAGTATATAGGGTTAGATTGCATAATTTCAAAGTTTAAAAATTGAGTTAGAACCAAGTCAAAATTATATGAAGAAAAAGATTAATTTTATTTTCTTTTTTCTTTTTCATTTATGTGATGTGATATGTTTAATTTTATTTAAAATAATTATATCTTGTTAAAAACTGTATCATATTGATATACTTATATAGAAATAAAATTATTCCCAACATGAAAGGAATATTATATTACCAATACTTTTTTTACGAGGTGAAATGATGAGTATTAGAGTATAAAGAAATCCATATAATGCAAAAAGAGAGCCTTATGAAATAGTTTAAACTATTTTGATAGAAGACAAACCATATTATCACTACTATAGAGTATATGGTGGTTATTATCGAGTATAAATCACGGTTCCAATCTGTCATATATGAGGGTGCTATAAATGCTCGATGTAGATACATTACGGTTTCAAATTGTTATTATTCTGGATCTATTATAGCGGTTCCAATATAATACCCCTTATGTATTGAGGTTTGCTGGGCTATGATATGTGCAATGCTATGACAATAAATAATGGGTATAAGTAAACAATCGTCATAATATATTATAATACTTGCATGATACATAACGGTCTCATTTTGACAATTATTATTTATTTAATAATATACATAACGGTTATTATATAAGAACTATGACTTTTAATAAAAATAAATAACGGTTTCATGTAGACAACCGTTATATATTTAGTACATAAATAACAATTTATAAATAAAAACCATGAACTTTTATAATACATAGTAATTTTTATATAATAACTGTGATGGATGGATGTAAGACCCTTCAAGTGAGAGTTTCTGAGCTAGTTGGACTCATATGTATATAATAGAACAATTCCGCCCACATCGAGTCACTATACAATTTAGGATAGATCAAGACATTCCAGGCTTTGTGAGAAGAATCAATGACAGCTATTGAAGTATATATATGATAATGTAACTGTTGGCTTATAATTGTGCCTCTTCACAAGAACTAACCCTGAAAAGCAAAGGCCTTTGAAAAAAAACAACATATATCCCTATCAAAAAGGGCACAAGGGATATTTGTTTTTTCCCCATCCACCTTTACTTTCTAAGCTTAATTTCTGAAAAGACACAAGGTATATGTTAACACTTACATTATTAGATATATAGGTAAGGAGTGCAATTGATTCTAGCCACAAAGCCTAAAATATCTTGATCCGTCCCAAATTGCATCGCTACTCGATATGAAAGTACTTTTCTATTAGATAGAGTTGAGACCAGGTAGGCTAAGAAACTCTCACTTTGACAAGTGTAGGACTGATCACAATGTTTAATTTAAGAGCTTTTAACTTGGTGCCACCTGCTTAATACAAAAACAGGAGACAAACCTTCGATAAGAGCAATAATGAATTTTCTAAAAAAAAAACATGACTTCACAAATACAATTTAATGTGTCACCATGAATGCTTTATCGCATTATGGCTTCACAAATGCTTCAGGTATTCTCTTGTTCATGTACGACTCTCTGTATGACTGAACTAGTTTATTCATCACATTCTTATTGATATGTTAGAAGTAACTTTCGGAAATATGAACATTTCTGAAAAAGGAGATGTATTTGCTTAGGGATCCATATCTCTAGAAGTTACCTAAAAAAGATCCATAGAGTAGGAACCTTTAGTCAAAGCAATGGGTTGACAATTTCCTATAACAGGAGAAAAACTTTCTATCAGAGCAATAATGGGTTTTTTTGAAAAAGCATAACTTCACGAAAGCAATTTAATGACACCTTGAACACTTTATCATATTTTGGTACAACTGAACTAGTTTATTTATAATATCCATATTGATCTTATAGAAGTAACTTCTGCAGATATAGATAATTTCAAAAAAGGAGATGCTTTTGTTTAGGGATCCATATCTCCAGAAGTTGTTAGATATGAATAGTTTTGATGATGTCAAATATAGATGTTAAATATGAGCAAAAAGTTTGTATAATATACTTATCTTCCACATTGACTAACTACCATATTTAATGTTGTATATCTTGTAGATTAGTCATAGACATCATTGTGGGTTGATATTATAATGCCTCATAAATGGAGAATAATCATCAAGAAGAAAATCAAGAGGCAAGGAATTGAAGAAAGAAGAAAGAAAGATGAAGATTGAAGATATTCATCAAGAAGATTGAAGTTGGGTTATGAAGAATGATCATCAAGAGGAAAAACAGGAAGAAAGAGATTAAAGAAAGAAGAACTTGCAAAATCACATGAGAATATCAAGATTCAAGCTCCTAGAAGTGATACCAGAGGTTTCTATGATCATACGGAAGTTGGAATGGGTCAATACGAAGCTAAAATGATGTATACGGAAGCTATGGTACCTTTGGGGATGATTACCCGAGTAATCACTCGAGTAATATGGCATTGTCTGATTTTGGAGGTGTTTACTCGAGGCCTTACTTGAGTAATCTGCCGGGTTATTTGATGAATCACTCGAGGCGGCACTTGAAGTAATGGGCACTCTGTTTTCGCGTGGCAGAACAGAGGTTCGGTATTTTGATGATATCTCTCCAACCACATGTCGGATCGAATTGAAACTGGTGGCATATGAAACTAGACTTCCAACACGAACTTTTGACACCAAGATCACATTCAAATAAGTTCAGATGAGGGAGATATGATCTGTTGAAGTTGAAGCATGAATCACCGTCATATTCCAGGACAGCTTCGGTATTTTGGACATAACTCTCAAAATACATAACGGATTGAGACGAAACCAGTGCCATATGAAAGAAGACTCAAATAGATTTCCATGGATAGGTAATTTGACATATTTGAGGTTATATTCTAATAGCTATGCCATCTGGAATTTGCTGCTCGTGATTTCAGAGATTGTCTAAGAACAGTAGATACTCTTTGGATCATAACTTTCTGTACACAACGAGTTTGGAGTTGATTCTTGTTGCATTGGAATGTAGATAATGAGGGCTTTCCGATGATATATAATTTGCCATGTTTCGAGTCAAAATCAAGAATTCACTTGAAGGCACTACTCGAGTAACTGGTTGATAACAAATGACTTTACTCGAGTAGGTACTCGAGTAATCAGATAGAAAACTTTCAATTGCTCTCGGCCTGCCAACGTTACTCGAGTAAGTACTCGAGTAACCATGTAGATCACTTTCAGTTGCTCTCGGCATTTTCAATCCTGCCAATGTTACTCGAGGAGCTACTCGAGTAACTCACTGTGGTAAGCAAAAATCTGAAGTTCATCAAAGTTTTCCCGATGATACTCGAGTAAACTTTAATGAATGCTCGAGTAGCTACTGGAGTAAAGCACTGTGCTAGCAAAACTTGAAGAGTTATTTAGACGAGAACTTCAAGTCACTACTGGAGTAAAGCACTGTGCTAGCAAAACTTGAAGAGTTATTTAGACGAGAACTTCAAGTCACTACTGGAGTAAAGCACTGTGCTAGCAAAATTTGAAGAGTTATTTAGACGAGAACTTCAAGTCACTACTGGAGTAAAGCACTGTGTATGCAGAGTTATTTAGAAGGGAACTTCAAGTCACTACCCGAGTAAGCTATGCAGAAAATGGAAGGCCACTCGAGTAGCCACTCGAGTAACCTGTGAAGAAACTTGATGTTTACTCGAGTAAGTACTCGAGTAATGCTTCCCAGGAAAACAGAGCAACGTCCCGAAGATTCTGGAAATCAATGGAATGATCATATAACTCATTATTATTGCTTCTAATCACTCTAACACTTCATTGTATTAGTGTTTAATGCATTTTTCCAGTAAAACAATGAAGAGATGATGAGAAGGGATAAAAGTTGAGTTTACGGAGCGGAGCGGCCAACGTTCCAACGGCTAGTTTTCAAAATCGGAGAACGGTCAAACAAAGCTATGTCACTCTAACGGACATGTTGAAATGCTCAAACGGTCATCAATCCTCATCAGCTATAAATAGAAGATCATCCAAAATAGAAGTAAGACTCGGTGGATACATCGTCCAAATGCCAACATCTTGACATCAATACTCATCGCACATACTCTCTGTTTCTCTAGCTTCTATATGATTTACCTTTGAGAGAGATATTATTTGTATTGTACTTCAGTGTTCATCTTATTCACTTCTAAGAGAGAAGATTGATTGTAATCTTTCATCATCAAAGTTGTATCCTTACGGTGTGTAAGGGGGAGCAACTTGGTTGTAATCTTACGGTGTGTAAGGGGGAGTAATCTCAGTGCGAGAATTGTAAAGGCTTCACAAGTGCCCGGATCAAACTTGTGAGATTGTAGTGGTTCTCAAGTACCCGGTTAAACTTGAGGAAGATAGTGGATTGAAAATCTCAGGAGGAGCCTGGGGACTGGACGTAGGTCATCGTGGATTGGGCCGAACCAGGATAAATCATAGTTTGCATATTCTCTTCCCTAAGCTCTTATACTTCTAGCATATATCATTTAAATATCTAACTGTGATTTATGATTCATTACTTTCATATTTATTGCTTCCTCTAAGATGCGAAAAGATATTCAAAGTTCTTAAGTATTTATCTTACACCCAATTCACCCCCCCTCTTGGGTGTCAGCCGGTTCTAACAGAAGTTACTTCCAAAAGAATAATGGGGTAGGAACCATGAATGAAAGCAATGGGTTGACAACTTCCTATAACATAAAAGGAACCTCTGGTCAAGTAATACTAGGTTTATCGAAAAAGACATAATTTCACTAAAGTAATTTAATGTCACCTTAGATGTTTTATCACATCGTGACTTCACAAAGGCAGCCCAATAGGCCGGGTTGAACACCCAAGTAATAGAAGAGGATCTTTCGAAGTGAATGCAGGAAGGATAATGTGAAATGGGTGAGGAAAATCATAACTATATCTAGCTAGGGCTCATGAATGAAAGTGCGAGTAAGGGCAAGCGAAAACAACTTGCACAATAGTCTCTGAGATAAGGGTAAAGTATATTCACTAGCGAGGTTGTTGCTGAGAAGTCGGATATAGGCTTTTTATGGTGGGGTTCGACTAAAAATGACTCTTAATGGCTAGAAACGACAACATGAGTCGTAGGGTTCCATTCTTGGTGGGCTTCGTTCGAACAAACTAAATATCAAGGGCATTATGTTTTAGAAGTATAAATAGAAGAGGAATGGTAGGGTTTTTTGGGTTTTCATACCCTAGAATTTACATCACAATTTGTTCGAACAATTTTTTTGTTAATCACCGTGAGGTGTGTTATATTTTTTTAAATTTTTTTTGGGCTAATAGTGCCCAAACAATTACATCTTTATATTTTATAAAAATAACACACAAAAATATCAACCTCTTATAGAAGGGACAAAAAAAATGTCATTGCATACATTGGAAGTTGAACATGACGTAATGAAAGGGTACCTGGTTCTTTTGACACTCATCGAATAATAAGGAGGCACTCAGAGTCAGCGCAGATAAAAGAAAATGTTTCGAAAGCTATTTCTCTTTCCCCATGTCCACATGCCTTCTCATAAGATTCAATGCACGTGTTCTTTTGAAAGCATATGCATTCAATATAATGTTTAAAGCCTTTTCATGCCTCTCTCGTTCTCATTTGCATAAAAAAATTGCATATATGCATATATATGATGCGTGTTTGGCTGGAAGTTATTCTTCTCTGGGTTATTATTTTTCATATATATTGAATGCACAATGGCTGAAAGATTTTGGTCCCTTTTATCTGGGTTTCTTTTTTTTTTTTTTTTGAGACTTTGATGTGCATGCTCTTTGGTTCACATTTGAATATATGGTACTGTGTTCATGAGTTTATATTTTGTTTGTATATATCAAAATCATTCTTCTTCTTCTTTTCACTCCTTCGATATGACTAAAATTTAGTTTTTGGAACATATGTGGAATAAAAAAAAAAAAAAGAGACTTTAACCCTCAAAAGATAGAAGAATTGATAACTCCCCATTTTTAATATATTTAATATATATTTTGA
Source organism: Inga laurina (assembly GCA_963855925.1). Taxonomy (NCBI): domain Eukaryota; kingdom Viridiplantae; phylum Streptophyta; class Magnoliopsida; order Fabales; family Fabaceae; genus Inga; species Inga laurina. The sequence goes on from OY979701.1 coordinate 29,657,139, forward strand.
TATAATTGGGGAGTTATTACTGTTAATTTAAAATGATTTTCTTGAGATTTTATAAGATATCAATTGAGTACATCATTTTTGAGATTTAAATTAAAATAGAAGTTTTTAAGATTAGGAAAGAAATAATAATTGAAAATTTTCTTTAAAAAAATGAAAAAAGAGAGAGCTTCATCATCATCATCATCATCATCATTATTATTATTAGCAACAACAATAGCAGTCGCATTTTTTTTTCTGTCTTTCTAGAGCTAAGATGCGCAACGTTTTGGCGAGGGGGGAGGAGACCTAAACACGGAAGAAAAGGAAAGCACGAGGGTTTTTTTTTTGGGAAAATCCCATTTAAATCCCATTTGAAATAGCAAAACCCACAAAAGCCCTTTATAACATCTAAAAGACAGAAAATGCATGTGGGATGTATCAGGGATACTGAAGTTTTCGATTAAAGTCGAGAATGCCCTTCAACTCATTTACTCACACACATGCACGCATGGGATTCCTTAGACTTGGAAAAGCTTGGACCTGTTTTCTCCTAGAAGGGCTACTGTAAAATAAAACAGCGGCGAAGTCATTGGAGTCATCGTCGTCGGAGTGGTTGCCGTTATCTTTTCTTACCGCTGACATGGATGTGGGTGAGTGAATCTTGATCGGTTACTTTGTCCTTTTAACCTTTGTATTTGGTTTCTTTGAGGTTCCTCGTCCTCTTTATCTGGGTGCTGATCCTTTCCTTTTTTTGGTTAGTGCGTCGAAGATGTATTGAAGATTTGAATTGCTAGGCTAACCAAATCTTATGTGTGAAAAGTGTTGTAATATTACTGTGTATGTAAATTTACTAAAGCTATAGTCCCTTTATTCTCATAGTATGGTAATATGCACTTTTGTTGTATAGGAAGCAAGTAAATCAAGAAATATTGTGTGTTAAAGTGTTGGCTCAAAAGGTGTGGCCTCTGATAAGTTCAATAATAGGAATGACAAGGCTTTTAATAGTTTTGATGAGAATGGTAATGAGAATGACAAATGAGTCTAACCAAACCTTATGTGTGGAAAGTGCTGGCCCAAAATGGGTCGCCTCTGACAAGTTTGTTAGATCTCATGTTTTGATGATAACAAAGAATGGTATGAAAACAAAGATTTGATTAATAAATAAGTTTGAACAAGGTAATAATAGAGAAAAGCATCACTTGAAGTAAGCAATGGAGTAATGAAGAAAAGCCAAAGGAAAAAGCTGAGAAACTTGATCAGAAGCAAGTTTTCTAAGGCATTACTCGAGTACGTACTCGGGTAATGAAACCAAAACTTAAAGTAATCAGAGACACCTTCCAGTAACCTGCCATTGTTACTCGAGTAATAGTGTAAATGTTTTCAAGTTGCTCTCGGCCTGCCAATGTTACTCGAGTAGTTACTCGAGTAACCAGGTAAATAACTTGGAGTTGCTCTCGGCCTGCCAATGTTACTCGAGTAGTTACTCGAGTAACCATGTGAAAGTCTTCCAGTTGCTCTCAGCCTGCTAATGATACTCGAGTACGTACTCGAGTTACTCTGTTTCTGAAAAAGTGTTGCTCTCGGCATTTTGCACCACAGCCAATGTTATTCGAGTAGCTACTCGAGTAACGCACTGAGGTAAGTAAAAACTTGAAGGTAGTATTTGATAAACTTGATTTAATTTTGTCTCACTTTCCTCGAGTCATTACTCTAGTATGCAAGGATTTAATGATTCTTTTTAAGTGGATTACTCGAGTATGTACTCGAGTATGCAGTGTTATGTGTGAAGGAAAACCTCAAGACATTACTCGAGTAAGGTATGCACAAAAAGTAAGTTTACTCGAGTATGTACTCGAGTAACAAGGTAATCAAAATTGAAGTGCTCTCGGCCTTGAAATCCTGCAACATTACTAGAGTAAAGCATCGAGTAATCAAAAGTTATTTGAAGGTTTACTCGAGTTGGTACCCGAGTAACCTATGAAGTTATGAGTGAATTACTCGAGTAGGTACCCGAGTAAACAACTATTTCCAAAGGTTTGAGATTTAGTTTATTCCATGCACTACCCGAGTGATCTTGTATTTGTTTATTGACTTGAAGTTAATCAAAGCTTTCCCGATGATACTCGAGTAAGTACTCGAGTAAACTTTAAATGATACTCGAGTAGCTACTCGAGTAAGTAAACCCAGAAATTCAGAAATCATTCCAACGTTCATTATTTTGCTTCCCATATGATTAACTTTTCATTGTATTAGTATTCTTAGCATATTTACAGATAAACAATGAAGAGATCTTTTCTAATAAGAGAAGTCAAATGTAATGTTCAAATACTATCTACCGCCAACGGATATTTTCAAAATACTGGAAAAGTCAACAATGGCTGTGCACTCCCCAACGAACAAGAAGAAAAATGTTCCAACGGTTGATGCGTACTTCTGTCGCTAAAGCAATCAATTAATAACTAGGACAACCTACTAATGCAATATAGTGGCAACTTAGGTCATTCTCCCAAGGAGCAATATGTGAGTTTTCTCTAGAATTGAATTTAGGTGATAAAAAAATGCAATGGAATGAACCTAAACTAAAATGCAAGACTCCACTACCTAAATGCAAAATGTAAAAGACTCTAAAACCTATATGAGAATGAAACTAACCTAAATGAATTTGAATGCAATCTTTGGGTTTTTTTATGGAAAAGGAATTAAGATGCTAAGCAAAGAAAATAATAAAAAATAAGACAATCAACAAGGATTTTGTTCAGTTATGATGATGAAGGGGACAACTCAGGATTCACATGGATTTAGCTTTCTTAGCCATTCAATTTATTAGACCAAAGGGATTGATGAAATATTGGAATTAATAAATTTAATCACCTAATTAAAACATGGGAAACCCTCAAGCTCAATAACACCTAATCCACTAGAAAACTCATAATGGAACAAATGGTGGTTAATTAAATCCATTAAAAATCAATCACAATTGTTTAAGATAATTTTGGAAATTATGTTCACAATTGTCTAATTAAACAATTCGACAATTAATCACCTAATTAAACAATCAAGAGATTAAACCCAAATTGACAATTAAATTAATAATGAAAACTCGATTAATAATCTAATTGACAATCAAAGGTTTGCAAACAAAAATCCCAATAATCAATTAAGAATAAATCAAATCCAAATTATCAATTCAATCCAAATAAAAAAATAAGTTTACAATCTAAAACTAGATTGTTCACGATTAATACAACCCAAAATCATTTAAAACTAAATAATCTTAAGTCTTGAATCAAAAAGATAAAAGAAAGACACTCCCTTATAGTCTTCAAGTGTAAGCTCCTAGGCTCTAGCTTCCTCCATGCTCCTCCAAAATTGCCTTCCCAAAAGAGTCTAAGCAACCATCACGACCTTCCCTTCTTCATGCCCCAAGCAGTGATTCATGGCCATCAAATTAATTGGTGAAGTGTTGTAGATTAATGGCCGTGGGACCCGTGGCACAAGAAAAGGAGAGGAATTGAGATGGAGTTTGTGTCTCCGGCAATTCTTGCGTCTCCGTATATCCGTGTATCCCCCTCCCCACGTTCTGTGACGGTTAGGGTAATTACAATGTAGGGGAAGAGAGTATTTTTGGGTACCAACTTGAGCCCATTAAAATTTAAGAAGCCCAATATAATATTCAACCATCAGATTCTATTTGAGCTTCCCAGAAAAATTCTACACCGTGAGATCTTCTAATATGCTTTTCCATATCCTGCAAGAATCTAATAAAATCGTGATTTATCATATAATTGGAAATAGTTTCCAATCATAATATAACAATTAAAATATTATCAATTTAAGCCCAAAAATATCATAATCCATTCAAATTTATATTATTTCCTATAATTGGCTAATAATCCAAATATTATCTAATAAATCTAAATTAGCCTAAAATAATCTCCAAAATAAATGAATAAGGTGGGATAAAATATATTAAAATTGTGATTTATCAACGGTCATCACCAACATATCTATTTATATGGGATCATCCAAACAGAGAAATATATACATACACAACAACAAGAACACACACGAACGTATCATCAAGTTCATTTCTCTATTTTACATCATATTTGTAATTCTGTACTTCAGTGATTCTTATTCACTCTTAAGAGAGATATTTCATTCAGACTCAATATTTGTTATTGAGATAACTTAAGGTTGTGGAACCTTGAGTTGTGATTGAATTACAACTTGTAAGGGGGAGCGAGTGTCCAGGTGAAGGAACTTGCTTGTTTTGAGGTGCCAAGAACCCATTGAATCTTAGAAGTCATAGTGAAACTCTCAGAGAATCTCTGATGACTGGACGTAGGTCAAAGTGGTTGTGGCCGAACCAGTATAACTCCCGGTGTACACTTCGGTGATATTTCTCCTTACTCTTTACTGTCATAAATTCACTGTCAAAGTTTTATATTCCCAACGAATTTTTAGTATCACCCAATTCACCCCCCTCTTGGGTGAAACCCTTGCTCTAACATTTGGTATCAGAGCGTAGGTCTTCTTGTCAAGGTATAACAACCTAAGAAGGATCCAATGACAAGCATGAGTGAAGGAATTCTTCCCGACGGAGCATCCATCACTAGACCTCCCGCTTTCAGAGGAGAACACTTTTCTTTCTAGAAAGCAAAGTTCAGAGTATTCGTGATGGCTACTGAATATGGGCTATGGGATGTAATTGAAAGTGGAAACTATCAACCTACAAAGATTGTAGATTCTCAGAAAATTCCCAAGACGCCAGCGGAATATGATGAGAATGACAAGAAACTTATCACTCTCAACAGCAAGGCAATTCTGATGTTACAAAGTGCCTTGAGTCAAAGTGAGTATTTCAGAATTTGCACACTTCCAACAGCAAAGGAAATGTGGGAAGCTCTGGAAATAGCTCATGAAGGAACTTCAGGAATAAAGGAGAACCGGATCAACACCTTGGTCACTGAATTCGATCTACTTCGAATGAAATCAGGTGAATCAATTTTTGAATTTGAACTTAGATATACTCATCTTGTTAATCAACTTGCAGAACTTAGGAAATCTTATGATCAACATACCCAAGTACGAAAGATTTTAAATATTCTTTCTAAAGAGTGGGAGGCCAAAGTCACTGCGATAGAAGAAGCAAAAGGAGAATTAATGAGATCAGTTGCTTCTTTATTTGGAAGTCTTTCTGAATATGAAAGCAAACTAAAGTTCAAACGAGAACTAGATGACATTGGTGACAAGAAAAAGAAAGGTCTAGCACTAAAAGCAAAAGAAGAGAATCAAGATGAGAATGAGGAGTTTGACGATGACGAAATAGGTCTAATCATAAAACGATTCAAAAAGTTCTACAAGAAAGGACAAGGATTCAAACACTTTCAGAAAGAAGGAAATAGCAGCAAAGATCATATCATTTTCTATGAATGTGGGAAACCAAGACATATCAAGTGTGAATGTCCAGAGCTGAACCAAAAGAGCAAAGAAAAGAGAAAAGGCAAATTCTTCAACAAAAAGAAGGCCTTCGTATTTGCTATATGGGGTGATAGCTCTTCTGACGAAGAAAGTGATGAGGAAGAAGTAGCTAATATATGTCTTGTTGCTTAAGAAGAAACAGAAGAAGAGGTAAATGATTCTGAACCTACCTATGATGAATTACTTTCCGAATATAATGCTTTACATTCTGAATTCATCAAAGTAGTTAAAGAATTGGTTGTTTTCAAAAAGAAAAACAAAGCTCTTGAAATTGAACTTAAATAAAGTTCAGAAAAGGTTTGTGAAAATTGTTCCTCTTTGAAAAAGAAAAACATTGATCTCATAAAAACTCTTGAAAAATTTACACAAGGAAGTGAGATGCTAAATGTTATTTTAAAAGCTCAACGATTTGTAAGTGACCGATCTGGAATTGGATATGATCCAAAATTAGATAAAAGGAAAGGTAGAAAGAAAGCAAGAGGTAAGTCATATTTGAACTATTTCCAGCATTTTGTACATACATCAAATCCCTTTGCATTTTGTAATTACTATAATAGAAAATGTCATTATACTTCTTCATGCGTTCATAAGAAGAAAGGAACAATAGGAACCTACAAATGGGTACCTAAAGGTTCATATGTTCAGAAAGTTATTTGTACTAACCCAAAATGACCCAAAAAGATGTGGGTACCTAAGACTTAGTCATTTGGTTGTAGGAATGTCTCAAAGCATCCAAAAATAGCAAGTGGTACATTGATAGTGGATGCTCTAGACATATGACAGGTGATTTCAAAAGTTTTACCAAATTGCAACCTAAAGAAGGTGGAGAGGTAAAATTTGGAGGAAATCAAACAGGAAGAATAGCAGGAATTGGTGAAATCAAAAATGACAAAGGAATTCAAGTCAAAGATGTATATTATGTTGAAGGCTTATGTCACAATTTGTTGAGCATAAGTCAAAGTGCAGATAAAGACAACTGGGTAATATTTGACTCAGAGGAATGTTTAATTATCAATAAGAATGACTTACAACTTGATAAGGAGAATATTAAGGCTAAGCTCAGAGCAAAAAGAGAAGGTAACTGCTATACTCTAGATATTAGTAGAAATGAATCTAAAAATTATTTTCTGAGTAATACTGATGAAAGTTGGCTATGGCACAAGCGATTGGCTCATGTCAATATGCATCAATTAGGCAAATTACTCAAAAAGGATTTAGTTCTTGGATTACCCAAAGTAACTTTAAAAAATGATTTAATTTGTGATGCATGTCAAAAGGGTAAACAAACTAAATCATCTTTCAAATTAAAAAAAATGAGATTTCAACAAATAGACCACTACAATTATTGCATATGGATTTAGTTGGCCCAGCAAGAGTAAAAAGTCTTGGTGGCAACTTATATTCATTGGTCATTGTTGATGATTTCTCCGGATTTACATGGGTTATTTTTCTATCATCTAAAGATGAAACCTTTGAAGAATTTATTGTTTTTGCCAAGAAAGTGCAAAATGAGAAAGGTATGTCCATTGCAGGTATTAGGACTGATCATGGTGGAGAATTTGAAAATCAAGCTTTTAAAGAATATTGTGATACTAATGGCATTAATCACAATTTCTCTGCTCCAAGGACACCTCAACAAAATGGAGTTGTGGAATGCAAGAATAGAGTGCTCACTAAAATGGCTAGAGCAATGTTGAATGAAAAGAACGTGTCTCAAGTATTTTGGGCTGATGCTATGAGTACAGCATGCTATATCTCGAATAGAGCCTACATCAGAACAAAACTTGGAAAGACACCATATGAGCTGTACAAAGGAAGAAAACCAAACATTGCTCATCTACACATCTTCGGTTGTAAGTGTTTCATTCATAATAATGGTAAAGATAACTTGGGAAAATTTGATTCTAAAACTGATGAAGGAATTTTCCTAGGATATTCTAACCGAAGTAAAGCGTATAGAGTTTTCAATAAAAGAATTTGTGTTGTTGAAGAATCAATTCATATTGTATTTGATGAATTTGAATCCTCTGACAAAACCATTGATGAAGAACAGGAAGTTGTTTTAGATCAAGAAAATGATCAATCTATTTCTAAGTCTCTCATTCCAGAAGTTGATGAAACTAAGGAAGAAGAGCAATCCCTAGGTCAACCTAAAGCCTGGAAATACAATAAAAGTCATCCCTTAGATCAAGTCATAGGAGATGTGAATGAAGGGATCAAAATTAGAAATAGAATTTTCAATGAAGTAAGCCTTTCTGCATTCATTTCTGAGATTGAACCTTCTAACATTGATGAAGCCCTATCAGACAATGATTGGGTTATAGCAATGCAAGAAGAGCTAATTAATTTGAGAGAAATCAAGTTTGGGATCTAGTACCCCGACCCAAGGATCATCCGATCATTGGTACTAAATGGGTATCCAAGAACAAACTTGATGAATCCGCAATTATTGTCAGAAACAAGGCAAGATTGGTGGCCAAAGGCTATAATCAGGAAGAAGGGATTGATTATGAGGAAACGTATGCTCCAGTGGCTAGATTGGAAGCTATACGTGTACTCTTAGCCTTTGCATGCATCAAAGGATTCAAACTCTATCAAATGGATGTAAAGAGTGCATTTCTAAATGGTTACATCATGGAAGAAGTGTATGTAGAACAACCTCTAGGTTTTGAGGATGTTACTAAACCTGACCATGTTTTCAAACTCAAGAAGGCTTTATATGGTTTAAAACAAGCTCCTAGAGCTTAGTATGAAAGGCTCAGTAAGTTTCTTATTGATCAACTTTTCATACGGGGAAAAGTTGATACAATACTCTTTATAAAACGAAAACACGATGATATTTTAATTGTTCAAATATATGTTGATGACATTGTTTTCGGTGCTACTAATGAATCTCTGTGTAAGGAATTTTCTGAGATAATGCAGGGAGAGTTTGAGATGTCAATGATGGGAGAATTGAATTTCTTTCTTGTTTTGCAAATCAAACAAAGAAAGAATGAAATCTTCATATCTCAAACAAAGTATTTGAAAGAATTGTTAAAGAAGTATGGAATGGATGAAGCAAATGGAACGGACACACCTATGAGCTTAACTACGTTGCTTGATGCTGATGTCAAAGGGAAAGACTACAACATAACAAAGTATAGAGGAATGATTGGATCATTACTCTATCTCACAGCAAGTAGACCGGACATCCAATTTAGTGTTGGCATATGTGCAAGATATCAATCGGCACTAAAGGAATCACATGCTGAAACGGTCAAACGAATCTTTAGATACCTTGCTGACACACCCGAATTGGGTCTGTGGTATCGCAAAGGAAGAAGTGAATATCTTGTTGCATATTCAGATTCTGATAATGGAGGATACAAAACAGACAGAAAGAGCACCAGTGGACAAGGACAATTTCTTGGAGGATCACTTGTATCATGGTTTAGCAAGAAACAAAATATTGTGTCTCTTTCGTCGATGGAAGCCGAATATGTTGTAGTCTCAAGTTGTTGTGCACAAGTGATATGGTTAAAACAACAACAACAAGATCTTAGTATTTATCTCAAAGAAATACCAATCTATTGTGACAATACTAGTGCAATAAGCTTGGCCAAGAATCCAGTTCAACATTCAAGAACCAAGCATATTGATGTCAGACATCACTTCATCAAAGACCATGTCCAAAAGAAAGATGTAAAAGTGATATTCATTCCTACTCATCTTCAATTAGCTGATATCTTCACAAAACCTCTTGCAAAAGATCAATTTCTATACATTAGAAGAGAATTGGGAATGGTAAATCCTAATGAGTTATAAGTTATTTCAGTTTCTCATAATATTAGATGAAGTCATTTAATGATGTTTTGATGATTACTAACTTAAGCATCGGAGTATATAGAAACTTGTTTTGCAGGGAGATTGAAACTCTGTTTTGAGAAATAAAAACAGAGGTTATCAGAGGACACCTTTACTAGAGTATCAACTTGAAGTAATAACTGACAGTGAAGCATTACCCGAGGAACAACTTGAAGTAAAGAAGCACTTTACTCGAGTAACTACTCGAGTAATGTCCTTCAAAACTGGAAGTAACAGATCAAGTTACTTGGAATTTAAATCAAACGGTTCAGTTATAAGGAAATCAACAGTTAGAAGTTGAAAAGACAGGTTACCCGAGGCAAGCCTCGAGTAAACTTGAAGCATACTCGAGTAAGGACTCGAGTAACTGCAAGTCCAGATTTTCAAATTGATGAAAGATAACTCAAATGTGCTCAAAATTAGTTACAAATGATCGAGGGAACATACATGGATAATTACAATATTAATCATGCCAGGTACGCAATTTAAATGAATTATTTTAGAAATTTTCTGTATGATCACCCGAGGAAGGCCTCGAGTAAACTTGAAGTTTACTCGAGTAAGGCCTCGAGTAACGTCGGGTCCTAAGTCTTTATCTGTCGCAAACTTGGTCATTTCCATAAAATCTCCTCGAGTAAATCACTATACACTCTCTCAAAAACTTTTCACAATCGATTCCTTTCATCATTTCCGTCAAAACCCAACAGTTTTCAACCCCAAAAACATCTTATTTTGCTCAGATTCTCAGTGCCCTAAACTCGCGACTGTGACCCTGTTTTCTGAGATTCTCGAAATTCTGTGTTTCAAAATAGTTAGAACCAAGAATCTCAATTTCACAGATTCCTCTGAATCACAACAACACCCTGATCCTCTTTCTTCTCCACCCACAAAGAGAAGAAAACTTACCCTAAGATCAAAAGCCAAAATCCAACCTCAACCTCAACCGAAACCAAAAGGGGTTGTGATCAAAGAGCCTATAGCTACAAGGGCTCAATCCAAAAAGAGTACCTCTACCAGGAAAGGCAAGAGTGCCAAATCTCCCTCACCTCCTCACTCTGATTCCTTTACCCCCTCTTTCACTCCAAAGCCGACTAAAAAGCCTAAGTATGATAAGAATGTGGCCAAGGCTATGGCAAACATCTTAGATCAAATGAAAAAGGGACAGTCTTCCAAGAAATCCAAATTGCCAGAAGAGGAGATCACCAACCCTCCAAAAGGGTTCAATGTCAATAAGTTGGTGGAATCTCTAAAGTATTTTTCTCAATTCTCCAGAAGGAAAGTGTGCAAGACACACTATGTGGATCTTAAGCTACTTCAGGAGGTATTGAAGCATGACCTCAGTCCTTATTTAGATCCTTTTATGCCCTGGCTTTCTATTAGATTACCTTTCTGTACAAAAGTGATCACACACTTTTATTGTAATCTTGAGATCCTAGATGAGCCTAACAGAACCTCAGCTGAGGAAGAAATGACCACCATTGTGAGAGGGCAAAAGATTCTTATTTCACCCTCTAGGATAAATATGTGGTTAGGGATCGAGAACCCCTCAGATGATATTTATTCACAACTCGAACCAAACCAAATATTTTCTGTCCTAAAACCCGGAGAGTTAGTTGGCCCATTAAATTTCAAACCGACCGATATGTGTGATCATCACAGGGTTCTGTGGTACATTTACTCTAGATCCCTAGTGAACAAGGCCAACAACTATACCTACTTCTTTGATAGGAACTTTAGGTGGTTTGCTTCACTTCTCCTGAAGGAACAGAAGGATCTAGGGGAGTATATTTTCTCTGAAATGAAGAGGTATAGAGTGGATGGAAAGGCTACCACACCAATGCCATATCCTTAAATTGTATCACTTATTCTGAAAGAGAATAAGATATGGTATCTGGATAGCAAGGAGCCTATTGAGAGGATGACTCCGGTTGGGAGAAACCAGATTGGGAAGCTGAATATTGACATCCCTCTCAAAGGCCCTCTGGAGTCTGGGTCGAAGAAGAATAAGAAGATTGAGACCGAGACCAGTAAAATGGATGACACTCAGTCATCAGCTCTAGCTGCCACCACATCATCACCCTCCTTCCTCAATGCCACACTTCAACATTTCATGGAGAATATCCTCGGAGGATTCCATGTTGATATTGCCAACACAAATGCTAAATTGATTACCAACATAAACTTCAAGATGGCGGAGTTGGTTGAGAAAATGGACAAGAGGCATGAGGAGTTGCTAGCTGAGCAACGTGCCTAGGGTGGGACTCTGAGATTGATTCTGGCACGACTGGATTCATTGGGTCCCGGACCTTTTGCCGGTCCATCTTCTTCTGCACCACCACCACCTCCAGAGAACCCTTCTTCTGACACTCCTCTCATTGAGGCTGAACCATCTACTCCTCTGGTCTCTAGTCCACCTGAGCCACAAGCCAAAGACATCCTATATATAGTGGACAACCCAGACACCAATGAGACTATACATATCATCATTGATGATTCACCTCCTAAACCTCAGCCTGAACCCGCTCCTAAACCTATTCCATCTCCTACCCACACTGAGGAAATATCTCCCTCCTCCTCCTCTGAACATCATACTCCAGAGGTTGAGACTACTCCAGAGGTAGCAACCACTTCTATGATCGTCTACCAACCTTCTTCTATTCCTCCCAGAGACGACATTCATATTCCTCCACTTAATCTTCCTGAACCAGTTTCTTCTAGTTCTTTTGACTCTTCTAGTTCAGATGGTGGCCTAGTTCTTCCAGTGAAGCCTATTTCCATGGTCAAGCCTTTGAATCCTCCTCTTGAATGATGAAGACAAAAAGGGGGAGAAGAACTTGAGAGTGATTTTGTGGAAATGTCTATGATTATTTTGGGTATTTGGGTGTATATGGGTTTTAGGGAGTCTTTTGAACTTGTTAAGCTTTTATCTTGTTATCTTGTAATACATTTTTTTAAGTTTAATGCAAGTTTTTATATAAGTTATGAATTCAAGTCCATCCAAGTTTTAAATTATCTTACATTGTTGGACTAATGAGTTTGTTGTGTATGCAAGGTATATATTATGATTTCGTTCTCTTTTAAAACACTTTGAATTTAATCTTAATGAATTTTTCAAAATAATCTTTGAATACAAGAAGTATTTAATTGAGAATTCAATTTGAAAAATCCTTTTAAAATCACCAAGTTTTGTCATCATCAAAAAGGGGGAGAATGTTAGATCTCATGTTTTGATGATAACAAAGAATGGTATGAAAAAAAAGATTTGATTAATAAATAAGTTTGAACAAGGTAATAATAGAGAAAAGCATCACTTGAAGTAAGCAATGGAGTAATGAAGAAAAGCAAAAGGAAAAAGCTGAGAAACTTGATCAGAAGCAAGTTTTCTAAGGCATTACTCGAGTACGTACTCGGGTAATGAAACCAAAACTTGAAGTAATCAAAGACACCTTCTAGTAACCTGCCATTATTACTCGAGTAATAGTGTAAATGTTTTCAAGTTGCTCTCGGCCTACCAATGTTACTCGAGTAGTTACTCGAGTAACCAGGTAAATAACTTGGAGTTGCTCTCAGCCTGCCAATGTTACTCGAGTAGTTACTCGAGTAACCATGTGAAAGTCTTCCAGTTGCTCTCGGCCTACTAATGATACTTGAGTACGTACTCGAGTTACTCTGTTTCTGAAAAAGTGTTGCTCTCGGCATTTTGGACCACTGCCAATGTTACTCGAGTAGCTACTCGAGTAACGCACTGAGGTAAGTAAAAACTTGAAGGTAGTACTCGATAAACTTGATTTAATTTTATCTCACTTTCCTCGAGTCATTACTCTAGTATGCAAGGATTTAATGATTCTTTTTAAGTGGATTACTCGAGTATGTACTCGAGTATGCAGTGTTATGTGTGAAGGAAAACCTCAAGACATTACTCAAGTAAGGTATGCACAAAAAGTAAGTTTACTCGAGTATGTACTCGAGTAACAAGGTAATCAAAATTGAAGTGCTCTCGACCTTGAAATCCTGCAACATTACTGGAGTAAAGGATCGAGTGATCAAAAGTTATTTGAAGGTTTACTCGAGTTGGTACCCGAGTAACCTATGAAGTTATGAGTGAATTACTCGAGTAGGTACCCGAGTAAACAACTATTTCCAAAGGTTTGAGATTTAGTTTATTCCATGCACTACACGAGTAATCTTGTATTTGTTTATTAACTTGAAGTTAATCAAAGCTTTCCCGATGATACTCGAGTAAGTACTCGTGTAAACTTTAAATGATACTCGAGTAGCTACTCGAGTAAGTAAACCCAGAAATTCAGAAATCATTTCAACGTTCATTATTTTGCTTCCCATATGATTAACCTTTCATTGTATTAGTATTCTTAGCATATTTACAGATAAACAATGAAGAGATCTTTTCTAATAAGAGAAGTCAAATGTAACGTTCAAATGCTATCTACCGCCAACGGATATTTTCAAAATACTGGAAAAGTCAACAATGGCTGTGCACTCCCCAACGAACAAGAAGAAAAATGTTCCAACGGTCATCACCAACATATCTATTTATATGGGATCATCCAAACAGAGAAATATATACATACACAACAACAAGAACACACACAAACGTATCATCAAGTTCATTTCTCTGTTTTACATCATATTTGTAATTCTGTAGTTCAGTGATTCTTATTCACTCTTGAGAGAGATATTTCATTCAGACTCAATATTTGTTATTAAGATAACTTAAGGTTGTGGAACCTTGAGTTGGGATTGGATTACAACTTGTAAGGGGGAGCGAGTGTCCAGGTGAAGGAACTTGCTTGTACTGAGGTGCCAAGAACCCACTGAATCTTGGAAGTCATAGTGAAACTCTCAGAGAATCTCTGAGGACTGGACGTAGGTCAAAGTGGTTGTGGCCGAACTAGTATAACTCCTGGTGTATACTTTGGTGATATTTCTCCTTACTCTTTTCTGTCATAAATTCACTGTGAAAGTTTTATATTCCCAACGAATTTTTTGTATCACCCAATTCACCCCCCTCTTGGGTGAAACGCTTGCTCTAACAAAGTTCAATAATGGGAATGACAAGATTTTTAATGGTTTTGACGAGATTGGTAATGGGAATAACAAATTAGTCTAACCAAACATTATGTGTTTCTTCCACAAAAGGGGAGGACGTTGACAAATTCACTAATGTAAATGACAAAGTTCATAATGGTTTTGACGAGAATGGTAATTAAGGGTGTTCAAATCCCGGGACGGGACCAGGATCACCCATTCCCAATTCCCGTCCCGAGGGGTAGCCGGGACGGGGAATTCATTCCCGGTCATAGTCCTGGTCCCAGGAAATTCCTGGTATTCCTGGGACTAGGATCGAGAATTCCCGGTTTCAATAATATAATTATATTAGTTAAATTTTTTATAATTTAGTGTTTGAAGTGATTATTTAACACCTAATAAGGTCATAAAAATCACACAAATTGAGCTAGAATTGAAGAATAATATATTATTATTATTATTATTATTACATTCATCATTTTTGTTATTATCTTTATATATTATATAGTTAGGATTAGTATCATGATATATACGATTTAACTAAATATGTGATATACATTTTATCAAATAATAACTTAATTTATGGGGTAAAAAATAGAAATATAAAAGAACAACTTATTTTTTAAGGGAAAAAAACCGGGATCGGGAATTCCCGGGATCACAAGGTGTGATCCCGGTCCTGGCCGGGACGGAAATTTCTTGGATAAAATGTTCGGGATCGGGCTGGGACAACTGGGACCGGGACACTTTGAACACCCCTAATGGTAATGGGAATGAAAACTCTATCTCACCAAACATTATGTGTGGAAGTGTTTGCCTAAAAGGGGAGGATGCTGAAAAATTCACTAATGTAAATGACAAAGTTCATAATGAATTTGACGAGAATGGTAATGGGAATGACAACTCCATCTCACCAAACATTATGTGTGGAAGTGTTTGCCTAAAAGGGGAGGACGCTAACAAATTCACTAATGTAAATGACAAAGTTCGTAATGGTTTTGACGAGAATAGTAATGGGAATGACAACTCTATCTCACCAAACATTATGTGTGGTAGTGTTTGCCCAAAAGGGAAGGATGCTGACAAATTCACTAATGTAAATGACAACATTTTTAATGGTTTTGATAATAATGGTAATGTGAATGACAAGTTTAATAATGGTAATGACAAGTTCTGTGCTGACATTGACAAAAACCACAAATGTTCATGACAAGAACTATCAAGTAAAGGGTTCAAATGACAATTTAACATTATTCCTTTCACCTACACCCAATGCAGACAAGTCATGAACCCAAAAGAAGGTGTCTCTTCATGTAAAATTTAATTACAATAAGTTGTCACCATTAACAAGAGTAGTAATGTGAATGACAAGTGCAGTAATAGAATTTACAAAACACTAGAATCTTACTGACACCAACTACCAAATACATTGTCAAATAAAAATCTAACATTACTCATTCAACATACACCTAATGCATAGAAGTCATTAACCCAAACGAGCTTGACTTAAGGGGATTCAAACCCTAAACCCGACAATATTGAAATAGTTAATCCAATACGATGGCTTGATCAGCATGAAATTCTCCCTAGATGATGATGACTATGCGCCGACTTCCAAGCCCGCTTGGCTGTCTGCCGACGACAACAACTCCAATGACTCCGCCGCTGCTTTTTTCGACAGTGGCCTTTCTAGGAGAAAATAGGTCCAAGCTTTTCCAAGTCTGAGGAATCCCGTGCGTGTGTGTATGTAAGTAAATAAGTTGAAGGGCATTCTCGACTTTAACCTAAAACTTTAGTATCCCTGATACATCCCACACCCCTTTTCTATCTTTTAGATGTTACAAAGGACTTTTGTGGATTTTGTTATTTCAAATGGTATTTAAATGGGATTTTCTCATTTTTTTTCAGTAGCCAAAAAGGGGAATACTGTTCATCATCTTCCTTCAGAGAAGATTGAACTAGAGGGAGCCACAAGTTTGAGAGATTGGTGAGGCGAGGCAAAGGTTAACTCTGGCGCCACTATTACTGGAGTGAATAAGAGAAAAGTCTGCCTCAAAGAGTTAGAGACTGTAGAGAGGAAGAGAGGAGTTTCATATTCATTGTTCATCTTTCTCTTCTTCGGACTGTGAATGATGGAAACAAAGAGAGAGAAGCAGCCAAAAACCATTATTCTTCTTTTCCGACAAGGTGGGAGCAAAATCAGAGGAGAGGGCAATTGATTTTTAGGGTTCACTATTCATCTTCAATCTCTGTAGCCATCATTTATGATTCCAACTTCTTCTTTCCCAGGCTAGGTGATTGAGAACAAGAGAGTATCAGAGAAAGGGAGGCATGGTTGGAGCTCTTTTCTCATTCGGACCAAAGGAGTTGACAGTGAACTTGAAGCAGAGGACATTTGGGGCCAAAATAGGATGCCTTTACTGAATTGATTGTTGGTTTGGTTTGCTTAATAGGGTTTCTTGTTTTAGATTTTCATCTCGTAAATTATGATTTTGGATTTTGAACTATTATGGTTGTAATGGGATTTATTTTGAACATGTGCGGCTTATTTTTATTTGAACCTATGATAGCTATGAACTAATTTAAGAATTAGAGCATGTTTGAACCTATAAATTGTGCTAAATGTTATTATTGTTTACTTAATCTTGTTTTGTTTTGTTTACTTAGTGATTGATCACTATTAAGTATGAATTTGGGGAATTTAGATAAGCTTTGGGAAAGGGATCTTAATTAGACTATATTATTAAGTAAAGTGGGATTAGAATTTATTATGATTTGCCAATAGGATAAGAATATACCTATTGGATCCATATAATCTTATTAGAGTGAATTGTGACATTTATTTCCTCTTGAGTGAATCAGTTAGGAATAGTAATTTTAAATTGAGAGAGGGGTATGAATGATTGGGAGATACTTATATCCATTAATACTCTAGATTAACAAATAAACATTAAGTGCATATATTTTGGGTGATCACGTGCTCTAAAACTTGAAGAAGGGATTAGCCGCTTTAGGTTGGTTTTATCAATTAAAATCTCAAAAACATGAGATTTACTACTTTTGCAGTTGTTTAAATTAATCTTCCATTTCCTTCTTTAATTTGCTCAACTTAAATGAAAATGAGAATTTTGATGTCTAATAACTAGTTCAATTGAATATTATGAGATGACCTTGATTCGCTAATATACTATTTTCCCGGCTCATACACTTGTGGTGGTTAATCAAATTTTAGTAGCATCTACAACTCATAAAAATAGGGAAAACACATCCAAATAACATTACGGAGTGCTATCAACATTAGTCGAAGAAGCTTGAAAAATTGAGTTTTAAAAAATGTGTGTTTTTTCATGGGCTGTGGCTATGGATGTGTATAGCTCATTGAGACAATTCCAATGAAATTTAGAAAATGTCAAATAGAGTTTGGATAAAGGAGATATGAAGGAGAGAAGTTGGTGGGTCACATTATTGCCACCATATAAGTACCCAAAATTTTCTCTTTTAATTTGATGTTTTTCAAGTAACTTAAAGCCATGAATCTGTAGTTCCTTCTGCTATGATTCGAAGAACATGAAGACGGAGTTAAGATAAGGAAGGTATGACCTTTTAAAGTTTATGGGTTGTGAATATCCGTCGGAGCTCTAACCTGGTCAAGTCAACTCGGTTAGAGGTTAAAGACGATGACGTGGCATGTCACCGCCACATGTCAACACATACCACATGTAACCCCTACCTTAATAGCCATGATTATAATTTGAAAACATGTCATTAGGTTAAACTGAAAACCAACGGATAATTTAAAAATTATTAACGGTCCTAACTTCAAGACAAGATTCAGTCCTATGATAAAGTGGGTTTTCAAAAACTTTTCCAAAGCTTGTTTAATATGGTCTCACATTCACTTTTTGAATCTATTTGGCTTGTGCAGTTCAGTTTCATTCATAAATTTCAGAGTGTATAACAAAATTCTAGACGAATCTTGAGTTTCATGCATTCACTAACAGGGTTTACTGGGCATATTTGTTTGTTTCAGTTCCCACATCGAGGATTACATACAACTTTACAGATCTACATCATATACAATATGTACAATAATCCTAAAAATTAATAACCAACATAAGGCCTAAACTCCTAGTAGGGAGCACTAGCTGCCCTTGGTCACTTGCTTTTCCTTAGATCCGCTTGCCTTGACTATAGGTTAGTCATTGGAAAGAGTGAGATTCATATGAATCTCAGTAGCAACATTTGACTCATATGATATATAATAATAAAGCATGTAAGCAATTATCTTAAAGCAGCAACACAACATCAATCACATTCACGACCTTCATCACATAAACAACAACTCTCACTATTGTATACACAATACGACAACTTTCGCTATATACATCTTCACAACAGCTTTCACTTTATACACAATACGACATTTTTCATTGTATACATTTTCACAACAGCTTTCGCTATATTCAAGTTCACAACAGCTTTCACTGTATACATCTTCACAACATCTTTCACTGTATGCATAGTAGCATCCGGATTTGTCACAGTTCAATGATAAGCACATACATACAAAGTACTATATATGATATAAGAGAAAGGGTCACTACCGTGTTCTTTCCTTCCTACTCAGACATCAGTTTCTTACGCCCAGGGCAGATGTCAAATCCTATAAATTATAATCAAGTTATTCCTTATTCCAATTCGTAACTCCAAAACACTTAGAGTTAGTTATCATTTGAGACCTTTAGGTAGCTGTTAGAAGCTTAAACAACAACCTAAAAGGTTAGGAAGAATTAGACCAAAGACAATCTTTCAGAAGTTCAAAATGCTGAATTCTGAGGGTTGGCCATGGCCAAGAATAGGACAGACACCCTTAGGCTATGACCAAGAATAAGTGAGAAGGCTTTGGGCTGCGGCCAAGAACTGGTCAGACGTTTTTGGTTGTGGCCAATAATTGGCTTGTTTCCTAACTGATTTTAAATGACCATAACTTTGCCACAAATATGGAAATGACACAAACGTTATATCATTTTAAAGCTTGCAATGTCTACTACAAAACTGAAAAGTTTCACAACTTTTTGACATCATTTGCTATCTCAAAACATCAAGCAAAGTAGCTCCCCTACACAGAATTTTCCAGTTTTCAACCTAAGTTTCCAATGGTTCCAAAATTCTCATCCAAGATTACTCCCACACAGTTTTTCACATAGAATCCAATGGAAACATCAAAACAACCAAATTCACATTCCTTTCATAAGTTCTGTTTTGGGCACAATTCAACACAAAATCTCAAAATTGCCAAATTTCATATTCAAGACTCTAATCAAGTTCATTTATCTAATGGACAACACAAGACACCTTTTCAACAATCAAAACACCATGACTCTTTAGAACCCTAATATACACTAAAATTAAGGAAATTCTCCACAAGACAAGGTGCACAACCAATTATCATAATATATATATATATATATATATATATATATATATATATATATATATATATATATATATATATATATATATATATCAAAAGGTTGCTTGTGCTAACCTCTTCCACTTTCTCTAACTTGTTCTTCAATTCTCCAACCACTAGCTTTTCTTTAATACACAAAACACCTCCTCTTAAAAATCTAAAACCATAGGATTGAAGCTTTCATCAAGAGGAATAATATTAAAGAAGAGGTTTTGAGTAATAGAGGTTATCTATAAGGTCAAATCTCAAGTAGAAATCTCACCTTTCTCCTTTGCTTCTTTCTCTTTCTTCTTCCTTGCTTTAGTCTACAAAAGAGAGCTTAAAGAGAGAGAGAAAATGATGATGATCAGATTTTTGTTCCACTCCCTCCATGCCCAACCGACTTAGAGAGAGAAAGAGGGAGGAAGAGTTTGAAATTTTTGACCTTGGACACTTTGACTTCAATCTTATGGTGCCATATGTTACCATTGTATTACCTCTCCCAACATGCATGTAACCGTTTGATTAATCTAACTAATTCCATTAGCCATTTAGTCACACATCTTGATCTTTTAGTTGATAGTGAATTTCCTCTTCGGTTGTTGACTAATTGGCCGATAAATTTCTTTCTTCCCAGTTTGCCCCTAACAATGGCAATTTCAGTTGGATTGCCACATCACACATTATTTGATTCCATTATGACATGTCATGCACCCTCCCCTTCATTTTAATTCAATTTAAGCTTTGGCACCATAATTGAGCTTAAATATTGGGTTTGGGCATTGACTACTGCAACTTCGGGTCATAATTCACATGTGTTCTCCAAAAGTGTTTAACTAAAATTAATTATATTCACTTTTGGAGTCATGAGCCCTTATATACATGTTGGGGTATTACAATTTTCCCCTTGTGCAATAAATTTCGTCCCCAAAATTTGTTACACAACTTGAGCCATACTAGTCTTTTCTAGTAAATCTGTCAAGCATCTAATCTATAAATGGCAGAGGAAAATGATCTTTTCTGGTGGCTTTATTGAGCTTTCTATAGTCGATGCACACTCTCCATCCAGTTACCGTTCATTTTGGAATCAATTCATTTTTCTCTTTGGACACTACTTTCATTCCACCTTTCTTTGGCACAACTTGAATTGGACTTACCAATTGACTGTCAGAGATTGGGTAGATTATGCCAGCAACTAGCCACTTTATTACCTCTTTTCTTACGACCTCCTTCATGTTCGGATTGAGTTTTCTCTAGTGCTTGACTGATGGCTTGTAGCTGTCATCCATTAAGATCTTATACATGTAAATTAAAGGACTAATCCATCTTATATAAGCTATTGACCATCCAAATGCTATTTTATACTCCCTAGAACTCTTAATAACTTTTCTTCTTCTTCAGAAGTAAGCGTTGTAGTAACAATTACAGGTAATGTTGAATTTCCTCCCAGATAAACATACTCACTACTACAAAAAGGTTGAAAGGTGGCGCACATATTGTGGCCCTTCCTTAATGAAGTGCCAGCTTATTTATTTATTTTTCATATTTTATGTTTTTTTTACCAGCTGTGGCTCCTGGGAGGGTATGTGCCACAGTTAGGGAGGCTAAGTGTGGCGCCTGCCAAGACAGGCGCCACACATCACCAAGTGGACCCAGCTGTGGCGCCTAGTGTCTATCTTATGGTCAGGTGCGGCGCCTGTCTGGCCAGGTGCCACACTTGACCCATTTTTTTTTAAAAAAATTTTATGGTCAGGTGTGGCACCTGTTTGGCCAGGCGCCACACTTGACCCTTTTTTTTTTTTAAAAAAAATTTTATGGTCAGGTGTGGTGCCTGTCTGGCCAGGCGCCACACTTGATCCATTTTTTAAAAAAAAAATTTTATGGTCAAGTGTGGCCCCTGCCTGGCCAGGAGCCACATATGACCAATTTTTAAATTAAAAAAAATTTTGGTCAGGTGTGGCGCCTGCCTGGTCAGGCACCACACTTGGCCCTTTTTTTAATTAAAAAAAAAATTAAGATTTCCTATCCCTTCCCCACCAATCAGAACCATCCCACCCCCACCCCCTTATCATTTCCTTTTCCCGCCTCCCCCCATCTCTTTCCCTACCTTTAATTATTCCCTCTCTCACTTTCCCTTTCATCTGCATGGGCTGCGTGAACCCCGTCCCTCCATTTTCATCTTCACATCTTAAAAATACACCCACACGCGCACATGTCTTTGTTTTTTTCCAACTGTTATCCCCACTCCTGTCCCTATTATTCCCTTTTCTTTGTATTGTCTTCAACTTTTGGTCCCCACCACTCTATTTGGTAGCTCAAATTTCTTCCTCCCCTCACTCAAGATTGCGTCACCAACGGCAATTACGTGGTTCCCCACTCCACTGCACTGATCAACCTGTAAGTTCAACTTGCTTCTTCTTTTTATTTTTTTTTCAGGTTGTTCTGCTTTTTTTTTTTATGGCATACGTGCGATGCTTTTTTTTTCCTTGTTATGACACGCATGTATATTTATATGTCATATATATATATATATATATATATTTGTGTTAGTTCTATTTTGTTGAGGTAATACCCATCGTTGTTAAATGCAATGCGAACGGATTTGTTATGGAACAACAAAATACTGTAGTGTTTTTCTTAAAGTTTCTTGGAAATTGCTATCCACTTGAAGCTAAATAATGAGTTGATGTGATGAAGTTTACCCATTGTATGTACTTATTTCATTAATGAAGTCTTGTCCATCGTTATCTGAATTACTGAGATTTAGCAAATAAAGCCTCTATTATAGTGTCGTTTCTCATTTTATAGCATCATCGATGAAGTTAATTTCAAATTTGTTTGGGAAAATATTTATTAATTACGGAAAAAAGAAGAAGAATGATTTTTAAAGGAATGGAAATAAGACAACTGCTGACTCAAACAAGTGTGTAATAGACGTGGTAATTTTTATGTTTTTCTTTTTTCGAGTCACTTAAAACTTCAAACAATATATTTTATTAGATAGCACAAATGTCATAATATATTAGATTTATAATCTTCCAATAATTCTATCGCCCACTACATTATTTTGACAATGTTGTAGAGTATGTCAAATATTGCGCTTAACTTAAGAGGCTATTCGGTAAGCGTTTGAATTAATTTGAGTGATTCACAAAGATATTAATAAACACTTTTAATTATATATTTTGAAACATCTTAGTTCTTATATATATATATATATATATTTTTTTTTAATTCAGAACAATTTTAGATTAGGTTCCAAGAATAGTTTGTGGTCAACAAAATTTATTAATGCAATTGATTAATTTATATTTGTGTCATATATATTTGTATATGTCATATACAAATATATATCTTATTAAACTATTTTGTAGAGTATATATTTATATGTCATATATATTTGTGTTAGTGCTATTTTGTAGAGGTAAGAAAGTAATTTTTTGTATTATCTTATTAAACTATAATAGAGAAAATCCCATATAAACCCAATTAAAATAGGAAAAATTGAAATCAGGATAATAAATTGAATAATTCGTTAATTGAGTCATTAACTTATTTAAGGATTTTAAAATATGGATAAAATGACTTTAATATATCAATATATATCAATGTTAATATTTAATAAAATAAAATATAATTTGTCTATATTGTTTAACTTTAAATATATTAACTAAAACCGTAAGGGAAAAAACATACAATAAGGAGATAATTAATGTTGGGATTATGCTTTCTTTTTTATTTTATTTTATTTTCTTTATTTTTTTTCTGAATAATATTTTTTGATTTAAGCTAATCATATTTGATTTTATTATATATTGATGTTTATTACACATATTATTATTAAAAAAAATAACTTATAACCTCAAATATTTTATTGATTTTTTTATGTTTAATTTGTGTTTGTAGTTTCAGTTCATCAGTCTATTGAAGCTTCTATTTACTGTATGTTTTTTAAATTTTGAGCTTACAAATGTGATTTTAGTTGAATTTAATAGTTATAATTTGTAGGTGTTCTAACGATTATTATTGATTAATTGCATAAGCAAAATATTTATTTATATATTCTTAACACTTGTATTTTATTTATTGACTTGTAATGTTTTCTAATTTAACTATGATATATTGTGGCAAATATGGTTTCTTTTGTTATGAGTTGTAAAAAATTATTATAATGCCTGGGAATACTTAATGAATTATTTGGCAATTTAAACATTTAGTTTAAGACTTAGAAAGCTTCAATTATGAAGATTCATGTGATGTATGTTATTTTAAATTAAAATTGGTAAGAGAATATAAAAATAATTAGTAAATGCAATAGTCATACAACTAATCATGTACTGTTTTAAAAAATAGATTGAAGCCCATAGATGGATCGTAAATGGATGTCATCTAATCGATGTTCAAGGGAATATATAGATGGGGTGAAGGATTTTATTACATTTGCAATTGAGCACACAAAAGATCTTGGCAAAATCTTATGTCCTTGCTTATCTCATTGTTTTGGAAAGCGGATTAGTCAACTTGATTTGCTAGATCATTTAGTGTCTTATGGTATTGATCAAACATATATACGATGGACAAGGCATGGTGAGACCAACGATACATATAGTGATTGGGTGCATACCACGGGTGGTGCCTCGGATGAATTTGATCAATGCATGTTTGATGAAGATGATGGTCTTGAAGAAATGGTAAATATGGTTGAAGGGGTGCTTCATAACTGCCCTAACGAATATGAGAAGTTGAAAGGTGATGCAGAGAAACCATTATATGTCAAAAGTACTAAATACACAAGATTGCTAGCAGTGTTGAAGTTGTACAACTTTAAAGCTCGCTATGGATTGAGTGATTTGGGTTTCACCGCATTGCTTGAACTGTTACAAGATATGCTTCTAGAAGAAAATGTACTTCCTACCAAGACATACGAGGCAAAGCGAATTCTTTGCTCTACAACCGGTATGGGATATGAGAAGATACATGGATGTCCTAACGATTGCGTATTATTTCAAAATCAGTATGCAACGTTGGAGAAGTGCCCTAAATGCAACACATCTCGATATAGGAAGAAGAAAGGAAAAAGTCCTTTGAAGGTGCTATGGTATTTTCCCATTGTTCCGAGATTCAGGCGACTGTATAGTAATGCAGAGATTGCTAAGCAGTTGACATGGCATGCAGATGAAAGGATTAAAGACATGAAGCTTAGGCACCCTGCAGACGCTCCTCAATGGAAAAAAATTGATCATGAGTACCTTGACTTTGCTGATGAAGTCAGGAACCTTTGCCTTGCACTGTCAACTGATGGAATTAATCCGCATGGTGTTCAGAGTAGCACACATAGCACATGGCCGGTGATATTGATGATTTATAACCTTCCTCCACACTTAATCATGAAACGCAAGTTTATGATGTTGTCCATGTTAATTTCTGGGCTAAGGCAACCTGGGAATGATATAGATGTATACTTGGCTCCTTTAATTGATGACTTGAAGCTGCTTTGGGATGAAGGCGTTAGAGTGTATGACGGGTACATGGAAGAAAGTTTCACTTTGAAAGCCATGTTGTTTGGCACAATTAATGATTTCCCTGCTTATGGAAATTTGTCAGGATACAGCGTCAAAGGATATGGTGCATGCCCTATATGTGAAGATGACACTCATTCAGTGCCACTTCATCATTGTAAGAAAAATGTTTACATAGGGCATCGAAGATTCTTACCATCACAACATCATTGGAGGAAGTGGAAACAGCCTTTCAATGGTGATACAGAAGAAGGTAGCCCGCCGAAGATGTTGACCAGTTCCCAGGTGTATTCCAAGGTAAAAGACTTGGATAACAATTTTGGCAAGCATTTTGCAAAACAAATCGAGACAAGCGGTTGGAAGAAAAGTCTATTTTCTTTGAACTTCCATATTGGAAGTCTTTATATGTGAGGCATTTTCTTGATGTGATGCACATAGAAAAAAATATCTGTGATAGTCTAATTGGCACATTGCTTAATATCCAAGAAAAAAGCAAGGACAGTGTTAATTCGAGGTTGGATTTAGTGAACTTGGGAATTAGAGAAGAGTTGGCACCGATTGAGTAAGGGTCTCGTACCTATCTACCACCAGCGGCATATACTCTGTCGAGGAAAGAGAAGAAATTGTTTTGTGAGTTTCTGCAAGGAATTAAAGTTCCCGAGGGTTACTCTTCAAATATAAAGAACCTTGTATCGGTAAAAGAGTTGAAGTTAAAGAATCTTAAATCTTATGATTGTCATGTGCTCATGCAAAATTTCCTACCGGTTGGTATACGATCCATTTTACCCAAAAAATTAAGGAACACTATCACGAAACTTTGCTTGTTTTTCAAGTTGATCTGCAGTAAAGTGGTTAATTCAACCAAGTTATAAGATTTGCAAAAGCTGATTGTGTGTACTTTGTGTGAACTTGAAATGTATTTTTCACCTTCTTTTTTTGACATTATGGTACATCTAACTGTACATTTGGTTAAAGAGACTCAATTGTGTGGTCCAGTGCACTTGAGATGGATGTACCCAAATGAGCGATTCATGAAAATATTAAAAGGGTATGTGAAAAATAGATATCGCCCAGAGGGTTGTATCAGTGAAAGTTACATGGTTGAAGAAGCGAGTGACTTCTGTGTTGATTTTCTATCAAATGTTGACCCTGTAGGGATCCCCAAGTCCCGTCATGATGGCCGAAGATCAGGGAAAGGAACAACGGGGAGTGATGTAATAACGATATCAGCGACTGAATGAGACCAAGCCCACTTGTATGTCCTACATAACACTGATGAGGTCGAACCGTATGTAGAAGAACATAAGGATGCTCTCCGATTGGTACATGGTGATAGGAATAAAAATTTATTAACAACAGAACACAATAAACAATTTGCAGGCTGGTTGAAAAATCACATTAACGATGAGATGGAGAGGAATCCTGATTCAGTTTCTGAAAAATTGAAGTGCCTGTCGAAGGGACCGAGCTTACATTATTATCTTACAATGGTTATGCAATTAACGGTTACACATTATATACACAAGACCATGATACACAGAGCACGATGCAGAATAGTGGGGTAATACTTGTTGCTGATTCTTGGCATAGATCCAGTGTTAAAGACACACACCTTGTCTATGCATCAATGTCATACTTTGGTGTCATTGAACGCATATGGGAGTTAGATTACTCTATGTTCAGGGTCCTTGTCTTCAAATGTAAGTGGGTTAACAACAACAGTGGATTGCGGATAGATGACTTAGGCTTTGTGCAAGTGGACCTTTCTAAGGTTTGGTATAAAGATGATCCTTTTATTTTAGTAGCACAGGCAGAAAAAGCATTTTACATTCCTGATCCTGCTAAGAAGAATTGGTCTATTGTACTTCCATCCAACAAGAATCGTCAAGCAGAAGTTGATTTTGAAAGTAATGAATATTTGAACATCAATAATGATGATCCTTCGTTTGAGAATTTGTGGTCAGCAGAGATTGATATATATGGAGATGCAGATGAAAATGAAGATGGAGATGGACCCATATATGTGAGACATGATCATGAAGAGGGAACTTGGGTCAAGAGAAACAAAATTCTCAATCCAACACGAATTCTGAAGAATAAAATTTTAAATCAGACGAGAAAAAGGAAAAGATAATGATTGCCTTGACTTGTTTACTTGTACGTATGTTTTTATAAATTTCAAAATAATTTGCTTTCGTTGACATGGTTGACATTATGCACTGATGTTTTGATTTGGTTTATTTCACTTGCAGGAGTATGGACTCTCCATATGATGACATTGATGATGTTCCCAGGCACATTGGTAGACAAAAATTTGAGGAGAACGTCAGACGTGGCAGGACAATTATGGTGAGGTTGCTCAGACTGAGAAGTAAAGGAATCAAGTTACAACTGGAGTGGAGTGAAAATGGAAACCCATTTAGCGAGAACAATACCTCCTTAAATAACTTGATTGGGACTACGGTTCGAGATAGAGTGCCTATTATAGTTCAAAATTGGAAAATGGTAAAGAAAAATTATGAGGATGAGATCTGGGCTGAAGTACAGGTAACACCTTAATTATATAATTGTTTGGTTTTCTTTGTTTCACTTCATTTCAATCTTACATATTATATATATTTTTTACTTGTTTACAGAGTATTTTTATTATTGATGATGATCGGAAGAACTTCGTAATAAGCAAAGCTGGAAAACTTATGTGAAAGTTTCGTTCTGTTCTTGTCAAATATTTCTTGAGGGATGATAATGATGATATCATTACTACACCGCCTTATCCATTGTACGAAGGAATCATCACTCAAGAAATATGGGATGAGTTTATCTGAACACATACAACTCCTGAATTCCTGGTAAGGGGATTTGTTTGTCTTTCCCTATTACGTGTAATGTACGTATTTGTAATTAAAATTTATATATTTATATGAATCATTTTGATCTAACTAGGAGTTGAGCGAGAAAAATCAAGCTAACGCGACCAACATGGCATACCGATACACATAAGGACCTGTTTCATACGCATGGTTAGAAAGAAAAATAGTAGAACTAATGATTATTTCATTCGTAATAAAAATTGTATGAATATCATTTAACTGTGACTAACTTTGATATGCAGATATAAGAATCAGGCTTAGATATTACACATGTTCCACGACATGTGGCTAGCCGGTGTCACAAATAAGAAAGGTGAAATTCGTAGTGAAGAAGCAAGAAGAGTAGCCGAATATTGTGTAAGTATTCAATTATATTATGCGTACAATAAATAATTGGCTTTACTTAAATGAACTCGATTTATAATAACTAATTTTCATTGTAATTCTTTTTGGGAAAGCGACAAATGACACAGGAGGATCCTGTGTTGGCGACCTATGTTGGTCGGGATGATTTATTGAGCAGAGCGTTAGCAGTACCCAAGTATGATGGTCATGTTCGGGGTACTGGTTTTGTAGTCACCCCATCAGCATACTTCGGACATCAGAAGCGCCCGAATAGAAGTGACGTTTCCCACCTGCGTGACGAGATGGCTAGCTTTAAGCATTAAATGCAAGAACTTTAAGAACAAATGCGCTACAAGGAATAACAAGAAGTACAATTCATAGAACAAATGCGTTTGATGCAAGAACAAAATGAGTTGTTAACAACGCAAATACAACAGTTGGTCCAGGGTAGGCCAACACCAAAGGTTCCATTCTGTGATAGCCCAAGTTTCTGAGATAGCTGAACTTCCATGCCTAAAGTCCCTTTTCCTTCGGTAATTAATTTCTTTTCTACTTAACTTTATGTTAAATTATAATTAAGTGAACTTTAACATATTAACTCTATTTTCTATAGGGCGAATTTCAATGCAAGCTATATGTCGAACAAGCATCCAAGCATGCAGTTGCAGTGGGTACTGCCTACAACACTGGTGAGGACATACTGCACAATTCACCGTTGCCCGGCAACACACTCCGGGTGAGGGTTGAAGTCTACATGAACGAAGACGCCCTCTTACCGATCCCTTCTCGGGATGATCAAAAAAGGTGGCAGATGTTGTAGGTGGCTATGTTGCTTGGCCAATAGGTCTTATCGAGCCATATGAAAAGGTCGTTCATTCAAAATTCCCTGCACTTTTCCTTCGAACTTTCATCTCAAAATGTGATTTAATTTTCTAATTTGCGCAGGGTAAGATTTCAAAGTGTTCAACAACACAACCCAAGTCAAAAGCATCGGCTAGCCAACAGAGCAAAAGAAGACAGACCTCATTTCTCGATCAATTAATATCGATTACACCACAATTGATCGGTGAGGGAGGAGTACAATTATGTATTCCAAGACATATCTACAGTGTTAGTAGTCTAGTTGATTATGTTACTGCCGAGGTCGTGTAGGACATATGTTCTCGTGATTGGGTTAGTGCTTCGGCTATCAATATCTGGATAAGGTACTTCACTATCATCGTTTATCACTGTTATTAATATTTCTCGTTCCATTTCTTTTGTTTCTCATGACACTGTATGTTTTATACCAGGCATTTGGACCAAGACGTTTTAATGGATACACACAGGGTCCAATTCGCATTTGTCAACCCTTTTCTTATTGGTCATCATGATTGTAAAGTAGATATAAATGCGCAGTCTAATGAGCTGAAAGATTACTTTAGCAAGAAAGCGACACCAAATACATTATTTTTAGTGCCGTATAATGCGGGGTAAGTTATTATTAGTACAATTTTTGTTTTTATTGTTTAACTTCTATCATAACATGATTGTTCAAAAAAAATTTTTAAAATATATTTTAGGTGCCATTGGATATTGATCGTTACCAATCCAGCGAAACCTTCAGGCCCTCACATTTACTATGTGGATCCTCTAAAAAATGGTCTTCCACAACACCGTTTTGATATGTTACTATTGATCAATAGGTAAGAGTATGTGCCTATGTATAAATATTTGCGTACGTGATTGAATAACCAAAAGTAATTAGTTTCTATTTGTTTTGTTAGCGCATTGACTGCGTATCGGTCATCTGTCTCGTTAAACTATTCTAAAGCAGCTGACCCTCACCTTAGCTATCCTTGGAAGAAGATACAGGTATTGATATATGACTTTTACTTAGACTTTATTAGTAAACAATTTTTATTCATGAACAGAGTTAAATATTGCATTATATTTTTGTAGTGCCCTTTCCAACCCAATGATAATGATTATGGGTACTATACCATGAAATTTATAAAGGATGTTATTATGCATGATCAGACATTTATTCCTCAAAAAGTAAGTCATTTAGTTGCACTTCATATTGTGTTTTAATGAAATTAAATTAGTGCCTGACAATTATGTTTTACTGATTTTAATTCGTTCTAACTTGTGTCTGATTGTATATATCTGTAGTATTTTGAAGATCAACGTTGTGACGCTTTGACAGACCATCAGGTTAATGAAGTGATCGAGGAATGGTGTGAATATGTATTTAGGCAAATGTCTGGGTAGCTATATATACTATTAAATTCACTAGCGGTCTTTTTTGTCTTGTTTCTAATTGCCAATTGTTGTGTCATGCATGTTTGTTGAAGTTGAATTTGTTGTATTTCATTCAGCTACATTTACAATATATTGTATAACAATTTTCAGTACTACTTTAGCTAATTAATCATTTGTTGGTATCATTTTAAAGTTATCTATCATTGTTCTTATTAAACCTTGCAGACTATAATTATATATGCATGGGAGATATATATGAGGAAAAAATATGCTAAAAAAAACCAATACGAAGAACAAAAAAAAAACACCTCCTGTGGCGCCTGCGTGAGGAGGCGCCTCAGGAGGTGTTGGCTCCTATGGCGCCTGGTTGGCCAAGCGCCCCAGGAAGGGGTGCCTCCTGTGGCCCCTGGTTGGCCAGGCACCACAGGAGGTTATTTAAAAAAAAATTAAAAATCTGTGGCGCTTCCAAGTGCCACAGCTTTTTTTAGTAGCATCCAGATAGATGGCATTTCTCTAGCGCCGTAGCTAATGTAATTATAAGCACCACAACTTTGCTTTTTTATAGTAGTGACTTCAAGTGGGATGACACTATTTTCAACTCTAATACTGGTGGTTGCTCTGTTGATGGTATCGGCTTACTCGATCTTTTCCCAAGATCTTCAAATGGTTCCTTGATAAAAATTGGGGAACTTGCTTTAAGGTACCTTATCTGCTCCAAGACTTCTGGATTAGTAGATTTTGATACATCTACCATTCCCATTGGTAATGGTTGATCAATACAGATTTTGTTCATCACGTCTTTTGTGCAGCTGGTCAATGTATCTACTTTTTAATAGGTGTCACCTTTATCTGAAAAGGACAAAGCCTTGAAAATGTTGAAAGATACTTGATTGTCTTGAACTCGCAAGGTTAACTTCCCCTGTTGCACATCAATTAATGTTCTCCCAGTTGCTAGAAATGGTCTCCCAAGAATGATAGGAATTTCTTGGTCTTCTTCCATGTCAAGTATTATGAAATCAGCTGGGAATATGAGTTTGTCCACCTTTACTAGCACATCTTCTAAGACACCCCTCAGATATTTTATTGATCGGTTAACCAAAAGTAATGAAACTGTGGTCGGCTTCACCTCTCCAAGATTGAGTTTGTTGTAGATAGATAGAGGCATAAGATTTATACTTGCTTCAAGGTCACAAAGTGTTCTTTCAAAGTGACATTGACCTATGGTGCAAGGTATACAAAAGCTTCCTGGATCTTTAAGCTTTGGAGGTAATTTCTTTAGGAGAATAGCACTGCCTCCTCAGTAAGTGTAACTATTCAAATTCCTCAAGCTTACGCTTATTTGAGAGAATGTCCTTCATGAATTTTGCATAACTAGGCATTTGGACAAGAAAGTCTGCAAAAGGAATGTTGATATGTAACTTTTTGAAAACCTTCAGAAACTTGCCAACTGCTTGTCTAACTTTTCTTTCGTGAGTCTCTGAGGGGATAGAGCTGGTGGTACATATGGAGGAGGATTGTCTGGAAAGCTGATTCTTCCTAGTATCACATCCTCCTCCTTCTGTTCTTGTACTTCATCCTTCTATTCTTCTCCGCTTTCTTTCTTTTATATGTCATCCTTCTTTTTAATTAAAGGATCCTTCAATTCTTTCCCACTTCTTAGTGCAACAACCTTCACATGCTCTCTTAGGTTTCTTTCAATGTCACTTGGTAGAGTTCCTAGTTGCTTGAAATTCAGCATCTTTGCAATTTGGCCCATCTGGATCTCCAAGTTCTTTATTGAGGCATCTTGGCTTTTGAGTGTTGCATCAGTCCTGGCCATGAATTGAGCCAGTGCATCTTCCACATTCACTTTCTGTAGTGGTGGATTTTGTTGTTGAAGAACTTATTGCTGGTGTTCCCTTACGGCTTGAATGCATTTTGATTATTCCTCCAACTAAATTTTGGTTGATTTCGCCAACCTGGATTGTAGGTGTTTGAAAATGGGTCATTCCTTTGATTTTCGATGAAATAAGCTTGCTTCGGTATGAATGAGTGTCCTTCTTAACATTGCGTGCTCACATGAGGTAATCCACATTGATCACAAGGTTCCGTATGAGTGCTGATTACATTTGCTTGGGTTGTCAATGATCCTACTTGCTTGGATATAGATACAACTTGAGAAGATAAAGTTGTAAGGATATCCAACTCGTGCACTCCAAGTTCTTTCTTTGAATTGCTACGTTTAGAAGGCCATTGATATGCATTGGCTGCCATCTCCTCAAGTAGATTGTAAGCATCATCTATATTTTTTCCTATTAAAGATCCTCCAACTGCAGTATCTACAAGAATTCTGGAGATGTGCGTCATCCTACTATAGAAAGTTTGCAGTTGCCACCAATTTGGTAGCCCATGATGAGGACATCTCCTTATCAACTCCTTGTATCTTTCCCATGCTTCATAGAGGCTTTCTTGTTCATGCTGGGTAAATGAGGTAATTTCATTCCTTAATTTAGTGGTTTTTGTTGAAGGAAAGTATTTCTCAAAAATTTTATGCGCCATGATCTCCCATGTAGTTATGCCTTCCACTGGTAGCGATTGTAACCAACTCTTAGCCTTATCCCTGAGTGAGAAAGGGAAAAGTCTAAGTCTAATGGCATAATCAGTAACACCATTATGCTTGAATGTGTCACAGATTTCTAGGAAGTTGGCTATATGTGCATTAGGATCTTCTGTTGGTAAACCACCGAACTGATTTGTTTGCATCATCTGGATAATTGTAGGCTTGATTTCAAAGTTGTTAGCTGCTACTGGTGGTCTTTTGATTCTAGAATTTGTCCCCATGACTGTTGGTGTTGCATAGTCATGGAGTGCTTTGGTATCTATTATTTCTCCCCCTCGATTTGCCATGGATTGCTTAGGATTGAAGTAGACTGCTTCTGAACTCTTCAATTTCTTTGACAAGTTCTTTCGATCTCATAATCAAGAGGTTGTAGTTCAATTTCCTTTGATCTGGTCATACACTAAGCAAAAGCCTGAAAAGAAACACAAAGCACCAAAAAGAAAAAAAATATAATATAAACACCAAATTAGTTAGAGCCGGGAAAATGGGCCGAGCCCATCGGGCCGGCCCTTTTAGGCCTTGGCCCTTCAAGGGCCGGGTTTTCAAATTGTAGCCTCAAAAGGAAGTCGGGCCTAAAAGGGCTAGCCTTGTAGGGCCTCGGGCTTAAAAGGGCCGGCCCTGGAGGGCCTCGGGCCGGCCCTTTAAACCCGTTTATTTTTTATTTTTTTTTGCTTGGACAGGAACCATGTTACATTTTTGAATTGCCTTATTGAATCTATATGTCACTCTATCCTCATATTGTATATAGTATGATTTTTGAGTATATTTTTTTGTCTAATTAAATCATATTGTGATTTTTGAGTATATTGTTCTGCCTATTTAGAATAAAATCATATTATATACTATTCTGCCTGATAGAGTATGATTTTTTATGGAGGTTGTGATTATTTGACTACTTGAACCTACTCCTCAAAGTGAAACACAATCAACTGTCCTTGAAATTGATGATAGTGGCGAAGAAGGTGAAAATGATAGTTGTCATACTCATGTTGTTTAGAGGTTAAAGTATTAAGCTTCTTGCCTTCTTATACTTTGATCTTTGTGTGAGTTATTTATGGACATGATTTTACCTTTGATTATACATTAGTAACTGTGTTTGTTTGTTGTAAGAGATGTGTTATTTAAACCTTAATGTTGACAACATTTATGTATTAAATTAGAACTTTAATCGTTGTTATTTATTAATTATATCTCTCTGGAGAAAATACGCAGAAAAAATAGTTAAATATTGTGAAAAGGACTTCCCGGCCCTACGCGCTGGCCCTGGCCCTGGCCCTGATGCTCTCGGGCCGGGCTTTGAAAAAGTGTAATTTTCCTGACCCCGAGCCATTTAGGGCCGGCCCTGATTCCCAGCTCTAAAATTAGTATTAAAATTACTTGGTATTGATATTAATGACTACAATCCTTGGCAACGACGCCAAAAACTTGTTACATGTGTAGATGATCAATTAAATAGTGCAAGTGTACACTGTCTAATGAAGTAATACAGAAGTGAGTAGAGTATTGTTCCCATGAGGATTGATCACTAAGTACCAAAATGGGTAATTTTAATTCTATTTAGTCAATCGATTAGTTGGTGATTGAGAGTACAAAATAAAAGATGATTAAATATGAGTGCAAATGATATGAAAGCAATTATGAGAAAAAGCCCTAGGGGTCAGATTTCACTTAGCTAATTTTGGATTGAATCACTTATCTATTCTAGCCCAATTTATTTCACATGATTGATAGTCGTGTTTCCCTAATTTAATTACTAGCCTCTGTTAGATCAAGCGTTTCACCCAAGAGGGGGGTGAGTTGGGTGATACTAAAATTTCTTTCGAAAATATAAAACTTTAACAGTGGAAATAAAACAGTAATGAGTAAGGAGAAATATCACCGAAGTGTACACCGGGAGTTATACTGGTTCGGCCACAACCACTTTGACCTACGTCCAGTCCTCAGAGCTTCTCTGAGAGTTTCACTATAACTTCCAAGATTCAGTGGGTTCTTGGCACCTCAGTACAAGCAAGTTCCTACACCTGGATACTCGCTCCCCCTTACAAGTTGTAATCCAATCCCAACTCAAGGTTCCACAACCTTAAGTTACCTCAACAACAAATATTGAGTTTGAATGAAATATCTCTCTCACAAAGTAAATAAGAATCACTGAAGCATAGAATCACAAGTATAAAGAAAATAGAGTAATGAACTTGATGATACGTTCGTGAGTGTGTTCTTGTATATCTTTCTCTGTTTGGATGTTCCCATATATATAGATATGTTGGTGATGACCGTTGGAACATTTTCTTCTTGTCTGTTGGAGAGTGCGCAGCCACTATTGAGTTTTCCAATTTTTGAAAAATATCCGTTGGCGGTGGTTGGCATTTGAACGTTTCATTTGACTTCCATTACTTGATATGATTTCTTCATTGTTCATATGTAAATCGGCTAAGAATACTAACACAATGAAAGATTAATCATATAGAAAACAAAACAATCAACGTTTGAAAGATTTCTGGATTTCTGGGTTTGCTTACTCGAGTAGCTACTCGAGTATCACATGAAGTTTACTCGAGTACTTACTCGAGTATCATCGGGAAATCTTTGATTAACTGCAAGTCAATGAATAAATACAAGATTATTCGGGTAGTGCATGGAATAACCAATTTCTAAAACTTTGGAAATACATGTTTACTCGGGTACTTACTCGAGTAATGCACTCACAACTTTATGAGTTACTCGGGTACCAACTCGAGTAAATCCTTACAAAAACTTTTGGTTACTCGATGCTTTACTCCAGTAATGTTGCAGGATCTCAAGGCCGAGAGCACTTACCTTGTTACTCGGATACGGACTCGAGTAATGTATTCATTTTTGCATGGATTACTCGGGTATCACCTCGAGTAAATGTACTTTTTGTGCTTGACTTACCCGGGTAATGACTTGAGGTTTTCCTTGAAAATATCTCTGCATACTCGGGTACCTACTCGAGGAATCCACTTAAAATAGATTATTGAATACTTGCATATCAGAGTAAGGACTCGAGGAAATGAGTTAAAAATATATCAACTTAATCGGATACCACCTTCAAGTTTTCACTTACTTCAGTGCGTTACTCGAGTACCTACTCGAGTAATGTTGCAGTGGTACAAAATGCCGAGAGCATCATTTTTCAGAAACAGAGTTACTCGAGTACCTACTCGAGTATCTTTGGCAACCTGAAGGCAACTGGAAGTTTTTCATATGGTTACTCGAGTAGCTCCTCGAGTAACATTGGCAGGCCGAGAGCAACTCCAAGTATTTACCTGGTTACTCGAGTAGCTCCTCGAGTAACATTGGCAGGCCAAGAGCAACTTAAAAATACTTACACTATTACTCGAGTGCCTACTCGAGTAACGTTGGCAGGTTACCGGAAGGTGCTTCTGGTTACTTCAAGTTTTGGTTCATTACTCGAGTACCGCCTCGAGTAATCCCTTAGAAAACTTGCTTCTGATCAAGTTTCTCAGCTTTTTCTCTTGGCCTTTCTTCATTACTCCAATGCTTACTTCAAGTGAGGCTTATCCCTGTTATTCCTTTGCTCAAACTTATTTATTAATCATTTCCTTTTCAAACCATTCTTTTGTTATCATCAAAACATGAGATCTAACAACCTATGAATTTAAGTAATTAATTATGCATTAAGATTTTTGGAACTCATTAAAACTACACAACTCGTATGAATATATTCCTATTTCATATGCAAATTATGGTTTTAATTAGAGAGTCTACACACATGTATCTCTTTTTGGTCTCAACATACATATTGAAATCATTCAAAAGATTGCCAATCAAGTGAAAACATTAAGAATAATAATTAAAACTCAATCATGAAAGAGAAATTAAAACTAGATTTAATAAGTTAAGATTCAATCCGTCATTAGTAAGCTACGTCATCACTCTAGGAAAATGGAAATTTAGCACTTGATGAAATTAAAAACAAAATAAAAATAAATCAACATTACATAAAACTACAATGAAATCCTCATAAGTACTGTATAAAACTTGAACATTAAATTCTCAAACATAAATATACAACCAAAATATGCATGAAAAATGGAGAAATCTAGCTATCGATTTTGGAGGTAAAACCTTCCATGTAGGCAACATGCAAAAAGTAATATAATTCTAAGCCTTCTAAGTTGGAGGTATGCAAAATGTAAAACAATCCTAAGCCTTCCAAGATGGTGGCATGCAAAATGTAATACAATATATAAAATTAAATTAAAATATGAAACAAAGTGTTCAGAATTCTCAAACAAACGATTGAAAATTGTCAGAGGAATAACTGCATGCCCTCAATCTCTAAGCCTGATGCTCCTATATATACACACTGAGCGAACAACGTCATGTCATTTTTTCCTTGATGCTACAGCATCCTTTTGGCAAACGTATGCTTTTTCTTTGGATGAATAGTAACTTTCTATGAATAGTGAACAGTGAACAGTATCCACTGCTACAGTACTGTTGGCAGAATGCTACAGTGATTTTGCTATAATGTTTGTCGCCTACTACAGTTCTTCCATCAGCTACAATCACCTTCATCTGCTACAATCCCCTATCATTTTTTCCAGCTTTGCCTCTTTGTCTTGTTTCAATCTTGTGGGTTTGTTTTTAGGTCTCCTTTCTTCTCTTTTCTCCTTAACATGGTGTGCATGGCTATCAAAAGAAATGCAAGGAAATATTTATCAATTACATCCAAATTAATTACATTAAGCTCAAATATTGTCCACAAAATTATCATATAAGGGAAAATAAATATGCAAATATTTTTCATATCAGTTGTGGCCAAGAACCATTGGCTGCGGCCAAGATCAGGACAAACACCCTTAAGCAGCAGCCAAGAACCACTGGCTGTGCCCAAGAATAGGTCAGAAGGCTTTCGGCCATGGCTCAAAGGGTTTTGGCTGTAGCCAAGAGCTGGTCAGATGCTTTTTGCCTGCGGCCCAAATGCCTGGTCGGGCCAACAACTGGCATATTTTCTGGCTGATTTCAAATGACCATAACTTTATGCACATATATTGAAATGACATAAACTTTATATCATTTTAAGCTGGCAATGTCTACTACAAAATTGAAAAGTTTGACAAATTTTTGACATCATTTGCTATATCAAACATGAAGCAAAGTAGCTCCCCTACACAAAATTTTCCAGTTTTCAACCTAAGTTTTCAAAGGTTCCAAAATTCTCATCCAAGACTACTCCTGTACAGTTTTTCTTATAGAATCCAATGGAAATATCAAAACAACCAAATTTACATTCCTTTCATATGTTTTGTTTTGGACACAATTCAACACAAAATTTCAAAATTGCCAAATTTCACATTCAAGACTCTAATCAAGTTCATTTATCCAATGGACAACACAAGACACCATTTCAACAATCAAAACACCATGACTCTCTAGAACCCTAATATACACAAAAATTAGTGCAGTTTTCCACAAGACAAGGTGCACATCCAATTATCACAATATATATATCAAAAGGTTGCTTGTGCTCACCTCTTCCTCTTTCTCTAGCTTGTTCTTCAATTCTCCAACCACTAGCTTTTCTTTAATACATAAAACACCTCCTCTTAAAAATCTAAAACTATAGGATTGAAGCTTTCATCAAGAGGAATAAGATTAAAGAAGAGGTTTTGAGCAATAAAGGTTATTTATAAGGTCAAATCTCAAGTAGAAATCTCACCTTTCTCCTTTGCTTCTTTCGCTTTCTTCTTCGTTGCTTTGGTCGACCAAAGAAAGCTTATAGAGAAAGAAAATGATGATGATCAGATTTTCTTTCCACTCTCTCCATGCCCTAGCAGACTTAAAGAGAGAGATGGAGGAAGAGTTTGAAATTTTTGACCTTTGACACTTTGACTTCAATCTTATGGTACCATGTGTCACCATTATATTGCCTCTCCCAACATACATGTAACCATTGGATTAATCTAATTAATTCTATTAGCCATTTAGTCACACTTCTTGATCTTTTAGTTGATAGTGAATTTCCTCTTCGGTTGCTGAATAATTAGTCGAACATAGGAATATGAGAACATTGTTAGGTCTCCCCCTTCCCCTAACATTTATGCCTCACCTAAGAAAGAGAAAATGGAAGACCAATGGTTGCAAGACTTATGGCACTCTTAAGCCTTAAACTTGTGACACTTGACAAGATGAGATGAAATCATTTTATGAGATTAAATCACAACCATCCATTCCTAATCAAAGGCCAAAATTTCATGCAAGTGATGAAAGAGAAAGACTCATTTCTTGTAAATTGGACTAAGTAATAACTCAGTGCCTGTAAATTACAATTTATAGGACTTGACACTTGCCCAGGACGTCCAAAGCATGTCAATGAAGATCAAGATTCAAAAAAATTGTCAGGTAGTAATTTATCCCTTACATACTATGTGATATGTTATATGCATGTTTGTACAATTGTGAATTTAAAACATTTAGATAAGGGCTAAGGCCTAGTAGAATTTCCCAGCGTTGTGGCAAGGGACTGTTGTCCTTGAATTGATAAATTTACGCTTTTTGCATATAGTGAATTTATATCTAAATGTTGAATATGTTGTTTGTATTGAAACTTTGGTTGGCATGACATGTTATATGTATGCATCGTATATGAATGATATATGTTATTACTAAGATTCATTGAATCTCACCCTTTTTTTAAACAAAATTTCAGTACAGGTTAGTAGTTTCTCAGGCAAGAAGGTAAATACGGGCGAATAAGGCAAATGATTTAGAATTTTGATTTTCCATTGGTTATCTATTTTAGAGATTATATTTAATTTGTATTTAAGTATAATCAATCTTGTACTGGCAACTCAATAGACATGTATGTAGGTGCTTGTATATACGCAAACACATAGCGGCATCTGAACCAGTAGTGGATAGCCGTCCATCTAGGGTTGTTAATTAATTATAGTAGTTGGGTTCTTGCAGAGAACGTATTAGTAAAAACTGTAATATGAAGAAATGAACCTAAAACGGATGGCTTAAAATAAATCGTAAAATCATATGAGACCAAATTTGAAAATGATTTTTGAAGACCTACTTAAGTGTAGCTCCATACTCTACTTGAAGTTGGAACTCCCGTTGTTTACAAAAGATTACCAGTCTCCTTTTTAAAGATATTACTGCACTTAAGCCATCCATATGCTTTGAAAACAAGGGTATTATATGGTATAAATATATGTGTATTTTAGTATGATACAATCTATATATTAAAGGCTTAAGGGATATGGTTACTCTTATATTCTGGGTCAGCCTCATCTCGATTTTTTCAGGTGTGACAATGGGTGTCAATGGAATTTTCCAGGTTTTCAAGAGTTTTTTGATCCAGAGACCATCTTGGGGCGCATGTAGGCGCGTGGGATCTTTGATTGAGACACTGTTTGTTTTTAAAAATCTTTCATATGTTGGACACAAGTTTAGATCTTGTTTGGGTTAAGAAAGTGTTATTCTACACTTGGAGATTCTTGAAATCCTTCAATTTGAATCTACAATTGATTTCTTTAGTTTTTGGCTTAAGTTCACATAACCATTAAGAAGATTTTAGCTGCATCATATGGTTGATATTGAAATATTCTTTTGATGGGAAGTTATTCAAATGGGTTTTTAAAATACAAGATCCTATCAAATTTTGACTCAAACTATTGGAGATAAAACCTAAAATTTGTAGCAACTTGAATTTATTAACTAATAACAAGTTCTCCCAAGCTTCCAACCACATTGAATCTATTAGAGTTGAAGTAATGGCTTGTAAGTCAACTTTTTTTAACAAAAGTTGTGAGAAAGGACGAGATAGTGAGAGATGTAGGAATCATCTCATATTGTGGAATGTATACTACAAATACATTCAAGTGAGTAGATTTAAACATGACTAAGAGGGGTTGAGCAATGTAGCAATATGCTACATGAGTTTATATGGTCAGAAGGGCCTATAAGAGGAGGAGCCTAGTTAGAGAGAATAATATGAGTTAAATTTTTCATGTATTTTTAATGCACTTTTTCATTAAATTTATATTTAAATTTTTTTCTTTTATAATTGAATTGAGTATATTCTCTTCTTTTTATGAACATTCATTTTGTTATTTAGATTATATTATGTTATTATCATATTGTTATAACTACTTTGATTGAGTGGGAGCTTATGGAATGTATCTAGAAATCTTAAGGGGAATGTGATTAATAAAGACTATAGTTAAAAGGGTACTGAGCTAACTAGCATGAGTGGGTGGGAGCCAACATAGTTATCTCCTGAACACAAAACTAATGAACTTATTATCCAATTATTCTATCTTATATGAACAAATGTGATTTGTATACCATAATCATCTAAGTGACTAAATTATGACTAAATCCATTTGATTGAGCTTATGAAGACAACCTCAATACAGATATCTATCGTAAGACCCGTTCCTTATATCGCTTTATTATGCATCAGAAGCCATATCATTATTATTACGGCTCAGGAGAATGAGTAAATAAGCTCCCAACAAAAAACTTACACAATTATTCTTAGGGCACTTTTCATGTGGTAAAGCCGAATTTACCAGATTAATTAACTTTATTTATGGGGTTATTTAATTCTTCCCATTCCTTATTATCAGAGTTATCTTTATGCATATTCAGTTACTCTGCTCATTACTAATAGGCTCATACCATGCGACTACCCATTCTTAATTAGATTAATGCGTTGGATAATTAATCCCATCATCATGCGGGTTATACGATTAACCACATAAAATGTTAATACAGTGCGTCATAATTCCTCAACTTTTCATCCACAACTTCTTCTCAAGGCACATCATTTTGAACTCCTGTCTTGTGCTCACATACCTGTATGGTTGCTTGGGGTAGGGTGATATTCGGGGGAATCTCAATAGCAAACAATACCAGATATGCATGTATGCTTAAGACATGACATGCTTACCTCACATAGGCTCATACTAATATAATGACATACTTGCATGCTTAATGTATCATACATCATACTCATGGCCATAACAAATATAGAAACAGGGCTTCAATTAGTCATATATGTATCATATAATTAAGTAAAGCAATTAGACATATTAATACAATAAATATCAAGTATATGCAGGATAGGTACGTTTACTACCTTTGGTCTTTGTGTCATGCTCTTATACCTTTTCCTCCAATTATTGAAGTTGCTCGGGACCCTTTAATTTCGTCCTCCTTGTCAACTCATGACCTTAGGCATATGACTACGCCATTAGAGTCATGACAAATGAATATCCTATGTGGCTACATTAGCCTCTAGGATATGTCTCTTATCTTTGGGCCCATACTTGTCCCAATTTTTAATAATTCAGAACCCGTAGGTGGGTTATCTTTAAA
Organism: Inga laurina; assembly: GCA_963855925.1. Classification (NCBI taxonomy): domain Eukaryota; kingdom Viridiplantae; phylum Streptophyta; class Magnoliopsida; order Fabales; family Fabaceae; genus Inga; species Inga laurina. Next base: position 29,699,901 of record OY979701.1, read on the forward strand.
GTCCATACATTAGGCCCAATGTGTAGATAATGGGCCCCCACTAACTCCAAGTGTTTAATTTAACCATTAGAGTACCAATTTATTACAAAAGTACCTTTACTTTTTATTTTTTCACTTTCCCATAAAGTTAGCAGAATTTTCAATAATTTTTGAAAATTCATATTTTGGACTAGGAATATCTAATTAAGGTGGTTTAAAATCTTATGTGTCACTTATTAAGTCTATTTTAAGGAAACAATATTTCCTCTATCCAAATCCACGCACAAAATTTAGAATTACCAATAAACTCATACTGTGACAAATTTTTGCCAGTTTTATAGATCCAACTTCAAAAATTCATATCTCTTAAAATATTAATCCAAATGGCACATATGACCTATCAAATTAAAACTTATGATGTCTATATTAAACCTAGAAAGTTTCATAGCCCTTGGATATCATTTGCTCAGTAAAAAATGCATCATAAACAGATTGCCTCACAAAACTCAAATATGGCACCATTTAAACTAGTCTTATTTTATCATTGAACACCATATATCATCATATACTCATGATTAAACACATATACCTCAAAAGCTGAGCTTGGCCAAAACTTAGAGCAGCCCTAAGGTCCATGAAAATTCAATGAAATAACAAGGCAATCGGTTCAAATCAAAGCTTAATCTTGCCTCATCGCGATTCTACAACCGATTTGGAATTCTGGAAATACTCTGACTAGCTAGACAGTACCAAACACCTCTAATCAAGAATTCAAAATTGTAGAAATGTTGTTCTTATCAAGAGGAACATCATTCATGAAGGCTTCATCGGCTAGAAACGGTGATTTGGGCTCGGAATGGGCTCCAAAGCTCAAGAACTTTTACTATTCACACACCTTCTCTCTTCTTTCTATTTTCTCTATGTTTTTTCTCTAATTTTTCTGCCATTGGCTGAAATCTTAAAGAAGAATAGAGGGTTGGGATTTAATCTTGCATTTTGGATGGCTTCATGGTGTGCCAAGTGTCAACAAATGTGAGCTCAAGATTGCCATTTGTCAAAAAAAACACATCTTGGCTTCTCTTTCTCTTTCTTAGGTGGTATACATTTTGGTCAAGGGAAGGAGAGGCCTGACAATTTTCCCAGACTCCCAGGTTAGGTGTTTGCAAAGTCAAGTACTTCACCAGACTGGAGACCAGTGGATTTCCCTGATCAGGTGACATGTGGCATCTCATGAGTGTGCCAGCACAAAAGGAAAAAAGTAAGTGTTACCATGAGGGACACGTGTCACCTTCCTATCAAGCCAACACAAAAGATACTTGGTACTTTGTCATGATGAATGGACAAATGTCACTTTCTTATTTGTCCAACACAAAATCTGAGTCATCATTACTCATCAGGACTTACATTATTAAAACTACTTTAATAAAGTTACTTTATCAGTGTCTACTTTGGTCTCACTTGGGACGTACTCAGGATTGCGTCACATGTATTGGATCCTGTAAGATGACGCTAGGTTGGAATATGTGCATAGGCCCCACAAGGCACCATATATCAGGGTCTTTTCCAAAATGCAGGGTACACATGTCTATCTTGAAAATGCCATATGCATACCTATACCGGCATATTTTGCCTGACCAATTAGTCCTATACCTCATGACATATCTGGGTGGTGTCTTTCTACTAACCTAATTGGATCGTATATGTGTCATGTGCACATCTGCACTAACACTTTGATCCTATTGCCTAATCATACTGGGCCCTCTACCAGGTAGGGCTAGATCACATAGCCTTCGAGAGTCTTTTTATCTCTTGTCATTCTTGGGATTTTTCCCGAACTAGGCTTAGTAATCTGAATGATACATGATTATCCTTAAGTCTCTAGGCCTACAATTCAGGATATTACATCTATGATGTTAGAAACTTTCAAATCTCTTGCATTTAGGAAGGAGATCTCAGGGACATCTTACCAACAAGTCTTCAGCTTCTAGAGGTTGAAGCACTCAAAGAAAATAGAAAGAACAAGATTGTTCAGATTTATGATAATATGCCAATATGAGCAACATAAATCTATCCAAGCCGTGTGGATAGATTTAGAAGATAGAAATGATGGTTTTCTTCAATAAAATTAAAAAATATTTTAACATGGTATACTAAGTCATAACAAATCATTTAGGTAACACTTGAGGTAAATGTTAAACTAAGTGAAGACAAACAAGTTAAGTTATTTCTAACAAACAAGTATATGTAGTGAGAAGACGTCTCCCAGTGAATAAGAGTAAGTTTAATCTCCCAGTGAGTGGGAGTATGTGAATGTAAATATTTCTTATGATAAGCATATTGTAAACTTTGGTAATGTGGTTCACCACATTAAACTTGAGTTTAAAGACTGAAGGATCAAAGATCCATAAGCCAAATGAAGTTAGATAAAGAGTAGGATTATTTGTCCTTCAAGCTTAAGTCCAAAAAGGGGGCAAGAAACCTATATATCAAACTTGATTTAGAGGAGGTCAAAAAATTGTTTTTAAAAAGATAGAAGGCTGAATTGATAATCCTCCTAAGGTTATAGAAGACGACACAAACCATGTGAGCAATGGATGTTTCATAGAAGTAGATGCCTTTAGGTTAGGAAAAAGTAAGAAAGAGAATCAAAGTATTGGAACCTAAATGTTAACTCTACATGGATAAACCACCTTGATTCACTTCACGCAATATGGAATTGACAAAGTCACATCTTTGTTATCTCTTTAGTTAAAGATCAATGGGACTATTACTCTTAAATCCTATATTGGATTTGATGTTTTTTTTTTTGGAAATAACAATTCAATTTCTTACCTCATGCACACATTGATCAAAACACATAATCAAACTAGCAAAAGAAGATTTGCTAAGTGATGAGTGGTAAAGGGAGAAAATCCCTATGAGAAGTCTAGATGGCAATGAAGACAAGGAAACCTTTTTTGAGATGAGAGAAAATATCTTCTGTGATTAGCAAGGTTCTGAAACCCGGACCAGTTACTAAACCAGTTGGGGTACTGGGCCAAGGGTCAGTTGGTCAGATTGGAGTCAAACGGGGGCTAAACCGGGACTAGATCAGTGAGGTAAGGAAGATTATAGAATTATTTATATGAAATTTTGAATAGAATATTAAAAAAAATTTAAAAACTGATCAAACCGTGAGAGAACAGGTCAGACTGCATTAAAACCGATTGAATTGGGGTAGTTGTCAGACCGGATCGGTCAGACCACCAGTCTGACGGTTTTGTGGTCTGACCGGTTGGTCCTGTCCGAGCTTGAGAACACTGGTAATTAGTTCACTATAACATTTGGGAACCTATAGATGTGAGGGCATATCACAAAGCCTAGTATATTTACTTGATTTTGAGTAAGCCTAAGTCTGTTAAATAATGACTATATCTATTTAGGAATAAGTTAAACTAACAAGTTAAGAACATTTTGAACTAACAACGGTTAAGAACACCCTTTTGATCAGTTCAAGATGCTTTGTGTATGAGAACGGGATTGTTAGGCAATTATCAATACGTAGAACCCTTCAACACAATAAAGTTGTTGAAATAAAGGGATAGATTTCTCCTTGACATGGTTAAATATATAATAACATAAGTAAAACTATCAGCCATGTATTGGCAGGTATCTTACAACTATTGTCCTTATACTTGATTAAATGCCCTCTATGTTAGCCATAATAATGCCCTATGAGTTATGGATTGGCTTTAAACCAGGCCCAAGTACCTTATGATCATAAGGTCAATAACTTACATCCATAATTCTTCCTACGAGTGTAGAAATCTGGGGCTAAGGTACAAAAGGTATGTCTTCATGGGACAAATTAAGAATTAAAATCACATGTCTTTATTAGTGAAAATATTCATTGCTTAGTGACTGAAAGAGAACTAAGAGACACAACATTTATAGAACACAAATTTTCTAGTAGGAAACGAACATTGATCATATCAAATCTCTTTGTGAGATTAATGGTGTCAAAAAATAAGTGAGTATTCCTCAGTTTATTGATCTGAGTAGGAGGGTTGAGACTGTTTTCACAAGAAGATTAAAGGCAAAAGTCGTAAGAACACAAGAAGAGAATCATGTGAAATCCACCTCAAAGTAAATCATCTTTCAACATATGAAGATTAGGAGATAGATTTCCTAATAGATTGAATGCTCACTTCGTCATTTGACAATGACTACCTAGAGGTGTTTGAAAGACACTAAAAGAAGCTACCAAGAAGTGATTGAATCATATTTTGATATGCTTCATCATTGTTAATTTAGGGATTTTAATACATTTCCAAGGCCATTATTGCATAATTAAGAACTAATTTGAGAAAGGGACAATTGTATAGAATTAAGTCAAATTAGGGGTAAAATTGTCATAATTTATTAATTATTCATGCAAATAATTTCTTGGACTTCTGATGCTATCTTATGCTTAATCTTGGATTATAGGTGTTTTAGAAGAAAATTGGAGAATTTGAAAAATGTCAATTGGGACAGAATTACTATTTTTAAGGACTAGGTAAAACTACAGAAAAAGGCCCAGAGATTTTGAAAATTATAGAAAGACCCTAAAGACCAAAACTACAGTGTGTTGGGTTAGAGAAAATTAGGGTAGAAAGGATAGATTGTGAGAGTGCTGGAGACACATCCGTGGGGTGAGAGAGCTTCAAGAGAGGTGGAGAGGCGAACAACAAAAAGGAAGGAGGTTAAGCTTTAGGATTAAAGGAAAGACCACCTCTGACCACTACCCTTACCACAAAATCCCTCACCGCCAACGTCTTGCTTTCCACTATAGAAAATTACAACATTGGAGAATAGCTTGGATGGAAGCTGGACATTAGAGCTTGGGGTAAACACAGTGTGACAAGGAACAGAGAGAGAGAGAGATCATCGATCTCACCATCGAATCACATTACCATCATTCCTTCCTCCATGTTACCATAGTGTTAACACTTTTGGACCAAAGGCGCATGATTTTGAATGTTGAAGGAGAAGAGAGACCATAGCTTGGCTACCACCATCTTCCTTTACATTACCATAGCATGGTTTGGCTGTCCCAACCACCACCACCGGTGTCTCAACTTGGGCCTAAACTAGAGGAGGCAAAATCAAAGGCATCACCTTCTTCTCAATTTCTAATGATCTAATCACCATCGTATTCCTCTACTTCACATCATCATCGCTAAAAATCCTCAAATCACCACCTCTATCATCCTACAACCACCACAACAACTTCTTTTTCCTTCCTCTATTCTCTATTTCCACCGTCACAAATTCTTTCCTCTCTTTCCTCAATAAGACCTGACAGACTCTTCCCTAAATTCTTTCTCCATTGATTCATCACTTCACTTATAATCCCATGAATTTCAAATGTTGTGAGGAAGCTGTGGCTGGATTTAAAGTCATGAGTGGTTGATTTTGCTTGAATGTTAGTGGTAGAGAAAGTGGCACAACTTCAATGCGCTATAAAGGGAAGTTCATTCATTTCCATTAGCTCATTACATGTATTGTGATATGTTTAAATTAATTTTGCATTGTTACATGTTTGTGAGACTTGAATGAGTGTTCATTTATTCTTGTTGGTTAACATCTGTGTTGATTTTTTGCTTTAATGCTCTTGGATTATATATAGAACTTATTTCCTCATGTTTTACTAAAATTATGCATTATATGTGATTACTATGGTATTTAATTGAGTTAATTCATATTGAGTGTTATGATTGTGCTATTATCAAACATGAAAAAAATGCATTAAAAATAATTTTCAAACACACATCAAGGGGTTTTTAATAATATATTGAAGAAATGACTATTAAAGCAATTGTAACATTAGTCATTAATTAGGTAGATTGGACCTATTGCAATTGTTTGGAGTTTTCAATTTGACTTGATGCAAGATTAACTCCCAAATCATCTTAAGAAGCTAGGAAAGCCACTAACTTTGCTACCAAGACTCATTTCATCATTCATATTTTCAAACTCAATTCCATTCACTCATTCACCATTTTTATAAAAATACAAAAACCAATAGTTTATCATTTAGTTAAATTGCATTACTCTTTTAGTTATTAATTTGGAAAAACAAAAACCCCTTTTCCCCTTGTTTCATTGCATTTTCATAACATGAGTCCTAGGTTTTCATATACTCAATCCTTAGTTAAATTTTTATTGTAGACCTTAAGGCTAATGCAAAAAATTCCTTATCAAGAAGAATTACAAAATGTCATACAAAAGGATATAGATTCTTTTCTGAAACTAGCCAAGTGTATGTTTGGGCAATTTGTCACCTAGTTGAAAGGCTATTGGGAACAAGTAGGTTCTCAAATTCATATGGGGTATATCAAACATAAAATGCTTAGTGGCTAAAGTATACTACAATAGGAAGATTGCCTATTGTGCATTTTAACTCTAAATGACCAATTCTAGCTATAACAATAAGTTTAGTCTTAACATTGCATCAATATGATATGAAGATCACTTTCTAATTTAGAAATTGGATGATGAACTCTACATGAAACAGCTTGAGGGCCTCATAGAAACAATCATCCAAGTTGTAGTATCTTAGGTTTTACGAAGTGAAAGTCTCTCTAAGTTTGAATAATTGAAGAACACTACATGAGTTCCAAACGGTCTTAAGATGATTCTTGGTGAAGTTTGCATTTGTGTTAATGACATGTTTAGCCAAAATGAATATCAAGGAAGTCAAAGGAATGAAGGATTAGAGTTATACTTAAATTCTAAGCTAAAAAATAATGGGTAGAAAAGAATATATCTTGAATGACAAGATAAATGGAGATTGCACAATAAAAGGTATAGTCTTTGCCACCTAAGACATTTACAAGATGTTTAGGCATCTCAGAGTGCTAAACTACAAACCCATATACACCCATGAAGACAAGGACACAACCCTAGAGAGGTTATGCCTCTTACAAGAAGTCCTACATAGATAGGTGGATAGAGTCCCATAGTAAGAATATGGCTGATAACATAAATGTATACATTGGTGTATAAGACCAAATACATTTTGGTTAGACTTGGAAACTATTTTTGGTTCAGCTATTGAAAACAATTATGAGATAAACTATGGATTGAGTTGTTAAGACAACAACTCATGTTTGAAAGGATACTCTAGTACAAGACTTAGACAAATGATAATAGAGTAAAGAAATAGACAAGGTATATTTGTCATCCATGGAATTGGAACACGAAGTGTTCTCTGCCATCATTCAAGGAACCATATGGTTAGAGAAGTTCCTATGAGGAACTCAGAATGCTTGGTATATAGATGGATCTAAATGATAACATCTTACGATGTGGATCTTAAGTATCACAGTAGGGCGAAACATACATTTGATATATCTCTATGAGATATATGCTTTCAGAGAAGGAAAACAATCATTCAATGACCCTTAGCTAACAGGATGTTTGTGGATCCCTTTACTAAGTCCATAGCTTGTTATTCATTAAGTCAGTGATGGTCTTGGGCACAAGTAAAATATAAGGCCTTGAATATCTTTTATCTGAAGATAAAAGAAATAGTGTGTATGTTATGAGTAAATACATGTAAGAATTATGTATGTCATACAAATTAGAAAAAGATTGGTTCACTCACATGAACAATCGTCTTCCCATATTTTGCAGGGGTACAAGAGGGTAAGATGAGCAAATGATTACTATAAGATGCTTAAGAAGAATATTTATGTTTGTGTACCTCAGTTAAACAGAGATGAGATCCATATGTGTATATATGTGTATATATAAAATGGATAGAAGTATGAATATAGACTTGTAGCCTGGAAAATAACTCTTTTTCACAGTTGATATCACAAAAGAGTTATTGTGAAAAAAAGTACTAGTTCAAATGTTAAGTACATTTTGAGAATTATGTTTGTATGGTGAAAGAAAAAGAAAATGACATACATCACAAATCTATAATTGTAGCATCTAATTCATTCTACGTGTGTAAGAGTTAGACTGCAACACGGGACATAGGTGAAAGATCCCTAGTTTACTATGGTGCGAGTCCTGTAAAGGATAAACCCTTCTATGATGCCCTTAAGACTTAGATAGCATCATGAAAACTTGGTTTTGTGATAGTTACTTTAGTTGAAGCTCTATGATCACACATGATTCGGTCAGCTTAGTGAAAACTAGAAAAGCGACCGAGTCAAGATAAACTGATATTTAGTTAAAAATGAAGATTTACTCCTAGATACATGAGCTGTACTAGTATCTGTGGTTGACCTTTCACTAGTTCTCTATGTAGCTTATAAGTACGGATACTATGTACATAGAAGAAAATTTAAGTTAATCAATATATTAACTTGAGAGAGATTATAGATGCCATAGTAATGTGTAAGGGATAATCCGAGGCATATGAGGCAACAAAAAGATGGCTCATAAATATATAAAGGGTGTCCTTGGATATTTATCCAATTTGAGGGATTTCTAGCATTACAAGCACCAAAAACATTTTGAAGACATTATGCCCACTCGATCAAGGCAGATGCCAAGTATGAAATAGGAAGAGTAATAGATGCATGATAGGAGGACTATTAAGTGCCAGTATAAGATGTTAAACTTTTGGGTCCAGATTTTTTCTTTATGGGCCAAACTATTTGTTTAGGAAACAAGTAGCCTTATCAAATAAGAAATGAATCAGCATTAATTATGATTCTGTTAATTAAGAGACAGGTAATTATATATTAGGAAATTTATCAAGAATTAATTTTCTGATTATTACTTAAAGGGAAAGTAGGAGTTCACATTTCTTCCTTATTAGTGGTCTCCCTAGGCCTCTATAAATGGGATGTGCCTCACTTAGTTGACCCCCATCCCCTGCCATTAAGCTATATGGCAATCTCTATTCTCTCTTACCATCTTTCTTATTTTGATGATCTGCCATGCCAATACTAATTAAGCTCTAATAGTATAATAATTGTATGAGAATTATTTTGTTTGAGATATGGAGCATTGAAGCTTTGACTAGGATCCAAACATGAATTAGCTCTAGTACGTAAATCTCTTCTATCTCCCAAATTTTTCTTTATTTTTTAATATTTGAAAAAACCAATAGTGGTATTCAATCATTACCACCACTGCCGTCCTCCTCCCTTTCCTCCTCTTCATCCTCCTCCTCATTCTTATCATCGAAAGAAGGAGATAAAGGATCTGACTGCAAGTCATCTTCAACCTTATTGTGATAAAGTGAGGTTTAACTTACTATTCAGTTTGTTGGTGTTTACCTTGTGTGGTGGTCAAGGCTTGCCAACATCTGCATCAGAGCCTCCATTTCAGGAGGACGCGGAGGAAGAGGAGGACGGGGTAGCGGTGGTGAAATAGCTCCTTGGGATCTTAACATGATAAGGGAAAGAAAGAGGAGACCGATAAAGAAACGTAATAAGATTCACAAAGAATAGGTGAGTTTAAATAGAGGTATAATAGATGTTACGAAGGATTAGGACTTATGAAGGTCCAACGATGTTACGAAGGATTATAAAAGTGTGACATGATAGTTATTTCTGAAGACCATGTTATTTTGTCTTTGCTTTTATAAGATGTTGGAAGATGAATCATTTGTAAGTGTTACATGACAGTTGTTTCATAAGAACCATCGTTTTTGTCACTAAATAAATTATGGTTAGTAATTACAACAATTATATTTGTGGTTTCGAGAATTTCTGCCACATAATACATGATAGTGCACAAAATTAACTGTTTACGACCTTCACCTTGACATACATGACATTTATTCATTGTAATAGTTATTTATTAAGTGTTATATATATGTGAATTTGTAATAGTGTATATATACCTGATTACCTATATCTAAAAATCTAACATGGAACTAAAGCTATTCGATTAGTGAGATAAAGAAGACAATAAGAAGAAGAAAGAAAGATTATTAGTGACCTGAGGCCTTTGAGACTAAAAAAGAAGTACAAGTTAAGGAAAAAATGAATAAAAGTAAAAAGGGGAATATTAGAGTATAAAGAAGTTCATGTAATGTTAAAAGGAATTCCAATCAAATGGTTTAAGTTATGTTTTTTTAGAAAAACATCTCTAACATATATCTATATCTAAATTTCGAATAGAGTATACACAAATATTTTAACACAAACACATAACACACATCCCAGGTTTGAATTGTGCCCTATCAAAGAGGGAGTTGGTAGACTTAAGAGCCTTTGACACTATTTGTTGCTTTCGTCATTTAGTGACCTTCTCAAACGCCTACTTTGGTTTCTACATGTGGTCCACTCCTCACTAGTCTTCTTTGATCATTGGGAGAGTTATGCTCAAGTATTAATAACAAGATGAGAAGTTATTTGTGTTTAATTATATATCTCAAAATTATGAAATTATTTTTCATTTTCCTGATTATTTTTAGAGGAAAATGTCATTGATGACTCTACGACATTTTTACGATTTAGTAGTTAAAAATTATTGCTTTAGTATGAAAAGTATTGCCTAGAGTATAGGCAATAATTTTCTAGTCTTTAATTGTATGTATAAAGTATGATCATCAAATTTAACTAGAATAAGTAATAATTTAGAAAAACCATTTTGCCGGTATTTATACTTTTCTCAATTTCTATTTTGGTGTACATACCCCTCTAAACTAAATCCTGTACCATTGTTCTGTTAGCACTATTAGCCTCTATTCAAAGTAATATAATGCTAATAGAGCAAAACTCATAGATATGTATTAGGTATACACCTTCAATCATTTCTCTTAACATGGAAATCTAAATACATATATACATATATATTACAAAAAAAATTGATTTAGGAATTACTAAATTATCTGCATATCATAACATGTTCTAATTAAGAATACAAAGCTTGAATTTGTTAGAATATTTTAAAATAAAGAGATGTGATTTTATTAACATCATATCCTTTTAAGTTAAGGAACTTTTATACATGAAGAGTAGTGTAAGGAGTTATAACACTAAAAGTCACCAATGTTATGTGAAAGGATATAACTAAAGGTATGATAACCACTACTTGGTGAAAGGTTATGTTGTTTATAAGAAAACTCTACATATTACTTTTCTATCTTTACGTTAATGATAGAATAATAAGAAATTTTAACAGAATTCAATCCTATTTTGCAGAAGATTAGAAGGAGATAACAAATAGGAAAAAAAAGATGCATACAAGTAAGCAAATATGTTGAAAATTTTATTTAAAAAAATGAAAAAGAAGAGGTGTAAACCCCCCTTATAATTATAATTCAAAATTTATAATTAGAATGAAATAGAGACCAATAAAACAAAACTTACTTTCAATCCCTTCCTCTCGGTAGGGTTTTCACAAACATTTTCAAAATTTCTGCCTTCCTTGGTCTCACATTCCATAATCCGAATATAATTACCCTGTGTAGTTGAATCACATTTAAACATATCAGAGTGTGAAATAGAAATCCTGGCAACCCTCGGGTCATGCATATACTAACTATTAGGTTTATAATTTCCAACTGGGGGATTACATACCGTAATCAAAATATTATTTACACCAAAAAATAATATACAGAAACCCCAAAATCCAAAATGAATAGCCAACAGTCCAAAACTGTCACGCCCTTATCTCAATTTTACCTTTACCAGAGTATTTGCGGAAAACGATACGCAGTTCGGTAGGCAACACAAGAATAGCATAACCATACTGATAAAAAGTACTCGATTACAGAAATTTCCCATAGGGGTTCCTACATGATACTTACGATTAAGGTAGCCGCACAAGGCTACTAGGGTGTCTAAACTCATCCCAGTGAAACAGAGACTTCTTCCCGTCTTCGTTCTACTACTGTAATCCCCTCATATGGTTCTCTGCATTGTTCTCAGCATATCTTCTGTCTTCTCCTGTCTAAATTGTTGGTGGGGGAGGGTGAGATTCGAGAGAATCTCAGTAGGAAACAGATACCATAATGCATGCATGATTGATGCTATGTGTATGACATGTTAGCTTTATCTAGATGTATGCCCCATAATGACATTTATGCATGCTCAACGTTTTATACAACAAGACTATGGCCATAGCGAAAACAAAAACAGAGCTTCATTTATTCAAATATGCTCTACACAATCAAGTAAAGCAATCACATACATCATTACACAAGCAAAGATATCAAATACATGCAAGTAAGGTAAGTCCCCTACCTTAACCCTTTTCCGCCTCGAAACGCGTGCCTCGTAAAGCGTGCCAACAGCTCGACCTCCATATTCCATTCTACAATGTCAAATGTACTATTTAGATACTTCCATAGTGTTTCTGGGGGTTATATGAGTCTATCTTGAAAAATTACTAAAATACCCCCAGGGCCCCCGCCCGATCGTACCCGGTCCGACTGTACTTTTCTCGAAATTCTAACCTGGGCTATCCTGACATATTTTCGCCCAAGGAATCCATTTCCGGACTCAAAATTACCAAATTCAATGTCAAATTACGAAATTGCCCTTGGCAGCCCTACTTTTAGGGTTTTAGGGGCGTTTCCGTAATTATGCTTTCTCGGCCTTTTCCGAAAAAGTGCCCAACTGTAACCCCACCTAATTTTCCCTCCTGAACTCAATGGAACCATCAAATCATTGAAAATCCAACTCTAAGACCCGTTTACAGCCCTGGCCGAAATATATGGGTTTTCAGGGGAAAATCGGGGTTTTTCGGTTTCGACTCCGTAAACGTGTTCCTTTCTACTCCTAACCACTTTATTGACTATTCCATTAGGTTATAACTACTATTTAGTATCAATTTGGGCAGCATAACCCGTAGGGAAACCCATTTTCCATTTTTACAACCAATGGCAATCCGGCGAAATTTCACCGATTAAATTGCCCACAACAGCCAGAATAAGCAATATACAAAAGTTTGGAAGTTACCTCAAGCTCCTTCTGACTTTTCCCAAATATGGCTGAAAACCCTAGTCCTCCAAACTCCAAAATCTTGCTTCAAACACCTCAAACAACATAGCAGATAAGCTTAGGAGAAGGATTATACACGTTAGGTACGAATTCACCGAAGAAATCGACCTATCTTGTGAGTTTTCTCCTCTCCTTCTCTCTCTAAAAGAGCACAACTCTCTCTCTCTCTCCTTGGCTGCAGCACGTCTGAAATGGTCTCAAGAGGAAGAGGATGATGATATATTATTATATCATATTTTACTTTAATTTTCCAAAAATTTCGGATTTTACAAAATTCTGGCAGATTTCTGCCCAACCTTTGAAAAATCATAACTAATTCTAGAAAAATCAAAATGAGGTGATTCCAAAGCCTATAGAACCCTTATTGTGTCTAGTTTCAAGGAAAAATATATAATTTTGCTTAATGGAATCACAAAATTCCCAGAATTTCAATCTTTGCATGTTGTTCCAGAAATTTCACAGTTTTTCTGTGCTGACTTCAAAAATTCATATCTTTTTGTGTATAGATCTAATTGATTCATTACCTATCAAATTAAAGCCTAGGATGTATACTTTCATCCTTTAAAATTTCATAATTTTTACTCATCATTTGTTCATTTAAATGAACATGACAAGCTTACTACCTCGTAGGCGATTTCACCAAAAACATAATTACTCTCTCCAAAATTCTCCATTTTAGTTACTTAATACCCCAAAGATATAGAAATCATTAGGGGATAAATTTGGGCTCTTGCTAAATCGGGGCTTAGCAGTCCTCTTAATTTAGGCTTATTCCTAAGCCTCCAATCCAAAATTTTGGGGTATTACAAAAACTACTATCTAATATCTTTGCAAGGTTCTAGCTGCTCCTAGTCGTCCTTTTCTCCTTGGAGCCACTTGCCCTGTCTGTAAGGTTAGTCAATGGAAAGAATGAGACTCAAAAGAATCCCAGTAGTAACAAATCACTCATACAATATGTAATCACATAGCATGTAAGTAAATAATCAAGCAGCATCACAGCATAATACACAGCACGCAGGCCACCATATGCACATAATCACATAGTCTCATTCCCCGATTCCACCGCCCCAAAGGTATGATCCTCCCATTGTCACCATCGATGGGCTGCAGGTAATAGACTTACAAATAGCCTTTCGGCTTTCACATATAGCCTTTTGGCTTTCACATAGTCTCATCCCTCGGATTCCACAGCCCCGAAGGTACGATCCTCCCACCGTCACCACTGATGGGCCGCAGGTAATAGACTCACAAACAATGATCAAACAAACATACCCTACATCATATATAGTATAAGCGAAAAGAGTCACTACTTTGTTCTTTCCTGACTTGCTCCATCACAGCTCGTTCATGACCAGGGCAAATGTCAAAGCCTATAACCAAAATCAAGGACGATATGTTATTCTTTATTCCACATTCTTTCTTTTTATAATACTTAAAGTTGGCTATCATTTGAACTCTTTTGAGTGGCCACTAGAAGCCTAGACATATGCCTAAAGGGTTGGAAATACTTGACCAAAGATCTCTTTTCTGAGGCTTCATATTGATTTTTGGTTGAGTCACTTAAGTGAAGAAGGCCTCACTTGAGTCCCAGTGAGTGAGACATAGAAAGTGTATACCCGAGAGCACCAACACACCTTGAAGTGGTTAGTTCACTTGAGCACTATCCTTAGCACCCAAGTGACAACACACTCTCCCCAAGTCTCATCGAGTGAAGTGCAAGAAGTGACTACCCGAGAGCAACTCTTAGGTGAAACCTACTCCCGTACCCGAGTGAGATCGAGTTCACTTGAGTGATGACACCTATCACTTGCAAGTAAGGAAGCACACTCTCACTTCCCACCTGAACAATTAACCGAAATACTAAGAGAAAAGGAAGAACATGACGCTGCACTCAAGTGAGCCCCTACCTCACTTGAGTGAGGCTATCAGAAGCCAGAATCACAGTAGCTAATATACTTTTCCAGATTTACCAAATCTAATTCCAATGATTGTCAGACTTATACCAAAGTTCATTCCCACACAAAATTCCACAATGTACCTATTGGTAACCTCAAAACAACCAAAATCTTACCACAATGACACATTCCACCCTTCTAACCACATTGCACCCAATATCATCTAATGATCAAACTTTTCCTTTTAAAATCCAAACCACAACCATTGACACCAAGACACAATTTAGAATCTATTCAATCACAAAACACAAAAGGAAGAACATGACGCTGCACTCAAGTGAGCCCCTACCTCACTCGAGTGAGGCTATCAGAAGCCAGAATCACAGTAGCTAATATACTTTTCCAGATTTACCAAATCTAATTCCAATGATTGTCAGACTTATACCAAAGTTCATTCCCACACAAAATTCCACAATGTACCTATTGGTAATCTCAAAACAACCAAAATCTTACCATAATGACACATTCCACCCTTCTAACCACATTGCACCCAATATCATCTAATGATCAAACTTTTACTTTTAAAATCCAAACCACAACCATTGACACCAAGACACAATTTAGAATCTATTCCATCACAAAACACTAGCTAATTCATTCATTTCAAAATTAGGCCAAAATCATGGCAAAAATCCAAAGTTCTCAAAACTTAACCAATGACCAAAACAATTATACCAAAATACTACAAATGCTCACCTCTTCAATTTGCTGAAATCAAAACCTTGATTCTCCAACTTTCAAATTTGTTCAAATACCAAAACACCCCTTCTCCAAATTCTAAAACCATGGCAAAGAAGTTCTCAATACTATGAACAACTTTAATGAAGAGCATTTGAGCATTAGAAGGCATCTAGCTAGTCAAAACTCACCTTAACACTTTTTCTTTCTTGCTTCAAGCTTAACGAAAATGAAGTTTAGGAGAGAGAGAGATGAGAATGATGATGATTACCTAATTTTCCTTTTTCCCATGCTCAACCACTGACTTGAAGGAGAGAGAAGAGAGAAAATGAAGCTTGAACATTTGACCATCATCTATGGTCCAAACTATGCCACTTGTCATGATCTCACTCTATCTACCTTAAATTCACATAAACTCATTATATAAGATTCTACCCAATTGATCTTTCAACATTACACCTCAACTATTGATCTTTGAGTTACCAATGAGTCTCCTCTTTGGTGACTGATCAATTGGTTGGAAATTTCCCATTTTGCCCCTGATTATCACAACATCTACTCAATCATCACCGAGCACATTTTATATCACAATTCTCATTATATACTTCAAAAGTATTTAATTAACAATAATTACACTACCCTTGAAGTCATTAGCCCTTAATTACAATTCAGGATATTACAGAGGTAAATAAAGGAGTTGAAGAAAAGGCATGGATCCCACGTAAGAAGATGACACTACTACAAAAAGGGGTTTTAACGTCCCTATTCTGGCACTTTTAACGTCCAAAAATTGGGGGACGTCTATGTGGGGGTGTAGTATGTTTTAAGAAAAGATGTCCTAAAAAATGGGACGTTAAAAGGTTTGATTTTTTTTAAAGTGATTATTTACATTCTGCATTACCCAGCAAAATTAAACTGCAAAAACAGAATAGCAAATAGATTCATAAACCCAATGTCCGTTACAAAATGGTAATGATATCCAGCACTACAATCTTTACTATATATACATACAATAACAACTCATACAACCTACTACTATATATATGTACAATAACAACCAGAAAGTGTCAAAATGTTGTCATCACATACAAACTGATATAAATAAAAAGTTTACTGATCTATATGTTGAAGAAGATGTCCAGCCAAAAGGTTGAAAGAGGCAAGCTTTACCCAAGAGGGGGGTGAATTGGGTGATGTGATAAATTTTTGGTTGATGCAGTGATGTGACAATAACTGTAAATAGAGTAGAGTTGAGAAGATTAGCACACAGAGAGTTATACTATTTTGGCCCAAAACCCAAGCCTACGTCCAGTCCTCAGAGATCAAGATCTACTGAAATTTTTACTATGCTTCTAAGATTCAATGGGCTCTCGAAACACCGTAAAACAACAATCGTCCTTGAATGGACTATGAGCAGAAATATTCTAACACTTAGAAATTTCTCTCCCCCGTATGACAATCTTACGTGCAGAAAAACAAACCAATGACCTTTCTCTCTTGCTTACGTATACAAGTCTTATGAGTAGCAACGTTCTCTCCTACTTACACCACTGTAAGTCTTACAAGCAACAACATTCTGTACTGCTTGTATCTTGTAAGTCTTATGAGCAGAAAGTCCTACTAGGAATTCTCTCAACTGCTTCTCTCATAAGGATATCTACCTTCTCAAGGTCCTAGTACCTTGAGATCAAATGAAAATAGAATTTGAAGTGTAGACAGACTCTTTCACAAAGCAAATATGATAAACATTAAAGAATAATATGAATACAGAGAAAATATGAATAACTAAGACTCATGAATTTGCTCATGTGAATTCTTGTTCTTTGTTATATTTGATGGTCTTTGAAGCTATGCATTTATAGCCAGTTGATTTTACCCGTTGAATACTAATCATTGTGGAGCGGAGCATTTTACTGTGAAATAGCATACGTACGTTTGAAATCTTTAAACATGGTAGATACATACTTGGTTGGTTGTAATGATTTTGTCTGCCATTGTTTGACTTCCTTTGTGTTTTTCTAATTCAAATGATCAACCACCTGTATCACACTTATAATATATGTTAAATGATGTTAAGTAATAATAACAACTGGAAATAGAGTGATTAAATAATATTAAACTATATTCGGATTGATCATTGTGAGTCAGTGAAGTTTTGGCCATTGATAGAGGATTACTCGAGTGCTAAGAGGGCTCACTCCAGTGCAATACCATATTTTCTCTACTTCCTTCAGTTTTATACTTGCACTTCCATGTGATTTTGAGAGAATGCATTTTCACACTTGCGAGTGATATGGGTCCTTACTCAAGTGCAATTCCTTTCACTCGAGTGCCCTTGTATTTTACACTATGAGCCTCGTCTCTGGATAATACTCGCATCCCATTTTATCAAGAGTGTGATTTTACACTTGTAGGTGATATGAGCCCTCACTTGAGCATACTTACTCTCACTCGAGTGAATAGAATATTTTTCTATAAGATACTCTTTTGCTTCAACACTTGCATCAGAATGGAGAGAGTTGGATTTCACACTCGTAGGTGCTGAGGTATCACTTGAGTGAAGATTCCTCCACTCGAGCATACTTTCTCCTTCATGCACTTGGTGACTCTCGGGCAAACACTTGTTGTTCATCACTCGCTTGAACTCGTGTATAATTTACATACTGAGTTTAACTTGCTCTCGGGCAAACACTCTCTATGCCATACTTGCAAGGACTCGGATGTACTTAAGGCCATCACTCGAGTACAAAGTTTGTGCTCGAGTGAAGTGATGATATCTTGTCTTTGACTTTGCTCTCTGTCAAACACTTGCACGAGTGTGCCTTCATGCTCGAATACAAATCTTATCATCACTCGAGTGTTGTGGCTATCACTCGAGTTGTCCAGGTATATTCAACTAGAGTATGCTTTTGTCAAACAATTTATGGCCAATACTTGCATTTTCTTGAGTACAAAAGTGCTTAATGCTCGAGTGCTTGTTCCATCACTTGAGTGTATCAATTAAACTTACAGCAAATACCTCTAAACTTTGTGAAATGCATTTGGTAACATTTTTATTCATTGTAAAGTATGAGTTTCTTACTACAACACACAATGATCTTTTGTTATCATCAAAACTTGGAATCTAACATTCTCCCCCTTTTTGATGATGACAAAACCTTTGTGATGAGTTTTAAAAACTTGATTGAATGAAAATTTTGAAAACATTTTCAACATTTCCAAATGCATATTTCACCAAAGTTTAGACTCATTTTCAGATTTTGCACTTAATCTCATATGTTTCCTTCAATACTTCCAATGGACACTTAAAGCCAAGATAAGTCATAATACCATTATATTTGCACAGAAATCATTAAATATGAATAGAAAACTTAGTAAAATTGAAAATGATCATTAATTCAAAGACGGATTTTGTATCTTTGTTTAGCCTTTTACGCAAGGGATCAAACCAATAGACTACGTTGCGGCGAGGACATATAACACAAACTCCAATGGTAACTATAACAACATATACAGATTAAAATGAAGTTAGATGACAAGGTAATTATTTATTAAACATCTTAAATTGACAAAATAAAAATATGAACCGTTGAACAATGGGTGCTAGATAATAATGAAGTTTGGTCTCTCCTATTGTGTAGCTCACATAGTGAGTCCTATATGCCACAGTATTAGTATCCCCTATCGTATTCACAAGGCATAAAAATCCATACCAATCATGTCTTTTCATGTTTGTGCAAAGGCCGTGGAAGATGCTATAATAGAATTAAAATAAGGAATGAATTATTGAATGTATGAAACCAAAAAACCATTAAATGAATTCTATGGGAAAATTGAAAAGAAACTTACCGGATTGCAAATTTCACCCATCCTGCATCTATCTCCTCCAACCTGATAAACTGTTTGAGATCTGTATTGTCAATTGTGTAGGGATACTCCAATATAAGGCCCACAATCCCTTGAGGCATCTTCAAGTCAACGTGTTTAATGCCCTTGTAGATATGTTACAGCCGTGCTAAGTAGGGCTATTTCCTCGCATCTTCATAATCCTTTTAGAACATCAAAAAACAAATTGTTATGAGGATGCTAATAGATTTTCAGTAATAGTAAGGTAATACCTACCATTGGAGGTGTTGCCTCTGAACCAATAAGATTGTAAGGCCAGAGGATGAAAGATTCTATCGCCTGACGTAACGTGCCAACCTCTGGGTCAAGAGCAGGGATGACTGTACCTTCTTCCCCCTTTCTAACACTTGTCACATTCACCCTACAAAAATCCTACGAAATTTACTGATAATGGTGGGTGGTAGCACGTGTGTGAACGAGAGCATCGGCAATAACACACAACAGTGGATCATCCAAATAGAGGGTGCAAGGGTCTCCTGATGCTGGAGTGGGAGAAGTGTCACCAAGTAGTTCCTCCAGAGGATTGTAATGTCCTTTGATGCTATTGAAGGCCAAGGATTCCTGAGTTCTATACTCGTCCCTTACCCTTTACGCTTTGAACATCTTTGCCATTTCAAGTTGAAGCTCTGGCAACAGCTCTTATCGGAGCTTGTCGTGAAGGTTGGCCTTGAGCTCTCATTCGAGGTTCTCTCGAATCTTGGCAACAAGGTCCCTACTAGGTCTAACTTGTGATGAATAACGTGAGTCTCATCCAAAATACCACACAGCACTAACTCCCCGTGTCTCTCCTCGATCACGACCAAGGTCATCTGCCTTACTAATAGCTGTTAACAAGATGTCCATCCATCTACTTGGATTGAACGAACCTTGGCTACTATGATCTTCCAGTTCATCCTGTAGCATACAGTTTATCATAAATGTATCGAAACCACTCTCGATATGCAAAAAATTAGGTACTTATTGTATAACTACTTACAATCCTCACAGCAACCTCGGCAACAACTTGATTTATGTACTTCCCACCCTTAATCCTCCCTGCTTTCCATTTTGTGTCGTGGAGGAGGTGACGGGGCCTGGATAACAATGCTAGGATCAGATTCTGCTGCTTCCTTCATTTTCTCTAACTCTTCTTGCATCATTTGCCACTCAAGCTTCTAATATCCACCACAAGACATGTAATGTTGATATTTATTTTCTATTTGCCTTTGTTCATTTTCTGTACTTAATTCTTATGAATGAAAAATAACAAAAAATAAATCAACGATATCAAGTATATGAAAATTAAAAGCTCTATATAATGATGACAGAAATCTTACCAAAAACTGAGGATCTGCCTATGATGCTGCAAACAACCTCCAGTCCTCTGGAGACAAATACGAATAATGTTTACATGGATCCTCACCCCTCTGGGCCCCTCGAATGTACCTTGCTGTTAGATTGTTCTTGAAACCTTTCCATCATAGACGAACCTCATCCATCCAGTGCTTGTATATCTCCCTGGTGTCTGGGACATCGTATGTTTGCTGCAAGGTAAAACATAAGATAATTATATTTGAAACAATAGGAATAAAGCTACAATTATCATAGATGTATCAAAACTTATATACCAAAAGTTGCTGCCAAATCATGTCTTTCATTTTTGGGGGAACTAATATTCAATTATTGTAGGCAATGCGCACTTTGCTTTGACCCAAAAACCCTATGTAGCTAATAAAATGGTCTTCCTCAGGACCAACTGGATTCAGATTGGCATCGAAGTCTATATGCATCCTCTCTTATTGATGTTCATGACGTGCAACTAATGCTCCCATCTTTGTACAGCCTTTAACCCTCCTTCTTGTAATGGGTTCATCTCTAGGCCTTTCGTCATCGCTAGGGCTTTCATCATATCTACACCTTTTGTCATCCCCAACACTTTGATTTGAGTCACTAGAGTTGTCTATATTCCTGTTAACACAAAAAGTATCGTCAGATACATAAATAAATTGCAATAAAAATAAAATAACCTAAGGAGGAGTAAAACAAAAAAAAAACACATAGTTCTCTTTTATAAATTAAGGTCTTACTCTATATTGTTTCCCATATTCCTTCACCATGGTAATTTCTTATAGCATATTCGTCATCATCTACCAATTCTACTTTATTTGTTTGAGGTGGAGTTGTTGTGAAAGGTGGTGTGTCATCAAGGTTTAAGGTCAAATCACCATACTTTTGTTTTTTACTTTTAAGGACAATGGACATGTTTTTGCTCGTAAGATCTGTGACATAAAATATTTGTTTCACCTGGCTTGCTAAAATGAAGGGCTCATATCTATAGCCAACTCTTCGAAGATTGATTGAGACAAATCCAAATTGTTTATCTATTACCACAACATTATTGCTAACCCACTTACATTTGAATAAAGTACCTTTGAACTTGTTGTATGTAATCTCCCATATTTCTTCTATAACTCCATAATAGGCCATAGATGCTAATATGGCTTTTTTGTCTCTCGAACTAGAAAAGTGCATGGCTTCAGCTTCAACCATGACCCCACTATTTTGCATGGTACTTCTGTCATCTTGCTCTTTTGTATAGAAAGAATAGTTGTTTATATCATAACCGGTACAAGTAATGACCTGAAACGAAGGCCCCCAAGCTAGCCACTTGATTGTCTCAGACACACCGGTCTCATGCGAAAACTTTTCCTCGAACTACTCTATAAATGTCTTGTTTTGCTCAATAGCAATCTGCATGTCATTCTTCCTTGGATTCTTGTTCTTCAAAGTCTTTCTGTGTTCATCTATGTAAGGTTGAACTTCTTCCATATTATTCAGGATATATAAGTGGGCTTGCAATACCTCTTTACGAGGAACATTCTTCACTTTCAATCCTCGTGTTCCCTTGCTTCTCCCCTCTTCATGCTGAGATTGTTCCTTCTTCCCTGACATGTAATCTTTGCAAAACTCCATAGCCTCCTCAACTACATATCTTTCTACTATTGAGGCTTTTGATCGATAAGAATTTTTAGAATAACCTTTTAAGATCTTCATGTATTGCTCGAAAGGGTACATCCACCTCAAGTAAACTAGACCTTAGAGCCTTACCTCTCTTACCAAATGAGCTATCAAATACACCATTATATCTAAAAAAGAAGGAGCAAAATCCATATCTAGTTGTGAGAAAATAATGTAACCCTCATTTTCCAGTTCATCCAACTTTTAGTGTTAATAACTTTGCTACATATAGCATTGAAGAAAATGCACAATGTTGTTACAGTGGTTCGTACTTCATCTTTCATTATGCCTCTAATAGCTACCGGTAATAGTTGTTGCATCAACACATGATAATCATGGGACTTCATTCCCACTAACTTCAAATCGTCCATTGAGACATATCTTCTCACATTCGAGGAGTACCCTTACGGCACCTTAATTTCATGCAAACACCCACACAAACTTCTTTTCTCTGCTTTTGATAGTGTATGACCTCCTACAATCATCTCTTAGTTGTGGATGTAACCGTTCTCTTATTCCCATATCAACAAGGTCTAATCTAGCACTAATCCCATCCTTAGTCTTCCCTGGTATGTGCAAAAGCATACTGATAAGGCTACCACAAATGATCTTCTCCACATGCATCAGATCAATACTGTGTCTCACATCAAGTGAATGCCAATATGGAAGATCAAAGAAAATGGATCTCTTCTTCCATATGTTCTTCTCACCCGCAATCTTCTGATTCCACTTGACTGTAAAATTCCTCTTCGGTTAATGCCTTTGGAGCCATTCCATGCTCCGGTAAGCCGTTAAAACACTTTCTTAGCCTACGATATGGATGGAACCAATGAAGAAATGTCCTGTAGTCAAGGTATACAATTTTTCTTCCATGCTTTAGTTGATGGAAGTGTGTGTTTACTTCAAATATTGGGCATGCTTTATGACCCTTCACGCTGTACCCTGATAAGTTTCCGTATGCAGGGAAGTCGTTTATCATTGTGAAAATTATTGCACGTAGCTTGAAGGACTCCTTCTTATAAGCATCAAACACATCTACGCCTTCCTCCCACAACTTCTTCAAGTTCTCAATCAAAGGCGCCAAGTAGACATCAATATCGTTCCCTGGCTGTTTAGGTCCAGAAATCATCATAGAAAGCATTATATACTTGCGTTTCATACATAGCTAGAGAGGCAAGTTGTATATTACAAGGAGAACTAGCCACGCATTATGTGTGCTAGTAAGAGTTCCATACGGATTGATGCCGTCTGTACAAAGCGCAAGCCGAAGGTTTCTCCACTCGTTGCCAAATTGAGGGAACATTTCATCTATCTTTTGCCATTGTGGAGAGTCAGCTGGGTGCCGAAGATATTTCCCATAAGATATTCTCTCATCTGAGTGCCATCTCAACTTCTTTGCTTTTGTTGCAGTCACAAACAAATGTTTAAAATGTGGTATTATTGGAAGATACCACATAACCTTTAAATGTTGCCTTTTAGTTGTCACATCGCCACAACCACCATCTTTTTTAACTTTGTATCGTGCAATTTTACACTTAGAACACTCACTAAGACCTCCATACTCATTTCTGTACAATACGTAGTCATGAGGGCAAGCATGTATCTTTTTATACTCCATACCCATCGTAGACAGGATTTTCTTAGCCTCATACATACGATTTGGAAGTACATTATCATCTGGAAACCTATTACACAATAGTTCAAGCAGTAATGTGAAACCACTATCAGTCCACCCACAAGTTCCCTTTAAGTTAACCAAATGCAATGTTCCCGTCAGCCGTGTGTACTTACTCCCAGGGTACAAGATGTCTCTCATCACTCTGTAGGCTATCATACTCCTACTACTAT
Organism: Inga laurina; assembly: GCA_963855925.1. Classification (NCBI taxonomy): domain Eukaryota; kingdom Viridiplantae; phylum Streptophyta; class Magnoliopsida; order Fabales; family Fabaceae; genus Inga; species Inga laurina. The sequence goes on from OY979701.1 coordinate 29,724,205, forward strand.
GCAAAGGATTCTACCTCAACATCGTGAATCATTTTCTCTATTCGATCTTTATCTATCACATCCACATCTTCCTTCTTGTGCGACGGACAATCCGTTACTTCCTTACTATGCCATTCCTCCTTGTGTATCACAGATTTATTCCATCACAAAGTAGGTGATCCTTTATAACATCAACATCTCGTCGACTCTCATTTAAACAATTCAAACAAGGACAAAAATACTTCCCATTTTTTGCTGGAGCATTCTTTTTAGCGAATTCAATAAATTCTTCCACCCATTTCTCATATTCTTCACTAGTTCTCAAAGCATTCATCAAACTGTGATCAATGTCTTTATCTTATTAATCTCTTTATCTTAAAATAAGATTTTCATCACTACACTAATAATAATCATACTAATCTAATCTAAAAAAAATAAAACCAACCATATTTAAACAAACAAAAATTACTATGTTTAATTGTTGTTCATTTCATCAAAATCAATCAATAGCTCCATTTATTTATAATAATATACATACATTTTTTCCCTCTCAATTCTCAAGCTCCAAACATATAAAACAAACATTTTCAAGCTCCAAACATATCAAACAATATATTATTGCATAACTACTAGCTAACAACGTTTCTATAGTTCTGGCCAAAAAACACCAAAAAATTCAGTCATATAGTTGATAGGAAAGGAACTAAAATTCAAGTTTCTGATAATTTGTCTAGGATTGTGAACACTTTTGATTGTGTGAATGATTTGTTGATTAAAGAAAGTTTCCCTGATGAACAATTGTTTGTTATCAGTAGTTATGGTTTTCCATGGTATACTGGTATTGTGAACTATTTTGTGTGTGAAGTTTTACCTCTTGATTTGAATTTCTACCAAAAAAAGAAGTTTGTGCATGATGTTTCTTACTATATCTCATAAGACTCATTTCTTTTTAAGAGATGAGCTCATTCAATTATTAGAAAATGTGTGCCAGAGGTAAAATAAGAGGCTATTTTGAATGTATGTCATGCATTTGCATATGGGGGACATTATAGGGGCAAAGGACCGCATCTAAAGTGCTTGATATGGTTTTTATTGGTATTCTTTGTTTAAAGATGCTCACCAATTTGTTTCCAAGTATGATAAATGTCAAAGAATGGGCAATATTTCCAAGAGACATGAGATGACTCAATCTAGAAAACTTGAGGTGGAGTTATTTGATATTTGGGGGATAGATTTCATGGGTCCTTTTCCTTCTTCAAGAAGAAAGAAGTCCATTCTTATTGCTATAGAATATATAAGCAAATGGGCTAAAGCCATTTCTTGTCAAGCTAATGACACCAACACAGTGGTTCATTTCTTTAAGAAGTATATCTTCACAAGGTTTAGTACTCCTAGATCCATCATTACCGATGAAGGTACCCACTTCAACAATAAGAATTTTGAGGCTTTCTTGGAAAAATAGGGAATGCACTACCAAATGTTACTTGCATACCATCCTCAAACTAATGGCCTATATGAGTTGACTAATAGGGAGATTAAGAGGATTCTTGAGAAAATTGTGTGTCTAACTAAAAAAGATTGATCTTATAGGCTTGATGATGATCTATGGGCTTATATGACAACATTTCGTACTCCAATTGGCATGTCACCTTATCGTTTGATTTTTGGAAAAGCATGTCATTTTCCACTTGAATTGGAGTATAAAGCATGGTGGGCAATCAAGAAGTTGAATATAGACCACAAGCAAGCTGAAGCAGAAAGGTTGTTACAACTGAATGAATTGAAAGAATTGAGACTTCAAGAATATGATAGTGCAAAACTATATAAAGAAAGGATAAAGAAATGGCATGACAAATATATCTTGAAGCGTGCTTTTGAGACCAGGCAATTGGTCCTTGTCTTCAAATCAAGACTAATGTTATTTCCTAGAAAACTTAGATCCAAATAGTCTGTTTATTTTAGAGTGGTTTTTGTGTAGTGCAATTGAAGTTAAAAGTTACAGAACAGGAAATTGCTTTCAAGTAAATGGGCTAAGACTAAAGCATTACCATGGTGGGGAAGTGGATCAGCTAACTATGGTTCACCATGTTAGAATAATTTCACCTAAGAGGGGGGTGAATTGGGTGATACTAAAATTTCGTTGCAAATAAAAACTTGATGGTGAATATAAAGCAATAAGGAGTAAGGAGAAATATCACCGAAGTGTACACCGAGAGTTATACTAGTTCGGCCACAATCACTTTGACCTACGTCCAGTCCTCAGAGCTTCTTTGAGAGTTTTACTATAACTTCCAAGATTCAGTGGGTTCTTGGCACCTCAATACAAGCAAGTTCCTTCGCCTGGACACTCGCTCCCCCTTACAAGTTGTAATCCAATCCCAACTCAAGGTTCCACAACCTTAAGTTACCTCAATAACAAATATTGAGTTTGAATGAAATATCTCTCTCACAAAGTGAATAAGAATCACTGAAGCATAGAATTACAAGTATAATGTAAAACAGAGTAATGAACTTGATGAAACGTTTGTGTGTGTTCTTCTTGTTATCTTCTCTGGTTGGATGTTCCCATATATATAGATACGTTGGTAATGATTGCTGGAACATATTTCTTCATGCCCGTTGGAGCGTGCGCAGCCACTATTGACTTTTCCAGTATTTGAAAGGCATACGTTTGCGGTAGGTGGCGGTCGGTGACATTTGAACGTTGCATTTGACTTTCCTTATTTGGTAAGATCTCTTTATTGTTTATCTGTGGATATGCTAAAAATACTAATATAATGAAAGGTTAATCATATAGGAAACAAAACAATGAACGTTGGAATGATTTCTGAATTTCTGGGTTTGCATACTCGAGTAGCTACTCGAGTATTCATTAAAGTTTACTCGAGTACTTACTTGAATATCATCGTGAAAACTTTGATGAACTGCAAGTCAACATACAAATATAAGATTACTCGGGTAGTGCATGGAATAAACAAAATTTCAAACCTTTGGAAATACATGTTTACTCGGGTACCTACTCGGGTAATACACTCTTTTCTTCATAGGTTACTCGGGTACTAACTCGAGTAAACCTTCAAATAAACTTTTGGTTACTCGATGCTTTACTCCAGTAATGTTGGCAGGATTTCAAGGCCGAGAGCACTTCAAGTTTGATTACCTTGTTACTCGAGTACATACTCGAGTAAACATAAATATTCTGCATAGCTTACTCGGGTAATGACTTGAGATTTTTCTTCAAAAATAACTCTAGATACTCGAGTACATACTCGAGTAATCCACTTAAAATGAATCATTAAATACCTGTATACTTGAGGAGCACCTCGAGTGAAATGTGATAAAAACCAGATCAAGTTATTCGAGTACTACCTTCAGGTTTTTGCTTACCACAGTGAGTTACTCGAGTAGCGCCTCGAGTAATGTTTACAGGGTTGAAAATGCCGAGAGCAACACATTTTCTGAAACAGAGTAAGTCGAGTATCATTGGCAGGCCGAGAGTAACTTGAAAACTTTTACCTGGTTACTCGAGTAACGTTGGCAGGCTGAGAGCAACTCTAAATAATTTACCTGGTCACTCAAGTAGCTACTCGAGTAACATTGGCAGGCCGAGAGCAACTTGAAAGCATTGACACTATTACTCGAGTACTTACTCGAGTAACGTTGGCAGGTTACTCGAAGGTATCTCTGGTTACTTCAAGTTTTGTCTCATTACTCGAGTAATTACTCGAGTAATGCCTTAGGAAACTTGCTTCTGATCAAATTTCTCAGCTTTTTCTCTTGGCCTTTCTTCATTACTCCAATGCTTACTTCAAGTCATGATTTTCCCTGTTATTAGTTTGTTCAAACTTATTTATTAACCAAATCTTTTTCATAATGTTCTTTGTTATCATCAAAACATGAGATCTAACATTCTCCCCCTTTTTGATGATGACAAAACTTGGTGATTTTGAACGTGGTTTTTGGAATTGAGTTCTTAATTAAATACTTTTTGAATTCAAAGATCATTTTGAAAAACTTGTTAAGTTTAGATTCAAAGTGTTTTAAAAGAGAATGAAATCATAGTATTCACCTTGCATATACAACAAACCCATTAGTCCAATAATGTATCATAATTTTAAAAATTAAATGGACTTGAAATGAAATCATAACTTAAACTTGCATTAATCTTAAGAAATTACAAGATAAAAAGTTCAAAAGCTCCCTAAAACCCATATACACCCAAAATACCCAAAATGACTCAGAAACTTCCATAAAATCATTCTCAAGCTCTTCTCCCCCTTTTTGTCTTCATCAATCAAGTGGAGGACAAGAAGGCTTGACCATGGAGATAGGCTTTACTGGAAGAACAAAAGAGTCATCTAACCTAGAAGATTCAAAGGAGCTAGAGGATTCTGGTTCAGGAAGATGAAGTGGAGGGATGTGGATATCATCTTTGGGAGGAATAGGAGGAGACTGGTAGACGATCATAGTGGTCTCAACCTCTGGAGTGGTCTCAACCTCTGGAGTAGTCTCAACCTCTGGAGTATGATGATCAGAGGATGAGGAGGGAGATATTTCCTCAGTATGGGTAGGAGATGGAATAGATTTAGGAGCGGGTTCAGTCTGAGGTTTGGGTGGTGAATCATCAATGATGATGTGAATAGTCTCATTTGTTTCGGGGTTATCCACTGCGTACAAGATATCTTTGGGTTGTGCCTTAGGTGGACTAGAGACCGGAGGGATAGAAGGCTCAGCCTCAGGGAGAGGAATATCAGAATGAATGTGCTCTGGAGGTGGTGGTGGTGCAGAAGAAGATGGACCGGCAGAAGGTCTAGGACCCAATGAATCCAATCGTGCCAGAATCAATCTCAATGTCTCACCCTGGGCACGTTGCTCAGCTAGCAACTCCTCGTGCCTCTTATCCATTTTCTCAACCAACTCCGCCATCTTGTAATTCATGTTGGTTATCAGTTCAGCATTTGTGTTAGCAATATCAACATGAAATCCTCTGAGTATATTCTCCATAAAATGCTGAAGTGTGGCATTGAGGAAGGAGGGTGATGATGTAGTAGCAGCTGGAGCCGATGACTGAGTGTCATCCATCTTACTAATCTTAGTCTCAGTCTTTTTCTCTTTCTTTGACCCAGACTCCAGAGGACCCTTGAGAGGTATATCAATATTGAGCTTGCCAATCTGATTTCTCCCAACCAGTGTAATCCTTTCAATAGGTTTCTTGTTCTCCAGATACCATATCTTATTCTCCTTTAGAATAAGTGACACAACCTGAGGATATGGCATCGGAGTGGTAGCCTTCACATCCACCCTGTACCTCTTCATCTCAGAGAAGATATACTCCCCCAAGTCTTTCTGTTCCTTCAGGAGAAGTGAAGCAAACCATCTAAAGTCCCTATCAGAGAAATGGGTATAGTTGTTGGCCTTGTTCACAAGGGATCTAGAGTAGATGTACCATAGAACCCTGTGATGATCATACATATCAATCGGTTTGAAATTTAAAGGGCTAACTAACTCACCAGGTTTCAGGAAAGGAAAATATTTAGTTTAGGTCAAGTTGGGAGTAAATGTCATCTGGGGGTTCTATATCCCTAACCACAAGTTTATCCTAGAGGGTGAAATGAGAATCTTTTGGCCTCTCACAGTGGTGGTCATCTCTTCCTCAGCTGAGGTCCTATTTGGTTCATCTAGGATCTCAAGGTTGCAATAAAAATGTGTGATCACTTTTGTGCAAAAAGGTAGTCTAATAGAAAGCCAAGGCATAAAAAGTTCTAAATAGGAACTAAGATTATGCTTCAATACCTCCTGAAGTAACTTGAGGTCTACATAGTGTGTCTTACACACTTTCCTCCTGGAGAATTGAGTGAGATACTTTAGGGACTCCTCCAGTTTGTTGACATTGAACCCCTTTGGAGGGTTGGTAATCTCCTCTTCTGGCAATTTAGACTTCTTTGAAGATTTTCCCTTCTCCATTTGATCTAGAATGCTAGCCATTGCCTTAGCCACATTCTTGTCATATTTGGGCTTTTTAGAAGGCTTTGGTGTGAAGAAGGGAGTTGAGGAATCAGAGGGTGGAGGAGAGGAAGACTTTGCACTTTTGCCTCTCCCAGTAGAGGTACTCTTTTTGGATTAAACCCTTGTAACAATCGGCTCTTTGATCAGAACCCCTTTTAGTTTCGGTTGAGGTTGAGGTTGAAGTTGGATTTTGGCTTTGGATCTTGGAGTGAGTTTTCTTCTCTTTCTGGGAGGAGAAGAAAGAGGATCAGGGTGTTGTTGGGATTCAAAGGAATCTGTGGGAGTAAGGTTTTTAGTTCTCACCATTCTGAATCAGTGAAAAATGAAAATCTCAGAAAAATAGAGTCTCAATCGTGAATCTAGGGCAGACCGAATCTGAGTAGAATAAGAGGTTTTTGAGGTTGAAATCTGTTGGGTTTTGACAGAAATGATGCAAGGAATCGATTGTGAAAAGTTTTTGTGAGAGAGTATAGAGATTTACTCAAGGAGATTTTGTGAAAATGACCGAGTTTGTGACAGAAAAAGACCTAAAACCCGACGTTACTCGAGGCCTTACTCGAGTAAGCTTCAAGGTTACTTGAGTCCTTACTCGAGTGATCATACAAAAAATCTCTAAAACAATTCATTTAAATTGCGTACCTGGCATGAATAATATTGTAATTATCCATGTATGTTCCCTCGATCATTTATAACCAATTTGAAGCAGATTTGAGTTGTTTTTCATCAAATTTGGTGATCTGGACTTGCAGTTACTCGAGTAAGCTTCAAGTTTACTCGAGACTCGCCTCGGGTAACCTGTCTTTTCAACTTCTGACTGTTCATTTCTTTGTAACTGAACCGTTTGATTTAAATTCCAGGTAACTTGATCCATTACTTCCAGTTTTGGAATACCATTACTCTAGTAGTTACTCGAGTAAAGTACTTCTTTACTTTAAGTTGTTCCTCGGGTAATGTTTCACTGTTAGTCATTACTTCAAGTTGGTACTCCAGTAAAGGTGTCCTCTGATAACCTCTGTTTTTGTTTCTCAAGACAGAGTTTCAATCTCCCTGCAAAACAAGTTTCTATATACTCTTATGCTTAAATTAGTAATAATCAAAACATTATTAAATGACTTCATCTAATATTATGAGAAGCTGAAATAACTTACAACTCATTGGGATTTACCATTCCCAATTCTCTTCTAATGTATAGAAATTGATCTTTTGCAAGGGGTTTTGTGAAGATACCAGCTAGTTGAAGATGAGTAGGAATAAAAATCACTTTCACATCTTTCTTTTGGACATGATCTCTGATGAAGTGATGTCTGACATCGATGTGCTTGGTTCTAGAATGTTGAACTGGATTTTTCGCCAAGCTTATCCTACTGGTATTGTCACAATAGATTGGTATTTCTTTGAGATAAATACCAAGATCTTGTAGTTGTTTTAACCATATCACTTGTGCACAACAACTTGAGACTGCAACATATTTGGCTTCCGTTGACGAAAGAGACACTGGATTTTGTCTCTTGCTGAACCATGATACAAGAGATCCTCCAAGAAATTGTCCTTGTCCACTGGTGCTCTTTCTGTCTGTTTTGTATCCTCCATGATCTGAATCTGAATATACAACTAGATATTCACTTCTTCCTTTGGGATACCACAGACCCAATTCTGGTGTGTCCGCAAGGTATCTAAAGATTTGTTTGACCATTTCGGCATGAGATTCCTTCGGTGCTGATTGATATCTTGCACATATGCCAACACTGAATTGGATGTCCGGTCTACTTGCCGTGAGATAGAGTAATGATCCAATCATTCCTCTGTATTTTGTGATGTTGTAGTCTTTCCCTTTGACATCACATCAAGCAACGTAGTTGAGCTCATAGGTGTGTCAGTTCCATTTGCTTCATCCATTCCATATTTCTTCAATAGCTCTCTTAAGTACTTTGTTTGAGATATGAAGATTCCATTCTTTCTTTGTTTGATTTGCAAACCGAGAAAGAAATTCAATTCTCCCATCATTGACATCTCAAACTCTCCCTACATTATCTCAGAAAATTCCTTACACAGAGATTCATTAGTAGCACAGAAAACAATGTCATCAACATATATTTGAATAATTAAGATATCATCACGTTTTCGTTTTATAAAAAGTGTTGTATCAACTTTTTCCCGTACAAAACCTTGATCAATGAGAAATTTACTAGGCCTTTCGTACCATGCTCTAGGAGCTTGTTTTAAACCATATAAAGCTTTCTTGAGTTTGAAAACATGGTCAGGTTTGGTAATATCTTCAAAGCCTGGTGGTTGTTCTACATACACTTCTTCCATGATGTAACCATTTAGAAATGCACTCTTTACATCCATTTGATAAAGTTTGAATCCTTTGATGCATGCAAAGGCTAAGAGTACGCGTATAGCTTCCAATCTAGCCACTAGAGCATACGTTTCCTCATAATCAATCCCTTCTTCCTGATAATAGCCTTTGGCCACCAATCTTGCCTTGTTTCTGACAATAATTGCGGATTCATCGAGTTTGTTCTTGAATACCCATTTAGTACCAATGATCGGATGATCCTTGAGTCTGGGTACCAAATCCTAAACTTGATTTCTTTCAAATTGATTTAATTCTTCTTGCATTGCTATAACCCAATCATTGTTTGATAGGGCTTCATCAATGTTAGAAGGTTCAATTTCAGAAATAAATGCAGAAAAACTTACTTCATTGAAAATTCTATTTCTAGTTTTGATCCCTTCATTCACATCTCCTATGACTTGATCTAAGGGATGGCTTTTATTGTATTTCCAGGCTCTAGGTTGTCCTAGTGTTTGTTCTTCTTCCTTGGTTTCAACAACTTCTGGAATAAGGGATTTAGAAATAGATTGACCATTTTCTTTCTATAAAACAACTTCCTGTTCTTCATCAATGGTTTTGTCAGAGGATTCAAATTCATCAAATACAATATGAATTGATTCTTCAACAACACATGTTCTTTTATTGAAAACTCTATATGCTTTACTTCGGTTAGAATACCCTAGAAAAATTCCTTCATCAGTTTTAGAATCAAATTTTCCTAAGTTATCTTTACCATTATTATGAATGAAACACTTACAACCGAAGATATGTAGATGAGCAATATTTGGCTTTCTTCCTTTGTATAGCTCGTACGGTATCTTTCCAAGTTTTGTTCTGATATAGGCTCTATTTGAAATATAACATGCTGTACTCATAGCATCAGCCCAGAACACTTGAGACACGTTCTTCTCGTTTAACATTGCTCTAGCCATTTCAGTAAGTACCCTATTCTTACGTTCCACGACTCCATTTTGTTGAGGTGTTCTTGGAGCAGAGAAATTGTGATCAATGCCATTAGTATCACAATATTCTTCAAAGGCTTGATTTTCAAATTCTCCACCATGATCCGTCGTAATACCTGCAATGGACATACCTTTCTCATTTTTCACTTTCTTGGCAAAAACAATAAATTCTTCAAAAGTTTCATCTTTTGATGATAGAAAAATAACCCATGTAAATCTGGAGAAATCATCAACAATGACCAATGAATATAAATTGCCACCAAGACTCTTTACTCTTGCTGGGCCAACTAAATCCATATGCAATAATTGTAATGGTCTATTTGTTGAAATCTCATTTTTCAATTTGAAAGATGATTTAGTTTGTTTACCCTTTTGACATGCGTCACAAATCAAGTCATTTTTTAAAGTTACTCTGGGTAATCCAAGAACTAAATCCTTTTTGAGTAGTTTGCCTAATTAATGCATATTGACATGAGCCAATCTCTTATGCCATAGCCAACTTTCATCGGTATTACTCAAAAAACAGTTTTCAGATTCATTTCTGCAAATATCTAGAGTATAACAATTACCTTCCCTTTTTGCTCTGAGCTTAGCCTTGATATTCTTCTTATCAAGTGGTAAGTCATTCTTCTTGATAATTAGACATTCCTCTGAGTCAAATATTACCCAGTTGTTTTTGTTTGCACTTTGACTTACACTTAGCAAGTTATGACATAATCCTTCGACATAGTATACGTCTTTGACTTGTATGCCTCTGTCATTTTTTATTTCACCAATTCCTACTATCCTTCCGGTTTGATTTCCTCCAAATTTTACCTTCCGACCTTCTTTAGGTTGTAATTTGGTAAAACTTTCGAAATCACCGGTCATATGTCTAGAGCATCCACTGTCTATGTACCATTTGTTGTTTTTGGATGCCTTGAGACATATCTGCAAGAAAATGACTAAGTCTTAGGTACCCACATCTTTTTGAGTCCTTTTGGGTTAGTACAAATAGTTTTCTTAACATATGAGCCTTTAGGTACCCATTTGTAGGCTCCTATGTTTCCTTTCTTCTTATGAATACATGAAGAGGTATAATGACCTTTTCTATTATAGTAATTACAAAACGCAAAAGGATTTAATGTATGCACAGAATGCTAGAAATAATTCAAATATGACTTACCTCCTGCTTTCTTTCTACCTTTCCTCTTATCTGATTTTGGATCATATCCAATTCCAGATCGGTCATTTACAAATCGTTGAGCTTTTAAAATAACATTTAGCATCTCACTTCCTTGAGTAAATTTTTCAAGAGTTTTTGTAAGATCAGTGTTTTTCTTTTTCAAAGAAGAACAATTTTCACAATTCTTTTCTGAAATTTCTTTAAGTTCAATTTCAAGAACTTTGTTTTTCTTTTTGAAAACAACCAATTCTTTAACTACTTTGATGAATTCAGAATGTAAAGCATTATATTCAGAAAATAATTCATCATAGGTAGGTTCAGAATCATTTACCTCTTCTTCTGTTTCTTCTTGAGCAACAAGACATATATTGGCTACTTCTTCCTCATCACTTTCTTCGTTAGAGGAACTATCACCCCATATAGCAGATACGAAGGCCTTCTTTTTGTTAAAGAATTTGCCTTTTCTCTTCTTTTTGCTCTTTTGGTTCAGCTCTGGATATTCTGATTTGATATGTCCTGGTTTTCCACATTCGTAGCAAATGATATGATCTTTGCTGCTACTTCCTCCTTTTTAAAAGTGTTTGAATCCTTGTCCTTTCTTGTAGAACTTTCTAAATCATTTTATGATTAGGCCCATTTCATCATCGTCAAACTCCTCATCCTCATCTTGATTCTCTTCTTTTACTTTTAGTGCTAGACCTTTCTTTTTCTTGTTACCGATGTCATCTAGTTCCCGTTTGAACACTTTAGTTTGCTTTCATATTCAGAAAGGCTTCCAAATAGAGAAGCAACTGATCTCATTGATTCTCCTTTTGCTTCTTCTATCGCAGTGACTTTGGCCTCCCACTCTTTAGAAATAATATTCAAAATCTTTCGTACTTGGGTATGCTGATCATAAACTTTCCCAAGTGCTGCAAGTTGATTAACAAGATGAGTATATCTAAGTTCAAATTCAGATATTGATGCACCTGATTTCATTTGAAGTAGATCAAATTCAGTGACCAAGGTGTTGATCCGGTTCTCCTTTATTCCCGAAGTTCCTTCATGAGCTATTTCCAGAGCTTCCCACACTTCCTTTGCTGTTGGAAGTGTGCAAATTCTAAAATACTCACTTTGACTCAAGGCACTTTGTAACATCAGAATTGCCTTGCTGTTGAGAGTAATAAGTTTCTTGTCATTCTCATCATATTCCGCTAGCGTCTTGGGAATTTTCTGAGAATCTACAATCTTTGTAGGTTGATAGTTTCCACTCTCAATCACATCCTATAGCCCATATTCAGTAGCCATCACAAATACTCTGAACTATGCTTTCCAGAAAGAAAAGTGTTCGCCACTGAAACCTGGAGGTCTAGTGATGGATGCTCCGTCGGGAAGAATTCCTTCACCCATGCTTGCCATTGGATCCTTCTTAGGTTGTTATACCTTAACAAGAAGACCTACGCTCTGATACCAAATGTTAGAACAAGCGTTTCACCCAAGAGGGGGTGTGAATTGGGTGATACTAAAATTTCATTGCAAATAAAAACTTGACGGTGAATATAAAGCAATAAGGAGTAAGGAGAAATATCACCGAAGTGTACACTGAGAGTTATACTGGTTCGGCCACAACCACTTTGACCTACGTCCAGTCCTAAGAGCTTCTCTGAGAGTTTTACTATAACTTCCAAGATTCAGTGGGTTCTTGGCACCTCAATACAAGCAAGTTCCTTCGCCTGGACACTCGCTCCCCCTTACAAGTTGTAATCCAATCCCAACTCAAGGTTCCACAACCTTAAGTTACCTCAATAACAAATATTGAGTTTGAATGAAATATCTCTCTCACAAAGTGAATAAGAATCACTGAAGCATAGAATTACAAGTATAATGTAAAACAGAGTAATGAACTTGATGAAACGTTTGTGTGTGTTCTTCTTGTTATCTTCTCTGGTTGGATGTTCCCATATATATAGATACGTTGGTAATGATTGCTGGAACATATTTCTTCATGCCCGTTGGAGTGTGCGCAGCCACTATTGACTTTTCCAGTATTTGAAAGGCATACGTTTGCGGTAGGTGGCGGTCGGTGACATTTGAACGTTGCATTTGAATTTCCTTATTTGGTAAGATCTCTTCATTGTTTATCTGTGGATATGCTAAAAATACTAATATAATGAAAGGTTAATCATATAGGAAACAAAACAATGAACGTTGGAATGATTTCTAAATTTCTGGGATTGCATACTCGAGTAGCTACTCGAGATTCATTAAAGTTTACTCTAGTACTTACTCGAGTATCATCGTGAAAACTTTGATGAACTGCAAGTCAACATACAAATATATGATTACTCGGGTAGTGCATGGAATAAACAAAATTTCAAACCTTTGGAAATACATGTTTACTCGGGTACCTACTCGGGTAATGCACTCTTTTCTTTATAGGTTACTCGGGTACTAACTCGAGTAAACCTTCAAATAAACTTTTGGTTACTCGATGCTTTACTCCAGTAATGTTGGCAGGATTTCAAGGCCGAGAGCACTTCCAGTTTGATTACCTTGTTACTCGAGTAAACATAAATATTCTGCTTAGCTTACTCGGGTAATGACTTGAGGTTTTTCTTCAAAAATAACTCTGGATACTCGAGTACATACTCGAGTAATCCACTTAAAAGGAATCATTAAATACCTGCATACTTGAGGAGCACCTAGAGTGAAATGTTGTAACCCCTTTCGATAATCAGGCAGGGATTAGTGTTTAATGGCGTTTAATAATTGAATGAGAAATCCAGAACAATTAAAAACTTTTTAAAACACCTGTACAAATGGATCTCCATTCCTTTCATTTATTAAAACAAATGGTTTGTTTGGTACATATATAATATCAGAGTAAGCATAATTCCCGACGTTCACCCGGGATAATAACATTAATCCAAAAGTTTATACAGGGCATCATTGCCCTTCTCAATATCCATACCGGGGATTACACAAAACTATACCACTACAATTCTATTCAATATGCATACATTTATCCAAAATGATAACCATTTCAATATAAAACCAAAATATATAGCTAAGACTACCGCTGGCAGTCCTAATCGTCCTTTGCAACTTTCTTGCTTTTCGATCCACTTGCCCTGTCTAAAAATGTTATTTGGAAAGAATGAGATTCTAGAGAATCCCAGTAGCAACAGTTTATTTATATGATGCATATATACAAAGCAAGTCACATATATCACAATGCAGCAATCAATATTCGAGACCGGGCTTTCACCACGTTCCCTTCACTATATATGAGGTCGGGCTTCTGCCACGTCCCCTTTACTTTATCTGTATTTGAGTCCGGGCTTTTGCCATGTCCCCTTCACTTTCACTGTAATTGAGTCCCGGCTTTCACCACGTCCCCTTCACTTTCACTGTATTCGGGTCCGAGCTTTCGCCATGTCCCCTTCACTTTCACTGTATTCGGGTCCGGGCTTTCACCACGTCCCCTTCACTTTCACTACAATTAATGACTAATGCAAACAAGCAATGCAATACACATGATATAGGATAAAGTGTCACTACCTTTGTCTTTCCTTCCTTGAGCAGGCACAGGCCTTCTATGCTCCGGGCAGATATCAAATCCTAAAGTCATAATTAAGGACGAAGCATTATTCTCTATTCCAATACTCAATTGACTCTTCAATACTTAGATTTGGTTATCAATAATGACCCTTAAAAAGCCACAAATGCCTCTAATAAAACCCCTAAAAGGTTGGGAAACAATAGGGTGAAGATCTCTTTTCAAAAACTCAAAGTGCTGAAACACAGGGGTTGGCAGCGGCCAGCCCTTCCTTGGGCCACGGCCAAAATATGGTCAGAAGGTCACCGGCTGCGGCCAGCCACCCATGGGCCGCGGCCAGAATCAAGGCAGAAAGGTTTGGGCCGCGGCCAGCCACTCATGGGCCGCGCCCAAGCAATTTCTTGATTCTTGGCTGAACTTCGAAAAATCATATCTAATTGTAGAAAAATCGAAACAGAGTGATTCTAAAGTCAAATGAAAGGTATTTGAGTCCTCTTTCAGGAAAAAATATGGCTCATTACTTCAAATTATCACAAAAATACAGAATCACCCAAAACTCAACACTACTCCAGAACAGAGTTCTGTTTCCATATCCAAACTTTGGACAACCATATCTCCCAGAATACCAAACGAAATGACACAAAATATATATCCATTTTGAAGCTTGGGATGTGAACCTTAAGACTGGAAAGTTTCATAATTTTCTGAAATCATTTGGTCATTCAAAACGTCCACACAAATAAACTGCCCAGACAGAGTTCACATTGACAGCATTTTCCAACTTTTCTACCAAAGTGTCCAATGACTCCAAAATCATTAACCAAACATATTCCCATACAATTTTCCACAAGGAACACAATGGTAACCTCAAAATGACCAAATTCACAATCTAACCACATGCCCTGTTTTGACCAATACACCAAAACCAAAACAAAGTTCCCAATCTTTACTTTTAATAATTCAAACCAATCCATTTGTCCAAAAGACATCACAATATACCATTTCCATTATCACAACATGCCAAACTCACTAAGACCCTAATTTTCGAAAATAGGGCAGAAATGCCAGAAAAATCAATGCTCAACCAACAACCACAATATATATATATCAAAAGGGAGTTAACACTCACCTCTTTCACTTTGCCAAAGAGATTTCTTGATTCTTCAACTTTCACAATCTCTTGAGGTCACAAACTAACACCAATGAACACATTACAACCATCAAAATGAAGCTCTTCATTCAAGGATCAATATTAGAGAAGGAAGTTTGAGCAATGGAAGCCATTTTCCTTACCTTTTCAAAGCTTTTCTTCCTTCCCTTTGCTACAAAAATGGCGCCAGAAAATGGAGAGAGATGAGAGATGGAGTGAGGAGTGGAGAAGAAGAAGAACAAATGATGACAATACTCCCTCCATACTTCTGCAGCGCACAAGAGGGAAGAGAGGAGAGAGAAATTCATTCTTTAATGGGGCAATTACAATGAAGTCCCATACAAGAGAAAAAATGAAGAAATGGTCCCTGAAGTTGTCAGTGTAAGCTCCTCAACTTGTTAATGGACGCTCCTCGACTTGTTATTAACAACTTTAAGGACCATTTTTTCATTTTTTCTCTTGTATGGGACTTCATTGTAATTGTCCCTTCTTTAATCCCATTTGACTTTTCTTTATCTTCCTCTCACACCCACTTTGCCACATGTCATTTTCCTATTAGCTCTCACACACTTAGTCACCAATTAAACTCTCTAATCCTTCCATTAGCCATTTGATCACACTTCTCATTTTTCTCTTAGTTAGTAATTAATTTCCCCATTAATTACCAACTTATGCCAATAATTCTATTCTTTCAATTTTCCAACAATTATGACATATTAAATAATATTGTCACCAATATACATTAATTTCACTTTAATCCGAGAATTATCCTCAATAATTATCATTAGGCTTTAATCGAAAATTGGGGCGTTACAAATGTGATAAAAACCGGATCAAGTTATTCGGGTACTACCTTCAGGTTTTTGCTTACCACAGTGAGTTACTCGAGTAGCACCTCGAGTAACGTTCGCAGGGTTCAAAATGCCGAGAGCAATACATTTTCTGAAACAGAGTAACTCGAGTACATACTCGAGTATCATTGGCAGGCCGAGAGTAACTTGAAAACTTTTACCTGGTTACTCGAGTAACGTTGGCAGGCCGAGAGCAACTTGAAAGCATTTACACTATTACTCGAGTACTTACTTGAGTAACGTTGGCAGGTTACTCGAAGGTATCTCTAGTTACTTCAAGTTTTGTCTCATTACTCGAGTAATTACTCAAGTAATGCCTTAGAAAACTTGCTTCTGATCAACTTTCTCAGCTTTTTCTCTTGGCCTTTCTTCATTACTCCAATGCTTACTTCAAGTCATGATTTTCCCTGTTATTAGTTTGTTCAAACTTATTTATTAACCAAATCTTTTTCATAATGTTCTTTGTTATCATCAAAACATGAGATCTAACACACCACTTGTCATCACCCCCTTAGATGATGGGTATTGAGGACGGTAAACTAAGCGCATGTTGGGAAGCAACCCAATGGTTTAGTTTTCATTTATAAATATTGTTGTTGTTTTTTTTCTTTCTATTTTTATGCAGATTTAGAGATGATCACTCCTCTCTTGGCTACAACTTCTTGCCTCAAGCTTTAAATATTAGGACACTGTGAAGGTAGTAAAAGAAGCACTGCATCTCAGAATCAAAGACACTTAAACCAAGGGAGTACTAATTTCTTTCTTCTTTATTGATTTTTGCAACATTAAGGACAATGATTGATTTAAGTGTGGGGCAGTGAATTAGGATACGCAATTTAATTGAAATTTTTTAAGGGTTAAGGTGCAAAAATATACATGTGATTTTCCTCAAAGTGCACTCAACACCAAATACTTTTTTTAGGTGCAAAAGTGACTATGTAGTTTCAAAATAGGTGCAAAACTACCATTTGACCATTAGTTTGACTATTTGACAGTTAGTTTGACTTTTTTATCCTAAAAGTGATGACGTGTACGATGACATGGACGCTTGAGTGACATTCTGGAAAAAACTTATTGACTGGGCAATGAATTAAAAGGAAAATCAAATTTTCCTAATAAATCATATAATTTAATAAAAATTAGTAATATAATATATGTATTATAATTATTTTAATTTAATAATATTGGGAATCTAGGGTTGGGAAAAAATTGAGCAATCAGTATGATTTTTAGGGGCAGCAACTCTGTTGAGTGAGTTAAGCACTCTACATTCAGATTTGAATCTACTTCAGCGAAGGTGGTACTGAAATAGTGAAATGTAGGTAATATTAATTGCAAAGCTTCACCAGTCAGCAAGTGTTTTTCCTAGAATGTCACTCCATCGTCCATGTCATCGTACACTTCATCATTTTTAGGATAAAAAAAGTCAAACTAACAGTCAAAGGGTAGTTTTGCACCTATTTGAAACCACATAGTCACTTTTGCACCTAAAAAAAGCATTTGGTGTTGGATGCACTTTGAGAAAAATCACATGTGTATTTTTGCACCTTAACCCTTTTTTTAAAGAAAAAATAATAAAGGGAAAAGATGAACTTTGTCTTGGTTTTGAGATTGTTGGATTTGAATAAATGTAGCTTAGTTACTAGTTGCAAGAAGGGAAGTTGATTACATATATTGCAATTTATATAATGATAAATTGTTTAACTTGATTAAATTGGGTGAGATAGTATAGCCCTGTTGAAAGGAAATTTGAGCTTAAAATATTCGGTTCTAGTGTGATATTTCACTTGTCTCAACTTACTCTTCAGAACTTGTCTTATTTCTTTTTATTGCTACCTAATACATGTGCAATTCTTTAATAGGATAGAGGCATTCAATTTTATACCCATGAATCCTAAACCCAAGCCATAAATGCTTTATGTGTTGCTATCTCCTTGAGCCCATCATTTTTTTTTGTTCGTCAATCATATCTATTGTAAGTTAATATGCATGTACAATCATTATGGTAGCAATTTTCTCATGTTATCAAATCACAAGATGTGGTATTGTCGCTATTAGTGGTTGATGTTGGAGGGTATTCCAAAAAAAAAACACACAATTCAAATGGCTTCTCTCGACCTAACTTAGTAATTGGGGGCACTTTATCACCAATGTTGGCCCTTACGTCAAACCATAGAGTCAAAGAGGGGCTATGAGTTGGGTTAAAAGCCTCTTGAGGCATCTGTTAGAGTAACTGAGTAACCGGTGCTGCATCACCCATGTACAGAGTCACGTCAAAAGGGAACCTACAATAGCTCAAGATAAAAAGAAAGAAGGAAAAAAAATGAAAAAAAGAATATATATATATATATATAGAGAGAGAGAATAGCCCTCTTGAATCTTGAAAAATAGCACACATATTACTGTTACATTAAATTATCTCTGTAACATCATCTACATGCATATTGCTTAGTATCCATCATCTACTCCTCGTAGCCTATATTCCAACATTACAAACCATAAAGTCCTCTTGATATTTGAATGCACATATAACTGGTTGTAGAAAAATAAAACTATTACAAACCTATGGTAAGGTGATTGAACAAGTGAACTGAGTGAAAAAGAGCCTATATGCTAGTGAGTTGGGTGATACACTTTATACCGTTGTATGGCTATTTTACCTGGATTTAATCTTGTTAAACTTTGTATCTTAATATGAATTTCTTTATATGTGATTGACAACCCATATTACACACTTAATTCTTAGGGTATGTTCACTTGAGTTCTCACAGTTTTTTAGTTAATTCAATTTGTCTCTCTTCTTTCTTCAACCTATTTTCAAGATATTTTTTTTTTTTTTTTGGTCTAGAGTGTAAAAGATTTAGTGTTGGGGAGTTTGATAAGTATATATTTTATAATTAAATAGGTATATATTTTGGATATATTTACTAGATTTATTAATATTTTTTGCCTATTTAATTACCTTTTATGTACTTTTCTATCTTTACATTAATGATAGGATAATAATAAATTTTAACAGAAAATCTACTCATATTCGATCCTATTTTGCAGGAGATTAGAAGGAGATGACAAATGAAAAAAAAAAAAAAAAAAGGTGTGCACGCAAGTCAGGAAATATGTTGAAAATGTTAAAAAATAAGGGAAAATAAGAGGTAAATAAAGGAGCTGAAGAAAAATCGCGGGTCTCACGTGAGAAGATGAAAGACAAATAAAGGAGAGTAGTGTCAGCGTACAACATAAGCAATATCCTTTTGCATATATATTATTATATTAGAAAGAGATAAAGCTTGGCACAAGAAAAAAGGAAAGCATTTTGATTTTGATCATGCGAGAACGGTGAGAAAGAGATTTGCATATAAAACAAGAAAGGGATATGATATATTGTTAAAAGATTATGTTTTTGGACTCGCGGCCAAGAGGAAAGAATTGAGAATTATATTTATTATCCATTATAAAAGTTAGTGAAAGTGAGCATTGGACACCACAAAAAAAAAAAACATGAAATTTTCAATATAATTTGTCACAGAATTTTCAACGGCAATCCGTCAGAAATTCTGTTACAATTTTCTGATGGCATTTTTTCCGTGGCAAATTTGCGACGGAATTAGTTATAGAAAATATTCTATGGTAAATTCTATCTTTTGCCACGGAATTTCTGACGGACTAATTTCATCGAAAATTTTTGACGGAATTGAATTTCATCGCAATTTCCAATGGAATTCAATTCCTTCAGAAATTCTGTGGCAAAATTTAAAAATTAATTTTTAATTAAATTTAATTTTAAAAAATTATTTTTATAAAATTTATTAGTTATGAATTAATATTTTTAATTTAATTTTAAATTTATTTTGTTAATTTTCTAATTTATAAAATATTTTTAATTTCCAATAATAGGTTTTGGTCCCTGTACAGGCACAATGGTCATATACAAATTTATTTATAAAAAATAAAATTTATTAGTTATTAATTAATATTAGCAAAAAATATTAGTTAATAATTATTTATTAGTTATTAATTAATGTTAAGAAAAAAATTAATTTTTGAAATTAGACAAAAATATAGTCATATGAAATTTATTTAAGATGTAAAATTTTTTAATTTGAAGTTAATTTATATTAAAAATTATAAGAATATATAAAATTATTTATACCATTATTACATTTATATATAAGAAAAAAATATATATTTATAAATAATTAATTATGTATAATAAGATTATATATATATAATTGTGTAATAATAAAACGCTAAAGCAGTTGAGCCCATCCAATATGGCATCGCGCGTGTTCGTACGATTTCATGGGTTCAAATCAAAGGAGGGCAAGTTTAGTTGCGTTTCCAAGAAAAAAGAGGCTGCGACACGTGGAGGATTTAGGTGCCGGTGACAAGGTGGAGGCCACTAGAGTTGGCCTGCTTCGCTGCCAGCGATGAGGTGGCAATGCCGAAGTTGCCACTTGGCTTTATAAAATTAAAAAAAATAAAAAATCATTTTGCGACAAAATTTCTGACGGAATTGAATTCCGTTGGAAATTCCCTCCCAATTTCGGATGAAAATTCTGTAGGAAATTTGTGACGGAATCTAAATTTCATCGGAAATTGGTTTGTTATGCTATTATTACCGTTGGAATCCACTCTGTTGGAAATTCCATTGAAAATCCATTTTCGTCTGAAATTCCGTCCAATGGAATTTGCGTCAGAAACTCTAAATTCCGTCGGTAATTCTATCAGAAATTCAGTATTTTTTTGTAGTGGGAGGGGATAAAACCAATTAGAACGAGAGAGTCAAGGTTGAAAGAAAAAGGAAGAGGCGGTAGTTCTGGATCGTCATAAGAAAATAGAGGATGAGAGCAATAACGCCAAACCAAAGGAAGGAGGTGTTCTAACAGCGACAAGAATAAGAGCTTTAGATCTGGATAGCGGCTTTGATAAAGAATCAAAGATCGTAGAATTGTGACCTCTTTGTTCTTCTTCCTTCTCTTTCTCTTGAATTTGAGTTTACGTTTGTTATTTCTTTTATGGATTTTATTATAACAATGTGTCGCTAATTTACTTTTAAACCTAGAGTAGCTATGAAGTGATTCTTGGATTAGAGATTGTTTAAACCATTAAATTATGCTTGATGTTATATTGTTTACTTAATCTTGTTATGTCTTGTTTATTTAATGCTTAATCACTACTAAGTATGAAATTGGAGAATTTTGATTACACTTGGGAAAGGGGTCTTAATTGGGCCATTGGATTAAGTAATCTAGGATTGAAATTTATTCTAATTTGCTAATAGGATAGGAATATACCTATTGGACGACCCATATAGTCTTGTTAGAGTGAATTTAGATATTTATTGCCTCTTAAATAGATTGTTAGGAATAATAATTGTAATTGGAGAGAGAGATGTAAGTGATCAGGAAATACTTCTATTTATTAAGACTCTAAATTAAAAAATTAATATTAAGTGAATTTATTTGGGTAATTACATACTATAAAACTTAAAAAAAGGATTAGCCGCTCGGTGTTATTTGTCTCGATTGAAATATTTGAAACACTAGTTTACTATTTTTCTTTTCTTTTCTCATTAATGTCATTATCTTTGATTTTCTCAAATTAAATGAACATAAGAAATTTAATACTTAGTCAGTAATTATTTTTAAATCTTTATGGGATGACCTTGATTTACCAGTTTACTATTT
This sequence comes from Inga laurina, assembly GCA_963855925.1. Taxonomy (NCBI): domain Eukaryota; kingdom Viridiplantae; phylum Streptophyta; class Magnoliopsida; order Fabales; family Fabaceae; genus Inga; species Inga laurina. Next base: position 29,745,881 of record OY979701.1, read on the forward strand.
TACAGCCCATACACTTGCCACCCTACTTAAAATTTGGTAGCATCAAACTACAATCTATACTTAAGGGTCTTCATTGTATCCTATAGAAAATTCAATATTCAATCCACCTTGCAACCTATATGATAGGAATAGGTAGAGGTGAATTAAGCTTAAAAAGGTTATCAATGGTTTTATTATTTTAAAAATTGTTGCTTATTAATTATATGTTAAGCAACATATTTAGAACAGCTCTACAAGATTAATAGTTGCCGCATGGAAGGTTCAAATTTAATTTGAAAATTTTAGATTCCTAATTCAAACATTTTAAATTTATAAGCATTGTCCCCCAGAAGTGAGAGTTAAAGGAATAAAATGAACTTATATATGTATGTAGTTTTACCCTTGCAATCGAATATGCTATTTTTAGGATTTGAACCTATGACGTCTAGATCATATGGCAGTAATATCTTGCTATTACGTCAAAGCTCCCCCTTTTATAATTGCCACAAAAGGAAAAAAAAAGTGTGAAACTATTTTTACTTTTCAGTGATGTTGGCCTACAAACACACACACGCGCACACACAAGCCCTCGTACAAATGCATCCATAATGAAAGTTTTCTCGCAAACAAGACTAACAATGAAATAAAGTAAATGAAAGCAAATAAACAATATAATATCATATTTTTTCTGTCAAATATATAACATTCATATATATTAACAAAATATAGAAAAATTTTCTTAGATGGTTGAAGTTCGCAACCTCAAGTATTTTTTCAGATACATCCAGTGTTCTAAAGTATTTTGTGTAGTGCTTAACACCTTAAAGTATTTTTTAAGGGCGTCCCTTGCCCAAAAATATTTTTTTATACAATTTTATATTTAACAATTTAGATAATTTAAGGTATTTGACAAACCTAAAAGTACACTTTAAGATGTTGGATGTAAAAAAAAAAAAAGTTTATAGCATTGGACGCATGTGAAAAATATTTTATGATTCTCGGTGTACTATAAAAAATACTTTAGATTGCCTGAAACTCATTCCTAGCATTAATATCAATTAATCTTAATGCTAGCAATGACCAAGTCATGATGGTGGAACGGGTTTGGTAGTAACGGGTTTCGTAGTTTTATGGCATAAAGCTACCAAACCCGTTCCACCATCATGACTTGGTCATTACTAGCATTAAGATTAATTGACTTTCTCCTACAAGCTATTTTCAAACCAACAACTCCGAAACGGTATATATCAGATTTTCTACTTGCCTTATGGTTGCACATTCGGGAGCCAAGTACCGTTTTGTTGGGGCAACAATTGTTGTTTCTTACCCTTTTCCATGTTCTACGAGCTTCACTAACCCAAAATCTCCCAGCTTTCTATTAAAATCTGAATCTAACATAATATTGCTTAATTTTATTATCCATGTGACCCACACATTGATCCTACTCTTTATGAAGGTACAATCACTACTATAAAATTATGGGTTAAATGTCACATTTGTCCCGGAAGTATTTACTTGGGGCCAATTTTGGCCTGGAAGTTTTTTGATGGCTAATTTTGCCTTGAAAATTTCAAATTTGGAGCAATTTTGCCCTTGCGTTAGTTGACTGTTAGCCAGGGCAAATTTGCTCTAAATTTGAAACTTCCAGGGCAAAATTGCACCTTAACCTAATAACCGTTAGTTGGGCGCATCGAACACCATGTGACATGCTGTGCTCTTCCAGCCACTGGACCTTACCTCCGGCTGAGCCAGGGTGGACAGGCTTTTAAACAGAAAAGAAAACTCTTCTTGAGGCCCCTATCGACGTCTCTGGACTCACTAACATTACTGTCAGCTGCCACATCCCAGTTCAGAAATTTTGACCGGATTCCTTTGTAAAGTGTGCGCGCTGCACGCTATCAGAAGGGCTTCCCCCGTCTCTAAGGATCAACTAACTAATGTGCGAATACCGTTCACATGGAACATTTCCCCTCTTCAGCCTTCAAAGTTCTCACTTGAATATTTGCTACTACCACCAAGATCTGCATTGATGGTTGCTCCACCCGGGCTCATGCAAATCTTGGTGGTGGTAGCAAATATTCAAGTGAAAACTTTGAAGGTCGAGGAGGGGAAATGTTCCATGTGAATGGTACTTGCACATGAGTTAGTCGATCCTTAGAGATGGGGGAAGACCGTCTAATCGCATGCAGGATGCACATTTCGAAAGGGAATCGGGTCAAAATTCCTGAACCGGGACGTGGTAGCTGACAATATCTTTAGTGAGTTTGGAGACGTCGGCAAGGGCCTCGAGAAAAGTTCTCTTTTCTGTTTAACAGTCTGCCCACACTGACTCAGCTGGAGGTAGGGTCTAGTGGCTGGAAGAGCACAACACATCACATGGTGTTCGAAATGTCCGACTAACAGTCATTGGGTTAAGGTGCAATTTTGTCCCGGAAGTTTCAAATTTGGAGCAAATTTTCCCCAGCTAATGGTCAACTAACGCAAGGGTACACTTGCTCTAAATTTGAAACTTCTGGGGTAAAATTGGCCCTCGAAAAACTTCCAGGTCAAAATTGGCTCCAAGCGAATACTTCCGAGGCAAAAGTGAGCTTTAACCCTACAATTATTGATATTTGACAGTTGCTTTTTCTCATATTTGACGATTTCAAATAAACAAATAATGATGTGGCATATGTTCTCAAAGCACAAATTTGACAGTTCAAACACCACAACCATCAAGTATTTATCCTTCTAGTTTGAAATTTAGTTCTTTGGATGACATTACGTGACATACAGTAATTCTTTAACAACCATCAAAGTATTGATACATCATTTTTTTTAAGGAGGCACTACTTTTCGAGATGTCATATTCATGATTTTGGGCTTAAAAGCTAAAATAAATAGGCTAAATTATGCAGTCTACTAAACCCAATTGGCAACGAGTCGCAAAAATGCTCCAATATAAAAATGGGTCCCAGGACCAAATCATAAATTAAAAGTTTTTCGGGCTAAAGCAAAAATATTTAGGGATAGAAACAGATTAGGCTAAGTTGGGCTTTACCTAAATAGACTTGGGTCTGCAACAGAAATTTAAGGTCTGAGCTTGAACTTGTATATAAGCTTTTTTCAGGCTTGAATCTAGGCCTTCAAAATGCCTGGAACCTATTTAAAGGCTTACTTGAAATGTATACCTTTAATTAACCTTTAAAGTATATGCATCTAAATTCATATATAACCATTCATGCTTATCTGCAATCCTAAGTGCTTGTTTGGGAAACAACCAAACCATGGTTTCAAAAGTCCTTTTCCACAAGCCGAGAAAAAACTCCTCTTATATACTTACCTTATAAATTATAAAAACACTTTTAAAAAGTTAAAACAAACAGGCACCATATATTATGTCTTAAAAGCCTAATATCCATTCTCGTCATAATATAAGGACTTAGTAAGGAAAAGAAAAGAATATCTAGTAACAACAATTGTCTGATCAAGTGGAAATAAAAAAAAAAAACTAATCGTCTGTTGACTTATAAGATATACTTTCTAAAATTGATCAAGTATAATAAACATCATGTAAAACTAGATTTCACTTCTTTTACTTTTCCCATATAAATTATGGCAAACTCCTCCTATTGAGATTGTAATATTTTATTTGACACTAAAATAAACTCATAGCAAGTATTATGCTTTAGTGGATGATGCAAATCAGGGGAGAGGGAGTGAGTTAGCGTTTCCATCTCGAGTGATCAGAGAAGAGAGGTAGAGGTGAATGATTGATGTGAAAGCGAAGGTTGAGTATAATGACAATGTAATGTAAAACTTAGGATTAAGGTTAAATTGAAAAAATTTAAAAATTATTTATAAAAATTATTTAGATGATATTATATATGCTTATGTAATAATATAAATTAAAAAAAAAATTAAATAGGCAAGACCTATGTGTTTGTAAACTAGGTTTTATTATGAAAATAGATCTGGTCTATTTATCTAAATATGTCTGACAATAAACCTAAGCTTGACTTGACCTAATCTATTTATTAAATAGACTAAACTATGCTTTATGGAGATTAGGCCATAGGATCCTATAATCCGGCCTCTTTCCACTCCTATAAATATTCGTAGAGACCCTGTGAGAGTTTCGAAGGCTATAATGAAGGGATATGGACTTAAATGTAAGGGAAGGAAGGTCCAAGTTATAAAATGAAGGTGAAAGTACTTTAAGGAAAATATATTGAATTAAAAAGCCTATTTTTGGCTAATTAAGTAATATTTAGCCAAAATTGCATAATTAAAAATTGTGCAAAGGTCTCAAACAATTAGTTAAAAGAAGGAAAATAATTATTTGAGTCTTTGAGTGAATTTAGGGAAAAGCTTATTCCCCATGAAATGGAAGTTCTAAATTTAAATTAATTTTTGGGTTTAAATAGTAGTATTATTCCAAATTGATGCAAAATTATGTGGGAGCCAGATCGAACCCAATAAATGTAAGGAAAATTAGTGCATGGCAGGGGAGAATTCGGGAAGAATTATGCCAATTCTTTTGGTTAGACATAACCCAAAGAAATCATTATAAAAATTAAATCAAAGGGCAGAAATAAGATTCAAAAATTGATCTCAAGGATAGGTTTGGAGGACAAAATGAATGGCCAGGATTTTCCATTGAAAAGAGAAACTAATGAGGATTAAAGTACTTTGGTGGAATACGGATTTTATTAAATCTAGTGTATTATTAACAAATTAATTCATTTTCTTTCTCCCTCCTTCCTTATGTAAGTCTGAACAATTGACAGGGGGTTTGAAAAAGGATTAGTAGGATTAAGGTGTAATTTTGTCATAAAAATAACCACTAAAGAGTGCTAAGTATCTGGTAGATTTTTAAGGATCAATTTTCTCAGGAAGTATTAAAATTGGGAAAATTCACCTTCATTTTTAAAAAACTAATACTGACTATTAAAAATTTGACATTGACCATTAAAATTTTTAATGCAAAGCCGCAAAGGGGAAAATTTGTTACAATTTGATTGTTTTCAAGCAAAATGGCTCCACAAAAATCTTTTAGATACCCAGTGATTTTGAGTTGTTACTTTTGTGGCAAAATTACACCATAATCCTTAGTTAAATAGAAAGGAGAATGGAAAGCAGTGGCGCCAAAATGAAGTTCAAGAGAAAGAGAGAGACTCTTGCCAAATTTCCCTCACAATACACCATCTATAGTCCAATTACTCTTCATGAAACTTTCGCCTGCCCACTTTTGTTTTTGTTTTTGTTTTTAACGCCAAAACCAAAAAAGATGATATTAAGTAAGAAATATTAACATATTACATATAAAAAGTGATGCTATTGATGAAAAGAAGGAAGAAAAAAAGCAATTATAAGTAATAGTTTGAACACCAAAAAATTAATATTATCAACTAAATAAAGTACTTCCTGCCATCTGATGTTGGTTGACTGAGGAGAGTTATCAGGGAAACGAAGGAAGTATCTTCCAACACATTAGGCAGCAAGTGTAGGTTTAGTTCTTGATTCAATCCGCACTGTGTTTCGAGTCTAGAAAAGAGAAGCTCTGAGGCACTTGAATAAAAAAGTGGCACCACGGGTCAACATGTTCTTCCGCAGGAATTCTTATAAAGTTGAGCCTTTATAACAAATGATCCCATGGCAGAAATGAATAAGATACTTCTTATATTTGTAGAAAATCATATATAAGCCTTTAGCAGTAGGGGTAAAAATATCCCTCATTCTTGTCTTCTTGAAATTTGTAATGGAATCATTTATTTTCTGGACATCATACTTGATTGAGATTTTCTTTTCAGCTTTTCTGGAAAAAAAAAAAAATTGAATGCTAGACTAAATATTCAAGTAAGTCTTTGGTATATGATTAACTGGTTACGATTTCTGGGCATTTTCATTGTCTGTTTTGCATTCAGTTTGGCTTCAGTTTATCACAGGGAAATCGGGCTAGCCTGCGGTATACAGCGGGTTGGCCTGCTTTTTTATTTTTCTTAGTTTTTTTATAAAATATATCTAAATACCCTTATCATGTTTTTTGTAACGTGTTTAATTATTTCCTCATATTTTTTATCTGACATTTTTATTTTTATATTATATTTATTTATTCTATTATTATTAAATTTAAAAAATATGTGTTTATATGTTTTTTTATGTGAGTAGATTGAAAAAAAAAAAGAAAAGTAAGAATGAAATTGGCTTCCTAATACAAATGTATAAAAAAAAAAAAAGAAGAATGATGTGAGTGGTTAAAAGAGAAAGGAAGTAAAGAATTAAAAAAAAAGGAGTGAAATTTTCTTAGCTATACTTCAGTTGTATTACACAATAATTGCAAGAAAAGGTCTTCATAAGAATTAAGTAATTCTAGCTAGATTCATTTACATTCCATAGAAGCACAGGTTTAATTGCATAAAGTCTCTAAAGGAAGACTTATTTTAATGCAGGAAACTTTATTTTGTTCTGTGCTTCTTTCAAAATTATTGTCACAGGGAAGATCTAAACATCTTTCTTGTCTCTTTGATTCAACTTTAATCTCATAAACCAAGCTAAGGATAACCCACAAATTACTATATCTAATCCAACCATCAACTCTTTCTTGCTTCCACTCTATTTTTCTCCCAACAAACTTGAATCAAAGGACCATGAGCATAGTGTATGTATCTCCCAGAGAAGTCCTGTGGCTGAGGAGAAACCAAACTGAACCTGATCTGGCAAGACCTCTCTCAAATTAATTCGATGTGAATAATCTTGTTGAATTTTCCTATCATCCTTATATCCAGTGAAGACCACATTTAACTGGTATGAGCTAGAATTGTAGTTAATCTCAGCATCATATTTTCTGCCATCTTTAATACTGAACCATTCTGTTGTGTAGGGAGTCCACATTTTGTTTATATCGACACCGACATGATCATATGGCGGATCATCATCATTTGGAAAGGTATCAAACTCCACTGCTACAAATGGATGCTCGTGTGTAATTTGGATCATCCATTACTTGTTTTCGACCCACAAGACCAATCCCAGAGCCATCCGGTGGCACTGGAAGTGAAAGATTTGGGTGTGCTAGGAAGAATGTGATGCCATCTCCACGATGATTTTTATCTGGTGAATCAATGATAAAGGTGAAACGGGTTGTGAAGTCTGCAATTTTTCCTGTTTCCTTGTCCCAAAGTTGCAATAATTTGTTGTAAGTTATACTCCCAGCACTTTCTTTTCTATATCTGAGTCAAAGAGTGGAAAAGTGTCGGAGATTTGATAAATTTATGTCTAGATTACACAGATCTTTTCTGAATTCTGTTATGATTTTTTTTTTTTTTCAGTAAGAAATTTTTAAGAAGGGGTTGTGGCTCACCCATGATCCAAGGGTAGGCCAACTAACCTTTGACCTCTACCACTAGGTGTTATAACACTCTTGACCAACTATTTTAAGGTGGTAGGCCTTGCCTTTAAAGAAGTAAAGAAGCCTCCCCAAGGGCTGCGACGTTCGAAAGAACTAAACCCCCTCCATTTGATGAGAGTGTACAACCCTTTGCCGCTGAACTCAGTAAAATGGGTGAGTTTTGCTAATAAAATTATGTGAACATCTCTTTAGTTTTCAAAAACACTAAAGGTCTCTCTCGGATATATTTTCTCTGAATCTTATTGAAGTGACTCTAATGCTTCTTTTACTTTCAATTGGAGTTTGATATTTGAAAAACAGAGGAGAAATTTGTTTAACTTCGAAAAAAATGTGCAGTCTATTCTGTTTTTTAAATGGTTTGAAAATATAGCAAAAGTTTGTGCAATTTCATTTAAGTATAGGAAAAACGTGTAACTTATTACAGAATTATTCACATATCATCCTTTGTTTTTCTTAAACGTGAGTTGAAGTGATTATTGGCATATTGATTTTCAGAAGTTCATTTCTTTGTTCTTCCTCTGCCTCTTTATTGAGAAAAAATGAAATTTAAGAACAAAGTGGATGGATCAGAGCCTTATCCACGTTTTTATCGCAAAGGATTTTGTGTTTGGAAGTTTATTAAAATGCTGTCATATCTAAAGAAGTTAAGATCAAAATCTTGATTGAGTACATTCATGAGACTAAAACAGTGAGCCATTAGATCAGATCAACGAACAGTAGGTCCTCCCTCTAAAAAATAACATCAAAGCACCTGCTATATGTAATTTAATCATGTATAAAATATACATAAAAAATATTTAATTAAAAGTTTCCTAACATAGGATTTGAGCAAAAATAAAAAAGAAGGTTGGACGAGACAGCATAAAGTCATTTCAAAAGGGATAGGAGAAGACTAAAGATAATACTCCCTCCAGTCCTAATTATAAGACAACATTTGGGAGTTAATATTAGTCCTAATTATAAGACAACATTTGGGAGTTAATATTAGTCCTAATTATAGGACAAAGTTTTAAGTTTTGTCAATTTCTTCCCAAAATGCCCCCATTAATGCTTTCTCAGTAATAATAAAATACAATAATAATTTTATAATACACCTATGTATTCTATAAAGTGAGTAATACTTACAACTCATTAATGTTACATACACCTCAATTCTACTGTTTCTTTTATTTTTTTTAATAAAATAATTTTGAGCAATTTTTATCATATTTTTTTAACAGATTTTTTGTTCTTCCCCTGTTCCACTGTTTCCATCCCCTTCCCTATTCCTGATTGGCTCTCTATATTATAGTTTCTCTCGATTCTAATTCTAAACAGTGTATAATTTGAAATGCATCCCAATCACTTTGCACCAGTAAAAAATTGGGTAGCTTTTTTATTTATTTTCCTTACTTAAATGCTTCGCTATGAGTTGTATCACTGTATGATTCATATAATTTACTAATGGTGCAAGATGTAGTACAGATTACATAGCAATGTTAATTTCCTTGATTTCCGATATCCATGTTTCTGTGGATCGGGGTTGCAAGAAGGGTTATAGGTAGGGTTGTTTGTCTAGAACGTTGGAGAATTTAAATAAGGGTATTTTTGGAAAATAAATAAGATTAACTAATTTAACTATTATTCTTAATTCTTCAAAGTTAGGTAAATATGTCCTATAATTAGGACCAGATGGAGTACTCAATAAAATTATTGAACGAGATCTTTTAGTTAACAATTTATCAAAAAATTTTGTTATTGATATATCATGATAACAATGTGTGATCCATACAGATGATTCCACCTAATAGGATAAGGTTTGTTATTGTTATTGTTTTCTGACATGAGGGAGAGAACCTCAAAATCTTATTTCACCATAATCTTCAAGACTAATAACTTCCTCTTCTTTCTAACAATTTGTTGATCTTTCACTACCCATCATAATCACCCCTTTGCTAACTAATAACTACTTGACGAGTTCCCTTTATTGATCTTTTACTGACCTAAGTAACCTGATCTTTAAACAAATGTTCAAATTAGATTCACTATATTCTGAATCAATCATAAGATACAAGGTAATCTGATCTTAATACCAATACTGAGCATATCTTACTAAATCCTAAACCATTTTGCTGATAAGTTATAAAATTAAACGATATTACCTGGTGAGTTGGAGGACCCCATTTTGCTGGTAAACATCTCCATCAAACTTCAAGTCCTCATAACTCATATCAAGAAACTGCTGATAGTTGAAGTGTATAGAGGCAGAACCAGGGATTATCAGAAACAGTAATAATTTGGTTATGAGTAAACCAGGAAGGACATGAGTTCTCTTTCTGAAATGAGATGCCTCCATAGCTAATACGAGAGTTATGAGGTTGTGAAGGGAACAGCTTGCTTTATATGAAGAGCCAATGAACTTCTCTCTCAATGATTGAAACACACCTGTTATATGGCAATAATAGGAATTCTTTCTATCATATCTTTCTATTCAATAAATTTGAAAAGTACTGATGAGAATGAGCTCAATCCTTAACCCTTCTTTCAACTCCCTGCTCTTGATTTCTACCCACGTGCCTAATTTGGTCTCAGGTTTGACAAATCGAGACAACATTTATCTCATAATTGTAAAAATACTTCTAAAAAGCTAAAACAAACAAGCACTAAGTCTTGTTTGATAATATCTAGAGCATTAATTTCTTTCCTTTCCTATGTCTATAATTAAACACTCCATATGGTTTCAATTATAAGAAAAAAACTGTTTAACAACATTTAAGAATTTAGTTACTCTTCTTAATTATGGTTGCAATTGAATTGCTTTTCCTCAAATGCCTTATTAAAAGTTATGGCAATTTATTGCAACTAGTCATCTTTTAATTTGTGAATGAGGAGCACAATTGTTTTGACCTTCAACAGGGGCACAATTTTTTCGACCTTTAATTGAAAACATGCATTGATTGCCCTTAAGATTAGGTTATTTTTTCTTATAATTTTCTTGACCTGATTTTTTCGTATAGTTAAAACTAAGAAAATTTGATTGTTTTTGTTTATAATTAAAATTGGATGGAGTACATAATAAGTAGTTGTATTTGAATTTGATAATTTAATAAGAGAAATTTTGAAAAATACTGTGTATTTTTTACCGATTGAATGAATTAGCTTTCCATTCAACATCCCCTTCCTTGGTTGTAGGGTGGAAATATGCTGGGTTAAGCTAGACTTTACTTAAATAAGTTTAAGGTTGCAATAGAGATTTAAAGCCTAAACTTGTATATAGGCTTTTTTTCTAGGCCTAAGTCTGGGCTTTCAAAAGGCTTGAAGCCTGTTTAAAGGTTTACTTAAAATGTAGATATTTAAATAGCCTTTAAAACTTGTGTATTCAAATTCATACATACCCCTCCTTCATGTTTATTTACAATCGTACAATATGTTCTAACATCCATTCTCGCCATAATATAAGGGCTCCATAAGAAAAAGAAAAGAATGTACATTCAATCCTGTTAGAACCGGCTATCACCCAAGAGGGGGGGTGAATTGGGTGTATAATAAAAACTTAAGAACTTTAGAAATCTTTTCGTATCTTAATGAAAGCGGTAAATATGAAGGTTCATAAATCAACAGTTAGATTAAATAATATATGCTGGAAATATAAGAGCTTAGGGAAGAGAATATGCAAACTGTGATTTATCCTGGTTCGGTCCAATCTGTGATGGCCTACGTCCAGTCCCCAGGCTCCTCCTGAGATTTTCAAATCCACTATCTTCTTGTTTAATCCGGGCACAAGAAAAGCCTTTACAATCCCACAAGTTTAGCCTGGTACTTGTGAAACCTTTTACAAATTTCTCACTGAAATAATCCCCCTTACGGCAAGTCTTACGAGCAGAGCAATTCCGAAGATCTTCCTCTCCTGCTTACTTATGCAAGTCTTACGAGCAGCAACGTTCTCTCCTGCTTACACCCCTGTAAGTCTTATGAGCAGCAACGTTCTCTACTGCTTGCACCTTGTAAGTCTTACGAGCAAAATGTCTTACGGCAATTCTCTCTACTGCTTCTCCGTAAGAAAATCAACCCTCTCAAGGTCCTTCTACCTTGAGATCAACTCAGAAATATAGATGAAAGTGTTTACAGACTCTCTCACAGAGTGGATATAATACTCACTGAAGTACAATACAAATGATCACTCTCTCAACGATAAGTAATATTGAAACTGGAAAACAGAGAGTGTATGAGTAGAATCAGAGGATTCACATTTCTATCATTTTTCTGGTAGTTGCTTGCTGTCTCTGTTTTTCTGCGTTTTTCACTGTTTCCTCTATCTTCCTCAGCTGCTCATCAAAGTTGAATGCTATCTCATTTATAGTTGATGAAGATGATGACCGTTGTGAACATTTGTCCGTTGGTGTCCGTTGGAGTTCCACTGCTTCATTTGACCGTTTGAGCATACTTGAAAAATCAAGGTACTATCCGTTGTGGAGCAAGGTGGAGTGTCTAGTTGGACAGCATGAAGATTCATTTTGAGCTGTACATCACGTTGTGGAGCGTTTTGTGTTTCCGACAGTTTTTCATGGTGTGTCAGTTGCTTGTCGTGGTAGGTAGTTGCTGTGTGTAATTTTGAATCTGCAACCTGAACGTTTAATATCCTGTTTCACACTACAAAAATACTTAATCATTAATATGATGAAGTATTAGTCATGAGTATGTTGGATCATTGGTCAGAAACTGGATTTCTTGCTTCTGGGACTCATCACGTTGAGTGAAGAATTTTCATACGTGACCTCCATTCTTGAAGATTCAACCCAAATATGTAAACTCCTGTTTTACACTTGAAATATATGTTAGATAATGTTTAGAAACAATAACAAGTGAAAACATAATGATTGTATAACGTTTAACCATGTTTGGATTGATGGCTATGAGGCTCTGTTTCGTTTCCTCGTTCTGTCAAGATTTCACTTCGAGTGCAATGTGGCTCACTTCGAGTGAAGTTGATATTTTCACGTTCTGACTTCCTCTCGGGCAAGCACTCGCTGTACTTCTCTCACGTCTGCTCGAGTGAAGTCTCGAATCACTCGAGCACAAAACGTCCTGCTCGAGTGCACCTTCAGTTTTCACGTACAGCTTCTTCTCGGGACGTCACTCGCACATCATTTTTTCAAGAGTGAGATTTTGTGCTCGCGAGTGATATGGTCCCTCACTCGAGCACACATACCTCTGCTCGAGTGAGACGCATATTCTCAAGGAATATGCTCTCAAAATCAACACTCGCATCAGGATTCCAGAGGGATGAATTTATCACTCGCAGGTGATATGAGCCTTCACTCGAGCACACACCTTCTGCTCGAGTGAGAAATCATCCAATGCTCGAGCATGAATCCTAGTGCTCGAGTGTTGCAACTTTCTTCACGTTTCATATGCTTCTGGACATCACTCGCACGACATTTTTCAGAGAGAAAGTTTTTGCACTCGCGGGTGATGTGGGGCCACTTTAGAAAAATTTGATTCATTTGATTCAAATGATGTATCATAAGAATGCTCTTATCATATGCATTCCAATGCAACAAGAATCAGCTCCAAACTCCTTGTATTCTGCAAGTTATGATCGAAGGAGTGTATATTTCGCTAGTCTGCACAAGCATCAACTTCCAGAAGTCATAGCTCCTAGAATATACGTTCAAATTAGGCAAATTAGCTATCCATGGAAAGCTCTTTGAGTCTACTTTCATTTGGCACTGGTCTCGTCTCAATCCGATCTGTGGTTTGTGAGTTATACTCAAAATACCGAACCTGTGTCAGAAAAAGACGGTGATTTCAATTTCATTTTCGACGAGTCATATCTTCTTCATTTGATCTTCTTTCAATGTGATTCTGGTGCCAATTTTACGTGTTGGGAGTCTTCTTTCATATGCCACCGGTTTCGGGTCAATCCGACGTGTGGTTTGAGAGATATGATCAAAATACCAGACCTCGCTCAGGCTGAACGTAAAACAGAGTAGAACAGAGTATTCTCCCGTGCTCGAGTGAAATCAGCTGTGCTCGAGCATGTTCTTCCTGTGCTCGAGCATAACACCTTGTGCTCGAGCATAACTCCCCTAGAAGTGCCAAAACTCATATATAAGTCATCTTAGCTTCATATTAACATATTCCAACCATTATTTGATCATAGAAACCTCCGATAACATTATAGACACCTCCAATATCACATCTAACAACTTGAATCTTGATATTCATGATAGATCTACCAAGTTCTTCATTCTTCAATATCTTTCTTCTTGGTTTTCTTCTTGATAATAATTCTCCATAACCAAAGCAAGCATCTCTTTGATTATCTTCAATTTCTTTCTTCTTCTTCCTCTTGTTCATTTTCATTAATTCAATCTTCTTCATTCTTTGCTTGACTAATCTACAGAATATGTAACATTAAATATAGTAGTTAGTCAAAAAAATACATTATATAAACTTTTTGCTCTTATCACTTAATATCTATATTTGACATCATCAAAACTAATCATATCTAACATTCTCCCCCTTTTTGATGATGACAAATCCTTTAAGAAAAATATGTTTGAATGAAGTGCAACATACATGTATAATGCAAAGTGCAAACATACATATACATATTATAATGCAAAGTGCAACATACATATTTTTCTTACATTTTTCTCCCCCTATTTGACATCAGCAAAAAGTTTGAAATATATAAATAAGTAAGGTTTGTGAAGAAGTAAATAAAGTAGAAATGACTTTAATCACAATGAATGAACCAAGAAAACAATTGACTCTCCCCTATGTGAAGGAACTGAAAATAGATTTGGAGAGATTTTCAAGAAAACTTTTACAATCAAGATAAATGAAATATATAAAATGTATTCTTGAAAAGTAAAGAGTGAAGGTTTAGAAATGCTCATGTAGATTTAGAAATTGATGAAGCGCTCCATGAAGTCCGTTGCTTCAATTCTTTGGCAATGCTGGTGCATGCTGTTGTGCTTTGTACAACTCTGATGTACACCACACTTCTGTTATGCAACTCAGATATATATTCATGTTGTTGCCAGGATTCTCCAATTGAGCTTCTGTTTAGTATGTTCAATGCTCAGTTATATTGCTTTGAATGTTGTAGCCAATATATATTCCTTGACTGAGCGTTAGAAACATCCTCAAGATTGATAGTCTTCTTATAGTATGTTGAGGAATGCTATTGCACAAAACAAATTCTCCTGTCATAAATTTAAATCTTTCTTTGCAAAGAGAATTGTTAGTTCAATCAAGTAACAAACTATTCCTTTCCATATGATATATTAAAATTAAGATCATGAAAAGAACAATATAAGAATAACTCATCATCAAAACTAATCAAGACATGGTGAATACAGATGAGTATGTTGAAAGGATTTTATTTCAATAAAGGAGATGAGCTTTCAATATATAAAACACATGTGAATGTGAAGCTCCCCCTTAATTGATGCATGGTTTTAAAAATTATCAGGAAAACAGTTAATAACTCTCTTGGATTTGAGAAACCATTGAAAACTTTATACAGAAAATGATTTTGAAAGTATGAAGATTTAGAGAGAAATTAAATGGCAATGCTAATCAGAGGTTTTAAGAGATACAACCTAATATCACCTGAGTAGTCACTTGAGTGATTCTACTTGACCATTGCTTGATTGTTTACTCAAGTGATGCAACTCAAAGAATTTGAATTAAGCAAGAATACAATACCTCACTCGAGTAATATCGTAATCACTCGAGTCATAATCCTCTGTAGTCCATTGATACATCGTTGGCTAGTTACTTGTCTGAATATATGATCTGATGATGTAATCTCTGTTGCTACTAGAAGATACCAAATTGAGCTCGGAGTAAGGCTTTATGTGCATATTGGCTTAGTATGTGCCCCTTGCATAGCAAACATCATTGAGAACTTTTAATTTCACCATAGCACATAACACCCTTATTTTGTCATTCATCATCTCAGATAGAACTTTGAAGTTCTGGCTCACTAAGTCACACAGCTACTTCATCTTATCATTGACTGATGATCTCAGCATTGTTTGTAGTAAGCTTTGTGTGAAAGAATTAAAGCTCCTCTCTCAGAAAGCCTTAGACAAATGGACCAAAGCATGAAGAATCATGGAGGCCAACTCTAGCAAATTGTCGTCTCTCATTTATTGGCCTTATTCACCATAGCTCTAGTGTAGGTATAGCAGATAATCCAATGAAGATTTGACATAGAGCTAGGATAGTAGTTAAGAATCCTTATAGGCTCATCAAGCTTGATGATTCTGTGCATCTCAACATCTTCCTCTGAACATCTTTGTTGGCTCCATATCATAGTGAAAATGTCTGATCACCTTGAAATGATAAGGAAGGTGGGTAGGCAACAAAGATTCATATTGGATAAATTTATTCTTGGCTCTGTGCTGCTTTGAAATAATCTCCGCTGGGTCTCCTAAGAGATCTTCCTTATCTTTCTCTTTCTCTAATTGTATCACTAGCTAGTTATTTGCTAGTGATGGGATGTCATTTGAATAATATCATATATTCTGCTTCATCTCACGCTGCAACATTATCAGTCATGCCTTTTCTGTTAGCCTCTGACTTTTGTATCCAAAATGAAAGCATCTTGATCAACTCCTGTAAAAGTATAAACATATGCTTTCTGGTACCCATCTTCTTTGGGTCCGTACAATATTAGACATAGAAACTCTTATGCTCTTAAGCAATTAATCATATGAAATTTCAGCAAAGAGTATCATAAACCAAAATATAATTCTTTTCCCAATCAAGTCATTATAAAGCATAACGAACAAGTAATACCAAGAATGATGATTTCAAAGATCAATGACAATTTTTAAATATATTTTAAATAGAAATTATGTCATTGATAATATTTTCATGCAATAGATGTAAGTTGGATCAAAGAGAGTAGAGAATCTATCCATAATGACCAACTTTTATGAAATGATAAATCATGAATGAAAACAAATTTTCAAGAATGATAATGAGATATGCAAATTGTTTCAAAATCTCAAATGTTCTTTCGAATCATAAATATGCATCATGACATTAAGATTTTGAATGCATGAAAACTCATTTATGAAGCTTGTTAAATACAAATGCTTATGCCAAAAACAATGGAAGTCATCAGTTGTAAAATATATAAATCAGAAAGCTTCACTAAGGAATTCAACTAAGATAACATGTTAATTATAAGAGTTAACATGTTGGAGAATTTTCTCAAGAACAAAAGTCATATGAAGAATGAATTAGCCAAAATGGTTTATCTTGACATATATAAGAATGATGACTTTAGTAGATCAAGAGATAACCTCGCCTCTTAGAGTTGCGTCTTAAAATGGATAAATATTTGAAGCAGCAAAACTTAAAGTGCAAGATTCTAGTTACTCAAAAATGGATGAAGACAAATGGTAATGCATTTGAGTAACAATATGAGTATAAGAATTTATGGATGATGAAGCACATACTCATTGATCAAAATGACTAGAGTTTTAGAATATCCCGGTAAGTTATTCCACAATAATGGTTAATGCATTAAGATTCAATGCACTAATGAACATTTATAATGCTTGGAATAACATGGCCAACTAATGATTTATGCATTAGGCACAAGGCTTTCACATATAGAATTCTTTTCTAGGGAATACACTTGAAACTCATATAGATAGTTAACTTGTTAGACATAAGATCTAACTTGTTACAAAATAAAAATTGAGGAGTTCAAGTAGTAACAGGTTTAAGATTAAGAAACAAATATGTGAATGATGAGGAAAACTCTAGGGATGGATTTGAAGCATTTCTGACTTTCAGTATACATAAATATTAACTTCCAATTTTGAAACCGATTTGAATGCAAACAAGATATGAATAATTTTCAAATAATGTGTATGCATTTTTATAACAATATGAATTTGAAATCCAAGTAAATTTATGAAATATGCATTTCAAATTTTCAATTCATAGAAAAATTATGCATAATTTGGAATCTAGGTACATTTTTGAAATATGCATTTCGAAACTCAAATACATAGAAAGATTATGCACAATTTCACTTTCAGTCCATTTAGCAATCTAAAAACAATTTAAAAAAAAAACATAAATGATTGATTGCTAATGGTATGCAATAATGAGCAAGTTATTCATTACCAAAATAAATAATTTATATAAGTGTAATATTAGGTAAGAATAAAGAAGACAGTACCGTGCTCAAGTAATCTCGTAATTACTTGAGAAATTATCCTTTGGAATTCATTTGTGCATAATTCCTTTATTGCAAACTAGGCACTTGCAGTGTTGCCTTAAGTAGTGCCTCCTTTTGTTTTCATATTTAAGATGTAGCCTCAAGGTCCAACTTCACCAAGATTTAAGTGAAATTATAGTTTTGGGATGAAGCTCTTCCTTTCTTCTTCCTACAAAACCTTATAAATATTTTTCTTCCTTTGGTATCCAATTTTACTTGGATCCACTCATGGTTACCTTGTAGGAATCATAATTCACATGCTCTAATAATATAATTAATTTGAAACAATTGAACATAATGAATAAAACATGTCTTTATGCATAAGTGAAATATTTTCTTTTCAAATCATTATACATGCATAAAGAATTAACCTTTTAAGCATTACAATACCTTTATAAATAAATCTATTTAAATGGATTTTTAAGAAATGCGAAAACATAATTTAAAAATCATTTGCAATGCTTATTCCTAAGATTCCAAAATATAAAACCTCAACAAATATTACAAACAACAGCATAGGAGGTTTTATCATTGTGTACCTTTGCCTTAGAGATTTGGAGGATTGCTTTTGCTTACCCATTGCATCTTTCTATGATGTTGATACTTTGAATATCTTGCTTTGGGTGCTGGCAACCTTCTCGTAAAATATATAGACTCCAGGAGTCTTTTATTTGATATTTCAGAGATCCTCCTTTTCTTGTTCTCCTCAAGATAGTTGAATGGTATTCCATGGTAGTTCATTCTTGAAGTGGAACGTACTCCTTTTCTCCATTGCCTTTCTTCGTAGTTAAACTTTGCCGTTCCAGCAATGGGTGATTCAAGAGTTCTCCTAATTGGTGTGAATCTCCATTTAGGTGTATGAGAAACTCTTGGCTTCTTTTTCATCTTCTCCTTACCCTTATGTCCATTTCTTTTCGGATCATCCTGCATACATAAAGTACTAGATGGACATTTTGGTACCCACTTATACTTGGGTCCTTGATTGTTAGTATTAAGCCTTACATGTTTCTTCGGTACCCAAATATACTTATTTCTCACATGGGAATTTCTTCTAATATAGCATGTATGAGAAATATGACCGGATTTGCCACAATAATTGCAAATTGTATCAAGATATACATTATGGGATATCATGCAAGTATTATGACGATCATGAGAGTAGAAATTAGAATGGATTCGATTTGAATATTCTTTCTTCCCAACAAACTTTCCAGCATATTTGAAAACATTTTTATTTTTCTCAATAGAATCAACAATTGGTTGAGAAACAAACTTTTGTAAACTCTGAAAATCATTTTTATGAAAATCACACAAAGAATTGGAACTTTTTACCTTAAGTTTATCTTGAGCTCCGGAGAGTGATTTTTCACGTTCATCCATACTGAGCTCTTTTCGGGAATCCTCTTCTTCTTGTTTATTTATGTTGACTGTATGGAAGTGTTCTATGATTTTTCCATCTTCATCATCAACTTCCAATTGTTCATGCATAGTAGATGCATAGCGTGTAGTTTCACATGAACTGTCAACACTTTCAACTTCAACACAATTGTTAGAAGCATACATAGAATCAAGAGTGTCCCAAATATGTTTAGCATTAGAACAAAATCTAATTTTCTCAAAATCATTTTCGGTTAAAGCACTATACAGAATTTTCATTGCTCTAATGTTCAACGAAAACATTTTCTTTTCACTTTCTGTCCAATCCTTTCTTGGTTTGAAATCAAAAACATTTGTAAAAACATTCCACATATCAAAATCAAAAGCTTTTATAAAACTAGTCATTCTAGCTTTCCAAAACCAAAAATCAATATCTTTCAAAAGAGGTGGGATTGTATAATCAAAACCTTCTGAAAGTATAAAACACCCAAAATTAGCCATTGTAACTCTTGAGACGGTTAAGTCCTTTAAACAAGAGCCCGGGCTCTGATACCAAATGTTAGAACCGGCTATCACCCAAGAGGGGGGGTGAATTGGGTGTATAATAAAAACTTAAGAACTTTAGAAATCTTTTCGTATCTTAATGAAAGCGGTAAATATGAAGGTTCATAAATCAACAGTTAGATTAAATAATATATGCTGGAAATATAAGAGCTTAGGGAAGAGAATATGCAAACTGTGATTTATCCTGGTTCGGTCCAATCTGTGATGGCCTACGTCCAGTCCCCAGGCTCCTCCTGAGATTTTCAAATCCACTATCTTCTTGTTTAATCCGGGCACAAGAAAAGCCTTTACAATCCCACAAGTTTAGCCTGGTACTTGTGAAACCTTTTACAAATTTCTCACTGAAATAATCCCCCTTACGGCAAGTCTTACGAGCAGAGCAATTCCGAAGATCTTCCTCTCCTGCTTACTTATGCAAGTCTTACGAGCAGCAACGTTCTCTCCTGCTTACACCCCTGTAAGTCTTATGAGCAGCAACGTTCTCTACTGCTTGCACCTTGTAAGTCTTACGAGCAAAATGTCTTACGGCAATTCTCTCTACTGCTTCTCCGTAAGAAAATCAACCCTCTCAAGGTCCTTCTACCTTGAGATCAACTCAGAAATATAGATGAAAGTGTTTACAGACTCTCTCACAGAGTGGATATAATACTCACTGAAGTACAATACAAATGATCACTCTCTCAACGATAAGTAATATTGAAACTGGAAAACAGAGAGTGTATGAGTAGAATCAGAGGATTCACATTTCTATCATTTTTCTGGTAGTTGCTTGCTGTCTCTGTTTTTCTGCGTTTTTCACTGTTTCCTCTATCTTCCTCAGCTGCTCATCAAAGTTGAATGCTATCTCATTTATAGTTGATGAAGATGATGACCGTTGTGAACATTTGTCCGTTGGTGTCCGTTGGAGTTCCACTGCTTCATTTGACCGTTTGAGCATACTTGAAAAATCAAGGTACTATCCGTTGTGGAGCAAGGTGGAGTGTCTAGTTGGACAGCATGAAGATTCATTTTGAGCTGTACATCACGTTGTGGAGCGTTTTGTGTTTCCGACAGTTTTTCATGGTGTGTCAGTTGCTTGTCGTGGTAGGTAGTTGCTGTGTGTAATTTTGAATCTGCAACCTGAACGTTTAATATCCTGTTTCACACTACAAAAATACTTAATCATTAATATGATGAAGTATTAGTCATGAGTATGTTGGATCATTGGTCAGAAACTGGATTTCTTGCTTCTGGGACTCATCACGTTGAGTGAAGAATTTTCATACGTGACCTCCATTCTTGAAGATTCAACCCAAATATGTAAACTCCTGTTTTACACTTGAAATATATGTTAGATAATGTTTAGAAACAATAACAAGTGAAAACATAATGATTGTATAACGTTTAACCATGTTTGGATTGATGGCTATGAGGCTCTGTTTCGTTTCCTCGTTCTGTCAAGATTTCACTTCGAGTGCAATGTGGCTCACTTCGAGTGAAGTTGATATTTTCACGTTCTGACTTCCTCTCGGGCAAGCACTCGCTGTACTTCTCTCACGTCTGCTCGAGTGAAGTCTCGAATCACTCGAGCACAAAACGTCCTGCTCGAGTGCACCTTCAGTTTTCACGTACAGCTTCTTCTCGGGACGTCACTCGCACATCATTTTTTCAAGAGTGAGATTTTGTGCTCGCGAGTGATATGGTCCCTCACTCGAGCACACATACCTCTGCTCGAGTGAGACGCATATTCTCAAGGAATATGCTCTCAAAATCAACACTCGCATCAGGATTCCAGAGGGATGAATTTATCACTCGCAGGTGATATGAGCCTTCACTCGAGCACACACCTTCTGCTCGAGTGAGAAATCATCCAATGCTCGAGCATGAATCCTAGTGCTCGAGTGTTGCAACTTTCTTCACGTTTCATATGCTTATGGACATCACTCGCACGACATTTTTCAGAGAGAAAGTTTTTGCACTCGCGGGTGATGTGGGGCCACTTTAGAAAAATTTGATTCATTTGATTCAAATGATGTATCATAAGAATGCTCTTATCATATGCATTCCAATGCAACAAGAATCAGCTCCAAACTCCTTGTATTCTGCAAGTTATGATCGAAGGAGTGTATATTTCGCTAGTCTGCACAAGCATCAACTTCCAGAAGTCATAGCTCCTAGAATATACGTTCAAATTAGGCAAATTAGCTATCCATGGAAAGCTCTTTGAGTCTACTTTCATTTGGCACTGGTCTTGTCTCAATCCGATCTGTGGTTTGTGAGTTATACTCAAAATACCGAACCTGTGTCAGAAAAAGACGGTGATTTCAATTTCATTTTCGACGAGTCATATCTTCTTCATTTGATCTTCTTTCAATGTGATTCTGGTGCCAATTTTACGTGTTGGGAGTCTTCTTTCATATGCCACCGGTTTCGGGTCAATCCGACGTGTGGTTTGAGAGATATGATCAAAATACCAGACCTCGCTCAGGCTGAACGTAAAACAGAGTAGAACAGAGTATTCTCCCGTGCTCGAGTGAAATCAGCTGTGCTCGAGCATGTTCTTCCTGTGCTCGAGCATAACACCTTGTGCTCGAGCATAACTCCCCTAGAAGTGCCAAAACTCATATATAAGTCATCTTAGCTTCATATTAACATATTCCAACCATTATTTGATCATAGAAACCTCCGATAACATTATAGACACCTCCAATATCACATCTAACAACTTGAATCTTGATATTCATGATAGATCTACCAAGTTCTTCATTCTTCAATATCTTTCTTCTTGGTTTTCTTCTTGATAATAATTCTCCATAACCAAAGCAAGCATCTCTTTGATTATCTTCAATTTCTTTCTTCTTCTTCCTCTTGTTCATTTTCATTAATTCAATCTTCTTCATTCTTTGCTTGACTAATCTACAGAATATGTAACATTAAATATAGTAGTTAGTCAAAAAAATACATTATATAAACTTTTTGCTCTTATCACTTAATATCTATATTTGACATCATCAAAACTAATCATATCTAACAAATCCAAGTAGACGGATGGACATCTTGTCAACGGCTATTGGGAAGGCAGATGACCTTGGTCGTGTTCGAGGAGAGACACGGGGAGTTAGTGCCGCGAGGTATTTTGGACGAGACTCACGTTATTCGTCACAAGCTGGACCTAGTAAGAACCTTGTGGCAGAGATTCGAGAGGACCTCGAACGAGAGATCGAGGCCAACCTTCTCGACAAGCTCCGATAAGAGCTGTTGCCAGAGCTTCAACTTGAAATGGCAAAGATGTTCAAAGCACAAAGGGCAAGCGATGAGCATAGAACTCAGGAATCCCCAGCCTTCAATAGCACTAGAGGAAGTTACAACCCTCTGGAGGAACCACTTGGCGACCCTTCTCCCACTCCAGTGTCGGGAGACCCTTCCACCCTCTTTGGATGATCCACTGTTGCGTGTTGTTGCTGATGCTCTCGTTCACACATGTGCTACCACCCACCATCATCAGCAAATTCCGCAGGATTTTCATAGGGTGAATGTGACGAGTGTTAGAAAGGGGGAAGAAGGTACAACCATCCCTGTTCCTGATCCAGAGGTTGGCACGTTAGGTCAAGCGATAGGATCTTTCATCCTTTAGCCTCACAATCTTATTGGTTCAGACGCAACACCTCCAATGGTAGGAATTACCTTACTATTACTGAAAATCTGTTGGCATCCTAATAACAATTTGTTTTTTGATGTTCTAAAAGGATGACGAAGATGCGAGGAAATGGCCCTACCTAGCACGGCTGCAGCAGATCTACAAGGGCATTAAACAGATTGACCTGAAGATGCCTCAAGGGATTGTGGGCCCTACATTGGAGTATCCCTACACGATTGACAATACAGATCTCAAGCAGTTTTTCAGGTTGGAGGAGATAGATGCAGGCTGGGTGAAATTTGCAGTCCAGTAAGTTTTTTTTCAATTTTCCCATAGAATTCATTTAGTGGTTTTTTGATTTCATACATTCAATAATTCATTCCTTATTTTAATTCTATTAAAGCGCCTTCCACGGTCTCTGCACAAACATGGAAAGACGTGATTGGTATGGATTCTTATGTCCTACGAATACGACAGGGGATACTTGTACTGTGGCGCATAGGACTCACTATGTCGGCTACGCAATGGGAGAGACCAAACTTCATTGTTATCTAGCACCTATTGTTCAACGGTTCGTATTTTCATTTTGTCAATTTAAGAAGTTTAATAAATAATTGTCTTGTCATCTAACTTCATTTTAATGTGTACATGTTGTTAAAGTTACCATTGGAGTTTGTGTGTTATATGTCCCCACCGCAACATAGTCTATTGGTTTGATCCCTTGAGTAAAAAGCCAGACAAAGTACAAAATCCGTCTTCGACACGTAAGTTATTCTGTTTGTATTTCATTGACTCTTAAAAAAATGAATAGTTCTAATTTTTGTTCATTTTGATTTTCTTGATAGTGCTTGTCAAACATATAGAGTCCTAGGTGGGTCACGTGAGGGTACAGTTGATAAAAAGCCAAAGTGGTTTTATCCGATAGTAAGTAGTTTCAATCCTAGCGAATTGTTTCATTGAAGGTCATTTTAGACATACCTTTATTGATTTTAACAACCAATTGCATCCCTTTGATTTAAAGTGCCCTCGGCAACCTGACAACACTGAATGCGGATATTATGTTATACTTTATATGTATAACATCACTCAAAGTGGAATTACTATCGATTCTGAAAAGGTAATGCTTCTTTATTTTCAAATGATAATATTTTTGGTGTTCTAATCGAAATGCTAATTAATTGATTTGCTTGAGATTCATTTCATCAAAGCTTACTTTCTAATTTTCAGATTTTTGATAATGAAGATGCCTACCTACGTGAAGACCTTGATTTGATCAGAGATCTTTTGGCTGGACATCTTCTTCAACATATAGATCAGTAAACTTTTTATTTTATATCAGTTTGTAGTTGTGTGATGACAGCTACTTTCTGGTTGTTATTGTTGATATACATAGTAGTAGGTTGTATGAGTTGTTATTGTATGTATATATAGTAAAGATTGTAGTGCTGGATGTCCTTACCATTTTGTAACAGACAGTGTGGTTTAAGAATCCATCTTCTATTCTTTTTCTGCAGTTTGAATTCGCTGGGTAATACAGAATGTAAATTATGGTATAAAAAAAAACCTAATGTTTAGACGTCCCAAATTAAGAATTGGGACGTCTAAAGTCCCACCCTGGGGGGACTTTAGACGTCCCAAATGTCATTTGGGATGTCTAAAGTCAGGGACTTTGGGCGTCCTAAATTGTCATTTGACTTTAGACGTCCCTTTTGTTTGGGACGTCTTTTCTTACAACATACTACGCCTCCAACATATACGTCCCCCCCTTTTTGGACGTTAAAGGTGCCAAATTTGGGACGTTATAACCCCTTTTTGTAGTAGTGTAACATCCTAAAAGTCATATGAAGCTGTAATTAATGAGATTTTCAATATGGATAATGTTGAAAAAAACGTAATCAATTCCACATTTGAAACTTCCAATAAGAAGTTAAGAATCATGTATGGTTTTTTGTATGCTCTATGTGTAATCAATTCTGCATATTTTTGTCTAGCTACATATTACACAGCAGCTTCATTGACTTGTCAATGAAGACACCGGAAGTTGTCAGTATAGCTTGTAGCATTGTGCAAGTAAGAGCATCAAATGTGCATATCTATAACACTAAAATTTACTAACGAAAATAACTATGTAATTCATAAATATTCAAAACGTTTAATACAACTTTGAAGTTGGTCAAACCTAAAAACATATCATCCATATAAATTGTCCATACAATCACAAGTCAATACAAGTCATAGCGTAATACATCAAAGCTATTCATAACAAGAATGTACAGTTAAAGTCAGCATCTTAATTGGTTCTCCTCCTCTTACATATGTCTTGAACCAAAGACATAACTTTATCTGCATGTTTGTTGTGAGGATGAGTAACTAGCCACCACAAGAACTTGACCTTCATTTCGTGAAGCTTGTCTGGCTGCCCTTGTTCGTGTTGGGCTTTTTGTTCATTGTGTCTCTTTGCCAGATTTTCCTTTGTCCATCTTGCTGAAATGGACACAAATTAAATGAACTTAAATTTTATGGACAAACCACCTCAAGATAGCAGGGAATCCAAGAGAAAAAACCAAATCATGCTCATAATTGTTGATTACAATTACTAATGATTAAAAAATGTAGACAAAAGAAGAACATTGGTGTAAATAATGTTAAAAACATATTAAATTGTAGATAATTGAATATAATATTCCTATGCCTCTGTAACTGATTTTTTACAACACTATCACTAAAATGGAACAAATTACACTAATTCAAAAGAAACATTGAAATAAATCCACGTGATTATGATTATAGGTCACAGTTCAGCATAATGTCACGAGGCACCAGGCTTATCTTTGCACAAGTATACACGATAATAAAAGTAAACAAATAAGCAAACACAAACATCAAAGAGTATGAATGGAAATGCAAAATGCAACCTTTGATCAATGTTTTAAAATTCAGATGGATCACAAGAATTATTATAAACTGAAGTACATAGGAAGAGGCATTAGTAAATGAAGGAAAAAATTATTACAATTAAGCAGAGTCAAAAGCTATGCAGGGCAAGTGTATTGTAATATTGTTTACAAATTTAAACTACAATGAATATTTACAAAGTTAAACTATAATAAACATTTATAAAGTTAAACTATATATTACTGCTACTAGCCTATGAACCATTAAAGCATTCGAATATGCACGAAAATTATATTTTCCCTAAAGATAGTCCAATGAAAATTTTCTGCGTAAATTATTTAAGTGCAGGACTAAATAGACGTACTAATATTACTCCTTCTTTAGAGAGTTCCTCCAAAACTTAAGAGTAAAAAACTTTACCATCTAGTGGTGATTCATCAATTTGTTGAATCAACTTCTTAAACAACAAGAGAATGAAGTTAAATGGAATAAACAGTGCATTGAGTAAAGTAGAATTCTAACCTTCCAGTCCTCAACATGAAGAATAGTACCATCAACACAGTGAAGAACTAATCCACAACAATCAGGGATAAAATGGGTCATCCTGACAGGCTCTATTTAACAAAATAATAATAAAAATTTATCATCTCTAAACTTCTCATAACAACATATGCATTAGAAATAAATAGTTCTGTAGTTTCATTACAAAAGTTAAACTCCATAAATTTTTAGTAAAAAATGGTGCATCAAGAGAAAAACATATGCACAGTTACTTGTATATTTGGCTCTTTGCTACCGAGTTGAAAAATGACAAAGTTCTCCAATTATAACATAATGAATTATGTTATAAAACCATACACTAGTTATGTTATAGTCCAAGGTGCTTGGCAATATTCTTTACTTAAAATGAATAGAGGAACCCACTAGTTAGAATATGATCTAACTTACAAATTAATGAATGAAACTAGCGCCTGATTTTTTAGCCTCAAGAAATGATAAATTTAAATATGAAATATTTTGTCCAGGCTCGAGTTTCATATTGATTTCATTAGTTTAGTAATTAACTTTTGCCATTTTTGATATTGCATCATCAGATCACAAGTATCATAATTCTTAAAACATTGATCCCTTCTAACTTCATATCTTTCATCGAATCAGATTCTTTCCCATTGTCCTTCACACATTTCATAAGGTTTTCTTCATTATATATTGTAAAATTGGCCTTTACAATTATTTGGGGGAAAACTGACAGGTGTCATTATTTATTTTAATTCATGTTTTCTTCAACCAAGATACTGTTCTTTTCTCTGCCATGAACCTATTAACAAACCAACCCAAAGTACTTCACTCTAACATGTAAAACAATGAGAAACAGCCCTAGGTGAATCACATGAATTGAATGTCAAATGCCATATACACTATACTTCAATACCCAAAAACAAAGGAAAATGACTATGCAGAACATTGATCAAGGAATCAGACACAGTACTTGTAACCTCTAGTTCTCACCCAAACTCTTTAAAATCCCCTTTCTATTTTTTTTCCAGCCCTTCCTATTTATATTCATAAATCTGACATTCACTGATCTTAGTTCCCAGAGGATACTTCTATCTAAAAGCCGTGAGAGAATTTTCAATATCATGACTTTCAAGAATTTGTAAATCATCCATCCAGTAAGATCAGAGAAACTCTAGGTTAAATATATTGTTGTCAGCTCTGATTATCAACCTCCAAATTAATTCCAAACCTTCTTAATTGTTTGCTGTCAAGGAAAAGGGAATCTAATTTCAGCAAAAAGGAAAAGGAAATCTAAGATTCAGGGTCAACATTTTTATTACAAATGGAAGAGGTTACTTTTTAATTGGGGATCTTTATGGTCAAAATAACTAATATCAACATCACAGTCAGCAGCAGAATCACCTCTTCCATACAATATAGTTTAAAGCTAGAAATGAACAGAAATTCTCCAGCTCCTGATTTCTCATAAAACAGTTCAAAATATATTCTTGCTTCAAAAGCTAATAAAGGGTAGCATAGATAACCAAAAAAACTAGAAAGATGCATCTATAAAAAATATTCAAAACCCATGAAGAACCCTAACATAAACTTACATATGCCAAACGAACCTCCACGGTCACGAAGAAACGAATGAGGGAATATGACAGTTGGTTTACTCAACCGGCGACCACCGAACCTCGACGGTGATAACCCATAAACTCCGTGCCTTACGATGACATCATCTGTTTTGCTGACGATTTGGTCTACCCAAGCAGCGCCCACCAAACCTCGAAAGTGATAACCAGTGACCAACGCCGCTCATGATGACAGCTTCTATTTGTCGAGATTGTTGCCTGTCGGGAACCAGAGAACAAGGCAAATTTTGTCCGACTGCAACAACAAGTGAGGTTTAATGAAGGGAAATTGAATGTCTGAATACTTAGGGGTATTTTGAACTTTTTTCATTTTTAATTTATTACAAAATGGTCCCATAGGACTTGACAATAATTTCAGAATTTCCAGCGACCATTTCTTCGTAGCCTTTCATGGGGCTATAGTGTAATTCTCCCTTTGTAAATATGCCCCACCTCTAAACATACATTTTCAACTACATAATGCCTTTGCTGAAGCTGACTATAATTCCACCCATTCCCTTGGCATTTATTTTTTTCCCTTAAAGAAAACCTAGAACCTTCTAAAAATCGTCATGTACAGTAGTCACTAGCATTCTCTTTTTATTATTTTTAATTAAAAAACAAATAGAAGTAGTCAATTAATGTCAAGAAATCAAGATTGGCATGAGATTTCATGTCACACCCACATTGGACCATGGCTACCCGAGGTCGCTGCTACTGGCAAGGGTGGACTCTAAGGACTATCAGTGGCCTCCTCCTACACACCTTTCTTTCGCCTTCCCATGTCTCGAACTTGTGTCCCTAGAGTCATAAAGCAAAGCCTGGTCACACCCCAAACTGGACCACGGCTACTAGAGGTCGCCACTACTGGCAAGGGCAGACTCACAAAGCTATCCCCGGCCTCCTCCTGCACGGGTTTCTTTGGCCTTTCCCAAGTCTCGAAGATGCGACCCTAGAGTCACAAGTATGCGCTTCATGTGAGACTTGGCACCATTGAGCTCAATGATGCCAAGTCTCACATGAAGCGCGTACTTCTGACTCTAGGGTCGCATCTTCGAGACTTGGGAAAGGCCAAAGAAACCCGTGCAGGAGGAGGCCGGTGATAGCTTTGTGAGTCCGCCACTAGTAGAAAAAGGGCTTTTTAGACCGGTTAAAATTGACTTTTTAGACCAATTCTAGATCCGGTCTTGATAAAACTGGCCTTAAAAGTATGTCACTTTTGTTGACTGGTCTTAAGAGTCTCACTTTTAAGACCGGTTCTATTTATAACCGATCTAAAATCAACAATTTTAAGACCAATTTTCATGAGCACCGGTCTTAAAAGAACTCTATTGTAAGGCAATTTTTGTCACATTTTAAAAACCGGTTATAATTATAACCGGTCTTAAAAGTTATTTTAAAACTGGTTTTACATACAACCGGTCTTAAAAATTTTAATTCTAAGACCGGTTTTATATACAACCGGTCTTAAAATTTTAATTTTAAGACCGATCTTAAAATAAATTTTAAGACTGGTTATCATTATTACCAGTCTTAAAAGTGTTATATATTTTTTTTAATTGTTTGTGATTTGGTTAGTTACCAGAACGCATCCTTGAATTGCTACCTCCAATGCCATACTTATTAAGTGCCACATTGTGTTCAGTTTGCTTCCACTTACCATTTCCTTTTTGCTTTAACCTTCTCATTGAATTGGGAACTTGTAACATGTCATATATCCTCATGAATAATGTTTTGTTTAAAACCATCATATATATGCATAAATGGATTCAACCATGACATATCATACAACCAACAAGTCAATTCATCAAAATATACAAAAACCATGTTAAAACCAACAAACATGTCAAATCATGCAACCAACAATATTTGCAACCAACCAACATGTCAATTCATCAATATATACAAAAAAATTCCTCAACTTTACAAGAACTCATTGTTGTAAAAGTTCATAAATGAATTCAGCACAACAATTACGAATGTGCTCAATATCTTCTTCTGGAAAGGGGTCAACAAGTTCAAACATCTGAAACACCAAAGCCAGACAAAACATTAAATTCACTTAAAAAAATAAAAGTAATACAAACTTTTTGAAATATATATGCATTTACCTCTTCAATAAGTTCTGTCGTGCCTAGGGTAATAATATTATATATGTGCCTCAGAATATACATCCCACACAAGTTGGACCCCGGTGGTTGCCTACGGGTCTGGAAAATAATATGATATCATTAAAACAAGTATAAAATTAAAGCATAGCTTATTGAATACATTCTTAAAACAAACCAATATGTAACTAACTTTTGGCAAGATCCATGTAGGGTCTTTTATCTCGCGTATAGGCCTACCACAAGCAGTGTGTTGGAATGTCCGCATAGCCCTATATCATCAAAATCACAAAGGTTACTTATTTTACACAAATTCCATAAATTTTACACACGAAAGGTAATTAATAATGCAAGAAAACATATACATTCAAGCTCTTCTTCAATTCACTAGTTGGCTTGCTGAGGTGGAGGGAGCATAAGAGGATGACATAATAACTCTTCTTTCACAAAATAGCCAATTGCCAATGATCACTAAAAAAAGAGAAAAATTTTAAGCAAAATATAAAATATTATGTATAGTATGAAATATAAATTTGTGTCTTACCCATGCAAATATGGAGCCAAGAAACACTCAATTGAGGTTTTACTAAGCCTGTGTGATAAGTATGTGTGTCTGATAGCAGCAGTGGTCCCTTTGTGGTAGAGTTGAACTGGGCATAGGAGTCCAAATTTATCGGTTTTGCCAGAGTCAACCAACCTACGATGCATGCACCTACAATAATTCAAGCAGGGACATTAAATCAAAGTTTAATGGCATACTTTGTAAAATATTAACTTCCAATTTGAGAAGATACTTACATCAAAAAGCGCTGGACAATCGAAATCATAAGCTGTTGTAGAGGAGCTACCAGGGGCATTAAATCATCCCTCTCAAGATAGCATTGTGCCCCTGACTTGCAAACAGCTGACTCAGTAGGCCAATCTCTTGTTCAAAAGGACATATCATATGCCATCAGAATCACTTACTGCATGACATTCAATGGAGGCCATGAAACATCTTGAGTTTAGGGAGGTGGAGGTAGAGGGGATTCCTTAGCTCGATCAGAAACAAGGTTCTTTGGCCACAAGATGAAAGAGTTGATGACATCGCCCACAACCTTGAAGTCATCAACAGGGATAGGGAGAGGTGCATATGCAACGATCACCTCTTCAACTGCCACTTTGACTTGATCATCCTTTATTTCTTGGTGGTAGATAGTTGATCCCAAGTTGTGCATGCTCCCCCGTGCAACCAGTCATCTTAGAGGATCCTCCACAAACAAGTCACAAGGCTCACCAATTTCTTTTCCAGGACCCTCTGATGACTGACCAATGCAACTCCCTTTAGTGCTCTATTTAGAGTTTAGGGAATGAGCTTGGGGAGCACTAGTATCTGCTCGCCTTGTGCTCGTCATAATCATCCATTCCTCCTTCATCTTGCTAAACCTTTCTTCAAATTGTGCATCAAATGATGCTTCTACCTCGGCCCTAGCTTCCGCCCTCACAGTGGCCAATATACTTTTCATCTCCTCCCTAGTCACCATACTACTTGAGGAATGGCGTAGGGGTGCTCCAAAGTAATCCCTTATGCCTACCCCTCATCCAATCCCCCTGACACGGCCAGGATGCTCAGGTTTTCCTGTAGATACGGCCTGGATGTCATTCCTCCCATCCAACCTAAATGATCCCTCAGTTTGTTTTTTTTTTGAAACTCCTCCTATAAGACACATATGACAAATGTTAGTAATGAAATTTGTTTACTAAATAATTAATAACAACAAGTCAACAACAATACTTACAATTTTCTCATTGACTATACGAGATTGTTCACTTGTATAAGACTCACTCTTTTTTTGGTGAACAAACAACCACTTCTCTTCGCGACGTATCGGAGATGGTGGAGAAAGAAGAACAGAAGGATTGGATTGATCTGCTTCTTCTAATCTCTTCCGTTTGGCCGCCAGCAAGTCTTTTTCAGCCTTCGCATACCCCCACGAGACATTGTATGGGGGCAATCATTCTTTCTACCACTCTCTTGGGCCTTTTTCCTTTTTTCCCGCGAATAAGAAATCAAAATTAAGTCATCGTAAATCAATAAGAATAATTCATAATTCATAAGCAAATCAATTTCAAAATAAGTCAACTTACCAATACTTCTGGAGTAGTTTGAAGTCGTCTAAATTCTTGCCAAGTCTGTTCGTCAATAAAAGAATACTGATCGCACGGATTAGGAAGAGGTTGACCTTCTTCCACCTCGATGTACACGTAATTGTTGGCTAGATTTGTCTTAAACTTCCTCCAGCATTCATCAGAATACGTCATTGTCTTGTCATACAAGACTTCACTCTCAGGAATGTCGTAAGTGGGCTGGATGTTTCCCAAATATGTCGCTTTACACCTTTATCAACATTTCTCTACTGCTCTATCAAGATGCTAGGCTAGTTGCATGCTAGGAGGCTGACAAAACTCCTATACCGTTGGGCATTAAGCCTGATTGGTTTCTAATAACTATCAAACTCAATCGGAATCTTTTCCCCAATATTTCGATTAAGAAGAATGTCTCTCAATCGGATGGATCTCCTTCCCCTAAGTCTAGGCCGGTTACTTGGCTCACTGTGTTCCTGACTAGGAGCATTGCTAGGCTCTCTTTGATTTGGATTAGTGGGATTGGGAGTACCCTCACTAGGATGACTCATTGTCTAAAAACACTTTAAGGACACTATTTATGAATAGCTAGTGATGGTTTAATGAAATTTTGCTACACGGCACTATCTACAAATTAAGACATCGTTCAAAAGCAATTCCCAAGTTATGCAAACATGAACAAATAATTAATTGCCATGCACCCTCCATTGTGTCAGTTTTGACCTGAGTTGTTCATTGAGTGATATTCTAAAAGAGCATTTCTCTTCTCTACTCTCCTCTGTTTCCCTCACTTTCTGTTCTTCTCTCTTTCTCTCTTTCTGATTTCTTGTTAGGTCAAAACTGATACAATTATGAGTTTGCACTTAAGTCCTTATTTAACTAATCTAGTTTATTTACTTAGGTCCCTATCAAGCTACCCTTATACATTCCATAACAATGTCAGCACAAGTTGAACAAAGTTGAACATAAATGCATTAGGAGGTAGACTCAGAAGCAACACAAAAGTTCATATCAAGCAATATCAACACTACCTTATCCAGAGTTTTACTATATTGAACATGCAACAATACAGAACCAAAATTGAACCCTTTTCATACACAACCAAAAAAACCCAGGTCCATAGAAGCATAAGGACATTAACCTCAGACATACATGCATTATGTAAAACTCTTCAGAATAATTAACGGTACCTTCAACCTTTGCCTGAGGATCCTCTTCTTTCTCTGGATTTGAACAGTCTTTGGCCACTGTACGAATCGAGTAAGGTCTCTCTTAGGAGGTAATGGATACTTCTGAAAAGTGGGTTGATAACTTGCTGCAATAATCAAACAAAGAAAGTAGAGATTTCAATGAAATACCCAAAAATGAAACCATTTATTTAATTGAACGCCTAGTAACTGAAACACAAACCTGACAATAAAAACAAGGTTGAGAACAAAACCGATCGGAGGGAACAAACGATGATAGCCTTACGGCAATGTATTCAACTGTAAATCTCCTTTGACGGTGGTGAAGTTAAGGACGGAGCGGAGAAGGGGAAAGGAGGAACTGCCGCGAACAGACGCGGGGGTTTCGCTGATGTGCTAGAGTCTTGAAATGAAATTTCAAAGCTAAAATTAGGCGCGTTTTGAAATCCAGGTTAGTTTTACGATCGGTTGTAATTAACAACCGGTCTTAAAATCAATATTTAAGACCAGTTTTAATTAGAAACCGGTCTTAAAATAAATATTTAAGACCGGTTATTAATAGATAACGGGTCTTAAAAATAGAAACTTTTTAAGACCGGTTATTAAATAATAACCGATCTTAAATTTTTAATATTTAAGACCGGTTTTATGTACACCCAGTTTTAAAAATAATAACGATTTCATTTTTTAATTATCTTTAATTCAGATAATATTTTCTAGACCGGTTATATTTAGAACCGGTCTAGAAAATATATTGCATGTATTTATTTTTTTAATTGTATATATTTTAAGACCGGTTTTTATTACAACCGGTTTTAAAATTATTTTTAAGACCAGTTTTAAATATAACCGGTTTTAAAAGTATTTTTAAGACCGGTTATAAATATAACCGGTCTTAATATTTCATCATAATTACAAAAATGACACCGTTCATATTTTTAAGACCTTATCCGATATAAACGGTCTAAATGTTCCGGTCTAAACCCTTTTCTGTACTAGTGGTGCCCTTGCCGGTAGTGGCAACCTCCGGTAGTTGTGGTCCAGTTTGGGGTGTGACATTTCATGTTCTCATCATTCCCACCACATTGCAGCTGCTGACTCTAGGATACTCCTCCTCCCTTGTAAAGATATTTTGCTTGCAAATATATGATTTGATTTTACCTTCTTTTATGCTGCTCTTGGTATGGCCTTATATTTTTTGTAATTAAAAACTAAAGGCAGAAAATTAGCACAGGGTTGATAGGTAAAAAAAAAAAGGTTTATTAGATATATATGAGACATGCATCACAATGAGGAAGAAACGGGTTGCATATATATTGTGGGCCGTAATGAAGAAAAACTGGACTAGGAAATATATAAAAAACTATGTTACATCGTAACTAAACTCATCGTGGGATCTATAGGATGGTTTTAACGATATTTTTTATATTGCATTGATACGACAATATTATTTATTTATTTTGTTATTTTAGAAAGTTTATATGAATTGGGTCTCAAGAGCTCATCAAGGCTAGAAATGTCTCTGGGCTCAAAAAGCATTTATAGAAGTACTTTTATAAATCGCCCACCAACAAAATCCTCACATCTTCAACACTGTTTAAACTTGTACTCTTATAGATTATGAGTCACCTCCTTACCAACTAGATTAACCTTTATTAAGATAATAATATTTATTATAGGCAAATTAGTACTAAAGTGTGCTTATCATAAATTATTTCAGGGAAGATATATAACTAAATGTCATAAAACGGAAATCTACTTGAAATAGCCTTGCAAGCAAGAAAACTTGCTACTGGAGAGAAATTTCCTTGGCTTTTTTCCTTCCTTGATGAGTGCCTGGTTTGGATGATTGTGATGATCCAGTGTATGACCTATTACTTGGTGAAGGCCTAGCTTGATTAGTTGCAGAAGAACTAGCATAAGCAGATGAAAAGTTTGAAGAACCAATATCAGAGAAAGTTGGAGAATCATACATTAGTTTGGGCATGGTTGGTGGGAGATTAGGCAATGGAGCTTCAGAGTTAAGAACATTAAGTGCTTGTCTAATTGTAGGCCTCATAGTATAATCTGGGTGAGCGCACCAAAGCCCAAGAATCATCAACCTTTTTCAAGTTCTAGCTCATCAAAATCTCCATTATTATCAAGTCTTTTGTCAACTGCTTCATGAAGCTCACCTCCGCCAAAAAGTTCCCATTCCCATTCCACCATCAAGACTTGTTCATCACTAGCATTAGCGTCAATTGGTTTTCTCCCACAAGCTATTTCTAAAGCAACAATTCCAAAACTGTACATGTCAGATTCTCTTGTTGCCTTGCCCATTGCCAAGCATTCAGGAGCCATGTATCCTTTTGTTCCTGCTGCAATTGTTGTTGTTAACCCTTTCCCATGTTCCACGAGCCTCGCTAACCCGAAATCTCCGAGCTTAGTGTTGAAATTTGAATCCAACATGATATTGCTTGAGTTTATGTCCCTGTGGACTACACATTGCTCCCACTCTTCCTGTTGTCCATGTCAAGAGGATTTTGCTTTGGAACAAATGATAATCTAAGCTTCCATTTTGCATGAACTCGTAGATGAGTAGAAGATCATTTTTCTCGTGACACCAGCCCATGAGTTGCACCAAATTCTTGTGCCTTAGTTGACTGATGATCTTTACTTCAGAGGCATACTCCCTAACTCCCTGTTTGGATTCTTGGGATACCTTTTTAATTGCAACATAAGAATCCAAGTCTCTCATAAATCCTTTGTAGACTCCGCCAAAACCTCCTTCTCCAAGCTTGTGGTCCTCTAAAAAGTTGGTTGTGGCTCTGACAAGTTCATTATAGGAAAATCTCTTTGGTCCAACACTTTCAAAATCTCTGTCCAAGGAAACATGCAGGCGACCTTCTTCTTCTGCCCTGCAATTGAACTTCCATATCAGAAACCAAGCTATGCATAACCCCGCAATCACTACAACAGATCCAATGCTCAATCCAATGATCAGACCCTTATTGCTTTTACCCTGCTTGTTCACTACTTTCCCAATGTTGCAGCACTTGAATTGAAGGACCATGAGCATAGTGTATATAACTCAAATAGTAATCCTGTAGATGAAGAGAAACCAAACTGAACTTGTTCTGGTAGGTACTCTCTCAAGTCAATTGGTTTGGAATAGTTTTGTTGAATTGAGACATTATCCTTAAATCCAGTGAATCTGACAGTTAACTGTTGTGACCTAGATTTGTAGGTAATCTCAGCATCATACTTTCTACCATCATTCATAGTGTAACATTGAGTTGTGTAAGGAGTCCACATTTCTTTGACATTGATTCCCACATGATCATAAGGTGGATCGCCTAGATCCACGTTGGGAAAGGTGTCAAACTCCACTGCTACGAAAGGATGTTCGTTGGGGTAATTTGGATCCTTAATCTCTCTACGACCCACAAGACCAGTGCCAGAGCCATATGGAGGCACTGGAAGTGGAAAATCAGGGTGTGCCAAGAAGAATGTGATACCATCTCCAATCCCATTAGTTTTATTTAGATCATTGATGATGAATGTGAAACGAGTAGTGAAGTTTGCAAGTGTTCTTGTCTCTTTGTCCCAAAGCTGCAACAAGTTCTTGTATGTTACTATCCCTGCACTGTCGTTCTTGTATCTGAGTCAGGAATCAAATCTTTTAGATTCATATATAACAAAATTATAAACAGCCGTTTTATATTCTATACCTTCAACTAAGCGTATCTGGGAAGGACATCAAAAAGCTGTGATTTGATTAAACGTACGTTGGATCCTAAGCGGTGGTCACTTTCTTTGCATGCATCATCCTTAAAAACCGGAGAAATGCGTGTAAGGACCAGCAAAATATTGGAATATCAAAATGGTCCTCCAAAATGACTTAATTTCTAGGAAGTCCTTGATGACTATTATGGAATTAATGTTTTAAATGAAATGACCTAATTGCTTTCATGTAAGAAACAGCTAGTCAGCAGATCAACTTCAATATGATCCAAAAGCTGAATTTCGAGAGAGTAGTTGTCATTTCTTAGTAGTAGTCATTGCAAAAGTTGTTACTTTTTAAAGTGAAGTAATGCATACATATGACAATACTTAAAATTTCAGAAGCAGAATTTTAAGAGACTACTCGTAATTGTCACAGCTTAAGTTGTTATTATCATTTGATATAATTAAGATTGTGAATTGATAAAGTGAAGTACTCATTTATCATCCGATACTTAAAATACTAGAAACTGAATTTCAAGGGAGTAGCCGGTTGTCATTGCTTAAAAAGTTGTCATTATTAAAGTTAATAGCTAAAGTGAAGTTTCTTTATCTCTAGAAGTTGAAGTTCAAGAGAGTTCTTATCGGTGCTTAAGTTGTTGCCTTTTCATATAACTAAGGGTCTATTTGGGTTAGTGTTAGATAAGCATGTTCATGCAAGTCAAGGCAAAACTCCTTTTACATATTTATCTCGTACACAGTAAATCACGTTAGAAAAACAGTTTCTACCACTAATTCAAACAGGCAGTAAAACTGTTGACCACTCAAGTGAACTAATAATTTCATA
Source organism: Inga laurina (assembly GCA_963855925.1). Lineage (NCBI taxonomy): Eukaryota > Viridiplantae > Streptophyta > Magnoliopsida > Fabales > Fabaceae > Inga > Inga laurina. Next base: position 29,784,039 of record OY979701.1, read on the forward strand.
TATATTAAATATTGGTAGTTATTTTATTAATAGTTTGCACCATATTAATAAGGAGTGTTTGTGGCCCAAAGGTTATATGCTTTTTTTGGGAAACCAAAAGGTAGTGGGATCAAGTCTTGCCTTGATCAACTCTTGCCCTAAAATTCTACAAAGAAGGTTGTTTTAACGGAGGGCAGTTAAGTAATTTCACAAAAAATTAATTCTAGAATGTCCCTAAGAACTTCATGGGAATATAATTAAGTCAGTTTGAGGGATGATTGTGAAAGTCCCATACTTTGGTGCTCTTTTATCTCTTTCTCCCTTAATTGACTTGTGAGCAGCTTTTATTCATTGAAATAAAGTGAGCTAAGACTCCCTTTGATTTAAACTCTATTTTATTTTCCCCTTAATCAGCCATCTACTATTTAATACTACCAACTAATCCAAATGTAAATTTTTTCAAGTAACACCTAAAGAAGCTAAATATATTATTTTAAAATATTTATATTTATTTTTTTTATACCAACTAATTTATTTGACTTATAAATTGATATATAATCAAATGATACATGACATATGCTATAATTAAATAACTTATTTGTTTCCTTAACAAAAAAAAAAAAATCAATTGGATTAAGACCGCAGGGAGTATCAAATAAGGTTAGCTCTCTCTAAGTAATTTATTATATTGGTAAGATTTGAACTTAAAATTATCAAAGGAGAATTAAGCGTGTTTCACTTGATCCAACTACTATTCATTCAGTCCCTTCTGCTCTTAATAATATAAAATTTACTTTGTAGTTTAGCTTGATGAACTATAGAGTGAATCTTATATTAAAGACTATATGAAGTATTTTTCTTATTCCTTGACAATTACAAAGACAAATACATTATTAATATACAGGATTCACTTTACTAGTGGTTTCCATCTAAACATATGAAGGGAAATTTATCATTAAGATCTTGGAAGACCAATAATTACATTTGACAACCTCAAATTTGTGAAATATTGGTCCGTGGCTAAACTTTTTACCCAAAAAAAAAAACACCTGTGTAGAAACGTCTTTCGTCTGCCTCTCTGCCTATTGACCAGCCGGTGACTAAGGACTTGACAACAGTGACTATTTGGAAAAATAGGTTAAAAGTCATTAACCTATTTTTAAATAATTTATTTCGAATATAATAGATAATTTTTCAAGTAAAGTAGGTGTTTTTCACTAGTATGGTTGCGTAAATTTATGCACACTAATTTCATTTCCCTACACTTATTTAGTCCAAGACTGAAATAAGAGAATTTCTAAGTGAAAGCTTAGTGAAGTTGGACGCTCCTTTTATAGTAGTGATTTTGTGCAAATTTCAAGCCAACCTTGTAACATCTTAGGTAGTTTTATTTTAGCGAAAAAGATAAAAAAATACTATTTGAATTTCAAAATCTCAAATCAATGATTTCTTATTAAAATGAGTTGTCAGTTGCTACCTATACTTTTGTAGGTAACAAGAATGATTTAGGATTTAGAAGTTTAAGTAGTATTTTCTTTGTCCTTTTCCCTTTATTTTTAGTTATTGACAACAATTTCATACCCACCTTATTATACCTTTTCAGTGATTTTATTTATTCCAGCCACAACAGTTTTACACTCAGAGTTATAAAAAAAAAAAAAAGGAATTTTCCAGTGAGATGTTAATAGTTATCAGGAGAGGAGTTGCACAAATAATTCTACACCCCAACTTGTAAATGATTAATTATTCAAAATAAAGTAACTTACAAATAAGATCTGTGGGTGAATATCATAAGACAAAAGTAAAAATATATTTTTGAGAATTCGTAGGCAAAAAACTATAATATATTTTTGGGAAAATTCCAGAAAAATACCACTTTAACTTCAAAATCCCAAATTAGTGATTTGACAAGAACTTGCATTATCAATCTCATTACTCTTTGTGTCAATCCCATTACGCTTCTTGTCAATAGGATTTTAAAGTTCAAATGTTATTTTTTTTGGAATTCTCCCTATATTTTTTCACAAGAAAAATATATGATAAAGCATACTTCTAAATCGATCCACGAGGCCAACAAAATGTAATAAAAGAAACGACAATTACTTGTATGTATTGTCTCATGTATATATATATTACCTAGTGAGGTTGAGCATCCCCTTTTCCTGGAAAACATCTCCATCAATGTTCAAGTTCTGACGATCCAAATCAAGAAACTGCTCATAGTCGAAGGTTACTGAGGTCGCACCAGCTAGCATTATAAGAAACAAGAAAATTTTGGTTATGGACAAACAAGGAAGCAGATGGGATTTCCTTCTGTGCACAGATATCTCCATGTATAGCTAGCTGATCTATAAGGGAGACTCGGTTTTGTTTGGAGGTAGTTTAAGAAATGACTTGGTTTATATAAAGAGCCACTGAGCTTAATTTATTTGGTAGGCGTGTGTGTGCGCAGACACTCAAATTCTTTATATATTAATTGTATATGGAGAAAATTTATTGTTTGACCCCTATAGTTTACACTCATTTATACTTTGATCTCTATAATTCTTAAATTTTTAGGCCACCCTGTGACCCTTGCTAGTCTCTCTCGCATGATGTAAATTAATCCTCATATTTACACTTGGTTTATCATTGGATCCATACGAGGTGGGGCAAATCATTCAGAGTAAAAAAATAAATAAATAAAAATAAAGGGGCGGGCAGTCAATATATAATTTACATAAATGATTGTAACTTAGTGACATGAAAGCTTTCTAATAAGTAGGAGGTTATGGGTTCAAAGTTCTATTTGTAACCACAAATAATTGTTACTATCTGCCTCTTTAATTTAAAAGAAAGAAGAAATAGTTCTTATACTCAAGAATGAATGCATATAATGGATCAAACTATAATTATTTAGTTAAAACAAAGTAAATTGTAACGACCTGATTTAAAAGTAGGGTAGATTAAAAGAATTTATTGATTAACTTTTTTTAAAAAAAAATAAAAAGTACATGGAAAGTCTCTGGGACTGTTTGTAGCCAAGGAGTCTTGTCGCCAGGAAAGCTTTTGTTTCTTTGTCTTAACGTGAAAGCCATGTTGTCACACCCCAAATTTTATTTATTAATATGTCTTATAAATATTTATGGCATTTAGTGAAATGGAAGGGTGAATATTAATGTGTTTGGAATTTAAGAAGCCAATAAATTTTCACTTTTATGAAAATTGGGCTAAAACAAGACATAAAATCCAAGTTATTGTCTTGTAAAAATCCAATTGTTGAAGCCCATTATTCAAGCCCAAAGTAGAGGATAAAAAAACACAATATTGGATCCAATAATAAAGAGGAATTTTGGCCAAGAACAGAAGGAGAAGAAGAAGGCCTAAATTAAATATAAGAATATGAGGGAAAAATAGTAATTTTCCAATAAAGTAAGGAATAAATTATTTTCCCATTTCTTGAGATTAATTTCGGTTCAATAGAGAAAATAAAGGAAAAATATATATTTGGAAATGAATATGCAATTTTGGAGCATTCTTGACCAAGTAAAATGGTTGGAAAAGTCAAAAAGTAAAAGTACTTGATTTAATTAATTAAAGAAGGAAATTATGGAAAATATAAGAAGCAATTGATATTTCCCTTTCTTCTTGCTATTTTTGTCCATAAAGGGAATTTAGAGGGAAAATATATTGCTTGGATAATAATTATGCCAAGTGTAATTGTCTCAAGCCAAAGGATTAAATAAGAATTGATTAATATGAGCACATGTGGAATTTCAATAAAATAATATATTCTGTGCAATTAGTTGGGATAATTGGAGAAAACCCAATTGGTTTAACTTGGACCCTATATGGCGTCATTTTTGGGTAACAAGGAGGGAAGGAAATTGGTCCAAAAGTAATGAGAGGTTATGACACAATTAAGAAGGGATAAGATTAAATAAAAGCATGTGTCATAAAACCATTAAACTAATATATTTTAAGAAAAGATGAACTTAGAACAAAAGAGAGCACAAGAGGCAAAATTTAAGGTAAGTGCTTGTGTTTCCAAGTGATTATGGCTTCTATCTTGTGTAATATCTTTTCTAACCTCTTGTTCTTCATGAAAATCATGTGTAGCCAAGCAAAATTCTAAGGGAGAGGACAGAGAAAGTGACGCCTAGAGAGAGAGAACTTGAGAAATCAAAGGTAACTTCAAGAATCTCAATTCCTTTGGTGTCTTGCTGTTGTTGTTGTTGATCTTGTCATGATTTGTGGTTTGGTTGATGATTTTGTAAATTTGGGATATTGAAACCCTAAGGGGTTATGCTACCCAAATTTCTTCAAATTATGTCAAATAAGTGTTTAAGAAGTTAAACAAGTGATTATGAGTGAAAAGGACGGAGTTTAAGGGGTTAAAACATGAAATCACATTTTCCCCTTTTCTTGGGAATTTTGTCCAGACATTATTCACAGAGGGTTTGGACTGGATTTTGGTTTTTGATGATTCCTTTGTGTTTAGAAGGGAAAATTGTGCAAGGCTTATGTTGATCATGAAGTATGAAAAGCATTAGAATGTGAAATGTCAAATATACCCCTAAAACCCTAAATTAGGGCCTGCCAAGGGTTTTTTCATCTTTTGATAGTGAATTTGGTAATTTTGAGGTCAAAAATGGATTCCTTGGGAAAAATTATGTAGGAATGCCTGGGTCATAATTTTTTGGAAAATTACAGTTAGATTGGGTCCTAAGGGCTTAGACCGGTCCTTAGAGGTATTTTGGTCATTTCACAGTTTTAAGCTAAGATAACCAACAAAATATGTTTCGAATAATATTTGAATGAGTTATGACTCATTTATTATAAATTTGGAATTCTAGGACCGGACTGCCAACCCAAGCCCAATCCGATATAAGGACCAGTATGTGCCTCAGAAAGGGTTTAAGATAGTAACTCTATCCTTAATAAATTATGTGAATATTTTATATGTTTGTGTATGCCATCTTTTGTGGTATGATTGATGAACACTGTTTTGCTTAGTAGGGCAATTTGTGCGAGTAGGCACTTTTACTTGGTTGTTGAGTAAGAGCCCAACAGAGGTTTACGGATAGTGGGGGAGTAGCCCTAACTCATGTATACATGTCGTGATGATTGTTTGTGCTGTTAATATGTTGTATAATATGGAACATGACATATTTAATTTTCGCTTGTTATATGATTGCTTGTAGATTAATACTGGGATTCTTTTGAATCTCACCCTTTTTCAAATTAAAATTATTCCAGCAAAGGATAGTGGCTCAAAGGGGTGAGAGCATATTTACCGGCAACTGATCATTTCGGTACTGATCAAACAAGATTGTTGGTTATTTGAGGACCATTTCTATTATTTCAAGGTCTGTAATTGCTATTCACACACCTTGTGGGAGATTCCTGTAAAATAATTATGTACATTTTATCAGTATATCTATGCTATTCCTGTGTACCCGCTAAACCATGCATTGCTACTTTAATTAATATCAATGATAAGTGGTAAGTAAGATTGGGTCTTACATTTTGGTATTAGAGCCCAAGTGGTTCTGGCAATAGAACAGAGCCAAAAGCGGTTTTGGAAACAAGATATTATACTGATAAGGTATTGATTATATGGTGAAAGGAAATATGCGTAGAATGGGGCACTTGGGAAGTGAATCACCCCATCTGTGAACTAGCCATGAGGAATAGTGGAATACCGAAGGGTAGCAAGTGATGCAATATCGAACTAAGATTGGTCTAAAGATATTGTGAAACCTGAGGAAGTGGGTACGACCAAGGCTAGTGTTCAGGCCACACACAGTATTTTGTCAGCTGAAGGCAATTGGCATGATGTTTGAGACAAGAGTAGTCTCAGGGTATAGTGGTCAGGAGCAAATAGAGCCAGTATCTGCATTTTGGCACGGGCACACAAAAGTTAAGCATGCTCAACCTAGGGAAATTTTAGGATAGGTGACCCCCTAGAAAGTTAAGTTGGCAAGGTCATAGAGACTTGTGGAATGATTATTGTCTTAAGGTTTCTCCACGACTAATGATCATCTTAATTAGATGATTTAAATAATGTTTAGAAGCATGGAGATGATGACGATGTAAGTATTAATCTTAATTCGAACCATTTTTGTTGCAGTAATTACTGCGCAGAAAAGTTCATTTGATAAGGTGATGGGAAAATTGAGATGTAGTAAATGTTTAAGGTTTCTCTATACTAAGTAATAATCCTTAGTAACACCGTGATATTAAAGGAATGTGTTAGATCCCAAGTTTTGATGATAACAAAAGGTAATTGTATGCAAAGTATGGTTTTACAAGTCTAAAGAATGATTACAAAGTTACCAAATGCATATGGCAAAGTATGGACAGAAAGTGTTTGCCCGAGAGCAAATTACTATCAAATCTACTGATGCACTTGAGCACTGGAGATAGCACTCGAGCATCAGGCTCTTTCACACTCAAGCACATGCAAGTGTTGGGCAAGAAGTGTTTGGCCGAGAGCAATTACTGTCAATCTTACTGATGCACTCGAGCATTATAACCAACACTCAAGCATGAAGCTGGTTTGCACTCGAGCACTAGTGAGTGAGGGACTGCGAGTGTTTGGCCCAGAGTCATGAAGAACAGAGAAGCACAAGCATGCCCGAGTGAGAGTTCATATACCCAAGTGATACATCAGCACTCGTGAGCGAGAAATCTAACTCTCCCAATTTTGATGCAAGTGCTGAAGACAAGAGTATATTACAGGAGAATATTCTTCTCACTCGAGTAGGAGTATGTGTGCTCAAGTGAGGGCCCACATCACCTTCGAGTACAAAATCACACTCTTGCTAAAATGGTATGCGAGCGAGTGTTGTCCAGAGACGCGACTCTTAGTGTAAAATACAAGGACACTTGAGCAGGAGGAGTTGTGCTCGAGTGAGGACCCACATCACTCGCAAGTGTGAAAGGCACTCTCGCAAATCATGTGAAAGTCCAAGTGTAAAACTGAAGCAAAAAGAGAAAATATGGTAGTTCACTCGAGTGAGCCCCCTCAGTGCTCGAGTGATACTCTTCCAGAAGACAAAATGCACCAGTCTTACAGCGTTCAATCCGAATATGGTTTAATGATATTTATTTATCTTATTGTCACTTATTATTATTATTTAACATCATTTTGAATATATTATAAGTGTGATACAGGAGTTTGAATGTTTGAATTAAAAAGACGCAGAGGAAGTCAAACAACAGCAGATAGCATCATTACGACCATCCAAGCACGTACTTACCGCATTCAAAGATTTCAAACATTCAAGGATGATTGTTGTTTTGTGGCATTCTGAGAGCCCATTGAATCTTGGAAGCATAGTGAAAATCTCAGTAGGTCTTGATCTCTGAGGACTGGACATAGGCCTGGATTTTAGGCTGAACCAGTATAACTCTCTGTGTACTAATCCTCTTAACTCTACTCTATCTACAACTATTGTCATATCACCTCATCAAACAAAAACTTTTATCCCATCACCCAATTCATACCCCTCTTGGGTGAAGCTTTCCTCTTTCAGAATGTAGACATGATATACAGTGTTATATGATGAATAGTGATTATACCGTATATTGATCCTAGAGGATCCAATCTAATGATGCTGAAGGTTGAGGATAGGCTGAAAGTTGATCTAAGCTGAAATAATTCTTAGGTCGGAATGTGAATTTGTTGCACTATGGTTCTTTTCCATAATGGAAGTTTGAACCTTTTGAATAGTATTGAACCTTTAGTAATGTTTCAAAAATAATACCCAAATACCGTGAAGGTTAGAATAGGCACTATTCATCCTAATTCTTAGCGAACCTATAGGGAATACTTGAGGAAAATGATTTTCAATCTGTGTGATGTTGAGGTTCTAGATTTCTTGATAAACCTAAAAGTTGGGTTAGAGACCCTAGGCTGTAAAATCCTACATGGCAGGTATATTGCGTTGGGTTAGTGATGATCCGTGGAATTGAGGAATAAGATTCTTACGGACATGAATCCTTGCAGAAAGGGATTTTGAAAACTAGCTAGCTATTAAGTTGAGCATGGAGAAAGATTATGATCATAAAATATTCCATTAAAGGATTGATTGAGGTGACAGCTCTCTGATAAAATAAGAGGCAGAATTGATTTGCTTGCTATTCCACTAACTTGAGCCTATACTAGGAGTCGATTAATAGATGGAAAATGACGTGATGAAAGGTATGAGTAGATGGGTTACCAAGTAAATCGAAACCCAGGAATCAACTGTCAAGTTTTGATTCCACAAAAATATGAAATGGCCTAGAATGATTTGAGTTAAAACGGGCCAAGTGTTAGAGCAAGCGTTTCACCCAAGAGGGGGGTGAATTGGGTGATACTAAAAATTTCATTGCAAATATAAAATTTGACAGTGAAATTAAAACAGTAAGGAGTAAGGAGAAATATCACCGAAGTGTACACCGGGAGTTATACTAGTTCGGTCACAACCACTTTGACCTACGTCCAGTCCTCAGAGCTTCTCTGAGAGTTTCACTATAACTTCCAAGATTTAGTGGGTTCTTGGAACCTCAGTACAAGCAAGTTCCTTAGCCTGGACACTCGCTCCCCCTTACAAGTTGTAATTCAATCCCAACTTAAGGTTCCACAACCTTAAGTTATCTCAATAACAAATATTGAGTTTGAATGAAATATCTCTCTCATAGAGTGAATAAGAATCACTGAAGCATAGAATTACAAGTATAATGCAAAACAGAGTAATGAACTTGGTAATACGTTTGTGTGTGTTCTTGTTAGTTCTTCTCTGTTTGGAGGTTCCCATATATATATAGATGCGTTGGTAATGATTGTTGGAACATTTTTTCTTCATGCCCGTTGGAGCGTGCGCAGCCATTATTGACATTTCCATTATTTAAAAAACATACGTTGCGGTAGGTGACGGTCGGTGACATTTGAGCGTTGCTTTTGACTTTCCTTATTTGATAAGATCTCTTCATTGTTTATCTATTGAAATGCTAAGAATACTAATATAATGAAAAGTTAATCAAATAGGAAACAAAACAATGACCGTTGGAATGATTTCAAACTTTCTGGGTTTGCTTACTCGAGTAGCTACTCGAGTATCCATTGAAGTTGACTCGAGTATCATCAGGAAAGCTTTGATTAACTTCAAGTCAATAAACAAATATAAGATTACTCGGGTAGTGCATGGAATAACTAAATTTCAAACCTTTGGAAATTCATGTTTACTCGGGTACCTACTCGAGTAATGAACTTATTTCTTCATAGTTTACTTGGGTACCAACTCAAGTAAACCTTCAAATAACTTTTTGATTACTCGATGCTCTACTCCAGTAATGTTGGCAGGATTTCAAGGCCGAGAGCACTTCAAGTCTGATTACCTTGTTACTCGAGTACCTACTCGAGTAAACTTACTTTTTGTACATAACTTACTCGGGTAATTACTTGAGGTTTTCCTTCAAACATAACTTTGCATACTCGGGTACATACTCGAGTAATCCACTTAAAATAGAACATTAAATACTTGCATGCTAGAGTAATGACTCGAGGAAAGTGAGATAAAATTAAATCAAGTTATTCGGGTACTACCTTCAAGTTTTTACTTACCTCAGTGCGTTACTCGAGTAGCTACTCGAGTAACATTGGCAGTGGTACAAACTGCCGAGAGCAACATATTTTCAGAAACAGAGTTACTCGAGTACTTACTCGAGTATCATTGGCATGCTGAGAGCAACTGGAAGTTTTTCACATGGTTACTCGAGTAGCTACTCAAGTAACATTGGCAGGCCGAGAGCAACTCCAAGTATTTACCTGGTTACTCGAATAACTACTCGAGTAACATTGGTAGGCCGAGAGCAACTTGAAAACACTTACACTATTACTCGAGTACATACTCGAGTAACGTTGGCAGATTACTGGAAGGTGCTTCTGGTTACTTCAAGTTTTGTCTTATTACTCGAGTACGTACTCGAGTAATGCCTTAGAAAACTTGCTTCTGATCAAGTTTCTCAACATTTTCTCTTGTCCTTTCTTCATTACTCCAATGCTTACCTCAAGTGATGCTTATCCCTGTTATTACTTTGTTCAAACTTATTTATTAATCAATTCTTTTTCATACCATTCTTTTGTTATCATCAAAACATGAGATCTAACATTCTCCCCCTTTTTGATGATGACAAAACTTGGTGATTTTGAACAAAATTTTGAAAGTAAGTTTTCAAATAAACACATCTTGAATTCTATGATAAAATTTGAAAAACCTTTTTATATTTGAAAAATATTGAGATTATAACATATTCACCTTGCATACATAATAAACTTCATTAGTCCAACAATGTATCATAATTGAAAGCTTAAATGGACTTAAAATAAAATCATAACTTAAATAAACTTGCATTAAACTTAAAAGTTGTATCTTACAAGATAACAAGATAAAACTTAACAAGTTCAAATAGACTTAACAATTAACAAGTTCCAAAAGACTCCCTAAAACCCATATACACCCAAATACCCAAAATAAACATAGACACTTCCATAAAATCACTCTCAAGCTCTTCTCCCCCTTTTTGTCTTCATCAATCAAGTGGAGGGCTAAGAGGCTTGACCATGGAAATGGGTGTCACTGGAAAAACCATAGAATCATCTGAACCAGAAGAATCAAAGGAGCTAGAGGGGACTGGTTCAGGTAGATAGACTGGAGGAATATGGATGTCATTTCTGGGAGGAGAAGGTTGGAAGACAACCATAGTAGAGGTTTCACCTTCTGGAGTGGTCTGTACCTCTGGAGTGGTCTCAACCTCTGGAGTATGATGATCAGAGGAGGAGGGAGCAATTTCCTTAGTATGGGTAGGAGATGGAATAGGTTTTGGAGCTGTTTCAGGCTGAGGTTTAGGAGGGGAATCATTAATGGCGATATGTATGGTCTCGTTGGTGTCAGGGTTATCCACTGAATAAAGGATGTCTTTGGCTTAACGCTCAGGTGGACTAGAGATCGGAGGAATAGATGGTTCAGCCTCAGTGAAAGGAGTATCAGATGGAGGGTTCTCTGGAGGTGGAGGTGCAGAAGAAGATGGACCAGCAGAAGGTCTGGGGCCTAATGAGTCCAATCGTGCCAGAATAAATCTCAGTGTCTCACCCTGGGAACGTTGCTCAGCTAGCAACTCCTCATGCCTCTTATCCATTTTGTCAACCAACTCTCCCATCTTGTGATTCATGTGGGTTATCAATTCAGCGTTCGTGTGGGCGATATCCACATGAAATCCTCTGAGCATATTTTCCATGAAGTGCTAGAGAGTGGCATTGAGAAAGGATAGTGATAAAGTAGTGGCAGCTGGAGCCGATGACTGAGTGTCATCTATCTTGCTAGTCTCAGCCTCAGTCTTCTTCTTCTTGGACCCAGACTCCAAAGGGCCTTTGAGAGGGATGTCAATATTTAGCTTCCCAATCTGGTTTCTCCCAACTGGACTCATCCTCTCAATCAGCTCCTTGCTATCCAAATACCATATCTTATTCTCTTTCAGGATCAGTGACACTATCTGAGGATATGGCATTGGTGTTGTAGCCTTCCCATCTACTCTGTACCTCTTCATTTCAGAGAAGATGTACTCTCCCAAATCCTTCTGTTCCTTCAGGAAAAGCGAAGCAAACCACCTAAAGTCCCTATCAGAGAAGTGGGTATAATTGTTGGCTTTGTTCACTAGAGACCTAGAGTAGATGTACCATAGGACCCTGTGATGATCACACATATCAATGATATCACTGGGTTTGAAATTTAGAGGGCCAACTAACTCACCAGGTTTAAGGATAGAAAAGATTTGGTTTGGTTCAAGTTGGGAGTAAATATCATCCGGGGGATTCTCTATCCCTAACCACAAGTTAATCCTAGAGGGTGATATGAGAATCTTTTGGCCTCTTACTGTGGTGGTCATTTCTTCCTTGGCTGAGGTTCTGTTTGGCTCATCTATAATCTCTAGATTACAGTAAAAGTGTGTGATCACTTTAGTATAGAATGGTAATCTAATCGAAAGCCAAGGCATAAAGGGATCTAAATAAGGACTTAGGTCATGCTTCAATATCTCCTGAAGTAACTTAAGATCAACATAGTGTGTCTTACACACTTTCCTCCTGGAGAACTGAGACAGGTATTTCGGAGACTCCACCAACTTGTTGACATTGAACCCTTTTGAAGGGTTGGTGATCTCCTCTTCTGGCAATTTGGATTTCTTGGAGGGTTGTCCCTTCTCCATCTGCTCTAGTATTCCAGCCAAAGCCTTAGCCACATTTTTTATCAAACTTGGGCTTTTTAGAAGGCTTAGGTGTAAAAGAGGGGGTAGAGGAATCAAAGGGTGTAGGTGAGAGAGACTTGGTACTTTTCCCTTTCCCGGTAGAAGTGCTCTTTTTGGATTTAGTGCTTGTAGCAATAGGCTCTTTAATCACAACCCCTTTTGGTTTTGGTTGAGGTTGGATTTTGGCTTTGGATCTTGGAGTAAGTTTCCTTCTCTTTGTGGGAGGAGAAGAAAGAGGATCAGAGTGTTTTTAGGATTCAAAGGAATATGTGGGAGTAAGGTTTTTAGTTCTCAATATACTGAATGATTGAAAAACTGAGATTCTCAGAAAAGCAGAGACACAGTCGCGACTTAGGGTACCGAGAATCTGAGCAAAATAGGAAGTTTTTAGGAATGAAATCTGTTGGGTTTTGATCGAAAAGGAGCTAGGAATTGATTGTGAAAAGTTTTTGAGAGAGTGTATAGTGATTTACTCGAGGAGATTTTGTGGAAATGACTGAGTTTTCGACAGTTAAAGACCTAAAACCTGATATTACTCGAGGCCTTACTCGAGTAACCTTCAAGTTTACTCGAGGCCTTACTCGAGTAATCATACAGAAAATCTCTAAAATAATTTATTTAAATTGCGTACCTCGCATGAATAATATTGTAATTATCCATGTATGTTCCTTCGATCATTGTCAATCAATTTTGAACAGATTTGAGTCGATTTTGCATCAATTTGGAAATCTGGACTTCCAGTTACTCGAGTCCTTACTCGAGTAAGCTTCAAGTTTACTCAAGGCTCGCCTCGGGTAACCTGTCTTTTCAACTTCTGACTCTTCATTTCTTTATAACTGAACCGTTAGATTTGAATTCCAAGTAACTTGATCCGTTACTTCCAGTTTTGAAGTCCATTACTCATGTACATACTCGAGTAAAGTGCTTCTTTACTTCAAGTTGTTCCTCGGGTAATGCTTCTCTGTGAGTCATAACTTCAAGTTGGTACTCCAGTAAAAGTATCCTCTGATAACCTCTGTTTTTGTTTCTCAAAACAGAATTTCTACCTTCCTGCAAAACAATTTTCTATACACTCCAATGCTTAAATTAATAATCATCAAAACTTTATCAAATGACTTCATCTAATATTATGAGAAACTTAAATAACTTACAACTCATTGGTATTTACCATTCCCAATTCTCTTCTAATGTATAGAAATTGATCTTTTGTAAGGGGTTTTGTGAAGATATCTGCTAGTTGAAGATGAGTACGAATGAATATCACTTTCACATCTTTCTTTTGAACATGATCTCTAATGAAGTGATGTCTGACATCGATATGCTTGGTTCTAGAATGTTGAACTGGATTCTTTGCCAAGCTTATCGTACTGGTATTGTCACAATAGATTGGTATTTTTTGAGATAAATACCAAGATCTTGTAATTGTTGTTTTAACCATATCACTTGTGCACAACAACTTGAGACTGTAACATATTCGGCTTCCGTTAATGAAAGAGACACTGTATTTTGTTTCTTGCTAAACAATGATACAAGAGATCCTCCAAGAAATTGTCCTTGTCCGCTGGTGCTCTTTCTGTCTGTTTTGTATCCTCCATGATCTGAATCTGAATATGCAACAAGATATTCACTTCTTCCTTTGGGATACCACAGACCTAATTCTGATGTGTCTGCAAGGTATCTAAAGATTCGTTTGACCGTCTCAGCATGTGATTCCTTTGGTGCTGATTGATATCTTGCACATATACCAACACTAAATTGGATGTCTGGTTTGCTTACTGTAAGATAGAGTAATGATCCAATCATTCCTCTGTATTTTGTGATGTTGTAGTCTTTTCCTTTGACATCAGCATCAAGCAACGTAGTTGAGTTCATAGGCGTGTCTGAGCCATTTGCTTCATCCATTCCATACTTCTTCAATAGGTCTTTCAAATACTTTGTTTGAGATATGAAGATTCCATTCTTTCTTTGTTTGATTTGCAAACCAAGAAAGAAATTCAATTCTCCCATCATTGACATCTCAAACTCTCCCTGCATTATCTCAGAAAATTCCTTACACAGAGATTCATTAGTAGCACCGAAAACAATATCATCAACATATATTTGAACAATTAAGATATCATTGCGTTTTCGTTTTATAAAAGTGTTGTATCAACTTTTCCCCATACAAAACCTTGATCAAGAAGAAATTTACTGAGCCTTTCGTACCATGCTCTAGGAGCTTGTTTTAAACCATATAAAGCCTTTTTGAGTTTGAAAACATGATCAGGTTTAGTTACATCTTCAAAACCTGGAGGTTGCTCTACGTATACTTCTTCCATGATGTAACCATTTAGAAATGCACTCTTTACATCCATTTGATAGAGTTTGAATCCTTTGATGCATGCAAAGGCTAAGAGTACGCGTATAGCTTCCAATCTAGCCACTGGAGCATACGTTTCCTCATAATCAATCCCTTCTTCCTGATTATAGCCTTTGGCTACCAATCTTGCCTTGTTTCTGACAATAATTGCATATTCATCGAGTTTGTTTTTGAATACCCATTTAGTTCCAATGATCGGATGATCCTTGGGTCGGGGTACCAAATCCCAAACTTGATTTCTCTCAAATTGATTTAGTTCTTCTTGCATTGCTATAACCCAATCATTGTCTGATAGAGCTTCATCAATGTTAGAAGGTTCAATCTCAGAAATAAATGCAGAAAAACTTACTTCATTGACAATTTTATTTCTAGTTTTGATCCCTTCATTCACATCTCCTATGACTTGATCTAAGGGATGACTTCTATTGTATTTCCAGGCTTTAGGTTGACCTAGAGATTGCTCTTCTTCCTTAGTTTCATCAACTTCTGGAATAAGAGACTTAGAAATAGATTGATCATTTTCTTGATTTAAAACAACTTCCTGTTCTTCATCAATGGTTTTGTCAGAAGATTCAAATTCATCAAATACAATATGAATTGATTCTTCAACAACATATGTTCTTTTATTGAAAACTCTATATGCTTTACTTCGGTTAGAATATCCTAGGAAAATTCCTTCATCAGTTTTAGAATCAAATTTTCCTAAGTTATCTTTACCATTATTATGAATGAAACACTTACAACCGAAGATGTGTAGATGAGCAATGTTTGGCTTTCTTCCTTTGTACAGCTCGTATGGTGTCTTTCCAAGTTTTGTTCTGATATAGGCTCTATTTGAAATGTAGTATACTGTACTCATAGCATCAGCCCAAAACACTTGAGACACGTTCTTTTCATTCAACATTGCTCTAGCCATTTCAGTGAGCACTCTATTCTTGCGTTCCACAACTCCATTTTGTTGAGGCGTCCTTGGAGCAGAGAAATTGTGATCAATGCCATTAGTATCACAATATTCTTCAAAAGCTTGATTTTCAAATTCTCCACCATGATCAGTTCTAATACTTGCAATGGTCATACCTTTCTCATTTTGCACTTTCTTGGCAAAAACAATAAATTCTTCAAAGGTTTCATCTTTTGAAGATAGAAAAATAACCCATGTAAATCTGGAGAAATCATCAACAATGACCAATAAATATAAGTTGCCACCAAGACTCTTTACTCTTGTTGGGCCAACTAAATCCATATGCAATAATTGTAGTGGTCTATTTGTTGAAATCTTATTTTTCAATTTGAAAGATGATTTCATTTGTTTACCCTTTTGACATGCGTCACAAATCAAATCATTTTTGAAAGATACTTTGGGTAATCCAAGGATTAAATCATTTTTGAGTAGTTTGCCTAATTGATGCATATTGACATGAACCAATCTCTTATGCCATAGCCAACTTTTTACAGTATTACTCAAAAAACAGTTTTCAGATTCATTTCTACTAATATCTAAAGTATAGCAGTTACCTTCCCTTTTTGCTCTGAGCTTAGCCTTGATATTCTTCTTATCAAGCTGTAAGTCATTCTTGTTGATAATTAATCATTCTTCTGAGTCAAATATTACCCAGTTGTCTTTATCTGCACTTTGACTTATGCTCAGCAAATTGTGACACAAGCCTTCAACATAATAAACATCTTTGACTTGTATGCCTTTGTCATTTTTTATTTCACCAATTCCTGCTATTCTTCCAGTTTGATTTCCTCCAAATTTTACCTTTCCACCTTCCTTAGGTTGCAATGTGGTAAAACTTTCGAAATCCCCGGTTATATGTCTAGAGCATCCACTGTCTATGTACCACTTGCTATTTTTGGATGCTTTGAGACATACCTACAATCAAATGACTAGGTCTTAGGTACCCACATCTTTTTGGGTCCTGTTGGGTTAGTACAAATAATTTTCTGAACATATGAACCTTTAGGCACCCATTTGTAGGTTGCTATTGTTCCTTTCTTCTTATAAATGCATAAAGATGTATAATGACCTTTTCTATTACAGTAATTACCAAATGCAAAAGGATTTGATGTATGCACAGAATGCTGGAAATAATTCAAATATGACTTACCTCCTGCTTTCTTTCTACCTTTCCTTTTATCTGACTTTAGATCATATCCAATTCCAGATCGGTCATTTACAAATCGTTGAGCTTTTAAAATAACATTTAGCATCTCACTTCCTTGTGTAAAGTTTTCAAGAGTTTTTGTGAGATCAATGTTTTTCTTTTTCAAAGATGAACAATTTTCACAATCCTTTTCTTTAAGTTCAGTTTCAAGAGCTTTGTTTTTCTTTTTGAAAACAATCAATTCTTTAACTACTTTGATGAATTCAAAATGTAAAGCATTATATTTGGAAAGTAATTCATCATAGGTAGGTTCAGAATCATTTACCTCCTCTTCTGTTTCTTCTTGAGCGACGAGACATATATTAGCTACTTCTTCCTCATCACTTTCTTCGTCAGAGGAGCTATCACCCCATATAGCAGATACAAAGGCCTTCTTTTTGTTAAAGAATTTGCCTTTTCTCTTCTCTTTGCTCTTTTGATTCAGTTCTGGACATTCTGATTTGATATGTCCTGGTTTTCCACATTCATAGCAAATGATATGATCTTTACTGGTAGTTCCTCCTTTTTTAAAGTGTTTGAAGCATTGACCTTTCTTGTAGAACTTTCTGAATCATTTTATGATCAGGCCCATTTCGTCATTGTCAAATTCCTCATCCTCATCTTGATTTTCTTCTTTTGCTTTTAGTGCTAGGCCTTTCTTTTTCTTGTCACCGATGTCATCTAGTTCCCGTTTGAACTTTAGTTTGCTTTCATATTCAGAAAGGCTTCCAAATAGAGAAGCAACTGATCTCATTGATTCTCCTTTTGCTTCTTCTATTGCTGTGACTTTGGCCTCCCACTCTTTAGAAAGAATATTCAAAATCTTTCGTACTTGGGTATGTTGATCATAAGATTTCCCAAGTATTGCAAGTTGATTAACAAGATGAGTATATCTAAGTTCAAATTCGGATATTGATTCACCTGATTTCATCCAAAGTAGATCGAATTCAGTGACCAAGGTGTTGATCTGATTCTACTTTATTCCTGAAGTTCCTTCATGAGCTATTTCCAGAGCTTCCCACATTTCCTTTGCTGTTGGAAGTGTGCAAATTCTGAAGTATTCACTTTGACTCAAGGCACTTTGTAACATCAGAATTACCTTGCTGTTAAGAGTGATAAGTTTCTTGTCATTCTCATCATATTCCGCTGGCATCTTTGGAATTTTTTGAGAATCTACAATCTTTGTGGGTTGATAATTTCCACTCTCAATTACATCCCATAGCCCATATTCGGTAGCCATCACGAACACTCTGAATTTTGCTTTCCAGAAAGAAAAGTGTTCGCCACTGAAACCTGGAGGTCTAGTGATGGATGCACCGTCGAGAAGAATTCCTTCACCCATGCTTGCCATTGGATCCTTCTTAGGTTGTTATACCTTCATAAGAAGACCTACTCTTCGATACCAAATGTTAGAGCAAGCGTTTCACCCAAGAGGGGGTGAATTGGGTGATACTAAAAATTTCGTTGCAAATATAAAATTTGACAGTGAAATTAAAACAGTAAGGAGTAAGAAGAAATATCACCGAAGTGTACACCGGGAGTTATACTGGTTCAGTCACAACCACTTTGACCTACGTCCAGTCCTCAGAGCTTCTCTGAAAGTTTCACTATAACTTCCAAGATTCAGTGGGTTCTTGGCACCTCAGTACAAGCAAGTTCCTTAGCCTGGACACTCGCTCCCCCTTACAAGTTGTAATTCAATCCCAACTCAAGGTTCCACAACCTTAAGTTATCTCAATAACAAATATTGAGTTTGAATGAAATATCTCTCTCACAGAGTGAATAAGAATCACTGAAGCATAGAATTACAAGTATAATACAAAACAGAGTAATGAACTTGGTAATACGTTTGTGTGTGTTCTTGTTAGTTCTTCTCTATTTGGAGGTTCCCATATATATAGATGCATTGGTAATGATTGTTGGAACATTTTTTCTTCATGCCCGTTAGAGCGTGCGCAACCATTATTGACATTTCCAATATTTGAAAAACATACGTTGCGGTAGGTGACGGTCGGTGACATTTGAGCGTTGCTTTTGACTTTCCTTATTTGATAAGATCTCTTCATTGTTTATCTATTGAAATGCTAAGAATACTAATATAATGAAAAGTTAATCAAATAGGAAACAAAACAATGACCGTTGGAATGATTTCAAACTTTCTGGGTTTGCTTACTCGAGTAGCTACTCGAGTATCCATTGAAGTTTACTCGAGTACTTACTCGAGTATCATCAGGAAAGCTTTGATTAACTTCAAGTCAATAAACAAATATAAGATTACTCGGGTAGTGCATGGAATAACTAAATTTCAAACCTTTGGAAATTCATGTTTACTCGGGTACCAACTCGAGTAAACCTTCAAATAACTTTTTGATTACTCGATGCTCTACTCCAGTAATGTTGGCAGGATTTCAAGGCCGAGAGCACTTCAAGTCTGATTACCTTGTTACTCGAGTACCTACTCGAGTAAACTTACTTTTTGTACATAACTTACTCGGGTATTTACTTGAGGTTTTCCTTCAAACATAACTTTGCATACTCGGGTACATACTCGAGTAATCCACTTAAAATAGAACATTAAATACTTGCATGCTAGAGTAATGACTCAAGGAAAGTGAGATAAAATTAAATCAAGTTATACGGGTACTACCTTCAAGTTTTTACTTACCTCAGTGCGTTACTCGAGTAGCTACTCGAGTAACATTGGCAGTGGTACAAACTGCCGAGAGCAACATATTTTCAGAAACAGAGTTACTCGAGTACTTACTCGAGTATCATTGGCATGCTGAGAGCAACTGGAAGTTTTTCACATGGTTACTCGAGTAGCTACTCGAGTAACATTGGCAGGCCGAGAGCAACTCCAAGTATTTACCTGGTTACTCGAATAACTACTCGAGTAACATTGGCAAGCTGAGAGCAACTTGAAAACACTTACACTATTACTCGAGTACATACTCGAGTAACGTTGGCAGATTACTGGAAGGTGCTTCTGGTTACTTCAAGTTTTGTCTCATTACTCGAGTACGTACTCTAGTAATGCCTTAGAAAACTTGCTTCTGATCAAGTTTCTCAATATTTTCTCTTGGCCTTTCTTCATTACTCCAATGCTTACCTCAAGTGATGCTTATCCCTGTTATTACTTTGTTCAAACTTATTTATTAATCAATTTTTTTTCATACCATTCTTTTGTTATCATCAAAACATGAGATCTAACACCAAGAAATGGCACAAAGGAACACAGATTTCGGGTGCAGTAAGGTATTATAGGAAGTTCCTCTGGGACTCCTATTAAGTCATCCTGACATTATTAAAGCTTATATGAGGAGATAGACCTCAGAGTGGGCAGCAGAAGCATAGTAAATTCATGTGTAATCTTTGGGCACCGATGATTGATTCTAGGTAGTTAGACTCGATATGTATTCAGCAAAGATGATGAACTGTATGTGCTTAGGCTATAAGACCTAATAGACTAGTAAATCCTTAGGCCAGCAGAATGTGATATGTTTGAGAATTGTGTGTAGTGGAGGCTCGAGGCGGTATGACCCGATATGCAAGTTTGCATAAGGTGGTGTCCCTAGACTGTAAGACCTGTGTGCTTAGCACTGTGTTTGATGCCTAGTGCGATGACATTGGACTAGCGTGTCCAGGGTATGTCTTAAAGTTGACAAAACATTCAGACTATACCATGTTGTAGCTGAGGAAGTAAGACTAGTGTAATCAAACGCTTTGGTGTTGCCTGGACAAGTGAGATCCAATGCTTATTATGAATATTGCCTGGGTGAGTGAGGTCCAATGCTTATTATGATTGGTTCCTGGGCGAGTGAGGTCCAATGCTTGTTATGATTCCTGGGTGAGTTATGTCTAGTGTTTGATGTGATTGTGTGATATATGTTAGATCTCATGTTTTGATGATAACAAAGAATGGTATGAAAGAGATTTGATTAATAAATAAGTTTGAACAAAGTAATAACAGGGAAAAGCATTACTTGAAGTAAGCATTGGAGTAATGAAGAAAGGCCAAGAGAAAAAGCTAAGAAACTTAATCAGAAGCAATTTTTCTAAGGCATTACTCGAGTATGTACACGAGTACTGAGACAAAACTTGAAGTTACCAGAGATACCTTCCAGTAACCTGCCAACGTTACTCGAGTAAGTACTCGAGTAATAGTTTAATTGTTTTCAAGTTGCTCTCGGCCTGCCAATGTTACTCGAGTAGCTACTCGAGTAACCAGGTAAATAACTTGGAGTTGCTCTCGGCCTGCCAACGTTACTCGAGGACCTACTCAAGTAACCATGTAAAAGTCTTCCAGTTGCTCTCGGCCTGCCAATGATACTCGAGTATATACTGGAGTCCCCTGTTTCAAGAAATATGTTGCTCTCGGCATTTTGAATCTTGCCAACGTTACTCGAGGAGCTACTCGAGTAACTCACTGTGGTAAGCAAAAACCTGAAGGTAGTACTCGAATAACTTGATCTACTTTTATCATACTTCACTCGAGGTTCTACTCAAGTATGCAGGTATTTAATGACTCTTTTTAAGTGCATTACTTGAGTATGTACTTGAGTATTTAGAATTATTTTTGAAGAAAAACCTCAAGTCATTACCCGAGTAAGCTATGCATATAAATTGAGTTTACTCAAGTATGTACTCGAGTAATATGGTAATCAGACTTGAAGTGCTCTCGGCCTTGAAATCCTGGCAACATTACTGGAGTAAAGCATCGAGTAACCAAAAGTTTATTTGAAGGTTTACTCGAGTTGGTACCCGAGTAACCTATGAAGAAAAGAGTGCATTACTCGACTAGGTACCCGAGTAAACATGCATTTCCAAAGGTTTAATATTTTGCTTATTCCATGCACTACCCGAGTAATCTTATATTTGTTTGTTGACTTCCAGTTCATCAAAGTTTTCCCGATGATACTCGAGTAAGTACTTGAGTAAACTTTAATGAATACTCGAGTAGCTACTCTAGTATCCAAACCCAGAAATTCAGAAATCATTCCAACGTTCATTGTTTTGTTTCCTATATGATTAACCTTTTATTATATTAGTATTCTTAGCATATCCACAGATAAACAATGAAGAGATCTTACCAAATAAGGAAAGTCAAATGCACCGTTCAAATGTCACCGACCGCCACCTACCGCAAACGTATATCTTTCAAATACTGGAAAAGTCAATAGTGGCTGCGCACGCTCCAACAGGCATGAAGAAATATGTTCCAGCAATCATTACCCTGTATCTATATATATGGGAACCTCCAAACAGAGAAAACAACAAGAACACACACACGAACGTATTACCAAGTTCATTGCTCTGTTTTGCATTATACTTGTAATTCTATGCTTCAGCGATTCTTATTCACTCTGTGAGAGAGATATTTCATTCAAACTCAATATTTGTTATTGAGATAACTTAAGGTTGTGGAACCTTGAGTTGGGGATTGGATTACAACTTGTAAGGGGGAGCGAGTGTCCAGGCGAAGGAACTTGCTTGTACTGAGGTGCCAAGAACCCACTGAATCTTGGAAGTTATAGTGAAACTCTCAGAGAAGCTCTGAGGACTGGATGTAGGTCAAAGTGGTTGTGGCCGAACCAGTATAACTCTCGGTGTACACTTCGGTGATATTTCTCCTTACTCTTTATTGCTTTATATACACCGTCAAGCTTTTATATTTGCAACGAAATTTAGTATCACCCAATTCACCCCCCTCTTGGGTGAAACGCTTATTTTAACAATATGGGCGGAGTCCCAAAGAGGATGTGAGGCCTAAGAAACCAAGCACTGTGGGTACGGACAAGTGGGTCCTGTGTTTAATTGCACACTACTTATTGTGTACTGATTGAATGAGAACATTGTATAATGAATGCTGAATACTATCTGAAATCTTTGATGAGAATATGATGATTGTATTGTATGCTCGATGAGCTTGCATATGAAAGATATAGATTGAATATGATCATTATGTGCCATGGCTTGTGAGCCTGCACATGAAAAGGGGATGCATTGAGTGATACGAATTGATTCCCAAATTGTAAACATTTAAATTTCAAGGATGAAATTTATTAAACAGAAGGGGAAATGTAATATCCCAAATTTTGGGATTAGAATCTTAAGAATATGATTGAATCAAATGGATTGCTATGCCCCAGTTTAGCAAGAGTCCCAGGAATGAGGGTTTGCTGTCAATGTATTTTTTCAGCATATCAATCTTTTTGTAGCGTATTTTAAAATAGGCAAATGATATTCAAAAAATGTGAACTTTTCTATAATGAAAGTAGACACTCTAAGATTTGATTTGATAGGTCATATAGATCATTTGAATTTGTAAACAAAGATTTATGAATTTTTGAAGTTCATGCAGCGAAACTGGCTACTTTCTAGAATAACATCCAAATATTAAAAGTTTAAAATTTGATCCAAATATTACTTTCTAGAACAACTAATAAAGTCTATATTTTTCCTTCAAACTAGACTCAATAAGGGTTTCATAGGCTTTGGAATCACTCCAATTCAATGTCTACAAATAAAGTTATGATTTTTCAAAGTTTGGTTAGAAAATCTACTAGAATTGCCAACTATTGCAAATTTGGGGAAAAAATGTGATGGCAATTATGTAAATTGTGGAATAAAGTAAAAGCCCATATTTTCCCTTTATTGGTGGATATTTGGTACCAAAATATTAAAGGAGAAGGAAAATATTTACTTGGATACAAATTATGCCAAGTGTCATTATCTTGAGTCAAGGAATTAAATAAGAATTTCCTAAAATAAGATCACATGTTGGAATTGTCATAAAATATGATGATTGTGCAAATGGATGTATTAATTAAAGGAACCAAATTGGTTCATTTAGGACCATGAATTGGCGTCATTTTTGGGCCTAAATGGATGAAGGAATAAATCCAATTAGTTAAGGATAAGCCAAGCAAAGAAAACCACATGTCATAAACCTTAATAGAATATTATATTTTAAAAGTAGGTAAGAGATATTTCTTAAATCACCATCGTCTCTTTCTTCATCTCATTTTCGTCCATCACTAAGGAAAAAGGAGAGAGAAGAGAGCTTGAACACTTGGAGAAAAGAGAGCTTATGAAGGCAAAATCAAAGGTAAGTGTTGGTGATTTCATGAGTTCTTGCCTTCTAACTTGTGTAGAACCACTTCTAAGCTCTTGTTCTTCATGGAAATCATGTGTAGCAAGCAAAATCAAGAGCAAGAAGGAGGAGAGAGGGAATGGCTTAGAGAGAGAAAGAAGAGGAAATCAAGGTAAGCTTGAAAGCTTGTCTTATCTTGATGTTGTGGTTGGTTTGTTGGATTGTTTTGGTTGTTTTTGAAATTTGGAAAGCTCAAACCCTAAGGGGAGCTGCTAACCAAATTTGGATTAATCATGTGGAAAGTGTAATTAAGTGATTAAATAAGTAATTAGAGGTGAAAAGATCGTGGTTAATGGAATGGAATCAAGAAATTCCATTTTCTCCAATTTATTGTGATTTTCATCCAGACCTATTTTAGGGGTGTTTGGACTAGATTTTGGTGGTTTTAATTATTCTATTGTGTTTAGAATGGAAAATTGTGTAAGATTCACGTTGATCATGAAGTGTGAAAAGCTTTGGAATATGAAATGGCAAAATTACCCCCTAAAACCCTAAGTTAGGGTCTGTCAATAGTATTTTCATCTTTTGGCAATGAATTTGGTAATTCCAAGATCAAAAATGGATTCCTTGGGCGAAATTATATAGGAATAGCCAAGGTCATATTTTTGGAAAAGTACAACTGAACCGGGTACAAAGGGGCCTAAACCAGGTCCCCACGGGTATTTGGTCATTTTGCAGTTTTAAGCTAAGATAACCAACAAAATGAGTTTAAGAGAGTTTAGAGAAGTACATGAATGAGTATTAACCTAATTCTTGTAAACTTGGAATTTCATGATCGGAAAGTTTTGGCCGAGCTAGATCAAGACAGTTAGACGATTAGGCGGGAAAGGGCTATTTCAAGTAGTAACTCTATCATTCATACACTATACCAATGTTTATATGTTTGCGTATGCCATCTTTTGTGATATAATTAATGAACATGGTTTTGCCAAGGAGGGCAATTTGTGTGTAGAGGCACACTTACCTAGTTGTTGAGCAAGAACCCAACCGAGGTGTATCTAGTTGTTGAGTAAGAACCCAACCAAGATTAATGGCTGATAGGGGTGGAAATAGACTAGGCTAGGCTAGGCTTTACCTAAATAGGCATAGGCCTGTAACAGAAATTTAAAGTCTGAGCCTGTATGTAGGCTTTTTTTTAGGCTTGAGCATGGGCCTTTAAAAGGACTGACAAGGCCTGAAGCCTGTTTAAAAGCCTACTTAAAATATAGGCTTTTAAATAGCCTTTAAAACCTATGCATCTAAATTCATATATAACTGCCTTCACACTTATTTAAAATATTACATTATATCTTAAAAGCTTAACATCCATTCTCGTTGTAATATAAAGGCCTAGTAAGGAAAAGAAAAGAATCTCTAGTGACAACAATTGTTCAAGCAAATAGGATTAAGAAAAACTAATGTTTGCTGACTAATAAGATATAGTTTTTAAAATTGACCAAGCATAACAAGTAATATGTAAAACTAGATTTTATCTCTTTTGCTATTCCCACATAAATTGGACAAACTTTTCCTACTAAGATTATAATATTTCATTTGGTACAAAATATAAACTCATAAATTATTATGCTTTAGTGGACAGCACAAATCAAGGGAGAGGGAGTGAGTTAGCATTGCTATCTTGAGCGATCAAAGAGAAGAGAGGTAGGGGTTAATGATTGATGTAAAAGTAAGGGTTGAGAGTAATAACGATGAAATGTGAAACTTAGAATTAAGGTTAGGTTGATAAATTTATAAATAATTTATACTATTATTTAGATGACATTAATATATTCTTATATTATAGTATAAATTTAAAAAGTTAAATAGGTTAGGCCTGTAGGCCTATAGGCTAGGTCAGGACTGTTTATCTAAATAGGCTTGGTAATAGGCCTGAGCCTGCGCCTAGCCTATTTACTAAATAGGCCAAATTTTTTTCATTTTATATGATCAATTGTATGTTGCTATTAAGATTCTCTCGAATCTCACCCTTTTCATAAATGTATAAAGTTTGCAGTAGCAAAAAACAGCTTTGAAGGTTTTAGTTAAGCTCGTGTGAAGACGTTGGTTATCAAAAAACCTCTTAATATTTCAAGTTTTCTGATAGTATGTACATGACCCCGTTAGGAATTCCTATAATATAATCAAGCCTAATGTATCAATATATCAGTATATTTATGTTATTCTTGTGTTGCTCACCGAACTGCACTCAAGTACTCTGGAAATGCAGAAATGAGATTAGGGCGTTACATTTGGCATGAAGAAAATTGAGGGCTAGAACTTGGAGGTAAAAAGGGAAATACCCATTTTACCATAAAAATAAATTAATAGTTATCTATCAATCAAATTTATATTTCAATTCATAAATTCAATAATTAATATTATAATAATTTAAAAATTAAAGAAAATGAATAAATTATAAATTATAATTTAAATAAATAAATAAATACAAATGGTTTAGAAAAATAACAGTAGATATTAAATGAATAAAATACTCTTCAAGAGACGATCCGGGATTGCATCCTATATTGCAATACTTAATTATTTATTTGAATAAGTTACCAAGGTATTGATGAGCCCATGTCCTGTGAGTTCACAAAATAAAACTAGGTTTAAAAATGTAGCGTAGTAGCTCAACCTAGGTCGTTCTTGTGAGGAGATTAATTTCCAATTTTCTAAGTAAAGTGATAAAAAGCCTTAAAGTTGTGAGAAATCATTTTGAGAATTTGATTTTTAAACTAGTGAAGTAATCTAAGCTAAAGCAATATTTTTATATTTTTTTCGGTTTTCAAGACAAAGAAGCAAAAGGAATTGAAATTAACACTAATAACAAGATAAATTCAACTAACTAATATAATGATGAAATGGGATTCCCTTGAGTTGAGGTTATAGTCTTCCTTGCTTGCTAATGATATGAATTCCACAATATAAGTCAAGAGGATGGAATAAAGTTACCACTAGCTCCATACTTGCAATAATCATTTAATTCATTCTACTGAAGCAATTAAATGAATACCACCAAATAATTCAGACTCAAGGAGATGAATAATCAACTTCCAATTCTAGCTTGTAATTATCATTACAAATGTTCAACACATTCAGTTTAGTCATTTACAATCCACTTAACCATGTTGGAATAAACAACTCAACCTACTCCAAAATTGAATCATACAAAGCTTAATTAATCAACTCCTAGCTCAACCACCAAGTTTATTCACTTGGCATAGAATAATCTAAATCATAATCACATACTTTACCAAGCCATACAATTATGAAATAGAAAGAGAGCTTAAGGAATTCCATTGAAGTTTAGAAGCTCAAACCATTACCCAACTCAAGGAAATCACCAAAGCTTAGCTACTCATGGAAGAGGAGGAAGATGAAGCTTGATGGAAGGAGAAGGAATAAGCCATGGAAATCAAAGGAAAGCACCGAACAGTCTCTCCTCACTCAGCTGCAACTCTTCTATTTTTATTCTTCCCTTTCATTCGGTCAAGCCCTTCAACAGCCACCACCCTCCTTCAATTCATTGTTTTTGTCTCCTTCTCCCAGCCGCAATCCCTCTCGCATTCGCTCCCCTTTCTCAATTAATTCCATCGGTTCAACATCCCCAAAATCAGTCAATAATTTCGGCTCCCCTTTTCCTTTGACATTCGATGCTTCCTTTCTTTTAGTGTTCGGTCCACTCCCTCCAATTAATTCCTCTATTCTTCTTCAACTCAACTCGGTCAAATTGTTGCTTTTCATTGAACAATTTCGGTTCAGCTGCTTTCCATCGTTCCTTCTTGTATCTTCGGTCTAGCGGTTTCTCTTTTCTTTTTAATTCCAGTTTCAGCCGCCACTACTCTCTTTTATTCTTTTTGTTAAAAGTGAGTTGTACCTTGCTTGGATAAGAGATAAAATTTGTTTTGACATAAGACACAAAATTGCAACCACCAAACAAGGCCCTTACTCATTTAACCTCCTCTTAGAAAAAATGTGAAAATAAATTTTGCACTTGTGATGTTCCACTTTTGTCCTTCATTAAGCTCCAAAATAACATCTTTGATCTTGACTACTCAAGTTATGCCACATCATCACCTACAAAATTATATTCACAAAGGTAATATCTTTTGTTCACAATTAAAGAATAATGGGAATAACAAATATTAATTAAAAATATAACAATTTAACCACTTTAATTCCCAAATTATTCTTCCATTAAAGTCTCACATTAACACTTGATTATGCCCAAAATATTGAATTAAGTCCCACAAAAGCCTAAGATTAATTAATAGAAAGATATAAATATTGAGCTCTATCAGGTATAAGCCGATACGCTCCTATTGGATCCCAGCCTTTACTTTTTGGAAAGTTATCAAACACTATAGCAACAAATGAATGATCTATTGAATTTGGGATTTTCCTGGTGGATTTCTCCCACTACAAAAAAACATGCTATTACCGATGGAATTACCTACGGAATTATTTACGTCGGTAATTTCCGACGACTTATCGATGGATTTTTTGTCATAAAAATTATCGATGGAATTACCGAGGGAAAAAAATTTCGTCTCTAATTACCAACGGAGTAAAGATGGAAAAAATTTTGTCGATAAATACTGATGGATTACCCACGAAATTTTTTCTATCGGTAATTACTAACGCATTACCCACTGAATTCTGTGGGTAATTTGAATGAGAAATTACCAACGGAATTCCGTGGGCAATGCGTATCTAATTACTGACGGAAAAAATTCTGTCGGTAAATACTGACGGATTACCCATAAAACTTTTTCTGTCGGTAATTACAGACGAATTACCCAAGAAATTCTATGGATAATTTTAACGAGAAATTACCGACGGAATTCCATAGGTAATCCTTAGGTAAAACTAATAATTTTTTTATTATCTTTTAATAATTTATATAAAATAATAAAAATAAAAATAATCTATAACAAATAAAAATTTAAATATCATAAAATTAATATTTAATATAATATATTAAATATATATAATATTAATAATAAAAAGTTTAAAAGAAATAAAAAATTAAAAATTTTAAACTTTATATCATAAAAACAAAATATATAAATATATGTTTAATATTATATATATTTATATTAATATTAAATATTTAAATGAAATCAGAAATTAAAAAATTTTAAATTTATATTATAAAAAACGAAATATATAATTATATATAAATATATATGTGATACTATATATATTTAAATTAATATTAAATATTTAAACGAATTTAGAAATTAAATAATTTTATATTTTATATTATAAAAAATGAAATATATAAATATATATTTAATTATATATATTTATCTTAATATTATATTTATTTTTTAATTATTACAATATATATATTATTATGTGAATAAATAACACAAGGTTAAAGCAGCTCAACTGGTAAAGGCATCAGAACACATACCAAAGGTCCAAGGTTCTAGTCCCACCTTTGTCACAAAATGCAACAATTATCTTACAGAGACACGTGGCCCCTGCTCGGGGGTTGCTAGGGGCGGGCAGTAGGGGGCCTTCGGTGATGTCCATGTGGCCTCTTTTAAGGTCACCACATGGATTTTTTTTAAAAAATAATATTAAATTACTGACGGATTACCTACAGAAAAAATTATGTGGGTAATTACCGACGGAATGGATTACCCACGGAAAAAATTCTGTGGGTAATTGCCGATGAAATTTTTCCGTCAGAAATCCGTCGGTAATTTCTGACAGAATTTTCCATGGGCAAATTCCGTCGGTAATTACCAACAGAATTTTTTTTCATGGGTAATCCATCAGTAATTTTCGACGGAATAAAAATTCCGTCGGTATATCAATTTGCCACATACTTTTTAGAGACGGAAAAAATTCCGTCAGTAATTTCGTTTCCGTCCCCAATCCGTCTGTAATTTGATTTCAGAGACGGAATTCCGTGGGTAATTTTTGTAGGTAATACGCTGTTTTTTTGTAGTGTCCCACAAGTGCATTGGTTCATGATATGTTTCTCTACCTTGACTATTGTCCGAGGATAGTTCCTTTTGTTTTCTTACTAAGTAGATGTATGATTTTGCAATGTAAGGGGATATTTTACAAGATATGTTGTTATAATCGTTTATTGGATTAGTGACAATCTATATTATATGAGAGGACAATAATTTACAGAAACTTAGGAAAAAGTTCTTCATTGAAAATTTTACTGGTAAGAATGATATGATAATACAAAAAAAAGGCACCGGTACTTTTCACATTTTATAAATACAGAATATCGGTGCTTTTATATGAGTTCTCTTTATTTACATTGAATTTAAAGTATATTTTTTCTTCGAAGTATTCCATATGAGAAGCTATGCGCATGCATCCTAAAACAAATTGTGAGTAGACATTATCTCTCAAAACTAGTGCAATATAACCTTCTTTTACAAAATATTTAAGAAGAAAAAAATGATAAAATGAAAAAAAAAAAAAGAACAGTGGCAAGTAGCTTGATAACCAATGAAATCACCATACTACTCGTCATTAGAGGATTGGTCAAAATCATCATTAGGATCATAGCCAATCCTATACTCATTAAGTATGAGATTGGCCTTTCTATTCAAACTAGAGGTATCTAGAAGCCCCCTTACTGCATGGTCAGTTTGTTGTGCATGCCACAACATTGCCTCCAGTTTAAGAAACATAGGATGTGGAGACGGAGGAGGAGGTAGTAGAGGTGGATGTTTTTTTATGTGTGGGGGGGGGGAGTAAGAGGTGGAGGTTGAGGTTGAGGAGGAGGAGGTGGTGGAGGATGACACTGAGAGTTTTCTGGCATGTCTTTCGAACTGCATTTCATCTTGGTGATTGAGCTAGAGAACAAAGAGGAGGATGATGAAGAAAATATAGTAGAAACAAATAAAAATGTGGAGTTTAAATACTATAATATACATTTTCTTGGAATATGACAAAACCATCATTGCACGTGTTAAACAACACATGATGAAAAGGTACCTGTGTTTTCCTAATGATCATCGGATAATGAGGAAACACCCATAGTCAGCATAGGGAAGCAGAAAGGTTTCAAAAGGTTTAATTAACATTTATTAAGTTAAAATGGTTAAGTATGTTTGCAATAATACTTTACGGTTTTTAATTAATAATCATGAATTATTAAGTGTTTTTTGTTGACTTTATTATTAACTTAAAGTTTAAGTTAGAACCATTAAGGATGTTTGCAAGAACACCTTACGGTTTTTAATTAATAACTGTAAGTTATGAAGGTTTTGCTAACCTTATTATTAACTTAATGTTTGTTAAGTTAGCCCCGTTAAGTATATTGGCAAGAATACTTTACGGTTCTTAATTAACCTTGAATTATTAAGTTTTTTTTTGTTAACTTCATCTCCCCCTTTCAATGATGAGAATGAGGAAGAGGAGGATGAGGACGACAGACAAGAATAATTTATGGTTCTTAATTAATAACTGTGAATTATTAAGTTGTTTTTTTATGTTAACTTCATTTTTAAGATTTAAGAAAAGCAATGATGATGTTCAATTATCACCACCATTGCAGTCCTCATCCTCCTTTTCCTCATCTTCTTCCTCATCCTGATCCCCATTCTCATCATCAAAGGAGGAAGATGAAGGGTATGGTTGCAAGTCATATTCAACATCATTTTGATAAAGTATGTGTTTTAACTTCATTTTCAGCTTGTTGGTGTATGCCGCCAGACAACTTATATGGCGATCAAGGCCTGTCAACATCTGCAATAAACCTTCCATTTTAGGAGGAGGCAGAGGAGGATGGTGGTGGTGGAAGAGGGGGTGGTGATGGTGGAAGAGCTCCTTGGGAACTTAACATTATGAAGGAGAGAAGGAGGAGGCTAATAAAGAAAAGTAGTAAGAATCACGAGGAAGTTTAAATAGAGGTCTAATGGATTATGAAGGGTTATAACTTATGACTTATGAAGGGCCGACGATATTATGAAGGGTTAGGAAAGTGTTAGATAATGGTTAATTTTGAAGATCGTTATGTTTTTGTCTTCACTGATATAAAAGGTTGGAAGACGAATCATTTATAAGTGTTACATAACAATTGTTTTATAAGAACCGTCATATTTCTCACTAAATAAATGGTGGTTGATTTAATTCTTTGATTCTGAATTTTTGAGTAAAAGGAAACAAAATTGTTTTACCCAGATGTTGCTTTGAAATTCCATTTTCATCAATCATATATGGGAATAACAGCCTTACAAATGGTGCCCCAAGAATAATTTGGGTTTCCATATCTTTACCAATACAAATGGGGTTTTAATCTTTAAACATTTATTTTCAATAACAACATTTGAAACATTGTATCTGACGTCTAGATGTGAGCCATTAACTCCATTAAACTTTTTGGTTATTTTTTCAAAATATTTTGTAGGAATAATTCCTTCTTTGAAACAATTAGAATCAACTCTTGTGTCAAACAAAAAAGTTTGTTCTAAAACAAAATCATTATTAATAATGACTTTGGCATGGACATAAAATTTTTGGACTGTTATTTTGGAAATCAAGTTTAAAAATGGTTCAATAAGATCCTTATCTTCTTGATCAAATGGTATTCATTGTTGCTCTTTAGTTTGAGATTTATAAGCAAGTTGGATATCTTGAATTTGGAATATGGTAGTTGCATGTGTATCT
Organism: Inga laurina; assembly: GCA_963855925.1. NCBI lineage: Eukaryota > Viridiplantae > Streptophyta > Magnoliopsida > Fabales > Fabaceae > Inga > Inga laurina. The sequence goes on from OY979701.1 coordinate 29,816,575, forward strand.
TCTTGGAGTTTAATAAGACGTACTTCAGTTTTAAGGTTATTTACCTCATACTGAAGGTCTTGGATGGTTGTTTGTTTAACAACATGTTTTAATTTGTTTAAAAGTTCTGTTAAATCATATTTGTTAAAAGAATTAAGGCTTTGGAGTTTGAAGAAGTTGGAGTTTGGTTGAGGATTTCTCTTCGTTTCAACAAATATTCTCCTTTATCAGAATCTGGAAGTTTATTAATGATATCAAGAAGTAAATCTTGTTCCTTCGAGATAACATTAATTTCTAAAGACGAGTTTTCTAATAGATCTTCACTTTGAATATTATTGAGATCTTTAAAAGAACTAGATTCATATTCAAAAGTTTCAATCAAAAGATTGTTTATTTGTTCAAGAAGAGGTTGCTCAATATTTTAAATTTTTCCCAATTTTCGAGTCAGATGACAATATTTGGAAATAGGACCCGATTTACCACATTTAAAATAGGTGACTTTGGGTTGTTTGGGAAAATCAATTTTTGGTTTAGATTGAAATTCCTGTTTAATTCTACTTGGGGGCATATTAGGTTTATATTTTTGATAAGCTTGTTTTTTCTTTTTATGGTATGGTTTACGGTGAGATTTGGATTGTTTACAAATAGGAAATCCGAATTGTTCATAGAACGTTCCCAATTATTTCTAACTTGTAGCCTTTTCTTTGGCTAGTTGATGTTGGATTTTATCATCCTGACAAATTTTAAGAGCAGTTTTTTGGACATAGGAGATCACTTAACCATATGTCAAGTGCTCATAAGGGATGTTGCGATCATTTTGGTTTCTAAATTTCTCTCTAACTTTATTACCCAAAGAGGTAGGTAATCCAGCTAGAAATTTCTCTAGTGAGTACTCTGGATAGGAATGTATCTCTATACCATCTGAAATCAGATAGAGTGCTACACTTAAGATTTGATAGTAGTTCTGCTTATCAATATCTCCATATAGAGGGATCTCCAACAAAATGTTTAATGATTGTAAATATAAGGGTCTTTACAGAATCAGGAATAGGTTGGCCATTAGATGTAATGGGTGTTCCATCAGATTCAGTTTTAACATATGTAAAAATAGAATTTTTATCTTAGTAAAAAACCAATTTCTTTGAAGGGTATATTTCTCATAGTAAAATTTTTTGCAAAGTTTGTTTGTCAATTTGGAAAATATTTTCTAAAACATTTATAACATAGGGTTCCCCTAACGTTGAATAAGTTGGAGACTCAATTGATCTTAAGTCTTCACCATTTTCATATCTTGAAGAATTGTAAATTCCTTGTATCAAAACATTAGTAGCTGCTTGGGTAGCTACTGATGGTGTGGTAGGTGCTGGCATATAAATGACAGACAGTGTTTGTGGTAGTGAAGAACAGGAGTATCTGGATCACTCTATCCTAATAGATCTACAATCTTCATATATTGAAGGCTTAGTCTTAATGGTTTGAGTGTAAGATCTTCTAGGTCTAGCAAATGATAACTTAATAGTCCCATCAAATATTTATATTATTTTACTTATCTGAGGCATTGGTTTAGGAATAGACTGTGTGGCCTGTTCCATTACCCAGTCATTAGGTAGGTCAACATCTTTCCACATAATTGTTTTGGGAATGGTTAAGTTTGCATTGACATGGTTCATTAAAAATACTATTGTTTGGTCGTTGTCAGGAGGAATTTGTACCATGGAGGTAGATGAGTTTAGGACCTTGTACTGTGTCCTATATGTCAGGGTAACAGGTATAGATCCTGGTTTCATACTCAAATCATTTAACTTGATTTTAAGTTTAGGAGTTTCAAGGACATGTTCATATTTTAAATCTACCATATGATTTAGATAGCAGTTAAAGTAAATAGGTCCGTTATGAAGACCGACTTCTATAGCTACTAGCAGAGAGTTAGCAAAAGTGTAATGTCTAGTATCCATTAGGCATACTAGACCAGATACGTTTAATCCCTTACGAGTAAGGGGTTTAAGGGCAACTTGAACACATCTAATGTGTAAAAAGTTATAATCGTTTTTATGTTTTTCAATTGATTTAAATGAGAGAAGGAAAAAATCTTCCTTTTCAGGTTGGATAGAAATTGATTCTTCAACTATTCTGATTATCATCAATTTTCTGGTTTATATTTTGAAAAGAAATTTCTTTTTTGAAAATTTGTTTGGTTGATGAACTTGATTCGTCATCATTTAGCGTAGAGTTTGATGGAGGAGAAGAAAAACTACTACTACCGCGTTCAAATGAAAAAGATCGAAGAATAGAAGACATAATTTAAATTGCAAAATTCAAATTAACGGAAATTTAAAAGACAGAATGAAAAATAGCCAAATGAAAGGGTAGAATATAAATAAACTTAAAGAAAATCATAATTTAATTCTCCCTTGCCTTAGTATCATTACCTTCTGGATCCACAGTGGTATATATAAAAATTAAAAATGTATCAGTTTTTATAGATTAAAATATCTTGATAAGAAATTAGTAAGATTCCTCAGATCTAACTCTAGCCAACACATTTACAGTATATAAATTCTTTATTTATCATACACTATTGCGTGGGGCACAATGCCTGCCTCAACACACGGGACTTATGGCCAACTCAACCCACGGATGGACTCATGTATGATAAATAAGAACTATATACAAAGTGATTGAGTCACTGCGTGCTATCGAGTATAGATCTTTGAATCATAATAATCCACTAACAAAAATTTTAATGCCATAAAAATAGATCCAGATCTAATTATTGCATCCCTACTTTACCTTTTGGCTCTGATACTAGGATGGGGAAGCGGCCCCGAAAATGGAGAAAAGAGGATGGAGAAGGGAGTGAAGTAAGGAAGAAGACGAACTTCTTTAATACATAATTAGAATTAAATATGCATGCAAAGCGGATGCTCTAAAATGAATTGAAAGGCGACGGTAGAACTTGCCAGTATTCAGTTCATCAAAGGAAGGAAAAGGATATGATGCAAGTAAATAAAATTTGAAGAATTTATTGACAATAAAGCACTTACAGAGAGAAGGGATAGAAGGAGGAAGGAAGAAGGAGGAGGAAGTAACTACGTCTCTTTAAGCTTTTCACTCTAAACTTCTCCAAACCAAAACCTGCCTCAGTTCGAGAGAGTGGCTTGGTTTATATAGACAGACGATGTTATTGTTTGAACAATGTTTTGACTGTTAACCTATTAGTGACTGGCACTATTTGAATAGTTTTGGTCATAACACTATTTGTACAGTACTGCCGACATTACAGTGACACTATTTGCATTATGATGCTAGGGTACTGTTTTAATGATTACAATGAAAGCTTCAAGAAAATTATAATTTATAGTGCTACAGTGCTTTCATGTTTGTAACAATTAATAATAGTCATTTATTTAGTGAGAAATATGATGGTTATTAACTGCAAAAGTTATTTTTGTGTGTTTGTGGATTTTGCCTTTCAATACGTGATAGTGCGTATATTTAACCATTAGGTTTTAGTGTTTATTCACTGTAACAATTATTTATTAAACGTTGTATATGCTTGAATATGTAGTAGTATAAGTTGGGGGGGGGGACTCAAGTTCTCCACAATGCCCTCATCCCTTCTAAATATTTCACATTACTCCAAAGCCTAGTAGTCCATTATTTGCTGCTGACCCTTTTCTCATCCTTTCTATTGGTCTCTAAATGGCCTTTTCGATCTTAATTATAATTATTAGGCCTAGTCATGACATTAGTTCCAGAAAAGGACATTGACCATTCCCTCAAGGTCAAAGGTTAGATTTGTTTGCATATGTGTCTCTATGTGTGTGTGAGAGAGAGAGAGAGAGAGAGAGAGAAAGAGAGAGAGAGAGAGAGAGACCGATGATGTACCTTCCCATTCACTGAACCTCCTCTTGGGAGCAGAAAGTGTCATACTTGTTTGGGAAGTACATATTAGGAAAAATTTTAGCCAGCCCATGGAAGCAATTTTGTTTCAATCAATTCCCAAAAAAATTCTGAAATTTCACTATATCCTTGAACCAAAATGAAATTAAGTTTTGTGGGTGAAAGGACAATGACACCCTTACTTTATGTTTTAATAAGGGCATTTACAAGACAAAAAAAGGTATCCACAAGATAAATAAAGGCATTTACAAGGCAAATAAAGGAATTCAAAAGAACCTAGGAAGTTAACAAGAACATTTTGGCCATTCTCAAGATAAATAAGGAAATTCATAAGATAAATAAGGGTACCAACAAAATAAATGAAGACATTTTCAAGACAAATAAAGACAAACGAGCCAAGGGAGTTGACAAAAGTATTCTGGTCATTCACAAGACAAGTAATGGCATTTACAAGAAAAATTAGGGGATTCAAAAAAATAAAGCAAGGGCATCATTGCCCCCTTGTGCAAAACTTAATTTTATTTTGGTCTAAGGAGGTGCATTGAAGTTTTAGAATTTTTGGAGATTGACTGAAATAAAGTTGCTTCGACAGGGGCTGAGTGAAATTTACCCTATATATTATGTGTATGATGTTATTAATTAAGTTAAAAATACTTCTATCCCTAATTGCAAGTTAACTGCATAGTTTATATTCACAAGGCACATGCGTGGCCAAAGTCTTTGTGGACATGTATGATCAATTTCTTGGCATGCGTTTATTTCCTGAAATGGAACCAAAGTCTTTCTGTAAATGAAAAGTAAACTTGATTGAGGTTGTGGAAGAAGACTTTTGGCCTAACTTGATCTTGAAGATATATAATTTGTTTGGAGATTGTAAATTTTAGGCATCTTGTCATTGTCTTATAGAGTTGAAATGAAGACTAGGAAATGAGAAATGAGTACTCCATTTGGTCGGCTCGCTAATATTTTCAGAATAGTTGCAAAATTTTAACCGTAGATGTGGCTTGAAAATAATCATGTAAGCTTCCTAATTAAGAATTGATTAAATTGACTTTTCTTGGTCATCATCATAAATGATTTTTTCTCGTTTGCCCCAATAGGGATAAAGTCTTTTACGATTTTTTTTTGGGGCAACAAAGTCTTCTGATAATGTATGGTAATTGCAAATTACGTGTTTGAGGAAGGAATTCATATATTCAATGGCATGGAATTTATTTTTTATTAAATTTTGTAATTGATTTTTGAGTGATACATATGCATTATGATACTCCATGGGGCCTCACTTGTCTTCTTATTTTAATATTATCTCTCATTTCTTAACAAAATAATATGACCATATCATATCCCATCTGCAATGACTTCACTTAATCAGCTTTCCAAGTGGAATGATCACGTACAAAAATGACCAATACTACTTCCTCCTGTCCTTAATATAGCTTCTAACTAGGGAATTAATCTTGGTCTTAAATACAAGGCCTATTTTTCATATTTGTCAATATCTCCTCAACAATAATCAAGTAATAGAGAAATTGAGGGAATCAAGGAAGGTAATTAGGGTCTTTTAGAACAAACATGTCATAATAACTAACTTAACTAGCTTCCTTAATCTAATCAAATTAGGTAAATATGTCTTATAGTAAGGATTGGAGGGAGTATATTATAATTTTTGGTTTCATACAAAATGAGATCAAATGCGACATCATTACCCAAAAGCTTAAATTTCCCTAACAGCTAAAGCACCTCTTTTTTTAACAAAAAGCAATAGTATAGACACTACAAAAAAACATTGAATTTGCAACGAAATTAGAGTTTTCGATGGAATTTCCGACAGAATTGATTTTTGACGGAATTTGAGACGGAATGGATTCCGTCGACAATAATAGCGTCACAAACAAATTTTCGACGAAATTCAGATTCCATCGCAAGGTCTGACGGAATTCCCTCGCAACTTCTAACAGAATATTCCGTCGGAAATTCCCTCGCAACTTTCAACGAAATTCAATTCCATCGGAAATTCCCTGGCAATTTTCGACGGAATTCATTTCTGTCGGAAATTCCGTCGCATAAGTTTTTTTTAAAATTTTAAAAATCCACGTGGCAACTCCGATAACCACCCCCTCATCGCCAGCTATGACGCATGGCAGCTCTGGCGGCATGCACCTTGTCGCCGACTCCCAGATCCACCACATGTCGCAACCTCCTTTCGCCACGTGTCGCAACCTCATATTTCCTGGAAATGCAACTCAAGTTGCCCCTCTTTTGGTTCGAACCCATGACCTTGTCCGTACGCATACAATGCTTTACTGGATGAACTCAACTGCTTTGGCGTTCTATTATTACACACAATTATATATATAATCATGAGTATATTTTTTTTAATTTATAAAATTAAATTTTTATTAACATTAATTAATAAATAATAAATAATTATTAATAATATTTTATTGACTAATATTAATTCACAACTAATAAATTTTATTTTTTATATGACTATTTTGCCCCTATAAGGATTAAAACCTATGATTAAAAATTAAAAATATTTTAGAAATTAGAAAATAATAATAAAAATTAAATTAAAAATAATAAATTTTATAAAAATAATTTTTTAAAATAAAATTAAATTTTAAAATATTAAATAATTAAAAAATAATTTTTAAATTTTTCCACAGAATTTCCGACGAAAATGAATTCCGTCGGAAATTGCGAGGGAATTTCCGATGGAATTCAATTCTGTCGGAAATTGCGCCGGAATTCAATTCCGTCGGAAATTCCCTCGCAATTTCCAACAGAATCAAATTCTGTCACAAATATCTGTCGGAAATTCTGTCAGAAATTTCCGTTGGAATTTTCCGTCAGAAATTCTGTGGCAAAAGTCAGAATTTCCGATGGAATATTTTTTGTGGCTAATTTTATCACGAAAACGGAATTTTCAACGGTTTTTCCACGGAATTTGTGACGGAATTCTATTCCATCACAAATTTCATGTTTTTTTGTAGTGAGAATTTGTAGGTGAAAATCTAACAAGATAATATAAGTAATCTATATTTACAATTTTACATTGTTTTTCTAGATTACAGTAACTTACAAATATTAAATGAGAATTATACTATCGCAAAAATATATGAGATTTATACATTAAGAATTTTGTGCATTAACCACAAAAGTACAATAACCATAATTAACTTATGCGCGAGTACAAAAGTGACTCACTTGTTGATAAAACGTTATCGTCAGAAGTTGTAGAATAACTAGAAGAGTTTGTGTTGGAACTAAAGCTAATGTTCTGGTTTTGACTTACCTCTGAAGCATTGGTGCTGGATAGAATTGAAAGGTACCTTGAAGGAAGACTAGGAAATGGAGTTTCAAAGTTAAGAACATGAATTGCTTGCCTTATTGAAGGCCTACGGTTTTGATCAGGATGAGCACAACATAGCCCAACAATCATTAGGCATTCAACTTGATCATGGTCAAAATCTCTTTGTAGCCTTGGATCATCTGCTTTCATAATTCTCTCGTTTCCATAGAGATCCCATACCCAATTCACTAAGTTTATTTCATCATCTGGAACCTTTTGGTTGATGGGTTTTCTTCCACAAACTAACTCTAGTGCAACAACTCCAAAACTATATACATCAGATTCTTTACTAGCCCTTCAAGTAGTGATATATTTAGGAGCCATATAGCTTATAGTTCCTATTGTAGTAGCTCCTTTCGCATGGTCTACAAGTTGTGCTAATCTGAAATCTCCAAGTTTTGCATTGAAGTTGGAATCTAGCATGATGTTGCTCGATTTTATGTCTCTATGAATTACACATTGTTCCATTCTTCGTGCAGCTACGATAATGCAGAGCCCAAGTCTTGAGCTATTTTAAATCTAATTGACCATGTCAGCAACCTTTTATCCTTAAAGAGACGACAATCTAAACTTCCACTCGGCATATACTCAAACTAGCAATAGTTCTTCTCTTTCATGACACCAACCAATTAGTTGGACTAAGTTTCGATGCCTTGGTTAACTGATTATTCTGAATTCCGATTCAAACTCTTTTTCCCCTTGTTTAGAATCCTTTGATACTTTCTTTATGGCGACGTAGGAGTTTGAATCTTTGAGAAAACCTCTATATCAGCTTGTACAATAAAAGAGACCAAGCCTTTCAGCCAATGGCTATGAATCTTTCACGTTCATCAAATAGATTGTCAAAATAATAGGGATTGAAAATTTAACATATTCATTTTTTTCATCTACTTGTGCGTCTTTAGTCATACCATATTTTAAGGTCGCTTTCCCCCTTACGGAGGATTTTTACGTGCTAGAATAAGTAATTTACATACCTAACTTAATAGAGCAACATAACTAGTAAAATAACCCAAAATTTAACAATTTATATACAATATTGCAATAGCTCCTAACAGCAACCAAAACAAAGTAGTTAGAGGCTTCATAAATGACAAATCCAAATTTTATTATATATTTTCATATTTTATTTGGGGATTTTGCCATAATTATGTTCTAAATATCTTTATTACGATTAATTTGGATTAGGAGCAAATATATTGGAATAGAGCTAAAAATGGAAAAATTGTTAGAATAATTGTAATTATTCTTAATCATTGGTTTTGTTTAGAAGATTTGATATTGATTTAATTGTTTTTAATTATAGGTGCTTCAAGAAATTGGATCAAATCTAAAAATGGAAGTTTGGGCCTTAAATTGCAGAAATTACAGTTTAGTATCACGGACTTTTAAAAACTACAATTTAGTCTCTACCCAAAACTATAGTGTTTTGTCAGCATAAGTTAGGTCTGATTTGACTAGCATCTTCAGTGAATTTTTGAGACAAGGACCATGAAGACCAGAACATTCACCATCATCTCTAATCGACCTCACCTTCATCACCTTCACCACCGTGCCTCATCTTCATCCTTCTCCATGGACACCGACAATATTTGCCCTCATCTTCAACATTGCTGGTGACCATCCACCATCTACCTTCTCTGTTTTATTATCATTCTTCTTCTTCTATACCATAATCCTCCACTAATCATTCCATTATTCCATATTGGCTGAAACTTTGAAGATATTTGGTGGAGTTGTGATAATGTCTAGGCATGGCTAAACTCCTTAGTCCTTTCTAGCAGTGGCAATGGCATGAGTTTGGGGCTTCAATAGGGGAGCTTTGGCTCTTCCAATCTTCTTTTCTATGCTATTTAGTGATTCTTAGATCTTAGGATTAGCTTTATGGCATTTAATTGTGTTTCTCTTATTTAATATTTGTAAAGAAGATTTGTTGTAGGTCGAACCTTTGTTAGATGTTTGACATTGTGTTTAATTAGTTTAATTATCATTCCTTCGTACTGGTTAGTCATTGAATTAATGATTTTGTGAACATTTTGTGCTAATTTCAAGGTGGCTTGATTAGTGGATAAATAGTGTCATATTTGCATTGGTTTCTTGAATTTTAGATTGTTTATTGTGTTTAGCATTAGGCTTATTAGTATTAGTGGGCTTAAGGCCTGGTAGGTGTGATTATGATTGACTATATATATTAGATCATTCTATGATCTTGTGTATGCATATTATATTCAATTTAATAAAAATAAAGGTTGGTTCCTTGCTACCCAAATTATACATATGGGTTTAGCTTTCCAACATGGAATCAGAGCCATAGATCCATCACACCATTGCTTAAAGATTTGGCCCAAATTGGCCACAGATCATGTACACAAGTCAAGATCCACCCCAAGACCACCATCCGACCAGTCCATAAAGCAATATCCGACTCCAAGAATGCAAACCGACTCTAGCATCTGCCCTAATTGCTCAACCCTATTCTATCGCGAGCTCTCGACATTTCACACCTCGCTTCATCCCTTTGCCCTAATCCCTCCATCTCTGTTTCAAGATTCGATAATTCACAGTGTGATCTATCTTGATGCCTTCCTCACTTAACTCTCAAATGCCTTACTGATCGTCAAGCCTCTCATATCTCTAATGCTAGCTTGTCGCTTTTTAGATGGCTGCTTCCAAATCTCCCAAATCTTCTTCTACTAATGTTGATGCTTTGAGCTAAAATCATCCACTACTATAAAAAACACAAGCTGTGGCGCTTAATTTAAAGAACACTATGGCGGTTGGGAAGCGTCATAGCTTTCACCGCCATTAAAACAAGCTACAGCGCTTCTTGAATATATGAAAGCACCATAGCTTGATTATTTATTTATTTATTTTAACTATAAAGCTATGGCACTTTCACTGGGAAGTGCCATAGGAAGTCAATGACTTCAAATGGAACTTCCCTAGAGAAACACCATAGGAATTTTTTTTTTCTTAATAATTTTTCATAATTATTTTATTTTCTTGATGTAAACCTCCATTTATAATCCAAAATCCACAGCAATTTATAATACAATCCATAGTAAAATGAAATAATATAGCATGTATCTTTTGCAATATGGCGTCTTCATATATCAAGCATAAACGAACTCCAGCATTTAAGTTGCTTTAACTTGAGCCATACACGTTATTTCTACGAAGGATTAAACTAAGTATTATTATATTTGTAAGCTCAAGGATTAAAAAACTTATAATGTATAGGAAGGTCAAGAAGACAGAGTTGAAACTTCAAATAAATACCTGAAAACAAAATTTTGAGCACATATATAAGATCCATGACAGATTTTAACTAAAAATAAGTGGACCAAATATTGGAAAAAAAACAATTACATGCTAGAGAGTTTTTGAAGGAGGCTGAGACAAGAAGAAAAATATATGTGGGAGAGGAAGCTTTGTACTGCAATGGAGTTCTAGGAAATTGGAGAGCTAGAAAGAACGCAGGAAAATGAAAATAAAAATGAAAATGGTGGGCTATGGAAATTATATATCACATAGCGCTTTATATAGAAGCGCCATACAAGGTGGGAGTATAACACCTTGTATGGTGCTTTATATAGAAGCGCCATACAAGGTGAGAGAAGCTATGGCACTTTTTTTCAAAGTGCCATAGCTTCCCAATTTGGAAAAAAAAATTGAAAGCATTGGAATTTCCAAGGCATTAAAAAAAATTAGGTATTTAAATTTTTTTTTTCAAATGGGAAGCTATGGTACTTTTTGTTAAAGCGTCATAGCTTCCCAATTTTAATTTCTAGTAACCAAATATATTCATTATAATTTTATTTTATAGCTAAATACTTCATTAAAGGTAATTATCACTATTATTTAACCAGATAGATTAACCTTTAATTTTGTGCTTAAATAGATTTAATATTTTCTAACACACACACATTGTTAATACATAATACACTACAAAAAAACATGGAATTTGCGACGGAATTTGCGATGGAATTTAATTCCGTCGCAAATTCTGTCGGAAAACCGTCGGAAATTCCGTCGGAAAATTTTCCGACAGAATTTCTGACGGAATTTTTTCCGTCGCAAAATTTGCCACGGAATTTGCCACGGAAAATATTCCATCGGAAATTCTGACCTTTGCCACGGAATTTCCGACAGAAAATTCCGTCGGAATTTCTGACGGCATTTTGCGACGGAATTTGATTCCGTTGGAAATTGAGAGGGAAGTTCCGACGGAATTAAATTCCGTCGCAAATTCCGACGGAATTAAATTCCGTCGAAAATTCCCTCACAATTTCCGACGGAATTGAATTCCGTCGGAAATTCCCTCTCAATTACCGAAAAATTTATTATTTTTAATTAATATTTTAAAAATTTAAAAATAGTAATTAAAATTCCGTGGAAAAATTTAAAAATTATTTTTTAATTATTTAATATTTTAAAATTAATTTAATTTAATTTAAAAAAATTATTTTTATAAAATTTATTATTTTTAATTTAATTTTTAGTATTATTTTCTAATTTCTAAAATATTTTTAATTTTCAATCGTAGGTTTTGGTCCTTATAGGGGCAAAATAGTCATATAAAAAATAAAATTTATTAGTTATTAATTAATATTAGTAAATAAAATATTAGGTAATAATTACTTATTAGTTATTAATTAATGTTAATAAAAATTTAATTTTATAAATTAAAAAAAAATATGCACATAAGATTATATATATAATTGTGTGTAATAATAGAACACCAAAGCAGTCGACCTCATCCGGTAAGGCATTGCGCGCATACGGACGAGGTCGTGGGTTCGAACCAAAGGATGGGCAAGTTGAGTTGCATTTCCAGGAAATATGAGGTTGCGACACGTGGCGGAGGGAGGTTGCGACACGTGGCAGACAGAGGTTGCGACACGTGGCGGATCTGGGGGTCGACGACAAGGTGGATGCCGCCGGAGATGCCCTGGCTGTCACCGGCGATGAGGGGGTGGTTGCCGGAGTTGCCAAGTGGATTTTTAAAATTTAAAAAAAAAATTTGCGACGGAATTTCCGACGGAAATGAATTCCGTCGGAAGTTGTGAGGGCATTTGCGACGGAATATTCCGTCGGAAATTGAGAGGGAATTTGCGACGGAATAAATTCCGTCTCAAATTTCCGTCGCAAATTCCATCTGAAATTTCCGACGGAATCTGAATTCCGTTGGAAAATTTTTTGTGACGCTGTTATTACTTACGGAATCAATTCCGTCGCAAATTCCGTCGGAAATCACTTCCGTCGCAAATTCCGTCTTAAATTCCGTCGGAAACTCTAATTCCGTCGCAAATTCCGTCTCAAATTCCGTCGCAAATTCAGTGGTTTTTTGTAGTGATATAGAAAGCTGTTTGTATAAAAAAAATACAGAAAGCTGTTTGTACAAAAGAGGCCGACAAATAATATATGCATTAGAAGGAGCCCTCATTATATTTGAATGAAAATATCTGTGAATGCATCATTTGAAACGGAGTTTGTTAGGCTAAATTATACATAATCACTATGATTATTTTCAACCTACATATCATTAACTTTTCTAACCTTTGAAATTTTACAATGAACCTCGGCTCATAATGTCACACCTTATATTTATGCATACAATAGAGAAAATGATACACTTTTTAAACCACTTAAACCCATTTCATGACCTAGAATTCGTAAACAACTTGAAACTTTAGTTTGCTTTCAAAGGTTACTATTTATTGGATAACCTTCTTAACTTTAGGCACATTTTGAAAAATGATAACTAGTTCTAGAAAATTTGAAATGGAGTATGGTTCAGGTCTCTATTTGATGTTCTACACATTCTCTATCAGGTGAAAAAAATATATCAAATGGTTGAGACCCTTGCCCATTGATTCTAGAAAATCACGTAGTGTGGCATTGTTTATTTGGTCATACTGCACTTTCCAGAATTTGCAACAACTTTGAAAAATTTATAACTATCAATGTATATATCCAAATTTAACATATTTAGACTAGAAAGTTTAGTAGCCATCCAAGTGCTTTTGCCATGTTTTTACTTCATTTCAAGATTAGTGCTCATCAATGGTGTTTATCCCTTTATCACACCATAACCTGCATTCTTTAATTACTAAGCACAAGCATACATGTTCTCCCACTTTCTAGAACATATTTAACATTCATGAACAGTGTTTACATGACACACAACATCTAACATAGCCTTTCAAGTCTCATCCTTCAACTTTCTTGCCTTTGACCTCGGAAGAGGTCCTATGATGTTTTAAGTTAAAAACTTGAAACATTTTGAAAACCATAAATTTTTAATTTTGATAATTTAAAATCATTTTCAAAACCATTACGCATTCTTAAATCAATTGTTAATCAACTTTAGTAGTTGTTTTCATGATAATATTACATCAAATTCTTTTGGGCTAGAAATTTGTTTAAAAAAGGACTATAAATATACATATACAAGGACTTTGACTGAAAAAATTTTATAAATAGGATATACATATTATATGAGTAAGAAAATCATATTCACTTTGACTTCAAACACATCTTAGCTACACGAATCTCACTTAAAAAAAACCCCTGTATGGCCCTTGCTGAGACAAGAGCCATAAAAGGTGGTAACTTTTTTTTTTTTAAAATAATCCCTTGCATGGTGCTTCCCTAGACAAGTGCCATACAAGGTATTGGACAGCTATGGCTCTTGACTAGGAAAGCATCATAGCTGCCACATGTATTTTTTAAAAAATAGAAGTCTCCTCTGGCGCTTGTATGTACAAGGGATTGATTTTTTTAAAAATATAAAGGCCTTTTACACAAGGGATTTATTTATTTTTTTTAAAAAGTGCACCACCTTATATGTACAAGGGGGATTGCCTTGAATGGCACTTGGCATTCAAGGCAATTGGATATCTCTTGAATGGCGCTTGGCTGCCAAGCACTATTCAAGGCAATATACAATTTTGCACAAGGATATATTTTAATATCCCCTTGTATGGCACTTGCCTACAAGGGGAGTAATTTTTTTTAAAAAAAATAACCCCTTGTATAGCGCTTTTTCAGGAAAGCGCCATACAATGTATTTGGTAGCAATGACACTTTCCTGGTCAAGCACCATGTCTGTCACATGTATTTTTTTTCAAAAAATAGAAGTCTCCTCCTACGCTTGTTGGAAGAAGTGCCATAAGATTAGCGCCACTAAATCCATATTTTGTAGTTGTGATCCCTCTTACCTCTACTAGAACCGCTATCACCCAAGAGGGGGGTGAATTGGGTGTATAATGTAAACTTAAGAACTTTGAAAATCTTTTTGCATCTTAACGAAAGCGGTAAGTATGAAGGTTTATAAATCAACAGTTAGATTAAATAATATATGCTGGAAATATAAGAGCTTAGGGAAGAGAATATGCAACTGTAATTTATCCTGATTCGGTCCAATCTGTGATGGCCTACATCCAGTCCCCAGGCTCCTCCTGAGATTTTCAAATCCACTATCTTCTTGTTTAATCCGAGCACAAGAAAAGCCTTTACAATCCCACAAGTTTAACCGGGTACTTGTGAAACCTTTTACAAATCTCTCACCAAGATACTCCCCCTTACGGCAAGTCTTACGTGCAGAGCAATCCCGAAGATCTTCCTCTCCTGCTTACTCATGCAAGTCTTACGAGTAGCAATGTTCTCTCCTGCTTACACCCCTGTAAGTCTTATGAGCGGCAACGTTCTCTACTGCTTGCACCTTGTAAGTCTTACAAGCAGAATGTCTTACTAGCAATTCTCTCTACAGCTTCCCCCGCAAGGAAATCAACCCTCTCAAGGTCCCTCTACCTTGAGATCAACTCAGAAATATAGTTAAAAGTGTTTACAAACTCTCTCACAGAGTGGATATAATGCTCACTGAAGTACAATACAAATAATCACCCTCTCAATGATAAGTAATATAGAAACTGCAGAATAGAGAGTGTTTAGGTAGAAGCAGATGATTCATGTTATTCGCATGTTGGTGTCTTTGCTCTGTTTTCTCTATCTTTCATCGACTTTGAGTGCTCTCTTATTTATAGTTGATGAAGATGATGACCATTGTAAGCATTCGTTCATTGGAGTCCCATTGCTTCGTTTGACCGTTGTGTACATTTGAATAACGAGCCATTATGAAATGTCAGTTGCAGAGCGGAGCGTCTCGTTGAAGAGCAGGATGTTTCATTATGAGATGTATGTAAAATTGTGGAGCATTGGTGTTTGAATATTCGACAGTCTTTCGTGGTGTGTCAGTTGCTTGTTGTGGTAGGTAGCCACCATTTGGTGTGTAATGATGAAGTTCACCGTAATTGACTTTCTTATTTGAAACTTCAATCCGAATGTTTAATATCCTGTTTCATACTTGAAATATATGTTTTCTAACATTTAGAAACAATAACAAGTGAAAACATAATGAATGTATAACATTTAACCATGTTTGGATTGATGGCCATGAGAGTCTGAACTTCTGCGTTGCTTCTGTCAGGACTTCACTCGAGTGCAAAGAAGCCTCACTCGAGTGCATGTACAATTTCACATTCTGGCTTCCTCTCGGGCAAACACTTTCTGTCCAACACTCGCATCTGCTCGAGTGCAATTCTGGACATCACTCGAGTGCAACCAGTCCTGCTCGAGTGCGCTTCTTGTTTTTACATACATGCTTCTTCTCGGGTTAACACTTTCATGTCAAAACTTGCATGTGCTCAAGTGCAAAAGAGCCTGATGCTCGAGTGTAGATCCTAGTGCTCGAGTGTTGTAAATTTCTTCACGTTCAGCTGCTTCTGGACAAACTCGCATAACATTTTTCAAGAGTGCGTTTTTGCACTCATGAGTGATGTGGGGCCACATTAGACGAAATTTATTTATTTGATTCTAATGATTTATCATAAGAAAGCTCTTTCCATATGCATTCCAATGCAAAAAGAATCAGCTCCAAACTCCTTGTATTCTACAAGTTATGATCGAAAGAATGTCTATCGCACTAGACTGCACAAGCGTCAACTTCCAGAAGGCATAGCTCCTAGAATATAACTTCAAATTAGACAAATTACCTATCCATGGAAATCCCTTTGAGTCTAGTTTCATATGGCACTGGTCTCATCTCAATCCGATGTGTCGTTTTTGAGTTATGCTCAAAATACAGAACCTTTGTTGATAAGTGACGGTGATTTCACTGTCAACTTCCACGGATCATATCTCCTTCATCTGAGCTTCTTTAAATATGATCTGGGTGTACAGTTTACATGTTGTGAGTCTTATTTCATATGCCACCATTTCGGGTCAATCCGACATGTGGTTTGAAAGATATGGCCAAAATACCGGACCTTTGTCAAGCTGAACGTAAAACAGAGTAGAACAGAGTAGCCCCCCGACACTCGAGTGTGTTCATCCCTTGCTCGAGTGAAACACCTCTGGCACTCAAGTGTTGAGCTAACACTCGAGTAAAACTCCTCTAGAAGTGCCATAACTCACATATAAGTCATCTTAGCTTCGTATTAACCTATTCCAACCATCATTTGATCATAGAAGCCTCCAGTATCATCATAGAAACCTCCAGTATCACTTCTAACAGCTTGAACCTTGATATTCTCACTAGATCTTATAATTTCTTCTTTCTTCCATATCTTTCTTCTTGATTTTCCTCTTAATAATAATTCTCCATAACCCAAGTAAGCATCTCCTTGACTATCTTCAATTTCTTTCTTCTTCTCCCTCTTGTTCATTTTCATTAATTCAATCTTCTTCATTCTTTGCTTGACTAATCTACAAGATATGTAACATTAAATATAGTAGTTAGTCAAAGAAATACATTATATAAACTTTTTGCTCTTATTATTTCACATCTATATTTGACATCATCAAAACTAATCATATCTAACATTCTCCCCCTTTTTGATGATGACAAATCCTTTAAGAAAAATATGTCTGAATGAAGTGCAACATACATATATAATGCAACATACATATTTTTCTTACATTTTTCTCCCCCTATTTGACATCAACAAAAAGTTTGAAATATATAAAGAAGTAAGGCTTGTGGAGAAGTAAATAGAGTAGAAATTACTTTAATCAAAATGAATGAAGCAAGAAAACAATTTACACTCCCCCTATGTGAAAGTACTTTCATTTTTAATGAGAGGGAACTAAAAAAAAATTTAGAGAGATTTTCAAGAAAACTTTTATAATCAAGATAAATGAAATATATGAAACGTATTCTTGAAATGTAAAGAGAGAAGGTTTAGAAATTCTCATGTAGATTTGGAAAAATGATGAAGCACTCCATGAAGTCCATTGCTTTATCCTTTGGCAATGCTAGTTCATGATGATGTACACCACACTTCTGTTCTGCAACTCAGGTATATATTCATGTTGTTGCCAGGATTCTCCAATTGAGTTGAGCTTCTGTTTAGCATGTTCAATGCTCAATTATATTGGCATATGTATTTGTTGCTCTGAATATTACAGCCTATATATATTTTCCTTGACTGAGCGTTAAAAAAACATCAAGGTTGATAGAGTCTTCTTGTAGTATGTTGAGGAATGCTATTGCACAAAACAAATTCTCCTGTCATAAATTTAAATCTTTCTTTGCAAAGAGAATTGTGAGTTCAATCAAGTAACAAACTATTCCTTTCCATATGATATATTAAAATTAAGATCATGAAAAGAACAACATAAGAATAACTCATCATCAAAAGTAATTAAAAGATAGTGAATTCAGATGAGTATGTTAAAAGGATTTTATTTCAATAAACGAGATGAGCTTTTAAAATATAAAACACATGTGAATGTGAAGCTCCCCCTTAATGAATGCATGGCTTAAAAAATCGTCATGAGCAATACAATTAATAACTCTCTTGAATTTGTAAAATTATTGGAAATTTTGTAGAGAGAATGATTATGAAAATATGAAGATTAAAGATAAATCAAGTTTTGAAAATGATTATGCTAGTCAGGGTCTTAAGGCTGTAACCCTGTATTACTTGAGTCATTACTCAAGTGTTTACTTTGAGTAATGCAACTCAGAGAATTTGAATTAAAGAATACAATACCTCACTCAAGTAATATCGTAATCACTTGAGTTATAATCCTCTGTAGTCCATTGATGCATCATGTCCTAGTCAATATTGGATGATGTGACTGGTACTGAGGGATTCTGAAGTGTAGTCTTCTGTGAGCACTTTAGGATACCAAGATGAGCTCAGAATAAGGCCTTGGGATTCTAGTTGATTAAGTCACAGAGTTGTCTAATCTTGCCATTCACATAAGTGATGAACTCAGCATGTTTGTAGCAAGCTCTGTGTGATTGTTGAAGCTCCTCTCTCAGAAAGCCTTAGACAAATGGACCAAAGAATAAAGGATCAGGGAGACCAACTCTAGCAAAGTGTTGTCTCTCATTTATTCTTGAAGTCTCAGCTCTCATCCTCTATGCCACTTGTGTTAACTTAGAGTGAGTTTCAGATTTACTTGGAGTAATTGCGAATTACTTGAAGGTCTACTTGAAGTAATTGCAGATCACTTGAAGTAATTTCATATTACTTGGAGTAAGTCTTGTAGAAGTATATATAGACCTCTTGTTCTCTGACAGACATGATCTTTCCAGTATTTCTCTCCTCCTTGCTTATAATATAGGCCAATATGTGGTAATTCTTCTCATTAAAGTAAGTAAAGTTATTGGCCTTGTTCACCATAGCTCTAGTGGAGGTATAGCAGATAATCCAGTGAAGATTAGACATAGATCTAGGATAGTAGTTAAGAATCCTCATAGGCTCATCAAGCTTGATGATTCTGTGCATCTCAGCATCTTCCTTTGAACATCTATGTTGGCTCCATATCATAGTGAAAATGTCTTATCACCTTGAAACGATAAGGAAGGTGGGTAGGCAACAAAGATTCATATTGAATAAACTTATTTTTGGCCCTGTGTTACTTTGAAATAATCTCTGCTGAGTCTACTAAGAGATCTTTCTTCTCTTTCTCTTTCTCTGATTGTATCACTAGCTAGTTATTTGCTAGTGATGGGGTGTCATTTGAGTAATATCACATATTCTGCTTCAACTCACACTGTAACACTATCAGTCATGCCTTTTCTGTTAGCCTCTAACCTTTGTATCCAAAATAAAAGCATTTTAATCAACTCCTGTAAAAGTATAAACATATGCTCTCTGGTACCCATCTTCTTTTGGGTCCGTATAATATTAGACATAGCAACTCTTATGCTCTTATACAATTAAGCATATGATATTTGAGCAAAGAGTATGATAAATCAACAAAGATCAAAATATAATTCTTTACCCAATTAAATAAATTCAAGCAATTGAATAATAAAGAGTAACGAACAAATAATACCAAGAATGATGATTTCAAAGATCAATGACAATTTGTAAATACATTTTAAAAGATGTCATTGATAAGATTATCATGTAAGGCATGTAAGTTAGATCAAAAGAAAGTAGTAGATATATCCATAAAAGTTTTCATCAAGTTTTTCAAGAATGATAATGAAATATGCAAATTGATTCAAATCTCATATTTAATTTCAAATCATGACAATGCATTGTAAAAATGAGATTTTGAATATATGTAAAACTCATCTTTGAAATATGTTTATAATCAATGTTCATGTTAAAAATGGTGAAAGTCAACAGTTCAAATATACATA
The DNA here is from genome assembly GCA_963855925.1 of Inga laurina. Lineage (NCBI taxonomy): Eukaryota > Viridiplantae > Streptophyta > Magnoliopsida > Fabales > Fabaceae > Inga > Inga laurina. The sequence goes on from OY979701.1 coordinate 29,836,479, forward strand.
TACCAGAAAGCTTCCTTTTTAGAGAACAACTAAAGATAACATGTTAGACATTGGAGTTTAACATGTTTGAGAATTTTCCCAAGAGCAAAAGTCATATTGAAAATGAATTAGCCAAAAAGCTTAGCTTCAAGGATGAATATAAACACAATCACTTTGCTATTGACCAAGAGATAAACTTGACTCTTCGAGATGTGTCTTGAAATATAGGAATATTCAACTCAAAAATTTGAATAGAAGGCTCTAGTAACTCAAAAAATGGATGAAGACAAATGGTAATGCATTTGAGCAACAATATGAGTATAAGAATTTATGGATGATGAAGCACATACTCATTGATCCAAATGACTAGAATTCTAGAATATTATCCCGGTAAGTTATTCCACAATAATGGTTAATGCATTAAGATTCAATGTACTAATGAACATTTATAATGCTTGGAATAACATGGCCAACTAATAATTTATGCATTAGGCACAAGGCTTTTACATATATAATTCTTTTCTATGGAATACACTTGAAACTCATATAGATAGTTAACTTGTTAGAAAGTAAAGATTGAGGAGTTCAAGTAGTAACAGGTTTAAGATTAAGAAACAAGTACGTGAATGATGAGGAAAACTCTAGTGGATGGATTTGAAGCATTTCTGACTTTCAGTATACAGAAATATTAACTTCCAATTTTGAAACCAATTTAAATGCAACTAAAATATGAAAAATTTTCAAATAATGTGTATGCATTTTTATAAACAAGATGAATTTGGAATCTAGGTACATTTTTGAAATATGCATTTTGAAACTTAAATACATAGAAATATTATGCACGATTTCACTTTCAGTCCATTTAGCAATCTAAAAATAATTTAAAACCCATAAATGATTGATTGCTAATGGTATGCAATAATGAGCAAGTTATTCATTACCCAAATTGTCTAGTTAGAAGGCTTCCTAAAAGAGCTTGGGAAGCCTTAACTCTAGCCGCTAGATGTCCTCTACGATAGTAAGCTTACTTAAGATCGTGTGTGTGTGTGTGTGTGTGTCTGAGATGAAAGTTTAAGAACTGGAATATATGAGAAGTTGTTATGGAACATTTGCTTGTGAAGCCTTTCCTAGAAGACTATACGTTTTAGGCGAGTTCATAGTATGAAACCTAGTATGAGATATAATGATGCTCTTCCTCAAAGTTTATGAGTAGGAGTTCAAGTAGATCAAGATGATCCTATTAATGATACTATTTGTGATGCATTTGGTTTTCAAGATGGCAACTTTAATGAAGAAGTGTAGGGTTCAAACCCTATGTTCTTGAGGAATGAAGCAGCTCGAGATTTTTTCAGCTTAATGGATGAAGTAAATTGTCCTTTATATCAAGGTTGTCAAAAATGCTCAAAATTATCTTGATCAAATTGTGTCATATCAAGTTTCTTGTGTGGAATCACTAATAAGGGAATGTCGATGTTACTGGAATTATTACAAGATGCATTCCCCGACATGGAGATTCCCACAACGTTCTATGAGGTTAAGAAGATTATTAACAGATTGGGCTTGAACTACTAAAAAATTGATGCATGCCCTAATGATTGTGTGCTATATTGGGGAGATGATGGTAGCAAGATGACTTGTAAGCAATGTCACACATCGAGGTGCAAGGCAATTCAAAAAGGGAAAAAAACAAAAGAAGAAACCTATAAAGATTCTCAGATACTTTCCTTTGAAGTCATGATTACAAAGATTGTTTATGTCATCTAAAACAGCTGCGCATATGAGGTGGCATAAAGTTGATAAGAATGAAGATGGTAAATCAAGACATGCATGACATACAGAATCCTATAAAGCATTTGACTCATACTTTTCAGCTTTCGTAGCTAACCCTTAAAATGTTCGGCTTGCTTTAGCGATTGACTGTTTTAATCCATTTGAAAATCTTAGCACAAGTTACAGTATTCGGCTAGTAGTCTTAGTTCCCTACCAATTACCCCCTGGATATGTATGAAATTAAGCTCCTTCATTTTGTCTATGATTAATCCAGGTAAAAAGGCAATGAGTAATGACACCAATATGTATCTCTAACCACTTATTGCAGAATTGATGGACTTATGGAATGTATACATTGAGACATATGACACATATGAGAATACACTGTTTAACTTGCGTGTAGCCTTGATGTGAATGATAAGTGACTTTCCTGGGCTGGGAACATTATCCAGGTGGAATGTGCATATTGGGACAGCATGTCTAGCTTTCAATTTTGACTCTAACTTAGTACACCTTCCCCTCAATCAAAAGTGGTGCTTAATGGGTCATCAGAAGTTTTGTGATGGTAAGTACAAGTTTAGATTGCAATGGAATTGTTTAAATGTGAAAACAAAAAAAGAAGAAGACCCTCTTAGACTTTATCCAATACAGATATATGTCTTACAATAGCTTTAGGATGTAGAATTCGAGTTTAGAAAAAATGACAATACAGCAAAAGCAAGGAGAGTGACTAACATGACTTCTACTTCTGCGCCTCAGTAATGGTGGAAGATAAGCATCTTCTTCATTCTTCTATATTGGAAATATAATTTATTTTGACATAGTCTTTATGTCATGCATATTGAAAAAGATGTATGTGACAATATGGTATAAAAGCTGCTTAATAAACCCGACAAGTCAAAAGATCATCTTTAAGTCAGGAAATATTTACGGGCCATGAGAGTTTATAAAGAAGTGTGGCCAGATGAGCACGAAAAATTTTAACAGACAAAATTCACCATGACAAAATTGAATAAGGAAATCTTCCTTGCGATGTTGAAGAAAATAAAAGTTCCTGATGGGCATTCAAGCAACATTTCACGAAGTTTTGACATGCATGTTCAAAAGGTTGTTGGGATAAAGAGTCATGACTCACATGTTCATATATAATAGTTACTTCCATTGGCAATAAAAAATACATTGCCACCCAATTTGTCTATCATTTTAATGGAGATGTGTTCTTTCTTTCAGATGTTGTGCTCCAAGGTTTTGATCATTGAGGAGCTCGATCAACTGCAACACAAAACGATTCTTACACTGTCATTTGGAGATGATCTTTCTTTAATGGTCCAAATTGTGTATAAGGGCTAATAACTCTAAAGTGAATATAATTAGTGTAGCTAAATACTTTCGAAGGAATACAATGTGAATTACGACTCAAATTAGTTGTAAACAATGCCTAAACTTTGTATGTAAGCTCAAATGTGTTGTCAAAGCTTAAAATTGAATTAAAAGAGAAGGGAAGGGGTATGGCATGAGGAAAAGGAATGAAATAGTGTGTTAAGTGGTAATCCAATCGGAATTGCCATAGTCAGGGGCAAAACGGGAAGAAAGAAAATTGCCCTGCAATTAGTCAGCTACCAACGAGGGAATTCACCATCAACTAAAAGAGTAAGTGGTGTGACTAAATAGCTAATGGAAATAGTGGGAATAATCAAACGGTTTCATGCACATAGAAGAAGTTACAAGATGTTGACATTTGGTATCACTTGAACCCTTGGATGGAAGTCAAAGTTTCAACCCATTTTTCTCTTTCTTCTCTCTTAAAGTCGGCTAGGGCATGGAGGGAGTGGGAAAAATCTGATCTTATCATCATTTTTTCTCTCTCTCAAGCTTCCATTATTGACCAAGAAGGAGGAGGAAAGAGGATGAGGAAGATGAAGTCAAGAAAGGTGAGAGCTTTTGACCTAGTAGTTGAGCTCAAATGCTAAAAACCTCTTCTTTAATCTTGACCACCTTGATGAGGGCTTCATGTGTATGGTTTTATTTTTTCAAGAGGATGTGTTTAGGTGCTCAAAGGAAATTGGTGGTTGGGAATCAAAGAACAAGTTAATGAAAGTAAAAGAGGTAAGTACAAGAAACCTTTAGACATGTCAATTGTGGCCTTTAGTTGTGTGCTTTGTCTTGTGGATTTTGCCATATTTTTCATGTAACTATGGTTTTATAAGAGTCATGGTTTTTTGGTTGTTAAAATGGTGTCTTGTATTATGTTTGAGACAATGAAATTGATTAGGGACTTATATATGAAGTTTAGTGAAATTGTAAGTTTATGTTGAAATGTTGTCAAAACATAACATGAGAAAGTAATGTAAATTTGGATGTTTTGATATTTCCATTAGATTCCATGTGAAAAATTGTATGGGAGTAGTTTTGGACGTGAATGTTGGACCTTTGGAAACATTTGCTGGAAAATTGTAAGTTTTGAGCAATGGAAATTCTATACATGGGACCTATTTTGCATAGTATTTTGAAATAGCAAATGATGTCAAAATGTTATGATATTTTCTAGTTTTGTAATAGACATTTCAAGCTTTCCAAAGATATAAAGTTTGTGTCATTTCTATGTTTGTACAAAAAGTTATGGTCGTTTGAAGTTAGCCAGGAAACAGGCCAGTTGTTGGCCACGACCAGGAGTTTTGGCTGCAACCAAAAAGCATCTAACCAACTCTTGGCCACGGCTTAAAACCTTCTGACCTGTTCTTGTCTAGGGCGAGTAGATCTTAGCCACAGTCTAAAACTGTCCATCCTATTCTTGGTCGTGGCTAGCGATCTTTGGCCGAAGCCAATGAGTTTCTGACTATCTCTTGGCTGCAGCTTGAGAATGGCTTAGCCACATCCAACCCTTCAAAAACTGTATTTTGAACTTTTGAAAGATGGCCTTTGGTCTAGTTTCTCCCCACCCTTTAAGTATCTGTTTGGGCTTCTAGTAGCCACCTAAAGGTCTCAAATGATAACCAACCCTAAGTGTTTTGGAATTAAGAATTAGAATAGGAAATAACTCATCGTCCTTGATTATGGTTTATAGGATTTGACATTTTCCCTGCACGTGATAAACCGGTACCAGTGCATGAGCAGAAAGAACAAAGTAGTGACTCTTACTCTTATTTCATGTGTAATGTATTGTATATTTGTACTATAATTGAATTGTGACGAATGTAGATGCTGCTGTGGAAGCAACTATGATAGCTGTCGTTATTATGAATACAACGAAAGCTCTCATTAATGTGATTACATCGAAAGCTGTCGTATTGTGTATACAGCTCTGAGAGCTATTGTTATGTGACGAAAGTCACGAATGTGATGCTGCTTTGTGATTATATATGTTATGGGTGAATTGTTACTACTGGGATTCTTTTGAATCTCACTCTTTCCAATGACTAACCTACAGCCAGGGCAAGCAAGTCAAAGGCGAAACAAGTGACGAAGGGTAGTTAGTGATACCCAATAGGAGCTTTGCTTTTGTGTTGGTTGTCATATACTTGGGATTATTGTACATATTGTAAATGTTGTAAATTTGGATAGTGTTGTGTAATCCCTAATATGGGAAAGTGAAACGAGTGAATATACCTGTAAACCCCTTTTAGTAAATGTATAAACCCAAGTGTTGTCAGGAATTTTTGTTTATACTCTGATATTTATTAATGGATTTGAATGGCACAGGCCTAATATATTCAAAATGTGAATGTGAGACCGTATCAAACAGGATTTGGAAAAATTTTTAAAAATCCACTTTATCACAGGAGAAAACCTTGTCTTGAAGTTGGGACCTTTCATAAGTTTTTGAATTAATCGTTGGTCTCCAATCAAACTTAATGACACGTTTTTGAACCATATTAATAGCTATTAAGGTAGGGGTTATATTTTTTGTATCAGAGCTAAAGTTCCTGGCAAGGGTAGGTTTTGCTAGGATAGTTGCTATAGTTCTTCGTCTTAGTGATGTTAGATAATCCATGATTTCTTGTTGTATACACATGAATGTTCCTGTTATTTATTGGTGTTTGATTTTTAAGGAATATGTGTATACATTCAATATGATATTGATATTGTGAATTATTTATGTAGAGTGAAAAGACATAATGGTTTTGCCTAAAGATTAGGCGTGTAGAACCAAAGGTGGAAGAGATATATGACAACCCACTTGATCCCATAACAAAAATGATGGGCATGCTAATGGAATAGCGAAATATGATTAATGAGCTACGGGAAGAGCTCACAGAGGAAAAGGAAAAATGTAATGAAGATTGGGTCCAGTCTACTAGAGAAGAGACAACCCAAGAAGAAATAGTTGAAGGGTCGATTCGGCTTCTATAATCACCTCCACATACTGAACTAAACCCAGAATCACATGGGGTGCTAGCCTAAAACAAGAGAGATCTACAGTTTTAGGTCTCCAAATTCTGTAAGCATATACCCCCATTGTTAAGAGGAAGGTTTGATCCTCAAGCAACCGAAGATTAGCTAATCTAATTAGAGAAGATTTTTGAAGTGCTAGACTACCCAATCGAGGTGAAGGCACGATTGGCTGTCTACAAACTTGAAGGGGATACCGACAGATGGTGGCAGAATATTGCTATGACCATACGCGCTCAGAATGTGCCAGTGACTTGGGAGTTGTTCCAAGAAAACTTCAATGATAAATACTTCCCAAGATTTGTAAGGCTAGAAAAAGAGTCAAAATTCCAATACATTAAGCAGGGTGTTACAGAAACCTTTGATGATTATTTACCTTGATTCATTCGATTAGCCTGATACTCCTCCTATCTACGATGTATGGATGATAAGGAATAGAGTTCTGATATGCTGGTCTGCGGTTTGAAGCTTGAGTTGAAGAAAAGGTTGGCCACCCGACAGTTTACGGTGTTCAACAAGGCTGTAGAGGAGTGTAGAATCACAGAGAATAACCTGAGACATTTGAACCCAACCACAGGTGGTGGTCGTAGAGAGCCCTGTAAGGGAAGTACTCTTCATAAGCAAAAGGGCCATAGATTCTTATCCAAAAGTAGTGGCAAAAAGCCTTATCAATAAAAGGATCATGCTAACTAAATAGACCTAATGGTGTGGACATGCTCTCGCTGTGGGAGGCCACATACTAGCAGAATGTGTACGGGGCAAATAATTTGTCATAATTGCAAATAGCCTAGACATATTGCTAGTGAGTACAAACGGCTGCCGGCAGAGCAATGGCCTGGGAATCAAGGCAAGGTTTCACTATGACACACAAAGAAGCCTAAAATTCTCCTCAATGGTGGTTTACTACAAGCATTATTGGATGCGAGTGCAAGTCATTCCCTTATTGCCTATGACTGTGTGAAGCGTCTGGGATTGCATGCTCATAAACTGCCGTTTGATTTGGTTGTGTCGACATCGATAGGTGTTAAGGCTATAACTGTTGATGCTTCTCTGAATTGTGTAATAATCATTAAGGGACATGAGTCCACAGTTGATTTGATCTATTTGCTGCTCCATCAATTATAAGTCATACTGGATTTCGATTGGTTGACGGTAAATAATGTGTTGTTGGATTGTGGGAACAAAGGAATAGTTTATCCTACTCTGCAGAGGAACGATGATGTGAATGACAATTTGAACTTCCTCTTTATGGCTAAAGTTGAGAAAAGCCTGGAGAAGGGATGCCAAGGGTATATGGTATTCTTTTTTGTGCAGGGAGAGATTGAAGAAACTCTGAACAATATACCTGTGGTGAAAGAGTTCCCTGAGGTGTTTCTGGACGATGTTAGCAAATTACCTCTAGAAAGGGAAGTCAAATTTTCTATTGAAATTATTCCTAGAGCTAGTTCTATATCAAAGGCCCCATACCGAATGGCCCCAAATGAGATGGCGGAGCTAAAGAAATAAATTGAAGAATTGCTTTAAAAAGGGTTCATTCGACCTAGTGTCTCACCATGGGGAGCTCCAGTACTATTTGTGAAGAAGAAAAATGGGAGTCTAAGATTATGTGTAGATTATAGAAAATTGAACAAGAAAACCGTCAAGAACAAATATCATCTCTTGAGAATTGATGACCTTCTAGATCAACTATCTAGTTTTTGTGTACTTTTTAAGATTGATTTAAGGTCAGGTTATCATCAGCTAGGTATGAAAGCAGAAGATGTACCAAAAAATTCTTTCAGGATGAGGTATGGGCACTATTAGTTTCTAGTAATACACTTCGGATTAACTAATGCACCTGCTGTGTTCATGGATTACATGAATCATGTCTTCCGATAGTACCTAGATCAATTCGTAGTTGTGTTTATCAATGATATTCTAATATACTCCAAGAGTAATGAAGAGCACAAGCACCATCTGAGAATAGTACTAGAGATATTACGTGAGAATCAGCTCTATGAAAAGTTGAGTAAGTGTGATTTTTGGCATTCAGAAGTAACGTTTCTAGGCCATGTTATCTTTCAAGATGGGGTCTCAGTGGATCTTAGTAAAGTGGAAGCGTTGTTATACTAGAAGAGGCCAGAAACTATAGCTGAAATATGTATTTTTTTGGGTCTTACTGGTTACTACTGGAGATTCATCCAGAATTTCTCTCAGATCACCTTACCGATGACCAAGCTCACGTAAAAGAATCAACTATTTAAGTAGGATGAACATTGTGAAAAATATTTCACGGAGCTGAAGGAGAGGTTGACTACAATGCCAGAATTGATTATACTTGATCCTAGTTTGACTTATGTTGTGTACAGTTATATGAGTAAGCAGGAGTTGGGGTGTGTCCTTATACAGCAGGGACGAGTGGTGGCCTATACCTCCTGATAGCTGAAGCCTCATAAAATGAACTATCTCACTCATGATCTGGAGATTATGGCGATTGTGTTTGCATTGAAGATATGGAGACATTATTGGTATAGAGTGATGGTAGAACTGTACTGTGACCACAAGAGTCTCAAGTATTTGTATGACCAAAAAGAATTGAATATGAGACAGCACTGGTGTATGGAGTTGCTGAAAGACTACAACCTGAAGATTAAATACCATCTTGGTCAATAGAGTTGCAGTAATGATAATACAAGAAAGAAAGTTGATAGAAGATTTTTGGGATTTGAATATATCAAACCAGATTATTTGTGCTAATGACAGTGTTTCCCAAGGGGAAAGTAATTTGAGGGCTAAAATTGAAGAGGCTTAGAAGCAATATGATCGGACTATGATCGAACGAGGAGAAACTTGAGACTACAATTTGTCGTCTAGTGGATTGGTTCGCTACAAAAAGAGAATTTGTTTCCACTAAAGGTAGACTTGAGGTAGAAAATCCTGGATAATTCACCTAAGAGTCGATATACTCTTCACCCCGGAATGACCAAAATGTACCAGGGGTTGAAGTCCAAGTATTAGTGGCCAAGATTGAAGAGTGATGTGACCAAGTATGTGGCGCGGTGTCTTACTTGTTAGAAAGTGAAGATTGAATGTCAGATGCCGTCAGGATTACTGTAAAGATCTGAGATTCTAGAATAGAAGTGGAAAAGTGTGACCATGGACCTCATTATGGGATAGCCCAAGATCAGGAACTATGATGCGATTTGGGTTATTGGTGACCAATTCACGAGTTGGCATATTTTATATCGATCAATACTAGCTACTCTCTAAACAAAATAGCAGAAATCTATATACGGGAGATAATGAAACTTCATGGCACCTCAAAGAACATTATTTCAAATAGAGATCCTTATTTCACTTTGAGTTTCTAGAGGGCTCTACATGAAGCTCTGGGTACAAAACTGAGGTTTAGCATGGCCTATCATCCACAGACAGATGGACAGTCAGAAAGGACCATTTAGATGCTAGAAGATATGCTAAGAGCATGTGTCCTAGACATTAAAAGGAATTGAGATTACTTTCTTCTACTTGTTGAGTTCCCATACAACAATAGCTATCATGCGAGCATTCATATGGCTCCATATGAAGCGTTATATGGGAGGAAGTGCCAATCACCTTCGTACTAGACAGAACTGTCTAAGAGAAGGTTGTATGGGCTGAATCTTGTTGATCAAACCACAGAGCAAATTAAAATCATAAAAAAGATGCTCCTTGCAATGCAAAGTTGACAGAAGAACTACGCTGATAAGAGGAAAAGACCTTTAGAGTTTGAAGTAGGAGATCATGTGTTCTTGAGGAAAAAGCTGAGCCCACGGTACATCAGTATTTTTGAGTTTCATGTGAGAATCGGACCTGTCGCATATCGAGTAGCCCTACCTCCGAACTTGAGCAGCTCCATGACATATTCCATGTTTGCAACTGAAGAAGTAACAACCAGATCACATGCACGTTATGGAGTATGAAGATGTTGATGCACAAGACAACTTCACTTATGCTGTGGAGCCAAAATAAATCATTGAGCGACAAGAAAGGAGGCTCAGACACCAAAGCATACCGTTTGTGAAGATGGTCTAGAAGGGACTATCTGAGGGAGAAGCAACTTGGGAAGTAGAAGCAAACATGCAAAAGCATTACCTGGAGTTTATACTACTACAGACAGGGCTTTTAACGTCCCTTTTTTGGCACTTTTAATGTCTAAAAATAAGGGAACGTCTATATGAGTGATGTAGTTAATTTTAGAAATAACTTCCCTAAAAAAAGGGATGTCTAAAGTCCTACTTTAGATGTCCTTAGCTAATCTCTTGCAAGCTTGCCTTTTCTCTATGAAGAACTTGTTCCTATGGTTTGTAAATAGAAGAAAGAGGAGTGATTCAAGGGAATCTTAGTGGCAAAAATCACATTTCAGTATGCAAATGCACAGTTAAAATTGAGCGTGAAAAATAAGCTACAAAAAACAACATTTGATAGATAATTGAACTAAATAACTAATTAAAGCACATGGCCATGGCCATGACAATGACTCGATAAGGTATTTAAATGTTCTCATACTTAACTACGACAAGTATGGCACAAATAGACATGCAACCAACGCAAAACTTAAGAAATAGTTATTATGTTACATTTTCCATTCTCCCTTTCTCAACCCCTAAACTATCACTTTATTCCATTAATTCTTAACTTTGTTCCCAACATCATTCTCTTTCTCTTTCTCTTGGTTCAGACTTGTTTATTCTTTACATTAAGAACTTTATTTACACACACACACACACACTCTATATATATATATCCCACACAATTCTTGTATGAGGGTGTCATTTGTAAATTCTAAATTTAAACAGTCCAACCGCTTTTCGTTCTCTCCCTAGGCCAAACCACATACATGCATTCCATCATTAGAGTTAATACTTTCACTTAAGCCCTTTGTCTTTTCCCACTACAGATTTCTTCTTCTAAACATATTAGAATACTTACCTTATATCAAATTCAACACTTGTTTTTAATAAAGTGGTCAAAACAGAGAACAGGGAAAAAAGTTTGTAATAAAGTGGCTTAGAACACTTGTTTTTTGTTAGTTGTGGTAAAAGTCCCACATCGGTGGGTAATTCAAGTTGGGGGAGGCTCTCATGCTATATATAGGATGCCTCCACCCTCCTTTAAATTTATCCCTCAATTGCCTACATTTTCCTATAAGGCATTTATATTTTCTCCTCTCTTGTAGCATCATTTGTAAATTATTGGGAGTGAAATTAGATTCTGATATTCTTTTTATTAGTATCTTATTTATTATTTGTTAGCTATTATTTGACACAAATAAAAGGAATACCATAACCTAATTTCACTCCAAACAATTTATAAGTGAAATACTACAAGAGAGGAGAAAATACAAATGCCTTATAGAAGGACGTAGGGTCAAACTGTCAACACCCATTTCCATTTTGATATGAGCAGGGTAATAATGAACAAGTTCCACAGGAAAACAAAAAAGTACAATTATATTGATAATAAGTATTTGTTTACAGATAAACATTAATATAGCAAAATTTACTAATAATTACAAATATGTACATAATATCCCCAAAATATTCCAAGTATTGGATAAATATAACCACCGGCTGTGTCTCAAGAAATGTGCCTGTCACTTTTCCATAACTATATCCTTGCCTTTTGAACCACTGGCACCCGTTGAGACATTTTGATTTAGAAAAAGGAGTGAGATTCTGAGGATTTTCAGTAGAAACATATTATTGTTCACATAACATGCGATAAGTAAATATGATATACACCATGAATGCACTAATTAATAAAAAAATATAACATATTATTATGTATACATGAGTAGGGCTCCAACCCCACTACTTATACACCAGTTGGATTCTTATCCAATCCCTCAGGCGTAAGTGCACTTCCAGCACTAACTACCATCTCTAGGCATACCATGTAAATTAATAAAAGCACAAATCATGGCAACCACATGTTCATATAGACTAAGGCATGAAGTATGAAGGATAACGTCCCTAACTCAAGTCATTGTTACCCTGTTTGGTGTGCCTTGAAAACTGTGCCTACTTCAGGTTCTTAACTCGGTCCTAAGACATAAAATGTATAGGAATTAGGTTATAACCTCTCCATGTATCATTTTAGACACTTCCATAGTGTTTATTGTGGTTATATTAGCCTATGGTGAAAATTTACCAAAATGCCCCCGGGATCCTGGCCCGGCCGTACCTAATACGGCTGTAATTTTTCTAAAATTTTGACATAGGCTATTCTAACCTATTTTTATCCAAGGAATCCATTTCCAGACTCAAAATTACCAAATTCATTGTCAAATTATGAAACTACCATTGGCAACCCTGCTTTAAGGGTTTCAAGGGCGTTTTCGTAATTATGCTTTTTCGGCCTTTTCTGAAAAAGTGACCAACTATAACCCCACCTAATTGTCCCTCCTGAACCCAATAGAACCATCAAATTATTGAAAATCCAACCCTAAGTCCCTCTAACATCCCTAGCTAAAATTATGGTATGCTCTGGGAAAAATCTAGGTTTTACGATTTTAACTTTGTAAACGCGTTTCTTTCTACTCCTAACCATTTTATTAACCATATAATTGAGTTATAACTACCATTTGAACTAAAATTGGGCAGTTTAACCCTTAGGCACACATATTTCCAAACTTTAAAACCAATGGTAATCCATCAAAATTTCACCAATTAAATTGTCCACAGCAGTAAGAATAGTTAATATACGAAGGTTTAGAAGTTACCTTTTACTACCCTCTGGAATTTCCCTAATATGTTTCAAACCCTAACCCTTCAACCACTGATTTTTTTACCCTCCAAACCTTAAATAATAAAAAAGAGTAGCTTAGGGTTGAAGTTACACGCGTTAGAAGCTAAATCGTCGAAGAAATTGGCTTACCTAGCGAATTTCTTCCCTTTCTCTCTCTAAAATCTCTCAACTTTCTCTCTCTTGTTTCAAATTTTTTAGGGTACAAAATGAGCTGGAAGAAGATGATGGCAATGTGTTTTTATTATATTATATGATTTTTTAAAAATTTATGGAATTTCCAAAAATTCCAAAATCAATTTTATGCACATAAACCCTATGTACATGTAACCAAGCTCATTAAGACCAACATGTAATATCCCAAATTTTGATTAAGGGTTAAGGACTTCAAAAGTGGATGTGGTTGTTGATAAAGAAACACTTTTGGAGAACCCGATGTGAATGGCGATTCAAATGTGTTATGAGTAGTGTCAAAACCCTGTATTTAAGTTCAATTATGGATTAACATGTAAATTGACTTAAAATAGAGGGAGGGCGCATATTATGGTGATATGGAATGATAAGATGTACTTGGTGGTGATTCAGTGAGAATTATCATAATCAGGGGCAAAATGGGAAAGTTACTAACTAATTGATCAGTTGCCAGAAAGGAAGCTCATTGGTAACTCAAAGATCAATGGTTGTAATTTATTGTTATGAGATTAAGGGTGGAATCCCATGGGTTTGTGTTCATGTGAGCTCATGGAAGAGGAAATAAGATTGTGACAAGTGGCATTATGTGAGCCGTTGAATTGGTCAAAGTGTCAACAACTCTTCCCTTTCTTCACTCTCTTTTAGGTCAGCCAAAGGGCTATTTTGAGCCCAAACTTTTTGTGCAGGTTATGGCCACAGCCAGAAAGTCTTGGCTGCAGCCAAAAACCTTCTGTGCTATTTTTGGTTGCATCAGAGAATTCGTGGCTGCAGCCAAACCCTATTTTCAGCAATTTGTGATTTTGAAAAATGGTTTCCAACCTAGTACTTCCCAATCCTTTTAAGCTTTCATTGAGCTTATTATTAGCCACCTAAAGGTTGTGAATGATAACCAACTTTAAGTGATATAAAAGTAAGAATTTGGAATAGAGAATAACCCTATGTCCTTAATTTGGTTAATAGGGTTCAATATTCGCCCTGTTCATGAGTAGCCGGTGCCGGAGCACATGTGGAAAAAACAAGAGTAAGGAACTTACCTCTCCTGCATATATTTGATATTTGTGTTGGTGTATTGATGCATGTTATTGCTTTGGTTGATTATGTGAAACATATATGAATGATTGAAGCTCTGTTTCAATTTATGCTATAGCGATAAATATATTGTTCGAAATGTTGAGCTTGAAGTTTGTCATTGTGTGAGCATGAGCTAAGTAAGGCAAGCATGTCATGCATTAAACATTTACTTTCATGTATATTGGTACTATTTTTCTACCGAGATTCTCTTGAATCTTACCCTCCTCTACCAACAGTTTAGACAGGACAAGTGGCTCGAGGAGGGGGTAAACAACCAAGGGCGGTGAGGACTCGTTCAAAATGTGGATTTGGAAGTTGGTTATCAGTTGTGGGTTGGGATAAATGTATATGTTTTGGATGTATATTTGGCTATCTGGATGTGTATCTATTCGGATGAGTATTTTTTGATATGTATTTGAAAAGGATATTATGTAATCTCCTATTTGGGAAATTATAATGGGCAAATATGCCCTGTAAATCCTTAGTAAAGGTATAAACCTGGGATTACCGGGATTATTATATTGTGCACTATGATATGTTATGAATGTGATTTATCTTCGCGAGGTAATTATATTAAAAATATGAATATGAGACCCGGTGTATTAGATTTTGAAAGGTATTTGTGAAAAACCTATCTTAAGGATGGAGAATTAAAATGAGTTTTTTTTATCCGATGGTCTCTAATTCATTTTAATCATGTATTTCGAATAATAATTACGGAGGGGGTTACATTTTGGTATCAGAGTTGTAGTTCTTGGCAAAGGTAAATTTTGCTAGGATAGTTCCGCTATTTTAGCCTAAGAAATAGGCAATGATTTGTGATTGGTTAAGGTATACACATTAATGTCCCTGCTATTGTGGATATATGAGTTTAAGGGCTGTGTGTATACATTATCTGTGATGTAGATGTGGTGAATTAGTGTGGTTCGCCCGAGAATTTGATGTGTAGATCCGGAGGTAGAGGTAATGAATAATAATCCACTGAATCCTATATGGAGGATGACAGGTCTAATTGGAGAACAGAGGAAAATGATTTTCAAGGTATGTGATAGTAAGGTTCTAGGTGTCATGTGAACCTAGATGTTGGGTGGGAAACCCTAGGCAGTATGATATTACATACCAGTAATGTCATACTGGACTTGTATGCTTAAAGACTCTCAGACCTAAGGGACCAATGTACCTTAGGCTGGCAGAGATACTTGAACTTGTTTTGGAGTTGATGATACCCCGTGGAATTGAGGGAAGTGATTTCTTGGTTCAACTAAGGTTGAGGTTTTGATAGTTGAATTATGATCCATGGATCAAACTCTATAATTGAGCTAATGCTTAGGAATTTGAAATGACCTGGATGGTCTGTGGTAGCAGAGTATGGTATTAATTTTAATTAAAATGTGTATTTGGTATCCTGAGATAGCTAGTTATTAATCTAGCACAGGGGAAGAGTTATCTACAAAGGAAGTAGACCTCAGAGTGTGTAGTGGAAGCGTGGTGAATATGATGTTTGAGAACTGCACTGAGTTGAAGCTCGAGGCAGTAAGTGTGATGTGTGAGTGTTGCTTCTGAAAGTAAAATTTTGGGGCTATGTTATTGTGTGAGAAGGGGGTCTTGGTGGATCCTAGTTTCATTTTGTGTTGTGTTGTAAGTTCATCTCTGAACCCTAGCCTCAGAGCGTTTGCCAAGTGCCGGGCCTAGACCGTGCCTTCGAGGTGGTGCTAGTGGGTCGTGCCAATAGTAGACGGTGCCACAGGGATGTGACATATATTATGTGAATAGGCTGAGATTGAGATATGATTTGCATAGTAGAGCGTATAGTGCCAAAGGTGAAGTTGTTAAACGCATCAGTGTTAAATATATATATCTAGTCCCAGCTTGATGTGATTGTATATTTGTGTATCTTTCACCTGTAGCCCATCGGGGGTTCCGGTGGGACGATTGTTTCCTTGGGGCTGTAGTTTATGGGGGATTGACTATTTGTGAGCTGAAAGGTTATTTATGTGTCTTTCACCTTTAGCCGCATGGGGGTTCCTATGGCAGAGGATCATCCTGCTAGGGTGGTAGTTTATAGGGGATTGACTATTTGTGAGCCAGAAGGTTATTTGTGTGTCTTTCACTTACGTCCATATGGGGATTTCCTATGGAGGAGGATCGTCCCTTTGGGGTGGTAGTTTATGGGGGATTGACTATATGTGAAAGCCAAAAAGGCTATGTGAATAAGCTGGGATTGGGGTATGGTTGTGTAGCAAAGCAAAGCTAGTTCAACTGATGGCGAATTCGACTATATGATCGGTGGTTCTCACTTGTAAGGGCATTTACCCTGGCATGGCCAGCATGGCTAGCCACCAGGCTAGTTGCATCAGTGTTAACCCCAGGACGAGAGGTGGTGCGTAAAATTAGAATCTGTGATATGTGTGTTGATGTGGAAGCTATGTGATTATAGATGGGAAAGCTGTTGTATTTGTGCAAGTGGTGAAAGCTAAGGTATTCTTGCAAACAACACAAGCTGTCATAATATGTATGTATCGCCACACTAATAGTCCTCGAGTAGCTAACAATCGTTCGGGTGATTGCAGTATGCATCCCCGGTGAAGAAAGAGGATAAGGGTGGGGTGTGATAATGTGTATTTCTATTCCAATTGTCCTCGAGTAGCTAGCAACGGTTCGGGTGAGGGCTGTGTGCATCCCCGATAGAGGAAGAGGATGAGGATGGAATGTGACCACGCCAATAGTCCTTGAGTAGCTAAGAATGGTTCAGGTGATTGTAGTGTGCATCCCCGGTAGAGAAAGAGGATGAGGGTGGTGTTGGGAGATTGAGACGCTTGACTAGTCACCTGGATAGAAGACACTGAGATTCTAGGTGTGCCATTACGGTAGGGTGCTTCGGATAGAAGAGATTGAGATTCCAGAGTGATCCGATGTTGTTGATACCCAAAAGTCCCGGTTACCACTAGCAGAGTCACTGGTGGGTGTACGAGTAAGGGTAATGTTGTAAAAGTTGCAAACAGCATAAATTGAGGTATTTTTGCAACCAGCGAAAGCTGATGTAAATGTGATTATAGCATAAGCTGTTGTAATACAACAAAGCTGTCATTATTACGATTACAGCGGAAGCTATCGTATTGTGTATACAGCCGTAAGTACTATCATTTATGTGAAGTGAACTTGTGGTGTTTTAAGTTACTCCTGGAAGGGGTGACTAGATCGAGCAGGGTGGTGGCATATGCCTGCTAATTGCTGTGGTCTTGTGAAATGCGTTAGTCCACTCATGATCTGGGGGACTTGCGATGATTGTGGTTATGTGATGATGGTTTTGTGGCAATCGTATCTGGAGGTGATTGCTTTTGTTTAGTGATTGTGTTGTGATTGTGTTTGCTTTGCAGTCATGTCCTGTGCTGATTGCGGTTTCATGGCAATTGTGTTGCATTCATACTTCCGCCAAAGATATGACGCTATCACCTATATAGGGTGATAGCAAAATTATACAGTGATTATGAGAATTCTGAGTGTTGTGTGGTTGGAAAGAAATAGAGCACGACACATTAGTTCGTATAAAATTTTTACGAGAATTAGATCTGTGATGTACCGTCGTGTAAGTGGTCTAGAAGGGACTCCCCCAATATGAAATAATTGTGAAACAGAAGCCATCATGAAGCGGCATCCGAAGTTATGGTTTAAGTGGTGTGACAAATTTCGAGGATGAAATTTATTGAACAGGGGGAGAAATGTAATATTCTAAATTTCGATTAAGGGCTAAGGACTTCAAAAGTGGATATGGTTATTGATAAGAAAACATTTTTGGATAATCTGATGTGAATGGTGATTCAAATGTGTTATGAGCAGTGCCGAAACCCTATAATTAAGTTCAATTATGGATTAACATCTAAATTGACTTAAAATAGAGGGAGGGCGCATATTATGGTGATATGGAATGATAAGATGTGCTTGGTGGTGATTTAGTGAGAATTACCATAATCAGGGGCAAAATGGGAAAGTTACCAACCAATTGATCAGTTGTTAAAGAGGAAGCTCATTGGTAACTCAAAGATCAATGGTTGTGATTTATTGTTATGAGATTAAGGGTGGAATCCCATGGGTTTGTGTTCATGTGAGCTCATAGAAGAGGAAATAAGATTGTGACAAGTGGCATTTGTGAGCCTTTGATTTGGTCAAAGTGTCAACAACTCTTCCCTCTCTTCTCTCTCTTTTAGGTTAGCCAAAAAGCCATTTTGAGCCCAAAACGTTTTGTGCAAGTTGTGGCCGTAGCTAGAAAATCTTGGCTGTAGCCAAAAACCTTCTGCGCTATTTTTGGCCACAGCCAGAGAATTCGTGGCTATAGCCAACCCTTGTTTTCAGCACTTTGTGATTTTGAAAACTGGTTTCCAACCTAGTACCTCCCAATCCTTTTAAGCTTTCATTGAGCTTATTATTAGCCATCTAAAGGTTGTGAATGATAACTAACTTTAAGTGATATGAAAGTAAGAATTTGGAAAAGAAAATAACCCTATGTCCTTGATTTGGTTAATAGGGTTCGATATTCGCCCTGTTCGTGAGTAGCCGGTGCCGGAGCACACGTGGAAAGAAAAAGAGTAGGGAACTTATCTCTCCTGCATGTATTTGATATTTTTGTTGGTGTATTGATGCATGTTATTGCTTTGCTTGATTATGTGAAACATGTATGAATGATTGAAGCTCTATTTCAATTTATGCTATGGCTACAAGTATGTTGTTCGAAATGTTGAACTTGCAGATTTGTCATTGTGTGAGCATGAGCTATGTAAGGCAAGCATATCATGCATTAAAAATTTATCTTGCATGCATATTGGTACTGTTTTTCTATTGAGATTCTCTCGAATCTCACCCTCCCCTACCAACAATTTAGACAGGACAAGCGGCTCGAGGAGGGGGTAAGCAACCAAGGGCAGCGAGGACTCCTTCGAGATATATGGATTTGGTAGTTGGTTATTAGTTGTAGGTTGGGATAACTGTATATGTTTTGGATGTATATTTGGTTATCTGTATGTGTATCTGTTCGGATGAGTATTTGTGGATATGTATTTGAAAAGGATAGTGTGTAATTTCCTATTTGGGAAATTGTAATGGGCGAATGTGCCCTGTAAATCCTTAATAAAGGTATGAACCCAGGATTGTCGGAATTATTATGTTGTGCACTTTGATATGTTAGGAATGTAATTTATCTTCACGAGGAATTGTATTCGAAATATGAATACGAGACCCGGTGTATTAGATTTCGAAAGGTATTTGTGAAAACCCTATCTTAAGGATGGAGAATTGAAATGAGTTTTGTCTATCCGACGGTCTCTAATTCATTTTAATCACGTATTTCGTATAATAATTACTAAGGGGGTTACACAACCAATATTTTCTTCCTCTTGCAACATGTAAGAGGCACCTAGGGGTCCCTCCCTATGGTCTCAATTGACTTCACAACTTGTTCAAGTTACGTATACACGTAAAGTCTCAATTTTGGTCAAAATTGCACTTTTTTGCTCAAATTTTTCATAAATTCATATTAAATTGACCAAAATATTATAAATATATTTTTTCCTTTTATTTTTATTAATTAATTGAAATTAACTTCAATTAATCGGAAAATAATTAATTTTGTACTAAATTTGCATAATTATGATTTTGCCATTACCTTTTTATTCCAATTTCTTTTCTCTTTTTTCTTTGGCCATTTTCCATATATTTTTGGACTAAATATTTTCCTCTAATATTCCTTCATTTTTAAAATTTAATATTGAGCTTTTTAAATTACCCAAATTTATTCCATAATTATTTTACCCATTTTCTTATAAAAATGAACATTTATAAAATTTATAAATTCCAAATTTATGAATATTCACCATTTTATTGAATTTTCTAAATATTTACAATATTTTTTTATGAATATAAATTTTAGAATATTACAAAAATACTATAAGAGACGAGAAAATACAAATACCTTATTTGTATGCAGAATTGACCGTTTGGTACGCAGAATTGATTTTGATGGAAATGGAAATGGATATGGATATGGATATGGATATGGAAATGGAAATGGATATGGATATGGAAATGAGGTTTAAAAGTGTGTTTGGTATGTCATGGAAATGAGATATAATTTTTGTATGAAAATACCAAAATACCCCCTTAAATTAAAAAAAAAAAAGAATCTTGCACAAAAGCCTATTACCACAAAAAAATGAAAGCATGGAGTTTTGGCAAAAATAATTTTTCTAGGTGGAATTGACAAATCCTATCTTTTGGCATGGAAATCATTTCCATCAATCTTGATGGAATTAGCCTCCACATGGAAATGATTTCCATGTTCCTAGATTTGTACCAAACATGACAAAAGCATGGAATTGGCCTCCAATTCCATTTCCATGAGGCCAATTCCAGTGTACCAAACGGGCCCTATAGAAAAATGTAGGCAATTGAGGGATGAAATTGAAGAAGGGAGGAGGCATCCTATATATAGCATGAGAGCCTCACCAAACTTAAATAACCCACCGATGTGGGACTTTTATCACAACTAACAAATCTCCACCTTTACAAAATTCCCACATTCTTCTATAAGGCATTTGTATTTCTCCTATCTTGTAGTATTTCATTTATAAATTATTTGGAGTAAAATTAGATTATGGTATTCCTTTTATTGGTGTCTTATTTATTATTTATTTGATGTTATTAGATATAGTAGTTGTGATTTATTATATTATTGAATTACATCTAGAGACTGTTTTTAGTATTGTAATTTTTTAGTATAATCAATTATGCTCTATATATATATATATAATAATAATAATGGCTAATAAATAATAAATAATACACCAATACTAGGAATACTAGAATTTAATTTCACTCCAAATAATTTATAAGTAAGATGCTATAAGAGAGAAGAAAATACAAATGCTTTATAGAAGGATATAGGCAATGAGGGACGAATTTGAAGGAGGGAGGAGGCATCCTAGCCTCCCCAAACTTAAATAACCCACTGATGTGGGACTTTTACCACAGCTAACAAATCTCTACCTTGGCAAAATTCCTACATTCTTCTACAAGGCATTTGTATTTTCTCCTCTCTTGTAATAGTTCACATGTAAATTATTTGGAGTGAAATTAAATTCTGGTATTCCTTTTATTGGTCTTATTTATTATTTATTTGATGTTATTAGATATAGTAGTAGTAATTTATTATATTATTAAATTACATCAAGAGACTTTGTTTCTAGTATTATGATTTTTTTAGTATAATCGGTTACGCTCTATATATCCTGCTTCCGCAACATTTTTCAGTTATATTTCCCAAACAAAGGCACTTCCTTTAAATTCCATCTTCCCAAACTACGGATAACATCAATCACTTATTCACACAAACATCTTCATTATAAAACTTATCGCATTCCTTATCTTTCAAAAGCACCTCGTTTCCCAGTCTGAAAAAAATTTCCAGATTTAAAAACAATACTTAAATAATCATCATTATAATGTTTCAAGTATAAAATACCTATATAGAACACTTACGTAAAATTTAGATAAAGGTCAGGGTTCTTTTGAATGATTCTTCTTGCCTTCAAAGTTGTACTTAAATGTCCCCCAAAAAAAAAGTTGTACTTTAAGTTCCGTAACTTCAATCATCTACGACCTCTCCATGACGAGGGCTTTGATCATCAAAATCACCATCACTCTGTCGTTTCATTATATGTTGGTATGGGGTAACCTGAAGGAAGACTAGGAAATGGAGTTTCAAAGTTAAGAACGTGAATTGCTTGCCCTATTGAAGGCCTACGGCTTTGATCAGGATGAACACACCATAGCCCAACAATCATTAGGCATTCAACTTGATCATGGTCAAAATCTCCTTGTAGCCTTGGATCAATTGCTTCCATAATTCTCTCGTTTCCATAGAGATCCCATACCCAATTCACTAAGTTTATTTCATCATCTGGAACCTTTTGGTTGATGGGTTTTCTTCCACAAACTAACTCCAGAGCAACAACTCCAAAACTATATACATCAGATTCTTTACTAGCCCTTCCTGCTGTAGCCATATATACTGGAGCCATATAGCTTATAGTCCTTGCTGTAGTTTGTGCTCCTTTTGCATGTTCTGCAAGTTGTGCTAATCTGAAATCTCTAAGTTTTGCATTGAAGTTGGAATCTAGCATGATGTTGCTCGATTTTATGTCTCTATGAATCACACATTGTTCCATTCTTCGTGCAGGTACAAAGATGCAGAGGCCAAGTCTTGAGCTATTTGTAATCTAATTGACCATGTCAGCAACCTTTCATCCTTAAAGGAATAACAATCTAAACTTCCATTCGGTATATACTCATAAACTAGCAATAGTTCTTTCTTTTGATGACATGAACCGATTAGTTGGACTAAGTTTTGATGCCTTAGTTGACTGATTATTCTGACTTCCGAAGCAAACTCATTTTCCCCTTGTTTAGAATCCTTTGATACTTTCCTTATGGCGACGTAGGAGCTTGAATCTTTGAGAAAACCTCTGTATCAGCTAGTGCCATAAAAGAGACCAAGCCTTTTAGGCAATGGCTATGAATCTGTCACGTTCATCAAATAGAATGTCACAATGATAGTGTTTGAAAATCTAACATATTCATTTTTTTTCATCTACTTGTGCGTCTTTAGTCATGCCATATTCTAAGGTCGCTTTCCCCCTTACGAAGGATTTTTACATGCAAGAATAAGTAATTTACATACCTAACTTAATAGAGCAACATAACTAGTAAAATAACCGAAAATTTAACAATTTATATATAATATTGCAACAGCTTCTAACAGCAACCAAAACAAAGTAGTTAGAGGTTTCGTAAATGACAAATCCACATTTTAATATATATTTTCATATTTTATCTGGGGATTTTGTCATAATTATGTTATAAATGTCTTTATTATGATTAATTTGGATTTGGAACAAATATATTGAATTAGAGCAAAAAAGGGTAAAATTGTCATAATAATTATAATTACTCTTAATCATTTATTTTTTAGAAGATTTGATATTGATTTAATTGCTTTTAATTATAAGTGTTTTCGAATAAAGGTTAAATGCATAATTAAATGTTAAGTCAAATAAAATAGTTGACTCACCAAGGTAACATTATATTATAAGATCATTCCACTTGTTTATGATGCATCTACCACTTGCAAATTAGGTTGTTTCTTTTTTGATTCTAAAAGGGTTATTTTTATGTTTTTTATTTGATCAATTAATTTCACTGCAGCCCCACGAGATTGCAATGAAGTTTCAGACTTATTTGAGAGCTAATGGAAATTAATTTGCTACAATTGTCCTTATATGGAATTTTCCCTTAATTATTAATTG
This sequence comes from Inga laurina, assembly GCA_963855925.1. Classification (NCBI taxonomy): domain Eukaryota; kingdom Viridiplantae; phylum Streptophyta; class Magnoliopsida; order Fabales; family Fabaceae; genus Inga; species Inga laurina. Next base: position 29,859,998 of record OY979701.1, read on the forward strand.
TCATATTTATAATACTCCCTTTGATTCAATTTATAAGAGCCCAATAACTGAATTATGTAATTTAAGAAAGCGGTTAAAATTAATTAAAAATAATAAAGATGCCTTAAAATAAACTTTTTTCCCAAGTATGCCTGAGGCACGTAAGCAGTGTTATCTGACCCAGACTGAACCGGCTGAACCGAACCGGAATCCCGCCAACCGTCCAATAGACCGGTCCAGTCTAGTGACCCAGTTCGGGTCAAGTTTTTAATTTTTTTTTTTAAAAAAGTTTTTTTTTTAATTTTTCCTTTAGAATTTCATACTATATAAGCCTACAATTTTTCATTTCTCACCGGTTTGGTCCTGGTTTAACTCCGGTCTAACCCATTGACCCTTGACTCAATATCCCGGCCAATTCATTGACTGGTCCAGGTTTAATTACCTTGATGTAAGAGAGAAAAATAGATTATACATAAGTATCGCCAACTCTTTAGTTAATGCAACATATATAATTAATAAAGGACACAAATGAAAAAAAACTCATTAAATGTTGAGACAACTCTTTGTGAGAATCTTATAAAAAGGATCCAAGGCAATTCAAATTTTAGACCCTTATAAAAAAAAAACTCAAAGGAGTATAATTTAGTTGAAATAAAGGGTGAATCTAACTTTTGATCTATGAAATTTGACTCAATTTTGGTTTTGGTCCCTCAAGTTTGAAATCAGCGGTTTTGGTTCCTTAAGTTTACTCCGTTTATTGCCGTTAGTCCCTCAAGTTTAAAAAGGACTTGGTAGTGCCTTTGATGGCGTTAATTTATCCGACGTGGTGCTAAAGCCGTTAAAATAGCTTAGGGTTAATACAACTTTTGGTCCCTGAAGTTTAACCCAATTTTGATTTTAGTCCATCAAGTTTGAAATTGGTGTTTTTAGTTCCTCAACTTTACTCTGTTTATAACTGTTGGTCCCTCAAGTTTGAAAAGGAATTGGTGGCACTTTTGATGGTGTTATTTCATCCGATGTGGCGCTAATATCATTATTGCTCAAGTGTCATGCCTTTTAGGGCATCTGATATGGCAAATATACTATATTATATTGTGCTAAAAGAAAACAAAAAAATGGCATCGAAATGAAGCGCTCGAGCCAGACGTGCGTTTCGTTTTGATGCCCATTTTTCGTTTTTTTTTCAACACAATATAATATATTATAGTATATTTGTCATATCAGTTGTCCTAAGAGGTATGACACATAAGCTCATTATGGCTTGTACGTTTCGTTTTGATGCCATTTTTTCCTTTTTCTTTAACACAATATAATATATTATAATATATTTGTCATATCAGCTGTCCTAAAAGGCATGACACATAAGCTATTTTAACGGTATTTGTATCACATTGGATGAATTAACGCCGTCAAAGGCGCCACCAAGTCCTTTTCAAACTTGAATGACTAATAGTGATAAACGGAGTAAATTTGAGGGATCAAAACCACTAATTTCAAATTTGAAGGACCAAAACCAAAATTGAGTTAAATTTCAGGAACCAAAAGTTATATTTCCCTTTAAAAAAAGTATATTTCACTGTTCAAAAAATTGGTTCTCCTATAAGTAATAACATCTTTCAAATAGAACACTTTTGGCCAAACATGCATGACCATACAATGTGATATAGTATGTTCAGATTCTTCCCTATTATCTTAAACAGGCTAACAAGCCGACATCTTAAATAGGCCGGAACAGGCTAACACAAATAGGCCGAAACATGCCCAATTACATTTTTTTTTTTTTTGGATAAAGGACACCATGATAATCAATACTAGCATCTACAAGAGTTCCTTGCAGCAGCCATGTCGTCCAACATACATACATCATAAAATATGAACTAAAATACAACAACTTAAATTTCTTTACAAGTTCACCAATTTTCAAATGTAAAGCCAATGATTCTTCTTAATTTCACATCAAATCTTCAAAATAATTTCTTCTTCTTCTTCAAAGACCTTGAAAAAATTTAATCAAACATATAGTATTAGAGCATAACACAATTTAACAATATGTATAAGAAATAATATTATTTTAACAATGCAAAATTTTGCATTATTATCGTTGTTTATACAGGGAAAACAAGGACAAAAACAAGGAAGGGTTTTCAATCTAAAACTTGTCCTTCTCTTGTCGTTTATTCTTCTGCATAATTTAATTGTTTGCAATTCATTTTATCGTTGAGTTTTGTTACTTGTATGATCTACCTCATATCCGTGGTTGGCTCCAACTTGCAAATCAGTTTCCACTATATTACAACAAATAAACATACAAATAGTTACATGGATTATAAAAAACACACACACACAGACAGAGAGACAGAGAGGGAGAGGGAGAGGGTTACAGCTTCCAGGATCAAGGTAAGCCATGGAAACCAAAATACCAGTACCAACATGGGATAGAAAGTCCCTCCACCTAGGTTTCTGTATTTTCATTGTGAGTTCCAAAAGAAGTAATATTAGCTTGAACTACTTAGCCTGATCATAATATATACTAAATATAGAAAAAGAGTGAGGAAGAGAGACCTTGTGAGTGGAGAAAGCAACATCAACATTAGGTGCTGGTGCTATACGATTGCTTCCAAATTCAACCACGCTCGATGAGATAGCTGCTTCACTATCTTGCTCACGCTGCCTTCCCATCTCTCTCACTCTTACTGGTCGCTTATTACAGTGTGTGTTTGCGGATTCAACATTCTCCAATGCCTTTCTATCAGTTCAGACTTTGAAAAAATCCAAAAAGCTGAAAAATCACACTAACCTCACTATGACTTCAGACTTTGGAATTATGCGGGACAATAGCCTATCTCAATCTAAACCACCATAAAGATCATCTCCAGCAACAAAATATACTATAAAAAACATGAAATTTCCTACAAAAGTTTTCCGGGGCAAATTCCGGCGGAAATCCATCGGAAACGGAATTTCCAATGAAATTTTTTCCATGGCAAAGAATTATCCACGGAAAATATTCCATGGCAAATTCTGTCTTTTGCCACGGAATTTCCGACGGAATAATTTCGTCGTAAATTTCCGACAGAATTGAATTCCGTCGGAAATTTAAAAATTATTATTTTTTAATTAAATTAAATTTTAAAAAAATTTATTATTTATTAATTAATATTTTAAGTTTAATTTTAAACTTATTTTTATTTATTATTTTCTAATTTCTAAAATATTTTTAATTTTCAATCATAGGTTTTTATCCCTGTAGGGGCAAAATGGTCATATAAAAATTTATTTATAAAAAATAAAATTTATGAGTTATTAATTAATATTAGTAAAAAACATATTATTTAATAATTATTTATTATTTATTAATTAATTTTAATAAAAAATAATATTTTAAAAATCAGAAAAAAATATAGTCATGAAATTTATTTAAGATGTAAAATTTTTAATTTGAAGTTAATTTATATTAAAAATTATAAGAATATATAAAATTATTTTATATTATATATTTATAAATAATTGATTATGTATAATAAGATTATATATATAACTAAGTCATAATAGAATGCCAAAGCAGTTGAACCGATCCGGTAAGGCATTACGCTAGTACGGACAAAGTCGTGGGTTCAAACCAAATGAGGGGCAAGTTGAGTTGCATTTCCAGGAATAAAGAGGTTGTGACATGTGGCGGAGGGAGGTTGCGACACATGGCGAATCTGGGCGCTGGCGACAAGGTGGACGCCGCCAGAGTTGTCACACGCCGCCGCCGGCGATGACAGGGTGGTCATTGGAGTTGTCACGTGGCTTTTTAAATTTAAAAAATAAAAAATAAGTTTGCGACGTAATTTTCAATGGAATTGAATTTCGTCGGAAATTTGTTTGTCACACTATTATTACCAACGGAATCCATTTCGTTTGAAATTTCGTCAAAAACTCTAAATTCCGTCGGAAATTCAGTATTTTTTTGTAGTGATAATAAATAAACAAAATAACTAGAGCACATTTAGAATAAACAAAATAAAAGCCTTGAATCATAGCACATTTTAACAGAACCAAATCGCAAGAACCGTTAAAGTTTTGAAGCCTTGAATCAAAGAACATTTCAATAATAAATAAACAAAATAAAATAATCATTTACTTACATCGATGGCGGATTGAGAATGAGAGACGACGGAGAGAGGAGTGTTGTAGCAAGGGCTGATCCTTGACGTCGGATGGAAAGACGACGGAGAGAGGAGGGTTGCAGGAAGGACCAATCTTTCGATGGCAAACTGATAGATGACGACGAGAGTAGGGCTATGGGACGAACTGATGGTCGATGGCAGACTGAGAGATGACGTAGAGAGGAAAGGTTCGAGGAGTACCGACAGTCGACGGCATAGTGAGAGACGAAGAAGAGAGGAGACGCGTCACAGTAGAGCTAAGACAGTCACAGACTCACAGTGGAGTGGAGCTATGGTGGGAGTCACGAGTGTATCGACGCCTTCGAATCCAACTACAAGTCTGAACTTTGAAGGAATGAGATATAATTTGATTTAGGAATTAGGGTTATGGAATTAGGGAAGAATGGAGTGGCAGAACCATAATTATGATGTACCTACAGATTTTTAAAAAAAAAGACCTTAATAGGCTTAGGTCGGCCTGACAGGCCTAAGAGGCCTATCAATAGGCCTTGGCCTGACCTGGCCTTTTAGCCTAACAGGCCAGGCCTGATAGGGGCCTAGCTTGCTCCACCCCTATTGAAGAGTGTGGATTTCACATCATCTCGGCATGTGGAAAATTTGCAGTTCAAGCTACAAGTCCACAACATCTCGACATGTTGAAAGATATTTGTAAGCGCAGAGGGATGATACTAGGAAAATTAATCTTTTGGTTAATATAATTTTGACTCGGTTATAATTTAATATCTATATTTTAATTTAATCAATGCAGATTTAATCTCTATAGTTTGAACCATTTTACAATTTAATCCTTTTCCTTTATTATATATATATATATATATATATGTAAGATTTTATTTTCTAAAACATAGGGACTAGATTGTGGAATGATTAAAATTATAGAGACCGAGTTGTGTTAAGACAAATTTTAGGGGCTAAGTTACAACTGACTTAAAAATATGAGGATTAAGTGGTAATGAGTAAAAGTATAGGAATTGAATTGCCTTAAGTTAAAAAGATTAAATTTCCCCCAAAAAAAAAAAAAAAATCAATGCGTCAATATGCATATTATATATAAACAGATTAATAGGCAAGCTAGTACTGTTGCTTTAGGTTTCTATTCTGGTGTGTTGATCATCCCGTGCACCATGTATTTTATGCCCTGACCATGACCACTAAAATCATTACACGTCAAATATTTTTATCGCGTCAGCCTAGATATCAATACTCCCTCCCTCTGTTATTTTAATATTCTTTTTTTGAAAAAAAATGTGCTTCTTTCCCTTGCGCTCTCATTCTCCTCTGCAAACTTTTTCCAGATATTCTCAGTCTCTCCCTCTCTACATTACCGTCACACACCCATCTCCCATCTCTCTTCACCCACCATGCCACTCTCTCTCCCCTCCGCTCCCGGCCTCTCACCCCTCATCTCTCTCTCTCTCTCATATCCTCGTGGGTTTTTGTGGGGTCCGTGAGAAGCACCTCCAGCGAGGAAGTGGGTGGCAACCACAAACAATTAGAGCCTTGGCGAGGTCAGAATCAGAAGGGCAAAGCAAGGACGGAATGGAGCCCATGTACTTTTGAAGAAGCTCAAGGCAGTCATGACAAGAGGAAGCAATAGGAGAGAAACAAGTGTGGAGCAAGAAAGCCGTTGTCTCTTCTCTGCAAGTGCGGATAAATTCTGAGATATGAGGCTTTATGTCTTTTTTATGATTACTTTGCGAAAGCTACAAGCTTTGTTCGAAATGGGTATTCATTAATTGAAGTAAGAAAAAGAGTCGAATGATTTTCAGAAGAAGCTGTTGGAGAGCGATGATTAAGAAGAATTAGAAGAGGAAAGCGGCGGAAGGTAGAGCCTTCGAACTCAAACTGAGATGTCGGCTGCACTCCACTCACAAACTGAAATTCAAAATGAGAGAGAGATGAGGGGTGAGGGGGAGTGGAGGGGAGAGAGAGTGTGTAGTGGCGGAAGAAGAGAGATGTGGGGTGGGTGTGCGACGGACTGACGGTAAGTGAGACAGAGTTTCTTAGAAAAAGTTTGGTGGGGGGGTCCGAGGGGAGAGCATAGAAGAAAGAAGCACATTAGGTCAAAAAAATATTAAAATAATGGAGGGAGGCAGCATTGACAACTGGGCTGACTCATAAGATGAACAAATTTGACGAAACATGGTTGTAAAAAAATACTTATATATTCTAAGAATGTTACTCTAACTAATTAAAATGTAAAAATTCATGAGTCATATGGAGAAATTCAAATTTTATGATTTTAAAAAACATAAACTTCTTAATTTAGAAAGGAAAAATTGCAATTTCCTCCTATCATCCCTAAAATCATAAAATTTTAATTTCTCCAGACAACTCATATACCATATAAGGTTAAAATATAATGAGTTGTCAAATTTTAATTAGTTAGAGTACAGATGATATGACACTCTTAAAATACGTAAGTATTTATCTGATTTTAGCATAGTTCTGGAAACCGGACCGGACCGGCCCGGTAACCGGCGAACCGGCCGGTTGGCCGGTCCGGTTCCCATTTAAAAAAAAAATTTTTTTACTATTTTCTTTAGAATTTCATACCAATAAGCCTAAAATTTCCAATTTCTCACCGGTTTGGTCCCGGTTTAGCTCCGATTTGGCCCCGGTCTGATCCACTGACCCTTAACCCAGTACCCCGACCGGTTCAGTACCCGGTCCGGGTTTTAATACCTTAGATTTTAGCGGTCAGCGCATAAATTATATGGTGCATTCGGTGCAAACAAAAATTTTTCTATTAGGAAGCTAATTTGAACCATTAGGGGCTAAAAATAAGGCCATTCTATCTCCGACATTTATGTTGCGCCCTGAATCAATCACAAAGCTAAATTTGGTGGTGAAACCAATGAGTTTGCTGGTGGCTTTGTCCATAATCATAGAGAGGCAGTGACAGTGGCCACGGGGAAGAGAGATATGCCGACCAATAGGTGTTAATCATAGTGTGAAGCTTTAATTACTTAATATGAGGTGTCAAGTTCGAATAAGTGTGAATGTAGAAAACATTTTTATAAGAGCAACCCTTAACTGGGCTCGACAATTAATACTCAAATCTAACTTAATTAAATAACCATATCAAAACAAAACGATAGTGGAGGAGACTGTACAAAAATTCGTGAGGCCCACGGTTATCTGCTCATCCCCTCTAAATATTTCTCATACTCCAAAGCCCAGCAGTCTATGGCCAAGAAAAAAAAAGCCCAGCAGTCGATTTTTTGTTAGGCCATTTTCTCATCTTTCTATTACTCTCTAAATGGCCTTTTCCATCCATATATATGATTATTGGGCCTAGTTATGACATTACTCTCTATAAGAGCATCGAGCTTGCCCTCTTGGTCAAATGTTAGATTTGTTCGCACATATAAGAGAGAGATCCCAAGAAACCTACGCGGTACCTTCCCATATACTAGGCCTCTTCTTGGAAGCAAAACGTATCATATGCTAGTTTGGGCTCTCCAATGCATACTTGCCAGAGAAGTTGGATTATATTCAAGGGAATATGGATTTCCGATCCAAGAAAATCCAACCAAAAAATTATCTAGTTAAATTATATTTTTCATACTTATGCAGTAACCATCATCCAAGAAATGTGAATTATGCAATAGAAATTTGTGTACTATTTACCAATTTGCAGTAGCAAAAATTGTCATCCCAGGTGTTGTGGCATTAATTCCACTTCTTCTGTCCAAGTTTGAGATGGAACAGTTGAGTTACCTTGAGTAATTTGTGCAACTTTTAAGGCAATATGGTAATTATACATGAATAAATAAAATTTTATCAAAAACATTTTTATTCACTCAAAAAAATTCTTGGGTGTCTTTTGTAATTTTTTATTGACAACTGTTGTTTTGTGTTTTTCATTTATTATTTTCAGAGATGCAAGGGCTCTTTCCTTGCTCTGTATGGCTATCATTTCTTTGAATATGGATAACGATAGGGTTGCTATCCAAGTCGGAATTGAATGGCAGAAATCTTAACGGTGAGATCAGTGGTTCTGCTGTAGCTGTGACTTGAAAATAATCATGTAAATTTCGTAATTGAGTTTTCTTTGTCAGGATAATTGATCCCCCCTCCCCAATTTCCTACAATAGGGATCATGTCTTGTACGAACTTTTTTCCCAGGAACCAAGTGTTCAATGGTATTGCCTAGTAATTGCAAATTACGTTTTTGAGCAGGGGCTTCATATTGCAAGGCCATTATGCCACCCACTTGCAATGATAACGTTTAAGCAGCTTCCAAGTGGAATGAGAACAAATGAAAAAAGGAAACATCATTACACAAAAAGCAACAGTATAGAATCTCGAGGTGAAAATCCAACAAGATCATATAAGTTCTCTATACATGTGTTCTATTTTTTTTTTCAGATTACAGTAATTAACTTACATTCGAGAAATGAAGATAATACATTAGGGATACTGTGAAGTAAGCACAAACATACAACCACCATAATTACCATAATTAATTTTTTCTCGAGTACAAAAGTGATACACTTGGTGAAACATTATCATCAGAAGTTGTAGTGAAACCAGATGAGTTTGTGTTGGAACTAAAGCTTATCTGGTTTTGATTCACACCTGAAGCATTGGAGCTGGATAGAATTGAAAATGATGCTGGAAATTCATTGTACGATAGTATGGGATAACTTGAGGGAAGATTAGGGAATGGAGTTTCAAAGTTAAGCACATGAATTGCTTGCCTTATAGAAGGCCTACGATTTTGATCAGGATGAGCACACCACAGGCCAACAATCATGAGGCATTCGGCTTGAACGTGGTCAAAATCTCCTTCTAGTCTTGAATCAACTGCTTCAAGAATTCTCCCACTCCCATAGAGATCCCATACCCATGTCACTATATTTATTTTCTCCTCTGGAGCCTCCGAGATTATGGGTTTTCTTCCACAAACTATCTCTAAAGCAACAACTCCAAAGCTATATACATCAGTTTCTTTACTGGCCCTTCCAATAGTGACACATTCAGGAGCCATATAGCCTATAGTTCCTGCCAAAGCTGTAGTTTGTGCTCCTTTTGCGTGGTCTACAAGTCGCGCTAATCCAAAATCTCCAAGTTTTGCGTTGAAGTTGGAATCTAGCATGATGTTGCTTGATTTTATATCTCTATGAACAACATATTGTTCCCATTCTTCGTGCAGGTACAATAATGCAGAGGCTAAGCCTTGAGCTATTTTAAATCTAATTGACCAAGTTAGCAAACTTTGTTCCATAAAGAGATGAGAATCTAAACTTCCATGTGGCATATACTCATAAACTAACAATAGTTCTTTCCTTTCATGACACCAACCGATTAGTTGCACCAAGTTTCGATGCCTTAGTTGACTGATAATTCTTACTTCTGAGGCAAACTCCTTCTTCCCTTGTTTAGAATCCTTTGATATTCTCTTTATGGCAACATAGGAGTTTGAATCTTTGAAAAAACCTTTATAGACACCCCCAAATCCTCCCTGTCCAAGCTTTTGCCCATCTTTGAAATAATTTGCTGCAATGGCTAGTTCAGCATATGAGTACTTTTTGGGCCCTGTTCCTCTTTCAAAATCATCGCTCATGTTCTCATCAGACTCATCATTTTCCATTTTCTTTCTGTTCTTCCACAAGAAAAACCAGATAACCCCAACAACAAAAATAAACCCTCCAAACCCTAATCCTATTGCAAGTGCCGTGTGATTTTTACTTGTTTTGCTCACGTTCAGACTTGGTATTGGGCTTGGAGTGGGAGCAACATTTGGGAACTCCTCTGAGTTAAAACTCCATGTATCGATCCTGTGTGTTGCATAAGAGCCTCCTGTGGCAGCTGAGAAACCAAAAGTAACCCTTTCAGGCAAGTACCTTGTTAGGTCAACTATATAATGAAGATGTTGCCAAACAATGTTGTTAGAAGCATCATAACCATTAGTGAAGGAGATGCTTAAATTATGTGTGCTCGCATTGTAGTTGATGAAAGCCTTATTTGTTCCGCCTCCTGAGATATTAGCATTCCATGGCACTGTCTTATTAGATTGAATAGAATTGATATCAACTCCCACATGTACATATGGAGGATCCCAGCCATTAGGATTTGTATTGTTAAAGATATCAAACTCCACAGCAACAAATGGATGATCTTTTGAATTAAGAAGTGTTTCTGGACCTCCAATAATCAGACCCAAGGCACCTCCTCCAACTTTTGGGGGTTTAGGAAGCTTTGGGTTAAGAAGAAGGCCAACCCATCTCCATAAACAGTTCCACCCTGTGAATCAATGACGAAGGTGAAAGTGGTGTTGAAATTAGCGAGTTTCCCAGTGGCTTTGTCCCACAGGTGCATGGCTTGATAATATGTGGCTCGACCTTGACTCTCCTTCGAGGATCGTTCCTTTTGGTTTTCTACTAAGTAGAGGCTTGGCTGTGCAATGGAAGCATCTGGTTCAAGTGTTATGTTTGTAACATCGGACGGATTGAAACTGTCGTATCTGAAGTTCAAGGAAAAAGCATTGGGTATCAAGAGGAAGAAACATGATAGTAGCAACATCTCATCTGATTAATTAGGCTAAGAAATTTCTTGTGTTTGAGCTTTCATGGAGAGACGTTTGTATATAGAGTCGACGAAGGCACGGAACTTCTGAGTGTTAGCTTTCACCGCCACGGTTCGTCAACCTTTCATGTCTTTAAAAAATTAAAATGTCTTGTATTTATCCGTCTTTGTTTTCCGTGGCCCAATAGGTAAGAATGAGAAGTCATCAATTTTTCTTGCAGCGTAGTAGGCCCCCCTTCGGACCCATTTTTCTTGCATTGACTGCTGCATAATAGAATAGTCTGGGTATTTGCCTAATAAAATGAAAATAAGAATTGGAATGAAGTCGGTTAATGACCCAAATCTAAGTAGTTCGGAAGACCAACGATGGAAAATTATATTTAGGAAGCAAAAAATTTGGTAAGCTATTATGATTAGTTTTTTTTTTTTGAATATCAATTCATTTTGAAAGATCGAAAATTTACTTTGTATCGTATTGACAAAAAATATTCTCTCAACAACTATCTTCTCCCAAAAGTGCTCGTCTAAGTTTCCTAGCTATCATCACAGTAGATTTATATAAAATTATTAATATCAAGCTTTTAATTTTCTAGTTATTTATTTTTTAACTCTCAGCAATAAAAATCACATTACTCGAAGCTTCTTCAAGTGAGAAGATTCAATTTTTCAAAGCCATTACCGTCAGATTTAGGTTTCTCATGTTATCATTAGGATTATTCCTCCCTACTTACCACAACTATTCCTATAGTCGGAAAGCCATCAATTTTGGCAAGCGACCAATCTCTAAGCCAATGGCTATGAATCTGTCCTTCTGGTTGTCTAACCCTTCTTCAAAAATGAAGTTTCTACGTTAGTTGGTACCGTGTGCACTTTATTTCACAACCCCTAAAAAGGTTTGAAAATCTAACATGACAATTTTTTTTCAGACACACATATACATATCCACATGTGTCTACACAACACCTCCCTTAATTATCATATAATTAATCTTCAAGTCAAGTAAAGTATTAAGTATTACATAATACAACATATTAAAGGGCTCTGTCTACAGTATAAATTGCAGTATGCAGTAAAGTATTCAACATATGCAATGTATACAAAAAAAGCTCTTAAGTTTTGCAATATACATTATACTCATGTAACTAAACGAAACTATCAAATCAAGTCTCGTTTGCCTTCCCCTTAGTAACATCACCTGAACCCTCACCTGAAAAATTATAAATATCGACGGGGTGAGTCACATTGATTCAGTAACCACAATTCTATTTTAACAAGTATGTAGGAAATGATTACAAGATAGTTAAGTGAGAAAAACATATATTCATATAACATAAAAACTAATTAATCTTCCCAGAATATTAGTATTTCAAGAGAACAATTCAATATACATAAAAATTCCTTCGACCATCATTATAACCTCCTTAACCACACCATACTGATAAAACACATGAGCTACAACATATAATAAGATTAGTCTCTTTGATAAGACTGCATCAAACTATCTTATTGCATAAAATATTCGGTAAGCGTTTATTTTTTTTTTTTGAATATTAATTCATTTTCAACGATGGAAAATTTACTTTGTATCGTATTCACAAAAAAATATTCTCTCAACAACTATCTTCTCTCAAACAGTACTCGTCTAAGTTTCCTATCATCACAATAGATTTTTATAAAATTATTAATATTAGGCTTTTAATTTTCTAGTTATTTATTTCTTAATAACTCTCAGCAATAAAAAAACACATTATTCGAAGCTTCTTCTAGTTAGAAGAATCAATTTTTTAAAGCCATCAATTTTGATTATCATGTTATCATTAGAATTATTCCTCCTGTATCAAAAAAAGAATTATTCCTCCCTACTTGCCACGTAGGACTTTTCCTATAGTTTTTTTTTAATCGGCAGACTTTTCCTATAGTTGGAAAGCTCTCAATTATTCAATTTTGAGTAGCGACCAATTCCTAAGCCAATTGCTATGAATCGGTCCTTGGCTAAAATACCCCAAACTCCCTAACTCTAGTTTTCAGAATTTTTATATTTTTTTATCATATATATTAGCCGTCCAGCTTTACTGCAAGCTAACAGGTCGCAAGTAATATAAAAAGATCGTTTAAACGAAGACTATAAAAAAAATAATTAATTATTTCAATTAAGTTGAGTGAGAATATTTTGAAATTTAATTTGTTTAAGAAAGGATTTATTTGAGAATTCTAAAGTTAAGATTTTTCTTCAAAATTAGAGGAACTTAGGATTATCTATCCCTTATTTATTTCATAAACTAATTAATTTACCCTTTATAAACAATCAAACGAAGATATGTATTTGTCTAAGATTCAAAAGCATTCGATAATGTTCTCTTAACTCAAAAGCAAATATTTATCCTAATAAACTAAACAATCTTTTATATTAATTTATAAGGACTAATTTTAAACACCAATTTTAATCTGACAATGCTAATTTAGTAATTATATCTCTATGATACTAACAAACTATCTGTTTAATACTTACACTTCAAGTCTAACATGATTTTATCTAAGTTCTACACTTAAATTATCCTTCTCTAGATTAATCTAAATGAACAAGACAACTAAATGGTGATCAGGCATATAGAAGCATTAAAAGCAAGATAAAATCAATACAAAAACTTCATTCGAGGTAAAAAGAGAATAAATAATTAATTCAATCCATAAATAAGTTCAAAAAAATCCTAAAACAAGAAAATTAACTGCTTATGTTTATCATAATCAAATCACCAAAAAAGCAATATAATAAAACATTCTAGATAGTTTAAGACAAAGAACAGATAGATGCGGAGATAACTAGAGACCAAGACAAAGAAGTAAAACAGATAGATGCGGAGATAACTAGAGACAAATAAATACAGAATAGAAGCCAAGATCGCCTGCTCTGTCTGCAGCAATTGCGTTCGTTTCCCTCTAGCCACGGCCGTCTCGCCGTCTGACCCTACTTCTCGTCTCAGCGTCCTCGGATCTGTCTCGCGTCACTCTCTTTGAGCGTTCCGTCCCTTTGTCGTCTCAGCTTCTCATTCCCTTTAGTAGATGTATTTTAGGGATGCCTTTTCTGCTTGCGGGGTCCACGCGTTTTCTTCATGATTTGCAGATATGCGATATCAATCTATCGTACATTCGTGGGCCCACGTTTTTTTGCCTTTAAATTGCTTCTCTTTCTTCCGGTATTGTTTATCTTTTCATTAGCGTGGGGTCCATATTTTGGCTTGACTTTCTCCCTTTCCTTTGTCTTACGCAACTTTCTTTTTGCTTTTTTTTTTTTAATATATATATATATATATATATTTTTTTTTTTTTTCCTTGATGAATTCCTCTAATGCCAAATGCTTCTTCATTTTTATGATGATACCTCCTGTAGGATTAAATAGGAAACGTGGATAGATTTTCTCTTAAAATATCTAATTTTTCTATCCTTAACGTAAAGATAGAAAAATATATAAACTATAATTAAATAGGTATAAAATATTAATAAATCCGGTGAATATATTAAAATATATACCTATTTAATTATAAAATATATACTTATCAATATTTTATGCAAGGTATTAAAAATCGGACCGGGTATTGAACCGGTCGGGGTACTGGGTTAAGGGTCAGTGGGTCAGACCGGAGCCAAACCAAAACTCAACCTGGGCCAAACCGATGAGAAATTGGAGATTTTAGACTTATTAGTATGAAATTCTAAAGAAAAAAAAAATTAAAAAAACTGATTTTTAAAAAGAAATAAAAATAAAAAACTCAGACCGGACCGGACCGGTCTGACACCCGGTTCGTCGGTTCCCAAGCCGGACCGGCCGGTCTGGTCTAGGTCTGAGAGCTATGATTTTATGGGAAAACTTGGTATGTGACATGTGATTCTGAGTATTTTGATATATATTTTATTTGATTCGATTGCTTTTTTTAACACTACAAAAAACGTGATTTGGTAGCAGTTAAAAATGGGTATTAGTAGCGGTTTTAATCGCTACAAACAACATTAGTAGTGGTTAGCAAAACTGCTACTAAATCATATGTTGCAAGAGATTTTGTAGTGGTTATATAAAACCGCTACTCAAGGAAAATAACCGCTACATACTTTGTAGCAATTCAACCCAACTCCTACAACATCTTCATAAGTGAAATTTTTTTCAGAGATATTTGTAGTGGTTATATAACTGCTACAAAAATAAAAAACAGAAATTTTGAAGGTGGGAAAAGAGAAATGAATTTTTTTTCTATTTTGTAGCAGTTAAAAAACCGCTACTAATTTTGAATTTTTATGAAATTTGTAGCGGTTATATAACAGCTACTAATTTCATGAAAATTCAAAAATAGAGCAAAAAAATTAATTTCAGTATAAAAAAAATGCGTGTTAATTAGTAGCGATTTAACAACCCTACAAAAATTTAAATTTTTTGTTTTAAAAATATGATCATTTGTTTCTGTTTTTTTAATATTAAATTAAATAGTTTATTTTTTATTAGTTTATCTAATTTAATTAGCTTATTATTCAATAGTTTAACTTATTTATAAATTAAAAGGAATAATTTAATTTAATTGGATTAGTATAAAAATTGTATTGATAATATTATTAAGGATACGTAGGTAATAAGGAACTATTATTTTGTTTACTACAATGTAATTGTGTATGAAAAATAGATGAAAATAAAATAAAGTTGTAAAAGATCTAGAAAAAAAATGGTAAGAATTAATTTTATACAAAGGAAAGAAGTATTGAAAAAAAATTAAAAAAATTGTTACCATATTTGATCGTATTGTTCAGCTCCTCAACTCATACAAAAGAAGTTGTAAATGAGAGAAAATGAAAGAAAGGTAAGGTGGAAAGAAATGAGGGAGTGTTTGAAATGAGTTGTGGTAAGGATATTTATAGGGATCCACGTACCATTTGTAGCGGTTAATGTATCCATTTTGTAGCGGTTATTTTTATTTTTGTAGCAGTTTTTAATTAGTAGCGGTTATTTTTTGTTTCTTTAGCGGCTATTAAACCGCTACAAATATTAATTTATTTTTTTTAAAAATTTTTTTCCTGGTTTTTGTTAAAGACAAAAGCTTAATTTGAATTTGATCACTCATCGTCGTCATCCTTACAGAAATTATGTAGAAAAATTATTGTTAGGGATGTATTATTAAATTTAAAAAATTTAATTTAAATGATGTGGACTTAAAAAAACTCACCACAGTAGAGGTAAATTGTCATCGCCTTCAAGGAAATAGTTTTCAAAATCGGCTGGCTGAAATGACTCACTCTCGTAGGCGATGTTATCGCCTTCACCCATGTCATAAAGGTCTCGTGGCTTTAAATGAACGACCATATACCAATTCCTGTGCCTCTCGTCCTTGACATAATAAACCTGATGTGCCTCTAAAGCAAGAATATATGGCTCATCATCTTGAGAAATACCAATATGAATCGGCCGTGAGAAATTGACTGATGTGATCCCTAAGTCATCAGTTGTCAGTCTCCAAGAAGTAGTGGTATTTGCCCACAAACACTTGAACATCGTCACGGTGAAACGACCTTGATAATTAAATTCGACCACATCAAGAAGCTTTCCATAGTAAGGGACACCTCCGAACTGCATGTTAGTATCAATGCTGCTCGCATAATTCCTTGTCCCAAATGTGCCATAAACACCCGAATTCTGAGTTTGCAATCCTTGATCCAGTGAAACCGTGCAAAACTTAAAACCATTGACATTGTATGCTGTAAATCTTTTTGCATGATCAAGAGGGCCAATTGCGAGAGCTCTGAAATCTGGTGAGTGTGGGTTGTGATCATTTAGTATTCTGCCCGCAAACCAACTCTGGAATTCTCTGTGGACCCTCCTATCAACTTCCGAGGATATTTGTGTCAGATCCTGAGCTGACGCTTAACATGACTTCTGAATTCCTTGCAATTAATAATGGAAAGACGATAGTGAAATGAAAGTGAGAAATGTTACGAAAGATATAGAATAACATGTGAGTGTACAATTCTTACTGTATGAAAGGTTCAACTTGAATGCAATTAATCAAAACATGTCTATGTGCTTACAACTTCTCAGTTGCCGTTAGTTTGAAGTTCTCAGTTGCTCCAACTGGTTTACCAACACGAGAGATAAATTCTCCTGATGTCGGCGCAGGTTCGGGACAATCGTCAATATGAGGTGGGTGGTTGAAAGCCGTCTCAAGATCATCAAAGTACCTTAAACAAAAATACAGCACCTCATCCCCTATATAGCCTTCAGCTATAAAACCTTCTGGCCACGCCTTATTCCTTACGTAAGATTTAATTTCCCAAGGAACCTACGAAGTAAAGAAGAGAAAATTGATACTAAATGCTAAAAAGGATGACTAGCAAACATTAAATACAGAGAATAAAGAACATATTTAAAATGAGTACCTCTCAATCGGATACATCCATCGATATTGTACTGGTCCAGTGAGTTTTATTTTATGAACGAGGTGGACTGTAAGGTGAACCATCATAGTAAAAAAGGACGAAGGAGAGATCATCTCCAAATGACAAAGCGTAAGAATGATTTTGGACTGCAGCTAATCGAGCTCCTCAATGATCAAAACCTTAGAACACAACTTCCGAAAGAAAGAACAAAGTTCCACCAAAACGATGGAAACATATCGGGAGGAAGTGCATTCTTTATAGCCAGAGGGAGTAACTGCTGCATAAGAACATGTGAGTCATGACTCTTCAGGCCAGCAACCTTTCGAGCGTGCAAGTCAACACATCGAGAAATGTTGCTTGAATACCCATCAGGAACTTTTAATTTCTTCAACGTCGCGAGGAAGACTTCCTTGTTCAGTTTTGTGAGGGTAAACTTTACCAGCTGAAATTTGTCATGCTCATCTAGCCAAGAGTCTTCACGAACTCCCATGTCACATAAATCTTTCCTCGCTTGAAGGTGATCTTTTGTCCTGTCGGGTTCATTAAGCAACGTATATAGCACATTGTCGCAAACATTCTTTTCGATGTGCATGACATCAAGAATGTGGCAAAGTAAATTAGATCTCCAATATGGAAGAGTGAATAAAACACTTATCTTATTCCATTGCTGTGGCGCCGAAGTCCTACGCGTCTTTTGGCGAGTTTGTGCTGAATCGTCACTTTTTCCAAACTTTAAGTCAACATGCTCAAGCTGCTGTAAGATATCTATATCGGACAAAACCTGAGGTGGTCCTCTTTTTTCTGGTTTTCCTTTGAAGCGATTCCGTTGCAATCTGAACTTATGCGTTCCATCGAG
Source organism: Inga laurina (assembly GCA_963855925.1). Lineage (NCBI taxonomy): Eukaryota > Viridiplantae > Streptophyta > Magnoliopsida > Fabales > Fabaceae > Inga > Inga laurina. The sequence continues at coordinate 29,877,951 of OY979701.1, forward strand.
AAACCTCCGATGCCCCATAAAGCACCACTTTCGGCTGTGGGGAAGGCGCACTGCATCAGAGTCAAAATTGCAAGCTGGACACGTCAACCTAGTATGCACATTCCAACTAGATAATGTGCCAAGGCCAGGAAAGTCACTAATCGTCCACATCAAAGTTGCACTCAAGTTGAACAAAGCCTTGCCGTAAGCGTCGTACATCTCTATGCCAAATTCCACAGGTCAAGCAATTCCGCAATAAGCGGTTGGAGATACATATCGATGTCATTACCCGATGCCTTTTTACTTGGAATGATAATAGACATAATGAACGAGCTTTGTTTCATACACATCCAGGGGATAAGTTGTAGGGAACTAAGACTACCGACCAAATACTGTAACTTGTGCTAAGATTCCCGAAAGGATTGAAACCGTCAGTCGCCAACGCAAGGGGAACATTTCTGGGGTCAGTCGCAAAATCTGGAAAGTCGTTGTCAAATGTTTTCCAAGCGTCTGCATCCCGGGGATGTCTTAATCTACCGTCTTCATTCTTATCAACGGCATGCCACCTCATGTGCCCCGCAGTTTTAGATGACATAAATAATCTTTGTAGATAAGGTTTCAAAGGGAAGTACCTGAGAATCTTTGCAGGTTTCTTCTTCTGCTTTTCTCCCTTCCGAATTGTCTTGTACCTCAATGTGTGACCTCAATGTGTGACATCTCTTACAAGTCTCCCTGCTGGAATTGTCTCCCTAATACAGCATACAATCGTTGGGGCATGCATCAATCTTTTGATAGTTCAACCCCAACCTGTTGATAATCTTCTTCACCTCGTAGAATGTTGTGGGAATCTCAGTGTCGGGGAATGCATCTTATAATAATTCGAGCAACATCGACATTCCCTTATCTGTGATTCCACACAAGCACTTGATATGATACAATTTGATTAAGAAAGATAATTTAGAATATTTTCTACAACCTTGATATAAAGGACGATATGCTTCATCCATCAAGCTGAAAAAATCCCGAGCTGCTTCATTCCTCATAAACACCGGATCAGAATCGTGCACTTCTTCGTTGAAGTTGTCGCCTTGAAATCTAAATGCATCATGCACAGCATCATTCATAGGATTATCTTCATCTAGTTGAACGCCTACTTGAGAACTTAGAGGAAGAGCATCATCATATCTAATGCTAGCCTTCTTACCATGAACTGCTCAAAACGTATAGTCCTCAGGGAAAGGCTTTAGAAGCAAATGTTCCTTCACAACATTTCATGCATGCCACTTCTTGAACTTGCATCTCCGAAACAGATAGACGATCTTGCCATTACAGCTGGCCTGAGTGAATGCGAAATCCAAGAAATTTTTTAATCTATACAAATATTCCAGAGAATTGCGCGGCAACCTGATCCATGACTTATCCTTAGCTACTAGTGAGAGAGAAGAAAGTATAGAGAAGAAGATGAGTTAATAGAGAATTATGAATGCCTGGAACCTTATATTCTGAAATCCCAACGTTTAAAATTTTGTAGTGGTTGAAAACTGCTACAGTACTACAAATTTGTAGTAGTTATACGTATAAAACCGCTACTAATGTTCAAGCCGTTGTAATTTTGCACAAAGTGGTGGGAAATTCAAAATTTAAAAGTTGAGTTTTTGTAGCGGTTATATGTATCAAACCGCTACTAATATTAAAGCCATTGGAAATCAAATGGAAAAATTAGTTTTAAATTTGTAGCGGTTATACATACATAACCGCTACAAATTTGCACAAAGGTAGCAAATTTCAAAATTCAAATGTTGAGTATTTGTAGCGGTTTTTACTGTTAAACCGCTACAAATATGGAACGTTATTTATATGTATAATTGTGGTAAACACAATAAGAATTTAAGTTCTAAAATACAAAATTATATATATTTATTTACAAATGTTTCAACAACAAATAAAAAAAAAGATGTCCTAAACTAAGTAGTTGGGGGCTGATCGTCTGGTGCTCCCTCAGGTGGGGCTCCATCAGGTGTTGCTGGATCCGGCCGCTGGGCAGAGTGAACCGCACCATCATATATCATCAGGAGGAGGAGGAGGCTGCATGATGAACCAAGGCATAGGCGGAACCTGTGGATACTGCTCGTTCATGAACAGGCGACTCCATCCGCGCTCGAGCATGCTGTTCGTGATATCACGCCACTGCGTCTGCTGAGCGTAGATCAAATCAGCATGCTCCTGCATCTACTGCAGATGTAGCTGCTGGATCTGCTGCTGCTGTTGAGCCACTGCAGCCTGTGTCCGCTCCAAATCTGGCAGCAGCTGCTCAACAGACTCGTCCCTCGGACGTCTGATCCCTCTAGAGCTGCCAGCCTCAGAGGCAGCGCTCATACCGTAGACCATACTAGGTATGGCGCCTATCCCCATCCCCCGAACGCGTCTGAGGTGCTCAACCTGAGCTAGACCTGCCTTCAAAGGAGCCGTCGGGCCTACTGACCCCTATGACTCCTCAGCCTGGGTCTCTCGCAGCTCAGCCTGCGACTACTACATCCGCTCCTGCCATTTTATGAAACAATTACTAATTAACATTTTTCATTATTATGTTGGTTTTATAAAAATTATAATAATGAAATTACTTACAATGGCTACCTTTGCCTGCTGAGAGGTAGGAGTCCCATCACGGTGTCTGTATGTGATCGCGTACAACTCCCCATAGTCCATCTGATGGTTCTCCTGCTGTGCCTTCCTCTCCTAAAACAATTACATAATTCAATTACTATTATGAAATAACTAGCTAAAAGTCAGTGATATTTTGAAAATTTACCAGCTCGTTGTAGGTGACAGCAAAGGTCTTCGATCTTGCTGTGTGGTGGATCGTCTGCTGCCCACGGATCTTGGTGTTCCTTTGAGAAAGCGCCTGGAAAAAACAATATTAAATGTATTAAAACAATATTAAACATTTAAAATTAATTACATTTAAATTATAATTTAATAATTAACAATTACAAAATTATATATAAATAATCTAATAAATACATTACCTGCCCCTCAGCGCTCCTCCTAAACTGGACGAAACTCGCCCAGTTGTTCGGCGACACGCCATCCGGGACGCTCTCAATCAGCTGCTCCAGAGGCATCATCCCGTCCTTATCCACCCTGTGGAAGAGACAGTTCCTCCTGTTTCTCCGGCCGTCACCCATCTTCACTAGGGTGTACCTCTTCCGGTTGGCCCGGACGGCAAACCGTAGCTGAAAAAAATTATTTAAATATCAATAATTACAATAATCCTATTAAAAAATATTAATTAAATATAATTAATTACAAAAAATATTAATTAAATACTATTAATTACCTAAACCACCTCCTCCCAAGCCTGGTCCTTCGGCCCCTTCGGAACGTGCCTCCACTTCATGAAGTGTAGGGGGAACCAAGGTCGTTCAGGAAGCGGTTGAATAGGTGACCCCCATTGTCGATGGGCTGGTCCGTGCCCTTATTCCACGACACTATAACTCACAGTGTCTAGTCCATGCTGTTCAGACCGGCCACGTCCAGCCTCCTCGTCGACACGTTCCCCTGCTCATCTGCACAATTTACCGCACGTTAGATAAATTGTAATTCAGATTTGACATTTTGAATTTAAATAAATAATTTATTAAATAAAAAAAATTATTTACCTTGGATCTGCACCTCAAACCCAGTGGACCGCGAAGACGACCCTCGTGGGTTGTTCTGCTCCCAAGCCTCCTCCTCATCGAGTAACTGCTCCATCTCCCTTAGCCCAATCAGGATCTCAAAGTCCTTCTCGTCGTAGTCCTTGATGCTGATATCTGCCCCCCAAACTCAGGCACCTCTGGTGCGGTCGTCTCCTATGCAATCGTTTGCGGTGCCTGTGGTAGGGCCGACTCCTGTGGGGGGATAGGCTGAAATGCTGCGGATGCCCTCCTTTCGCGCTGCCCCCTCCCTCTGCCCCTTGCTCTGCTGCTACCACCCCACAAAATCGGTCTGGGGACCTCAGGTGCCTTCCCCCTATCCTCTCTTGAAGCCATATCAACTGTAAAAATTCAAAAAAAAATATTTTAGTCACATTATTATGCAAAAATATAGTACAAATACAAATACAAATAAAATACGTCTTATCTCCTTACCTCAAGTACAAATACCAAGAAATACTATAGCAAAAACTCTTTTACAAACGTCTGAATGCTCAAATCTAAAGAAAACACTCAGAGAAACTTCAGGAAACAAAATGAGCAAACGGAGAAATGAAGGAGGGAGGGGATTTTAAATAGGCGGAACATTTGTAGTGGTTATTTCAATAACCGCTACAAATCACTAGGGGTGGTTAAAATTTGTAGCAGTTCTAAGATAACCACTACAAAGTACAAAAACCTTTGAAGTTCTATAGCGGTTAAGGTATAGAACCACTACAAATTTGGGAACCTTTGAAATTCTGTAGCGGTTACAACCTAATAACCGCTACAAAATACGCGGCGTTTGGAATTTTGTAACGGTTTGATTGGTCAAACCGCTACAATTAACTGCTACACTATTGGCGCTTCTTGGTCGCGCAATGTGGTGCGAAACTGTAGCGGTTATTATTAAGTAACCGCTACAATTAAACCGCTACAATTTTTTATGGGAAATTCGCGCCATATTTGTAATGATTTTCCCTAGGTAACCGTTACAAAAAACACAGCCAATCTATCGCACCGCTTGCCGCTACAAATTTGTAGCGGTTTAGGTTAAAACCGTTACAAATGTTAATATTTGTAGCGGGTAATTATAACCGCTACAATGTCACCGTTACAAAATACCTTTTTTTGTAGTGTAAGAAAAGCCTTGGCCATTTTATCTTCTCCCATAGAAAATCCCTTTTCTTCATTTTTGCCCCCTTTTCACAATCACAATGGGCACTATAATTACAGTGATCGATGTAATGCCCTAAATTTTGATTAAGGGCTAATGACAATTATTGAGAATGATTGGTGAATTAAAGTTGATTTGAGACATGAATTAGTTATTGGAAATGCCCAACACCCTATATTTTAGCATAATTATGTGATAAGTAATTTTTGAAGCTAAAATAAGAGGGAAATGGCGCATAGAGAAAGGAAAAATAATTAAAATATATGTTATATGGCAATTCATGTGAATGTGTCATAATCAGGGGAAAAATTGAAAGAATGGAAAATTATCGGCTAATTAGTCAGTGATTAATGGAGAAATTAATTACTAACTAAGAGATATGAGAAGGGTAACTAAATGGCTAATGGAGTGGTTAGAGTAACCAAATGGTTACTTTCTTTATGAGAAATCATGAGATTGAGACAAGTGGCATCATTAGATGTAAAAGGAGTTGTTGAAAAGTCAAACAAATCATATTTTATTCATTCTCTTCCCTCTCCTTCTCTCTATTTCGTTTAGGCATGGGAAAAAGGGGAAAATTCTGCATCTTATCTTCATCTTTATCATCACACATTCTCTCTCCCTCCAAGCTCTCACTTTCACCATTTTTGAAGAAGAAAGAGAAAAGAAAAGCTTGAGATTAAGGCAAGATCTTGACCCCAAATGCCAAAACCTCCTTCTATAATCTTGTTCTCATTGTTGAGAGCTTTCATCCTATGGTTTTAGATTCTCAAGAGGACGTGTTTTTGTGCTTAAGAAAATTTGGAAATTGGTGAACCAAGGAACTTCTTTGAAAAAATTGTAGAGATGAGTAAGACAAACATTTCTATATAGGTTTTGTGACATTTGATTTAGGTTGGAAATTCTGGAATTTATTGCCCTATTTTTGAAAATTAGGTCATTGTGTATATGCCATGTTGTTTTCATGAATATGATGCTTTGAAATGTAGTTTGGATAGATAGAATGGATTGGGTTTGAATTGTGAAGTTTGGCAATTTTGGGAATTTGTGTTGAATGTTGCCTAAAACAAAGCATGATGATGGAATGAGAATTTGGTTGTTTTGATGTTTCCATTAGTTTTCTTGTGAAAAATTGTGTTGGAGTAGTATTGGATATGAACTTTGAGCCATTGGGAACTTAGTTTTAAAAGTTGCAAGTTTTGGTTAGTGAAAAACTCTATGCTGGCAGTTGTTTTTCATGGACGTTTTGAATGGACAAATGGTGATGAACAATTCTGAAACTTTTCAGTTTTAAAGTTCACATGCCTAGCTTCAAAATGGACATATGATTCATGTCATTTCGATTTGTGAGCTAGGAGTTATGATTTTCCAAAGTTTGGGGTTGAAACTGGACTTAATTATGGAATAGTACATACATTTGTGGAATTCTAGATTTTTGTGGTTATAGAAAGCCTTGATCCATATTTTTCTAGTAAAGAGGACATAACCTTTTATTAAGCTTTAGGATCACCTCATTTCGATTTTTCTAGAATTAGTTATGACTTTTGGAAGTTCAGCCAAGAAACCGAAATTTTCTTGACCACAACCGAAAGTCCTTGGCCGCTGCTCAGAAGCTTCTAACCGCTTTTGGCTGCAACTAGGAGACTCTTGGCCATAGCCAAAAACTCTTTGACCTGATTTTGGCCGCAGCCCAAAAGTTTCTGACCTATTTTATTTCGTAGCCAAAGATCCTTGGCCACGGCCAACATCCAAAAATTAGAAATTTTTGCTATTGTAAAGTGGCTTTTGAGATAGTACTTCCCAACCCTTTAGGGCTTTTGTTAGAGACAATTGTAGCCACTTAAAGGACGTTAATGATAACCAAATCTAAGTGTTTTGAAGTTGATTGAATATTGGAATAAGTGATAACCTGTCGTCCTTAATTATGACTATAGGATTTGATATTTACCCTGGATCGTAGAAGGCCTGTGCTTGATCAAGAACGGAAAGACCAAGGTAGTGACACTTTATCCTATATCATGTTTAATGTATTGTTTGCGTGTATTTATCATTGAATCTTGTGAGCTGTGACCTGTGGCCACATGGGGGGATCAACCCATGGTAGAGGACCGTACCTGTAGACCGGTGAGAATACTGGGCATACCAATGAAGAGCTGTGACCTGCTGCCACATGGGGAAATCAACCCATGGTGGAGGACCGTGCCTGCGGGCCGGTGGGAATACGGGGCATACTAATGAAGAGTTGTGACCTGCGGCTACATGGGGGGATCAACCCATGGTGGAGGACCGTGCCTACTGGTTGGTGGGATTACGGGGCATGACAAGAAACATTGAATATTGTGTTGTTGATTTGTGATATATGCTTACTTGCTATGTTTCATTATACATCATATACGTGAATTGTTACTACCTGGATTCTTTTGAATCTCACTCTTTCCAATTAACAATTTTTAGCCAGGGCAAGCGGGTCAAGGGACAAGCAGGTAGACAATGATGACTAGGATTGCTGGTGGTAGTCTTAGTTTCTTTTTGGTTTGGTTATCATTTGGACAATTGTATTTTTTTTTTTGTGGACCATAGAATAGTATAGTTGTGTAATCCCCGGTATGGGAAACTGAGATGGGCAATGATGCTCTGTAAAAATCTTAGATTAATGATATTATTCCGGGTGAAAGTCGAGAATTTTGTTAAAACTTTGATATTGTATATGTGATGAAACGAGCAAGCCAATTGTTTTTACTTTGAAATGAATAGAGATCGTATTGTACAGGTTTTTGTAAAAAGTTTTAATTACTCTTGATCTCTTATTCAGTTATAAAATGAGTTTAAACACTAATCATGGCCTTGATAAGATCGGGGGTTACAATCGGTGCTCTCCCTCAATAAAAGTCATTAGTTGAAGGAGTTTGGTTAACTAGCTAGTTACGAAGATTTTTAGTCAGTTTGTGATACTAAGTAAAAAAAATTACTTTAGACAGAATGTATGAACTTGCAGGATAAGGGCAAGTGGGAATAATGTGCTCCACCTTTTTTTCTTTTCTTTATAAAAAATATCGGTAACAAAGGATTAATCTCTCTAGGATATTAAGAACAAAAAGGTATATAAACTTCTCCCAATGAAGTTTGTTCTACACATATTCTAAGGAATTAGAGTCCAAACCAATCGTTTAAATTTAAAGAGAGTCCCCGTACCACATACATTGATGTGAGTTAGCTGCAAACATGTTTGATTCTTTTGATTACGAGAAAAATAACATTATAATGGCATTTGCCAACTTATCGTTTTGATTCTTCTATTTTGTATGTCATTAAATATCTTAAATTAATATACATAGTGTGTGTTTGGGATAACTGCAGGAAAAATCACTTATTATGATTTTAACTTATTAAAAATGATTTGATAAAAAAATTAGTTTTTGTAATGTGATTTATGTTTGGATGAGCGATTGAATAAATGATTTTCAATAAATCAAAACTTGTTTGGATGAGCGATTGTATAAGTGCTTTTTTAAAAGTAAAAACTTATGTTAATTATAAGAAAACAAGATATTTAAAATTAAAAATAAATGGAAAAGTGAAGTTAGAAAATGTGATGCCAAAATACATAATTTCACAAAAAAAAAATTACATAACTAATTGGATCACATGTCCCGTACAAGTTGATCTTTTATCATGTTACGAATGTGATTCATACTTTTTTAATTATCTTCTGCATATTTTTCAGTCCTTTAATTAATTATAGGATAAAAGGATATTTCGATATAAAATCAATTCATATCCTATTTTATTTTGTAGGAAATATTATGATATTTAGGAGGTGAAAAATTAGAAGAATATATACACAAGGAGTGTGAAGATGGGAGAAGAATAATATATATATATATATATATATATATATATATATATATATATATATGTATATGTATATATGTATGTGTGTGTGTGTATTATATGAAGAAAATTGCAAGGGATACACACACACACACACACACATTTAGATATATATATATATATATGAGATATGAGAAGTACGTGGAGCCCACAACACAGGACCAATTGAGAGAGCAAAACGTGAGCTGGCATTGAAAGCTCGGACGCACTGCAACTTCTGGCCCCAAAAGAAAATAAGTTGCAACTTTTTTTCAAAAATAAGTTGCTAGTTGGGGCTTATTAAAAAAGCTACTTGTTTCACCCGTGTTGCAACTCGGATAAGCTAAATCAAACATAAAAAAAAAAAAAAAAAACAGATCTGTTTTATTTGGGCTTATTTCTATTGAAAAGGGGCTTATTTGATAAAAAACAGTATACCAAACACACTCATAATTGGCTTGCTTATGGGTGCACAATTGATCAATATTGTATTCTTTTTCTTTCACACATATGATCCTTGCATTTGCTGTGTTATCAATCAAGCTTCGTAACGGATCCACGTAAATATTAGGGAAAATTAATCCTTTGGTTATTATTGTTTTGACATGATTATAATTCAATCACTACACTTGGATTCAGTACAACTCAGTTCCTATAGTTTTGACACAATTGTAACTCAATCCTTAAACTTAGACTCACTGCAACAGGGTCCTTATAATTTTAACCAAACCAAAGTGAGTTTTGCCTCTCCTAACAAAGCCTTCTTCCATAAACCGGCCTGATTCTTTTTTTTTTTTTTTTGGGCAGAATTTGGACGGTATCCCCCAGCCGATAACTAGAGACTAATTGATCTCCCTAGGAGTAGCGATTACCAAAGTGAGTTTTCCCTGTCCCAACAAAGTCTTTTCTATAAACTAATCCTCCTAAGGCGTAGCAATCATTAAAGTGGGTTTTGCATCTCTCAACAAAGCTTTTTCCATGCACACTCCCTGATTCGAAACCAAGACATCATGTTTAAGGGACCCAACCATCTATCAACTATGCCAGGCTTTTGTTGGTTTAGTTCCTGACTTTTATTTTATATATATTTATATCATTTTATTTTTTTATATGGTTTTCAGTTTTATATGCTTGAGCAATTGGCTATTAGTGAAGTCAATCTTGAGTTCACGGTTGATGTTGTAATACTAAAACTATATAATATATTGACTTACCATTTTTCTGAGATTGAAAAGTTCTACCTAAAAGTTTCTGGCCGGCACAACTACTGACTATGAACTGAAGCTCTATTATTAGGCTCAATTCAAAAAAACCTTTTGAAATATTTTCTATCATCTTTCGGGCCCTGAGTGTGATGTGTTAATTAGAATTAGAACTCTTCTTGTTTTTTGTTTTTTTGTTTTTTTTTTGTTTTTTGTTTTTTGTTTTTTGTTTTTTGTTTTGCCAACAATACGAATATAGCATCCCAATTTTGAATATTGGTGAAATAAGTTAAGTTGGCCAAAAAACAAGTTGAAAATATGAGGAGTATAGGGACAAAAGGATAAATAAGATAATTATTGGCCAAAGGTATAATTATGGAGAAATGCCCAGAAATTTAGGGGGAAGTCTTGAAAAGTATCCAAGAGATTTTCAAGGCATATTTGAGACTTAGGGATATTAAAAATTTAAATGCCTCAAAATGAAGTATTGGTCAAAAAGCCTATTTTTTGGTGAGATTTTAAGGAAATAAAAAGGAAGAATAATTATTAAATATTAGAAACAGATTCTCACCCTAACAGCATATGCTTTTATTAAATATTGGAAACAGTATGTGAAAACGGGTTTAGCCCCTCCCTCTAGCAGTAAATATTAAATTTTTTTGTTAAAATTTTTATTTTAATAACCTTATTTTGTTATATTATATAAATTATTATAATATAATAATAAAAATTTAAAGAAATAGCAACGGAATTGTTCCATCATAACCAATAGTTTTACTGACAAATTAGCAACGTAACGGAATCCCATCAAAAGTTACTAACGAAAAAAATTCGATCGTAAATATAATTTCTCAATTATGAATTAGCAATGGAAATTCATAATTAAAATTGGTTAAATTGACTTTATTTTGGTCAGATTAGTTTATTTTTTTCCCCTCATTTCCTCCAATTCGGGTCAAGTACGATTTTTTATTGTTTTTGAGACAACCAAGTTTTCTGTGATAATGCCTAGCAATTGCAAATTACGTATGAGTAAGTGCTTCATATTGTAAGGGTAGCTTCCTTCGTCAATCCCCGCTTATTTAATTCAAAAGGTGGAGAGTAAACAAGGTTACCAAAATTACCATCAATCCTATGAGAAAGTTTAGAAACCTAGTCACATTTTCTTCTCTAGATATCTCATTAATGAAAATCAGCCAATCCGTGTGCACTAAAAGCCTAGTTTTATTCGCAATATCTTTAAAAGGATGAGAAGTGTCACGACTCCTATTAATTCTTCTTTCATTAATTATTTTCTTTAGCTTTTTAAAAATATATTAATGCATCATACCCATTCTCCATGACTTCGCTTAAGCAGCTTCCAAGTGGAATGAGCACAAATGAAGAATTCTACAACATAATTTCGATTTCTCACCCGTAAAGCAACAATATATAATCTACAACACATATAATATAAGTTCTCTTTACATATGTTTTATTTTTTTTATATTACTGTAACTTGCATACAAGAAATGAGAATTATACATTAGGAAAATTGTGCCGCACGTAAACACAAACATAAAAACCGTGATTAACTTTTGCTCGAGTACAAAAGTGATACACTTGGTGAAACATTATCATCAGAAGATTTAGTGAAACCAGAGGAGTTTGTATTGGAACTAAAGCTAATGTTTTGGTTTTGACTTACCTCTGGAGCATTGGTGCTGGATAGAATTGAAAATGATGTTGGAAATTCATTATATGTTGGTATGGGGTACCTTGAAGGAAGACTAGGAATTGCAGTTTCAAACTTAAGCACATGAATTACTTGCCTTATTGAAGGCCTGCGATTTTGATCAGGATGAGCACACCACAGCCCAACAATCATGAGGCATTCAACTTGATCCTGCTCAAAATCTCCTTGCAGCCTTGGATCAACTGCTTCCAGAATTCTCCCCTTTCCATAGAGCTCCCATACCCAATTCACCATAGTTATTTCATCATCTGGAGCATTTTGGTTGATGGGTTTTCTTCAACAAACTAACTCCAGAGCAACAATTCCAAAACTATATACATCAGATTCTTTACTAGCCCTTCCAGTAGTGACACATTCAGGAGCCATATATCCCATAATTCCGGCCAAAGCTGTAGTTTGTGCTCCTTTTGTGTGGTCTACAAGCCGTGCTAATCCAAAATCTCCAAGTTTTGCATTGAAGTTGGAGTCTAACATGATGTTGCTCGATTTTATGTCTCTATGAACCACACATTGTGCACATTCTTCATGCAAGTACAACAATGCAGAGGCCAAGCCATGAGCTATTTTAAATCTAATTGACCATGTCATCAACCTTAGGTCTTTGAAGAGATGGGAATCTAAACTTCCATTTGGCATGTACTCATAAACTAACAATAGTTCTTTCCTTTCATGGCACCAACTGATTAGTTGCACCAAGTTTCGATGCCTTTTTTTGGGGGAGCTTTTCATGAGATATCACTAGCATACTAGCAGCAAAAGATTATTCTTTCTTGGATATCAATAACATAAGATAAACTTCTCCTAATTAAATTTGTTCCATACATTTTCTAAGAAATTAGAATCCATACCAATTGTTTAATTTAAAAAACGAGATCAGCCTCCATTAGGAATATTTGCCTCCATTAAGCATGCTATATTTTCATACTATTGATGGCAAGAAAAGTAACATTATAATGGCATTTGGGAAACTAATTAATAATATAATTTAACATTTTAAAATAAAAGTACATTTCATTGTTAAAAAAAAAAAAATTGACTGTTATGGTTTTCCTATAACATCTTTCAAACAGAAAATTTTTGGCCAAACATGCATGACCATAGTAAGGCCCGTTTGGATTTGTTGTAGCAAAAATGATTTTTTTAATCTAACTTTTATAAACTTAAGATAGGATAAAAGTCAGATTGTAAATGTGATTTATGTTTGGATTGACGGTGGCAGAAGTGGTTTTTTTTAAAAACTTAAATTGTTTGAATTATTATTTGAAAAACAAGTTGAGATGAAAAATGACTGAAAAGAGTATGAATCTGACTGAATACTACACACACACACATATTATGTATATATTGTGAAAATTTAAGAGAAAATTTAAAATTATAAAAATTATTCAGAGATTGATGAAAAGTTCTAACCAAAAGTTTCTGCTCGGCACAACTACTGACTATGAACTGCAGCTCTATTATTATGCTCAATTCAAACAAACCTTTTGAACAATTTTCTATGATCTTTCAGGTCCTGTGCGTGATGTGTTAATTAAAACTCTTCTTCGCCAACAATTAGAATGTAACTTCCAAATTTTGAATATTGGTTAAATAAGTTAAGCTGGCTGAAGAAGTCGGAAATATGAGGAGTTTATGGACAAAAAGGATAGATAAGATAATTATCGAGCAAAGGTATAATTGTGGAAAAATGCTCAGAAATTAGGGAGAAGTCTTGAAAAGTATCAAAAAGATTTTCAAGGCATATTTGAGACTTAGATATATTTAGGACCGGAGGTAGTATAATATATCCCGAATCTTCGGTGATTAAGGCATTGATGAAGCCTCTGGAATTCAGAACCGGTTTCCCTACTGAGCAAACACCACAAACACCCTAATATGAATTTCAAAAATAAATATAAATTAATAATTTATTTATTTATTTTAATATTTATATTATAAATCTATAATAATTTAAAATTTAAATTATTTAACAAAATTATAATTAAAAAAATCTAATTATTGAAAAAGTTAACTATTAGTGACATAAAGTAGAGATAAATTAGCAATGAAAATTAGTAACAGAAAATTTCAGTCGCTAATTTCGTCACAATATATTGTTGACAGACATTAGTGACGGATTAGAGACAGAAATTGCTAATTTTTAATGACGGAATTAGAGATGAATTAGTGACAGAAATTAGCAACAAAGTATGACTCCATCGCTAATTCATCACTAATTTTAGTGACGGAATTTGTGAGGGATTAGGGAAGGATTAGCGATGGAATCACATTTCGTTGCTAAATTCTGTCACTAATTTTCATTTTTTTGGTAGTGTTTGGACCATCCAAAACCAAATATGAATAGTAGGGCAATTCGGAATCGGGACGGGATCAGGAAATCCCATTCCCGATCCCGATCCAGAAAAGTGTTCAGGAAGGAGTTTCATTCCCGATCTCAATTCCGATCCTGAGAATTTCTTGTTTCGTCAGGACTGGAAATTCTCAAGATCGGGATAGGGAATTTCCTGATCCTGGATTTCCTTTTTGTTAAAAAAAATTCTCTATATTGAATTTCTTATTTTGTTTCCTTTATCTAGTACAAATATATAATTTGTCGAATATCATATTGTACCAAATTAGTCTAATACAAATATATAATTAGTCAAATACATGCTTAAAGTTGTCGATTCAACTGCAAAAAGAACAAAGACAAGAACACAAAATTAGAATTATTTACTAAATAATAAATAAAATTAACTAAATAAACTAAAAGAATATATAATACCTTGAGGGTGTTAGAGATTTTCATATTTTATTTTACATTTGGTCTTGCTTTCTTAAATATTTTAAAAAAATTTACATATATATATATATATTTGGGATCAAGAAAAAGTCAGGATCGGGAAGTCCCATTCCCGATCCTGAATAATTTTTCCTGATCCTAAATTTTTTTTATCTTGAAATTTTCAGGATGGAAAAATCTTGTGCCAATTTGCTCGGAATCGGGACGGGAAGACCGGGATGGGAAAATATTACACACTCCTAATGAATGGTTCAGATTTGTTTAGCTCTCCCAACTAAGTTTTTTGCTTAATAGGAAAATCACGATTTCACATCATTTGGGCATGTGGAAAGATTACAATTCTAGCCACAAGTCCACATCATCTCGGCATGTGTAAAGATATTTGTAAACATAGTGGGATCATCCCCAAATAAAAAAGGAAAATAAATATTTTAGTCTCTATAATTTTCACTCGATTGTAACTTAATCCCTATATTTTGACTCGGTGTAACTCAATCCCTATAGTTTTAGCCATTTTACAATTTAATCCCTAATCTTTATTACATATATGATTTTATTTTATAAAATATAGGGACTAAATTGTAAAATAGTTAAAACTATAGAGACTGAGTTGCATTGAGTCATAGTTTAAGGACCAAATTGCAATCAAGTCAAAACTATAGGGACTAAGTTTACCTGAATAAAAGTAAAGGGACTAAGTTACAATTAAGACAAAATTATAAAGACCAAAAGATTAATTTGCCCAAAAAATCAATGTATGTTTTTTTTTTTTGGGAAAATTGGGGATTTATTTGAGAAATTAAAGGGGGAATAGGACCTAAAAAAAGTAAAGTCTTAAGGTTCTTTGAGAGAATTAAGTAACCTTATGAAATGACCACTCTACCCCTGATGAAATAAAGATATACCTTTTTAACGTTTCCACCCATCAGTTCTCTCACTACCACCCTCTCCCTCATCATCTTCTTCATCTTTCTAACTTAACCCTCACAAACTCCATATCCGTCTCAAGCAAACTCCAACAACAAACAATGGTGACTCTGGCAACCAATGACGGTGACCTCCATCTTGCAACACCATTTCAGATCTAGCAACCTCGTCATAGGAAATGAAGAGTTCATATTTGTTGAGGTCATAAAGGATGTAGCCTTTCTTGCCATGTGGGTAGCCAAGAAGTATGCAAGTCCAACCTCATTCCTCCATCTTGTTATTACAAATTGTGTGTCGTGCATATGCCAGGCACCCAAACACCCTTATATGTGTTTTCTAACGATTGTTATTACCATAAAACACCCTCATATTACAGTACAAACACCCTACAATAAAATATTTCAATTATATTTATCAATTAATGAAGCATTTTTATAGCATCCCCAAATATCACAATGGAATAATTCGAAACTAGACTTGGACTTTAACGAAGTAGTTCCAAATGGCAAACATGTTTGTTTAGCTCGAATGCTTGAATTAGAATATTATTCTTGTTAGTGCAAGCGTTTCACCCAAGAGAGGGGGTGAATTGGGTGGTAATAAAATTTTTGAGATAGAACTAAAACTGGAAACTGATAAGGAGAAAGTTAAAGAGTTAGGAAGATTTCACCGAGGTGTACATCGAGAGATATACTGGTTTGGTCTAATTCACAATGACCTACGTCCAGTCCTCAGATAGAATCTGAGCTTTCACTATACCTTCCAAGATTCAGTGGGTTCTTGGCACCTTGGCAAACAGTGATCTATTCCTCACTTTGAATACTTGCTCCCCCTTACATAACGTAAATAGATACCCACCTTAAGGTCCCACAACCTTAAGATATCTCTTAAACAAGTGTATTGAATCAATAAATGTTCTCTCTCACTGAGTAGGTAATATAATCACTGAAGCATATTAATACAGAAAAGAAGTAAGAGCTCAAAAATGAATATTCGTCAGTTTGGTAGTTCAGCGTCTCAACTCCACCTTTGAATGCCTTTGCTATTTGTAATTGGAGTGATTTTAATAACCGTTGGAGACATTCTGTTTTTTCGTTACTTACTGAGCACTTCTCAGAACATTCTTTATGTTATTTGGATATAGTTGTTGTGGTGAAGAGATTGTGTTGGTGGAAGCTCGGTTTGGCATTTAACGTCTCTGACACAGTATCTGCTTTTCTTGGGATTCAAATATCTGAAGTGTAAATCTCCTGTAACTTGCTTGAGCATGTTAATCATGAAGGAAAAATAGTAATAAACAAGATTAATGAAAAACTCAATGATTCTTTGAAACCATAGATTTTGATTTGATACTCTGTTTTTCTTGAAGTAGCTAGTATTCGAATACTCTTATAGTTATCAGGATAATTTGAATCTTTTTATGTTACATACTATTCGAATACCTTCTTCACTATTCAGATAATATTTGCAATTTTATACTGAGACTATTCAAATGATTGAGACACCTATTCGAATAGTGATCTCTTTAAACTTAAGATAGTTATCCTGATACATTAGTTGCTATTTGAATACTTGCTTTGAGTTTGACTAGAAAATACTTTCCTTCCAGCTTTCAATATTATTCGAATAGTCTCCTTGCTATTTGAATAATTTCTCATATCAATCCAATAGTCTTGATGTTGGTTTTGAAAAGCTATTCGGATGTTAGTTTCACTATTCGAATTGTCTTCTTATTATTCAGATAATACATTTTGAGATCCCTTTTGAGCATACAAAGATTATTCCGATAATGGTTATACTATTCGAATAGTGACCATACTTATTCGAATAGTCATACTATTAACCGGATAATGCATTTGAAATTCACCTTAAAAATATAAGTACTATTCAGATAATGTACAGGCTATTCGAATATTTTAGTTTAGAAAAACTTTCAACTGTTATATTAGTTTATACTAATCAAATAGTCAAAGACTATTCGAATAATATAACTATGTATCAGTGTATCTCTATTCGAATAACTTATACATTATAATGATAATTGTCTGTCTATTTGGATAATCTGAGAGTTATCAGAATAATAGGTGATAAAAACTGAGTATTACTATTCGAATAGTAAACATACTATTCGAATACTCTCTTAGCAACAATCTTGTGAATAAAAATGCAGAGACAAATTAAACTAGACTTAGGTTTGTTATCATCAAAACTCTGAATCTAACATTCTCCCCCTTTTTGATGATGACAAAACCAAGTGAAATAAATTAGAATACAGTTAACTGGCAAGAACAGACTTATGTATTAAAGCAAAAGCCTCTGGTTCAATAAACTAAACAACATATGTTAAGATAAACAGTCTAAGCATTCTAAATATTTAGGAGACCAAAGATCTCAAAAGCTCTGATAAATTTTGATGGATGGACAGCAAGGTTGAGAAGGTTATCGTGTCTAACCATGTTGTTGACTCACCATGCTGTTTGGTGACTGGAGAGTTATGGAGAAGGTGATGGTTAAGAATTATTCTCCCCCTTTTTGTCATTATCAGAAAGGTTGGGAGGAAGAGGAAGAGAGAAATCAAAAGAAGTATGGAATTGGTCAGAAGGAGGAGCAGTTATAAATGAAGGCGAGGAAGGAAGGGTAGCTGGAGGGATATCTTGAGAAGGAGATGGAGAGATGAGGAGATGAGGTTGCTCTGAAGAGGCAGGTGGAACTAAATTTTCAGGATTAGGCATTTCCTGAGTCTCCAGAGGAACTAGAGGCTGACAGTAGAGTGGTGTGAGGAGTGGTAGCAGGCTACATGACAGGCTCCATAGTGATGTGAACAGGAATAGAGGAAGTGGATTCCTAGATAGTGAATAAAACATTGGTAGGCTCAAGAGGTAGAGGAGAGGTGGTTGGAGGTGGCTGAGTTGGAAGGGCAAAAGGCATATCGGTATATTGAGGGATGGCAAGTGTAGGGGCCCTGGTGAGAAAAGAACTAGTAATACATGTTTCTAAGCAGTCAAGTATGTGCCTGATTTCACGAAGCTGTTGAAGATAATTGGCTTGAAGATTGTAGAGAGACTTGAAGTTCTCATTGACTGCACCAATTATGGTTTGAATTTGATTCTGAAGATCTTCCCTTAATAGTTGATTGGATCTCATGAGTTTCTCTACCACAGGTTTGAGGGCTTCCTGAATGTGGAGTTGAATGGAGGTACCAAAAAATAAGGGAGAGGGAGAGGCAGCTCTAGAAGAATGAGCCTCATCTGCCTTAGAAGTCTCAACATCCACTCTCTATCTTTTTGATTGGGGTTCCTCAGGTATAGCCAGTGGCAAAGGAATTTTCATCTTTCTAATTTGAGTCTTGCCAAATCTTACCAATCTCCCTTGTTCTCCTTCTAAGTACCAGATGTTATTCATTTTGAGAAACAAGGTGATAAGTTAAGGAAAGGGAGCAGGAGTAGTTTTGTTGGATCCCAATTTGTACCTATTAATTTCTTGGTATATGAATTCCCTAACATTCAACTTTACTTTAGATATTAGATAGGCCAAAAAGTGGAAGTCTCTATATGAAAAGAAATTGAAGTTCTGGAATTTGTTGACAATAGCTCTTGTATAGATATACCACAGAATTCTTTGTTCATTATTGAGACACATTGAAGAAAATTTCTTTGCTTGTCTTATTGGCTTAATGATCTGATGAATCTATTCATTAGAATACTTAGGAACTTCATCAAATTCATCTTTATCATATTCAAGATAAGAATTGATGATAGAGGGAGACAATTGCATTTTCTGGCCTCTCACAGTGGACTCAAGTCTCTCCTCAACTAATTCCTTTTTATTTCCTTTGATTTTGACAGAGTACATATTAGAATAGAAGGTCCTTACTATAGAAGGACTATAGGATAAATCAATCTGAAGCCACCTCTAGTAATATTCTAAGTACTCATACAAATTGAAACCATGGTTATCTCTTAAATAGGCTAGGTCCACATAAACAACATGGCACATTGGTCTAGAAGAGAATAGATCTCTGTACCTCTTTTTCTCATCAGGTTGAAGAAGAGGTTTGGTATTGAAATCTGCAGGAGGTCCATCTATTTCTTCCTCTATTAAACTTTGGGATACTTCAGGCATACTCATTTGAGACCGAACTTGAGGAGTCTTGCTAGGCCCAGCTTCAATATTCTGCATAATGCCTTTGACAACATTCCTCACAGTTTGATCTAAGCTGTCACTCTCAGTAGAAGAATCATTGGAGGATGCAATTCCAATGTTTTTGTCCTTAGATTTTGAAGTGGTTGCAGTAGCTTTAGATATGGACCTTGTCTCCATCGGTTCTCTGATAACAACCCCTTTAACTCGAGAAGAGCCTTTAAATGAAGCATATGCTACTTTGGTCTGAATTTATTTGGAGTTTTCTGAGTAGAAGTCTTCTTTGAGGATGATTTTGGAGGTGGAGTAACTTCTCCTTTCTCAACATTAGCTCTCTTCATTCTCATTCTGGGTTTTCTGAGGTATATCGAAGGTTTAGGTTTTCTGGTAAACTGAGAGATTTTTGGAGATTTGGATTAGGAAATGGTGAGATTTTCAGAGGGTTTTGATCACAAGGGAGAGTTGAAGATAATTGGAAAAGTTTGTATATGGAAAGAAAACGAAGTGGTATTTGGATAATGATTAGAGAATGAGTTTAGTTTCCTTATACTTAGGTTTAAATTATTCAAATAATTACATGTGTATTCAAATACTCGAGAAATTATTCAAATAATAAGAGAGTAACTATGCATACCTGTATTTGGATAGTTCTGGTAGCATTCGAATATCCCTATCTCTGATGACTACAACTATTTGAATAGTTGTCCAAGTATTCGAATAGTCTCTGTTGTCCTATAGCACTGATTATCCAAATAGAAAAATTTGTATTCGGATAATTTCTCTTTGGTTAGTTACTCGTGTGCTTTGTTTGAATAATACATAAGCTATTCAAAAAATCCTCTGTTCCTTACTTCCAGTTGTATTCTAATAATGACTTTGGTATTCTGATATACTTCATACCTGTGGAATATGAAAAGTGTAATCTATTCGAGTACAAGTTGTCACTATTCAAATAATCACTTTGCAGTTAGAAACAAAATTATTCGAATAGAGCTTTGGTTAATCGAATACACAGAAAAAGAAATCATTCTATTTGAATAGTAATTAGGGTCTTGATTAGTTTGTCAACAATAATCATTATCACTATTCGAATAGTTTGAGTTGTATTCGAATAAACCTTTAAGTTGAAATCTTAGATATAATTTGTTACTATTCGAATAATAGATACACTAATCGAATACTTTCATTATGAATCTTGACTTAGTATTCGGATATTGACTCTGTTATTTGGATAGTTCCCTTTTAAGCTCTGAGAAGAATAGCACTATTCGGATAATCTATTGATTATGCGAATAGTTCTTTTGTAATTCTTACCTTTTGTATTCAAATAGCAATAAGAGTATTCAAATAATGTGTCATATATTCTAAAAATTGTATTATTATTCGAATAGTTCTTTTTGACGAATGTGCTTTATTATTCGAATAACCCTTACTATATTCGAATAGTTTTTACAAGACTTAGCAGTATTTGAATAGTCTTATATTATTAGAATAGTTTCTTCACAATATCTTTGTGTGATATTCGAATAGTAATTTATGTATTCGAATACTATTCTTTTAAAAAACTTGATTGAGTATTCGGATACCATAATTATTATTCGAATAATTCTTCTTTTACTCAGATTTCTCCCTTTAGAATTTATCCTGCAAAATATATAACTAAAAACCCCGATGCTTAAGTCAGTAATGTTTATCATCAAAACTTAATTGAATGAGTGAATAGTATATAGATTTACTTATAGTTCATTAGGATTTATCATTCCCAATTCCCTTCTTATGTAAAGAACTGATCCTTTGCTAGAGATTTGCTGAATATATCAGCTAACTGCAGATGTGTTGGGATAAATACAACTTTGACATCTTTCTTCTGGACATGATCTCTGATGAAATGATGCGTTATATTAATATGCTTGGTTCTTGAATATTGTACTGGATTTTTGGCCAAGCTAATGGTGCTCGTATTGTCACAGCATATGGGAATTTCTTTGAGATAGATACCAAGATCTTGTAATTGCTGTTTTAACCATAGTACTTGAGCACAAAAACTTAAGGCAGCTATATATTCAACTTCTGTTGAGGATAATGATATTGTGTTCTATTTCTTGCTAGCCCAAGAAACCATTGCTCCTCCCAAAAATTGGCATTGCCCACTTGTGCTTTTTCTATCTGTCTTATAGCCACCATGATCTGAATCTGAGTATGCTATAAGATATTCACTTCCTCCCTTAGGATACCATATTCCTAAGTCTACAGTGTCAACAAGATATTTGAAAATTCTTTTCACCGTTTTAGCATGAGAATCATTGGGGCATGATTGGTATCAGCACACATACCCATGCTGAACTGAATATCTAGCCTGTTGGCTATGAGATAGAGTAATGACCCTATCATTCCTCGATATTTTGTTATATTGCATTCAGGTCCTTTTGCATCTGCATCCAGTAAGGTTGTTGAACTCATGGGTATGTCGACTCCATTAGCTTGATCCATTCCATATTTTCTGAGGAGTTCTTTGAGATATTTAGTCTACGATATATATATTCCATTCTTTCTTTGTTTGATTTGCAAACCCAGAAAGAATGTTAATTCTCCTATCATTGACATCTCAAATTCTCCTTTCATAGTGTCAGAAAATTCTTTGCACAAAAAATCATTAGTAGCTCCAAAGATAATGTCATCTACATATATTTGAACAACTAACATATCATTTTTCTTTCATTTTATAAATAAAGTTGTGTCTACTCTTCCTCTGTCAAATCCATGATCGATGAGAAAGTTGCTTAGTCTTTCACACCAAGCTCTTGGAGCTTGTTTAAGACCATAAAGCACTTTTCTTAGTTTATAAACACCTTTTGGATTATAAAAATTTTCAAAACCAAGGGGTTCAACATAAACTTCTTCCATAATATAACCATTAAGAAAAGCACGTTTTACATCCATTTGATAAAGGTTGAATCCTTTGATACACGCAAAGGCTAAGAGTACACGTATGACTTCCAATCTAGCCATTGGAGCATATGTTTCCTAAGAATCAATTCCTTCTTCTTGATTATAGCCTTTGGCTATCAACCTTACCTTGTTTCTAACAGTTATTCCAAATTCATCAAGTTTGCTTTTAAATACCCATTTAGTGCCGATGATCTGATGATCTTTAGGCCAAGGTACTAAGTCTCAAACTGATTTCTTTTAAATTGATTGAGTTTCTCCTACATTGCTAAAACCCAATCATTGTCTGTTAGGGCTTCATTAATGCTTGAGGGTTCCAGTTCTAAAATAAATGTTGAAAAACTTACTTCATATAGAATACTATTTCTGGTTTTTACTCCTTCAACATTACCTATGACCTAGTCCATAGGATGATTTCTATTAAATTTCCAGGCTTTAGGTTGATCAGAAGAGGAAGGCTGAGTCTCTTTTTCTTTAAAATTAAAAGACTCATTTGAGGGTTTTGAAATCATTTGATTTGTTTCAGAACTAATCAACTCTGACTCATCAACAACAGATTTGGCAGGGGAATCCATTTCATTAAACACAACATGAATATATTCTTCAACAACGCAAATTCGTTTATTAAATATTCTATAGGCTTTACTTGTATTAGAGTAACCTAAGAAAATACCTTTATCAGCTCTGGAATCAAACTTTCCCAGACTATCCTTACCATTATTGTGAATAAAGCACTTACATCCGAATATGCGTAGATGATTGAGGTTTGGCTTTCTTCCCTTATAAAGCTCATATGGTGTTTCTCCCAGCTTTGATCGGATATAACCTCTGTTGGAAATGTAGCTGGCAGTACTCATTGCTTCAGCCCAGAACACTTGTAAGATTTCGTTCTCATTAAGCATTGCTCTTGCCATCTCTGTAAGAACTCTATTCTTCCTTTCTACAACACCATTCTACTATGGAGTTCTTGGTGCTAAGAAGTTGTGCTCAATTCCATGTGTGTCACAGTAATCTCCGAATGCTTGGTTTTCAAATTCACCTCCGTGATCTGTTCTAATTGCTGTAATTGACATACCTTTCTCATTTTGAACCTTCTTAGCAAAAATAATGAATTCACTAAATGTTTCATCTTTTGAGGATAAAAAGATAATCCATGTAAATCTTGAGAAATCATCAACAATGATCAAGGTATATAAATTTCCCCCAAGGCTTTTTACCCATGCTGGTCCAACTAGATCCATGTGGAGAAGTTGTAAAGGTCTTTTTGTTGATATTTCTTTTATGGTTTTGAAAGAAGATTTAGTTTGTTTTCCCTTTTGACAGGAATTACAAACTAAATCACTTTTTAATTTCAGTTTAGGTAAACCTATCACCAAATCCTTTTGGGTGAGTTTATCTTGCTGTTGCATATTTACATGTGCCAATCTTTTATGCCATAGCTAGCATCCATCATCATTACTAAGAAAACAATTTCAGAAGTGTGATTATCAATATCAATAGTATAGCAGTTACCTTCTCTTTTGGCTTTGATTTTCACCTTAAGTTTATCTTTCTTGATAGGTAAGTCTTTCTTGCTGACTATAAGACATTCCTCAGAGTCGAATATGATCCAATTGTCCTTATTAGCACTCTAACTTACCCTCAGAAGATTGTGCATTAGCCCTTTTACATAGAAAACATCTTTGATTTGAATTTTGTTCTTAATTCTAACTTCTCCTATACCAGCAATCTTTTCTGATTGATTTCCACCAAACTTGATTGTGCCTCCTTCCTTTGGGACTATGGAAGTAAATCTTTCTCTATCACCAGTCATATGACGTGAGCATCCACTATCTATGAACCACTTGCTTCCTTTGGATGCCTTGAAACATGCCTACAAAGACAGAAAATTAGGTTTTAGGTACCTATACTTTCTTGGGTCCTTTGTGGTTAGTTTGAACTTTCATGGTCAAATATGTGCCTTTGGGTATCCATTTGTAGGCTCCTATAGTTCTTCCCCTTTTATGATAACATGACGGGGTATAGTATCCCTTTTTGTTGTAGAAATTGCAATGAGCAAAAGGATTAGAAACATGAACAGATTTTTGAAAGTGATTCAAATAAGATTGGTCCCCAATCTTTTTCTTTCCTTTTGACTTATCTGTCTTTGGGTCATGTCCAATTCCAGATTTGTCATTAGTAAATTTTTGGCTTTTTAAAATTATCTTGAGTATTTCACTTCCTTTAGTGAACTTCTCAAGAGTTTTGGTAAGATCATTATTTTTCTTTTCTAAGCATTGGCAAGTGTTACAGGAAACTGGTTTTGGTTCCTTGAGCTGTTCCTCAAGTATTTTCACCCGTTTCTTATGACTTACAAGTTCTTTGAAAATTCTAATAAATTCTGTATGTAAGGCATTATACTCATCATGCAACTCATCATAAGAAGGATTTTCAGTTACCTCTTCTTCTTCTTCTGATTGTTCTTGAGCTATAAGACAAAGGTTAGCTATTTCTTCATCATCACTTTCTCCATCAGAGGAACTTTCTCCCCAAATGGTTGAGACAAAGGCTTTCTTCCTTGCAAACTTATTCTTCTTCCTCCCTTTGTTATTTAGATATTCAGAGCATTCGGATTTGATGTGTCCAAGCTTCCCACATTCGTAACAAATGATTTGTTCCTTAGTCTTGCTGCTACTTCCTCCTTTATTGAAGTTCTTAAATCCTTGTCCCTTTTTATAAAATTTTTTGAATCTCCTTACGATCACTCCCATCTCATCGTCTTCAATATCTTCTTCTTATTTTAGTTGTGTTTCCTCCTTGATGACATTTAATGCTACTCCTTTCTTCTTTTTGTCATCAATTTTATCTAGTTCACATTTGAACTTCAGCTTGCTTTCGTATTCCGATAAGCTATCAATAGAGAAGCTACTTATTGCATAAATTCCCCTTTGGCTTCTTCTATTGCTATGACTTTAGCCTCCCATTCTTTAGAAAGAATGTTTAGTATTTTTCTCACTTGGGTGTTTTGATCATAGTACTTTCCAAGTGCTCCAAGTTGGTTCACAAGGTGAGTGTATCTAAGTTCAAACTCAACTATTTATTCTCCAGACTTCATAGGAAGCAGGTCATACTTAGTTGGAAGAGTACAAATTTTGAAGTACCCCTTCTGAATCAGAGCACTTTGAATCATGAGGATTGCCTTGCGATTGAGGGTCACGAGCTTTTTATCATTGTTATCATATTCAGCTGGTGCCTTTGGAACAGCTCGCCCTTCTACTATTTTTTGGGAATGTAGTTCCCATCCTCAATGACCTCCTAGAGTTTATATTCTGTTGCCATGACGAACACTCTGAATTTAGCCTTCCGAAATGAGAAGTGTTCTCTATTAAAGCCTGGAGGTCTGGTGATTGAGGCTCCGTCTGGAAGTATTCCTTCACCTATGCTTGTCATAGGATCCTTCTTAGGCTATTAAACCTGACAAAGAAGACCACACTCTGATACCAAATGTTAGTACAAGTGTTTCACCCAAGAAGGGGGTGAATTGGGTGGTGATAAAATTTTTAAGATAGAACTAAAACTAGAAACCGACAAGGAGAAAGTTAAAGAGTTAGAAAGATTTCACCGAGGTGTACACCGGGAGCTATACTGGTTCGATCTAATTCACAATGACCTACGTCCAGTCCTCAGATAGAATCTGAGCTTTCATTATACCTTCCAAGATTCAGTGGGTTCTTGGCACCTCGGTAAACAGCGATCTATTCCTCACTTTGAATACTTGCTCCCCCTTACACAACGTATATAGATACCCACCTTAAGGTCCCACAACCTTAAGATATCTCTTAAACAAGTGTATTGAATCAATAAATGTTCTCTCTCACAGTAGGTAATATAATCACTGAAGTGTATTAATACAGAAAAGAAGAGCTCAAAAATGAATATTCGACAGTTTGGTAGTTCAGCGCTTCAAATCCCACTTTGAATGCCTTTGCTATTTGTAGTTGGAGTGATTTTAATGTCCGTTGGAGACATTCTGTTTTTCCGTTACTCACTGAGCACTTATTAGAACATTCTTTATGTTATTTGGATATAGCCGTTGTGGTGAAGAGAATGTGTTGGTGGAAGCTTGGTTTGGCATTTAATGTCTCTAACACAGTATCTGCTTTTCTTGGGATTCAAACATCTGAAGTGTAAATCTCCTGTAACTTACTTGAGCATGTTAATCATGAAGGAAAAATAGTAATAAACAAGATTAATGAAAAACTCAATGATTCTTTGAAACCATAGATTTTGATTTGATGCTCTGTTTTTCTTGAAGTAGCTAGTATTCGAATACTCTTATAGTTATCAGGATAATTTGAATCTTTTTATGTTACATACTATTCGAATACCTTCTTCACTATTCCGATAATATTTGCAATTTTATACTGAGACTATTCGAATAATTGAGACACCTATTCAAATAGTGATCTCTTTAAACTTAAGATGTTTATCCTGATACATTAGTTGCTATTCGAATACTTGCTTCGAGTTTGACTAGAAAATACTTTCCTTACAGCTTTCAATATTATTCGAATAATTTCTTATATCAATCTAATATTCTTGATGTTGGTTTTGAAAAGCTATTCAGATGTTAGTTACACAATTCGAATAGTGACTTTACTATTCGAATAGTCTTCTTATTATTCGAATAATACATTTTGAGATCCCTTTTGAGCATACAAAGATTATTCCGATAATGGTTATACTATTCAAATAGTGACCATACTTATTTGAATAGTCATACTATTAACTGGATAATGCATTTGAAATTCACCTTAAAAATATAAGTACTATCCGGATAATGTACAGGCTATTCGAATCTTTTAGTTTAGAAAAACTTTCAACTGTTATATTAGTTTATACTAATCGAATAGTCAAAGACTATTCGAATAATATAACTGTGTATCAATGTATCTTTATTCGAATAACTTATACATTATAATGATAATTGTCTGTCTATTCAGATAATCTTAGAGTTATCAGAATAATAGCTGATAAAAACTGAGTATTACTATTCGAATAGTAAACATACTATTCGAATACTCTCTTAGCAAAAATCCTGTGAATAAAAATGTAGAGACAAATTAAACTAGACTTAGGTTTGTTATCATCAAAACTCTGAATCTAACAATTCTTGAACTTTACTCTTGAACAAATAAGAATAAGAAGGGATCTACTTCAATTTGTCAAAAGACGCATGACTCAATCTAGAAGGTCATAAATCATGTGTTTCACCACTTTGTAGTACTAACGCCACTCCCCCTTGCTATAATGTGGTCAAAAGATATAACCCATCTTTGCACTTGCTCATTCATACTCCTCAAACTCAAGTCCTGAATTACGCTGAAGTCAACAAGGAAAATTACAACACAATTGAGATCTCTTGTAAATCTGGTAATAGTCAATAAAATGCACTTAACATCTTCGATATAACATCATCAATTTTCATATTAGATGAAAGTATTATACTCCTTATTCCCTTTACAGGACCTACCTGCCCATTAGGTATCTTCATTGGCAGTGAGTTGTAGCTTCTAATATTTATAAAGTGAGCTCTATTATGGGTTATGTGAACTGAAGTACTTGTGTCTATTATCCACTAGTTAGCATCCTAATAGTTTCTTGACATATTCGCTACAGGAATTTAACTTGTGGCTCTACTAACCTAATCACTATGACCATTTTGCACTTGGAAAGCCGTGACCTCTCATACTTGTTTGTAGTTAGGCGACATCACACCCACAATTTCTGATGCAGCTTTGTTGTCGATCTTTGTAGTTGAGGCTCAGACACCTAAGCTCTCTGATTTGAGTTTTGTTGTCAATCTTTGTAATTGAGGTTCATACACCATACTCTAATTTAACTTTTGTGGATCTCAAGTTGATACCATGTGAAAATTGTAGCAAAAGCTTATACTATTTCAATACCAATGAATACATATATATAAGGGTGAGTCTCACAACTCTTGGATTTGAATAAAAAATTATGGTAATATCTTTGACTCATTTATTCTCTCTCCGTCATATTCAGGGATACACATATAATTAGTATTTATTACTATCTTTGACAAAAAAAAGTATCTATTACTATCTCTGGTCCTAATTATAAGACAAAGTTGAATTTTTTTTTTTTGGAAAAATTAAGGAAGTTAAATAAGTTACTTAATTATATTATATATTATGTATCCTTAAATTATATATTAATTTATTAGTCAAGCTAATTAGTTTGAAGAAAAAAAAATTAAAATATAAATACTCTAAAATAATTTAATTAACTTCCTTAATTTGTCCAAAAAAATCAATTTTATCTTATAATTAGAATCGGAAGGAGTAATATCTAATCATATTAACATTATATATTTAATTTCCAACCGAGGGAGTCGAACAAGTCAAGAAACTTTTGTGTCACGGTTCATCCTTTCACGTCTTCAAAGCTAATTGCCTTGTACTTCTCTGTCTTTGTTTACCATGGCCCAATAGGTGAAGCCTACAATTTTAAGGCCCAACCAAGTCCACAAGCCGAGGCTATGAGTCTGTCAAGGTAATGGACCCCACTTCGGACGCTATTTTCTTGCATTAACCATTGGATAATAGAATAGTCCGAGTCTTTGCCTAATAAAATGCAAATAAGGATGGTAATTAAGTAGGTTAATGACCCAATGCAAGCGAGTAGTTGAGAAAATCAACGATGGAAAATTATATTTAGGCAAGAATATTCGGTAAAAAAATTATAATTAATATATTTTTATCAATTTTAATTCATTTTCAACGATGGAAAATTTACTTTGTATCGTATTGACAAAAAATATCCTCTCAACAACTATCTTCTCGAAAACAATACTCATCTAAGTTTCTTATCATAAATATCAAGCTTTTAATTTTCTTATTTATTTTTAAACTCTCAGCAATAAAAATCACATCAAAAGCTTCTTCTAATTAAAAGAATCAATTTTTAAAGGCCATTACTGTCAGATTTAGGGTTCATGTTATGAGGATTATTCCTCCTTACTTACCACATAGGACTTTTCCTATAGTTGGCAAGCCATCAATTTTGAAAAGCGACCATTCTCAAAGCCAATGTCTATGAATCTGTCCTTCTGGTTGAGTACCCCATCTTTATAATGAGGGCTTTGATAATGAAAGAACAGACTGAATGAAGTTAATTTCTACATTAGTTGGTACCGTGCGCATTTTATTCCACAGCCCCAAAAAAAAAAGGTTTGATGAAAATCCGACTTGATCATTTTTTTGGACACAGACGTCCACGTGTGTCTTCTATTAGATGAAAATAGAATACCATGTTATATATTTACTATACTCTCTCCAATCTTTATTACAATCACCTTATAACAAATTTTTAAATTAATAAAGTTAGTTAAAATTAGTTATTTCTTATAAAATGTCAAATTACCCTCAATAATGTTATATTATGAACATGTGGGAGGTCTATATAATAAGAACAAGAGGGAGTAAGAAGAACAAGATTAATATTAGTAGAAAAAGATTAATCTCTCTAGAGCATTAAGAACAAAAGGTAAACTTCTCAATGGGGACCTGAGATATAGAAGAAAACCGGTGTCACCACACCACACGGGCATCATTGAGGACACAATTCAAACCTCCTCAGCAAAATCACTATAAGTAGGACACACCTCATCTTTTTCCTCCAACATACAGAGGTAAATTGTAACACACCAAATTTTATTTTCAAACATGCCTTATAATTATTTGTGGCATTTAATGAATGGAATGATGAATTTTGGAGGATGTGATTGTACTACCAGCTAAAACTTCTTGTGAGACAGTGAGTTTGTATTGTGATTTTGGATGATCAAATGATGATCAAAAATTGTGAAATTTTTCAAGATGAAAGTAAACATTCTAAGCTTTAATTTGATAGATCATGGGTAATTTTTGAAGCTGTATACGAATAGTTTTGGATTTTTGAAGTTTGTCTAGTGAAACTTACTACTTTCTGGAATAGCATCCAAAGATTTCAATTCTAGGAATTTTCAGCTTTCAGTTGGCTAAAGGCTATATTTTTCCTTGACACTAGACTCAATAAGGGTTCTATAACCTTTAGAATCACTTCAATTGAGGTTCTACAAATAAAGTTATGATTTTTTAAAGTTTGGTCAGAAAATCTGCTAGAATTGCCAATTATTCCGAAAATGGGAAAAAATGTTATGGCAAATCTTGTAATTATGGAATAAATTACCATCATCTTATTTTTTCCTTCTAATGGGCTTGGGATGTCACTTTATGGGCTAACCAAAGGGGAAGAGAATTAGTTAAATCCTAAGTGAAGTTATGACACTAATTGATTCAAGATAAGACCAAAGTACATGGTGTCATAAAATTAAATTTTGGTAATAATTTAAATAAGGGAAAATAAGAGAGATATTTATGAGTCTCCTTGCTTCATCTTTCCTCTCATTTGGCCGACTCAAGCATAGAGAAGAGAGAGAGAGAGAGAGAGTGAGTGAGTGAACTCAAGAGTTTTAGAGAGAAGGAGGAGGATATCTCAAGGTTGGTCTTGATTTCTCTTGTGATTTAGCTTCTAATTTGTGTAGTTCTTCTCTAAGCTTCTCTTCTCCATGGATTGACATGTTTAGCAAGTAAAACATCATGGCATGAAGAGGAAGAGGATTCGGCTAGAGAGAGAAAGGAAGAGAAACCCAAAGGTAACTCCACAAACCTCAAATCCTTGTTGTAGATGTTGTTTGGTTGATTTGTGTTCTTAAACTTTCTCTCTCTAGGTGTCCTCCTCTCTCTCTCTCCTTGAGCTCAAGATTTTCTTGCTAAACCATGAATTTTATGGAAAGGAAGAGATTAGAGAAGAGTTTATGGAAGATTAGAAGGAAAAACCTTAAGAAATCTCCATTTACCTTAATCCTTCTCTCTTGGCTTGAACTTTCCTTAAGCTTTTCTCTCTCTTCTTTCTTGTTGCAAGTGATGAAAATGAAGGCAAGAGAAAGAGGATGAGGTTTCATAAAATAGCTTGCACCTTTTCTCTTCATTTAATAATTGGTGGTAAATTGGATTATGACATCACTTATGTACTCAAGCCTTATCTTCATCTAATTTATGTTATAATGTCTACTTGCTTTTGAACTAATTCCTTCTCTTTTCCCTCTAGCCCAAAAGGCATAACTCAAGCCCTCACAAACTAAATGGGCTTCATCCAACTTGTCTAGCTACATGCTCAAGTGTTGTACCATAATTATAATTACAATGTACAATAAGTATTATTTTAACACACTTAGAGATGCGCTCAACCTTAACATCTATAAACTAATTCTTTACCTTAGGATAGTGACACTTGGCACCTTCAAGTTTTAAAATAACTATTCCCCTCTTATTTCCTTATGCTAGGCAAAAATATCAAGGAAAAAGGGAAATAAAATTTGTTCCAATATTTTCCATAATTCCCTTACTTGAATTATGCACAAGTTGTTCCAATTTCACAAGTCTTGATTTATTTAACCAAGAATATTCCAAATATAAATTTTCCTTCATTTTCCTTAATTAATTGAAAAATAATTAACCTTGTGCTAAATTGGTAAAATTACGATTTTGCCATTATCTTTGAAATCTAATTTCTTTTCTTGACTTAATTTTCCCATTTTGGGTTAAGCGTGGGAGGAGGCAGCGCCACCTTGGCCAGCGCTTACAACACCAAGCGCCAGCCAAGGCCCATTATGTTTTTTTTGGTTAAGCCCAGATGCTTTTTTTTTTGTTAGGCGCCTCCTCCGGCACTTGGTGGGCTAACCGCCGGAAGAGACGGTGCCACCTTGGCCGGCACTTGCCCCGCCAAGTGCCGCCAAGGTTTAGTGAATAAACCTTCACTAGCGCTTGGTGGAGCAAGTGCCGGCGAAGGCCCTTGCCGACACCCTCATTCCATTTTTTTATATGCTTCAGATTGAAAGGCTACACAGCATTGTCGCATGGGTAAAAGTTGTCTTCTTTATCGATCTATATATTATCTAGACTAATGAGAGAGCCATATATCAGACACTGAGCACATAGAGACTAAGGGTGAGAGTTAAGAGCTACTACCACCACATCAAAGAGATCACAGAAGGCGATTGAGCTTGGATCATCACCTTCATTCCTCCTTTATATGCTAAGGACATGTAAGTTGATTATTAGTTAAGGCACCCCGTTAATTAAGGTAAGCTTCAGCACCTTCTTCCCTTATTTATTATTTATTTATTTTTCCAGTATCCTTCTTTCCTTATTTAATTTATATGGTTTTGGCATTAATTATCTTATTATCCTTTACTTCTATTTAATTTGCCAATTGTTAGAATTATTTCAATAGGGGGAATTTAGATTATATTTTTTGTATTTTAACTTATCTAATTTTTTTTTTCATTTAATTACAAGCTAAGAAGTTGGTACGTAATTTCACTGTCACCATTCATTTCTTTATCACTTAGCTTTTACGTGAATAATAGAGACAATAATATATACTGTACTTTCTAGTCTTACTTTTTATTTGTCTGACTTAATAATAATAATAATGGTAATTACTATTCATTTGTCTTATTTTATATCAATTAAGGTTATGCTTGAAAGCTAATAATAATAAGGCGTATAAGGTAGATTAAAACAAATATTTGGGATGCAATGGCGATTGTACAGCAAGCGCCATAGCTCCCTTGACCATTTAATTAATTAATTTATTTATTTATTTTATATACTGAATGGATGTTATGGCACTTGATGTCCAAGCACCATAGCTTTTATATACCTTCTATGTTGCTTAAGGTAAAAGCATCATGCAAAGTGTACAAATTTGATGCTCCTGCCATTATCATCGTCTTTTTGTCTTTCTCGCGCATCCTCCTTTACTCCATTTTTCAGATCTAATTGGTCCCTATATCGTCTTTCTCACGCGTCCTCCCGCACTCTGTTTTTCAAATCTAATTGGTCCCCATTATACCTTTCTTTATCCATTGTCCCCACGCCCTCCTCTCTTTGACGACTACTGTTGAAAGCT
Source organism: Inga laurina (assembly GCA_963855925.1). Classification (NCBI taxonomy): domain Eukaryota; kingdom Viridiplantae; phylum Streptophyta; class Magnoliopsida; order Fabales; family Fabaceae; genus Inga; species Inga laurina. The sequence goes on from OY979701.1 coordinate 29,911,405, forward strand.
TTGTTTGTCCCACTTTTTTTTATTGTCTCTGTGTGCGCATTTCTTTAAAAAATGTTGGTCATGCACTCCGTTACAGTACAAAGCTTGGTTACCCATATGATTTGCTTTGTCTTAGCCACGTACAAGAAGTTTCCTACCTCCTAAGTTTTCTTCAGATACGTTTTCTTCTTCTTCTTCTTCTTGGTAAAATCTGTCATGAATATTATATGTGTGCTTATGAATTTTTTTTTTCAGGTATTTATTTGAAGTTTCAGTTTTCTTCTTAAAGCTTGGTCTCCCGGTTGTTTTTTTTCCTCTGTCGCAGCCTCTTACAGAAGTTTTTGCTAGCTTGTAAGTCTTTAAGTATATATTTTGTATATAACTTTAAGCTGTATATTTTCATGCACCTTTTTAAATTTTGGGTACCTAAAGATTTGTCATCAATTTAAAAATGTTGATTGTAAGAGATTTCTTATATGTCCTGCCAATCATTAAATTAAAGGCGTATTGAACTAGCTAGTTAGAGCATTAAATTTCATTGAATTATGTAATATTCTTTTGATTTATTTTTGTTGAGTTGTGAAAAATTAGTATGATATATGCTGCGATAATTAATTGAACTAGTTTTAAACTAGTTAATCAGAGTGTTAAACATCCTGAGTATGATGGCCGTATCCGAGGTACTGGTTTTGCAGTAACCCAAACATCGTACTACGGACCCAAAAAGTGAGCCATAAAAAATAACTTACTACAACTACAGGAGCAAATTTCTGACTACAAGCATCACGTAGAGCAGAGGATTAGTGGCTACGGGCATCAAGTAGAGCAATTCACCTATCATATGCGTATGATGCAAGAGCAAAACGCATTTTTGAAGGCGCAAATTGAGGCCTTTCTACAATCTAGGCCAACACCGAGACCAGTGTGTGACAGTAAGAGTGCGAGGGATAGTTGGCCCTCCGTGCCTAAAGTTCTCATTCCTTTGGTAATTAATTTCTTCTCCACTTCACTTTTTGGTATGTTATACATTAGTGTACCTTAATATATAGTGTACCTTAATATATTTAACTCTATTTTTCATAAGGGCAAATCGGACTGCAAGTTGCACGTCGATGATTCTTCAAGTACGCTGTTGCTGTCGGCGTGGACTACAATACCGAAAGTGATATCTTGCATTATTCACCATTGCTACCGAATACACTCAAAGTTCAGGTCAATGTATGCATAATTGATGATGCCCTTTTACCAATCCCTTCTTTGGATGAAGCAACAATGGTGAAAGATATCGTCAGTGGTTATGTTGCATGACCAATAGGTCTAATTGAGTCATATGAAAAGGTAGTTAATTTACAATTCTTTTTAATTTTTCTATACACTTTCATCTAAAACCACATTATTTAATTTCATTATATTTTTAGGTTGCTGCTTGTGCTAAAGGAAAATGAATTGAAGGGTGTGGGAAGAACTCAAAGTGGTCATCAATCGAACATAAGTCCCAACCCTCAACCAGCAACCAAAGCAACTGACAGATGCCCTTATATCACCAACAATTGGCGTCAATGGTACTAGCTTTGATCAACCGAGGAGGTCAGTCAATATGTTTTGATATTGACATCTATCATGCAGTTATAAATGATCATGTCGATGATCGCGTGCTGAACGATGTGCTTACTCGTGATTGGCTTGGTGTGATGGCCATCGATATATGGATTATGTACTTTATCATCATTATCTATCACTGTTATTATTATTATTCATCGTTAATTTTTTTAGGTTTTAATGACATTGTTTATTTTTTATAAAGCCACTTGTACCACAATCTGTTACTGCACACGAAAAGGGCGCATAGATTTGTATTTGTCAACCCACACCTCCTTTGCTAGCATAGATTAGATGTGGAAGCACTATCTAATAATGTTAGGGACATCTTCACGCGACTAGCAACCCCTAATATGCTTTTTATCATGCCATACAATCTGAAGTAAGTTATTTGTGACAGTATTTTAATGTATGTTTTTTTAATCTTCCACTTTTACTATAACATGATTGTCAAAGTAAAATCTTTAAAATATTTTAGGGGATATTGGATTTTGATTGTTGTCCGTCCAGTGTCACCTGGAGTCCCCGGGATTTACTATTTGGATCCTATAAAGACCGGTTCTCCAGACAACCGGTGTGATTTGAAGATTATAATCAATAAGTAAGTATATGGGTGTGTGTGTAAATATTTGTCATTATTTTATTGAATTACCAAAATTAATCAGTCATTGCTTGTTTTGTTAGTGCATTGACCACTAACCGAAGGAACGTTGGATTGGCCTATTCTACACGCAAAGACCCAACTAGTAGCAATCCCTAGAGGAAGATTGCGGTACTTAAATATATGAATTTAATTACTCCAATTTTGTTATTCAAAAATGTTTCTTCAAATGTTTACTTAACTATTTCATTGAATTGTTAGTGCCCATTCCAACCAAACAACAATGATTACAGTTATTATATTATGAAATTTATGAAAGATGTAGTTACTCATGATAATATTTTTGTTCCCACACAAGCAAGTTCTTTTTACTTGCAGTTACTGTGTTTTAAATTTAATTGATAAGAGTCTAAGTTAATTGATTTTTAGTAATTTTAATTTTTTTTGTGCATGCTTTTTATATAGTATTATGAATATCAACGTTGTGACCAATTGAAAAAGCAACAAATAGATGAAATCATTAAAGAATGGTGTGAATATATGGTCAAGGAATTAGCTAATATTTAGGTACATACGTAGGTTGTTTCTTGCATATTCATCTTGATTGTATATGAATTAGTTGTACATTAAAATTATTTCTTGCCTACATTCTACATGCGTAGGTACTTACAATTAGTTGTTCTTGTTTGTTACATTGTAATCAAATTACATTAGTATTGATTTTATGAATTAATTATTTTGATTCAAGTTATTATTTCATTTTGATTTAGTGTGATTCTGGCTTGGGTTTTTACTGCTGTGGATTTATAAAATGTAAATTACTATGGATTGAATGCAGGTTGAATGCGTATTTAGAAAAAAAAAAACAAGCATATCTCCAATGGCGCTTCCCAAGGGAAGGGCCATTGGAGGTATGCCGCTTGCCCTGGGAAGCGCCGTTGGACTAGTATACTTCCTCCAACGCTTCTCTGAATAAGGGCCATAGCTCTTTATTAAAAAAATGAAATACTCAAGTTATAGCGCTTCCATATATTTAAGAAATGCCGTAGCTTTTTTTTATGGTGTAGGAAGCTACGACGCTTCCTAAGCGTCATAGTATTCTCTAAATTAATTGTCATAGCTCTTATTTTTTGTAGTAGTATAGGAAAATTAATCTTTTGGTTAATATAATTTTAACTAGGTTATAATTTAATATCTATGTTTTAATTTAATAAGTACAATTTAATTTCTATAGTTTGAACCATTTTACAATTTCATCCTTAGCCTTTGTATGTATGTGTGTGTGTGCGCGCGCGTGCGCATAGGGACTAAATTGTAGAATGATTAAAATTATAAGAACTGAGTTGTATGCAGACAAATTTTAGGGGCTAAGTTACAATTGACTTAAAATTATGAGGACTAAGTGGTAATGAGTAAAAGTATAGGAATTAAATTTCATTGAATTAAAAAGATTAATTTCCCCCAAAAAAAAATCAATATGTCAATATGCATATTATATATATATATATATATAAAAACAGATTAATAGCAATGTTACTGAACCTGGATCGGGAACCGGCGAACCGGCCGGGAAACCGGTCCGGGTTCACTTTTAAAAAAAAAAATTAATTTTTCCTTTAGAATTTCATATTATAAGTCTAAAATTTTCAATTTCTCACCGGTTTGATCCCGGTTTAGCTTCGGTTTGATCGTGGTTTAACCCACTGACCCTTAACCCAGTATCCCGATTGGTTCAATGCCCAGTCCGAATTTTAATTCGTTGAGTAATAGTCAAGCTAGTACTGTTGCTTTAGGTTTTTATTCTGGTGTGCTGATCACCTCGCGCACAATGTATTTTGTGCACTGACCATGACCACTAAAATCATTACACGTCAAATATTTTTATCGTGTCAGCCTAGATATCAATACTCCCTCCCTCTGTTATTTAAATATTCTTTTTTTGAAAAAAATGTGCTTCTCTCTCCTGCGCTCTCACTCTCCTCTGCAAACTTTTTCCAGATATTCTCAGTCTCTCCCTCTCTACATTACCGTCACACACCCATCTCCCATCTCTCTTCACCCACCATGCCACTCACTCTCCCCTCCGCCCTCACCCCTCATCTCTCTCTCTCTCTCTCATATCCTCGTGGGTTTTTGTGGGGTCCGTGAGAAGCAGCTCCAGCGAGGAAGTGGGTGGCAACCACAAACAATTAGAGCCTTGGCGAGGTCAGAATCAGAAGGGCAAAGCAAGAACGGAATGGAGCTCATGTACTTTTGAAGAAGCTCAAGGCATTCATGACAAGAGGAAGCAATAGGAGAGAAACAAGTGTGGAGCAAGATAGCCGTTGTCTCTTCTCTGCAAGTGCGGATAAATTCTGAGATATGAGGCTTTATGGTTTTTTTATGATTACTTTGTGAAAGCTACAAGCTTTGCTCGAAATGGGTATTCATTAATTGAAGTAAGAAAAAGAGTCGAATGATTTTCAGAAGATGCTGTTGGACAACGATGATTAAGAAGAATTACAAGAGGAAAGCGGCGGAAGGTAGAGCCTTTGAACTCAAACTCAGATGTCGGCTGCACTCCACTCACAAACTGAAGTTCAAAATGAGAGAGAGATGAGGGGTGAGGGGGAGTGGAGAGGAGAGAGAGGTGTGGTGGCGGAGGAAGAGAGATGGGGGGTGGGTGTGCGACGTACTGACAGTAAATGATACAGTTTCTGAGAAAAAGGTTGCAGGGGAGGGAGTCAGAGGGAGAGCATAGAAGAAAGAAGCACATTAGGTAAAAAAATATTAAAATAATGGAGCGAGGCAGCGTTGACCACTTGGGCTGACACATCTTTTTAATTAATTAAAATTTGACCTGTCAAGATTCTAGAAAAAATACTTACGTATTCTATGAGTATCACCTTATCTATACTTTAATTAATTAAAATATGATAACTTATCTTCTTTTATAATTTTAAATGATAAATGAGTCATATAAAAAAATTCAAATTTTATGATTTTAAAAAACATAAATTTGTTAATTTAGAAAGACAAAAAATACAATTTCCTCCCATCATCCCTAAAATTATAAAATTTGAATTTCTTCATATGACTCATATATCATGTAGAATTAAAATATGATGAGGTGTTGAATTTTAACTAGTTAGAATATAGATGATGTGACGCTCTTAGAACACGTAAGTATTTATCTGATTTTAGTGGTCAGTGCATACATTATTTGGTCCACTCGGTGCAAACAAGAATTTTTCTATTAGGAAGCTAATTGAACCATTGGGGGCTAAGAATAAGGCCATTTTATCTCCGACATCTATGTTGCGCCCTGAATCAATCACAAAGCTAAATTTGGTGGTGAAACCTATGAGTTTGCTGGTGGCTTTGTCCATAATCATAGAGAGGCAGTGATAATGGCCACGGTGAAGAGAGAGATGCCGACTAATACGTGTTAATCCTAGTGTGAAGCTTTAATTACTTAAGTTTGAGGTCTTGAGTTCGAATAAGTGTGAATGTAGAAAATATCTTTATAAGAATAATTAATACTCGAATTTAACTTAATCAAATTATCATATCAAAACAAAACGAGAGTGGAAGAGACTTCACAAAAATTCGTGAGACCGGCTCATCCCCTCTAGATATTTCTCATTACTCCAAAGCCCAGCAATCGATTTTTTGTTAGGCCATTTTCTCATCTTTCTACTACTCTCTAAATGGCCTTTTCAATCCATATATATGATTATTGGGCCTAGTAATGACATTAGTCTCCATAAGAGCATAGAGCTTGCCCTCTTGGTCAAATGTTAGATTCGTTCGCACATATAAGAGAAAGAGATCATAGGAGTTGGTCCAAGTGATAAGTGGCTTGATTCCATTTAAGTAAGGTCTCAGGTTCGAGCCTTGTGTATGCGGAAAATTCCCATTGGGAGACTCTCCCACCATAGCCAGTGTGCGACGTGGGTCGGATCCAAATATAGTGGAGCAAAACTCCGGTGAACCGGATGGGCAACAAAAAAATATATATAAGAGAAAGAGATCACAAGAAAGCTATGCTGTACCTTCCCATATACTAGGCCTCTTCTTGGAAGCAAAACGTATCATATACTAGTTTGGGCTCTCCAATGATTAAGAATAACATTTCCAAGCTGAAACTGTTAAAAAATATCATAGGCTACAACGGCGCAATGCATACTTGCCAGAGAAGTTGGATTATATTCAATAATTAAAGGGAATATGGATTTCCGATCCAAGGAAATCGAACCAAAAAATTATCTAGTTAAATTATATTTTTCATACTTATGCAGTAACCATCATCCAAGAAATGTGAATTATGCAATAGAAATTTGTGTACTATTTACCAATTTGCAGTAGCAAAAATTGTCATCCCAGGTGTTGTGGCAATAATTCCACTTCTTCTGTCCAAGTTTGAGACGGAACAGTTGAATTACCTTGAGTAATTTGTGCAACTTTTAAGGTAATATGGTAATTATAGATGAATAAATAAAATTTTATCAAAAACATTTTTATTCACTCAAAAAAATCTTGGGTGTCTTTTGTAATTTTTTACCGACAACTGTTGTCTTGTGTTTTTCATTTGTTGTTTTCAGAGATGTAAGGACTCCTTCCTTGCTCTGTGTGGCTGTCATTTCTTGAATATGGATGACCATTGGGTTGCTATCCAAGTGCGAATTGAATCGCAGAAATCTTAACGGTGAAATCAATGATCCTGCTTTAGATATGGCCTGAAAGGCTGAAAATAATCATGTAAATTTCGTAATTGAGTTTTCTTTGTCAGAATAATTGTCCCCCCCCCCCCCCCCAAAATTTCCTGCAATAGGGATCATGTCTTGTACGAACTTTTTTTTCCCAGGAACCAAGCGTTCAATAGTATTGCCTAGTAATTGCAAATTACGTTTTTGAGCCAGGGCTTCATATTGCAGCTTCCAAGTGGAATGAGAACAAATGAAAAAGGCAACATCATTACACAAAAAGCAACAGTATAGAATCTCAAGGTGAAAATCCAACAAGATCATATAAGTTCTCTATACATGTGTTCTATTTTTTTTTTCAGATTACAGTAACTAACTTACATTCGAGAAATGAAGATAATACATTAGGGATACTGTGAAGTAAGCACAAACATACAATCACCATAATTAACATAATTAATTTTCTCTCGAGTACAAAAGTGATACACTTGGTGAAACATTATCATCAGAAGTTGTAGTGAAACTAGATGAGTTTGTGTTGGAATTAAAGCTTATCTAGTTTTGATTCACACCTGAAGCATTGGAGCTGGATAGAATTGAAAATGATGCTGGAAATTCATTGTACGATAGTATGGGATAACTTGAGGGAAGATTAGGGAATGGAGTTTCAAAGTTAAGCACATGAATTGCTTGCCTTATAGAAGGCCTACGACTTTGATCAGGATGAGCACACCACAGGCCAACAATCATGAGGCATTCGGCTTGAACGAGGTCAAAATCTCGTTCTAGTCTTGAATCAACTGCTTCAAGAATTCTCCCACTCCCATAGAGATCCCATACCCATGTCACTATATTTATTTTCTCCTCTGGAGCCTCCGAGATTATGGGTTTTCTTCCACAAACTATCTCTAAAGCAACAACTCCAAAACTATATATATCAGTTTCTTTACTGGCCCTTCCTGTAGTGACACATTCAGGCGCCATATAGCCCATAGTTCCTGCCAAAGCTGTAGTTTGTGCTTCTTTTGCGTGGTCTACAAGTCGCGCTAATCCGAAATCTCCAAGTTTTGCGTTGAAGCTGGAATCTAGCATGATGTTGCTTGATTTTATATCTCTATGAACAACATATTGTTCCCATTCTTCGTGCAGGTACAATAATGCAGAGGCTAAGCCTTGACCTATTTTAAACCTAATTGACCAAGTTAGCAAACTTTGTTCCATAAAGAGATGAGAATCTAAACTTCCATGTGGCATATACTCATAAACTAACAATAGTTCTTTCCTTTCATGACACCAACCGATTAGTTGCACCAAGTTTCGATGCCTTAGTTGACTGATAATTCTTACTTCTGAGGCAAACTCCTTCTTCCCTTGTTTAGAATCCTTTGATATTCTCTTTATGGCAACATAGGAGTTTGAATCTTTGAAAAAACCTTTATAGACACCCCCAAATCCTCCCTGTCCAAGCTTTTGCCCATCTTTGAAATAATTTGCTGCACTGGCTAGTTCAGCATATGAGTACTTTTTGGGCCCTGTTCCTCTTTCAAAATCATCGCTCATGTTCTCATCAGACTCATCATTTTCCATTTTCTTTCTGTTCTTCCACAAGAAAAACCATATAACCCCAACAACAAAAATAAACCCTCCAAACCCTAATCCTATTGCAAGTGCCGTGTGATTTCTACTTGTTTTGCTCACGTTCGGACTTGGTATTGGGCTTGGAGTGGGAGCAACATTTGGGAACTCCTCTGAGTTAAAACTCCATTTATCGATCCTGTGTGTTGCATAAGAGCCTCCTGTGGCATCTGAGAAACCAAAAGTAACCCTTTCAGGCAAGTACCTTGTTAGGTCAACTATATAATGAAGATGTTGCCAAACAATGTTGTTAGAAGCATCAGAACCATTAGTGAAGGAGATGCTTAAATTATGTGTGCTCGCATTGTAGTTGATGAAAGCCTCATTTGTTCCGCCTCCTGAGATATTAGCATTCCATGGCACTGTCTTATTAGATTGAATAGAATTGATATCGACTCCCACATGTACATATGGAGGATCCCATCCAGAATTCCTAAAGATATCAAACTCCACAGCAACAAATGGATGATCTGTTGAATTAAATAGCGTTTCTTGACCTCCAATAATCAGACCCATGGCACCTCCTCCAACTTTTCGGGGTTTAGGAAGCTTTGAACCTTCACGGGTTAAGAAGAAGGCCAACCCATCTCCATAAACAGTACTACCCTGTGAATCAATGACGAAGGTGAAATTGGTGTTGAAATTAGCGAGTTTCCCAGTGGCTTTGTCCCACAGGTGCATGGGTTGAGGATATGTGGCTCGACCTTGACTCTCCTGCGAGGATCGTTCCTTTTGGTTTTCTACTAAGTAGAGGCTTGGCTGTACAATGGAAGCATCTGGTTCAAGTGTTATGTTTACATTAACATCGGACAGATTGAAACTGTCGAATCTGAAGTTCAAGGCAAAAGCATTGGGTATCAAGAGGAAGAAAAATGATAGTAGCAACATCTCATCTGATTAATTAGGCTAAGAAATTTCTTGTGTTTGAGCTTTCATGGAGAGACGTTTGTATATAGAGTCGACGAAGTCACGAAACCTGAATATTTTCTTTCACCGCCACGGATCGTCAACTTTTCGGGTGTGTTTGGTTTGAAGGAAGTGGAGAGGTGGGATGGAATAGAAGGGTGGGTAAATTATCTTTTTGGGTTGAAGAAATTTAAATTTTGGGAGGGAATTTAAAATTTAAAAAAATAAGAAAGTAAATTTTAAATTTTTTTTGTTCAAAATTATAATCTCCCCACCCACCCCTCAAACCAAACACATTTAAAAAATTAAAATGTCTTGTATTTATCCGTCTTTGTTTTCCGTGGCCCAATAGGTGAGAAGTCATCAATTTTTCTTGCAGCGTAGTAGGCCCCACTTCGAACCCATTTTTCTTGCATTGACTGCTGCATAATAGAATAGTCTGGGTCTTTGCCTAATAAAATGAAAATAAGAATTGTAATGACCCAAATCTAAGTCGTTCGGAAAACCAACGATGGGAAATTATAATTAGGCAGCAAAAAATTCGGTAAGCAATTATAATTTGTTTTAGTTCTTTTTTTTTTTTTTAAATATCAATTCATTTTGAACGATGGAAAATTTACCTTGTATCGTATTGACAAAAAATATTCTCTCAACAACTATCTTCTCTCAAAAGTACTCGTCTAATAAGTTTCCTAGCTATCATCACAATAGATTTATATCTCAGCAATAAAAATCACATTATTCCTAAGCCAATGGCTATGAATCGGTCCTTCTGGTTGAGTCCCTCATCTTCATAATGAGGGCTTTGATGATGAAAGAACAGACTAAAGGAAGTTTCTACGTTAGTTGATACCGTGCCCATTTTATTCCATCAACTTGCAAACCACCTCCGTTAAAATACCCAAAACTCTTTAAATTTTGGGTTAGTTATTAATCACCTCCGTTAACTTTAAAAGTTTAGATTGAAGATCCAAATGTTTCATATTTTGACTATCTACTCCCCTGGCATTAAACTACCGTTAAAGGCAACAGTTTATGTCAGAATTTTTATAGTTTTTTTATCGCGTCATGTGATTTAAAAGGAAGACTTGGTATTTGACATTCGATTTTGAGTATTTGATATATTTTTTTATTTGATTTGATTGATTTTTTTTTTTTTTAAGAAAAGCCCTGGCCATTTTATCTTCTCCAGTAGAAACTCCCTTTTCTTCATTTTTGCCCCCTTTTCACAATCACAGTTGGCACTATAATTGCAGTAGTCAGTGCTTCTCCAGTAAAATAAGTTGCCGTCTCCAGGGGATCGAATATGAAGAAGTCACCTAGGAGAGCACCGATTACTGCAATTATAGTGCCGATTGTGATTGTGAAAAGGGGGCAAATACGAAGGAAAGGGTTCTTCCAAGGGATAGATAAAATGGCCATGTCTTTTTTATCAAAAAAAAAAAAAAACAATCAATTCAAATAAAAACTATATCAAATACCAACAAAATCACATGTCAAATAGCAAGTGTTCCTTTTGAATGGCATGACATATGATAAAGAAATATAAAAATTTTGACATTGCATAAACCGTTAACGTTAACAATAATTTTAACGATAGGGGAGTTGATAGTCAAATTATGAAATTAGCATGCTGGATTTAAACTCTTAAAGATTAGGGAGGTGATACACAACTAGCTTAATTAAAGTTTAGGAGTTTTGTCTATTTTAGGTTATATTAACATATAATTTTAGTCCTTTAAATTTACATGAAGTTTTATTTTGGTTCCTTAACTTTATAAAGTGTACTACTAGTCATAATTTTAACATCATTAGTGTCACTAACAAAAAATGTTAACTCAATCAGTTGTAGTTGTTGTATCGCTGACAAAGCATTCATAAATTTTAAATATCATTAATAATAACTTTAAAGCTAATTTCACAGAATAAAAAACTCTTTTATGGTTTTTTATACCTAATGAAACTCTGACATGTTTGTTTTTAGTTTTAGAGTAAGATATAATAAAGTTTTTAAAGACTAAAATGAAACCCCATGAAAATTTAAAAGACTAAAAGTATACTTTAGTATATTATATATCTCTATCTTCTATTGGATGAAATAGATCATACCATGTTATATATCTTCTCTTTATAATATACTCTCTTCAATCCTTATTCTAAGCACCTAATAACAATGTTATATAAATTAATGAAATTAGTTACAATTAGTTATTTATGATAAAATGTCAAATTACCCTCAATTTAAAAAAAAAAAAAGTCATTAGTTAAAGGAGTTTGGTTATCTAGCTAGTTAGAAACTTTTATAGTTAGTTTGCGATACTAAGTAAAAAAAAAAAAAAAAGGTTTTACTTTAGACATAATGTATGAACATGCAGGATAAGGACAGGTGGGAATAATGTGCTCCACCTTTTTTTCCTGCTTTAAAAAAAAAAATTAGTGGCAAAAGATTAATCTCTCTAGAATATTAAGAACAAAAGTTATATAAACTTCTCCCAACGAAGTTTGTTCTACACATATTCTAAGGAATTAGAGTCCAAACCAACTTAATTTAAATTTAATTTAATGAGAGCCCCCATATCACATACGTCGATGTTAGCTAGCAGCAAATATGTTTCACTATAAAAAAAATGGAAAATTTCTAACAGAATTTATCACGGAAAAAATTTTTGTGGTAAATTCTAATGGATATCACGGAAACAATAAATTATATAATAAGTATTACATACCTCATAAAGCAATGCTTTAAAACCATAAACTATCCTTTTGTGCTTGTAGAAGCTTCGAATACTCAAAATGCTACATATGAACTTTCTCGTGCAATACACGATTAGCAATAATTGTTACATTAGATGATTGGGTCTTGCAAAATAAACTTTAGATTAGAACTCAGGATTTGGGGCTTTCAAAATATTATGATAAATACTCAATGATGTTCATTTATAGGTGATACCCACGGAAACTCTCCTCCCTATCCTAGAGTGGTTAACAAGAAATTCTATTGTTGATGGCAGTAGGTGAGTGCGTGTATAAATAGCAAGGTGACTATTTAGGTGAATCCATATGATAACTTATAATGTAATGAGATCTATTAATTAATATCAATATTAATTAATTATTTTCTGATATGAGATCTACTAACATATACTAATTATCTTCTATATAATAGATCTACTAATATCTACAAAATACCCTCTGATATAATATTTAGGGGTGTATATTATATATATTATATTTTTCTTTCTATTAATACCTCCTGTGATATTATGAATTATTCATTATTAGGGGTGTGTATATATATTATATTTATCTTTCTATAAAAAAAAGTTTAAGCCAATAAACTCTATAACAGAACTTGTGTTAATTCAATGATGTAAGAACCAGACCAAGTCAGAGCCCGACCGATCAAACCATCTAAACTGTGACTTGCTGACATTTCTTGGTCGATGTCTTGTCTGACTTTTCAAAAAATTTGGTTTATTAATTCTGAAAGGAACAAAATTTCCTTAAAGATCTCAAGCTCTGTATTGGTCTATATGCTAGACTTGGTGCAAAATGTTAGGAATGGCTGTTCAATATCCAAACTACTGGACTGCATATCCAAATTGTTTCCATCGATATCGATAGTTTAGAATCAATATGTAATGAAAATACAACCCAAAATCCAGAGTTCTCTCTATTTATATTATATTTTTCATACTTTTGCAGTAACTATAGCATCCAAGAAATCTGAATAATAAATTAGGAAATTTGTGTAGCAAAAATTATTATTTCTTGGTGACATACCGTAGCAAAAATTAGCATCACAAGTGTTGTGGCGCTAATTCCACTTCTGTCCCTAGTCTGTGTCAGAGCTTGAGCCGGAACAGTAGAAATACCTTGAGTAAGTTTGTGCAAACTTCCAGGTTATATTAACTAATAAAATCTTGAAGAAAACTTGAGGAACTAAAGTTTATATTAACTAATATGCAATAATGTTTGCATATTTGATGTGTGTAGAGTGATTTGATAAAGTATGAATTGGAGCCTTAGAATGGCTATAGAGCTATGGGTATGATAACTTTTTAACTTTATTCCTATTTAATATTATATACATTTATAAGAAAAATAACAAGCTACTACATAATAATAAATAAAAGGCCAAATTATATATTTAAGTCAAAAATTTGATTATATGAGTTATAAATAGGATAAAAAAAATTTATTATCTCCCTTATTTTTTTAAGTATAAGTACTCCCTTCAGTGGTTTTTATAAAAATCTAAAATTTAAATTGTCTTGATCTTTTTTATAAGAGCCTAACAAGAGTTTTTTTTCAACATTTAATGATTTGTTTTCCATTTGTGGCCCTTATTAATTATATATTTTTCATTAATTAAAGGGTGATGATACTTATATTTACTCTATTTCTCTCTCTTTCTTGCCCCTTATAACTAAGGGCATACTTGAAAAAAGATTTTATTTTAAGACATATTTATTATTTTTAACTAATTTTAACCACTATTTTAAATCTCATAATTAGATTTTCATACTCTTGTAACTATAACCGGAGGAGGCATTATATTAATCCGTCTTCGTTTTCCTTGGGCCAACAAGTGAGGTCATCAAATTTTTAAGACCAACAGAGTCCACAAGCAAATGGCCAATGCTATGAATCAGTCAGGGTAAATTGGCCCCACTTCAGACTCAATTTTCTTGCATCCACACTTGTATCATCGAATAGTCTGGGTCTAAATCAACACAAGAACGAGAAAAACTTAAGGAAATTTGCAATTATACATTAGAAATTTTTGTATTATCTACCTATTTGCAGGAGCAAAAATTGTCATCCTAAATGTTGTGGCACTAATTCCACTTCTTCTGTCCTAAGTTTGAGACGGAACAGTTGAATTATCTTAAAGAAATTTGTGCAACTTTTAATGTAATCTGGTAATTATAGATGAATAAATAAAATTTCATCAAAAACATTTTTATTCACTCAAAAAAATCTTGGGTACCTTTTGTAATTTTGTCTCGGCAATTGTTGTCTTGTGTTTTTCATTTATTGTTCTTAGATATATAAGGGCTCATTTCTTGCTGTGTATGACTGTAATTTCTTGGATATGGATGACGATAGGGTTGCCATCAAAACAGGAATTGGTTGGCAGGAATCTTAATGGTGAATGTAACATCCCAAATTTTATTCACCAAGAATATATTGTAATTATTATATAAATTCAATGAAATGGTGAATATTTAAGGCCAACGAAATTAAATATTGAAAATTGAAAGTGGAATAGTGGTTTTAGTGAAATCGCCTGTGAGGCAGTGGGATTGTCATATAATTTTGGAAAACCATATGATGACCAAAAATTATGAAATTTTACAGGGTGAAAGTAGACATCCTAAGCTTTAATTTGATAGGTATTATAAGCCATTTTGACTTGTGTATTGAGAATTATGAATTTTTGAAGTTTGCCCAGCGAAATTGACTAATTTCTGGAGCAGCGGTCAAAGATTGAAAATCTGGGAATGATATGATCCCAGTCAGTAAAATTCCATATTTTTTCATGAAACTAAACTCAATAAGGGTTCCATAGGCTTTGGAATCGCATTAAAATGATGTCTACAAAATTAGTTATGATTTTTCAAAGTTAAGGCAGAAAATCTGCCAGAATTGGCATTATTCCGAAAATTTAAGAAATAAAGTAATCTTCCTTTTTCTCTTAATTATTTTAGAAATTAAGGGATGAAGGAGGATAAGACAAGTGTCAAAATCCAATGAGACCAAGTGTCAACACCACATGAAAGATGATGTAAATAATTGTTGTGTCATAAGTCCTTACTTATGTCATAAGGTTAGGTAGCCAACTCTTGTACCAATTGACTTGAGTAAATGGAAGGAACACTTGATTTAGTTGGAGCATAAGAGGGAGCACATTTTTGGCCAAGGAAGAAGGAGAATTGGTTCCAATCTAATGGAAATCAAATGAAGCAAGCAAGTCAAAGTATGGCATAAAGTGGAGAGGTATGGTGCAAGCATGGAGGGAAGTATGGTGGTTGGCATGTGTCACTATAACAACCTTAGATGAGATCAATGGTTTGGAATCAATGGAGCATTTTTATGAAGGCTTTCTCTTCCCTTCCCTTCATGCATTTTCGTTCAACATAGAGAGGGAGAGAGTTTGGAGAAATTTTGAAGAGTTAGAGGGAGGAGGAAGAAGAAATCTTAAGGTAATAGTTGATTCTTAAGCTTTCCTTGTAACATTTCCTCTAGATCCTTCTCTAAACCATGTTTCTTCATGAATCTATGATCTTGAAGACTCATTCTTAGCTCAAGGAGAAGAGAGAGAGAAGACCTCCTAGAGAGAGAAACATCAAGGATCAAGAGGTAATCTCCAAAACCTCAACTTCTTAGTGTATGGGAGTTGTTGTTGGTGATTGTTGTTTGGTTATGTGATTTTTGGGTTAAGTTGTAAAATTAGAAAAGCCATGACTCTAAGGGGTTATTCTGCCCAAAATCCTTTAAATCATGACTATGAAGTGTTTAAATGAGTTAACTAAGGATTAGAAGTGGAAAAGTACAAGTTTTGGAAGCAAAAACACAAAACCTCATTTTCCCCATTTTCCCCTAATATTTCGGCCAGGACCATAACTGGTAGTAGGAGTTTGATTTTCATGAAATAAATGGTTCCATTGGACTCAGTTGGGGAAAATAGGTGGGGTTATAGTTGGGCACTTTTACGGTAGAAGCCGAAAAAGCATAATTACGAAAATGCCACTGAAATCCCTAAATAGGGGCTGTCAAGGGTATTTTCGTAATTTGAAACTGAATTTGGTGATTTTGAGTCTGGAAATGGATTCCTTGGGCGAAAATAAGTCAAAATAGCTTTGGTCAAAAATTTGGGAAAACGTGCCATCAGACCGGGTATAGGGGGCCGGGCCGGGTTCATGGGGGCATTTCTGTAAATTTTTATCATATACTAATATAACCACAATGAACACTATGGAAGAGTCTAAAACGATACTTGGATAGGTTATGATCTATTTCCAGTACATTTAATATTTTAGGACCGATTTGGAGGCCGGATACGACACATTCTTTGAGGCACATTTAAAAAGGGGATATTAAAGCTTTGAGGTAGGGACATTATCCTTCATACACTATGCCATAAGTTATGTGATTGTGTGAATGCCAATGTTTGTAAATGCACTTTATTAATCAACGCGATTTGCCCAGAGAGGGGCCAGAAGTGTCAGAGGCACTTACACTGGGAGTTGGCAGAAGTCCAACCGGTGTAGATTGTGGGGCTGGGCCCTACTCATGTATATATGCAGATGATATGTTTATAATGTTCATTAATTGGTGCATACATGGCATATATCATATTTACTTTTCGCATTTTCTATGAACGATAGCATGTTTCTACTGGGCTTTTCCGGAATCTCACCCTATTTTTAATAAACACCTCAGCGGGTACTAGTGGGTCTAAGGGAAAAAATGTAGATGCCGGAAAGTGAGCGGCACGTGTCTCGAGGCGAGGACAAGATCGTGGTCATAATTAGTCTATTTTGTGATATTTTGGTGAAATTTGTAAATATTAAAACTTTCGCTGTATTTTCTGTTTTTGTCGACGAACGATATCAAAATTGTAAATGAATATTTTTATCAGTATAATTGTACTTTTCTGTATGCCCATTGAATTCCGTCCTTATTACTCTTCGATTATCGAAATGGAAACAGGTGTTGACAATGAAATCAGTGATCCTGCTTTTGATGTGACTTGAAAATGATCATGTAAATTTTAATGGGTTTTTTTTACTTTTTTCTTGGTCAGAATGTTTTTTTTTTTATTCCAATTTCTACAATAGAGATCATGTGTTGTAGGATTTTTTTTTTTCAGGGAACCAAGTGTTCAGTTATAATGCCTAGTAAATTACGTTTTTGAGGAAGGGCTTCATGATGCAAGGCCATTTATGCTGCCCACTTGGATTAAGAGTCTACATTTAGACTGAGCTCCAGCAATTTCTTTAGCAGCTATCTACAAACCAGCTGAAGTAGAGGCACTAGTCATCTCTGAAGAGATTTCCAAAGTCATAGTGTTGAGAAGCTCCAAAAACCAGCTGATTTGTAGCTTCCCATTCTTCAAAATCTGGAATCAGCTTTGTTGTGTTGCCTTCTGTGATAAATTGAGGAGGACACGGTTTTTTTTTTTTGGGCAACAGGAGGACACGGTTTTATCCCATTGATAAACCCTTCAGCTTTATATCCCTTGATAATAGGTAGCACATGGGTCACTCAAACAGGATAATTTGTCCTATCCAGCTTAATAGAATATGACTATAACAAGGTGTTGCCTTTTTTCAAACAGTTTTGCCAAAATGGAGATAGATACGGAGGAGCTGTTTGAAGGGGATTGGGTAATAATTGATGATGTAGCATTGTCAATTCTTGTATGACAACTAGCCTCGAAGCTTTGATACCAACACAAAATTATAAAGAAAGGAGGAAATATTTTCAAAAGGCTTAGTTAGCCCAGTCATTTTCTATTCATTAAATAGGTAGGGTCAAAACCCTAGAATACATAAGATATTTACACCTATGTACTGTCATAGAAGGACCTAGAATATAATAAAGGATTATTCCTAGAATATGCTACAACAGGTATATTCACAAACTAACTGGGTCATGTCATCTGTAGTTGCCTTTGTTTATTACTGTTGGGCTTTGTTGTTTGGCTTACTAACAATTTCGTATTCTTGACAAATGGGTTCTTCTGATATATGGAAACCAACCTGTGTGAACAGGGTACCTAACGCCAAATAACTTGGTGGTTTTATATGAATATGGCACTCATAAGAAGCCATATTTGGATGAGAATTTGAGTGTCTGAGCTACTTTGACTAAGAGGATCATATCTGATTTCCTTTTCAGTAAACAATACACATAAATAAGCCACTTACATATATTTGTTATTACTTATCCTGTATGTGTCTGTGGCTCTAAATTGCTTGAATTGATAACTTAAGGTTTAAGTAAATTTATTTCCCACAATATTAACTTATAATTATTATTAGAAAATTGAACAATAATAAACTTTGGCCGGCTGATCATGACAGAGGCAAATTGCCAAATTGACTGCATTGAATTCATGACTTCCCTCATGTATATCTACTTCGAATATTTAATTTTGTTTCCATTTGCAAAACAAATTGGGCTCATTTATTGTTCTTAGATATATAAGTGCTCCTTTCTTACTGTGTGTGGCTGTAATTTCTTGAATATTAATGACGATAGGGTTGCTATCAAAGCGGGAATTAGTTGGCAGAAATCTTAATGGTGAAATCAGTGGTCTTGCTTTTGATGTGTCTTGAAAATGATCATGTAAATTTTAATGGGTTTTTTTGACTTTTTTCTTGGTCAGAATATTTTTTTTTTATTCCAATTTCTACATTAGAGATCATGTCTTGTAGGATTTTTTTTTTTTCAGGGAACCAAGTGTTCAGTTATAATGCCTAGTAAATTACGTTTTTGAGGAAGGGCTTCATGATGCAAGGCCATTTATGCTACCCACTTGAATTAAGAGTCTACATTTAGACTGAGCTCTAGCAATTTCTTTAGCAGCTATCTACAAACCAAGTAGAGGCACTAGTCATCTCTGAAGAGATTTCCAAAGTCGTAGTGTTGAGAAGCTATCCAAAAACCAGCTGATTTGTAGCTTCCATTCTTCAAAATCTGGAATCAGCTTTGTTGTGTTGCCTTCTGTGATAAATTGAGGAGGACACGGTTTTGTTATTACTTATCCTGTATGTGTCTGTAGCTCTGTGCACATGTGTATAAATTGCTTGAATTGATAACTTAAGGTTTAAGTAAATTTATTTCCCACAATATTAACTTATAATTATTATTAGAAAATTGAACAATAATAAACTTTGGCCGGCTGATCATGACAGAGGCAAATTGCCAAATTGACTGCATTGAATTCATGACTTCCCTCATGTATATCTACTTCGAATATTTAATTTTGTTTCCATTTGCAAAACAAATTGGGCTCATTTATTGTTCTTAGATATATAAGTGCTCCTTTCTTACTGTGTGTGGCTGTAATTTCTTGAATATTAATGACGATAGGGTTGCTATCAAAGCGGGAATTAGTTGGCAGAAATCTTAATGGTGAAATCAGTGGTCTTGCTTTTGATGTGTCTTGAAAATGATCATGTAAATTTTAATGGGTTTTTTTGACTTTTTTCTTGGTCAGAATATTTTTTTTTTATTCCAATTTCTACATTAGAGATCATGTCTTGTAGGATTTTTTTTTTTTTCAGGGAACCAAGTGTTCAGTTATAATGCCTAGTAAATTACGTTTTTGAGGAAGGGCTTCATGATGCAAGGCCATTTATGCTACCCACTTGAATTAAGAGTCTACATTTAGACTGAGCTCTAGCAATTTCTTTAGCAGCTATCTACAAACCAAGTAGAGGCACTAGTCATCTCTGAAGAGATTTCCAAAGTCGTAGTGTTGAGAAGCTATCCAAAAACCAGCTGATTTGTAGCTTCCATTCTTCAAAATCTGGAATCAGCTTTGTTGTGTTGCCTTCTGTGATAAATTGAGGAGGACACGGTTTTGTTATTACTTATCCTGTATGTGTCTGTAGCTCTGTGCACATGTGTATAAATTGCTTGAATTGATAACTTAAGGTTTAAGTAAATTTATTTCCCACAATATTAACTTATAATTATTATTAGAAAATTGAACAATAATAAACTTTGGCCGGCTGATCATGACAGAGGCAAATTGCCAAATTGACTGCATTGAATTCATGACTTCCCTCATGTATATCTGCTTCGAATATTTAATTTTGTTTCCATTTGCAAAACAAATTGGGCTTATTTAATGAGTAACAAATTTTAAGTTTTGTGTCATTTTTTAAAAAATCATTTATACACAATTTTTCATATCATTACCGTCAAGTTCCTAAATAAAAATTTGATTAATGCATATGATAAGTGCATATTTTATAATTAAATAGGTATATATTTTGGAATATATTATGTCAAATCCATAAATATTCTATATCTATTTATTTCATTTTATATATTTTCCCTTAAATCTAATATTGAGGATAAAAAGTAATATTTCTACAAAATCTATTAATAACCAATGTCCAGTTGGTCTAGTAGGATGAGGCACTAGGCCTCTTAAGCAACGTGCAGGGCTTTATTCCTAGGTTGTTCATGGAGTGGCTGGCTTGGGAGAATCACCCGCGTTATTGGCCTCGGCACTACCCGAATCTAGATTAGTCTAGGCCCATTGAGTTCTCCATGACATAAGAGATGGCTTGGGATACTAGATGTGCAAGGGAAAAAAAAATCTATTCATATATCTTTTATTTTGTAGATAATATAATATCTTGAACGTGTGGGCTCTCAACTGTGATTTTCTCCATAAAGCTAAGAGAAGAAGAAGACACGTGGCAAAGATGGTCTTAAATTGTAGTTTCTGCAAAAGTCCTAGAGTTGAAGAGATGGGGTCATAAACCGTAATTGTCGCCAGAATCCAAAAGCATGAAAAAATATGACGTGGGAGAAAAATCAAAGCAGAGATAATATATTATATACCAAAGAGTCCCACACTAAGAAGTAACTTCAACTATAAATAAAGGCCCTAGTGTCACTCTAAAGACACAATCACTACTACTATCAGAACTTAGGAGTAGGGGTGTTTAAAACCCGGGATGGGACCGGGATCACCCATTCTCGGTTCCTGTCCCGGGTGTAGCTGGGATTGAGAATTCATTCCCGGTCCCGGGATATTCCCAGTATAACCGGGAGCAGGAATTTCTGGGACCGAGAATTCTCGGGACCATTATTATGATTATTTTAGTTAAATTTTTTATAATCTAGTGTTTGAAGTGATTATTTAACACTTAATAAGGTCATAAAAATCACACAAATTGAGTTAGAATTGAAGAATAATATATTATTATTATTATTATTATTATTATCACATTCATCATTTTTGTTATTATTTTTATATATTATATAGTTAGGATTAGTATCACGATATATATGATTTAACTCTAACTAAATATGTGATATATATTTTATCAAATGATAACTTAATTTATGGGGTAAAAAATACAAATATAAAAGAATAACTTATTTTTTAAGGAAAAAAAAAACCGGGACCGGGAATTCCCGGGATCACAAGGGGTGATCCCGGTCCCCGCCGGGACGGGAAATTCCCCGGATAAAATATCCGGGACCGGGCCGGGACGACCGGGACCGGGATACTTTGAACACCCCTACTTAGGAGCAATATTATCTCTAAGTTTGTAAACTCTTAAGTTGGGGGAGGGATGTAACCCAACATGGAAGTTAGTTTCTATTTATTTTTTTGTTTGACTCTTTATGAATTTCTATTTATGAATATTCTTTATAAATTTTTATTTATGAATACATTTTAGCTTTTATTTTAATTATATATATATATTTCTCTTATTCTTCATATGAATTGTTCTGGATAGTCACAAACTATAGTTTCATGGTTTAATTAGTTGTGTGAGTGTCGTGGGAACGAACTCAACATTAATTAAAATGGGACTAATAATTTGGGAGAATATTAGGATATTTTAGGAATAGTTGTCACTATAATTAATTAAAAGTATCAACTCAAATAATAGGTCATTAGCAACCTATGGGTGAAACACTCAACCACAACACTTTAATCGGTTGTTAGATTCTTAGAACTACTTCTTAACCGAATCTCATTTGAATTAGTAGATTATAACCTCCCTGTAGATATGACTCTATAATACTTTGGAATTATTACTACATTGATCCCGTACACTTGCAGGGGCAATCAATGTAATGTTTTAATATTAACATATGTATATCTCTTACAAGAAAAATATGATGTTCTTCATTTAAACTGTCTAATTCTTCTATTTCAAATGCAAAACTTCATATGTTTATCATGCATTGATTAGCAATATAATCTTAATAAAAATGTATAAAAGAAAGAAAGAAAGAAAGAATTAGATCCAAATTTAATTATCTCTCAAATGACTTTGTTGTTGCTACAGCTAATTCATTAGAGTTCCTGGTCGTGATTATGTTGACTTAAGCTGTAAGATAAAGATAAACTTACAAACCTTACATAGTTACATTATTGCAGAGATTAGGATTTTGTGTTGTATAAATTGTACAATTGTCACATGTTTCATGTCTCTGGATTTTAAGCCTTTAGGTTGTAAATAATATTAGTTGTTTCTGTAGGCTAGGTAATTGGGCCTTAAACCCATTAAGGCCTGACAGGTAAGATAATATAAATATAGGCCCATACTCATTCTTATGTATGATACTGTTCATTTTTTGTTAGTTAATAATGAGAGAATTTTTGTAGATCATGACCAAGGAAATTCACATGGCATAAGAGCAATTCCAATAGTATTCACCATTTTTCTTTCTCCTTTCTTGCAAAAATGATGCCGTATGGAGTGTGTTTCTGATCAATTGGCTTTCCTCATCTATCGAAACGATGACACAAGGCTCAAACAAGCTTGAATTGTGATTTTTCTTGAACCATAGATCAGAACCTCTATGAAAATGGCAAACTCGACAAACCTAGGGTTTCTACCAAGAATGGTGAAGAACGACTGATGGTGAAGAGTCGATCTTGATGGAGTAAACCTCCCTTGCAAAGAACGGTGATTGATTTAGTTGCAGCAACGGAATCTTGTGGAAAAGAGAAACTGCCAATCTTTGACGAAGAAACAAGAGATCAATCACTACTAGAAAAAGACGCTCGATTGACTGAAGCTTGTGGATTTCACAATCTCGACCACCAACAGATGCACGTTGGTTTGACGACAACTAACCCTTGAAGGATATTACCCACAATTTGCAATGATTATTAATTTCTGATCACTCTATATTGGAGCACAATGTGAGAGACAAGAAGCAGCGGCAAACTCATAGTGGCTGGACTGAATTTTACTCACCCTTTGTCTGTTCATCCATCTGAAACATAAGGTACACCTATCATTCCTCAATTCTTGACTGGGTTAAAAAATTACACTGTCTGGAGCAAAGCTATGATTATTGCACTTTGGGGAAAACACAAATTAGGGTTTATATATGGTACATGTGCGAAGGAATCACAAGAGGAAGGTCTTAAGGGAAAATGGGAGAGATGTAATTAATGACGTAGTTCTATCATGAATTTTAAATTTGATTTCAAAAGAACTTACAAATAGCCTAATATATTTTGAGAGTCCTCATGTTGTTTGGATATACCTTAAAAAAAGGTTTGACAAAGTGATAGGGACTAGGATTTTCTCTCTATATCATGAGATAAATTCTTTACAATAAGGAACAATGAGGATTTCGACATATTATTTGAAGCTTAGAGAAATATGGGAATGATAGCCAGCATTAATTGGAGCATTGACTTGTAGGTGCTGTAAATGTGGAGTATCAAAGACTCAAATGGACATTATGTAGCAGTAGAAACTGCTACAATTTTTTATGGGCTAAATGACTCTCATAGAGTTGCTAGAAGTCAAATTCTGTTAATGAGGCCACTTCCTTTGGTAAATCAGGCTTTTTCTATGTTAGTAGAAGATGAAGCAAAAAAGGCAATTGTTAGCATAGCAAGGAATGGAATTGCAGAGGGAGTTGTAATGGTCACTAGAGATAGGGGACTTGGCAGAGGAAAGGTGAGAAATAGTCTTGCCCCCTAATACACTCACTGCAACAAGAAATGGCACAAAAAAGAGAATTGCTACCATATTATCTGATATCCTCCAAATTTTAAGGGAATTAGGTGTGACAAACACATGAGAAAAACATCAATTAGCAAGGAAATAGCGATGGAAGTGAGGGGGAGTTTGTTGCCCATAGTGCAAGTGTTGTGTCACCCTCTATCACATAAGAGCAATATGAGAAATTGCTTGAACTCATCAAAGGGGATACAGGGGAGACGTTCAATCATTAACCGGTACATGTTTACGAACAACATCCTCACACAATCACACATGTCACCTAGGTCATTGATTCATGGTGGAAGAATAAGGACAATTGGTAAATTGATAGGAGGTTTATATGTATTGCAATACTCAAAGGATGATGTTATAAATGCTACTCATGACTCTAATAGAAATAGGATGCCTTTTAATGTAGACTTGCTGCCTAATAGGCTTAGGCAGCTCCCACATCTGTATTGAGACATTTGGATGCTATTAATGACAAAAATACATCAATCAATAAGCTTGTGACATTTATTATCAATTGAAATAGAGTAAATTTCCTTTCTCTGGTAGTTGTATTAAAAGTACAACTTGTTTTCAACTTGTACGCATGGATGTTTGAGGTCCTTATAAAGTTCCTACACACTCCGGACATCAATTTTATCTCACTCTTGTTGATGACTTTTCACGAGCCACCTAGATATTTTTAATAAAGCATAAATATGAGACTATGTCTAATATTTTTTAAGTTTCTTTGCATATGTCAAAACTCAATTTGATACAGGTATGAGTGCTTGCAAGTCACCCTCGATGCCAATGAGACAAAATCTGAGGTTGAGGTCATATGAGGAAGGAAAGGACAAGCCAAAGGACTTGTTAGGCAATTTGGAAAGATGTCACAGATTGGTAGGAAGATTGCTTTATTTAACTTTAACTCTCCTGACATTGCTTTTCCTGTGTAGACCTTAAGTCAATTCATGTAAATGCCTACAAAGATGCATATGGCAGCTACATTGGATGTTGTACGTTACTTGAAGCAAAGTGTAGATCTTGGGATTGTCCTCAGTGCTGAGAGTGACTTGACAGTACAATGTTTTTGTGATTCAGACTGGGGTATATGTCCTACAACTAGAAGGTATGTTACCAGACATTTGGTAGTAGGACTATGCAATGGGGTGAATAGGTAGCCCGATGATTAGCCCATACCATTAAAGCCCATGCCAAATGGATTGGGCTAAACCTATGTAGGTTTGAATGGGCGTGGTAGTCTAATAGTGTTACACCCTTATCTTTTTTTCACATTTTTCAGCGTTTTTGTGCTCAGTGCAGTGGGCACAAAGGAATAGCAGAAAATATACTGATAATAAGTGCTTGATTACAAAAATTCCCCACAAAGATTGTATATAACAATTATAAATAATGTAGTCACACAGGGCTACTAGGGTGTCTAAATGAGTTACAATGAAACACAGACACCTTCCCGTTTTCATTCCACTACTACATTCCTTTCGTGTGGTTCTCTTCTTTGTTCTCAGCACACCTCCTGTTTCACTTGTCTAAATTGTTGGCAGGGGAGGGTGAGATTAGAGAAAATCTTAGTAGGAAATAGTTACCATAATGCTTGCATAATGGATGTTATGTGCACGACATGTGAACTTTAACTAGATGCATGCCCCATAATGACATTTTTGCATACTCAATGTTTCATGCAACATAACCATGACCATAGTATAAATAGAAACAGAGCTTCATTATTCAAATATGCTCTACACAATCAAGTAAAGCAATGGCAAACATCATTACACAAGCAGAAATATCAAATACATGCAAATAAGGTAAGTCCTCTACCTTTAGTCTTTGAGTCCTCCTCTTGTATCTTTTCTCCAACCATTGTAGTTTCTTGCATACCTTCCATTTCCTCTTCCTTCACCTCTCATAGCCCTAGATACTCAATCACATTATTAGATGCATGATAGAGAGTCATTGCAAGTGTATATTAATGCCCAATAAGTTAGGAAGGGCTTAACAAGTCGATGTTTTTTGGAAAAATATGAAATCCTAGAATTTGGGGTCATGGTCGTGGCCAAGACTTCTTTGGTTGCGGCCAAAGGAGGTCAGAAACTTATGGGTTGCGGCCAAGAAATCTTCTAGCAGTGACCAAGTTTTTTGCTGTTTCTTAGCTGAACTTCAAAAAAGCATAACTTATTCTCTGGGACTCCAAATTAGATGGTTCAAAGTCCTAGGTAAAGCTCTTTAACTATGATTTAAGAGAAAAATATCATAGAGCATCAATTATAGCCACATATTTTCCAAAAATTCATCAAACTTAGACTATCATAGATTTCATTTCAGAATCAAGGTCAAACTTCGAAAAATCATAACTTTCAATCCACTGTCCAAATGAATTATATTACCTATCAAATTAAAGCCCATGATGTCTACTTTAATCCTATAAAATTTCATAGGCATTGGACATCATTTTCCTATTTAAAAATGTAACACAATAAGATTGCCATATAGGAAAACACACTAGCAGCAAAGTTTACATTCCTAAGATCTTTCTAAACTGGAGCTTAGTAGTCTACTTGATTTAGGCTTATTCTCAAGCCTCCAATCCCAAAATTTGGAATGCTACAGATAGTGCATTATTTTTGATAAAAAAAAACTCTATATGCAATTGCACTTCAACTACATTGTTGCCAATAATTTCTTAATATAAATTACAAAAAACACTAATAATAAAGAACCATAATCCTCATCATTCCTCATTGAAACCACAAATGAAATGACATGCACAAAATTATCAATATCAGCCTTCTTCAATTCAGGAGGACTTGTGCGTGGCTAATTTTGAGCACATGCGAGTAACTCAGCCATCTTTGAAGAGAAGGAGCTTATAGAAGTATGTAATACTCAACCCTCAGTACTAAAGGTGAATCTTGAAGACAATGCGGAGACTAATACAACCAACAAATCATGTACAATCAAATTTAAATCTTTATACTTAAAAGCATGCACTTTTCACCATGCTAAAAGGTCATAGTTTGGTTCACAATATTAAATTAAATCGGCTTGAATATATTTATCCAACTCTAAAAGCTGCTAAGCTCTCTTAGACACAGTCTTGGCACTGGCTCAAAGCTTCTTAAATGTGTGTTCAATGGTAGACAAGGACATGTTAGTTTCAACCTCTAAAACTAAAACATTTCTAGCATAAACACTATCATCCAAAGAGATGCCATACCCAGTTTACTGTGTTTATTTCATCTTATACAGCTTGGGATTGATGGGTTTTCTTCCACAAAATATCTCCAACGCAACAACTTCAAAACTATACACGTTATATTCTTTACTGGCTCTTCCAGTAGTGCTACTTCAGGAGCCATATAATAACTCAGTTCCTGCCAAAGCTGTATAAGGTGCACTTGCCAGTTCATACTTTTTTGTCTTTGTTCCTCTTTCAAAATCATCATTTATGCTTTCAGTGGACTCGCCATCTTTCATTTTCTTTTTGCTCTTTCACAGTACAAACAATACAACTCCATAAACTAAAGCCAAGCCACCAATCCCCAATCCTATTGCAAGTGTTGTGACATTTTTACTTGTTTTGCTCAGGTTAAGACTCGATTTTGGGCTTGGACTGGGAGCAACATTTGGGGACTCCTTTTAGTAAAAACTCCATGCATTGACCTCATGTGTTGCATTATATCCTCCTATGGCAATTGAGAAACCATTAGTAACCCATTCAGGCAAGTGCTCATTTAGGTCAGCTATAAGATGATGATGTTGCCATAAAATATTGTTAGAAGTATCAAAAGCATTAGTGAACGAGATGCTTCAATTATGCGTGCTTGCATTGTAGCTAATGAAAGCTTCATTTGTTCTACCTCCTGTGATATAAGCATCACTTTTCACATTAACAACATATTGAATATAATTAATATTGACACCCACATGTACATAAGGAGGATCCCAATCAGGACCAGGATAAGAATTTGGAAAGACATCAAACTCCACAGCAACAAATGGATGATCTGTTGAATTAAGGATCGTTTCTTGACCTCCAACAATCAGACCCGTAGCACCTCCTCCAACTTTTGTGGGATTAGGAAGCTTTGAATCATAAGGGGCTAAGAAAAAGTCAACCCATCTGCATAAACAGTTTCACTCTGTGAATCAATGACGAAGGTGATATTGGTGTTGAAATTTGCAAGTTTCCTAGTGGCTTTGTCCCACAGATGCATCGCTTTCTTATATATGTCTCGACCTTGACTATCCTGCAAGGAAAGATCCTTTTGGTTTGCTAATAAGTAGAGTTATGTTGGCATAATCATTGGGCTGGAAACTGGTGGAGCCGAAGTTTAAGGGAAACACATGGGTTATCAAGAGGAAGAAAAATGATAATAGCAACATCTGATCTGATTATGCTAAGAAATATGTTGTGATTGAGCTTTCATGATGAGAAGTTTATATAGGGTCGAACAAGTCAAGAAACTTATGACTGTTTTTGTTTCACCACCACGCTTCGAGTCTTCAAGACTAAATGCGTTTCACCTCTCATATTTGTTATAAATCACTTTCAATGTGTTTAATCAGAGTAAAGAAAAAACCAAAGTTTTATTAATTTGTCTTAAAATTTAATAACTTTCAACTGATAGGCACAAAATATATAACCTAAAACTCCATAAATGTACGAGCCATATCAAATAATAAAGAAGAAGCAAGATATTGTTCTTATCAAATATACAATAAAAGCTAACTAGAATAAAAAAAGAAAAAGAAAATCAAATCTAATTACGGTTAAGGCCAAGGGTGATTATAGATCTAAAGTAGTGATTTGGATTATTATAGTTTAATTACTTCTTAGTGTGTAATTTCTCCTCTTAATTGTATTTAAAGTTATGTTTGCTTATCTAGGACTCTTAATTACCTAAGAGTGTATTTTGATTCACTAAAAGACATTTCAATTATGTTAATCCCTAATGTCTTTGGCAATTACTTAATAAGACTAAATTAAGTGTAAGCCTAATGTGACTATATAGGACTTGTAGGTATATTTTTATCCCAAGAGCGAATTAAGTTATTCAGTGGTTGAATACTCAATTCTACACAATTTAATTGAAGGTCTAGTATAAATTTCTTATGTCTAGGCTCTTTTAGGATACTAAAATAGTTCTACTTATATTTATCTTGTTTTATGATAATCAAGCATACAATTAAATCAACAAATATAATATTAAAGCAATTAACGATAAAAACTGTCATCAACTAATCCAAAAATAAATTAAATAATCCAAAACTAATGTTTAACTACATAAATTGAACATTCCTATTATCAAAATAAGAGTCAACCAAATAAAAAATAAACAGATATACGAAAGAAGAGAAAGGAAAAGATAAACTAATAACCAGTGCTGAATTTTCATCCACATTGCCGATCTTTGGCATCTTCGAACTTCATTCTTCCTCCATTTAAATTCCAAGCTTTTGTGTTGTCATCACCAACCCATAAATAGCACTCCCTCCACCCACACATATAATTGAATTAATCACTGCAAACTGTGCGTCTTTGATCGACATATCCTTTTTGCTGATTTTTCTCCTCTTAATAGAATATTATATATAAAAGATATTGCTTGTGCTGCTTCCTTCTTTATTTGATTTATTTTTGTCTTTTATATTAATATATATTATCTTCCCTCCGTTCCTCAAGCACTAATCGAACGAAATCCTCCTCTGCAGATTTCTTTCTTATTATTAGGCACTACTACAAATTGGTGCATCTATAATGCTTAATAAATAACGGTTACAGTGAATAAATATTATATATGTTGAGGCAGAGCTCATACAAGAATATATAACACTAAAATCTAATGGTTAAATATATGCACAATTATGTATTGAGAGGTGGAATTCGCGAAAACATAAATATAACAGTTTTAATTATTAACCGTCATGTAGTTAATAACAAAAATGATGATTCTTATGAAATAACTATCATATATAAGAAGGTAGGGTTTTGAAAATTTTTTTGATGATATTTAATAGTTTTTCACAATGAATCATTATATATTCTTCAAGAATACTTAACAATAAAAAAATTCACTACTACAAAGAGGGATTTAACGGTGGCCCTTTTTTGGCGCTTCTTCAAAAAGGTGCCGTACATAATAATTTTTTTTTTAAAAAAAAAAGTTTAGAAACTACGTCGCTTCCTAATATAAGCGCCAAGTTTAATTTTAGGTTTGTGTGGCATTTTCTTAAACAAGCGCCATACAAAACATTTATTTAAAAAAAAAAAGAAAGCTCAAGCTACTACGGGGCTTCTCAAGAAAGCGCCGTAGTTGAAATAATTTTTTAGCATTTTTTTATTTGAAAAAAACCTTATCTATCGTTTAAAAAATAAAGTGCCGAATAGGGGTGGGAGTAAGTCAAAAGAATTGGCCTTGGTCGGTGCTTGATTATGAAGCGCCGGCCAAAACCCTTATTGCCTCCACTAGCGCTTGGTAACCAAGTGCTGTTGGAGCCTGCCTTAGCTGGTGCTTGATAATAAAGCGCTGGCTAATGCCATTTATATTCAAGGTCCCCTTGAATATTGGCGACCTTGAATAATTCCTTATCAAGCACCGGCTAAGGCCATATATATTCAAGGTCGCCTTGAATATATAATATAAGGCACCAGGTGCCTTGAAATATACAAGGCTATATGTGATGCCTTGAATATAGTTATGGTTATTTTTTAGGTGTTTGCTTCATAATTTTTTTTAAAAAAAATTATGAAGCAACGACGCTTTTTGTCAAAGTGTTGTAACTTCTGTACAAGTTGCTATTTAATTTTCACCTCCTGTTGTTTTTATTTTCATTTTCATCTTCTCGCGTTCCCTCTAACTCTCCCATTTCCTAAAACTCTGTTGCAGTACAAAGCTTCCTCTCTCATATGTTTTTTCTTCTTATCTTAGCCTCCTTCAGAATCTCCCTAGAATGTAAGTGTTTTTTTCCTCAATATTTGGTTCAGGTTTTCTTTTTTAGTTCCAATATGTCATGATCTTATATGTGTGCTCATAATTTTTTTAGGTATTTATTTGAAGTGTCAACTTTGTCTTCTTGAATTTTCTACACATTGTAAGTTTTTAAATTTTTGAGCTTACAAATATAATAATACTTGGTTTAATTTGTTTGTGTATGATTTTTATGTAGTATTATATATAAAGATCAACGTTGTGCCCAATTGACTGACGAACAAATGGATGAAATCATTGAGGAATAGTGTGAATATATGGTCAGGCAATTAGTTAATATTTAGATACATATGTTAGGTTGTTTCTTTGCCTATTCTCGTGTTGTTTATTCTCTTAAAATTAGTTGTACAATTACATTAATTGTAATTACTTACATCCAATATTGATTTTATGAATTAGTTATGTGTTATTTCATTCTGATTTGGTTTACTTTTTTCCTATTCAAATTGTAAATTGTTGTAGATTTTAATTGGCTGAATTCAAGGAAACAATTATATAAAATAATAAAAAAAATTATTATCTATTACGGCGCATCGTAGGAGGCCCTCCCTTCCTACAGCACTTCTCCCATAAGTGCCATAGGAGGGATTTAAAAAAATAATAACACAAACTACAACGCTTTCATAAATTCAAGAAGCACTGTAGCTTACTTTTGCAGTGCTGGAAGCTATGGCGCTTGGGAAGTGCCATAGTATTCATAAAAATAAACGCCACTTATTATTTTTTTTTGTAATAGTAGTGATTATTTGACAATAAATTACAGTTCTTCATAAATAAACATTAAGCATTATTTAATATAAATAAAGGTAGGACATTCAAAGATATCATATATAAGGGAGTAGGATCCTGAAAAATATAATTTGACAATATGTTATGGTTATTTACAAAGAACGGTTGAGTATTCTTTAATATAAATAAAAGTAAGATTATGAAAGATATCATATATAGCGTGCAGGATCAAAAAACAAATTGACAATACATTACAGTTCTTCACAAAGAACCGTTAAGTATCCTTTAATAAACATAAAGATGGGATTTTAAAAGATATCAAATATAAAAAGACGAGATCTAAAAAAAAATTATTTAACAAAACATTACGGTTCTTCACTAAGAACTGTTAAGTATTTTAACAATACCTTATAATTCTTTACTAAGAACCATTAAATATTTTAAAATATAAACAAGGGCAGGATTCTAAAAGATATCAAATATAAAAAGGCAGGATTCTAAAAAAAATATTTGACAATACAATTCAACACTAAGAACTATTAAGTATTCTTTAATAAAAAGGCGGGATTCTTAAAAATATCAAATATAAGGATATAGGATTGTGAAAAATTTTTATTTGACACAACTCTTTAAACTCAATCCCATAGCATAAGTTTTGTTCTGGCACTGCAGATCTTATCCTCCACCACTATCATGGGTCTTCACTTTGCAACTCCTTCTTATGACTCTTACTGGGTAAGCTTTAATTTTTTTTGTTAGAATTTTTAGTTTCATTTTATTTTTTAAATAATGAGAGCAGGCTAGTTGACGCTCAAGGTCGCCGGTCGAGATTACAATATCTAATTTGATGATGGCTGTTGGTTTGAAAATTAAAAGAGAGGGAAAAAAACACGAGAAAGCAGGAAACATGGAAAAACGATGAGGCAAAATGCTGAATTTCTTATTGTTGAGCATCTCACATTCCTAAAGTTTAGAAACTCAAACTATAGGTTGAAATTAGGTTTGTTAAATTAGGTTCTGAGATTAGCTCACTTTTTTATATTTGTCAATTTTTATTATATTCTGATTTTCAAAGTTGTATTCTGATATTTGCTTAACTTTTTATATTTGCTTATTTTTATTATGTATATTCTTATTTTTATATTTATATTATCCTTTTGAAGTTAAAGGGCATGTGACGAGAACTCTTGGAGCACACTAATACGTGATTTATTGACAATCTACAAAAAAAGTAATTGAAGAATATTGTGAAATTTCTTATTAATCGATTTTCTTTCGGAATTCAAAACATTATAGATAATGTTTAATTGTGAGAGTGTTTAAGTTATTAATTTCTTTTAAATTGTATAATGTTTATCTATAATATATTGAATTTTGAATCCTATAAATATAAGTTTTTTATTTAATATTATTATCTTGTTATTATCAATGATTACATTGTGCCTTATATAAAAAATATTAATAGTAAAAATAAATAATAACAAGTAATAAAAATAACTATATATAATAAAAAATAAAGCCAATACATTATGGTTATTAATAAAAAACCATTATATGTGCCTTTAATATATTATGATTTGAAAATGTCATATATAATCGATAATAACCATTATAAAAGACCTTTTCTGTAGTAGTGAAGCGTGTTCACTTCCCTCCCGTTCTGCCCATCCCGTCCCGGTCATTGAAAAAATTTGGGATGGGACAAAACTATTACTAGAATGGGATAGGACGCAGGATGGATTTTGTTATATCCTAACTTTTTGTCCCATCCCAAAATCATGTTATTATTAGTTTAATATATGTAAACTAATACATTTTTTAAATAGATATTATTTACATAAAAAGATATAATCATATGATCTTTTTTAGATATATTTTAGTCACATAAAAAGATATTATCATATGTTGGCTATATTTTTAATACAAAATAGTATACATATTTAAGAAAACCTTTACAGTCACTCGCACGGGTGTCACCATCTTCACTCGCTCCACTCTCTCAATCTCTTGCACCTACACACCTAATTATCTACAAAATACTATAAATATTTATGATCATTGCTCTTATGAAATTTAAGTTTTAATTATTTCTTATTTTTTTTATTACGCTCTCGATCTAAAGATGATAAAAAAGGATGATATATATATATATGTATATAAGTATTATATATTTTGAAGCATCAAGGTTCAATGTCCAACTCATACCAATACTTTTTAGATTTTACAAGTTTAGAAAAAAAGAGAAATACTAATGGTCTAGATCCTCAAAATATATATATATATATATATATATGGGACGACCCGTTCTCGTACCGGTCCTGTCCCGGTTCGGGTCTTGTCCCGGTTCCAGTGAGAATGGGACAGGACACCAAATAGTTTTGCTATCCCGTACCTTTTGTGGGGCGGGGCGTGGAATAGACCTGTCTCGTTCCCATCTCATCCCTTGAACACCCCTGCTTCTTATAATATGTGTGTGTTTTTGTAGATTTTGCTCCCCTTTACTTTTATATGTTCTTATTTGATATTTTCTCCTCTTAAATCCTATATTTCCTACAAAATAAAGTAGGATATGAGTAGATTTTATATTAAAATTCTGTTTTATTGTATAATCAATTAAAGGGAAGGAAAACATATAAAAGATAGTTAAATATGTATAAAATATTTATAAATCTAATCAAATATATCCCAAAGTCTACACATGTTTAATTATAAAATATTAAAAATACTTAGGTCAAGTTCATTATGTTCATTTCATCAAGTTCTTCAATCACATGTCACCATGTGTTTTAGTTTTGAATTATTATCATTTAACTATAAACCTATTTGAAAAAAAAAAAAAAGAACACATGTTCATACATGATTGGAGAACTTGATATAATACATATAAGAAACTTGATCTAAGTATGGTCCACTTTTATGAGAGAAAATGTTCTTTATAAAAATGACAAGAATGAGTAAATAGGATTTAAAAAAAATCTTATCTACCCGATTTTTAATAGGATAAGAGAACTATATTAATTGGAAAAAAGACAAATAAATACCACTTGAACTTCAAAATTTTAAATCAATGATTTTATAAAAATTTGAGTTGTCAATTGTTATACTCTTTTTGTCAATCTGATTATTCTTATTTTCAACAAAACCAATTTAAAATTTTAAAGTTCAACTGATTTTTGAGTTTCTTTTTTCCATATTAATTCGCCTTCGTTTTCCTTGGCCCATTAATTGAGGTCATCAATTTGTTCAGGCCAACTGATTCCCCAGGTCGATGGCCAGTACTATGAATCAGTAGTCAGGATTAATTGGCCCAACTTCGAACTCAATTTTCTTGCATTCACACTTGGATAATAGAATTGTCTGGGTCTTTGACTAGATAAATGAAAATTGAACATTCTAATTAGGCTAATGACCCAATGCGAAGTGTGTGTTTGGTAACATCCCAAATCATGGTTTGCGTAACCCAAGATAAAACTTTGTTAGATATGATAGTTTTGATGATGTCAAATATAGATGTCAAGTATTAAGAGCAAAAAGTTTGTATGATATACTTATTCTCTATATTGACTAACTACTATATTTAATGTTGTATATCTTGTAGATTAGTCATAAACCCGATGGTGGGTTGATATGCCTCATATTGTGGAGAATGATCATCAACAAGAAAATCAAGAGACAAGGGATTGAAGAAAGAAGGCATTGCAAGAACTAATGGGAATATCAAGCAAAGATTGAAGAAGATTGAAAATATTCAAGAAGACATCTAATTGGGCTATGAAGAATGATCATCAAGAGGAAAACAAGAAGAAAGAGATTGAAGAAAGAAGAACTTATAAGATCAAATGAGAATATCAAGATTCAAGCTCTTAGAAGTGATACCGATGGTTGGAATGGGGCTAAAATGATGTATACGGATATTATGGGACTTCCGGGGATGATTATTCGAGTAATCACTTGAGTAATATAGCACTACCACATTTTGGAGGTGATTCCTCGAGTGGCTACTCGAGTAATCTGCAGAGTTACTTGAAGATCACTCGAGTAGTCACTCGAGTAATGGTACTCTGTTTTTCACTCGTCAGGACAGATGTTCGGTATTTTGGGCATATGTCTCTAACCACATGTCGTATTGATCCGAAACTGGTGGCATATGAAACTAGACTCCCAACACGAACTATGAACACAATATCACATTAAAAGGAGTTCAGATGAGAGAGATATGATCTGTTGAAGTTGACACATGAATCAGAGTCTTGTACCAGAACAATGTTCGGTATTTTGAACATAACTCTCAAACTACATATCGAATTGAGACGAAACCGGTGCCATATGAAAGTAAACTCAAAGATATTTCTAATGAT
Organism: Inga laurina; assembly: GCA_963855925.1. Classification (NCBI taxonomy): domain Eukaryota; kingdom Viridiplantae; phylum Streptophyta; class Magnoliopsida; order Fabales; family Fabaceae; genus Inga; species Inga laurina. The sequence continues at coordinate 29,947,642 of OY979701.1, forward strand.
ATATAATTTGTCATATTTAAAGTTATATACTAAGATCTATGCCTTCTGGAAATTGATGCTCGTGATTTCAGATTTTGTCTAAATGCAGAAGATATTCTTTGAATCATAACTTTCTGTACAAAATGAGTTTTGAGGTGATTCTTGTTGCATTGGAATGTAAATGATGAGGGATTTCTGATGATATATAATTTGCCATGTTTCGAATCAAAATCAAGAATTCACTTGAAGGGCTTACTCGAGTAATATGCAGAATTATTTGAAATCCACTCGAGGGAGCACCCGAGTAACATGTGAAGAAAAGGGAAGGTCACTCGAGGGACCACTCGAGTAATGCAATTGAAAATGCTCTCGGCCAAGATTTGAATGATATCACTCGAGGGACCATTCGAGTAATTTGCAAAGTTATTTAAGAGCTTACTCAAGGGATCACTAGAGTAACTAGAGAAGAAATCTTCCAGTAGCTCTCGGCTAAGAAATGACTCCCATCACTCGAGAGACTACTCGAGTAACCATATAAGAAAAAGTAACATCACTTGAGGGATCACTCGAGTAATGATTTAGGAAATGCTCTCGGCCAGATTTTGAACGGGATTACTTGAGGGCTCACTCTAGTAATGACCAAGGCTTACTCGAGTGACCCCTCGAGTAATGCTTCCCAGGAATACACAACAAAGTTCTGAAGCTTTCAAAAATCATGGGATTAATTATATAACTCAGTATTCTTGCTTCCAATTACTCTTACACTTCATTATATTAGTGTTTAATGTATTTCTCCAGGAATATAATGAAGAGATGATGCAAAGAGACAAAAGCTAACTTTACGGAAGCGGAGCATCAACGTTCATAATGGCTAGTTTTCAAATTCAAGCAAATGGACGAACGAAGTAACGGGACTCAACGGATAAGTTGAAATACTCACAACGGTCATATCCTACTCAACTATAAATACAGAAGATTCAAGTAGACAACACCAACGCAGAACATGATAAGATTATGAATCATCCACTTCTACCCGAATACTCTCTGTTCTTATCTATTTTCCATATCATGTATATTTGAGAGAGAGTTTTTGTATTGTACTTTAGTGTTCATTATATCTACTCTGTGAGAGAGTCTGTAAACACTTTCACTTATATTTCTGAATTGATCTCAAGGTAGAAGGACCTGAGTGGGTTGATTTCCTTACGGGAAGCTGTAGAGAGAATCGCCGGTAAAACTTTCTACTTGTAAGACTTATAAGGTGCAAGCAGTAGAGAATGTTGCTGCTCGTAAGATTTACAATGGTGTAAGCAAAAGAGAACGTTGCTGCTCGTTAGACTTGCACAGGTAAGCAGGAGGAAAAGGTCTTCGGGATTGCTCTGCTCGTAAGACATGTTGTAAGGGGGAGTATCTCGGTGAGAGATTTGTAAAAGGCTACACAAGTGCCCGACTAAACTTGTGAGGTTGTAAAAGCTTTTCTTATACCTGGATTAAACAAGAAGATAGTGGATTTGAAAATCTCAGGAGAAGCCTAGGGACTGGACGTAGGCCATCGCAGATTGGATCGAACCAGGATAAATCACAGTTTGTACACTCTCTTCCTTAAACTTTTATATTTCCAGCATATATTAATTGTTGATTTATGATTCATTACTTTCATATTTATTGCTTCCTCTAAGATGCAAAAAGATTTTCAAAGTTGTTAAGATTTTTATTTTACACCCAATTCAACCCCCCTCTTGGGTGTCAGCCAGTTCTAACAAACTCCTCTCACACACTTACCTCGTAAGTCATAAAAGCTATTAAAAGAAGCTAATCCAAACACACACAAGTAGAAAAGTTGGTAAAAAAATTATAATTTTTTAAAAATTTTAATTCATCTTCAACGATAGAAAATTAACTCAATCAGTATCCTATTTGCAAAAAGTTTTCTCACAAGTCTCAAATATCTTCTCTCAAACAATAATCTAAATATCTTCTTTGCTATCCTTGTCTTTTAAAATTTCTAATACTTACTACCTGTGGTTCTAAATGTAAGAGATAGATAAGATGTTTATTTCAGTCCTAAATATAAGATTTAATCCACTTTATCTCCAAAATTTATATTTCCCTAAAATATTTCATAAAAAGAGGTTGAGGAAGACCGAAGTGAACACTCAATGAAGTTATAGAGCGAAATATTTTGATTAACAATCTATCTAAAGATCTGGTTTTCGAAAGAGTATAATAGTATCTTGCGATCCATGTAGCCGACCCTATCTAATAGGATAAGACTCTGTTGTTGTTGTTGTGTCCCTATTGATTACACATCATAAGAGGATTTTCATCAAGAGGGTAGTTTTAGTAAATCAGCACACTTTTTTTTATAAATAACTAACTTCAACAATTTTTTTAATATTTGTAAATTAATTATTTATCTCTTATATTAAGGACATTCAATGAGTAATATTTCAATGTTCTTTCCTCAAAGCTTGTTAACTTCATACAAGTTCTGACGGAGTATCAAAGTTCAAAAAGTTGCAAACGAGGGTCTCATTCAATTTAGAAAATTGTTTATACAGTATGGGCTCAGAATCATTAGCAAAATACATATTCAGCTTTTAATTTTCTTGACATATCCGTTGGCCCAAGAAAACAAGTTCCCCACAAGTGAATAATACGGATAGATTGAGACAGAACAGTAGAAATACCTTGTGTAATTTTGTGCAACTTCTAAAACAATCAGGTGATTATAGATAAATAAATTTTTATTCACTCACAAAACAAAAAATCTTGGGTATTTTTCGGAAAAAAAATCAATTTTTTACGATCTTTTGTTATTTTGTACAACTGCTGCCTTGTGTTTTTCATATTTCAAGGCGAACGACATGATTTTTTTTTTAATTAGATTTTGTGACTAGGAACCGGGTAAACCTCGTTTTCAATGATCCATATGCACTTGTCTTCTTTTTTAATTATACATTTTTCTTTAATTTTCCGTAACATCATATCCCATTTGCAATGACTTTGCTGAAGCAGCTTCCAAGTGGAATGAGCGCAAATGAAAAAATAAATAATATAATATAATTTCGGTTTCTTACAGAATGAGAAAAGGAAAATATCATTTACTAAGCCATAAAGCTTAAATTTCCCGAACAGGCGAAGCACCTCTTTCTTTAACAAAAAACAATACCGTAGAATCTCTAGATAACAATCCAACAAGCTCATATATGTTATCTGTACATGTTATGTTTTTAAGTTATACATACAAGAAATGAGAATAAAACATTAGGAATATTGTGATGTGAGCACAAACATACAATAGCCATGATTAATTTTTGCGCTTGTGCAAAAGTCATACACTTGGTGAAACATTATCACCAGAAGTTGTAGTGATACCAGAAGAGTTTGTGTTGGAACTAAAGCTTATATTATGGTTTTGACTCACATATGAAGCATTAGAACTGGGTAGAGTTGAAAATGATGACGGAAATTCATTGAACGATAGTAGGGGATAGCTTGAAGGAAGAATAGGAAATGGAGTTTCAAAATTGCTTGCCTTGTAGAAGGTCTACAGTTATGATCAGGATGAGCACACCACAACCCAACAATCACTAAACACTGGATTTGACCAACTGCTTCGAGAATTCTCCCACTTCCATAGAGATCCCATACCCATTTCACCATGTTTATTTCATTCTCTGGAGCCTCTGGCTTGATGGGTTTTCTCCCACAAACTATCTACAAAGCAACAACTCCAAAATTGTATACATCATTTTCTTTTCTAGCCCTTCCAGTAGTGATGCATTCTGGAGCAATATATCCCATAGTCCCTGCTAAAGCGGCAGCTTGTGCTCCTTTTGTGTGGTCTACAAGCCGGGCTAATCCAAAATCTCCAAGTTTTGGATTAAAACTGGAGTCTAGCATAGTGTTGCTTGATTTTATATCTTTGTGAACCACACATTATTCCCATTCTTTATATAGGTACAATAATGCAAAGGCCATGCCTTGAGCTATTTTAAATCTAATTGGCCATGTCAACAACCTTTAATCCTTGAAGAGATGGGAACCTAAACTTCCAGCCAGCATATACTCTAAACTAGCAATAGTTCCTTCCTTTCATGATACCAACTGATTAGCTGCACCAAGTTTCGATGCCTTAGTCTATTGATACTTCTTACTTTAGATGCAAACTCCTTATTCCCTTGTTTAGAATCCTTTGATATTCTCTTTATGGCAACCTAGAAGTTTGAATCTTTGAGAAATCCTCTATAAACAGCCCACAAACTTCCTTGTCCAAGCTTATTCTCATCCTTGAAATAATTTGCAGCGCTTGCTAGTTCAACATATGAGTACTTTTTGGGCCATGTTCTTCTTTCAAAATCATCACTCATATTGTCATCAGACTCATCATCTTCCGTTTTCTTTTTGTTCTTCCACAAGACAAACAATACCACCCCACAAACTAAAACAAACTCCAACCCCTAATCCTATTGCAAGTGCTGTGGCATTTTTACTTGATTGGCTTGGACTGGGAGCACCATTTGGTAACTCCTCTGAGTAGAAACTCCATGTACCAATCCTGTGTGTTGCAAATAATTGTCCTGTGGCAGCAGAGAAACCAAGAGAAACCCATTCAGGAAGGTACTTTTGTAGGTCAAATATTTGATGAAGATGTTGCCACACAATGTTTTTAGAACGATCAAAACCATTAGTTAAGGAGACGCTTAAATTATGTGTAGTTGCATTGTAGCTTACGAAAGCCTCTTTTGTTCCTACCTCCTGTGATATTAGGGTTCCATGTAACATTAGTAACATATTGAATAGAATTGATATCGATACCCACATGTATGCTTGGAGGATCCCAATCTTGATTGGGAAATATATCAAACTCCACGGCAACAAATGGATGGTCTGTTGAATTAAGCATTGTTTCATTGTCACCAATAATCAAACCCAAATAACCTCCTCCAACTTTTGGGGGATCAGGAAGCTTTAAACCATTATGGGCTTTGAAAAAGGTGATCCCATCAACGTAAACAGTTTGGCCCCGCGAATCCATCATGAAGGTGAACTTGGTGTTGAAATTTGTGAGTCTCCTAGTGGCTTTGTCCCACAGGTGCATGGCTTCATGGTTTGTGGCTCGACCTTGACTATTTGCACAGGACAGATCCTTTTGGTTCCTTACTAAGTAGAGGTTTTGCTCTGCAATGCTAGCCAATAAATCCCAGGATATGTTGTTGTAATCAGTGGGATGGAAATTGATGAAGCTAAATTTTAAGGAAAAGGCGTGGGGTATCAGGAGGAAGAAAACTGATACTACAGACAGAAAATATAAGAAATAGAGAATACTGAATAGGATGAGATGATTGTGCTCTCATACCTAGCTCTTTATATAGAATGAATCAGTAACAGATTGTTGTTACAAATAAATCTGTGCCATATACGTAGAGAGAGAAATAGGAATGTAAATCTTTACAGGATTGTGTACAGCTGTATATAACAAACTAATATTGCTAAATATTATTTTACATTAACATTCCCCTTCAAACAAAGGGGTGTGGGACACAGACCAAGTTTGTTTCTGAAATATGTGAACTTTGTATGAGTCAAGGCTTTTGTCAAGCAATCAGCTATCTGAGAAGAAGATGGAACATATCGAATATCCAATATACTAGATAATACTTGATCTCTTACGAAATGTATATCAATTTCTATATGCTTACTTCTAGCATGTTGTACTGGATTTGCTGCAAGGGCTCTTGCACTTAGATTATCACACCAAATTACAGAAGGTTGTTTAAGAAACAATCCAAGCTCAGTTATTAAAGAACGCAACCATTGTAATTCAGATGCTCCATCAGCTAATGATCTATATTCAGATTCAGAACTAGATCTAGACACTACCTTCTGCTTTCTAGAGCTCCATGAAATTAAGGTTCCTCCTAAATAAACACAACAACCAGCCATAGACTTCCTATCATCAACATTAGTGGCCCAATCTGCATCTATAAATGCTGTCAATTGAATTGATTTTACTGGCTTGATATGTAACCCATAATGATATGTGCCTTTGAGATATCTCAAAATCCTTTTAACTCCTTGATAATGAACTTCAGTTGGCCTAGATAAATATTGACTCAACTTGTTAACATAAAAAAGCTATGTCTGGCCTAGTTGTTGTCAAATATTGTAAAGATCCAATAGCTTTCCTATACAAGGAAGGATCTACCATTACAGTACCATCTGAAGCAGAAAATTGTCTACTAGTAACCATGGGAGTTGACACTGGTGCACAATCATACATATGAAACCTTTTTAATATATCTAATGTGTACTTGCCCTGATTAACATAAATTCCAGTAGTATCTCGATAAACTTCTAGCCTAAGAAAATAATATAAATGACCTAAGTCCTTAAGAGAAAACACAGAATTTAGCTTGGCTATAAATCTCTGAATTACCACATAATTGTTGCCGATTATCAAAATGTCATCAACATAAATTAAAATGAATACCGTGAGAGTTTTGGTTTGTAAGAAGAACAACGAGATGTCACTTCTAGCATTAGTAAATCCCCATTGTAGCAAAGTATGTCTCCGCCTATCAAACCAAGCTTTTGGTGCCTGCTTGAGTCCATAAATGGCTTTCACCAATTTGCAGATATGAGTAGGTTTCCCTTTATTGTAGAAACCTTTAGGTTGTCGCATAAATACATCCTCTTGAAGATATCCATTCAGAAATGCATTATTGACATCTAATTGTCTAATTTCCCACTTAAATGTAACTGCAAGAGTAAGAATCAGATGAATAGTAGTAGGCTTTATTACTGGACTAAAAGTTTCTTTATAGTCTAATCCTGCTGTCTGCTGAAATGCTTTGGCAACCAACCTTGCTTTGTGCTTGAGAATCATCCCTTCTGCCTTAAATTTTGTTTTGAAAACCCATTTGCAATCAACAAGTTTCTGAGTTCCATCGTACGATACTAAAACCCAAGTGTGATTTTGTTGTAAAGCTTCAAATTCCTCTTTCATGGCTTGCCTCCATTCAAGAGACACAAGTGCTTCTTGAACACTTTGAGGTTCTATAGCAAGACGAAGAGAAGATGGATTTTCAGACTGAAGAAGACCAACAAACTGATATCAAGGTTTTGTGATACCCGCCTTTGATCGGGTTAGCATGGGATGAATGTTTTGATCATGGGCAGATTCAGAATCGAGAAGCGAGGTAGTTGGATGTGCGACAACATCGATTAAGCTTGGTGAAACTAAGTGGGGAGAAGAAATTGGGATTTGTGATATAGGTGAAGCTAAATCTGAGGAAGTGTGTGCCAACTGACGAGAGAAAGATTCTGCATTTGGAGAGGGAATTTGGATTTGTGGGTTTGAAGTGTGTGGGCTTAAATTTTGTGGGCTGGATGTAAAAGACGCAGAAGAATGAGCTAGTCTTTGGTCAATAACTATTGGTGCTATGAATTGGTGTGTTTCAGGAGCACTGCGTCTGTTAATGAAGCCTGTCACAAAAGGAAATTTATTAGCATAAAAAATCACATGTCTAGAGATATAGATCTGGCCTGTTGGACTTAGACAGTTAAAACCGTTTTGATTTGTAGTTGGACCAAGATAAACACACTTTTGACTATGAAATTGAAACTTATGCTCATTGTAAGGCTTCAAACATGGATAGCATGCACACCCAAAAGGTTGTAATGAAGTATAATCTGGCTTGATCTTGAATAAACACATCAATGGTGATTGATCATTCAGAGTAGGAGTAGGTAATCTATTAATAAGAAAAACAGCAGTTTGAAAGGCTTCAACCCAATAGGCAAGTGGCATTGATGCTTGAGCTAAGAGAGTTAAACCCATTTCAACTATGTGACGATGCTTCCTTTCTGCTCTACCATTTTAAGGAGATGTGTAAGGACATGTAAGTCGTATAAGAATACCAGCAGATTCAGCTAAACGTATAATAGGCTTATATTCGGATCCATTATCATATTGAATCGCCTTAATTTTTCCCTTCATCAATACTTGTCCTGTTGCTTTGTCCTTCACCATGCAACCATCATCAGAGAAAATCACAGCCACATGATTATCCTTAACTAATTTATTTATGCTTACTAAATTCCTTGTTGCATTAGGCACAAGTAAAACTCTATTTAACTTGATATTCGACCCAACATAAGCATTTCCTATTCCATGAACAGTAGTTGTATTCCCAGTACAAGTGAAAAGTTTGAGATCCTTACCCACTGGAGCTATGTTTTCCAGATTCACAGATGAAGATGCAATATGGTGACTCGCACCGCTGTCCATGAACCATTCTGAATCACTCACTGTGTAAGGATCGGCTTGCTCAACTGTATAAAACGCCTGTGGTGAATAATTTTGGTGCGATGGTGGTCGAAAAGTTCGATCAAAACGGCGATGGCAGTTTTCGACCCTGTACCCAGATTTTTCACACAGATGACAAAATGGTCGACCGCCGCTGCCACCCATCGAATTCCAGTTTCAGTTTCCATGATGCCCTTGACCGCATCTACCACGATTTCCTCTTCCTCCACGCCAAGAACCGCGATTCACAAATTCACGAGTGACAGATGAACGCTCCGATGGGTTATTGTGGGTCGCAATGTTTGCAGAAGGTTGAATCGACAGAGAAGCAAACTGATTCAGTTGCTCGATTCGTCTCTCAAAGGTAAGTAAAGCTGATTGAGCCTCAATCCATATGAGACCAACCTGATCAATCAATTTCACAACAATCACATTGTATTCTGAGTCTAATCTATTAAGAGTATGGAGGATCAATTCGTCAGTGGATATAGCAGCTCCGGCGAGAGCCAAGTGATCAGAGATTGTCTTCATCTTAGCTAAATATTCTTCCGAGTATGATGAATCTCTGATTTGTAGATCATCACTCGAGACTTTGACACCGCACAAGTAAGAGTGCGTGCTCCATTCCAAAGATCCAGGGCTGTCTTACAATGTAGAAGCTGTGCTCCAACATCTTGAGTTATCGTATTCCTGAGCCAGCCAACCAGCAAACGATCAACAGCATACCACTCTTCGAATTCTGGGTTGATGACAGACTCAGTCATTCCTGGATGCATCACAGCAGCTGCAGGAATGATTCCAGTACCATCGATATGCGACTGGAGTTTGTTACCTTCAATCAAAGGTAAGACAACTGATTCCCAGACTAGAAAATTCATTCTGTCCAACTTAACAGAAGTTGTCTGGGTCGAAGATTGAAATAGAGAATATGTTTTAGCTATGGGAGAGGAATTAGTCTCAGTGGAATTTAGGGAAGAAGATGACATTGTAGACTGTCATAAAGAAAATACCGGAAGCGTTCTCAGAGTTGTCTCACTCTGATACCAAGACAAAAAATATAAGAAATAGAGAATACTGAATAGGATGAGATGATTGTGCTCTCATACCTAGCTCTTTATATAGAATGAATTAGTAACAGATTGTTGTTACAAATAAATCTGTGCCATACACGTAGAAAGAGAAATAGGAATGTAAACCTTTACAGGATTGTGTATAGCTGTATATAACAAACTAATATTGCTAAATATTATTTTACATTAACAACTACTAATATCTGATCTTCACTAGAATCTAAAGCTACTGATCTGATTTGGCCAAGAAATATGATGTTTTTGAGCTTTCGCATAGAGACATTTATATAGAGTCGAAGAAGTCAAGAAACTTCTGTGTTTTCTTTCACCGCTACGGCTCATCGTCTTCTGGTGTTTTAATTTGAAACTAAATGTCTTCAAGAAAATTTCAGATAGACCTCACACTAGCAAAAATATTTGCAATAGCCCCATATAAATATAAAATATCACTGAAGCCTTTGGAGGGAAACATGAAATTAATTTGTGGAGGGAATAAACGAAAATAATCCTACTCAGAGAGAAAGAATAAAGGGTATTCAAAAGAACACATATGCTATTTTCAAGATAAATAAGTAAAATGACAAGAACACTTGGACCATATTTCTTCTTTCTTGCTACAAAGCTAAATATGTGTTTTGCCTCCACAAATTAATTTCATTTTAGCCTAAAAAAGCTGCAATGATATTTCAGATTATTATGGGGGCTATTGAAAATATTTTTACTAATATGAAATTTACCCAATTTCTTGTGTTACTCCATCTTTGTTTTCCATGGCCAATATAAGTGATGAAGTTATCAATGTTTAAGGCCAACCGAGTCCACAAGCCAATGCTAATGAATCTGTCTTGCGGACTCAATTTTCTTGCATGATCCACACTTGGATAATGAATCGGTCATGGTCTTTGTCTACAATGTTACATATTCAAGTTTTACATTTCTTGTTATTTACTCCATCTGTCCTATTTATAAGTAATTTTTCTCTTAATTATGCAAAACGAACTGATAGTTAAAAGTAATAAGTGTGTCAAAAATGCCATATTTTTTTTTCCATATATGTCCCTATTTATTGAAAGAGTATATGAGAGAGAATAGATAAAAAGTATGAGAGATAATGAGTATAAGATATGTGAGATAATTAGTATTTAATAGGGTAAAAAAAAAACCTTACATTTTCAAACAAAGTGAAAGTTGCTTATAAAAGTTACTGGTCCTACGGTCCTATGAGAGACAAAATTACTTATAAATAGGACTGGAGGGAGTATTTTTCAACTCTCAGCAATAAAAATCGTGCGCATTCCAAGGTGCTTCTAGTTAGACAAATTAACTTGAGTGCCGCCATTACTGTCAGATTAGGGAAGCCGTCAATCTCGAATAGCCAATATTCCTTCAAATGGTCCGCGCAGTTAGCATGAATGGTCGATCTTCTTGCATTCAAAGTTGTATTTTAAGTTTCATAATACTCCTCCGGTCTTATTTATAAGAGTTTAATAACTAAATTACACAGTTTAAAAAAGTGGTTAAACTTAATTAAAAATAATAAATATGTCTAAAATAAACCTTGTTTTTCAAGTATGCCTTTATTTATGAGGGGAAAGAAAAGAAATAAATGAAGTAAATATGAGTATAATTAATGTAATACATATAATAAATGAGGGGTAAAAGTAGAAAAAACTCATTAAATGTTCAAATATCTCTTATCCAACTCTTATAAAAAAGACTAAGGAAATTCAAATTGTGGACTCTTATAAAAAAGGCCGGAGGGAGTAAAATTTATCAACTTTGCAGGCCCTCTCCATAATGAGGGTTGTTTTTAATAGGGTTAATATAACTTTTGGTCTCTAAAGTTTGATCCAATTTTGGTTTTGATCCCTCAAGTTTGAAATAAATGGTTTTGGTCCCTGAAATTTCACCCGATTTTGGTTTTGGTCTCTCAAGTTTGTAATCGATGGTTTTGGTCCCTGAAGTTTCACCCAATTTTGGTTTTGGTCCCTCAAATTTGAAAAGGACTTGGTGACCCAGTTATGAAACCCGACCCGACCCAAAAAAAAAAGCCAAGTCATTTTCATACTTGAAGGACTAAAACCAAAATCGGGTGAAACTTCAGAGACCAAAACTACTGATTTCAAACTTGAGGGACCAAAACCAAAATCGGATGAAACTTCAGGGACCAAAACCACCGATTTCAAACTTGAGGGACTAAAACCAAAATTGGATCAAATTTTAGGGACCAAAAGTTATATTAACCCTTTTTAATAAAAAGAGAAGATTATTACAGTATTCCATAAGATAAAAGAACACGTAATGCTCTGTTCTTTTTATAATAAACAATATCTCTCATAGGAATTATCTTTAATACAAGGAATAAATTATTTAATCTGAAATTTTAAACTAATTTTTTCATTTTTACCCAATTAAATATATATTACTTATTATCTCTTTATAATAAATTTGTATTCATCATCTCTCATGCACTTTTTTAATAAACGAGGCTATAATTTAAAAAAAATACAAATTGTGCATATTAATTATTTTTAACTAATATTTTGAACGATTTATGTTGTTCCTTAATTATTAAAAGGACCAGGAGGTAGTAAAAGGCTTCAACTACAATCTACCACGATTTAAGTAGCGTTAAAGACCAAGAACAGAAAAACACAACCAAAGAAAGCAACAAATAGAAGAAAACGATAAACAAAGTCTGACAACCACAAACCCATAACATGAAAACAATTAAAACCATTAAGCTTCAGGACCATGTTTGTTCGCACCAAGGATAAAGAAGACCCCCATGAGTATAAAAAACATGCAAGAAATCCATAGCTACTGTTTTTAGTAGCCAAAGTGCTGTGGACATAAATACCCTGAAGGAGAACAAAGAGCAACTGGGCACACCCAGAGGCAAGAGAAACTGCAGCGGCGACCATGAAAACAAGAAGCATACGAGGAGGAGTCCTGATTACGAACCAAAGCAACTTATTGAATTGACATACGTGAAGCCTGACAAAAAACCAACTAAACAACAAACATATAATGTTGAATAATATATATATATATATGCACTTCATACATGCGTTGCAGTTTTATAGATTATTTTTTTAGTTATAATTTAAGTATTATTTTATCAGTTGTTTGATTTAAATAGATTTTCCTATTAGATATATTTTCCTTTTAGATAGATTCTTGTTAGATTTATATCCCCATATCCCCCATCTATCTATTGCTTATACAAAGGCTTATATACACTTGTTTATTTAAGGATCAATAATAGAAATTTTTATTTCCTCTATATCCAACAGAAGTGGTATCAGAGCCAGATTTCTTATTTTGAGAGAGAGTATTAGAGTATTAACACACTGTAGCGTATTGATCCCGTGAGAGAGTAAAATCGCCCCTTTCCCTTCTTCTCTCATTGAACAAGGCATCGTTTGCTGCGCAACTTATGGCAACCAACGGAATTTCTTCAGCAACTAGAGTGGTTTCTCAACCATCAATTCCTATTGTTAATGAGGATAAATATGTGTTTTGGTCAATTAAGATGAAGACCCTCTTTCAATCTCAAGACTTATGGGATTTGGTTGAGGACAGTTTTGTGGACCCAAATATGGACTAGCGTCGCTTGAAAGAAAATAGGAAGCAATATGCAAAGGCTTTATTTATCCTTCAACAAGCTGTGCACGACAATATTTTCTCCAGAATTACATCTACAATGGCATCTAAAGAGATATGCTAGATTTTGAAGACTAAGGTTCTAGGCTCAGAAAAGGTAATATCTATAAAACTTCAATGATTACGTCGTGAATTTGAGAATCTTCGTATGCAGAACAATGAGTCAATACAAGATTACTTATCTAGAGCTAGTTCTGTAATTAATAAAATAAGGTCGTATAGAGAAAAAATTATTGATGAAACAGTTGTTGCAAAAATTCTGAGAACTCTGACTTCTCGATTTAATTTTGTTGTTGCTGCAATTCAGGAGGCTCATGACCTTTCAAAGTATTATTTTGATGAATTATTGAGCTCATTGCAAGCTCATGAGAACAGGATGAATCAATTTCAAACAAAAAGTGAAGAGCAAGCTTTTCAGGTGAAAAGAGAGTCTACAAGTAAAGGTATATGTAATGGCAGAAGTAGTTTTCGTGGTAGAGAAGACAGCAGATGCCATGGCCAATTTAATGAACAACAGCAATCAAGAGCTTAACATAAAAGTTCAATTCAATGCCACTGGTGCAAACAATTTGGGCACATGGAAACCTATTGCTGGGAAAAACAACGAGGTGATAAAAAGCATGTTGCTTTTGCAAAGGCCGAAGATGCAGAGATTTCGTTCATGGCACATATCCCTAACACTGAATCCTCTAAAGATGTTTGATTCATTGACAACGGATGTTCCAAACGTATGACTAGTTCATGCTCATTGTTTAAAGAACTAGATGAATCTCACCAATCTGATGTTCAACTTGGTGATGATAAGCAAATTCAAATAAAAGGTAGAGGTACTGTTGCTCTTCATAATAATCATGGTAAAAAAAAACTCTTGAATAATGTTTTTCATGTGCCTAGTTTGGCTAATAATTTATTGAGCGTGGGACAAATGGTGGAAATTGGTTTTAGAGTATGATGAAGTCAAGAGAGCCTCCTAATCAATTTTGGGTAGAAGCTATAGCCACCGCAGTATTTTTACTTAATTTGTCTCCAATAAAAGCAGTCCCTAATATGACACCTTATGAAGCATGGAGATGTATAAAGCCTTGGGCAAGCCACTTAAAAGTTTTTTGTTGTATAGCCTATGCTTTGGTAAAATCATCTCATTAAAAAACTTGATGAAAAATGTATTTTTTTTCTTGTTATAGCCAGCAATCCAAAGCTTATAGGTTGTATAATCCATCGAGTGGCAAGATAATTATTAGTAGGGATGTTCTATTTAATGGAGAAGCTAGTTGGAATTGGAGTGATAAAGAAGATAATAAATCTTTCTATATTTCAATAAATATAGGAGCAAGAGACTATGACCTAACTGCATCTAGTGGTAGTAGCTCACATACGCCAAAGTCATCACCTTCTAGTGCAAATAGAATTTTGTCATCACCAGTAAACTCATTCTCTAGCTCCTCAAGTGAAACTCCTCCTCGAAAGGTTTGAGCTTTAATAGATATTTATGAATCTTGTAATTATGCTTTTTTTTGCTTTAGATATTGAGTCATATGTGGATACTAAAAAAGAGCAAGTTTGGAAAAATGCAATGGTTGAAGAGATAAATTGTATCAAGAAGAATGATAAATGGGAGTTAGTTGATCTTCGAATGGGTAAGAAGGCAATTGGGTACAAACGGGTGTTTCAAACTAAATATAAAGCTTATAATAGTGTGTAGAAGCACAAAGCACAATTAGTAGCTAAAAGCGATGCTCAACAAGAAGTTGTCACTCTTTATTGGAAAAGTTGAAGATTTTAAAATGCAGGTGGGAGGGTGCAACTTTGAAGCAAGGGCAAGTGTTGAATAGAGTGTGTGTGTGTGTGTAAGGTTCATGTGCTGTAGTTTGATAGATTATTTATTTTATTAGTTATCATTAAAGTATTATTTTATCAGCTGTTTGATTTAGATAGATTTTCCTATTAGATATATTTTCCATTTAGAGAGATTCATATCTTATTTATATCAGGCTCATATGTGCACTTGTTTATTCAAGGATCAATAATAGAAGTTCTTATTTTCTCTATATCCAACATATAAAACTAAACCATAATGAGTGGTTTGATCGATGATGAAAGGACAGTGCAAATGAAGTGTCTAAGTTTGTTGATACCATGCCCATATTATTCTGTACGTCAAACTTCCAACCATTGCACAACCCCCAAAAAATGTTTGAGAATCTAACATATTCAATTTTTTTCCATACATATATCATATGCATGTCTTATAATGGAAGAAAATAGAATATCATAGAATATCATGTTATATATAATATGCTCTCCATTTGTTTTTCTTTTCATGAGATATTAGTAGTGTACTAGCTAGCAGCAAAATATTAGTGTCTCTTCGGTATTAAGAATAATAGGAAAACTTCTTTTAATTAATTTTGTTCCATATACATATTCTAACGAATTAGAGTGCAAACCAATTATTTAAATTTCAGGTTAAAAAAAACCAATTATTTAAATTAAAAGATGAGGGCCCCTATTATACTATCACTAACATCGATCTAAGTTAGTTGCCAGCGCGCGTGCTATATTTTGGTTATTGTAATTGCGAGAAAATTAACATCATAGTGGCATTTGGCAAACTACCATTTTGAATCTTCTACATATTTTGTATGTCTATTGATATCTACCAACAACAAAAACAAAAACAAAAACAAAAAACAAAAATGATAGGTGTGTTCTAAAACTATATAAATGCTCTCTACTTGCCCTCTAAGCCTTAAGCAGAAAATCCTTAATCTAATAAAAAAAATGCTCTCTACTTCATTTATGGGAGCACCCTCCATCAATGTTACATTGTATTCTTTTTCTTTCATACATATAATTGTTGAGAAAAATTAGGGAGGTACTATCCATTAAATATGAATTATTGATGGTTTCACAATGATCATATGACTAAAGAATTCGCAAAATGTATTTGTGGAAGATTAATCTCATATTAGTTGGGAAATTAAAATAAGCTAGGATGATTAGGCTTTGGGAAGGATAATTATAATATGCCACAAGTACATAGGTGGCGTGAAAATAAAGGAGGAGCCATTGAAGGAATAATCTTAGCCACACATGATCATAACAGAGAGCTATTAAATTAATGATATTTGATGGAGGTGGATGTGAATATTATTTAAATTAAGTTGATATATGAGTTTAAGACTATGTTAGCTTTCATTCCCTCTAAATCAAGAGTGGGAGTGTAATATTCTAAATCTTGGGCCTAGAAGCTTGAAAATAAGCCTAAGTCAAGAAGACTACTAAGCATTTATCAAAAATCCTTCACTCTAAAGAGGGAACATCAGCCTATTTCTAGAATCTCTGCTTTGATACCAAAAATATAGATGTATACATATCAACCTCATAGTCATATTACACCAAAACATCTTTCCAGTACATGGGCATCTCAAAATAAGGGTTATTATGTGGAAAATAAATAGCACATAAAGTAGTGTACTCAGATATGTAGAATATCATATTGTACAGAGTTTTATAGGTTTCTTATAGTATGGGCCTTTAATTCTCTTTAAAGCCCATATCCGGATAGGTCAAGTGATACAAATATGAAGTAAGAAAACATTGTTCATTTTTAGTAATAATATTCTTCACGTTTTCTGAGCCACCCGTTTTGGCAATATGGTATCAGAGCCAGGTTACCGAGTTTCCAAGAACCGTGCCTGTTTCAACTAAAGATTGAGCAGTTTCTCAAGATCCAGAAGATTTAGGCTCCACAATCAATCATCTATCTTTCTAGAAATCATGATGCTCAACTAGACTTGACAAGCACATGTAATGAACAGAGATGGTCATAGCAAATCTGACAGCATCACAGCCTCACCGGAAGTTTCATACTTGATGCTTGATTATGCCATTTTTTGTGAAGTGAGATCGATGACTCCGACTCTTACTCCAACCCAGCAAAAGACGAGTCACAGCCTTGTTTAAGATTTAGGCTAGACACTCATTCTTGCAATTTTTTACGCTGGAAGATTTGGGCTAGACACTCATTCATGCAATTCTTTGAATTAAGATCGATGACTCCTGCTCAATAGGCAATCTAGCGAAAAACGATGACTATAGTGAATCCAAAGAGTAGCACAGCCTCACCGGCAACCACTGTGGACTTCACTCACCCTCTATATATTTATCTGTTAGAAACTCAAGGTACCACAATCATACCCTTGACTATTACTAGCAATGACAATTACTCCATTTGGAGTAAGGCTATGGAAATTACTCTCGGAGGAAAGCATAAACTCAGATTTGTCGACGAGTCCTGCAAGAAGGATAGGTATGGTAAGGATTTGGAAGACCATTTAGAGCATTGTAATGCTGTAATGTTATCTTAGATTCTAAATTCATTGTCTCAGGAATTCACAAACGGAATGGTGTATCTTAGTGATGCACATACGGTGTCGATGGACCTAAAGGAAAGGTTCGATAAGGTCACAGGGTCTCACATTTTTGCCATCCACCGAGAGATAAATTCAGTTCAGTAAGGGGAATCGTCGATCAATGCATACTACTCAAGATTAAAGGAATTATAGGAAGAGCAGTCCTCCCTTATGGCAGTAGGCCCTACTTGTAATTGTTGTAGATGTAGGGCATTCAAGATTCAAGGTGATTTAGTACAACAACAAAATCTTCTTCAATTCTTGATGGGTTTGAATGAGACTTATCACATTGAGAGAAGTCAGATACTGTCAATGTCTCCCCTCCCCACTATTAATCAAGCCTTTGTGATGATTGTAAATGATAAGGCTCAAAGGGCCCTTGTAAGACCAGTCAAAATGACTCCCATTGAAGGGATAGCCTGTTAGGATTGGCAGGCACAGCGGAAGTTTAAAATTTCAAGAATCTCAATTACGGATCTATCAATGGCATTTAAATCAAGTAGTAAGAATCGTACCTTTTTTGATTGCATTCCAGGTTTTTGATCTTTAGGAACCAACACGTCGATCAACTCCCTCTACCGGTATTCACATAAATATGACCCATAACACAAACTGCGTGCTAGTGCCTTCAATGTGTCTCATGTCAACACCCATTTCCATTTCGATATTCACAGAGTAATATTGTCACACCCTGTAATCCCACCACCCTGCGGTATATGGCCTTTGGCGTGGTCCTCCCAGAGACACGGGGCTGCAACGTGCGACTCACAAGGAATATCAACTCCCCCTGGAGGATTTCTTTCACCTCCCCACCACTCAAACACCCAACTTGGGGATAAGTTCAAGTGCTTGGCGTATGCCTGTGGTACCATTGACCTAGCTCAATGGTACCATGTCTCGTAGGAGATATATATATCTCCTAACTTCTCTGACGGCACTTCTGGGGAGAAGTGTCGTAGGAGATATACCTCCTACGGCTCTTCTCCCCAGAAGCGTCATAGGAAGCCCTCCCTTCCTACGACACTTCTCCTCAGAAGTGCTGTAGGAGGGATTTAAAAATAAATAAATAACACAAGTTGCGTTGCTTTCAAAAATTCAAGAAGCACCATAGCTTACTTTTATGGTGCTAGAAACTATGGCACTTCCCAAGCGCCATAGTATTCATAAAAATAAGAACCATTTATTATGTTTTTTGTAGTAGTGTAAAACTGAATTTAAAACTAACAGAATATAATAATATTATCATATAATATATATATATATATATTTCAAAATACATATATATAATATTATTAATATTCCTTTCACAAATTTTATATCATATACATATATATAATAAATATAAAATTCGTCTACCATAGATTAAACATTATATTCATTGAATCTTAGACACATCCTATATTCAATGAATCTGGACATTATAGCTCGTGTTAGGCTATTCTTGTGTGCAACCTTGTAGGTCCATTCAAAGTTGGCAGTAGGTCAATAACTGTACTAACCTGCAAGTTACAAGCGAGCTCTAGCAAGATATTATGACTACCCAATTCATATGTGTAATATTCCAATTTGGGATTAGGGCTAATGACTCTGATAATTATTGTAATTAGTGTAATTAAGCACTTTTGGGATTAATGTAATGTGAATTTGGTATAAATATTTTTATCAAAAACATTTTTATTCACTCAAAAAAATCTTGGGTGTCTTTTGTAATTTTTTACCGACAACTGTTGTCTTGTGTTTTTCATTTGTTGTTTTCAGAGATGTAAGGACTCCTTCCTTGCTCTGTGTGGCTGTCATTTCTTGAATATGGATAACCATTGGGTTGCTATCCAAGTGCGAATTGAATCGCAGAAATCTTAACGGTGAAATCAATGATCCTGCTTTAGATATGGCCTGAAAGGCTGAAAATAATCATGTAAATTTCGTAATTGAGTTTTCTTTGTCAGAATAATTGTCCCCCCCAAATTTCCTGCAATAGGGATCATGTCTTGTACGAACTTTTTTTTCCCAGGAACCAAGCGTTCAATAGTATTGCCTAGTAATTGCAAATTACGTTTTTGAGCCAGGGCTTCATATTGCAGCTTCCAAGTGGAATGAGAACAAATGAAAAAGGCAACATCATTACACAAAAAGCAACAGTATAGAATCTCAAGGTGAAAATCCAACAAGATCATATAAGTTCTCTATACATGTGTTCTATTTTTTTTTCAGATTACAGTAACTAACTTACATTCGAGAAATGAAGATAATACATTAGGGATACTGTGAAGTAAGCACAAACATACAATCACCATAATTAACATAATTAATTTTCTCTCGAGTACAAAAGTGATACACTTGGTGAAACATTATCATCAGAAGTTGTAGTGAAACCAGATGAGTTTGTGTTGGAATTAAAGCTTATCTAGTTTTGATTCACACCTGAAGCATTGGAGCTGGATAGAATTGAAAATGATGCTGGAAATTCATTGTACGATAGTATGGGATAACTTGAGGGAAGATTAGGGAATGGAGTTTCAAAGTTAAGCACATGAATTGCTTGCCTTATAGAAGGCCTACGACTTTGATCAGGATGAGCACACCACAGGCCAACAATCATGAGGCATTCGGCTTGAACGAGGTCAAAATCTCGTTCTAGTCTTGAATCAACTGCTTCAAGAATTCTCCCACTCCCATAGAGATCCCATACCCATGTCACTATATTTATTTTCTCCTCTGGAGCCTCTGAGATTATGGGTTTTCTTCCACAAACTATCTCTAAAGCAACAACTCCAAAACTATATATATCAGTTTCTTTACTGGCCCTTCCTGTAGTGACACATTCAGGCGCCATATAGCCCATAGTTCCTGCCAAAGCTGTAGTTTGTGCTTCTTTTGCGTGGTCTACAAGTCGCGCTAATCCGAAATCTCCAAGTTTTGCGTTGAAGCTGGAATCTAGCATGATGTTGCTTGATTTTATATCTCTATGAACAACATATTGTTCCCATTCTTCGTGCAGGTACAATAATGCAGAGGCTAAGCCTTGAGCTATTTTAAACCTAATTGACCAAGTTAGCAAACTTTGTTCCATAAAGAGATGAGAATCTAAACTTCCATGTGGCATATACTCATAAACTAACAATAGTTCTTTCCTTTCATGACACCAACCGATTAGTTGCACCAAGTTTCGATGCCTTAGTTGACTGATAATTCTTACTTCTGAGGCAAACTCCTTCTTCCCTTGTTTAGAATCCTTTGATATTCTCTTTATGGAAACATAGGAGTTTGAATCTTTGAAAAAACCTTTATAGACACCCCCAAATCCTCCCTGTCCAAGCTTTTGCCCATCTTTGAAATAATTTGCTGCACTGGCTAGTTCAGCATATGAGTACTTTTTGGGCCCTGTTCCTCTTTCAAAATCATCGCTCATGTTCTCATCAGACTCATCATTTTCCATTTTCTTTCTGTTCTTCCACAAGAAAAACCATATAACCCCAACAACAAAAATAAACCCTCCAAACCCTAATCCTATTGCAAGTGCCGTGTGATTTCTACTTGTTTTGCTCACGTTCGGACTTGGTATTGGGCTTGGAGTGGGAGCAACATTTGGGAACTCCTCTGAGTTAAAACTCCATTTATCGATCCTGTGTGTTGCATAAGAGCCTCCTGTGGCAGCTGAGAAACCAAAAGTAACCCTTTCAGGCAAGTACCTTGTTAGGTCAACTATATAATAAAGATGTTGCCAAACAATGTTGTTAGAAGCATCAGAACCATTAGTGAAGGAGATGCTTAAATTATGTGTGCTCGCATTGTAGTTGATGAAAGCCTCATTTGTTCCGCCTCCTGAGATATTAGCATTCCATGGCACTGTCTTATTAGATTGAATAGAATTGATATCGACTCCCACATGTACATATGGAGGATCCCATCCAGAATTGCTAAAGATATCAAACTCCACAGCAACAAATGGATGATCTGTTGAATTAAATAGCGTTTCTTGACCTCCAATAATCAGACCCATGGCACCTCCTCCAACTTTTCGGGGTTTAGGAAGCTTTGAACCTTCACGGGTTAAGAAGAAGGCCAACCCATCTCCATAAACAGTACTACCCTGTGAATCAATGACGAAGGTGAAATTGGTGTTGAAATTAGCGAGTTTCCCAGTGGCTTTGTCCCACAGGTGCATGGGTTGAGGATATGTGGCTCGACCTTGACTCTCCTGCGAGGATCGTTCCTTTTGGTTTTCTACTAAGTAGAGGCTTGGCTGTACAATGGAAGCATCTGGTTCAAGTGTTATGTTTACATTAACATCGGACAGATTGAAACTGTCGAATCTGAAGTTCAAGGCAAAAGCATTGGGTATCAAGAGGAAGAAAAATGATAGTAGCAACATCTCATCTGATTAATTAGGCTAAGAAATTTCTTGTGTTTGAGCTTTCATGGAGAGACGTTTGTATATAGAGTCGACGAAGTCACGAAACCTGAATGTTTACTTTCACTGCCACGGATCGTCAACTTTTCGGGTGTGTTTGGTTTGAAGGAAGTGGAGAGATGGGATGGAATAGAAGGGTGGGTAAATTATCTTTTTGGGTTGAAGAAATTTAAATTTTGGGCGGGAATCCAAAATTTAAAAAAATGAAAAAGTAAATTTTAGATTTTTTTTTGTTTAAAATTGTAATTTCCCCACCCTCCCCTCAAACCAAACACATTTAAAAAATTAAAATGTCTTGTATTTATCCGTCTTTGTTTTCCGTGGCCCAATAGGTGAGAAGTCATCAATTTTTCTTGCAGCGTAGTAAGGCCCACTTCGAACCCATTTTTCTTGCATTGACTGCTGCATAATAGAATAGTCTGGGTCTTTGCCTAATAAAATGAAAATAAGAATTGTAATGACCCAAATCTAAGTCGTTCGGAAAACCAACGATGGGAAATTATAATTAGGCAGCAAAAAATTCGGTAAGCAATTATAATTTGTTTTAGTTCTTTTTTTTTTTTTTAAATATCAATTCATTTTGAACGATGGAAAATTTACCTTGTATCGTATTGACAAAAAATATTCTCTCAACAACTATCTTCTCTCAAAAGTACTCGTCTAATAAGTTTCCTAGCTATCATCACAATAGATTTATATAAAATTATTAATATCAAGCTTTTAATTTTCTAGTTATTTATTTTTTAACTCTCAGCAATAAAAATCACATTATTCCTAAGCCAATGGCTATGAATCGGTCCTTCTGGTTGAGTACCTCATCTTCATAATGAGGGCTTTGATGATGAAAGAACAGACTAAAGGAAGTTTCTACGTTAGTTGATACCGTGCCCATTTTATTCCATCAACTTGCAAACCACCTCCGTTAAAATACCCAAAACTCTTTAAATTTTGGGTTAGTTATTAATCACCTCCGTTAACTTTAAAAGTTTAGATTGAAGATCCAAATGTTTCATATTTTGACTATCTACTCCCCTGGCATTAAACTACCGTTAAAGGCAACAGTTTATGTCAGAATTTTTATATTTTTTTTATCGCGTCATGTGATTTAAAAGGAAGACTTGGTATTTGACATTCGATTTTGAGTATTTGATATATTTTTTTATTTGATTTGATTGATTTTTTTTTTTTTTAAGAAAAGCCCTGGCCATTTTATCTTCTCCAGTAGAAACTCCCTTTTCTTCATTTTTGCCCCCTTTTCACAATCACAGTTGGCACTATAATTGCAGTAGTCAGTGCTTCTCCAGTAAAATAAGTTGCCGTCTCCAGGGGATCGAATATGAAGAAGTCACCTAGGAGAGCACCGATTACTGCAATTATAGTGCCGATTGTGATTGTGAAAATGGGGCAAATACGAAGGAAAGGGTTCTTCCAAGGGATAGATAAAATGGCCATGTCTTTTTTATCAAAAAAAAAAAACAATCAATTCAAATAAAAACTATATCAAATACCAACAAAATCACATGTCAAATAGCAAGTGTTCCTTTTGAATGGCATGACATATGATAAAGAAATATAAAAATTTTGACATTGCATAAACCGTTAACGTTAACAATAATTTTAACGATAGGGGAGTTGATAGTCAAATTATAAAACATTAGCATGCTGGATTTAAACTCTTAAAGATTAGGGAGGTGATACGCAACTAGCTTAATTAAAGTTTAGGAGTTTTGTATATTTTAGGTTATATTAAAATATAATTTTAGTCCTTTAAGTTTACATGAAGTTTTATTTTGGTTCCTTAACCATATAAAGTGTACTATTAGTCATAATTTTAACACCATTAGTGTCACTAATAAAAAATGTTAACTCAATCAGTTGTTGTTGTTGTATCGCTAACAAAACATTCATAAATTTTAAATATCACTAATAATAACTTTAAAGCTAATTTCACAGAATAAAAAACTCTTTTATGGTTTTTTATACCTAATGAAACTCTGACATGTTTGTTTTTATTTTTAGTGTCAGATATAATAAAATTTTTAAAGACTAAAATGAAACCCCATGAAAATTTGAAAGACTAAAAGTATACTTTAGTATATTATATATCTCTATCTACTATTGTTTGAAATAGATCATACCATGTTATATATCTTCTCTTTATAATATACTCTCTTCAATCCTTATTCTAAGCACCTAATAACAATGTTATATAAATTAATGAAATTAGTTACAATTAGTTATTTATGATAAAATGTCAAATTACCCTCAATTAAAAAAAAAAAAGTCATTAGTTAAAGGAGTTTGGTTATCTAGCTAGTTAGAAACTTTTATAGTTAGTTTGCGATACTAAGTAAAAAAAAAAAAAAAAAAAAAGGTTTTACTTTAGACATAATGTATGAACATGCAGGATAAGGACAGGTGGGAATAATGTGCTCCACCTTTTTTTCCTGCTTTAAAAAAAAAAAAATTAGTGGCAAAAGATTAATCTCTCTAGAATATTAAGAACAAAAGTTATATAAACTTCTCCCAACGAAGTTTGTTCTACACATATTCTAAGGAATTAGAGTCCAAACCAACTTAATTTAAATTTAATTTAATGAGAGCCCCCATATCACATACGTCGATGTTAGCTAGCAGCAAATATGTTTCACTATAAAAAAAATGGAAAATTTCTAACAGAATTTATCACGGAAAAAATTTTTGTGGTAAATTCTAATGGATATCACGGAAACAATAAATTATATAATAAGTATTACATACCTCATAAAGCAATGCTTTAAAACCATAAACTATCCTTTTGTGCTTGTAGAAGCTTCGAATACTCAAAATGCTACATATGAACTTCCTCGTGCAATACACGATTAGCAATAATTGTTACATTAGATGATTGGGTCTTGCAAAATAAACTTTAGATTAGAACTCAGGATTTGGGGCTTTCAAAATATTATGATAAATACTCAATGATGTTCATTTATAGGTGATACCCACGGAAACTCTCCTCCCTATCCTAGAGTGGTTAACAAGAAATTCTATTGTTGATGGCAGTAGGTGAGTGCGTGTATAAATAGCAAGGTGACTATTTAGGTGAATCCATATGATAACTTATAATGTAATGAGATCTATTAATTAATATCAATATTAATTAATTATTTTCTGATATGAGATCTACTAACATATACTAATTATCTTCTATATAATAGATCTACTAATATCTACAAAATACCCTCTGATATAATATTTAGGGGTGTATATTATATATATTATATTTTTCTTTCTATTAATACCTCCTGTGATATTATGAATTATTCATTATTAGGGGTGTGTATATATATTATATTTATCTTTCTATAAAAAAAAGTTTAAGCCAATAAACTCTATAACAGAACTTGTGTTAATTCAATGATGTAAGAACCAGACCAAGTCAGAGCCCGACCGATCAAACCATCTAAACTGTGACTTGCTGACATTTCTTGGTCGATGTCTTGTCTGACTTTTCAAAAAATTTGGTTTATTAATTCTGAAAGGAACAAAATTTCCTTAAAGATCTCAAGCTCTGTATTGGTCTATATGCTAGACTTGGTGCAAAATGTTAGGAATGGCTGATCAATATCCAAACTACTGGACTGCATATCCAAATTGTTTCCATCGATATCGATAGTTTAGAATCAATATGTAATGAAAATACAACCCAAAATCCAGAGTTCTCTCTATTTATATTATATTTTTCATACTTTTGCAGTAACTATAGCATCCAAGAAATCTGAATAATAAATTAGGAAATTTGTGTAGCAAAAATTATTATTTCTTGGTGACATACCGTAGCAAAAATTAGCATCACAAGTGTTGTGGCGCTAATTCCACTTCTGTCCCTAGTCTGTGTCAGAGCTTGAGCCGGAACAGTAGAAATACCTTTAGTAAGTTTGTGCAAACTTCCAGGTTATATTAACTAATAAAATCTTGAAGAAAACTTGAGGAACTAAAGTTTATATTAACTAATATGCAATAATGTTTGCATATTTGATGTGTGTAGAGTGATTTGATAAAGTATGAATTGGAGCCTTAGAATGGCTATAGAGCTATGGGTATGATAACTTTTTAACTTTATTCCTATTTAATATTATATACATTTATAAGAAAAATAACAAGCTACTACATAATAATAAATAAAAGGCCAAATTATATATTTAAGTCAAAAATTTGATTATATGAGTTATAAATAGGATAAAAAAAATTTATTATCTCCCTTATTTTTTTAAGTATAAGTACTCCCTTCAGTGGTTTTTATAAAAATCTAAAATTTAAATTGTCTTGATCTTTTTTATAAGAGCCTAACAAGAGTTTTTTTTCAACATTTAATGATTTGTTTTCCATTTGTGGCCCTTATTAATTATATATTTTTCATTAATTAAAGGGTGATGATACTTATATTTACTCTATTTCTCTCTCTTTCTTGCCCCTTATAACTAAGGGCATACTTGAAAAAAGATTTTATTTTAAGACATATTTATTATTTTTAACTAATTTTAACCACTATTTTAAATCTCATAATTAGATTTTCATACTCTTGTAACTATAACCGGAGGAGGCATTATATTAATCCGTCTTCGTTTTCCTTGGGCCAACAAGTGAGGTCATCAAATTTTTAAGACCAACAGAGTCCACAAGCAAATGGCCAATGCTATGAATCAGTCAGGGTAAATTGGCCCCACTTCAGACTCAATTTTCTTGCATCCACACTTGTATCATCGAATAGTCTGGGTCTAAATCAACACAAGAACGAGAAAAACTTAAGGAAATTTGCAATTATACATTAGAAATTTTTGTATTATCTACCTATTTGCAGGAGCAAAAATTGTCATCCTAAATGTTGTGGCACTAATTCCACTTCTTCTGTCCTAAGTTTGAGACGGAACAGTTGAATTATCTTAAAGAAATTTGTGCAACTTTTAATGTAATCTGGTAATTATAGATGAATAAATAAAATTTCATCAAAAACATTTTTATTCACTCAAAAAAATCTTGGGTACCTTTTGTAATTTTGTCTCGGCAATTGTTGTCTTGTGTTTTTCATTTATTGTTCTTAGATATATAAGGGCTCATTTCTTGCTGTGTATGACTGTAATTTCTTGGATATGGATGACGATAGGGTTGCCATCAAAACAGGAATTGGTTGGCAGGAATCTTAATGGTGAATGTAACATCCCAAATTTTATTCACCAAGAATATATTGTAATTATTATATAAATTCAATGAAATGGTGAATATTTAAGGCCAACGAAATTAAATATTGAAAATTGAAAGTGGAATAGTGGTTTTAGTGAAATCGCCTGTGAGGCAGTGGGATTGTCATATAATTTTGGAAAACCATATGATGACCAAAAATTATGAAATTTTACAGGGTGAAAGTAGACATCCTAAGCTTTAATTTGATAGGTATTATAAGCCATTTTGACTTGTGTATTGAGAATTATGAATTTTTGAAGTTTGCCCAGCGAAATTGACTAATTTCTGGAGCAGCGGTCAAAGATTGAAAATCTGGGAATGATATGATCCCAGTCAGTAAAATTCCATATTTTTTCATGAAACTAAACTCAATAAGGGTTCCATAGGCTTTGGAATCGCATTAAAATGATGTCTACAAAATTAGTTATGATTTTTCAAAGTTAAGGCAGAAAATCTGCCAGAATTGGCATTATTCCGAAAATTTAAGAAATAAAGTAATCTTCCTTTTTCTCTTAATTATTTTAGAAATTAAGGGATGAAGGAGGATAAGACAAGTGTCAAAATCCAATGAGACCAAGTGTCAACACCACATGAAAGATGATGTAAATAATTGTTGTGTCATAAGTCCTTACTTATGTCATAAGGTTAGGTAGCCAACTCTTGTACCAATTGACTTGAGTAAATGGAAGGAACACTTGATTTAGTTGGAGCATAAGAGGGAGCACATTTTTGGCCAAGGAAGAAGGAGAATTGGTTCCAATCTAATGGAAATCAAATGAAGCAAGCAAGTCAAAGTATGGCATAAAGTGGAGAGGTATGGTGCAAGCATGGAGGGAAGTATGGTGGTTGGCATGTGTCACTATAACAACCTTAGATGAGATCAATGGTTTGGAATCAATGGAGCATTTTTATGAAGGCTTTCTCTTCCCTTCCCTTCATGCATTTTCGTTCAACATAGAGAGGGAGAGAGTTTGGAGAAATTTTGAAGAGTTAGAGGGAGGAGGAAGAAGAAATCTTAAGGTAAGAGTTGATTCTTAAGCTTTCCTTGTAACATTTCCTCTAGATCCTTCTCTAAACCATGTTTCTTCATGAATCTATGATCTTGAAGACTCATTCTTAGCTCAAGGAGAAGAGAGAGAGAAGACCTCCTAGAGAGAGAAACATCAAGGATCAAGAGGTAATCTCCAAAACCTCAACTTCTTAGTGTATGGGAGTTGTTGTTGGTGATTGTTGTTTGGTTATGTGATTTTTGGGTTAAGTTGTAAAATTAGAAAGGCCATGACTCTAAGGGGTTATTCTGCCCAAAATCCTTTAAATCATGACTATGAAGTGTTTAAATGAGTTAACTAAGGATTAGAAGTGGAAAAGTACAAGTTTTGGAAGCAAAAACACAAAACCTCATTTTCCCCATTTTCCCCTAATATTTCAGCCAGGACCATAACTGGTAGTAGGAGTTTGATTTTCATGAAATAAATGGTTCCATTGGACTCAGTTGGGGAAAATAGGTGGGGTTATAGTTGGGCACTTTTACGGTAGAAGCCGAAAAAGCATAATTACGAAAATGCCACTGAAATCCCTAAATAGGGGCTGTCAAGGGTATTTTCGTAATTTGAAACTGAATTTGGTGATTTTGAGTCTGGAAATGGATTCCTTGGGCGAAAATAAGTCAAAATAGCTTTGGTCAAAAATTTGGGAAAACGTGCCATCGGACCGGGTATAGGGGGCCGGGCCGGGTTCATGGGGGCATTTCTGTAAATTTTTATCATATACTAATATAACCACAATGAACACTATGGAAGAGTCTAAAACGATACTTGGATAGGTTATGATCTATTTCTAGTACATTTAATATTTTAGGACCGATTTGGAGGCCGGATACGACACATTCTTTGAGGCACATTTAAAAAGGGGATATTAAAGCTTTGAGGTAGGGACATTATCCTTCATACACTATGCCATAAGTTATGTGATTGTGTGAATGCCAATGTTTGTAAATGCACTTTATTAATCAACGCGATTTGCCCAGAGAGGGGCCAGAAGTGTCAGAGGCACTTACACTGGGAGTTGGCAGAAGTCCAACCGGTGTAGATTGTGGGGCTGGGCCCTACTCATGTATATATGCAGATGATATGTTTATAATGTTCATTAATTGGTGCATACATGGCATATATCATATTTACTTTTCGCATTTTCTATGAACGATAGCATGTTTCTACTGGGCTTTTCCGGAATCTCACCCTATTTTTAATAAACACCTCAGCGGGTACTAGTGGGTCTAAGGGAAAAAATGTAGATGCCGGAAAGTGAGCGGCACGTGTCTCGAGGCGAGGACAAGATCGTGGTCATAATTAGTCTATTTTGTGATATTTTGGTGAAATTTGTAAATATTAAAACTTTCGCTGTATTTTCTGTTTTTGTCGACGAACGATATCAAAATTGTAAATGAATATTTTTATCAGTATAATTGTACTTTTCTGTATGCCCATTGAATTCCGTCCTTATTACTCTTCGATTATCGAAATGGAAACAGGTGTTGACAATGAAATCAGTGATCCTGCTTTTGATGTGACTTGAAAATGATCATGTAAATTTTAATGGGTTTTTTTTACTTTTTTCTTGGTCAGAATGTTTTTTTTTTATTCCAATTTCTACAATAGAGATCATGTGTTGTAGGATTTTTTTTTTTTCAGGGAACCAAGTGTTCAGTTATAATGCCTAGTAAATTACGTTTTTGAGGAAGGGCTTCATGATGCAAGGCCATTTATGCTGCCCACTTGGATTAAGAGTCTACATTTAGACTGAGCTCCAGCAATTTCTTTAGCAGCTATCTACAAACCAGCTGAAGTAGAGGCACTAGTCATCTCTGAAGAGATTTCCAAAGTCATAGTGTTGAGAAGCTCCAAAAACCAGCTGATTTGTAGCTTCCCATTCTTCAAAATCTGGAATCAGCTTTGTTGTGTTGCCTTCTGTGATAAATTGAGGAGGACACGGTTTTTTTTTTTTTGGGCAACAGGAGGACACGGTTTTATCCCATTGATAAACCCTTCAGCTTTATATCCCTTGATAATAGGTAGCACATGGGTCACTCAAACAGGATAATTTGTCCTATCCAGCTTAATAGAATATGACTATAACAAGGTGTTGCCTTTTTTCAAACAGTTTTGCCAAAATGGAGATAGATACGGAGGAGCTGTTTGAAGGGGATTGGGTAATAATTGATGATGTAGCATTGTCAATTCTTGTATGACAACTAGCCTCGAAGCTTTGATACCAACACAAAATTATAAAGAAAGGAGGAAATATTTTCAAAAGGCTTAGTTAGCCCAGTCATTTTCTATTCATTAAATAGGTAGGGTCAAAACCCTAGAATACATAAGATATTTACACCTATGTACTGTCATAGAAGGACCTAGAATATAATAAAGGATTATTCCTAGAATATGCTACAACAGGTATATTCACAAACTAACTGGGTCATGTCATCTGTAGTTGCCTTTGTTTATTACTGTTGGGCTTTGTTGTTTGGCTTACTAACAATTTCGTATTCTTGACAAATGGGTTCTTCTGATATATGGAAACCAACCTGTGTGAACAGGGTACCTAACGCCAAATAACTTGGTGGTTTTATATGAATATGGCACTCATAAGAAGCCATATTTGGATGAGAATTTGAGTGTCTGAGCTACTTTGACTAAGAGGATCATATCTGATTTCCTTTTCAGTAAACAATACACATAAATAAGCCACTTACATATATTTGTTATTACTTATCCTGTATGTGTCTGTGGCTCTAAATTGCTTGAATTGATAACTTAAGGTTTAAGTAAATTTATTTCCCACAATATTAACTTATAATTATTATTAGAAAATTGAACAATAATAAACTTTGGCCGGCTGATCATGACAGAGGCAAATTGCCAAATTGACTGCATTGAATTCATGACTTCCCTCATGTATATCTACTTCGAATATTTAATTTTGTTTCCATTTGCAAAACAAATTGGGCTCATTTATTGTTCTTAGATATATAAGTGCTCCTTTCTTACTGTGTGTGGCTGTAATTTCTTGAATATTAATGACGATAGGGTTGCTATCAAAGCGGGAATTAGTTGGCAGAAATCTTAATGGTGAAATCAGTGGTCTTGCTTTTGATGTGTCTTGAAAATGATCATGTAAATTTTAATGGGTTTTTTTGACTTTTTTCTTGGTCAGAATATTTTTTTTTTATTCCAATTTCTACATTAGAGATCATGTCTTGTAGGATTTTTTTTTTTTTTCAGGGAACCAAGTGTTCAGTTATAATGCCTAGTAAATTACGTTTTTGAGGAAGGGCTTCATGATGCAAGGCCATTTATGCTACCCACTTGAATTAAGAGTCTACATTTAGACTGAGCTCTAGCAATTTCTTTAGCAGCTATCTACAAACCAAGTAGAGGCACTAGTCATCTCTGAAGAGATTTCCAAAGTCGTAGTGTTGAGAAGCTATCCAAAAACCAGCTGATTTGTAGCTTCCATTCTTCAAAATCTGGAATCAGCTTTGTTGTGTTGCCTTCTGTGATAAATTGAGGAGGACACGGTTTTGTTATTACTTATCCTGTATGTGTCTGTAGCTCTGTGCACATGTGTATAAATTGCTTGAATTGATAACTTAAGGTTTAAGTAAATTTATTTCCCACAATATTAACTTATAATTATTATTAGAAAATTGAACAATAATAAACTTTGGCCGGCTGATCATGACAGAGGCAAATTGCCAAATTGACTGCATTGAATTCATGACTTCCCTCATGTATATCTACTTCGAATATTTAATTTTGTTTCCATTTGCAAAACAAATTGGGCTTATTTAATGAGTAACAAATTTTAAGTTTTGTGTCATTTTTTAAAAAATCATTTATACACAATTTTTCATATCATTACCGTCAAGTTCCTAAATAAAAATTTGATTAATGCATATGATAAGTGCATATTTTATAATTAAATAGGTATATATTTTGGAATATATTATGTCAAATCCATAAATATTCTATATCTATTTATTTCATTTTATATATTTTCCCCTAAATCTAATATTGAGGATAAAAAGTAATATTTCTACAAAATCTATTAATAACCAATGTCCAGTTGGTCTAGTAGGATGAGGCACTAGGCCTCTTAAGCAACGTGCAGGGCTTTATTCCTAGGTTGTTCATGGAGTGGCTGGCTTGGGAGAATCACCCGCGTTATTGGCCTCGGCACTACCCGAATCTAGATTAGTCTAGGCCCATTGAGTTCTCCATGACATAAGAGATGGCTTGGGATACTAGATGTGCAAGGGAAAAAAAAATCTATTCATATATCTTTTATTTTGTAGATAATATAATATCTTGAACGTGTGGGCTCTCAACTGTGATTTTCTCCATAAAGCTAAGAGAAGAAGAAGACACGTGGCAAAGATGGTCTTAAATTGTAGTTTCTGCAAAAGTCCTAGAGTTGAAGAGATGGGGTCATAAACCGTAATTGTCGCCAGAATCCAAAAGCATGAAAAAATATGACGTGGGAGAAAAATCAAAGCAGAGATAATATATTATATACCAAAGAGTCCCACACTAAGAAGTAACTTCAACTATAAATAAAGGCCCTAGTGTCACTCTAAAGACACAATCACTACTACTATCAGAACTTAGGAGTAGGGGTGTTTAAAACCCGGGATGGGACCGGGATCACCCATTCTCGGTTCCTGTCCCGGGTGTAGCCGGGATTGAGAATTCATTCCCGGTCCCGGGATATTCCCAGTATAACCGGGAGCAGGAATTTCTGGGACCGAGAATTCTCGGGACCATTATTATGATTATTTTAGTTAAATTTTTTATAATCTAGTGTTTGAAGTGATTATTTAACACTTAATAAGGTCATAAAAATCACACAAATTGAGTTAGAATTGAAGAATAATATATTATTATTATTATTATTATTATTATCACATTCATCATTTTTGTTATTATTTTTATATATTATATAGTTAGGATTAGTATCACGATATATATGATTTAACTCTAACTAAATATGTGATATATATTTTATCAAATGATAACTTAATTTATGGGGTAAAAAATACAAATATAAAAGAATAACTTATTTTTTAAGGAAAAAAAAAACCGGGACCGGGAATTCCCGGGATCACAAGGGGTGATCCCGGTCCCCGCCGGGACGGGAAATTCCCCGGATAAAATATCCGGGACCGGGCCGGGACGACCGGGACCGGGATACTTTGAACACCCCTACTTAGGAGCAATATTATCTCTAAGTTTGTAAACTCTTAAGTTGGGGGAGGGATGTAACCCAACATGGAAGTTAGTTTCTATTTATTTTTTTGTTTGACTCTTTATGAATTTCTATTTATGAATATTCTTTATAAATTTTTATTTATGAATACATTTTAGCTTTTATTTTAATTATATATATATTTCTCTTATTCTTCATATGAATTGTTCTGGATAGTCACAAACTATAGTTTCATGGTTTAATTAGTTGTGTGAGTGTCGTGGGAACGAACTCAACATTAATTAAAATGGGACTAATAATTTGGGAGAATATTAGGATATTTTAGGAATAGTTGTCACTATAATTAATTAAAAGTATCAACTCAAATAATAGGTCATTAGCAACCTATGGGTGAAACACTCAACCACAACACTTTAATCGGTTGTTAGATTCTTAGAACTACTTCTTAACCGAATCTCATTTGAATTAGTAGATTATAACCTCCCTGTAGATATGACTCTATAATACTTTGGAATTATTACTACATTGATCCCGTACACTTGCAGGGGCAATCAATGTAATGTTTTAATATTAACATATGTATATCTCTTACAAGAAAAATATGATGTTCTTCATTTAAACTGTCTAATTCTTCTATTTCAAATGCAAAACTTCATATGTTTATCATGCATTGATTAGCAATATAATCTTAATAAAAATGTATAAAAGAAAGAAAGAAAGAAAGAATTAGATCCAAATTTAATTATCTCTCAAATGACTTTGTTGTTGCTACAGCTAATTCATTAGAGTTCCTGGTCGTGATTATGTTGACTTAAGCTGTAAGATAAAGATAAACTTACAAACCTTACATAGTTACATTATTGCAGAGATTAGGATTTTGTGTTGTATAAATTGTACAATTGTCACATGTTTCATGTTTCTGGATTTTAAGCCTTTAGGTTGTAAATAATATTAGTTGTTTCTGTAGGCTAGGTAATTGGGCCTTAAACCCATTAAGGCCTGACAGGTAAGATAATATAAATATAGGCCCATACTCATTCTTATGTATGATACTATTCATTTTTTGTTAGTTAATAATGAGAGAATTTTTGTAGATCATGACCAAGGAAATTCACATGGCATAAGAGCAATTCCAATAGTATTCACCATTTTTCTTTCTCCTTTCTTGCAAAAATGATGCCGTATGGAGTGTGTTTCTGATCAATTGGCTTTCCTCATCTATCGAAACGATGACACAAGGCTCAAACAAGCTTGAATTGTGATTTTTCTTGAACCATAGATCAGAACCTCTATGAAAATGGCAAACTCGACAAACCTAGGGTTTCTACCAAGAATGGTGAAGAACGACTGATGGTGAAGAGTCGATCTTGATGGAGTAAACCTCCCTTGCAAAGAACGGTGATTGATTTAGTTGCAGCAACGGAATCTTGTGGAAAAGAGAAACTGCCAATCTTTGACGAAGAAACAAGAGATCAATCACTACTAGAAAAAGACGCTCGATTGACTGAAGCTCGTGGATTTCACAATCTCGACCACCAACAGATGCACGTTGGTTTGACGACAACTAACCCTTGAAGGATATTACCCACAATTTGCAATGATTATTAATTTCTGATCACTCTATATTGGAGCACAATGTGAGAGACAAGAAGCAGCGGCAAACTCATAGTGGCTGGACTGAATTTTACTCACCCTTTGTCTGTTCATCCATCTGAAACATAAGGTACACCTATCATTCCTCAATTCTTGACTGGGTTAAAAAATTACACTGTCTGGAGCAAAGCTATGATTATTGCACTTTGGGGAAAACACAAATTAGGGTTTATATATGGTACATGTGCGAAGGAATCACAAGAGGAAGGTCTTAAGGGAAAATGGGAGAGATGTAATTAATGACGTAGTTCTATCATGAATTTTAAATTTGATTTCAAAAGAACTTACAAATAGCCTAATATATTTTGAGAGTCCTCATGTTGTTTGGATATACCTTAAAAAAAGGTTTGACAAAGTGATAGGGACTAGGATTTTCTCTCTATATCATGAGATAAATTCTTTACAATAAGGAACAATGAGGATTTCGACATATTATTTGAAGCTTAGAGAAATATGGGAATGATAGCCAGCATTAATTGGAGCATTGACTTGTAGGTGCTGTAAATGTGGAGTATCAAAGACTCAAATGGACATTATGTAGCAGTAGAAACTGCTACAATTTTTTATGGGCTAAATGACTCTCATAGAGTTGCTAGAAGTCAAATTCTGTTAATGAGGCCACTTCCTTTGGTAAATCAGGCTATTTCTATGTTAGTAGAAGATGAAGCAAAAAAGGCAATTGTTAGCATAGCAAGGAATGGAATTGCAGAGGGAGTTGTAATGGTCACTAGAGATAGGGGACTTGGCAGAGGAAAGGTGAGAAATAGTCTTGCCCCCTAATACACTCACTGCAACAAGAAATGGCACAAAAAAGAGAATTGCTACCATATTATCTGATATCCTCCAAATTTTAAGGGAATTAGGTGTGACAAACACATGAGAAAAACATCAATTAGCAAGGAAATAGCGATGGAAGTGAGGGGGAGTTTGTTGCCCATAGTGCAAGTGTTGTGTCACCCTCTTTCACATAAGAGCAATATGAGAAATTGCTTGAACTCATCAAAGGGGATACAAGGGAGACGTTCAATCATTAACCGGTACATGTTTACGAACAACATCCTCACACAATCACACATGTCACCTAGGTCATTGATTCATGGTGGAAGAATAAGGACAATTGGTAAATTGATAGGAGGTTTATATGTATTGCAATACTCAAAGGATGATGTTATAAATGCTACTCATTACTCTAATAGAAATAGGATGCCTTTTAATGTAGACTTGCTGCCTAATAGGCTTAGGCAGCTCCCACATCTGTATTGAGACATTTGGATGCTATTAATGACAAAAATACATCAATCAATAAGCTTGTGACATTTATTATCAATTGAAATAGAGTAAATTTCCTTTCTCTGGTAGTTGTATTAAAAGTACAACTTGTTTTCAACTTGTACGCATGGATGTTTGAGGTCCTTATAAAGTTCCTACACACTCCGGACATCAATTTTATCTCACTCTTGTTGATGACTTTTCACGAGCCACCTAGATATTTTTAATAAAGCATAAATATGAGACTATGTCTAATATTTTTTAAGTTTCTTTGCATATGTCAAAACTCAATTTGATACAGGTATGAGTGCTTGCAAGTCACCCTCGATGCCAATGAGACAAAATCTGAGGTTGAGGTCATATGAGGAAGGAAAGGACAAGCCAAAGGACTTGTTAGGCAATTTGGAAAGATGTCACAGATTGGTAGGAAGATTGCTTTATTTAACTTTAACTCTCCTGACATTGCTTTTCCTGTGTAGACCTTAAGTCAATTCATGTAAATGCCTACAAAGATGCATATGGCAGCTACATTGGATGTTGTACGTTACTTGAAGCAAAGTGTAGATCTTGGGATTGTCCTCAGTGCTGAGAGTGACTTGACAGTACAATGTTTTTGTGATTCAGACTGGGGTATATGTCCTACAACTAGAAGGTATGTTACCAGACATTTGGTAGTAGGACTATGCAATGGGGTGAATAGGTAGCCCGATGATTAGCCCATACCATTAAAGCCCATGCCAAATGGATTGGGCTAAACCTATGTAGGTTTGAATGGGCGTGGTAGTCTAATAGTGTTACACCCTTATCTTTTTTTCACATTTTTCAGCGTTTTTGTGCTCAGTGCAGTGGGCACAAAGGAATAGCAGAAAATATACTGATAATAAGTGCTTGATTACAAAAATTCCCCACAAAGATTGTATATAACAATTATAAATAATGTAGTCACACAGGGCTACTAGGGTGTCTAAATGAGTTACAATGAAACACAGACACCTTCCCGTTTTCATTCCACTACTACATTCCTTTCTTGCGGTTCTCTTCTTTGTTCTCAGCACACCTCCTGTTTCACTTGTCTAAATTGTTGGCAGGGGAGGGTGAGATTAGAGAAAATCTTAGTAGGAAATAGTTACCATAATGCTTGCATAATGGATGTTATGTGCACGACATGTGAACTTTAACTAGATGCATGCCCCATAATGACATTTTTGCATACTCAATGTTTCATGCAACATAACCATGACCATAGTATAAATAGAAACAGAGCTTCATTATTCAAATATGCTCTACACAATCAAGTAAAGCAATGGCATACATCATTACACAAGCAGAAATATCAAATACATGCAAATAAGGTAAGTCCTCTACCTTTAGTCTTTGAGTCCTCCTCTTGTATCTTTTCTCCAACCATTGTAGTTTCTTGCATACCTTCCATTTCCTCTTCCTTCACCTCTCATAGCCCTAGATACTCAATCACATTATTAGATGCATGATAGAGAGTCATTGCAAGTGTATATTAATGCCCAATAAGTTAGGAAGGGCTTAACAAGTCGATGTTTTTTGGAAAAATATGAAATCCTAGAATTTGGGGTCATGGTCGTGGCCAAGACTTCTTTGGTTGCGGCCAAAGGAGGTCAGAAACTTATGGGTTGCGGCCAAGAAATCTTCTAGCAGTGACCAAGTTTTTTGCTGTTTCTTAGCTGAACTTCAAAAAAGCATAACTTATTCTCTGGGACTCCAAATTAAATGGTTCAAAGTCCTAGGTAAAGCTCTTTAACTATGATTTAAGAGAAAAATATCATAGAGCATCAATTATAGCCACATATTTTCCAAAAATTCATCAAACTTAGACTATCATAGATTTCATTTCAGAATCAAGGTCAAACTTCGAAAAATCATAACTTTCAATCCACTGTCCAAATGAATTATATTACCTATCAAATTAAAGCCCATGATGTCTACTTTAATCCTATAAAATTTCATAGGCATTGGACATCATTTTCTTATTTAAAAATGTAACACAATAAGATTGCCATATAGGAAAACACACTAGCAGCAAAGTTTACATTCCTAAGACTCTTTCTAAACTGGAGCTTAGTAGTCTACTTGATTTAGGCTTATTCTCAAGCCTCCAATCCCAAAATTTGGAATGCTACAGATAGTGCATTATTTTTGATAAAAAAAAACTCTATATGCAATTGCACTTCAACTACATTGTTGCCAATAATTTCTTAATATAAATTACAAAAAACACTAATAATAAAGAACCATAATCCTCATCATTCCTCATTGAAACCACAAATGAAATGACATGCACAAAATTATCAATATCAGCCTTCTTCAATTCAGGAGGACTTGTGCGTGGCTAATTTTGAGCACATGCGAGTAACTCAGCCATCTTTGAAGAGAAGGAGCTTATAGAAGTATGTAATACTCAACCCTCAGTACTAAAGGTGAATCTTGAAGACAATGCGGAGACTAATACAACCAACAAATCATGTACAATCAAATTTAAATCTTTATACTTAAAAGCATGCACTTTTCACCATGCTAAAAGGTCATAGTTTGGTTCACAATATTAAATTAAATCGGCTTGAATATATTTATCCAACTCTAAAAGCTGCTAAGCTCTCTTAGACACAGTCTTGGCACTGGCTCAAAGCTTCTTAAATGTGTGTTCAATGGTAGACAAGGACATGTTAGTTTCAACCTCTAAAACTAAAACATTTCTAGCATAAACACTATCATCCAAAGAGATGCCATACCCAGTTTACTGTGTTTATTTCATCTTATACAGCTTGGGATTGATGGGTTTTCTTCCACAAAATATCTCCAACGCAACAACTTCAAAACTATACACGTTATATTCTTTACTGGCTCTTCCAGTAGTGCTACTTCAGGAGCCATATAATAACTCAGTTCCTGCCAAAGCTGTATAAGGTGCACTTGCCAGTTCATACTTTTTTGTCTTTGTTCCTCTTTCAAAATCATCATTTATGCTTTCAGTGGACTCGCCATCTTTCATTTTCTTTTTGCTCTTTCACAGTACAAACAATACAACTCCATAAACTAAAGCCAAGCCACCAATCCCCAATCCTATTGCAAGTGTTGTGACATTTTTACTTGTTTTGCTCAGGTTAAGACTCGATTTTGGGCTTGGACTGGGAGCAACATTTGGGGACTCCTTTTAGTAAAAACTCCATGTATTGACCTCATGTGTTGCATTATATCCTCCTATGGCAATTGAGAAACCATTAGTAACCCATTCAGGCAAGTGCTCATTTAGGTCAGCTATAAGATGATGATGTTGCCATAAAATATTGTTAGAAGTATCAAAAGCATTAGTGAACGAGATGCTTCAATTATGCGTGCTTGCATTGTAGCTAATGAAAGCTTCATTTGTTCTACCTCCTGTGATATAAGCATCACTTTTCACATTAACAACATATTGAATATAATTAATATTGACACCCACATGTACATAAGGAGGATCCCAATCAGGACCAGGATAAGAATTTGGAAAGACATCAAACTCCACAGCAACAAATGGATGATCTGTTGAATTAAGGATCGTTTCTTGACCTCCAACAATCAGACCCGTAGCACCTCCTCCAACTTTTATGGGATTAGGAAGCTTTGAATCATAAGGGGCTAAGAAAAAGTCAACCCATCTGCATAAACAGTTTCACTCTGTGAATCAATGACGAAGGTGATATTGGTGTTGAAATTTGCAAGTTTCCTAGTGGCTTTGTCCCACAGATGCATCGCTTTCTTATATATGTCTCGACCTTGACTATCCTGCAAGGAAAGATCCTTTTGGTTTGCTAATAAGTAGAGTTATGTTGGCATAATCATTGGGCTGGAAACTGGTGGAGCCGAAGTTTAAGGGAAACACATGGGTTATCAAGAGGAAGAAAAATGATAATAGCAACATCTGATCTGATTATGCTAAGAAATATGTTGTGATTGAGCTTTCATGATGAGAAGTTTATATAGGGTCGAACAAGTCAAGAAACTTATGACTGTTTTTGTTTCACCACCACGCTTCGAGTCTTCAAGACTAAATGCGTTTCACCTCTCATATTTGTTATAAATCACTTTCAATGTGTTTAATCAGAGTAAAGAAAAAACCAAAGTTTTATTAATTTGTCTTAAAATTTAATAACTTTCAACTGATAGGCACAAAATATATAACCTAAAACTCCATAAATGTACGAGCCATATCAAATAATAAAGAAGAAGCAAGATATTGTTCTTATCAAATATACAATAAAAGCTAACTAGAATAAAAAAAGAAAAAGAATATCAAATCTAATTACGGTTAAGGCCAAGGGTGATTATAGATCTAAAGTAGTGATTTGGATTATTATAGTTTAATTACTTCTTAGTGTGTAATTTCTCCTCTTAATTGTATTTAAAGTTATGTTTGCTTATCTAGGACTCTTAATTACCTAAGAGTGTATTTTGATTCACTAAAAGACATTTCAATTATGTTAATCCCTAATGTCTTTGGCAATTACTTAATAAGACTAAATTAAGTGTAAGCCTAATGTGACTATATAGGACTTGTAGGTATATTTTTATCCCAAGAGCGAATTAAGTTATTCAGTGGTTGAATACTCAATTCTACACAATTTAATTGAAGGTCTAGTATAAATTTCTTATGTCTAGGCTCTTTTAGGATACTAAAATAGTTCTACTTATATTTATCTTGTTTTATGATAATCAAGCACACAATTAAATCAACAAATATAATATTAAAGCAATTAACGATAAAAACTGTCATCAACTAATCCAAAAATAAATTAAATAATCCAAAACTAATGTTTAACTACATAAATTGAACATTCCTATTATCAAAATAAGAGTCAACCAAATAAAAAATAAACAGATATACGAAAGAAGAGAAAGGAAAAGATAAACTAATAACCAGTGCTGAATTTTCATCCACATTGCCGATCTTTGGCATCTTCGAACTTCATTCTTCCTCCATTTAAATTCCAAGCTTTTGTGTTGTCATCACCAACCCATAAATAGCACTCCCTCCACCCACACATATAATTGAATTAATCACTGCAAACTGTGCGTCTTTGATCGACATATCCTTTTTGCTGATTTTTCTCCTCTTAATAGAATATTATATATAAAAGATATTGCTTGTGCTGCTTCCTTCTTTATTTGATTTATTTTTGTCTTTTATATTAATATATATTATCTTCCCTCCGTTCCTCAAGCACTAATCGAACGAAATCCTCCTCTGCAGATTTCTTTCTTATTATTAGGCACTACTACAAATTGGTGCATCTATAATGCTTAATAAATAACGGTTACAGTGAATAAATATTATATATGTTGAGGCAGAGCTCATACAAGAATATATAACACTAAAATCTAATGGTTAAATATATGCACAATTATGTATTGAGAGGTGGAATTCGCGAAAACATAAATATAACAGTTTTAATTATTAACCGTCATGTAGTTAATAACAAAAATGATGATTCTTATGAAATAACTATCATATATAAGAAGGTAGGGTTTTGAAAATTTTTTTGATGATATTTAATAGTTTTTCACAATGAATCATTATATATTCTTCAAGAATACTTAACAATAAAAAAATTCACTACTACAAAGAGGGATTTAACGGTGGCCCTTTTTTGGCGCTTCTTCAAAAAGGTGCCGTACATAATAATTTTTTTTTTTTTTAAAAAAAGTTTAGAAACTACGTCGCTTCCTAATATAAGCGCCAAGTTTAATTTTAGGTTGTGTGGCATTTTCTTAAACAAGCGCCATACAAAACATTTATTTAAAAAAAAAAGAAAGCTCAAGCTACTACGGGGCTTCTCAAGAAAGCGCCGTAGTTGAAATAATTTTTTAGCATTTTTTTATTTGAAAAAAACCTTATCTATCGTTTAAAAAATAAAGTGCCGAATAGGGGTGGGAGTAAGTCAAAAGAATTGGCCTTGGTCGGTGCTTGATTATGAAGCGCCGGCCAAAACCCTTATTGCCTCCACTAGCGCTTGGTAACCAAGTGCTGTTGGAGCCTGCCTTAGCTGGTGCTTGATAATAAAGCGCTGGCTAATGCCATTTATATTCAAGGTCCCCTTGAATATTGGCGACCTTGAATAATTCCTTATCAAGCACCGGCTAAGGCCATATATATTCAAGGTCGCCTTGAATATATAATATAAGGCACCAGGTGCCTTGAAATATACAAGGCTATATGTGATGCCTTGAATATAGTTATGGTTATTTTTTAGGTGTTTGCTTCATAATTTTTTTTAAAAAAAATTATGAAGCAACGACGCTTTTTGTCAAAGTGTTGTAACTTCTGTACAAGTTGCTATTTAATTTTCACCTCCTGTTGTTTTTATTTTCATTTTCATCTTCTCGCGTTCCCTCTAACTCTCCCATTTCCTAAAACTCTGTTGCAGTACA
The DNA here is from genome assembly GCA_963855925.1 of Inga laurina. Lineage (NCBI taxonomy): Eukaryota > Viridiplantae > Streptophyta > Magnoliopsida > Fabales > Fabaceae > Inga > Inga laurina. Next base: position 29,990,344 of record OY979701.1, read on the forward strand.
AAGCTTCCTCTCTCATATGTTTTTTCTTCTTATCTTAGCCTCCTTCAGAATCTCCCTAGAATGTAAGTGTTTTTTTCCTCAATATTTGGTTCAGGTTTTCTTTTTTAGTTCCAATATGTCATGATCTTATATGTGTGCTCATAATTTTTTTAGGTATTTATTTGAAGTGTCAACTTTGTCTTCTTGAATTTTCTACACATTGTAAGTTTTTAAATTTTTGAGCTTACAAATATAATAATACTTGGTTTAATTTGTTTGTGTATGATTTTTATGTAGTATTATATATAAAGATCAACATTGTGCCCAATTGACTGACGAACAAATGGATGAAATCATTGAGGAATAGTGTGAATATATGGTCAGGCAATTAGTTAATATTTAGATACATATGTTAGGTTGTTTCTTTGCCTATTCTCGTGTTGTTTATTCTCTTAAAATTAGTTGTACAATTACATTAATTGTAATTACTTACATCCAATATTGATTTTATGAATTAGTTATGTGTTATTTCATTCTGATTTGGTTTACTTTTTTCCTATTCAAATTGTAAATTGTTGTAGATTTTAATTGGCTGAATTCAAGGAAACAATTATATAAAATAATAAAAAAAATTATTATCTATTACGGCGCATCGTAGGAGGCCCTCCCTTCCTACAGCACTTCTCCCATAAGTGCCATAGGAGGGATTTAAAAAAATAATAACACAAACTACAACGCTTTCATAAATTCAAGAAGCACTGTAGCTTACTTTTGCAGTGCTGGAAGCTATGGCGCTTGGGAAGTGCCATAGTATTCATAAAAATAAACGCCACTTATTATTTTTTTTTGTAATAGTAGTGATTATTTGACAATAAATTACAGTTCTTCATAAATAAACATTAAGCATTATTTAATATAAATAAAGGTAGGACATTCAAAGATATCATATATAAGGGAGTAGGATCCTGAAAAATATAATTTGACAATATGTTATGGTTATTTACAAAGAACGGTTGAGTATTCTTTAATATAAATAAAAGTAAGATTATGAAAGATATCATATATAGCGTGCAGGATCAAAAAACAAATTGACAATACATTACAGTTCTTCACAAAGAACCGTTAAGTATCCTTTAATAAACATAAAGATGGGATTTTAAAAGATATCAAATATAAAAAGACGAGATCTAAAAAAAAATTATTTAACAAAACATTACGGTTCTTCACTAAGAACTGTTAAGTATTTTAACAATACCTTATAATTCTTTACTAAGAACCATTAAATATTTTAAAATATAAACAAGGGCAGGATTCTAAAAGATATCAAATATAAAAAGGCAGGATTCTAAAAAAAATATTTGACAATACAATTCAACACTAAGAACTATTAAGTATTCTTTAATAAAAAGGCGGGATTCTTAAAAATATCAAATATAAGGATATAGGATTGTGAAAAATTTTTATTTGACACAACTCTTTAAACTCAATCCCATAGCATAAGTTTTGTTCTGGCACTGCAGATCTTATCCTCCACCACTATCATGGGTCTTCACTTTGCAACTCCTTCTTATGACTCTTACTGGGTAAGCTTTAATTTTTTTTGTTAGAATTTTTAGTTTCATTTTATTTTTTAAATAATGAGAGCAGGCTAGTTGACGCTCAAGGTCGCCGGTCGAGATTACAATATCTAATTTGATGATGGCTGTTGGTTTGAAAATTAAAAGAGAGGGAAAAAAACACGAGAAAGCAGGAAACATGGAAAAACGATGAGGCAAAATGCTGAATTTCTTATTGTTGAGCATCTCACATTCCTAAAGTTTAGAAACTCAAACTATAGGTTGAAATTAGGTTTGTTAAATTAGGTTCTGAGATTAGCTCACTTTTTTATATTTGTCAATTTTTATTATATTCTGATTTTCAAAGTTGTATTCTGATATTTGCTTAACTTTTTATATTTGCTTATTTTTATTATGTATATTCTTATTTTTATATTTATATTATCCTTTTGAAGTTAAAGGGCATGTGACGAGAACTCTTGGAGCACACTAATACGTGATTTATTGACAATCTACAAAAAAAGTAATTGAAGAATATTGTGAAATTTCTTATTAATCGATTTTCTTTCGGAATTCAAAACATTATAGATAATGTTTAATTGTGAGAGTGTTTAAGTTATTAATTTCTTTTAAATTGTATAATGTTTATCTATAATATATTGAATTTTGAATCCTATAAATATAAGTTTTTTATTTAATATTATTATCTTGTTATTATCAATGATTACATTGTGCCTTATATAAAAAATATTAATAGTAAAAATAAATAATAACAAGTAATAAAAATAACTATATATAATAAAAAATAAAGCCAATACATTATGGTTATTAATAAAAAACCATTATATGTGCCTTTAATATATTATGATTTGAAAATGTCATATATAATCGATAATAACCATTATAAAAGACCTTTTCTGTAGTAGTGAAGCGTGTTCACTTCCCTCCCGTTCTGCCCATCCCGTCCCGGTCATTGAAAAAATTTGGGATGGGACAAAACTATTACTAGAATGGGATAGGACGCAGGATGGATTTTGTTATATCCTAACTTTTTGTCCCATCCCAAAATCATGTTATTATTAGTTTAATATATGTAAACTAATACATTTTTTAAATAGATATTATTTACATAAAAAGATATAATCATATGATCTTTTTTAGATATATTTTAGTCACATAAAAAGATATTATCATATGTTGGCTATATTTTTAATACAAAATAGTATACATATTTAAGAAAACCTTTACAGTCACTCGCACGGGTGTCACCATCTTCACTCGCTCCACTCTCTCAATCTCTTGCACCTACACACCTAATTATCTACAAAATACTATAAATATTTATGATCATTGCTCTTATGAAATTTAAGTTTTAATTATTTCTTATTTTTTTTATTACGCTCTCGATCTAAAGATGATAAAAAAGGATGATATATATATATATGTATATAAGTATTATATATTTTGAAGCATCAAGGTTCAATGTCCAACTCATACCAATACTTTTTAGATTTTACAAGTTTAGAAAAAAAGAGAAATACTAATGGTCTAGATCCTCAAAATATATATATATATGGGACGACCCGTTCTCGTACCGGTCCTGTCCCGGTTCGGGTCTTGTCCCGGTTCTAGTGAGAATGGGACAGGACACCAAATAGTTTTGCTATCCCGTACCTTTTGTGGGGCGGGGCGTGGAATAGACCTGTCTCGTTCCCATCTCATCCCTTGAACACCCCTGCTTCTTATAATATGTGTGTGTTTTTGTAGATTTTGCTCCCCTTTACTTTTATATGTTCTTATTTGATATTTTCTCCTCTTAAATCCTATATTTCCTACAAAATAAAGTAGGATATGAGTAGATTTTATATTAAAATTCTGTTTTATTGTATAATCAATTAAAGGGAAGGAAAACATATAAAAGATAGTTAAATATGTATAAAATATTTATAAATCTAATCAAATATATCCCAAAGTCTACACATGTTTAATTATAAAATATTAAAAATACTTAGGTCAAGTTCATTATGTTCATTTCATCAAGTTCTTCAATCACATGTCACCATGTGTTTTAGTTTTGAATTATTATCATTTAACTATAAACCTATTTGAAAAAAAAAAAAAAGAACACATGTTCATACATGATTGGAGAACTTGATATAATACATATAAGAAACTTGATCTAAGTATGGTCCACTTTTATGAGAGAAAATGTTCTTTATAAAAATGACAAGAATGAGTAAATAGGATTTAAAAAAAAAAATCTTATCTACCCGATTTTTAATAGGATAAGAGAACTATATTAATTGGAAAAAAGACAAATAAATACCACTTGAACTTCAAAATTTTAAATCAATGATTTTATAAAAATTTGAGTTGTCAATTGTTATACTCTTTTTGTCAATCTGATTTTTCTTATTTTCAACAAAACCAATTTAAAATTTTAAAGTTCAACTGATTTTTGAGTTTCTTTTTTCCATATTAATTCGCCTTCATTTTCCTTGGCCCATTAATTGAGGTCATCAATTTGTTCAGGCCAACTGATTCCCCAGGTCGATGGCCAGTACTATGAATCAGTAGTCAGGATTAATTGGCCCAACTTCGAACTCAATTTTCTTGCATTCACACTTGGATAATAGAATTGTCTGGGTCTTTGACTAGATAAATGAAAATTGAACATTCTAATTAGGCTAATGACCCAATGCGAAGTGTGTGTTTGGTAACATCCCAAATCATGGTTTGCGTAACCCAAGATAAAATTTTGTTAGATATGATAGTTTTGATTATGTCAAAATATAGATGTCAAGTATTAAGAGCAAAAAGTTTGTATGATATACTTATTCTCTATATTGACTAACTACTATATTTAATGTTGTATATCTTGTAGATTAGTCATAAACCCGATGGTGGGTTGATATGCCTCATATTGTGGAGAATGATCATCAACAAGAAAATCAAGAGACAAGGGATTGAAGAAAGAAGGCATTGCAAGAACTAATGGGAATATCAAGCAAAGATTGAAGAAGATTGAAAATATTCAAGAAGACATCTAATTGGGCTATGAAGAATGATCATCAAGAGGAAAACAAGAAGAAAGAGATTGAAGAAAGAAGAACTTATAAGATCAAATGAGAATATCAAGATTTAAGCTCTTAGAAGTGATACCGATGGTTGGAATGGGGCTAAAATGATGTATACGGATATTATGGGACTTCCGGGGATGATTATTCGAGTAATCACTTGAGTAATATAGCACTACCACATTTTGGAGGTGATTCCTCGAGTGGCTACTCGAGTAATCTGCAGAGTTACTTGAAGATCACTCGAGTAGTCACTCGAGTAATGGTACTCTGTTTTTCACTCGTCAGGACAGATGTTCGGTATTTTGGGCATATGTCTCTAACCACATGTCGTATTGATCCGAAACTGGTGGCATATGAAACTAGACTCCCAACACGAACTATGAACACAATATCACATTAAAAGGAGTTCAGATGAGAGAGATATGATCTGTTGAAGTTGACACATGAATCAGAGTCTTGTACCAGAACAATGTTCGGTATTTTGAACATAACTCTCAAACTACATATCGAATTGAGACGAAACCGGTGCCATATGAAAGTAAACTCAAAGATATTTCTAATGATATATAATTTGTCATATTTAAAGTTATATACTAAGATCTATGCCTTCTGGAAATTGATGCTCGTGATTTCAGATTTTGTCTAAATGCAGAAGATATTCTTTGAATCATAACTTTCTGTACAAAATGAGTTTTGAGGTGATTCTTGTTGCATTGGAATGTAAATGATGAGGGATTTCTGATGATATATAATTTGCCATGTTTCGAATCAAAATCAAGAATTCACTTGAAGGGCTTACTCGAGTAATATGCAGAATTATTTGAAATCCACTCGAGGGAGCACCCGAGTAACATGTGAAGAAAAGGGAAGGTCACTCGAGGGACCACTCGAGTAATGCAATTGAAAATGCTCTCGGCCAAGATTTGAATGATATCACTCGAGGGACCATTCGAGTAATTTGCAAAGTTATTTAAGAGCTTACTCAAGGGATCACTAGAGTAACTAGAGAAGAAATCTTCCAGTAGCTCTCGGCTAAGAAATGACTCCCATCACTCAAGAGACTACTCGAGTAACCATATAAGAAAAAGTAACATCACTTGAGGGATCACTCGAGTAATGATTTAGGAAATGCTCTCGGCCAGATTTTGAACGGGATTACTTGAGGGCTCACTCTAGTAATGACCAAGGCTTACTCGAGTGACCCCTCGAGTAATGCTTCCCAGGAATACACAACAAAGTTCTGAAGCTTTCAAAAATCATGGGATTAATTATATAACTCAGTATTCTTGCTTCCAATTACTCTTACACTTCATTATATTAGTGTTTAATGTATTTCTCCAGGAATATAATGAAGAGATGATGCAAAGAGACAAAAGCTAACTTTACGGAAGCGGAGCATCAACGTTCATAATGGCTAGTTTTCAAATTCAAGCAAATGGACGAACGAAGTAACGGGACTCAACGGATAAGTTGAAATACTCACAACGGTCATATCCTACTCAACTATAAATACAGAAGATTCAAGTAGACAACACCAACGCAGAACATGATAAGATTATGAATCATCCACTTCTACCCGAATACTCTCTGTTCTTATCTATTTTCCATATCATGTATATTTGAGAGAGAGTTTTTGTATTGTACTTTAGTGTTCATTATATCTACTCTGTGAGAGAGTCTGTAAACACTTTCACTTATATTTCTGAATTGATCTCAAGGTAGAAGGACCTGAGTGGGTTGATTTCCTTACGGGAAGCTGTAGAGAGAATCGCCGGTAAAACTTTCTACTTGTAAGACTTATAAGGTGCAAGCAGTAGAGAATGTTGCTGCTCGTAAGATTTACAATGGTGTAAGCAAAAGAGAACGTTGCTGCTCGTTAGACTTGCACAGGTAAGCAGGAGGAAAAGGTCTTCGGGATTGCTCTGCTCGTAAGACATGTTGTAAGGGGGAGTATCTTGGTGAGAGATTTGTAAAAGGCTACACAAGTGCCCGACTAAACTTGTGAGGTTGTAAAAGCTTTTCTTATACCTGGATTAAACAAGAAGATAGTGGATTTGAAAATCTCAGGAGAAGCCTAGGGACTGGACGTAGGCCATCGCAGATTGGATCGAACCAGGATAAATCACAGTTTGTACACTCTCTTCCTTAAACTTTTATATTTCCAGCATATATTAATTGTTGATTTATGATTCATTACTTTCATATTTATTGCTTCCTCTAAGATGCAAAAAGATTTTCAAAGTTGTTAAGATTTTTATTTTACACCCAATTCAACCCCCCTCTTGGGTGTCAGCCAGTTCTAACAAACTCCTCTCACACACTTACCTCGTAAGTCATAAAAGCTATTAAAAGAAGCTAATCCAAACACACACAAGTAGAAAAGTTGGTAAAAAAATTATAATTTTTTAAAAATTTTAATTCATCTTCAACGATGGAAAATTAACTCAATCAGTATCCTATTTGCAAAAAGTTTTCTCACAAGTCTCAAATATCTTCTCTCAAACAATAATCTAAATATCTTCTTTGCTATCCTTGTCTTTTAAAATTTCTAATACTTACTACCTGTGGTTCTAAATGTAAGAGATAGATAAGATGTTTATTTCAGTCCTAAATATAAGATTTAATCCACTTTATCTCCAAAATTTATATTTCCCTAAAATATTTCATAAAAAGAGGTTGAGGAAGACCGAAGTGAACACTCAATGAAGTTATAGAGCGAAATATTTTGATTAACAATCTATCTAAAGATCTGGTTTTCGAAAGAGTATAATAGTATCTTGCGATCCATGTAGCCGACCCTATCTAATAGGATAAGACTCTGTTGTTGTTGTTGTGTCCCTATTGATTACACATCATAAGAGGATTTTCATCAAGAGGGTAGTTTTAGTAAATCAGCACACTTTTTTTTTATAAATAACTAACTTCAACAATTTTTTTAATATTTGTAAATTAATTATTTATCTCTTATATTAAGGACATTCAATGAGTAATATTTCAATGTTCTTTCCTCAAAGCTTGTTAACTTCATACAAGTTCTGACGGAGTATCAAAGTTCAAAAAGTTGCAAACGAGGGTCTCATTCAATTTAGAAAATTGTTTATACAGTATGGGCTCAGAATCATTAGCAAAATACATATTCAGCTTTTAATTTTCTTGACATATCCGTTGGCCCAAGAAAACAAGTTCCCCACAAGTGAATAATACGGATAGATTGAGACAGAACAGTAGAAATACCTTGTGTAATTTTGTGCAACTTCTAAAACAATCAGGTGATTATAGATAAATAAATTTTTATTCACTCACAAAACAAAAAATCTTGGGTATTTTTCGGAAAAAAAATCAATTTTTTACGATCTTTTGTTATTTTGTACAACTGCTGCCTTGTGTTTTTCATATTTCAAGGCGAACGACATGATTTTTTTTTTTAATTAGATTTTGTGACTAGGAACCGGGTAAACCTCGTTTTCAATGATCCATATGCACTTGTCTTCTTTTTTAATTATACATTTTTCTTTAATTTTCCGTAACATCATATCCCATTTGCAATGACTTTGCTGAAGCAGCTTCCAAGTGGAATGAGCGCAAATGAAAAAATAAATAATATAATATAATTTCGGTTTCTTACAGAATGAGAAAAGGAAAATATCATTTACTAAGCCATAAAGCTTAAATTTCCCGAACAGGCGAAGCACCTCTTTCTTTAACAAAAAACAATACCGTAGAATCTCTAGATAACAATCCAACAAGCTCATATATGTTATCTGTACATGTTATGTTTTTAAGTTATACATACAAGAAATGAGAATAAAACATTAGGAATATTGTGATGTGAGCACAAACATACAATAGCCATGATTAATTTTTGCGCTTGTGCAAAAGTCATACACTTGGTGAAACATTATCACCAGAAGTTGTAGTGATACCAGAAGAGTTTGTGTTGGAACTAAAGCTTATATTATGGTTTTGACTCACATATGAAGCATTAGAACTGGGTAGAGTTGAAAATGATGACGGAAATTCATTGAACGATAGTAGGGGATAGCTTGAAGGAAGAATAGGAAATGGAGTTTCAAAATTGCTTGCCTTGTAGAAGGTCTACAGTTATGATCAGGATGAGCACACCACAACCCAACAATCACTAAACACTGGATTTGACCAACTGCTTCGAGAATTCTCCCACTTCCATAGAGATCCCATACCCATTTCACCATGTTTATTTCATTCTCTGGAGCCTCTGGCTTGATGGGTTTTCTCCCACAAACTATCTACAAAGCAACAACTCCAAAATTGTATACATCATTTTCTTTTCTAGCCCTTCCAGTAGTGATGCATTCTGGAGCAATATATCCCATAGTCCCTGCTAAAGCGGCAGCTTGTGCTCCTTTTGTGTGGTCTACAAGCCGGGCTAATCCAAAATCTCCAAGTTTTGGATTAAAACTGGAGTCTAGCATAGTGTTGCTTGATTTTATATCTTTGTGAACCACACATTATTCCCATTCTTTATATAGGTACAATAATGCAAAGGCCATGCCTTGAGCTATTTTAAATCTAATTGGCCATGTCAACAACCTTTAATCCTTGAAGAGATGGGAACCTAAACTTCCAGCCAGCATATACTCTAAACTAGCAATAGTTCCTTCCTTTCATGATACCAACTGATTAGCTGCACCAAGTTTCGATGCCTTAGTCTATTGATACTTCTTACTTTAGATGCAAACTCCTTATTCCCTTGTTTAGAATCCTTTGATATTCTCTTTATGGCAACCTAGAAGTTTGAATCTTTGAGAAATCCTCTATAAACAGCCCACAAACTTCCTTGTCCAAGCTTATTCTCATCCTTGAAATAATTTGCAGCGCTTGCTAGTTCAACATATGAGTACTTTTTGGGCCATGTTCTTCTTTCAAAATCATCACTCATATTGTCATCAGACTCATCATCTTCCGTTTTCTTTTTGTTCTTCCACAAGACAAACAATACCACCCCACAAACTAAAACAAACTCCAACCCCTAATCCTATTGCAAGTGCTGTGGCATTTTTACTTGATTGGCTTGGACTGGGAGCACCATTTGGTAACTCCTCTGAGTAGAAACTCCATGTACCAATCCTGTGTGTTGCAAATAATTGTCCTGTGGCAGCAGAGAAACCAAGAGAAACCCATTCAGGAAGGTACTTTTGTAGGTCAAATATTTGATGAAGATGTTGCCACACAATGTTGTTAGAACGATCAAAACCATTAGTTAAGGAGACGCTTAAATTATGTGTAGTTGCATTGTAGCTTACGAAAGCCTCTTTTGTTCCTACCTCCTGTGATATTAGGGTTCCATGTAACATTAGTAACATATTGAATAGAATTGATATCGATACCCACATGTATGCTTGGAGGATCCCAATCTTGATTGGGAAATATATCAAACTCCACGGCAACAAATGGATGGTCTGTTGAATTAAGCATTGTTTCATTGTCACCAATAATCAAACCCAAATAACCTCCTCCAACTTTTGGGGGATCAGGAAGCTTTGAACCATTATGGGCTTTGAAAAAGGTGATCCCATCAACGTAAACAGTTTGGCCCCGCGAATCCATCATGAAGGTGAACTTGGTGTTGAAATTTGTGAGTCTCCTAGTGGCTTTGTCCCACAGGTGCATGGCTTCATGGTTTGTGGCTCGACCTTGACTATTTGCACAGGACAGATCCTTTTGGTTCCTTACTAAGTAGAGGTTTTGCTCTGCAATGCTAGCCAATAAATCCCAGGATATGTTGTTGTAATCAGTGGGATGGAAATTGATGAAGCTAAATTTTAAGGAAAAGGCGTGGGGTATCAGGAGGAAGAAAACTGATACTACAGACAGAAAATATAAGAAATAGAGAATACTGAATAGGATGAGATGATTGTGCTCTCATACCTAGCTCTTTATATAGAATGAATCAGTAACAGATTGTTGTTACAAATAAATCTGTGCCATATACGTAGAGAGAGAAATAGGAATGTAAATCTTTACAGGATTGTGTACAGCTGTATATAACAAACTAATATTGCTAAATATTATTTTACATTAACATTCCCCTTCAAACAAAGGGGTGTGGGACACAGACCAAGTTTGTTTCTGAAATATGTGAACTTTGTATGAGTCAAGGCTTTTGTCAAGCAATCAGCTATCTGAGAAGAAGATGGAACATATCGAATATCCAATATACTAGATAATACTTGATCTCTTACGAAATGTATATCAATTTCTATATGCTTACTTCTAGCATGTTGTACTGGATTTGCTGCAAGGGCTCTTGCACTTAGATTATCACACCAAATTACAGAAGGTTGTTTAAGAAACAATCCAAGCTCAGTTATTAAAGAACGCAACCATTGTAATTCAGATGCTCCATCAGCTAATGATCTATATTCAGATTCAGAACTAGATCTAGACACTACCTTCTGCTTTCTAGAGCTCCATGAAATTAAGGTTCCTCCTAAATAAACACAACAACCAGCCATAGACTTCCTATCATCAACATTAGTGGCCCAATCTGCATCTATAAATGCTGTCAATTGAATTGATTTTACTGGCTTGATATGTAACCCATAATGATATGTGCCTTTGAGATATCTCAAAATCCTTTTAACTCCTTGATAATGAACTTCAGTTGGCCTAGATAAATATTGACTCAACTTGTTAACATAAAAAAGCTATGTCTGGCCTAGTTGTTGTCAAATATTGTAAAGATCCAATAGCTTTCCTATACAAGGAGGATCTACCATTACAGTACCATCTGAAGCAGAAAATTGTCTACTAGTAACCATGGGAGTTGACACTGGTGCACAATCATACATATGAAACCTTTTTAATATATCTAATGTGTACTTGCCCTGATTAACATAAATTCCAGTAGTATCTCGATAAACTTCTAGCCTAAGAAAATAATATAAATGACCTAAGTCCTTAAGAGAAAACACAGAATTTAGCTTGGCTATAAATCTCTGAATTACCACATAATTGTTGCCGATTATCAAAATGTCATCAACATAAATTAAAATGAATACCGTGAGAGTTTTGGTTTGTAAGAAGAACAACGAGATGTCACTTCTAGCATTAGTAAATCCCCATTGTAGCAAAGTATGTCTCCGCCTATCAAACCAAGCTTTTGGTGCCTGCTTGAGTCCATAAATGGCTTTCACCAATTTGCAGATATGAGTAGGTTTCCCTTTATTGTAGAAACCTTTAGGTTGTCGCATAAATACATCCTCTTGAAGATATCCATTCAGAAATGCATTATTGACATCTAATTGTCTAATTTCCCACTTAAATGTAACTACAAGAGTAAGAATCAGATGAATAGTAGTAGGCTTTATTACTGGACTAAAAGTTTCTTTATAGTCTAATCCTGCTGTCTGCTGAAATGCTTTGGCAACCAACCTTGCTTTGTGCTTGAGAATCATCCCTTCTGCCTTAAATTTTGTTTTGAAAACCCATTTGCAATCAACAAGTTTCTGAGTTCCATCGTACGATACTAAAACCCAAGTGTGATTTTGTTGTAAAGCTTCAAATTCCTCTTTCATGGCTTGCCTCCATTCAAGAGACACAAGTGCTTCTTGAACACTTTGAGGTTCTATAGCAAGACGAAGAGAAGATGGATTTTCAGACTGAAGAAGACCAACAAACGGATATCAAGGTTTTGTGATACCCGCCTTTGATCGGGTTAGCATGGGATGAATGTTTTGATCATGGGCAGATTCAGAATCGAGAAGCGAGGTAGTTGGATGTGCGACAACATCGATTAAGCTTGGTGAAACTAAGTGGGGAGAAGAAATTGGGATTTGTGATATAGGTGAAGCTAAATCTGAGGAAGTGTGTGCCAACTGACGAGAGAAAGATTCTGCATTTGGAGAGGGAATTTGGATTTGTGGGTTTGAAGTGTGTGGGCTTAAATTTTGTGGGCTGGATGTAAAAGACGCAGAAGAATGAGCTAGTCTTTGGTCAATAACTATTGGTGCTATGAATTGGTGTGTTTCAGGAGCACTGCGTCTGTTAATGAAGCCTGTCACAAAAGGAAATTTATTAGCATAAAAAATCACATGTCTAGAGATATAGATCTGGCCTGTTGGACTTAGACACTTAAAACCGTTTTGATTTGTAGTTGGACCAAGATAAACACACTTTTGACTATGAAATTGAAACTTATGCTCATTGTAAGGCTTCAAACATGGATAGCATGCACACCCAAAAGGTTGTAATGAAGTATAATCTGGCTTGATCTTGAATAAACACATCAATGGTGATTGATCATTCAGAGTAGGAGTAGGTAATCTATTAATAAGAAAAACAGCAGTTTGAAAGGCTTCAACCCAATAGGCAAGTGGCATTGATGCTTGAGCTAAGAGAGTTAAACCCATTTCAACTATGTGACGATGCTTCCTTTCTGCTCTACCATTTTAAGGAGATGTGTAAGGACATGTAAGTCGTATAAGAATACCAGCAGATTCAGCTAAACGTATAATAGGCTTATATTCGGATCCATTATCATATTGAATCGCCTTAATTTTTCCCTTCATCAATACTTGTCCTGTTGCTTTGTCCTTCACCATGCAACCATCATCAGAGAAAATCACAGCCACATGATTATCCTTAACTAATTTATTTATGCTTACTAAATTCCTTGTTGCATTAGGCACAAGTAAAACTCTATTTAACTTGATATTCGACCCAACATAAGCATTTCCTATTCCATGAACAGTAGTTGTATTCCCAGTACAAGTGAAAAGTTTGAGATCCTTACCCACTGGAGCTATGTTTTCCAGATTCACAGATGAAGATGCAATATGGTGACTCGCACCGCTGTCCATGAACCATTCTGAATCACTCACTGTGTAAGGATCGGCTTGCTCAACTGTATAAAACGCCTGTGGTGAATAATTTTGGTGCGATGGTGGTCGAAAAGTTCGATCAAAACGGCGATGGCAGTTTTCGACCCTGTACCCAGATTTTTCACACAGATGACAAAATGGTCGACCGCCGCTGCCACCCATCGAATTCCAGTTTCAGTTTCCATGATGCCCTTGACCGCATCTACCACGATTTCCTCTTCCTCCACGCCAAGAACCGCGATTCACAAATTCACGAGTGACAGATGAACGCTCCGATGGGTTATTGTGGGTCGCAATGTTTGCAGAAGGTTGAATCGACAGAGAAGTAAACTGATTCAGTTGCTCGATTCGTCTCTCAAAGGTAAGTAAAGCTGATTGAGCCTCAATCCATATGAGACCAACCTGATCAATCAATTTCACAACAATCGCATTGTATTCTGAGTCTAATCTATTAAGAGTATGGAGGATCAATTCGTCAGTGGATATAGCAGCTCCGGCGAGAGCCAAGTGATCAGAGATTGTCTTCATCTTAGCTAAATATTCTTCCGAGTATGATGAATCTCTGATTTGTAGATCATCACTCGAGACTTTGACACCGCACAAGTAAGAGTGCGTGCTCCATTCCAAAGATCCAGGGCTGTCTTACAATGTAGAAGCTGTGCTCCAACATCTTGAGTTATCGTATTCCTGAGCCAGCCAACCAGCAAACGATCAACAGCATACCACTCTTCGAATTCTGGGTTGATGACAGACTCAGTCATTCCTGGATGCATCACAGCAGCTGCAGGAATGATTCCAGTACCATCGATATGCGACTGGAGTTTGTTACCTTCAATCAAAGGTAAGACAACTGATTCCCAGACTAGAAAATTCATTCTGTCCAACTTAACAGAAGTTGTCTGGGTCGAAGATTGAAATAGAGAATATGTTTTAGCTATGGGAGAGGAATTAGTCTCAGTGGAATTTAGGGAAGAAGATGACATTGTAGACTGTCATAAAGAAAATACCGGAAGCGTTCTCAGAGTTGTCTCACTCTGATACCAAGACAAAAAATATAAGAAATAGAGAATACTGAATAGGATGAGATGATTGTGCTCTCATACCTAGCTCTTTATATAGAATGAATTAGTAACAGATTGTTGTTACAAATAAATCTGTGCCATACACGTAGAAAGAGAAATAGGAATGTAAACCTTTACAGGATTGTGTATAGCTGTATATAACAAACTAATATTGCTAAATATTATTTTACATTAACAACTACTAATATCTTATCTTCACTAGAATCTAAAGCTACTGATCTGATTTGGCCAAGAAATATGATGTTTTTGAGCTTTCGCATAGAGACATTTATATAGAGTCGAAGAAGTCAAGAAACTTCTGTGTTTTCTTTCACCGCTACGGCTCATCGTCTTCTGGTGTTTTAATTTGAAACTAAATGTCTTCAGGAAAATTTCAGATAGACCTCACACTAGCAAAAATATTTGCAATAGCCCCATATAAATATAAAATATCACTGAAGCCTTTGGAGGGAAACATGAAATTAATTTGTGGAGGGAATAAACGAAAATAATCCTACTCAGAGAGAAAGAATAAAGGGTATTCAAAAGAACACATATGCTATTTTCAAGATAAATAAGTAAAATGACAAGAACACTTGGACCATATTTCTTCTTTCTTGCTACAAAGCTAAATATGTGTTTTGCCTCCACAAATTAATTTCATTTTAGCCTAAAAAAGCTGCAATGATATTTCAGATTATTATGGGGGCTATTGAAAATATTTTTACTAATATGAAATTTACCCAATTTCTTGTGTTACTCCATCTTTGTTTTCCATGGTCAATATAAGTGATGAAGTTATCAATGTTTAAGGCCAACCGAGTCCACAAGCCAATGCTAATGAATCTGTCTTGCGGACTCAATTTTCTTGCATGATCCACACTTGGATAATGAATCGGTCATGGTCTTTGTCTACAATGTTACATATTCAAGTTTTACATTTCTTGTTATTTACTCCATCTGTCCTATTTATAAGTAATTTTTCTCTTAATTATGCAAAACGAACTGATAGTTAAAAGTAATAAGTGTGTCAAAAATGCCATATTTTTTTTCCATATATGTCCCTATTTATTGAAAGAGTATATGAGAGAGAATAGATAAAAAGTATGAGAGATAATGAGTATAAGATATGTGAGATAATTAGTATTTAATAGGGTAAAAAAAAACCTTACATTTTCAAACAAAGTGAAAGTTGCTTATAAAAGTTACTGGTCCTACGGTCCTATGAGAGACAAAATTACTTATAAATAGGACTGGAGGGAGTATTTTTCAACTCTCAGCAATAAAAATCGTGCGCATTCCAAGGTGCTTCTAGTTAGACAAATTAACTTGAGTGCCGCCATTACTGTCAGATTAGGGAAGCCGTCAATCTCGAATAGCCAATATTCCTTCAAATGGTCCGCGCAGTTAGCATGAATGGTCGATCTTCTTGCATTCAAAGTTGTATTTTAAGTTTCATAATACTCCTCCGGTCTTATTTATAAGAGTTTAATAACTAAATTACACAGTTTAAAAAAGTGGTTAAACTTAATTAAAAATAATAAATATGTCTAAAATAAACCTTGTTTTTCAAGTATGCCTTTATTTATGAGGGGAAAGAAAAGAAATAAATGAAGTAAATATGAGTATAATTAATGTAATACATATAATAAATGAGGGGTAAAAGTAGAAAAAACTCATTAAATGTTCAAATATCTCTTATCCAACTCTTATAAAAAAGACTAAGGAAATTCAAATTGTGGACTCTTATAAAAAAGGCCGGAGGGAGTAACATTTATCAACTTTGCAGGCCCTCTCCATAATGAGGGTTGTTTTTAATAGGGTTAATATAACTTTTGGTCCCTAAAGTTTGATCCAATTTTGGTTTTGATCCCTCAAGTTTGAAATAAATGGTTTTGGTCCCTGAAATTTCACCCGATTTTGGTTTTGGTCTCTCAAGTTTGTAATCGATGGTTTTGGTCCCTGAAGTTTCACCCAATTTTGGTTTTGGTCCCTCAAATTTGAAAAGGACTTGGTGACCCAGTTATGAAACCCGACCCGACCCAAAAAAAAAAGCCAAGTCATTTTCATACTTGAAGGACTAAAACCAAAATCGGGTGAAACTTCAGAGACCAAAACTACTGATTTCAAACTTGAGGGACCAAAACCAAAATCGGATGAAACTTCAGGGACCAAAACCACCGATTTCAAACTTGAGGGACTAAAACCAAAATTGGATCAAATTTTAGGGACCAAAAGTTATATTAACCCTTTTTAATAAAAAGAGAAGATTATTACAGTATTCCATAAGATAAAAGAACACGTAATGCTCTGTTCTTTTTATAATAAACAATATCTCTCATAGGAATTATCTTTAATACAAGGAATAAATTATTTAATCTGAAATTTTAAACTAATTTTTTCATTTTTACCCAATTAAATATATATTACTTATTATCTCTTTATAATAAATTTGTATTCATCATCTCTCATGCACTTTTTTAATAAACGAGGCTATAATTTAAAAAAAATACAAATTGTGCATATTAATTATTTTTAACTAATATTTTGAACGATTTATGTTGTTCCTTAATTATTAAAAGGACCAGGAGGTAGTAAAAGGCTTCAACTACAATCTACCACGATTTAAGTAGCGTTAAAGACCAAGAACAGAAAAACACAACCAAAGAAAGCAACAAATAGAAGAAAACGATAAACAAAGTCTGACAACCACAAACCCATAACATGAAAACAATTAAAACCATTAAGCTTCAGGACCATGTTTGTTCGCACCAAGGATAAAGAAGACCCCCATGAGTATAAAAAACATGCAAGAAATCCATAGCTACTGTTTTTAGTAGCCAAAGTGCTGTGGACATAAATACCCTGAAGGAGAACAAAGAGCAACTGGGCACACCCAGAGGCAAGAGAAACTGCAGCGGCGACCATGAAAACAAGAAGCATACGAGGAGGAGTCCTGATTACGAACCAAAGCAACTTATTGAATTGACATACGTGAAGCCTGACAAAAAACCAACTAAACAACAAACATATAATGTTGAATAATATATATATATATATATATATATATATATATATATATATATATATATATATGCACTTCATACATGCGTTGCAGTTTTATAGATTATTTTTTTAGTTATAATTTAAGTATTATTTTATCAGTTGTTTGATTTAAATAGATTTTCCTATTAGATATATTTTCCTTTTAGATAGATTCTTGTTAGATTTATATCCCCATATCCCCCATCTATCTATTGCTTATACAAAGGCTTATATACACTTGTTTATTTAAGGATCAATAATAGAAATTTTTATTTCCTCTATATCCAACAGAAGTGGTATCAGAGCCAGATTTCTTATTTTGAGAGAGAGTATTAGAGTATTAACACACTGTAGCGTATTGATCCCGTGAGAGAGTAAAATCGCCCCTTTCCCTTCTTCTCTCATTGAACAAGGCATCGTTTGCTGCGCAACTTATGGCAACCAACGGAATTTCTTCAGCAACTAGAGTGGTTTCTCAACCATCAATTCCTATTGTTAATGAGGATAAATATGTGTTTTGGTCAATTAAGATGAAGACCCTCTTTCAATCTCAAGACTTATGGGATTTGGTTGAGGACAGTTTTGTGGACCCAAATATGGACTAGCGTCGCTTGAAAGAAAATAGGAAGCAATATGCAAAGGCTTTATTTATCCTTCAACAAGCTGTGCACGACAATATTTTCTCCAGAATTACATCTACAATGGCATCTAAAGAGATATGCTAGATTTTGAAGACTAAGGTTCTAGGCTCAGAAAAGGTAATATCTATAAAACTTCAATGATTACGTCGTGAATTTGAGAATCTTCGTATGCAGAACAATGAGTCAATACAAGATTACTTATCTAGAGCTAGTTCTGTAATTAATAAAATAAGGTCGTATAGAGAAAAAATTATTGATGAAACAGTTGTTGCAAAAATTCTGAGAACTCTGACTCCTCGATTTAATTTTGTTGTTGCTGCAATTCAGGAGGCTCATGACCTTTCAAAGTATTATTTTGATGAATTATTGAGCTCATTGCAAGCTCATGAGAACAGGATGAATCAATTTCAAACAAAAAGTGAAGAGCAAGCTTTTCAGGTGAAAAGAGAGTCTACAAGTAAAGGTATATGTAATGGCAGAAGTAGTTTTCGTGGTAGAGAAGACAGCAGATGCCATGGCCAATTTAATGAACAACAGCAATCAAGAGCTTAACATAAAAGTTCAATTCAATGCCACTGGTGCAAACAATTTGGGCACATGGAAACCTATTGCTGGGAAAAACAACGAGGTGATAAAAAGCATGTTGCTTTTGCAAAGGCCGAAGATGCAGAGATTTCGTTCATGGCACATATCCCTAACACTGAATCCTCTAAAGATGTTTGATTCATTGACAACGGATGTTCCAAACATATGACTAGTTCATGCTCATTGTTTGAAGAACTAGATGAATCTCACCAATCTGATGTTCAACTTGGTGATGATAAGCAAATTCAAATAAAAGGTAGAGGTACTGTTGCTCTTCATAATAATCATGGTAAAAAAAAACTCTTGAATAATGTTTTTCATGTGCCTAGTTTGGCTAATAATTTATTGAGCGTGGGACAAATGGTGGAAATTGGTTTTAGAGTATGATGAAGTCAAGAGAGCCTCCTAATCAATTTTGGGTAGAAGCTATAGCCACCGCAGTATTTTTACTTAATTTGTCTCCAATAAAAGCAGTCCCTAATATGACACCTTATGAAGCATGGAGATGTATAAAGCCTTGGGCAAGCCACTTAAAAGTTTTTTGTTGTATAGCCTATGCTTTGGTAAAATCATCTCATTAAAAAACTTGATGAAAAATGTATTTTTTTTCTTGTTATAGCCAGCAATCCAAAGCTTATAGGTTGTATAATCCATCGAGTGGCAAGATAATTATTAGTAGGGATGTTCTATTTAATGGAGAAGCTAGTTGGAATTGGAGTGATAAAGAAGATAATAAATCTTTCTATATTTCAATAAATATAGGAGTAAGAGACTATGACCTAACTGCATCTAGTGGTAGTAGCTCACATACGCCAAAGTCATCACCTTCTAGTGCAAATAGAATTTTGTCATCACCAGTAAACTCATTCTCTAGCTCCTCAAGTGAAACTCCTCCTCGAAAGGTTTGAGCTTTAATAGATATTTATGAATCTTGTAATTATGCTTTTTTTTGCTTTAGATATTGAGTCATATGTGGATACTAAAAAAGAGCAAGTTTGGAAAAATGCAATGGTTGAAGAGATAAATTGTATCAAGAAGAATGATAAATGGGAGTTAGTTGATCTTCGAATGGGTAAGAAGGCAATTGGGTACAAACGGGTGTTTCAAACTAAATATAAAGCTTATAATAGTGTGTAGAAGCACAAAGCACAATTAGTAGCTAAAAGCGATGCTCAACAAGAAGTTGTCACTCTTTATTGGAAAAGTTGAAGATTTTAAAATGCAGGTGGGAGGGTGCAACTTTGAAGCAAGGGCAAGTGTTGAATAGAGTGTGTGTGTGTGTGTAAGGTTCATGTGCTGTAGTTTGATAGATTATTTATTTTATTAGTTATCATTAAAGTATTATTTTATCAGCTGTTTGATTTAGATAGATTTTCCTATTAGATATATTTTCCATTTAGAGAGATTCATATCTTATTTATATCAGGCTCATATGTGCACTTGTTTATTCAAGGATCAATAATAGAAGTTCTTATTTTCTCTATATCCAACATATAAAACTAAACCATAATGAGTGGTTTGATCGATGATGAAAGGACAGTGCAAATGAAGTGTCTAAGTTTGTTGATACCATGCCCATATTATTCTGTACGTCAAACTTCCAACCATTGCACAACCCCCAAAAAATGTTTGAGAATCTAACATATTCAATTTTTTTCCATACATATATCATATGCATGTCTTCTAATGGAAGAAAATAGAATATCATAGAATATCATGTTATATATAATATGCTCTCCATTTGTTTTTCTTTTCATGAGATATTAGTAGTGTACTAGCTAGCAGCAAAATATTAGTGTCTCTTCGGTATTAAGAATAATAGGAAAACTTCTTTTAATTAATTTTGTTCCATATACATATTCTAACGAATTAGAGTGCAAACCAATTATTTAAATTTCAGGTTAAAAAAAACCAATTATTTAAATTAAAAGATAAGGGCCCCTATTATACTATCACTAACATCGATCTAAGTTAGTTGCCAGCGCGCGTGCTATATTTTGGTTATTGTAATTGCGAGAAAATTAACATCATAGTGGCATTTGGCAAACTACCATTTTGAATCTTCTACATATTTTGTATGTCTATTGATATCTACCAACAACAAAAACAAAAACAAAAACAAAAAACAAAAATGATAGGTGTGTTCTAAAACTATATAAATGCTCTCTACTTGCCCTCTAAGCCTTAAGCAGAAAATCCTTAATCTAATAAAAAAAATGCTCTCTACTTCATTTATGGGAGCACCCTCCATCAATGTTACATTGTATTCTTTTTCTTTCATACATATAATTGTTGAGAAAAATTAGGGAGGTACTATCCATTAAATATGAATTATTGATGGTTTCACAATGATCATATGACTAAAGAATTCGCAAAATGTATTTGTGGAAGATTAATCTCATATTAGTTGGGAAATTAAAATAAGCTAGGATGATTAGGCTTTGGGAAGGATAATTATAATATGCCACAAGTACATAGGTGGCGTGAAAATAAAGGAGGAGCCATTGAAGGAATAATCTTAGCCACACATGATCATAACAGAGAGCTATTAAATTAATGATATTTGATGGAGGTGGATGTGAATATTATTTAAATTAAGTTGATATATGAGTTTAAGACTATGTTAGCTTTCATTCCCTCTAAATCAAGAGTGGGAGTGTAATATTCTAAATCTTGGGCCTAGAAGCTTGAAAATAAGCCTAAGTCAAGAAGACTACTAAGCATTTATCAAAAATCCTTCACTCTAAAGAGGGAACATCAGCCTATTGCTAGAATCTCTGCTTTGATACCAAAAATATAGATGTATACATATCAACCTCATAGTCATATTACACCAAAACATCTTTCCAGTACATGGGCATCTCAAAATAAGGGTTATTATGTGGAAAATAAATAGCACATAAAGTAGTGTACTCAGATATGTAGAATATCATATTGTACAGAGTTTTATAGGTTTCTTATAGTATGGGCCTTTAATTCTCTTTAAAGCCCATATCCGGATAGGTCAAGTGATACAAATATGAAGTAAGAAAACATTGTTCATTTTTAGTAATAATATTCTTCACGTTTTCTGAGCCACCCGTTTTGGCAATATGGTATCAGAGCCAGGTTACCGAGTTTCCAAGAACCGTGCCTGTTTCAACTAAAGATTGAGCAGTTTCTCAAGATCCAGAAGATTTAGGCTCCACAATCAATCATCTATCTTTCTAGAAATCATGATGCTCAACTAGACTTGACAAGCACATGTAATGAACAGAGATGGTCATAGCAAATCTGACAGCATCACAGCCTCACCGGAAGTTTCATACTTGATGCTTGATTATGCCATTTTTTGTGAAGTGAGATCGATGACTCCGACTCTTACTCCAACCCAGCAAAAGACGAGTCACAGCCTTGTTCAAGATTTAGGCTAGACACTCATTCTTGCAATTTTTTACGCTGGAAGATTTGGGCTAGACACTCATTCATGCAATTCTTTGAATTAAGATCGATGACTCCTGCTCAATAGGCAATCTAGCGAAAAACGATGACTATAGTGAATCCAAAGAGTAGCACAGCCTCACCGGCAACCACTGTGGACTTCACTCACCCTCTATATATTTATCTGTTAGAAACTCAAGGTACCACAATCATACCCTTGACTATTACTAGCAATGGCAATTACTCCATTTGGAGTAAGGCTATGGAAATTACTCTAGGAGGAAAGCATAAACTCAGATTTGTCGACGAGTCCTGCAAGAAGGATAGGTATGGTAAGGATTTGGAAGATCATTTAGAGCATTGTAATGCTGTAATGTTATCTTAGATTCTAAATTCATTGTCTCAGGAATTCACAAACGGAATGGTGTATCTTAGTGATGCACATACGGTGTCGATGGACCTAAAGGAAAGGTTCGATAAGGTCACAGGGTCTCACATTTTTGCCATCCACCGAGAGATAAATTCAGTTCAGTAAGGGGAATCGTCGATCAATGCATACTACTCAAGATTAAAGGAATTATAGGAAGAGCAGTCCTCCCTTATGGCAGTAGGCCCTACTTGTAATTGTTGTAGATGTAGGGCATTCAAGATTCAAGGTGATTTAGTACAACAACAAAATCTTCTTCAATTCTTGATGGGTTTGAATGAGACTTATCACATTGAGAGAAGTCAGATACTGTCAATGTCTCCCCTCCCCACTATTAATCAAGCCTTTGTGATGATTGTAAATGATAAGGCTCAAAGGGCCCTTGTAAGACCAGTCAAAATGACTCCCATTGAAGGGATAGCCTGTTAGGATTGGCAGGCACAGCGGAAGTTTAAAATTTCAAGAATCTCAATTACGGATCTATCAATGGCATTTAAATCAAGTAGTAAGAATCGTACCTTTTTTGATTGCATTCCAGGTTTTTGATCTTTAGGAACCAACACGTCGATCAACTCCCTCTACCGGTATTCACATAAATATGACCCATAACACAAACTGCGTGCTAGTGCCTTCAATGTGTCTCATGTCAACACCCATTTCCATTTCGATATTCACAGAGTAATATTGTCACACCCTGTAATCCCACCACCCTGCGGTATATGGCCTTTGGCGTGGTCCTCCCAGAGACACGGGGCTGCAACGTGCGACTCACAAGGAATATCAACTCCCCCTGGAGGATTTCTTTCACCTCCCCACCACTCAAACACCCAACTTGGGGATAAGTTCAAGTGCTTGGCGTATGCCTGTGGTACCATTGACCTAGCTCAATGGTACCATGTCTCGTAGGAGATATATATATCTCCTAACTTCTCTGACGGCACTTCTGGGGAGAAGTGTCGTAGGAGATATACCTCCTACTGCTCTTCTCCCCAGAAGCGTCATAGGAAGCCCTCCCTTCCTACGACACTTCTCCTCAGAAGTACTGTAGGAGGGATTTAAAAATAAATAAATAACACAAGCTGCGTTGCTTTCAAAAATTCAAGAAGCACCATAGCTTACTTTTATGGTGCTAGAAACTATGGCACTTCCCAAGCGCCATAGTATTCATAAAAATAAGAACCATTTATTATGTTTTTTGTAGTAGTGTAAAACTGAATTTAAAACTAACAGAATATAATAATATTATCATATAATATATATATATATATATTTCAAAATACATATATATAATATTATTAATATTCCTTTCACAAATTTTATATCATATACATATATATAATAAATATAAAATTCGTCTACCATAGATTAAACATTATATTCATTGAATCTTAGACACATCCTATATTCAATGAATCTGGACATTATAGCTCGTGTTAGGCTATTCTTGTGTGCAACCTTGTAGGTCCATTCAAAGTTGGCAGTAGGTCAATAACTGTACTAACCTGCAAGTTACAAGCGAGCTCTAGCAAGATATTATGACTACCCAATTCATATGTGTAATATTCCAATTTGGGATTAGGGCTAATGACTCTGATAATTATTGTAATTAGTGTAATTAAGCACTTTTGGGATTAATGTAATGTGAATTTGGTATAAATATGTGTGGTCTTTAAGTTCAAGGGTTGAGATTCATTGCACATGGGTCGGAATCCTATGCTTTATGATTGTGTGAGCTCATAAAGGAATGAGTAGGATGGTGACAAGTGGCATTTGGTGAGCCATTGGATGTAGCACAAGAGGGTAAAATATCACTTTTTCCTCTCTCCTCTCTCTCCTATTCGGTGGAAGTGTGTATGGGAAGGAAAGGAAGACGTCATCATCATTGTTCTATCTCATCTCTCTCTTCTCTCCATAGTTTTTGGCGATCAAGAGAAAAGGAAGAAGAAAAGGTGAGATTTTGATGCTTTGTTTGATCTCTAACGCCCTAAATCTCTTCTCTAATATTGTTCATCTCATTGAGAGCTTCAACTTGGTGATTTCAGAATCTTGAAATAGTATTGATTTATGAGTTGGTCGAAATTGAAAGTGGGAGAATCAAGATTCTTGATTTGGCAAAGTGAAGAGGTAGGCATTTAGTGCATTTTGAAGTATTATTTGTGATTTTTGGATAAGTTTAGTAAAATCTGGAAATTTGTCCTAGTTAGGCCAAATGTTGAAAGTATGGATTTCATTGTGTTTAATGTTGGAAATGATCTATTGTGAATATATTTGAGTATTGGATTTAGTTTGGAATGTTGGAAATGTGTTAAGGGAAATTGGACATTTGTTGTGTTATTGAGACCTAAGAGTATGATTGTGGTCAAATTGGTTTTGGGAGTGTTTTTGAAGTGGCCAATGTGTTCCCTAGTTAGTGCTA
Organism: Inga laurina; assembly: GCA_963855925.1. Classification (NCBI taxonomy): domain Eukaryota; kingdom Viridiplantae; phylum Streptophyta; class Magnoliopsida; order Fabales; family Fabaceae; genus Inga; species Inga laurina. Next base: position 30,015,415 of record OY979701.1, read on the forward strand.
AGTGTGTATGAGCTTTTGGTAGAGTTTGGGAACCATTGGGTATGAATTTGACCATCTGGTATTTTCTGATGTTTTCTCCGTTTCTGGTCTCTGATGCACAACACTCGAGCAGAGGAAGATCATGCTCGAGTGCTGTGTGCATTTTTCCCTTTTCTGCTTCGAGTTTTGATTGGGTTTTATGAATGAGGCTCGAGTGCACTTCTTTGTTCTCGAGTGAGGGAAGATCATGCTCGACTGAGCTTAGGTTTGCTCGAGTGATGGTGTGAATCCAGAGTTAGGGTTGATCTCGTGTCCTCACTCGCTGTTTGATGCCAAGAGTGTGCTCTGACACTCGCAAGCATAGTCGTCTCACCCAAGTGCAGGGTGTCATGCTCGAGGGAGCTTATACCTCTGGTGTCGTTTGTGCTCTCGGGTTGTCACTCGTGGTGTTGCACTTTCAGGGACTCAACATAATTAGGGTCATCACCCGAGTACAGAGCTTGGTGCTCCAATGATGTGAGCACTTCCTGGCCATAAAGGTTGCTCTCTATCAAGCACTCACGAGTGAGAGCCTTTCTCACCCAAGCACAAGCCTTTCATCACTCGAGTGAGGTCGTCTTCACTCGAGTGAGGCTGTCAGAAATCAATATTATGCCTTCGAAGAAGGGGTCTTTAGGGTAGTTTCTTCCAACCCTTTAGGCATATGTTTAGGCCTCTAGTGGTCACCTAAAGAGTCCTACATGATAACCAACTAAGTGTATTATGAAATTAAGAACTTGGAAAAGAGATTGATCGGTTGTCCCTAATTGGGTCTAGGATTTGACATCTGTCGCTCTCATAAGACCACGTTACCGAAGTCTATTAGGAAAGATACAGGTAGTGACTCTTGCTTTATACCTTATGTGATACATTGTATGTGTGCTATATCATTGTGATGTGATGATTTTGTATGCTGCAAGATATGTGAAACTGTGGAAGTACCGCTATACCCACAGTCCCTGAGTCGCTAACAACGGTTCGGGTAAGGGCTATGTGCCTTCCTGACGGTAAAAGGGGATGAGGTTAGAGTGTGTTATATGTGATTATGTGGGCTGAAAGGCTATTTGGGAAGGCCGATAGGCTAATTGTGAAAGTTGAAAGGCTATATGTGAGCTGTAAGGCTATTCGTATGCATTGCCACGCCAATAGTCCCTGAGTTGCTAACAACTTTTCAGGTTAGGACGGTGTGCCTTCATGGCGGTAAAAGGGGATGAGGGTGGAGTGTGATTCATGTGTTGCTGTTATGAGATGATTCGTTTACATGCTATGTGATTACGTGTGGTATGAATAATTTGTTACTACTGGGATTCTTTAGGATCTCACTCTTTCCAAATGACTAACCTTTTCAGACAGAGCGAGTGCCTCAAAAGGGAAGCGGGCAACTAGGAGTAGTTAGGATTACTTTGAGACTTTAGTGGTAATTGGTTATGTTTGTTTTGGTTTTGGGATTACTAAGTGTATATGAGATGTAAATGAATATTTTGAATATGTAATCCCCATTTTGGGAATCTTAAACCCAGTATATATATGTAAGTAACCTGGGGTTTTGCCGGGATTTTAGTTCTGCACTCTGATATTTATTATGTGATTTAAATTCTCAAGTAATTATATTCGCAAAAGTGGATATGAGACCCGGATGAATTATGTTTTAAATTGATTTTTGAAATACCCCATCTTTTGGATGAAGGATTATAAATTGTTATTTTGTCTTATTGGTCTCTATTGTACTTAAATTTCATAATTCGGATGTAATTATGGTAAGGGGGTTACATTTTCAGTATCAGAGCTACAGTTCTTGGCAAGGGTAGAGTTTTCTAGGATAGCTCCCATAGTGTGGTCTTAGTGATGAAAGATCAATTGTGAATAATCGTCATATACATATATCTGTTCTGGTTATGTGGATATATGTGCTTTGTGGAAATTATGTGAATACCATAATTCTTGGATTAATGGGGTGAGTTCTTTGTAGAATGAAAAAGACGAAAGGTCGCTCTAGAGTACAACAAGTAGATCCCGAGGTGGAGGTTGTCAATGAGAATCCACCGAACCCAATACAAGAGTTAATGTGTCTGATAAGAGATCAGCTGGATATGATTGCGGAGCTTATAAAAGAGCTCAGAGCTGAAAAAGCAAAGAATAATGAGGGCCGGGGTCAGTCTACTCAAGAAGGAACTCTAGAGGAAACCTAGGAAGAGACTGCTGAAAGGTCGGCAAGACCATTAGAGTCACCACCTGATGTGATTCTGAATCAAGAATCCCATGGAGTGCTGGCTAAAGAAGAAAGAGACCTTCAGTTTTGGGTCTCTAGATTTTGTAAACACATACCTCCGGCATTTAAAGGGAGATTTGATCCTCAGGCGGCTGAAGATTGGTTAAACCATCTTGAGAAAATCTTGAAGTCCTAGAGTGTCCCTCGAAAGTGAAAGCCAAGTTGGCGGTGTACAAGCTTAAGGGAGATGCAGACCGCTGGTGGCGGAACATTGCTTTGTCTTTGAAGAGCAAGAATATACCATTGACCTGCGAGGTGTTTCAACAACACTTCGATGAAAAATATTTTCCCAAGTCGGTGAGGCTTGAGAAGGAGACTGAGTTTTTAAATATTAAGTAAGGGGACTCAGAGTCATTTGATGAGTATTTGTCTCGATTCACCCGGTTGTCCCAATATTCCTCTTATCTTCAGAAGAGGGATGACGAGGAGTTGAGCTCAGACTTGCTTATCCGAGGTTTGAGGCATGATATGAGAAAGAGAATAGCCACCCATCAGTTTTCTAAGTTCAACAAGGCTGTTGAAGAATGTCATATCACAGAGAGCAGTTTGAGAGAGTTATATTCGGCTAAGACTACTGGTGGTCACAGTGAGCCCAGTAAGGGCGGTGCTCTTCAGAAGCGGAAGGGTTCGGGATCGCCTTCGTTTAGGGCAGTGGTAAGAAGCCCTATCAGCCCAGAGATCGTGAACCCCAGAAATTTGGGACTGAGTGGAAATGTCATCGCTGTAATCAGTCGCATTATGGCAAGAATTGTCGGGGTGAAATGATCTGCTTTAATTGTAAGCAGCCTAGACATCTTTCTAAAGATTGCCAACGACCGTAAGTAGAGTAGAGGCCTAGGGCTCAGGACCGAGTATTTGCTATGACTCATGAAGAGGCTCGGAAATCCCCAGAGTTGATACAAGGTACAGTTCTTCTCAACGGATATGTATTACAAGTATTGTTTGAATCGGGTGCAAGTTACTCTTTTATTGCATATGATTGTGTGAAGCGTCTGGGTATGAATGTGTATAAGTTACCATTCAATTTAATTGTGTCAACGCCAATGGGTGTTAAGGCTGTAGCTACTGAAGCCTGTTTGAATTGTGTTATAACTGTAGAGGGTCATGAGTCTGTGGTAGATTTGATTTGTTTTTCGCTTTGCCAATTGGAAATCATTTTGGGTTTTGATTGGTTGAGAGCGAATAATGTGTTGTTAGATTGTGGGAACAAAAGGATAGTGTATCCTGTTTCTCAAAACATGGAGGATGGAAATGTTCGTCTGAATTTCCTTTCAACAGCTAAGGCTGAGAAATGTTTGCAAAAGGGTTGTCAGAGTATATGGTTTTCTTTTTTGTACAAGGAGAAACCAGTGAGTCTTTGAGTAGTATACCCATAGTGAATGAATTCCCTGAGGTTTTTCGAGATGATGTAAGTGGGTTGCCTTTGGAAAGGGAAGTTCAGTTTCTGATTGACATTATGCCTGGAGCAGGTTCTATATCCAAAGCCCCATATCGTATGGCCCCAAATGAAATGGCAGAATTGAAGAAGCAGATTGAAGATTTGCTTGAGAAAGGGTTTATTAGACCCAGTGTGTTGCCTTGGGGAGCTCCAGTTCTGTTTATGAAAAAGAAAGATAGGAGTCTCCGTTTGTGTATGGACTATAGAGAGTTAAAAGCAAAAGATGTTCCGAAAACTGCTTTCCGGACTAGGTATGGTCATTATGAATTCTTGGTGATGCCATTTGGGTTAACCAATGCACCTGTGGTTTTCATGGATTACATGAACCATATTTTTTGATAATACCTAAATCAATTTGTTGTGGTATTTATCGACGATATTTTGATATACTCTAAGAGTAGAGAAGAGCATGAGCATCATTTGAGAATTGTGTTGAATACATTGCGTGAAAAGCAACTCTGCTAAATTGAGTAAGTGCGAGTTTTGGCTATCAGAAGTGAAATTCTTGGGCCATGTTATCTCGCAAGAAGGGGTCTCTGTGGATCTTAGTAAAGTGGAAGCAGTACTGGACTGGAAGAGGCCAGAATCTGTGGCGGAAGTACGCAGTTTTTTGGGTCTTGCTGGTTATTATCGGTGATTCATTCAGAATTTCTCCCGTATTGCGTTACCGATGACCAAGCTCATGAGAAAAGATCAGCCATTTATGTGGGATGAGAAATGTGAAAATTGTTTTGTGGAGCTGAAAGAGAGGTTGACTACGGCACCTGTGTTGATTTTGCCTGATCCCAGTTTGACATATGTTGTGTATTCTGATGCTAGTGGGTAGGGATTAGGGTGTGTCCTTATGCAGCAAGGACGTGTGGTGGCCTACGCCTCTCGACAGCTCAGACCTCATGAATTGAACTATCCCACTCATGATCTGGAGCTTGCGGCTATTGTGTTTGCCTTGAAGATTTGGAGGCATTATTTATATGGTGTGATTGTGGAACTGTACTGCGACCACAAGAGTCTCAAGTATCTGTATAATCAGAAAGAATTGAATGTGAGACAACGGCGCTGGATGGAGTTGCTTAAGGACTACAACCTGGAAATAAAATATCATCCGGGTAAGGCAAAAGTAGTCGCTGATGCTCTTAGTCGAAAGATTGTGCTTGTGGCATCTATGATGATACAAGAAGGGAAACTGATAGAAGATTTTTGTGATATGAATTTGTCAAACCAAATCATCTGTGCCAACTATACTATTTCCCAAAGGGAAAGTGATTTGAGAGCTGAGATTGAAGAGGCTCAGAGGCAAGATGACTGGATACAGTGTAATCTAGCTAGAATAGAGCGGGGAGAAGCTCAGGGCTATGATGTGTCACCTAGTGGATTGATTCGTTATTAGAAGAGAATTTGTGTTCCACTTAAGGCAGATTTGAGATAGAAGATCTTACTGGAGGCACATAAGAGCTGATACACTCTTCATCCGGGTATTACCAAGATGTATCATAACTTGAAATCTGTGTATTGGTGGTCGGGAATGAAGAGTGATGTGACGAAATATGTGGCGAGGTGTCTTACATGTCAGAAAGTGAAGATTGAGCACCAAAGACAGCCTAGTTTGTTGCAAAGTCCTGAAATTCTAGAATAGAAATGGGAAAGTGTGACCATGGATCTTGTTGTGGGATTGCCCAAGATCAGGAATTATGATGCGATTTGGGTCATAGTGGACCAGTTAACGAAGTCTGCGCACTTCTTACCGATCAACGCTAGTTACTTTCCGGACAAACTTGCAGAGATTTATATTTGTGAGATTCTGAAGCTCCATGACATATTGAAGAATCTCATTTCCGATCGTGATCCCCGATTTACTTTGAGATTCCGGAGGGCATTGCATGAGGCATTGAGTACTCAATTGAGATTCAGTACAACCTATCATCCTCAGACAGATGGACAGTCAGAGAGGATTATTTAGACCTTAGAAGATATGTTACGGGAATGTATTCTCGACTTTAAAGGGAGTTGGGATCATTTTCTTTCACTTGCTGAGTTTGCCTACAACAATAGCTATCATGCGAGCATTCAGATGGCGTCGTATGAAGCGTTGTATAGAAGGAAATGCCAATCACCATTGTGTTGGAATGAATTGTCCGAATGGAGGTTGTATAGGCCAGATCTTGTGGATCAAACCTCAGCCCATATTCAAATCATTCGTAAGAGGCTTCTTGCAGCTCAGAGTCGGTAGAAAAGTTACGCTGATAAGAGGAGAAGGCCTATAGAGTTTGAGGTTGGTGACCATGTGTTTCTGAGAGTATCTCCTGTCACCAGTATTGGGTGAGCTATCAAGAGAAAGAAGTTGAGCCTAAGGTATATAGGTCTTTTTGAGATCCTTGAGAGGATTGGGCCTGTTGCATACCGAGTAGCCCTACCCCCAAAATTGAGCAGACTCCATGATGTGTTTCATATTTCCCAACTGAAAAAGTATAATCCGGACCCATCTCATATCGTTGAGTATGAGAATGTGGATTTGCATGATAATTTCATGTATGCGGTGGAGCCAGAACGGGTAATTGATCGAGAGGAATGTTGACTCAGAGACCAAAGCATTCCTTATGTGAAAGTGATCTGGAAGGGTATTACCCCACGGGAAGCAACTTGGGAAGCAAAGGAAGATATACAAAGGTGATATCTAGAGTTTATGGCTCAAGTGGTGTAGCAAATTTCGAGGGCGAAATTTATTTGACAGGGGGAGAATTGTAATATCCCAATTTGGGATTAAGGGCTAATGACTTTGATAATTATTGTAATTAGTGTAATTAAGCATTTTTAGGATTAATGTAATGTGAATTTAGTATAAATATGTGTGGTCTTTAAGTTCAAGGGTTGAGATTCATTACACATGGGTCGGGATCCTATGGTTTACGATTGTGTAAGCTCATGAAGGAATGAGTAGGATGGTGACAAGTGGCATTTGGTGAGCCATTGGATGTAGCACAAGAGGGTAAAATATCACTTTTTCCGCTCTCCTCTCTCAACTATTCAGTGGAAGTATGTATGGGAAGGAAAGGAAGACGTCATCATCATTGTTCCATCTCATCTCTCTCTTCTCTCCATAGTTTCCGGCGATCAAGAGAAAAGGAAGAAGAAAAGGTGAGATTTTGATGCTTTGTTTGATCTCTAATGCCCTAAATATCTTCTCTAATGTTGTTCATCTCATTGAGAGCTTCAACTTGAAGATTTCAGAATCTTGAAATAGTATTGATTTGTGAGTTGGTCGAAATTGAAAGTGGGAGAATCAAGATTTTGGATTTAGCAAAGTGAAGAGGTAGGCATTTAGTGCATTTTGAAGTATTATTTGTGATTTTTGGATAAGTTTAGTAAAATCTGGAAATTTGTCCTAGTTAGGCCAAATGTTGAAAGTATGGATTTCATTGTGTTTAATGTTGGAAATGATCTATTATGAATATATTTGAGTATTGGATTTAGTTTGGAATGTTGGAAATGTGTTAAGGGAAATTGGACATTTGTTGTGTTATTGAGACCTAATAGTATGATTGTTGTCAAATTGGTTTTGGGAGTGTTTTTGAAGTGGCCAATGTGTTCCCTAGTTAGTGCTAAGTGTGTATGAGCTTTTGGTAGAGTTTGGGAACCATTGGGTATGAATTTGACCATCTGGTATTTTCTGATGTTTTCTGCGTTTCTGGTCTCTGATGCACAACACTCAAGCAGAGGAAGATCATGCTCGAGTGTTGTGTGCATTTTTCCCTTTTCTGCTTCGAGTTTTGATTGGGTTCTATGAATGAGGCTCGAGTGCACTTCTTTGTTCTCGTGTGAGGGAAGATCATGCTCGACTGAGCTTAGGTTTGCTCGAGTGATGGTGTGAATCCAGAGTTAGGGTTGATCTCGTGTCCTCACTCACTGTTTGATGCCAAGAGTGTGCTCTGACACTCGCAAACATAGTCGTCTCACCCGAGTGCAGGGTGTCATGCTCGAGTGAGCTGGTGCCTCTAGTGTGGTTTGTGCTCTCGGGTTGTCACTCATGGTGTTGCACTTTCGGGGACTCGAGCATAATTAGGGTCAACACCCGAGTACAGAGCTTGGTGCTCCAGTGATGTGAGCACTTCCTGGCCGTTAAGGTTGCTCTCTGTCAAGCACTCACGAGTGAGAGCCGTTCTCACCCGAGCACAAGTCTCTCATCACTCGAGTGAGGTTGTCTTCACTCGAGTAAGGCTGTCAGAAATCAGTATTATGCCTTCAAAGAAGGGGTCTTTGGGGTAGTTTCTTCCAACCCTTTAGGCATATGTTTAGGCCTCTAGTGGTCACCTAAAGAGTCCTAAATGATAACCAACTAAGTGTATTATGAAATTAAGAACTTGGAAAAGAGATTGATCGGTTGTCCCTAATTGGGTCTAGGATTTGACATCTGTCGATCTCGTGAGACCATGGTACCGAAGCCAGTCAAGAAAGATACAGGCAGTGACTCTTGCTTTATACCTTATGTGATACATTGTATGTGTGCTATATCATTGTGATGTGATGATTTTGTATGCTGCAAGATGTGTGAAATTGTGGAAGCACCGCTATACTCATAGTCCTTGAATCGCTAACAACGGTTCAGGTAAGGGCTGTGTGCCTTCCTGACGGTAAAAGGGGATGAGGTTAGGGTGTGTTATATGTGATTATGTGGACCTAAAGGCTAATTGTGAGCCGAAAGGTTATTTGGGAAGGTCGACGGGCCAATTTTGAAAGCCTAAAGGCTATATGTGAGCCGTAAGGCTATTTATATGCACTGTCATGGCAATAGTCTCTGAGTCGCTAACAACGGTTCGGGTTAGGACAGTGTGCCTCCCCGGCGGTAAAAGGGGATGAGGGTGGAGTGTGATTCGTGTGTTACTGTTATGAGATGATTCGTTTACATGCTATGTGATTACGTGTGGTATGAATAATTTGTTACTACTGGGATTCTTTAGGATCTCACTCTTTCCAAATGACTAACCTTTTCAGACAGGGCGAGTGGCTCAAAAGGAAAGCGGACAACCAGGAATAGTTAGGATTACTCCGAGACTTTAGTGGTAGTTAGTTATGTTTGTTTTGGTTTTGGGATTACTAAGTGTATATGAGATGTAAATGAATATTTTGGATATGTAATCCCCATTTTGGGAACCTTAAACCTATTATATATATGTAAGTAACTTGGGGTTTTGCCGGGATTTTAGTTCCGCGCTCTGATATTTATTATGTGATTTAAATTCTCAAGTAATTATATTTACAAAAGTGGATATGAGACCCGGATGAATTATGTTTTGAACTGATTTTTGAAATACCCCATCTTTTGGATGAAGGATTATAAATTGTTATTTTGTCTTATTGGTCTCATTTCCCTTAAATTTCGTAATTCAGATGTAATTACGATGAGGGGGTTACAATACAAGGATTGTTTGTCATACAACCATGTCACATCCCTTTTGTCACATGATATTTTAGCCAAGGATGAGGCATGGATAATGTCATCCTCCTATTCTTGACCATTACTTTCCCAATTCCTGAGTAGTCGACAATAGAAATGTAAACTCCTTTACATCGTAATATAGCCATACATTTCTCAGACTCACTCATTCGGGGCCTAGTAATATCTCTCTATTAATGTGAGGGATAAATTCTATCTTGATCACTCATATTCCTCTCCATGAAAAGCACCAAGCTCAACTATAACCTTTATCATCACCTGGTCAAAGGTGACTATTGACTAGGTCAAAGCTTAACGGCTCTGAAGTAGGAATCCATGATGATCTCAGGTTGAAGGGCATTGTGACATGGTTATACATGAGATAAACTTGTACTTGATCCATGCAACTTTCTCACAGCAGGTCGGTCCAGTACCTTGTATTTTTACTAGTGCCTAAGACTTTGATTCATATCTCCATACCTCATCAAATTCATACTAGTCTCATTTCATCTCTGATCCCATGTAGATGACCAACCAGGGACATTTAGGACAATCTTTGTGATCTATCCAAGGATACAATTATCATAGTTGACATGCGAATAATATGACAACCAAAATGGAGAAATTCATTAAATAACAATGTTCAAATTACAATGATTAGCCCTTATAGAACAATTTCCAACATAGCCATAGCAGTTAGGGGGAGCAAGAGAGGGAGAAAACAAGGAAGAGGAAACTTTTCTCTGAATTGTTCTTAGTACAAAAAGGATGAGCATACTAAGGAAACTTGCTACCAGTTTATAGGCTACCCTCCTGAATTCAAAGGATTGAAAGGAAGGCTGATATAAGAAACCAACCAGTAGGGAACCGAGAGCACAAAGGACACAGAAAAGGCTATGCATTCCTCAAGCATGATCTCATTATCTCTCACATAGGAGCAATATGATAGATTACCTGAGCTCTTGAGGAAGGATCTAGAAGAAAGTGTCCATGCTCTGATGGGTACATGTTTGACTAACTCTACCCTCTATAAAAACACATGTGTAACTTAGGTTATTGACTCTAAAGTAGCCATACACCTAGTTAGTGACTTGTCATTGCTAGACAATTATAAAATTTATTCAAGACCAGTTAGAACTATTAAACTTCCTAATGGAGATTGAGTATGCATAAGTCACATAGGAGCTGTTAAATTTTCTAACAGTATTATATTATGTGGTGTTTTATATGTTCCAATGCTTAAATTCAACTTAATTTCTGTGTCAAAGTTAATTGAGGAACAAAGAAGTGTAGTCACTTTCTTTCCTGATCTTTATCTGATATAGGGCCTTCAAGGTGGAAAATTGAAAAGGATTGGTAAACTGATTGAAAGATTATATGTTTTGCAATGTAACCAAGCCAATATAGTGAATACGGTTAATGTTTGGTTTAAAGAAAATAATCATGTTAATGTCTCTTTGTCACACAATAGACTTGGTGAAACCCCTATTTCTATATTGCGACATTTGCATTAGATAAATGACAAAAGGGTTCATTTATGTGGAAAATTAATTTGCTGTTACTGTTAAAAGGGTTCGTAGTGACAATGGGTTAGAATTTGTTATAATACTCTTAGAGATTTTCTTTTGAGGAAAGGGATTCATCAGGAAACATCATGTGTATACCCCGGACAAAAAGGTATAGTGGAGAGAAAACATAGAACACTAATGCAAGTTTCTCATAGCTTAATGATTCAATCACAAGTACTAATTAGATATTGGGGTAAGTGTGTGAGAACTGCGGCCTATATGATTAATAGGATTCCTTCTAGAGTTCTAGGATTTAGTACACCATATGAGATTTTTTATAGAAGTATGGCCAACTACTTACTTCTTAAGGTTTTTAGGTGTCTTGCATATGCAACAAACCTAACAAACAATAATAAATTGCAATCAAAATCTACTGCCTATGCATTCTTAAGCTACCTTTCTAATCAAAAGGGTTTTATACTCAATAATATTAAGAATAAAGAGATATTTGTTAGTAGACGTGTGAGATTTATTGAGAAAAGGTTTCCCTTCATAGAAGAAAGGACTTCTTGGTTAGGGGGAGCAAATTAGGATGCTAAAGGTGACATGTTCTGGTTTGATGGTGAACAAAGGAAGCATTAAGTTAAGCGTCTCAATGAAGATACAACACATGACGACACACCAGAAAATCAAGGTAATAATGACAACTGGACTAATTCTGAATCTAAGCCAGAAATGAGTCTAGCAAGGCTGGTGAAAGAAAGGAGGCTACCTATTTAGTCTCAAGACTATGTATGTAATTTGATTTCACAAGGTAATGCACGTAAGTTTAAGTTACAATCGAATAAATAGTTTAAAAGGCCTTATAAGTACCCCATTGGAAATTACATGTCTTATGAAAGTGTGTCACCATCTTATTTATGTTTCTTATGCTCGATAGATTCTAGTATTGAACCTACCTCTTATAATGAGGCTATTAAAGACGGTGGATCAATGCCATGAAATTAGAGGTAGGTGCCTTAAAAGCTAATGACACATGGGATATTGTTCCTCTTCTTAAGGGAAAGAAGGCAATTGGTTACAAATGGGTTTATAAAATTAAATATAACTTAGATGGGTCCATTAATAACTATAAAGCTAGGCTTGTAGCCAAGGGCTATACCCAACAAGAGGGTATAGACTTCCATGAAACTTTTTCTCCTATGATTAAAATGATTATTGTTAGAATTGTGCTAAAGATGGCTATTGTATTTGGATGGAATTTATATCAAATGGATGTCCATAATGCTTTCTTGCAAGGAGATTTAGATGAGGAAGTGTACATATGTGTGTTTTGAAAAGGCAGAAAATGGAATGGTATGCAAACTTAAAAAATCCTTGTATGAACTTAAGCAAGCTTCATGTCAATAGAGCTATAAATTGACCACAACTTTATTAAGTGGTAGATTTAGACAAAGTAAATGTGACTACTCTTTGTTCATTAAGATATGTTGTAATACCCCGAATTTTGAGACTTGATATTAGAGAATAAGCCTGAGATTAGTGGACTGCTAAGCCCTGGTTTAGTAGGATCCCAAATTGTGATTAAGGGTTCATGACTCTAAAAATGGATGTCATTAGTGATAAATGAACCCTTTTGGAGATTATGGTGTGATTTGGCACCCGATGTGATTCGTAAGTGCTGTGACCAGCGCCAAGACCCTGTATTTGAGTTTAATTATGGATTAACCTCTAAATTGACTTAAAATAGAGGGAAGGCGCATATTGTGGCTAAATGAAAAGAGGTGAAGTGTTGGTGGTGATTCAATGAGAATAACCGTAATCAGGGGCAAAACGGTAAAGTTACCAACCAATTGGTCAGTTACCGAAGAGGAAACTCATTGATAACTTCAAGATCAATGGTTAGGATTGATTTGTACAAGAGATCAAGGGGTGGAATCACATGTGTGTGAGCTTATGTGAGCTCAAGTGAGTTGTGTCAAGATGTGGACAAGTGGCAACTTGTGAGCCTTAGATCTTGGTCAAATGTTCAAAGTGTTTTTCTCTTCCCTCTCCTTTATTTTAGGTCGGTTTGTGGCTCCAAAAAATGAACATCATCTTCATCATTTTCATCTTCATACCTCTCTCTCTTGTTCTTCATTTCGCCTAGCTCAAGGAAGAAAGAGAAAGAAACAAGGTAAGTTTTGGCTTATGTAATGTCCTGTAATGCTTAAACACCTTTCTATAAAGTTGTTCATAGTGATGAGAGCTTCATCTCTATGGTTTTAGATTCTTGATTGAAGGTGTTTGATGGCTTGAGGAAAATTGGAAAGATGAGGAATCAAAGAATTGGTTTGGGAAAGAGGAAGATGTGAGTATTTGAAGCATTTTGACCTAAGTTTTGTGATTATTGGTTAAGGCTTGTAAATTTCGAATTTTGCCCTGATTTTCATGTGATTTTTGATTGGAGAATTGGATTGTGTTTTATGTTGGAAATGGTGCCATGTTGTGGTATTTGATCATTGAAATTGGTTTTGAATTTGAAATGAAAAGAGATTGTAATGTAGAGTTGGTATTGTGAATTGTGTGACATGTTGTATTCATTGTGAAACATGTCAATATAATGTGAATTTGGTTGATTTGGTATTTCCAATGGATTCCTTGTGAAATTTTTTGTGAGAATAATGTTTGATATGAAAATTGGACCATTGGAAGCCAATTGTGCAAATCTGGAATTCTGTCTTTTGAAAGTCTGTTCTGGACAGTCAGATGGTGTGGATGTTTTGACTGGGCAAATGAAGTCAGAAAATTATGAAACTTTCCAGTCTTAAAATTCACCTCCCAAGGTTCAAAATGGACATATAATGTGTGCCATTTCGTTTTGAGAACTGGGAGTTATAGCTGTCCAAAGTTTGTGGTCGAAAATGGATTCTGTTTTGGGACAGTCTTGAATTTTTGGGAATTCTGTATTTGTATGGTGATTTCCAGTATTGGCCAGTATTTTTCCTGTGTAGAGGACTTGAATAGATTTCATTTGGCTTTAGGATCACCTCATTTCGATTTTTGTGGAATTAGTTATGATTTTTGGAAGTTCAGCCAAGAAACTGGATTTTCTGGGCCGCAGCCCAAATGTTTCTGAGCGTTCCTGAACAGTTTTGGGCCGCAGCCCATGGATTCTTGGCCGCAACCCAAATGTTTCTGGGTAGTTTTGGGCCGCAGCCCAAGGATTGTGGGCCGCGGCCCACCCCCAAAAATCAGCATTTTAGACTTTTAAAAGGTGATCTTTGGCCAAGTGTTTCCCAAGCCTTTAGGCATATGTTTGGGCTTTGATTAGCCACCTAAAGGTGTTAAATGATAACCAACATTAAGTGTTTGTATGTTGAGGAATTGGAAAAGGGATTGACCCTATGTTCATGATTTTGATTATAGGGTTGATGTTCGCCCTGATCGTGGTTCGATATTCGCCTGGTCGTGAGTAGGCAGTGCTGGAGCTTACGTGGAAAGAGTGTAGGAAACATATCTCTTCTGCTTGTATTTGATATATGTGTTAATGTGTTGATGCATGTCTTAGCTTTGCATGGTTATGTGTTATTAAAGCTATGTTTCAATTTATGCTATGGCCATTAGTATATTCTTAGAAGCATTGAGCTTACAGATTTGTCATCATGATAGTTATGTGATGCAAGCATGTCATGCATTAAACATTTATCGTAAATGCATATTGATATTGTTTTCCTACTGAGATTCTGTAGAATCTCACCCTCCCCTACTAACCTTTCAGACAGGGTAGTAGATTGATGATGGAGTAAGCAGACAAGGGCGATGAGGACTTCCTTCGGGTTGTCATTCTGGTAATTGGTTATCATCCTAGATGGGATATTTGGATTTGGATGTGTACATATGGATGAATATATTTGGTTATTCCATTTTCATACCAAACATCATTCCCACATAAATTTTCACAAGGAATCCATTGGAAACACCAAATCAATCAAATTCACATCTCATTGACATGTTTTCACAACAATCTCAATATGTCAACACAATTCACATTTCAAAACCTAACATTGCAACTTTTCCATTCCAAAGTTCCAAACCAATTTCAATGATATCAAAACACACTATGACACCATTTCCAACAAAATACCCCATTCAATTCTTCCCTCTATTCTAAGCCAATTTGGATGTTAATCCACAATTGAACTCAAAAACAAGATTTCGGCGCTGCTCACAACACACACGAATCACATTCGAGTGTCAAATCACATCATATTCTCCAAAAGGGTTATTTAACACTAACCATATCCAATTTTGAAGTCATTAACCCTTGATCACAATTTGGAATCTTGCTAAACCGGGGCTTAGTAATCCACTAATCTCAGGCTTATTCTCTAAGCTTAAGTCTCAAAAGTTGGGGTATTACAGTAAGAACAGAAGAGGAATGTATCAGAGTTGCGCAGTGGAAAGCGTGGTAGGTTGGTAATATAATATATTTGCCAAAACGAGTGGCCAGAAAATGTGAAGAATATTATTGCTAAAGTAAACATTATATTTGTATCACTGGACGTATCCGGATGTGGGCTTTAAAGAGAATTAAAGGCCTATACCATAAGACATGTATAAAACTCTTTACAATATGATATTCTAAATAAATAAGTACACTACTTTATATGCTATTTATTTTCCACACTCCCCCTCAAATTAGGGGCAGGAAATACATTGATTTTTCCTAATTTGCTAAGCAACCTACTGTGAGCTTCCTTCCCCAAGTCTTTAGTGAATATGTCTGCCTCCTAATTGTGTGAGCGAACATGCTTTAATCCAATCAAACCAGCTTGAATTTTTTCTCTTACAAAATGAAGATCTATTTCAATGTGCTTGGTTCATTCATGGAATACAAGATTCAAGGCAATATGCATGGCTGCCTTGCTATTGTTATAAACATTGACTAGACCCTTAGCTGGAATTGCCTAGTCCTTGAGCCCTCTAGTGGGCCAAACCACTTCTACAACTCCTGGTCTTGGAGCTCTATATTCTCCCTCAGTCGATGATCGTGACACTATTTCTTGCTTCTTACTCTTATATTTTAAAAGAGAATCTCTAAGTTTGAGCAAGTAACCTATGACTAAACATTTGGTAGTCTCACAAGCTCCCTAATCTGTATTGGTGAAGCATGATAGCATAAGGTCTTGATCTAAACTCAGCAGTAATCCAACACCAACAATTTGTTTCAGGTATCTAGCAATGTGTCAAGTTGCTGCCATATGTGCCTTGATAGGTTTCTGCATGAATTGACTTATAACCTAGACAGGAAATGAGATGTCAGGACAAGTATTAGTTAGATAAATCAACCTCTCAACTAGCCTTCTATATTGTTCAGGGTAACTTAATAAATCTTCCTCTCGATCACGGCCCTCTTCATAAGCTAAAAGCTTCAGTTTGGCCTTCACGGTACTAATAAGGGTTTACATCCACTCATTCCCATATCCGAGAGCAAATTTACGCTATGAAAGGATAATCCCCTTATGGGACCTTGCTACTTCTATTTTTTAGAAGTATTTCATCTCACCCAAATCTTCAATTTTAAATTGCTTATGGAGAAAGTCTGTCACCTCAGCAATTTTGCTCTCTGAATTACCTATAGTAATCAAATCATCTATATAGACAAGGACCAAAACACAACTATCATCACATTTGTAACCCTCTGCCGTAATTATATCCGAAATACGCAATTAAAGTGAAATAGAGACCAATAAGAAACAAAACTACATTTTACAAACCCATCTACCAGACGGGCTTTTCATAAATACCTTTCGAAATCATTCATAACCTGGTCTCATATTCAAATTTCAAATACAATTACATTACGCGGAATATCACATTTATAAAAATATCAGAGTATACAACAATATCATCCCGGCAACTCCCAGGTTCCATTTATTAACTCAAAGCCTTACAGGGCACAATCGCCCATACAAGCCCTTATATGGGGATTACACAAATCTTTCTCATACATATACAAATATCCAATAACTACTTTCATTGGAAGCAAAGATGCAAAATCTGAAATTCTGTATGTGAAACTCTATTCTGGGCAGTAAGTTTGTGTGAACGTTTTGAATGACCAAATGGTGTTTAAAAATTTTGAAACTTTTCAGTCTTAAATTTCACATCCCAAACTTCAAAATGGACATATAATTTGTGCCATTTCATTTTGTGAGCTAGGAGATATGACTGTCCAAAGTTTAGGATAGAAACTGAACTCTATTTTGGGGCAGTGATGATTTTTATGTATTTCTGGAATTTTGTGGTGATTTTGGGTAATGACCCATATTTTTCCTATAAAGAGGACTTAAATACCTTTCATTTGGCTTTGGAATCACCTCATTTCATTTTTTCTAGAATTATTTATGATTTTTTAAAGATTGGGCAGAATATCTGTCAGAAAATCCAAAAATGTCAATTTTGGAATGATGACATCATCATAATTAAAGATGACATAAGCTAAATGTTATAAAGTCATCATACTCTTCCTCCATCAGCCAAAAACCGTGCAGCACCATGGAGAAAGAGAGAGAGGGAGTTTTAGAGAGAGAAGAGGAAGAAAACTCACGAGATAGGTCGATTTCTTCGGTGAATTTGTACCTAACGCGCATAATCCTTCTCCTAAGCTTCTCTTCTATATTATGTAATGTATTTGAAGCACAAATCTTGGTGTTTTTAAGTTAGGGTTTTCAGCCACAGGAAGGAAAAGCCAGAAGGAAGAAGAGGTAACTTCCTAAACTTCGTATATTGACTATTCTGGCTGCTGTGGACAATTTAATCGGTGAAATTTTGCCGGATTGTCTTTATTTGTAGAATTTGGAAATGTTGTGTTAGTAGTGTTATGCTGCCAAAATTTGTACTAAATGGTAGTTGTAACCTAATGGAATAATCAATAAAGTGGTTAGAAGTATAAAGGAATGCATTTATGGAGCCGAAACCGAAAAACCCCAATTTTTCCCGGGGAATTGAGAATTTCAGTCAAGCCTAGTTTGGAGAGGTTAGAGATGGATTTTCAATGATTTGATGATTCCATTGAGTTCAGGAGAAAAAATTAGATGGGTTCACAGTTGGTCACTTTTTCGGAAAAGGCCGAAAAAGCATAATTACAAAAACGCCCCTGAAATCCTTAAAGTGGGGTTGCTAAGGGTAAATTTGTAATTTTACATTAAATTTGATAATTTCGAGGCTGAAAATGGATTCCTTGGGCAAAAATATGTCAGAATAGCCCATGTCAAAATTTCAAGAAAAGTACAGCCGGACCGGGTAAGGCGGCATGGGGGTATTTTAGTAAATTTTCAATATAGCCTCATATAACCCCCATAAACACTATGGAAGTGTCTAAATAGTACTTTTGACATTGTAGGATGGAATGTGAAGCCCCGAGTTGCTGGCACGCAAATCAAGGAGAAAAGACTAGAGGAGGGGACTTACCTTACTTGCATGTATTTGATATCTTTGCTTGTGTAGTGATGTATGTGATTGCTTCACTTGATTGTGTAGAGCATATTTGAATAAATGAATCTCTGTTTCTATTTTTTTGTGGCCATAGTTTTGTTACATGAAACATTGAGCATACAGAAATGTCATTATGGGGCATGCATCTAGATAAAGCTAACATGTCATACACATAGCATCTATCATGCATGCATTATGGTATCTGTTTCCTACTGAGATCCTCTCGAATCTCACCCTCCCCTACCAACAATTTAGACAGGGCAAGTGGCTCGTGGAGGGAGCGGCTAGGACTCCTTCGAGATGAGAGTTGGTAGTTGGTTATCAACGAGTTGCGAAGGCTGTATATGATTCGGTTGAATATATGGTTATGAATTTGAGATGAGATTGTGTAATCCCCATTTAAAGAATTGTAATGGGCAATTGTGCCCTGTGTATCTTTAGCGAAGGTATGTACCTGGGATTGCTGGGATGATTATGTTGTGCACTCTTATATTTATATGAATGTAATTTATCTTCGCATAGTAATTGTATTTGAAATGTGAATATGATACCAAGTTAATTAGATTTTAAAAGGTATTTTTGAAAACCCTATCTCAAGGATGGGATTTTAAATGAGTTTTGATTATTATTGGTCTCTATTTCATTTTAATCGCGTATTTTGGATATAATTACGGAGGGGGGTTACACTCACTGTACCTATATGGTTGGTGAGGGATGGTGAGATTCGGGAGAATTTCAGTAGCAAATAATACCAATTATGCATGCAAGATAAATGCTTAATAGTCTTCTTGACTTAGGCTTATTCTTAAGCTTCTAGGCCCAAGATTCATAATATTATAGGGAGATTGACAATTGAAGAGAAAATGAAGGAAAAGGAGAAGAGGAGAAGAGAAAGGAAAACAAAAGGTTAAGGGCCTGTTTGATGACCTATTTTTAGAATAGTTTCTTTTTTAAAAAATAAAAAAAGAAAAAACCTGTTTAACAGCTTGTTTTGACCCAACTGTTTTAAAAAACAAAAAAGCAACTTGTTTTTAAAAAATAAAAAAAGAAAACAAGTTTTTTTTCCTTATTTAGCTTTTCACCCCGATGCTCTCAACCTCCGATCGGCTCGCCCTCACTCTTGTGCTTGCCCTTCACTATGGTCTCTCAATCTTTACTCTCTAGCCATCATCTTTGTCTCTCGCATTGGCACTTTCAACACCGTCATTCGTAGGTTTGTTTCCCTTTTCTCACTTATCAGTTGAGCTTAGTTACTCGAGGCCGGCCTTCCATCTTACTTCTACAACTTTTAGGATTTCCATGCATGTCTTATAAGCATACCTATTGATACGGGTGTAGATGATGTATTAAATAGTGCAAGTGTGCACTGTCGTAATCAAGTAATATAGAAGTAAGTAGAGTATCGTTCTCACGAGGATTGAGCACTAAGTACCAAAATAGGTGATTTTAATTCTATTTAGTCGATCGATTAGTTGGTGATTGAAAGTACAAAATAAAATAAAAATAATTAAATGAGTGCAGATGATAAGAAAGCAAATATGAGAAAAAGCTCTAGGGATTAGATTTCACTTAACAAATTCCATATTGAATCACTTATCTATTCTAGCCCAATTTATTCCACATGATTGATAGTCGAGTTTCCCTAATTTAATTACTAGCCTCTTCCAAGGTCAAGCAATTCTATAATCAATTGCTAATCTAATATATTCCTATATGAATTTAAGCAATTAATTATGCATTAAGATTTATGAAACTCAGCAAGACTACACAACTCATATGAATATATTCCTATTTCATATACAAATTATGGTTTTAATTATAGGGTCTACACACATGTATCTCCTTCCGGTCTCAACATATATATTGAAATCATTCAAAAGATTGCCAGTCAATCGAAAGCATTAAGAATAATAATTAAAACTCAACCATGAAAGAGAAATTAAAACTAGATTTAATAAGTTAAGATTCAATCTGTCATTAGTAAGCTACGTCATTATCCTAGGAAAATGAAAATTTAGCTCATGATAAAATTAAAAACAAAACCAAAATAAATTGACATTATATAAAGCTAGAATGAAATCCTCATAAATACTGCATAAACTTGAATATTAAATTCTCAAACATAAATATACACCAAAATATGCATGAAAAATGAAGAAATATAGCCGTCCATTTAGGAGGTAAAACCTTCCATGTAGGCGGCATGCAAAATGTAATACAATCCTTAGCCTTCCAAGATGGAGATATGCAAAATGTAATACAATCATAAGCCTTCCAAGATGGAGGCATGCATAAAGTAATACAATCCTAAGCCTTCCAATATGGAGGCATGCAATGCATGAAATTAAATCTAAAAATTAATACAATGAACTCAGAAATGTTAGAGAAAAATCTCTCCCGGTTAGAGAAGGACCTCTCCCTGTTGGAGAAGGAAACCTTTGCTTCTCTTCCTTTCCTCCCCCTTTGAGCTAGGACTTGATCTCTATTTATAGGAAAAAAAACACGTGCTATAGTACTGCTACAGTGATCTGGCAGCTGCTACACTGACTGTTGGCAACAACTACAGTATTTAGCGGCTCTACAGTGCTTCCGTCACTACAGCAACTTCCATATGCTACAGTGTAATTTCCATCCGCTACAGTGTAACCATCTGATACAGTGATCTTGTTGCTACAATACTTTCATTTTTTCATTTTTATTTTTTTATACTATTTATTCCAAAAACATTATTTATTTATCAATCACACCCAAATTTATTATATTAAACTCAAATATCATCCATAAAATCATCATATAAAAGAAAATAAATATGCAAATATTTTACTTATCACCTATATCTATCGTGATTGCGTGTTCCTCTCATCTTTTCCCTCACTTTCATTGCAGTATTAATATGATCGCTATTTGTTTATATGTGCTAATGTTTATGCCTCTCCTTTTTATTGATATAGCTACATTTACAACAAGTGAACTCCTATCGAAAAATTGTCTGATAATTACTTCTACCCCAGTAACTAATTACTTCACTCCCATCCCATCCCACTATTGATATACAGATTCCCTACCCCTCTTAAATGTTTCTTCCAAATTTTTGGTTAAATGTCAGGCAAGAGCACGGATTTTATCATGTTGGTAATCAATCTAGGTTTGTTCTTCATTTAGAATGGGAAACTGTAAAATAGCCACATCCACATATTTCCAAAATAGAAAGAGGAATTGAGAACGAGAGATTTATTGAGGTGCATACTACTGGGTCAGTTAGAGGAAAGTGGTGTTGATGAATCATCAACATCTTCTATATATCTCTTTGTTGTGTTTCTGGTACTGATGTATAATATGGGACTGTATTAGAAAGATAGGATGGCTGAATGGATTCATGCATGTTAAACATTAATCATTCCCCCAAAATTTCATTCCACCTCATATGGCTCACTGGGGCTTTAAGCTTGCTGACATCATATATATATATGTACACAACAGATTTATCAGTTAAAGCTTTATGGGGAAGACTTTATTTTCCCAAATTTATATGAATCTATTAAAACTCTGACCTACTTTAGTTCCCTATCAAAACTTCCCAACTAGCTTCATCAAGTAGGCTTAGTTTTTGACCTTGGTACATAAAGACTCTAATTTTAGGATCTCTCCTTAAGAAATTAGAAATGGTCTAGAATCTATGTAGTTTAAGTCTAGGTATCTAGATTTTCTTCTTGGGCTTTTAATATTACCATTGCTTATGATGGAGAATTATCAAATAGGTTTTGCTATCACTTTTTCATCCAAGTTATGTTCTATGTCTAATTTGCAATGTTTTAATTTTTTATAGATTACATTTGAGGAGATTTGTCTTTTGGAATCAAAAGTTGGAGATAGAAACAAATGGCTGAAAAAGGAAATGGACTACAATATGTTGTTATCGAATGGTAAAGTAATTCCTATACTATGTCTTTTACTAACTCTAGGTTCTCTTTTTTTGAATAAAACTTCACTAATGTCCAGAGCAATGTTCTATGTACTCAAGATTATTTGCATATCGAGCTAAATCTTTACTTATGCATAGATTCAATAATGGCTTTCGTCTTCTCAGTGTTACTTATAAAGGTGGGTAAGAAAATTGTTGTCACTACTATTACTCTTTTTAGTAAAATAACTCTTGATATTGTAGGTTATTGATCTCGAACTTCCTATCACAATTAAACTCTCTGTAGTTGACATGGATCAAGGACTTAAGGGTGACACTGCCCAAGGTGATGCCATTTTATTCATATATACTAATTCCTATTTATCTAATTTATATTGTAGAGGCTGTAATCGCCAGCTATAACATGTGTATATAGATGAATAAGTCACTTGCTAAACAAAATCACATATGATTATCATTTGATGATCACTTATCATTAAAATAAAAAAAAACTATTATTTGTGATGTTCTATATAATGGTGTACTATTTTTCCTTAAATTTCCTTCTGAGAATAAATAAAATCATTAGTTTGCATTGTTAAGATGCAATTTGATATCTAAAGGTTCTCAGAACCTATCATATGAAGTCAGATAGAATTGCATCATGAACATGAATCTCAATTTTCTCTTGTAAATTATGCTTACCACTCTTGTGTATGTGAAAATAGGTATGCACAATGGATTCAGATGTTAACTGATAAAGTAGTGAAATGGACAGCCTTAAGGGATCTATATCTTCATTAGAATCAAGTAAAGATGACTTTGAGCTCTTAGAATTAATAATGATTAATATGATAAGCAAATATGAAAGTTAGTTTCTTAATAAGAACCCAGTTCATACATTAGCACTTACCAGTTAGGAATTTGTTAATGAGCTTATGCAAGAATCATAAACTACTTGTTATGAATTGTTGCGAATGGAAAAGGCATGGTATTATTAGTTTTTGCAATGAGTTAAGGACTAAAGGTTCTTCAAAAGATTCAAGAAAAGTGAAGTTAGAAGAGAAGGTAGTTGTAATATCCCGAATTCTGAGACTTGAGGCTAGAGAATAAGCCTGAGATAAGTGGACTGCTAAGCCCTGGTTTAGCAGGATCCCAAATTGTGATTAAGGGTTAATGACTCTAAACGTGGATGTCATTAGTGATAAATGAACCCTTTTGGAGATTATGGTGTGATTTGGCACCCGATGTGATTCGTAAGTGCTGTGAGCAGCACCAAGACCCTGTATTTGAGTTTAATTATGGATTAACCTCTAAATTGACTTAAAATAGAGGGAAGGCGCATATTGTGGCTAAATGAAAAGATGTGAAGTGTTGGTGGTGATTCAATGAGCATGCAGCCAAGGGCGATGAGGACTTTCTTTGGTAGTTGGTTATCATCCCAGATGAGATATTTATATTTGGATGTATATATATGTATGTGGATGAGGACTTGTATATGTATTTGAAGAGAATTGTGTAATCCCCATATGAGGGCTTGTATGGGCTAATGTGCCCTATGAAGCTTGAGTTAATGAAGAGAACCCGGGATTGCTGAGATTATTATATTGCGTACTCTGATATTTTTATAAATGTGATATTCCGCATAATGTAATTGTATTTCAAAATTTGAATGTGAGACCAGGTTATGAATGATTTCGAAAGGTATTCATGAAAACCCCGTCTGGTAGATGGGTTTGTAAAATTTTATTTGTTTCTTATTGGTCTCTATTTCATTTTAATCACGTATTTCGGATATAATTACGGCAGGGGGTTATATTTTGGTATCAGAGCTGCAGTTCCTGGCAAGTAAAGGATTTGCTAGGGTAATGGCAGTAGTTGCTGCCTTAAGTCATAGAGAAGGGCTTTGTTTGTTGTGGTATACACATTATGGTCCCTGTTGTTTGTGGATATATGAGTTTAAGGGATGTGTGTATACATTATCTGTGATGTGGATGTGGCGAGTCAGTATGAATCGCCTAAGAATTTGAGGTGTAAACCCAGAGGTGGAGTCAATCAGACTTATCATTTGATTTTAAAACCGAGGAAAATGGTTTCCGAGGTATTTGATATTGAAGTTCTAGGTATCATAACTAGCCTAGATGTTGGGTAAGTAACCCAAGGTGGTATGATGTTACATGTAGTGATATCATATTGAGCTTGTGTGTGTAAAGGCCTTAAGACCTAGGGGACCGGTGTGCCTTAGGCTGGCAGAGATATCTGGATTTGTATAGGAGTTGTGATGCTCCGTGGAAATGAGGGAAGTGATTTCCCGGTTCAACTAAGGTTGAGGTTTGGATAGATGAGCTGTTATCCAAGGATCAGACTCAATAGCTGGGCTGATTCTTAGGAGGTTGATATGACCTATATGGTCTGTGGTACCAGGATGTGGTACTAAATTGGAATTGAAATGTGTGTCAGGTATCCTGAGGTTGCTAGTGTTCATCTAGCACAGGGAAAAGTGATTCTGGGAAGAATTTGAATTTGAAAGAGTTATCTATGAGGATTCGAAGTGGAGAAGGCAACCTACGGGGAGTTCTGATCGGAGAGGGCTACCTACGGTGACACCTGATCGGTTAGGCTATATGTGAGTCCTGGGTGAAATGTGAGTAACCCAGCTGCCTGCCAGGCTCAGTGTAAGGGCCGGCCAGCGGAGCCCTGGTACGTAGTTGACCAGAGAGGTAGGCACTCTAAAGGGGTGTGACAATATATATAAAAAAAAATTGTGACAGCCGCCGTGACGACAAACCCTAGTGTGCAGCTGCCGTGACGACGAACCTTAGTATGCACTCGCCATGATGTTGAATCGTAGAATAGAGCTCTAGGAACGTTGGGAGTATGGGATCTCAACAAAGTGTTGGTTATGGCTTTGAATGATTCAAGTTGAATCGGGCCAAGGTTTGACGCAGATGAATATATGTTGTGAATATTGTCAGTTGTGGTGAGAGGTTCCTATGGGACTTCTGTTCAATCAACTTGACATTGTGGAAGCACGGATGAGGAGAAAGACCTCAGAGTGTGCAGCGGAAGCGTGAGAATGTGATATGCTTGAGAATTGTGTTGAGCAGAAGCTCAAATTTGCAGAAAGTGCAGTGTGTTAATCATGGCTTCGGGAGGTAAAACTTCGAAGTCCAGATTATTTTGTGGAAAAAAGGGGTCTTGAAGGATCCTAGTTTGGTGAAAAGAATTTGTAGTGAAAAACCATGTATCTTTGAGATTGCTGCTGCTTATACAGCTAGTGATAGCTGGTGACTTTATTATACAGCGAAACCTGGTGACTTGTGTATACAGCGAAAGCTGGTGACTATATTATACAGCGAAAGCTGGTGACTTCATTTTAACAGCCATGACCTGCGGCCACTGGGGGTGTGTATGGCACACAGTGGGAGGACCGTGCCTTCGGGGCGATGGAGATATGGGGGATATGTGAGTCCTGGGTGAAATGTGAGTAACCCAGCTACCTACCAGTCCCGGTCGGGGGACGACCATCGTAGCCCTGGTACGTAGTTGACCAGGGGGGTGGGCACTCTGAAGGGGTTTGACAATAATATTGTGTTGATACCCAAAAGTCCTTGTTACCACTAGCGGAGTCACTGGTGGGTTTACGGGTGAGGGCGACACCATGAAAGTTGATACAGATGTGATATTGTTGCGAATTCCCAAAAGTCCCGGTTACCACTAGTGGAGTTACTGGTGGGTGTACGAGTGAGGGTAAAGCTGTGAAAGTGGATATAGCAGAAGCTGAATGTTTGTGTATACAGCTGAGGCTGTCGTTTGATGTATTGAGGTTGTGGTGTTTTGGGGTTACTTCTGGAAGGGGTAACTAGATTGAGTTGAGCAGAGTAGTAGCTTAAGCTGCCCAACTGCCAAAATCTTGTGATATGGCTCATGATTTAGAGCCTTCGGATATTGAGATGTACTAGTCACTCATGAATTGGTGGGCTTGCGACAATTGTGATTATGTGATGATGGTTTTGTGGCAATCGTATGTGGAGGCAATTGCATTCACTTAGCAAATGTGTGGTGATTGTGTTTGTGCGGCAATCGTGAAATGGGCCGATTGCAGTTTGGGGCAACTAAGTTGCATTCATAGTTAAGATTCTTACGAGAATCAGATTTGTGGATTATCGTTTGTGTGTGGGTGGTCTAGAGAAGACCGTCCTAATGTGAAATGAATTGTGAAACGGAAGCCATCGTGAAGGGGCATCCGAGGTTTATGGTTTAAGTGGTGCAACAAATTTCGAGGACGAAATTTATTGAACGGGGGAAGAAATGTAATATCCCGAATTCTGAGACTTGAGGCTAGAGAATAAGCCTGAGATAAGTGGACTGCTAAGCCCTGGTTTAGCAGGATCCCAAATTGTGATTAAGGGTTAATGACTCTAAAAGTGGATGTCATTAGTGATAAATGAACCCTTTTGGAGATTATGGAGTGATTTGGCACCCGATGTGATTCGTAAGTGCTGTGAGCAGCACCAAGACCCTGTATTTGAGTTTAATTATGGATTAACCTCTAAATTGACTTAAAATAGAGGGAAGGCGCATATTGTGGCTAAATGAAAAGATGTGAAGTGTTGGTGGTGATTCAATGAGAATTACCGTAATCAGGGGCAAAACGGTAAAGTTACCGACCAATTGGTCAGTTACCGAAGAGGAAACTCATTGGTACCTTCAAGATCAATGGTTAGGATTGATTTGTGTATTAGATCAAGGGGTGGAATCTCATGTGGTGTGCTCATGTGGACTCATGGGTGGAAGGAACAAGATCTTGACAAGTGGCAAATTGTGGACCCTTGGATTTGGGTCAAATGTTCAAAGCTTTCCTTCTCTCCTTTCCTCTCTATTTGGTCGTCCAAGTGGCCCTTATTTCTCCAAAAATCTGATCATCATCTTCATCATCTTCATCTCTCTCTTGTTCTCCATTTTCGCCATGAGCAAGGTGGAAAGAGAAGGGAAAAAGGTGAGATTTTGGTTGGCTTCTTGTCCTCTAATGCTCTAATGTCCTTCTATAAAGTTGTTCATAGTGATAAGAGCTTCATCTCTATGGTTTTAGATTTGTGAGAGGAGGTGTTTTGTGGCTTGAGGAAATTTGGAAAGATGAAGAATCAAAGAATTGGTTTGGGAAAGAGGAAGAGGTGAGTATTTGAAGCATTTTGACCGAAGTTTTGTGATCATTGGTTGAGTATTGTGAATTTTGAATTTTGCCCTGAATTTGTGTGATTTTTGAAATGCATGAATTGCCTTGTGTTTGAGTGGCAATTGGTGTCTTGATGTGTTATAGAGCCATTGGAATTGGTACGAGAACTTGGAATGAAAAGAGTGGCTATGTGTGTTGTGTTGGGGTTGTGTGTTGACATGTTGTGAATCTTGTGGAAACATGTCAATATGATTTGAATTTGATTGATTTAGTGTTTCCAATGGATTACTTGTGCAAATTTATGTGGAAATGGTATTTGGTGTGAATTTGGGAACCATTTGAATCATTGTTGAAAAACTGGAAATTCTGTCCAGTGTAAGTCTGTATTGGGCAGTCTTGTTGTGTGGACGTTTTGACTGGGCAAATGATGTCTGAAAATTATGAAACTTTCCAGTCCTAAAGTTCACATCTTAAGCTTCAAAATGGACATATAATATGTGTTATTTCGTTTTGGTAGCTGGGAGTTTGAACTGTCCAATGTTTGGCATCCAAAATGGACCCTGTTTTGGTACAACGTTAGGTTTTTAGTAAATCTGGACTTTTATGGTGATTTCCAGTATTGGCCAGTATTTTTCTTGTGTAGAGGACTTGAATAGCTTTCATTTGGCTTTGGGATCACCTCATTTCGATTTTTGTGGAATTAGTTATGATTTTTGGAAGTTCAGCCAAGAAACTGGATTTTCTGGGCCGCAGCCCAAATGTTTCTGAGCATTCCTAAACAGTTTTGGGCCGCAGCCCAAATGTTTCTGGGCAGTTTTGGGCCGCAGCCCAAGGATTGTGGGCCGTGGCCCTCCCCCAAAAATCAGTATATTGGACTTTTAAAGGTGATCTTTGGTCAAGTGTTTCCCAAGCCTTTAGGCATATGTTTGGGCTTTAATTAGCCTCCTAATGGTCATGAATAATAACCAACTTAAGTGTTTGAGAGTTAAGGAATTGGAAAAGGGATTAACCCTATGTCCTTGTTTGGTTATAGGGTTTGGCGTTCGCCCTGATCGTGAGCAGCCGGAGCCGGAACTTACGTGGAAAGAGTGTAGGGAACATATCTCTTCTGCTTGTATTTGATATATGTGTTAATGTGTTGATGCATGTCTTAGCTTTGCATGGTTATGTGTTATTGAAGCTATGTTTCAATTTATGCTATGGCCATTAGTATATTCTTAGAAGCATTGAGCTTACAGATTTGTCATCATGATAGTTATGTGATGCAAGCATGTCATGCATTAAACATTTATCGTACATGCATATTGATATTGTTATCCTACTGAGATTCTCTAGAGTCTCACCCTCCCCTACTAACCTTTCAGACAGGGTAGTAGATTGAGGATGGAGCATGCAGCCAAGGGCGATGAGGACTTTCTTTGGTAGTTGGTTATCATCCCAGATGGGATATTTGTATTTGGATGTATATATATGTATGTGGATAAGGACTTGTATATGTATTTGAAGAGAATTGTGTAATCCCCATATGAGGGCTTGTATGGGCTAATGTGCCCTATGAAGCTTGAGTTAATGAAGAGAACCCAGGATTGCCGGGATTATTATATTGCGTACTCTGATATTTTTATAAATGTGATATTCCGCATAATGTAATTGTATTTCGAAATTTGAATGTGAGACCAGGTTATGAATGATTTCGAAAGGTATTCATGAAAACCCCGTCTGGTAGATGGGTTTGTAAAATGTTATTTGTTTCTTATTGGTCTCTATTTCATTTTAATCACGTATTTCGGATATAATTACGGCAGGGGGTTACAGTAGCAATATTCCTATGTTTTATAAGTCATAATATTAGACATAGGGTAGTTGCAAATTGTTTTCAACATTCTATCGAAACAATCTCACACTATTTTAAGGAAGTGTTAATATCAGTATGTCAATTGGGAAAAGAGCTTATAAAATGAGATGCAATAGAGTTGGCACCTGTGCATGTTAGAAATAACCCAAAGCACTTTCCTTGGTTTAACGCAAGTCTCAATCTTAATTATTGATATTTATGTCTTAGTTATTATTAGTTTTTTTTCTAGTAACTATGTGTTTCTAATATAGGATTGTGTAGGTGCAATTGATGGTACACATATAAGTGCTTGTGTACCTTCTGAAAAGCAAGCATCATGTAGAGGAAGAAAGGCAATCATCACACAAAATGTTATGTGTATGTGACTTCAATATGATGCTTACTTATGTTTATTTAGGATGGGAAGGTTGTGCCCATGATGCGAAAGTTTTGTTAGATGCAATTACTAATCCTGAAGTAAAATTCCCATGGCCTCCTAGAGGTATAATTCAAAATAAAATCCTTCTTATATGCCATTTGTTCTTTTCTAAATCAATGTTGTAGGTGTTAGAACTAGCTGACACCTAAGAGAGGGGGTGAATTGGGTCAATGTAAGAAATTAAAAACTTTGAAATTCTTTTTGCATCTTATGAAATCAATAAGTATGGAAGTATAAAACCATAAGTAAGTATCTAAAACATATTTGCTAGAAATATAAGAGCTTAGGGAAGAGAATATACAAATTGTGATTTATCCTGGTTCGGCCAAATCCACAATGACCTACGTCCAGTCCCCAGGCTCCTCCTGAGATTTCAATCCACTATGTCCCTCAAGTTTAACTAGGTACTTGAGAACCACTATAATCTCACAAGTTTAGCTGAGTACTTATGAAGCATTTTACAAATCTCTCACCGAATTACTCACCCTTACACATTGTAAGGTTACAGTTGAGTTACTCCCCCTTACACACGATAAGTCTTACTAGTAGAACAATTCTGAAGACCTTTTCTCTGCTTTTTACTTGTGCAAGTCTTACAAGTAGCAACGTTATCTCCTACTTACACCCCTGTAAGTCTTACGAGCAGCAACACTGTCTACTGGTTGTACCTTGTAAGTCTTGTGAGCAAAAAGTCTTACCATGAATTTTCTTTACTACTTCTCCATAAAGAAGTCAACCCTCTCAAAGTCCCTCTACCTTGATATCAATTGAGAAATACAATTGAAAGTGTTTACAGACTCTCTTACAGAGTGGATATGATAATCACTGAAGTACAATACAAACAATCTCTCTCTCTAAAGTAAATGATATGAAGCTAGACAAACAGAGAGTATTTGGTTAGAAGCGGATGATTCATGATCATAGCATTTTTGGTGTAGTTGAGCTCTTATTGTTCTTCTGAACTCTGAATGCTCTTCTATTTATAGTTGATGAAGATTGATGATTGTTTGAGCATTTCAACTTGTCCGTTAGAGTCCTGTTGCTTCATTTACTATTCTTCGTATTTGAAAAACTAGCCGTTACATTCAGTGGAGAGCGAGTTAGAGTGACTCAACTGTATTCTTGGAGAAATATATTAAACACTAATACAATAAAGTGTTAGAGTGATTGCAAGCAAGAAGAGCGAGTTACACAATCATTCCCATGATTTTCTTAAGTTATGATACGTTTTCTGTTGTCTCACTCAAGTGGTCACTCGAGTGATCTTGGGTCATCACTCAAGCAATCCCCTTCAAAATCTGGCAGAGAGCATCAAAGTCATTTTCCAACTTCATCACTTGAGTGGTCACTCGAGTGATCCTGGGTCATCACTTAAGTGATCTATTCATTTCGATTGCAAACTTGGCAAATGACATATTATAGGAAAGCCTTTGCCATCTACATTCCAATACAACAAAAATCAACTCCAAACTCATTGTATTATGAAAGTTATGATCCAAGTAGTGACCACTGCACTAGATAGTCTTTGAATTCACAAATGTCAAATTCCAGAAGGCATAACTCTTAGCATATAACTTCAAATATGTCAAACTACTCATCCATGGAAAGCCCTTTAAGTCTAGTTTCATATGGCACTAGTTTCATCTTAATCCGATGTGTGGTTAGAGAGATATGACCAAAATACCAAAGCTCTATCATGCTACACGAAAACATAGCGCAACAAAATACTCATCACTCGAGTGGTCACTCGAGTGATCATGTCTATCACTCAATGATGCTTTCCAAAACTTGGTAGAGAGCCAATGTTCAAGGGAACACCTTGGGGAAGTTCCATAACTTCCATATAAGTTATCTTACCATCGAATTGACCTATTCTAACCTCCATTTGATCATATGAACCTCCGGTATCACTTTTAAGAGCTTGAATCTTGATATTCTCATTAGATCTTGTAAGTTCTTTCTTCAATCTCTTTCTTCTTGTTTTTCCTAATGATGGTCATTCTTCATAACCCAACTAGATGTTAGATATGATTAGTTTTGATGATGTCAAATATAGATGTGGAATGATAAGAGCAAAAAGTTTATATAATGTATTTCTTTGACTAACTACTATATTTAATGTTACATATTTTGTAGATTAGTCAAGCAAAGAATGAAGAAGATTGAATTAATGAAAATGAACAAGAGGAAGAAGAAGAAGAAGAGAAATTGAAGATAGTCAAGGAGATGCCTACTTGGATTATGGAGAATTATTATCAAGAGTAAAACCAAGAAGAAAGATATTGAAGAATAAAGAACTTGGAAGATCTATCATGAATATCAAGATTCAAGTTGTTAGATGTGATATTGGAGGTTTCTATAATGTTACCGGAGGTTTCTATGATCAAATGATGGTTGGAATAGGTTAATATGAAGCTAAGATGACTTATATATGAGTTTTGGCACTTCTAGAGGTGTTATGCTCGAGCACGAGGTGTTATGCTCGAGCACAGGAAGAACACACTCGAGCACAGACCAATTCACTCGAGCACGGGGTGTATACTCTGTTCTACTCTGTTTTACGTTCAGCCTGAGCGAGGTCTGGTATTTTGATCATATCTCTCAAAACACACGTCGGATTGACCCGAAACCGGTGGCATATGAAAGAAGACTCCCAACACGTAAATTTGGCACCAGGATCACATTGAAAGAAGATCAAATGAAGGAGATATGATTCGTCGAAAATGAAACTGAAATCACCGTCACTTTTCGACACAGGTTCGGTATTTTGCATGTAACTTCCAAACTACACATCGGATTGAGACGAGACCAGTGCCAAATGAAAGTAGACTCAAAGAGCTTTCCATGGATAGGTAATTTGCCTAATTTAAACGTATATTCTAGGAGCTATGCCTTCTGGAAGTTGATGCTTGTGCAGACTAGCGAAATATACACTCTTTCAATCATAACTTGCAGAATACAAGGAGTTTGGAGCTGATTCTTGTTGCATTGGAATGCATATGGCAAGAGCATTCTTATGATACATCATTTGAATCAAATGAACAAAATTTTTCTAAAGTGGCCCCACATCACCCGCGAGTGTAAAAACTGACTCTCTGAAAATGTTGTGCGAGTGATGTCCAGAAGCAACTGAAACGTGAAGAAAATTGCTTCACTCGAGCACTAGGATCCATGCTCGAGCATTGGATGATTTCTCACTCGAGCACATGGAAGTTTTGACGTGGAAGTGATAACCCGAGAAGAAGTTTGTACGTGGAAGCATGAAACTCACTCGAGCATGACTGGTTGTGCTCGAGTGATTCGAGAATTCACTCGAGCAGATGCGAGTGAAGTGCAGCGAGTGCTTGCCCGAGAGGAAGTCAGAACATGGAAATATGAACTGCACTCGAGTGAGGCATATTGCACTCGAAGTGAGGACCTGACAGAACGTGGTAGAATGCACAAACAAAACAGAGCTTCACAACCATCAATCCAAACATGGTTAAACGTTATACAATCATTATGTTTTCACTTGTTATTGTTTCTAAACATTATCTAACATATATTTCAAGTGTAAAACAGGAGTTTACATATTTGGGTTGCATCTTCAAGAATGGAAGTCACGTATGAAAATTCTTCACTCAACGTGATGAGTCCCAGAAGCCAGAAATTCAGTTTTTGACCAATGATCCAACATACCCATGACTAATACTTCATCATATTAATGATTAAGTATTTTGCAGTGTGAAACAGGATTTTAAACGTTCGGGTTGCAGATTCAAATAAAAGTCAACTACGGTGAACTCCATCATTACACACCGAATGGCGGCTACCAACCACGACAAGCAACTGACCAACCATGAGAGATTGTCTGGAAACTCAAACATATTCATCCCGCTCCACAACGTTACTACAGCTCAAAATGAATCTTCCTGCTGTTCAACAAAACGCTCTACTCTGCAACGGACAGTAGCTCATTTTCAAATATGCTCAACGGTCAAATGAAGCAATGAGACTCCAACGGACGAATGCTTACAACGGTCATGATCTTCATCAACTATAAATAAGAGAGCACTCAACGTTGATGGGAGACAGAGAAAATAGTGCAACGACACCAACATGCGAATAACATGAATCCTCTGCTTCTACCCAAACTCTCTCTGTTTTCCAGTTTCTGTATTGCTTATCATTGAGAGAGTGATTATTTGTATTGTACTTCAGTGAGTATTATATCTACTCTGTGAGAGAGTCTGTAAACACCTTCATCTATATTTCTGAGTTGATCTCAAGGTAGAGGGACCTTGAGAGGGTTGATTTTCTTACGGGGAAGCAGTAGAGAGAATTGCCGTAAGACATTCTGCTCGTAAGACTTACAAGGTGCAAGCAGTAGAGAACGTTGCTGCTCATAAGACTTACAGGGGTGTAAGCAGGAGAGAACGTTGCTGCTCGTAAGACTTGCATGAGTAAGCAGGAGAGGAAGATCTTCGGAATTGCTCTGCTCGTAAGACTTGCCGTAAGGGGGAGTATTTCAGTGAGAGATTTGTAAAAGGTTTCACAAGTACCCGGCTAAACTTGTGGGATTGTAAAGGCTTTTCTTGTGCCTGGATTAAACGAGAAGATAGTGGATTTGAAAATCTCAGGAGGAGCTTGGGGACTGGACGTAGGCCATCACAGATTGGACCGAACCAGGATAAATCACAGTTTGCATATTCTCTTCCCTAAACTCTTATATTTCCAGCATATATTATTTAATCTAACTGTTGATTTATAAACCTTCATACTTACCACTTTCGTTAAGATACGGAAAGATTTCTAAAGTTCTTAAGTTTTAATTATACACCCAATTCACCCCCCCTCTTGGGTGATAGCCGGTTCTAACATTTGGTATCAGAGCCCGGGCTCTTGTTTAAAGGACTTAACCGTCTCAAGAGTTACAATGGCTAATTTTGGGTATTTTATATTTTCAGAAGGTTTTGATTATACAATCCCACCTCTTTTGAAAGATATTGATTTTTGGTTTTGGAAAGCTAGAATGACTAGTTTTATAAAAGCTTATGATTTTGATATGTGGAATGTTTTTATAAATGCTTTTGATTTCAAACCAAGAAAGGATTGGACAGAAAGTGAAAAGAAAATGTTTTCGTTGAACATTAGAGCAATGAAAATTCTGTATAGTGCTTTAACCGAAAATGATTTTGAGAAAATTAGATTTTGTTCTAATGCTAAACATATATGGAACACTCTTGATTCTATGTATGCTTCTAACAATTGTGTTGAAGTTGAAAGTATTGACAATTCATGTGCAACTACACGCTACGCATCTACTATGCATGAACAATTGGAAGTTGATGATGAAGATGGAAAAATCATAGAACACTTCTATACAGTCAACATGGATAAACAAGAAGAAGAGGATTCCCGAAAAGAGCTCAGTATGGACGAACATGAAAAATCACTCTCCGGAGCTCAAGATGAACTTAAGGTAAAAAGTTCCAATTCTTTGTGTGATTTTCATAAAAATGATTTTCAAAGTTTACAAAAGTTTGTTTCTCAACCAATTGTTGATTATATTGAGAAAAGCAAAAATGTTTTCAAATATGCTGGAAAATTTGTTGGGAAGAAAGAATATTTAAATCAAATCCATTCGAATTTCTACTCTCATGATCGACATAATACTTGCATGATATCCCATAATGCATATCTTGATACAATTTGCAATTATTGTGGCAAATCCGGTCATATTTCTCATACATGCTATATTAGAAGAAATTCCAATGTGAGAAATAAGTATATTTGGGTACCAAAGAAACATGTAAGGGTTAATACTAACAATCAAGGACCCAAGTATATGTGGGTACCAAAATGTCCATCTAGTACTTTATGTGTGCAGATTGATTATAAGAAGAATGGACATAAGGGTAAGGAGAAGATGAAAAAGAAGCCAAGAGTCTCTCATGCACCAATAAAGAGGTTCATACCATTTATATCAAAAAGGAGAACTCTCAAGGCACTCATTGCTGGGGTTACAGAGTATAAACAGAGAAAGAAGCAATGGATAAAAGGAGTATGTTCTACCTCAACGAAGGGCTACCACAATGTACCATTCAACTATCTTGAGAAGAACAAGAAGAGGAGGATCTCTCATTCACAAAGAAAAAGATTCTCGAAGTCTACATCACATGAGAAAGATTTGCATAATCCCAAAGCCAAATATGCAAAAACAGAACTTCAAAGAAAGATGCAGTGGGTATGCAGAAGCAATCCTCCGAATATCTAAGGCAAAGGTACACAATGATAAAACCTCCTATGCTGTTGTTTGTAATATTTGTTGAGGTTTTATTTTTTGGAACCTTAGGAATGAGCATTGCAAATATTTTTGAATTTATGTTTTCGTATCCCTTAAAAAATCCATTTAATAGACTTATTTATAAAGGTATTGTAATGCTCAAAAATTCTTTATGCATGTAAAATGATTTGAAAAGAAAATATTTCTCTTATGCATAAAGACGTATTTAATTCATTGTGCTCAATTGTCTCAAATTAATTATATTCTTAGAGCATGTGAATTATGATTCTTTTAAGCTAACCATGAGTGGATCCAAGTAGAATTGGATACCAAAGGAAGAAAAAGGGTTATATGATTTTTGCAGGAATAATTTAAAAAAAAAAGAATCATGACACTAGAAAGCAGAAGTGAACATTCGAGTGCAAGGCATGTTAACACTCGAGTACTGGTTGGTCACTCAAGTATAGATTCGAATCCTATGCTCTGCTTTTGGATTGCAAAACAGGGATTAACAGAGTGTGCAGAAACTCTAAGGACACTCTCAAATTCATCAATAGTACTGTCACACACTCGAGTATTTGAAGAACTCACCTGAAAGTGATCAAGAACCTGCAAATGCCACAGGTATAAACGCATAAATTAGCTTCAAAATATGGTTTATTCAAGTGATCTTGGAGGACTTGAGTACAAAGATACAAGAAGATGGAAATTAACTTGGGTGTCTACAAATTACACTCAAGCCAGGTACACTGTATCAGTAATTTCAAAACTCAACCATCGTACTCATTCTTTCCAACTCAATTTGAGTAGTAAATTCTTGCTCATTACTACATATCATTAGCAGTCAATGATTTATGGATTTCAAAATATTTTCAGATTGGTAAATGTATTGAAATAGAATTGTGCATAATTTTTCTCTGCATTGGAAATTTGAAATGCACATTTCATAAATTTACTTGGATTTAAATTCATCTTGTTTATAAAAATGCATACACATTATTTGAAAATTTTTCCATATTTTATTTAAATCAGTTTCAAAATTGGAAGTTAATATCTATGTATACTGAAAGTCAGAAATGCTTCAAATCCATCTCTAGAGTTTTCCTCATCATTCACATATTTGTTTCTTAATCTTAAACCTGTTACTACTTGAACTCCTCAATTTTTTATTTTGTAACAAGTTAGATCTTATGTCTAACAAGTTAACTATCTATATGAGTTTCAAGTGTATTCCCTAGACAAGAATTCTATATGTGAAAGCCTTGTACCTAATGCATAAATCATTAGTTGGCCATGTTATTCCAAGTATTATAAATGTTCATTAGTGCATTGAATCTTAATGCATTAACCATTATTGTGGAATAACTTACCGGGATATTCTAAAACTCTAGTTATTTTGATCAATGAGTATGTGCTTCATCATCCATAAATTCTTATACTCATATTGTTGCTCAAATGCATTACCATTTGTCTTCATCCATTTTTTTTGAGTAACTAGAATCTTGCACTTTAGGTCTTGTTGCCTTGAATATTTATCCATTTTAAGACACAACTCTAAGAGGCAAGGTTATCTCTTGATCAATACTAAAGTCATCATGATTATATATGTCAAGATAAGCCATTTTGGCTAATTCATTTTTCATATGACTTTTGTTCTTGAGAAAATTCTTCAACATGTTAACTCTTACAATTAACATGTTATTTTAGTTGAATTCCTTAGTGAAGCTTTCTGATATATATTTTATAACTGTTGACTTCCATTGTTTTTGGCATAAGCATTGGTATTTAACAAGCTTCATAAATGAGTTTTCATGCATTCAAAATCTTAATTTCATAATGCATATTTATGATTCGAAAGAACATTTGAGATTTTGAAACAATTTGCATATCGCATTATCATTCTTGAAAATTTGGTTTCATTCATGATTTATCACTTCATAAAAGTTGGTCATTATGGATAGATTCTCTATTCTCCTTGATCCAACTTACATGGATTGCACGAAAATCTTATCAATGAAATATCTTTTAAAATGTACTTACAAATTGTCATTGATCTTTGAAATCATCATTCTTGGTATTATTTGTTCATTACTCTTTATTATTCAATTGCTTGAATTTATTTAATTGGGTAAAGAATTATATTTTGATCTTTGTTGGTTTATGATACTCTTTGTTGAAATTTCATATGATTAATTGCATAAGAGCATAAGAGTTTCTATGTCTAATATTGTACGGACCCAAAAGAAGATGGGTACCAGAGAGCATATGTTTATACTTTTACAGGAGTTGATCAAGATACTTTCATTTTGGATACAAAGGTCAGAGGCTAACAGAAAAGGCATGACTAAAAGTGTTGCAGGGTGAGTTAAAGTAGAATATGTGATATTACTCAAATGACATCCCACCACTAGCAAATAACCAGCTAGTGATACAATCAGAGAAAGAGAAAGAGAAGGAAGATCTCTTAGTAGACCCAGCGAAGATTATTTCAAAGCAGTACAGAGCCAAGAATAAGTTTATCCAATATGAATCTTTGTTGCCTACCCACCTTTCTTATCGTTTCAAGGTGATCAGACATTTTCACTATGATATGGAGCCAACAGAGATGTTTAAAGGAAGATGCTGAGATGCACAGAATCATCAAGCTTGATGAGCCTATAAGGATTCTTAATTACTATTCCAGCTCTATGTCTAATCTTCACTGGATTATCTGCTATACCTATACTAGAGCTATGACGAACAAGGAGAGACAACACTTTGCTAGAGTTGGTCTCCATGATCCTTCATTCTTTGGTCAATTTGTCTAAAACTTTCTGAGATATGAGCTTCAACAATCACACAGAGCTTGCTGCAAACAATGCTGAGATCATCATTCAATGATAAGAAGAAGCAGTTGTGTGACTTAGTGAACTAGAACTTCAAAGTTCTATTTGAGATGATGAATGACAAAATAAGGGTGTTATGTGCTATGGTGAAATTAAAAGTTCTCAATGATATTTGCTAAGCAAGGGGTACATACTAAGCCAATATGCACATAAAGCCTTACTATGAGCTCATCTTGGTATCCTAAAGTGTTCACAGAAGATTATACTTCAGAATCCCTCAGTACCAGTCACATCATCCAATATTGACTAGGACATGATGCATCAATGGACTACAGAGGATTATGACTCGAGTGATTACGATATTACTCGAGTGAGGTATTGTATTCTTGCTTAATTCAAAATCCTTGAGTTGTATCACTTGAGTATACAATCGAGTAATGATTGAGTAGAATCACTCAAGTAACCACTCAGGTGATATTGGGTTGTATCTCTTAAAACCTCTTATTAGCAATTGCCATTTAATTTCTCTCTAAATCTTTCAAAATCATTTTCTCTATAAAGTTTCCAATGGTTTCTCAAATCCAGGAGAGTTATTAACTATTTTCCTAATGAAAATGTTTAAAACCATGCATCAATTAAGGGGGAGCTTCACATTCATGTGTTTTATATCTTGAAAGCTTATCTCCTATTTGAAAGAAAATCCTTTTAATATACTCATCTGTATTCACCATGTCTTGATTAGTTTTGATGATGAGTTATTCTTATATTGTTCTTTTCATGATCTTAATTTTAATATATCATTTGGAAAGGGATAGTTTGTTACTTGATTGAACTAACAATTCTCTTTGCAAAGAAAGATTTAAATTTAAAGCAGGAGAATTTGTTGTGAGCAATAGCATTTCTCAAAATACTACAAGGAGACTCTATCAACCTTGAGGATGTTTTTAACGCTCAGTCAAGGAATATATATTGGCTACAACATTCAATACAATATAACTAAGCATTGAACATGCTAAACAGAAACTCAACTCAATTGGAGAATCCTGGCAACAACATGAATATATATTGAGTTGCATAACAGAAGTGTGGTGTCATCATGAACTAGCATTGCCAAAGGATAAAGCAAAGGACTTCATGGAGCGCTTCATCAATTTTCAAAATCTACATGAGCATTTCTAAACCTTCTCTCTTTACTTTTCAAGAATACATTTTATATATTTCATTTATCTTGATTACAAAAATTTTCTTGAAAACCTCTCCAAATCAATTTTCAGTTCCTTCATATAGGGGAGAGTCAATTGTTTTCTTGGTTCATTCATTGTGATTAAAGCCTTATTTCTTTATATATTTCAAACTTTTTGCTGATGTCAAATAGGGGGAGAAAAATGTAAGAAAAATATGTATGTTGCACGTATGTATGTTGCATTATATATGTATGTTGCACGTATGTTGCTCTTCGCATTATATATAATATGTATGTTTGCATTTTGCATTATATTTGCATGTTGCATTTCATTCAGACATATTTTTCTTAAAGGATTTGTCATCATCAAAAAGGGGGAGAATGTTAGATATGATTAGTTTTGATGATGTCAAATATAGATGTGGAATGATAAGAGCAAAAAGTTTATATAATGTATTTCTTTGACTAACTACTATATTTAATGTTACATATTTTGTAGATTAGTCAAGCAAAGAATGAAGAAGATTGAATTAATGAAAATGAACAAGAGGAAGAAGAAGAAGAGAAATTGAAGATAGTCAAGGAGATGCCTACTTGGATTATGGAGAATTATTATCAAGAGGAAAACCAAGAAGAAAGATATTGAAGAATAAAGAACTTGGAAGATCTATCATGAATATCAAGATTCAAGTTGTTAGATGTGATATTGGAGGTTTCTATAATGTTACCGGAGGTTTCTATGATCAAATGATGGTTGGAATAGGTTAATATGAAGCTAAGATGACTTATATATGAGTTTTGGCACTTCTAGAGGTGTTATGCTCGAGCACGAGGTGTTATGCTCGAGCACAGGAAGAACACACTCGAGCACAGACCAATTCACTCGAGCACGGGGTGTATACTCTGTTCTACTCTGTTTTACGTTCAGCCTGAGCGAGGTCTGGTATTTTGATCATATCTCTCAAAACACACGTCGGATTGACCCGAAACCGGTGGCATATGAAAGAAGACTCCCAACACGTAAATTTGGCACCAGGATCACATTGAAAGAAGATCAAATGAAGGAGATATGATTCGTCGAAAATGAAACTGAAATCACCGTCACTTTTCGACACAGGTTCGGTATTTTGCATGTAACTTCCAAACTACACATCGGATTGAGACGAGACCAGTGCCAAATGAAAGTAGACTCAAAGAGCTTTCCATGGATAGGTAATTTGTCTAATTTAAACGTATATTCTAGGAGCTATGCCTTCTGGAAGTTGATGCTTGTGCAGACTAGCGAAATATACACTCTTTCAATCATAACTTGCAGAATACAAGGAGTTTGGAGCTGATTCTTGTTGCATTGGAATGCATATGGCAATAGACTCAAAGAGCTTTCCATGGATAGGTAATTTGTCTAATTTAAACGTATATTCTAGGAGCTATGCCTTCTGGAAGTTGATGCTTGTGCAGACTAGCGAAATATACACTCTTTCAATCATAACTTGCAGAATACAAGGAGTTTGGAGCTGATTCTTGTTGCATTGGAATGCATATGGCAAGAGCATTCTTATGATACATCATTTGAATCAAATGAACAAAATTTTTCTAAAGTGGCCCCACATCACCCGCGAGTGTAAAAACTGACTCTCTGAAAATGTTGTGCGAGTGATGTCCAGAAGCAACTGAAACGTGAAGAAAATTGCTTCACTCGAGCACTAGGATCCATGCTCGAGCATTGGATGATTTCTCACTCGAGCACATGGAAGTTTTGACGTGGAAGTGATAACCCGAGAAGAAGTTTGTACGTGGAAGCATGAAACTCACTCGAGCATGACTGGTTGTGCTCGAGTGATTCGAGAATTCACTCGAGCAGATGCGAGTGAAGTGCAGCGAGTGCTTGCCCGAGAGGAAGTCAGAACGTGGAAATATGAACTGCACTCGAGTGAGGCATATTGCACTCGAAGTGAGGACCTGACAGAACGTGGTAGAATGCACAAACAAAACAGAGCTTCACAACCATCAATCCAAACATGGTTAAACGTTATACAATCATTATGTTTTCACTTGTTATTGTTTCTAAACATTATCTAACATATATTTCAAGTGTAAAACAGGAGTTTACATATTTGGGTTGCATCTTCAAGAATGGAAGTCACGTATGAAAATTCTTCACTCAACGTGATGAGTCCCAGAAGCCAGAAATTCAGTTTTTGACCAATGATCCAACATACCCATGACTAATACTTCATCATATTAATGATTAAGTATTTTGCAGTGTGAAACAGGATTTTAAACGTTCGGGTTGCAGATTCAAATAAAAGTCAACTACGGTGAACTCCATCATTACACACCGAATGGCGGCTACCAACCACGACAAGCAACTGACCCACCATGAGAGATTGTCTGGAAACTCAAACATATTCATCCCGCTCCACAACGTTACTACAGCTCAAAATGAATCTTCCTGCTGTTCAACAAAACGCTCCACTCTGCAACGGACAGTAGCTCATTTTCAAATATGCTCAATGGTCAAATGAAGCAATGAGACTCCAACGGACGAATGCTTACAACGGTCATGATCTTCATCAACTATAAATAAGAGAGCACTCAACGTTGATGGGAGACAGAGAAAATAGTGCAACGACACCAACATGCGAATAACATGAATCCTCTGCTTCTACCCAAACTCTCTTTGTTTTCCAGTTTCTGTATTACTTATCATTGAGAGAGTGATTATTTGTATTGTACTTCAGTGAGTATTATATCTACTCTGTGAGAGAGTCTGTAAACACCTTCATCTATATTTCTGAGTTGATCTCAAGGTAGAGGGACCTTGAGAGGGTTGATTTTCTTACGGGGAAGCAGTAGAGAGAATT
This sequence comes from Inga laurina, assembly GCA_963855925.1. Lineage (NCBI taxonomy): Eukaryota > Viridiplantae > Streptophyta > Magnoliopsida > Fabales > Fabaceae > Inga > Inga laurina. Next base: position 30,058,042 of record OY979701.1, read on the forward strand.
GCCGTAAGACATTCTGCTCGTAAGACTTACAAGGTGCAAGCAGTAGAGAACGTTGCTGCTCATAAGACTTATAGGGGTGTAAGCAGGAGAGAACGTTGCTGCTCGTAAGACTTGCATGAGTAAGCAGGAGAGGAAGATCTTCGGAATTGCTCTGCTCGTAAGACTTGCCGTAAGGGGGAGTATTTCAGTGAGAGATTTGTAAAAGGTTTCACAAGTACCCGGCTAAACTTGTGGGATTGTAAAGGCTTTTCTTGTGCCTGGATTAAACGAGAAGATAGTGGATTTGAAAATCTCAGGAGGAGCCTGGGGACTGGACGTAGGCCATCACAGATTGGACCGAACCAGGATAAATCACAGTTTGCATATTCTCTTCCCTAAACTCTTATATTTCCAGCATATATTATTTAATCTAACTGTTGATTTATAAACCTTCATACTTACCACTTTCGTTAAGATACGAAAAGATTTCTAAAGTTCTTAAGTTTTAATTATACACCCAATTCACCCCCCCTCTTGGGTGATAGCCGGTTCTAACACTAGATGTTTTCTTGAATATCTTTAATCTTCTTTCTTTGCTTGACTAATCTATAAGATATTTCACATTAAATATAACAGTTAGTCAATGTAGGAGATAAATACAATATACAAACTTTTTGCTCTTAATATTTGACATCTATATTTAACATCATCAAAACTAATCATATCTAACAGTAGGATCATTTTATCTTGTAGACTCTGGATATTCTTGCACTGGTGGTTTTCTTCCACCATATAAAGGAGTAAGATATCATGCACAAGAATACCATGGTAGAGGTCGTTAAGCTAAACATGCTAAAGAGCTTTTTAATTATAGGCATTCTTCATTAAGAATGATGGTGGAATGTTGTTTTGGAGTTTTGAAAGCTCGATTTCTAATTCTGAAATTAATGGCATCATACAAGCCTTCAAGACAATGTCTTATAATGGTGGCATCTTTTGCTATTCATAACTACATACGCAAGTGGAGTCGACGTGATTTGTTTTTTGCAGAATGGGAGAATATGGATCAGACACAAGTGGAGGATTTAACCTCAAGCACAAACCAAGAAGTAGAAAGTTTGACGAGAAACAAGAATGCAAAGAGGACAAATTATAATTTGGACAACTTGTATAGACTATTAGATCAAAGCGCAGCAGAGATCATAGCACTTTGTGATAGAATTTCTGCTAGGATGTGGTCACATCATCGCAATTCTACCAATTAGATGTCATTTGATATAATTAGATATTATTTTTTTAGACTTTGTGTAAAACAATATCCATTTAAATTTTAACCTTGTTATGTTTGTTAATACTAAATTAAATCATTTTTTTGTTATTTATTGGTCATTTAATTTTATTTTTAATTAGACTATAGATTATTAATATAATAAGATATTAAGTATTTATAATAAATAAATTATGTCAAAAAAATAATTATAACATATAATGTTGTTAATATCAATTATATATAATAAGTGAATTAAGTGTGTGTTTGGATTAGCGGTGAAGAAGGAGCTTTTTTTACAGATGAGCTTTTGAAAAAGTCATATAGAAAAAAAGGAGCTTTGTAGATGTGATTTGTGTTTGGATTGATGGTGTCAGAAGTGACTTTTTTTTCATAAAAGTTGAGAGAAGTCACTTGGATGAGCTTCTCATAAAAGTTCCATTTGCTTCATAAGCTCAACCATCCCAAAAGCTTTCCCAAACATATCAAATGAGCTTTTGGAGCTTTTAGCCCCCAGATGGCCTTTTCTTATACCCAAACGGGTTCCCAAACAGACCCTATAAGTTGATGTTTAAAGAATTGGTTCAAATAAATTGTCTTGAGGAACAACAATCCAACCAGATTTTTTTTTGTTCCAAACTTGTTTTAAGAAATAATTATTCAAATAGGTTTTTTTTAAAAAAAAAAATTCTAAAACTTGTTTTAAAAAACAATTATCCAAACAATTTTTTTTTTTTTTTGGTTTTTCTGTTTCCAAAACTTGTTTTCAAAAACAAGTATCCAAACAAGTTTTTTCCCCTAAAACTTGTTTTCAAAAACTACTTTATGAAACTGTTTTGGAGAACAAAAAACAAAAAATAAAATCAACCAGGCTCTAAACTTTCAAGTAAAATTTATGTATTAAATCCATAACCATCCCTTGCTTACTTACCTAAAGCCATGGATGGGCTCCAATCTCTCTTATTGCTGTGTTTAGAAAGAGGAAAATTTTAGCGTTCAAGGTTTTCAAGAGAATAATCCACAAAAAATAAAGCTTGGGCTTAGGTAAGTAATGATCTTTTTGTCAATGTCACGGTGATGATGTTGTTGTTAATGGTTGTCTGTATTGTTTTTGACTTCTTGTAATTTTGGAAAGCATGAAAGACTAGGGAGGTGCTGCCAAAATTTTTGAGGAATAGAGGAAGCTTGATTTAAGATTACAGCATGATTATGGAAGTGATTTAGGGATTACTATACTGGTTAAGGAAGTGAGATGATGAAAAACATTTTATTTTCCCTCATCGTAAGTCACGGCCAGATCAGGGGCATGGGATAGAGATTGATGTTGAGCATTTTGACCCTTCTAATGTGTCCAAAATGAAAATTTGTGTAGGGTACAAGTGATGAGAAAGTGAGTTTGGAAGCATTAGGAATCAAAATGGAAAATTTGTCCCTCAAAGTTCTACGCTTCGGTTTTGGCTAAATCAAGAGGAAGAAAGTTGAATTTGATTAAATTGAGCTTACAAATGGAATCTAAATTAAAAATTATGGGGTAATAGCATGTGGAATGAATTAAACCCAAGTGGATTTAATATCCCAAAATTAAAGTTTAAAGGTCAAGCAAGGAAGAGTAGTCTTGATATATTAGTGATTCCAATGGTCCTAATGAGCTTAGCTATATATTGATATGTAATGTTTATTTAGGGCCATTGAACATTATGGAAGTGGAATTGGGGCTTGGATAATGAAGTTCAAAGTATGAAAAGCAAAGAAAGCAAGAGAAGTTAAAGCTTAAAGGCAAGATATTTTACCTTACTCTTATATACTTGATTGTTACTTGCATGAATTGACATGTTTGTATGCTTATGTGATTATGTTTGCAACATGTCATAGGCTCATATGATTACAAGTAATGCATTATCCCAACTGCATGCCAACGTAATAAAATATTTAAGGAAGAACTTGGCTTCCCGTTTCCTCACATGTAAAATGCCCCTTGACTTTTATCAAGAAATCACCAAAGATTTCGGTTTCTTAATTCCATAAAATTCTTTCCCGAAACATTTCATCACACACTTTATAGACATCCCCAAAGGTTAACACAAAGTAAACTTAGTCCTTCAAATTTCAAATCACCATCTTTCCATCAACATGATGGTGTTACAAGACTTCCTAATTCAATTTTGGGTGAATGTGCAAAAATACCGATTTATATATCCCACATGTGCATTTGACACCATATACAATTCTTGGATGCAAAATTACCCATGATCTTTACAAAAAGGGGTAAACATACTAGCTCCATCAATTAAGGCAAATGACCGTTGAGTTTTTTTTGTGAGCCCCACTTTAATATTTTTTGAATAATTATTTTAAGGATTAAGGTGCAAAATTACCTATCTACATATCCTTTGGATGAAAAAATACATATGATCATTAAAAAAGTGGACAAAAATGATAGCTTTATTAATGAAGGCAAACGTCCATTAATTTCTGGTTTTGTAAGAAAAATTAGGAGGAAGTTTAATCTTGGCCTCCCTCCTTTTCTTCTCCTTGATTTCAACTTGGGAAAACTTTTAGGGATGGGGAAGAATAGCCTCCTTGAGGTCCATGATCTCTATATTAGTCTCCCTAGAGACTTCTTTAAGAGTCTTCTTGGCCTTGAGTGTAACTTGAGGTTTTTTTTATGTTTTCTTCCTCTTTTGCATCTTTGAAACCTAGAAAAACATCAAACATATCTTTTTCAAATTCTTCAAGACCATGTGTTACAATTGGAATACCACAACTATCTACTCCATCACAATCATGCAACACTGCTAACATCTGAGAAAGTTCAACACAATCTTTGCAAAAAATACCATCACTACATGAACATGAGAAGGATGAAGTGGAAGTATCATCATCAAAAGGTTCAATGTCTTCTTGTGCTTGTGCTCCGGAAAGAGGGCAATCTAGTGAAAAGCAACTAGAGCACATCACATCATTTACACAGCCACAAGAAGTCGGATAAGTGGGGGAAATGGAAGAAAGATAATCAAGCATACTTCTTAGCAAGATTTCTAAATTGCAGCAGAGTTCCAACAAGTCACAATGTTAGCTTTGCTATTGTAGCCAAAAGGATGTAGAGATAGCCTCAGGACTTAGTGATTCAGTTCACAAATTTAGGAAGCAATAAAATTGAAATCCCAAAATGAATTAGATAAGAATGAGCGGACAACAGCAAGAATGCACAGTTAGCATAGTGCAAACGGGGTTTTTGACAGCAACAGATAATTGTGCAGTACTTTAATAGCATGTATCAGCAGAAATTCAACAACAAACTTTCACTAATAGCACATAGATGATAGCATAATTCTCCAACACAACTGACAGCAACTTACATCATAAATCAGCAACTATATCAGCAAAATTTGAGCGCAAAAAGCCGCAAGAATATTAGTAAAATGGTTTCCACATATAGAAGCAATTGTGACAACAAACTTTCCCAATAATGTTCGAAGAAGCCCTCAATTCTCAGCGAAGAATGCAACATCCCAAAAATTTGAGAAGAGATTTAAAAGGCATATTTGAGGCTTTGAGACATGATTTAAAAATTTAAATGCTTCAAAAAGGAATTGTTGGCCAAAAATCCTATTTTTAGGCAAAAGTTGTAAGGAAGTAAAGGAGAAATAATTATTAAAATTATTTGGTGGCCTAGAAAGATTGAGAAATCATTATGAAATATCATTTTAGGGAGTTAGAAAAATTAGAAGGGGTTTGATCCTAAAAATGGTCTAAATAATTTCAGAGCTAATTTATGGGAATTAAGGGCCTATATTCCTCAAAATTCAAGAAAACTAGTGAGAGGCTATTGTTTGGCCTAAAAATTTTAGAGAAATTACTTTATAAGATATAAAAACTAATGGAGGCATAAATTATTTATGAAGTGTTAATGATTAATTTATTGAATTTAATTAGTAATCAAATACCAATAAAGAAGGGGTAAAATGGTAAATTCATTTCCCAAGCCCAAAAACAAACTTGGGTTTGTATAAGGCCGAAGTGTGAAGTCTTAAATGTGCTATAACGTATATTTGGATTAGTTTTTGAAAAATAACTTTACAATATACGAAGTAAGCATGTGAGAGGAGTTTTATTTTGACTTGCGAAAAAGAGTTTTTGAAACTATGATTTTCACAAGTACCCAAACATGCACTAAGGAATCACATTCACTTTTGAAGAGTTTAGTCCAATAATATGAGACAATTACATTCAAGTTCCACAAAAAAAAAAAATAAAGAAATGGTTCATGAAATAGTTAATGATAAGTCGAGGGGCGTTCATTGATAAGTCGAGAAGCGTCCACTAATAACTTCATAAGCCATTTCTTTATTTTTTTCCTTATAGGGCTTGAATGTAACTATCTCAATAAATATTGGAAGATTAAGCTTTTGAGATAAGTTTAATATGTGTGGGACCAAGTATTAAACAATTAATTTTCCCTCACAAAGCACCTCTCCCCTCGCCTTTCTCATTCATTTTTCTCGACCTAAAACCAGAAGATGGAGTGAGAGAGAGGGAGCGAATTTGAAATCAAGAGGATCAGGGTCCGCCGGAGGAGGAAGGAGGATAGGAGAAGAGGCCGAAGTCCACATGCAACCTTAGAATCCAGTCAAGGTAAGGGACCTAAGCCTCTTTCCACCTCTGACTTTTGAGATTGAAGTGTTTTAGAATGGGAAGGGTGTTTGAATCTTGGGTCTGAGGTGAAGAACCATCTATTAAGAGCTATAGTGGTAGCCAAAGATAGATTAAGACTTACAATCATTAAAATCTGTTTTCATGTGTTATTTGTTTATGTTTGTATGGTGGCTGAATCAGGAGCTTGCAATTTCGGTTTGTATGGCTTTGGGTTTTATGATATTAAGGCTTAAGGAGAGGAAAATGCTTATAAATACATGAAATAAGTGACATATGACTGTATAAGGGTCTTTAAAGTGGTTCCATGTTGATTTTGCTGAGAGTGTAAAGTGATTTTGGAACCCAAAAGCTTCTCCCCTGTTCTGATGCGTGTGGCATTGGGCTTTATTATAAAATGGGAAGAACAAGGAAAGCTTAACAGTAGCGTATAAGAGGATTTGAGTTGAGATATGAGACTGCGTGTGAGAAATTAATTTCAGTTTTCTGATTTTTGAAAGCTAAGGTATTTTTCAAATTTTGTTGTGCTCCTTTTTGAAACATTATTGAAGGTTAAAAGCTGGTTATATCAGAGGATTCATTAAGTGTTTTGTATGTAATAAAGATGGAAATGAGAAGATGCAAAGTTTATGAAGGTTTACTAGTTGCTACCTCTACATGATTAGTAGCTATTTTAAGGGTTAAATTTATGATTGAAGAGCTGTAATGTTATTTTGAAGTCTGTAAAACACTTTTTAAACTTAATAAGAAGGGGTATCTGAAATAGTTGATGCTAAACTTATAGAAAGGTGTTATTGATGCATATGAGGGTGATACTTGCTGAACCACATGGTTGAAGTTTAGAAACTGATTGTAAATTGTTGTTTTGGGATTTTAAACTGTTAAACAAGTGACTTAAAGTATTTAAGTTTGTTTAGGGATGTTTAAATAATCAGTAACCATACTGTTTTGGGGGACTTGAGTGGTATCCCAAAGCTAGAGAATTTTCTGTACATTAAAAGAGGTGCCTTCCCATTTTACTGAAAATGGAATTTTAGAAATCGGAGAGCTGATTTTATGTGAGGCAATGCCAGGGCAAACGACCTCTTCTAACCATGGAATTTGGTGAGCATTTAGTAGACATCATAATCTTTAAAATGAATCCTAGAACACATTCATTAGATGTGTATATTGAAATTTATGACTTTTCAAAGATTGGCAGGAAACTGGAAAATCATGTTTTACATGCCAAACTACAAGTTTTAGTTACAAGGGACAAAGAGTTAAACAAGTAACTATCAGATGTGAATTATAAAGTAAGACATATAATCTAAAGAGTTTGATGAAGGTTTTATAATTCAAGAATTAGTGTTCAAAACCAAGGAACCTAGGTCTTATTATGTCATCAAAATCTTTTCGAAAAAGGGTTTAGAGGTACATATGAACCATTGAAGTTAGTTTAGATAAAAGATAGTTTTGGATATTCGAATTTTTAGAAAATCTTGTTCCTTATAAAGAATAATACCCTGAGTTTTAAAGAAAGGTTTTTAAAAGTTCAACTATTCAGGATACAAATGGGTCATTAGTGGTTCAAAATTAGCCAAACACCCCTATTAGATGTTATTGGAGTAAGGTGTTACAAAGAATATGCAGCATTTAAGGAAGCGCAAATGATGCTGCAAAATACTGTGTTTAATCTCAGCAAGAATTAAACAATATATCAGCAACCCTTTCACTTAGTTTCAATCAAGATGCATAGTGAAAACACTCTATCCAAAATTTCAGCAGCTATCTTAGTTTATGACAGAACTTTAGCAATCATATTTGATAAGCTAAGAACATAATCAATTTCCATCCAATTTCATATTCACAATAGCTAAATGGATCCAGAAAATTCAAAAAACAAATAAGCTATAGTCCAATTTCACTTCCAGTAGGAAAATTCTTCTCCCACAGTCAATGGACTATAAAGCAATAACTCAAACTCAGCAAGAAAACTCAATTGAGTAGCACCAAGTAAATTCAAAACTCAGTGAAATGTAACAGCTAAGATTCTCAGAAAATTAGTATTTGTTTGGCTTAAACTAATAATGGCAGTAAGCAATTTCAGTTCTAATCCACATATTTCCCCAAACAACCACAAGAATGCACGTGTTTGTGTATCTGGTTGAGACTCTCTTGTTCCATATTTTGATCATAGTGGATATGATTTTCATTGATCTGAACAACCTGTGATTTTTACCCTTGAATTGTGGAGTTTTTCTTGATAATAATTCTGGAGTCTCTGATGCTATTTAATTTCTATCATATATTTGTTTATCTGTTTCATCATAGACTCACACAAGTGATAGGAAGATTTAACATCATTGTGCTCTTCCTAACACGGAGTTGATGGATTTTCTTCCACAAGCTATCTACAAAGCTACAAGTTCAAAACTATATACATTAGATTCTTTACTAGCCCTTCCAGTAACGAGGCATTCAGTAGCCATATAGCGTTCTTGCTAAAGCTGTAATTTGTGCTCCTTTTGCGTGGTCTACAAGCCATTCTAATCCAAAATCTCCAAGTTTTGCATTGAAGTTAGAGTCGAGCATGATATTGCTGAATTTTATGTCTCTATGAACCACACAGTGTTCCCATTATTCATAGATGTACAATAATGCAGAGTCCAAGCCACATGCTATTTTGAATTCAATTGGCCATATCATCAACCTTCAGTCCTTAAAGAGTTGAGAATCTAAACTTCCATTTGATGTATGCTCATAAACTGACAGTAGTTCTTTCCTTTCATGGCACCATCCAGTTAATTGCACTACGTTCCTATGCCTTGGTTGATTGATAATTTGTACTTCTGAGGCAAAATCCTTCTTCCCTTGTTTAGTATCCTTTTATATCCTCTTTATGGTAAGATAGGAATTTGAATTTTTGAGAAAACCTCTGTAGACTCCTCCAAATCTTACTTGCCCAAGGTTCTGCCCATCTTTGAAATAATTTGCAGCACTTGCTAGTTCAGCATATGAATACTTTTTGGGACATGTTCCTCTTTCAAAATCATCACTCATATTCTCATCAGACTCATCATCTTCCATTTCTTTTTTCTTCTTCTTCAAGACAAACAATGCCCCACAAACTAAAACCAACCCTCCAACCCCTAATTGTATTGCTAGTGTTGTGACATTTCTATTTTTTTTGGCTTGAGCTCATGTTTGGACTTGGACTAGAAGCAACATTAGGGAACTCTTTAAGTAGAAACTCCATGTATTGATCCTGTGTGTTGCAATAACTGTCGTGTGGTAGCTGAGAAACCAAAAATAACCCATTCAGGCAGGCAGGTACTTAGTTAGATAAATTATTTGATGATGTTGCCACACAGTGTTGTTAGAAGGATCAAAGTCAATAGTGAATGAGATTCTTAAATTATGTGTACTTGCATTGTAGTTGATGAAAGCCTCATTTGTTCTGCGTCCTATGATATTAACATGCTATGTCCCATTAATAACAAATTTAATTGAATTGATATGGATACCCACATGTCCATACGGAGGACCCTCGGTTCAGTGATCACTTAAATCTCTGTTGAGTGACAACATTTCATGAAAAGCGTTAAAGTAGGACATTGTATGGATTTAACGAAATGTGGGTCATGGAATTTGTCTTTGAGGTGTCTCAATCGCATTAGAGTTGCAGAATTGCAAAAGTAACAACTCCTCGCCTTCTCCTTACTTCATTACTTTACCCCTTCAACATTTCTTCTTTGTTTAATCATGTATCTACGTTTGCTCAAAATTTGATGACCCAATTAAGGTATCAAAGAACCATCGTACACAGTCTCAACTGCCCTCATAAATCATAAAGCCAACTCAAAAGGAATGCCTTCTATCATTTTCGAGTCTTTGGTTTCTATATAAGATTTTTGGATCATTCAAAATCTGAATGGTACAACAAGGGCAGGGCACCACGGACCTTGCCATTCTAGATGGCATTATCAATTGGGTATTGGAATTTCGAAATGCCAACCCTAGCAAACAGTTCCCGCTCATGGAGGCCGAGATTCATCAGCTTTGCAGTGTTTCCAAAGATGTCCTCCTTCAATAACCCATTCTTCTTTGGGTCCAGGCACCCATCAAAATCTGTGGTACATTTTGATGCTACATGTTTTGGTTTAAATAAGCTTCTGATAGAAATATTTATCCAATGAATAGAACGCCTCCCCCTTCCATAATGAAGAAAACTCGACGCCTTGTACCTTGCCTGATCAAATCCAAATTGTGTTTGTATTTGGAGAATCTTAACGTGTCTCCGTTGATAGGATAGGGGAAGATTTTGAGATCTCAATAGGAAAGTTTGGGATGAATTATGTGTTTAGTTTGGGTAAGGAACCTTTGAATTTGCGAATTGAAAGCATGAGTTAAAGATGGAACAGAAACAAATTAGATGTTGAAGCTTCTATAATTATGGGTCATGGACTCTATACATGCACAGAAAATCATGTACGTGCAAGCCAATCAGTGTGAGGACATGTGATTTTATCTTTAACAGAATAAACATGTAAGTTTTAAATCTGTGAAATGCATTGAAGAGAGGGAGATACAATTACCTTCTGCTGCTATTAAATTTGAATGTCACATACTAGTATAAGTTCCCCCATTTCGACCATTGACTACTGCTAATATCACAGGATGATCTGTTGAATTAAGGATCATTTCTTGACCTCAAATAATCAAACTAGTGGGATATGGGATAAAGAATATTTTGGGTTTAATTCATATATCTAGGGTTATTATTTATCCATTATATTATGACTTATCATATTTATGTTTTAATATTTGTAGCTTCTCAATAAAATAGGAGATCTATATTATCCTATAAGTATCCCCATTACCTTTGGATTTGATTTAGATTTGAATTTGGATTTTTATTTTTTTTATTTTTTTTATTTTAGGACTAGGGATTCTCATTGTGTATTCAGCTTTGATTGATTGAATAAAGAATTTCTATTTTCTCGGCCTCATTCTCCTTTCTCCTTTCTCCTTTCTCCTTTCTCTCTTCCCCATTCCCCAACATGTTTTACATCAATTAGGCATTAGAGCAAGGTTACACGTTTCCCAAAGTTTCCAAAAGTGGTTATAGTTCATTCCTTTGCAAACAAAAATGCCCTTAACACTATTGCAAGCCTCCGTCCACCACCTCTTCGCTTCCGTTGACTATGCTGCCGCCATCATCAGTTCCCATGCTACTCAGTGACAAATGTTTCTTAAAGGATGCTTATGTAGGTGTCCCAGAAGATGCCTGTGTAGATGGTGTTGATGAAAGTGTGGCAACCAACCTCGATAGTAAAGAATGCTCATGATAATACAAAGATGACGAGTGTTGGTATGAGTTCACCTGTTATCTGAAAGGAGAGTATGTTGGTTGCCACAAATACCCACATGATAATCATGGACATAGCTGGTATGGTGCTCAACATTATAAGGATGCATATCAATATGTGGAGCAGCGACAACACGAGTATCATTACTTTCGTCGATATGCTTATACTAATCAACAGAACTACAACTATTGTCGTTGGTTTGAGCATGTTAACGACTACCAATAGGAGGAAGAAGAGTCTCATCAGGATGGCAATTCTAACTTCTTGCTGCTTGAAGTTGAAGAAGATTACATCAGGTTAGCTGAAAGACACTGCAAATAGGAGGACGAGTATGAGGCTTTTTGCAGGCGACTGAAGGTAAAAACTGAATGTGGTAAGGCCAAAGCTGAGTATCTTGACCTAGAATACACTTGTATATTGCGTGACTTTAAGAAGTTGAGGTCTCCTTCAAATCAAGAAGTTGAGGTTGCAGTTGAAACACTGCCGCTAGCTATGGTGGAACCCAATCATGACGTTGATGTGTCCCCAGCTGCACCTGCCCTAAAGGTCCCAATGGAAACTTCTTTAATTGTTGTTAGTGATGATGCTAATCTTGTTTACTCAACACTGACGAGTCCATACTTGATGATCATGTCTGCCACTCTGCACCAGTAAAGGAAGCACCTTCCCTAACTGTGATAAGCAATGATCAGATTGTCAAGCCTATACAAGTACATGTGGCTCCTTCTCAACTAGTGGCCAACAAGAAGCATCTTTAGTCATTCTATAGTATCACCACGTCTAAAAATTGCACCTCCCAAGGGTATCCTATTGTTGAATAGTCCACTCCAACAGTCTCTTGTCTATTGGAAGGTTTATCATATGCTCTCCAAAATTCATCAGCTCATCCGTTCCAAGATGTTCTCTTTCAATACCTTCATGTTATTTATTTTTCAACTTTCAGCAATAAAAGTCAAATCCAAGCTTCTTCTAGTTAGAAGAATTAACTTTATAATGCCATTACTGTCAGATTTATTATTATTTATTTTGTCTTTGCTGGTGGGAAACTTCATAGCAGTATAGTGTTGCACACTTAATATAATATAATACAGCATCAATTTAATGTCACTCAACTTGGGATTTTTATATATAAAGGCTGTGAGGTTGTCGGTGGCTTTATTTGTATCCGTTGGTGACATATGGCTCAACTGACTCACGCCATTAAGTCGTGTTCTTGGTGGTTTCTTGTTAATTGGATTGATGATGGAGGTTCTGGATGTTGAAATTATGCGTTCAATTCCGACGACTCATTATGATTATTTTATTTTTATGTTTATGCACTTGCCAATTAAGTTTTGCACCTTCTTATTTGACCAAGTTAAGATTTTGGCATGAAACATATTCAGCTCAATGTTTTACTATTTTTAGGCTGCGATGTTTATGTGCATAAATATATATAACTGACAGGAAAATGCTAAGGAATTTTTTATAGGTCCCATTATATGATAGCTGCTATAGTCGTGTTTTTTTTATATGGCAGTTTCATGAAAAATGATCCATCTTTAGCGATCTTTGTCAAATCTAATTGTAACAAATGATTCCAGAGGTCTTTATTCAATTCAAAATACTGGCAAAAAAAAAAAATTCAATTCAAAATGAAATTCAAACTAAAATGAATAACGTGAATTTATATATATATATATATAAATGAACAATAGGGAAATTCTGAATTGTATGCGCACAAATTTCTTGAAACATGCATGATTTTTTTTATTTGAAATAGATTTCCTATTTTTCCGTGACTGCACTCGCTTAAACAGAAATAAATTTCCAAGGGTGGTGACTGTGAAGTGTTGTCAAACTCAATACATCAGTTTTATAATTTCAGTTGTTTGAATTTAATGTAAGAACCCAATAAAGTTTCTAATGATTTCGACAACAACAAAAAATAAATAAATAAAGATTCTAATGAAGGAGAGGTCCAATCCATATATATTGACTTCTTGTCTTCAATGTGCTATGAAATCTGTCATTCAAGTGGTCCCCGCAGATCCCATCAATGGTCCTTCTGGTTGAGTATCAATTTTGTTGCATTCAAACTTTTGTTTTTGGTCGCATTCAAACTTGTAATTTAACGTTTCATAACTTCTAAATCTAAATGTAGGATTGGTTGTAAATATATCTTTTGACTTATGACACAGTTTTGCATTCAGCTCCTGGGAGTGAAAACTGTCCATTAAGTAACTCTCCGTGAGATAAGGGTTGAAGTACCAATAATATAGGTTTTAAGGTAGACCTCGTTTTAAAAGACAATAATCTATTAAGATATGTAATTTCTAAAATTTATAAACCTCACTTTGTTTTTTTTTGTGTTTTGCTTATATAGCTATCTGATAGGACTAGATTTGAGTATTGTCAAGTTCAATTAGAAGAACCTATTATACATCAATTTATTTCAAGGATGAATCCAAAATATACGTCATTCCTTTTTTAATAACTAAAATACATGTCATTATTAGATATGTAGATGAAGGCAATGCATTGAGTTGGGGTGGTCCCAATAAGAAGAATATGTTTATTTACGTTGATTTCACACTTCAACAAAGTCTAAACCAAATTGCTGTCACCTAGCGGAATGTGTTGAGATGCTTTAATTTCTTTATAAAAATGCTACATATTCAAAATTATTTACTAATATACTACAAATTGAAGCTCTAAAATTTTTTATATACTCAACTTGTAAGAAGAACTCACCCAGCTCCTTTTATTTAGAACGATTATTTAAACTCTTTAAAATAATTAGAAACTTGAGAAAAAGAATTTCGCATTATTTTAAGAAGCCATCTTGAGGAACTTCTAAAAATTATTACATATACTAAATGCTCATGAAAATATGGGGATATATACAAGATAATATGCCAAGAGCTTCCTGCTCAAATACGGAAAGAGTGTGTTGTTGCTTTAGTATGTATAATATATATATATATATATATAAACAGAATAGTCTAGTTAGCACTGTTTCTTTATTTTTTAGGGAAAATTGTGAAAAAAGACCTCACCTGCAACTTAATTGTCAAATGAGACCTTCGTGTGCAGATCATCTTCCACATGTGCAAAATATCTTCCCTGGTGTGCAGATGATCTTCCTTGTGTGTAAACTTCTTCCCTATACGTGTGCAGAAATCTTCCCTGCGTGTGCAGATATCTTCCCTCCGTGTGCAGATAATCTTCCGTCTGTGTGCAGATAATTTTCCCAGGTCCCATTTAACATATAAGTTGCTGGTGAGGTCTTTTTTAGCAATTCTCCCTATTTTTTAACCTAATTTATTAATTGATCAACATGATATATTAAAAGATTTAATCAATCGATTACCCGTTCATTCAAAACAATTTAAATTTATTCCATATAATAAAGGAAGTAGCTTTTCTAGCGTTATATTATTATTGTGCTGCTATATATTATTGCCGTTGCTGTTATTATTATTTAATATTGTTTTTCATACCAAGTTTATCTCAAATTTTACACACACCGGACTTGTAATTTATATAAAAATAAGACTTTATAATCTACATGAAAGGATATCCCTAAAGACTGTCAATAATGCAACACAGATAATAGATGTCATTGATACATAAGAAACGCGAACAGAGTCTACAAAATTACAGTAGCCAAAATTCGTTTATTGCGTGAGTATTATGATAACATCGTTGGCGAAGCATTATAAGAAGTGGCAGTGAAACCAGAAGAGTTTGTGTTGGAACTACATTGACTTGCGTCTGAAGCATTAGCTGGAAGGAATTGAAGAAGATGACTCCATCGGAGGAAGTTCATGATATGTGAACTCAGGATAACTTGAAGGAAGACTAGGAAATGGAGCTTCAAAGTTAAGCACATTAATTACTTGCCTTATAGAAGGCCTATGCTTATGATCAGGATGAGTACAACATAACCCAACAATCATCAAACATTTGATTTGATCTTGATCAAAATCTCCTTGTAGTTTTGAATCAACTGCTTCAAGAATTCTCCCACTTCCATAGAGTTCCCATACCCAATTCACTATGTTTACCTCATTCTCTGGAGCATTTTGTTTTATGCATTTTCTTCCACAAGCTATCTCCAAAGCAACAATTCCAAAACTATACACATCAGATTCCTTACTTGCCTTCCCAAAAAAAAGGCATTCAGGAGCCATATATCCCATAGTCCCCGCCAACGCTGTAGTTGGTGCACTTTTCGCATGGTCTACAAGTCTTGCTAATCCAAAATCTCCGAGTTTTGCATTGAAGTCAGAGTCTAGCATGATATTGCTTGACTTTATGTCTCTATGAACAACACACCGTTCCCATCCATCATGCAAGTATAACAAAGCAGAGGCCAAGCCTTGAGCTATTTTGAATCTTGCTGACCATCTTAGCAAACTTTGGCCTTTGAAGAGATGAAAATCTAAACTTCCATTTGGCATATACTCATAAACTAGCAGTAGTACTTTCCCTTTGTGACACCAACCGATTAGTTGCACCAAATTCCGATGTCGTAGTTGACTAATAATTCTTACTTCAGATGCAAACTCCTTCAATCCTTGTTTAGAACTTTCTGATACTCTCTTTATGGCGACAGAGGTGTTTGAATCTTTGAGGAAACCTCTATAAACCTCCCCAAATCCTCCTTGTCCTAGCTTCTGTTCATCTTTAAAATAATTTGTAGCACTTGCTAGATCAGCATACGAGTACTCCTTTGGTCCTGTTCCTCTTCTAAAGCTGTCGCGCATGTGCTCATCAAACTCGTGATCATCCTCTTTCATCTTCCTTTTCTTCCTCCACAAGCCTACCAAAACCAAACTAAACACACAAATTAAAATAAAACCTCCAACCCCTAATCCCACTGCTAGTTTTGTTATGTTATTTCTACTCTTTGGGATCGGGCTGGGGCTGGGGCTGGGACTGAAAGGTGTTTCTGAGATCGCTGTAAAATTGTTGGATTCGAAACTCCATGAATTGATCTTATGTATTGCAGAAGCATTTCCGGTTGCAGCTGAGAAGCCAAAAGTAACCCATTCAGGAAGATACTTTCTCAGATCAACAATATCGGAAAGATGTTGCTGCACAGTGGTGCCATTAACAAAGCCAGTGAAAAGAATGCTTAAATTGTGTGTATTTGAGCTGTAACTGATGAAAGCCTCATTTGTTCTCCCTCCTTTGATATCAGCTAACCAAGTCAAATTATTAACAGATCTCATGGAATTGATATTGACGCCGACGTGTTCCTTCGGAGGATCCCAAAAATTCTTATAGATATCAAACTCCACAGCAACAAATGGATTGTCTGTTGAATTTAACACCTGGTCATCAAGAGTCAGACCCATAGAACCTCCTTTTGTGACATTGGGAAGCTTTGAACCAGCAGGAGCTAAGAAGAAGGCCAACCCATCTCCATATACTTTGTTCTGTGAACTAATCACAAATGTGAAATGGGTTCTGAAGTCTGTGAGGTTCCCTGTGGTTTTGTCCCAAAGGCGCATCGGTTGGCTATACGTGGCACGACCGACACTAGCCGTTAGGGCTTCGTCTCGTTGGTTTCTTGTTAACTGGATGGATGATGAAGAGGAAGATGAATTCTCATATGATATGGTTTTATCATTTGGGTCGAAACTAGAGAAGTTGAAGGATATGGAAAATGCATGAGGGATAATCAAGAGGAAGAAAATTGACAATAACATCATCATCATCATTAGAAGTAGAAGAACAATGAAAATTTTGGTTT
Organism: Inga laurina; assembly: GCA_963855925.1. NCBI lineage: Eukaryota > Viridiplantae > Streptophyta > Magnoliopsida > Fabales > Fabaceae > Inga > Inga laurina. The sequence continues at coordinate 30,075,035 of OY979701.1, forward strand.
GGCTGAGAAATATATATTCTGCTAAATAAAGTTGTACAGGTGAATGCTAAGAACTTTCTTGTGTAATTATTAGTAAAATTATGTGTTTTTATTTCTTAGCCTACCAATGTTTACCATTCCTCTCTGTGAGTCTACATGTGAATGCTAGGAACTTTCATGTGTAATTACATCTCTTGTTTCCGAGAGACTATGCATTGAACCTGGAATTCATGAAAAGACATAAACTATAGTATACGAGATCTTTCTTGCTTCCCTTTTGGAAAGTTGTTTGAGAGATTTTGAAATCTTTGGAAAGGGGTTAAAGAAAGATTATTAAGTAGGGCCAGTATTTAGCAACTTGTTTATTGAGCCAAAAAAATATGGCAACTTGTTTCCTCGTGATTTTGAACCCCACAATGATTCTCTTTTATTCGGCGTGATTTTTGTGTTGACCGTGATTATTAATCTGTGGGAACTCAGACATGGACAAATCAGTGTTCTTACCATATTTAGAACTAGTTAGTGGTTAGTGAATGATGACTCAAGTTTCTTATTTTTTGGAAACTATTGTATTTTATATGCTACTATCTGTCTATCTCCATGTAGTATTAAATGGGAGAGGGTGCTCCATTGATTTCTTTTTTTCATATACTCTCTATTGATTGTATTTACCATTAGATCAACTTTTAATAGTTGAGATTTATCATAATAGATTTTTATTATAATAATATTATTTACATATTATTAAATCTCAAATATTGAAAGTTAATCTAATTGTAGATACTCTCAATGGAGAATAAATAGAGAGAGAAGTCAATGGAGACACTCTTCTCCTATATTAAACACTTAACTTTAGCCCAAGTTTGATAAAATATATAATTTTATTTTTTAAAAAAAACAATTCAAGGACCAATATTTTGTATGATTAAAACAATAGGCATTGAGTTGCATCAAGTTAAAATTCAAGATTTGAGTTGTAACTAAGTTGGAACTAAAAAAATTGAGTTGTATTGAGTCAAAATTTAAGGATTAAATTATAAACTAATCAAAATTATAGGGATCAAAAAATTAATTTTCTCGACCATTTATAGACTTAATTTTTTTTCTTTTTGGCTAAATTGCCCATATTTAAATTTCTAAAGCATTTAAGGCTAAAAATGAGCATCTATTGTGGGCAGAACTGGAAGAATGAAAACAAGTTTAACATGTAAATTAGTTAAGATAGTCTAATTAATATGTGTGAATTAAGTAATTTTTTCATAACATGAACTAAGTAATTTTATCTTATAATAGAAATGAAGGAAGTAATTACGAAGTAATCGGTATTTTCGTATTGAAATATAGCCATTAATTGTATACGTGTTTAGCTCTGGTTTTAGGGTTATTTAGTTATTTTGTGCTGTTGAGTATTATTATTTAATTCAATCTTTCTTGGATTGTCTCCTATTCATTTTTTTTTTCATCGGATTGTCTCCTATTCTCGGTGTTGGGAAAATACTCAAATAAGGAGGGTAATAAATAACAAGGAGGCATGTGGGCTTGGGGCCTCTGATGCCGTTAGCTTTGTGGGCCACTGGTCAGCTAGCCGTTGCATAGTTTGGGATTGGGCCTAGCCCAAAATGGTAAGTTTATAATTTATTTATCCCTGAATATATTATTTAAATATTTTTTGAAAAAGTATACATTTAATCCTTTATTTTTGTATCAAATTTCATTTTAGTCTTTTAAATTTAAATTTATAAAGAGCATCATCACAAAAAAGTTTATAAAGTACATTTTTAGTTCTTCAATCTTAACATCATCTGTTGACGGATAATGCTAGCTTATAAAATTTAAATGATGATTGTGCAATTAAATGATTGACAAACCATTCTTGCATTTTAATTTTTTTTAATATAAAATTTTTATATTTAAATCATGTAAATTAAAAAAAAATTAAAACAACTTTACCCTTGCAAATATTTTGTCTACATTTAATTGTATAGTCATTGTTAAAATTAGATGAGTCAACATTTTTTCTTAGATGAAATTAACGGTTTGAAGAACTAAAAATGTATTTTATAAACTTAAGATACCAAATTGGAATTTAATGCAAAGATAAAGGATTAAACATATACTTTAACCAAATATTTTTAATTTCATGGTAAATATAATTATAATTTATTTATCTTTCAATATATTATTTAAATATTCTTAATCTTAATCAATTTTTAAAATTTTAATTTATTCTTATTAATGACAAGGATTGCGTTTGCCTCACACTATGATATGAAGGAGGTCTTAACATCAGATTCAGAGATGCTTCTTTGAAGAGCGCTAGTTTCTATCAAATAATAACTCTGAATTTATTGATTATATTTTTATTTTCTGTGAATGTGCGCGAGTAATATGGTTTTAGGTGCTAATGAATTGACTGATTTTTTAATCACCTCTCCTTTATCATAAGAAGCAAATTAAATAGTTAAACAGGGAACTAATAATTTACTGAAAAAAAAAGATTATGGAATCTGGATGCTTTAATTTATTCTTGAAGATATTGAAGAAAAAGAATAGTAGTTTTAGGTAGAGACGTGTGTTATTCTCTATTATGTCCAAAAGAGAGGCAAATACATAAAGTGTTTTTGGTCTTCCCACTATAAGTGAGAATACCTTTGTGTCTTCATCTTTCCACATAGAAAGAGCAGCATATTTATATATCCCTCATGTTGGAGAATATAATATATTTTGATTATGTATTTCCCTCAGTTTAGCATGTAATATTATAATGATTTATATATATATATATAAAAGCAAGGCTATGTACCTTTTTTTCTACAGCCTATAGTAGATTGATATATGGAATTTGAAAAAATATTTTAATAATAAATATAAATTGTTTCAAGGTAAATAACAAATCATCAAACTTTTTACAAAAAATAAATTATTATGAGTTAATATTATTTTTAATTCTTACAATTTCATTGCATTTTGGTTTGGACAAATCGTGATTTATTACCTCTATAGTATTATAAGAACTTAGTTTGAGTTAATACCATTAATTTTATGGACCAAAGCAAAAACTCGTTAAAAGTATAGGGACCAATGTCTCTATATTTTTAATCAGTTTTGGTTTGTTCCTGTATTATGGAGTTTACCCTTTTCTGTCAAATTACCTTACTTCCCTTATGTAAAAGAAAAAATAATAACCCCTCCACTGTTGGCTATCACCAGGGACCAGAGCTTTGATGACCCATGGTCGGAGCTCTGACACTGACCACCAAAAAATTGTTGTGGAAGTAGTGGAGCAAAAAGGAATGACTACTTTCACTTTAAGAAATAATTTTAATAATTTAATTATATGAAATGACAAGAAAATCTTAAGCAATGATAACTACTAATTTGAAGTTTTAACATTCAATAGTGGCTAGCTTGGAGATGGATGGCTACTTCAGTTTAAGAAATAAAAACTTTAATCATATGAAATAATAATAAACCCTTAAGCAATTATAACGATTATCTATATTATCTTCCTTTGAAAAAAAAAAAAAGATTATCTATATTATCTTCAAAAACACACATGAAACTTAAACTTTAAATAGGAGTTGTCACTGCTTAAGATTTTGTTATCGTTTGATATAATTAAAGTTGTTTTTTCCTGAAGTGAAGTAGTTATTTATTTCCAAGCAACTCACTCCTTTCCCCTTAAATTTCTATTTGGTTAGTATTATAGTTTCTAACAGAAGGATAGTAAGATTATTTGATAAAAAACCAATTTTAGAAAAGTCCCTATTAGGTCGTTTCGCAGGACTATTTTGTTATTTTTATATACTATTTGGTGATCGTTATACGTCTATTTCGCAAAACAAAATAAGCATCCCATTGGTGGGTCCCAAAGTACTCGGATATTAATAGACTGTAGTGGGATTCCATATATAAATAATTAAGCAAAGATTATATTCCAAAATTGATTAGGCAAGAATGTGACATCAACAAATCATACGTAAGAACGAAGAATATCGATTTGTAAAAATATCAACTAAACCCTTATCTATCTCATTCAAACGGGTTCGGCATGATCCACGACCCATATTCCAAGACCCGACTTAAGGCTATATATACATACGTAAACATGCATAAGATATATCACTCCTTCGTACAAAGGCAAGAAGCTTAGAGAAAGAGGGCAAAAAAAAAAAAAAAAAAAAAAAAAAAAAAAATTCAGAAATCAAAATCAGATATACATAAAATGTCAAGACCAGACTTTGTTAGTGATGAAGCCGTCATGGTTATAGTTCGGAGAGGGGACGCTAACGATGACGGATATCTGAGCAGTGAAGAGATCAGTAATATATCGCAGGTACTTGGTCCAGATGCTTGCGTCAGATACCTGGAAAACGCCAACACGAACGGCGGCCGAAGAACCAGCCCCTTCGAGAACACGCGTAGGATGCTTGTTCCCAAGATCAAGACTTCCAACGTTGCAAAAGTCCGATAATTTGTAGTCTCTGATCTGATATTAATAATAAATCCTATATATATATAGAGACACACACACGCACACTCGCCTTAGCTATATGTAATGATATCACCTTTATGTCTTTTAACACTTCTCGGCGGTTTCAGGGGTGATCAGCCGCTGTGCATTATATTCTTGAAGATAATATCACAGTTGTGGCTAAATCACCTGAGACTAGCTAAGTAGCTTAGGTATATATAGTAATTATAGCCAAAGATATAGGTGCGTGGAAGTCCAAGATGCAAATCTTGTTATGTAATAAGGGAAAAAAATCTGTATGGTTATTATGATTATGTGATATGTTTCCTTTTCTTTAACATCTTCCCGAGTGTGTTCGTACTTTTTCTGTCCCTTGGTTATTATTGACTTTCTCTATAATTTGCTGATGTTGTTTCAAACCATATCTTATATTAAAGATAACAGGCAAGACGCCGTAGTAAATATGTTTTCTCTGTGTGTTGTGAAGAAAAATTCATAATTTTCCCATGCAGTGATGATGACACTTATTTATCAACGGTTCAGATATCTTCTTTAAATAAAACGACGTGATCTTGATGATGAGAAATTCTTTTCTCATCACAGTGATGAGCCAGAAATGCGGACCCAGTTTTCATTCCTAGTTTTCCATCCTCCCTAGTTCCCCTCACTTTTCTCTCTATCCAAACATATAGCTTTAGGATGTGTTTGGTTCAATGAAGGTGATATTAGATAAGGTTAATTAAAGTTAAGTAAATGGAGGTTATGAGCTTTGTTTGGTTCAAGAAGAGAGGAGGAGATGTTTAATATCTTGTTTGATTCAGCAGGGTAGGTGAGGAGAGCTAATTATAGTGGACAAATATGCCCTTCTACATACTTTCCTTCTTCTTTTATAATGTATGTATTAATAATTAATATTTGTTAAATTATTAATAAAATTCTATTTTTTTAGAAGTGGACAAATATTAATTATTATCAGTAAATAATAAATTATTAATATTTAGGTAAAAGGGCATTCACGTTTCTCTTGCTACGTGCATCATCATCACTTTGGGACGTTCAAGAAGGTCCAAAAAGCAACTGCTGCGAAAACGGATGACCCGAAGAAGGCCCTTTTCCATTTCTCTCTCTCTCTCTCTCTCTCTCTCTACGGCCCTATATACAATAATTTCACTCTGCTTCAGTGAAATCAGTGACACCATCGAGCAAAAAAATAAAAAAATTCAGTGACACCAGGCTTGCTCTCTAATATTTGCTAAGCTCTTCATAATTTATGCTACTATTTATCCTTAATAGTCTTTTCTTTCTGGGCTTTTAAACTACTGGAATTAGACGCTGCAGGAGGAGAAGAGCCAAGGAGCGATGTTGCAGAGCGACTCGGAAATGCTTTGAATGTCGAAAATGGAAGGTGGAAAAAGGGTTTGCCAGATGAGGGCACACTTGAAAATTCAAAATATTGTCATAGGCAATTTAGTCACAATAGGAGACAAATATTCTCTCCCATAGAAAAAACCCCAATCTGGAGAGTTGACAAAGTAGGTTAGGTAAGCACTAAACTCCAGAATTTTTTTTCTCCCCTCCTTCCAATCAAACACATTTTTTTTTTTTCTCTCCAACCCTCGCCCAATCTAACCTCCCATTAAAAAAACACCAACCAAACAGAGCCTTAGTGTGGAATCCAGCATTTGGATACAAAATTTTATTGATTTGGTCAAGGGTACATAAAACTTTTTGAATTTGGTCAAGGGTAATAATTCTGGGGAGTCAAAAACTTATATTCTCCTTCTTATGGTGTGAAGCGCTTACCACATCAACTAACTATTTATTAGTAGATACTAAAAATTTTATGGATTTGGAAGCAAATTTTTTTATTACAATTCCTAAGTGTCTTGTATATCTGAGTTATTTCAAATTTAAATTATTTTTTTGCGGTTGCAATATGGCTATATATTAGTGTGATTTTTTTTTATACAACCCAAATGAAGAAGTTTAAAAGACATGTATTTTTAATTGGAGATTTTAAATCCAAATCAATCTATCCAAAATCCACCTTAATGTATTCTTTATGTTTTTTTCGTTACAATATGGCTATATATTTGAGGGTAATTTAGATGGTAAGTATATGCAACAAAAAAAATTCACAGTAATGGCTTCGTTATATGTAGGTTTCCTTTCTCTTAACACCATTTTTATTTCACTTAACACCTTTTTAATGGCCATTGTCCTTTTGAGGGAGAATACGCTTTTCTCATGTGATATAAAATTTCGCAAATGAATCACACTAAATTACGCTTTATCAACATTGCAACTTATTTATATATTTTATAATTTGTATATATTGATTCATTTTATAGCATGAACAACATATTTTTTTAAACCCTCTCTAGAAAGGTAAAAAGGGTAAAAATACACTCCAAAAAAAAGGAAAAATTCATTTGTGTCCCTATAAAAAATTCTATTTCACTGTGTAACTTTATAAAACTATCCATCAAACATATGTATAAAAATATAATTTTCTTGAACATTTGATTATAAAGCTGAATTTTATAAAAATTACAAAATAGAATCAAATAAAATTAAGGTTTTCTAACTAACTGAATATGATATTAGTGGTACATCTTGTCTTACCCATTAGTGATTCATTCTTTAATTTATATATTTTTCTCTTGAACAAAGTAATCCTTAAGTTATCCAATATTTGACCCACTTATAACCCAATCCCTCATCTTTGAACTTTTTATAACTTAATTTTGAGTCATCTGGCAAAAGTGGCTGCTAACTCAGCTCCCCATGGAAAAAAATCTTACAAATCAGAGCTCTACATCTGCCACTACACATGCTCTCCTAACTCCAGCAGCAGCACACACAACCCAACAAATTTGATCCTAGGTCTCTCTCCATCTCCAACAAATTTATTAATCACATACAATAAATACTTACATACTTTAAGAGTACGACATCATCTGAACTCTATCTAAATCTATACAATGAAAACGTAACAACTCAAATCATTTTAATCTTAGTTGGTTGATGATTCATTAGAAAAAAAAATTCAAAATTTATCTTGTTTGTAAGAAAAAAAATTTTAATTTTAAAAACAAAACTAAAACAAAATAATCAACCAATATTTTTCAAACAACAAGATAGAATTTGAATTTTTTTCAGATGAGTGGCCATCCAAACTAGGGTTGAAATGATATGAATTGTTATGTTTTTATTGGATAGAGTTCAGATGACATGGTACTCTTAGAGTATGTAAGTATTTCAAATACTACTTTATAATGAGAAAGAAAAAAATTTATTTATTTTCTTGTATTGATAAATTTATTAAAAAAATAGCTTCACAGCTTACAAAATAAGTAATTAATTAAAACTTATATTATAAAATAATGAAAGAGCAAATTCTATGGTTCTAATAGTTAATACTTATTGTATTGTTTTTTTTTTTGTATAAACTTATTGTATTACTTTTAATGTAAATGTTTCTTATGTTAATATAATTTTACTTTTAATGTTATTATTTTTTTGATGCATATTTTTTATATTATTATAATTGTATATTTATTGTATTATTTCTTCAGTATTTAATTTTAATGAATAATATTGTAAAGAAATTAATGAGTAATACTGTCATATAATTTGATAAATATTTAAAATTATATTTTTAAAAATTAATATTTATAGTTGGCACAAATTTAACCTCCGCCAGCTTCAAATGAAATTTACTTTAATTAACATTACCTGCTTGAAACCAATGGGGCTTGGCTCTAGCCAAAGGGGCTTCCCTTACAATATAAAAAACTAAAGTTTGAATTCTTATGGGGAGAAATGGCCACATTTTGTATCCAATATAAGCGAAATATATTTTATTAACTTTACACAATTTGCGATATATATATATATATATATATATTCCTTTTATAATACACACGCCAATAACTTTTGGTAGTTATGTATTTCCTGTCTACCAAGATGCTGTAATTGAGTTGGGAAGAATTTGCTTCCCTCTCACAATGACCTTCATCTATCCGCTATGATTATGAAATATATATTCGCTCAGATTTTTTTTTTTTTTGATTACAGAGGCAAGCAAAGCTTGAAAGGGTAAGTCTATAGGCTAGTTCCTACAGAATGATCATGTGGTGTCAAGCCACGATCCAAAGCAAAAAGCGGAATACATTCAGTAGGGGAGGTCCCTAATTCCTCGTATTCATGCGGAATCCTATGCGCTTCTCCTGCCAGAAAATCTGCACATCTAATACTTTCCCTATAGGAGTGGGAAATCTCTACCTCCCAATCGCTATAAATGAGTGATCTGGTCTCTAAGATAACATCATGCAACGGATGATCAGCATCACAACGATTGGATAGAAGATGAATTGCCTGTAGTGAGTCCGTGAACAAACTGATTTTCTTGAGCCCCAACTGCTTACATAGTAACAGACCCCGACGGATTGCATGGATTTCAGCAGCAGTTGGAAAAGTATGCCCTAACTTCTGTTGAAATCCACGTATCTAGATACCTCGGTGATCTCGAATAACCCCTCCACATGCGGCTTGACCACCTCTCCGTACCGATCCGTCAACATCTAGGCGGAAGCTTCCCGGATCTGGGGGGTACCAGTGAAGTAGTCCTCGTTCTGGAACCTGGAATATATGATGTCGAAACCTTCCGTTCTCCACACCTTCCGAGAGATGGTACATGCATCCATGAACTAACTGTTTAGGACTGTCCGACGTCCCTTCAAAGGCTTGACGGCACCGGTTCTTCCATAGTAGCCAGCATGTTGAGCTGAATACTTTTTGCCAAGACCATCTCGTCATCCTATTGTTTCCCGGCGAGTGTTGTGCATTCCAACTGAGCCAGTCCTGCAAATTACCAGAGAAAAACATACTATAATATAGGGGGTTAGTTAAAACTGACCACACTCTCTGAGCTTGCTCGCAATCTCTCAAAATATGAAGAATACTCTCCACACTATGACACTGAAAAGGGCAGGTGTTTAGGACGCTCGGATTGTGTCTCGCTCTTAACTCATTAGTAGGAAGCCTTTCATGGTAGACCTGCCACAGAAAAATTTTGACCCTTTCAGGAATTCCCTGATGCCATAAAGCCTGCCAGTGAGGTTGGCGTCTGGAACCATGCTGATGATATATAGTGTCATATGCAGATTTAACGCTGAAGGTCCCATCAGGAGCATTCCTCCAACAAACCACATCCTCATCAGTACCCGAAGGCGGGGGCATCATCATTATTTTATCAACCACCCATGTAGGAAGGTAAGATTCCCATTTATCTCTGTCCCAGTGGCCCGATTGGGTTACGAAAGATCTCACAGTGTCATTTACATCAACCAAGTGATCGTTATGATCAATATGAAGCTCAAGAGGATTGTCCACCAGAGACCAGCACTCCTTCCATGCTAGCGTATTGTGACCACTTCTTAAGCATTTGCCAAGGCCTCTTCTAAAGTCATCCCAAACAGTCACAATGCCACTCCAAACAGCCGATTGATTACGCCTCTTCCGGACAAGAGGTTCAGTGAGTAAGCCACATGCGTATTTAGCACGTAAACATTTCACCCAGTAAGCATCCGGTTTCTTAATAAGACCCCAGCATAACTTCATTAGGAAGGCTTTATTTTGACAATGTAAGTCTTTAAACCCCAAGCCGCCTTCACACTTTCTTTGTTTTAGCACGTCCCAGGAGAGAAGATGCAATTTTTTGGAGTCTTCATGATGATTCCAGAAGAAGTCATGACTAAGTTTTTCAATGGAAAGAAGAACACCTTTCGGAACAAGAGTAGATTGCATCTGGTACTGGGGGATTGTCGAGAGGACCGATTTAATGAGAGTCGACCGGCCTGCCATACTAAGGAATTTGCCTTTCCAATTTGCCAATTTAATTTTAACCCTCTGAATGAGCGGAGAAAAGGTCCTCTTAACCAACCTTTTGTGTAAGAGGGGAACACCCAAGTATTTACCAAGGTCTGCAGTCAAACCAACACCAACAATCTGGCTCAACTCATAAGCCCTGTTGAAATGAACATTCTTTGAAACAAACATCTTGGATTTATTAAGATTAATCTTGTGACCAGAAACTTGACAAAATAGAGCCATGATGTTACGAAATTCCACCATCTGCTCAATTGAAGCCTCTCCAAATAGCATCAGATCGTCAGCAAAGAAAAGATGGGAAATCTTAGGACCCGAGGCGCTCAGTTTGAGAGGATTCCATTTTCCTATCTCCACTTCTTGATGAATAAGTTGCTCGAGCAGCTCCATACAAAGGACGAACAGATATGGGCTTAGGGGATCCCCTTGTCTCACTCCCCTAGATGGCCGAAAACGCTCAGATGCGATGCCGTTTCAAATAATGCTCATAGAAGTGGATGATACACAGGACATAATCAGCTTGATAAAGCTAGCACCAAGACCCAAGCTGTGAAGAGTGAACTCCAGAAAGCGCCAGTCAAGCCTATCAAAAGCCTTTTCCATATCAACTTTCACCGCAACAAAACCTTTGTTACCTCGCTTAGTTCTCATAGTGTGAATTGCTTCCTGGGCAATAATGATATTATCAACCCCCTGTATTCCTGCTATGAAACTACACTGGTTTTCAGCAATTAGGTGGTTCATGACACCTTTGAAGCGATTAGCGATAACTTTGCTGACAATTTTGTAGCTCATATTGCATAACGAGATAGGCCTGAAGTCTTTTAAAGATAAGGGGTGGTCAATCTTAGGGATGAGAGTGATATTCGCTCAGATTTTTAAAGTCCGTTCCTTTTTTCAAGAGTTAAGGTATAAATTTACCAATGAAGTTTTATCTGAGGAGCGTCTAGCACAAATATCTTTTAGAAGGGGCAAAAATACCAATGAACAATTAAAAAGGGGCATCCACCACAAAAACCGTTAAATCCGTACTAACTCCGTTAGGGGTTTTCTTCTCTTATAATTTAACGCCGTTAGTACGGATTAACGGTTTTTGTGGTGGATGCCCCTTTTTAATTGTTCATTGGTATTTTTACCCCTTCTAAAAGATATTTGTGCCAGACGCTCCTCGGATAAAACTTCATTAGTAAATTTGTACCTTAACCCTTTTTTCAAATATGCTTGTCGTTTATCACATGCCCACCAAGTTCCTATCTGCAAGATAAAGAAGGATATATAGAGCATATGAATTTATGCTTTAATTGACAATTACTTTTCTCGTTTTGTTCCACTCCTGTGATCCTCATTTCAAATCCTCCTTGTCTTTAATTAGTACTGGTTCTATTAAGTTAGTTAGAACTTAGAATAAAATATTTTATCTTGTCCCATTAATTGTACAATATGTTATATTTTTATTACAAAAAATATTCAGTACATATGCATCCCTGTCGAATTTTATTTTCGTTGATAATTACAACACGACTCATATTCCCTTAAGGACATAAAGATTAGAATCTCGCCAACGTATAACAACCCAATTGAAGAGTAATTTATAAGCAACTCTCTAAGCATTCTTTCACTAGTCATGTTTCTTGATCCTTTTGATACCTGAGACAAAACTTAGTTAATTAAGCTTTTAGTGTCATTAAAAAAAGAGCCCCATTAGATAGCTTTTTTCCCCCCATGATCCTTGTTCCACTCTTCATATGTACGTGAAATCCACCGTTTATATTACTCCCTCTGATCTCAAATGTAGGAACTAGTTAAATATAAAATATCTACTTAGTCTACTATACCTTTTAAATTTAATTTCCCACCTACAAGATTCCAAATATTAATGGGGTTCCCATCAATGGGGGTAATGATTAAATAAAGTATTTTAGGAAAACCAACATAAATTTATTACAAATGATCAACTTAATTAGTTTTTTAATATATATAAATTCGTTATTTTATTCTTCGATTTAGACCCAAAGGAAGTGTGTTGTAAAGATTACGCGGCATATTTAAAGCATGATTTTAAGTTTTAAAAGGCAACCTCTTTTGTACAATAACATTAATCCCACACCACAAATGCTGCCGCACGTCCTAATTGTCGATTCTTATTTCATACTCCCTCTTATTCTCAATATAATGACTAGATAACTAATTTACCAAAATTAAGGAAATTAATTTAATTATTTGTTACCATTATGTGTAGGTTTTCATAAATGTCCTTTTTATTCTCGTGCATCATATCTCTTTATGAAAATCCCCATTACTGTAAGTGATCAATAAGGATATTTTAGGAAATAAAATTAAGAATTTGGAAGCCAACTTAGATTGGGATATTATATTTAGAACCAAAGTAAACTCCTTATCTAGATCATGTATATTTGGGATCAGATGTAGTAAAAGAGGACACACAATTATAAGGGAATGATAATAAGGAATCTTTAAAACTCAACATATTAGCTGAGGAATGTGACATTAATGATTTTGCTACACTGCAAGGTAATTGATCGATCAAAATTATTTAATTAAATTATGATTCATTCTCCGACCAATCCCATGAAAACAAATATTCCACGAAGTTTGGAAATCATCAAAGTGATGAATATAAATTTAGTGGTGGATTTCATGCTACATAAATTGAGTGAGAATGAAGCTTCTTCAAAATCGTGGAAAAGAATAAAGCCTACTTTGAATTTTATTCAAACAAAAACAATTAAACGTGAAGCTTACTTACTTTAAATAAGAAAAACATATCCGAGCAAACTAAGAAAGGTTTCGAATCCAATGGATAGAGCTCTTTGCACATGCAACATGAATACTTGTCTACATAGAATCAATTCATAATCAAAGTTAAAAATTTCTTTTAATAATTAATTTTAGAAAAAAATTATGTTTAAGAATCGCTAATGGTAAATACTCGTTTCAATTGCAAATTTGTGCTGCTTGAGTGGTAAATACTGATAGATATTTTAAAGTTATAAAATTGAGCTAGTGAATGGTAAATACTCATAGTTCGATTGATTAAAAAAATTTAAAAGGGAAAATTACAACCAGGTTCCATGAAACAAAAATAATCACAAGTAGGTCCCTTGAAATAATCAAATTGAAATGAAGTCCCATTGGACTTAGGTAATATTAATTTGAAATGTGAAAATGGCTACTCATGCACTTGTTAATGGTTGCTCACTCGTTATTGGATGGTCATGCTCTTGTCAACAGCTGATAATTAAATAGACTTGTTTATGCATATCACATATTGTTATCACGATTTAAATATGGCTATTGTTATCCTTCTTGGGTTGTACCAGAATGCAAGGGTGGGAGGAAGAGGACAATTGATGACAAGTGCATGAGCAACTATCTAGGATTAAAACACCAACATTTATTATATGACATTATATGCAGTTAAATGATAAGAATAGCCATATTTAATCACCAAGAAAAAAAAAATAGAGCTTACAGGCACCAAGAAACTCTGCTTAAACAAACACAACCATAAACAAGACCGACAATATTGACAACACAAAACAAGACCAACGGAACTAAAAGGGAGAAAAACACACACGCACACACCTTGCAATTAGCAAACTATAGGAAAAAAGTCAAAAGTTTTGCGTTTCGCTTAAATCGAGAGCTGCTACTTTTTTAGATTAATTAAGTACTGTGAAAAGAAGAATAAGTTCTGTCCTGGTCATACGAGACTGTAGTGAGATTCCATAAATAATTGAGCTGAAAAGATTCTCAAATTTGTTAGGCAAGAATGCGAAATCATGGAACTTATGTAATTTAAGAGTTATTTTGGGGTTATATTTTGTCCTAAATATAAATTTCAATCCATTTTTTCTACCAAATTAATAATTTTCCCCCATACTATCCATATTGATTGCACATATTAGGGAGAAGTTCTAAATTCTAATTCAAACCATTAAAGATGATATTTTTCTCAAATCAGCACACTTTTTTTTTTTATAAATAACTAAAATAATAAATTTTCTTAATCTCTAGAAATTAATTAATTCAAACCATTAAAGATGATATTTTATGCAACCCAACTTGAAATGGATTCGGGTAAGATTCGCGACCCGACTTCAGATCATAGGGCTATAAATATATGTATAGCATATACATCTTCCTCATAACAAACAATTACACAATGGGATTTATTCCGCATGCGGCCAAAAAAGCGTTTACTGAAAAACAAGTGAGGGCGAAATTGGAGGAAGCAGATATTAACGGGGACGGAAGTCTGAACATGGAGGAGCTGAAGAAAGTATTCAAAGAAATGGGTTCAAACTGGCCAGCGCTCAGAACTTGGCATTGTATGCGAAACGCCGATGGCGACGGTGACGGAAAAATCAGTGCCTCCGAAAAGAATCAGCTTGTTGCTTATATCATGAAATGGTACGATGCCTAATTAAATGCTAATCTGCCTCTGATGTGGCAGCACTGCAGCTAAAGATGAAGACCATATAGCGAATATATATATATATATCATATATCTATATAGCTGAAGATCTTTCCTATGTAATGAGATCGCCTTTCTCAGAAAGACTTGTATGTGATTAAGTAATGGCAAATAGGCTAGCCTATTGTGATGTAACAAAAATAAATATAATAATATTATGGTTTGGCCATAAGTTTCCTTTCTTTAACATTTCTTTATCAGTAATTTTTATTTTTGGAACAGTCACATGAGCTCCCAAGAAGGAAATGTGATGACAAAAAAGTCACGCAATAAGTTATGTATGGCTAATCGCATGAGAATAGCTTTAGAAGTCCAAGATTATTGCCGGCAGACAGGATGTGGACAATATCATCATTGCTCAAGAGGCAATCCATACCATGAGAAACAAGAGAGATAATAAGGTTATATAGCTATGAAAGTAGATATGGAAAAGGCTTTTGACAGGCTTGACTGGCGATTTTTGGAATTCAATCTTCAGAGCTTAGGTTTGGGAGCAAAATTTGTTAGGATGATATTGAGTTGTCTTTCATCTTCTTCTATGAGCATTATCTGGAATGGAATTCCTTCAGAAAAATTCAATCCTTCCAGGGGATGCGGCAGGGTGACCCTCTGAGTCCGTATCTGTTTGTCCTATGTATGGAGTTACTCGGTCAGCTTATCCACTAGGAGGTTGAATTGGGGAACTGGCATCCCTTAGGGCTGAGCACTTCCGGTCCTTGTATTTCCCATCTTTTCTTTGCGGATGATCTAGTCCTCTTTGGCGAAGCTACAAATGAGCAGAAGGAAGAGATAAAGAGTGTTATGGAATTGTTTTGTTGGGTTTCATAACATAGGATCAATCTGAATAAATCTAAAATGTTTGTGTCTAGAAATGTTCATTTCAATAGAGCATATGAGATGAGCCAGATTGTGGGAGTTGGACTGACGGCTGATCTTGGGAAATATTTGGGAGTCCTTCCCCTACACAAACGTATGGTGAAGATGACTTTTGCCCCGCTTCTCCAGAAGGTAAGATCGAAATTGACTAGCTAGAAAGGGAAATATTTGAGTATGGCTGGCCTGACTGTCCTCGTCAATTAAGTTTTATCTACCATACCACAATACCAGATGCAATCAACCCTTGTCCTGAAAGGAGTGTTATCAACAATCAAAAAATTAAGTAGAAACTTCTTTTGGAACCAGCATGATGAAACCAATAAGATGCACCTAATAGCATGGGATGTTCTTAAATGAAGGAAGTGTGAAGGAGGCTTGGGAATAAAAGACCTTCATTGCCAAAACAAAGCCTTTCTCATGAAATTGTGTTGGTTTCTAATCACAAAACCAGAAGCCTTTATGGGTCAAATGTTTATGCACTAAATAGTCTTGTGGTATAGCTTCGGATCTACAAGTGCAAAAGTGGGGTAACCAATCTGCTGTGTGGAGTGGAATAGTGGTAGTTTGGGAAGACTTCAAGAGGGGTCTAGGCAAGAAATTAAGAAGTGGAAGGAACACGCAAGTTTGTCAAGAATGCTGGGCCCCGTTGGACAAGCTGCTAAAATTTTTCATTGAAAGGAATATGCACCTTGTAGATATGGAGGCTCATGTATGTTCCTTTAGATCCTAGACGGGTCATTGGGACAGAGCCAAATGGGAGACCTTTCTTCCAAATTGGGTAGTTGATAGAATAATGATGATGACCCCACCAATGGGCACTGAGGAAGACGTTCTATGTTGGTGGAATGCTCCTGATGGTAACTTTAGTGTGAAATTAGCATATGAAGGCATTTATCATTAGCAGAACCTTAGTCATCAACCTCATTGGGGAAATTTATGGCACTGGGGACTCCCTGAAAGAGTCAAACTCTTTATGTGGCAAGTATTCCATGAGAGGCTCCCAATAAATGAGATAAGAGCGAGGCATAACCCAAGCATTCTAAACACTTGCCTTCTTCAGTGTGAGAGTAAGGAGAGCATCCTTTATGTATTGAGAGATTGTGAGCAAGCTCAGAGAGTGTGGATCTCTTTAACTAACCATCTCTACTTTACTATTTTTTCTTCTGGTAATTTGCAGGATTGGCTTAAATGGAACTAGCAGAATTCGCCAGGAAATAAGAGGATGTTTAGATGGTCATGGCAAAGAGTATTCAATACCACATGCTGGCTACTATGGAAGAAACAATGCTGCCAAGCATTTGAAGGGTCAGCTGACAACCCAAAGGAGATAGTTCATAGATGCATATACCATCTCTCAGAAAGTGTGGAGAGCGGACGTTTTCATCACCAGATATTCCAAGTTCCAGAGAGAGGGCTACTCCACTAGCAACCCCAAGAATAGAGCTTCCATCATATAGACATCAACGGTTTCACTATCAATAGAGGTCAGGCGGCCTGCGGAGGTGTTATCCATGATCACTAAGGTAACTGGGTACGTGGATTTCAACAAAAGTTAGGACATACTTTCCCAACCAATGTGGAAATCGATGCAATCCAACGCAGAGTTCACTTATGTAAACAAATGGGTCTTAAGAAAATCAAGATGTTCACAGATTCTCTACATGTCATCCACTTATTATCGACCAACTGTGGGATCGATCACCCTTTGTATGATGTCATTTCGTATACCAGGTCCCTTATCTATGTAGACTGGGATTTGGAGATTTCCATACCCATAGGGAAAGTACTTGTTGTGCTGATTACCTAGCACGAATGGCTTATTTGAATAGCTGGGACTACATGGAAATAGGGGTATCCCTTATGGAATGTTTTTATCTTTTTCCCATCGAGTGTGGGGTGTTACCACGAGAACAATCTATGGGATCTAGCCTATAGGGTTTTTGTAATCCTACAAGCTTTGCTTGCCTTAGTATCAAAAAAAAAAAAAAAAGAAAAGAAAAAAAGAAGTCCAAGATTATTCAAATCTTGTTATGTAATTTTTGGGGGGGGGGGGTTTGGGGGGATCTATAATTGGTTATTATGATTATGTGATATGTTTCCTTTCCTTAACATCTTACCGAGTGTTCATCTCTTTTTTCTGTCTTCTGGTTATCATTGAATTCCTCTATAATTTGCGGTTGTTGTTTCAAATAGTAAATATGCTTTCAAACACTTGTCCATTTCAGTGTGAGTGTGAGGAGAGTATCATACACGTTCTAAGGGATTGTGAGCAAGCTAAGAAAGTATGGTTTCTTTTAACTAACCATATATATTATCCTATGTTTTTCTCTGGTAATTTGTAGGAATGGCTTACATGGAATATACAGTGTTGCCCGGGAACTAGGAAGGTGGCCAAATGGCCATGGCATAGAGTGTTCGGTACTGTGTGTTGGCTTCTATGGAAGAATAGATGCAATCAAGCATTTGAAAGACGAGCGGACAATGCAAGAGGAATAGTTCACAAATGCTTGTATCATCTCTCGGAAGGCATGGAGAACGGTAGGTTTCGGCATCAGATCTTCCAAATACCAGAGAGGGGGTCAAGCCACTGGGAACCACCAGAACTAGGCTTTGTGCGAGTTGATGTGGATGGATCGAGAGATACTGGCGGTCAGGCAGCTTGCGGTGGAGTAATTAGAGGATCATCAAGGTAACCGGATTCGTGGATTTCAACAGAAGTTAGGATATACCTTCCCAACTACTGCGGAAATCCATGCAATCAACAGAGGACTTCGTTTATGCAAGCAGATGGGATTCACCAGGATCAGACTCTTCACAGATTCACTACAGGCTATTCAGCTTTTATCGGTTGAGTGCGGAACCGATCATCCTCTATATGATGTCATTATTGATACTAGGTCCATTATTTATGGGGATTGGGATATTGAAATCTCCCATTCGTTCAGGGAAAATCTCAGATGTGCTGATTGGTTAGCAAAGAATGCTTACAGGAACATTCAGGACTACACAGATATAGGGTTATCACCTAGGGAATGTACTCATCTTTTTGCACTTCAGTGCGACCTGCCGTCGCAGGATAGGCATGTACCACCTATTCATAGGTCTTTCTAAACTTCAAGCAATGCTTGCCTTTGTAATAATAAAAAAAATGCTTTCTCGTGTGTGTTATATAAGACAACACATTCGGAATTTTCCTTTTCAGTGATATCACCTTTTTTTCTTAAAAAACATTTCAGTCTTACTTTACTTTCATGTGTGAACTGGTGTGTAGTTTGTGTACTCTTATATGTATGTTTGTGTGAAATCCAATATTTGGATTGAAAAAAAAAACCTTTATGGATTTGCAAGCAAATTTTTTAGGATGAATATCATTTAGGTCCTATCCAAGAGAAATAATATATTGACAAGGCCTATAATTTGTCAACGGTAGCTCTTTCATCTTTTAATGATGACTTTTCTGATATTATTTCCTATGGTTGAGACTTTAATCATATCTCCCAATTTTGTTTTTAACAATTCCTTAAATGTCTTGTATGTTCTAGCTATTTCATATTTCAGTACTACCGAAACATGAGGACTAGTCAGATAAGTAGAACAACTCATTCTTGTTAGTGTGGGTTTTCTAATACTACCCAAATAAGCAATATTAAGGTACATGTATTTTTAATTTGAGATTTTAAATCCAAAATCCAAATCCACTTATCCAAACTCCACCTGAATGTACTCATGGTGTTATTACATGTTAGTGTGGATTATTACTCTTGCATTACAATATGGATGATGATTTGTTGTTAGATGCAACCAAAAGAATATAAAATTACAGTAATGGCTTCATCATACATACGTTGCCTTTCTTCCAACTCCTATGCTGATTGAGAAATTCTTGTGCGACTCTGGAGTACTACATCATTTGTGGTCTAACTAATCACAAACCAACAACTCATCATCATTGTTAGATGTTTGGTTAATTAAAGCATTATTAGTCAAATTTGGGTATGAAAAGCACCAGGAAGCCTCAAATAATTGAGAAAAATATGAGAAATTTATTTTAAGGTCAATGTGAGTTTAAAGAAAAGGTTTCATGCCCTAAAAATGGAAAGTTTATCTTAAAGAATATTTTATAGGCATTTTATCTAAGAATAAGGAAATTTATTGAAAATTATGAGGAAAATAGTTGATGACCAAATTTGAGCTTGAGAAAATTTACCTCGGAAAAGCATTTTAAATAATTGAATTTTGGTTAATTATAGGATAATTAGCCAAATTTAATTACACAAAAATACTAGGAAGCATCAAATAATTGGGAAAAAAATATGATAAACTTATTTTAAGGTTAATGTGAGTTTATAAAAAAGGTTTCATACCCTAGAAATGAAAAGTTTATCTTAAAGAATATTTTATGTGTATTTTATCCGACAATAAGTCATTTCAATGGAAATTATGGGAAAATGATTAAAGACCAAATTTGAGACTGAGAAAAATTGGAGGATTACTCCCTAAAAAATGTGAATTATTGATGGTCCCATAATGGTCATATGACCAAGGAATCTTCAAAAAGTATTTATAGAAAATTAAACTCACACTAAATGGGAAAATATGAATTTGGGGGCATAATTAAGCTTTGGAAAGATCAACTTATGGTATTGTAAAGGACATATGTGGTGTGAGATCTTAGCCATGAGAGAAAGGAAGAATAATTTCGGCCATTTAATCAAAAAAGAGAAGCCATTAGATTAATATTTTCTTAAGGAGGTGGATGTTAAATTTTATTAAATCAAGTTGATGGATTATAACCATGGAGCCTCCTCTTGCCCTTATCATTTTCGGCTAGAACAAGAAAGAAGCAGAGAGAATAAGAGAGAGACAGAGAGAGAGACAGAGAGAGAGAGAGAGAGAGAGAGAAGAATAAGATCAAGGAAAATAGGTATGATTTTTTGGCAAATTCATCATCTCTAGTTTCTTTGCTCAAAACTTCTTATGCTTCCTAAGACCTCTCTTTATTTCATGTATAGCAAGAGGAGAAAATGAAGTTAGGGTCTTAAGAGAGGAAGAAGAAGAAAGGGTTGGCTGTTTCTTGTAACACTAGAGTCAAACAGAGGTGATTCTCTCAAATTTCTTCCCATGCTCTATTAAAATCTAGGGTTCAAATACCGAATAATACTGCAATGTAACATCATGATCTGGCCCTGTTCATTTTTTGGAGACTAAAATGAAAATGATTCCTAGGTAAAGTAAGTATCAAATGAACAAGAAAACAAAGAGATTGGTGTGGTCTTTTATCTATAAACTATGTTTGCAAATGAAAATTGAATTGGTCCTAAACTACTTTTAGGGATTGTAATTTATAAAATGGAATGGGATGATATGAATGAATGGAATTAAGGAATAAACACAAGATTAACAATGTCCTGAAATTTCCTCTAATGCAATGATTTAGGCCATTCTCACTTCAATTAATTTGAGAGTTAGCTAGCTTCAAATGACTTTAAGGGCCACCCCTTTGACGGCTCAACTTAGACTAATTAACACCAAGCCACCATGCATATTTATTACCCAAAATCAAACTAATTCAGCACACTAGCAAAATAGCTAGATTAAAAAAATATAAAGAGATTATATTAAACCTAATTACAATCCAATGTCAAATGCAAATCAAAGGATCAATAGTTTCTACCAATCTTCAACTTACAAATATATAGATATAATCAAAACAGAATATCCATCCAAAGCTCAATCTAAGACCTTAAAATCACAATATAACAAATGGAATGAAGATAGGAGAATTGAAACTCCCCAATGAAGCTCCAAGCTCAAGCCTTAATCACTGCTCTAGAGGATCCAAGGGTCTAGCCAAGAGCAACCATCGAACCAGTGGCCACCTGCTGATTTGACGCACCACCCATAGAGAGAATGATGATAAGACGTGAAATCGGCGAAGGTATTAAGAGAATGACGATGGAAGACAATGGAGTCAGAGGGATAATCGGAGATGATTATGAAGAATGATAGAGGTGGGTTGCCGTTGGTGATGATGGATGGAGGTGAGGCGGGGATGGAGGATATCAGTTGATGGTGATGGGGGCGGAGATGAAAGGATGGAGAGTGGAAGTGCAGGTGAGGGCGTGGTCTGTCCGTCGAGTCTGAATGTGTTGATCATGAAGTGATCGAGTTGTACATCAGATAGAGGATCCGATTCAAGAATCATGATCTTAATAGAGTGCTCCAAGTTCAGCAGCCATAAATGCCTGCGTTTCACCTCTTTTGGACTTCTTTGTGTTTTTTTCATTTCTGGTCCTTGATTGCCATTTAATTCAATTAGTTATTGGTAGTAATTATCTTCTTCCAGCTTTGTAGCTCGAATTTCTCTCAAATAACCTGGGAAAAGAGTGTCTTCACTAATCCTCTCTTTCCACTTCCTCCCCACTTAATTTCTCTACCATTGGATTGACTTTTAATGGTTGAGATTTATTCTGTAAAACTATTATTATCGTTTAATATTTAATTTTTCAATAATTTTCTTATTATAAGATAAATATCAACCATTAAAAGCCAATTTAATTGTGGAGAAATTAAGTGGAGATGAAATGAAGAGAGGGGTTAGTGGAGATGCAAATCATAATATTGTAATATCTTTTATTCAAAAAATCAATTATTTGGGAAAAAACCTTAAATTGTAACAATTATGCCATGTTTATCTCTACTACAAGGTAATTCAGTCGCTCTCAATATCATTTTATCTTAATAAATGCATTTTAAGTACAATAATCATGATAAAATCCCTAAATAAGATATGGAAATATATGATAAAATATGGGTTTTTTCACTCTGTTTCCTTGATCACAGTAATCTCGATTAAAGAAGAGTTAATGAAATTGAAACTGAAAAAAGGGAAAAAGTTGATTTTGAGCCTTCAACCTGTTTGATATATATATAGTTCGGGTTCTGTGATTGAGGATGAAAGGGAGATCATTCTCGAGCCCAAGCTCTTTGTTTAGAAAAGGATAGTGCCGGATTCCTTAATGGGATGATTATTTTGAATGCTGGAATTATGCTTTCGGACATGAAGTTTTAAATATAATAGTGAAGGGACTTATATGCTTGTGTATATATATTGTTCCTAAGTTAAAATCAGTTTTTGGGGTTGCTAGTTTATATTGCTAGAAGAATCTCCACCTTATATGTTCAAATCAGTGTTTCTCGGTGTGAAATAGGAATCTTATATAATTTAGTTAATTAAGATTATTAACCCCCTAATTAAGTTATTGTTCTTGAGCTGAAACTTTTGATTTGGGCGTGCGTGCATGTGTGTGCGCGCGCGCGCGCCTTGAATGCTGGAATCTGATTATTCCTTGCTGATTTAAATTTCATGGCCCATGGGAAATCATATTCATATGATGAATGAATTTGAATCTGCTGGAGGATCAGATAGAGATATTTAATTATCTCTTAAATGAAAAGATGTTCTTTGAACTCAAGATTTTGGTAGCTGAAAGTAATGCGAATGCCACTGTTTTCATGTGGGGAATTGAGATATAAATATTTCCAAATGAAAGACACGCATATAAAATGTTGGAAGCTCTTGTATATATACAAGGTGTGTTGGGAACAATGTGATTGAATTTTTTTTATATATTCCCTTTTATGCTCTGTTCGGCCAATGCAATGTCAGCAAGAATGAATTGAAATCAAGCAAATTTGAAGTGTATAAGTTTACAAGCTAAGGAAGAATGGTGTAGGTGCAAGCTCTAAGTTAAGCTTGAAATCCAAGAAAAGGATCAGGTTAATTGTTAAATCAAAAGCAAGAGTGTGGAGTCCTTGGGAAAGATTAATTAGGCAAAATTAAATATATCATAATGTGTATGAATTAATCTGTCCCTGATGTATAATTTATAGGATTTGATATTTGCTATTAAGTTGAAGGAAGAAGCAAAGTCCAAGAGAAGCAAGGACGAGTAAGAAAGTTAGAAGTTGGTATAAAAGGTAGCTTTAATAATTAATTTAGTATATTTTGTTTTGGTTGCATGTTTATTTGTGCTACTATTGCTTTAGTTATGCATGAGAGCATGTAAAATCCTTACCTCTATTACTACCATTCCGTTTTACAGCTATTCAATTATTGCAAGGTATCGTTCTTTGTGGCTTATTTTGCATGCTTAATTATTTACCATGTGTTGTATACTAAAATGGGATTATGGCTACTGTGATTCCCCAATCTCATCCCAATGTATTAACCATAGGAGCAAGTACATCCAAGGAAAGGAGAAGTTTAGCTAAGGTGGATGGAAGAAAGGATGACATGTTTTGTTAAATTAATTTTGCATCAGTGTGGCTTAATATCATGTTCATTAATCTAAATGCAAATGTGATTTTGAGAAATAATTTAAACAAGTTCTAAAGGTAGACTAGAATAGGTAGCAAACACACATTAATGAATGGAAATTAGGCTCATGCCTTGATGACTTCATCAAAAAATAACCAAGGGTTAAAATATCGGGCGTAATCCTGGATCTTCTCTTGATGAAGAGCCTCTTATTAACTTCCTAGCAATTAAATGTGATGATTGCATGAAACAATAAAAATGATTTAAGCTTTTTAGCTATTATATAAGGTCCAATAAAACTAAAATGCTTTTAAAACTAATATTTTTGGATTTTTGGGATAAAAATAGATGAAATGGAAATTGGTTTTGAAAATATGATAACTTCCTAGATAAATGAATTTAATTTATCATCGCTTCAAAAAATTATGGAAGTCTAACTTGAGTTGGGTGAATTAATTCCTCCACACTGGGTAAAAATTAATCACTCTAACCGAAGCCCAATTTAAACACTCTCAATTTGAATTAATGAAATACAATGACATAAGTAACCAATAACCCTTGCAATAAAATCACAATTATATATATATAACAACTTCAAGCAAAAACTATACCAAGTCCAAGTACATGAAATTGCTACTAATGAAACACAAAGTGTCAAAGATATCTCATAAAATCCAAACACACATCTAATCTAATAAATTGCATGGAACCGCAATGCAAAACTTCAGTATAATATATTAATTAAACTCTAAACTTAGAATTTAACTAATACAAAAAAGATTAAAGATAGAAATTAGATAGTAAAACACTCCCCTATGAAGCTCGAAGCTCAAGAACAATCCATTGGTCTTGGAGAAAAGAACTCAGCCACAAACAGCCTCCATCACAGCTTCCACGAACTGACTTGTAGTATTAGCCATGAAGGAAATGATAAAGAATATGCAAGATTAGTGATGGAAGATGGAAGGATGAGTGAAGAACGTTGGAGGAACAAAGGTTCTGTGGACAAAAGATATTGGGGATGGAATGGAAAGTAAAGGACAACCACGGACAGGTCCAGGTAAAATGAAATGAAGGTCGCCGGTGGTATTGGAAGGGGATACAAAGATGATGGTGAGATGGAGACGATGACGGCAATGATGAAAGTCAATGAAGTTTGGGAATCCATGGTATGGAGCTTCTCTAAAGGCTCACAGCTATGGTCGACTGTGAAGGCGGCTCGCAACAGAGGTGACAAGTTGTGGCTCCGATGGTGGTGATGATGAAGTGATGGAGGGGGATGGTGAGGGTGGAGCCGTGGTGAGCGTGAATAAGACGATGGTGAGGTCTGTAGGTTCGCGGAAGCTCCTTGATTTTGAACCAGATTCACTCAAAGTGTTATGAATTGTGACTTGATTGTTTCAAGCAAAACGCAGAGTTTTGGCCCTGGACTATTCATGCGATTTTAAAATTTGAGGTACTAAACTTTCATTTCTGAAATTTGAGATCCAAACTACCATTTTTTGATTTAATCCAATTTTTTAAGCACATACAACTAAAAACAATTAAACCAACATAAAATATTATCCAAAAATCAATGATTAAGAGTAATTACAATAATTATGACAAATTTTCCATTTTGGTTCTAATTCAATGCATTTAGTTTTAATTCAATGTACCATGATAAAGGCAATTTAAGCTCAATAAGTATGACTAAATCCTCAAATTAAGTATGAAAATCTATAACAAAAATAGGGATTTGTCAACTTTCCTTAGACTCTAACGGTTATTGTTTTAAACAGTATCCCTATGTTTGGATCGAGGGAAAAGAGAGAGGAAAATAGGAGAGGGAGGGAATACTAGGAAGAAAAACTTCCCAAAATGGTAAAAGATTTTACTATTTTTTGAAGTTTTTCCTCTTAGTATGCTTTCTGACGAATTATGATTTCAATAGGCCTAGAAACTCAAATTATTATGGTTTTGATGGATTAAAAGAAGAAGTAAGGGTGTAAATTAGTACAAAAAGAAGATAAAGATGGTTGTGGTAGCTTCTTAGTATTTTTTTCTTAGTATTAATTGGCGAATATAATGGCTTTTGGAAGTTCTAGTATTGTGTCCAGTTATAGGTACTATATGCAATGAAGAAAGTGTGATCGGCGCTAGTGGGAAAGAGAAAGGATTTGAATGCAAACTATGAAAAGGCTGCGGGGCCCGACTACAATTAAACTGAAGCTGAATTTAAAAGAGGATTTGACGCCAAGCTTAGGAACGATGCCGTTTTGAGATAAAAGAAGGGAAAAGACTCCGCTAAAACTCAATTCCATCAGTAGGGGTGGGAATAAGCCAGGTCAGGCTAGGCTTTTGCCTTAACAAGCCAGGCCTATTTTGTATCAGGATGGCCTGATCCTGGCTTGTGGCTTGTAATAAGCCATTTTTTGGGCCTAAGCCTGGCCTGTGGCCTGTTAAGGGGCCTAAAATTTTAAAATATTTTAAATAGGCTTACAGGCCACACAATATATCTCGTGAAAAAATAGCTGAAAAGAGGCCCAACTACACTAATAATCCAATATACATCATAAAATATAAAACTAAATACAAAACCTATGAAACCTTCTCATCTTCACATCAAATCTTCAATATAGTTTCTTCTTCTTCTTCAAAGACCTTCAAAAAAAAATCAGCCAACGTTGGCGTCGGAGCAAATACAGATGATAATGACGGAGGAGCGTCGGAGCATCAACCAATGTTGACGTTGAAGGATCGTCAGAGCATCAACCGAATACAGATGACAATGACAGAGAAGGCTATGACGAAGGAGAATGGATGATGGGCGGAGAAGGCTGACGGAGTAATAGAAACACGATGCCTGATGGAGAAGGGACGACAGATGACGATGACGATGAAACAGGGGAGTAGCATAAAGACGGTCATGGAGAAGGGAGGAGTGGAGTTGTGGAACCATGGAGTCAATAAGGAGGGAAAACGGAAAGATCTAGAATCTAGTTGAACAATTCTAATCGGCGAGCACAGAAGAACTTGCGCTTGATAGTGAAGACGAGAGGAAAGAAGCAGAACTTGTGCTTGAAGATGAGATGTGAGTGCTTGTGCAGTTGTGCTGTCGTGAGTGTTTGAGTGATGAGCTTGTGAGCTGTGAGTGCTTGCAAGGCCAGGTGAGTAGCACAAAGTGACAAAGGTCAAAGTGATGAGTGATTGTGCTTTTCTTTGTTTTTTTTTTATTAAAGAGTACTCACTACTACAAAAAGGGTAAAAGGTGGCGCACATTTTGTGGCACTTCTTTAAACAAGTGCCACAGCTTCTCTCTGTTTTTTTTACGTCTATAATTTTTTTTAAATTTTGGGTATCAGCTGTGGCGCCTAATAGATTAAGTGCTACAATTGAGGAGGCCTAGTGTGGCGCCTGCCTACGCAGGGGCCACACTTGGGGTCACGAAAGCAGCTGTGGCGCCTAACCCACCAAGCGCCACAGCTGCAGCATTGATATGTTTTTTTTTTTTAAAAAAAGTGGGCATGTGTGGCGCCTAAATAAATAGGCGCCACACATGTTAATATCTTTATCAGCTGTGGCGCCTAAGCATTAGGCGCCACAGCTGAGAAGAGGCAATTGTGGCGCCTAATTATTTAGGCGCCACAATTGCTCACTTTTTTTAAAAAAAAAAAATTCAAATTGATAGTGTAGCTCTTAATTATTTCATTTCCCGCGTAGTGGTTTTGTGTCCGCCCCCCATTCCTTCTCTTTTTGACTACTACTCCACTTTAATTATTTAACTACTCTCTCCTCCATTAAACTACTTTCCCTTTCTCATCTTCTTAGTGGATCCGTCGGCCCCCTCCCTCTATTTCCTATCATCTTCACACTAAAAAACACACCCACACGCTCACTCGCCACTCAAGCTAGCATCACCAACGTGGTTTCCCACTCTCTGCGCTTGTCAATTAATAGATTTGTAAGAAGAAGACTATTTCATTCTAGCTTGCTTTGTTTACAATTTTTTTTTTAGTCAAGATAAACCGTAATATAACGTTTGCCTTTTTGTTCCTAATTTAATAGAAAAGAATGAAAACCTACCTTGTTTTGTTTGCCTTTTTGCTTTGTTTAAATTTTTTTGCCAACAAGCTTGCGTTTTTTAGTAATCTTTTAATTTACTTAATTAGTTGTTGATGTACTGTGTTCACATATCAAGTTCTTGTATTGTGATATTTTTTATGTTAGTTTTGGAGAGTATTAATGTAAGAACATTATTGTTGGGGAACTTGAATTTTAAATGTGAAAATTATATATATATAATAGGTTGAAATATAAAATAGAAAGATTGACAATTTGTGGAGATGATAAACACGAAAGCCACTCATTTTATATAAAACTTCACAATCAGAAAGCATAAAAAAGGGCCACAGGAAAAAAAAGAAGAAGAAGAAGAAGAAAGAAAAAAAAAAGAAAAAAAAAGAAAAAAAAGGACCCTACTGTGGCGCTTGCTCAAGCAAGCGCCACAGGAGGCCCCCCTCCTGTGGCACTTCCTCAAACAAGCGCCACAGGAGGGTATTTTTTTTTAAAAAAAATTTAAAATGTTGTGGCGCTTCCAAGTGCCACAGCTTTTTTTAGTGGCGTCTAGATATGTGGCACTTCTCTAGCGCCACAGTTAATGCAATTATAAGCGCCACAGCTTTACTTTTTTGTAGTAGTGACTTGTACTTTTGATGAGTGATGAGATAGATTATTCGATGTGTGGGCTAAACTATTTCCCTCTCAACTTTTTTTAATAGTTAATAGGCTGGCCTAATAGGCCTAAAAGGCCAACCAACAGGTCTAAGCCTGGCCTATTAAATAAAACAGGCTCCGAAGCAGGCCTTGGCCTGACCTATTAGCCTGACAGGCCAGGCCTGATTAGGCCCAGAACAGGCTAGGCGGTAGGCCCCCGACAGGCCGCTTGACTTGTTCCCACCCCTATCCATCACAAGTAGAAGTGCGATTCTATCATAAAGGGGAACCACGATTCTATCGGCTGGAAACTGAAATTCAAGTGAAGATTGAGCGCAGGAAAGGATGAAAAGTCAATGATGGTGTCCGAAAATGACATGGAAGCCAGAGGGAGGTTATTACAAGAGAAAGAAGTTGAGAAATGAGTTGGTTAAGAAGGAAGAAACCGATTCAGTTAGAGTGGTGTGTGAGTGTTAAGCTTATGAAAGAGGACAATTCAGTTATAGGAACAGAATAGAGAGTTAGAAACACTTTTCTGGAGTAAGGAGCTGAAGTGAAGAAAGAAATTAGAGCTGAAGTTATGATGAATTCTAGTTGCTGTTGAGAGACCGAGCTTGAATGTTAAGCCAATGTTCAGCTAAATCCTCTTCTTCACCTTAGGAGATGATTTCTCTTGGAGCTGCTGGAGCTTAATGGAAGTTCAATCATGAAGTTTCTCAGATTCTTTTCTCTTTTCTTTCAATTTGATTCGATTTAATGAAGATGAGTTGTAACTCGTGTAGCAAAGTTTAGCTAGATTTATTATGAGAGTTTGTGCAGGACTTATGAATATAATGTTTTCATTGAGATTTGGGTTATATTTGTAATCAGAATTTCTGTAGCAAGTTATGTAGCTTTAGGTTTGGTTAAATCAGATCTGCAGACTTTGTGAATGATCTTGGATGAATTGGTAATTCATTGTTGCAGATTATGTGGATCATTATTCTCACGCTTGTGTTCATCATCTTATGCTTGTTTCTGAATCGGATTATATAACTTGTGATCTAACAAAAGAGATTAATCCGATGGAATTTCACTGAATCAAAAGAGCATCAATAAAGAGAGAAATACTTTCCTAAAGTGAAGATTGAAATCTGATATAAAACCATTTCAGTACCTAATTTCAGAAAAGAGAATTCATGCTTGTTGAAGTTCAAGGATCATTAGTTCATCACTTCATTGGTTGACTTGCTTAATTTGTCATGTTTCGAGTAGAATAGGTCATTGAGCTGTAAATCTCTTGAGAGTCAACTTAGGTTACTCTTCACTGTCTATAAAAGAGTTATGTCGAGTATTTTGATAGTTACACGTCAGGCTAATCACTTTCCCCCTAAATAATGCAAGTTGATGATTAAAATAGTTATACGTAATTTATTGCTCTTCATATAAATAAATGTTGTTTTGATGAATTCTTTTAATATAAATGTTGCTTAGAATAAGATAATTTTACTTTTTATGTAATTATAATTCTATGTTTATTTTGTTTCTATGTATTTAAGAGCTTTAGGCGATGGCGATGGATAGGTGATGGTGTTTTCAAGGGATTTTGGAGTAGTATTTTTTCTTACTTGGGACCTCAGATCAATTTTCCCTTAAAACTACTTTCAGTTTACCAAACTTTTTCAAAAATATTCAAACTTAAATTCAATTACAATAATTAACTTTTATCAAACAGACTTTCGCTAAATCAATTTTTTCTAAAACAAATACCAAACAGAGACTCATTCACGAAGTCTTTTTGCAAACGTAACAGTACAACGTTCATTCAGGATAAAAAACGGTTAAACGACTGTGATTGATGTTCTATGCTTTGCTTGCACCATTAGCATTCAAGATGAGCGGAATGTATTTTAGTTTTACCCAATATGCGACATACTATACATGATTACATACATACACATATATACTCCTTTTATAGTAGACACGGCTATATCTTTTTGGTAATTAAATATTTCCTGCCTGCAAGGTGCTGTAATTGTGTTGGGCAAAATTTTCTTCCCGTTCACTGGGACCATCATTATCTTTCCGCTTTCATTATGAAATTTTCGCTCAGATTTTTTTTAAAGCCCTTTCTTTTTTTAAATACATTTTTCGTTTATGACATGTCCCCCATTTCTTATCTGCAAAATAAAGAAGAATATATAGAGCATATGAAATATGTTTTAATTGACATTTACTTTTCTCGTTTTGTCTTTAGTACTTGTCCTATTAAGTTAGTTAGAACTTTTCTTTTGGTCTGAAAGTTAGTTAGAACTTAGAATATAATATTTTATCTTATCCCATTGTGCAATATAAGTTTTGTTTTTATTACAAAAATATTTAGTACATGTATCACAGTCGAATATTAGTTTAGTTGTTGTTGACGATGAGGACGACCGCGACAACAACAACAAAAATGCTTATATTACCATAAGGACAGAGATTAGAACTTGCCAATGCAAGTACCGTATTGCAGAGTAATATATAGTAACTATGTATATATAAGAGTTCTTTCACTAATTGTGTTTTCTTGATTGTTGTGACATTTGAAACAAACGTGTTTCACTTTATCTTTTAAATTTATACTTTTTTCTCCAATCCATCTATCTTGATTGCATATATTAGTTGATGTTTCACTCAATATGAGTAATGACCAAAGTTGATATTAATTTTATGAGTAAAATACTCTAATCACCCTTGCATTTTGTCTTAATTACACAGATATCCCCTCTATTTTGAAAACTCATATAAACCTCACTTAAAATCAAAATATATGTTACACAGGCCTATCCTGGATTTTGAAGAATCCATTCTCATCCATTCAATCATTAGTTGATCATTAACTTTGACTTATAAACACTTTTTGACTAAAATACACCTATTTAACATAATAATTATTTAAACATTTATATTGACTTAAAACATTATACAACCAAGAAATAATTCTAATATATTTTTTCAAAATCTCTACTGTATTATATAATTTATCAATTTTTATTATATTATAAAATTTTATGATTTTTTTTATATAAAAAGTCACAATTTTAATTTTTCATCATATTTGTTTGAGATGATTAAGGGTAATTTAGTCAATAAAAATTATTATAATATAAATTATAATTAAAAAATAGATTTTTCGAATCATTTTAGAATATTCTTGACCGGGTTAACAGCTTGGACTTAAGTATATGTTTTGAAAATAGAAGGGAGATTTATGTAATTAAAGCAAAATGTAGGGGGTGGTTAGAGCATTTTACTCAAATTTTAAAGAAAACAACTGCGACACCCTAATATCCATAGTTATCATATGAGCTTTTACACAATGAATTTGAACTATTAAGCTAGGATTCAATCATGGGACAAATATACCTTTGAAAATAATTTAAAATCTCAACTTCAACATAGTGTTTGAACCTATAATTGAATGGGCTTTTCTAAAAAAAAAATTAAGATTTCAAAAATAGTTATATAGTGGTTCACAACTTCATTATGACTCATCAATCATTTATTATTATCAAAGTGCTTCTCTGCTCATTTTCTATTATATTGATTATTAAACTATAGACCCTTAACATACAATTGCCTAATCCTAGTTAAATTATCATGCTTGAGGTAATTACCGTTTTATTATGTATAATGGATCAACTAAAACTACCCCGTGATATGCAGTTATGCTACCTGTACTACAACTACAGGTACTAGCTTCACTATGATTATGTATATACATATATATACAACCCACGCAGCCACATGAGGCTACCAAAATACTTAAGTCTAATCCAAAATAGTATACAGATAACCAACATAAAATAAAGTCTTCTCCTTTACCTTCTTATTTCTCCAAAATCACTACCAGCTTGTGTAACTACCTCCTATAATTACCGTATAATTAATTGCTTGATTGACACAATATAAGCACACAAACATAAATAGGCTAGGGCCTATGAAGCCCTTAATGTAATCATTATCACCACAGCCCATCATAACAAAGATATATCTACATCTGCATGTTTAAAATTCGTTTCATAAACATTTAGACCTAGCTTCTAATAAAGTAGCCTACACAATAAACAACATACCAAAGGCTCCACCCATAATACAAATCCTAGTATGCAGCGGTACTCAAAAATATGCAACGTGTATAAAAAAGGCCTTTAAGTTTTGCAATATACATTAAACTATGCTTATATAACTAAATGAGACAAACGATTGATACCAAATCAAGTCTTGTATGCCTTCTCCTTGGTAGCGCCGCCTGAACTCTCACCTGAAAAATAATAAATAATGACAAGGTGAGTCACATGGACCCCATAACCACAATTCCATATTAACAAGTATGTAGGGAATGATTACAAGCTAGTTAAGCGGGAAAAATATACGTTCATATAATATAAAGTCAAATAGTCTTCCAAAAAAATTATTAGTTCAAGAGAACAATTCAATATGCATAGAACTCCCCCAACCATCTTTATAACCGCTGACAGAACTCATAGGCTACAACACATAATAGGATTAGTCTCTTTAACAAGACTACACCAAGCTATCCAATAATGAGGTGTAGTCCGGCCAAAGGCTACATAACTCATATCAGACCCCAAGTTCCCTTTTAGTCAAATATGAAAATGTGTCATGTCCCTTGAGCTGACTCTTAATCTGGCCAAAAGAAAGGGTGATACCAAGGGCCCTGAGAATGTAAGAGCTATCCATTGTACGCGTAGTGGCGGCTATACCACGTGGTATAAAAGAACTAACCTCCCACAACCACATCTCATCATAATCCCGTACACTTCAACATCCAAAATGTCCACATCAATTTATACTCATATTCAACAATCAATGCTATGCATAATCAACATCACAATCACAAGATAAACAATTTGAGCCCACTTAGCTAACAAATGTCTACTCACAAACAAACATTTCCCATATACATTTTTCCTACTAAAAATACTAATGCATATATATATATATATAATTTGAAAATATGAATATAAACTTACAATTACCTCAACAAGCATACAACGTAAATCAGAAAGTGGTTACCTCAAGTTTGACACAAGAACTAAACTTGAGAGAATTCAAGTCCAACAAGCCACATTCAAATTCACTCTACAATAAATATATAATTATATGTTAATAAAATCAGCAATATCAATGTCCTAGACCAATTAAATCTAGTTTTAGTTTATATGAGCATAACCTAATTATTAAACCAACATTTGAAACCTCCACATAATTAAAACCATATCAAACTCTAACTCTAATATCAAATCATAACTTTTCATTTCAAATAACTCAAAATCTATAAAACTATACAGATTAAAATTTCAATAATATCTCCAATAACCCAAATAAATTGTTTAATCCAAATTTAATCAGTCGAAAACATCCCTAAAGTATAATTTATGATTTTTTTAAAAGAAATTAATTATAAAATCATAAGACAACCAAACAACAAATCCAACCCAATTAAAATTAGGTATTAGCATTCTTCTACCTATATACAGTCATCTAATATCAAAACTCAAAACTCTCCCAAAACTCTAACCCTAAAATTCTCACTAATCAATACAACATTACCACCAATAGAAAGATAAAAATAGGTAGAGCAACTTTTATGAAGTAAGTTTGATAAGAAGAAATAATTTTAAGGGCCCAAATTATTTGAAAAGTTTGAAACCTTACCTGAAGTAGCAAACTATCGGATAGAGACACAAATCACACCCTGAAGCCAAATGAAATGAATTAATGGTTGGGGGTAGGTATTTATTAACCCACCCACCACCTTTTTTAATATTATTTTAATTTTAATTTTTTTATTTTTTATTTCCCCTTTTTTTATCCAAGCCCTTTTTTCCAATAATTATCTGTTAAATCCATTTTTCATAAATAATTATTTTCTAATTATAATTACATCCTAGAAATAAAAATAAGGATGTTACAGCTTGCCGCTTGAGCTGCTTGCTTTCTCTGTATATCATTAATGGAAAGGGTAAGATTCGCAAGAATCTCTCTAGTAATAGTAGTCAATCATAACATATACAAGTTCACAAAGCATGCCAAACAAACCATCATATGACTAAGTATTCGGGAATCAAGATGCAGCACAACATCTATCATAGGACTCAACAGTCCAAAGCAACACAGCTGGTATAACAGGTCTTACAGCCCAAGAATACACCCTATGCAACAATACACATCAGGTCTTACGGCCTTACTCTGAATGCATACCAGGTCTTACAGCCTAGGGTTACACCCCATGCAACAATGCACTTAGGGACTTACGGCCTCGGGACACACAATCCGACATGATTCCATATATTCATAAAATGAATATAATCAATGATGAACACATACTTGCAGAACAATACATAAAATATGAGAGAAAGAGTTACTACTTGATTGCCTTTCCTAAGTTTTACCTTCTTTAAAGTGATTCCTCTCAGGGCTTGAGCAAATATCGTATCATTTAATTTAAATTCATGAGGAGAGAGGTCATTACTTATTCCAATTTATCAACATAATAAAGATTATATTATTCTTAACTCACTCATAATTCTCATCATTTATTTTGAATGAGTTGTTTATCTTTAATACTCTTTGTACTTATGCCTCAAGTGTTCCTAATTTAGGATATCCTATATGCCATTCACTCTTGTGATTTAGGTACTCAATGTGGCTTAACTGGCCTCTCAAACATACATGTCCCTAATCCTCAAATTAACCCTTAATCACATTTCCCAAAAAAACTAGAAATCTTGGAGTTAAAACCCAAATCTGCCTCAATTTTTAAGTAACTTTGAAAAATCATATCTTTGGCTATAAAATTCCAAATGAGGTGATTCCAGCTTCTATGTAAAGCTATTAAAGTCCCCTATCTAAAACAAATGTTTTCTAGTATCAATTTAAGGTCCTAAGTTCCTAAAGTCTATGACCAATCTGACTTCCTTATTAAGAACTCAGAATTTTCCCAGATTTTATACCCAAACTTTAAAAATTCATAACTTATAAAGTACATATCCAATTCCTAAGTTCTAATACTCAATGGAAATCTATAAAGACCTATTTTAAGGTAAAAATAATCACATGGCTAGATTACCAAATTATCCTTATGAAATTCATTCATTTTCCCACTTTTAGAATTCTAAAATCGCAGAAGGTTCCCTGTTTCCTAACCAAATTCCAAAAATCATAATTTTCTCTCTAGATATCCAATTGACACATTCTAGGACTAATTTTAAAGATTTGGATGTGTATTAGGTCCTTATAAAATTTCATAGACATTGGACAAGTTTTGTTCAATCAAAACAGAGCATGAAATGGACTGACTCTCTGGAAAACACAGGTTCTATAGTTTGACTTCATCACTCAAGAACTCTATCTTCTTGATTCTATAACCTACTACACATCCTAAACTTTCAATAACTCAAAGAAACCAAAGAAGATTACACCTATGGACTTTGTTTGAGCTTCTACAACTTTCTGGCAGAATCTCTGTTTTTCCAGTGACATGATAGAGATGAAGAAACTGACCTGCAATTCTAGTTTGAGATTCTAAACGTCTTGAAATTTGACATTACATACTCCTACGCATGTACCCTGTATTTAGTGACACAATTATAGAACTAAAGAAGCCCCAAAAATCCCCCAAAACTGACATGCATGCATTGGTTTAAAGCTTATCGGTTGACAACACTTTTTTAGCAACTTCTCTCTCACTCTAGCTACCCAAAACAGCCAAGAACAACCTCAACTCAACTGGAAAAACTTGGAAATATATGAAGAAGACTCATCTATACTAGAATATGTGGTTGCATGTGAGGTTGGAGCTCTCATTCTTCCTCTTCTCTGGTGGTCTGATCACTCTAGCTCTCTCTCAACTCTCTCTCTCTCTCTCCCTATATCTATATCTTTCTAGTTCTGGCCAAAATGCAATGAAATGAGAGAGTCAGTAAGGTGTTTTTGTGTGTTTAAGTGAGGTGTGTGCAAGTGTGGGTCAGGTTTGGGAGGATCCAAAGTGCTGAATGTGTGTGTCTCATATTGGTTTTGGGTGGGTGTGTGTCTTTATGGGTGTGTGTGTGTGTTTTAAATATACATAAGTATATTTTTATCCTAATATTCACACGCAGTAGGCTCTAATTTCCCTTCTTTGTCTAATTTAAGATTCCTTAAACTCTTTAGGTTTCATAATTTGGCTTATCCTTAATCTAATTCCGATTTTTGAGTCCGAATAATAAAGTTACCAACAATTCTTTAATTTCGAAATCAGTATTGGCTCATTTTCTAATTCCATAAATTAATCCTTAATAATTTTTAAGCATCTTCTTCCTTAATTAGCTTCATAAAACTTTCAAATAATTTTTGAAACTTTCGAGCCAAATTATGACATCAAACTATATATTTTTCCTCAAATTTTTGGGAAAATAGCCCTTAAATTTCCAAAATTGATTTTTATCGCTATTTGCATTTCTTTTGGGAAATTTATCCCGTTTGCAAATTTTAGGGATGTTACACCAACACACATTTGTTACTTGTTTTTTACCAACGCATTTATCACACATAACTAATTAACCTAACTAATTCTCTAATATCAATAATATAGTTATCTATCTCTTATGTTTAAAACAAGAGAGAGTAAAGAAGCAAATCTAAAGCATAATTTATGTTGTACAGAACAAACTCTTGCAAATGCCACCTCACGTCACTACCACAGAAATCGCAATAAATGACAGTTATTATCGACCATAAATCACGGTTTCGAAATATGATTTATTTAGTATCTATTATAACCGCTCTTATATAACACCTGTTATGTGTTGAGATGTGCTAAGACCATACTATGCATAATGCTATAATGATAATAAAATAGGCACACATAAACAACCTTTATATATACTGTAATGCTAACGTATAATAAATAACTGTCTCAAATAAACATCCGTTATAAACTATGTAACATGCATAATGGTGCTTTCATAGTAACCATTATATATAAAGTTTAGCATACATAATGGTCATTGTATCACAACCATTATTTATTTGATATATATAAATGCTAATGGGTTTAATGAAACAACCGTCATATATAGTGCATACATAAATAACGGTTTTAAAGTATGAACCATTAATTTTGGAGGCAATTTTTTATTTTAAAAAAATGGGGATTCTCCTTTCATAGTCCCTTACATGCATACAAAATGAAATTGTACACAAATTTATATATAACAGAAGCTCACACATAGAGTATAGCTATGAAATTTGCGATGGATCAAGACATTATTGGCTTTGTGGCTAGCTTCAATGGAACTCTCTACCATAAATGGCTCAAGGGGCATGCAGTCTCAAGCAGAAGTTGGTAGAGAAGGAATGGTTAGATCTTGCTATTAAATGCCATATGCTGTTGTATGGCATTTTATAGCAAGATCTAATCCCCTCCTTTTCTCTCAACTCTTACTCGAGGTTGCTTACCCCTTGAGCCCTTTATATCATGGAGTTCCATTGAGCCAAGCCACAAAGTAGGGAATGTCTTGATCCATCCCAAATTGTATGGCAATACTCGATGTGTGAGCTTCTGTTCTATTATACAGTCAAGTCCAACAAGCAAACCAAAAGTAAAATTTCTAACTAATGCATATATATTATAAGATGATAGTTTGCCTTTTTTGTCATAAATGGTATGACAACAAGGTGGTCCGGCCACACAACAAATCCAAGCACAACTCTTCCCACTAGCATTTGTGGTGGCCATTGGAAGAGCAAACTTGGATCAATGGTAGTCTTTAGCTCTCTAGGCTAAAGTGATTCTGAGGGAGAGGCACGTTATGACTCGTGTTCTCCCTCTATAGGTTATACATGTGGCTTATAGAGATAGTTGTGAATTGTGTTCTCCCCCTGTAAGTTATACATGTGGCTTGTACCAATTGTATGTCGCTTGGGGCTATCTACCACACACTCATAACTTATTAAAATCTTTGTAACTCTTTAATAACTTCCTATAACAGGAGAGAAACCTTCGATTAAAGCAAATGATTTTGCAAAAGAAAACATGAGCATGACTTAGGTCAACCTAGCTACAAAATATGAAGCAAATAGTAATGAAGAATGCAAAATAGAGAAGGGAAGTCATACCTCCAAAGGATTAGAATAGACCACGCAAAGAAATGCGACTAGGTTAGGGCTGAAAAATGAAAATGCAAGTAAGGGCATTTGATGAAACTCATGCAACTATTACTAACAAAAGTACAATGAATGCTTTGGATTGTGTGGTTCCACTAAAAATGATTGAAAAATGTCAGAAAATCCAACCTGAGAAGTGGGGTTCCAATGTTGGTTGGTTACACTAAACTTTAAGACAAGTATGGTAATGAACAAAAATATTTGTTAGGACTTGTATAGCAGCTTGCGTAGCTATCAATGAGAAGCATGGTGAAGGCTTTATGGATAGTGTGGTTTAACTGAAAATGATAGTTGACAATCAAAAAAGAAAACCGAAGTAGTGGAGTTCTGAGTTGGTGGGTTTGGGGTTTACATTTGACCTAAGATGAGTGTGCTAATGAATGAAATGGAGAAGCAGAGACACATTTAAATAGAGAAAAAGTTTAACTTGACAACGGTTCAAATATAACACCCATAACGTATTACTCTGTTGTTACATATATAACAGTTATTGTAAGAAACCGTTAGGTATTTTGGAAACATATATTATGGTTTTTAGCTAATAATCGTTAAATATTTGTAATATTTTTTTTTAAAAAAAATTAGGAGCTACTGCTATTGATTTCCACCTGCTTTAATAAACAACACATAAACAAACAATAATACAATTGACCATCCATAAAAGCACAAAAATTATCTTAAGCCAACAGTAAGAAAACAACAATACACAGTAAAAACATAGAAATTAAGCGCCTCTCTTTCTTTTCTAGTCTTGCCTTTTTGTAAGTTATTTTTTTTAGCTTGAATCCTTCTCTTCTTGTCAAGTAATAATTTTCCCCTCTTCGAAACCCTAATACCTTCATTAAGATAGTGCCTTATGTATAAAGCATCTTCTTCATCCAAATTTAATGCTCCAAGTGACCTCCCATTGAATGGATCATCCTCAACTCCATCACTCATCTCTTCATCAATCACTTTATTTGTCAACAAAAAATAGAACATCCATATTTAGAAGGATCACGGATGTAGAATGCTTGTTTAGCTTGGGAAGCCAAAATGAAAGGCTCTTCTTTATACCCTTCCTTATTCAAATTCAATTGTATCAAGCCTACGTTATCACTTCTAAGCCATGATTATTGTTAATCCACTTGTAACCAAATATGGGAACTAGGAAACTTATATAATCCAACTCCCAGATGTCCTCAATCACCCTAAAGTATAACATCTTTCCATAGACAGGATTTCAATCTTTGGAGCTTGATACATGCATTTTGTTAGCTACAAGAGTTACACCACTATTTTGCATTTTGCTTTGACCATCTTGCTCTTTGATGTAGAAGGTGAACCCATTAATGAAGCAGCTTGCATAAGATGTCATTTGATTGCTTGGATCGTATGCTAAGGACTTCAATTTATTAGAAACTGATTTAGGATCAACTCCATACTCGTGAAGGACTTGATCTTTAAACTATGTTGTAAAATGTTTATTGTGTTTTGAGCACGCCATCTTTCTCTTTTGTAGGGATATTCTCTCTGAATTTGATGCATATAATTACACACATACTCTCAACCTCCTTGAAGTTGTGTAGCATATATAGGTGTGCTTACTCCAACTATTAGTCTGAGATGGTTACAACTTTCTTGCCCATGATCCCTTCCTCATCAATCCTTCTTCCCTTATGCTAAGACATGGGAAGCCCAATATCACTTGCATGATTTAAGTATGTGGCAAAAAATTCATCGACCTCTTCACATATATATCATTCAACAATGCAACCTTTGGAACATCTCTGATTTTCCACAAAACCTTTCATTATCTTCATGAAATGTTCAACTGGGTACATTTACCTTAAATAGATTGGGATGCAAAGTTGTACCTCTCTAACCAAGTAAGTTGTTAGGTAGACTATGATGTCAAAAAATGCTACAGAAAAATATATCTCAAGCTCATACATATATATAGGAAAATAGTGAACATAAACACATAACACCAAATAACACTAGAATCTATGATGCAGCAGTAGTGTCATTACCATTATTATCACCCTGAGTCTTCTCCCCCTTTTGGCATCATTAGAAAGGGAAGATGGAATAGGAGAAGATGGTCATGATTTAAGTGAAGCATTAAATGATTGAGAGGATGGGTCTAAGGTGGTAAGAGGGTTTGCCTGTATAGGAGAGGAAGCATCATCAATAGTGTCACCCTCCTGGTGAGCAAAAGTGGGGGACTAAGAGGGAACATGCTCAAGTAACTAAAGGACAGGAACCCTAACTGGATCCTGAGGATCAGCCACATAAAGAGGGATATATTAAGGTGGTGGTGGAGGTTGAGAAGGTACTGTGGAGGGCTCAGATATATCAATCTCTTCATCAATCTTCTGAGTGTGTATCAGAATTATTAGAGGGTGAGATTGATGAGATTGTTCTTGAAGGATAGGCTCATCATGTGGAAGGGAACCAGAAAGTATGAGATTAGAGATGAGAGGACTACTGGCTTGCTGAGGTGGGATACGCTTATCCATAGTGATATGGACTAGTGTAGAGGAAGTATGATCAGCCATAAAGAATAAAATATTGTTTGAAAAAGGCTCAATGGTAGATAAGGGAGCAATAGAAACTAGAGTGGGTTTAATAGGTGTGGAGGAGCTAGGTTCCAAAGTATCAATCTTTTCATAGGGTGATCGAAGAAGATTGGCAATCTCAAACATCATATTGGTCCGGACCTCCTGATGTGCTAGTACTGCTTTAAGATGCTCATTCATGACATTGCATATCTAACCCATATTCTCATCTATGTGTGACATAAACTCAACATTTGTGTTTGCCAGTTCCACATGAAAACCTTGAAGCACTTCCTTCAAGTACATCTGAATGGTAGAACTGAGGAAGGAAGGTGTATTGGATGTAGTTTGAGCTAAAGACTGAGTGTCATACATTTTTGTAGCCTCAGAGTCTAGTGCCTTCCCCTTCTTGGGAGTGGTAATCCAAGGATGCCTCAAGGGTAGATCTATGCCAAGCTTCCCAATTTGATTCCTTTCAACTAGTAGTAGTCTCTCTATAGGCTCATTTGGCTTCAAGTACAAGATTTTGTTAGCTCTAAGGATAAGTGACATTAGTTGAGGATAGGGCACAGGTGTAGTCTTGGTGGTTGAATACCCATACCTCCTGATCTCGGAGAAGATCAATGCCCCCAAATTTCTCTATTTTTTGCTTAATAATGAGGCTACAAGTCCATAGTCTCTATCAATGAAGTGAGTGAAGTTGTTGAACTTGTTCATGATAGCCCTTGAGTAAATATACCAAAGAACCCTGTATAGATCACACATATCACTCGGGGTTGAAGGTCAGTAGTCTTACTTGTTTACCAGGCCTCATAATACTAAATATCTAATTTAGGTTGAGATTGGTTGGAACATCCTTCAGTGTATTCTTAATCCCAAGCCATTTGTTGATCCTTGAGGCTGAGATAAGAAACTTTTTTCCTCTAACAGTGGTCTCAAGCTCTTCTTCATTCATAAAGCCACTATCTAAGCAATCTTGAACCGGCTCCAAATTACAATAAAAATGTCTAAATGTATGTGGGCAATAAGGTAGGTGTATGGAAAGCCAAAGCATGTAGTGTTCAAGGTACTCAGATAAGTCTAATTTGTTTGCTTCAAACAAAGTATTCAAGTTTACATAGAACATCTTACAAATTTTTCATCTAGCAAAGTGTTCAATGAACTTCTTGGAGTCTAAGAGTTTGGTTGCTAGGAAGCCAAAAGGTGCCACAATGATGTCCTCTTCCTCCTCCTCTTCTTCTACATGTCCTCCTCTTCCCTTTACTTCATGAGAGGCCTTGGGTTGAGTGAGTATTGAAGATGGACCTTCTTGAGCTCTATGTCCTTGCCTTAGCTTAGTTGGGATTTTGGTACTCATTGCCTCCTCAAGCATGTTGGCCATGATTTTAGAGATTCTAGCATTGTATCTGGCCTCTTGCCGATCTCTTTTGGTCCATGAGGGTGTGTCCAAGTCAGAGTTAGAACCAGGTGGATTAGGAGGAGCCTTTAGTTTTCCCTTTCCATCAGGAGTGATAGCTTGGTCTTTAATTGGGTTGCTCTTGGTTCTTGGATCACAACACCCTTAGATTTTGGTTATGGTTTGGGAGGAGCTTGATCTAGAACCTTTGGTTGAGTGTGTTTCTTCAGTTTTGATTTTAGTGTTGATAATTTCTTTTGCCTTTTGGTTGGCAGAGGTGCTGGAGACTAGGATGACTCTTCCTCTTGCCGAATAGTAGTCTTGGTTCTTGCCATGATTGAAACTTCAAAACTTG
The DNA here is from genome assembly GCA_963855925.1 of Inga laurina. NCBI lineage: Eukaryota > Viridiplantae > Streptophyta > Magnoliopsida > Fabales > Fabaceae > Inga > Inga laurina. The sequence goes on from OY979701.1 coordinate 30,118,254, forward strand.
GAAGTCTAAGAGTTGACTGTCAGAACTTTGGTGTTTAGGATAGAGGATTTGAGAGGATTTTGGAGGTGTTTGGAAGTGAAAATAGAGTGGTCTTGATAAAAAATGTGTGGGGAATAAAATATGGAAATTTTCATCAGAGCATTGGGAGTTGCACTTGAAGTGATTTGATGAAGAAGACACTACTTTCATAAAAATAGAAAATGTTCCCCAACATCACTTGAGTGATCTTGGGTCATTACTTAAGTGATCACTCAAGGGATCATACCCAAAAAAGTTTAACAAGATTAGAAATTCCATACTTGACTCGAATAATCTTGTAATTACTCAAGAATAAATCCTTTTTGAGAAGAATGATACATTTTAGCCTCTGTTTGCTTGTTGGACCATGAATTATTCAGCTTCTCTTTCTATTGATGATCACTTGAGGGAGCACTTGTGTAATTCTTGGATGATTCTGACTGTCTCATTCTCCAACTCTTTCAACTTCCACCTCTTTATTTCTAACTGTTGGAGTTATTTCTTGGATTTGGAAGCAAACTTTTTATTACAATCCCTAAATGTCTAATATATCTTATTTATTTCCAATTTCAATTATCTTTTTTCGTTACAATATGGCTATATATTAGTGTGTATTTTTTTATACAACCCAAACGAAGAATTTTAAAATACATGTATTTTTAATTGGAGATTTTACATCCAAATCAATCTATCCAAACTCCACCTTAATGTATTATTTGTGTTTTTTTTCGTTACAATATGGCTATATATTTTAGGGTAATTTAGATGGTAAGTATATGAAACCAAAAAATTCACAATAATGGCTTCGTTATATGTAGGTTTCCTTTTTCTTAACACCATTTTTATTTCACTTAACACCTTTTTAATGGATATTGTCCTTTTGAGGGAGAATACGCTTATCTCATGTGACATAAAATTTCGGAAATGAATCACACTAATTGTGCTTTATCAACATTGCAACTTATTTATATATTTTATAATTTGTATATATTGATTCATTTTATAACATGAACAACATATTTTCTTAAACACTCTATAGTAGGTAAAAAGGGTGAAAATACACTCCCAACAAAGGAAAATTTCATTTGTGTCCCTATAAAAAATTCTATTTCCCTGTTTAACTTTATAAAAGTATACATCAAACATATATTTTCTTGTACATTGATTATAAAGCTGAATTTTATAAATATTACAAAGTAGAATCACATAAACTTAAGGTTTTCTAACTAATTGAATATGAGATTAGTGGTACTTCTTGTCTTACCCATAGTGATTCATTCTTTAATTTATATATTTTTCTCTTGGAAAAATGAATCTTCAAAATCTCCAACATTTGACTCACTTATAAGTCAATCCCTCATCTTTTAACTTTTTATAACTTAATTCTGAGTCATGTGGCAAAAATGGCTTCTAACTCAGCTCCACACGGCAAAAATTCTGCCAAATTAGAGCTCTACATCTGCCACCTCACATGCTTTCCTGACTCCAGCATCACCACCACAAACCCAACAAATTTGATCCCACCATCTCTCTTCTCCATCTCCAACAAATTCATTAATCAAATGAGAAATACTTATAAACTCTAGGAGTACCATATCATCTAGACTTTGTTCAATGAAAATATAATAACTCAAATCATTTTAATCCTAGTTGATTGATGACTCATTTGAAAAAATTCAAATCTCTTGTTTTTAAGAAAAAACATCTTAATTTAAAAAAAAAACTTAAACAAAATGACCAATCAACATTTTTCTTAAAAATAAGATAAAATTTGAATTTTTTTCGGATGAGTCATCATCCAACTAGGATGAAAATGATATGAATTGTTATGGTTTTATTGGATAGAGTTTAGATGATACGTTACTCTTGGAGTATGTAAGTATTTCTAATCAAATACTACTTTATAGTGAGAAAGAAAACAATTTATTTATTTTCTTGTACTGATAAATTTATTAAAAAAATATTTTCACAGCTTACAAAAGAAGTAATTTATCAAAACTTATACTATAAAATAATGAAAGAGTATGATTCTATGGTTCTAATAGTTAATACTTATTTTATTGGTTTTTCTTTTGTATAAACTTAATGTATTGATTTTAATATAAATGTTGCTTATGTTAATATAATTTTACTTTTAATGTTTACTTTTTTGATGCATACTATTTATGTTATTATAATTGTATATTTATTGTATTATTTCTTGAGTATTTAAATTTAATGAACAATATTTATGAGTAATATTGTCATATAAGTCGATAAATATTTAAAATTATACTTTTTAAAACTTAATATTTATAGTGGGCACAAATTTAACCTCCGTCCAGGTTCAAATGAAATTTACTTTTCTTAACATTGCCTGCTTGAAACCAATGGGGCTTGGCTCTAACAGAAGGGTCTCCCCTCACAATATAACAAACTAAAGTCTGAATTCTTATGTGGAAAATGGCCCACATTTTGTACCCAACATAAGCGAAATATATTTTATTAACATTACCCAATTTGCAATATATATATCCTTTTATAATACACACGCCAATAACTTTTGGAAGTTATATATTTCCTGTCTACCGAGGTGCAGTAATTGAGTTGGGAAAAATGTGCTTCCTGCTCACTGTGACCTTCATCTATCCGCTTTGATTATGAAATATATATTCGCTCGGATTTTTAAAGTCCTTTCCTTTTTTCAAATCTACTTTGCGTTTATCACATGCCCACCAATTTCCTATCTGCAGGATAAAGAAGAATATATAGAGCATATGAATTTATGCTTTAATTGGCAATTACTTTTCTCGTTTTGTTCCACTCCTGTGATCCTCCTTGTCGTTAATTAGTACTGGTCCTATTAAGTTAGTTAGAACTTAGAATAAAATATTTTATCTTATTCCATTAATTGTACAATATGTTATATTTTTATTACAAACAATATTCAGTACATATGCATCCCTGTCAAATTTTTTTTTAGTTGATAATTACAATACGACTCATATTCCCATAAGGACATAAAGATTAGAATCTCACCAATGTATAGCAACCTAATTGAAGAGTAATTTATTAGCAACTCTCTAAGCATTCTTTCACTAGTCATGTTTCTTGATCCTTTTGACACCTGAAACTCAACTTAGTTAATTAAGCTTTTAGCGTCATTAAAAAAGCGCCCCATTAGATAGCGTTTTTTTCCCCCCCATGATCCTTGTTCCACTCTTCATATGTACGTGAAATCCACCATTTATATTAGTCACTCTGATCTCAAATGTAGGACCTAGTTAAATATAAAAAATCTACTCAGTCTAATATACCTTTTAAATTTAATTTTTTTCCTCAACCTATCTATGTGATTCCAAATATTAATGGGGTTTCCATCAACGAGGGTAATGATTAAATAGGGTTTTTAGGAAAACCAACATAAATTTATTACAAATAATTAACTTAATTAGTTTTCTTAATGTATATAAATTCGTAATTTAATTCTTTGATTTAGAACCAAAGGGAGTGTGTTGTAAAGATTACGAAGCATATTTAAAGCATGATTTTATGTTTTAAAGAGTAACCTCTTTTGAACAGTAACTTTAATTCCGCACCACAAATGCTCCCTCACGTCCTTATTGTCGATTCTAATTTCATACTCCCTCTTATTCTCAATATAATGACTAGATAACTAGTTTACCAAAATTAAGGAAATTAATTTAATTATTTGTTAAAATTATGTGTAGGTTTTCATAAATGGCCTTTTTAATCTTTTGCATCACAACTATCTCTTGATGAAAATCCCCATTACTATATGTGATCAATAAGGATATTTTAGGAAACAAAATTAAAAATTTGGAAGGCAACTTAGATTGGGATATTACATTTAGAACCAAAGTAAACTCCTTATCTAGATTATATATTTGGGACCAGATGTAGTAAAAGATGATACACAATTATAAGGGAATGGTAATAAGGAATCTTTAAAACTCAACATATTAGCTGAGGAATGTGACATTAATGATTTTGTTACACAGCAAGGTAATTGATCGATCACAATTATGTAATTAAATAATGATTCATTCTCTGACCAATCTCATGAAAAGAAATATTCCACGAAGCTTGGAAATCATCAAAGTGATGAATAATCAGGTTCCAAGAAACAAAAATAATCACAACTAGTTCCCTTGAAATAATCAAATTGAAATAAAGTCTCATAAGACTTGGGTGATATTAATTTGAAATGTGAAAATGACTGCTCACGCACTTATTATTGGTTGCTCACTCACTTGTTATTGGATGTTCACGCACTTGTCAACAGCTGCTAATTAAATAGACTTGTTTAGACACATCTCATATTGTTATCATGATTTAAATATGATTATTCTTATCGGGTTGTACCGGCACGCAAGGGTGGTAGGAAGAGAACAATTGATGACAAATAGTCTTTATTTCATTATAAGAATAATCATATTTTAATCATGATAACGATATGTGATATGTCTAAATAAGTCCATTTTTTTGCCCAAATAAATAAGTCCATTTAATCAGCATCTGTTGATAAATGTGTGAGCAACCATTTACAAGTACATGAGCAACCATTAACAAGTACATTTGAACTATCCAATATTAAAACACTAACTATATTATGTGACATTATATGCAGTTAAATTATAAGAATAACCATATTTAATCACCAAGAGAAAAAAAATAGAGCTTACAACCACCAAGAAACTCTACTCAAACAAACCCAAAGCATAAACAAGACCGACAACACAAAACAAGAGCAACAAAACTTAAGGAGGGGGGGGGGGGGGGGGGAACACACTCACAGATGCACACACCTTGCAATTAACAAACTAAAAGACAAAAGTCGCAAGTTTTGTCTTGACGCTCAATTTGAGAGCTGCAACCTTTTAAGATTCATTAAGTACTGTGAAAAGAAGAAAAATATTCTGTCCTGGTCATACTAGACTGTAGTGGGATTCCATAAATAATTGGGCTGAAAAGATTCCCAAATTTGTTAGGCAAGAATGTGAAATCATGCAACTTATGTAATTTAAGAGTTATTTTGGGATTAAATGTAGTCCTAAATATAAATCTCAACCCATTTTTTTTCTAACAAATTATAATTTTTCCCCATATTACGCGCTTTAAATTAAAATTTCCTACTCTTTAACTTAATTCTCATTTTTCAAAGTTATATTTTGGAGAGTTTAATTTAGAATTTGCAATTTCTATTTGGAGGCAACTTTTAATTTAAATTGAATTGCAATATTGTTATCTCTTCTCCGATTAGCACTTTATTATTAAACTCTATTTCGCTTTTTCTTACGTTATTTTTGTGCACTTCCAACATGTATTAATTATATTTAGATATAATCTATATTAACATACACACACTTAATTTTTGTACGTCATGAAAGATCAAATCATAAAATTCTATGGTATAGATTTATGCACACCATACTTTGCCCGAAAAAAAAAATACACACCATACGATCTAATTTGCTTGATTGTGGATTTCCTTAACTTGGATATATAAATATATAGTGTTTATATCTCTTCCCCTCAAGTGTTTAAGGTTTTACCCCTCTTAATACCTCCATAATATTCCTCCCTTCGTTGACTTAGGTGGATTTACTCATGAATCAGCTAGCAAAGAATATTGTATCACATGCTCTTCTATTAATTTGTCTGCATGAAAAGTAATGCCTACGTGTTTGTTTTGTAAGAGCTTACAAGTGCAACATCCTAATCTGTCAACTTTACACTTACGGGGTTTGCTGCAATTGTTAACGGAGTCAGAGTAGAAGTAATAGATTTAACATAACAAATGACTTTTTTATTCTTTTGGTTTCTATGTTTTCTTTGCTTGTGCTTGATTTTGAAATATTCTTATTATCCATTTTTCATCTTTCAATTTTAAATTTTATAAATTATAAATTATAAATATAAATTAGAAATCCATTTTATAAATATATTAAATTCCATATAGAAATATATTAAATATATAAATTAGAAATAAAAATTAAATATAAATTAATTAGAAACCAATATTTATATTCTATTTTCAATATTTCAAAAAATGAAAAATAAATAAATAATAATAATTATATTCTATTTATATTAATTATATTATATTATTATAATAGTAAATACTGTTAATAAAAAAATCAAACAAATAAAGAAAATAAATCTATTACTTCTTCTTTGACTCCGTTAACTTCGTTTTGGAAGTTCTTTTTACACCTTTCTTTTTAATCAATTTCACCTCTTTCTTGAATTTTTGGCATTTTTTTATTGAAAAAAAAAAAAAATAGGCAATGGTGTTCTCCCAAAATAGTATATTGAGAAAATAAATAAAATAATAATAAAGATTCGAGACATCCTTTTTCTTGATTATGACATAATGTACTTAATTATTAGGTAGAATAAGTACATTAGATTTAATAGAATTATTTTTATGTATTCAATTAAAAAAAAGAATATATATATATATATATATAGGGACATAACTAATATCTGATAAAACTAAAGGGCTTGACAAATTAATTTTCCCTCAAAATAATACTTGTTAATACAGTAAATCATAACTATTTTAACATCAAAATTCTATTATTTTTTCTTAATATTCACATATGAAATAATTATGGTTCAATAATTGACTGTAACACATTTTTGAAAAGATGGGGTATAAATTCACTAGTGGAAAAATGACTTTTTAGACTAGTTAAAATTGACTTTTTAAACCGGTTTTGGATCTGGTCTTGATACAGCCGGTCTTAAAAGTATGTCACTTTTGAGACCGATTCGGTAACCGGTCTTAAAAGTCTCACTTTTAATACTGGTTGTATTAATAACCGGTCTAAAAGTAACAATTTTAAAACTGGTTGTCATGAGCATCGATCTTAAAAGACTTCTTTTGTAAGGCAATTTACATAACATTTTAAAGACCGGTTATAATTATAACCGATCTTAAAAGTTATTTTAAGACCGGTTTCATATATAACTGGTTTTAAAAATTGTAATTTTAAGACCGGTTGTACATAAAACCGGTCTTAAAAATTTAATTTTAAGACCGGTTATATGCGTAACCGGTCTTAAAATAACTTTTAAGACCGGTTATTTTTATAACCATTCTTAAAAGTGTTATATATATTTTTTAATTGTGTGTGATTAGGTTAGTTACCAAAACGCATCCTGTAATATCCCAAAAAGTGATTAAGGGCTAATGACTTTAAAAGTGGATATAATTATTGTTGAATAAATACTTTTGGAGAATGTGTGATGGGAATTTGGATATTTTAATGATTCCAATGGCTTCCTTGTGAAAATTCATGTGGGGAGAGTGTTTATTGTGAAATTGGAACCATTGGGAACAATCGTGCTAAAGTTGAAAACTCTGTCCATTGAAACTCTGTACAGGGCAGCCAATTTGTATGGACGTTTTGAATAGACAAATGGTGTCTAAAAATTCTGAAATTTTCCAGTATTAAAGTTCACATGTCAAGCTTCAAAATGAATATATAATTTGTATCATTTTGATTTGTGACCTAAGAGTTTTGGATTTTTGAAGTTTGCCCAGCGAAATTAATTATTTTCTGGAACAGTATGCAAAGATTGAAATTCTGGGAATTTTGTGGTGATTTTCAGTAATGGCCAATATTTTTCCTATGAAGAGGACTTAAATATCTTTCATTTGGCTTTGGAATCACCTCATTTCGATTTTTCTAGAATTAGTTATGATTTTTCAAAGTTTGGGCAGAAAATCTGCCAGAAAATCCGAAAATGGGAATTATGACATCATCTCATTAAAAGATGATGTCAGCATGGATTATTAATCAAATTGCTCATCTTCTTCAGCCATTTCACGCCATTTCCAGCTGAAGATAGTGAGAGAAAGTTGAGAGCTCTTAGAGAGAGAAAGAGGAGAAATCTCGCAAGGTAAGCCGATTTCTCCGATGATCTAGCTCCTAACGCGTATAACCTTGTTCCTAAGCTTCTCTTCTATGTTATTTAAGGTGTTTGAGAAGACAATTTGGTGTTCAAGGGGCTAGGGTTTTCAGCCACTCTTGAGAAAAGCTAGAAGGAGCTTGAGGTAACTTCCAAACTTTCGTATATTGCTTATTCTGGCTGCTGTGGGCAATTTAATCGGTGAAATTTTGCCGGATTGCCATTGGTTTTAAAGTTTGGAAATGATGTGGCCTAGGGGTTATGCTGCCCAAATTGGGTCTTAATGTTAGTTGTAACCTAATGTAATGGTTAATAAAGTGGTTAGGAGTAAAAAGGAACGCGTTTACGGAGCCGAAATCGTAAAACCCCAATTTTTCCCGGAGAACATGTATATTTCGGCCAAGGCTGTAAATGGGTCTTAGAGTTGGATTTTCAATGATTTGATGATTCCATTGGATTCAGTGGGTGAAAATAGGTGGGGTTACAGTTGGGCACTTTTTCAAAAAAGGCCGAGAAAGCATAATTACGGAAACACCCCTAAAACCCTAAAAGTAGGGCTGCCAAGGGCAATTTCGTAATTTGACATTGAATTTGATAATTCTGAGTACGGAAATGGATTCCTTGGGTGGAAATATGTTAGGATAGCCCAGATTAGAATTTCGAGAAAAGTGCAACCGGTCCGGGTATGGCGGGCCCAGGCCGGGTCCCCGGGGGTATTTTTGTAAATTTTCATTATAGAATCATATAAAACTAAGTAAGACTATGGAAGTGTCTAAATAGTGCATTTGGAATTGTAGGATTCGATATTTGCCGCCCTCGTGAGCCAACTGCGCTGAAGGACGTCAGGAAAGGATCAGGTAGTGACTCTCTCTCTTATTCTTTGTGTAATGCACTGTATGTGTGTTGTATCACTGTTTTATGATGATTTCTGATGCTGCTGCGGTTACAGCTGGTGATAGCTGTCGTTTACAGTGCAAGCTGTCGTTTACAGCGTAAGCTGTCGTTATTGTGATTACAGCGTAAGCTATCGTGATGTTGATTACTGATTACAGCGTAAGCTGTCGTGATGTTGATTACAGCAAGAGCTGTCGTATTGTGTATACAGCCGTGAGTGCTGTCGTTTGTGGTGAAAACCATGTATCTGTGAATTGCTGCTGCTGTTGCTGTTTGTGATTTATGTACATGCTTTGTGTTTATGCATTGTGTGAGTGGTTTGTTACTACTGAGATTCTCTCGAATCTCATTCCTTCCTATGACTAACCCTTCAGACAGGGCATGTGGCTCAAAGGAGAAGAGGCCGACCCGAAGCACTTAGGACCCTTAGGGGTATAGTTGATTTTGGAATGTTGGTTATATCTTTTGAATTCGGGATTACTGTATAATCTGAAATATGAATAGTATATTCAATTTTGGATGTAATCCCCTAGTGGATACTTAAACCTCAGGTTATATATGTATAGAATCCGGGAGTTGCCGGGGAATTGGTTTTACACTCTGTCATACGTGAATGTAGATAAACTGCACAGGTGATTATATTCGAATTTTGAAATGGAGACCAGGAACAGGAAAGAGATTTTGAATGATTTTGTGAAAACCCTACCACAAAGTAGGAGATTGAAACGAGTTTAAGTTATCCGAAGGTCTCTAATCTACTTTAATTATTTAATATCGAATTATAATTACATGATTAAAGGCAGGGTGTTACACATCCTAGAATTGCTACCTCCAATGCCATACTTATTAAGTGTCATATGGTGTTCAGTTTGCTTCCACTTATCATGTCCTTTTGCTTTAACCTTCTCATTGAATTAGGAACTTGTAACATGTCATATATCCTCATGTATAATGTTCTGTTTAAAACCATCATATATATATATACATAAATGAATTCAACCATGTCATATCATGCAACCAACAAGTCAATTCATCAAAATATACAAAAACCATGTTAAAACCAACAAACATGTCAAATCATGAACCCAACAATATTTGCAACCAACCAACATGTCAATTCATCAATATGTACAAAAAAAAATTCCTCAGTTTTACAAGAATTCACTGTTGCAAAAGTTCATAAATGAATTTAGTACAACAATTGCGAATGTGCTCAATATCTTCTTTTGGAAAGGGGTCAACAAGTTCAAACATCTAAAACACCAAAGCCAAGCAAAACATTAACTTCACTTAAAAAAAATAAAAGTAATACAAAATTTTTGAAATATATATTTATTTACCTATTCAATAAGTTCTGTCGTGCCTAGGGTAATAATATTATACATGTGCCTTAGAATATACAACCCACACAAGTTGGACTCTAGTGGTTGCCTACGGGTCTGAAAAATAATATGATATCATTGAAACAAGTATAAAATTAAAGCATGGCTTATTATTGAATACATTCTTAAAACAAACCAATATGTAACTAACCTTTGGCAAGATCCATATAGGGTCTTTTACCTCACGCATAGGCCTACCACAAGCAATGTGTTGGAATGTCTGCATAGCCCTCACTAGTACAAAAAAGGTGTTTTAGACCGGCCCATTTAGACCGGTTGTAGTGGATGCAGGTCTGAAAGAAATGCGCGGTGGCATTTTCGTTATTATAAACAAGTTGGGAGACCGGTTATTATAATAACCAGTCTAAAAAAGATTATTTAGACTGGTTCTATTCTAACCGGTCTAAAAAAATTAGGGATTTTATTTTTTAGACCGGTTGCTAAGAGAACCGGTCTAAAATATATATTTTTTAGACCGGTTATGATAACCGGTCTAAAAAAATGTTTTTAAGACCGGTTGCCTAACAACCGGTCTTAAAAGTCCACTTTTAAGACCGGTTATCCTCTTAACCGGTCTAAAAAATGTTCCCAATTTACTTTCGAGCCGTGCCTCAACTCACACTCTCACCTTTTCCAATCTGAAATCGGTCCCTTCCATTCTGAATCATCCAAGCAAGTTTGTTCCCAATCTTTTCTCTCCTCAGCGCGAGTCTCCGTCCCTTACCTTATCCCATTCTGAATCGAGTCCATCGTCGCTCTTCGGCCGCTGTACTGTCATGGGTGCTGTTGACGAACATACCTCATACATTGCTTCAGCTGCTCGTGGTGCTGTCGTCACTGCATTTCTGGGAAATCTTCATCTTCAATCTCTTTTTTGAGGTATGTTCCTCCTCTGTTCTGAGAAAACACCATTATGTTCCTCCTCTGTTCTATTGTTGAATGTGAATGCACATTAGGTGTTTGATAAAATGTTTGAAAGGAGAAATTGAAGACATTTATATTCGGTATAAGCTGTCATGTCCGTGAGGTTTGCGATTGTCTGTAAGCTAAGCTTCAAGTTCATATCTAGTTTGCTTCTAGTACCTTTTTCCATTGCCGATGTGTATACAAAGAGATCATCCCACCTATCAAAACCAACATGCTCAACAGTGATATTGAGCATTGTATTTACTGCCCGGAGATGTTGTGTTTCTAGGATAACCATGACAAATTTATGTATTTACTGTGGTTTAATTGAGCATTGTCTCCAAACAGTCCTTAAAAGATTGGGTGCACTAGTCTCCATTGTTTATGTTTCTTGATCTTGGCATTGAATAAGACACACTATGCTTTTCACTGCAATTTGCAGAAAACAGAACCTCCGGATAGATCCATAAGCTTTATTGCTAGCTATATGTTTTTCCTATTTTTGGCCTGTAATTTTCTTTGGGTTTGTCCTAATCTTTTGATTAAGACAAACGAATTAAAAAAGATGCAAACTTGACAAAATGTGAGTGCAAGTCTAGTAGGTTTTGTTTATGATGTGATGATAAATCTTGTCTTGTCTCTTTTTGCCATAAAAGATACCATAGCCAGCTTTCTGTTTTCTTCTTGTTCTTGATTCTGATTTCCTTTTTGCTAATCTTTAAACTCTATTTCAGTTAAAACACAAACACATCAAGAAGTCAGAAATTAAACCAAAAGTGACTGAAAGTGTTGATAATATTCATATGCTGCTTCTTTCTGGCATTAAATCAAGCACATCATATTCTTCACTTTGTAATTCTGATTTCCTCTTTTGTTTGTTAAAGTCAAAATAGAAACTCATTAAACAAGCCATAAACCAGAGCCAACAAGTCACTAAAAAGCTAATAATTAATTAATGGGTTGTGCCTTCCCATGAGATGATTATCAAAATCAAATGATGTTTCATTGTGACACTAAATCAAACACATTACACATTCTTAACATATATTGTTAAATGGGGATGACTCTGCGTGTATCTATTGCTTCCATGCATCGATCTCCCAAAGACATCACAACAACTCAAAATAAATACCACCTTAAAATCACAGCAAGCCTCATGATACATAAATATATTACTCTATTGTTTATACCTTTCCAAACATGACGGGGTAATTAGGATATATATGCGTTTAGTGAATTTTTCTTTATAAGGTTGGAATTGTAGGAAGCCATGCAAATGGTCCCCTATTAACTTAGTGACATGCACTTCTTTTCAAATAAGTAAAAAAGTCAACATTCTTGTTTATGCTTGAAGAAAAAAGATGACCCATTCTCATCATACTCCTACCTTTTCTAGGGGAAAAAGTAGAAAACAAAAAAAAAGGTGTTGGAATATATGGATCGTAGTTGGATACAAGCTAAACGGACGAGTGTTGAATATGATATTGGGGTGAGGGGTTTTTTAGACTTTGCAAAAAGAAATGCCGATGATGATAGTGGGATGTTTTATTGCCCTAGTGTAAAATGTTTGAATGAGAAGCGATTAAGTGCTGCAGATATATATACACATTTAATTTGTGAAGGGTTTTGTAAGACGTATGTAGTATGGGTATGGCATGGTGAACAATTAGAAATGCCAAGTGCATCTCAACAGGGGGAAGTGACTTGTGATGATAATGACACGGATATGGATGATTGGATATAGGACATTATTCGTGATGTAGGAGAAGAGGCTTTTGAACAATCATATGCATATGGTAATATGTGCAGTGATGCTGAGAAGCTGTTGTACCCGGGGTGTAAAAAATACCAATTGATGAATGCTGTATTGAAATTAGTAAGCTTGAAAGCACGGCATGGATGGAGCGATAAGAGTTTTTCAGAAACGCTTGAGGCCTTTAAAGATATGCTTCCTGATGATAATGTGTTGTCTTGTCGATACTATGATGCTAAGAAAATACTGTGCCCACAAGGGATGAAGTATAAAAAGATCCATGCTTGCCCTAATGATTGCATATTGTATAGAAAAGATCATGAAGAGAAGGAGCAATGTCCGATATGTGAAACTCCGAGGTATAAATCAAATAAGGGCCCTGCAAAAGTGTTGTGGTATCTTCCAATCATTCTAAGGTTCAAGCGCCTGTTTGCTAATGAAATTGATGCCAAAAATTTGAGATGGCATGCAAATGAGCGGATTTCTGATGGAAAGCTTCGACATCCAGCTGATTCTTCTCAATGGAAAAAAATCGATCAATTATTTCCTAGCTTCGGTGAAGAACCTAGGAATCTCAGGCTTGGGCTTAGCACAGATGGTATGAATCCTTATGGTAGCCTAAGTAGTATACATAGTTCATGGCCTGTTCTGTTGGTAATTTACAACTTATCTCCTTTATTATGTATGAAACAAAAGTACATTATGTTGTCTATGTTGATTTCGAGACCAAAGCAACCCGGAAATGACATAGATGTTTACCTAGAACCCTTGATCGAAGACTTGAAAGAGTTGTGGGATAAAGGTGTCGATGTTTTTGATACGAACAAGAAGGAGACTTTTAATATGCGAGCAATGATCTTTTTTACTATAAATGACTTCCCTGCATATGGGAACTTGTCAGGATATAGCGTTAAAGGCCACAAAGCTAGTCCGATATGTGAAGAAGGCACATGCTACCATCAACGTCAACATGGAAGAAAGACGGTTTACCTTGGCCATAGGCGATTTCTAAGATGAAGCCACCCTTATCATAGATTAAAAAAAGCTTTTTTCGGTGGCCAAGAGTTTGAAGATGCTCCAGGGGCATTGACTGGGGAGAAAATTTATGAAAAGGTGAAAAATATCAATACTATGTTTGGTAAGTCATCAAAGAGTAGAAATAAGAAAAATATATGGAAAAAAAGGTCCGTCTTCTTCGATCTTCCATATTGGCGCAATCTTGACATCAGACACTGTATTGATTTCATGTATGTGGAGAAGAACATATGTGGTAGTATTGTTGGGACACTGCTCAACATACAAGGAAGTTCTAAGGATGGCATGAAGGCAAGATTAGACTTGCAAGAAATGGGAATACGAGAAGATTTACATCCAAGGCCATATGGTAATAGAACTTTTTGTCCTCCAGTTGCTCATACTTTGTCTAAGGTTGAGAAAAGAAGCTTTTGTGAGTGTTTACATGGCGCTAAAGTTCCTTTAGGGTGTTGTTCAAATTTTAAAAAGCTTGTATCGATGAAAGACTTGAAGTTAATAGGGCTAAAGTCTCATGGTTGTCATGTCTTAATGCAACAACTACTCCCAGTACCTGATCGAAAGAACTATGAAAATACTAAAAGGGTATGTGAAGAACCCCAATCGGCCTGAAGCATCTATTGTTCAAAAATATGTTTATGAAGAAGCTATGGAATTTTGTCAACATTATTTGTCAAATGTACGACATATTGGCCTTCCTAAACGTCATGATCAAGAAGGGGGAAGACGCGGAGCAACAGTAAAGAGCATAGATGCTTATGAATTGCAACAAGTCCACTTGTACATCTTGAACAATGTTATGAAGTTCAATATTACATGAATGCCCATAAAGAAATTGTACGGAAACAAAATAGTCGAATGACTGAACAAAGGTTAATCAGGGAGCATAACAGAACTTTCGCACATTGGTTCAAACAAAAGGTTGACGGAGAAGAATGTGTTTTGGATACAATAAATTGGTTAGCACGTGGTCCTGAAGTTGATGTCATAAGTTAGACTTCATTTGTGATCAATGGTTATACCTTTTACACGAAGTCCCTAGATGATAAGAGCACCGTCCAGAACAGTGGTGTTGTATTAGTGGTTGAATCTATGCACTTCTCTAGTTCGAAAGATAAGAACCCTACATTGGCTGCCATACCTTATTATGGGGTGATTGAAGAGATTTGGGTGGTTGACTATGTTAAAATTAGATTTCCCATTTTCAAATGCAAGTGGGTTGATGTCAATAATGGTGTGAAGATCGATAGGTTAGGATTTACATTAGTAGATTTGAATAGTAGAAGTTTTGGAGATGAACCTTTCATTATGGCAGATCAGGCGCAACAAGTGTTCTATATCACTGATCAGGCAAATAAAATGTGGTCTGTAGCTCTCCAAGGTAAAAGGGTCATTGATATTGACGAGAAAAGTCACTCAAATTATGATCTTCTTGAGACTCCTTCTTTTTCCAGGGGTCTACCAGAACTAAACGAAGAAGATAAAGCAGATAATGCGCACGACACAAGAAATGATCACCACGAGGGAATATGGGAGGATATCTCTTTATGATACTACTTTGACCTTAACTAACTAAAGTAATTATGATTATGATTTATATCCGAAGAATATGTTTAGTTATTTTATCGATATAGTCTTCACATGTCATAGCTTATGATTTATCTTTCTTTGTTGTCATTACAGGCAAATGACGAATCCCCAGCATCCTAGTGTAGAGGATCAGCCACCTCATACACCTCTGAGTCAGCCACCTAGTGCTCAGGAGAGTCAGCCAGCTAGTGTTAACCAGGGCGAGCCTAGCAATGTTCCGAGCCAGGGTCATAGTGAGCGCAGTAGCCATTCTGTACGAAGGGGTAGACGTGGCACAAGGTTGACAGATGTTTCCCTCAGTCGGAGTGCAGGCCAAAAGATACCGATTGAGTTTGATAGACATTGGAAACCAATCGGGCCTAATGCACAACGATATAGAAGTTTCGTCGGCCTCCTTGCACGTAACAAGCCGAGCATCTTGATAGAGGAGTGGAGAAATGTCGATGCAAAGGTGAAGCAGCATATTTGGGACACTATTTAGGTATACAATTCTCGTTTGTATGTAATTAATTATTATCAAATGTCACAAATTTGTCACTTACTCTTTCAATGCATGCATTTCAGCTCACCTACGACATTCCTCAGAGTGAGATCTTGTACAACAAGACGATGACGTATTGTTATGAGCGTTGGAGCAAGTTTAAGACAAATCTGACCAACAATTACATTCATATTGAGGTGAAAGATGGTCAGCCTCGTCCTAATCCGTGTGACCAGTATACATTTCTTGATCAAGCGACGTGGCAAGAATTTGTTAGGCTTCGGACTACTCCAGAATCTTTGGTTAGTTGACTTATTTTTTGTTTTATTTACTTAGCAATTATCTTAATTGATTCTAACACTTTCCTTTTGTATCATTTCTTATTCGCAGGCAAAAAGGCAAAAAGCACAAGAAAGTGGAAGAAAGAATGATTGCCCTCATACAATGTCTCGTGGGGGTTATGCAAAGGCTGAAAGAGACTTGTTGGCGGCCAAACGGAAGAGATTGGAAGAAGCATCTCAATCCGATCCTTCTGTTCTTCTTTCTCCTCCTTCTCCGATTCGTCGAGAAGAAAAATGGCAATTTGCCCACCAAAATAGGAGTGGAACTTATACGACTGAACAATCTTGTATAGTTGGTGAAAGAATTGTAAGTATATATTGTTATTGTAATTAATTACATAAGAAACGTACATTATTACTTATGTTTGTTATTTTGTATTATGTTACAGGATAAACTTAGAAAACAACAAGCTGAGGGCTCTTTTAAGTCGGAGGGCAGGAATGACATTCTAACAGTTGCTACTGGCAAACATGAGCATCCAGGCCGTGTCAGAGGAGTTGGAGGAGGGGTAGGGATACGGGATTACTTTGGAGCCCCCGTACACCATTCCTTAAACATCGTGACTAGGGAGGAATTGGAGACTATGTTGGTCATTGCAAGAGCAGAAGCAAAGGCCGAGGCTGAAGTATCATTTGATACACTATTAGAGACCCGGTTGAGCAAGATGAAAGAGGAAATGATAGTGTTTATGAGCTCAAGACAAGATACCAGTGCTCCCCAGCCACAATCGATTGATCCTAATAAGCAGAGCACTAAAGGTAGTTGTTGCAACATCGGGCAGTCATTAGAGGGTCCTAACCCGGAAATTACTGAGCTTTGTGATCTTTTTGTCGAGGATCCTCTGAGACGGTTAGTTGCACGGGGTCGTGTGCATAACCTGGGATCAACTGTCCACCACCGACAAATGGAAGGTGATCAAGTCCGAGTGTCAGTTGACGAGGTGATTATTGCAGATGCACCTGTCCCTATCCCTTCTGATGAATTCAAGATCATTAGCGATGTCTTAGGCACATTCATCTTGTGGCCAACGAACCTTGTTTCTGGTCGAGCCGAGGATAGTCCAATCAAAGCCCCACCACCAAGTCCGATCAAAGCCCCACCAAGTCCAGCTCCCTTCACTCAGCAAGAAGTTTCACAGCCTCCATTGAATATCATGCAACAAGTGATTCTGATGACATATGATACATCCTTCAAAACAAGAGAGTGGCCTACGGATTTAGTTGTTGGACAGTCAGGAGTGACATGCTATCTTGAGAAGGATGATTTGATGTCCCTGGTAGCTCCTGGATAAAATCTTACGATTGGGATTGTCCAACTGTTCTTAATATAAGTAGCTTCTGCAATTCAAACTAAATATTTTAAAAGTTTCACCATTTACCTTTTATTTATGTGCTTGCGTTATTGTAGGTACATGCATCGTAGGTTGGTCTCCTCTGGCAAAAGCGAAAAGTTTGGATTCTTATGCCCCCATCACATCCAAGAGAAAGGGACCACTGCTGCTACTAGACATAGATACTTGTCACAGAGGCTTAGTGAAACTGGAACTGAGTGTTTCTTGGCTCCATATGTGCATAGGTAAGAAACAAATTGATATTTTATAATTTATATAATGTTTTATGTTTGCTTAATATTCTTCTGTTTTTTTCAGTGATCATTGGCAGTTGCTTCTTCTATGTAAGAGTAGTTACACTGTCATCCTCTTATGTTCCCTCCACTTCAAACCAAGGAATGATTTGAAAAAGACTATGAATTCGTTAGTTTTCTTGCATTCTTACCTTTTGTATGCAAAGTATATGGAATTTGTGTAAAACCAATAACCTTTGTCATTGTGATGATCATAGGTCTATGCGGACATTCCTACACAGTGCTTGTGGTAAGCATGTTTGTGATTTAAAGGACCCTACATGGATCATGCCAAAGGTTAGTACATATAGATTTGTTTAAAGAATGTAATAAGACATGCCTTTATATTTGTTTTAATGATATCATGCTTTTTCTCAAAGCCGTAGGCAACCAAAGGGGTCCAACTTATGTGGTTTTTATGTTTTGAGACACATTTACAATATTATCACTCTAGGCACGACTGATTTTACTGAAGAGGTAAATTTATATTTCAGAACTTTTGTTTTACTTTATTGTTTTTAAGTTACTAAGTCAATGTTTCATCTGGTTTTGGTGTTACAGATGTTTGATCTTGTTGATCCCTTTCCGGAAGAAGATATAGATTTCATTCGCACATGTTGTGCTGAATTCATCTATGAGCTATTACACAAATAGTGAGTTTTTGAATCCAACGTTACATTGTACATTATTGAATTGTGATGGTTGTGTCCTGGTGTTTTTGTATCTATAAGATGGGTTAATTGTGGCAAGATATTGCTCCTAGAATAGGATTCTTGATGAATCATACTGTTGCTTGATTATTTGGGTTTTTGTACAGGACATAATTGACGCCAAGGGCTATTTGAAGCAAAGAGGAATTGAGGTCAATGTCATTTTGCTTTTGTTGGTTCTTGTGTGTTTGCTCTATTTCATTCTCAATCCGATCCTTAGACAGAAACTTCATGTTTGGGTTTTTGTACAGGACATAATTTACACGTTTTTTATGGCATGTTCATTTCTTTGCTTGGTTCTTTTCGCAGAAACTTCATGTTTGGTGTAGGCAACCAAAGGGACACTGGGGACTAGGGAAGGTACAATCAACTTCAAAAGAAGAAGCTATTGTTTTACTGCTGTCATTTGGTCATCCTTGCTGCTATAGACTGTATTGGCTTTTGAATTTTGAAATTGAAATAAGTGATTATTATGTATTGCTGTTTTTGGAGCATTCTGGCTTTGAGACCGGTTGTAGTCACAACCAGTCTTAAAAATTACATTAAGACCGGTTGTGACCACAACCGGTCTTAAATGTCTGCCCTTTAAGACCGGTTGTGGTCACAACCGGCCTTAAACGTCACACCTTTAAGACCGGTTGTGGTCACAACCGGCCTTAAAGGTCACACCTTTAAGACCGGTTATGGGCACAACCAGTCTTAAATGTCTGCCCTTTAAGACCGGTTATAACAACCGGTCTAAAAAATAACAGATTTTTTAGACCTGCTGTATCAAGACCTAATATAGAACCGATCTAAAAAGTCATTTTTAACCGGTCTAAAAAGTCATTTTTCTACTAGTGCCTATATCATCAAAATCAAAAAGGTTACTTATTTTACACAAATTCCATAAATTTTTCACACGAAAGGTAATTAATAATGCAAGAAAACTTACGCGTTCAAGCTGTTCTTCAATTCACTAGTTGGCTTGTTGAGGTGGAGGGAGCATAAGAGGATGACAGAATAACTCTTCGTGCACAAAACAACCAATTGCCAATGATAACTGAAAAAAGGGAAAACTTTTAAGCAAATATAAAACATTATGTATATTATGAAATATAAATTTGTTTCTTACCCATACAAATATGGAGCCAAGAAACACTCAATTAAGGTTTCACTAAGCCTGTGCGATAAGTATGTGTGTCTGATAGAAGCAGTGGTCCCTTTGTTGTAGAGTTGAACTGGGCATAAGAGTCCAAATTTATTGGTTTTGCCAGAGTCAACCAACCTATGATACATGCACCTACAATAATACTAGTAGGGACATATTAAATCAAAGTTTAACGGCATAATTTGTAAAATATTAACTTCCAATTTGAGAAGATACTTACATCAAAAAGAGCTGGACAATCGAAATCGTAAGCTATTGTAGAGGAGCTACCAGGGACATTAAGTCATCCCTCTTAAGATAGCATTTTGCCCCTCACCTGCCAACAACTGACTCAGTAGACCAATCTCTTATTGCAAAGGACGTATCATATGCCATCATAATCACTTGTTGCATGACATTCAACGGAGGCCGTGAAATATCTTGAGTGGAAGGCGGTGGAGGTGGCAGGGATTCCTTAGCTAAATCAGAAACAAGGTTCTTTGGCTACAAGATGAAAGAGTTGATGACATCGCCTACAACTTTGAAGTCATCAACAGGGATAGGGAGATGTGCATCTGCAATGATCACCTCTTCAATTGCCACTCTGACTTGGTCCTCCTTTATTTTTTGTTAGTGGATAGTTGATCCCAAGTTGTGCACGCTCCCTCGTGCAACCGATCGTCTCAGAGGATCCTCCACAAACAAGTCACAAGGCTCACCAATTTCTTTGCAAGAACCCTCTGATGACTGACCAATGCAACTCCTTTTAGTGCTCTATTTAGGGTTTAGGGAATGAGCCTAAGGAGCATTGGTATCTGCTTGTCTTATGCTCGTCATGATCATCCATTCCTCCTTCATCTTGTTGAACCTTTCTTCAAATCATGCATCAAATGATGCTTCTGCCTTGGCCCTAGCTTCCGCCCTCACAGTAGCCAATATACGCTTCATCTCCTCCCTAGTCACCATA
Organism: Inga laurina; assembly: GCA_963855925.1. Taxonomy (NCBI): domain Eukaryota; kingdom Viridiplantae; phylum Streptophyta; class Magnoliopsida; order Fabales; family Fabaceae; genus Inga; species Inga laurina. The sequence goes on from OY979701.1 coordinate 30,139,001, forward strand.
CTACTTGAGGAACAGAGTGGGGGTGCTCCAAAGTAATCCCTTATGCCTACCTCTCCTTCAATCCCCCTGACACGGCCGGGATGCTCAGGTTTTCCTATAGCTACGGTCAGGATGTCATTCCTCCCATCCAACCTAAATGATCCCTCGGCTTTTTTTAAGCTCATCCTATAAGACACAGATGACAAATGTTAGTAATGAAATACATTTACTAAATAATTAATAACAACAAGTCAACAACAATACTTACAATTTTCTCACTGACTATACGAGATTGTTCACTCGTATAAGACCCACTCCTCTTTTGGTGTGCGAACAACCACTTCTCTTCACAACGTATCGGAGATGGTGAAGAAAGAAGAACAAAAGGATCAGATTGAGATGCTTCTTCCAATCTCTTTCGTTTGGCCACCAACAAGTCTTTTTCGGCCTTCACATAACCCCTATGAGACATTGTATGGGGGCACTCATTCTTTCTACCACTCTCTTGGGCCTTTTTCCTTTTTTCCTGTGAATAAGAAATCAAAATTAAGTAATTGTAAATCAATAAAGACAATTCATAAGAAAATCAAATGCAAAATAAGTCAACTTATCAATGCTTTTGGAGTAGTCCGAAGCCGTCTAAATTCTTGCCAAGTCTGTTCATCAATAAAAGAATACTGATCGCATGGATTAGGACGAGGCTGACCTTCTTCCACCTCGATTTGAACATAATTATTGGCTAGATTTGTCTTAAACTTCCTCCAACATTCATCACAATACGTCATTGTCTTGTCATACAAGACTTCACTCTCAGGAATGTCATAAGTGAGCTGGATAGTTTCCCAAATGTGTAGCTTCACACTTTTATCCATATTTCTCCACTGTTCTATCAAGATGCTAGGCTTATTGCTTGCTAGGAGGCCTACTAAACTCCTATACCAGCTTGCATCTGGCCCGATTGATTTCCAATAACTATCAAACTCAATCAGAATCTTTTTCTGGGTATTCCGATTTAGAGGAATGTCTTAATCGGGTGGCTCTCCTACCCCTTCATCTAGGCCAGTTATGTGGCTCACTGTGTTCCTGGCTAGGAGCATTGCTAGGCTTACTTTGATTTGGATTAGTTGGATCGGGAGTACCCTCACTAGGATGACTCATTGTCTAAAAACACTTTAAGGACACTATTTAAGGATAGCTAGTATGGTTTAAGGAAATTTTGCTACACGACTCTATCTACAAAGGCATCATTCAAAAGCAATTCCCAAGTTATGCAAACATGAACAAATAATTAATTGTGATGCACAAGTTGAACATACATGCAAAAATAGGAGGCAATGTCAGCACAAGTTGAACAAAGTTGAACATAAATGCATTAGGAGGCAGACTCAGAAGCAAAAATAGGAGGCATGTTTGAACAAGTTGAACAAACATAAAGTTCATATCAAGCAATATCAGCACTACCTTATCCAGATTTTTACTATATTGAACATGCAAAAATACAGAACCAAAATTTAGCCCTTCTCATACACAACCAAAATAAACCCAGGTCCACAGAAGCATAAGGACATTAACCTTAGACATACATGCATTATGTAAAACTCTTCAGAATAATTAACGGTACCTTCAACCTTTGCTTGAGGATCCTCTTCTTTCTCTGGATTTGAACAGTCTTTGGCCACTTTATGATTCAAGTAAGGTCTCTCTTAGGAGGCAATGGATACTTCTAAAAAGTAGGTTGATGACTTACTGCAAGAATCGAACAAAGAAAATGGAGGCCAAGTCATCTCACAATTTCAATGAAATACCCAAAATGAAACCATTGATTTAATTGAACGCAAGGCAACTAAAACACAAACCTGACAATAAAAACGAGTTTGAGAATGAAACCAATCAGAGGGAACAAACGGCGATAGCCTTACGGAAATGTATTCAACCGTAAATCTTCATTGACAGCGGCGAAGTTAAGGACGAAGGAGAAAAGGGGAAAGGAGGAGTTGCAGTAAACCGATGGAGGGGTTTTGCTGATGTACTTGAGTCTTAAATTTCATAGTTAAAATTAGGCGCATTTTGAAATCCAGGTCAGTTTTAAGATCGGTTGTAATTAACAACCGGTCTTAAAAATAATATTTAAAACCGGTTTAAATTAGAAACCGGTCTTAAAATTAATATTTAAGACCCGTTATTAATAAATAACCGGTCTTAAAAATAGAAACTTTTTAAGACGTGTTATTAAATAATAAACGGTCTTAAAGTTTTAATATTTAAGACCGGTTTTCATGTACAGTAGGTCTTAAAAATAATAACCATTTTATTTTTTTTAATTGTCTTTAATTCAGATAATATTTTCTAGTCCGGTTATATTTAGAACCGGTCTAGAAAATAAATTACATTTATTTATTTTTAAATTGTATATATTTTAAGACTGTTTTTTATTATAACCAGTCTTAAAATTATTTTTAAGACCGGTTTTAAATATAACTTGTCTTAAAAGTATTTTTAAGACCGGTATTAAATATAACCAGTCTTAATATTTCATTATAATTACAAAAACGCCACCGGTCATATTTTTAAGACCTTATCCGATATAACTGGTCTAAATGTTCCGTCTAAAAACCCTTTTCTATACTTGTGATTCTATCCCATAATTTCTAATTTTGTTATATATCCCAACAAATTAAATATTCCGCTTTGGCCAAAAGAATAAAAAAATGAAAAAAAAGCAGCATTAGTTTATTTGGTAGGTCTCTGGCTAACCAACAACAAGATAAACGTTACTCAAAAAAAAAAAAAAGAAACAAGATAAACGTTATTAGATTGTAGTGGGATTCCACAAAAATAATTGAGATAAGATTCCAAAATTGGTAAGGTAAGAATTGATGATGACACCATCATCTCATGTTAGAAGACGAATATGGATTTGTATCCACTCATAAAGCTTATCTGACTTGAAACGGGTGTGGTACGATCCATGACCCGACTTGAAACACGAAAACCGGACTATAGAGGCCACACACACACACACACAAAAACTCTTGCTCATACAAGCCAAGCAAAAGCAATAAATAAAAAGGAAAACTCAGAAAAATAGAGAAGGAAATCAAAATCAGGTAAAATGATAGTGTCCCGACCAAAAGTAATACCTTCCAAAGTCCTCAGTAAAGACCAAGTGATGGATATATTGAAGGAGGCAGACGTTAACAATGACAGAAGTCTGAGCATGAAGGAGCTTAAGAAAGCATTAGAGAAGATAGGTGTAAATATGCCACAGTACAGAGCATGGTGTTGCATGAAAAACGCCGACAAGGACCGCAATGGAAAAATCGACCTCTCCATCGAAATGAACTCCCTCATATCTTATGTTATGAATTGGTACGAAAGTAAATTCTAAAGTGTGTAACTCCCTCATATGGCGTGTTGTAGCTGAAGCTGAACACCTAATGGGGAATATATATGTATATATACACACTACTTTCCTATATATATGTGATAAGTAAAATATTTGCATATTTATTTTCCCTTATATGATGATTTTATGGATGATATTTGAGCTCAATTTAATGAATTAGGTGTACATAATAAATAAATAATGATTTTGGCATGAAATAGAATTTCTTAAAAAAATACTAAATTAGACCCTCTTTTAGTTTTTAGGCAATATCCGGAGCTCTAGATGTCATATTGGAACATTATTTATATGGATAAAAAGCTAAGAAACATCTCTACAACTTTTAGGTTGAGACTAAGACCCAGTTTTATCTCCAAGGGTTTCAAATTTTGCTTGGAAGTTGAGAGCGAGAATTATCTAACATTCCACCAACCATTCCATCTACCATATTTTATCTACCACCTCATCTTCCTTTTCACCTACTACTTCATCAACCTTACTCCATTCTTTCCTATATATAGCCATCCTCTCCTCCACATTTTACACAACAATTTCAAATCCATTACTCTCCTCTCCTCTCCACTTACAACCATTTCATATCCATTACTTTCCTCTCCTCTCTACATACACCATCTTATAGTTTATGCATTATATTTAATTCCTGCATGCCTTTTACATGGAAGGCTTAGGTAGTCCTCCTTTATGGCTGGTATAGGTTGCCACCTACATGGAAGGTTTTACCTCCTAAAACGAAGGCTAGATTTTCTCTATTTTCATGCATCTTTTGGTTGTATGTTTATGTTTTAGAATTTAATATTCAAGTTTAATGCAATGTTTATGAAGTTTTCAATTTATTTTATTTTTTTTTTAATTTCATCATGAGCTGAATTTCTATTTTCCTAGGGTGATGACGTAGCTTACTAATAATGGATTGAATCTTAAGTTATTAAATCTAGTTTGAATTTCTCCTTCATAATTGAGTTTTAATTATTATTCTTAATGCTTTTGATTGATTGGCCATCTTTTGAATGATTTCAATATGCATGTTGAGACCGGAAAGAAATGCGTGTGTATAGATCCTATAATTAAAACCATGACTTGCATTTGAAATAGGAATGTATTCATATAAGTTGTGTAGTCTTACTGAGTTCCATAAATCTTAATGCATAATTGATTGCTTAAATTCATATAGGAATATATTGGATTAGCAATTAATTATAGAATTGCTTGACCTTGGAAGAGGCTAGTAATTAATTAGGAAAACTTGACTATCAATCATGTGGAATAAATTGGGCTAGAATAAATAAGTGATTCAATTCGGAATTCGTTAAGTAAAATTTGACCCTTAGGGCGTTTTCTCATAGTTGTTTCATATCATTTGTATTCATATTTACTCATCTTTTATTTCGTACTCTCAATCACCAACTAATCGATCAACTAAATAGATTTAAAATTACTCATTTTGGTACTTAGTGATCAATCCTCGAGGGAACGATACTCTACTCACTTCTATATTACTTGTTGATGACAATGTACACTTGCACTTTCTAATAGACCATTTACACTCGTAATAAGTTTTTGGCGCTGTTGCTGGGGATTGTAGTCATTAATATCAATTCCAAGTAATTTTAATACTAATTTGGTCTTTATATTATATTTGTTTTTCTTTTTGGTGTTTTGTGTTTCTTTTCAGGCTTTTGCTTAGTGTATGACCAGATCGAAGGAGACTGAACTACAACCTCTTGATTCTGAGATCGAACAAAATTGCTGAAGAAATCAAAAAGTTTAAAAGCAGTCTACTTCAATTTTAATCAATCCGATGGTAAATCTGGGAGGAGAAACAGTAGATACCAAAATACTCCAAGATTATGCAACACCAACAGTCATGGGGACAAATTCTGGAATCAAAAGACCACTAGTAGCAGCTAAAAACTTTGAAATCAAGCCTGCAATTATCCAGATGATGCAAGCAAATCAGTTCAATGGTTTACTAGTAGAAGATCCTAATGCACATAACTTCCTATAAATCTGCGATACATTCAAACATAAAGGTGTTACTGATGATGCAATTAAACTTAGACTTTTCCCTTTCTCACTCAAGGATAAGGCTAAGAGCTGGTTACAATCACTACCAGTGGGAAGCATAACTACACAGGATCTCATGGCATAGAAATTTTTGGAGAAATACTTTCCTTCAACAAAAATTGCTAAATTGAGGAATGAAATTGCCTCATTTACCCAGCATGAATAAGAAAGCCTCTATGAAGTATGGGAAAGATACAAGAGTTGCTAAGGAGATGTCCTCATGATAGGTTACTAAATTGGTGGCAACTGCAAACTTTCTATAGTGGGGTGATGCACATCTCAAGAATTCTTATAGATGCTGTAATTGGAGGATCGTCAATGGGAAAAAATATAGATGATACTTATAACCTACTTGAGGAGATGGCAGCCAATGCATATCAATAGCCTTCTGAACATAGCAATTCAAAGAAAGCACTTGGAGTGCATGAGCTAGATGTCCTTATAGCTTTGTCTTCTCAAGTTGCATCAATATCCAAGCAAGTAGGATCATTGACAACCCAAGAAAATATAATCAGCACTCCTACTGAAGCTTGTGATCAATGTGGAAGACCTCATATGAGCATACAATGTCAAGAAGGACACTCATTCATACCAGAGCAAGCTCATTTTATCAGAAATCAAATGAATGACCCATTCTCAAACACCTACAATATAAGTTGGTTAAATCATCCAAACTTTAGTTGGAGGAATAATCAAAATGCATTCAAGCCATAAGGGAACTACCAGCAGCAATCTTTTCAACAACCAAGTCCACCACAACAGAAAGTGAATTTGGAGGATGCATTGGCTCAACTAATCATGAATATATCTCAATTCATGGCTAGGACTGATACAACAATCAAAAACCAAGAATCCTTAATAAAGAACTTGGAGATCTAAATGGGCCAAATTGCAAATATGCTGAATTCCAGGCAACCAAGAACTCTACCAAGTGACATTGAAAGAAACCCAAAAGAACATGTGAAGGCCGTTGCATTGAGAAGTGGTAAAGAATTGAAAGATCCTGTAATTAAGAAGAAGGATGACGGAGAAAAGAAAGAAAGCGGAGAAGAACAGAAGGAGGAAGAATAAGAACAAAAGGAGGATGTTGTGATACCAGGAAGAATCAGCTTTCCAGATAATCCTCCTTTATAGGTACCACCAGTTCCATTTCCTCAAAGACTCATGAAAGTAAAGTTAGACAAGAAGTTTGCAAGTTTTTGGAGGTTTTCAAAAAGTTACATATCAACATTCCTTTTGTAGATGCTCTGGCCCAAATACCTAGTTATGCAAAATTCATAAAGGATATTCTCTCAAATAAGTGTAAGCTTGAGGAATTTGAGACAGTTGCACTTACTGAGGAGTTTAGTGCTATTCTGCAAAAGAAATTACCTCCAAAGTTGAAAGATCTAGGGAGTTTTTGTATACCTTGAACCATAGGTCAATGTCACTTTGAAAGAGTACTTTGTGACCTTAGAGTAAGTGTAAACCTCATGCCTCTATTTGTCTACAACACACTCAGTCTTGGAGAGGTAAAGCCAACCACAGTTTCATTACTTTTGGTTGACTGATCAATTAAACATCTGAGGGGTATTTTAGAAGATATTCTGGTAAAGGTGGACAAACTCATATTCCTAGCTAATTTCATAATACTTGATATGGAAGAAGACCCAGAAATTCCTATCATTCTTGGGAGGCCATTTCTTGCAACTAGGAGAACGCTAATAGATGTGAACCAAGGGAAGTTAACTTTGCAAGTTCAAGATAATCAAGTCTCCTTCAACATCTGCTAGGCTTTGTCATTTCCAAATGAAGGTGACACCTGTTACAGAGTAGATACATTGACCGACTGTATAAAAGACGTGATAGACAAAATTTGCATGAATCAACCATCAATAATGGGAATGGTAGATGTATCAAAATCTACTAATCCTGAAGTTTTGGAGTAGATTAGGTACCTGGAAGCAAATTCCCCAATTTTTGTCAAGAAACTATTTAAAGATTTAGAGAAAAGGCTAAGTAAGCAGGTGCCATCAATAGAGAAACAACTAGTACTGGAGTTGAAAGTACTGCCATCCCACTTAAAGTATGCTTATCTGGGAGAAAATTCAATACTACCAGTATTCGTCTTAGCAGCTCTTACTCCTGATGAAGAAGAAAAGTTATTAAGAGTTCTAAGGGAGTATGAAACAACATTTGGATGGTCAATAGCTTATATAAGAGGGATTAGTCCTTCAATTTATATGCATAAGATCTTGATAGAGGACAACTATAAGCCATCAGTTGAGCACCAGAAAAGACTCAATCTGAATATAAAGGAGGTGGTGAGAAAATAGGTAATAAAGTGGCTAGATGCTGACATAATTTACCCAATCTCTGACAGTCAATAGGTAATTCTAGTTCAAGTTGTGCCAAAGAAAGATGGAATGATAGTGGTTCCTAATAAGAAAAATAAACTGATTCCACAATGAACGGTGACTAGATGGAGAGCATGCATTGACTACAGAAAGCTCAATAAAGCCACTAGAAAAGATCACTTCCCTTTGCTATTTATAGACCAGATGCTTGACAGATTAGAAGGGAAAGCTTATCATTGTTTCCTAGATGGGTACACAGGATATAATCAAATTACAATTGCACCGGAGGATCAAGAGAAAACAACTTTTACATGTCAAATGACCTTTGCCTTCAGAAAGATGCCATTTGGTCTTTGTAATGCACCAATAACATTTCAAAAGAGTATGATGGCGATCTTCTCAGACAAGGTGGAAAGGTTCATTAAGGTATTCATAGATGATTTTTTTAGTTTTTGGAGAATCATTTGATCATTGTCTTTCAAATCTGGAAAAAGTCTTGCAATGTTGTGTGGAGACAAAATTGGTTCACAATTGGGAGAGATGCCATCTCATGGTGAAAGAAGGAATCGTGCTAGGTCTTAAGGTATCTGATTGAGGCATTGAAGTGGACCAAGCTAAGATTGAAATAATTGAAAAGCTACCACCTCCTTCCTCAATCAAGGGTATTCAGAGTTTTTTGGGACATGCTGGCTTTTATAGAAGATTCATCAAGGACTTCTCAAAAATCACAAAACCATTTTGCATATTGTTAGAGAAAAACACTTCCTTTGTGTTTAATGAGGAGTGATTATCAGCCTTCCAAACTTTGAAAAGTGCCTTGACTTCTGCACTAGTCATCACAGCTCTAGATTTGAACCTTCCATTCAAAATGATGTGCGATGCAAGTGATTATACAGTTGGAGCTATTTTAGGCCAAAGAAAAGACATGGTCTTTCATACCATCTACTATGCTAGCAGGACACTCTTAGATGTACAATTGAATTATGCAACAATAGAAAAGGAGCTATTAGCAGTTGTGTTTGCATTCAACAAATTCAGAGCCTACTTGATCAGGTCAAAGGTTATTGTCTAGATAGACTACTTAGCAATCAAATACTTGATTGAGAAGAAACATGCTAAGCCTAGATTGATCAGATGGATGGTTATGCTACAAGAATTTGACTTGGAGATCAAAGGCAAAAAGGGGACTGAGAATCTCATTACATATCATCTTTCTCGGTTAGAACCACCTGAACGAAAGAAAGAATCAGCAATCCAGCAGAGTTTCCTAGATGAGTAACTTTTTATCATGCGGTCACAACCTACCCCATTGTATGCTGATTTTGTGAATTATTTGGCAATCGAGTAATGCCTTATAAACTTTCTAAAGTGCAAAAGAAGTTTCTGGCTAATGTAAGGCATTACTTTTGGGAGGATCCATTCTTAGACAAACAATACCCAGATCAAATTATCGGGTGATGTGTTCCTAAAGAGGAAATGGACAGCATCTTAAATCACTGCCATTGATCCCCATATGGTGGTCATTTTGGAGCAAATCGAATAGCTACTAAAGTCCTTCAATCAGGATTTTATTGGCCTACACTCTTCAAAGATGCCCATAAAATTGTGGCAACTTGTGACAGATGTCAAAGAATGGGAAATATCTTAACGAGACACGAAGCCCTTTTAACTAACATCTTAGAAGTTGAGCTCTTTGATGTATGGGTTATGGGGCATTTTTCATCGTCATTTAGCAATTAATTCATTTTAATAGCTATTGATTTTGTCTCTAAATGGGTTGAAGCAGTTGCTTTTCCTATAAATGATTCTCGGGTGGTTGTGATGTTTTTAAGGAAGAATATTTTTACAAGATTTGGAGTACCCAGAGCTATTATCAGTGATGGAGGAAGGCATTTTTGTAATCAGTAGCTTCAGTCAGTATTGGCCAAATATGGAGTCACTCATAAGGTTGCAACTCCATATCATCCATAAACTAGCGGGCAAGTAGAAATCTCAAACAAGGAATTGAAATGGATCTTAGAGAAGACGGTGAATTCCAATCAGAAGGATTGGGCACAAAAATTAGATGATGCACTTTGGGCTTATAAAAATTCCTTTAAGACACCAATTTTTATATCTCTATATCAATTGGTCTACGGAAAAGCATGCCATCTTCTATTGGAAATAGAGCACAAAGCATATTGGCAATAAAAGCCTTAAATATTGACTTGAAGGCAGCTGGTGAGAAGAGGCTTCTCCAATCAATGAGCTTCAAGAATTCAAATAACAAGCTTATGAAAATGCCAAGTTATACAAGGAGAAGACAAAAACGTGGCATGAAAGAAGAATTTTGAGGAGAGAGTTCACACCGGGACAAAAAGTACTTTTATACAACTCAAGGTTAAAGCTCTTTCCAGGAAAGCTGAGATCAAGGTGGACAAGTTTTATTACTGTGATTCAAGTATGGCCATATGAAACTATGGAGATTCAAGATAGTAATCGAAAATTCAAAGTGAATGGGCAAAGGCTCAAAGAATACAATGAAGGTGCACTTAACACTTTGAAATCTGTCATCACGTTTGAGGAACAAACAGGTAAGTCCTCAATCTAGTAATTTATTTTTAAAAAAAATTTTAAAAAAAATTAAAAAGAAAAGAAATTTTGGTTTAATTTTTGTCTAGCTAAAGACATTAAAGAAGGGTGGCTATTTAGGAGGCAACCTAAAGCTTCTTTCCTACTCTCTCATTTTGCTTTCTTACTCACCGAAACACACTGCATTGTGTTGAGAATTTGTTTTCATCAATTTCATTTTAAGTTACTATGGAGGAATCTCATGCAAAGCTTAAGAACAGGTTCCCTACTCTTCCCAAAGATGTGCTCAGGAAGCTTTATAGCTATCAACTTGAAAGGATGATGATATTCAAGCATTTGGTCCTTCCTGAGGACATACGCTGGATCATTCAAGCTAAGGTACGTTTAGTAGGTGAGTTTAATAAATCAGTTGTTCAACCTTTACCAGGAATGGGAAGAAATTCTTACTCTAAAAAGAGAAGAGCTAAATGAATAAATGTCTACTATAAATGTATAAGGTGGACATGTGATCAGTGCTGTAGAAGCAAAGGTATGGTTTCTATAAATCAAGAAGATAAAATTAAATTTATAAATGATAAACTGAGTAAAGAGTCCTTGGATGATATCATTCAAACTTTTGAGACACATCCGAGTGGTGATGTTCATCGTATTCTTCTTGATTTAGTGCACATATTCAACCAAGAAAAATGGTGGTACTATCTTGGAAATCTGACGAAAAAAGACCCTGTTTTCCAGTTTATAAGAAAATTGGATGGGAATCAAATCCTCGATTCATAGAAACCATTGAACCCGTTACTGGACACAAAACCAGAGGAAGATGTAAGCCAAAATTACAACTACTGTACATAATCATGCTTTTATCTAATCCGTCTTATCTTTTTAGTAGCTTTTACCTAATCTATTTTATCTTTTTAATAACTTTTAACTTTCTTTTTTTAATGAATTTCTTCACATAACAACCTCACGGTCATTTGTGTCGGAAATTTTTCAAACTTCATTGAAAAATGCATGATTTGCATGATCTGGTTGTTGTTGTTTTAGTATTATATATATGCACTCTTCCACTTGTAAATATGCACACTTCCACTTGTAAATATGCAGTCTACCACTTGTAAGCACAAAAGGTCTGAGAGAAAAGAAGAGATAAAGGGTATCACACTAAAATGTAGGTTTAAATCTATCTGCATTTTTTGTGAAACTAATGAGGGAAAGAATGGAGAGTTTCTAATTGCAACACAAGAACTAGGAAATGAATTAGCTACTCAAAATATCAATTTTGTATATGGAGTAGGCATCCAGGGCCTAAGGGGAAGTGTGTGCATTGCAGCAACCATTAATGGAAGTAAGGGTTTGAGTGTAAAGGTAAAGGAATTAGATGGTCACATCTTTTCCTTAGGACAAGAGTTACAGGTTTCCAACTTGTTGGAACGTATAGGATGTATGTTCTATAAAGCTGAAGCTCTTATCGCTCTACCCCATGGTTTGGAAATATTGGATGGGATTTCCAGCATTGCATATTAGGCTAATTTAAACTTTCACAAAAAGCCATTAGGATTGTTAAATGTTAATGGTTTTTATGACGATCCATTTTGTTTTTTTTATCATCTTGTGGAAACAGGATTCATACTCCAAATGACTCACCATTCCATAATTTCTGTCGTAACTGCTAATCAGTTACTCGATCAATTGTAAACCTATGGCCTAAACCAGATATACTAGTCAAGCACATAGGTGGGAAATCTTTAGATAGCAATCAGAAGTAGGATCCAGATACCACTCTTCAGTTGTAACTTTCTTTTATCTCTTGGTTTTACTCTTAGCATTTTGGTTTTACTTTATTGTGTGTTTATGTTAAAAAAAAAAACTTTCTCTAAGCTCTTGAAGACATTGGGGACAATGTCTAATTTAGGTTGGGGGAGGAGAAAAAAGGAAAACAAATTTTAGTTAGTTAGTATAACCATTAGATGCATGGGGTGTGGAAAAAATAGCAGAGTAAGGAGTTATTCTTGACTCCTGAGACACATTTAATTAGTTGCATGTTTTTGTTCCTTCTTTAAAAAAAAGAGTAAAGGTGAAAAAAAAATCATGTTTAAGTGCTTTGTAATGATCTTGAGAAGTATATAAGTTTTGAGTATGGATCAATTGAATTTAGAGATTTCATAGCATGAATGAACAAATGATTGTTGCAATTAGTGATGAATTTTGAGATTGAATGAACTGAGTTTGAAAGCCCCTAACTGTGAGCTTTTGAGCCTACAGTGATTATTTCTCTTGTGTGTGATATTCACCTATTAAGATGTCACTCTAGAACTTGCTTTAAATCTGGTTGAAATTACATCTCACATGCACATTCAAAAATGATAAAGGCATTCATTTTGTTTATCTAGAGCCAAATAGCCAACCTTGCAATTATACCGTTGATAAGCCCCTTTGAGCCTAATTGATTGTTCCTTTGTTCTCAACCCATTAACATATGCTTTAATGATATATCAATTGCTTTTACCTAATTCAGAAGATTAGCAAAGCATTTGAAATTTTTGTGATATGGGCTTTTGACAAGTATGGGGGTGTATATATCATCAACTTTAGAGTTATAAAAAAAATATGAAAAAAAATAAAAATAAAAAAATGGAAAAAAATTTGAGTATTCGAATTGTGGATTGTTGTGATGAAATAGATTTATTTAGAAGCTGACCCATTTTTCAATTATTCTATTAATTTCTTAAATTTAGCCTTCATATCACGTTTTACATGTGAATTATGTAGTGGAGATTGAGATTTTTAGCAAGCCTATGGTAGTGTGAATTTATTGTTGAATTTGAACGAAACACTTACCCTAAACACTGGAGAGATTGAGAGAATGAGCAGTAATTACGAACTCAGTTTATTCATTTTCAAATAAAGTTACCAGTTTATATTTTTGTTGATTCATGAATACTATGATCTCTTTATTTTTCAATTGTATTCTTCCTTATCACTTGACACTTTTGATTTTGTTGGAATCACTTAATGGTCAATCCTTGTCCGAGGACATCCAAGAGCTAAGTATTGGGGAATTTGACAAGTAAAATATTTGCATACTTATTTTCCCTTATATGATGATTTTATGGATGATATTTGAGCTCAATTTAATGAATTTAGGTGTAACTAATAAATAAATAATGATTTTGGCTTGAAATAAGATGTCTTAAAAAAATACTAAATTAGACACTATTTCAGCTTTCAGGCAATATCCAGAGCTCTAGATGTCGGATTAGAACATTCTTTATATGGATAAAAAGCTAAGAAAGAGCTCTACAACGTTTATGTTAAGAGCAATACCCAGTTCTATCTCCAAGGGTTTTGAATTTTGCTTGGAAGTTTAGAGCGGAAATCATCTACCATTCCACCAACCATTCCATCTACTATATTTCATCTACCACCTCATCTTCCTTTTCACTTACTACTTCATCTACCACTTTATCTACCCTACTCCATTCTTCCTAATATATAGCCATCCTCTCCTTCACATTTTACACAACAATTTCATATCCATTACTCTCCTCTCCTCTCCACTTACAACCATTTCATATCCATTACTTTCCTCTCCTCTCCACATACACTATCTTATATTTTATGCAATGTATTTAGTTCCTGCATGCCTCCTACATGGAAGGCTTAGGTAGTCCTCCTTTATAGATAGCATAGGTTGTCACCTACATGGAAGGTTTTACCTCCTAAAAGAATGGCTAGATTTTCTCTATTTTCATGCATCTTTTAGTTGTATATTTATGTTTTAGAATTTAATATTCAAGTTTTATGCAATGTTTATGAAGTTTGCAATTTATTTTATTTTTGTTTTTAATTTCATCATAAGCTAAATTTTCATTTTCCTAGGATGATGACGTAGCTTACTAATAACGGATTGAATATTAAGTTATTAAATCTAGTTTGAATTTCTCCTTCATGATTGAGTTTTAATTATTATTCTTAATGCTTTTGATTGATTGGCCATCTTTTGAATGATTTCAATATGCATGTTGAGACCGAAAGGAGATGCATGTGTATAAATCCTATAATTAAAACCATGACTTGCATATGAAATAGGAATATATTCATATGAGTTGTGTAGTCTTACTAAGTTCCATAAATCTTAATGCATAATTGATTCCTTAAATTCATATAGGAATACATTGGATTAGCAATTAATTATAGAATTTCTTGACCTTGGAAGAGTTTAGTAATTAAATTAGGGAAACTCGATTGTCAATCATGTGAAATAAATTGGGCTAGAATAGATAAGCGATTCAATCCAGAATTTGTTAAGTAAAATCTTACCCTTAGGGCATTTTGTCATAGTTGTTTCATATCATTTGCATTCATATTTACTCATCTTTTATTTCGTACTCTCAATCACTAACTAATCAATCAACTAAATAGAGTTAAAATTACTCATTTTAGTACTTAATGATCAATCCTCGAGGGAATGATACTCTACTCACTTCTATATTACTTGTTGACAACAGTATACACTTGCACTTTCTAATAGACCATTTACACTCATAACAATATGTAATGACATCACCTCTTTTTCTGTAACAACTGTTAGTAGTTTCATGTATAAGCCTTTATTTAGCTCAGATGGTAATAGTAGGGTAGGATCACTACGTTAAAAGAAGATGGGGTGGCGCACCTCTTATAGCACTTCTTTAAAAAAGCACCATAGGTAATTGGTTTTTGTTTAAAAAAATATGTATAGAAGCTATGTCACTTTTTATTATAAGTGTCATAGATAGTGTTAATCTTGTGTGGCACTTTCCTAAACAAGTGCCATACAAGATGGTTAAGTGGCACTTATGGTGCTTTTTAGGCAAGCACTATAGCTAGCCTCCTTTTTTTAAAAAAAAATGCAGCCTTGGAATTATTTTTTATGAAATAATAAGGCATAAAAGAAATTCCATAAGTAACAAAGCTCCATTAACATGATAGATGCTTCATTGGAAAATTTTGTCTATACTAAGAAACAAAAATTGAATTTCAGAATTGATTTAGAGGCCAAAAGCTAGAGGTAAATCACCCTATTAAAAAAGGTTTGGACTTTTTTTAATTAAAAGGCCTTGGATGGCACTTAATAAAAAAACGCTGTCCAAGGTTCCCTTTCAAGGCCCTTGGCTGTCAAGCGCCGGCCAAGGGGCTCCTTGGACAGTGCTTAATAATTAAGCACCGGCCAAAGGCTCCCCTTGGCCGGCTCTTTATTATTAAGCGTGGGCTAAGGGCTCCCCTTGACTGACCCTTGGACTATCGGCAAACGTTGGCCGGTGCTTTATTATTAAGAACCGGCCAAGGCTCCCCTTAGCTAGTACTTAGTGTCCAAGTGTCATCCAAGGCGCTTGGACTGTAAGTTGTGGCCTTGGTATCAGGCATATGCAAGGCCACTGTGTGGCCTTGACATGTTGCCTGCCAAGGCTATCCTTAGCAGGCGCATGCAAGGCCACAATGTGGGCACAATGTGGGTTTGCTCTAGTTGCCTCAGCTTACTCAGATTATAAATAGATTGGAATTGAGAGAGTGAGAGTGGTTGATCAATTGAGAGAGTGATCGCATCAGAATCCAAGGAAGGACCAAAGGAGATTTTTTGTAGATAGGAAGAAGTTGAATTCTATATGGAACCATAGATTCTATTGTCAAGATGAGTTTCACAATTATGTTTGCTTTAGCAAGGTAGTACGTACTCTTCCATTCAGAGTTTATTCTAGGGTAATATAAAGAAATTAGCATCCAACACCTTAATATATATAACTTAATGTTATTTTCTTGATGCATCCATAACGCCTAATATTATTTTCAGTTAAATCAAGTATACCATAATTTTATTTTTGGTTTAATTAAGGTGTGGTAGAGGCATTATTAATAATTTTAAAGTACTAAAAACACAAAAAAAAAACAAAATATTAAGATGTTGGATGTAGTAGGTACTTTAGCTTGTTCAAAATGATTAATTTGTAAAAAAAAAAATTTGTCACTTTCTGCTCACTAAACAAAATTCAAAAACAGTTGTGCATAGAAGCTTAAGTCTTTACATTTTCTTCTTCTTCTTCTTCTTTTTCATAATATTTTTTTCAAGTATTTATTTGAAGTTCCAACTGTCTACTCAAAGCTTGATCTCTATCTCAGGCTCCTATAGAAATTCCCTAACTTATGAGTCTTTTTTTTAAGCATCTTATGTCATAAATTTTTTCCTTGTTCTTTTTTAAAATTAGGTGCATAAATATTTCTCATCAATTTAGAATAGTTGAGTGCCTAAAGATTTCTTATGTGTCCTATTTTCAATCATTAAATCATTAAAGGAGTATTGAACTAGGGAGAGCGTTATATATCATTAAACTATATAATATTCCTTATTGGATTTTAATAACAAAAGATCTCTTAGCCAATTGTGATTGAATGAGTGTTTAATTAATACTTGGAAAACTTCAAATTTTAGGACGTTATGCTGCTGAATTTTTTTAACAAAAATAAATAACTGAAGAAAAAAGTAATTAGTAAGTGCAAGGCCAAGCAACTAACCACTTTTAAAAATATTTTTAAGGTATAGATGGATCGAAAATGGATGTCATCTAATCAGTGCTCAAGGGAATATATAGATAGGGTGAAAGAGTTTATTAGATTTGCAAGTGAGCATACAAATGATTCTAACAAAATCTTGTGCCCTTACTTATCTTGTTGTTATAGAAAGTGGATTAGTCCACTTGATTTGCTAGATCATTAAGCGTGTCATGGAATTGATCAATCATATACATGATAGACAAGACACGATGAGACGGATGCTGCACATAGTGATCAGGTGTATACCACAATCAGTGCTTAGAATGAGTTTGACCCAAGCATGTGTGATAAGGACGATGGTTTTCAAGAAATGCTAAATACAGTCAAAGGGGTACATCATAACTGTCCTCAAGAATTTGAAAAGTTGAAAGGTGATGTAGAGAAACCATTATATACTGGTAGTATAAAATACACAAGATCACTAGCAGTGTTGAAATTGTACAACTTTAAAGGATTGAGTGATTTGGGTTTCACCGCATTACTTGAACTTGTGCAAGATATGCTCCTAGACGAAAATGTACTTCCTACCAAGACATATAAGGGAAAGCAAATACTTTGCTCTACAACTGGCATGGGTTATGAGAAGATACATGCATGCACTAACGATTGCATATTATTTCAGAATCAGTATGCAATGTTAGAGAAGTGCCCTAAATGCAATGCATCTCGATATGGGAAGAAGAAAGAAAAAAATCCCTCAAAAATCATATGGTATTTTCCTATTAGTAAGAACTAATCATTATTTCATATGAATATAATTTCTATGACTATTTTTTAACTACAACTAACTTTGATATGTAGATACAAGACTCACATTCTGATGTCACACATATACCACGACATGATTTGTGGCTAGCCCGCTGCATGAATAAAAAGGGTTAAATTCCCAGCGAACATGCCAGAAACGTTGCGGAATTTTGTGTAAGTAGTGAATCATACATACAATAAAGATTTAGATTCACTTAAATGATACTATCTTATAATAACAAATATAGTTGTAATTGTTTTTGCGTCAGAGCACAATGACGCAAGAGCAGCCATAGTTGGAGAACTATGTTGGTCATGATGTTTTGCTCAACAGAGTGCTTGGAACTCATAAGTTGATGGTCATGTTCGGGAGACTGGTTTTGTAGTAACCCCAACATCGTACTTCGGACCCCAAAAGCGACCCAACAAAAATAACCTTTTGCCACTCAAGGAGGAGATGTATGGCTACAAGCATAAAGTAGAACAAGAGATGAATGGCTACAAGCATCAAGTAGAACAATTTAATAATCATATGCGTTTGCTGCTAGAACAAAATGTGTTATTGAAGGCTCAAGTTAACACCTTACAGCAGTCTAGGCTAGCACCAAGTCCAACGTGTGATAGTACAAGTGTGAGGGATTGTTGCCCCTCCATGCATAAAGTCCCCATTCCTTTAGTAATTAATTTCTCCTCTAGTTAACTTTTTATTGCATTATAAATTAGTAAACCTGATTATGTTAACTATATTTTTCACTAGGTGAATCAATGTGCAAGTTGCATGTCGATGACTCTTTCAAGTACATAGCTGCTATGGGGGTGGCCTGCAACACCAATAATGATACACTACACAATTCACCATTTCCCATCAACACACTCCGAGTTAGGGTCGACGTATGCACAAATGAAGATGCCTTCTTACCAATCCCATCTCAGGATGAAGAAACAATGGTGAAAGATGCTGTCGGTGGTTATGTTGCACGGCCAATAGGTCTAATTGAGCTATTTCAAAAGGTAGTTAATTTAGAATACCTTTCACTTTTTCTATTCACTTCCATCTAAAACTACATGATTTAATTTCATGATTTTTTTATGTTGTTGCTCATCCTAAAGGAAAAAAAATGGAGGGTGTGGGAAGAACTCAAAGTGTTCAACAACCAAACAAAAGTCCCAACCCTCAAGCAGCAATTAAAACAATAGAGAAATGGGCTCATATTGCTAACAATTGGCATTAGTGGCACAAGATTCTATCATACAGATGTAACTGATCATGTTGATGGTACTGTGCTAAATGAAGTGCTTGGTCATAATTGGCTTAGTGCAATCGCCATCAACATATAGATTAGGTACTAAATTATCATCGTCGATCATTGTTATTATTATTCATCATTCAATATTTTGGCTTTAATGACATTGTTTATTTTCTATAAAGGCACTTGTACCATGATCATTTATTGGGCACAGATAGGGTGCATAGCTTCGTATTTGTCAGCCCATACCTCCTTGGCCAGCAATAGGGGCGATTAGATTTTGAAACGCAAACTAATGCTCTTAAGACCATCTTAAATGGAGAACAACCCCTAATATGCTTTTTATTGTGCCATACAATCCAATATAAGTGATTTACAACAACATTTTAATGTATGTTTTTTTATTATTTCACTTTTACAATAACATGATTGTTAAAGAAAAATTTTCAAAATATTTTAGGGCATATTGGATTTTGTTTGTTATCCAACCAGCAGTACCTAGAGTCCCCCACATTTTCTATTTGGATGCTCTAGCCACTGGTTTTCCAGAGAACTAACCTGATATGATGCTTACAATCAATAAGTGTATGGGTGTGTTAACATCATGAACATCTTGTTAAATATGCACATTTTCCCTTAATTTCTCATACATTTTGGTGAAATAATGGATATTTGGGAGTACAAAAGCAATGAAAATGTACTTGATGCATATCAGGCAAAAAAAGAGAATAAATGTAGTGATTTTGTATGAATATCTTGTTATGTTTATCAACTGTTAGATTTATGGAGTTCTCTGTTTTGATAGGACCACATTTCAATCACAGTTGGAGCCAGAGAAAGCTCAATTCAATGAAAAGAAGGTGAAATGGAGTTTGAGTAATCAACTATGCCATAGAAATGCAAGAAGGGATGAAAACAAACCTTGGAGGGAGCAAAGTTGGATTCAGAAGCTCATTGGCCGCAGCCAGCTATCCACTGGCCACGACCACTACATGGTCAGAAGCTTACTGGCCGCGGCCAGTTCCCAAAAATGCAGTTGTGCGTTTTGACATCAGAACAAATCTAGGGCTTTTAAATACTAAATCCATGAACTAAAGCAGCATTCTGGACTAGGGAGGTTGTCTTGGAGGCTGGCTCTGCTAGGGTTTGGAGCTTGGAGGTGGAGATTGGGCTAGAAATTAAAGATTTGAAGAGATCTAAGCTTCTCCTTTTGGTTTTTCCTCTCCATTTGTTGTTCTTTCCTTATGTTCTGCTCTGTTTCTGGTTTATCCCCATTCTCTCATGGGTTTTATGAACATGTGTAGCTAGACCATTGATGTTGGGATTATTTTGAACCCTTGTATAGATGAAGTACTCATTTCTCCCTTATATTTGTGATTAATGATTAGATTATGCTGATTTGACTCTTTGCTTAATGCTTCTTGTGATTGGCCACCAATGACACTACTGGGTTCACTTGATTTTTGCTTGAGAGGGTTAGATTGAGTGTAGAAATTGAGTTTAATCATGTGAGAACTTGAGATTTGTGATTGAATGGATAGTTTTGTTGATAAGGTAGAGATACACTCATTAACCTCACATAACCACATAGGATTTGCATTGAAAACTGGGTTTAATTGATTTATTAAGAGATTAATGAATTTATTGAACTAAACACCTGTTTGGAGACTTGAGAGAGCACTTATAGGTAATGTAGTGTCTGTGGCTAGCATAATCTTTCATTAAGAAACACATATTATGGGGATTCAATTGAGTACTTTTGAAATGCAAGGGGAATAAATAATCCTAACTCCTATTTTATCCTTGAAGTCCATGAATCAATTGTTTTTATGTTCTTTTTAACTTTAAAACTTGTTTCTACCCACCATTGATAATTGTGTAACTTAAATTGGGCAAAAGTACGATAATTGATACTTGATCGGGTTTTGGAACCAAATCCTCATGGGAACATACTTTACTTATCACTTTATTACTTGGCGCGACCTATGCACTTGCGATGGCGAACAGGGTGTATGTGTAAATATTTATATGTGTGATTATTGAATAACCAAAATTAATCAGTTACTACTTGTTTTCTTAGTGCATTGACCGTTTATAGGAGGCAAGTTGGATTGAGCTATTCTAAACGAAAAGACCCAGTCAATGCCAATAACTGGAGGAAGATTATGGTACTTATATATGGATTTACTCAAATTTTGTTATTCACAATTTTTGCTTCAAAAATTGACTTAAATATTTTATTGTATTGTTGCAGTGTCCATTCCAACCAAATAATATTGATTGCGGTTATTACATTATGAAATTTATGAAAGATGTAGTTACTCATCATCTAACTTATGGCCCTATGAATGTAAGTTCTTTTACTTGCAATTCGTGTTTTAAATTTAATTGACAAGCGTCTAAGTTAATTGATCTTTAGGGATTTTAATTCGTTTGTGTATGAATTTTATGTAGAATTATGAAGATCAACGTTGTGCCCAATTAACTGACCAACAAGTGGATGAAATCATTGAGGAATGGTGTGAATATATGGTCAGGCAATTAGCTAATATTTAGATACAAACGTTAGGTTGTTTCTTGCCCATTCTGGTGTTGTTTATTCTCTTAAAATTAGCTGTACATTACAATTGTGATGTTGTAATTATATACATTTAGTATTGATTTCATGAATTATTTGTGTTATTTCATTCTAATTTGGTTTACTTTTTTTCTATCAATTTGTATTGTAAATTGCTATGAATTTGAATTGGTTGGATTCAAGAAAAGGAAACGATTACATAAAATAATTACAAAAAACTATGTATTATGGTGCTTCTTGGTCCTAGCTTCCTACAACACTTTAGGATAAAGGGCCATAGGAGGCCCACAACCCTCCTACAACGCTTCATCTTAAAGCGTTGTAGGAAGATTATCCCTCCTACGGCATTTCTCTAAATAAGCATCGTAGGAAGTATTTAAAAAAATTAAAAACACAAGCTACGGCGCTTTCAGAAATTCAAGAAGCGCCGTAGCTTTCTTTTATGGTGCTGGAAACTATGGCTTTCCAAAGTGCCGTAGTATTCGTAAAAATAAGCATCATTTATTATTTTTTTTTGTAGTAGTGGATGATGTGAATAGATGTTCAGTCTTCATACCCTGTAATGTAATGTAAAAAGAAAAAAGAAGAAAAGAAAATCATACATATATAGTTTTGTGGTATGTTTCCTTTCTTAACATATTCCTCTCTTGGATCGGTAATTCTTTGTAAGTTTTTCATACTTCCCAATACTCCATGGCTTTTCTTTTTTCATTATTTTTATAAGAAAAAATAAACATTATGTACGCTTTCTCATGTGTGATAAATTTAAGAAATGAATTGTACTAATTATGACTTATAAGTCATAATCTTGTTTGAAGATTTTATATCATATATTGATATTGATTCGATTGCTGAAATGTAGAAATTGGATTTTCTCTTAAATATTATCCATTGTTGATATTCTTATTTGTTTAATTTAAATTGTCTGGTTTCAAAAGGTTTCATCCCATGCATGGTTGGAGAAAAATATATTGGTATGATGGATAAATATAAGAATTGATTGTTAGGATTTAGGCATATGGATTTATTAAACAAATATTTGTAAATAATGGTACTGTAACTGGGTGTGTTGGCTTGTCTCCATAATTAATGTTCTTAATTGATTGGCCACTAAACAGTTGTTTTGTTCATTTGAGTGAAGCTTTAGAAAACTAGTTTGGGCGAAGAACTTTGATTAAATCATGTATATATGAACTTAAAGCTTATCTATTGAATGGAGGATTTTGTTCGCAAGATAGAGAGATATCATATGTGGATATATATATATATATATATGCTTATTAACATTACATAGCCACCTTAGGAGTTGGACTTAAAAATTGCAAAGGAGATTTTGTTAACATTACATATGTGGATTTTGTTAATTGCAAAGGAGATTGAGCAATTAAGTAAACTGAACACTTGTTCTTGACACAAAAAACGAAAACTTTTTTTCAGTACTTTTGAACCCTTGACTCGTGCATATCTACTTTAGTCTTAAAAGTTAAAACCACATATCTATCCAACCAGTCTTTCCTTAAAATCTTGTAATACCCAGCCAGGTGAGTTAAAAATGGGTTGGTGTGTCAGTTGAGGTCTAGCATTCAATAAAGTCTTTCAATTTCACTAATTACACATTATTAATTATTATTCCCTTATTTCATTTATGTATATACCACAGTCCACAATCAGTCTTCCCTATGTACTCGTGCGATATTAATTATGATCTGCCTACTTTAAATAGTAATTAATGGATTCCTCGACATTTGAAGCAAAGACATTTTACAAAAGTTGTGTTTAATGGTAATTAATGGATTAATGAAAATGCACAAACATTCTAGAAATCAATTTTTAAAAAATACTTTCAATGAATCAATGCCACTAATGACACGTTAGTAATGTTTATTTTCTTACTTTATATTTATATGATGCAAAATAAAAGTCCTCATTTTGTGGGCAAAAAAAAAAAAAATTCCTCATTTACTTTAATAGTGATAGTGACTAGTACGTCTCCCTCTCATATTCACTACTACAAAAAACATTTTTAACGTCCCTTTTTTAGGCCTTTTAACGTCTGAAAACAAGGGGACGTCTGTAACCCCCTCACCGTAATTACATCTGGATTTCAATAATTTAAATGAAATAGAGACCAATAAGATGGTTTAACAATTTATAAACCCTCATCAAAAAGATGGGGCGTATGAAAATCATTTCAAAACTTATATATTCCTGGTCTCACATTCATGTACGGATATAACTACTTGAGAAATCAGAGTACATAATAAATATCAAAGTGCGGAAACCTAAATCCCGGCCAACCCCGGGTTAATACATATATAATATGGGTTTATGAGTTTCCCATAAAGGGGATTACACGATCCAAAATAATCATTTACATCTCTTTACACTTTGGCAATTCCCAAATCCAAAATGGATATAACCAACTATCCCAAAACATGAATGTCCCTAAGAGACCCTAACCACTCCGGGTTGGTCGCTTCCCTTTCGAGCCACTTGCCCTGTCTGAAAAAGTTAGTCATATGGAAATAATGAGATTCTTGAGAATCCCAGAGCAACAACTCACTCAGACAATATATAAACATAGAGTATGTATGTTCATCATAATCAGCAGCTTCACAATGATCTCTGGCTCACGCCACATACGACAGCACTCACGGCTGTAATCACAATGCACTGCGCCCACTTTCGTGGTGAACACTATGCCAGCTTTCGCTGTAATCACTATGCACAACGCCCGCTTTCGCGGTGAACACTATGTAGCAGCAACACAAAGCACAAAGCACCATAACGCATCTCAAGGCACGATGTATCACTATGCTCCACAAAGGATCTCAATGCACAAAGTATCACAAAGCAGCAGCAGCAACATCCACACAATGAATGACAGACAAACATACAATACATTTACACAAAGCATAAGAGAGAAGTCGCTACCTGAATCTTTCCTGAAAATCTTTGGCACAGTAGGCTCACGCGGACGACAGATGTCAAATCCTATTCAAATTAGGGACAATTGATCAATCTCTTTTCCAATGTATATTTCAATGATTCTCTAAGTTGGTTATCATTTAGGACTCATTAGGTGACTAAAATAGGCCTAAACATATGCCTAAAGGGTTGGAAGAACCTACCCAAAAGACCCCTTACTCGAAGGCAAAACACTGATTTTTAACAGTCTCACTCGAGCACAAATGCTCTCACTCGAGCACAAGTACGGACATCTCTCGAGCACAGATGCTCTCACTCGAGCATTGGTACGGACAGCACCCGAGCACAAGAGAAAGTGAGACTGCGAGTGAGCACCCGAGAGCAAAGAGGGCACTTCCAGGAACTGGCTCACTCGAGCACGCTGACCTCACTTCGAGCACAAGGCCAAAAGCCTCTCTCGAGCACCCGCGAGCACACGCTGCGAGTGACTACCCGAGAGCACCACTCTCACCCGAGGCACAGGCTCACTCGAGCACGACCCCCAGTGCTCGAGCACACACCCCACACCCGCGAGTGAGAAAGCACACTCGTGCAACTTTCCCGCGAGCATCAACCCGAAAGCACAACTCTCACCTGAAGCACCATCTCACTCGAGCACGACCCTCAGTGCTTCGAGTGAAACAGCTATGCTCGCGAGTGTCAGAGTACACTCGTGGCATCAATCAGCGAGTGAGGTCCCGAAAGCAACCTCAACTCCGGACTTGCTTCTTCACTCGAGCAGAACCATGCTCACTTCGAGCATGTTCTTTGCTCACTCGAGCACAAGGCAATGCTCGCGAGCACAACAGGGAAAGACTTGCATATCACTCGAGCACGTTCTTCCTCTGCTCGAGTGATGTGCATCAGAGACCCAAAACGCAGCCAAAAACCAGAAACTCCAGATGGTCAAATTCACTCCCAAAGGTTCCCCAAACTCTTCCCAATGCTCATACACTCTAGGCACTAACCAGGGAACACAATGGCAACTCTAAAAATACTCCAAAAACCCATTTGACCACAATCATTCCTTAAGGTCTCTAAGATACACAATGTCTAATTTCCCCTTAACATCTTTTTAACATTCCAAACCATATCAAATGATCATATATCTCCAAAATACATCATTTCCAATCATAAATCACAATGAACTTCATATTTCCAAAAATAGGCATATTTAGGGCAAAATTCCAGATTTGACTATACTTAGCCAAATATCATACATTATACTTCAAAATGCTCTAAATGCCTACCTCTTCTCTTTGCTCAATCAAGAATCTTGATTCCTCAACTCCCCCTTTCGACCCAAAGCTCAAATCAACACCCCTCAAGGCTCTACAACCATCACAATGTAGCTCTCATTGAGATGAACAAAATTAGAGAAGGGGATTAGAGCAAAAGAGAATCACAACTCACCAAAATCAAAGCTTTCTTCTTCTCTTCCAAGCTCAAACCAGCGCCAGAAATGGAGGAAGGAGAGAGAAAAAGAGAGAGAGAAATGGAAGGAAGATGATGATGGAGACAATTCTTTCTCCCTACACACACACTACCGCACAAGAGAGAGAGAGAGAAGAGAAAAGTGACTTTTGTCTTCTAGTGCCACATCCAATGGCCATTCTCTTGCCACATGTCATCATCCACTCACTCCCTTATGAGCTCACCAAATCACAACACATAGGATTCCGACCCACGGTCAAGGAATCACAACCATTGATCTTAAATACCACATATATTTATTTTCAAAATTCACATTACAAAAATCCCAAAATGATTTAAATCAAGATAATTACAATAATTATCAGAGTCATTAGCCCTAATCACAAATCGGGATATTACAACGTCTATGTGAGCGACGTAGTAAAAAATGGCAATAACGTCCGTAGATAAAAGGACGTCTAAAATCTGGACTTTAGACGTCCCCAGTTTAAATTGGGGACGTCTAAAGTGCCACTGTGGGACTTTAGACGTCCCCAGTTTAAAGTGGGGACTTCTAAAGTCACTTTAGAAGTCCCCAGTTTAAAGTGGGGACGTCTAAAGTGCTTTTTTTTTTTAAAAAAAAAAATTCGTTTATGTCACAGAACTGGACTAAACAATATTTAAAACCAGAAATCATATATTATCGTCAATAAAATTATAGATCTAGTATCTGAAATCCAAAATCTACACAATAATATTACAGATCTGGACTAAACAGTATTTAAAACCAGAAATCATATATCATCGTCAATAAAATTACAGATCTAGTATCCAAAATCTACACAATAATAACTCTAGAGCTGAAATCTCATAAACAGAAGATGATAACAATAAGATGAATCAGTTGCGAAAAACTTATCTTCTTCTATTATTAAAATTCATTTTCTCATAATACTGAATAGAGAAGAGCAACAGGGAGAGATGTACCTCATTTTCTCAGTGGGAACGTGGCCATGAAGCTTGTTTTGGAGTCTCGATCTACAAACCATAACAATACGAGTTAGAAGATAAAATAGAAGGGAAATCCAAAGAAAAAAGAGAAAGAAGATAAAATAGTAAGAAACATAACAGATCTGGTGAAAAAGAGAGAGAGCAAAGAAGAAACAAGTTTAAAAGTAGTATATGAAGAAGAAGAAGTAAGAGTTAAATGCGTGGTGGTAAACATTACAGATCTGGTGAAAAAAGAGAGAGAGAAAAGAAGAAACAAGTTTAAAATTAAAGTAGTATATGAAGAAGAAGAAGTAAGAGTAAAATGCGTGGTGGTAGTGGTTGCGTTAATGAGAAAGAAGAGTGTGGATCTATAAAACTGACAAATAAAGATTGTCAGTACATATTTGAATTGTTTTTGGCGTCCCCAATTTAATTTAGGGACGCCTAAAGTTGTTTAGTTAATTTTTTTTATTTTTTATTTTTAACTTTAGACGTCCCCAATTAAAAAAGGGACGTCTAAAGTGAATTTTTTTTTTTTAATAATCACACTTTAGACGTCCCCAATTTAATTGGGGACGTCTAAAGTTTTTTTTTTTTTTTTAATAATCAGGGACGCCTTTAGGCGTCCCTAATATTAGGGACGCCTAAAGTGGCGTCCCTTATATTATATAAAGGACGCCACTTTAGGCGTCCCTGATGATATTAGGGACGCCAAAAGTGGCATCCCTCATATTTAAGGGACGCCAAATATATATTAGGGACGCCAAAAGGCGTCCCTGATTTAAAAAAAAAAAATTTTATTTTAGACGTCCCCAATTAAATTAGGGACGTCTAAAGTGATCAAAAGACGTTCCTGATTTTAAAAAAAAAAATTTAACTTTAGACGTCCCCAATTAAATTGGGGACGTCTAAAGTGACTTTAGACGTCCCTTTTTGAATTGGGGACATCTAAAACCATTCAAATCTCACTCAAAATTACAAAAATGCCACCGCCTTTATTTTTGACGTCCCTTTTTTAAAAAGGGACGTCCTTTAGGGTCGTTAAAGCAATATTTTGTAGTAGTGATTCACATGTGAACCTAAATCAAACGCAATTGAAAAAGAGAGGAGGATCGGATTAAGATCTCAATGGTTCAGATTTAATATATTATTGAAATATTATTTTTATAATATTAAATCTGAACTGTTAAAATCTTAATCCGATAACTTCAGTAAAGAAAAAGACCCTCCTTTTCTTTTGAAGAAAAGGATGGGAGTCGGGCCAAATCAAACCAACCTTATAATAATGAACCTAACTCAATGAAGTAATTTCATTTACATTTGAACAAGGGAGAGAAATAATCATATATATCTTTTCTATCTTTAAGTCATAGTTTCAAATTCACCCAATTGCAATTTCAATTATTAAATTTGCTCTATTGTTTTTCACCTCAATTATATTGGATAATGTTTGATTTTGGTCGGCTATGTTGGATACACATAATTTTTTTTTTTGGATTAATATAACTTTTGGTCCTTGAAGTTTGATCCAATTTTAGTTTTGATCCCTCAAGTTTGAAATCGGTGGTTTTTGTCCCTGAAGTTTCACCCAATTTTGGTTTTAGTCCCTCAAGTTTGAAATCGGTGGTTTTGGTCCCTGAAGTTTCACCTGATTTTAGTATTGATCCCTCAAGTTTGAAAATGACTTGGTTTTTTTTTCTGGGTCGGGTTGGGTTTCAAAATCGGGTCTCCAAGTCTTTTTCAAACTTGAAGGACCAAAACCAAAATCGAGTGAAACTTCAGGGATCAAAACCACCGATTTCAAACTTGAGGGACTAAAACCAAAATTGAGTGAAACTTCAGGAACCTAAACTACTGATTTCAAACTTGAGGAACCAAAACCAAAATTGGATCAAACTTCAGGGACCAAAAGTTATATTAACCCTTTTTTTTCCTTAATTAAATTTTGATAACAATTTTTGTGGGATCGATTCTTTCTTATCACTTTGCTTTAGTCAAGACCCGCGCACTTTTGGGGTACCGGACAACAAAGATTTAATATGGAGGAGAAATTAGATTTCAAAAAAAAAATTATGTCTCCAACTTTCCTAACGGTTAGAGAAGTAATTTACATAGCATAGAAAATCCATGTAATTCCATATTTAAAACTCAATTAAAATAGTTTTTCTTTAACATTAAAAATACTATAAATTTATTTAAAAATAGTTTAGATTTATCAACAATTAGATAAATGAAATAATCAAATGAAAACTATCATGGGAAGTTATCTTCATCTATTGCTTCCCTTTTTCCACTTCAATTATGAAACAGATTTTTAAGGTTTTTTATATTACCCTTTTCGTTTACCACATGCGTGCCCACCATTTGCTATCTCTATGATTATGAAGAATATTTAATGCATGAATTGATGTTTTCATTGACAACTACTTTTCTTTCTTTGTCCTATATATATTATAATTCCGCACCACAAATGAATTCGTGTCTTCAGCGCCTGTTTTTGTAATCTAGCTCGTAATTTAGTCACAAGAGAATATCACTATAAAAAACGGAATGTTTTGTGGTGGTTAGATTGGGGATATTGTAACGTTTTTAACCACTATAAATATAAGTTAACTCACCAATTTTAGTATATTTAATTTTAAAATATATTTGGAGCTATTTGAAAAGTTATCTAAAGAATTTTAAAATATTTTTATGATATTCTGATAAGATATCAATTTAGAATATTATTTAGGGACTTTTTTTTTTTTTGTAAATATCATATTTTTTTACAAAATAGAAGTAGTTAAGTTTAAGAGAAAAATAATAATAATTTACATTTTCTGAAATTAAACTAAAAAGAAGAGTTTTTTTTTTATAGTTTTATTTCCTTTCCTTTCTTTATTTTATTTTGATTTTTTTTATTTTATTATTTCAATGAGGAAATGACGTGGTTTAAGGGCGAAAGATTATTATCAATCGGCTTTGAATTTTCTGATTAAGAAGAGGTGCTACGGCATCGTTTTTGGAGATAAGAATTGGAGACCTAAAAGGACACTATTCATCATCGTGAATGAAGGAACAGCCGACTGGATACTCTGTTACTGTCATCGTAGGACCAGAGAGAAGAACCAGAGCGACTTGGCGAGAATCAGAGAGGCAAAGGACCAGGGAGGAGAAATCGAAGTCTCAACCATTGACGTCAACCAGAGTGAGGACGGAAGGAACTCCGGTGTGCCGTCTCCATCCTCTGTTACGCGGTGACTGGTTCAGAGAAGGAAGAGCGACTGATTTTGGGATCGTGGGGGCTGTTCTTCATCACTATTTATCGTCTTCTCAAATCTCAATCTTCATTCGTTGATGTTGCAGTTCCTCTATTGATTCCATTGACAGTGAGGACTTGAGGAAGAAAGAAAGCATATCAGTGTTTTGTTGTCTATTATCTTCTTCCCCCAATGCTTTTATTTGGATTCTGAACTGGATCGTGCTATTTAGAATTTGGTTACAATGATGTGTAGCTAAATTGTTTCTTTTGCAACAGTTAAATAACCGCAATAAAAATGGCACGAAAATGTTTTGCCAAAATTTAGTTGGATCCGGGGTGCCTGCTGTGCGCTAGCGCACCCTGCTGCGTGACAAAAATGGGAGGTTTCTCAAGTGTTTTTTTTCTTGTCCCTTTTTATCATTATATTAAACATAAAATAAATGACATTTTGATATTTTATGAGTAAAACATGGAATTGTTTTCAATTTTTTATGATTTTTCAAAAATTCAGTACTCAAAGTGAAAAATAAAACTTGACCATTTTTCTGAAATATCTTTAAAAAATTATAAAAAATTAAAAACAATTCCATTTTTTGCTCATAAGATATCAAAATGTCACTCATTTTATATAGAATCTAATGGTAAAAAGGAACAAGAAAAAAACACTTGGGAAGCCTCCTATTTTTGCCGCGCAGCAGGGTGTGCAGCTCTTAGCGCACGGCAGGCACTCCAGATCCAATTTAGTTAGGGAGGGAAATGAAATTTAAATGTTTAGCGCCAACATAATGAAATTTAAAATTATTGAACCAGAAATTTAAATTTGAGAAATACAATGTAGAGGTAATAATGATTTTAGATTTTCACTTTATGAAAGTGGACTTGACGATAAAGGAAAGATCAAGAGATATATTTGTTTATGGAAAGAATATTGAAAATATGGGGGAATGAAGAAACACTTCTTTGAATTTTTGTAGAACTAAAGAAATAAATTAGTGAATGAAGAAGCAAAATAAAATTAAAGTGAAATAAGATTCATAAAAGTCATTGTAAATGGACCATGAAAAGTCACTATAACCTATTCTTAATCACGAAATTTACATTTTTTTCTAGGTCCAAGGTATTGAAAACCGGACCGGACACTGAACCGGTCAACGCACTGGGTCAAGGGTTAGTGGTTCAGACCGGGGTCAACCCGGGGGTCAACCCAAGAGTCAGACCGGGGTCAATAAAATATATATATATATATATATATATATATATATATATATATATATATATATATATATATATATATATATATATATATATTTAAATGTGTCTTCATACCATTCAAAAAACCACATAAAAGTTTTTTTTTCAGCCAATAGTCTAATATAACCTCCTAAATCTAATACTTCCAAAAATATCTATGTATCAATAAGTACATAAGGATTTTTTTAAGCCTAAATATTTCAAAGCTCTTTGCAAATCCGAAAACAAAACAAAGAGCATCCCCATATCCTATTTGTAAAACAAAAACCAAAACAAAGTCTAGTAACATAGTCATTCAAATCCATAGGCACCAAAACAATTAATCAATGCCCTCAAAATGGTGTTGGACTATATTCAAATCTAAAGGATTAGGAGGAGAAGATGCACGAGGAAAATCAAAAACACTAGTAATAGTAACATGATCATCATTCAATGACGGAGACTCAGGAATATCCATGTCTTCACCACCTATATTACAAGAATTAATATAAGTAATAATGAATAAGTAAGTATTTACTTATACAAGAATATAATCATAAATCATAATAGGAGATACAAACCTTCAGAACCCCAAGCAAAAGTTGAAGTTTGTTCAATTTCTTCATTACTAGCAGTAGTAGCAGCACTTTCAAGATTTGTTATATCTGTATCATCAAAGTCAGGAGTTGTGTCTTCTTCTACCACCCAAAAGTCGACTTTGTCAATTGATTCAAAGTCAACTAGATCATAATCAGTCTTCTTCTTCTTAAATATACTCCTACAATAACAAAGAATATCAAAGTAATCAAATATAATTTGCAAAAGGTACGTAAAATCACCATTATCCTCTAATCAAACTTACCTATTCTTTAATCGTAGATTATAATTCGTATAAACGAAATCATTTAGTCTTTCATGTTGCAATCTGTTTCTTCTTTTGGTGTGGATACGCTCAAATAAACTCCAATTTCTCTCACACCCAGAAGATGAAGCAGTTTGGCTAAGGATGCGCACGTCAATATTTTGCAATTCTGGAACCGAACCCCCATAAAATGTCCACCACTCACCTACAATATTTAGTTGAATGTTAATTACATGTTATAATAATTACAAGTGCAATTAAAATTAAATTTGTATACTTTGTTACTTACATGGGTCTAGTTTCTGGGCTGCTTTTTCACATGACATTTTATTAAATGAATCTTTACGATCGTGATAAACAACCAGTTGCTGCATCATCGTAAGATAGTCATGACTTGGACCAGAGTAGGACTCAAACACATCAATCAGACCTTGCACTACCCTATGTTTCTGAACAAATGTAGGGCTATACAAGAATGCAGGGTTTAACAAATGTGCGGATGCATGAAGGTGGCCCTTCAAATGCTTATCCCATCGAGCCTGAATAATATCTGTGTACGGCTTATATTGTTCTTTACTTTTAGCAAACATCTCCTTGATTGCCCCTTTGGCCCTTTGCATACCTTCATAAATATAAGGCAAAGAAGGCTTTTCATTAGAGTCAACAATTCTCAATAATTTTATGAGAGGAGACACGATCTTCATAACTTGGAAGCAATCAATCCAAAATCGACTATCCAATATGATAGCACTAAATAATTTCCCAGCTTTACTTCTTGCTAATTTATGCTCAACAAAATGCTTGTCAACAACCAAAGCCTGCAAGTCATACTTATGCATATAAATGCTATGTAGAGTAATGAAAGTAGTAGCAAACCTTGTTGCTCTTGGACGCACAATTTCTTTCCAACCCTCTCTTTTTCTTAGCCATGATAAGAATACCATATGATTATAAGCAAATATGGTTATCTTAGATGCCTTTGTCGCAAGATCAGACACATGAGGCATGCTTGCAATATCTTTCAACACAAGATTTAAACAGTGGGCAGCACACGATGACCAATAAATTGCTTTATAACTTTGCTTGATCAACTTGCCACATGCTACATAGTTGGATGCATTATCAGTCACCACGCGAACAAAATTCTTAGGACCAACCCACTCAATCACTTCATGAAATAACAAGAATAAAGTTTTGGCATCCTTGACTAAATCTGAAGCATCCACTGATTTTACAAACACCATGTCATGTGTTGAATAGACTAAAAAAGTTATCAAAGTTCGGTTGCTAACATCAGTCCAACCATCTACTATGAGTGTACAACCCCTTTCACTCCATTTAGCTCGATAACTCTCAATAAGTTGGCACTCTTTTTTCCAATCTCTCAACAAGTTAACTCTAAAATCATAAGCATTAGGGCCTTTAAATCCAGGCCCAATAGATGCAACAGCGTCAAGAGCTTTCTGAAATAAAGGGCAATCAAAAGTATTAAATGGAACACAATTAGCAATAGCCCATTCAGTGATAGCCATCTTGGCTTTGTATTGAGCTTATTTGCTTGACAATACACTTTTTATGCTTAGTTGTGAACCAAGGGTTGTCCTAGGAGGAAAATAATTCTCAACACTCCCAGGAACTCTCCTCTTGTTGGCACTACTCTCAGGGACTGTCGTAATTGGAGTTGAAGCAATTGGATCATTGTTGCTTTCTATATCTTCAATAATGTCCTCATGAACATTCTTACAGGTCTTTTTCTTTGCACCTTCTTTTAAATATTCTTGCATCCTATTACGTACATCAAAAGGAATCTTTTTGCAAGAAGCAACTTGACCAGTAACACCAGCAAGGTGTTGCTTCATCCAATTTATTCCGCCTCCTCTATAACTTGATGTACAAAAAAGACACATATAGATGTTTACTTTCCCTTCTTTTTTAAGGGCAAAATATGCCCATGCTGGGTCAGTTTTTCCAGGTCCATGAACCGACGAGGGAAACTCAGCATTAGTTGTAGCACCAGTGGCATTAGTGGTTGCATTCTCATTAGGAGTGGGGGTCAGAATCTCAACATTTGTATTATCCATAACCAGAATTCTCAAAACAGAGCACAAATAAATAGCTACAAGAAAATAATGAAGGCAAAGCAAATGAACTCAGGATATATCGTACACCAGAAACTTCATCATTAATCTAAACCAAGCTAATTAACAAGCATACTGCCAATGATATTAAAAAGTTGCAGTTCACCCTCATTGAATTGTCTTCTGTGCAAAAGCTCAGTGATATATATATAATCCAACCAAGCTAATTAACAAGCACACTGCTAAAGCCAAAAGCATGCAATAAGTAGGTCTCAGAAAAACAAGTTGGGAGTGCAAAGTTGTAATCTTTTTGATGATTGATCCTTTTGTGGGTGCACAAGTAGGTGTTATTTCACAACTGGCTTTCCAAAAATTTTGTGGAAGCAAAGAAGAAAGTGATGTTTCCATTCAAAAACAAAAGAAAAGAAAGGAAATGGAAATTAAAGGTTTTTCCCAATGCTTAACTAACAAGAAATTAAAACCAGCTTAGGCATCATCTACACTCAGATCTCTGCTTCCCAACCTGTCATTCTCACATAACTCTAAATAATTCAGAGTGAATGAATCATGCTCCAAATAGGCAAAGTAATTATGAGTGAATGTAGAATTGCAGCTATATAATTAGCTATTGAATCTGAACATAACTCTCAAGTTCTCTTTATATTGAAATCAGATACAGATATATGATGTAATATTATGAGTTTTGATCCAGGGATAAAAATAGAAAGTCATAAATATCTTATCTTAAAGTGTGAAATTAAGTAACTACAGCATTATTCTCAGCAAAAGCAAGCGAAAAAATGAATATATTTTCAATCAAACTCTTCATCGAAAATGATTATACTCGATCATAGACAGAGTCACAGACCACAGGCGTTGAAATTTGCCATATTGTGTGAGAGGCTAAAAGGCTAAAACCGAGCACAGAGTTACAGAGTTACACACAGAGTTTTCAAGCTTTCAAGTCTAAAATCGAGCACAGAGTTACACACCACAGAATCACAGACGCAATGAGAAATCGATCACAGAGTCACAAATACAACCTTTCAAGTAAAAGAGCAAACCTGAGCGACGGACGGCATGACGGCGTCACTGAGTCATTAGTGCCCACGACAACCCAGAGAGGTCAGCACCTACTGTGACGGCATCACGGCAAAAATAGAGACACCTGACTAGTCACAGACGCTGAACTTGTCTCTGCCGTGAATGAAAAACAGAGACCCAGAGTGGTGCCGGCATCACGACAAACAAAGCAATCACCGATAAAGGTTAAAGCTTTCCGGTTGCTACCACAAGAAGGAAGGGGAAAAGGAAGGTCGATTGCAGATTATGGCCAATGCTAGATTCTGGATTTCATCTTTAATGGCGACGGAAACTGGAGAGTCGAGAGGGAGGGAGACGGACGTGGAGGTTTAAAAAAAAAACTCAGAGGGAGACTGTCAGACGAAGTGTCCTCAGGAAGAAAGAAATGAGAAATCAGAATTTGAGGGAAATATTAAAAAAAAAAAAAGCAAAACGACGTCGTTTTGAAGATGGAAAACAATAAAAAAAATATATAAAAACCAACCCGGGGCAACCGTGACCCGGTCGGGTTACCCTAGGTCACCTCGGTTTTCACCGGGTCAACCCGGGTCGGCCGGGTCACCTTCTCCCGGTTTCTAACCCCAAACCAGATCGGACCAGTCATCGGTTTCCGGTCCGAACGGGCCGGTCCGGTCCGGTTTTAAATACCATGTTCAGGTCACATCTACAATTAAAGTTTATAAGTTCTCCAAAAATATTAGCGAATTGACTAAAAGGTGGTGCAACAATTTTTCAATTATCTCATTTCCTGGTCATCCTTCAAATTACTATAAAATATGAATAGAGAATTTGTGATTTTTGTAAGATTTTCACGAAGAAATTATAAACTATCTTCTGAAACATTTATAAGGCATTCGTGGAGCATTAATTCTCGAAGCGATCCTTCAAGGAGAAGGCAGATTGAAGTAGTGAGCGGCAAACTGCCAGGCTATCTGACCCAGATCGGACCGTCCGAACCGACGACCCGGGCACTAAATCGGTCCGGTTTGGTGACCCGGTCTAGGTCAATTTTTTTAAAATATTTTTTCTTTACTTTTTTCCTTTAGAATTTCATACTATAAGCCTAAAATATTTTATTTCTCACCGGATTGGTCCCAATTTAGCTCCAATTTGACTCCGGTCTGACCCACTGACCCTTGACCCAATACCCCAACCGGTTCACTGACCTATCCGGTTTAATTATCTTGGCAAACTAACCGCTTAATACAATTTTAACTATACTTATTAATTTGTCATTTTAAAAAACCATCAAATTTAAATAAATTAATTTTAAGTTTGTACCGAACAGGAGTACGAGAGAAGGGAGAGCTTTGTCTCTCTTTCAATCTTTTCCCTTAGCACTTTTCCGGTGTCTTCCACTCTTTCTCCGGCTGATTTTTTTCAGCTTTTTCAATCTTCTTGTACTCAGCCATTAGTATCTTGCTCCTTTCCTATTTGTTTTCATCATCCACTGCCTTTCTCTTCTTTCCTCTTTTTAGTTTTTGATTTTTCCTCCACCACCTTTCTCTCCTTCCTTATTTTCACTTTCACCGACTTAGTTACTCTTCTACCTCTTGTTTTTTCCCTGCCGCCTTAGTTTTTTCCTCGGTTCCCTTTGTTCTTCCTCTACACTATGCTATCATCTTCATCCCCTTTTTCTTCTTTTTTCACTTTTAACAGCTTCCATCCCGTGCTCTCATCTCCATCTTCTTTTTCTTCTTTTTTCACTTTTGAATTTGTTTCTTTCTTGCTCTTTCTTTTGGCGAAGAGGCCTGATTGGGGCTTTTTAGGCTTTCTTAATCCCTTACTTCTTCTGTTTGGCAAGGTTTCTTTCTTTGTTTTCTTGAGAGACACCCATGGAATGGTTAGTGTCATGATTGTCTTATCTCACTATCAGCTGCTCATATTGGTAGCTTTTGTTTTGTTGTTTTATATTTCATTGCTTTACTTCTTGTTTGTTCTTGTTTTAGGTTGCAGATTTTTGCTAGTTTTGCTTTTGGTTCAGTCACAAGGCTATAGCGCCTCTAGCTTCCGAGCTTCAACAGGGGTGCTTAAAAGTATGCTTCTTTTCAACATCATGAATCTTTGGGTCCATTCGAGGATTTATTGTGGTGGTACTCTTTGGATCCATCAAGCTCCATTTCTCCGTTGGATGTTGCATCTTCATCTCTAATTCACCTGCAGTATTGCCACTACAAAACAAAAAGACTTTCGGCAGCGACAAGTCGTTGCTGAAAGTTTAAAAGTCACTGTTGAAAACCTTTTGTCGCCGCTGTTGCGATGTCACTACAAGTTTTAATGGCGATAATTTTTGTCGCCGTTGATGGTGACTTTTTGTCGCCGCTGAATGAGACTTTCAATGGCAACTTTTGTGTCACAGTTGAATGTGACTTTCAGCGGCGAATTTTTGTCGCTGCTAAAAATAGCACTTTCAGCGGTGACTTTTGATAGTCGCCGCATTTTTTGTCGCCGCTAAAAATGGAACTTTCAATGGCAATGCAATTGTCGCCACTGAAAGTGTGAGTTTTAGCAGCGACACAAAAAGTCACTACTAAAACTCACACTTTCAGCGGTGACAATTGTATCGCCGCTGAAAGTCAATTTTTTTGTAGTGTGCATAGGAAGGACGATGGGAATCAACTAATGCCTTTGAGCTTTGGCTCAAGATTCAAAAATTATTGGTGAATGGGGCTTGTAGATGGATTCATTTAGTTGTTTCGTTTGCATTTCTCTTTTGTCTCATGTTTTCCTTTCGTATATGTACTAGCTTTTGTCCCCCTAACAATATGCTCACTAAAATGTAAAAGGGCCTTTCCCTATGTAACATTTTATCTCGTTTTAACAAACTTGACTAGTCATAAAAAAACTTAATTTAGAACTGACTGAAGGATTTCGGGCCTACTTGGAATCCAATTGACTAATTTAGTACCCACACGAGATCAGAGCACCGGTTCAAACTCTAATCACGTTATATGGCAAATTCACCATCCGGATGAAGAGGAACAAAAGAGAGAAGTTTTTGGAAGTTTTTTCTAAGGATATTTTAACCTTTTCCCACCAAATGAGAATAACCCCTTATATCACGTACGGGAGTTATTATAATTTGAAATACAAATCATAAGGATTAAACCCCTTATTTGGACCCATATTTTTCATAGTTACATAATAGCCCCAAGTGAACTGAGCTTAGGCCCTAATCTACCAAGGGTGGACCAGGCATATTCCAGTATCTCCTATTCCCACTTGGTTGATCAGACGTTATGAGTCAATTCTCTTATTCTTCCATCCTTCTTTCATTATAGGTG
Source organism: Inga laurina (assembly GCA_963855925.1). Taxonomy (NCBI): domain Eukaryota; kingdom Viridiplantae; phylum Streptophyta; class Magnoliopsida; order Fabales; family Fabaceae; genus Inga; species Inga laurina. The sequence continues at coordinate 30,177,665 of OY979701.1, forward strand.
CTTTGTCATAACTGCGTGGGCATAACGTCTTTATTTGAATATCTTGTGCTAGAAATCCCTTTCACAAAGGCCAGTACAAAAAAACCCTGTAGTGCAGCTTGATCATATTAATATAATGCCTCTGATGTCCTAGATTTTAACCCATATACACTTTCTTCATTCCCAATCTAATCCCTCTTGAATCAAGATAAAACTCAGATTGCCTTTCTCATATGCATAGTGTCTACACTTATAAAATTACCCAAGTAACATTATAAGGGATCGGTCTCAGACACAAATATAAATGTGTATATTCTTGTTATGAGTGTAAATGGTCTATTGGAAAGTGCAATTGTACACTATCGTAAACAAGTAATACAGAAGTGAGTAAAGTATCGTTCCCACGAGGATTGATCACTAATTACCAAAATGAGTAATTTTAACTCTATTTAGTAGATCAATTAGTTGGTGATTGAGAGTACGAAATAAAAGATGAGTAAATATGAATGCAAATGATATGAAACAATTAGGGAAAAAGCCCCAAGGGTCAGATTTCACTTAACAAATTCTAGATTGAATCACTTAGCTATTTGAGCCCAATTTATTCCATATGATTGACAGTCGAGTTTCTCTAATTTAATTACTAGCCTCTTCCAAGGTCAAGCAATTATATAATTAATTGCTATTCCAATATATTCCTATATGAATTTAAGCAATCAATTATGCATTAAGATTTATTGCATTAAGATTTATGGAACTTAGTAAGACTACACAACTCATATGAATACATTCCTATTTCATATGCAAGTCATAGATTTAATTATAGGATATATACACATGCATCTCCTTCCGGTCTCAACATGCATATTGAAATCATTCGAAAGATGGCCAGTTAACCAAAAGCATTAAGAATAATAATTAAAACTCAATCATGAAGGAGAAATTCAAGCTAGATTTAATAAGTTAAGATTCAATCCGTCATTCATAAGCTACGTTATCACCATAGGAAAATTAGAAATTTAACACATGATGAATTAAAAACAAAACCAAAATAAATTAACATTGCATAAAATTAATTAATAAATTCTAAAACATAAATATACAACAACTAGATGCATGAAAATGGAGAAAATCTAGACATCCCTTTAGGAGGTAAAACCTTCCATGTAGGAGGCATGCATGAATTAAATACAATACATAAAACTACTCTAAGATGGTGTATGTGGAGATGAGAGGAAAGAAATGGATATGAAAATGGTTGTATCAGATGTGAGGGAGATGATGGCTATATATAGGGAAGAATGGTGTAGGGTAAATGAAGTGGTAGATAGAATGTGGTAGATGAAAATGAAGATGAAGTGGTAGATAGAATATTTGGTGGAATCGTAGTTGATTCTCGCTTTCAAATTTCAAACAAAATTTGAAACCTTTGGATAGAATTGGGTTTTGGTCTCAACATCAAAGTTATATAGCTCTTTTTTAGCTTTTTATCCATATATAGAATGTCTCAATCCGACATCTAGAGCTCCAGATATTGCCTGAAAACTGAAAGAGGGTCTAATTTAGTATTTTTCAAGAAATTCTATTTCATGTCAAAATCATTATTCATTAATTACACCCAAATTTATTAAATTGAGCTCAAATATCATCCACAAAATCATTATATAAGGGAAAATAAATATGCAAATATTTTACTTATCAATTCTAGGTAATCTTCCTCTGGCCCATATATCATTTCAATATGAACCAACCGCTTTCTTAACATAATGCCTTTAGATCATATTGATTATGATCATAGGAAAAATACTAAAGTAGCATACGTCGAACCATATATCCATAATATTGTCAAAGTCAGAGAACATCTTGAAAAAGGGTTAACCTTTATGGGACTCACACAGCAATGAAGTAAGGATTTATTCACTTACTTCCCGTTTGCAGTTCTCTAGCACTTGCGGTATGAATAGCATGCTACGATGTTACTCTTATACTATAAGAGCGTATGTCATTTTAATTTTACTATTAACACCATACAGACTTAAGTATAGACACACAGAGTATCTAAACCCAAAATCTTCAGCTTTACTCACATGATGTCAATTTTAAAGAATTTTTTGTCTGGCTACAAGTATCATGGATGTGGATATCTATGAATTGATCCATATTTATAATAACAGATTTCATCTTGATTGAATGCACTACTAAGTTGAGGCGACATTTAGTTTTGTGTTTCTTCTCTACCATATCTGTTAGATCCCATATGTTTTGATGATAACAAAGATTGGACTAATGATAAAAGAGGATATAATAACAAATGAATTTGAACAAAGTAAAAATGGCAAAGCATTACTTGAAGTAAGCACTAGAGTAATGAAGAAGAACTGAGAGGAAGAACAAAGGAAGACCATCATTAAGATCATCACTGGCAGTTGTATATGTTTACTCGAGTGATCACTCGAGTAAGGAACACTGTTACTCAAGTAGGCACTCGAGTAATGTTGAAAGAAAATGTTTTCAAAAGCACTACCAAAATTTGGAAGATGTTACTCGAGTAGCCACTCGAGTAATTTGCAAACTTATATGAGCTATTACTCAAGTAGCCACACAAGTAACACATGAGAAAAAGACTTTACTCGAGTAGCCACTCGAGTAACCAAGTCAAAAATCTTCCAGTAGCTCTCAGCCAAGATATGAAACATTTTACTCGAGTAGCCACTCGAGTAAACATGTGAGGAAAAGGCATTACTCGAGGGAGCACTCTAGTAATCTGCGGACTTATTTGATTCATTACTCGAGGGATTACTCGAGTAATCAGGTATACAAAGAACAAATACTCTCAGCCAAGAATTTGATGCAATTACTTGAGTGAGTAATCAAGTAATCTGCAAAGTTATTTGGAATTTACTCGAGGGGTCACTCAAGTAAGGTTTGAGGAAACAACATGGTCACTCGAGTAACCACTTGAGTAATAGGCTTACTAGAGGAAGCACCCGAGTAACTCGTGAGGAAAAGACATGGTCACTCGAGTAGCCACTCGAGTAATCAGATATTTCTAAGGTTTGTGATGTACTGCACTCCATGTCTTACCCGAGTAATATCTTATGAAAAATGTTGAATTACTCACTGCCATATTTTTGATAGGTTTACTCGAGGGACTACTCGAGTAATGAGAATGATCACTCAGTAGCCACTCGAGTAATGTTGTCTAGAAATCATTTTTTAATCAAAATAATTATTGATTTAATATCTATATGATTAACTCTTCATTGAACTAGTATTCTAAGTACATTTGTAGAGAAACAATGAAGAGATAATGCCATAAGTGAAAAGTCAAATAAAAGTCCGAACGCTCACCTACCGCTACCTACCGCAAACGGATAGTTTTCAAATGTGAAGAATAGTCAATTTTTGCTGCTCGACTTTAACGGACATGTTTGAATTGCTTCCAACGGACACTACAAATTATTTATATATATATGGAGCATTCAAAGAGCAGTAAACATGAACTGAGAACACACGAACATACACTGATCAACACACTCTTAGTGCTTCGTTTTCTTATGCTCATTCATTGTACTTCAGTAATTATATATTTGCTCTATGAGAGATTTTTTCATTACAAACTCAATATTTGCTATTGAGACAACTTAAGGTTGTGGAACCTTGAGTTGGGGATTTGATTGCAACATGTAAAGGGGAGCGAGTGTCCAGGTAAAGGAACTTGTTGTGTACTAAGGTGCCAAGAACCCACTGAATCTTGGAGAATACAGTGAAACTCTCAGAGATGCTCTGAGGACTAGACATAGGTCAAAGTGGTTGTGGCTGAACCATTATAACTCCCAGTGTACACTTCGGTGATATTTCTCTTTTCTTTCAATTGCTTTAAATATTTTGTTAATTTCCTTATACGCAACGAAATTTCTAGTATCACCTAATTTACCCCCATCTTAAGTGAAACACTTGCACTAATAATATCAGCTGTCTCACTACTTTACTAATGAACACATATGTCTCATCTTTACACACTCCTTCTGAGTGTCAGAGGTGGTCACTTGTGTGAGAAGGCCGATCTCATCAACCTGTACGACATACTAGATATTGTATACTTTTGCATACATATGTAAAACCATAATGAAGTATCTATACTTTACTTCCTATGCATGCCAAAGGACTCATCATGCTCTTCTTATATTTCCTTGGGTATATGCTTAGTTAGGGGACTTTGCATAGGAATGTGTTATTCAATAACAAATTTATGTGCTATAATATTTCTAACAAGAATCAAAACTTCGTGTTTAGTCTTAATATGATACTTAGGGTCTTTTATTCAGGTAATAGTTGTAATGTTTTCATAATACATTAACACTATATTTGAATTCTTACTTTTAAATCATGAATGTTTTTCCAAACATCAACAACCATATAGCCACTTGTACTGCCATAGTACTTAAAATGTGCATGATCCTTATATGCCCTGAAAAAGTATCTCAAGACATTCCATGTCTCTCACAATGGTTAGACTAGAACCAATATGCAAGTCTTATTACAAAAAGATATTTGGTCTTGTACACATCACTATGTATATAAGACTACCAATAGCATTTGCATGGAAAACTTTTTCCATTTTCTATGTTGATTTAGTTTAGGGATAAATATCAAGATTCAAAATTCACTGTTGAAGCCACTGGAGTATCCATGGGTTTGCATTCACTCATATAGATTCGCTCAAGAATCTCCTAATATAATTCTCTTGTTACAGAGAGGATTCTCCTTAAGCTATCTCACTGGATCTCAAATCCAAGAATATGCATTGCTTCACCCATATGCTTCTTTTCAGTATTTATGAGTACCATTCTTTAATATGTACTACTATATTCAAACTGTTTCTGGCCAACAGTATATCATCCATTTAAAAGGATAATATCAAAACATTGCTTGACAATGAATCTCTTCAACTATTTGAAAAACTATATTAGCTTTTTGCTCTTACGAAACCTTATGCATTACTATCTGGATGATTGCTTCAATCCATAAAAGGATCTCTGCAAAAAAACATATGAGGTTATCCCTTTATGGAACCTCAAATACCACTTCTAGTGAAATCTAATTGTCATTGCAAATAGATTTCGTCATCCATATCACTACTTAAAGGTCTAGGTGTAGTTTTACATCCTCTTGATGTATATCTAAATCTAAACAGTAAACTGTTGCCAGAATAAGTCTAATTAAAATGTTCAACAGGTAAGATGAAAGCCTTCCTGTTATGCTTACCCCTTTACAATCAAATGAGTATTTGCAAATTCTTAACCATGATTCTTTTTCAATGAATCATCAATTCCATTGCTTTCTTCCATTTTACCTTAGCAGGAATCTTGTGTGAAACTCGACTCAATCTTTTAGAGTAGCCATGAACTTCTTTCTCAATTACTCCTTCTTGTTGGAGCTTCTTGCTTCTCATGTTTAGGTCTCTTTATTGACCCTTTTAAGCTCCTACTCATAAGGATCATTGATAATCACTGACTGGTTCTGTACTACCTTGTCTATGTTTCTCGTAAAGAGACACATAGTCATCATTTTTGCCCTTATTTGGAAACCGATGCATAATAAATGTGGTAGCTTTTAGTTCTTTTCAGTCACAATTCCATCTTTTCACTTATGAAAAATGAAGACATTACTCTAATGAGCCCTAACTCACAATCATAATAGGAATATGCAACTAACCCTAATGGTTTGCACTCTTATGGTCTGTAGAAAGTCAAATCCAATTAATCCAATTTGCACTTGACCATAATTCATAGAGTATAGAAGTAACCACTTCAGAGAGCACATGGTTAAGTTCAATACCACACACACTTGATGAAAACAAATATGTGTGATAATCCATCAAAAGTGGACCTCAATATTCTTCTACTCATATTTAGTGGGTTAACTTGAACTGCCACATACATAACCATGTCTTATAATGTTTCATTATGTCTTTCAATAACTCTATATGTTGGTGGAGTGCATCGAATACTTAGCTATCTAACCATCTTTCTTCTGTCATAGAGCTCATTTGATCATTCACAACCATGATTAGTTTATACATAGGATCTCAAAGCTCCTATTTAATTGATTCAATTGACCTCACAACTTATCCATTCATAGTCCAAAATTCTTAAACTTCAAACTTATGCGAAATCAATCAAGTATGATCATATCGTTAATAATCCTCAATAAGAGTTATAAAATGTTAAGCTCTGTGCTTTGCCCTCATACACAGTACCAAATTTATCATAGTGGAATAATTGCAAAGGATATACGATCATTTTCCCTTTACTATAAATCTTTTTGTGTTGCTTTACTTGCTAGACTATCACAAGGACATCTCCACATTGGAAACTAAACATAGCAATCCTTATTATGCTAATTTTGGTAGTAATTCATATGCCCTTGTCTAGCATGACACATTATCAAGTCAATACTTGAATTACAAAGAGTGGTAAAGCAACTAAGTATAGAAAGTCACCAACAATTATTAGCTCAAAGAAATCTCATGTAAGGAAAATTGAATCAGAATTATATATAGGTGTCACAAAATCATGAAATTTTAAATCAGTTGAACCCATAATCTCACTACTCAAAAACGTTAAAAGGTGGCAAACATTTTGTGGCCCTTCTTTAAAGAAGTGCCATTGCTTCCCTTTTTTATTTTTCTATTTTATTTTTTTTATAAATTTTAGGACCAGCTATGGCGCCTAGTCCACCAGGCGCTACAGCTGGTGGGCCAAGTGTGGAGCCTCCAAGTAAGGCGCCATACTAGGCCAAATAGGTCCAGCTGTGGCGCCTGGACAACCAGGCACCACAGCTGGCCTTGTGGCCAAGAGTAGTGCCTGCCTTTTGGCCATTCAGATTTCCTATCCCTTTTCCACCAATTGCAATCCTCCCCGCCCCCACCCTTATCTTTTTTTCTTTTCCGGCGTGGTCCCCCCTCCTTCTCTTTTTGACATTCCCTCCTCTTTCCACCATTAAACTTTCCCTTTCTCATCTCTTCTTCTCCGTCCGTCGTCCCCTCCCTCCATTTCCTATCATCTTCATACTTAAAAACACACCCACATGCAATCACGTGTACACGTCTTCATCATCGAATCTACATCTTTGGTTTGCTCCAACTGTAGTTCCTACTCCCTTCCTAATTGTTCCCTTTTCTTTGTACTCTCTTCTACTTTTGGTCCCCACTCCAGTTGGTTCCAACTGCTCAAATTTCCTCCTCCTCCTCCTCACTCAAGATTGTGTCCCCAATGGACAACGTGGTCCCTCACTCCACTGCATTGATCAATTAATCTGTAAGTTCAACGTGCTTCTTCTTCTTTTTTTCAGGTTATTCTGCTTATTTTTTTTCACACGCACATGTGTATATATATATGTTGATTATATTCTATTATGTGCTTTTTTTTCTTTTTATGACAATTACATATATATATGTTGTATATATTTGTACATCTTTCAACTTGAGAAGATCTTGCTTATCTGTCTCTACACAACTCTTCATCATGTTGGAATATCCTTCACACCAAAAGAAACATAAAACCCCAACAAGCAGAATAATTTGGGATTTTAAAGTTAAATTCAAGTGATATTTTTCTATCTTTTTTCCCATATATAATTCATGAATATATGAACTCTTAGAAATTATTGAATTTTCATAAACCATTCATTTGAAAACTCTCTCATTGGATTAAATTAAAAGTTATTATTTAGCATATACCCTTGTTTTATTCTTCTCCATACATTTGAAAAAGTAATATTGTCTGTTGTACATATGAGCGTTGAAATAAGTATCTGATGCTTTAAAGTTATTTGTTGTTTTTTTGTCTCAAGCGTATAAATTGATTGCATGATTTTTAAATCAAATCATATTATACGATGATACATGTTGGACACTTGGTATATTTCCATCAAATATTGTAGTGTGAAACAAAAAATAATAGAATTAACGTTTTAAAATGAAGCTGGAAAAAATCATGAATGAGGATATACACGAGAGGGGATATAATGGGGAAATTAATGGAAGAGGGAAATTAGATTGAAGCAATAAGATTTTGAAAAGGACGAAGAAATTAAAATGGTGGGAGAGAAATGATGATGAACTCGTGATATAGTGAAAAATAAGGCCATCGAAAGAAGTGACTGAGAAGCTAAATGTTGATTGGTTTGTGACTTTGGAATGCCCCCAAGCACGCCTCACGAGTGTAATACCCCGAATTTTGAGACTCAAGGCTAGAGAATAAGCCTGAGATTAGTGGATTGCTAAGCCTCGGTTTAGCAAGATCCCAAATTGTGATTAAGCGTTGATGACTCCAAAAGCAAATGTGATTAGTGATAAATGGACCCTTTTGGAGATTATGATGTGAACTGTGATGCGTATACGTTGTGAGCAGTTGCAAAACCAAATATTTAAGTTCAATTATGGATTAATATCTAAATTGACTTAAAATAGAGGGAGGGCGCGTATTGTGGCTAAATGGAAAAGTATGATCTGTTTAGTGGTGATTCAGGAGGAATTGCCATAATCAGGGGTAAAAGGGTAAAGTTACCGACCAATTGGTCAGTTACCAAAGAGGAAACTCATTGGTAACTTGAAGATCAATTGTTAGGGTTGATTTGTTGTGAGATTGAGTGGGTGGAATCCCATGTGTGTGAGTTCCTTTGAATTGGTTTGGAACTTTGGAAAGTAAAGAATTGCAATGTGAGTTTGAATTGTGACTTGTGTTGACATGTTGTGATTATTGGTGAAACATGTCAATGGAATGTGAATTTGATTGGTTTAGTGTTTCCAATGGATTCCTTGTGAAAATTTATGTGGGAATGATGTTTGGTATGAAAATGGAACCAATTGAAGCAAAGATGCAAAATCTGAAATTCTGTCCAGTGAAACTCTATACTGGGCAGTCAGATTGTGTGAACGTTTTGAATAACCAAATGGTGTCTAAAAATTCGGAAACTTTCCAGTCTTATATTTCACATATCAAGCTTCAAAATGGACATATAATTTGTGCCATTTCGTTTTGTGAACTAGGAGATATGACTGTCCAAAGTTTGGGATGGAAACTGAACTCTGTTTTGGGGCAGTGATGAGTTTTATGTAATTCTGGAATTTTGTGGTGATTTCTAGTAATGACCAATATTTTTCCTATGGATAGGACTTAAATATCTTTCATTTGGCTTTGGAATCACCTCATTTTGAGTTTTCTAGAATTAGTTATGATTTTTCAAAGTTTGGGCAGAAAATCTGCCAGAAAATCCGAAAATGTCAATTTTGGAATTATGACATCATCATAAGGGAATAATGACATAAGCATAATATAACATATCATCTTCTTCCTCCAAGCTTCAAAACCGTCAGTTTATTCAGCTGAACAAGAGGAAAAACGTTTGAGATTTCTAGAGAGAGAAAGGAGAAGAGAACTCGCAAGGTAAGCCGATTTTTCCGATGATCTAGCTCCTAACGCGTATAACTCCGATCCTAAGCTACTCCTTTATGTTTTTTAAGGTTTGGAAGCTCCTCCTTTGGTGTTAAAAAAAGCTAGGGTTTCATCCAAGACAAGGAAAAGCTAGTGGGAGCTTGAGGTAACTTCCAAACTCTTGTGTATTGACTATTCTGGCTGCTGTGGACAATTTAATCGGTGAAATTTCGCCGGATTGTCATTGGTTTCAAAAATGGAAAATGGGTGTGTGGGGCTGTTATGCTGCCCAAATTGGTACTAAATGGTAGTTGTAACATAATGGAATAGTCAATAAAGTGGTTAGGAGTAGAAAGGAACGCGTTTACGGAGCCGAAACCGAAAAACCCCAATTTTTCCCGGGGAATTGAGAATTTCGGCCAAACCTAGTTTGGAGGGGTTAGAGATGGATTTTCAATGATTTGATGATTCCATTGAGTTCAGGAGCGAAAATTAGGTGGGGTTACAGTTGGTCACTTTTTTCGAAAAGGCCGAAAAAACATAATTACGAAAACGCCCCTGAAACCCTTAAAGTGGGGCTGCCAAGGGTAAATTTGTAAATTGACATTGAATTTGATAATTCCGAGTCAGGAAATGGATTCTTTGGGCGAAAATATGTAAGAATAGCCCATGTCAAATTTTCAAGAAAAGTACAGCCCGACTAGGTACGGCCGGGCCAGGCCGGGTCCCCGGGGGTATTTTAGTAAATTTTCAATATAGCCTCATATAACCCCCAGAAACACTATGGAAGTGTCTAAATGGTATATTTGACATTGTAGGATCAAATGTGAAGCCCCGAGTTGCTGGCACGCAAATCGAGGAGAAAAGACTGGAGGTAGGGGGCTTGCCTTACTTGCATGTATTTGATATCTTTGCTTGTGTAGTGATGTATGTGATTGCTTTACTTGATTGTGTAGAGCATATTTGAATAAATGAAGCTCTGTTTCTGTTTTACTATGGCCATAGTTTTGTTACATGAAATATTGAGCATGCAGAAATATCATTATGGGGCATGCATCTAGATAAAGCTAACATGTCATACACATAGCATCTATCATGCATGCATTATGATATCTGTTTCCTACTGAGATTCTCTCGAATCTCACTCTCCCCTACCAACAATTTAGACAGGGCAAGTGGCTCGTGGAGGGAGCGGCTAGGACTCCTTCGAGATGAGATTGTGTAATCCCCATTTGAAGAATTGTAATGGGCAATTGTACCCTGTGTATTCTTAATGAAGGTATGTACCCGGGATTACCGGGATGATTAAGTTGTGCACTCTGATATTTATATGAATGTGATTTATCTTCGCGTAGTAATTATATTCAAAATGTGAATATAAGACCATGTTTATAAATGATTTCAAAAAGTATTCGTGAAAACCCCATCATGTGATGGGTTAGTAAATGTTATTTGATTATTATTGGTCTATATTTCATTTTAATCGCATATTTCGGATATAATTACGGAGGGGGTTACAACGAGGCCTTTTCTTATCTCTCTCCCCCCCCCCCCACACGTGCCATCTTCCCTTTCCATCGAAAAAGACACTCTCTACTTGAAGTTCTCTCTTGTTTCATTAAGCCAAAAGAAAATGAACTTCAGGCTGAACATGATAATGAGCATGCTTGGAATTCTCTTAATAGATAGTAAGAATAGTGAAGACTTCTTGTGGAGTGGATGTTCCTTGGCTCATTTATAAATTGTGTGAACCAATTGATGAAATTAAAGTATATTTTAAATATTTTCTTAATATCATATTAAAATCAATCAACGGTTAACATCAGTTCACTCTTATTTGAGGCAATCTATGTGTCCCATTTTATAGAGGTAACAAAATAATTTTTTATATTATCTTATTAAACTATAATAGAGAAAATCCCATATAAAGCCAATTAAAATAGGAAAAATTGAAATCATATTTTTTTTATTTTATTTTCTTTCCTTTTTTTTTCTAAATCATATTTTTTGATTTAAGCTTATCATATTTTATTTTATTATATATTGATGTTTTGTACACATTATTATTATTAAAAAAAATAACTTACAACCACTAATATTTTATTGATTTTTTTATGTTTAATTTGTGTTTGTAGTTTCAACTCATCAGTCTATTGTAGCTTCTATTTACAGTATGTTTTTTAAATTTTGAGCTTACAAATGTGATTTTAGTTGAATTTAATAAGAGTTAGTTATAATTTATAGGTGTTCTAATAATTGTTATAGATTAGTTGCATAAGTAAAATAATTATTTATATATTCTGAACACTTGTATTTTATTTGTTGACTTGTAATGTTTTCTAATTTACCTATGATATGTTGTGGCAAATATGGTTTCTTTTGTTATGAGTTGTGAACAATTATTATAATGCCTGGGAATAATGAGTGGATTATTTGTCAATTAAAACATAGGGTTTAAGACTTAGAAAGCTTCAATTTTGAAGATTTCATGTTGTGAATTTTATTTTAAAATTGGTAAGAGAATATAAAAGTAATTAGTAAATGCAATAGTCATACAACTAACCACGTACTTTTTTTAAAAATAGATTGAAGGGATAGATGGATCGTAAATGGATGTCATCTAATTGGTGTTCAAGGGAATATATAGATGGGGTGAAAGATTTTATTACATTTGTAATTGAGCACACAAAAGATCCTGACAAAATCTTGTGTCCTTGCTTATCTTGTTTTGAAAAGCAAATTAGTCCACTTGATTTGCTAGATCATTTAATATGTTACGGTATTGATCAAACATATATATGATCGACAAGGCATGGTGAGACAAACGATGCATGTAGCGATCGGGTGCATACCATGAGTGGTGCTTCGGATGAATTTGATCAAAGCATGTTTGATGAAGATGATGGTCTTGAAGAAATGCTAAATGTGGTTGAAGGGGTGCTTCATAACCGCCCTAATGAATTTGGGACATTGAAAGGTGATGCAGAGAAACCATTATATGCCAGTAATACTAAATACACAAGATTGCTAGCAGTGTTGAAGTTGTACAACTTTAAAGCTCGCTACGGATTGAGTGATTCGGGTTTCACCACATTGCTTGAACTGTTGCAAGATATGCTTCCAAAAGAAAATGTACTTCCTACCAAGACATATGAGGAAAAATGAATTCTTTGCTCTACAACCAGTATGGGATATGAGAAGATACATGCTTGTCCTAATGATTGCGTATTATTTCAAAATCAGTATGCAACGTTGGACAAGTGCCCTAAATGCAACGCATCTCAATAAAAGTCCTTTAAAGGTCCTATGGTATTTTCCCATTATTCCGAGATTCAAGCAGTTTTACAGTAATGCAGATATTGCTAAACAATTGACATGACATGCAGATGAAAGGATTAAAGACATGAAGCTTAGGCACCCTACAGATGCTCCTCAATGGAAAAAAATTGATCATGGGTACCCTGACTTTGAAGCAAGGAACCTTCGCCTTGCACTGTCAACTGATAGAATTAATCCGCACAGTGTTTAGAGTAGTACATATAGCACGTGGCTGATGATATTGATGATTTATAATCTTCCTCCATACTTGATCATGAAATGTAAGTTTATGATGTTATCCGTTAATTTATGGGCCAAAGCAAACTAGGAATTATATAGATGTATACTTGGCTCATTTAATTGATGACTTAAGCCTGCTTTGGGAGGAAGGCGTCAGTGTGTATGACGGGTACATGGAAGAAAGTTTTACTTTGAAAGCCATGTTGTTTGGCATAATTAATGATTTCCCTGCTTATGATAATTTGTCGGGATATAGTGTCAAAGGATATGGTGCATGCCCTATATGTGAAGATGACACTCATTCAATGCAACTTCATTTTTTTAAGAAAAATGTTTACTTGGGGCATCAAAGATTCTTACCATCACAACATCGTTAGAGAAAGTGGAAAAAACCTTTCAATAGTGACTCAGAAGAAGGTAGCCCACCGAAGATATTGACCGGTGGCCAGGTGCATTCAAAGGTAAAAGACTTGGATAACAATTTTGGCAAGCCTTTTGCAAAACAAATCGAGACAAGTGGTTGGAAGAAAAAGTCTATTTTCTTTAAACTTCCATACTGGAAGTTTTTATATGTGAGACATTTTCTTGAAGTGATGCACTTAGAAAAAAATATATGTGATAGTCTAATTGGCACGTTGCTCAATATCCAAGGAAAAAGCAAGGATAGTGTCAATTTGAGGTTGGATTTGGTGAACTTGGGAATTAGAGAAGAGTTGGCACCGATTGAGTAAGGGCATCATACTTATCTACTGCTAGCGGTATATACTCTATTGAGGAAAGAGAAGAAATTGTTTTGTGAGTTTCTGCAAGGAATTAAAGTTCCCAAGGGCTACTCTTCAAATATAAAAATCCTTATATCTGTGAAAGAGTTGAAGTTAAAGAACCTCAAGTCTCATGATTGTCATGTGCTCATGCAGAATTTCCTACTGATTGGTATACGATCCATTTTACCCAAAAATTTAAGAAACACAATCACTCAACTTTGCGTGTTTTTCAAGTTGATCTACAGTAAGGTGGTATATTCAACTAAGTTACAAGATTTGTAAAGGCTAATTGTGTGTACTTTGTGTGAACTTGAAATGTATTTTCCACTTTCTTTTTTTGACATGATGGTACATCTAACCGTACACTTGGTCAAAGAGATTCAATTGTACGGTCCAGTGTACTAGAGATGGATGTACCCGAATGAGCGATTCATGAAAATATTAAAAGGGTATGTAAAAAATAGATATCACCCAGAGGGTTGTATTACTGAAAGGTACATAGTTGAAGAAGCAAGTGACTTCTGTGCTGATTTTCTATCAAATGTTGACCCTATAGGAATCCCCAAGTCTCGTCATCATGGATGAAAATCAGGGAAAGGAACAACTGGGATGGATGTAATAACAATATCAGTGATTGAACGGGAGCAAGCCCACTTGTATGTGCTACATAACACTGATGAGGCCGAATTGTATGTAGAAGAACACAAGGATGCTCTTCGATTAGCACATGGTGATAGGAATGAAAATTTGTTAACAAAAGAACACAATAAACAATTTTCAGGCTGGCTGAAAAATCACATTAATGATGAGATGGAGCAGAATCCTGATTCAGTTTTTGAAAAATTGAAGTGGCTGTTGAAGGGACCGAGCTTAAATGTATTATCTTACAATGGTTATGCAATCAACGGTTACACATTCTATACATAAGACCATGATACACAGAGCATGATGCAGAATAGTGGGGTAACACTTGTTACTGATTATTGGCATAGATCCAGTGCTAAAGACATACACCCTATCTATGTATCAATGTCATACTTTGGTGTCATTGAACACATATGGAAGTTAGATTACTCTATGTTCAGGGTCCCTGTCTTCAAATGTAAGTGGGTTAACAACAACAGTGGATTGCGGATAGATGACTTAGGCTTTGTTCAAGTGGACTTTTCTAAGGTTTGGTATGAAGATTATCCTTTTATTTTAGCAGCATAAATAGAACAAGCATTTTTCATTCCAGATCCTACTAAAAAAAATTGGTCTATTGTACTCCCATCCAATAAGAATCGTCAAGAACAAGTTGATTTTGAAAGTAATGAATATTTGAACATCAATGATGATGATCCTTCGTTTGAGAATTTGCGGTCATCAATAGATATTAGTATAAATGCAAATGAAGATGAAGATGAAGATGGAGATGGAGATGGAGATAGAGATGGACCCGTATACATGAGACATGATCATGAAGAGGGAACTTGGGTCATGAGAAACACAATTCTCAATCTAACATGAATTCTAAAGAAAAAAATTTTAAATCAAATGAGAAAAAGGAAAAGATAATGAGTGCCTTGACTTGTTTACTTATACGTACGTTTTTATAAATTTCAAAATAATTTGCTTTCGTTGACATGGTTGACATTGCATACTAATGTTTTGTTCTGGTTTATTTCACTTCCAGGAGTATAGACTTACCATACGATGAAACTGATGATGTTCACAAGAACATTAGTAGACAAAGATTTGAGGAGAACGTCAGACATGGCAGGACAATGATAGCGAGGTTGATAAAATTGAGAAGTAAGGGGATCAAGTTACAACTGGAGTGGAATGAAAAGGGAAACCTATTCGGCGAGAACATACCTCATTAAATAACTTGATTGGGACTACAGTTCAAGATAGAGTCCCTATTACAATTCAAAACTGGAAAATGACAAGAAAAAATTATGAGGATGACATCTGGGATGAAGTACAGGTAACACATTAATTATATTATTATTCGGTTTGCTTTGTTTCACTTAATTTCAATCTTACATAGTATATATTTTTTTTATTGTTACAAAGCATTTTTTTATTGATGATGATCGGAAAACCTTCATGCTAAGAAAAGTTAGAAAACTTATGAGAGAGTTTCGTTTTGTTCTTGTCAAATGCTTCTTAAGGGATGATAATGAGATTATCATTACTATACTACCGACATTGTATGAAGGAATCATTACTCAAGAAAATGTGAGATGAGTTTATCAGAACACAGATAGCTTAGGAATCCCTGGTAATATAATATTTTTGACTTTCCCTATTACTTGTAATGTATGTATTTGTAATTAATATTTATATATTAATATGAATCATTTTGTTCTAAACAAGAGTTGAGCGACAAAAATCGAGCCAATGCGACAAATATGGCATACCGGTACACACAAGGACCTGTTTCATATGCATAGTTAGAAAGAAAACTGGTACGAACTAATGATTATTTCATATGTAGATAAATTATATGAATATCATTTAAATTCAACTAAATTTGCTGTGTAGATAGAAGAATCAAGTTCAGATATATCACAGGTTCCACGATATGATCTGTGGGTAGCCGGTGTCACAAATAAGAAAGGTGAAATTTGTAGTAAGGAAGCAAGAAGAGTAGCCGAATATTGTGTAAGTATTGGATTATGCGTACAATAAATAATTGGCTTTAATTAAATAAACTTGATTTATAATAACTAATATTGTTATAATTCTTTTTGTGATAGCGAAAAATGACACAGGAGGATCCTACTTTAGCGAGTTATGTTGGTCAGGATGATTTGTTGGGCAGAGAGCTAGGAGTGCCCGAGTATGATGGTCGCATTCGGGGTATTGGTTTTTCTGTCACCCCATTAGCATACTTCAGACGTCAAAAGCACCCCAATAGAAGTGATGTTTCCCAGCTGCGTGAGAAGATGACTAGTTTCAAGCATCAAATGCAAGAACTTCAAGAATAAATGTACTACAAGGAACAATGAGAAGAACAATTCTTTGAACAAATGTGTTTGATGACAGAGCATAATGCGATGTTAACAATGCAAATACAACAGTTGGTGCAGTGTAGGCTAACACAAACTGTTCCCTTCTATGATAGGCCAAGTATCAGAGATAGTTGCACTTCCATGCCTAAAGTCCCTTTTCCTTTGGTAATTAATTTCTTCTCAACTTAACTTTATGTTAAATTATAATTTAGCAAACTATAACATATTAACTCTATTTTCTGTAGGGCAAATTTTAATGCAAGTTATCTACCGATCAAGCTTATAAGTATGCAGTTGTAGTAGGTGCTGCCTACAACACTGATAAGGACACACTACACAATTCACTGTTTCCCGACAACACACTTCGAGTGAGGGTTGACGTCTGCATGATTGAATACGCCCTCTTACTGATCCTGTCTCGGGATGAGGAAATAATGGTGAAAGATGTTGTAGGTAGAATGTTGCTTAGCCAATTGGTCTTATCGAGCCATATGAAAAGGTCGTTCATTTACAATTCCTTGCACTTTTCATTCATACTTCCATCCAAAACTGTGATTTAATTTTCTAATTTTGGTAGGGTGGATAGTCTAAAGATAAACAAATCCAACCTTATGGTAAGATCTCTAAGTGTTCGACAACACAACCCAAGTCAAAAGCATCAGCTAGCCAACAGAGAAAAAGAAGACTGACCTCATATCGTGATCAATTAGTATCGGTTACACCACAATTGATCGGTGAAGGAGGACTGGAAATATGTCTTGAAAGACATCTACAGTATTGGCGGTTTAGTTGATTATGTTACTGTCGAGGTCGTGCATGACATATGTACTCGTGATTGGATTAGTACTCCAGCTATCAACATCTGGATAAGGTACTTGACCATTATCGTTTATCACTGTTATTAATATTTCTCATTCCATTTCTTTTGTTTTTCATGACACTGTTTGTTTTATACCAGGCATTTGTACAATGAGATCTTAATGGATACAAACAAGGTCTAATTCGTATTTGCTAACCCTTTTCTCGTTGGCTGCCATGGGGGTAAAGTAGATATAAATGCGCGGTCTAATGATCTAAAAGATTACTTTAGAAAGAAAATGACACCAACTACACTATTTTTAGTGTCATACAATGCGGGGTAAGTTATTAGTGGTGCAATTTTTGTTTTTATTGTTTATCATTTATCATACCATGATTGTTGAAACAAATTTTTTAAAATATTTTAGGCACCATTGGATAATGATAGTTATCAATCTAGCGGAACCTTCAAGCCCTAGCATTTACTATATGGATCCTTTAAAAAATGGTCTTCCACAAAATCGTTCTGATATGTTACTATTGTTCAATAGGTAAGCGTACGTGCGTATGTGTAAATATTTGCATATGTGATTGAATAACCAAGAGTAATCAGTTTCTATTTGCTTTGTTAGCGCATTGATTGCATATCTGTCCTCTGTATTCTTAAGCTATTCTAAAGCTGATGACCCTCTCCTTAGCTATCCTTGGAAGAAGATACTGGTACTGATATATAAATTTAGTCAAAATTTATTAATAAACAATTTTATTCATAAACAGAGTTAAATATTGCATTATATTTTTGCAGTGCCCTTTCCAACCCAATGACAGTTATTGTGGGTATTACATCATGAAATTTATGAAGGATGTAATTACGCATAATCAGGCATTTATTCCTAAAAAAGTAAGTCATTTAGTTGCATTCATATTGTGTTTTAATTAAATTTAATTAGTGCCTGATAATTACTTTTTACTGATTTTAACTCATTTTAATTTATGGGCTGATTGTATATGTGTGTAGTATTATAAAGATTAACGTTGTGACACTTTAACTGACCATTAGCTTAATGAAGTGATCGAGGAATGGTGTGAATATGTGTTTAGGCAAATCTCTGGATAACTATACTATTTAATTCACTAGCTAGTCTTTGTTGTGTTGTTTCTTGCCAATTGTTGTCTCATGCAGGTATTCAAGTTAAATTTGTTGTATTTCATTCACATACAATATATAGTATAACTATTTTATGTACTACTTTAGCTAATCAGTCATCTTTTTGTATCATTTTAAAGTTATCTATCATTGTTGTTTGATTTTCTTCATTCTGCTCTATTGTGGATATAGATACAAAATGTTTAGACCATGCATTGTGCAATACTATAATTATGGGAGATATGAACAAAAAATGCACAAAAAAGAGTTCCCGTGGCGCTTCTTTAAACAAGGGCCACAGGAAGAGACCAAAAAAATAGGGAGGACCCTCCTGTGGCGCTTGGGTGAGTAGGGGCCACAGGATGGGGGACCTCCTGGGGTGCTTGCGTCAGGAGGTTGGTCTCCTGGGGCGCTTGCGTCAAGAGACCCCCTCCTGTGGCCCTTCCTCCACCAAGTGCCACAGGAGCTATTAGTAAAAAAAAGAATATTTTAAACTGTTGTGGCACTTCTAAGCGCCACAGCTTTTTTTAGTGGCATCCAAATATGCGGTACTTCTCTAGCACCACAGCTTTGCTTTTTTGTAGTAGTGTCTAAACAGCATGAGACAACAACTTAATTTTATTTAAACCAGTGAATGAAGCACATCATAGAGAATTAAGGTCATTCCACTACATATAATGGACTTGTAGACGCTTATGCCTTTCACCTCAATCCTCATGTCGCCACAAACGCTAAGCTTCTTGCTTAGATTTGACAATAGAGAACATTCTATAAAGAATTTCAATCCCTATTATCATGATTTATGGAGTTTATGTCCTTTTGCGTTCCCTTTACTTGAAACAATTCTTTGCAAAATGGATGTTTCTTTAGCAGGAAAAGCGTTTAACCTTACTCAGGTTAACCTTCTACTGGGAGAATTTCTTACCCTTTTTGTTTTGAACTTAGGGTCGTCCTTCTAGCTCCTTTCTGGAATCTCTTACCTTTCCCTAATATTAGGTTTAGAGTGTGGAGGACATGGCCTCCCCTATGGGGTAAACTTGTCCAGAGGACTCACAAACCTCTAGACATTCATTTCCAAGCCCCAAGTACTTCAATACATCATTGAAAGTAATAATGTTTTTGCTATGTGTCATACTAACTTTCATAAGCTCCCACCTGGAAAAGAGCAGCTTGATGAACAAGCTATACTTCTTTGTTAAACAATACATGTTTAGCTTCTTTTAGTTTCCTTGTCATGTTGGTTATCTCAAGTAGGTGCTACCTTATACATGGCCTTGCTATTGAATTTCTTTTACATTTTGCACATGCATTTATCAAGTATACATATGCAAGGCTTTCATAACCATGTTGGTCTCATAACCTCTTATTTGCCAAGCAAATTCTCAGCTTTAGTGCCATTTGACCCAAGCCAATGGCTTTACAACATCTTTTATTTATATGAAACCTTTTAATGTCAGATATCATAATTGTCCCCCATTTAGCTTATTAATTAACATTCTTGTTCTTGGTAGCCTTCCTTGGCTTAGTCACTTAAATCATCCCACTTACTGGGTTATTCAAAATTGATTTGAACTAAGAATGTCTTTTTATAGCATATTGAAGTATACAATGCCATGTACTTGTATTATTCTTTACTAGAAAGGTAATAACACCATTAGGTCTATGATCAAGAGAATACATTTGTACCTCCCATCACACAGATTCCATCAATGTCACTATCATCTATCAAGATTTCATACAAGTACTTCACATAATGTGCTCAATTATTACTATTATAATGTGAAAGTTCCCACTTAGATAGAGCATATGATTATCTTAGAAGACTCATTTTCTAAGAGCTTCCACTCATAAAGAGTGTTTGACATTTACTTCTTTATATCTCTTAGAGAATTACTATGTTCATAATGTCTTATTATCAGAGATTTTGGGACAATTCAATAGTTTTCTTTGCTTTGATATTAATATCATTTCTTCATTTGGGGAGAATTTTCTTTGCTTCTCAACCCAATTTAATGAGGTTCACAATAACCATTGTTTTCTAAGGCTGGAAGAAATTTATGTCCCATGTTGTTTTAATCATCTTCAAGTGTTTCTTTATCACATTGAGAAGATGTTTCAAATGTCTTATTCAATTTGTATTTGTTTCATCCTTGAAACATTACATATTTACTCTTAAGTCTTTTATGGTTTCTAGTATTGGTGGTTGGACTAGGCTCAAGGTTCTTTTTCACTCATGAAGTGGGCTTTAGCTTCTGAGGTGCATCACTTTCCTGAATCTGGCATTGGGAAGTTTCTCCATTTTCAGATTCCCTTTCACTGTGATTTGATACTGTCTCTTTAGTATCAAATCATCACTTTTACCTCCATGAGGTTTCTTCATATATGAATCTTGACATTCACCTTCTTAAGATTCATGAGATTCAATTTTTTCTTTAGGTTTATCTTCCATATTTCTTTCCGGTCACACCTCTTATTCAATTTCAAGTTCTAATTAACCTTAATTTGAATAATTTTCCTCTTTACCCTCTTTAGGATCTTCTTCTTCTAGGTTATGTTTCAGTGCTCAAATTTAAATGAGCGAATCCCTCTTTCATCTATCACTTAAAGGCTCTCATTACTTTAAGTAATTTAGGCTTGGATCATTATTTAGAGACAACAACAAATAATTTTCACCTTTTCAAATCCACTGCAAAGGTGGTGCATACTCAGGGAAGTGTTTTTCAATATAGTAATGATCCAAAAGAATAAAATCCTTTTGGTAAGTGCTTTTTGAACTCTCCAAATTCATATTTATCTCAAATAAAATTATTATGAATTATTAAAAATATTTTAGGATTTTT
Organism: Inga laurina; assembly: GCA_963855925.1. Lineage (NCBI taxonomy): Eukaryota > Viridiplantae > Streptophyta > Magnoliopsida > Fabales > Fabaceae > Inga > Inga laurina. The sequence continues at coordinate 30,199,190 of OY979701.1, forward strand.
AAACTCATAAAAAATCATTAAAGATAGCACTAAATGCCTCTAAAAAAGATCCAAATATACTCCAAAAAATTTCAAATATATATCAATATGAAGATCTTGAATTTAAAGATTTTTAGAAACAAACCACGTCTCAACCAGAGCTCAAGTGCACTTTCCCACGCCCCTAGAAGGAGGAGGAAACAAAAATTTTGTAACAAATTAAACAGACGAATACCACTCTTGTTGCACGCGTTGCCATGGAGATACCAAAACGTTACATGCATCGAAAATCCAGAATCCACGTGCCGAAAGCTTTTAGATGGAGTCTGCCACATGGCATTTGGCAATCCGATGGCCCAACACGAGCCACATGGTGCTTTTCTTTTTTTTTTCTTTTTAAATTTGCCAGATTTCTTTTTTGCAGATCGGGTAAACCCATTACCTGACCCAGGCCCGAGTCCACCACTCACTATCTACTGTTTTCTTTTGTTTGGGTTGGGCCAACTTCGACCCAAGCATTCATTTTATATTTTTTTGTTTTGGATTGGGTTGGACTTCGACCCGCTTGACCCGATCCAGTTTTTTTTATGAAGCATCAAAATGATGCCGTTTTGCGGCTGGAGGTTGTCTTCAGCCTCCAACTGGGTCACGTTCAACCTGTTCACAGTACGGGTTGGGGTCCGACGGACCTAGAACCTTCTCTCCTCCGTATCTTCGTCGTTCGATGTCCGTTTTGAGCGGTCTTGATGTCAATTTCTTCGTTTTTCAATGCTTTACACAATGAGGCCAAATTTAAAGCCAAAAATGCAAGTTTGTATATCACCCAATCTCAGTGTTCTGAAAGGCTTGTCGTCCGTTATGCAACTATCATTTTCCACACATCCACCGCTGTTTCTTCTCCCATTCAACTTATTTTCTATTCTTTACATATTTATGATAGTTTTATGTCCTTAAAACATAGATTTCAAGAAACCCAATCTCTAAGATCCAAAAAATTTGATGTCCGTTACGTAACCATTTGACGCTGGACTTTGGTAAGGTTCTTTACTTATTTTCTTTTGTTCTAAGTTGATACAAAGGTTTTAAGCCTTTTTAACTCATACACAAGATAACAGACACAAAAATCATACTTAGAACAAAAACTCACAAGCATTAATCGGAAAAAAGAAAATATAGTCACATCAGGGGGGAAAACATGTTTGATCATGTATTCATACAGTTGGCACAGCAAAAAATAGATTTATCTTGGTCTCAAGAAAAATGACAATCTCTGATACCACTAAAGGATTTTGGGCGTACTTGGAATCCAATTGACTCACTTAGTACCTACACGAGATTGGAGTACCGATTTGGACTTTGATTACGTTATACGGCAGATTCACCATCCAAATGAAGAGGAACAAAAGAGAGAAGTTTTTGGAAGGTTTTCTAAGGATATTTCAACTTTTTCTCACTAAGTAAGAATAACCCCTTATATCACGTACATGAGTTATTATGATTTGAAATTCAAATCATAAGGATTGAACCCCTTATTTGGACCCATATTTTCCATAATTATATAATAGCCCAAAGAGAACTGGGCTTGAGCCCTGATCCACCAAGGGTGGACTAGGCATATTTCAACAAGAACCAAAAACAAGTATGTTAATCCATATAATTTCATCAGAGTTTGAATTAGGTCTCTCTTCCACGCTTCTGCCAAAAAGTATCTTGCCAGTTCTTACGTCCTTGTGCTTTCCCCCTGAAGGCCCTTTCCTTTCACAACGGAGATGACATCTTTAGGTCCATCGACTCTAACTTCAATATAGGTTCGTGAGAATAGTCATGATTATTATATATTTTACCTCACAATAATATAATATAAGATTTTAATGATAATTCAGTTTGAGCTTAAATGAATTATTTTTTCTACATTAATTATTTAATTAATGGACTATTTCAGCAAATGTTTATAAAAAAAATCGAAATTTTGAGTAAAAATATGAATATTTTATAGTTTCCGGCTTTTGGCTAAAAATTAAAATGTCCTACTCTTTAACTTAATACTCATTTCTAAAGTTAATTTTTGGAGAGTTTAATTTAGAATTTGCGGTTTCTATATGGAGGTAATTTTTAATTTAAATTGAATTGCAATATTTTTATCTCTTCTTCGATTACCACTTTGTTATTAAACTCTATTTCGCATTTTCTTACCTTATTTTTGTGGATTTCCAACATGCATTAATTATATTTAGATATAATCTATATTAATATGCACACACTTAATTTTTTTAGGTCATGAAAGATCAAATCATAAAATTCTATGGTATAGATTTATGCACACCATACTTTGCTCGAAAAAGAAATACACACCATACGATCTAATTGTGCTCGATTGTGGATTTTCCTTAACCTGGATATATATATATATATATATATATAGTGTTTATCTCTCTTCCACTCAAGTGTTTAAGGTTTTACCCCTCTTAATACCTCCTTTCCTTGACTTAGGTGGATTTACTCATGAATCAGCTAGCAAAGAATATTGTATCACACGCTCTCCTAGCAATTTATCTGCATGAAAAGTAATGTCCACGTGTGTGTTTTGTAAGAGCTTATTAGTGCCACATCATAATCTGTCAACTTCAAGTGTTTAAGGTTTGCAGCAATTGTTAAACGGAGTCAGAGTAGAAGTAATAGATTTTAACATAACAAATGATTTTTTTTCCTTTTGTTTTATATGTTTTCCTTGCTCGTTCTTGACTTTGAAATATTCTTATTATCTATTTTTCATCTTTTAATTTTAAATTTTATAAATTATAAATTCTAAATATAAATTAGAAATCCATTTTATAAATATATTAAATTCAATATAGAAATATATTAAATATATAAATTATAAATAAAAATTAAATATAAATAAATTATAAATCAATATTTATATTCTATTTTCAATGTTTTAAAAATGAAAAAGAAATAAAAAATAATTATTATATTCTAATAATAATAATAATAATAATAATAATAATAATAATAAATAGTGATAATAAACAAAATTCAAACAAACAAAGAAAAGAAATCTATTATTCTACTCTGAGTTCTGACTCCGTTAACTTGGTTTTAGAAGTTCTTTCAACACCTTTTTTTTAATCAATTTCACCTCTTTCTTGAATTTCTGACAATTTTTTATTGAAAATAAAAATAGGCAGTGGTACTCTCCCTAAATAGTATATTATATTGAGGAAATAAATAAAATAAATAAAGATTTGAGACATCCAATTTCCCAATTCTGACATAATGTGCTTATTATATAGAATAAGCACATTAGATTTAATAGAATTATTTTTCTGCATTCAATAAAAAAGAGTATATATATATGGACTTAACTAATATCTGATAAAACTAAAGGGATTGACAAATTAATTTTCTCTTAAAATAATACTTTTTAATACCGTAAATCATAACTATTTTAACATCAAAGTTCTATTATTTTTTCTTAATATTTACATATGAAATAATTATGGTTCAATAATTGACCGTAACACATTTCGAAAGGACGGGGTATAAATTCTGTTCCATAATTTCTAATTTTAATTTGTTATATATCCCAACAAATTAAATATTCCGTTTTGGCCAAAAGAATAAAAAAACGAAAAAGAAAAAGATGCATTCGTTTATTTGATAGGTCTCTAGACTCTAGCTCGCCAACAACTAACGTTGCTCCAAAAAAAAAAAAAAAGATAAACGTTATTAGACTGTTGTGAGATTCCGCATGAATAACTGAGCTAAGATTCCAAAATTGGTGAGGCAAGAATCTGATGATGACACCATCATCTCATGCAAGAAGAAGAATCTGATGATGACAACAAGATAAACGTTGCTCCAAAAGAAAAAAAAAAAAAGATGCATTCGTTTATTTGATAGGTCTCTAGACTCTAGCTAGCCAACAACAAGATAAACGTTGCTCCGAAAAAAAAAAAAAAAAGATAAACGTTATTAGACTGTTGTGAGATTCCACATAAATAATTGAGCTAAGATTCCAAAATTGGTGAGGCAAGAATCTGATGATGACACCATCATCTCATGTAAGAAGAAGAATATGGATTTGTATCCACTCATGAAGCTTATCCGACTTGAAACGGGTGTGGTACGATCCATGATCCGACTTGAAACGTGAAGACCGGACTCCAGAGGCTATATATACACACATAAACTCTAGCTCATACAAGCCAAGCAAAAGCAATAAAGAAAAAGGAAAACTCTCAGAAAAGCAGAGAGGGAAATCAAATCAGGTAAAATGACAGTGTTCCGACCAAAACTAATACCTTCCGAAGTCCTCACTAAAGACCAAGTGATGAATATATTGAAGGAGGCAGACGTTAACCACGACGGAAGTCTGAGCATGAAGGAGCTTAAGAAAGCGTTAGAGAAGATCGGTTCAAACATGCCACAGTACAGAGCCTGGCGTTGCATGAAAAACGCCGACAAGGACCGCAACGGAAAAATCGACCTCTCCACCGAAATGAACTCCCTCGTTTCTTATGTTATAAATTGGTACGAAGGTAAATTTTAAAGTGTGTAACTCCCTCATGTGGCGCGTTGTAGCTGAAGCTGAACACCAGATAAGGAATATGGATTCACACACACACACACACACACTACTTTCCTATATATATGTAATGACATCGCCTCTTTTTCTGTAACAACTCTTGGTAGTTTCATGTATGAGCCATTATTCAGCTCAGATGGTAATAGTAGGGTAGGATGACGAGAATAGATGTTCAGTGTTCATACACTGTGATGTAATGTAATAAGAAAAAGAAGAAAAGAAAATCATATGGTTATAGTTTTGTGGTATGTTTCCTCTCTTGGATCGGTAATTCTTTGCAGATTTTTCATAGCTTTCCCAATACTCCATGGCTTTTATTTTTTCATTTTTTTATAAGAAAAAGTAAACAATATGTACGCTTTCTCATGTGTGATAAATTTAAGAAATGAATTATACTACTTATGACTTATAAGTCATAATCTTGTTTGAAGATTTTATATCATATATTGATATTGATTCGATTGCTGAAATGTAGAAATTGGATTTTCTCTCAAATATTATCCATTGTTGATATTCTTATTTGTTTAATTTAAATTGTCTGGTTTCAAAAGGTTTCATCTCATGCATGGCTGGAGGAAAGTATATTGGTATGATTGATAAATATAAGAATTGATTATTAGGATTTAGGCATATGGATTTATTAAACAAATATTTATAAATAATGGTACTGTAACTGGGTGTGTAGATTTGTCTCCATAATTAAAGTTCTTAATTGATTGGCCACTAAATAGTTGTTTTGTTCATTTGAGTGGAGCTTTAGAAAACTAGTTTGGGCGAAGAACTTGGATTAAATAATGTATATATAAACTTAAAGCTTACTTATTGAATGGAGGATTTTGTTCGCAAGATAGAGAGATATCATATATAACATTACATGTACACCTTAGGAGCTGGGCTTAAAAATTGGATTTTGTTAATTGCAAAGGAGATTGAGCTATTAATTAAAATGAACACTTGTTCTTGACCAAAAAAAAAATTCTTTTGAGTACTCTTGAACCCTTGACTCGTGCATATCTACTTTAGTCTTAAAACCATATACTTATCTAACTACTTTATACTTATTAAAATCTTGTAATGCCCAGCCAGTTGAGTTAAAATGGGTCGGTGTGTCAGTTCAGGTTTAGCATTCAATAAATTCTTTCAATTTCACTAATTTCACATTATTAATTATTATTCCCTTATTTCGTTTATTTATATACCACAATCAGTATTCCCTTTGTGCTCGTCCGATATTAATTATGATCCATCCACTTTTAATAGAAATTAATGGATTCCTTGAAATTTGAAGCAAAGACATTTTACAAAATTTGTGTTTAATGGTAATTAATGGATTAATGAAAATACACAAACATTTTAGAAATCATTTTTTTCAAAAATACTTTCAATGAATCAATGCCACTAATTACACGTTGTTAATGTTTATTTTCTTATTTCCTTCTTTTATATGTATATGATGCAATGAGTAATCCTCATTTACTTTAATAGTGATTGTGACTAGTACGTCTTCCTCATGTGAACCTATATCAAACACACCTTATAATGAACCTAAATCAACGAAGTAATGTCATTTACATTTGAACAAGGGAGATAAATAATCATATATATCTTTTCGATCTTTAAGTCATAGTTTCAAATAATCCCAATTGCAATTTGAATTATTAAATTAGCTCTATTGTTTTTCACCTCAATTATATTGGATAATGTTTAATTTTGGTCGGCTAAGTTGGATACACATAAGTTTTTTTTTCCTTGATCAAATTTTGATAAAATTTTTTGTAGGATTGATTCTTTCTTATCACTTTGTTTTAGTCAAGACCCGCGCACTTTTGGGGTACCGGACAACAAAGATTTAATATGGAGGAGAAATTTTTAACATCCCAAATTTTATTCACCAAATATATATTGTAATTATTTGAGTAATTCAATAAAATGGTGAATATTCATGAATTTGGATCTTGTGAATTTTGAAATGTTCATATTTATAAGGAAATGGGCAAATTAATTCAAGAATTGAATTGAATTAAATCACAAAGGTAATAGCAAAATTATAATTTTGCCAATTTAGCCCAAGATTAATCATTTTCCAATTAATTGGAGTTAATTTCAATTAATCAAGGAAAATAAAGGAAAAATGCATGATTGGATTATTCTTGGTGGAACAAATCAAGAATTGTGAAATTAGGGGGAATTATACATAATACAATTATATGAATTAGGGAATTTATGAAAAACATTTTCTTCTCTTCTCCACCCTAAATTTCATCCAACCATGAAAATAAGGGAGAAGAAATGGGTTTAGTTTGAGTAAAGAGAAGGGTGGATGGTTTGTGTAACTAGAAGAAATCTAGTCCCAACCCAATTGGACCCAAATGATGAGAAGGAATGGCATAAAGCAAGAGGGCATGGTAGGAGGTATGGTTGGAGGGATGGTGCATGCAAAGTGAAGTAATCTCAACCATTGATTAGATCTAGGGCTAGGAAGAAGGATGACTAAGTTAATAAAACATTTTCTCCTTCCTCTTCCATACACATTTCGTTCAAGGCAAGAAGCAAGAGAGAGAGAGTGTGTGTGAGTTTGTAAGTCCTTTGGAGTTTTAGAGAGCAAGAGAAAACAAGATCTAAGGTAAGAACTTGTTCAAGTGATTAAGCTCGATCCCTATCTTGTATAGTTCATCCTCTAATCTCTTATTCATCATGGAAATCATGGTTTAGCAAGCTAATCTTTAAGGTTGAGGGGAGGGAGGGAGGACATTCTAGAGAGAGAAATACCAAGAATCAAGAGGTAATCTTCAAAGCCTCAACTTCTTAGTGTATTGATGTTGTTGTTGTTGTTGTTTCTTGACTTTTCAAGTTTCTTTGTTAAGTTGAAAAGTTGGAAAAGCTATAACCCTAAGGGATTATGCTGTCCGAATTCTATTGAATCACGGTTAAGAAGTGTTTAAATAAGTTAATAAAGAATTAGAAGTGAAAAAGTATAAGTTTTTGAAGCTAAAACACAAAACTACATTTTTCTCTTTTTTCTTCAAAATTTTGGCCAGAACCAGAACTGGTGTTAGGACTTGGATTTTCATGAAATAAATGATTCCATTGGATTCAATGGGCAAAGTTAGGTGGGATTACAGTTGGACACTTTTTAAGTTGAGGCCGAAAAAGCATAATTACGAAAATGCCACTGAAATCCCTAAATAGGGGCTATCAAGGGTATTTTCATAATTTTATAGTGAATTTGGTAATTTTGAGCCCGGAAATGGATTCTTTGGGCAAAAATATGTCAGAATAGCCTTAGTCAAAATTTTGGGAAAAAGCATTTTGGTAAAATTTCATCATAGACTAATATAATCACAAGAAACACTATAGAAGAGTCTAAAATGATACTTGGATAGGTTATAACCTATTTCTGGTACAATTAATATTTTAGGACCGAGTTGAACGTCAGAAATGACACGTATTATGAGGCACACTTAAAAAGGTGTTTAACAAACTTCGAGGTAGGGACTACTATTTTTCATACACTATGTGAATAATTATATGTATTTATTACTGTATTTCGTGATATGATTGCGTGCTAGAGGCACATTACTTAGTTGTGGTTCGCTATCCAACAACGGTATATCGGAAAATCCTAGCTGTGGTCGATGACTCAGTTGAGGTATATTATCGAAAATCCTAACTGTAGTCGGGGACTCGGCTGAGGTAAATATATATGAATCGAATCGAACTTTCATTTTTGCTAAATATAGTGCATTGCTTATTTAATTTTCACATTTTATATGTCAATCGTATGTCTCTATGGGGATTCTTAGTAATCTCCCCCTTTTTCAAAAAAAAAAAAAAAAACCCTAGCAAGTACCAGTGGACAAAAGGGCAAGGACGTAGACACTGGAAAGTGAGTGGCACGTGTTACAAGGTGAGGACAATATAGGGATTATATTTAGTCTATGTTTTGGATATTCTGAAGAAAAATTGTAAATATTAAGTTTCCGCTGTATTTTTTTTTTTTTTTGTATTTCGTCGACGAAGAATATTGGTATTGTAAACGGATATTTTTATTAGTATAATTGTACTTTTTTGTATGCCCATTGAATTCCGTGTTTATTACTCTTCAATTATCGAAATGAAAACGAGTGTTGACAAAATTAGGGGTTTGCTTGATTCTGTTATCTATATTTTTGTTCTCAGAAATAGTTTTACAAAACAATTTTTGGAAACAAGTTTTAAAAATAAAAAAAAAACCAAAAAATATGTTTTGATATATTGTTTTGAATTTTTTTTTAAGTGATGGAGCAGTGTAGTCGCCAGTGGTGATATGGCGGTGGTCATCACTGATAGTGTAGTGTCCATAGTAGATAAGTGGTGGCATCCAAAAAAAAAAAAAAAAGCAACTAAAAACTGTTTTTGTTTTTTAGTTTTTAAAAATAATTTTCTGAAAACAATTTACCAAATAGATTTTATTGTTTTTAAAAACTGAAAAACAGTTTTTAAAAACAAAAACAAACAGCCCCTAGATTTCACAAAAAAAATATGTCTCCAACTTCCCTAACAGCTAGAGAAGTAAGTAACATAGTACAGAATTAAATCCATGTAATTCCTAATTTCATAGTATTTAATATATTTAAAAAGCTACACAAAAAAAGTTTGCACAAAAAAAATCAATTAAGATATTTTTCTTTAACATTAAAAATACTATAAATTTATTAAAAAATAGTTTAGATTTATCAACAATTAGATAGATGAAATAATCAAATGAAAACTATCATGAGAAGTTAGCTTCATCTATTGCTTCCCTTTTTCCACTTTAATTATGAAACAGATTTTTAAGGTTTTTTTTATTACACTTTTCGTTTACCACATGCCCACCATTTCCTATCTCAAGATTATGAAGAATATTTAAAGCATGAATTGATGTTTTAATTTCATTGACAACTACTTTTCTTTCTTTGTCCTATATATTATAATTCCACATCAGAAATGAATTCGTGTATTCAGTGCCTGTTTTTTGTATTCTAGCTAGCAAGTTAGTCACAAGGGAATATCACTGCAAAAAATGAAATGTTTTGTAGTGGTTAAATTGGGGATATTATAGTGATTTTGACCATTACAAATACGTGTCAACTCTTTCATTTTAGTATATTTAAATTTAAAATATATTTGGAGATGTTTCAAAAGTTATCTAGGCAATTTTAAAATATTTTTATGATAATCTGATAAGATATCGATTTCGAGTATTATTTAGGAATTTTATAGTAAATATTATATTTTAAATACGAAATAAAAGTAGTTAAGTTTAGGAGAAAAATAATAATAATTTACATTTTCTGAAACTGGAAAAAAGTAAAAAAAAAAAAAAAGAGTTACTTTTTTTTATAGTTTTATTTCCTTTCTTTTCTTTATTTTATTTTGATTTTGTTTATTTTATTATTTGAATGAGGAAATGACGTGGTTTGAGGGCCAAAGATTATTGGGTATGTTTGGATTAGTGATTGGATAAGTGACTTATTTTTACTTAAACTTATGAAATCTTAAAATTAGAAAAAAGTTAGATTGGGTAAAATGATGAGTGTTTGGATTAGCAATTAGATAAGTAACTTATGTAAAAAAGAATGATGTTTGGTTTGTCTTTTGCATAAATGGCTTTTGTATTATTTAAGAGAAAAAATTGTAAAAATTATGAAAAATGAAAAAATAAAGGGATAATTGTGAAAAAAGTCCTCATTGGTAACTTAATTGTCCAATGGAACCTAAGAAGATATCTACACACGAAAGGATTTTTTCACAATTTTCTAAAAAATTAACTTTGAAAATTTGGCAATGGTACAATTTTAATAAAATTATATAAACCTTTAATTTAAATTGGTACACTCTAAAAGTTTTTTCTAGTATGCACATCAATCTTAACCTTTATAAATTATATCAAACTATAATTTAAATATTAAATTATAACTCATATTTTCACATAACTCAAAAATATATCAAAAATAAACCGATTAAAACCTCAATAATACCTCCAATAATTCAAATAAATTATTTAAACTAAATTTAATCTGTAAAAACACCATATAGAAACTAATTTATGACATTTATAAAAGAAATTGATTATAAAATCATAAAATAACTAAATAATAAATCTAAACTGATTAAAATTAATTATTAATTATTAATTATTATCTACATTTCTACAGTCATATATTAATAAAACTCAAAACTTACCTAAATTCTTATCCCAAAGTATTCTCTAATTAGTAGAAGATTACTATATAAAGAAAGAGAAAATTATTTAGAACATTTTTTTATAAAAGAAGTTTTGTGATTAAAAGTGATTTTGAATATCTCATTGATCCCCAAATATATGAAAGTACATCTGTCAATATTATTATATATATATATATATACACACATAAACTCTAATAAACTCTATTTTGAGGTTTATTACTTTATCCAATTTTTAACATTTTTTACCTTAAATCCCATCATCAAACCAGCCACCCATTTTCACTTTTCCACTTTTCAGGCTCCTTTTTTCCACTATCAAGCTCCTTTTCACGTGCAAACGTCAAAACAAGCACCGACATTGCATGTGTTTGTTTCGGTGATTTATTTGGCGGGGAAAAGGGATTTGAATAGTAGTAAATTGGACCTGAATAATGTTTTGATAAAAAATGGATGTTTGTTTCAGCGATTGGATTTAAGATAAAAAAAATCATAAGTTGAAAAAAGTCATAAACCTTAAAATGAAGCTTATTGGAGCTTATGTGCCTGTGTGTATAAAAAAAATATTGATATGAGTATTTTCATATTTTTGGGGATCAATGAGGTACTCAAAATTACTTCTAATCACAAAACTTCTTTTATGAAAAATGTTCTAAATAATTGTCTCTTTCTTTAAATAGTAATCTTCTACTAATTAGAGAATACTTTGGGATAAGAGTTTAGGCAAGTTTTGAGTTTTGTTAATATATAACTGTAGAAATGTAGAGAATAATTAATAATTAATTTTAATCAATTTAGATTTATTATTTAGTTGTTTTATGATTTTATAATCAATTTCTTTTTATAAACATGTCATAAATTAATTTCTATATAGTATTTTTACCCATTAAATTTAGTTTAAATAATTTATTTGGATTATTGGAGGTATTATTGAGATCTTAATCGGTTTATTTAATTAGATTTTGAGCTATGTGAAAATATGAGTTAGGATTTAATATTTAAATTAGAGTTTGTTATAATTTATAAGATTTAAGTTTGATGTGCACAGTAGAATAGACTTTTGGAGTGTACCAATTTAAATTAGAGTTTGATATAATTTTATTAAAATTGTACCATTACCAAATTTTCAAAGTTAATTTTTGATAAAATTGTGAAAAAATCCCTCCGTGTGTAGATATCTTCTCAAGTCTTGCCAATGAGGACTTTTTTCACAATTATCCTTTCATTTTTTTCATTTTTCATAATTTTTTTAATTTTTTTCTTTTAATTAATACAAAGGTCACTTATACAAAAATCAAACAAACATCCTAACGTTTACATAAGTTACTTTAAGTTACTTATCTAATCGTTAATCCAAACACTCATCATTTTACCCAATCTAACTTTTTCCAATCTTAAGATTCCATAAATTTAAGTAAAAATAAGTTATTTATCCAATTATCAAAACAACCGCAACCATTATCAATTGGCTTTGAATTCTGGGCTTAAGAGGAGGTGATACGGCATCGTTTTTGGAGCTAAGAATTGGTGACCTAAAAGGACACGATTCATCATCGTGAATGAAGAAGCGGCACTCGGCAGACTGGATACAATGTTACTGTCATCGTAGGATCAGAGAGAAGAACCAGAGCAACTTCGCGAGAATCAGAGAGGGAAAGGACCAGGGAGGAGAAACCGAAGTCTCAACCATTGACGGCAACCGAAGTGAGGACGGAAGGAACTCCGGTGTGCCGTCTCTATCCTCTGTTTTCTTCTTCCCTGTCGGAGCCGAGAGAGAACCGAAGCTGGACGCGGTGACTGGTTCAGAGAAGGAAGAGCGACTGATTTTGGGATCGTGGGGGCTGTTCTTCATCACTATTGATCGTCTTCTCAATCTTCATTCATTGATGCTGCAGTTCCTCTTTTGATTCCATTGACAGTGAGGACGGGAGGAAGAAAGAAAGCATATCAGTGTTTTGTTCTCTATTATCTTCTTCCCCTGTGCTTTTATTTGGATTCTGAACTGGATTGTGCAATTTAGAATTTGGTTACAAAATGATGTGAAGCTAAATTGTTTCTTTTGCAACAGCCAAAATTTAGTTGGGGAGGGAAGTGAAATTTAAATGTTTAGCGCCAACATAATGAAATTTGAAATTATTGAGCTACAAATTTAAATTTGAATTTTAAATGTCTGTAGTGGTTGCAGTAACTATTACTAAATGTTGTACAAATATAAAAAAAATTACATGAATACTTTTTCCAATAAAATTTTCTATTATTATTTTAAAATGTTGTATAATAAATGACATTTTAAATTATAATAACTATTGTTTGATGAGAATTATTACATTTAGTTAGTTAAGTATGAACGCGATGATTGATATTGAGAAATACAACGTAGAGGTGATAATGATTTTATGTTTTCACTTTATGAAAGTGGACTTGAAGATGAAGGAAAGATAAAGAGATATATTTTTTTATGGAAGAAATGTTGAAAATATAGAGGAATGAAGAAGCACATCCTTGAAATTTTGTAGATGGAAAGAAATAAATCAGTATATGAAGAAGCAAAATAAAATTAAAGTCAAATAAGATTCATAAAAAATAAATATACCTTACAAGAATACATTTCATTCTGAAGAAGAGAATGAAAAAAGGAAGAGAAATTGGAAGAAAATGAAGAAGAAATGGGGTGTAGGGGGTATTTATAAGGGTTCAACATTCAACAAGATGTTTTATGGTGGTTAATGTTACAATTTTTATAGCGGTTAATTGTTGTAACAGTTTTGTTGTGTTTTGTCCCTTTTCCTTTTTGAGCATTTTGTTTAAAAATTCAAGGAAATTAAATAAGCAAGGTATAGCCCTAAGGGATGATTTGATAAACCCATATTATTCAATATACTTAGTTTATGGCTTTAAATACTGATATCATCAATTGCTAGTTAATTTTTAGGAACATACACGGGCTGGAAGCCTTAAATGTACCTTCCTCTAGTGCTTTCTAATGCTTTTTGTAATGCCCCAAGTTCTCAAATACTGTTTACTTTTTTTTCCTTTTGACTGTTAGATTCTACATATAACTAATAGCCCGTTTGATTTGATTCCATCATGGGACATGATTACTTATAGTCCTGATGCAACAGACCGAGTATATTATTTGGTTGATCTTATGAAGATGATTACATTTTATAATCCCTATTACATCATTTGATATAATCACGATTATACTACTAGGACTGATAAATGAAAATGCAAGAACCAAGTAACCAAGTAAAAAAGACACATTGTCATTATAATTTTTTAATTTGACCAAAGCATCCACTCATAAATGTCGTTAAATAATTACCACCATTAAATATAAAAAACATGCCCCACTAAAAAAATTTAAAAATTATATTCCACCATTCAAATATTCCATTAAATAATATTCTCACAATTAAATACTAAAAAATTAATATAAACCCAACGCATACACTGCATAAATTGAAAAAAAAAATTACTTTAAACATAATGTGTACATTATACATATATATGTAGATAAGGTAATTTTATCTCTTACTATATTATTCCTATATATTCTCATTTTTTATGTAATCCAACCAAACGTTTTTATATATATGCATCATCTTTTCTTAATGGCGAACCAAACAAATTCATGTAATTATTATTATATTACATTTCATTACATTAACTTCGATTATATTCCGTGAAACAAACATGCACTAAATGAACTAGCTAGCGACGGAATTTTTTTTGTTAATTAGTTTAGTGATAGAATTTAGTCACTAATTATTTATTGATGGTGGAAATTTTGATGGAACGAAATTCCTTCTTTAATTCATTATTTTTTAGTTTTAAACAGTGTAACATTTTAATTTCAAGAGCATAAATTGATGCACTTTTGAACTTTTCAATAATTGACAATAATGCAACGCAAGAGAACAGGTATAAATTCTGTTCAACAATTTGTATCTAAATTGTCATATGTCCCCACAAATTAAATATTCACTACTACAAAAAGATAATTCAATGACACCAATTCACGACTGTTATGAAAAAACAGTAGTAGAAAATAACGCGGTGGCATGGCTGTAAATATAGGAGAAGGATTCAACGACTGGTTTTGAAAACCAGTCGTTGAATCTTTTAGATTCAACAACTATTTTTCAAAACCAGTCGTTGAATCTAAAAGATTCAACGACTTGTTTTGAAAACCAGTCGTTGAAACTCTGCCATATAATCCCCAAATCAGACCATTCTCGCCTTTGTTCAGCTCACATTGTGTTGCGTCGATCCTATGAAGAGCTCACATTGTGTCGCTCCTCCCTGTCTGACCCGGACTTCCCCTTTGCCTCTTGCTCACACATTGCTCTCCGATGACTTCTCCGACCATCATCCTTGCTCTCTGCTCTTTGCCGTCCTCCATTGGTTTTTTGAGTGCGGCTAAAGGCGTGATCTCTTAGTTTTTTGAGTCGACTTCTTTGAGGAGATGACTAGGGATCATCTCAACAATAATCTTTATAAGCAAAAGGTATTATTTTTCTCAATTTAATCTATGAATGAAACTGTATCTGTTTGTGATTCTCTCCATATCCCTCGCCTTGTCTTACGCAATATTGTTGCCTCTTCCTTTCAGGTATTCTCTATTTTACCTTCTTATTCAAAGCGTGTTGTAACCCCCTACTTTTAAACACGTAATTATAATTCGATAATGCATATTTAATTCGGATTAGAGACCATTGGATGCTTTAACCTCGTTTTAAACTTTCACTCTCACAGTAAAATTTTCGCAAAACTTTCAAAACTCTTTTCCCCATCCTGGTCTCAATTTCAACATTCGAATATAATTATTTGTGCAGTTAATATACATTCAATCATATCAGAGTTTATAACCAAATCCCCGGCACTCCCGGGTTCTATACATATAATCTGAGGTTTATAAGTATCCACTAGGGGATTACACAACCAAAACTGAAGGTAATATTCCTAATTCAAAATATACAGTAATCCCGAGTTCAAAATAGATAACCAACATCTCAAAAATCCCTAGTATCACTAAAGATTCTAAGTGCTTCGGGTTGGCCGCTTCTCCTTTGAGCCACACGCCCTGTCTGAAATGTTAGTCATAGGAAAGAATGAGATTCGAGAGAATCTCAGTAGTAACAAACCACTCACACAATGCATAAACACAAAGCATGTACATAAATCACAAACAGCAACAGCAACAACAATATCAAAGATACATGGTTTTCACCATAAACGACAGCACTCACGGCTGTATACACAATACGACAGCTCTTGCTGTAATCAACATCACGACAGCTTACGCTGTAAATGACAGCTTGCGCTGTAAACGAAAGCTATCACCAGCTGTAACCGTAGCAGCATCAGAAATCATCATAAAACAGTGATACAACACACATACAGTGCATTACACAAAGTATAAGAGAGAGAGAGAGAGAGAGTCACTACCTGATCCTTTCTCGACGTTTCTTGGCACAGCGGGCTCACGAGGACGGCAAATATCAAATCCTGTAAACCAAGTTAGGGACAACCCGTCAATCTCTTTCCCAAGTTTTACCTCTATAATACTTAAGTTGATTATCACTATGGTCAATTAATCAAGTCAACTAAGGAGATAAAGTGGTCAATTAACCTAAAAGGCTAATTTCTACCCTCAAAGTTCCACAATATTACATTATGCCATAAAATCTTCAATTTTCGCATAGGTGACCAATCTGCCAGAATTTTCCAACATCTTTGAAAAATCATAACTAATTCTAGAAAAATCAAAATGAGGTGATCTCAAAGCCTATTGAAAGCTCTTGAAGTCCTCTTCATAGGAAAAATATGAATCATTACCAGAAATCACCACACAATTCCAGAATTACACAACATTCCACACTGCTCCAGAATTAGGTCCAGTTTCGACATCAAACTTTGGGCAACTAGAACTCCCAGCTCAAAAACCGAAATGACACAAATCATATGTCCATTTTGAAGCTTGGAATGTGAACTTTAAGACTGGAAAGTTTCAGAATTTTTAGACACCAATTGCCTATTCAAAATGTCCCTACAAACTGACTGCCCCGCACAAAGTTACACTTGACAATTTTTCCAATTTTCAACCAATGTGTCCAATGGCTTCAAAATCAATAACCAAACCTATTCCCACGTAATTTTTTGTGTAGAACACAATGGTAACATCAAAATGAACAAATTCCAATTCATTCCCCATGTCCTGTTTTGGCAGAATTTTAGGGTATTTCACAACAAACAACCACTTCACTATCTAATCACTAAGCTTAGCTCATTTGCCTCCAAACCAACATATAAGCACATATATAGGATGAAAGCTTCATGATCCCTAATATACCCTAAAAAAAATGAAATTAGGGCTGTCACAATAGCCCACCACAACTCAGCCAATTAAAGCATCATATACATCAACATAATGCTCTTACTCACCTCTTGCTTCTTCTTGTGTTCTTTTCTTGATTCCTCAACTTTTGTTTTTGCAAGGTGGCTGAAAACTCCTCCTCTTCAAAAACAAAAACCATAGAAATGAAGCTAAGGAAGAGAGGAACAAGTTTCATGAAGGTCACTTGAGCCATAGATGAGGTTAAGAAGGTGAAAAATCAAGATTAAGCTCACCTTAAAACCTTGCTTTTCTTCCTCTACGTTTTTGCTGCTGTAACCGACTTGAGGAGAGAGGAAATATGTGACTTAATGGTCAGATTTTTGGCCCCTCTTATCTCTCAAAGTCCAAACGAAAATATGGTGCAAAAGTAGATAAAAGATGTGGTGAAAATTACTTCAAGTTTTCTCTTTCCTTCCTCCTCCCTTTTTGACCGAAATGTTTTCCCCTTTGTATTCAAGATATCATCTTATGCTTGGCCTACAATTATTGACCAAGTCTTCATCTCCTTACATGGTCTTTCATGTGCTTCTCTTTCTCTCTTTATTGTCACCGAAAATAGCTCTTAAAGAGCAAAAACAAATACTCCTTGATTTATCATAAATTTTGCCTCTTCAAATACATTACTTTAGTTGCAATATTTGACCAATTCAACATATTTTCTTTTCCTCCTCATACCATACGAATTGTAGCCCTTGGAATAGCCAAAAGAGCTTCTTGAATCAATCATAATTCCAACTCTTCAAATATTACTTCTTTAGTTGAAATTGTTGACTTAGTCACCACCTTTTACAACTTGGTCAAATTGCCTTCACATGTCATATATTAATAACCTATATTGTGTCCTTATATCTTACGTAAGTCATGGCCCTTTGAAGGAGATGATGATCTTATAAAATATCCACTTGCAATATAATATTCAATTGCCAATTTTTGCATGTGAAAATTTACTAAAGTCGTAACAAAATTTCTAGAGGTAATTATGTCATTAATCCCACCATCTATTCTGTACATTTAGCCCTTGAGTACATTTTGGGATATTACACGTGTTCTCCTGCCTCCTTTTATCTTTCACAATTTAGTGATATCCTTTTCTTTTCTTAGATGAATAAATTTACTCCTTGCTTATCAATCTTCCTGTTATCTAATCTTTATTTGTTCCCAGAATGCTTGTTATACAGATTGGGGATTCATGGAATTCCAGTTTGCTCTGCCTTATTTTGTTGAGAAAAGATACTTTTTGGGAGCCTCTTGCCACTTTAATTGTTTGGGTGAAAAATCCTGGTATTTTTTTATTCATGTGTTGTATCAGATTTTTTAATAGTAGTTGGCTCCATCAGTTCAACACAGCTGGAAAAAGAATGAATTTTATTTATGAATGTCATTTTTATTGATATGTATAATTGTTTTAATCAGGCTTCTTTCCCTAACTATTGAATCAAACCAACATGCCAAGAAAAAGGGCGCTGATGGTGGACCATGTTTTCACTCTTTTCATTGCAAATCTAACTCCAAACTGTAAATGAAAGTGAATTGAAGCAAGCTTTTTCTGTGTGAGATGCCTCTTAAATAGAGGGAGACTTCTCTGTCATTGTTATTAAAATGGATCTGTTGGATCCTGCTGCAATGTTTGTTATTTATCTACTTGATTGCTAATGAGAAAACACAATGCTATCAATCCAATGTTCCGAGTATCTTTGATCCAATATGGTCAAAATGCATTCTAGAGGAGGAAGTTGAGAAATAGAAGCTAACCTTTATGTAAATGAAACAAGATAAATTAGAACATTTGCTATTAACTGTGATTTCTTCCCAAATACTAGTAGTGTTATTTTTTTTGGTGCTTTTCTAATCTTATATAGGATTTTATTTTGTTATTATAAATGTGTAATGTTACTTCTATCACATGGTCTTTTTCCGTGTTCACTTGAATGATATACCACCTTTGTCCATTTTAAGCTTTGTATCTGCTTCGAGCTTTTAGCAACATTGTTTTATGTCCAAGAGAAGTGGAGACTTGAAAGATGAAATTTAACATTCTATATTGCTGAGCTTGATGAAACTTCCCTCCTAGATACATTGTTATATGGCATCCTGTTTTACAAATGCAAAATACACTTGGGGATGGTCTCTTGTTAAACCAATGGGTAATCACTTATTTTTCTTAATGCATACCAGGAAGATATATGGCAGAGCTTGGGTATCATAGAGAAGAGCTCAAAAGTTGGAGACGCATTTGGTGAGATCAACAAGTATCTTGGAGCTGATGAAAGCTTAAAGATTGTAGTAAAGCAAGTAGGCACAGCTGGGAAACTTAGTCAGGAGATAAAACTTGTTAATAGAGAATGTGTTATTGCTAATGATAATATATTTAATGTATGAATTTGATTATTCCTCTACAATTAAAAAGAAATCTTTCTGGGAATCTTGGTGATTAATTGTGTGTATATATATAGTTGAATCTATTATGGGCCAATGGAACTCAATTTGATTTATATAATTGGTAGACAAAGACCTATAAAGATATAACCGATGAAAAGCAAACAACATTTTTTTTTAAAAAAAGAGGGATACAACAACTATTTTTATAATTGATAGCGGATGTAATACTTAGATCTGGATATGTTTTTATGACATTAAAATTTTTGTTAGCGGATTAGTATGACTTAAAGGTCTATACTTGATAGCACTTTGTATATAGTTCTTGTTTATTATACATGAGTCCATCCGTGGGTTGAGGTTGCCATAAGTCCCGTGTGTTGAGGCAGGAGTTTGTGTCCCACGAAGTAGTGTATGATAAATAAAGATTTTATATACTATAAGTTTGGCTAGAGTTAGATCTAAGAAATCTTACTAATTTCTTAACAAAACATTTTAATCCATAAAAACTGATACATTTTTAATTATTATACCACTATGGATCTAGAAGGTAATGATACTTAGGCAAGGGAGAATTACAATTATTGTTATCTTCCTTTCTTTAAGCTTTCTTCAGCCTTAATTTCAGCTTTTACTTATTTACTTTCAGCCTTTATATTCTGCTCTTTATTTCTGTCCTTTACCTCCTGCACTCTTTCCTTTCATCTTTTTAATTTTGTCAATTTAAATTTTGCAATTTAAATTATGTCTTTTCTTCTCTGTTCCTTTTCTTCTAAACGTCATAGTAGTAGCTCTTCTTCTACTCCATTAAACAACTCTACGATAAACGATGAGGAATCAAAGTCTTCAACTTCTAAACAAATTTTCAAAGAAGAAATTTCTTTTGAAAATATAAACCAGAACGTAGACGATTGGGTTTTACCTCCAATTGCTCTAAGCACACTTTATCAAATGCAAACTCAAGATAAGAAGTGGTTCTCCAAATCTGATTACATAATCAGAACAGTTGAGGAATCAATTCCTATCAAACCAGAAAAGGAAGAATTTTACCTTCTTTCTTAAAAGTCAATTGACAAACATAAGAAAGATTACAACTTTTTGCACATCGGAAGTGTTCAAGTTGCCATTAAACCATTGATAAGAAAAGGATTAAACGTATCAGAACTAGTATGCCTCATGGATGCTAGACATTTATGAATTTTTGGATTCTTTGCTAGCAGCAGCAGAATTTGGACTTCATAATGGTCCTGTCTACTTCAAATGTTATCCGGATAGGATGGCAGATTTAAAGGATGAACATGTTCTTGAAGTTCTTAAACTCAAACTTCAGTTAAACAGTTTGAAAATGAAACCAGAATCTATACTTGCTACCCTAACATATAGGATACAGTATAAGGTCTTAAATTCATCCAATTCCTTAGTTTCGATACCACTTGATAATGGCCAAACAATAGTCTTTTTATCAGATGAGCAAAATGCAAACTTGACTGTTCCAAAAACAATTATGTGGGATGATGTTGAATTACCAGATGATTGGACAATAGATAAGGCCACAAAGCCGATTCCTAAACCTATATCTCAGGTAAGCAAGATCATTCAAACATCAGATGGAACTGTCAAACTATCTTTTGATAGACCAAGAAGATCTTGTAGGCAAGCTACCAAAACTGAGCCTTCATTATATGAAGACTGTAGGTCTGTTAGATCTGAATCTTCAAGATATTCTTGTTCTTCTTTACCTAAACCACCAAAACCACCATCTGTCATCTATATGTCAGCCCCCAACACATTAACTCCCCAACAAACTCTACCAAAGGTACCATCGGTCATATATGCACCTCCACCACCCACGGTAACCCCACAAACAACCACAAACGTTTCAATTCAAGAAGTTGACAATTCTTTAAATATCCCACAAACAAGTTATGAAAAGGATGATGACTTGAAATCAATCGAGTCTCCAACCTATTCATCTCTTGGGGAACCAGGGGAACCTTTTATTATAAACGTTTTAGAAAATGTTTTCCAAATTGACAAACAAACTTTGCAAAAGGAATTTTACTCTGAGAAATATACCCTTCAGAGAGAATGGTTTCTACAAAATTTCAAAAAATATGCTAGAAAAGAAGTTCAAGAAAAATTCTACAGATTTCTTGAAAAAATACAAGAAAATATTCCATTCTTTGATTGGTTTAATGCTTATTCAGAAGATCAAAACTTGGAATATCCTTTCTTACAAACCATCAATATGACAAAGAAACAATGGAAAACTTCTGAAGGTGAAACTATTTCTTCTGAGTTTCTTCCTCCAAAACCAGTGCAAATACCACAATTGGCTGATGACAAACGTCAACCAATTATGGCTGCACCTTTCAAATTTAAAAACATTGAAAAACCCATTGACCCAATGGATATTAAGAACATTGTTGAATAAAAAATTGCACAAACCAATACCTCTAGGTATTAGGTGATTATTTTGTTCAAACACCAGTTTCTTCAAGAAAAGTCGAAACTAGAATTGAAACACCTTTTTTCAAACCTTTTCAAATTAACCCGAAAATTAAGTCAGATTTTCAGACTAAAAGATCTAATTTATTAAGAAAGGTTAATCAACAAATTAGTCAACCTCAAACTACGACTATCCCAGACACACCCCAAGTGTCATCAACCAAATCAAAAGACGTCATGACTTTTGAAAAAGATTCCCAAATTGGAGACATAGACTATAACCCTTTTGAGTCGCAACTCCAGATCAACCATCAACACTGGAAAAAGCCTTCAAAACTCTATTACCATAGAGCTAGCCTTCCAAACATTCTAGTTGAAGAACGAATAAACCAAAACTTTAAGTCCTTTAATGCTGACAATATCTATGAATGGAACATAGATGGTCAAAGTGAGCCAAACATTCTCCAAACTCTTCAACAAATGTCCATGGTAAGTACCGCATACCAAACTCAACATGATTATTCAGATGAGATGATTACCAATCTTATAGTTTCCGAATTTACTGGACAACTCAAAGGTTGGTGGGATAATTATCTTTCTTCTAAAGATAAACATACCATCTTTACATCTATTAAAACTGAATATGATGGAACACCCATTACCTCAAACGACCAACCCATTCCAGATTCAGTAAACACTCTTCTTTTTACAATTATTAAACATTTTGTTGGAGATCCATCTATCTGGAAAGATAGGTCGGCTGAACTTCTTTCAAATCTTAAATGTAGTACCTTATCTGATTTTAGATGGTATAGAGATACTTTTTTTCACTAGAGTACTCACTAGAGATGATGCTCATCAGCCATTTTGGAAAGAAAAATTCCTAGCTGGATTACCTAAGTCGTTAGGTGATAAAGTTAGAGAAAAATTTAGAAACCAAAATGATGGCAACATCCCTTATGAGCATTTGACGTATGGTCAATTAATCTCTTATGTCCAAAGAACTGCTCTTAAAATTTGTCAGGATGATAAAATCCAATGTCAACTTAAAAAAGAAAAAGATACAAGCAGGAAAGAATTGGGAACCTTCTATGAACAATTTAGCTTTCCTCCTTGTAAGCAATCTAAACCTCACCACAAGCCTTACTACAAAAAGAAAAAAAATATCTACCAAAGATATAAGCCCAATACACCTCGTAGACTTGAAAAGGAATTTCGCTCTAAACCAAAAGTTGATTTTCCTCAAAAAAAAGTTACTTGTTTTAAATGTGGTAAACCAGGTCACATTTTCAAATATTGTCATTTGACTCTAAAATTGAAGAAGATTAAGAGTATTGAAGAGCTTCTTCTAGAACAAATAAACAATCTTTTGATTGAAACTTCTGAATCTGAATCTGAAAATAGTTCTTCTGAGGATCTTAACCAAATTCAAAATGAAGATCTTTTAGAAAACCCTTCTTCAGAAATTAATGTTATCACAAGGGAACATGATTTACTTCTTGATATCATTACTAAACTCCCAGATTCTGATAGAGGAGAGTATTTGTTCAAATTGAGAGAAATTCTCAATCAAACTCTGACTTCTTCAAACTCTAAACCTCCTATCCTTTTCAACAAATATGATTTAACAAATGTTTTAAACAAGTTTAAACATTCTGTCAGACCTACAACCCTCCAAGACCTTTATATGAGGTAAATAAGCTCAAAACTGAAATCAGTCTTATTAAACTTCAACAAGACACCCATGCAACTGCTATATCCCACATACAGGATATTCAACTTGCAACTCAAACTGAAGGGCAACTAAAAACATCATCCGATCAAGAAGACAATAATCTTTCTGAACCATTTTTAAACTTGATTTCAAAAATATCAATTCAAAAGTTTTATGTTCAAGCCAAGATTATTATTAATAATGATTTTGTCTTGGACCAAACTGTTCTGTTTGACACAGGAGCTGATTCTAATTATTTTAAAGAGGGAATCATTCCTACAAAATATTTTGAGAAAACAACCGAAAGGTTTAATGGCATCAATGGCTCATACTTAGATGTCCGATACAAAGTCTCAAACGTTGTTATTGAAAATGAAGCTTTAAAGATTCAAACCCCATTTATATTAGTTAAAGATATGGGAACCCAAATTATTCTTGGGGCACCATTTGCAAGGCTATTATTCCCATATATGACTGATGAAAATGGAATTTCAAAAGAACATCTGGGTAAAACCATCTTATTTCCTTTGACTCAAAAGCCCAGAGTTAAGGAATTAAACCTTCTTTCTTCAAAACAACAAGAAGTTAATTTTTTGAAGGAAGATATCTCTTTTAAACATATAGAAGCTTACCTATGTCAAGCACAAATTAAACAACAAATTCAAACTTGTCTTGTGAAAATCCATCAAACTATTTGCTTAGACTTACCAAATGTGTTTTGGGATCGTAAAAAACATGTTGACTTGCCTTATGAAACATGTTTTTCTGAAAAACAAATACCAACTAAGGCACGACCAATTCAAATGACTGTAGAACTTCTTGAAACCTGTAAAAAGGAAATTCAAGAACTTCTGTTCAAAAAATTCATTCGCAAATCTAGAAGCCCTTGGTCTTGTACTGCTTTTTATGTAAATAAAAATGCAGAAATAGAGCGTGGAGCTCCTAGACTTGTAATCAATTACAAACCTTTGAATGAAGCGTTACAATGGATTAGGTATCCAATTCCAAACAAATTTGATCTACTTAAACATTTGTATTCTGCAAAAGTCTTTTCAAAGTTCGACATGAAATCTGGATTTTGGCATATTCAAATTTCTAAAAAAGATAGGTATAAAACTGCTTTTACTGTGCCTTTTGGTTAGTATAAGTGGAATGTTATGCCTTTCGGTTTAAAAAATGCTCTTTCTAAATTCCAGAGAATCATGAATGAAATCTTTAATGACTATAGCCAATTCATCATTGTATACATTGATGATGTTTTGATCTATTCTCATTCTATTGAACAACATTTCAAACATGTTAATCATTTTATTAAAATTGTAGAAACAAATGGTTTAGTAGTTTCTAAGCCTAAAATTAGTCTTTTTCAAACTAAAGTTAGGTTTCTTAGTCATTGGATTTACCAAGGGTCCATAAAACCAATTGAACATGCAATTCAATTTACAGATATATTTCCCGATCAAATCATTGACAAAACACAACTTCAACGATTTTTGGGATGTTTAAACTATGTTGCTGAGTTTATTCCTTATCTTAGCAATTTCATTAAACTGCTACACCAGCATCTTAAAACGAATCCTCCTCCATGGACGAATATTCATTCAACTGTTGTCAAGCATATTAAACTCCAGGTTAAGGAACTTCCTTGTCTTAGCCTTCCTGATCCTTCTGCTTACAAAATTGTTGAAACTGATGCCTCTGACATTGGTTATGGTGGCATTCTTAAACAACGTTTAGACGGAAAAGAAAAAATTGTCTCTTTCACATCTAAACATTGGAATACTGCATTGCAGAATTATTCCACCATTAAAAAAGAAATTTTGGCAATCGTTTTATGCATTTCCAAATTTCAATATGATCTTTTAAACCAAAGGTTTTTAGTTTGTATTGGTTGTAAATCGGCAAAAGACGTTTTGCAAAAAGATGTTAAAAACCTTGCATTAAAACAAATTTTCGCCAGGTGGCAAGCAATTTTAAGTGTTTTTGATTTTGACATTGAATTTATCAAAGGCACTTCAAACTCCTTACCAGATTTTCTTACCCGTGAGTTTCTTCAGGGTAGGTAGTGAGTGAACCAACAAAATGCCCAGAAAAAAGAAAGAACCTGATGATAAACAAAAGAGTGATAAACTCCCGAGTGTCATGCAAGATGCTCAAAATAAACAGTCTCTAGCGCAAGTCTGGAGGTGATATGCAACAACTTCTACAACAATATGGATCCCAAACACAAGGATCCCAGCAGCAGAAGCAGTCTCAAATAGAGTCATCTACTCCATCTGGGTCATTGATTCAGAAACCTCAAACAGAAGCAACCTCTACAAATGAGATTTTAAAATCTTATGAACAGGCATATGCCTAGAGGAAACTTCTAAACCAAACATGGGAACAGGTAGTGACAAAAGGGAAAAACACAGCCCTTGTACCATTTTCCCCAATGACTAAACAAGAGTATGACAGGTTAAACCAAGCACCCCAAAGTCTACAAGTTTGGCCAAGACCCTCTACTCCTCCAACTCAAAAACAACTGACAACTGCAGATTCTTTATCCAAAGCAATTGTCCGTCAACCCCAGACATAAGCCAGCACGCATACGCCTTATTTCCATAAAGAGGCTTATGAAAAACACATTCTATAGGTGGAACCAGAGTTTTTTCACCAAAATCCAAATCAGGTAGCCTTGAATATCTTTCCTTTGGGATTTCATTTCAGGCCTTCTGATTTGACAAAAACTCGAGAATGGTATGAGATAATACTAGTTCATACTGGGTCCATTAAAATTGAACGAAAAATGGACAAAAGAACTGGACCAATGATTACTCATTCCTTTCTCCAGATTTTAAAAGTTCTCACCCCTTCCCAATGGGGACAAAATTTATTTAAACCAAAATTTTGGGAAATTGACTATGAACGTAAAGGATATACTTACTGGGATTATGTTGATGCATGGTCCAATGTCTTTTGGGATCAAAATGAAATTTTTACACATACTTGGTTTATCTACTTCAAAACAAAAACTGAGTATGATTTTCCTCAATGGTTGTTTCACTGGTGGGGATTCTTTGGTCCAATACTAGAGATATTACCCCCAAAAGTTGTACAAGCCTTTGAATTATTTAAACAAAAATTCAACATTGGTGAGGATCCTTTCCCAATTGATCTTCAATATTTTTCAAAATTATCTGTATCTTGGGTCTTTGCCTGGAGTTACAAATTTTCTAGAACAAACCAAGGATCTACCCTCTTATCAACTCTACAAAGACTTCCCTCGATAAGATGGTAGGCCAAATTTGACATTAGCAGAATTGACAGTAGAGCAATTGATAAATGGTTCAAAGAAAATCCTCAGCATCTTTGTATGACGGAACAAAGTAAATTCCTGAATCAAAAATCAAGGATTACATCTATCTTAGCTGGAACCACAGATAAGGCTAATCTTATCATTCAACTCAGCTCAATGCTACAAGTTCTACAACAACAACAAGACCAAACGGCTTTGACTAGCCAACCAGTCTCTTCAGCAGCCTCAGACAATCAAGAGGATGATGAAGAGGAGTTTGTTGTAGATTTGTGTGAAAATTAAACTCTCGAAGACTTAGAATAATTTTTAGGTTTTTGATGTAAACATACAAAAGCACTGTAAGCACTATACACCATAGTACACACAGTAGCTTTCACCGTATAGTACTGTAACACCACATGTCAAACAGTAACACTGTAGTGTCAGCAGTACTGTGCAAATAGTACCAACCGGAACTATTTAAACAGTAACAAGTCACCTGTCAACTGTCGTTGTATGTTGAGATACAGTAACAAGTCACCTGTCAACTGTTCACCGGAACTGTGCAAATAGTATAGGTCACTAGCCGGTTACCAGTCACCCTAAACAGTATCCTCGCCCGTCTATTTAAAGACGATTCAGTCTTATTTTAAGGCAAGTTCGGTTAGGCACTTAGAGAGAGAACTAGAGACAGAAGTTCTGAGCTCCTCCGACAAGTCTCCTCCCTTCGGCGAGTTTTCTTCCCTCTTACCCTTTCTCCTTTTGTAAGTGCTTATGCTATCTTTTCAATAAAATTAATCAGTTCCTTCTACTTTTCTTTGTATCATATCCTTCCCTCCTCTGATGACTTGGGATTAGCATATTTAATGAGTTAATCACTGGTAGGTTCTACCACCACCGATTAATTTCATTCGCAATCTCAGTGGACATTACAGAGCATCCCCTCTGCATGCATCATTTAATACTTTAATTATGTTTGTAATTTTTCCTTAAGAAGTCTATCTTCTTCCCTCTTCACATGCTCCTCCCTTTCTTCAGTTAGAACCACCTTCAGGGCCCCTCCCCCATCTTGGTAAAAATAGTCATTGTATCCTATGATAAAAGTACCATATGGCTGCTCGGGGATGACATACAATGAATGGTTTTTTAAAAACAGTCGTTGTAACTCTCTTACAACAACCGTTTTAAAACGGTCGTCTATTTCAAAACTTTCCACGACACTCACATACACGTCCCCTTAAAAATGGTCGTCTAAAGGGCATAAAAACGGTCGTTGAAAGTGCCTTCTATAGTAGTGATTCCTTTTTGGACAAAAGAATTAAAAAAGAAAAAAAAGCATTCCTTTATTTGGTGGATATTTATAACAAATTAACAAGATACTTATAAATAGACTATGTTAACTCATCATCAATTGAGCCAAAAGATTCCAGAATTGGTAAGGTAAAAATCTAATGATGAGATCGGCAACTCTTGTAATGTATCCACCCATAAAGTTTACCCAACTTGTGTCATACATTACTCTGGGTCATTTATTAGAGTTATCTAGTTGAGAATGAACTACTATTATTTTTTAGAAGTCCTAGAAATCACCAACAACTAAAAGCTTTTTCTTAAATATTTCAAGTTCTAATACTTATACTACTACAAAAAACACAAGTTGTTACGCTTAATTTAAAAAATATTATGATGCTTGGGAAACGTCGTAGCTTCCAGCATCATTAAAACAAGTTACAACACTTCTTGAATATATGGAAGCGTCATAACTTGATTATTATTATTTTTTTAAAATATAACTTCATACAGTGCTTTCCTAGGGAAGTGCCATAGGAAGTCTTTTATTTTTTTTAAAACATAATTTTTCATAATTATTTTATTTTTTGGATGAAAACCTTCATTTACAATCCAAATTCTATAATCCACAGCAATCTACAATACAATCCACAACAAAATGAAATAACATAGCACGTATCAAGCATAAAAGAACTCCAGCATTTAAGTTGCTTAAACTTAAGCCATACATGTTATTTCTATGGAGGATCAAACTAAGTATTATTATATTTGTAAGCTCAAAAATTAAAAAAACCTTACAATGTATAAGAAGTTCAAGAAGATAGAGTTTATACTTCAAATAAATACTTCAAAAAAATTTTTTGAGCACACATGAAAGATTCATGACAAATTTTAATTAAAAGAAAATGTGAACCAAATGTTGAAAAAAGAAAAACACTTACTGGCTAGGGAGCTTCTGAAGGAGGCCGAGACAAGGAAAAAAACACATGAGAGAGGAAGCTTTCTACAACAACGAAGTTTTGGGAAATAGGGGAGCTAGAGAGAAAGCGAGAAGATGAAAATGAAAATAAAAATAACGGGTTATGGAAATTAAATTACAAGGTGGGATAAGCTACATCGTTTTTTGTCAAAACACCAAAGCTTTTCAATTTGAAAAAAAAACGATGGCCAATTTTTTTTAAAATGGCAGAAACTACAACGCTTTTTCTCAAAGCGCCAAAGCATTTCAATTTTAAAAAAAATGATGGCCATTTTCTTTTAGAAAATGTCTTAGACGCACTTGATTATCAAGTACCGTCCAAAATTGAACCTTAAATGGCACTTGATTTCCAAGCACCGTCCAAGACGCCTTAAAATATCAAGGCACCTGTGGTGCCTACCTTGAAGGCACTTGATGGTGCCTTGAAAGAGCGTCTTGGAGGCGCTTCATAGTGAAGCGCTGTTTAAGGCCAAATTCAAGGCACCTTGGACAACCCTTCACTATGAAGCGCCATCCAAGACCTTATTTTTGGACGTCACTTCACTACGAAACGCCGTCTAAGGCCACTAAGCACTTTTATTTAAAAAAATTAAAATCCTTTTTAATATAGATGATTTATCTCTAAGTTTTGATTTCTAAACCAATTCTTAAATTTAATTTTTGTTCCTTAGTATAGACAAACTTTCTCAAGAGAGCATCTTATTATAGTAATGGAGTTTTGACACTTACGGAATTTCTATTATTCCATAGTTGCCACACGTTTTTTTAATAGTAGTAAAGGGATTATTTTTTTTTTAAAAAAGTGGGCATTTCAACTAATTATGCAAACTTAATAATACCTATAGCTTCTCTTGTATTTGGAGTCATGGCTCCTAAAGTCCGTAGCGGTCACTGTTTATCCTTTTCTCCTTATGGAGATTTATATACAAGTCAGAAATAAAAGATACATGCGAATTAACTTAAACTAAGTGCAGAGTTTAGTATTATGATCAATGCTTCATCCTGTCCACCTTAGCAAAACATCCACCAGCTTGTTCTTTCCATGAGATGATGTTGTTCTTATGATTAATACATAGAGAGAGGGGGTCAAATTGCGAAACTTTAGTAGCAATAATTATATTTCAACATATAGATGCATGGTAAATAATTTAGCATGCAAGGAACACCATAGCAAATAACTCCTTACAAAT
This sequence comes from Inga laurina, assembly GCA_963855925.1. Classification (NCBI taxonomy): domain Eukaryota; kingdom Viridiplantae; phylum Streptophyta; class Magnoliopsida; order Fabales; family Fabaceae; genus Inga; species Inga laurina. The sequence continues at coordinate 30,229,638 of OY979701.1, forward strand.
TACTGATTAACTGTAAACTAGCTATCACATATAGCCATAACAATAGCAAAGGAAGGAATTAATAGGTTCTCAAGCCTAACTATAGCAATAATGGCAAAAATAAACATGCAACCAATGTAAATTATATATAAAATGAATGATTAAAGCTACATTTATCACGCTCCCTCCAACTTGCACTTCTTTCTTGATGTCTTTTTGGTGGATGAAACACAAATCAAGTCCTAACATTAATGTGTATGCAAAAAATTAACATTGATATCATTCATATCATAATTCAAGTAATTCTTTTAAATCAATCTAGTGATTTGAATCTTTAGTCACCTTATTCTAAATCAAAATAAACTAAATTATGTAGTAAATGGCACAACTCGGGTTGTGTTCTTTTAAGAAGGCTTTTATTTGATTCCTAGGCTAAACTAATTGGCAAAAACATTGACATGGGTTTTGAAATTGATTTTCCTTGTTAATAAAAGAAAAGAACTTAAACTACTATTTTTTTTTTTGGATTTTTGATAAAAAATGAGAATGCAAGTATGTAAGTGTGAAATTGGATTTATGGAATGATATGTTGGAATGCTCTTTGGATGTTATGACTATCCAAGCTTGCTTATTGATATGGGAATGAATTGATGCACCAAGTCTAACTGAAAACCCCAAACACGGTTTAAGTCAAGTGGTTCTTAAAAAAAAGTTGTCCTAAATGCTAGATAACAATTACTTACTAAGGTACTTTTAAAAACCACTTGGAGTTTAATTTAAATTGATTTAATAAAACTTGCTTCCTTAATGATGAGTGCTCAAGGAGACACTCAACAACAATGCATGTCAATTATAATACCTAACAACATACTAGATAAAACAATTTTAATGAGTGCAAATGGTAGTATATAAATAAACTCAAATCCTAAGTCATATAATTCAATTCAAACAAGAATAATCCTGCTAACATAGATTATAATGCATAATCTCAGTCTCAAATTCAAATTAGAACAAAAATACCTAAAATAGGAAAACCATTAAGTTCAATAGACAATTAATTGGAAAGCAAACACTTCCCTAATTGAAGGTCCCAGATTCAAGCCAAAGCAACCACTCCAAATATCACAAGAATTTTAGCCTCTCATGGAGTTAATTGTAATACTATCAGTAATTTGCTCAAAAACCAGGGGAGCCATGAATGAATGATAGAGGGCCGAATCTAATAGAGAATGAGAGAGGTGATGTCGGTTCTTGGTGAGGAAGTGACGAAGCTTGACTGTGATGATGGTGAGAGAAGGTAAATTGGCGATGGTGATGCTTTGTGGTGATTAAAGCTGTAGGACTCTCTGACTCCTTCATTCAAATCTCTCCATGACCTCCTTCTATTCAAAATCGTAGCCCTCTCCATTAAATCTGGTTCACGGCAGCTGGCTTTGTCTCATATTGAAACTCCCTCATTTCATTGTCAGGCAAAATCCTCCCTCTAGAGTGTCCCTTTTTTTTAAAAAAAAATCTTGGTCAAATCCTCCTTCTAATTGTGGTTGAATCTCCACTTAATCACCACAGATTTGCCCTAAAATTTATATTAGCAGGCCTAAAAATTGGGTTCATTAAGGGAAATGCTGAATTTTCGATTTCAGGTCTGTTGTGCTATTTTCAAAAGTTTTGGGTATTTTTTGATAATTTTCTCAGGTCCTTTTTGTTCCAAAAGTGATGGCTAATTCTACAGAAAAGCAATGTTTTAAAACCCAGACCGAAATCAAACTGGAAAGGTCAGCGGGTCATAGTTCAAGTAGTTGGAATGGTCCAACCATTTGCTCGGATCAGTGACATAATAATTACAAAACTTATAAGTTTTCTACTCCTATCTTGGTACGTCTCAATCCTAAAAGAAAAAATCTTAGCCTATTCTCTTATTCTTCAAACAATATTATTATATCTTGGTTGCTTGAGGATGAGTTTATGTTTTGTTTATAAAATTTAGCAAATTTGATAACTTTATCTCTTAAATTGTGGATTATGTTTTTAAATTTTTATAAGAGGAATGATTGATGTTAGGAAGGTAAATTTAATGACTCATATATATGTGTCTCGTATTTTCAGCCCTCAACTCAAGAATGATCAAGATGTACCATAATTTGAAGTTTATATACTAGTGGCCAGGATTAAAAAGTGACGTGACCATGTATTTAACACGATGTCGTACTTGTTAGAAAGTGAAAATTGAACATCAACAATCACCATGACTTCTACAAAGTTCAAAGATTCCTAAGTGGAAATGGGAAAGTGTCATCATGGATCTAGTGGTGGGACTACCTAGAATCAGAAACTATGATGCGATTTGGGTAATTGTCGATTGTTTTACAAAGCTGGCACACTTCATCCCCATTAATGCCAGCTATTCTCCCGACAGGTTAGCAGAGATACACATAACAGAGATAATCAAACACCATGGTACGCTGAAGAGCCTTATCTCTGATAGAGATCCCCGATTTATATAAAGATTCTGGAAAGCTCTACATAAAACTCTGGGTACAAAGTTGAGATTCAGTATGACCTATCGTCCATAGATAGATGGATAGTCAGAGAGGACTATACAGGCACTAGAAGACATGTTGAGAGCATGTGTACTAGATTTTAAGGGAAGCTGGGATTATTTCCTTCCATTGGTTGAGTTCACCTACAACAACTGCTATCATGTGATAATTCATATGGCTCCATATGAAGCGTTGTACGGAAAAAAGTGCCAATCACCTCTCTATTAGATGAAACTATTCAAATGAAGACTACATAGGCTAGACCTAGTATATCAAACATAGAGCAAATCAAGATTATCAAAAAGAGGCTCCTAGTAGTGTAGAGTAGATAAAAGAGCTATGTTAACAGAAGGAGAAGACCTATAGAATTTGAAGTTGGGGATTATGTATTTCTAAAGGTATCTTCGATTACTAGAATTGGTAGAGCAATAAAGAGGAAAAAGCTAAGCCCTTGGTACATTGGTCCTTTTAAGATACTAGTAAGGGTTGGGCCAGTGGCATACCAAATAGCCCTACCCTCAAACTTGAGCAGACTCCACGACATGTTTCATGTCTCACAGTTAAAGAAGTACTAACTAGACCCTGAGCATGTCATCGAATATTAACATACGAGATAACTTAACATATGAGGTTGAGCCAAAATGAATCATTGATCGGCAGGAAAGACAGCTTAGATACCAAAGCATACCATTTGTGAAGGTGGTCAGGAAGGGACTATCCTCAAGGGAAGCAACATGGGAAGCAAAAGAAGACATGAAGAAATGTTACCCAGAATTTATGTGTCAAGATGTGTAACAAATTTTGAGGACCAAGTAGTGTCCCAAGTGAACACCAATAAAGTAACTTTATTAAAGTAGCTTTAATAAAGTAAGTAATGAGACTCAACTTTTATGGTGGTCCATAAGAAAGAGACACATGTCCTCTCATTATGAGATATACCATTTAACTTTTATGTTGGCTTGATAAGAAGGTGACAAGTGTCCCTCATGATTACACTTGCTTTTTTCTTTTTGAGGTGGCATTCTAAAGAGGTGCCACCTAGCCTTTAAGTAAGGGGAATTCATCGATCTCTAGTCTAAACACGTACTTGACTTCCTCAAATAATGAACTTAGAAATCAGGGGAATTAATTAGGCTTCCCTTCCCTGACATAAATAGGACGCCTATAAGAGAGAAAAGATGATGCTAGGAGGACACTTGTCACTCTATGGCAACAATAGATCAAAGTGCAAGACACATGGCACAAATCCAACTCTTCCTTTCCTCTTTATGAATTCGGCCAGCCAAGAGAATGAACATGAAAAATAGAAAAAAAAAAATTCAAGAAAAATAAAAAAGAGAGAAGGAGAGAAAGCTAGAGAGTTCTTAAGCTCAACCTTCGATTCCCACCCTAAATCACTGTTTCGAGCTGATGAAACCTTTAGTAATCTTCTTCTACTCGGTATGGGTTTTGTAACCCCCCGTCGTAATTATCACTCGAAATATGTGATTATGACAAATTAGAGACCAATGAAAATTCAAAATACATTTAAAATCACATCTTTACAATAGGATTTCAAAAAAAACATCTTTTAAAATTTAATAATCTTGGTCTCATATTCATATTTCAAATACAATTACCTCACGAAGATAAATCACATTCAAATATATCAGAGTGCACAACACAATCCCCGACAAACCCCAGGTTCCATATATTCTTTAAAGAGTATACAAATTCCCATTTAGGGGATAACACAATATCATCCTTAATATATATCCAAATATGAATACAAATTATACAACACTTTCAATCTATGATAACCAACTACTAACTAATGCTCCTAACCAAGAACTTAACCTGCCCTTGGTTACTTGCTTTTTCTCAAACCGCTTGCCTTGTCTGAAAGGTTAGTCAATGGAAAGAATGAGATTCAAAAGAATCCCAATAGTAACAAGTCTCTCATACAGTGCATAAACACATAGCATATATGATCATGTTCGACAGTGTCACAAGGATTCATGGCTCATGCCATAAATGACAGCACTCATGGCTGTAAACACTATACATTAGCTTTCACTGCGATCTCAAAGTAACAGCTTGAATTGTAAACACTATGCATCAGCTTTCACTGTGATCTCAAAGTATCATAATGTATCACAATGTATCACTATGCATGACAAATATACATACAATGCTTTACATATAGCATAAGAGAAAGAGTCACTACCTTATTCTTTCCACATGTGCTCTGGCATAAATAAATCATGATCAGGGAAAATACCAAATCCTGACAATCAAATCAAGGACATATGGTTATTCCCTTTTCCAATTCCTCGACTTCCAAACATCAAAGTTGGTTATCATGTAAGACCTTTAGGTGGCTACTATAAGCCCAAACATATGCCTAAAGGGTTGGGAAAGGCTATACCAAAAATCACCTTTCAAAAGTGCAAAATACTGATTTTTGGTGGTTGGCTGTGGGCCACAAATCCACTGGCCATGGCCAAAAATAGGTTAGAAACATTTGGGCTGCAGCCTAAAACCTTATGGCCGAGGCCAAGAAAATTCTGTTTCTTGGCTGAACTTCCAAAATTCATAACTAATTCTAGAAAAATTGAAATGAGGTGATTCTAAAGCCAAATGAAAGGTATTTAAGTCCTCTTCATAGGAAAAATATGGTCCATTACCGGAAATCTCCAAAAAAATACATAATTGCACAAAACTCAACACTGCTTCAAAACAGAGTTCAGTTTCAATTCCAAACTTTGGACAACCATAACTCTCAATTTTGAAGCTTGGAATGTGAAATTTAAGACTGGAAAGTTTCATAATTTTCTGACATCATTTACCTAGTCTAAACGTTCTTACAAACAAACAGCCCAGCATATACTTTCAATGGACAGATTTTCAGTTTTTCACAATTGCTTCCAATGGTTCCCATTTTCACATTAAACACCATTTCCACACAAATTTTCACAAGGAATCCATTGGAAACACAAAATTAACCAAATTTACATCATATTGACATGTTACCACACCATGTCACACAAATCACCATTCAAGTCACAACATTGCACCACTTTCCATTTCACATCCAAAACCAAATCAAATGACATCAAAGCACAACTTGACATCATTTGCCACACAAAATACAATCTAATTCTCCAATTTCATACCATACAAAATTCATCAAAAAATCAGGGCAAGTTCTTCAAACCACAATACTCAACCAAAACTCACAAAACTTAGGTCAAAAGGCATCAAATACTCACGTCTTCCTCTTTTGCAAACCAATTCCATGATTCTTCATCTTTCTAATTTCTTCAAGATCTCAAACACCTTAATTCAAAAATCTAAAACAATAACAATGAAGTTGTCATCACTAGGAATAACATTAGAAAAAGGTATTTAAGCATTAGAGGCTAAATAGATCACTAACCTTAGGCTTTTTTCTTTCTCTTTCTTCCTTAAGCTCATGAAAATGGTGGAATGAAGATAGAGAGATGAAATAATGAAGCAGCATCAGATTTTTGGGCTCCTAATACACCTTGGCCGACTTTTAGAAGAGGAGAGGAGAGAAAAAAGCAACTTTGACACTTTGACCCAATCCAATGGCTCATAAGACGCCACTTCGCACAATCCTTTCACATCCCATAAGCTCACATACACACACATACACTTGATTCCACCCTTTGATCTCTTTTACAAATCAATCCTAACCATTGATCTTTAAGTTACCAATGAGTTTTCTCTTCAGTAACTGATCAATCGATCGGTAATTTTACCGTTTTGCCCCTGATAATAGCAATTCCTTCTGAATCACCAACAAATACATCTTCTTATTCCATTACACAAACCATGCGCCCTCCCCTTCTCTTCAATGAATTTTAAGCTTTGACACACAATTAAGCTTAAATGTAAGGTTTGGGCACTAATCATTACACATTCAAATCACATCACAAATTGTATTCTCCAAAAGTGTCGGTTTAACTTTAATCACCTTTACTTTTGAAGCCATTACCCTTTAATCAAATTTTGGGATGTTACAGGTTTCCTTTCTACGGTTTCAAACTTTTAATATGAGGTATTTAGAGCCATCTACCTTAGGTCACTGTTGCCAAAATTCCAAACAAGTTGTAGAATCGTGAAGAGGCAAGCCTAAGCTTTGAATTGAATTGATTATCTTGAGGTTTTATTGAGTTGTTTGCACTTCTTGTGCTGCCTAAAGATTTTATCGAAGCTGAGTCTTTTGGGTTATATGTTTTTAAATCATGAATATGATGATATATGAGGTTTAATAAGGATATTTGACTAGTTTGGTAGTTGAAATTTACAAATCGGTTGTTGTTGGGTTGAGCATATATTCTGGCCAAATGTAGGATAGTAAGGAGAAGATTTATTTTGATGAATTTGATATCACCAATGGATTCTACATGAAAAACTATATGGGAATAGATTCTGGTTATGATTTTTAATAAATTGGAATGAAAAACCAAAAACTAGAAATCTGATATAGTGTTGCCAGAGTTGCGTTTTTGAATGGCAGATTGGCTATGATGAACATTTTAATAGACAAACCTTGTCTGGTGGTTATGATATTTTCCAGAATAAAATTAGACATGTCAAGCTTTAATTTGATATGTCATTTATGCCATTTAGATTAGTACATTAAGAGTTATGAATTTTTGAAGTTAGACATTTAAGCTGAAATGATTTTGTGGCAGTGTGAATTAATTTTTGATTTTGGAATTTTGTATGTGGAATGGGCTGAAGGAGATATTTTTCCTTCAAAATATATATAATGAGTGACACATATAACTTTGAACCATCTGAATTGGATATTCCTAAAAATGATATGAATTTTCAAAGTTTATTGAAAATTCTGATAGCTTTTAATTAACATGCAAATTTAAGAAATTAAGGGCCAAATGTAATAAACTTGAACTCTAAAGGTAGGACTAAGCCCATAAAGCTCGTGTCAATACATTGACTCCTTATGTGACAATACACTAGACTTAAAGATAAACAACATAAGTCTTAGGAGTTATCAAGAATTGGGACAAGTAATAATTCGCTATTTGTGAATTCTAACTTATAGGATTTGACATTTGCCTGGGATGCCTGCGATATTGGGAACAAGAACAAAGTTTGGAAAGGCTTCCAAGTAGTATCTTATCTCTTATATCATATGTGTTGCTTTTATGTATTCCTTATCATCTATGTATGTACGGGACAGTTAGCTCGTAGGTGGTAAGGCCTGTAAGTAAAAGTTGCATAGGGAGCTACCCTAGGCTACAATATAGGGGGTTACCCTAGACTGCATATCTTGTATAGGCGAAAGGCCTTTGGCTGCCAGTTTAATGTCACCAGCGCTGTGGTTTTGTGATAGAGGACTAGTTAGGCGCTTTGTTTACTGTATATTGTAAGTGTTCTATTTGATCATTTGCTTTACATGCTTAGTTCCTGCATATCATATGAGTGGTTTGCATTACTACTGGGATTATTTTGAATCTCACCCTTTCCAACCAATGATCTACAGTAAAGACAGGCAACTCTAAGGGCAAGAAGTTAACCACGGTTGAGTGAAGCGAATGCTAAATAATTATGAACCCTTTAATTATCTTTTATTTTGGATAATTGTATAATTTGTAAATGTAACTAAGTAGAAGTAGCTGTAGCAGTACTAGTATCAGTAGCACTAACCGCATTAGTTGTAACCTGTACTTTAGTACATCAACAATCGCACTAGTATCCTAATGCAATAAGTGAACTAGAATCAGGCAACCAAATGCTAAAAGCCCATAAGTTAACCACCAATATGTGGGCTATTGCCAAAGAATGCTCTATATTTTAAATAAAAGGATTTGAAGCTGATGAGTGGTAATGAATTTTCAAACCTATTTGAGATCAGACGCAAAGTATTTTCAAAAATTTTTAAAAACCCCACTCAAGTTCAGGTTCAAAACCTGTATTGAAGTCAAGACTATAATAACTTACAATAGAATAATGTCTCATGTTTGTAAATGTTACATGACTATAACTCATCTAAACATTTTAGAAACACCATGTTACAACTGCCTCTACTATATGGACAAAGCTGAAAGAGGAGTTTAACGATACTTCTAAAGTAAGGCTTATGAGGATTACTGTCAAGCTTGACAATTATAAGCTGGGTCTAAATACTACTATCAGACAGTATTTGATGAAAATGCATATCATGATAAGGGAACTTATCGAGGCTGGAGGAACCCTATATGAAGTACAAGTGTAAGCTATTGTGATGTCACTCCTTGTGAGCTGAGATCATATGAAACATACCATAACTTACAACAATACCATTAAGACTTTTGCTAATGTTGCTCGTGACATCCAATTAGAGGATGACCGTATGGACAATGGAAAGACTAACGTTCAAGCATGTTAGATGTGATTAGTTTTGATGATATCAAATATTGATGTCAAATGTTAAGAGCAAAAAGTTTACATCATGTAATTATCTTATACTTTGACTAACTACTATGTTTAATGTGAAATATATTGTAGATTAGTCAAGAAAAGAAAGAAGATGTCAAATTAGATTATTGTAATGGTTAAGCAGCAGATTAAGAAGCTATTGAACATAGAAGTTATTGAATATTGGGAGAAATCAAGAAAAGAAAGTAGTTATTGAGTTTGATTATTGGGAATGATCAAGATGGATAAAAAGGAAGAAGAAAAGAGATTAAAGAAAGAAGAAATTGCAAAATATAATGGAAATATCAATGTTCAAGTTTTCAAATGTGATATCAAAAGTCTCTATAATCAAAATTGAAGTTAGAATGGCTTAATTGGAAGTTAAAGTGCCTTATATTAAAGTTATATCAACCTCACTTGAGTGATACTTCATTATTACTCAAGTGGCACTTCTAAAGATGATCACTTGAGTGATTTTATTCATTACTCAAGTGATTGTCTTTATCACTTATAGCATCACTCTGTTATGCCCTATTTTCATTCAGCATGATATGGGTTTGGTAATTAGGTCATATCTCTCAAACCACAAATCTTATTGAACTAAAAATTGTTTTATATGAAACTAGACTTCAAATGTGACACATAAACAATAAGATGAAGTTTAAAGGAGTTCATATGAAAGAGATATGAGTTTTGGAAGATGACACTTGAAATCAATGCTATATTCCAAAATAGATTCAGTAATTTGGATATATCGCCTAGACCACAACTCCATTTTAGATAAAACTTGTTTCATGTGAAAATAGACTTCAAATACAACACATAAACATCATAATCAAGTTCAAAAGAGTTGAGATGAAAGATATATGAGTTTTGTAAAATGGCACTTAAAATCAAAGTTGTATTCCAAAATAGGTTCAGTAATTTAGACATATCTCTTATACCATAACTTCAATTGAGCTAAAACTTATTTCATATAAAACTAGTCTTTTAATATGGTTTATGGACATATAGTTTATGCCAAAAGAGTTTTAGATGAGATATGAACTTTGAAAGTTAGTGCTTAAAATCAACATTGTGTTCCAGACTAGACGTTACAAATTGAAACATAACTTTTAGAATACAATGTATTTGGGATAAATTCTAGTTGACGTGAAAAGTAGACTTAAAGATATTTCTTGGGATAGGTCATTTTCTAAATGTAGAGTTATATTTAAAGAGTTATGTCCACTGAAATTTGACCTCTGTGCAAAACTATCTATATGATATGAGAGTTAGTGATCTTCTGATAGAGATCACTCAAGTGATTTATAAAATCCCTCGAGTGATCCATGATCACTCAAGTGATTGAGGAAATCACTCAAGTGATTCTTGATCATTTGTAGGAAAAGTGACTTCATCCCAGAAGCGGAGACCCTATAAAGCAAGGGACCCTACAAGAAGAAGGGGAACGCAAGGGCATAAGGGATAAGAATTCCTTCAAGAAGATCAAGATAGCTGCAAAGAAGTGAGACCTTTTAAAGGTCAAGTGCTACTTTTGTGAAAAGAAAGGCCATTTTGCCAAGGATTAAACAAGGAACTATATAATAATTCTTCCCATTTTTGTTTTATTTCTAGTATTGCCTTTATAGCTAAGGCTAATCCTATATAGGTTGTAGACTTAAGGGCCACAAACTATGTGAGCTGATATCGTGGGAAAAATGTCATTGAAAATATTTGCATGCAATCCATGTAAGTTGGATCAAAAAGAGTAGTGAATCTATCCATAATGACAAATTTTTATGAAGTGACAAATCATGAATGAAATCAAGTTTTCCAAGAGTGAAATATGCAAATTTAAATCTCAAATGTCATTTCAAATCATGAAAATGCACTGTAAAATTGAAATTTTGAATATATGCAAAAATCATCCTTGAAATATGTTTACAATCGATGTTCATGTTGAAAATGGTGAAAGTCAACAATTTAAATATGTATAAGAAAACTTCACCATGGAGTTTAACTAAGATAACAATTTAATTATCAAAGTTAACATGTTGGAGAATTTTCCAAAGAGCAAGAGTCATGTGCATAACCAAAAGGATTAGCTTGATGGACATATATAAGCATTATGACTTTGCTATTAATCCATAGATTGTCTTGACCCTTAGGGCTTGTTTGGTCTGAGGGGAGGGGAGGGAAAGTAGGTGGAGGGAAAATTATTTTGAGTTGAATTTAAAAAAATTAGAGAAGTGGGGTAAATAATTTTTAATTAATTTTTCTTACTCTTTTATCTTATATATTCTCTTTATTAAAATTTTATCACCCCACTTCTTCAATCTTTTAAAATTCAACTCATAAAAATTTTCCCTCCTCTCCCTTTCCCTCCAAATCCCTCACACCAAACAAACCCTTAGAGTTGAGAATATTCAAACCAATTATTCAAATACATAACATTGGATACTCAAAGTTAGTTGATATCAATGGTTAAAGTATTCGATCAACAAGAACATGTATATGGATTTATTAAATATGAAGCACATGCTCGTTAGTCCAAATGACTAGAGTGCTAGAATTTTATCCTAGTAAGTCATTCCACTATAATGGTTAATGCATTAAGATTCAATGTATTAATAAACATTCATAATGCTTGGAATAACTTGACCAATAAGGATTTGTGTATTAGGTACAATGCTTTCACATATTGAATTCTTTTCTAGTAAATGAACATTCATAATGCTTGAAACTCATATAGATAGTTAACTTGTTAGACATAAGGTCTAACTTGTTAGAAAATAAAGATTGAGGAGTTCAAGTACAAGATAACTGTTAGATTCCAAGTTTTGATGATAATAAAAGGTAATTGTATGCAAAGTATGTTTTTACAAGTCTAAAGAATGATTACAAAGTTACCAAATGCATATGGCAAAGTTTTGTTATGTCTGCTGTCAGCTTTTGCTGATGCACTTGAGCAACAGAGCTAGAACTGGAGCATGAAGCTATGTTGCACTCGAGCAAATGCGAGTGTTGGACAGAAAGTGTTTGCCCGAGAGCAAATTGCTATCAGATCTACTGATGCACTCAAGCACAGGAGCTAGCACTCGAGAATTAGGCTCTTTTACACTCGAGCACATGCAAGTGTTGGACAAGAAGTGTTTGGCCGAGAGCAATTACTGTCAATCTTACTGATGCACTCGAGCACTATAACCAGCACTCGAGCATGATGCTGTTTTGCACCCGAGCACTAGCGAGTGAGGGATTGCGAGTGTTTGGCTAAGAGTCATACAGAATAGAAAAGCACAAGCATGCCTGAGTGAGAGTTCATATGCCTGAGTGATACATCAGCACTCGCGAGTGAGAAATCTAACTCTCCTAATTCTGATGCAAGTGCTGAAGACAAGAGTATATTACAAGAGAATATTCTTCTCACTCGAGTAGGAGTATGTATGCTCGAGTGAGGGCCCACATCACCTACGAGTGCAAAATCACACTCTTGCTAAAATGGTATGCGAGTGTTGTCCAGAGACGCGACTCTTAGTGTAAAATACAAGGACACTCGAGTAGGAGGAGTTGTGCTCGAGTGAGGACCCACATCACTAGCAAGTGAGAAAATGCACTCTCTCAAATCATGGGAAAGTGCAAATGTAAAACTGAAGCAAAAAGAGAAAATATGGTAGTTCACTCAAGTAAGGACCCTCAGTGCTCGAGTGATACTCTACCAGAAGACAAAATGCACCAGTCTTACAGCATTCAATCTGAATATGGTTTAATGATATTTATTTATCTTAATGTCACTTATTATTATTATTTAACATCATTTTAAATGTATTATGAGTGTGATACAGGAGTTTGAATGTTTGAATTAAAAAGACTTAGAGGAAGTCAAACAACAGCAGACAGCATCATTATGACCATCCAAGCACGTACCTACCATGTTCAAAGATTTCAAACGTACGCATGTCATTCCACAGTAACATGTCCCGCTCCACAATGATCATTATTCAAACGGGCAAAACCAAATGTCTATAAATACAGAGTTCCATAGACCATAAAAAATAACGAAGCGTAAAAATTCACATAAGCAAATTCACGAGTCTCTGTTATTCATATATTTTCTCTGTATTCATATCGTTCTTCAATGTTTATCATATTTGCTCTGTAAGAGAGTCTATATTCACTTCAAATTCTATTCTCAATTGATCTCAAGGTCGAGGGACCTTGAGAGGGTTGATTTCTTTACAGAGAACCTATAGAGAAAATTTCCAGTAAGATTTTCTATTCGCAAGTCTTACAAGGTGCAAGCAATAGAGAACTTTGTTGCTTGTAAGACTTACAGGGGTGTAAGTAGGATAAAACATTGTTGCTTGTAAGGCTTGCACAAGTAAGTGTGACAGAAAAGGTCTTTAGAATTGTTCTTCTCGTAAGAGGTACTGAATGTAGGTCAACGTAGATTGGGTTGAACTAGGATAAATCACAGTTTGCATTTTCTCTTCCCTAATCTCTTATATTTCCAGTATGTATTATTTAAATATCTAACTGTAGATTTATCTCACAATGGAGGTTACCTGTTCAACTGCTACCTGAACGAGCAAGGCTTGAGTTAGATACGGTTCCCCCTTCACTTTAGGATGTGGAAGAATATTCCAAAGGGGCTAAAGGATTTGGTGTGGGATGAGGCAATGAAGGTAATTAATTGTATTTAATTATATTAAATGATTTAATTTATAATGAATTGTATTTAATTATTGTTTATTAATTTGCTGATTTGTAAATAATCATATTTAATTATTTTTTTAATTGTATTACAAGATATGTTTGTCGTCCTAGACAATAGGAAGAGGTGCATGCTGATGAAGATGGGCAACAGCTAGATGAACATGAGGAATTTTCCCTTCCACATATTAATAAGGATGAGATGATTCCTCTGTAGCAGCTGATCGAGAACGTCTCAAACGATGTAACATCTAATTACTGGGCGAGTTTTGTCAAGTTCAAGAGGAGGGCAGAGAGACAGGTAATTTATTTATAATTATAATTTTAGTATAAATTTCATAAATTTTATGTTTTTAATAATTATAATTTTTTATATTATTTTAATACTTTTAATATTGTTTTTTATGCAACTGATTTCTCAGAGGAATACAAGGTGCCAAAGGCAGTAGAGGATCTACCACACGGCAGGATTAAAGACATTTTTTGTCACTTACAGTAAGCTAGTAAATTTTTACAATGTCAATTACTTTTAGATGGTTATTTCATATTGTAAATTTAGTGTTTTATTGTTCATAATAATAATTCATTTTTCTTAATTGTTTTAGGAGAGTAAGGCATAGCAAAAGAATCGTTAGATAGACTACGGGGAGTTATTCACTATCACCCATAGACACAATGACGAGACTCCGACCTCTCATTAGGCAGAGGAGACCATTGTAAGTTAATTTATTATTTTATAATAATAATTTATTGTTATATTGTTTATAAAACTACTTTATTGTGAATAATGATAATTATTAATTGTTTCATAAAATGGCAGGAGCAGATGTAGCAATCATAGGCTGAGTTGTGAGAGACCTAGACCCAGGAGTCACAGGGGTCTATGGACCCTACTGTAATACCCCGAATTTTTAGACTCAAGGCTAGAGAATAAGCCTAAAATAAGTGGATTGCTAAGCCCCAGTTTAGCAAGATCCCAAATTATGATTAAGGGTTAATGAATCCAAAAGTGGAGGTGATTATTGATAGATAACTCCTTTTGGAGAATATGATGTGATTTGGAACTTAAATGTGATTTTTATGTGTTGTAAGTAGCGCCAAAATCCTGTATTTAAGTTCAAATATGGATTAACATCTAAATTGACTTAAAATAGAGGGAGGGTGCATAATGTGGTGATATGGAATGATATGATGTGTTTGATGTTGATTCAAGAGGAATTATCATAATCGGGGCAAAACGATAAAGTTACTAACCAATTGATCGATACCGAAGAGGAAGTTCATTTGTAACTCAAAGAGCAATGGTTGATATTGATTGTTATGAGATTAAAAGGGTGAAATCCTATGTGTGTGTGCCTAAGTAAGCTCATGAAGATTGAACAAGATCTTGACACTTGGCACAATATGAGCATGGATTGGGTCAAATGGTCAAAACTCTCTCTTCTCTCTTCTCTTCCCTTTTAGGTCGGCCAAGAGCCTCTTTGGAGACGAAAAATCTGATCCTAATCTCTCTCCACAAGCTCCCATGGATGTCCAAGCATAGAGGAAGAAAGAGAAATCAAAAAGTGAGAGTTTGGTTGGCTTATTGTCCTCTAATGCTCAAATATCCTTCTATAATATTGTTCATAGTGATGAGAGCTTCATTGCTATGGTTTTAGATTTTTGAAAGAAGGTGTTTGAGAGCTTGAAGAATTTGGAATGAAGAGGAATCAAAGAATTGGCCTTAGGAAGAGGAAGAGGTGAGTGATAGCTTCTCTTTGACATAACTATTGTGATTGTTGGTTGAGTTTTGTGATTTGTGGAATTTTTTCCTGATTTTGTGTAATTGTGAAATGGATGAATTGGATAGTATATTTTGGTGCAATGGGTGTTTAGTGGTGTGATATGGTCATTGGGATTGGTTTGGAACATTAAATGGAAAATTTGGAAATTATGTCCAATGATAATTCTGTCTAGGCAGTCTATTTGTGTTGCCATTTTGAATTGGTAAATGTTGTCTAAAAATTATGAAACTTTCTAGTCTTAAATTTCACATCCCAAGCTTCAAAATAGACATACAATCTATGTCATTTCATTTTGTGTACTAAAAGTTATAGTTTGCCAGAGTTTGGGATCAAAACTGGACTCTGTTTTGGGATAGTGTTGATATTTGAATAATTCTGGAACTGTGTGGTGATTTCTGGTAATGGCCAATATTTTTCCTATAAAGAAGACTTAAAATACCTTTAATTTGGCTTTAGAATTGCCTCATTTTGATTTTTCTGGAATTAGTTATGATTTTTGGAAGTTCAGCCAAGAAACAGGATTTTCTTGGCCGTGGCCAGAGGTTCTGGGCCCCGGCCCAAATGTTTCTGACCTATTTTTGGCTATGGCCAATGGATTTGTGGGCCACAGCCAACCCCCAAAAATCAGTATTTTTGCACTTTTGAAAGATGATACTTGGTATAGTTTCTCCCAACCCTTTAGGCATGTGTTTGGCCTTTGAGTAGCCACCTAAAGGTGTTAAATGATAAACAACATTAAGTATTTGTATGTTAAGGAATTGGAAAAGGGATTAACCCTATGTCTATGATTTTGGTTATAGGGTTGGATATTCACCCTGATCGTGGTTTGATGTTCGTCAGATCGTGAGTAGCCGATGCTGGAACACACATGAAAAGAGGGTAGGGAACATATCTCTCCTGCATGTATTGGATATTTGTGTTAGTGTGTTGGCGCATGTCTTTACTTTTCATGATTATGTGTAATTTGAAGCTATGTTTCAATTTATGCTATGGCCATCAGTATGTTGTATGAAGCATTGAGCTTTCAAATTTGTCATTGTGTTAGCATGAGTTATGTGATGCAAGCATGTCATGCATTAAATATTTATCATACATGCATATTGGTATTGTTTTCCTACTAAGATTCTCTTGAATCTCACCCTCCCCTACTAACCTTTCAGACAGGGTAGTGGATAGAGAATAAAGCAGGCACTAAGGGCGACGAGAACTCTTTTGGGTTATCATTTTGGGTGTTGGTTATTATTGTTAGGAGTATTATATATTTGGATCTAGCTATGTTTATGTGGATGAGTATCTAATTTGGTATTTGGAAACGACTTTGTGTAATACCCGTATGAGAATTTGTAATGGGCGAATATGCCCTGTAAGGCTTTGATTAATGTATGGAACCCAGGATGGTCAGGAATTAAATTGCGTACTTTAATATATTCAAATGTGATTTATCTTCATGTAGTAATTGTATTCAGAATGTGAGACCAGGTTATAAATGATTTCGAAAGGTATTTGTGAAAGCCCCGACTGATAGATGGGATTGAAATTGAGTTTTGATAATTATTAGTCTCTATTTTACTTTAATGGCGTATTTTGAATATAATTACGGCAGGGGGTTACACCTACTGCGCCATTGAAAGTGGGTTTAAGTCTAGTTAAGCACCCTAGATGAGTAAGGGGCATAGGGATAGGCGCTATACCTAGCATGATCTACGGTAGGAGCGGCACTTCTTAGGCTGGCAACTCTCAAGCACGGACGTCTGAGGTCAGATGTCTGAGGGATGAATCTATTGAGAAGTTCCGATCAGAGGTTGCTAGGACACATACTATGGTGGCCTACCAGATGTAGTAGATGCAGCAGCAGGCTGATGTCCACTACCCTCAGCATACTTAATGGCAAGATATCACAAACTACATGCTGGAATGATCTTGGAGTCATCTGTTCCCTAGCTAGGAGCATCCACAGGTTCCCCCTACCCCTTAGTTTGTTGTCCAGCTACCTCCTACTGCCGATGATGATGATGCTATTAACTTTGCTCAGTACCCTAATACAGCCCCACCTAAGGGAGCCCCCCTGAGGGAGGACCTGATGATCAGCGTTGTGATCCTTCCTTTCTTGAGAGAGGACCTAATCATCATCCTCCAAATAGTTAGTTTATGTTTTTAATTAGTTAACTTTAGGACATATATAATTTTTTAAAAACAACTGTAAAAATTGGATATTTATATTTTTAGAGCCTTGTTAAATTCTTCTTTCATTTAAGACAGTTATATTTATATTTTTAGACCTAACCAAAAAAAATTATAAAAAATAAATAAAAATTTTATTTGCAGCAATTTTATTTTAAGAACCCCTACAAAATATGAAAATAATGAATTTTGTAACGGTTAAGCATATTAAACCCTACAACTAGTAAACTCTATAGTGGTTTAAGGTTATAACCGCTACAAATTGTATGAACCTTTATAGCAGTTTTATCAATGATAACTACTACAAAAATGCAAAAAAAAGTTGAAATACAAATAACAATCTTGACACTTTGTAGCGGTTGGCATAACTAAAACCGCTACAAAGAGTCAATTTGAAATTTCAATTTTTTTAATCCCGCTTATAAAGATTTGTAGCGGTTCTTTTGTTAAACTGTTGCAAAGTGTATTGCTCATTTGTAACAGTTTATGTACAACAACCGCTACAAAGTTATAATAAAGTTTGTTTACACTACTACAAAAACGATAAAAGGTGGCGCACATTTTGTGGCACTTCTTTAAACAAGTGCCACAGCTTCCCTTTTTTTATTTTTAGCCTGTATAATTTTTTTTAGGTACCAGCTGTGGCGCCTAATAGATTAGGGGCCACAATTGGGGATACCTAATGTGGCGCCTGTCTACACAGGGGCCACATTTGACGCCACACAAGCAGTTGTGGCGCCTGATGGGCACAGCTGCATCATATATCATGTGTGGCGCCTGGGCATTAGGCGCCACACATGATATATATATCAGCTGTGGCGCCTAATTGCTTAGGCGCCACAGCTGATAGGCAATGTGTGGTGCCTAATTAATTAGGCGTCATACTTGCCTATTTAAAAAAAACGGGGGGGAAATTTTAAATGGATAGATCTCTTAATTATTTCATTTCCCGCGTAGTAGTTCCGTGTCCGTCCCCCATTCCTTCTCTTTTTGACTACTACTCCACTTTAATTATTCAACTACTCTCTCATCCATTAAATTACTTTTCCTTTCTCATCTTCTTAGTAGATCCGTCGGCCCCCTCCCTCCATTTCCTATCATCTTCACACTAAAAAACACACTCAAACGCTCACTCGTCACTCAAGCTAGCGTCACCAACGTGGTCTCCCACTCCCTGCGCTGGTCAATTAATAGATTTGTAAGAAGAAGACTATTTCATTCTAGCTTGCTTTGTTTTGTTTGTCTTTTTGCTTTGTTTAATTTTTTTTGCAGACAAGTTTGCGTTTTTTAGTAATCTTTTAATTTACTTAATTAGTTGTTGATGTACTGTGTTCACATATCAAGTTCTTGTATTGTGATATTTTTTATGTTAGCTTTGGAGAGTATTAATATAAGAACATTATTGTTGATCGAGGAACTTGAATTTTAAATGTGAAAATTATATTTATATATATATATATATAATAGGTTAAAATATAAAATAGAAAGATTGACAATTTGTGGAGATGATAAATACGAAAGCCACTCATTTTATATAAAGCTTCACAATCAGGAAGCATAAAAAAGGGCCACAGGAAAAAAAAAAGAAGAAGAAGAAGAAAAAAGAAAAAAAAGGACCCTATTGTGGCGCTTGTTTGAGGAAGTGCCACAGGAGGGGGGCCTCCTGTGGCGCTTGCTGAAGCAAGCGCCACAATAGGACCCCCCTCTTGTGGCGCTTGCGTCGAGGCCCCCCTCCTGTGGCACTTCCTCAAACAAGCGCCACAGAAGGGTATTTTTAAAAAAAAAAAATTTTAAATGTTGTGGTGCTTCCAAGCGCCACAGCTTTTTATAGTGGCGTCCAGATATGTGGCACTTCTCTAGCGCCACAGTTAATGCAATTATAAGCGCCACAGCTTTACCTTTTTGTAGTAGTGTTAATTGACAACAGTTATGAAATTTTGTAGTAGTTTTCCTATCATAACCGCTACAAAGTGTCAAACATTTGAAATTTGAATTTTATATCCCGCCAGTGGTCATGAAATTTTGTAGTGGTGGTTTTATCTAATATAACTACTACAAAATGATATTTAGTAGCGGTTATGGAAACCGCTACAAAATGTTAAACATTGGAGAATTTGAATATAAGCTTCCAGGCACCCGCTATTCTCTATTCACTTATCTGCTTTACTACATTTTCTTTCTAGCTATGGATAAGTCATGGATTAGGTTGCCACGCAATTCTCTAGAATATTTGTATGGATTAAACAATTTCTTAGATTTCGCATACTCTCAAGCCAGTTGTAATGGCAAGATCGTCTGTCTATGTCAGAGATGCAAGTTTAGGAAGTGTCATGCACGACAAATTGTTAAGGAACATTTGCTCATGAAGCCTTTCCTGGAAGACTATACATTCTGGGGAGTTATGGTGAGAAGACCGGTATGAGATTGAAATCTTATGTAAGGAATAAGGTATGGCTAGAAGGTTCTATGGCTCCAGGTTATATAGGGGATGAGGCTTTGTATTTCTATTCAAGGTGCTTTGATGACATTGAGATGGCTTTCAATCAATTGCCTAATGTAGATGATTATCCTGAACCTGCACTAGCTTCAGGAGACTTGTCAATCCCTCTTGTTGGTAAACCAGTTGGAGGAATTGAGAACTTCAAACTAATAGCAACTAAGAAGTTGCAAGCACATAAACATGTCTTGATTAATTGCACTCAAGTTGAACCCTTCCTTCAGTAAGAATTGTATACTCACATGTTTTTCTATATCTTTCATAATACTTTGTACTTACATATCATGATCATCTTCCCATGATTAATTGCATGGAATTTAGAAGTCAACTCAGGATTCATACACAAACATCCTCCAAAGTTGACAAAAAGGTCTATAGAGAATTCCTAAGCTGGTATGCAGGTAAAATACTAAATGACCACAACCCATACTCACTGATTTTAGAGCTCTCACAATTGGCCCTCTTGACCATACAAAAAGGTTTATAGTATACAATGTCAATATTTTCATGTTTTTCATGGTTTCACGCGATTAAGGATTGCAAACTCAAAATTCGGGTATTTATTGCTCCTTTGGGTCAAAGAGTTATGTGAGCAAGAGTTGCTTTACTTTATACCATCAAGCCTATTCTTCCTTAATTTCCTTCCTTATCTTTCTTTCTACAAACAGCACTAGAGCACCCCAAGGCGATTCACTGGGTTATAAACCCTTCTCAAGAGGAAACCCATTCGATTGAAGATTTATTACAATGCACCACCTTTAAGAGTTGACGTCTTGGTAGCTCTACTTTATGGTTTGTCGTCAGGGTATCTCTACTCTATGGTTCAATGTAACGGTGGCTTTATACTATGGTTCATCATCATGGTGGCTCCACTCTACGATACTGCACTCGATGCTTCACCCAATCTACTCTGACTATTTAGTCCTTTCAATTAGAACTCTCCATAGGTAGCCCTCTCCAATCAGAACTTTCTGTAGGTAGCCCTTTTTGATTAGAACCCTTCGTAGGTAGTCCTCTTTAGTTGGCCATCTCTAAATGTAAGTACCATTGTAAAGAAAACTCAGATCTTATAAGATCCCTCTTCTTTAGGAATTTTATAATCTACTTTCTCTAATTCTGCCATCTCATTTGGGGTCATTTTATAAGGACTTTCGATATCAGTCCAGCTCTATGCATATTCACAACTTTAAAGGAATAATCTATGATTAAGATCTTTCCCTATGTTGGATTAGTAATTAGCAGCCTCCATAAACCTCATACACATTTCTGTACCATATTCTAATACCTCAAATCATTTCTATATCATTTGGGCATTCATGCTCAAATACCTTGACCTGTACTGGGCCATCTCAAATTCTTAAGAAATCAGAATTTAACAGTTAATTCCTGGGTTATAGTTCACTTGGTAACCCTTTTCTAGATGTTGGATAAACATCCAACTTTCATAGTACAATGCCATTTTTCTCTGAGTATCAGCAACCCATACATACCTCAATCCTAGTATGACATGTTAGTATACCCTTGTCCTTACTTATACTCCAACTCAGTATTATAAACCATAGGCTCGTGCCATATTTGCATCCCTTGTCCTCACTTATTATGCACAATATCTATTATGATACCATTATCAAAACCAATACCATTGGTGTTCTGATACTACTGTTATGTGCATCAATACCACTCTCAATTGCACTAGAACTACTAATACTATCAACTGGGTGTTGGCACCCTCTCTGTGTGCACTAATGATAGTGCTCTCTGATACTACCTTGATACCGTTGTTACAAGTACTGGTATCATTAACATGCACACCAGTACCACTGACTGGGTTCTAGTACTACCTCTGCATGTATTGATACCACTGCTTTATGATACCGCTAGTACTATCACTTAGGTACCGATACCTCTATCTCTTCCTTTTACAAGCTGGTTAATGGACAAGGGTAGTCTAACTTTCAAGTTTCTTCTGCCATCTACAGCTCATAGTTACAGTAGCACTAACAGAGGATCACTATACTATTCACATGAGTAGAGAATATAACCTATAGTCAAAACTCCTTGCTCTGACTGGACCTTTATCTTTGAGCGGACAATTCCATTGCCAGAACCACTGCTCTAATTAACAAATGTAACACCATATTTTCCGTAATCATTCAGATGAGTTTTACACAGCAAATTCGAACCACAAGCGATATTCTTTTCAAGACTATTTCAATTCTCAATCTCAAAACAGAACTCGAACCTGTAGTTAAGTGGGTTTTCATAATAGTTTAAAAATTTTTAAAACCATCAGAGTGGTTCGTAACTTCTTAGTAACTCATCATTGATGGACCCATGTCGTGTGAGTTCACAAAATAAAACTAGGTTTTAAAATGTAGCGTAGTAGCTCAACCTAGGTCGTTCTTGTGAGAAGATTAATTTCCAAGTTTCTAAGTAGTAAAGTGATATAAAACCTTAAAGTTGTGAGAAATCATTTTGAGAATTTGATTTTTAAACTAATGGAGTAACCTAAGCTTAAGCAATATTTTTGTATTTTTCAGTTTTTAAAACAAAGAAGCAAAAGGAATTGAAATTAACACTGATAACAAGATAAATTCAATTAACTAATATAATGATGAAATGAGATTCCCTTGAGTTGAGGTTTTAGTCTTTCTTGCTTGCTAATGATATGAATTCCATAATGAGTCAAGAGGATGGAACTAAGCTACCACTAGCTCCATACTTGCAATAATCATTTAATTCATTCTACCGAAGCAATTAAATGAATACCACCAAATAATTCAAACTCAAGGAGATGAATAATCAACTTCCAATTCTAGCTTATAATTACCATTACAAATGTTCAACACATTCAGTTTAGTCATTTACAATCCACTTAACCAAGTTGGAATAAACAACTCAACCTACTCCTATTTTGAATCATACAAAGCTTAATTAATCAACTCCTAGCTCAACCACCAATTTTAATCACTTGGTATAAAACAATCTAGATCACAACCATATACTTTACCAAGCCATACAATTATGAAATAAAAAGAGAGCTTAAGGAATTCCATTGAAGTTTAGAAGCTCAAACCATTACCCAACTCAAAGAAATCACCAATACTTAGCTACTCATGGAGGAAGAGAAGGATGAAGCTTGATGAAGGGAGAAGCAATTAGCCATGGAGGATAAGGGAAAAACACCAAACAGCTCTTCAACTGCAGCTACAACAGCGAATTCCTTCTATTTCATTTTGTCTAGCCATGCTTTTTAATTCCCTTTGGTCCACAATTTTAGCTGCCTCATCTCACGCCTCTTCAATTATACGCACAGCTGCCACCCTTCTTCAATTCGATGCTCTCCTCCTTTTCTTTATTCCATCCCCTTTTTTATTTTATTTGCTGCTCCCTCCTTTAATTCGCATGCTCTCCTTTTTCACACACACAGTCTTCGTCGCTCCCACCAAAACTTCCAGCCGCCAAACCCTTATTATTTCTCACATGGTTCCAATCCTTTTTCTTTTCTTTATCTTCAATTCCCATTCCACACGGTCAGCCTTCTTGTGTTCGGTCCAACTCCTTTCATTTCCCTTCGGTTCAACATCCCCTCCTCCAATCAGCTGCTTCATTTTACTTATTTCAGCCCAACTTGCTTTTTCTCCCAATTCTCTTTCGGTCCACCTCCCTCCTTTCTTCATTTGGGCCCAGCTGCTTCTTTCTCTTTTATTCATGCCTCTCAATTCTTTTTCTCTTCAAATCAGTCAAGACCATCACGTCTCCTCCTTTCTTTAATTGATAAATTGGTCAACTCCCCTTTCCTTCATTCATGTGGTCCCCATTTGGTCCAACATCTCTCATTAATTTAGAGACTTCCTACCTCTTTCATTTTGGTCTAACAACTTCCCCAAAACAATTCCATTCGGTTCTCTTCTTTCCTTCACACAGCTGCCAATTAAAATAAAGCCATGGTCCCCACGTGCCTCTTCTTTTCAATTGTATTTGGGTTAAAAAGTGAGTTGTGAATTGTCATCACCTACAAAATTAGATTCATAAAGGTTGTATCTTATGCTCATAATTAAAGAATAATGGGAATCACAAATATTAATTAAAAATATAACAATTTAACCCCTTTAATTCCCAAATTATTCTTTCACTAAAATCTCATATTAACACTTGATTATGCCCAAAATATTCAATTAAGTCACACAAAAGCCTAAAATTAATTAATAAAAATATATAAATATTGAGCTCTATCAATCATCTCTTAATTTCTTTTATAAATACTGAAGTATTTCTTTGCTCATTCTTAACTTATTCATATAAAAATATACACCAAAGTGTTTAAGTCTAATACATAAGCAGTGTATTGCATTTCAATCTTCAATTCGCCTTCGTATTTCCCTTTTGCATATCTTCATGCCTTCTTCACCTGTACTCATCATACCTATATGGTTGGTGAGGGAGAGCGAGTTTCAAGAGAATCCCAAGCGAACAATGCTAGCAGATGCATACAAGAAATGCTTTGTGCATGAGATAGAGAAACAAGCTTACTGAGATAGAGAAAGTCAAGTAACTCTTACTCTCGTATCTTATGTAATGGTTCTACATGTATGTTTTTGCCATCACGTGTATTTGTTTCATGAATATACAAAATTGTTATGGGAAGCCTTAAGACCTAGTGGACCAGTATGTCCTTAGACTGGAAGATGCATTTAAAAGTATTGGGTTGTAGCCTGAAGCAAGTTGTGAGACCTAATAAGTGTATTAGGTTGTAGCCCGAAGCAAGTTGTAAGACCAGATATGCCATCTGTATTGTGTTGGACCAATATCTCCTGTGATTATTGAATGCATATTATTGGATAGTTTGTTTCACATGCTTCGGGAACATTACAGAAGTACATGAATGGTTTGAGTAGCAAGAGATAGAGCCTAAAAAGTAGTCAGAGTAACTCTCGGACTGTACGTTATGAGGCCATAAGACCTATTGGACCAATATGTCTTTTGGCTGGCTGATTGTTATACATTTAGAGTTGTATCAAGCAGTGACCCTAAGAGGCCATAAGGCTTAAGTGTACTTGGCACTGTTCAACATGATAAGATGCAGTGGCACTAGCTTAAGAGGCAATCTTGTTGACCAAGGCATCCAGTCTTGACTGTTCCATTACCTGTTGGAGTTGTGGTTGAATGAACTGTCAATGGAGGACTCTTATGGAACATCTTTGGCTTCCTTTTTTCCTCTTCCTTCCACTTCCTTTGATTTCAAATGAGTGACAATCAATTCTTTGAAGACTACTCCCTTTGTCTTCTTTGGAGGAGGTTTAACATCCTTTGCTACTTTCAATCTAGGATGCTTCTTCTTTGTAGGGGTTGCCTTCTTCTTAGTAGCCTTTAGTTTTGGAAAAAGTGGTGGAGTAGGAGAGGCTGTTGGTGATAGAGTCAGATTCGGAGTTGGTGACGCCAACGATGTCGTTGACTCATTGGTAATGGAATCAGAAGGTGGTGGAGTGGGAGATTTATGAGTCGCCTGGGGTACCTTAGTGTAAAATATTGTGGTTGAATCACAATGAGATGAAGAAAAATTCTTGAGTTTTGAATGATTCTTTGGTTAGGGCACAATGGAGAGATTTATATGTAGTAATCAGACATTTTGGAGATGATTGAAGGGATGCAATGGATGATTGATGAGGTTTGAAGTGATGATTTAGTGGGTAACAGTCGAATGTGAAGAGATGTGATGATTGAGTGAGGGCATACTTTTAAGTAAGACAAGCTAGTATGGCGTTTGAGCTATCGAACATTACTGATATAAGCTCCGATACTCGAGTGTTCATACTTACACACTCAAGTGTGTCACGTTGCACTCGAGAGTTGCAATGAAAATTTCATAAAATTTACATATGTGTACCTAGTTTGAGTGTACCTTGTAGACACTTATTGTGATTATCATCTTTATACTCAATTCCTCTAAGATCACTTGAGTAAACCATGCTTTAAGGCTAATTTATGCATTTGAATCTGCGGTACTTGAGTGTTCTTGCTGTACGTTCAAGTGTGTTCTTTCTGTACTCAAGTATGAAGACTTCTCACTCCAGTGTGTGTCAGTACTCTTGATAGATTCGAGTGTGCTCTTAAAGTTTGTACATACTTTGTTAATCCCTGTCTTACAAGCTAAAATCAAATATGCCTTGTACGCAAGTGTGAACTTTACACTTCAAGTGACATGCTTATGTTTCAATCCAATCCTACAAAACAAATTTCTATATACTTTGATTCTTAAGTTAGTATGGTAATCATCAAAACACATATATTAAACAAGAAAATCTTACAACTCATTGTTAACTATTCCCAATTCTCTCCGCATGTATAAAAATTGATCTTTAGCAATCAGCTTTGTGAATATATTGGCGAGTTGGAGATATGTTGGAATGAGTTCTACTTTGACTTCCTTCTTTTGAACATGATCTCGAATGAAGTGATGTCGGATATCTATGTGTTTGGTTCTTGAATGTTGTATAGGATTTTTAGCCAAGCTTATGGTACTGATGTTATCGCAGTAAATAGGTATCTCCTTCAAGTAGATTGCCAAGTCTTGAAGTTTTTGCTTCAACCATAGTACTTGAGAACAACAACTTGCTGCAGCTATGTATTTAGCTTCAGTGGAAGACAATAAGACTGTGTTATGCTTTTTGCTGAACCATGATACCAAAGAACCTCTAAGAAATTGACATTGTCCTTTAGTGCTCTTTTTGTCAGTTTTGTATCCTCCGTAATCAGAATCTGAATAGGCCATCAAATATTCATTTCCTCCTTTTGGGTACTATAGGCCAAGTTCTGTAGTGTCTCCCAGGTACTTGAAAATTCTCTTCACAGTTTATGTATGTGATACCTTAGGAGTTGATTGATACCTTACACACATCCCAATACTGATTTGTATATCTAGCCTGCTTGCTATTAGATAGATTAATGAACTAATCATTCCTCTATATTTAGTAATGTTGAAGTCAAGGTCTTTCACATCAACATCCAGCAGTGTGGTAGAATTTATAAGAAATTTAACTCTCTCATCATGGACATTTCAAATTCTCCCTGCAAAAGCTTAGAAAATTCTTGACAAAGAGTTTTGTTAGTAGCGCCAAAGATTATATCATCAACATATATTGGAACTATTAATAGATCATTTTTGTTATGTTTGATGAAAAGTGTTGTATCCACTTTTCCTCTGACAAAGTTTTGATCAAGGAGAAACTTGCTTAGTCTTTTGTACCAAGCTCTAGGTGCTTGTTTCAAACCATATAAAGCTTTTTTGAGTTTAAAACCTTGATCAAGTTTTGAATTATCTTCAAAACCAAGAGGTTGCTCTACACATTCTCCCTCCATGATATAACCATTTAGAAAAGCACTCTTCACATCCATTTGATAAAGTTTAAACCCGTTAATGCATACAAAGGCTAAGAGTACTCGTATGGCTTCCAACCTTGCCATTGGAACATATGTTTCTTCATAATCAATACCCTTTTCTTGATTATAGCCTTTGGCAACTAACGTTGCTTTGTTTCTCATAATTAATGATTGTTGATTCACCAAGTTTGTTTTTGATAACCTATTTGGTTCTTATGATTGAGTGATCTTTTGGTCAAGGTACCAAATCCCAAACTTGATTTCTTTAGAATTGGTGTAACTCTTCTTGCATAGCAATCACCCAATCATTGTCAAAAAGTGCTTATTTGATATTATAAGGTTCAATCTTAGAAATAAATTCAAAAAAGGTTACTTTATTATGAATTCTATTTTTGGTTTTGACACCTTCATGAATATCTCCAATTACTTGATTAATTGGATGATCTTTCATGTGTCTCCATGCTTTTGGTTGAGCATGATCATCGAAACTTCCTTCATTTTGAAATCATTTGTTTCGAAATCATTTTGATTTGAAAAATTTAGATTTTTGGTTTTCTTTATCAAATCCATTTCTTCTCCATTAAAAGATTTTGTCTGAGAATCAAGTTCATCAAACACAACATGAATGGTTTATTCAATAGTGCATGTTCTTTTATTGAAGTCTCTATATGCTTTACTCCTATTTGAATAGCCTAGAACCAAACCTTCATCAGACTTTGAATCAAATTTACCCAAGTTTTCTTTACCGTTGTTATGAATGAAACACTTGTATCTAAAGATGTGTAGATGAGCAAGGTTTTACTTTCTCCCTTTATAGAGTTCATATGGTGTCTTTTCAAGTGACTTGTCGATGTATGCTCTATTTGAGATATAGCATGCAGTATTTATTCCATCCACCCAGAATACTTATGACATTTCTTTTTCATTGAGCATTGCCCTTGCCATTTCTATGAGGACTCTATTCTTCCTTTCTACTACTCCATTATGTTTAGGCGTTCTAGGTGCAAAGAAGTTGTGATATATTCCTTGGTTGTTGTAGAGGTCTTCAAAGAATTTATTATCAAATTCTCCTTTATAGTCGGTCCTGATTGAAACACCTCAAATCAAAACAACCAAATACTTAACTAGAATATTTCAAATATTGCCAATAAGAATGTTCAACACGCAAACCATCAAAATACAAATCAGTTCAAATAAAGCCCATGTCACATGTTAATTCAAATCCTCAAAACATTTCAACAAAACAAAATAAAATATGGAAGCCTTAGAGTCATGGCAATAAAAATGACATAATATAAGTTTTGGGAGCACAAAAGAGCCTTCAAGGCTCACTCCATAGGTACCTTCCCTTGCTCTCTATTAGAACAATCACTTGAAAATATTAATATATAGGGAAGAGATTCCATGTCTCAGTAACTACTGAAAGTTCTACTATACACAAGTAAATCACATATGATAAAAGAAGGAATTGATTACATATATATATATATATATTTGTATATACCATAAGCCTCGTACAAGACAAAAATAAGTTTAATCATCATTTTGTAAGTCTATATTTTCATCACAACATGTAATATACAATAATACAATATGAAATATGTAATATGCAATCTCCCTTATATCACCATTCATCCTTATTCCGTTGACTGGAGCCATAGGTTAATGCATAGTCCAACGGAAACTCATCCATTTAATTAGATTGTCCCAAGCTCACCAAAGATACACCCAGCCAAAGGTGTAAAGCTTAAGTCTGGACTATGGCTCCCCTCCTTTCAAGAACACAACTAAGGAGGTGTCACATGTCCCACAGCTCTAAAGCAATCCTGGCCAAAGGAAAACATGGAAAAAGGGGCCTTGACAAGTGCCATCCACTATGCACTAAGTGATGGCATATCACGTGGTATAAGATCTCAACATACAAATGCCTCCTTACTCCAACCCATCACAAATGCAACCGTCATGACAGTTATATTCAATTACAATTAAATATAATATCATTAAAAGACAAGGTACAATAAATCATGTTTCCATTCATATCAATTATCATTGCATATTCAAACATGCCAAAAAGGAACCAATGATCCAACAATACATTAATTATAATTAAATTATTAACTATGTGAATAAAATGAGTTATAAAGAAATTTGCTTGTAACATTATTTACTTGAAAATTTATAATTCCTATATTTATACATATAATTCAGTTCATTCATTTTTTTTATAAAAGATAGTCATTCACAATCACACAATTCACAAGTATATGGGAGAATATTCAGAGTTACCTCTTACTCCTTTGCTCATAGTTAATTACCAAAGAGTCACTCCAAAGCTCTCAATGAGAGTCTGCAAGATTATAATCATAAATATTTATCAATAAATTACCCAAAAGCTACTCTATAATTATTTTGAAACTATTATAAGGCTACTCCCTAAAGATCACCTTACTGTGCACATATACACATCTTATTGCAATTCAAAATGTCTCATTTTAACATTTAATACTAGCTGGGAGTATAAAAAATCATATGTACACAACCATGAGATTTAAGTATGAATACCCAATATTTTTCATTGAAAAACTAAGGGAAGGACATGTTATATTATATATAAGAAGAGAGCTAGTGTGGCGGTAAGGTAAAAAAATGGTGCTTGAAGGAAACCACATACACATAACTGACTACACACATATTTAAAGGCTAATGGGATAATTATTGAAACCCATAGATGTAACCCCCATCACGATTAAGGCCGAGATTAGTTCGTAAAAACGTAATTAATATGGAATTAGAGACTGTAATTGACTTTGGGACTTAACAAATAAATCTTCCCAAAATCAAAGTTTTCAAAAACCTTTACAAAACCTTATCATAGCAGTCTCATATTCATCTTTAACACTTAAATGGCCTGTATCGGTTGTTTCATTCATACATATCAGAGTGCAAAGTAACTTCCCGACACACTCGGGTTCCATTCATTAATAAAAAGGGATTTACACAAGGCACAAAGCCTACAATTCATACCCTTTTTCTTGGGGATTACACAGAATCAACTATATACAATTCCAAAATATACAATGATAACCATTAATTCCAAAATATACTCCTACACAGGAGCTCTAACTACTCTTCGTCGCTCGCTTGCCTTTCGATCCTTCGGCCCTGTCTAAAATGGTTAATTTTAGGAGAGTGAGATTCTAAAGAATCCCCGTAGTAACAAGTCAATCATATAATGTACAATAATAATGTATGTAATCAAATCATTATCCATACAAGCAACTACAACGGCAGTTACAACGGCAATGGTTAGTAAGACACATGTCATCCCTGACGATTGCTCACGCTGTATTGCATCACAACAATCTACACAATATAATTCACCACAACTGGGATCCATATAATGCATTTCATTACACAAGCCATTCAGGCAAGATTCACACAGCCCACGGCTGGTTTCACAAACGCCGCCCCACGGGTCGGATTCACAAAGATCCATGTCAATTACGATGGCAGTCCAACGGCCGACCTAGAGATGACCACTGTCACTCCCTATACGGCTCACGCTGACCTGCTCGCGCCGTAATGGACCATGGCACACAATTCACAAGTTTAATGATAAGTTATGCATGCCAAAACATCATACAAGATATGAGAGAAAAGTCACTACCTGAGTTCTTCCGAGCGTGTCCTAGCGCCGGTCTCTCCCAAGGAAGGCAAATATCAAATCCTATTTTCACAATTAGGGACGAAGAGTTATTCTCTATTCCAAGACTTAATTCACTTTACAATGCTTAATTGGTTATCATTATTGCTCTTTTGGAGTCATTAAATACCCCTAATGAAACTCCTAAAGGGTTGGAAGAACTATCCCAAAGATCCCCTTTTGGAAGCACAAAACTGAGATTTTACACTATTTCACTCGAGCAGAGATGACCATGCTCGAGTGTTGATGTACGGACACTCGAGTGAAAGCGGCTTCACTCGAGTGATGGTACAGACATCACTCAGGCACAAGAGAGTGAGAGGCAGCGAGTGAACACTCGAGAGCACAAAGAAGTTTTCAGAAACAGGCTCACTCGAGTACAAATGCCCTCACTCGAGCACAAGTACGGAAATCACCTCAAGCACAAGGAAGTGAAGACAGAAAGCACATGCCCGAGAGCACAAGAAAAATGGCAGCAGCCCAAATGGCTCACTGCACTCGAGCACACACGGGTCACTTGAGCACGATGCCCATACCCGCGAGTGAGAAGGCACACTCGTGCACTTACCCACGAGTGACAACCCGAGAAGCAAGTCCTTTGGTGTCAAATACACTCATCACCCGAGCAGACCTAAGCTCACTCGAGCACGCTCTTCCCTTACTCGAGCACAAAGAAGCGCACTTGAGATTCCTTCAAAGGACCCCAACTATCACTCAAGCAGAAAAGGGGAAACACTCACATCACTCGAGCACGATCATCCTGTGCTCGGGTGATATTCATCCTTCACTCGAGCAGACCCCAGAGTGCTCGAGTGAATCTATCAGATAGCAGAAAACGCAGATAACAGAGGCACTCTCCCTCACACTTGCCCAAAAGATTCCTATGGACACAAAACTTAACCCAAAGCCATTCCCACACAAAAACACCCAATAAACTCAATGGAATCTTCAGAATCATCATAATCCTACTCCATTATCATGCTTTGGGTTTTGGGCAACAATTTCATAAAAATACCAATCTTAACCAAACTTCACATTTCAATTACCAATCAATCTATCTATCCTAAACTCATTCCAAAACACCATTCTCATGCCAAAAACATACCAAATGAACAGTGGCATCCAATTTTCGGATTCAAGCCAAAATTTCTAGAATTTATAAACTACTTCAAATGGTACGAAACATAGATAGATAGATTGGTTTTACTCACCTTATCAACTTCTCCAAAGAGAGTTCTTGATTCACCAACAATCAGATTTTCGTGTGGCACAAATCAGCATCAAATGGTCAAACTATTCACATCAAAATGAAGCCCATCACTCAAGGATCAACATTTATGAAAGGAACTTGAGCAATGGAGGGCATTTACTTACCCAAAGATCAAGCTTTTCCTTTTTCCTTTCTCCCTTGCTTCAGCGAAATAGAAAGAGAGAAGAGAGAGAAAATGATGAGATAAAATAAGGACATACTCCCTCCATGCTTCCATCAAATAGGAGAGAGAGAAGAGAGGAAAAAGTAAACTTTTGTCCTCTTGTGACTTCATCCAACAACTCCCATAATGTCACTTGTCAGCATCTCATTCATTCCCACAATGAGCTCACACAAGCTAAATACACTGGATTCCGACCCATGTACAATGAATCTCAACCCTTGATTTTAAATACCACACACATGCACACCAAATTCATATTACATTAATTCCATTCTTCCAATTTCCACTAATTATGACATTAATTAATATGGTCATAAAATACATAATAACTCCAATTAAATCCATAATTATCCATAATAATCATGATTATCCCTTAATCAAAATTGGGATATTACAATAGACACATGGAAGAAAGATTAATCAAAAAGAAGGGTTCGTGAAGAAGGGAAGGGAAAAAAAATCAAAACAAGTGTGTGCCCACACAAGAGAATAGGCAACCGTAAGTGTGGGTGTCGAATGATAGTGCTTGCTTTTATATATATATATATTTTTTTTCAATTAATGTTTTGATGAAAGTTAAAAAAAATAATTTTCTTTTCCACACAACTCCCACACGTAAATTATGAATTTGGAAAGATGGTTGATATGTTAAGATAAATATACCCATACAAGTTGACAAGACCATGAGAGAGTGTGAATAAAGTATGCACCCAACAGTAAAAGAACAAAAGGAGTAGGGGCATGATATAGGTTGTTGAATGTGTGAGAGAGAAACTTTGAAATGACATGACCCACAGAAGAACACAAATGGGAAGCTAA
This sequence comes from Inga laurina, assembly GCA_963855925.1. Lineage (NCBI taxonomy): Eukaryota > Viridiplantae > Streptophyta > Magnoliopsida > Fabales > Fabaceae > Inga > Inga laurina. The sequence goes on from OY979701.1 coordinate 30,263,075, forward strand.
GAATGAAAGAGAGATGGAGGTAAATGTTGTGATAAGAGGGCAAGACGAGGTGCCGAATCAAAGAGACGAGGAAAAAAAGGTACCTGCTTGAGTGTAGATTGCGGGAGCTGTGCGGCGGCAGAGAGATTGGGGAGTGTGTTCAATGGTGGTCTAGTGGAGAAAGGAATTTAAAGAGAATAGTATAGGGCTTTCTTTTACAATTTTGGCTTCTCACAAATTGGGCTGTTAAAAAAAGATTTATATCTTCATTTATTTTAGTCATATTAGAAAAAGGAAATTTTTGAGACATTTATTTTTAAAAGTTTCTCTATAGGAAAATTGATTAACTATAAATAATATCTAAATAGTTTTATAAACTAATCCCAAGGTTTTAAATTAATTAGTTAGTTATTATAATATTATTTAATTATTATGTGAACAACTCTAAAATTTCAAAATAATAACTCTTTTTATTTATATATATACATATTTTTTAAATATCACTTAAATGCTAATATATATCTTTCATGTAACTAACTCTTAAGTCATAAAAAGAGGGATGTTACACTGATAGAGACAATAGAGATACCTTTCTCATTTTGAACCTTCTTAGCAAATGTAATAAATTAAACAAAAGTTTCATCTTTTGAAGGAATAAATATAGTATATGTAAATCTTGTAAAATCATCGATAATTACTAAAGTGTATAGGTTTCCTTTGAATCTTTTTACTCTTGCTGGTCCTACTAAATCCATATGAAGTAATTGTAATGGTTTGGACGTTGAAATCTCATTCTTTGTTTTGAAAGATGATTTAGTTTGTTTTCCTTTTTGATAGGTATCACAAATCCTGTTGTCATTGAATTTAAGTTTAGGAAGACCAATGACTAAATCATTTCTAATTAGTTTGTCAAGTTGATTCATATTGACATGAGCTAGAAACTTATGCCATAACCAACTCTCTTCCGATTTGCTAAGAAAACAATTTTTAGAAGAATTTGAACTTAAAATAATAGTATAGCAATTATCATCCCTTTGAGCTTAGATCTTTGCTTTGATGGATTCTTTGTTAAGCGGTAGATCCTTCTTGTTTACTATCAAGCATTCCTTTAAATCAAAGATTACCCAGTTATCTTTATTAGTGCTTTGACTCACCTTAGAAGGTTGAGGCATAACCCTTCAACATAATATATATCGTTGATCTGAACACCATCGGATTTTCCCACATTGCCAATTCCAGTAATGCGTTTAGATTGGTTACCTCCAAAAGTTACCTTTCCACATTCTCTAGGTTCTAGCATAGTGAACTTATCTCTGTCACCAGTCATATGTCTCAAGCATCCATAATCAATATACCACTTATTTGCCTGTGATGCTTTGAGACATACCTAGAGTAATATGATCAAGTTTTAGGTACCTACACTTTCATGGCTCCTTCATGGTTGGTATGAATTACTTTTAGTACATGTGTCCCTTTCAGAACCCATTTGTACATACCAATGACCTTGCCCTTACTAAAATGACATGATGAAGTATAATGTCCTTTTCTATTACAGTAATTACATGATGCAAATGGATTTGATGCATACACATAATTCCAAAAATATTTGAGATATGCATTACTGCCTTTCTTCTTCTTTCCTCTGTTTCTATTTTGAGCCAAGTTATATCCAATTCCAAATTTATCATGAGTGACTCTTTGTGATTTCAATATTATTTTAAGAGTTTTACTTCCTTTAGTAAATCTTTCCAATGTTTTTGTTAAATCACTTATTTACTTGATGAATTCAGTATGCAATGCATTATATTCAGATAATAATTCATTATAAGCAGGTTCAAAATCATCTACCTCAGAGTCCGATTCTTCTTCTTATGCCACCAAGCATATATTTACAACTTTGTCATCATCGCTTTCTTTATCCAACAAGCTACCATCCCATATAGATGATATGTATGCTTACTTTTTCTGCTTCTTCTTGTCTTTATTTTTGAAGCATTTGGACTTGATATGTCCAGGCTTTCCATATTCGTAGCATACTATTTATTGCTCTATTTTCTTTCCTGCTTGGTCCACCTTGGTAATTCTTGAAGTTCTTTTGCCCTCTTATGTAGAACTTCTTTAATTCCTCATGATCATTCCCATATCATCATAATTAGGTACATCTTTATTTTTTGAAGAATCAGCTTCCTTGATGACTTTAAGAGTGACTCCTCTTTTCTTTTTATCATCGACTCTTCTAGTTCCTTCTTGAATTTCATATTTCCCTTATACTTAGAAAGACTACCAAAGATAACAGCTGCGGATCTCATTGTTTTGCCCTTGGCTTCTTCGATAGCTGTGATCACTTTTACTTCTTATTCTTTTGTAAGAATGGTAAGAATCTTCCTAACTTGGGAGTTTTGATCAAAGGTTTTCCTAAGTGTTGATAGCTGATTAACAATATGTGTATATCTGAGTTTGAATTCAGAGATTCTTTCTCCAGGTTTCTTCCTAAATAGATCATACTCTGTAAGTAGAGTATTTACTCTATTTCTTTGATTCCAAACGTAACTTCATGAGTGATTTCAAGTGCATCCCACATGTCTTTGGCTATCGGTAGTGTACAGATTCTAAAATACTCCGTCTAGCTAAAGGCACTCTGTATTGTTAAAATGGCTTTTCTATTTAATGTTAGTAACCTCTTGTCATCATTGTCATATTCCTCTAGGCTCTTTTTCACAACTCTATCTTCAATTTTCTTTATTAGAATATAATCATGTCTTGTATCATATTCCATAGACCGTATTTGTTAGCCATTACGAATACTCTGAACTTAGCTTTCCAAAAAGACAAATGTTCTCTAGCGAAACCAAGAGGTCTGGTGATAGAAGCTCCATTTGGAAGAATGTTCTTACCCATTGTTGCCATTTATTGGATCCTTCTCAAGTTGTTAAGCTTTTTAGAGAAGACCTCGCTCTGATATCAAATGAAAGAGGCAAGCTTTACCCAAGATGGGGTGAATTGGGTGATGTGATAAAATTTTTTGTTGTTACAGTAATATGAAAATAAATGTAGACAGAGTAGGGTTGAGAGAATTGGCATATAGAGAGTTATACTAGTTCGGCCCAAAATCCTGGCCTACATCCAATCCTTAGAGATCAAGACCTACTCGGATTTTTACTATTCTTTCAAGATTTAGTAGGCTCTCAGAAATCCACAAGACAACATTTATCCTTATAAGGACTACGAGCAGAAATATTCTGATACCTAGAATTTTCTCTCCCCTTACAACAAGTCTTATATGTAGAACAATCCATATGGCCTTCTCTCCTACTTACGTATGCAAGTCTTACAAGAAGCAATGTTCTCTCCTACTTGCCCCTCATAAATCTTATGAGCAAAATGTCCTACTAGAAATTTTTTGAACTGCTTCCCTCGTAGGGATATCTATCCCTTCTCAAGGTTACTTTACCTTGAGATCAAATGAAAATATAATTTGGAAGTGTATACAAACTCTCTTACAAAGTGGATATGATAAAAATTGAAGTACAATATGAATATAGAGAAAAATATGAATAATAGAGACCTTTGGCAAATTTTTAACTCTTCGCCAAACTTCCTCTCCGCTTAACCAGGGTGGAGGCACTAATTTCATAACTCTTCTCATTAAAAAAGATGTCTTATTGCTTCAGAATTGGTGGTCAATTAGAAGGAATTGATGATGCCAACCAAAGAAACATGTTTTTTGCCCATGCTTTAATTGGAACACTTTTTAGTTCTACATACATATAGGACATGCTAGTCAACCCATAGTCATCCAACCAGACAACATACAATAAGTTGGAAAGTCATTGATTGTCACAATAAGGCATTATATGTTAACACCCCCACACCCCACAATAACTTAAGTTCATCTATCAATGGTTTCAAATGCACATATTTTTCCCTTTGGATTATCAGGACCGAGGATGATCAATGTCAGTAACATATATTCCTATGTCATGCATATCTCGGGTGGTAGATTATAGGGAGTAACTATCATAGGTCAACAAAAATGTTGTCTACCAGATTGCCCAAATGGCATAAATCTATCCACACACAATCCAAGCCTCACATTTCTTAGATCATATGCAACGTTCAAATATTTTTTATAAAAAACTTTCTATACTTATCATCAAAGGAGTAAGAGTGAACATTGGAACCTCAATAATTCTTATAGTGCTATCTCATTTACCTTGCTAATTTTTTATAAAAAAATAATACGAGGTATGAAAAATAACTGCTTCCTTGCAAATTTCTTTTTTCTTCCACGACACTTCTTAAAGGAATATCTTTCCTCAAAACAAAACTTACATTGGGTTGCATCAATGTCATCTTTATAATACAACATTTACCCATTCACACAACAATCAACCTTCTTATAATATAGACCTAGCTCTAATACTAACTTCTTTATTTGGTACAAGTCTGGAAGCATAAGGGTGTTTTTAACTAGCATCCTCACCATAAGTTGGGAAACTAAATTAAAGGCATGTTGAGACATGTTAGTTGTTGCCTTAATATTTAATAACTACAATATTGTTAAAAGCTAAGATTCTTCACAACCTTCCCACAACAGTGGTTGTGCAATATGTAACATCTCCTAAAGTTCTCTTGCATTAGTATTTGGCATCTCTTCAACACCTTCATAATAGCTATCCCTAAAACTCAACCCAGCTGCATCTATCACCATTGTCTCATATTGACTTTGATGGTTTCCAAGTACCCCACATGAGGCAAGTAGGGCACCATGTATTAGAGACATGGGCTGATGATTTTCTACTCATGTTTCACCATGACTAGTCCATACATAATAGTGCAGCATGAATCCCTTGCTATTGAATAAGATTTAGAGTAGACAAAAGCAAGTTATAAATCACATTTTATATTAATAGGCATGTATATAATGCTGCCATTAAAACTATTTGCAGCAATAGGGTGATGAAGAAAACTGTGGGAATATATATGTAAAGTCATGATAATGTCTGCAACTTAAAAGGTGTAACAGCAATGTACTAGCCTTTTGAATCAACATACTAAAGTCAAGGGAACATCAAGAAGGGAAAAAAACTTTTACATGACACTAAGATGTTTTGAAACTTAAGAATTAAATAACATATATAAAGGAACTGCCTTCATTGCACTGCCAATCTAAAATTTAAGTCCTGGCCTTGTTTATTCACTCAGATTCAACCTAACATCAACAAACAATTTATCAGAACACTACATGGCAAAACATAGGAAAGACAAGTTTTTGTAGGATAAAAAAGTTCAAAGTAATTGATTGCTAAACACAGTTAAAATTCAAAACCCTTTAAGCTCTTAGCTAAGAATGTGACAGCAAAAAAGGCCTAAAACTCATCAATTCTGCACAATTTAGTCAAGTGTAATATACCAAATTTTGTAATACTAAAAACATGTAAATATGGAAATAGTGGAATAAAATAAATACTGGTATTTACAAAATAAAGGTAGAATTACTTTTGGAATACCCAGATGTCCATTGTGTCATTCACAAAAATTGAGAAGTCAGGATTGTAAAATACGAGTGTAAGAAGTTTGAGGAAAATTTGTCTGTAGTTGTAGGGCACAGAGGCGTCAGTTGCAAGATTGGAGAATTTAGGTGCCATGTGGCGTGCCTCTATATGCTTGCTATGGTCCAACATAGAATTTTGAGTAATGCACCGATGGAGCAACTCTAGTAAAATAACTTCAACAAAGTCTATCATGACAGCTTATGATGACTCATGATGACGCACCTTTCGTGTTGGCCAAATAAGGAAATGACAAGTGTCCTGAAATCATCACAGAGTAAAAGGTTGTTTTTATGTTGGCCAAATGAGGATGTGACACGTGCCCTTGATCATTACACATCATTACACCCACTTTAGGCCCTTCATGTTGTCATCTCCTGAGTGCGCCACCTAGAAGCTAAATCTGAGGAATCCACCGGTCTCCGGCTATGTTGCATACTTTATGATTTGAGCACTGAACTTAGGAGTTTGGGGAAATTGTCAAGCCTCCCCCTTCTCCTGAATATTTATGCCCCATTGCATGACACGTGGCTCTCTTAAGCCTTAAACCTGTGACACTTGGCAAGATGAGATGAGATCGTTTTATGAGATTAAATCATGACCATCCATGCCTAATTAAAGGCCAAAATTTCATACAAGTGATGAAAGAGAAAGAGAAATCTGATTTTGGAACTCAAGAACACAAGAAGAGAGAAGGAGGAGTGAATAGTGAGTTCTCCTGAACACTAAAGCCGATTCCGACTCTGAATCACCATTATCGTCCTATAAGTCCTTCAGAAAACTTCCACTACTCACTATAAGCTTCAATTTTATGGTCTCAAATTTCTCATTTGAGGTGTTTTGTGTCAATTAGTCTACCAAAGTGCCATCGGAATACCAAACCACCTAGAAAAATGCAAAAAAGTTAAGCGTAGGCTTCCTTTTTAACCAATTACTTTGTGCTTTCGTTGAGCTTTCCTAGCTCTTGAACCACCTCTAAGTTTTAGCCAAGGGGAGTTTTTTTGAAGTAAGATGGTATTTAATCATGTCTAAGGTGATATATGATGCTTATTAAGGTATTAGACTTGTAGGTGATCATAAACATAGTTGATTTTTGGTTATTTTGTGTAGGAATAAGCTTTGGTTACAATTTTTGACAACTAGTCTAAAGACTCAATTAAGGGTGGAAATTAAGTCTCCTTGTGTAACAAAGCTGCCAGTATGCATTTTTGTCTGGCAGTTTTGTTGTGGAAAATATTTCACTGTACAAACTTCATCTGATGATGATGATTTTTTTATAATTAAAGTACATTTAAAGACCTTTAATTTGATAGGTATTATGAAGGATTTAGATAAATACTCTAGGAGTTATGAATATTTAAAGTAGACCATTAAAACTGGTTAGATTTTCTGGCAGCAAGGGAAAATGTAAAGACTGGGAATTTTGTGTGGATAGAAGATTGTGGGAAGCATTTTTCTCTTAAAATAGACTTAATAAGGATCACATATAATTTGAATCACTCAAATTGAAGTTTTCTAGTATTAGTTATGATTTTTCAAAGTTCAGTGAAAAATCTGTCAGCTTGTGGTTATTGTGCAAAAATTCAAAGTAAAGGGTTTTTATAGTAGAATTGGACCTTAAAGGGCTAAGTTTAGCATTTGGGGTTAGCTTGAGCTCATTAGCTACATATTGGGCCTAATGTAGTGACCCTAATGATAACAAACATAATAGAATAATGTTGCAAAAGAAGCATTAAATATTGTAAATAATGATAGAAGTGACAACAATATAGTGTGCAACTTACTGATATGGCCCAAGTTATTGCCCTGGTACAACAGCAGAAATTAGTTGTAAACATAACTTAATAAGTTGTAAACATAACTAAATATGTTATAAACATAACTGGAGATGTTATAAACACTACATAGAGTAGTTAACTCTTCCCATCTTTAGTGTTGAGCGGATTTACATATGGCTACATGCTTAAATGAACGTTATTTTCTGATGAATGTTCACCACAACTAATGCTGATTTTACAATTTCTTAAGCTAATTTGTCAACTTATGCAATTAATTTTACAACTTATTTTTGTGTTTGCACTAGGAAAAGATCTTGGTCAGTAGCAAGTTTATCTATACGGATGGCTTTGTTTACAACAGGATGAGTTATTTTAACAACTTGTAACCACTATGTTTACATGTCAATATACTTAACAAAGGTCATTGGATGTGTGCTTGGCCTACCAACTCTCAAAATCTCAAATAGTGTTTACAACATATTCAATTATGTTTACAACATGTTTATAACATGCGTGATTGTGTTACGTTTACAACATCTGCAGTTACGTTTACAACATGTATAGTTAGGTTTACAACTTATTAAGTTATGTTTATGACTATTTTCAGCTGTTGTACCATGGCAATAGCTTGTGCAAGAAGCAATAACATACACATCACTTTGCTGGCACTTCTGTCATTATTTACAATATCATAAGTCATATTAACAACATATTCAGTTACGTTTAAAACATGTTTATAACATGCGTGGTTGTGTCGTGTTTACAACATTTTCAGTTATATATGTTTACAACATGTATTGTTAGGTTTACAACTTATTAAGTTATGTTTACAACTATTTTTAACTGTTGCACCATGGCAATAGCTTGTGCAAGAAGCAATAACATACACATCACTTTGCTGGCACTTTTGTCATTTTTTACAATATGTTATGCTTTATTTACAACATCATAAGTCATATTAACAACATATTCGGTTACATTTACAACATGTTTATAACATGCTTGATTGTGTCGTGTTTACAATATCTTCAGTTACGTTTACAACATGTATCGTTAGGTTTACAACTATTTTCAGCTATTGCACCATAGCAATAGCTTTTGCAAAAAGCAATAACATACACATAACTTTGCTGGCACTTCTATCATTTTTTACAACATGTTATGCTTTATTTACAATATCATAAGTCATATTAACAACATATTTAATTACGTTTACAACATGTTTATAACATGCATGATTGTGTCGTATTTACAACATCTTCAGTTACGTTTACAACATGTATCATTAGATTTACAACTTATTAAGTTATGTTTACAACTATTTTTAGCTATTACACTAAGGCAATAGCTTGAGCAAGAAGTAATAACATACACATCACTTTGCTGACATTTCTGTCATTGTCTACAACATGTTATGCTTTATTTACAACATCATAAGTCATATTAACAACTTCCCAAAGGCGGTTAAATTTTTGACAATGTCATAAAGTCTTACCATCAGCTAAACCCAATAATGACTCAATGTGCCCAAAATTCCTGTTGCCATATTTACAACATCTAAAGACCTTGTTCACAAGGCATTATGTATTTTTCACAACACAAAGAGTTATTTTCACAAGGTTATTGGACAACCTCTGATGTTTGTACAATTTCATGTGCCCCCTGTGACAACAACACAACATAAATTTAAACAACATCTTCTACCCATTTGTTGCAGCTTAATGCTTGTACTATCACAACTAAAGAGCTTATCATTTCCATTTATACTATGACATTAAAATATTAAGTGCTATGAGTAAGTACCTTTTTTCACATACTTTATATACTCATTCCACTTAAACAAAGCATTCACTCTATTACATTGCCCAAAAATAGAGCACAACAGAGGTTCTGTATTAACAACTACAACTGCCATATTAACAACTACATATGCACAAATTTACAACAATTTTTTAGTTTCATTGCTGTGTTTTCACAGCAAAGAACCACAATTATATTCACCATTCCCACTTAAAACGCAGCAGCTCCTCTGTTTTCTTGCCCCAAAAACATAGCACTCTTACATAAACACAACCCACCCTAGGTGAAACCCCAACTACAATGGTCAAGATCATATGTGTAGCAAATTCTTAGCATTTCTTGTCTACCACTTACCACTTACTCCATTATTGAACCCAAGCTCCAACCTTTAACCAACCCCTCAATCTCAATCCAACCAACTTTTACACATAAAAAAAAAAAAAAAATTCAGTTCACTTCTGTACCTCGCTACCTATATATGGCGATGAAGAAAAAGACGTTCCCAACCACATTAATAGCACATTGTATCCCTTCGATGTTGCATGTCCAATGCGCATGGTCTATGCATTTTTCTCTTTCTCCGTAATCATAGAAACGTGCCTTCCCTCCTCTCCTCCTGTGACTTTTCTATAGTTATTTCAGTGGGGGAAATTCTGTAAATGGACATTGGGAATTCATGTCAGAAAAGTCCCTAGGGACTTTTCTGACAATTGACTTTTCAAAGGGACTTTTGTGGTATGTTTTCTGTTGCTTGGGACCTAGATGTCATTTTCCCTAAATAAAAAAGTGCAACCTATTCTAGCACAATTGGCAACAAATTTTATTTAAAATGCCACAATCAACAATCCAATTCAATAACTGATCAAGGTCTAGTAAATGCAGCAATGAACACACCTGAGTTCAATTGAATTCAGATTAAATACTATGCAAAGGCACTCAAAAACACATTCATTGAATGTTCATAGCAATGCAGAGTCAATAACAGTGAGAACTCAGCAAATGTAATCAGGGGATAGAAGAGGAATAGAAGAGGGAGAAAAATGAACCAACCAAAAATCCAAAATGTTTATTCAAAGGCTTAGCGAAGAATGTAGATAGGCCAGGGGCCTTTTAGCAAAATAAAATTTCCTAAAAGAAACTCTTGATAATCTCCATTTAACTCTGAGACAAAGGTTAAATTATTCACATACTGACAAACACATGTATATATATAGAGAGAGAGAGAGAGCATTTATCAGAGAACATTGGTCAGATGTAATTTGTGAATAAATAACAAAAAGGAGGACAGCCAAATCCAAACCAAATAACACTTAACCAAAGGCATAAAAAAGGCAGCGGATAAATGGAACATAATAAACATTCTCTCCAACAGCAAGAGGTAATAACTTTCATAATAACACTTAACCACCAAAAGCATGTAAGAATTGCCTCCCACGGTTGTAAAAGCTTATCCCTAGTGTATTGCACACGCTCTTGACCCTCAAACCGTGCATCTCCAACCTACAAAATCCAGAAGAATAAGAATAAGAATATATTAAGATAATACAAGGTTAACCAGTCACTATATAACCACATACGAGAAAATGAGAATTGTTTACAGCAGTTCATAGGATCAAATGAATTGCAATTATATAAAAGAAGTCAACTCCAATGATACTTGGTTATATGCTTTTATCACAGCTAAAAAGCACTTTCCTCTATTTTTCAACGAAGTCAATTCTATAACCTTCGCTATGTTTTAAGCTTACAAGCTACCACCTGGCATCATGTGGTCTTTGTCACAAGTATAATGAAGATGAAAACATTACCTCAGACTTTCTTTTTCGGCCAACAATATGCGTAATGAATACGTTTCTTTCATTTCGTCTATTTCTTTGTTTTGTTTTTCCGCCTTGTATATAAAATCTAGATAAACAATATTGTTTTGTATTTATGACTTAAACAATGGAGAAATCGTTCATGGTGTAAGACAACTTTTCAAGTTTGCTGTTTTTGTAAGCATTGCCTTCACAACAAGGAGGTAGAAGATTGTTCGCAGTGAATGAAAAACGACTGCAGAAAGATTGTTTGCAATGAGAACATGATTAGGATTAGGATGGTTCTTGTATAAACATGCCATAGCTAAACAACGAAACTTACATCAGAATTGCGCCTTGATGTCCAAGAATAGACAAACTCTTGAATTAAATAGTCAACAAAGAAAACGAAAGAGAGGACTAAGTTAATCACTCGCCTAAATTTTTCTTCAACGTGGGAGTGGCGAGGGAGTGAGCAACAGAGACAAATGGACCTTCACTTAGTCGATCAAAGAAGGTGAGTGGACGATTGATGTCATAGAAGTAAATGTAAGTCGGTGAAGATTGGGGTCAAAGAAGGTTGGCTTTTTAGGAGCAGCAGATGGAACTCAGAAAAGGTGGAGATTGGGGTTTTAGGATGAGATTTAGCGTCACCTAGGGTTGGAGAAGCTCAATCTTTCCGTTTCCATGGAGAAATTGACCTTCGAATGTTCAAAAAGGTGGAGATTTTAGGTTTTTGAGGGGACAACGGCGTGAGAGCTTTTAGGGCTAAGGAGGGGAAAATTTTTCTTGGCAGAGGAGGGAAATTTTTCATCAAAGGGTCTCTCTAGTTCTGGCAATAGAATAATATCTCTCTGGCTTTTTTTGATTAAAGCTACAAATTTACTGACAGAATTATCCATGCAATTCCGACTAAAACATATTGTTTGAACCTTTTTTAAACAAATGTAACAAAGTTCAGTGATGGAATTTTCTGATAGATAAATTCTGTCTGTAATTTTCGATGAAATTCTGTCAGTTGTCCATTGGAAAATGCCGACAGAGTTTTCGTCTGAAATTCTGTCATAATTCCACTGGAAAATTCAGATGGAATACTCTGTTGGAAAATGAACATTTCTGACAAAATGTCTGACAAAATCAGTCCATTGGAAATTCCATTGATAGTACAATGTTTTTTTTTTTTTTTTTTTTGTAGTGTTTGATGTTAAATCTTCCACCTCTTATAGTTTCTTAGTTCAACACCATTTTTAATCTCTAATTCCTCTCTTGGTTTCTTGGTTTAGCAAGATGAGAAAGTGGAGTCTAGGGTTTTAAGAAAGGAGTTTCAAGAAGTCAAACCCTGGACTTAGGTAAGTGTGTAGTTATGGTGTGTTGTTATATGCTGTTGTTGATGATGATGGTTTGAGTCGATCTTGAGATTTTGTAATTTTGGAAAGTTGGAAGAAGATGCTGCCAAAATTTATAAGAAGTTTAGAAACCTTGATTTAAGCTCAATTCATGGTCAAGGAAGTAGTTAGAGCTAGAATTATGGTAGTTTATGGAATGAAGGGATGAAAAACCATGTTCTCTTTCTTCATGTATACTTTCGTCCAAAATAGGGGCGGTAAAAAGGAGAGGGATTTTGCTATTTCTAATGCTTCCAATGAGTCTGAAATAAAAAATTGTGGGGCACTAATGAAAAACTAAGTTTGGAAGCATTAGAAATCAAAATAGAATTTGGCTCCTAAAGGCACTATGTTTCTATTTTGGCCTAGACGATGGGGGAGGAAGTTGATTTTGGTTTATTTGAGTTTTAAAATGGAATCTACATGAAATATTATTGGGGAAACATATGTTAGATTGATTTCAGAGCCTATGGAATGCAAAGTGCAAAGTTGGAATTAAATAGAAATTTATTTGTCAAGAGTGACAAATCAATTTTCTCTTAGAAAACAATATTTGCTAATACCGTCAATCATATCTATTTACATCTAAATTCCATTATTTTCCTAACATCTACATATGAAATAATAATTATGGTTCAATAATTGATGGTAGTTTCCAACAAAAAAATAATTGACCGTAATGAATTGCAAAAGAGCAGGTATAAATTCTGTCCCAAAATTTCTATCCAATTTGTTATATATCCCAAAAAAATTAAATACTCTTTTTTTACCAAAAGAATAAAAAATGAAAACAAAAATATGAGCATTGCTTTATTTGGTGGGTCTCTATAACTAACATACAAGTAATGGATTGTTGTGGGATTCCATAAATAATTGAGCTAAGATTTCAAAATTGGTAAGGCAAGAATCTGACATTAGCAGCTCATGCAAGGAAAAGAATATCAATTTGTAGCCACTCAAGAAGCTTATCCAACTTCAAACGGGTTTGATACGATCCATTATCCATATGCAAAGACCCGAATCCTGAGGCCCCACACACCACTCTCCCGCAAACAAGCTAAACTAAAGCAAGAAATAAAAGGAAAGGTTAAGGGTATCTATAAAGTTTTTTTTTAAAAGTGCATTCACGACCGTAATTTTTTTTTTGGTGTAAAAATGAATATAAAGCTTAAAAAATAGTGCAACAGTGACACTTCGGCTAAAATATTTCACTTTGACCTTTAACAGGAGACATTTGACTGTGAATCCTGATATAGACCCTGACTTGGGTCATTTGAAGTCCACATGTCAGTTTTCATTGATGACCAAGAAGCTCACATGTAATTCTCTTTCTTACTCTGTTTTACACTCTGTTCCTCCTCACCACCAATGTCGGGCAGGAGTGGAAATTTAATCGGTGTTATGATGATAGAGAAATATTTGCATACTCTAATAGAAGCATCATTTCATCATATATTTTGACTCATTAAAATACAATAACTCAACTTATTTTAATCTTATATGGCAGATGAGTAATATGAAAAAATTTAAATTTTATGATTTTAAAAACATAAACTTTATAATTTAAAAAAAACAAAAGAAGCAATTCCCTCCCATGAGTTTATTTTTTTAAAAATCATAAAATTTGAAATTTCTCTAAATGATTTATTTGTCATGTAGGATTAAAATAAGATAAATTATGATATTTTAATTAGTTAGAATATAGAGGAGTATGCTTGTATTTCCCTGCGATGATGTGTAGGGGATCAGGAGCACAACTAGTGGAGAATTTTTATAGTCCGACATGCTCCAACGTGGAAGCCATAATAAATCAGGCGGTCACCAACAAGTTCTTGTTCTTCTAACTGGAGCTGGTTGTAATTCCTTTGTAATTCTCAGGAAATTTGGGTTGCGTGTCTTTCTTTTCTTGTTCCTATTTTTGAGCATTCTTAATTGTAATATTGAAAATGATTTGATGAAACCTTCCCGAGTGGGCACCGCCGTTCCCGTGCCGCCAACACTCAATATAAAATAATTTACTTGTAACTAAATCAGGCAAAATGAAATTAAATTAACAAACCTGAGCTTAATTTTGAGTTTAACCACCGACAACAGAACTACTGTACAAATAACATAAATGTCCGGAGTACACACGGTGGGCTTCGCCCAGCAGTTGATGTAACAGAGCCCCAGAAATTTTGACCCTCTAGTGGCCATGAATCTGGATGTTCAAACCCCACAAACGTTCGACGATGTGTACTATCAGAACTTAGGGTCTAACCAGGGGTTGCTTATTACATCCGATCAGGAGCTTTTTACTGACTCCTATTCACTGTCCATGGTGGTTGAATTCGCCAACAAACACCACGTTGTAGATTGACGTGGTGGTAGCGGAGGACGGGAGTGGAAATTTTGAGGTCTGATTATTTTATTTTTCTTAGTTTTCCTTGATTTTGTTTTGATCATTTTACACCTTTGTGTCAGCTTCTTGGTCAACAAACTGACATGTGGATTTTAAGTGACTCAAGTCAGCATTCATGTCACCATTCACAGTCAATAAAGTGCAACATTTTAATGGAGGAATTACTGTTGCACTCTTTTTTTTAACTTCATAGTCATTTTTGTACGAAAAAAGAGTTTATGGTGGTGGGTATTAGATATTTTATTAAAATAATAATATTATATCCATTTATTTATTTAGAATTGTATCTGGATATACTTATTGATTGATCATATAAAGATATTCTAATTTATTATTTTGATTGAATTAAATATTCTAGATATTATTTAATTGCTTTAAATATTATTAGTTTAATATGTTTTGGAAAAAACATCTCCTGATTTTGCCTGCACGTGATTTTGATAAAGATTTGGTTTAACGTTACTTGTATGGCTGGTAAGTTATTATAGGTGTGTTTGTATTGGCGATTGGATAAGTGACTTATTTTTATTTAAACTTACGAAATCTTAAAATTGGAAAAAAGTTAGATTAGGTAAAATGATGAGTGTTTGGATTGATGATTAGATAAATAACTTATGTAAAGGTGAATGATGTTTGATTTAGCTTTTGTATAAGTGGCTTCTGTATTATTTAAAAGAAAAAATTATAAAAATTATGAATATCTGCAAAAAAATTTTCTGTTAATCTTGTGAGACTCTTAGTTATATTTTATCCATGAATATTGTTCTGAATCACTACTAATATGTTAGTGGATTGAAATCTTATTTCCTCCTTTTTTCAATATAATTAAAGATTTTTTTCATGGATATTGTGAAAGTCTGATGCATATGAAATATCTCAATATATGCTCTAGATCTGTAATTATTTTTTATATAAAAAGGAATTTGAGATTGATTTTAGATTATATATTTTTCTTTCGTTTTGAATCTTTCCCTGTTTCTTTCGAGGCTGAGAATCACACCTTCTTCAGTAATCGCCGTCGCTCCGTTTGATATTTCTTCATCTTGGAATCGCCGTCGATCCGTCGCATTCTAGATTGATTTTCATGATTTCCGCCGTTGGAACCGCTGCGTTCCAAGATCTGAAATCGCCAGAAAAAGAGTTACCTGCATCTGCAAGTCGGGCTGGTGGATTTGAGTCGTGATTGGGTCAGACACAGGTAAGCAGGTCGGGTTAGGCCTCCAAGTGGGTTGAAGAAGACACCTGAATCGACGTCATCCTGAGCTGAGACACAAAACACACCATTTCACTTAAAGGCGCTCACTAGGCTTGCGTTTGGGCTTGGATTTTTGGATCTTTTATGCTTAATCTGTTCTGGGTTGAAACCCCTGTTTGGATTTGTTCAATTTTTTTTTTCTGCTTTGATTATTGGTGCATCTGGGCCGAGACCTGCTTTGTTTTGAACCTCAAATTTTTTTCTTTTAATTTAAATCGTTGGGGCCTTATGAATTTTCTGAAATTGCATGAATTTATTTTATTGAGGCCTAAATTATTGGGGTTCTACGTTGTGGGCTAAAGTTTTATTTAATTGTTTAATTTTTTGGATTTTTTTTTGTTGGGGTTTATTTATTTCTTTAAGCCATATGCTTTATTTTCTCAAAGATTGCTAGAGTTAAATAAGCATTATTCTGTTGGCCAAAAAATAATAATAATAATAATAAGCATTATTCTTTGAGCTATTATTCTGATTTATTTATTTAGCATTAGATTGGTCTACATAATCTTTGGCATATCCTATTGCTCAAATCTATTCTGCAAGTTCCTTTGTGAATTAATGTCAAATGTTTATGTTGTTGATTTTGGACATTTATATAATTATTGGATTTTTTTTTTTAATATTTTGAGCTGAGACATATTGAAATTATTTCAATTTTTTTTTTCTAAAAAATTTATTTATGGGCTCTACTAGGTTTTCAATCATTCGGGCTGTTAAGTTGACAACCAAAAGGGAGGATATATTCTCCCAGTTACGTTTTGGTTCACATTTTGGGTTAGGTATACATTTATTTTAATTTTGGACAATCATTATTGTTCTATGTATTGTGTTATTGATATTGAGCCCTTCAAGTTTGATTCCCAGGTATTATTTTGGTTCAATAAAGTTTTATTAACTCCATTTTGTGCACAATTCTTTGACATTTTCCCTTCTTTTCAAGAAATTAAATATCTAATCAATTGTTTGTGGTGCATTTCTTTGGCATTTTCTTAACTCCATTTTCTTTGCACAAGATGTTTTTACCTCTTTAATTTTTTTCCTATCATTCAATTCTATTGAGGTGCGTTTTCTTATAAAAATTTCACTTATTTATAAATATAACTTACGAAAAAAAAAAAGTGAATGACATATAGGCTTACTAAATAAGCATATTTGGCGATTAAGAGGTAAATTTAACTTGGATAATAGCTTAGATGAAATTGCTATAATTTGGAAACTTCTGGGACAACTTTACACCTAAATCTAAAACAAAAATGACATGCATAACACTTTATTCTAGGGTCACTTACCAAAGCTGTTTAGCTATTTAAGAACCACATGTAACCTAGTACGTAGGTACTCGTGGAAAGACTACAAGTTTAAAACTCTTTCTCAAAGATCAGACACCAGGAGATAAAGAATTTTACCTAAAGTTTAGAAAATTCATAACTAAATCATTTTAGGTCCAACATTAGTGATTGAAAGCTCTATTTCTAGCTCTTGGAAAGCCCTTTGACACAAAAATAGCACCCAGGTTCGTTGCTATTTCGTTTGGTCTAGAAACACCCCTTTATCAAATCTACACGGGGGATTTTCACATCATATAACAGATTCCTGGGTCATTTTAGAAAAATCATATCTTTTTAAATCCACATCCAAAAATTATGAAATAAGACTCATATTAAAGATCTAGATGTGTACTATAAAATTGCCAAATTTCATAACCTGGGTAAAATGTTTTCCATGTCAAATGTGTTTCCAAAAATAGTGGCTCATCAGTAAAATAGCAACTAGCTAACTTGCCTACTTTATGCATTCTTAGCTTTAATTCAATATAGCATTTACGTTGACCTCTACTTCACTCTCATACTCCTCCTTATGGAGGATAGATACATACCAAAATATATATTTAATTTATGAAAATCTCAAATAAATTCATACGATAGCCATTAAACAAAATCAACTTTAATAGTTAAGTAATCAAAACAAGCTTCTCAAGAACTTCCACCATCAAAATTCCTCCACTAGCTTGCTTTCTCCTTTAGGAGTACTTGTGTCACACCCTATTTCCATTACTATCAGATGAGCTATAAGCATAATATTTGAACCACTAAGCTTGGGAAGAAAATGTTTTCATAAATGGTTGAAAACCCAGCCCAAATATAGGGTTCGAACCTGTGAATGAATGGGATTTTTTGAAAAATTTAAAACAATCTAAAATAGTTATTTAATGGTTTGAACACTTCATTATGACTTATTCAATCCTTTAACCTTATTCTTAAAAATCAAAGTATTTCTTTGCTCTTATATTAGTCTATGCTTGGTTAGCTATGGGCTCATAACATACAATTGCACATCCCTGATTCAATTATCTTACACATTGTTATTATCTTTCTGTTATGTATGTATGGCATATTATTGCTATCCCATGCTGTGCATGTTCATACTACTACTAGTACTATACTACTACGATAGTTACTATCTTCACTATGTTTATGTATATACATATAAATACAAAACATATAGCCACATGACGCTACCAAAAAATCCTAACAAAATTAATATACAGATTACCAACTCTTAAATCAAATATTATCTTAACTTCTTTAGCTTCATCTTTCTTTAGGCTTCACCAATAACAATACTCTTGGCCCTAGAAGTACTTGCTCTTGTGGTATGTCATGGAACGGGTGAGATTGGAGGAATCTCAGTAACAAAACGTTATCTCAATATATAATGTGCAATGGTAATTAACTATGCATGTAAATAGCCAAGAAAGAACAACACCTTACAACCATATACACATGGCTATAGCACAAACTCAAGTAAGGATATTACATATTCAAAGGCATGCATGACAAATAAACATGCAATCAACCAAGTACATACTATATAAGAGTAAATTTTACTACCTTTTGAGTCTTATTCCAAGTTACCTCTTCTTGCTAGCTTGACTACTTTGGTTTCCCCCCTCTTTTCTTGATAGTAGTTGAAATATCCTATCAAACATTCATGCAAGGGAAGCTTAATACACAAACTTTGGTATACTCACGTTGCACAATTTATCTCTCTCCATAATCCCAAGTTCTTCTTCTTTTATTTAGTTCTTTAACTTTTTTTCTTTGTCTTAAATTATCAACTTACTTATCCTTTGCATTTTAAATCCTTCCCGCATGATGTTCCAACTTAGGAAATCCTAGCTCCTTTATTCTCAATGAGTTGCTGTACAAAAACAGAGAAAAATGAAAAACTTGCAAAATTAAATACTAAGGTTTGTAAACACTTTGCAAAACCCTTAGGACATGATTGATGTAACATTCCAACTTCAATCGCCAATATTCCTTGTATGTATTGAGACATTTAATGGAATAAAATAGTGAATTTTGGTGAACTTGGAATGACAGAAATACCCTTAGTAAAGGCCACATAAAAATTGGGCCAATATAACACATAAAGTATAATTTTTGTCTTCCAAAAAGCCCATTATTGAAGCCCAAAATAATGAATGAAAGAACACTAGTCTTGGGCCCAATTAATTGTGATTTTTGGCCGAAAAGAGAGTAAAAGAAGAAGGCCCAAATTAAATGCAAAAATGTAAGGGTAAAATGGTCAATTAGATATACAAAAATTAAAATCCAATTTTTTTCCCTTTTTCTTTGTGTTGGACGTCCAAAAGTAAGAAGCAAAGGGAATGAATATTTGGGATAAATATGACAAGAGTTTAAGCATTTTAAACCAAGTAAAAATTAAGTTGAAAAGTCAACAATTGTAAATTGTGATATTTTAAGAGCTCATTTGGTTATTTCAAGAGCTCCATTTTCATCACTTTTGGCCAAGAGGAAAAGGGAATTAATGATTGAAATACAAATGCCAAGAGTTGAAGCATTTTAGCTGAGCAAAAAGGTGAAGTTTGAAAAGTAAAAAATCGTAGGCAAATTAAAAGAGATATTGAAGAGATAACATTTGGATATTTCAAGAAGTATTTTTAACTCTTCCAAAGCCCAATATTTCGTCCAAGTTAAATGAGAAAGAGAAAAGATGATGACAATTAAAATTGGCATGTGATAAAAGGCAATTAAATATTATAAACAAAAGAGGTGGAAGAGATATTTTTTAAAAGCTATTCTCTTTCCTTCAAGCCTTCATCTTCGTCCAAACTAAAGAACCAAAAGAGAGAAAGTGTCTTGAAATATAGGAAGCAAGAGAGAGCTTAGGAGGATTCAAGAAGTAAGAATCAAGGTAAGAAGGTTGAAATCCAAGTGTTTATGCCTTATAAATCATGCAAAACTCTCTCACTACAAAAAAAACTGTGATCTAGTAACGGTTAAAAAGGTGTATTTGTAGTGGTTTTAACCGCTACAAACCCTAGTAGTAGCGGTTCATAAAACTGCTACTAAATCCACTGTTGCAAGCAGTTTTGTAGTGATTATTTTTAAGCGCTACTCAAGCACAAATACCGCTACAATATTTGCAGCGGTTCATTACAACCACTACAATATTCTCAAAGGAAAAATCACTTTTCTGTGAACTTTGTAGAAGTTATCCAAAGGTCGAACCATAAATTTTGGATGGCAGGAAATGAAAAATGAAAACTTGGCTTCATTTTTGTCAAGGTTTAAAAACTACTACTAACTTTAAATTAAAAATGGCGCCAAATATTAGTAGCTGTTACGTCACTGCTACTAATTTCAATGAAAATTCAAATTTTCGGCCAAAACTTTAATTTCTTTTTTAAAATGGCGCCTTCTATTAGTAGCAGTTATAGAACCGCTACAAATGTTAGTAAAATTGAAAAAAAAAATACAATAATTTGTTTCGGTTATTTTAATATTAAATTAAATAGTTTATTAGTCTCACTACAAAAAAAAAGGATTTCGTAGCAGTGCATTTGTAGCGGTTACACTTAACCGCTACAAATTGTGACATTTGTAGCCGTTATAACATAAACCGCTACAAATTTGTAGTGGTAAGCTATGCGTCAAGTGGCGTGACTGATTGACAACATTATTTGTAGCGGTTAAAAGGATAAAACTGCTAAAACTGTGGCGCTAATTTCCCGCCAAAATTTGTTGTGGTTAACTTGTAATGGTTACAATATATAAACTGCTACAAAGTTCGCGCCACTTGGCGCCACCAAGCCAAGCAATAGTGTAGCGGTTTTTTGAAGCAGTTACAACGAATTGAACCATACAAAATGCCAAAGGTCGCCAATTTGTAGTAGTTAGGTTTTCATAACCACTATAGAACTTCAAAGGTCATCACATTTGTAGCGGTTAGATTTTCATAACCGCTACAGAACTTCAAAGGTTATCACATTTGAATAACCGCTACAAAGTTTCACCACCCTAGCTTTTTTGTAGCGGTTCTTCGCCATAGCTTTTTTGTAGCGGTTCTTGAAAGTCCACAATTATAAAAGGCCACCGCCCCTTCCATTTTCTCGTTTGGCCATTTTGTTTTCTGACGTTTCTCTAAGAGTTTTCCTTCAGATCTGAGCGTTTTGACATCTGTCGGAGAGTTTTCACTACAACATTTATCATTATTCTCACTTGAGGTATGAACAATATATATTTTATTTTTTTTTATTTTTATTATAATTTTACATATAAATGTGACTAATTAGTTTGGCTTTTTTTTTTAATTTTTGCAGTTGATATGGCTTCAGGGATGGAAAAGGGAAGGAGCCCGAGGTCCCCAGAATGATTCTGTGGGGTAGCAGTAGTAGAGGAGGGGGCAGTGGGAGGGGGCAGCACAGAGGGAGAGCGACTGGGCCATTTCAGCCCATCTCCCAATAGTAGCTACAAGAGTCGGCCCTACCACAGCCACTACAGACGGTCCCATTGGAGATGATCGTACCAGAGGTGCCTAATCTAGGAGAGGGAGATATCAGTGTCAGTGGCTATGATGCAAATAAGGACTTCAAGATCCCAACTCTGATAAGAGACATGGAGTGGTTCCTAGATGAGGAGGAGGCACGGGACTAGAACAATCCACGACAATAGTCTTCTCGGTCTACTGGGTTTGAGGTACATGTCCAAGGTAAATATTTTTTTATGCAATAAATTAAATATTTAAATTTGAAATGTTAAATTTGAATTGCAATTTATCTAACGTGTGGTAAATTATGCAGATAAGCAGGGGAACCTGTCTATAAGGAGGCCGGACGTGGCTGGTCTGAACAGCTTGGACCAGACACTACGAGTTGTAGTTTCGTGAAATGAGGCCACGGACTAGCCCATCGACATTAGGGGGTCACCTGTTCAACTGCTTCCTGAATGAGCTGGGCTCGAATTGGATGCGGTTCCCCTTTCACTTCAGGACATAGAGGAATGTTCCGAAGGGGCCGAAGGATATGGCATGGGACAAGGTGGTGTAGGTAATTAATAATTGTTAGATCCCATATGTTTTGATGATAACAAATATTGGACTAATGATAAAAGAGGATATGATAACAAATAAATTTGAACAAAGTAAATAAACAGCAAAGCATTACTTGAAGTAAGCACTGGAGTAATGAAGAAGAACTGAGAGAAAGAACAAAGGAAGACCATCACTGTCAGTTGTATATGTTTACTCGAGTGATCACTTGAGTAAGGGACTCTGTTACTCGAGTAAGCACTCGAGTAATGTTGAAAGAAAATGTTTTTGAAAGCACTACCAAAATTTAGAGGAAGTTACTCGAGTAGCCACTCGAGTAATCTGCAAACTTATATGAGCCATTACTCGAGTAGCCACTCGAGTAACACATAAGAAAAGGCTTTACTCGAGTAGCCACTTGAGTAACCAAGGTAAAAATCTTCCAGTAGCTCTCGGCCAAGAAATGCAACAATTTACTCGAGTAGCCACTCGAGTAATCATGTGAGAAAAAGGCATGACTCGAGGGAGCACTTTAGTAATCTATAGAGTTATTTGATCCATTACTCAAGGGACCACTTGAGTAATTAGGTAAACAAAGAACAAGTACTCTCAACCAAGAATTTGATGCAATTACTTGAGTGAGTAATCGAGTAATCTGTAAATTTATTGGGAATTTACTTGAGGGGTCACTCGAGTAAGGTTTGAGAAAACAATAAGACCACTCGAGTAGCCACTTGAGTAAAAGGCTTATTGGAGGAAGCACCTAAGTAACTTGTGAGGAAAAGACATGGCCATTCGAGTAGCCACTCGAAAAATAAGGTATTTCTAAAGTTTGTGATGTATTGCACTCCATGTCTTACCTGAGTAATATCTTATGAAAAATGTTGAATTACCCACTGCCATATTTTTGATAGGTTTACTCGAGGGACTACTCGAGTAACAAACATGATCACTCGAGTAATGAAGTCCAGAAATCATGTTTTTAATCGAATGTTTATTAAATTGTTTTCTATATGATTAACTCTTCATTGCACTAGTATTCTAAATACATTTGTAGAGAAACAATGAAAGATCATGCCAGAAGTGAAAAGTCAAATAAAAGTCCGAACGTTCACCTACCGCTACCTACCGCAAATGGATAGTTTTCAAATCTGAAGAATGGTCAACCGTTGCTGCATGACTCTAATAGACATGTTTGAATTGCTTCCAACGGACACTACAATCATCTATATATATGAAGCATTCAAATAGCAGAAAACAAGAACTAAGAACACATGAACATACACTGATCAACACACTCTTAGTGCTTTGTTTTCTTATACTCATTCATTGTACTTCAGTGATTATATATTTGCTTTGTGAGAGAGTTTTTCATTACAAACTCAATATTTGTTATTGAGACAACTTAAGGTTGTGGAATCTTGAGTTGGGGATTTGATTACAACATGTAAGGGGGAGCGAGTGTCCAGGTGAAGGAACTTGCTGTGTACTGAGGTGCCAAGAACCCACTGAATCTTGGAGAATAGTGAAACTCTCAGAGATGCTCTGAGGACTGGACGTAGGTCAAAGTGGTTGTGGCTGAACCAATATAACTCCCGGTGTACACTTCGGTGATATTCTCTTTGCTATCAACTGCTTTAAATATTCAGTTAATTTTCTTATACGCAACGAAATTCTGGTATCACCCAATTCACCCCTCCTCTTAGTGAAACGCTTGCACTAACAATAATATTTAATTATATTATATTTTCTATAATTAATTATATTTAATTAATATCTTTTAATTATCTTATTTGTAATTAGTCATATTTAAATATTTTTTTAATGGTGTTATAGCTTAGGTTTGCGGTCCAGGACAACCAGAAGAGGTACAAGTTGATGAAGATGGGCAATGGCTAGAGTAACAGGAGGAATCATCTCTTCTACAATATGGATAAGGATGGGAAGATTCCTCTACAACAGCTGATTAAGAACGTCCCAGACAGTGTCCCACCGAATGACTGGGCGAGTTTTGTCTAGTTCTGGAGGAGTGCAAATGAGCAAGTAATGTATTTATTAGATTATTTTGATTATTAGATTTAGATTAGATTATATAAAAAATTAATTTAAAAAATTATTATTAATAAATATTAATATGAATTATAAAATATTAATTAATTACATAATTAATTATATAATTAATTTAATTTATAATTATTAAATTATAATTTAAATTATAAATTTAATAAATTTTATGTTTTTATTCATTATAAGTGTTTCTTATTGTTTTAATACTTTTAATATTCTTTTTCTCAGGCGCTTTCTCAGAGAAATACGAGGTGCCGAGGAGAGCAGACGATCCACTACACTGCAGGATCGAAGACCTTTGTTATCACTTACAGCGAGCTGGTAACTTTTCACATTATCAATTATTTTTTGTTGGTTATTTTATATTATAAATTTAGTATATTGTTGTTCATAATACTAATTTAATTTTGTAATTGTTTTAGGAGAGGAAGGCACAGCAGTAGAACTGTCTGATGGACTATAGGGAGTTATTCGCTATCACCCATAGACACCGTAAAGGGACTCCGACCTCTCAGCAAGCAGAGGCAGCCATTGTACGTTAATTCATTATTATATTATTTATAAAATTAAACCAAATTTATTATGAAAAATAATTTATAATTAATTGTTTCATAAAATGGCAGGAGCGGATGCAATAGTTGCAGGTTGAGCTGCGAGAGACCCAGACCCAGGAGTCACAAGGGTCTGTGGACCCCACGGCTCCTTTGAAGGTGAGTCTGGGTTAGGTTGAGCACCTTGGAAGCGCGCGGGGGATGGGGATGGGCACCAGACCTAGCATGGTCTATGACAGGAACGCCGCCTCTGAGGTTTCCAGCTCTAGAGCACAAATGTCCAGGGTCAGACGTCTGAGGGATGAGTCTATTAAGGAGCTGTGCTCAGATTTGGCCAGGACACAAGCTATAGTGGCTCAGTAGTAGTGGTAGTAGATGCAGTAGATACAACAACAGGCCAATTTCTACTATGCTCAGCATGCACAGTGGCACGATATCCGTACTACATGCTCGAGTGGTCATGGAGTCGCTTGTTCCTGGATGAGGAGCATACATAGGTTCCCCCTATCTCTCGGTTTGTCATCCAGCCTCCTCCTCCTGTTGATGATGATGGTGCTGTTAACTTTGCCCAGCGCCTTGATACAGCTACACCTGAGGGAGCCCCACTTGAGGGAGGACCATATGATTAGCCTACTGCTAGTTAGTTTAGGACATTTATACATTTTTTAAAACATTTGTAAATAAACTTGGATATTTTATTTTCAGAACTTAATACAATAGTTATATTTATATTTTCAGAGCCTTGTTAAATTCTTGTTGCATTTACGATAGTTATATTTTTATTTCTAAAACTAACAAAAATAATAATAAACTAACATATATTTGTAGCGGTTTTATTGTAAAACCACTACAAATATTCAAATTTTAAAACTTTTGTAGCGGTTAAATTTTCCAAACCGCTACAAAAATAAATTTCAAAATTTTTGTAGTAGTTAAATTTTCCAAACCACTAGAAGAAATTCAAATATTCAAAAAAAAAATAAATTTTAATATTTTTATAGCAGTTAAATTTTCCAAACCGCTACAAAAATGTTTAGAGAAGAGTGGAAGGGAAATTCAAAATTCAAATGTTGAATATTGGTAGCGGTTACAGTAATAACCGCTACATATATTCAACATTTGGATTTTGAATTTCCCTCCCACTGTCTTCTAATTTTGCAGCGGTTGCATTAATAACTGCTACAAAGTGAAAGCCAAATTTTTCCAATGGTCATGAACATTTGTAACAGTCTTTTTCTTATAACCGCTACAAGGTGAAAAAAATTTGAAATTTGAATTTCTTCTAACACCGAAAGTTGTAGCGGTTGATAAAATAAAACTGCTACAAATATGTATTAGTAGCGATTACATTAATTAAACCACTACAAGTATGACATAAATTTTTCTAAATCCTGCCAACAAGTTGAAATTTTGTAGCGGTTATATGCATAAAACCGCTACAAATATATGTTAATTTTGTAGTGGTTATGGTAGCAGTTTTGTAACCGCTACAAAATGTTAAATGTTCGAAAAGCTTTATATAACCTTCCAGGCATTCGTAATTCTCTATTCACTCATCTTCTTCACTATACTTTCTTCTCTCTTACTAGTAGTTATGGATAAATCATGGGTCAGGTTGGAGTTCGACTAGAAGATGATACAGTTAATGATACTGTGCGTGATGCTTTCGGATTTCAAGGCAACAACTTCAACAAAGAAATGCACGGTTCAGAGCCGATGTTCATGAGGAATGAAGCAGCAAGGGAGTTTTTCAGCTTGATGGATGAAGCAGATCATCCTTTATATCAAGGTTGTCAAAAATACTCTAAATTATCTTTCTTGATCAAGTTGTATCAAATCAAGTGCTTGTGTGGAATCACAGACAAGGAAATGTCAATGTTGCTCGAATTATTACAAGATGCATTCCCCGACGCAGAGATTCCCATAATGTTCTATGAGGCCAAGAAGATTATCAACAGGTTGGGGTTGAACTATCAAAAAATTGATACATGCTCGAACAATTATATGCTATGTTGAGGAGATGATTCCAGCAGGGAGACTTGTAAGAGATGTCACACATCAAGGTATAAGACAATTCGAAAGGGGAAAAAGCAAAAGAAGAAACCTGCAAAGATTCTCAGGTACTTCCCTTTGAAGCCGCCCCTATAATATTGTTTATGTCGTCCAAAACAGCGGAGCACATGAGGTGGCATGATATTAATAAGAATGAGATGGTAAATTAAGACATCCTTGGGATGAATACGCCTGGAAAATGTTTGACAGCAACTTTCCATCTTTCGCGGCTGACCCTAGAAATGTTCGGCTTGCTTTGGCGATCGACGGTTTCAATCCATTTGGGAATCTTAGCACAAGTTACAATATTTAGCTAATAGTCTTAGTTCCCTACAACTTGCCCCTGGATGTGTATGAAACAAAGCTCCTTCATTATGTCTATGATCATTCCAGACAAAAAGGCACCAGGTAATGGCGTCAATGTGTATCTCCAACTGCTTATTGTGGAATTGCTTGACCTGTGGAATATCGCCATCGAGACATATGACGCTTACGGGAAGACATTGTTCAACTTGCGTGTAGCCTTGATGTGGACGATTAGTGACTTTCCTAGCCTTGTCACATTATCTGGTTAGAATGTTCATACTGGGTCGATGTTTTCAGCTTGCAATTTTGACTCTGACGTAGTACACCTTCCTTACAGCCGAAAGTGGTGCTTTTATGGGGCATCAGAGGTTTCTCGATGGAAGGCATAAGTTTATATTGTAATGGAATTGTTTCAATGAGAAACTAGAAAAAAGAGGACCACCTCAGAATTTGTTCGGTATAGATATCTTACAACAGCTTGAGAATATTGAATTCGAGTTCGGAAAAAGCGACGATTCAGCACAAGCTCGCCAAAAGACGCCCAGAACATCGGCGCCTCAACAATGGAAGAAGATAAGTATTTTCTTTACTCTTCCATATTAGAAATTTAATTTACTTTGCCACAATCTTGATGTCATACACATTGAAAAAGATCAGTGTCAAGCGAGGAAAGTTTTACGTGCCATGGGAGTTCGTGAAGACGCTTGGCCATATGATCATGACAAATTTCAACCAGCAAAGTTTACCCTCACAAAACTGAATAAGAAAGTCTTCCTCACAATACTGAAGAAATTAAAAGTCTTTGATTGGTATTCAACCAACATTTCTCAATGTATTGACTTGCAGGCTCAAAAGGTTACTGGCCTGAAGAGTCATGATTCATATGTTCTTATGCAACAATTACTCCTTCTGGCTATAAAGAATGCACTTCCTCCTGATATGTCCATTATTTTGGTGGAACTTTGTTCTTTCTTTCGGAAGTTGTGTTCCAAGGTTTTGATCATTGAGGAACTCGATCAGCTGTAGTCCAAAACATTCTTACGCTTTGTCATTTGGAGATGATCTTTCCTCCATCCTTTTATACTATCACTACAAAAAAAAACGTGATTTAGTAGCAGTTAAAAATGGTTATTAGTAGCGGTTTTAACCGCTACAAACAATATTAGTAACGATTGTAAAAACCGCTACTAAATCATATGTTTCAAGCGGTTTACAAAAATCGCTACTCATGTAACACAATCGCTACAAATTTAGTACCGGTTACTAAACCGCTACAAATGTTGGCGCCACAATTTCGCGTGGCGAAAAATGAAATATGAAAATTTGGCTCCAATTTTGTAGCGGTTGGAAAACCGCTACTAAATTCAAATGGGAATTTCAAAAGCAATGCCAAAAATTTAATACTATTTTGAGTTTAAATTTGTAGCGGTTCTAAAATCGCTACAAAATTTTGGGCATTTTTTTTTTAAAAAATCATATAATTATTTGAGTCCATTGTTATAATATTGTGTTGAATAGTTTATTATTTAAGTAACTTAAATGATATCGTTATTATTTATAAAAAATGATTAAATTAAGTTAGATAAGTATAAACTTTATATAGATAATATTATTGAGAATGTGTAGATAATGAGTATAAATATTATGAGAAGGGAGAAAATGTTGAAATCAAAGAATTGAAATTTCTTTTACTATATTTGATCACCTTACTCAGCTCTTTCGCTTTTAAAAAAAAATTTAGATGAGAGAAAATGAAAGAGAAGAAAGGTTGAAAGAAATGGAGGAGTGTTTGAAATGAGGTGTGATGAAGATATTTATAGGGATCTACGTAGCGCTTGTAGCGGTTAATGTCACAAGTTTTCTAGCGGTTGATATTTGTAGTGGTTTCACATTTGTAGCGATTTTATTTGATTTTGTAGCGGTTTCATAACCCCTACAAATATTAGTCTGCTTTTTTATAATAAAAATATTTCACATTTGTAGCGGTTTCAGAACCCCTACTAATATTTTTTTTGAATTTTTTTTATAAAAATATTTTAAATTTCAAATGTTTAATTTTTAGCAGTTTTGTTTGTAAAACCGCTACAAATATTTATACTTTATAGCGGTTTATATATAAAAACCGCTACAAATTCTTTTGTTATTTATTTCTTTTATAAATATTTATTTCAAATGTATTCTGTAGTGGTTATACGATAAAAACCACTACAAATTTTCACCACCATTGAGAGGATTTGAAATTCAAATTTTCAATGTGCAACACTTTGTAGCAGTTATGTCAAAAAAACCGCTACAAATGTTCATGATTGTTAGCGGGAATTAAAATATTCAAATTTAAAATGAACACTTTCTAGCGGTTAGTATTAAAAAACCGTTACAAATATTCATAATCATTGGCGGGAATTAAAATTTTTCAAATTTCAAATGTTCAATATGTAGCGGTTTTGTTTGTAAAACTGCTACAAAGTTACGCATCACTTTGTAGCGGTTTCATCTATTTAACCGCTACAAATATTTATATTTTGTAGTGGTTTATATTTATAAACTGCTACAAATGTTTTATTTATTTATTTTTTTAATAAATATTTATTTTAAATATATTCGGTAGCGGTTATACACTATAACCGCTACAAATATGAGTTAAATTTTGTAGTGGTTCTTTGTAACCGCTACAAAAAGGCGGCCTTCTAAATTTTGTAGCAGTTACTATTATAAAAACCGCTACAAAAAACCGCCACAATAGTCGCGCTAGCTTCACGCCAAGTTGTCGCCACATTTGTAGCGATTAATATAGACTAACCGCTACAAAATAACCGCAACAAATTTGGCGCAGGTTTGGCGCCAAAGTTTGTAGCGTTTATGTCTTGTAAACTGCTACAAATCGTGTTTCCTAACCCACAAGCCACTTGGCGCGAAGCATATCGTTACAAATTTGTAGCGGTGTTGCTCAAAACCGCTACAAATCCTGATATTTGTAGCGGTTTATTCTAACCGCTACAAATACACCGCTACGAATGATCTTTTTTTTTTGTAGTGTATGATGGTTCACCTTACATTCCACCTTATTCATGAAACAAAGCTTGCTGGCCTAGTTCAATATCAATGGATATATCTGATTGAGAGGTACTCATTTTAAATATGTGCATCATTATTTGTTCCTATATTTTTTAGTCACCCTTTTCAGCATTTAGTATCATTTTTTCCTTCTTTACTTCATAGGCTTTTTGGGAAATTAAAATCTTACGTAAGGAATAAGGCATGGTCAGAAGGTTTTATAGCTGAAGGCTATATAGGGGATGAGGTGCTGTATTTTTGTTCAAGGTACTTTGATGACCTTGAGATGGCTTTCAACGACACACCTCGTGTTGACGATTGTCTTGAACCTGTGCCAACATCAAGAGAATTTATCCCTCGTGTTGGTAAACCAGTTGGAGGAATTGAGAACTTCAAATTAACGGCAACTGAGAAGTTGCAAGCATATAGACATGTCTTGATTAATTGCACTCAAGTTGAACCTTTCATATAGTAAGAATTGTACACTCACATGTTATTCTATATCTTTCGTGACATTTTTTCATGTGTCTGTATCTCGAGGATGTCTTAATTTACCATCTTTATTCTTATCAACATCATGCCACCTCATGTACTCTGCCGTTTTGGACTACTAAACAATCTTTGTTGGTGTGACTTCAAAGGGAAGTACCTAGGAATCTTTGTAGGTTTCTTCTTCTGCTATTTTCCTTTCTAAATTGTCTTGTACCTCTATATGTGACATTGCTTACAAGTCTCCCTGCTAGCATCATCTCCCCAATACAATATACAATCGTCAGGGCACGCATCAATTTTTTGATAGTTCAAGCCTAACCTGTTAATAATCTTCTTGGCCTTGTAGAACATTGTGGGAATCTCCGCGTTAGGGAAGGCATCTTGTAATAATTCTAGCAAAATTGACATTCCCTTATCTATGATTCCATACAACTTGATAAGATACAAGTTGATCAAGAATGATAATTTAGAGTATTTTTGACAACCTTAATATAAAAGACAATATGCTTCACTCATCAAGCTGAAAAAATCCTGAGCTGCTTCATTCCTCATGAACACTGGCTCTGAACCTTACACTTCCTCGTTGAAGTTGTCATCTTGAAATCCAAATGCATCACGCACAACATCATTAATTGGATCATCTTCATCTAGGTGAACTCCTACTTGTGAACTGCGAGTAAGAGCATCATTATATCTCATACCGGCCTTCTCACCATGAACTACCCAGGATGTATAGCCTTCCAGGAAAGGCTTCACAAGCAAATATTCCTTAACAACTTGTCATGTATGGCACTTCTTGAACTTGCATCTCATACACGAACAAATGATCTTGCCATTACAACTACCATAAGAAAATATGAAATCCAAGAAATTGTCTAATCTGTACAAATATTTTGGAGAATTGTGTGGCAACCTGATCCCTGATTTATCCATAGCTACTAGTGAGAGAAGAAAGTATAGTGAAGAAGATGACTGAATAGAGAATTACAGATACCTGAAAGCTTATATTCATATTTTCCAACGTTTAACATTTTGTAGTGGTTTTAGAATCGCTACCATAACCGCTATTGAATTCATATTTGTAGCAGTTATATGAATAAAGCCACTACAAATTGTCTATCTATTGGCAGGATCAGGAAACTTATGTTAACCTTGTAGTGGTTTAATAACATAATTGCTACTACTAATTTATAATATTATATTTGAGCTGTTCTATTTTATAAACCGTTACAAATTTCTAACAGTAGAAGAAATTCAAATTTCAAATTGTTTCAATTTGCAACGGTTATTAGGGGTAAACCTCTGCAAATGTTCATGACCGTTGGACAAATACTAAAAAAATTTTGCTTTTACTTTGTAGCGGTTATTGGGGTAAACCGCTACAAATGTTCAAGATCGTTGGACATTTTAAAAAAAATTGCATTCACTTTGTAGCAGTTATTAGTAGTAAACCGCTACAAATGTAGAAGACCGTGGGAGGGAAATTCAATTATCAAACATTGAATATTTGTAGCAGTTTGTAAAACATAACCACCGTAAAAATATTAAAATTTATCTTTTTATAATATTTGTAGCAGTTTGACAATAAAATTGCTACAAAAAATTTTATCTGCTAATCTGCTACTACTGATGAGCCACTACAGCCTGTGTCCTAGCTAAATATGAGCGCAGCTACTCAATAAATTCATCCCTTGAACGTCTGGCCCTAGACGTCTATGCTTGAGAGCTGCTAGATTTGGAGGCACCGCTCCTGCTGTAGACCATGCTAGGTTTAGCGCCTATCTCCATCCCCCTCACACATCTGGGGTGCTCAACTTAACCCAGACCTGCTTACAATGGCGCAGTGGGGCCCACAAACCCTTGTCACTCCTAGGTCTGGGTTTCTCACAGCTTAGCTCGAGACTGCTGCATTCGCTCCTGCCATTTCATGAAACAATTAATTATTATTCATAATAAAGTTGGTTTTATAAACAAGATAATAATGAATTAACTTACAATGGTCCTCTCTGCCAGCTGAAAGGTTAGAGTCCTGTCACGGTGTCTATAAGTGATATCGAATAACTCCCCGTAGTCCGTCTGATTGTTCTCCTGCTATGCTTTCCTCTCCTAAAACAACCAGAAAATTAAATTAGTATTATGAACAACAAAAGACTAAATTTATAATATGAAATAACCAGCTAAAAGTAACTGATATTGTTAAAAGTTACTAGCTCACTATAAGTGACAGCAAAGGTCTTCGATTCTGCCAGTGGTAGATCGTCTACTGCCCTTAGCACCTGGTATTCCTCTGAGAAAGCGCTTGGAAAAAAATAATATTAAAAGTATTAAAACATTATAAAACACTTCTAATTAATAAAAACATAAAATTTATTACAATTAAATTTAAATTATAATTGTAAAGACATTACCTACCCTTCTGCGCTCCTCCTAAACTGGGCAAAACTCGCCCAGTCGTTCGGTAGGACGTTGTCCCGGACGTTCTCAATTAGCTGCTATAGAGGAATCATCCCATCCTTATCTATATTATGGAAGAAATGATTCCTCTTATTCCTCCAACCGTTGCCCATCTTCATCAGCGTGTACCTTTTCCGGTTGTCCCAGACGGCAAACCTAAGTTGTAACATAATTAAATAACAAATTATTAAATACGACTAATTTCAAATAAAACACTTAATAAATATTAATTAAATACAATTAATTATAAAATATAAACTATAATTAAATACTATTAATTACCTGTACCACATCATCCCACGCCAAGTCCTTCAACCCCTTCAGAATGTTCCTTTATGCCCTAAAGTAAAGGGGGAATTGCATCCAATTTGAGCTCATCTCATTCAAAAAGCGGTTGAATAGGTGATCCCCATTGTCAATGGGCTGGTCCGTGGCCTCATTCCATAGAATTACAACTCATAGTGTCCGGTCTAGGATATTCAAACTAACCACGTTCAGCCTCCTCGTAGCAAAGTTCCCCTGCTCATCTGCACAATTTACCACATACATTAGGTAAATCGAAATTCAAATTTAACATTTTGAATTTAAATATTTAATTTATTAAAGAAAAAAATATATTTACTTTAGACCTGCACCTCAAACCCAATCGACCGGGAAGATTATCGTCGTGGTTGTTATGGTCTCGCGCCTCCTCCTCATTTAGGAATTGCTCCATGTCTCTGATCGAAATCAGGACCTCATTCGCCTCATAGTCACTGACATTGAGCTCTCCCTCTCCCAAATTAGGAACCTGTGGTGTGGTTGCCTCCTAGGGATGACTCTTGTGGCTACTATGGGGAGATGGATTGAAATGGTACGGTCGCCCTCCCTCCGCGCTGGCCCCTCTCACTACCCTCTCTTTTGTTGCTGCTAGCCTACAGAATCAGTCTGGAGACCTCAGGCTCCTTTCCCAAATCCCTCCCTAAAGCCATATCAACTGCAAAAATTGAAAAAAAAAATAAAAAAAAAAGCAATTAGTTACATTTATTTGTAAAAATATAATAATAAAATGTATAACAAGAAAATATGTATTTTTCATACCTCAAGTGAGAAGAATGAGAAATGTTACAGTGAAAACACTTAGACACACGTCAGAGCACTCAAATCTGAAGGAAAACTCTTAGAGAAATGTCAGAAAATAAAATGGTCAAATGGGAATAATGAATGGGCTGCGGAAATTTATAGCTCTGGATTTTGTAGCGGTTTTGGGAAAAACCGCTACACAAACCTCTGCAAACCAACTAGGGTTTCGAAAACTTTATAGCAGTTATCAAATAACAGCTACAAATGAGAGAGTTTTGAAGTTCTATATTGGCTACCAAAAAAGAACTGCTACAAATTTTATGTCCTTTGAAGCTCTGCAGTGGTTATTAAAACAAAACCGCTACAAATATGTGTCCTTTTGTATTTCGTAGTGGTTCACGCTATAGTAATCGCTAGAAAAATGGACACTATTGCTGTGGCTTTTTTTCGCCAAGTGGTGCCATAGTTTGTAGTGGTTAGTATGTTAGAACCACTACAAATTAACCACAAGAAATTATGGTAGGAATCTCGCGCCGCATTTGTATTGGTTCACTAGTGCAAAAAGTTAATATTGGCATAAGTTAAAATTGCATTTTCGCCACAGCATTTAGGGTGTAGCGAAATTAGCCGTAGCGAAAAATATATATTATGGCGTTAATTGCTCAAGATATTACACCGTAAATGAATATATTACGGCATCGCATTGTAACTAAACCGACGCCATAATAGATTTGTGACAAATGATATTTTTTTATTTTTAAACAGAAGAGAACTTATATCGCATGAATTATCACATTTGTTCTTCAAGTAACTGATGCCATATTGTACATTATAGCATTAGTTACATGTAAAACAGAAGCGAAATTATGTCACATGAATTATCACTTTTGTTCTTCAAGTAACTTATACAAAACATGCAGTTAAATTAGTATTTTCCACTAGTGGTTTTAGCCTTTGTAAAACATGAATTATCACAAATTTGTAGTGGTTTATGTAATAACTGCTAGAAATGTCAATATTTATAGTGGTTAAATATAATCGCTACAAATACACCGTTACGAAATGTCTTTTTTTTTTTTTGTAGTGTCTTTAATCTCTATGCTATCTTGAATAATACTTGTAGCACAAAAACAAGAGCAAGAAGAGGAGAGAGGGGACAATTTATAGAGAGAAAGACAAGGAAATCAAGGTAAGCTTAAGAACTAGACATCTCTTGGTGATTCTTGATTGTTGTGGTTGTTTGATTGGATTTGTTGGCATTGTTTTCATGGTTTTTGTAAATTGGAATGATGAAACCCTAAAGGGTTATGCTGCCTAAATTTCCACTAATCATGATTAATAGGTGTTTAAGTGGTTAACCATGTGATTACAAGTGGAAAGAAAGAGTTTAATCAAGTGAAATCATGAAAATCCAATTTTTCCAAAGCTTGTGTATGTTTCAGCCAGATATAGAACTAAGGGTTAGAGCTAGAACTTCATCCATTTGATGGTTCCATTGTGTACTGTGTAGGAACAGCCCCTGGTAATGAATTCTAGATCATTAGAACAAAATTCTTAAAACTTGAAACTTTCTGCCGGTTAGGGTTTCTACATGGCAGTCTTGTTGTCATGTGTTTTTGGATAACCAAATGGTATCCAATGAATGTGAAACTTTCCAATATAAAAGTAGACATATCAACCTTCAATTTGATATGTAAATTGTCCTATTTGGATTAGTATGTTAAGAGTTATGATTTTTTGAAGTTGGACCTGGAACATTGGAATACTATGGTGGCTATGTGCAAACAATATGGATACTGGAATTCTATGCACATAATTTGCTAAAGGAAATATGTTTCCTTAAAAATAGACTTAATAAGGGTCTCATATCCTTTAGAATCGCTGCAATTGGATATTTGTAAATAAAGTTATGAATTTTCAAATTTTAATGAAAATTTTGGCAGTTTTAGTTAATGCACAAAAATAAAAGGTAATGGCAAAAATGTAATGACCTTAAACTCTAAGGGTAAATATAACCAACAAAATAAGCTTGGGATAGTACATGAATAAGTAATAACTCAATTCCTGTAAATTTGGAATTTTAGGACCGGATAGTTAGCGCAAGCCGGAACAGAGTTCAAGTACAATTTACGAGTCAAAAAGGAGTTTAAGGTAGTAACTCTTTCTCTCATGCATTATGTGTGTGTTTATATCCTTTGCGTATGCCATCTTCTATAATGGGAATAATGAATTGTGAATACATACTGGACAAGTAGGGGAGTTGGCCCTGAATCGTGTATACACACTGAATATAGTTAAATGGACAAGTAAGGGAGTTGGCCCTGAATTGTGTATATATACTGGACAAGTAGGGGAGTTGGCCCCGAATTGGGTATACATACTAGATATAATTGAATTTTTATTTTTTGCATTTTATATGACTGATTGCTTGTTACTACTGAGATTCATTTGAATCTCATTCTTTCCAATATTTAAAAACATTCTAGTAGAAGCTAGCAGCTCTAAGGGTAAAATGGTAAACATCGGCAATTGAGGATTCTGGATCAAGAAGGCATAGTTGTTGGTTATCATTAGTTTATTTTGGTAGTTTTGGACATTATATATATATTTTTCAAACCTTATGGGGATTTTTTGTATTGTAAACAAGTACACAATATCGGTATAGTTATATTATTTCTCTATGCCTGTAGAACTATACCTTTATTACTCTAGCAAATATCAAACGGTTAAGGGGTTTGACAATGGATGCATGTTCCCCTAGCTTATAACATTCATTCCTCATCATAATACCTTAACATAACAACTATTTCTATAGTAGTTATCTTCCTTTAATCAAAACAAACTTAAATCTTGCAATATACCTAGCATAATCTGCCTCTTAAACTTGGCCATAATCCTCAAATCATCCCTTAACACATTTTCTTCAAAAATGGACAATTCTAAACATAACCCAATCTACCATAATTCTCTAGGAAAATTTGGAAATTCATATCTTAAGCTACAAGACTCAATTAAGGTTATGTGAAGCTCTTGAAGTCCTCTATATAATAAAAATAGTACCAAGTATCAATTTATGGTTCTAAGTTCGCAAAGTCCATGACCAATCTGACTGCCTATTAAGAAACTAAGAATTTTCCTAGATTTTATACCCAAAATCTAAAAATTCATAACTTATGATTTACAAATCAAATTCCTAAGTTATAATATTCAATTAAAAGCTCTACATTTCTTTTTAAGGAAAAAATAATCACACAGCCAAATTACCCAATTAACCTTGTGAAATTTGTCCATTTTCCCACTACCAGAATCCTGGAACGTAGAATATTCACTGTTTTCTGACCAAAATGATAAAACTTTCTCTCTAGATATCCAATTGATGTGTTTTATGACTCATGTTAATGATTTGGATCTATACTATATCCCTACCAAATTTCATAAACATTGGACAAGTTATGAATGATCAAAATAGAGCACGAAGCAGGTTAACTCTCAGAAGATCATAGATTTGATAATATGACTTAATCACTCAAAAACTCTACCATTTTCACTCCAAATTGAGATTTCCTTGATTCTTTTACCTACTACACATCCTAACCTCTCAAAACCCCAAAACAAACCAAAGAAAATTCCACTTATGATCTCAATTTGAGTTTTTATAAAATCATACAGAAGCGCTCTGTTTTTTTAGCGACCAGAATAGATGAAGAAGTTGACATGCAATAATGGTTTTGGACTCTAAACCTCAGAAATTTTGACTCTAATACTCCTACTCACATGATCTGTGTTTGGTGTCCCCTAAAAAGAACCAAGAAACCCCAAAAATCCCCAAAAAACTAATATGTATGCACTTTATTTTAAGCTTATCATTGATAGCAACTCATTTCCAGAAAACACAACATCCAGCCACCAAAAATCCTCAAATAACCACCAAATTTGACCAAACAAAATGGGGAAATAGTAGAAGAGACTAACCTATACATAATTCTGGGTTTGCATGTAAGGATTGAGCTCTTCTCTGGCAAGAATCTTAGCTCTTGTCTCCCACTCTCTCTATCTATCTCTCCCTCTATCTTTCTTTCTTTTTCTCTTTGTGGTACTATCTGAAGTGGGAAAATGAAATGAGAGAGAAAGGCGGTGAGATGTTTAAGTGTGTATGTGGGTATTGGGTCGGGTTTTTGGGCTGGAGTATCTCTCTATGTCCTAGTTGCCAAATTGACATGAGAGATGAGAGGAGTGTGGCTATGTGTGTTTGTGTGTATGTGTTTTTTTATCCTATTAATCTCACATACTAAGCTCTAAATTTGTAATATCCCAAAATTTAGTAAAAGGCCTATTTTTCCCAAAAAAAAAATCAAGGAACATTAATTAGATAATAAGCCAAATTATGGAACCTACGAAATTTAAGGGATCTTAAATTAGACAAAGTGGAAAAATTAGGGTCTAGTGTGTGTAATTAATAGGATAAAAATATACATATGTGTATTTAAAAACACACACCCCCGTATGACTGACACACACACATTACTCATTCATCTTTCTTTTTCTTTGACACCTTGCATTATCACACCCACACCTTAAATAATTCAATCATCTCCTTACACACACATAAACACCTATTAAATAAAATCACATTAACCTCCTCCAACTCCCATTTACGTCAGCAGCCAACAAATAGAATAGAGAAAGAGAGAGTGAAAGAAAGAAAGAAATAGAATAAAGAAAGAGAAAGAGTAAGAGAGATATGAGTGATAGAGAGTGAAACCGGAGGAAGAAGGAAGCTCCAAACTTCACATGCAACACCATAAACGTGTATAGGTGAGTCTCCTACACATTTATCTTTGTTTTCACATTGGATTTGAGTGGTTTCTATGGTGGTTTTGTGGCTGTAACAAGAGAAAAGTCGCCAGAAAAATTCTGTCAACTGAAAATCTTAAACTAGTGATTGTGTGACGATTTTAGGGTGAATTTTGGGGTTCTTTGGTTCTGAAATTTGATCATTAACCTCAAGACATATGTGTACGAGAGTATGGAGTTAAAATTAGTGAGGTTTAGAGTATAAATTTATGGCAACATGTTAGTTTTCTTCACCATGTTTTGCTATTCAAGAAAACAAAATGCCTACTTGAAAGTTGCAGAAGCTTAAACATAAGCTATAGATGGAGTTTTTAAATGGGACTTTTGTATAGATAGTTTAGGATGTGTAGTTGACAATAGAATCAAAGAGAGAACAATTTGCAGTGAAAATGAATGAGTTCTTGATTTTTGAAGTCAGACTGTCAAAACTTACGTTTTTAAAAGACAGCCAGTTTTATGTTGAGTTTTGACAAGACAAACCTTATTCAATATTTATGAAATTTTATAGGAATATAGTATACATTCCTAGCTTTAAAATGAGTCTAAGAATACATCATTTGAATACATTAGAGAGAGTTATGATTTTTGAAAATTAAGTCCAGAACAGGGGGAATTCTGGATGTTCAGGTTCTGGCAGTTTGGTTGTGTGATGTTTTATATTAATGTAATCTTGTGCAATGGCCATGACACTTTCCAAAACAAAAGTATACATGATAAGCTTTAATTGGATATATAATATATGTCATTTGAGTTTGTAGATTGTGAGATATGAATTTTTGAATTTAGGCATCGAATCTGGAACATTTTCTTGACTAGTTATGTTGTTCGATGATTCTAGGAAACTTATCCCAGTAAGTGGAAGTGATTAATATTTTTTATTTAATGTAAACTTAATGAGAGTTACATAGGACTTTGAATCACTCCAATTCAGTGTTTCTAGATTTGGTTATGTTTTTTCAAAATTGTGCAATATTGCTGTAATTAGTGATTATCTTTGGGTATTTTTCTATGAATATAAATTTAAAGATCTTCATGTAGGCTTTGGAATTAGTCAATTTAGAATTTTCTAGAATTAGTTATGAATTTTCAAAGTTGACTGAAAATCTGCCAATTTTATGGAAACAGTGAAATTGCACTGTGTAGAATTGCGCTGTGCAGAAACTGTGATAACTACATTAGATAACTAGCAGAATTTGATTTGAAGGCATTAATAGTTCAAGTAATAATTAGTTACTTATTAACTTTAATCTTGGTAGGACTTGGAAATTTCCTGAGCCAAAATCAAAGTTAGGACCGATTGAGGAATTGAGAAAGAAATCAGGTAGTAACTTTTTCTTGCATATACTATGTGATTATTATATGTTATGCATGCCATCCTCTGTAACATGAGCATAGTGTCTTAGACACGCATTTTAGCCTAGTTGTGGTTTGGAACCCAATGGTGGCGCAGAGTTAAGCCACAGAGGCATAGAGTTAAACCAAGGTGCGAACATGTCAATCGTTTGGCATTGGATAGTGTGCACACAACATTTTATCACGCAACAGTCTATCATCTTACATGACATGGTGCATTGCATATTTACTTTTACATTTTATATGTCAGAAAAGCATGTTACTACTGAGATTCGCTCGAATCTGATCCTATTTTAAACTATAAAACATTACAACTGAGGCTAGTCGCTCGAAAAACAAGGTGGTGGCTACTGGTGAATAGAATCCCAGTGTATTATGGAGCAGCGCTTGGTTATCTACATTTGTACTTTAGTTTTCTTTTGAATGATCTGTACAGTGGTGTATATTTTTCAAACCCTATGGGGATTCTCCTGTATTGAAAACAAGTACTTAATGTCAATTTGTTTCCACTATTTTTGTGTCTTATGGAACTGTGCGCTTAATACTCTACGTAAATCGAAATGTTAAGGGATTTGACAAAATTTCCCCCTTTGTCTAATTTACAATTTCTTAAATTTCTTAGGTTCCATAATAAAGGTACTAACTTTTCTCATTTTTCTAAATCAGTATTGGCTCATTTTCTAATTTCCATAAATTAATCATTAGGGATTTTTAAGGATTTTCTTTCTTATTAGCTTCTTCAAGCCTTAAAACAATTTTCTTGAAAATTTCAAGCCAAATTATGACCTCTAACTATTTTTTCTCGAATTTTCAAGAAAATAGGCCTTTAAATCCCAAAATTAACTTTAAATTATTTGGGCCATTTTGGAGAGCTAAGCCTCTTTATAATTTCTCTAACTCCCCATAATAACATTTCATACGATTTCTTCAATATACTTGGGCCCTTAAATAATTTTTAAAATTATCTAAAACATTTTCTTTCTAATATTCTTAAGACATTTGTCTCAACTGGGCATAGTAGTTTATTTAATTTAAACTAATTCTTTATATTCTAAGCCCCAAATTTAGGATGTTACAACTTGCCCTTATTGTTGGTGCATGGGAGAAAAGGAGTGAGCTAGATTCAAGGGAATGTTAATAGCAAAATAACAACTGAATACATAATGTGCAATAGTAAGCATGTAAATAACGAAGTAAGAACAACACTGTACCTTACAAGCTAATGGCCAATGACTAAACATGATTTCTATGGTTAAATTTCTTTGTTCATAATTTCCCCCCTCTAGATTCAACCTTCAGTCATCATATTCTCACCAAAAAAAATTGAAGAGGATATGCATGGGAGAAGGTTCTAGGTACATACCTTAGTTCAAAACTAGATTTGCATGTGAGATTTCACCTTCTCTTTCTCCCTTTCTTCTTAGTTTCCTTTGCATCCTCTCTCTCTCTCTCTTCTGGTTTTGTTTCAATCATAAATAATGGATCCTAATGCGGCTGATGATTAAGTGATGGGAGGAAGTAATTAATTTAATTTTTTTATTATTTCATTGGATTCACTTAAAAGGCTTATCCAATAAGCCTTGACTTTTTCTATTTATTGGACCAAACCAAAGTGTTCACATCCTAAAATTTGATGCTAATTAAGGCCTTCTATGACTCCTTAATTTCCATAGTTATCAGATTAGCTTTATACATAACGAATGAATTTAAACCATGATGCTAGCTTTGATCCTGGGAAGAAAAATACCTTCGAAAATTATTGAAAACCCAGACCAAACACAAGGCTTGAGCCTATATATGAATGGGCTTTTCTAAAAAATTTAAAACTTTTAAAAGGAGTTATTTAGTAGTTCACTAACTTCATTATGATTCGTTAATCCTTAATTCTATTTAATATTATCAGAGTGTTTCTCTACTCTTATCCTTGTATATTGATAGTTAACTATAGGCCCTTAACATACAATTGCCCAATCTTGATTCAATTATCGTGCTTGATATTATTACCACTTTGTTATGCACATACGGTCTACTAAGGCTACTCTATGCTACACATGCTATACTGCCACTACTGCTACAACTATAGGTAGTATCTTCACTATGTTTATATATATGCATATATATACAAACCATGTAGCCACATGAGGCTACCAAAATACCTAAGTCTAATCAAAATTACTATACATATAACCAACATAAACTAATTTTCTTCTCCACCTTCTTATTTCTCTTTAATAACTATCTGCTTGCAAGCTACTGGCTTTGGCTGTAGGTCATTTAAGTGAAAGGGTGAGATTAGCAAGAATCTTAGTAGTAATAGCAGTCAATCATAAGATATACAAGTTAACACAACATCCAAAACAAACCATCATATAATTAAGCATTCAGCAATCAAGATACAACACACTATCAATCATAGGACTTAACAGTCCAATACAACACAGTTGGTATAATAGGTCTTATAGCCTAAGGTTACATCCCATGAAACAAATGTACTTTTGGGTCTTACAGCCTTAGGGTATGCAGTCCTTTAAAACATAGATTGCACAACAGGTCTTATAGCCCAAGGATACAGCCCATGCAACTAATACTCACACGCTTTATGTTCAGTGAATTCAAAACAGAACCAAGAAAACCCAAAAATCTCCCAAAAACCGACATGCAACTGTTGAACTTAAGCCTTTCGGTGATAGTGATCTTATTTCCATAATCCTCTCACTTCCAGCCACCAAAACAACCAGGAAATCCACTCAAACCAACTGAAAGAATTCAATGAAGGTGTAAAAGACTCACCTTAACTTAAATCAAAGCTTGCGTGTGGCGATCAAGTTCTTCTTCTTCTTCTTTCCGGTGAAGAATTTCGAATCTCATTCTCTTCTCTCAACCTCTCTAACCTCATCCTCTCTTTCTTTCTTTATGGTGCTGTTTGAAGTGGGTTAATGAAATGAGAAATGAGACTAAAAGGAGGTTGAGGTGTTTTGTTGTTTAAGTGTGTGTGGGGGTCGGATCCTTACATGTGTCATCCAAATTGAAACTGGGAAAGAGCTAATGGTATTGGTGTGTCTTGCTTAAAGTGTGCCATGTGTCCAAGTGTGTGTTTTTATTTGTATATATAGGTATATTTTTATCCTATTCATCTCACACACTAGGCTCTAAATTTTTCATTTTGTCTAATTTACAATTCCTTGAATCTCTTAGGTTCCATAATTTGGCTTATCTCTAGCCCAATTCTAATTTTTGGGTTAGAATAATAAAGTTACTAGTTTTTTCTCAATTTCTAAATTGGTATTGGCTCATTATCTACTTTCCATAAATTAATCCTTAATAAATTTTAAGGATTTTTTTTTCCTTAATTAGCTTTATAAAGCCCTAAAATAATATCTCAAAAATTTTCAAGCCAAATTATGACCTCTAACTATTTTTTCTCGATTTTTCATGAAAATGTGCCTTAAAATCCCAAAATTAATCTTTAACGCCATTTAAATTTTCTTTTTGGGAAAATTAACCCTTTTACTAAAGTTCAGGATATTACACCTTTCATCACCCAAAATGGGCTTAAATATAGTCTTAAGGGATCGTTGGGTTTATAATAAGTAATTTATAATTTTACCCTTAATTTGTTGGAATTTAAGAGCTAAATAAATTTAAAAAAGAATTCCTTATCACTTTATAAGGACCTTCACTTATCACCCCTTCTATGGTTCTCTTACAAAAATTGTAACCCCCTACCTTGATAGCCATTAATATGGTTCGAGAATGAGTCATTAATTAAAGCTGGAGACTAGTGGAAAATTCTAAACTTATAAAAGGTCTCAACTTTAAGATAGGATTTGATCTTGTGGTATAATGGGTTTTAAAAACTTTCCACTTTTTGAATCCATTTGGCCTGTTCAATTTGGTTCTATTCATAAATATCAGAGTACTACATCAAAATTTCCTGACAAGTCTCGGGTCATATTCATTCACCAAAAGGATTACAATGCTCAGTAGCCCGGTTCAGATCCTGTATCATGGATTATATACAATTCCACATGTTTAC
The DNA here is from genome assembly GCA_963855925.1 of Inga laurina. Lineage (NCBI taxonomy): Eukaryota > Viridiplantae > Streptophyta > Magnoliopsida > Fabales > Fabaceae > Inga > Inga laurina. The sequence goes on from OY979701.1 coordinate 30,307,635, forward strand.
ATTATATACGATAGATACATTTCCCCCCCAAAAGCTGATAACCAACAACAAAAAGCTAAATCTCCTAGCTGGGAGCACTAGCTACCCTTGGTTACCTGCTTCTCTTTCGATCCACTTGCCCTGGCTGTAGGTTAGTCATTAGAAAGTGTAAGATTCGTATAAATCTCAGTAGCAACGTTTTCACTTATATGATATATAATAAACAAGCATGTAAGCAATTATCACAGAACAGAAAACACAACTGCATCCACAATAGCAATCACACAATGCGTGACTTTCATCACATAAATGGCTGCTTCTGTTGCATTCACATATACTTCAGCTTTCATTGTTTTCACAAATACCTAAGCTTTCACTGTATGCACATTACCTCAACTTTCACATTCGTCACAACTCAATGATAAACACAAACATGCAAACATTATACATGATATAAGAGAAAGAGTCACTACCTTGTTCTTTCTGTTCCTGTTCTTGCACTGAGCTCTTACGCTCAGGGCAGATGTCAAATCCTATAAATTAGAGTTCAAGGACTATTAGATCCCATATGTTTTGATGGTAACAAAGATTGGATTAATCATACAAAAGGTTTTGATAATTAAACAAAATGATTTGAATAAAGTAACTAAGTTTTTGGTGATAAGGAAAAGCATTACTCGAGTAGCCACTCAAGTAATGAAGATGAAGTGAAAGACAGAGCACAAGAAAAAGGAACTTTGTGAGATTTTTGAAGACATTACTCGAGTAAGTACTTAGGTAAGGACCTCATTACTCAAGGGACCACTCGAGTAATATGTGAGAAATTATTCCAGAAAGCTCTCTATGAAGAATTAAGTGGGATTACTCGAAGGGATCACTCGAGTAATCTGCTGAGTTATTTGAGACATTACTTGAGTAATCACTTGAGTAATCAAAGCAAAAAACATCTGGTAGCTCTCGGCCAAGAATTGAAGGACATTACTCAAAGTGATCACTCAAGTAATCTGCAAAGTTATTTGAAGCATTACTCGAGTAACCACTAGAGTAATCAGGTAAGTCTAATAGAATTTGCTCTCGGCCAAGATTTTAATGTCATTACTCAAAGGATTACTCGAGTAATCTCCAAAGTTATTTGAACCATTACTCGAGGGACCACTCAAGTAATCAGAAGAAAAGGAACACTTACTCGAGGGATTACTCGAGTAAGTAAGGTGTAATCTGGTCAGACAACGTTGACTTACTCTCTAGCTTATTTTTAAAGAAGCAACAGTAGGACTACTAGAGTAATGAGCATGATCACTCGAGTAGCCACTCAAGTAATGCAATATAGAAAACATGATTTTAATCCAATGTTCATTGATTTGTTATCTATATGATTAACCTTTCATTGTATTAGTTTTCTAAGCGCAGAGAAACAGTGAAGAGATCAAGCATTGAGAGAGAAGTTAAACATATCGTCTGTAACGTTCAAAACGCATACCTACCATAAATAACTAGTTTTCAAATTTGAAGAATAGTCAAATGAAGCTGTGCGACTCTAACAGACATGTTTGAAATGCTTCCAACGGATAACATAATTCATCTATATATATGGAACATACAAAAAACAGAACACAACAACTGAGAACACACAAACTTACATTGATCATTATATTCTTAGTGCTATATTTTTCTTATATTCATTATTTGTACTTTAATGATTATACATTTGCTCTGTGAGAGTTTTTCATTACAAACTCAATATTTGTTATTGAGACAACTTAAGGTTATGGAACCTTGAGTTAGGGATTTGATTACAACGTGTAAGGGGGAGCAAATGTCCAGTAAAGGAACTTGTTATGTACTAAGGTGCCAAGAACCCACTGAATCTTAGAAGATATAGTAAAACTCTTAGAGAAACTCTAAGAACTAGACGTAGGTCAAAGTGGTTATGGCCAAATAAGTGTAACTCCCGGTATACACTTTGGTGATATTTCTCCTAGCTCTTAATTGCTTTAAATTTCTAGTCAAATTTTATATATGCAACAAAATTTCTGGTATCACCCAATTCACCCCCTCTTGGGTGAAACACTTGCACTTACAAGGACAACAAGTTATTACCTATTCCAATTCTTTAATAACTCATAACACTTGGGTTGGTTATCACTATGGTCATTTAATCAAGCCAACTAAGGAGGTAAAATGGTCAATTAACTCAAAAGACCAATTTTCTAACCTTAGAGTTCATAGTTATTACTATGTGCTATTACTTTTGAATTTTTACACACTTGAACCAAATCTGCTAGAATGTTCTCTAGACTTTGAAAATTCATAACTAATTTTAAACAAATCGAAATGGAGTGACTCCAAGTCCTACTTGAAGCTTTCCAAGTCCTCTTTACAGGAAACATATGAATCACAGCCATCTATAACCACAAAAATACAAAACTCAACGAATTTCCATGCTGTTCCAGAATTGATTCCAGTTTCAACCTCAAACTTTGGAAATACGTAACGCAGCACACATATCAAAATGACACCCATTATATATCAATTTAAAGCTTGGCATGTGAACTATTAGAACGGAAAGTTTCAGAATTTTAGCCATCATTTACTCATTCAAAACTTCCATGCAAACTCGCTGCCCTACACAGAATTTTTATAGATAAAACTTCCAATTTTCCAACATATGTTTCCAATAGTCAGAATTCACAATTGGGGCTGCTCTCCACACAATTTTTCTCATAGAATCCAATGGAAACATCAAAATGAATAAATTCTTACTCATTCCCCACGTCCTGTTTTGGGCAGAAATCCAGGTTATTAGACCCGGACCGGACCGGCCGAACCGGACCAGAAACTGGCGACCTGGGCACTAAACCGGTCTGGGTCAAATTTTTTTAAATCATTTTTAAAAAAATTTTTTCCTTTAGCTCTGGTTTGACTCCGATCTGACCCACTGACTCTTGACCCAGTACCTCGACTGGTTCACTGACCGGTCATGCTTTAATTCCTTGGTAGAAATACAACAAAAATTTCAACAATTACAATACTTCCAATTTAAGATCCTAACTAGCTTCATATGTCCTCTAAGCATCATAAAACACCATGAACATAATCAAATCACCATTAATCTTCAAAATCCTAGCTTGAACTAAATTAGGGCAGAATTACACATGTCAAAATACTCTTTCAACCTACACAACCCATAGCTTAAATTGAAGCTAATACTCACCTCTTGCTCCTCCTTAGGTTCTTTCTTTGATTCTACAACTTTTGCTCTTACAAGATAGCTCAAAACACCTCTTCTTGAAATTCTAAAACCATAGAAATGAAGCTCTCATCAAGAGGAACAATGTTTATAAAGGGTATTTGAGCCAAAGTCATTTACAAGGTCAAAATTCAAGTAAAAATGCTCACCTTCACTTGCTCTTCTTTCTCTTTTCTTAAGCCTTGCTTGGCTGATTTTGAGACAAATGAGAGGGAGTGAAATGGAGTTCTGAAATTTCTCTTCCCTTGGCCCTTAATATTTGACCGAAAGTGGGCCAAAAGAAATAGAGAAAATGTGTGGTCAATAATTATTCTTTCTTGGTAAAAGTTGATGATAAATACAAGATGGCTTCAATTTTAATTCTCTCACCTCTCTTGCCTTTTGGATTCCTGGATGAAAAGTTTGAGAAAGATGAGGAAATATATTGATAACACTTTCTCTCTTATATCCCAAGCCACTTTTGTTGACTTTTCATATGGAAAAGATGAAGAAGTATATCATATTAATTCTCTTTCCTTCTTTATGTGTCATAATTTTATGCTTCTTTTTGGAGGGGCAAATGACTTCTTCAATTATCATATTTCCTCCTCAAATATTACTTTTATTTGTAGTCAGTTACCTACAATTTTTTACTTTTCTTCTCACCTTTTTACTTGGCTAAAAATGCACTATCTTTTGGCATAATTGGACCAAGTCTTATTTCCCTCTTGCCTTCTCTCATGTCCTACGTAAATATGGCTCTTTGAAGAGAAATTTTCCACCTTATTTTAGCATGAGATATTTCACTTATGCTATCATCTTTTGACCTTGTCTTAAAGTACTTCCAAAGGTCACCATTTATGTTCAACTATGGATTTTCTCTTGCTTTATTCATGTTGGACGAAATTATAGACTAAAGGGGAGGGATTGTTTTCTTTTCTATTTTCATAATTACTTCTTACTTTTGAAGAGAAAATCCTAGACCTTCAATTTGTTTTCCAATTTTGACCTCAAGATCAAGTGACAATTGTCTCTTTTGCATTTGATTATGGCAATATTTTTTAGATTGCCATTAACTCTTTATTTGTTTCCTTTCTTTCTCTTCCATACACCATTTTCCCCTTCTTCTCATGTTCAAATTAGGCCTTTGGTCATTTTTGACTTTAGGCTAAAAGACTAAGCAATTATCTCAAGTTAATTGGAACTAATAAGGTCATAACAAAATTTTTGAGGGTAATTTTGTCATTAATCCCACTATCTATTATGTACATTTAGCCATTGAGTACATTTTGGGATATTACAAAAATGGCCTTTACTTAACTTTTCTACCCCTCTTTATTTGTCTCTCCCCCTACATCCATGGTCAAATCTCTCTCCCCTCTCCCTCTCCTTCCTCCATGACCATCGCCACCATTGCTCTTTGCCATCCCTCTACCTCCGATCTAACTATATTCATAATGCTAATGTCTGTGCCTTTCTTTGCGCCCTCGGTCCCTAACACCATGCTCCACTGCGTCTTTTAATATGCCATCACTAAACAGCTCCAATGATCACCTCTTATTGAATCAAGTCCATATTATATGATGGGAGTTATTTGAGGTTTAGATTTGGGTGACTCAATTCTTTTTCCTTCTTGATATAAAGTTGCATAATGTTGGAGGGAATTTGCTTACATTTGTGTGAGCATGGCGAGGAGGTAAGATCAATTAAAGATTAAATTTCTCGCTCAGCATCTAAAGGACAAGGAGAATGATGCAAGGACTGTAAATATGTGAAGTTAATTAGTGCTGGAAAAATTGGTTATTGAAAATGGGTAAAATCAATTGAAAAGTTGTTTTTGGCTTATCAAGTTATGGAACTTTGCAATTGCAATAACATGTTTAATTGCTAGTCTGAAATGGGTAAAATCAATTGAAAAGTTGTAAATGGCTTATCACGTTTAGGAACTTTACAATTGCAATAACATGTTTGACTAGTAGTTTGAAATGGGTTAAATCAATTGAAAAGCTGTTAATGATTTATCAAGTTTAGGAATTTTGCAATTGCAATAACATATTTTATTGGTAATCTGAAATGGATAAAATCAATTGAAAAGTTGTTAATGTCTTTTTCTAGTTTAGAAACTTCACAATTGCAATAACATGTCTAATTGGTAATACAAAATGATTAAAATCAATTAAAAGTTGTTATTGCCTTATCAAGTTTAGGAATTTTACAATTACAATAACATGTTTTATTGGTAATCCGAAATAGGTAAAATCATTTGAAAAGTTGTTAATGCCTTATCAATTTAGGAACTTTGCAATTGCAATAACATGTTTGATGGGTAATTTCAAATGGTTAAATCCAATTGAAAAGTTGTTAATGGCTTGTTAGGTTTAGGAATTTTGCACTTGCACTAACATGTCTTATTAGTAATCTGAAATAGGTAAAATGACACCACTACAAAATCATCAATATATGACGGTTATTTTTTTTTTACTATAAATCATGGTTCCGAACCATTATATATGGGGTTTCTTTATATACCTAGGGCAGATACACTACAGTTCTAAACTATTATTTACTCTGGACCTATTATAATGATTCTAATATAACACTCGTTATGTATTGAGGCTTGGTGAAGTCATGATAAGAACATTGTTGTGATAATAATTAATGGGAACATATAAACAACCGTCATAATATATTGTAATGTTTGCATAATACATAACGGTCTCATTTTAAAAACCATTATTTATTTAGAAACATGCATAACCATTTTTATGCAAGAACTATGACTTTTAATAATAATAAATAAAACTCTCACATAAACAATTGTGATTTATTTAGTAATATAAATAACGGTTGGTACATAAGAACAATGAATATTTATAATACATGACAAGTTTTATGTAATAACTGTGATGTATGGATGCAAGACTCTTAAATGAGAGCTTCTAAACAAGTTAGATTCATCTGTATATAATAGAATAGTACCTCCCAAAACAAGTTTCCACACAATTTGGGATAGATCAAGACATTCCATGCTTTGTGGGAATAATCAATAGCAACTATTGATGTATGTATATGATAATGTAACTGTTCAACTATAACTCTATTTTCTCACTAGAATTAACCCTAGAAAGCAAAGGCCTCTAGGAAAAAACATATATCCCTATTAGAAAAGGAGCAAGGGGTATGCAAACTATTGAGGTCAAGGGTTTGCATATCCCTACACCTTTTCTATTAGGGATATTTGTTTTTTCCCATCTGCCTTTGCTTTCCAGGCTTAACTGCTAAAGAGACACAAGGTAGGTAAACACTTACATTATTAGATATATAGGTCTAGTGTGCAATTGATTCTAGCCACAAAGCCTGGAATTGATCTCACATTGTCAAATTTCATAGCTTTAACTTGGTGCCGCCTGCTCAATATAAAAATAAAAGAGGAACACTCAATCAGAGCAATAATGGGTTTTTCAAAAAAATATTACTTCACAAAAGCCACTTAATGTCACTTTGAATGCTTTAATCACAATGGTATTCACTTAATCATGTATGACTCTAGGTACAATTGAACTAGTTTATTCATCATATCCATATTGATCTTTTGAAAATAACTTCTATAGATATGGATACGTCCAAAAAAGGGAGAGGTATTTGCTTAGGGATTGACATCTCTAAAAGTTACTTTAAAAAGAACAATAGAGAAGGAACCATCAATCAAAGTAATAGGTTGACAACTTCTTGTAATAGGCAAGGAACCTTTGATCAGAGCAATAATAGGTTTTCCAAAAAGACATAGCTTCATAAAATCAATTTAATGTCAACATGAATACTTTATCGCATTATAACTTCATAAAGGCAGCCAAATCAGCCAGGTTGAACACTGCAAGTAATATGAAATGAGCCTTTGAAGTGAATGTAAGAAGGATAATGTGAAATGGATGAGGGAAATCATAACTACGTAGCCAGTGCTCATGAACGAAAACATGAGTTAGGACAAGCAAAAGCAACTCGTGCAGTAGTCACTAAGACAAGGGTCAAGTATATTTACTAGCGCGGTTGTTGTTGAGAAGTTGAACGAAGGCTATTATGGTGGAGTTCAATTGAAAATGACTTTCAATAGTCGAAAAAGACCACAGGAATCATAGGGTTATGATATTGGTAGGTTTCGTTTGTACAGACTAAGTGTCAAGTGTATTCTATTTCAAATGTTTAAATATAAGAATGGTAGGGTTTATTGGGTTATTATGCTTACGACTTTACATCACGGTTCATTCGTAAGAACTATTATTCTTTGATTTACATTTGTCACGGTTCTCTATTAATAGCTGTGAGGTATGTTATATTTTTATTTTTAAGTTTTTGGGCTAATAGTGCCCAAATAATTATATTTTTATTTTTATAAACATAAAAATAAAAAATATTACCTCTGCTAAATGATCTAAGGTCTACTGCGAATTTTGGAACTTTTGTTTCTTTCAAATTGAATGAATTAAAAGTTTCATAAATTCACAGCATACATTACATCGTTACGCTACTCATCACCATACTCTAAATCATCTAAGAGTATGTCAAGACCATGGTGGCCAATTCCATACTAATCAAGGATGAGATTAGCCTTCCTTTTCATACTTGACAAATATCTTGCCAGCCTCCTCACAATATGGTCAATGCTTTTTGCATGATGTATTATTGCTACCACTTAAGGGAGTGGAGGGTATGGAGGTGAAGGCAGAGGAGGTTGTGGAGGAAGAGCAGAAGGAGGTGGAGTTTGTGGAGGGGGAGAAGGAGGATGAGGAGGATGATGATGCCAGGGATTTTCCAATAGGTCTACAACATGGTGTTTCATCTTGTTAATTGAGAGAATAGAGGATAACAATGAAGTAGTACAAAAAAACATAACGAAATATAGAGTTTAAATAGATTGGAAGTAACAGGTTCCAACCATCATTGTAAACATTGAAAGTTAAAGATGAGCAATAGCACGGTAGTGGGTAGTGAATGGGTACTTAGTTCTCATGCCTGATGATCGAAGACTGATGAAGCATGTATAGAATATTATCATCAACATGGAGAAGGAAAACGTTTCCGAGCCATCATGGTGTTTCTTGCTTCATGATGGCTTTTTTATAACAACCTTCATTCTTGTTAGACAAAATATGACAGTTACTAATTGTAACCATTATTTTTTTGCATAGTGTTCTAATAAGTGACAGTTTTACTTAACAACTGTTATGTATTTGACTTTTTTTTTTTAATTTTGGTGGTTGATTATGCAACCACCATTTGTAACCATTTGACAAACAAAATAAAAAAACAAAAAGACAATGTATATAAACAAACTAAAAATAAAAAGTTATGAAGTTTTTTTAAGAATCTAAAGCATCATCAGATTCTTCCTTCTCCAATAGCTTGTCCACCTTCTTGTTCAAAGAGCAAATGAGAGTGATAAGTTCTTTCAAGTACTTGCCTATGCATCATTGCTCTCACAAGTGAAGCTGGACCATATGATGGAACCGTAGGTCATGTGGATGAGCCCTTCAAGGCTTGTTAGTGGAGGGAGTCCATCTTTCGGCCTATTATGAGATGATAAAGTAGCAGTTCTCTTGCGTGTGTCCATGGTTTTGGTGACGATGAACAAAAGCTTGTGGTTGGCTATGAGAAGTTGAAATAGAAGTGGAGAAGCAGACTTCAATTTATATAGAGAGGGTTTCGTGGATTATCAAGCTATCATGTTCTTTAGTTTTATAGATCATTATATTTTATAAATAGCGATGGTTGTTTGTTTAATAAAAATTAGGAATTTGAAGTGGTATTCTAACAAGTGATGGGTTTTTCTTAATAACCATTGTTTATTTGACATTTTTTTAATTTTAATGCATACATGGTAGCATATATCAACTACCATATTACATAAAACAATTAAAATAGGTGAATTTAATTAGAGATTTATGAAAAGTACTTTAAATAAGGGTAGTTGGGGAAAGAGTAGTTGGGTGATAGGTAAACTATTTGCATATTTATTTTCCCTTATATGATTATTTTTTGGACAATATTTTAGTTTGATATAATAAATTTTGGTGTAATTGATAAATAAATAATATTTTAGAAAAAAAGAAAAAGAAAAGAAATAGAGAAAAGAAAAATACTGTAGCTGACGAGTAATGTAGCTAACGGGTATAGTAGCTGAAGGGTACTATTCACATGGAAGCACTATAGCAACGGGAATCACAATAGCACAGTCAATATTGTAGCTCGTGGCAGACAACATTACAATTAATCACGGAAAAAAATGCGTCCGACACTATCCATTGTTCATTCTGTGAAGAAGCAAGACGAAAACCTCTACCTATAAATAGGAATCATTGTAGAGTGAAGGAAGGAAGGAAAATACGCAGGAACAAAAATATATCTCTGATAGTGTGTATGTGTGGTGTACTCCTTTGACAGGAGGAGGACATTGTATTGTATCTTATATTTAATTTCATGCATTGTATTACTTTTTGTAGACTTCCTACATGGATGGTATAGGTAGTCCTCCGATATGGATGGTATAGGTCGCCACCTATATGAAAGCTTTTTCCTCCTAAATGAACGGCTATATCTCTCAATTTTTCATGCATCTTTTGGATATATATTTATGTTTTAGAATTTAATATTCAAGTTTTATGCAGTGTTTATGAGGTTGTCATTCAAGTTCTATGCAATTTTAATTTATTTTTTTTATTTTTAATTTCATCATGATCTAAATTTCTTTTTTTCTAAGGAGATGACGTAGCTTACTAATGACGGATTGAATCTTAACTTATTAAATCTAGTTTTGATTTTTCCTTCATGATTGTGTTTTAATTATTGTTCTTAATGCTTTCGATTGATTTTCCATCTTTTGAATGATTTAAATATGTATGTTGAGATCGGAAGGAGATGCATGTGTGTAGACCCATTAATAAAAACATAATTTACATATGAAATAGGAATATATTTATATGAGTTGTGTAGTCTTATTGAGTTCCATAAATCCTGATGTATAATTAATTTCTTAAATTCATATAGGAATATATTGCATTATCAATTAATTATAGAATTGTTTGATCTTGGAAGAGGCTCGTTATTAAATGAGGGAAACTCGACTATCAATCATATGGAGTAAATTTGGGTAGAATAGATAAGTGATTTAATCCGAAATTTGTTAAGTGAAATCTGACCCCTAGAAATTTTACTTGTAGTTGTTTTCATATTATTTGCACTCATATTTAATCATTTTTTATTTTGTACTTTCCATCACCAACTAATCAATCGACCAATTAGAATTAAAATTACCAATTTTGGTACTTAATGATCAATCCTCGTGGGAACGATACTCTACTCACTTATGTATTACTTGATTACGACAGTGTACACTTGCACTATTTAATATATCATTTACACCCGTAACAAGTTTTTGACACCTTTGCCGGGGATTGTTGTCATCAATATCAATACCAAGTAATTTTAATACTAATTTAGTCTTCATGTAAAAATTTCAAAAGAAAATATAAAAAAATTAAAAAATGGATTATTCACAGCATTCATTTGGTTTAATCAGTGATAAATTGTCATATCTTGGTTCTTTTTCTGGAATGCATGTGGATGGAATGAGACAAGAAAATATAAATGCTGGTTGGATTGCAAATTGTTCTCCTTAAAATTGTTTTTCTTGTGCTTATTGTGGAGAGTGTCATTCTTATGAGGATTGTCCATATAGCAATACCAGTCATTATGTGAGAGATGATTTCAATATAAACCAAACTTATTTTGATCATTCCTTTTATCCTGATAGAATTTTAGAGCAACAAGAGTCTTTGGATCGATATGTCAGGTATTGTCCTAATCCTTCTTTATACTCTTATTCACATATTGAAGAACAATTTCTTGAGTAAAAGGAAAAATCTGATTTAGAAAGATTATGTGAGGAGTTTAGTGGAGAGCAAAAGGAACTTGTCACTAGTGTTGAGTCAAGTGTCCAAAATATTGGAATATATGTGAGTCAAATTATTTCATCACTTGAGACTGAGGCAAAATAATTCCTTAAGCATGATGACCACTTCTTGTGTTGATGATGATTATTGTGAGGAAGTTGAGGATGTGGAATTGAATGAAACCTTAGGTCTTGTGGAATGTGATAAGGAACTTGGAATCACTTTTAAAGAGATTAGTGGTTGTAGTTTATATGAGGTTCCGACGGTGGAACCTGATTCCTGTCATTTTGATGTTGAAATTAATATGGTTGTTCCAACAACTATTGTTCATGTCTCTCCTGTTGAAGTGTTGACTCTTACTGATGAGAGTAGAGTGGATTTTGTGGGATGCTCTAAAATTTTGGAAACTCCTAAATCTGTTTGTAAATATATGCATGTTATGCTTTATTTGAATTCAGTAAATGTTTGTACTCTAAAATTGTCTATGATTGAAGAAGTACATGTAATTACCTTGAATGATCATTGTTGGTGTCTGAAACATTGTTGCTTGAAAAGATATGAAGACAAGGTAATCATGGTGTTTGATACTTTTGACTAGTAGTTTGTTTGGGAAGTCTAGCTGAAGACTATAAATTTAACACTGCTTGGAAGGCAACCCAAGGTTCGGTTTGATGTTTTGTTGTGATTTCGCAAGACTTCTGGTAACCCTTGATGATGTATTTCACTTTGGTAGCTACAAATTAAAAGAAATTAAAAAAAAAAGAAAAAAAATTAATTGAAAAAAAATAAATTTGGTTTAGTCTTTGTCTAGCTAAAGACGTTAAAGAAGGGCGGTTATTTGGGAGGCAACTTAAAACTTCTTTCCTAGTCTCATTTTTCTTTCTCACTCATTGAAACACCACCGCTTTGAGAATTGTAGTTTTCATAAGTTTCATTTTATGTTACCATTGAGGAATCTCTTGCAAAGCTTAAGAACATGTTCCCCATACTTCCCAAAGAAGTGCTCAAGAAGATCTATAACAGTCGACTTAAAATGATGAAGATATTCAAGCATTTGGGCTTTCTTGAGGACGTACACTAGATCATTGAAGCAAAGGTATGTTTAGCAGGTGAGATTCATAAATCATTTATTAAACCTTTGCCAGGAATTGGAAGAAGTTCTTACTCCAAGAAGAGAAAATCTAAAAGGATGAATGTCTGCCATAAAGGTACAAGGTGGACATGTGATCACTGTTGTAGGACCAAAGGTATGGTTTCCATAAATTGAGAAGATAAAATTAAATTTATAAAGGATGGACTAAGTAAGGAGTCACTGGATGATATCATTCAAACTGTTAAGACACATCAGATTGGTGATGTTCATCGTATTCTTCTCAATTTAGTGGACATATTCAATACAAAAAAATAGCGCTACTGTCTTGGGAATCTAACATTAAAAGACCCTGTTTTCCAGTTTATAATAAAACTGGATGGGAAGCAAATCCTCGATTCATAGAAAGCGTTCAAGCCGTTACTGGACGTAAAACCCGAGGAAGATGTGAGCCAAAATCACAACTACTGTACATAATCGTGTTTTTGTTTAATCTTTCTTATCTTTTATGTAACTTTTGTTTAATCTGTCTTATCTTTTTAGCAGCTTTTATCTAATATGTCTTTTCTTTTCAGTAACTTTTGACTTTCTTTCCTCTATTTCTTCACGCAATGGCCCATCAATCATCTGTGTTAGAAACATTTTTAAACTTCTTTGAAAAAAATGCGTGATTCGTGTGATTTTGTTGTCATTGTTTTATTAGTAATATAAATATGTACTCTTCCACTTGTAAATATGCACTCTTCACTTGTAAATATGCATTCTTGTACTTGTGAACACAAATGGTCCGAGAGAAAAAAAGAGAAAAAGAGTATCACTAAAATGTAGATTTATATCTATCTGTATTTTTGGTGAAACTAATTTGGGCAAGGATAGATAGTTTGTCACTATACCAAAAGAACTTGGAATCACATTTGCTACCAGAAGGATCAACTTTGTATACGTAGGAGGCATCTAAGGCCTAAGGGGAAGTTTGGCCATTTTTGCATCCATGAATGGAAGCAAGGGTTTGAGTGTAAGGGTAAAGGAGTTGGAAGCTCACACCTTTTCCTTTGGACAAGAGCTACAGGTTTCGAGCTTGCTTGAATGAATGGGATGAATATTCTACCATGCTAAAGCTTTTATCGCTCTGCCTGGTGGTTTGGAGATGTTGGATTGCATTTCTAGCGTAGCATATTGGGCTAAGTTAAACATTCACAAAAAGCCATTAGGATTGTTAAATGTTAACGGTTTTTATGATGATCTGTTGTCTTTTTTTTTATCATGCTGTGGAAATAGGATTCACACCTCAAGCGACTCACCATTTCATAATTTCTGCATTAACTGCTAATCAGTTGCTCGATCAAATGCAAACCTATGAACCTCACTCAAATCTATTAGTCAAGCATTTAGGTGGGCAATCTTTAGATAGCAATCAGAAGTAGAATCCATATACCACTTTTTGGTTGTAACTCTCCTTGATCTTTTGGTTTTACTTTTAGCATTTTTTTGTGTGTTTGTGTAAAAAAAAACTTTCTCTAAGCTCTAGAAGACATTGAGGACAATGTCTAATTTAGGTTGGGGGAGGAATTGTAAAAAAAAAAATAGTTAGTAAAAACCAATAGATGCATGGGGTGTGAAAAAATGGCAGAGTAAGGAGTTATTCTCAACTCCTGAGACGTATTTTATTAGTTCCATTTAGTAGTTACATGTTTTAAAAAAAAAGTAAAAAAAAAAAGCATCCTATTCAAGTGCTTTATAATGATCTTAAGAAGTATATAAGTTTTAAGTATGGATCACTTGAGTTTGGAGATTTTATAGCTCGAATGAACAATTGATTGTTGCAATTGTTCAAAAATGATAAAGGCATTCATTTTCTTTAGCCAGAGCCAAATAGCCAACCTTGCAATTATATCGTCACTACAACAAAAAACATTTTTAACGTCCCTTTTTTAGGCTTTTTAATGTCTAAAAACAAAGGGACGTCTATGTGAGCGACGTAGTAAAAAATGGCAATAACGTCTGTAGATAAAAGGACATCTAAAGTCCCACTTTAGAAGTCCCCAATTTAAAGTGGGGATGTCAAAAGTGATTTTTAAAAAATAATCGTTTATATTACAGATCTGGACTAAGCAATATATAAAACCAGAAATTAAAGATCATCGTCAATAAAATTACAGATCTATTATTTGAAATCCAAATCCAAAATCTACACAATAATAACTCCAAAGCTGGAATCTCATAGGCAGAATATGAAAACAATAAGAGGAATTAGTTGTAAAAAACTTATCTCCTTCTATTATTGAAATTCATTTTCTCATAATAATGAATAGAGAAGAGCGACAGAGAGAGGTGAACCTCGTTTTCTCAGCATGAACGTAGCTATGAAGCATGTTTCAGAGTCCTGATCTACAAGCCATAATAACACGAGTTAGAAGATAAAATAGAAGAGAAACCCAAAGAAAAAAGAGAAAGCGGATCAAATAATAAAAAATGGTAAGAAAGCATAACAGATCTGGAGGTGAAAAAAAGAGAGAAAGGAAAAAGCAAGAGTAAAAAGAGCATATAAAGAAGAAGAAGCAAGAGTTAAAAGGTGTGGTGGTAGTGGCTCTTCTTGTGTTTGCGGCGATGGGAAGAGAAAGATGAGTGTAAAAATAGTATAAAACTAACAAATAAAGACTGTCAGTAAAAATTTGAATTGTTTTTGGCGTCCCCAATTTAATTTAGGGACGCCTAAAGTTGTCCAGTTTTTTTTTTTTTTTTTTTTAAACTTTAGATGTCCCCAATTCAAATAGGGACGTCTAAAGTGGTCAAACACAATTTTTTTTTAAAAAAAAAGAGGGACACCCTTTAGCGTCCCTCATATATATAGGGACGCCAAAGGGCATCAAAATATATATGAGGGACGTCAAAGGGTGTCCCTCATTTAAAAAGAAAAATTAAAAAAAAAACTGTAGATGTCCCCAATGTATATAGGGATGTCTAAAGTCTGTGAACTCACACTTTAGATGTCCCTATTTAAATTGGGGACGTCTAAAGCTATTTAGTTTTCACCCATAATTATAAAAATGCCACCGCCTTTATTTTTTACTTCCCTTTTTTAAAAAGGGACGTCCTTTAGGGACGTAAAATCTATATTCTGCAATAGTGCGTTGTTCAACCCCTTTGAGCCTAATTCACTGTTTCTTTGCTCTAAACCCAATAACATGTATTTTAATGATATATCAAATGCTTTTACATAATTCGGAAAGATTAACAGAGCATTTGAAACTTTTGTGAAATGGGCTTTTGACAGGTGTGGGGGTGTATATAACATCAACTTTAGAGTTACATAGTTTTATGGAAAAAAAGAAAAAAAAAAGGATGAAAAAAAAGAAAATGAATATATATATATATATATTAAGTATTTGAATTGTGGGTTGTTGTGATGAGATTAATTTATTTATAAGTAGCCCATTTTTCAATTGCTCTATTTCTTTAGCCCGTCATACCATGTTTAATATTCCTTTTACCTTAACCCCATTACAACCCTTAATAAGTTCTTTTGATTTGAATTATGCATGTGAACTAAATAGTGGAGATTGAGATTTTTAGCAAGCCTATAGTGGTGTAATTTTTTCGGTTGAATTTGAGCGAAATACTTACCCTTAAACATTTGAGAGATATGGAGATTGAGTTACAATTACGAACTCGGTTTATTCATTTTCAATTAAAGTTACCAGTTTATATTTTCGTTGATTCATGAATACTATGATATCTTTATTTTTCAATTGTATTATTGCTTATCACTTGACACTTTTAATTTTGTTGGAAGCACTTATTAGTCACTCCTTGTCCGAGGACATCCAAGAGCTAAGTGTGGGGGAATTTGATAAGTAAAATATTTGGATATTTATTTTCCCTTATATGATTATTTTTTGGACAATATTTGAGTTTAATATAATAACTTTTGGTGTAATTGAAAAATAAATAATATTTTAGAAAAAAAAGAAAAAGGAAAAAACTGTAGTTGATGGGTACTATTCATGACGGAAGCACTGTAGCAATAGGAATCACTGTAGTATTGTCAGCACTCTAGCTCGTGGCAGACAAGGTTACTGTTCATCATGGGAAAAAAATGCGTCCAGCACTGTTTGCTGTTCATTCCCTGAAGAAGCAAGATGCACACCTCTGCCTATAAATAGGAATCCTTGTAAAGTGAAGGAAGGGAGGAAAAACGCAGAAACGAAAATATTTCTTTGATAGTATGTGTGTGTGGTGTCCTCCTTTGACAGGAGGAGAACATCATACCTTATATTTATTTTCATGCATTGTATTACTTTTTGTAGACCTCCTATATTTTTGGTATAGGTAGACCTCTTACATGGATGGTATAGGAAGACCTTCTACATGGATGGTATAGGTAGTCCACCTATATGGATGGTATAGGTCGCCACCTATATGAAAGGTTTTTCCTCCTAAATGAACGGCTATATTTCTCTATTTTTCATGCATCTTTTGGTTGTATATTTATGTTTTAGAATTTAATATCCAAGTTTTATGCAGTATTTATCAGGTTTTCATTCAAGTTTTATGCAATTTTAGTTTATTTTGTTTTTATTTTTAATTTCATCATGAGCTAAATTTCTTTTTTTAGTGTGATGACATAGTTTACTAATGACAGATTAAATCATAACTTATTAAAACTAGTTTTAATTTTCCCTTATGATTGAATTTTAATTATTGTTCTTAATGCTTTCAATTGATTGGCCATCTTTTGAATGATTTAAATATGTATGTTGAGACCGGAAAGAGATGCATGTGTATAGACCCTATAATTAAAACCATAATTTACATATGAAATGGGAATATATTCATATGAGTTGTGTAGTCTTACTGAGTTCCATAAATCTTGATGCATAATTAATTTCTTAAATTCATATAGGAATATATTGGATTAGCAATTAATTATAGAAATG
Organism: Inga laurina; assembly: GCA_963855925.1. Classification (NCBI taxonomy): domain Eukaryota; kingdom Viridiplantae; phylum Streptophyta; class Magnoliopsida; order Fabales; family Fabaceae; genus Inga; species Inga laurina. The sequence goes on from OY979701.1 coordinate 30,324,816, forward strand.
TTTGATCTTAAATTCATATAGGAATATGTTTGATTAGCCAATAATTAAATGAGAAAAACTCAACTATCAATTATATGGAATAAATTGGGCTAGAATAAATAAGTGATTCAATCTGAAATTTTTTAAGTGAAATTTGACCCCTAGAACTTTTACTTGTAGTTGTTTTCATATTATTTGCACTCATATTTAATCATTTTTTATTTTGTACTTTCCATCACCAACTAATCAATCGACCAATTAGAATTAAAATTACCAATTTTGGTACTTAGTGATCAATCCTCGTGGGAATGATACTCTACTCACTTATGTATTACTTGATTACGACAGTGTACACTTGCACTATTTAATATATCATTTACACTCGTAACAAGTTTTTGACGCCTTTGCCGGGGATTGTTGTCATCAATATCAATACCAAGTAATTTTAATACTAATTTAGTCTTCATGTAAAAATTTCAAAAGAAAATATAAAAAAAATGGATTATTCACAGCATTCTTTGGTTTAATCAGTGATTAATTGTCATATCTTTGTTCTTTTTCTTGAATGCATGTGGATGGAATGAGACAAGAAAATATAAATGCTGGTTGGATTGAAAATTGTTCTCCTTATAATTGTTTTGCTTGTGCTTATTGTGGAGAGTGTAATTCTTATGAGCATTGTCCATATAGCAATACCAGTCATTATGTGAGAGATGATTTCAATATAAACCAAACTTGTTTTGATCATTCCTGTTATCCTGATAGAATTTTAAGCAACAAGAGTCTTTGGATCCATATGTCAGGTATTGTCCTAATCATTCTTTCTACTCTTATTCACATATTGAAGAACAAACTCTTGAGTATAAGGAAAAATCTAGTTTAGAAAGATTATGTGAGGAGTTTAGTAGAGAGCAAAAGGAACTTATCACTAGTGTTTAGTCAAGTGTCCAAAATATTGGAATATATGTGAGTCAAATTATTTCATCACTTGAGACTATGGGGCAAAATAATTCCTTAAGCATGATGACCACTTCTTGTGTTGATGATGATTATTGTGTGGAAGTTGAGGATGTGGAATTGAATGAAACCTTAGGTCTTGTGGAATGTGATAAGGAACTTGGAATCACTTTTAAAGAGATTAGTGGTTGTAGTTTAGATGAGTTTCCAATTGTGAAACCTGATTCCTGTCATTTTGATATTGAAATTAATATGGTTCTTCCAATAGCTATTGTTCATGCCTCTCCTATTGAAGTGTTGACTCCTACTGATGAGAGTAGAGTGGATTTTGTGGGATGCTCTAAAATTTTGGAAACTCCTAAATCTATTTGTAAATATATGCATGTTGTTCGTTATTTGAATTCAGTAAATATTTGTACTCTAAAATTGTCTATGATTGAAGAAGTACAAGTATTACCTTGAATGATCATTGTTGGTGTCTGAAACTTTGTTGCCTGAAAAGATATGAAGACAAGGTAATCATGGTGTTTAATACTTTTGACTAGTAGTTTGTTTGGGAAGTCTAGCTGAAGACTATAAATTTAGCACTACTTGGGAGGCAACCCAAGGTTTGGTTTGATGTTTTGTTGTGATTTTGCAAGACTTCTTGTAGCCCCTGATGATGTATTTCACTTTGGTAGCTACAAATTAAAAAAGAAAATATATAAAAAATTTAATTGAAAAAGAAAAATTTTGGTTTAGTCTTTGTCTAGCTAAAGACGTTAAAGAATGATAGTTATTTGGGAGGCAACCTAACACTTCTTTCTTAGTCTCTCATTTTTCTTTCTTACTCACTGAAACACCACTGCTTTGAGAATTTTAGTTTTCATCAGTTTCATTTTAAGTTACCATTGAGGAATCTTTTGCAAAGCTTAAGAACATGTTCCCCATACTTCCCAAAGAAGTGCTCAGGAAGATTTATAACAGTCGACTTAAAATGATGAAGATATTCACGCATTTGGGCTTTCTTGAGGATGTACACTGGATCATTGAAGCAAAGGTACATTTAGCAGGTGAGATTTATAAATCATTTATTAAACCTTTGCCAGGAATGGGAAGAAGTTCTTACTCCAAAAAGAGAAAAGCTAAAAGGATGAATGTCTGCCACAAATGTGCAAGGTGGACATGTGATCAGCGCTGTAGGACCAAAGGTATGGTTTCTATAAATCGAGAAGATAAAATTAAATTTATAAAGGATGAACTGAGTAAGGAGTCACTGGATGATATCATTCAAACTCTTGAAACGCATCAGATTAGTGATGTTCATCGTATTATTCTCGATTTAGTGGACATATTCAATACAGAAAAATAGCGCTACTGTCTTGGGAATCTGACATTAAAAGACCCTATTTTCCAGTTTATAAGACAACTGGATGGGAAGCAAATCCTCGATTCATAGAAAGTGTTTAAGCCGTTATTGGACATAAAACCCGAGGAAGATATGAGCCAAAATCACAACTACTGTACATAATCATGCTTTTATTTAATTTGTCTTATCTTTTATGTAAGTTTTGTTTAATCTGTCTTATCTTTTTAGCAACTTCTGTCTAATATGTGTGTTTTTTCTAGTAACTTTTGACTTTCTTTCCTCTATTTCTTCACGCAATGGCCCATCGGTTATCTGTGTCAGAAAAATTTTCAAATTTCTTTGAAAAATGCGTGATTTGTGTGATTTTATTGTTGGTGTTTTATTAGCAACATAAATATGTACTCTTCCACTTGTAAATATGCACTCTTCACTTGTAAATATGCATTCTTGTACTTGTGAACACAAATTGTCCAAGAGAAAGAAAGAGTAAAAGAGTATCACTAAAAATTGTAGATTTACATCTATCTGCATTTTTGGTGAAAGTGATGTGAGCAAGGATAGAGAGTTTGTCACTGCAGCAAAAGAACTTGGAATCGCGTTAGCTACCAGAAGGATCAACTTTGTATACGTAGGAGGCATCCAGAGCCTAAGGGGAGGTTTGGCCATTTTTGTATCCATGAATGGAAGCAAGGGTTTGAGTATAAGGGTAAAGGAGTTGGAAGCTCACACATTTTCCTTAGGACAAGAGTTACAATTTTTGAGCTTGCCTGAATGAATGGGATAAATGTCCTACCATACTAAAGCTTTTATCGCTCTATTTGGTGGTTTGGAGACCTTGGATTGCATTTCTAGCGTTGCATATTAGGCTAAGTTAAACTTTCATAAAAAGCCATTGGGATTGTTAAATGTTAACGATTTTTATGATGATCTGTTGTCTTTTTTTGATCATGTTGTGGAAACAGGATTCATACCCCAAGCGACTCACCATTCCATAATTTTTGCATCAACTACTGATTATCTGCTCAATCAAATGCAAACCTATGCACCTCACTCAGATCTATTAGTCAAGCAAATAGGTGGGCAATCTTCAGATAGCAGTCAGAAGCAGAATCCAGATACCACTCTTCAGTTGTAACTCTCCTTGATCTTTTGGTTTACTTTTAGCATTTTGTTTTTTTGTGTGTTTGTGTAAAAAAAAAAAAGTTTCTCTAAGCTCTAGAAGACATTGAGGATAATGTCTGATTTAGGTTGGGGGAGAAATTGTAAAGAAAAAAAAAATAGTTAGTTAGTAAAAACCAATAGATGCATGGGGTGTGAAAAAAGGGCAAAGTAAGGAGTTATTCTTAACTCCTGAGACACATTTTATTAGTTGCATTTTATTAGTTACACGTTTTTGTTCTTTTCCAAAAAAAAAAAGTAAAAAAAAAAAATCATCATATTCAAGTGCTTTATAATGATCTTAAGAAGTATATAAGTTTTAAGTATGGATCAATTGAATTTATAGATTTTATAGCATAAATGAACAATTGATTGTTGCAATTGGTGATGAATTTTGAGATTAAATGAAATGAGTTTAAAAACCCTTAACAATGAGCTTTTGAGCATGTAATGATTATTTCTCTTGTGTGTGATATTCACTTATTAAGTTGTCACTCTAGAACTTGCTTTAAATTTGGTTGAAATTACATCTCACATGCACATTCAAAAATGATAAAGGCATTCATTTTCTTTAGCTAAAGCCAAATAGCCACTCTTGCAATTATATCATTGTTAAGGTCCTTTGAGCCTAATTGACTATTTCTTTGCTCTAAACCCATTAACATGTGTTTTAATGATATATCAAGTTCTTTTACCTAATTCAGAAAGATTAGCAGAGCATTTGAAACTTTTGTGAAATGGGCTTTTGACAAGTGTGGGGGTGTACATAACATCAACTTTAGAGTTGCAAAGTTTTATGAAAAAAAAAGAAAAAGAATATATATATATATATAGTATTTGAATTGTGAGTTGTTGTGATGAGATAAATTTATTTATAAGTAACCCATTTTTTAATTGCTCTATTTCTTTAGCCCGTCATACCATGTTTAATATTCCTTTTACCTTAACCCCATTACAACCCTTAATAAGTCCTTTTGATTTGAATTATGCATGTGAACTAAGTAGTGGAGATTGAGATTTTTAGCAAGCCTATAGTAGTGCAATTTTTTCGGTTGAATTTGAGCGAAACATTTACCCTCAAACACTTGAGAGATTAGGAGATTGAGTTATAATTACAAACTCGGTTTATTCATTTTTGTAACATCCCAATTTTTATTCACCAAGAATATATTGTAATTATTATATATATTCAATGAAATGGTGAATATTTAAGGCCAAAGGAATTAAATATTGAAAATTTAAAGTTGAATAGTGTTTTCAGTGAAATCGCCTGCGAGGCAATGAGATTTTCATATAGTTTTGGAAGACCAAATGATGACCAAAAATTATGAAATTTTACAGGGTGAAAGTAGACATCTTAAGCTTTAATTTGATAGGTCATATGACTCAATTGAAGCTATGTACAAAAATATATGAATTTTTGAAGTTAATCCAGAAAATCTGGAAAGTTTCTGGAGCAGCGGTCAAAGATTGAAAATCTGGGAATAATATGATCATATCCAGTAAAATTCTATATTTTTCCTTGAAACTAGACTCAATGAGGGTTCCATAGGCTTTGGAATCGCCTCGAAACGATGTCTGCAAAATTAGTTATGATTTTTCAAAGTTAAGGCAGAAAATCTGCCAGAATTGGCATTATTCCGAAAATTTGAGAAATAAAGTAATCTTCCTTTTTCTCTTAATTATTTTAGAAATTTAGGGATGAAGGAGGAGAAGACAAGTGTCAAAATCCAATGAGGCCAAATGTCAACACCACATGAAAGATGATGGAGATAATTGTTGTGTCATAAGTCCTTACTTATGTCATAAGGTTAGGTGGCCAACTTTTGTACCAATTGACTTGAGTAAATGGAAGGAACACTTGATTTAGTTGGAGCATAAGAGGGGGCACGTTTTTGGCCAACCAAGGGAGAAGGAAAATTGGTTCCAATCTAATGGAAATCAAATGAAGCAAGCAAGTCAAAGGCTACATGAATCTCTCAATGATGACAAAGGTAGAGTGCACTCTAAGTGAAGGCATGTGCATGGTGGTCATAATGAGAAGGTATGGCATAAAGAAGAGGGAAAGTGTAATCCAAGAATCAAGATGAAGGTGATGTTGACAAAACTACATGCACAACTCAATGATGGCAAAGTTGGAGTGCACACTAGGTGAAAGTCATATGCATGGTGGTCATAATGAGAGAGTATGGTGGGACGCATGGTTGGAGGGATGGTGTACATGAGAGGTGAAGGAATCTCAACCATTGGTTAGATCAAGGGCTAGGAATAAAGATGACAAGATATTTTATGAAGCTTGGCTTCATCTTTCTTGCCCATTTTCGTTCAAGCCAAGGAAAGGAGAGAAAGAGAGAGTTTGAGAAAGCTTTATGCTCTAAGAGAGAAGGAAGAGGAGAAAGACTAAGGTAAGTTATGATTTCTTAAGGTTTCTTCTTCTAATCTTCCATAAATCTCTTCTCTAATCTCTTCCTCTCCATAAAATTTATGGTTTAGCAAGCAAATCTTGAGCCCAAAGAGAAAGAGAGAGGAGGACTTCTAGAGAAAGGAAAAGAACTCAAGAAGGTAACTTCACAAATCCTAAGATTATGTTAGATGTGGTTGTTGTTGATAATTATGGTTGGATTTGGTTATTTTGTTAAGTTTGTAAATTTGGAAAGTCCTGATCCTAAGGGGTTATGCTGCCCAAATTTCTTTAAATCATGATTAATAAGTGTTTAAATAAGTTAATCAAGGATTTGAAATGGAAAAGTACAAGTTTTGGGAGCTAAAACACAAAACCTCATTTTTTCCATTTTCCCTTAATATTTCGGCCAGAACCAGAACTGGTACAAGGATTTGGATTTTCATAAAATAAATGGTTCCATTGGACTCAGTGGGCAAAAATAGGTGCGGTTACAGTTGGGCACTTTTTCGGTAGAGGCCTGAAAAGCATATTTACGAAAACGCCACTGAAATCCCTAAATAGGGGCTGTCAAGAGTATTTTCATAATTTGACACTGAATTTGGTGATTTCGAGCCCGGAAATGGATTCCTTGGTCGAAAATAAGTCAAAATAGGTTTAGTCAAAATTTTGGGAAAACGTGCCATCGGGCCGGGTACAGCGGGGCCGGGCCGGGTTCCCAGGGGCAGTTTTGTAAATTTTCACCATAGACTAATATAACCACAATAAACACTATGGAAGAGTATAAAATGATACTTGTATAGGTTATGACCTATTTCTGGTACGTTTAATATTTTAGGACCGATTTGGAGGCCGGATACGACACATTCTTTGAGGCACATTTAAAAGAGGATTATAAAGCTTTGAGGTAGAGACATTATCCTTCATACACTATGCCATAAGTTATGTGATTGTGTAGATGCCATTGTTTTGTAAATGCACTTTATTAATCAACATGATTTGCCTAGAGAGGGGCAGTTAGTGCTAGAGGTGCACTTATACTGGGAGTTGGCAGAAGTCCAACCGGTGTAGATTGTGGGGCTAGGCTTTACTCATGTATACATGATGATGATGTGTTTATATTGTTCATTAATTTGTGCATACCTTGGCACATGACATATTTACTTTTCGCATTTTCTATGAACGATATTATGTTTCTACGGAGATTCTTCGGAATCTCACCCTATTTTTAAATAAACACCTCAGCGGGTACCAATGGGCCAAAGGTCAAAGACGTTGATGCCGAAAAGTGTGTGGCACGTGTCTCAAGGCGAGGATATGAACGTGGTTATGCTTTAGTCTATGCCTTAATATTTTGGATAATTTGTAAATATTAAAACTTCCGCTGTATTTTTTGTTTCCATTGACGAACAATATCGGAATTGTAAACGAACGACGTTGGGATTGTAAATGAATATTTTTATCAGTATAATTGTACTTTTTTGTATGCCCATTGAATTCCGTCTTTATTACTCTTCGATTATCGAAATGGAAACGGGTGTTGACAATTTTCAATTAAAGTTACCAGTTTATATTTTTGTTCATTCATGAATACTATAATATCTTTATTTTTCAATTGTATTATTGCTTATGACTTGACATTTTTGATTTTGTTGGAAGCACTTATTAGTCACTCCTTGTCCGAGGATGTCTAAGAGCTAAGTGTGGGGCAATTTGAAAAGTAAAATATTTGCATATTTATTTTCCCTTATATGGTTATTTTTTGGACAATATTTGAGTTTAATATAATAACTTTTGGTGTAATTGATAAATAAATAATATTTCAGAAAAAAAGAAAAAGGAAAATAATGTAGCTGATGGGTACTATTCATGACGGAAGCACTGTAGCATTGTCCGTATTGTAGCTCGTGGCAGACAAGGTTACTATTCATCATGGGAAAAAAATGTGTCTGGCACTGTTCACTGTTCATTCCGTGAAGAAGCAAGACCCACACCTCTGCTTATAAATAGGAATCCTTGTAGAGTGAAGGAAGGACAGAAAAACACAGGAATGAAAATATTTCTCTTATAGTGTGTGTGTGTGGTGTCCTCCTTTGACAAGAGGAGGACATTATATTATATCTTATATTTAATTTCATGCATTGTATTACTTTTTGTAGACCTCATATATGGTTGGTATAGGTAGACCTCCTATATGGATGGTATAGGTCACCACCTACATGGAAGGTTTTACCTCCTAAATGGACGGCTATATTTCTCCATTTTTCATGCATCTTTTGGTTGTCTATTTATATTTTAGAATTTAATTTTCAAGTTTTATGCAGTGTTTATGAGGTTTTCATTCAAGTTTTATGCAATTTTAATTTATTTTGTTTTTATTTTTAATTTGATCATGAGCTAAATTTCTTTTTTTAGGGTGATGACGTAGCTTACTAATGACGGATTAAATCTTAACTTATTAAATCTAGTTTTAATTTTTCTTCATGATTGAGTTTTAATTATTGTTCTTAATGCTTTTGATTGATTAGCCATCTTTTGAATGATTTAATTATGTATGTTGAGACCGGAAGGAGATGCATGTGTATAGACCCTATAATTAAAGCCATAATTTACATATGAAATAGGAATATATTCATATGAGTAGTGTAGTCTTACTGAGTTCTATAAATCTTAATACATAATTAATCACTTAAATTCATATAGAAATATATTGGATTAGCAATTAATTATAGAATTGCTTGATCTTGGAAGATGCTAGTAATTAAATGAGGGAAGCTCGACTATCAATCATATGGAGTAAATTGGGGTAGAATAGATAAGTGATTCAATCCAAAATTTGTTAAGTGAAATTTAACCCCTAGAACTTTTTCTTGTAGTTGTTTTCATATTATTTGCACTCATATTTAATCATTTTCTATTTTGTACTTTCCATCACCAACTAATCGATCAATTAAATAGAATTAAAATTACCCATTTTGGTACTTAGTGATTAATCCTCGTGGGAACGATACTCTACTCACTTATGTATTACTTGATTATGACAGTGTACACTTGCACTGTTTAATATATCATTTACAGCCATAACATTGGGAAAGACTGATTGTTTGAAAGTGTTACGTATTGGTCGTTTCTTATGAAACACAATATTTCACATTCATACTTTACGGTCAAATGTTATGATTGTTATGGTTTGGTCTTCGTTGATGTTAGGTTGGAGGATGAATATTTTATAAGTGTTACAAGATGGTTTTTACATAAAAAAACTGACATATTTGCCACTAAATAAGTTACGGTTATTAAATACAACCATTATTTTTGTACTTTCACAAATGTTACCACATAATACATGATTGTACGCATAATTAACCGTTAATTTTTAGCTTTACATATTCTTGCATGATCTCCACCTTGACATACATGACTTTTATTCACTGTAACTGTTACTTATTAAGTGTTATATATGCACGAATCTGTAGTAGTTTGAATTGAAAAGTTGTTAATGGCTTATCAAGTTTAGAAAATTCAAGTTCCAAGTTCCACAATCAAGCAACTAGGAAAAATCTCCAATGATTACAAAGTTAATATCATCAATATAGAGAATTTGAGTCCTATGGCTTAATACAAGAGTCCATAGCTCTAGAGTAGGACCAAACAAGTATACAAAGCCACCCTTATTAATGAACACCTGGGGACCATCTTTTATTCTTCAGAGAAGTCCCAAAAATAATAAATTACCTCTCAAAAATTGAAGAATAAAGGAAATCAATGGAATATGTGACTTATGCAGTAAAAATATAAAGCTTTCAAAGTTTGCGGAATTCTGACAAAGGCACGAAGAGATTTGGAGTACAAAGAAGAAGAATGATAAGGGAAGATTGTTGTCGTTGAAGGCCACCATCGTCATTGATAGAGGAGGTTTTCTCTGCTGTCATACATTGTGTCAAGAGAAGAGGGTGGAGAAGAAGATTTTGTCGAGGGCATTTGTGTCATTTCCTTTTAATCTTAAAAAGCAAAAACTAGGCCTCAACACTTATATGGTATTATAAATATTGGGAGGACCTTTATCTCTTTTATTATTTTTAAAGTTCTTTATAATGGATTTTCCCATTATTCAATTAGCTCTACTATTTTTCACCTCGGTTGTATGGGATAACTAGTTAAATTTTGTTCAGCTAAATTGAATGCAGATAATTTCTTTTTCTTGATCAAATCTTAATACAAATTCTTGTGGTATCGATTCATTCTTATCTCTTTGCTGTAATCAAGACTCGTGCACTTTTGGGGTACTAGACAACAAAGATGTAAGAATTGCAGATGTACCTGAAATATGACTGACTCGGTGAAGTACCTACATAAAACTGGAGCACTGATAGGGACACTGATCACGTTACACAACAAATACACCATAGGCAAAAAAAGAATGAGAATAATCTTTAGAAGAAGTGAATAGACATATAGTTTATGTGTATTATCCTACACAACACTTGAACCCTTATTCACTCAAATATATAGGGCTTCTCGTGCCTCTCCCTCAATTGACTATCCCTTCTTTATTAGAAGACATATTGTATCAGTTTAATGATACAAATTAGAATGATTAGGCAATACTATAATCATCCACCCAAGATTATCTAATTTTATATTTTGACCACAATGCAATTAGGTTTGGACTGTGATTCACCAAGAGTGGACTAGATATATTCCAACAAAAGATTTAATATGGAGAGAAGAAATTAGATTTCCCAAAAAATTATGTCTCCAACTTTCCTAACAGTTAGAAGTAAGTTACATAGTATAGAATAATCCGTGTAATTTACAATTTCACAGTATTTAATATATATAAAAAGCTACACTTATACAAATTTTGTTATAAAATTTAATTAAAATATTTTTTTCTTTAACATTAAAAAATAATATAAGTTTATTAAAAATAGTTTAGATTTATCAAGGATTAGAGAAATGAAACAATCAATCAAAACTATCCTGAGAAGTTTGCGTGCTTCCCTTTTTGATTTTAATTATGAAACATTCATTAAGATTTGTAAGATTTTTTTTCCACTTTTCGTTTACCACATGCCCACTATTTCCTATCTCTTAGATTATGGAGAATATTTAAAGCACGAATTGATGTTTTCATTGACAACTACTTTTCTTTCTTTGTCCTATATATTCTATTCCACGCCACAAATGAACTCGTGTCATCAGTGCTTGTTCTAGTATTCTAGTAAGTTAGTTACAAGAGAATATAACATCTGTAACCATCTCTTTTTATTAAGAATAACATAAAACGATAAAAGAGTTGGCAAAGTTCCTTTCACTTCTTTCCTATACATAGAATCCTCGAATTTTGACCAGTTAATAAGGAAGTGACTCATACCTCACAAACGTGTGAATTCAAATCTGGCTGCTGATACAAAAATCTCAATGATAAATAACTTATCAATACTTTTGTATGCACTGCGAGAATCATGAGATATGCTTTGGCTCAGATAATTAAGATCGTAATACCCAAATCAAATGAATTTCATTCTTATCAAAAACTGTTGGAGTATTTTAAAATGAAGGGATGCATTTTTTTTTTTTTTTTTTGCAAAGTCATATTCTTATAAATTAATAGATTTATGTGAAGAGTTGTGTAAGAAGTTATAACATAAAGAGGCATTAAGGCTGTCTCTTTAGTTCCTAATGACACTAGTATGGCAACCATCACTTGGGGAAATGTTGTGTTGTGTTTATAAGAAAACACTACATAATATAAAGGTATAACTCTTCGTATATTTGTTCAAGAATCAACATATGGGATTCATTAATCTAACAAATTGTTATGACTTTTAACTAAAGATGTATTGCTTTAAGAGACACCACTTCAAAGAGGCACCACGTCAAGGCATCATTTCATGGCCTATAAATACCTTGCACCACCAGTCCATTTTGTCATATCAGAAATCACACAACAACAAGAGATCAAACTCATTGCCTTTGTCTTTGAGGGCACACAAAGATAAAGTCAAATTATCACTCTGTAAAAGTCATTTGCTATCTTGGCTTGAGTGTTGGGAGTGCAATTCACATGGCAATATGGGAAAATTGGCATTTTAACTCTTGTTGATCATTGGGTCATGCTGCAATTTAGTCGGAAGGTTCAGAACATATAGTTCATTGTTTTCAATGGTGTGATCCTCACTTAGAGGCCTAGTGTGATAGAGATTGTGTTTGTGGTTAGGGACATTTTTTCTAGTATTTTTAACTTCTTTGTTCTATATTGTACGCGTGTAGCTTTGGTTGTTTGGCTGGTGATTTTACATGTGTGCGCATGTGGTTGAGACTCTCTTACTCTATTTTGATAATAGTGGATTTGATCTCTTTTTCGTCTGGACAACCCATTGTTTTAACCCTTGAATGGAGGGGTTTTCCATATTAATAATCCTGATGTCTCTATGCTAGTTTAATTTTTACCATACATTTGCTTATTTGTTTCCTCATACACTCTTGCAAGCGATAGGGAGGTTGAACATCTGTTGCACTCTTCCTAACAAGTTGTATCAAAACCGGATTCTCAGGTTGCTTGGTTGGCTCGTTGTCAGATTGGCAGGTTGTACAGTGGCTTGATCATTGAATTGTTGACTTGTTTGAGTGATGGAGTATTGAATTGTTGACTTGTTTGAGTGATGGAGAAAAATATGATGATTTCCTTAAAAGGCCAAGGGGGAGAAGTTCCCAAATTATATATGATAGAAACTTTGGTTGCTAGAGGCAGTGTGGATGCTATTATTTGTAGTCATATCCAGAAAAATAAAAGGGGAAGGATGTACTTCAAAGGTTGAAGAATGCGCAATTGAAGAAGTATTCTTGTTATGTATGGTTGGTAAACAAGCTAGGGTATGTTTCAAGGAAAATCTTTCTACAAGAAGGTCACAATTACTTGAAATGGTGCATGTTGACATTTGTGAAAGGTTTGAAGCTCGTTGTCTAAATGCCGGATTGGCAGTCGTCTCCACATAGTCATGAGGGGGAGATGTTGGGTTTTGGGCTCCCTTCCTATATGGAGAAAGGGCCAAATTTTATATATTCCATATTTTATGAAAAAGAAGAAAAAGGAAAGAAATGAAAATAAAGAAAGTTGTCTGATTGTTCTTTTTGAGAAAAAATATGCTCTCAGAATTGCCAAATTTGAAGCTCATGTATGTCTCATTTATTTTAGTGGAGATTAGACTACCCGGGGGACCAAAGAAGTCCCGAATAGGTTGGAGAGGTTGGTGAACCCATTAGAGTGTCTAGTGAGGCTGAGTAGGCTTGGATAGAGGCCGGAGAGGTCTAACTATACATCCATGTGAGAGAAGAGAAGAGAAGAGAGAAAGCAAAAACCCGCAGCTTCAACAAGCAATCTTGGTAAATTGGCGTTTACACATTCGTTGATCGTTCGATTGAGCTGCCATGTGGTAAGCAAGTTAAGCTGGTTCATTGTTTTGCAATGGTAGGATGTCGTTTGGAGACCTGGTGTGAGAGAACTTATGTTTGTAGTCAAGGAAGTTTTTTTTTGGTATTTTCAACTTCTTTGTTCTCTATTATAAGCTTGTAGCTTTAGTTGTTTGGCATGGTGACCGCACGTGTTTGTGCATGCATATGAGACTCTCTTATACCCTCTTTTTATCATAGTGGATTTGGTTTTTTTTTTTTTTTTTGGGTTGGATAACATGTTGTTTTTACCCTTGAATCGAAGGGTTTTCCACATTAATAATTATGGAGTCTTTATGCTATTTAATTTCTTCCATATATATTGTTTATTTATTTCTTCATATACTCTTGCAAGTGATAGGAAGATTAAACATCTACTACACCCTTCCTAAAAGTACTCACATGTAGTGCCTGACAGTATCTCGAACAAGATTGTCTCTAATAAAAAGGATACATATGCTTATTAAAAATAGACAAATTCACCAAATGTTTCTGAAGGCGTTGCAAAATATTTCTTCATTTCCCAAAAGTCATTTGTTCTCTCATGAAAGACAGGGTTATTAACAATTTAAATTGTCACTCTACTGTCACAAAACACGGTTCTAAACCTTCTACATTCAAGTCTTTTAGAAAGCTTGTTTGATTTCTTCAGACTTTAAGCCTTCATTTTCCCTTTTCCTTTTTGAGCATTTTGTTGTTTAAAAATTCCAAAAGAAAAAACAAGCAAAGTAGCTTTTGTTTAGGTGCTTGAGGACAAGAAAAAGCCCCACAGGAGGATTTGATAAGCCCAAAATATTCAATTATGGCTTTAAATATTGATATTCGTTGTTATTTTTTAGGAAAAAATTTGTAAGACCTCAACTTCTCAAATATTTTTGTTTCAATTTTTTCCTTTTGATAAATAGATTCTACATATAACTACAAAAAAGAGTGAACTAGCAATGAATTTTTTTTGTCACTAATCAGTTTAGAAATGGAACCCCATTGCTAAATAGTGATGCTGGAAGTTTTGACGGAATTTCAAGATTTTTTCTCTAATTCAATTTTTTTAAGTAATAAAATGAGTGACATTTTGATATCTTATAAATGTAAAATAGTGCAATTTTGACTTTTTCAATAATTCACAATAATGTGTTGCAAAAGAACATGTATAAATTCTGTCCTACAATTTTTTTTCTAATTTGCTATATATCCCAACAAATTAAATATTCCTTTTTGGCCAAAAGAATAAAAGAAAGGAAAACAAAAAGGAAAAGATGGACATTCCTTTATTTGCTGGGCCTTTATAACAAGCTCGCAAGATTCCAAAATTGGCAAGGCAAGAATCTGATGACATCAGCAACTCATGGAATAAGAAGAATATCAATTTGTTACCACTCATGAAGCTTATCCAACTTGAAACGGGTTTGGGGTAAGATCCATGACCCAAACAATGACCCGAGTCCAAAGGCTATATATAAATCTCCCATATACAGACTAGGAATAAGCAAGAAAGAAAAAAGAAAACTCACAGAAAAGCAGAGTGGGTAATCAAAATCAGGCAAAATGACGATGTTCGGATTAAAAATTTTACCTCCCAAATTCTCCACTAAAGACCAAGTGATGAATATGATGAAGGAGGCAGACGTTAACAAGGATGGAATTTCTAACCATGGAGGAGCTTAAGAAAGTACTAGAGAAGATGGGATCAAACTAGGCAAATTACAGAGCCTGGCGTTGCATGAAAAATGCCGACAAGGACCGGGACGGAAAAATTGACCCTCATATGGGGAATATTATAAATTACTACTTCTTGTCCTTAAGAAAAGATTTCGTTCATAGTACAAACGAGATCTTATAATAATGACCGAAAGTAGTGTAAAAAAAAAAAAATATATATATATATATATATGTATTATGTGTGTGTTTGTGTGCAGTTAGGGATTTCATGTGTGAGCCACAATGTAACATGGTCACTAGATGTATAAGAATATCATAGTTATTTGTAGTCACTGATCGGGACTAGCTCAGATGATTATAACAATAGGGTGGGATGACATGAATGGGATGTTCAGTGTTGAGACCTTGTGATGTAACAAGAAAAGAAAAGAAAAGAAAATCATATTGTTATGGTTTTGTGGTATGTTTCATTTTATTAACATCTTCCTCTTCGGTAATTCTTTTCATGTTTTCATAGCTTTCCCAGTACTCTATGACTACTTTTTCTTTTAAAAAAATGTTTAGAACATTATATATGCTTTCTCATGTATGAAAAATTTAAGAAATGTATCTTATTAATTAGATTTATAAGTCATAATTTTGTTTGTACATTTTCAATCATATAATGATATTGAATTTATTTGCTGGAGGGTAGAAGATGGATTTGATCTAAATTATCATCCTTTGTAGTTTTTCTTACTTGTTAAAACTGTCTCCTTTCAAATGGTTTCAACTCATGGTTGGAGGAAAAAAATATTGGTATGATGGATAAATTGTAAAGAACTGTTAACTACTAGGCATATGGATTCATTAAACAAATACTAATTGATATTGATATTGTAACTGGGTGTGTTGATTTGACTCCATAATGAAAGTTTCTAATTGATGGGCCTCTAAATAGTTGTTTTATTCATTTTGAGTGTAGCTTTAGGGAACTAGTTTGATAGAAAAACTTGTGTTAAACCATGTATGAACTTAAAGCTTGCATATTGAATCGAGGGTTAGGTTGACAAGAAAGAGATCTGCTTCTTAACCTTACATAGCCACATTAGAAGTTGAGCTTAAAACTTGGATTTTGTTAATTGCAAATTGAGCAATTAACTAAACTGAATAATTGTTCTTGAATTGAAAAGCTTTTTTCATATACTTTTGAACCCTTGACTAGTGTATATCTATCACCTTTTATTCTAAAAATCTATAATACGTGGTTGAGTTAAAATGAGTTGTTGGGTGGGTTTGGGTCTTCTATCAACAAATACTTTCAATGCCATTAATTACTTGTTATTAATGATTATTCTCTTATTTCCTTTATTTATATGCTACAATCAATAATCCCCATTACTAGTCTGTTATTTATTATGTTCATCCTACTTTAAAAAATTAATAAATTGATGCAGCCTAGGCGTTTTAGAAATTGTGTTTAATTGTAAGTAATGGGTTAATAAAAATACGCAGCAAAGACGTTTTAGAAATCGTATTTTCAAAATACTTTCAATACCACTAAATGCACGTTATTAATGATTATTTTGGTTATTTATATGATGCAATAAGTAATCCCCATTTACGTTAATAGTGCCTAGCAAGTCTCCCTTCTGTATTCATAGGTGTAATTTTGTTGAGTCTTTTTCTCCCTTTTATGTTCACAGATGTTATTTTGTGGAGTCTTTTTATTCACAATTTCTTACAATAAATAAACTTTTTTTTTTTCCTGGATAACAGGCTATCAATTATATCGCACTTCAGGTTTGAAGGCCCCCGCTAAAGGGCATGGTTGGCCATCGGAATAATTCTAACTGTAATTCTGTAAATATGATCATGGTAATAGAATTTTTTGTTTTTTGTGCCGACGGGCTCATAGCGCACGAATTAACCTTAGCTTTTGAATATTTTCAAGTGACCTGCCAGTCATATGATAAGAGTGATAAACACAAGAACTCTTTTTTGTATATTTGTAATGAATTATTTTGTCTTTATCTCTTGCTTCAATTGAATGTCATGTTACTTGGATTACACTTACATGCCCTTTTTGGTGCTTATTATAAGGATGAACTCCAATATTTGTCCATCTACTGATATTTGTTGTCAAATTTAACTGTCGTACAGAATCATGACAGACTACTGTGGAAGTTAGGAACACTTCCACATGGTCTCATAACATTTTGGAAATGCACTTTCCCACTGTACCGCGGCTGGCATGTATTGGATCTTGTCTATTTTACATTACAATGGGAACATGAAACCATGGCTGGAGATAAGCATTCCAAAGTACAGAAATTCCTGGTCCAAGTATGTTAATTATGATCATTTGTTGTTGAGAGAATTCAACATCAGTCCATAGATGAGAGTCTCATGGTACGGTTAATCTTAGTGTAACCCCCTTCCAACCATAGGCCGAGATTATGTTTATAATAAAGTAATTAAGTAAAATTAGAGACCTTAGCTGATTATGTTTCCAAAATTAGAATCTATAAAAACTTTTCAAAAACCTGCTCACAAGGTCTCATATTCACATTACAAATACAAAATGGCTTGTACAAGTTGATTTCATTCATACATATCAGAGAACAACATAAATTCCTGGCACACTCAGTTTCCATTAATCAGTAAAGGGTCTTACAAAACAACAATGCCCATAATCTCTTTCCCTTTACTAGGGGATTACACAAAACTATGCTATCCATCAAAATACACAGCTATTTAGCCCAAAATATCCAAATGATTTTATACATGATAACCATTAATCAAAATAAAACTCCCGATCCGGAGCTCAACCGCTCTTCGTCTTTCCTTTCGATTCTTCAGCCCTGTCTAAAAATTTAGTTTTTGGGAGAGTGAGATTCTAAAGAATCCCCATAGTGTCAAATCACTCATAATGTGCACAACAATAAGGCATGAAAGCAATCATAACACACCCATCTCAATACAACAGCAGTTACAGCGGCAAAGGCAGGTGTGACGAATGCCACCTTTACGTTTGCTCACGCTGAATTGCTCACGCCGTATTGCACCACTACTACAAAAGGATGATTCAACGACACCAATTCATGACTGTTTTGAAAAAACAGAAGTAGAAAATAACGCTGTGGTATGGATGTAAATATAGGAGAAGGATTCAACGACTGGTTTTGAAAACCAGTCGTTGTAAGTGGGATTCGATGACTGGTTTCAAAACCAGACGTTGTAAGTGGGATTCAACGACTGGTTTTGAAAACCAATCGTTGAAACTCTGCCATATAATCCCCAAATCAGACCATTCTCGCCTTTGTTCAGCTCACATTGTGTCGCGTCGATCCTATAAAGAGCTTACATTGTGTCGCGCCTCCCTATCTGACCCGGACTTCCCCTTTGCCTCTTGCTCACACATTGCTCTCCGATGACTTCTCCGACCATGGTCCTTGCTCTCTGCTCTTTGCCGTCCTCCATTGGTTTCTTGAGTGCGGCTAAAGGCGTGAACTTTTAGTTTTTTGAGTCGATTTCTTTGAGGAGATGACTAGGGATCTTCTCAACAATGATCTTTTACAAGCAAAAGGTATTATTTTTCTCAATTTAATCTATGAATGAAACTATATTTGTTTGTAATTCTCTCCATATCCCTCGCCTTGTCTTACGAAATATTGTCACTTCTTCCTTTCAGGTATTCTCTATTTTACCTTCTTATTCAAAGCGTGTTCTCCTGCCTCCTTTTATCTTTCACAATTTAATAGAGAATATGTTGTTGCTAATGATAATATGTTTAATGTATGAATTTGATTATTCCTCTACAATAAAAAAGAAATGTTTTTGGGAATCTTGGTGATTAATTGTGTGTGTGTATATATAGTTGAATCTATTATGGGCCAATGGAACTCAATTTGATTTATATAATTGGTAGACAAAGACCTATAAAGATATAACTGATGAAAAGCAAACAACATTTTTTTTAAAAAAAAAGAGGGATACAACTACTGTTTTTATAAAACAGTTGTTGTATCCTATGATAAAAGTACCAGATGGCTACTCGGGGATGACATACAATGACTGGTTTTCTAAAAATAGTCGTTGTATCTCAACATACAATGACTGGTTTTTCAAAAACAGTCGTTGTAACTATCTTACAACGACGGTTTTAAAATGGTCGTCTGTTTCAAAACTTTCCACGATACTCACATACACATCCCCTTAAAAACAGTCGTCTAAAGGGCATAAAAAAGGTCGTTGAAAGTGCCTTTTGTAGTAGTGCACACATCACAATTCACAACAATATATATTTCACCACAGCTGGGTTTCATATAACAGTTCACAATACACAGCCGTACTGGCCGGATTACAGTTCACAATAGATCCATGTCGATTACAACGGCAGTTCAACGGCTGGGGTAGGTGTGATAAGCATCAACCCCCTACGACGGCTCTTGCTGAAGTGCTCACGTTGTAATGGACTATGCCACATTTTCCTTCAGCATTCACTAAGAACAATTCACATTTCACAAACACTATGATAAATCATGCATACCAGATATCATACACAATATGAAAGAGAAATCACTACCTGCTCGTTCCTTCTGTGCACACTCTGGCACTGGTTCCTCCCAAGTAGGGCAAATATCGTATCCTATAATTCATAATGAGTGACGAAGTATCAATTCTCTATGACTTCTGAATACTTAATTTGGTTATCATTATTACTCTTTAAATACCCATGAACACCTCTATCAATAGCTCTAAGGGGTTGGAAGACTATTCCCAAAGATCCCCTTTTGGAAGCTCCAAACTGATATTTTTCACTACGACACTCGAGTGAAGATGACCTCACTCGAGTGATATTGTATGGACACTCGAGTGAAGAAGGGCTCACTCGGGTGAAGGTACATCCAGCACTCGGGTACTAGAGAGTGAAGGATAGCGAGTGCACACCTAAGAGCATAAAGGAAATGGCAGTAGCCAGGATGGCTCACTGCACTTGAGCAAACACAACTCACTCGAGTGAAAGCCATATGCTCACCCGAGTCCCCAAAAGTGTATCACAGGAAGTGCTCACCCGAGAGCACAAGAGTTTTCAAGGATCAGGAGGACACGAGCATAGCCCATTGCACTCGAGTGAATACCCTATACCCACGAGTGAGAAGACACACTCTTGCACCAGAATCGTGAGTGAACACCCGAGAGGCAAGTCCTTGTGTCAAATACACCTACACTCGAGTGATGTCCCACCATACTCGCAAGTGAGACAACACTTGCCTTTTACCACAGAAGTGCAACAAGAACAGCAAGAGCAGAAAACGAAGTTTGCACTACCACACTCGAGTGGGACTCATCACCACTTGAGTGATATTCATCCTACACTCGAGTGAACCCCATATCACTCGAGTGATTCTATCAAAAACCAAAAAACGCAGCAAAACTAGCCACATTTCCTAACACTTACTCAAATGATCCCAATGGACCCAAAACTTCTACCAAAGCTACTCCCATACAAAAACACCCAAGGAATTCAATGGAATCATCAGAATTACCAAAATCCTATTCCATTATCATGCTTTGGTTTTGTGCAACACAAATCACCAATTTTCCAAAATCACTAAACTCAATCAATCAATTCCCAAATCAATCAATCTATCCTAAACTTATACCAAAACACCATTTCCACAACTATAACATGCCAACCTACCCAATGATCATCATTTTCGAATTCAAGGCTAAAAATACCAAAAATTCCAAACTTCATACAATGGCATGAAACATAGATAGAAAGATTGGTCTCACTTACCTCTTTAACTTTTCCAAAGACACTTCTTGATTCACCAATCTCCAAAATTTCGTAGGAGCTCAAACTAACACCAATGGCCAAACTATACATATCAAAATGAAGCTCTCACTCCAAGGATCAACATTAATGAAGTGAGTTTAAGCAATAGAGGTCATTTACCTACCTTAATCACAACTTTTCTTCTTCCCTTCTTTGGTCTCCAATGGCGTACAAGAAAGAGAGAAAGAAGGAGAGATGGAGTGTGTTGGAGAGGATAAAGAAATGTTGGCATTCCCTCCCTCCATACCATGGACAGCCAAAAATGGGGAGGGAAGAGAGAGAAGAAATATTAAAAACAACATATTTGACTTCTCTCCTCTACTCTTATCATACCCACTTTTGCCACATGTCCAATTTCTATTGGCCCTCACCCAATGAGTCACCAATTAGCTACTTTAATCCCTTCATTAGCCATTTTAATTACACTTATCAATTTCCTCTTAGCTAGTAATTAATTTTTCTATTAATCACTAACTAATTGCCTAACAATTTCCTTCTTTCAATTTCCACTAATCATGGCATAATAATAAATATTACTGCCAAAACCCATAATTATTCCACCTTAATTCAATAATTATCCTCCATAATTATCATTAGCCCTTAATTGAAATTTGGGGCGTTACACTTAGCATTAGCTTTGATGATGCAATTCCATCTCCACTGGGTTGCTACTTTTCTTTTTGAAGGTTTGAAATTTTTTTGTATACACTTTCCTGTATTTTTGGTTGATTTGGGCAGAGAAGAATAAGTTCCAAATTAGATAGTCAATCTGCGGTCTTGATCCCATGCTTGCAGAGACACCAAACTTTATTAGTAAATGAAATGAAGAGGCTAGATTTTTTTTATTTTTATCTGTGGTTTCCTTCATATTCTCACCCTTCTCTCCACTTGTTACCATTTTTTATTGGACAAAAACTCAATATCGGTCCTCCAAAAATGGTGCTACAAAAAAAATCACTCTCAGTGGCAACAAAAGTCGCCGCTGAAGGTTTTCAGCGGCGACTCTATGCGATTGTCGCTGAAAACTTTAGCGGCGACAATTTTTGTCACTGCTGAAAGTTTACTTTTTTTTTTAAATTACAAATTCCGTCACAATTTAAAAAAATTACAAATTCCATGTGTCTCTCTCCTCCACTAGCTGCCACGTGTTGGCTCCTCGTGCTTCCATGTGTCAATGTCACATAATTCCTAAAAGTGCTTCTCCTCTAGCTCGAAGCCGCGACCTCATAGTGGCTGGCACCTTCACGCACATGCTTTTACCAGTTGCGCCCAAATCAACTTGTGTTAAATTATTATATATTGTTATATATATAATATTATCATATACACACCCACACATATAATTAATTAATTAATCAGTTATATATATATATATAACTTATTAATTAATTATTTATATATAATATTATTAAAAATAATGATAAATTAAATAAAAATGTAAAAAGTATTTATATTTTTAATTAAAAATTTCTTAATTAAAATTAATTAATAAATAATAATTTAATATTATAAATATTATTTTAATATAAAATGATAAATATAATATTACTAACATATAATTTATTTTTATATAAAATAAAATAATAACTAATATAATAATATAATAAATATTATTTTAGTAGAAAATTTTAAATATAATATTAATAAATAATAACATAATTTTAATAATTAATATTAAATAGAATTATTCAATAATTAATATTTTAATATTATAAAAATTATTTTAAAAAATTAGTAATTTTTAATTTTTAATAAATTTTAAAAATAAAATAAGTTGAAATTGACTTTCAGCGGCGACTTTCAATAGATGTTGCTGAAAGTGGCACTTTCAGCGGTGACATTTTTTGTCGCCGCGGAAAGTATTACTTTTAACGGCGGCTTAATTGTAGCTGCTGATAGTGGCACTTTTAGCGATGACTTTAAAAGTTGCCGCTGAAAGTGATACTTTCAGCCACGACTATCAACAGTTGCTGCTGAAACTCCCACTTTCAGCGGCGACAATTAAATGGTCGCTGAAAGTCAGTGTTTTTGTAGTGCAAGTCTTTTGTATCACTTCAGTACTGTGAAGAATGATTTCATTTCCATGTCACCCTCTCAAGGCTTTTGTTCATTTTGTCACACAATTATGAGAGCTTTGTATTCTGTTACTACCCTGCTTTTCGCTTATCAGAAGTCTAGCCTTTGATTTTACATGACTTTTATGTCATTCTTTTTTAAGGGTTAAAGGTCATTTTTATCCTGAAGCATTCACTTTGGGTCAATTTTACCTTGGAAGTGTCACATTTGGAGCCATTTTGCCCTTATCGTTAGTTGACTATTAGTTGGGACAAATTTGCCCTGACTAATGGTCAACTAACGGTCAACTAATGGTAAAGGCAGAATTGCTCCAAATTTAACACTTATGGGGTAAAATTGCGCTTCGAAAAACTTTCGTGGTAAAATTGGCACCAAGTGAATACTTCTAGGACAAAAATGGCCTTTTTCTCCTTTTTTTAATGTATTAATATATATAGATGTTGGGAATTGGGCTTAGTCCACCCTTGGTGGATTAGGCCCAAACCCATTAAGCTTTGAGTTTTGGGGCAAAATAAAATACCCAGACAAATGTGGGGTATTTATTTGTAATTTTCCCCAAAGGGTTCAAAAATTAAAAACCTGGAGAAAGCAGTTCCCTATATAATTTGGAGGGAACAGTTATTAGAGAAAACAAAAACGTGTTTGTGTGTGGATAAGTATACAGAACATACACCAGAAAAAACACACAGAGACAAAAAATATTCTCTGAGAACTCTCTACTCTTCTTGTGCTTTTGTTGTGTGTTATAGTCGAAATCCTGGTGATTCGACTCGCGTGGGTACCGGAAGAACTCAAACGACACTTCAGGTACGCCCGAAATCCGACATTGGTATCAGAGCATGGTTTTTCAATCTGTCCGAATGTTGCTTCTGCCATACTGTGCGTTCATGAATAGAAAATATGCTTTGCGTCTGCGTTTTTTTTATCATGAATGCATATATAAAATTTCTTTTTTCCGTCTGTTTATTTCATTTGAAGTTCATGAATATATCTCTTTCTGTATGAGAATTCCAATTCATGTGTTTAAATGAAAATATGAAATTGAACTTGAGATTCGTTCTGCGTTTTTCAGTTTTTTTTCGGTGCTCTACTGTGCATTCTGCTTTGTCTGTAAAGTTCAGTTGTATGATAATGTATTGGTTCTATGAGCATTAGAATATTGAAATGCATCATAAAACATATCCTAAGCCTATAGAACAAGAGTACCGATAGGTTGTACGAAATCCAGAAAAAGAAGCATAACACCGAAAAGAGAATTGAATTGGGTCACCATAAAACGAGGTTTTTAGGGTTTAAAAATAATCCCATTGCATAGAACTCGAAAAAATGATGAAGATGGACACCAAGAACGCGCAAAATGGACGCCGAACGGTGAAGTTACGGAGGAGAGAAGGTACCGGGTCGACGACCCGATCCGCAGATGCAATCGGGTCCAGGTCGACCCGGCTGGAGGTTGAAGACAACCTCCAGCGATTCAAAACGGCGCCGTTTTGTGCCTTCTCAAAAAAAAAAACCAGATCGGGTCAACGGCCCAACCCGATCCGGTGAAGAGAAGTTAAAAAAAAAAAAAGTTTTTTTATTGGGCCATCCGTGGCCCAGAACCCAAATATTAAAAAAAAAGGGGGGGATAGGGTCGGTGGGTAAAGGCCCAACCCGACCCGTCAACAAAAAAAAAAGGAAAAGGGAGCAGAAATGCCACGTGGCGCATGTGGCCACGTGGCAGACTCGATTGACACGTGGCGGACATAGGCTGACTGCTGGCGGCGCGTGGAGTCTACCAGATGGCGCGTGTCACGATCGGAGGGCAGCAAGGTGGCGCGTGCACTTCACGCGCCTTCAGTGAGAGTGGGTTTTTATCCATTTTTTATTTTTCCAGATTTTCTCCTTCTTGGGGCGCGTGTGGGCTCGTGGGACCTCTGTTTGAGACGCGGTTTGGTCCTAAAAATCCCTAAATTCGAGATCTTCATGTTGATATGCCATTTGCCTATTTTTAGGGCAATTCAGGATCTGCTTGTGAGGTTTTAGTGCTTATTTAAATGTTTTTTATACATTTAAAATCATGATAATGACTTACATTTTTTTATGTAGGTCAGAGATGAAGCAAGAGGCTTCTAACAGCACTGAAACACTTGAGTATGGGTCACTAAGCATTGAGTTTGTGGACGATCAAGCTCATATGGATGATCCTGAAGAGGATCCCGAAGAGGAACCTGAAGAATATGAATTTTTTGAGGAAGATCCTGAAGAATTTTTTGAGGAAGATCCTGAAGAAGGTTTTCTGGAGCCTGTGCCAGTGGAACCTCAAGTGGTCTACTTTGACTCTGGACCTAAGTCTGTGCCCTCCTGTCCTGATGAACCTCAAAATTTGGAAGAAGAGGTCGATCAACCCTATTCTGCTGCTTTGGCTGACAAGATAGCTGAACTTGACGCGGACAAAACAGCTAGAATAAATGATATAAAAATCATATACTCAATCATTGCGAATTATGTGGAAAGCATAAAAGACAAAAAGAGAGCAGAGTTCTATGTGAGCGTAATGATGAAGTATCGCGCAGCTGTAAGGGCAAGGGGCACATTTTCAATGACTGTTGGTTGGGTTGATGCTGTGACGAAAACAACAAAATTCATGAAGAAAAAGAAAAGATTCTTTAGGAAATTAAGGAAAGCCATAATTGATTATTGTTGTTCTGACATTTAATGGTGTATTATATTACTTTTTGCATTTATGTTGTTTGTATTGAGAATATGACTCTAAATGTTATTGTTTGTATGTTTTATGTATGGACATGGTATTATTTTCATGTAATGAATTATGGTAATGAATTATGTTTGTCATACAATGCTAATTTTTAATTATGCATTATGATACCATGTATCCCTGATGAGTGGGAGCTATTAGAAGGTGAAACTTCTAAAAGCTAATGATTTATTTATAGTACTTATATGAATTTTTTTTTTGGAAAATAATAAGTTGTTAGTATTTGTATGATAGGAGGTACAAACGTATTCTCCTGATTATGGATTTAGTAATGAACTTATTTTCTGGTCAAGAATGATATAAGTACAGACATTGTATACCGTGCTATGCTACATAATCGTTTTGGTTACGTTCTCTTAAAGAGAACAACGTTTCTAAATGTGAAAAACGTCACTTCAGGATTGACAAAAATGGCCACGAAAGGGATCATTGCTGAACTGAATAAGGGGGATAAGGGGGAGAAATTGAATTGTGACAACTGGGACATCTGGCACCGAAAGGTGCAGTACATTTTGGAGGAATAGGAGGCTGTTGAACCACTAACCACTATTTTAGTAGAACCTGAAGCTGGGACTACTATTCAGCACAAGAGAAACTTGGAAGTTTACCAAGCGTGGAAGAAGAAGAATAGCATTGCAAGAGTCACCTTATTGAGCACAATGGAGAATGACCTGATGTGCCAATATGAGAAATACCAAACTGCTCAGGCTATGTGGGCTGCACTCAAGGATAGGTTTGGTGGCACATCAACCACTAAGCTTAGAAGGTTGACAATCAAGTTTGATACCTACAAGCTTAGAGCAAATACTCCTATGAAGCAGCATCTGAGAGAGATGTCCAACATGATCAGAGAACTTCAGGAAGCTGGACACACCTTGACTGATGAACAGCAAGTTTAGGCTGTAATCAGGTCGCTTCCTTCTAGCTGGGAGCACATGAAAGTGAACTTAACTCATAATGACAACATCATCACTTTTGATGATGTAGTCAAACATCTTGAGCTTGAGGATGAACGCCTTGCGGCGTATAAGGCTTCTGGTCAAGCCTACTACACTGAAAATGCTGGTCCTTCTAATGCAAAGCCCGATTCCAAAAAGGGCAAGAAACCATAAAAGAAAGGCAAGAAGGATGGCTCTAATTTCAAAGAGGGCAGAAAGCAATTCAAGAAGAAAGGAAAGAAGGGCGGGAAGAAGAAAGTTGACCTGAATAAGGTCAAGTGTTACGCCTACCAGAAAATGAGTCACTTCGCACGGGACTGTACCGAGCGAAACAACCGTGAAAAGGTACTAGTGGATTATGTGAATTCACACATTTCTTTTGTTTTAAGTACTTCTTTTCTAACAGAACCTGTTTGTTCTTCTTGGATTTTGAATTTAGGCTCAACAGACCATGTGACGAGGGATCGGGGATCCTTCGTGGAATACCGTCGGTTGCCGCATCTAAGCAAATGGCTTTACGTGGGCAACAATGCAAAGATCGAAGTCAAAGGAATTGGCACCTGCAAGTTACCTTTGCGTGGTGGGAAGACTTTGATCCTACATGATGTTCTTCATGCACCTGACATCCGACGGAATTTAGTTTCAGTACTTTGTTTATTGGATTATGGGTTTGATGTAAACTTTCATGGCAAAGTTGCTGACATTTTTAGCAACAAGACCTTTTATGGTTTAGCTTTCCTTTCTAGAAAGTTCTTTGTTATGGATATTGTTGGTAATTTTAAAGTGCATGACTCTTTCGTTATTTCCTCCAATATTACTGTTGATATGAATATCTGGCACTCTAGACTAGGACACATTAATCAAAATAGAATGATTAAACTAGCTAGAGAAGGTTTGCTAGGTGAAATTTCGAATATGGAAATGTCCTTATGTGAGAATTGTCTAGCTGGTAAGGCAACTAGGAAACCTTTCGGTAAGGGAACTAGAGCTGAGATTCCGTTGCAATTAATCCATTCTGATATATGCGGTCCAATAGTGTAAGGGCGAGACACGGAGCTTGGTATTTCATTACCTTCATTGATGACTATTCACGATATGGTCACATCTATTTGATCTCACACAAGTCTGAAGCTCTTGAATGCTTTAGACGGTACATGACCGAAGTAGAGAATCAAATGGATTGTAAAATTAAAGCTTTGCGCACTGATCGGGATCGTGAATACTTATCTGATCAGTTTAAGCAGCTCTGTGAAGAAAAAGGGATAATTAGGCAACTAACCATCCCTGGCACTCCACAACAAAGCGGAGTTGCTGAAAGAAGAAATAGAACTCTTCTAGACATGTTTAGGTCAATAATGGCTCAAGCACATCTGCCAATTTCATATTGGGGTGATGCTTTACTAACGGCTACCTTCATTCTTAACCGTGTGCCCTCAAAATCAGTCGCATCTACGCCCTATGAGTTATGGACAAAACGCAAGCCAGATTTAAACATCCTCAGACCCTGGGGGTCTGCTGCGTATATTCATAATGATTCCCATAGGTATGGGAAATTGGGTCCAAGAGGAAAAAAGTGTATCTTTATAAGATACTCTGAGCAATCCAAAGGATATGTTTTCATAGGTGAAAATGAAGATGGAACTGTGACAGAAATTGAATCAAGATATACTGTATTTCTAGAAAATGAATTTCCTAGCAAGGGAGATATTGATCGTACAGTATCTCTTTATGAAACACAAGAACAAGGCAGTACAGAACAAAATCAAACTAATGATCCTCAATCATCTCAATACATTGACTTGAGTAGGAGCTCAGAAAGGCCTTTACAAAGTCCTAGACAAGAGAAGCGAAAGAGACAAGAAGTTCCCACAAGAAGGAGTGACAGGGGAAATTTACCTAGGAGACGCTTCTCCATAGAAGGAGAGGCACTTATAGTTACTCCAGACAGAGATGATGAGCCTCGTTCTGTGCAAGTAGCCTTATCAGGCCCTGCTAAGGATGAATGGAAGAATGCAATGGAGGAAGAAATTGATTCAATGAAGAAGAATCAAGTTTGGGAACTAGTTGATCTACCAAAAGGGCGAAAAGCCATTGGGAACAAATGGGTTCTCAAAATTAAAAGAAAAGTTGATGGATCAATTGACAAATACAAGGCTCGATTGGTTACAAAGGGGTACACACAACAGGAAGGTATAGATTACGAGGATACCTTTTCACCTGTTGTACGTTTCAATTCTATAAGACTTATTCTGGCAATAGTAAATAGTTTAGATCTAGAACTGCATCAGATGGATGTAAAAACCACATTTCTAAATGGTGATCTGGATGAAGAAATCTATATGGAACAACCATTAGGTTTCATTAAGAAAGGAATGGAGAGTAGAGTTTGTAAGCTCAAGAGGTCCATTTATGGACTGAAACAATCATCCAGACAGTGGTATTTGAGATTTCATAGAGCAATAACCTCTTATGACTTTCAAATGATTGAAGAGGACCACTGCGTCTACATTAAGCGGTTTGAGGGTAATTTTGTAATATTATCCTTATATGTAGATGACATACTATTAGCTGGAAATAGTCTAAAGTCGGTCTTAGCTATTAAAGAATGGTTATCATCGAATTTTGAGATGAAAGACATGGGTGAAGCATAATATATACTTGGAGTTAAAATCCAAAGGGATCGTTCTAAAAGAATTCTCTCTCTTTCACAAGAGAATTACATCAAGAAAATTCTTGAGCGATTCAACATGAGAGACTGCAATCCCTTAGATACCCCAGTAGCTTCAGGTGTAACCTTAAGTCTTGATATGTGTCCCAAAACTGAGTCAGCAAAGAAGGAAATGGAAAGGGTTCCCTATGCTAGTGCCGTTGGAAGTTTGATGTACGTAATGTTGTGTACAAGGCCAGATATTTGTTTCGCAGTTGGACTGGTTAGCAGATTCCAGTCAAATCCAGGTGAGCAACATTGGAAAGAAGTGAAAAGGATTTTGAGATACTTGAAGGGCACGTCAGATTATGCACTATGCTATCAAGGGAGCGATCTACGCTTAGTTGGATATTCTGACGCTGATTTGGGTGGAGATGAAGTTGAACGAAGATCGACTTCAGGATACACCTTCTTGCTGAACAATGGCGCCATATGTTGGAGCAGCAAGAAGCAGACGTGCATTGCCCTACATCCTATGGAAGCTGAATTCGTGGCATGCACTTCAGCAGTGCAAGAGGCTATATGGCTGAAGAGATTCATTGAACATCTTGGATTTGGAAATGAAAGCACAAATCCGGTGTTAGTGTATTGTGACAATACCGCTGCCATAGCCTATATGAAAGATCCCAAATACCATAGCAAGACTAAACATATAGATATAAAGTATAATTTTGTGAGAGATTATGTAGCACAGAAAGTTGTCACTGTACAACATATTTCGACCAAGAGTATGGTCGCAGACCCCCTAACCAAACCCATAGCCAAGGAAATGTATGACAAACATGTGAAGGCTATTGGGATGCATAAAATGTAAACTTGTAGACACTATGTAATATGTTTATGATTAATGAAAATGTTTCTTCATAAAATTTTATGTGTCTATATAAAGGTATACAATGTCTAGTATGTCGTACAGGCAGGTAAGGTTGGCTCTCTCACACGAGCAACCGCCTTTGATACTCAAGAAGAGTATGCAAAGATGAGACAATTGTGTTCACCAGTAAAGCAGCAGGAATGCTGATATGGTAGAGAAAAACACAAATTATGTCACCTCGATAAGAGTGTAGTATGTCGAGATGAGATCTAATAAGACATAATATAAATATAGATTGAATCATGGATACCCACTTCCATGATGCCTGTTGCCAGATAACAAATTCTTCAACATTGACGTCATGATAGATAAATGGAGTAGAAGAATTTGGGTTTAGATACTGGAAGCATCTAAACTCATGTCTGTACGGTGTTAATAATAAGTTTCAAAACGACGTACGCTCTTGTAGTGCAGAGTAACACCGTAGCATGAGATTCATACCACATGTGCGAAAGAACCGCAAATAGGAAGCAAGTGAATGGATCCCTGCTTCATTGCTGTGTGAGTCCCAAGAAGGTTAAACACTTCTGTGATGTCCTTTGACTTTGACATTGTCATGGAGATATACTTCAGCGCCTGCTACCTTAACATTCATCCTATGATTACGACTGATACAATCCATGGTATTATGTTAGGAAAGCGGTTGACGTATATCAAAATGATAAATGAGCGAAAGGAAGGTTACCTGAAATATACACACCTATGTTGGTGTCTGAGACATGTCCCTTATGATATTAATATTTGGTAATTTCATAAGTGTGGACACTAAGCATATGAAAAGGCAATCTAAGTTTTATCTTGACTTGAGAGGGATTAGATCTGCCATGTGAAAGTGTATATTGGTATATCTAGGACATATGAGGCATAATATTAAAATTCAAGCTACACAAAGAAAGGTTGTCTTGTGCTGGTCCTATGAGAGGGATTTCTAGTACAAACACCTAGGAGACGTCATGCCCATGCGGTCACGGCAAAGCACCTAGTATGAAAGAAGAGAGAGAGAGAGAGACAATTCTTATGACATCGAATCCACCAAGTGTGAGTGGGAGATGTTGGGAATTGGGCTTAGTCCACCCTTGGTGGATTAGGCCCAAACCCATTAAGCTTTGAGTTTTGGGGCAAAATAAAATACCCAGACAAATGTGGGGTATTTATTTGTAATTTTCCTCAAAGGGTTCAAAAATTAAAAACCTGGAGAAAGCAGTTCCCCGTATAATTTGGAGAGAACAGTTATTAGAGAAAACAAAAACGTGTTTGTGTATGGATAAGTATACAGAACATACACCAGAAAAAACACACAGAGACAAAAAATATTCTCTGAGAACTCTCTACTCTTCTTGTGCTTTTGTTGTGTGTTATAGTCGAAATCCTAGTGATTCGACTCGCGTGGGTACCGGAAGAACTCAAACGACACTTCAGGTACGCCCGAAATCCGACAAGCTGCACCGAAAATAGATAAGTTGCTTGTGATGTTGGTACTCATGTCATGTAAATAAATTTGCCGTAAGTAAATAAGAAGCCTAGCTTTTGGTCTTACAAGACTTTTGTGTCATTCTTTTTGAATGTATTAATATAGAAAATGTAATATAGCTGCATCGGCTTTTCATACCCCACAACC
The DNA here is from genome assembly GCA_963855925.1 of Inga laurina. NCBI lineage: Eukaryota > Viridiplantae > Streptophyta > Magnoliopsida > Fabales > Fabaceae > Inga > Inga laurina. The sequence continues at coordinate 30,356,568 of OY979701.1, forward strand.
CAAAAATATAAAATAACATAAAGACACTCCCCTCCCATACCCCACTCACAAAAAGCCGCAAGTCCAGAACCACCTGGTACTGATAAAGTTAAGAGTGGGCTATGGGAGGGGAGTGATTTTATGTATTAATATAAAAATGTAATATAGCGCGCTGCATCGGCTTTTCATACCCCACAAGGCACCAAAAAAAGCCGCAAGTCCAGAAGCACCTGGTACTGATAAAGTTAAGAGGTGGAACCCGCAAGGATAAGAAAACAAGGCTAGATAGATAGAGAGGAAGGAGGGAAAGGTTAAAAGAAAGGGCATGCTTTTAAGTTGTGGGGACAGGAGTAAAGTTGGGGGATGCATCGTCTTGCATAATCATGATATGCTGCTAGAGGTGGGTCCCAGGGACAGCTATTTTTGCGTGCAATTACTTGCATGAATATATATATATATATATATATGAATTATGATAGTAATTAATTAAAATCCAGCACAGCCACAGGGAGGCTCTTGTGATCTCGTGGTGGATCGCGTTGCCTCTTTGTCATTTATTGTAGAACTCTATCTTTTCTCTTGTTTTTTTATTTTTTAATCAGAGAAGTATATACTAACTATGAAATTATAAGCGAGATGGAACTTATGACATCCCATTTACTAGGATGTATATATGTCATTAGCAGTAAGGCTATTGGCTTCAATGTAACACTGTCGGCTGGCAATGATGGCAGAGTCAATATGAAATTAAATTGTATATGCCCATCAAAATCTTATTAGGCCTTAAACTCTATTTTTTAAGAGTTACTGGTAATGAAACATTTTCATGTACAGTTTGGTGCAAGGGACTTAAAAATAATAAATATGTCAAAAATATCATATTTCTTCCAAATATACCCCTATTTATAAAAAGAGCTTAGGATAGAGAATGAGTAATAATTATAAGAGAGTATCAATATACAATATGAGAGAATGTATAATAAATAAATAAATGATAGAGAATTAGCAGTGAGTGTAGGATAATTAATTTAAAAATGTGTATTTAATAGATGGTGGAAAAGGAGAAAGTAGTTTAAATTTTGAGATAAAAGGAGAAAATTACTTATAAAACAGACCAACTTTAAGACAGCGAAAATTGCTTACAAAAAGACTGAGACGAGTATTATATATGTTTGGAAACGTGTAGCATGCTTTTTTCCCCTGTTATGAGTTTGTTCGCAAGATCATCGTCCAATGAATAAGTGGCATGACTGATTTCACGCTTTTTTTGGGACCACATTTAATTTATTTTTCATGTCTACCCATATTTAATAACAACAGTAGGAGGGAGTAATAATTAACATGATATTTGAGTTTAATGTTGTTAGTAAAGGTGATATTGGAAATCACATAAATTTAATTTAATTTCAATGAGCAATTAATTTATTTTTCATATTTTCCCATATTTCATAAGGATAGTAGGAGAGAGTAATAATTGATATGATATTTGAGTTTAGTGTAGTTGGTAAGGGTAATATTGGAAATCATATAAATTTAATTTAATTCCAATGAGCATTTAATTTATTGTTCATGTCTGCCCATATTTATTGCTTTCTCTGGTCCTTTTTATAAGCAACTTGTATCATTATTACACAAAATGAACTAGCAATTAAGATTAGTTAAAAACAATAAATGTTTAAAAATGTTATGATTGTTCCAAATATACCTCTATGAAAAGAGCATAGGAGAGATAATGAATAACAAATATAATAGAGTATGAGTATAAAATATAAGTGATAATTGAAATAAATTAGTAAATGAAAGAAAATTAACAAGGAGTGGAGGATAATTAATATAAAGATGTCTATTTAATAAAGGGTAAAAAAAATTTTAAATTTTGAGACAGAAGGAGAAAGTTACTTATAAAAAGGATCAATCTAAAAAAAAAAAACAAGTTACTTCCAAAAATAACTGAGAGGATATTATATATATTTGGAAACATGTAGCATGTTTCTTTCCCGTGACTAGTTTGTCGGCAAGATCATCGTCCAATGAATAAGTCGTATGATCAATGTCATGCTTTTCTTGGGAGCACATTTAATTTATTTTTGATGACTACCCATATTTAATAAGAATAGTGGGAGATAGTAATAATTAATATGATATTTGAGTTTAGTGTAGTTGATAAGGGTAATATTGAAAATCACATAAATTTAGTTTATTTCTAATGAGCATTTAATTTATTTTTCATGTCTGCCTAAATTTAATAAGGATAATAGGAGATAGTAATAATTAATATAACATTTGAGTTTAGTATAGTTGGTAGAATAATATTGGAAATCACATAAATTTAATTTAATTCCAATGAGTATTTAATTTATTTTTCATGTCTGCACATATTTAATATATTTGTATTTTCTTACTCCTAAAGGTGGGAGGTGGATGATTAATTTACATACATTGAAAAAAATTAATCAAGTTAGTTGTAAAAAATGTACGTTGGTTGTCCTAAAATATACATTTTAATAATTTGTATTGAACATTATTCTTTTGAAGGAAAACCCTTCTAACACGTGGAATTAATATTCTTAAGAAAAAATTATAAAACTAGAAGATAAAGTGGATTGGCTTCTTCCAACGTATATAAACATCTCTACTAATTTTAGATTTATAATGGGAGTGAGTATTTACCATAAGGTCGAATACATCCGATTAGTTTATTAAAGTGTTTTGTTCATCAAAAGTACTGAGAAGTTTCATTGATGCATCTTGCGTCCATTATTTTTTCTTGCATTAACAATTAAAAAACGGCCTTTCGTAAGGGCATTACTAATTTGAGAAATGACCTTTTATGTATACATAAATTATGAAATGAATTTATTTGACCATCCTTTTATTTTTATATAGATGTAAACATACAGCATCTTTTCAGATAATTATAAAAGACTCAAATATGTTTTAACAAAGAGATTGATTTCTCATTATTAAAATCACAACAGCTTATTTAAGAGTGGATTTTAGCTAGTATGGCCGAGTTTGTTACGCAGTCCTCTCTATAAAATAGGCTGGACTCTTTATTCCGCTATGATCTGTTAGATAAGTTTTCCTTATAATTTCACCGAGTTTGTTACACAGTCCCTATATTTTAATTCATCGTGACTTACTCTTTATAGTTACACAATTATGCATTAAGATTTATGGAACTCAGTAAGACTACACAACTCATATGAATATATTCTTATTTCATATGCAAGTCATGGTTTTAATTATAGGGTCTACACACATGTATCTCCTTCCAGTCTCAACATGCATATTGAAATCATTCAAAAGATGGTCAGTCAAGTGTGAGAGTGAGGAATCCATCATTCATGTTCTGAGAGACTGTGAGCAGGCCCAGAGTGTTTGGCTTTATTTAACTAACCATTTATACTCTACTATGTTTGCTTCTGGTAATTTGCAGGATTGGCTAAATTGGAACCTTCACCATTCCCTAGGAAACAAAAGAGTGGCGAGATGGGGTTGGCAACAAGTCTTCAGTACCACATGCTGGCTCCTCTGGAAGAACCGGTGCTGTCAGGCATTTGAAGGTAAAGCTGTTAAGCCAAAGGAGTTGGTTCATAAATGCATCTTTCATCTATCGGAAGGTGTGGAAATGGGTCGCTTTCATCATCAGATCTTCCAAGCTCCGGTGAGAGGTCTACTCAACTGGCTTCCCCCAGAGGAGGGTTACATTAGAATCGATGTTGATGGTTCAACTGCTAGTGATGGTCAATCAACCTGTGGAGGAGTCATCCGTGATCACCAAGGCAACTGGATTTGTGGTTTTCAGCAGAAGCTAGGAATCTCTGTCCCAACTGCTGCGGAAATCCAAGCAATCCATCGTGGTCTACAGCTTTGTAAACAGTTAGGTTTCAAGAAAATCAATATGTTCAGTGATTCACTCTAGGCCATTCACTTATTGTCAACTCAATGTGGGAATGATCATCCACTACACAACATCATCTTCGATACCAATTCCCTTATCTATTCAGATTGGGACTTGAAGATTTCCCATGCACATAGGGAAAATACTCGTTGTGCGGACTTCCTTGCACGATCGGCTCACTATAGCCACCAGATTTATACAGAACTAGGATCACCCCCGGCGGAATGTGTCCGTCTTTTTGTGTTAGAACGTGGCTTACAGCCACCTGAGCAATCCTTGGGATCCAGCCCTTGATTTTGTAATTCCATCAAGCTTTGCTTGCCTTTGTATCTCAAAAAAAAAAAAAGATGGTCAGTCAATCAAAAGCATTAAGAATAATAATTAAAACTCAATCATGAAGGAGAAATTCAAACTAGATTTAATAAGTTAAGATTCAATCCGTCATTAGTAAGCTACGTCATCACCCTAGGAAAATGTAAGTTTAGCACATGATGAAATTAAAAACAAAACCAAAATAAATTATATAAAGCTAGAATGAAATCCTCAGAAATACTGCATAAACTTGAATATTAAATTCTCAAACATAAATATACAACAAAAAGATGAATGAAAGATGAAGAAATCTAGCCGTCCATTTAGGAGGTAAAACCTTCAATGTAGGCGGCATACAAAGTGTAATACAATTAAGCCTTCCAAGATGGAGGCATGCAAAATGTAATACAGTCCTAAGCCTTCCAAGATGGAGGCATGCAATACATGAAATTAAAGCTAAAAAATAACACAAAGAACTTAGAAATGTCAGAGAAAGATCTCTCCTCGTCAGAGAAGGACCTCTCCCTGTCGGAGAAGGAACCTCTGCTTCTCTTCCTCTCCTCCCCTTTGAGCTTGGCATTGATCTCTATTTATAGGGGATAAAAAATGTGTGCTACAGTACTGTTACAGTGATCTGGCGGCTGCTACAGTGCCGTTGACATGCTACAGTACCCCCTGGCGGCTGCTACAGCGCCCGTTGACATTCTACAGTGCTCGGTGGCTGTGACAGTACTTATATATATATATATATTATTTTTATTTTTAAATGCTGTTTATTCCAAAAACAATATTTATTTATCAATCACACCCAAATTAATTATATTAAACGCAAATATCGTCCATAAAATCATCATATAAGGGAAAATAAATATGCAAATATTTTACTTATCAAATTCCCCCACACTTAACTCTTGGACGTCCTCGGACAAGAAGTAAATAATAAGTGCTTCCAACAAAAGCAGAAGTGTCAGGTCATAAGTAAGAACACAATTGAAAAATAAAGAGATCATAGTATTAATGAATCAATGAAAATATAAACTGGTAATTTTAATTGAAAATGAATAAACTGAGTTCGTACTTGTAGCTCATTCTCTCAATCTCTCAAGTGTTCAAGGGTAAGTGTTTCGCTCAAATTCAACCGAAAAAATTGCACTACCATAGTCTTGCTAAAAATCTCAATCTCCACTACCTAATTCACATGCATAATTCAAATAAAAAGGACTTATTAAGTGTTGTAATGGGGTTAAGGTAAAGGAATGTAAAACATGATATGAAAGGCTAAAGAAATAGAGCAATTGAAAAATGGGCTACTTGTAAATTTATCTTATCACAACAACCCACAATTCAAACACTTAACATTTTTTTTATATAATTTTTTTTCCTTCTTCTTTTTTTTTCTTTTTCTTTTTTCTATTTTTTTCTATTTTTTTATTGAATTGCAACTGTAAAGTTGATAATAGATACACCCCACACTTTGTCAAAAGCCCATTTCACAAAAATTTCAAATACTCCACTAATCTTCCGAATAAGGTAAAAGCACTTGATATATCATTAAAACAAATGTTAATGGATTGAAAACAAAGAAACAATCAATTAGGCTCAAAGGGGCTTATCAATGGTATAATTGCAAGGTTGGCTATTTGGCTCTGGCTAAAGAAAATGAATGCCTTTATCATTTTTGAATGTGCATGTGAGATGTAATTTCAACCAGATTTAAAGCAAGTTCTAGAGTGACAACTTAATAGGTGAATATCACACACAAGAGAAATAATCATTATAGGCTCAGAAGCTCACGGCCAGGAATTTTTAAACTCAGTTCATTCAATCTCAAAATTCATCAGCAATTGCAACAATCAGTTGTTCATTTATGCTATAAAATCTCTAAATTCAATTGATCCATACTTAAAACTTATATACTTCTTAAGATCATTACAAAGCACTTGAACAAGATGATGATTTTTTTTTTTTTTTACTTTTTTTTTGAAAAACATAAAAAAGAATGCAACTAATGAAATGCATCTCTGGAGTTAAGAATAACCCCTTACTCTGCCATTTTTTTCCACACCCCATGCATCTAATGGTTTTTCTAACTTACAAAAGAAAAACAAAAAAAAAAAAAAAAAAATTTCTCATTTTTTTCTCCTCCCCCAACCTAAATCAGACATTGTCCCCAATGTCTTCTAGAGCTCAGAGGAGGTTTTTTTTAACATGAACACACAATAAAGTAAAACCAAGAAATTAAGGAAAGTTACAACCTAAGAGTGGTATCTGGGTTCTGCTTCTGACTGCTATCTGAAGATGGCCCACCTATTTGCTTGACGAGTAGATCTGGTTTAGGTTCATAGGTTTGCATTTGATCAAGCAGCTGATCAGCAGTTGGTGCAGCAATTATGGAGTGGCGAATCGCTTGGGGTATGAATCCTGTTTCCACAGCATGATCAAGGAAAGACAACAGATTATCATAAAAACCGTTAACATTTAACAATCCTAATGGTTTTTTTGTGATAGTTTAACTTAGCCAATATGCAACACTAGAAATGCCATCCAATGTCTCCAAACCACCGGGTAGAGCAATAAAAGCTTGAGCATGATAGAATATTACTCCCATTTGTTCAGGCAAGCTTGAAACCTGTAACTCTTGTCCTAAGGAAAAAGCATGATCTTGCAACTCCTTCACCCTTACACTTAAACCCTTGCTTCCATTCATGGATGCAGAAATGACCACACTTCCCTTTAGGCTCTGGATGCCTCCCCCGTACACAAAGTTGATTTTTCTGGCAGCTAATGCAATTCCAAGTTCATTTGCTGCTACTATAAACTCTCCTTTCATGCCCAAATCAGTTTCACCAAAAATACAAATAGATGTAAATTTACATTTTTGTGTGATACCCTTTTTCTCTTTGTTTCTCTCAGACCATGTACGCTTACAAGAAAAAGAATTCATATTTACAAATGGAAGTGTGCATATTTACAAATGAAAGAGTACATATATATATAATACTAAAACAGCGACAACAAAATCACACAAATCACACATTTTTTAAAGAAGTTTGAAAAAATTTCCGACACAAATGACCAGTGGGCCACTGCGTGAAGAAATTAAACAAAAAGAGGAAAGAAAGTCAAAAGATAAAGTAGAGTATGAAAAAACTGCCGAAAAGATAAGAAATATTAGACAAGCTACAAAAAAAGACAAAACAAATTAAACACAAGCATGATTATGTATAGTAGTTGTGATTTTAGCTCACATCTTCCTCTGGTTTTACGTCCAGAAACGGCTTAAACGCTTTCTATGAATTGAGGATTTGCTTCCCATCCAGTTTTCTTATAAACTGACAAACAGGGTCTTTTAACGTTAGATTCCCAAGACAATAATGCTCTTTTTCTCTGTTGAATATGTCTGCTAAATCGAGAAGAAGACGATGAACATCACCACTTGGATGCGTCTCAAGAGTTTGAATGATATCATCCAGTGACTCCTTACTCAGTCCATCCTTTATAAATTTGATTTTATCTTCTCGATTTACAGAAACCATACCTTTACTTCTATAGTGCTGATCACATGTCCACCTTGCACATTTATAGCAGACATTCATTCTTTTAGCTCTTCTCTTTTTGGAGTAAGAACTTCTTCCCATTCATGGCAAAGGTTTAACAAATGAATTATGAATCTCACCTGCTAAACATACCTTTGCTTCAATGATCCAACGTATGTCCTCAGGAAGGCCCAAACGATTGAATATCATCATCCTTTCAAGTCGACTGTTATAGATCTTCCTGAGCACATCTTTGGGAGGAGTGGGGAACCTGTTCTTAAGCTTTGCAAGAGATTCCTCCATAGTAACTTAAAATGAAAATGATGAAAACTAAAATCTCAATGTAGTGCAATGCGTTTTGATGAGTAGGAAAGAAAAATGAGAGAGTAGGAAAGAAAATTGAGAGAGTGGGTAAGAAAATGGAGAGAGTGGGAAAGAAGTTTTGAAAGAGTAGGAATGAAGTTTTGGGTTGTCTCCCAAATAGCCGCTCTTCTTTAACGTCTTTAGCTAGACAAAAAAATAAAACAAAAATCTTTTTTCCGTTTTTTCTTTTAAAAAAAACTTTCAAAGTAAAATACATCATTAGGAGCTGTAACATCCTAATTTTTTTACTAACACTTTAGAGTTAGTTGTGGTTTAAGTTTTAATTAATCAAGAGTATATGAAAAATTAATAATGTAAAAGAAGCATCAAGTTCTGAATATCATTCTATACCAAAAAAAAAATGATAGAAATAAAATATCACCCTAAAACAATTATTTCAAATATATGAGTATGCGTGTACAAATATATCTTGGTATGAAAATAAATAATATAAAAAAAAATGCTGTTTGAATATTACAACTATTATTTATTTATTATTAAAAAAAAATTATTTTAAGAAAAGGAGTCAAACCCTAACCTAGACCCCTCTTATATAAGATCTCTTCCTTCACACACTCCATACGCTCTCCACGCCGCACCCCGACTTCATCAGCTATAGGTGCGTGTTCTGTTTCTTCCCCATCCCTACTGTTACTGTTGCTCTGCTCACATGATGTCGCATCAAGGTTCATTTCCTTAGATTACTTCCTTCCCTCTCCATTATTTTAGTCTTATCATGCCAGATCTATAAATTTCTCTCACCAATGTCTCTGCTGAACGTGTGGCTCATATATATGTATATTTCTTGAATTCAAATTTCATACCCCACATTACTGTTGTTGTATGAATATTCTATTAATTATTTCCTCATATCTTCACCTCTTTGCCATTGATACGGTCTCCTATACACACATCCTCCCCATACTTCATCACCCTGTATTATCCTCTGATCTTATCCTTGTGAGCATTTTCTTCTTTCTCAAACGTTTCAACAATAAGTTATGACCCCAAGATCCTCTTCCAACCAATGAAATTGGGGCGTGTGAACATATGTTGTTTTTTTTTTTACTTTGTTCAAAACCCTTTTATCTTTTCTTGTGCGCATATGTGTACATGTTTGCTTTAGGATTTAATTATTGATGTTCTTTCTTTCTTTTTAGTGCCAAGCCCAGCGAATCTTGAGGGTCAACATTTAAAAAGAAAATTTTTTTTAAATCCTTCAAACTCTTCTCACTCCTTTGTAGATAGACAACTCACATTGGACTTCACCCTTTCCAATCCTTTCTTATATATATATATATATATATATATATATATATATATATATATATTTTTATATACAATGCTCCCATATTATATATATATATATATATATTTACCGCACTCCTATCTTCCTTATGCATAAATCCTTTACCTTATGTAATCATTTTTATTTTCATCTAATAATAAATCTCCATATAGATGTTGATATGTGGTAGCTAATTAATGAATATGGATACGCATAATATTAATTTTTAGAGGGTGTATATATTTTTCTAAAGCCTCCTCCAATATCTTCATTCCTCTTACACAGTCATGCGCATGTATATGTATGTGTCCATCTATATCTACTCCTATATATTAAACTTGTTATCTTATACATTCTTACATTTAACAAGTATATCCTCCCATGCCCTGCGTTTTTGTTGTTGTGCTTCACACACAATAATTCATTTATTTATGTTATCTTCTCTCCTATCAATTCGTGCGTGTATGTGTGTATATATTCATTTATTTCTTTTTTTTACCATTCATCTTTTCCTCACAAACAAGTTTTATATATATATATATATATATATATATATATATATATATATATATATATATTCTAATCTAATGAACCCATACCTATATATTCCCTTCATTATTTTATTACTAAGCCCATACGCCTCAGCACCTATATTTTATGTTCATCTTCCTTGCCATTTTGAAGAAAATCTGCGCCTATATTCCCTTTTCTCCATCTTATGCACATAGGAAAGTGTGAACCACTTAACATTATCTTATCTATTAAAATACTCCCACTATTCTAACATGATACTTATTTCTTTATTTTATTATTATTTATTCTTTACAAACATTACCTATATTTATAAGACAAGTTTTATCATATTTAAATATTCTGTCCTAGATAAATAAATAAGATAACTTATATTATTGGTTAATATGTGTGTATATAATATTAGTCTTCAAGGGGTAGCCTTAATGTTTTACTGAAGTTTTAGAATAGTGCTACGGAAACTATAGAATAGTTTTGGGTAAAAATGTTAATAGATAATTATGTTTATGTTTTGTAGACTCTCATTGAGAGATTTTGAGTCACTCCGTATGATTGCCTGTGAGTTAGGGAATACCAGGTAACTCTGAATATTCTTCCATATACTTGTGAATTGTGTATGATTGTGAATGATATTTTTTTAAAGAAAAATGGACTGAATTATATGTGTATGTGTATGTATTGTTAATTCTCAAATAAATAGTGTCACAAGTAAATTTCTCTATAACTCATTTCACTCGAATGATTAATAATTTAATGATAATTAATGTATTATTGGATTATTATTTCCTTTTTAGCATGTTTGAATATGTGGTGATATTTGATAAGAATGGAAGCATGATTTATTATACATTGTCTTTTAATGATATTATATTTATTACTGTCATGGCGGTTGCATTTGTGATGATGGGTTGGAGTAAGGAGGAATTTGTATGTTGAGATCTTTTACCACGTGGTATGCCATCACTCGGTGCACAGTGGATGGTACTTGTCAGGGCCCCTTCTTCCATGTTTTCCTTGGGCCGGGATTGCATTGGAGCTGTGGGACATGTGACACCTCCTTAGCTGTGTTCTTTTAAGGAGGGGAGCCATAGTCCAGACTTAAGCTCTACACCTTTGGCCGGGTGTATCTTAAGCACTGGTGAGCTTGGGACAATCCAGTCAAATGGATGAGTTTCTGTTGGACTATGTGTTAGCCTATGGCTCCAGTTAGCGGAATAAGGTTGGACGGTGATATAAGGGAGGTTGCATCTTGCATATTGCATAATTGTATATTATATGTTGTGATTAAAGTACAGATTGATATGATGATGATTAAATTTGTAATTGTCTTGTATGAAGATTATGGTACATACAAATATATACATAATCAGTTCCTTCTTTTCATCATATGTGATTACTTGTGTACGGTAGAAACTTTCGGTAGTTACTGAGACGTTGAATCTCATCCTATTATATTAACATTTTTCAGGTGAATATTCTAGTAAGATGCAAGGGAAGGCACTTGTGGAGCGAGTCTTGAAGGCTCTATTACGCTCCTTGTGTATCTTTATGCCACTTTATATTTAATTGCCATGACACTAGGATTATTTTTCATCCTAAAATATTTCGGTTGATAAATATTTGTTTGAAACTAAAACTCTGAACTAATAGTTGAAAGTATCAAGTAAGTGTTACTAAAGTTTTGTTCGGATAGAGTCCCTAAGTTCATAAGTGACGTTTTTTTTAAACGAATTTGTTAAGTATATATGTCTTTTCAAATGAGGTGTTACATTTTTGGTATCAGAGCTACAACGTTCTGCGGACACTTATTTTATTGTTTCAAAATGTATTTTTCAAAAAGTTTGATTTCTTTACACTTCTTAGAGGTCATGGCAATTTAAATATAAATTGTGCTCTTCCCTTACTAATTTTAGTTATTTGATAAAAAGTGAATTTATAGATTGACATTTAAGTTCTTGTTTGGTTGTGATAGTCTACATATGTAGGAGGGGAGGAATGGTCCTAAACCAAAAGATTCAACTAATTAACAATGGGACATTGTAGTAAGATTTTGCAACCTAGGTGCAAGCAAATATTTGGTCTTAAATCTCAATAAAACGGTTTAAAGGTCAGAAGGAGTGGAAAAAAAAAAAAAAACCGCACTAAGAAAGAAAAAGAATGGAGCACAGGAACGTGAGGTGGTAAAATTACTTGGGTATGAAAAAAAAAAAAAAAAAAAACTCTGAATTTTCTTCTAGTGAAGATGTGATTTAACTTTTAAATTTTCGTAGTTGTTAATATATGTGTACAATACAGTAAAAATTTGATGAATTGTACAAGTTTCTTTTTGTACTATAATTGCCCATTTTCAAGATATATTCAAATCTTGGAATGTGTTATTGAATTGATGTTAATTGATGCGCATGCTTGGATGAAACCACCATAACTTGTGGTAACACAAGTTCAAATTTTAAATATGAATATGTGGAATTTTCGTTTCAGGTTGTTGGATATAATTGTAAATCTGTATTGTATTTGGTTTAGAGTTCCTTTGGTTCTGCCATGCAACTTTAAAGAATTACATGAGATACGAGAAAAATTTTATATCCAAACAACAAAGTTTTATTCCACTAAGTGGAATCAATTATACATAGATCGTACAACGTTATTGTCCAAGCTTCTATCTAAAATATAAATAATGATATTATTATTATTTTTTAATTTTCACATAGATGAGCAAAACTACATTAAGATATCTTATTTATTTATATGTTCATCCCAGATTTTGTATTTTTATAATACATATTATTTTGATGAATTAATACTACAATTATTCTAGAAGTATAGAAGCATGACATGTATTCACTTTATGGGATTTTGTGATGATTGATGCTACATTTGGGTTGTTTGATGATTTAAGATACCAAATACTTTAGAGGAGAAGTTGATAAGCGATCATGTAAAGCTTGAAATTCTACGAAGTAAACGAACCAATTTCTTAGGAAGTATTTAAAAAAAAAAAAAAATTTGATTGAAGTTCACATAAGGGATTTGCTGATTCATTGACCAAGACCATAATTATTCTAAATGAATAGAACTGAGCTAAGCAAATTAGACATTGAGAAAATATACAAAAAGTTATCGCTCTAGGTGTGAAAAGTTGGGGCACATTTAAAAAAAAAAAAAATCGAAAATTTTAATTAGTGAATAGCTATAGAAGCCAATGGTACGATTATACCTTGACAAATAAGATTTGAATTTTTATAGAACTACCATGAGATTGTGAATAATAGTTCAGTGTTTAAATAGAAGTTATATGAGTATATATATATATATATATATATATATATATATATATATATATATATATTTTCATATGTTTTTGTTCTTGTGAGTGCTTCTGGATGATTATGTTGGTTGTTGGAGTCCTTGAACTTGAACTTTTGGATCTTGTAAGATCATCACAAGGAGTATTCATTATTGAAAATTGAAAAAAAAAATATTATGAATATAACATATTGTTAAAGATTTATTCAGTTGTATTGTGAATTATGGATTGTAAAATGTTGTGTGCTTTGTATCCATCTGTGCATATAACAACAACAACAAAAAGTCTCCATTTCAAAATAGTTGTATTGTTGAGTATTTGAAGTGGGTTTGGAAAGAAACCTTCAAGAGACAGTATTTTTACAAAGCATGATTTGTAGTATCAATGATAGGGATAAACATCAAAGTGTTAAGAATAACGATAGGGTTGAAGCTAGATCAGAATAGTGGAGGGAAACTGTGTGTGTAGGTTGAGTGTATACGAAATCAAGTATTTAGTAAATCTTAATAAAAATTTCAGTTGGTCTATATCGACAATTATTAACACTTGATGGACAGAGTGAGATGATTAGATAAAGAAAAAGGGATTTGAGGGAGAATCCTGATAAAAATTTATATTGGAAAGGCAAAGTATAATGATAACTATCTATATGTTTAATTAATTGGCATTATAAGGATGAGTTAAATATTGAGACTTGTACTCTTTTAATGAGAAGGTGATTTTTAAAAAAAAAAAAAAAAAAAAAAATTGGATCTTCGTAGGGCATGACAACAACAAAAAAAAAAGTGACATATAAGTTCTGGATATATGGTGATTTTCAAAGACTTTGTTATACATGAAAATTTCTCATGAGTCATGTTTTTATACCAACTATATATTTTATGGGCATATATATATATATATATATATATATTTTTCATATTTATAATTTATCATGAAGTGTTGAAACTTAATATTTTTTTCTAGGGGCCTATTTATGTGAGTTAAAGGAAATTATTTAATCATTTATGATTAGTAGTAGTAGATGATAAAAAATTAAATTTGTGGTGAACTACAGATTTTATGGAACTGATGGAGAAAATATTATGAACTATGATTTGTTAATTGATTTTTTTAATACATGTATATATGGTATATCAAGTTTAGCCTAGATAATATAAAAAATTTTATTTTGCAAGGCTTTAAAACATGAAATTTCATTCACAAAGGGGACTTTTTCCCTTCAAGATATCGGACGAGTGACAAATTACTATGTTCACGAGTAATAAAATGATTAAATAACAGGAGGTTAATTCCTTGAGTGACTAGTAAGATTGAAATATATCACGTCGGGAACAAAGTAGTGGATTAAGATCAAGTTAAGAATGGTACCCCGATATTATGTTAGAGTAAATATATATTTTATAAGGATGTGATTCAAAGTGATTCTAAATTAGAAATCCTTTAAGAATTTCATATTATCTTATTTGAGTAATGAGTTTGAGAATGAGGATAGCCATTACACAATTGGGGAATGGATAGCATAGTAGAAAAAAAAAAATGATGAATTGAATATATGTTAAGTGGTGTTAAATAAATGTTGTTCGATTTGGTATGCTAAAGTAAGGCGTTCTCTTCTATGGTATAGAGATTCTATGATTTTATTTATTTATTTTATTGTGTAAACATTTTTGCCTTTGCTTTATTTTCCATTTGTTTGTTGTGGGTCTCTTTTATTTTGTTGGTTTGGGTATAATGCTATTTGTTTGTAGATGTTATGACTGAGCTCATTTGGATGGAATGAAATTAAAACTATTTGGTTGGCCAAAACAAAATACAGAGTTAATGATGGTTTAGTGTTTGGAGTAGAGGTGTATTTTTCTAATTAAATTCATTGGATGTAATTGGTTAAGGTGTTGAATTTTGAGGACAAAATTCTTTTTAGGAGGGAAGAATTGTAACATCCTAATTTTTTTACTAACACTTTAGAGTTAGTTGTGGTTTAAGTTTTAATTAATCAAGAGTATATGAAAAATTAATAATGTAAAAGAAGCATCAAGTTCTGAATATCATTCTATACCAAAAAAAAAAAATGATAGAAATAAAATATCACCCTAAAACAATTATTTCAAATATATGAGTATGCGTGTACAAATATATCTTGGTATGAAAATAAATAATATAAAAAAAAATGCTGTTTGAATATTACAACTATTATTTATTTATTATTAAAAAAAAATTATTTTAAGAAAAGGAGTCAAACCCTAACCTAGACCCCTCTTATATAAGATCTCTTCCTTCACACACTCCATACGCTCTCCACGCCGCACCCCGACTTCATCAGCTATAGGTGCGTGTTCTGTTTCTTCCCCATCCCTACTGTTACTGTTGCTCTGCTCACATGATGTCGCATCAAGGTTCATTTCCTTAGATTACTTCCTTCCCTCTCCATTATTTTAGTCTTATCATGCCAGATCTATAAATTTCTCTCACCAATGTCTCTGCTGAACGTGTGGCTCATATATATGTATATTTCTTGAATTCAAATTTCATACCCCACATTACTGTTGTTGTATGAATATTCTATTAATTATTTCCTCATATCTTCACCTCTTTGCCATTGATACGGTCTCCTATACACACATCCTCCCCATACTTCATCACCCTGTATTATCCTCTGATCTTATCCTTGTGAGCATTTTCTTCTTTCTCAAACGTTTCAACAATAAGTTATGACCCCAAGATCCTCTTCCAACCAATGAAATTGGGGCGTGTGAACATATGTTGTTTTTTTTTTTACTTTGTTCAAAACCCTTTTATCTTTTCTTGTGCGCATATGTGTACATGTTTGCTTTAGGATTTAATTATTGATGTTCTTTCTTTCTTTTTAGTGCCAAGCCCAGCGAATCTTGAGGGTCAACATTTAAAAAGAAAATTTTTTTTAAATCCTTCAAACTCTTCTCACTCCTTTGTAGATAGACAACTCACATTGGACTTCACCCTTTCCAATCCTTTCTTATATATATATATATATATATATATATATATATATATATATATATTTTTATATACAATGCTCCCATATTATATATATATATATATATATTTACCGCACTCCTATCTTCCTTATGCATAAATCCTTTACCTTATGTAATCATTTTTATTTTCATCTAATAATAAATCTCCATATAGATGTTGATATGTGGTAGCTAATTAATGAATATGGATACGCATAATATTAATTTTTAGAGGGTGTATATATTTTTCTAAAGCCTCCTCCAATATCTTCATTCCTCTTACACAGTCATGCGCATGTATATGTATGTGTCCATCTATATCTACTCCTATATATTAAACTTGTTATCTTATACATTCTTACATTTAACAAGTATATCCTCCCATGCCCTGCGTTTTTGTTGTTGTGCTTCACACACAATAATTCATTTATTTATGTTATCTTCTCTCCTATCAATTCGTGCGTGTATGTGTGTATATATTCATTTATTTCTTTTTTTTACCATTCATCTTTTCCTCACAAACAAGTTATATATATATATATATATATATTCTAATCTAATGAACCCATACCTATATATTCCCTTCATTATTTTATTACTAAGCCCATACGCCTCAGCACCTATATTTTATGTTCATCTTCCTTGCCATTTTGAAGAAAATCTGCGCCTATATTCCCTTTTCTCCATCTTATGCACATAGGAAAGTGTGAACCACTTAACATTATCTTATCTATTAAAATACTCCCACTATTCTAACATGATACTTATTTCTTTATTTTATTATTATTTATTCTTTACAAACATTACCTATATTTATAAGACAAGTTTTATCATATTTAAATATTCTGTCCTAGATAAATAAATAAGATAACTTATATTATTGGTTAATATGTGTGTATATAATATTAGTCTTCAAGGGGTAGCCTTAATGTTTTACTGAAGTTTTAGAATAGTGCTACGGAAACTATAGAATAGTTTTGGGTAAAAATGTTAATAGATAATTATGTTTATGTTTTGTAGACTCTCATTGAGAGATTTTGAGTCACTCCGTATGATTGCCTGTGAGTTAGGGAATACCAGGTAACTCTGAATATTCTTCCATATACTTGTGAATTGTGTATGATTGTGAATGATATTTTTTTAAAGAAAAATGGACTGAATTATATGTGTATGTGTATGTATTGTTAATTCTCAAATAAATAGTGTCACAAGTAAATTTCTCTATAACTCATTTCACTCGAATGATTAATAATTTAATGATAATTAATGTATTATTGGATTATTATTTCCTTTTTAGCATGTTTGAATATGTGGTGATATTTGATAAGAATGGAAGCATGATTTATTATACATTGTCTTTTAATGATATTATATTTATTACTGTCATGGCGGTTGCATTTGTGATGATGGGTTGGAGTAAGGAGGAATTTGTATGTTGAGATCTTTTACCACGTGGTATGCCATCACTCGGTGCACAGTGGATGGCACTTGTCAGGGCCCCTTCTTCCATGTTTTCCTTGGGCCGGGATTGCATTGGAGCTGTGGGACATGTGACACCTCCTTAGCTGTGTTCTTTTAAGGAGGGGAGCCATAGTCCAGACTTAAGCTCTACACCTTTGGCCGGGTGTATCTTAAGCACTGGTGAGCTTGGGACAATCCAGTCAAATGGATGAGTTTCTGTTGGACTATGTGTTAGCCTATGGCTCCAGTTAGCGGAATAAGGTTGGACGGTGATATAAGGGAGGTTGCATCTTGCATATTGCATAATTGTATATTATATGTTGTGATTAAAGTACAGATTGATATGATGATGATTAAATTTGTAATTGTCTTGTATGAAGATTATGGTACATACAAATATATACATAATCAGTTCCTTCTTTTCATCATATGTGATTACTTGTGTACGGTAGAAACTTTCGGTAGTTACTGAGACGTTGAATCTCATCCTATTATATTAACATTTTTCAGGTGAATATTCTAGTAAGATGCAAGGGAAGGCACTTGTGGAGCGAGTCTTGAAGGCTCTATTACGCTCCTTGTGTATCTTTATGCCACTTTATATTTAATTGCCATGACACTAGGATTATTTTTCATCCTAAAATATTTCGGTTGATAAATATTTGTTTGAAACTAAAACTCTGAACTAATAGTTGAAAGTATCAAGTAAGTGTTACTAAAGTTTTGTTCGGATAGAGTCCCTAAGTTCATAAGTGACGTTTTTTTTAAACGAATTTGTTAAGTATATATGTCTTTTCAAATGAGGTGTTACAGGAGCTACTAGAAGTCCTGCAAAATTACAACAAAATATCAAACCAAACCTTGGGTTGCCTCCCAAGCAGTGCTAAATTTATAGTCTTTAGCCAGACTTCCCAAACATAAACTACTAATCAAAAGTATCAATTACTAGGATCACTTTGTCTTCATTTCTTTTCAAGCAACAATATTTCAGAAACCAACAATAATCATTCAAAGTAATTAATTGTACGTCTTCAATTATAGACAATTTTAGAGTACAATTATTTACTGAATTCAAATAAAGCACAGCATGCATGTATTTGCAAGTAGATTTAGGAATTTCCAAAATTTTAGAGCATCCCATAAAATCCACTTGACTCTCATCAGTAAGAGTCAATACTTCAACAGGAGAGACATGAACAACATCTTTTGGAATATCCACATTAGTTTCAATATCAAAATTACAAAGATTAGGCTCCACAGGTGAAACCTCAATTGGACATCCATTATTCTCTCCAAAAGTGATTTCAAGTTCCTTATCACATGCCACAAGAGGCAAAGTTTCATTCAATTCCACATCCTCAACTTCCTCACAATAATCATCATCAAAACATGGAGTGGAAATCATGCTCAAAGAATTATCTTGCCTCATAGTTTTAAGTGATGCAATAATTTGACTCGCATATATTCCAATATTTTGGACACTTGACTTGACTCTAGTGTCACTTTCCTTTTGCTTTCTACAAAATCTCTCTGTTGATTCAGCAAACTCCTCAATTAGTCTTTCTAAATCAGATTTTTCCTTATACTCAAGAGTTTGTTCTTCAATATATGGATAAGAGTAGAAAGGAGGATTAGGAGAATACCTGACATATGGATCAAAAGACTCTTGTTGCTCCAAAATTCTACCAGGATAAAAGGAATGATCAAAACAAGTTTGGTTCATATTGAAATCATCTCTCATATAATGACTTGTATTGCTATATAGACAATGCTCATAAGAATGACACTCTCCACAATAAGCACAAGAAAAACAGTTATAAGGAGAAGAATTTTCAATCCAACCAGCATTTATATTTTCTTGTCTCATTCCATTCACATACATTCCAGAAAAAGAACCAAGATATGACAAGTTATCACCAAATGAATGCTGTGAATAATTCATTTTTTTAAACTTTTTTTTGTTGAAATTTTTATATGAAGACTAAATTAGTATTAAAATTACTTGGTATTGATATTAATGACAATAATCCCCGGCAACAGCGCCAGGAATGAACATCCATTTGCACCCAATAGGCTTCTTTCGTCATGGTAGATCTATGACATCCCATGTCTTATTACGCTTAAGAGCTTCCATTTCCTCCAAGACAGCTTGTCTCCACTCAGGTATAGCCATAGCCTCATCAATAGTATCTGGTATCTTAATTCTATTAAGATGAGATATAAATGCATTGTATTTAGATGAAATGGCCTTATAGGAGACAAATTTCTCAGTGGTATATCTAGTGGATAATTTGGGTTGTCTAGGTAGTTTTCGCACTGCAATGGGAAGATTAAGATCATAATCTTCTGTTTCTTTTGGACCAGCCACTGGTACCGACTCCTGGTGAGTGCTAATAGCCTGTGGTTCATTATTTTTTTTGTATCGTCATGAAGAGAATTGAAAGATTGAATTGTTTGTATTTTCATACCGATAGGTTACATATTTATACAAAAGAGACTTAGATAAAATACTTTACAATCAAGAAAAATAAAACTGACAAAATATTGTATAATCAAAGAAATTTAACGCTTGTAATCGTGGATCTGATATCTTCATTTTTAGTGTTTTCGCTGCTTCTACAAAAAGTATTCATTTTGAATATGCAATTTTGATTGTTGCATCCTAATTCTAATTTTATTTATTTTAAACTTAATTTTAAATCAACACCGACACTTGAGAATAGTAGACACAAATAATATTATTTTTACTATAAGAGAGTTCTAACTCGCAAACTCACATTTAAAAAAGCTTTAAGAGAGGTGTTTGATATCATTTCTATATTTATTTTAAAATTTTTTTATTTTATATATATTTTTAAAGTATTATCGAGAATAAATAGGGTAGCTCATATATCAAGTTCAGAGAGAATACGAGATAGTGAATGCGGAGGTGTGAACGAAGGCAAGGAGGAGGCGAACAGTGGTGATGGTGATAGGGGTGGAAAAGAGAAGGACAAGGGCAGGCAGATGAATGAGACGAATGCGTTTGTGTTCAGGCAAAGGGATAGTATAGACAGAGGGAAATAATCGAGAGATTCCTAAAACCCTTGTTCCCAATAACATGGACGCGCAATGCCGTTCTTGTATAAGGAGAAACTACTGGCTTCAAGTTGTGGGGGGTTTCTGATGTAGCACTCAGGAAGAGGACATTTTCAAGTAGTACATTTTCTCTCACAGCTTTTTTTTTCTACATGCATTTACACCCCTCTCTTTTGTCTCTTTTTCATGTGCCCAACCAATAGTGAACAGGGGTAAAATTGACAAAACATCATTTATTGCCCTACAAGTGACTTAAATTTTAAGAAAAACTTTTGGGGTACAAGTGACTAATAAAAAGGTACAAAGTGGTGGTAGTGAGCCACTAAAATTCATGTTCATAATGATGTCATCACAAAGTAAAACTGGCGGCTGTTAACATTTAATGGCTGCCCTATTGTGTTTCCCTCTGTTTTGTAAACCTATTAAATTCTCACCCACTAAAATTAATTTTCATAATAATGCATGTGGTTCACTGAAAGCTTGACTACCTCCTATATTACCACTCGGATATCAATGTATGGACCATGCTTAATATGTTTGTATCTCATACTTCCATGTTTAATGTGAAATTCTGTTTTACCGGGAAAAAATGAAACTCAATACATGTGCGGATATATGTAGGTAATCTCAATATAATAGAGAATAAAAATAAAAATACCATAGAGTAGATAACATAACACTCCCTCTTATTGAAAAAAAAAGGGCTAGTTAAGAGGTTTTCTTTAACCATAAATATAAGACTGCAATCTATTTTGTTCTCTAAATTTACAAAAAAAAATTTGATTTTAATATTACTTCAAGGGTAAATATACACCCAGTATCTCGAACTATTTTTAAAGGTGCAATTGTGACCCTAAAATAGTTAGGGGTGCAAGTTTTCTCCATTGCCACTTAAGCTTTAAAAATGCCACTTACGTATATTTTTTTTGGACAAAACTTAGGCCAAAACTTGTCCCTGTCTTCTTCATTTACTGAGTCTTCCTTCTCACCCTCAAATTCTTCACTTTAATGACTCTATTGCAGCAAAAAAAAAAAAAAAAAAAAAAAAGCTGTAATAAAATGGATAAATCAATAAAATATGGAAGAAGAAAAAATTGAAGGGGTCCATGAGATTTCATTTCACTATAGCATAGAAGGAAAAAGGGAAAATGGCAACAATGTTTCAATTAAGAAAATTAATATTAAAAAAATCTCATAACTTATCAATGATAGCTCGTTCATTTGTCAATAATTGTTCCTTTATTTTTCATTGATAATCTTTAAGACTTTCCTATTATTATGTTTTTTTTAATTGGGACCTTAGTGTGATTTTTTGAGGAAAAAAAACAAAAAGAAACAATCGTACACATATGTTCCTTTTCATCACACGCATAGCGCACCATCGGCTGGGTCTTCTGTCGTTCTCCACCTGGGCCTTAGCGTCTGGTCATCGCACATGCTTTTTCTTTTCCCCCACAGAACCTAACTCCTTGCTTAATTCAGATCATATGGGGTGGGTTTCTAAAAAAAACACAGGTGGCTTTTTAAAATAATTTTGTAAACACTGCTGATAACTCTGTTTCTAAAAGAGTGAAATTGCACCTCTACATACTTTAGGGTCAAAATTGCACTTTTTAAAATAATTTAGGATACTGGATGTACCTTCACCCTTACTTCGAAACCAAACCTAACAGTCCTTACAGTCCTATTATTTTTGTGACCATCCCATTAAGGTGGCCTCCGTTTTTTTTTTTTGGTTAAACTTAAAAGGAAAAGGCATTTCACCATTTAATGCTCTCTCCACTTCATCTCCACTTAATTTTTCTTTCATTAGATTGTCTTTTAATGATTAAGATTTATTTTTTAAAAAATATTATTATCATTTAATATTTAATATTACAATAATATTTTTAATATAGTTTATATATTTAAGAAGATATTGATTTTCCATTCTTGATAAACTCCATGCCTAATATGACAGAATACTGTATCTTCTCAAATGGTTCAATTTTGTTACCAACATTTTTGTGTTACACAAAAGGGGATCATTTTTAGTATTATTTCAAAACCAAACGTAACAGTCCTTAAAGTTTTACCACTCTACTAAAAAAGTTAGTTGACTTATTAAATGTCCTAAATTGATGTATTTTTCAAAATTTAAGCCCCGTTTATAAATGAGTATAAATTTTTTTTTTATGCAATGTGTTTCCCCTCTTTCTTTTCTCTATATTTATAATAGGGGGGAAATTATAATACTGTCATCAATTACTTTTTGGGGGGACTTATAATAAGGACCAATTTTTATTTTTCAAACTACATTTATAAAAAAGACCAGAGTGGTACTATTTAACAAGAAACTATTAGTTGAGTGGCAAATGGCCTCATGCTTGTAAGGAATATAATCAAATTTGAATCTCAAGAAATACACTTATTGGCAGAGGCAAAAATCTTTTTTACTCAAAGTCTGGAAAGCGATTATACACTTTACCAAATTAAAAAAACAAAAAACAAAAAAAGGTCATACTACCTTTGTGGTCGCTTCGTTAAGGCCGCCACCTTCCCTTCCTTTTCAGTTGACAAAAGAATCCGGATATTCTTTTGTTTGACTGGTAGATAGATGAATGATGTCAACAGTCATCACGCTATGCCTTTATAAAAAAGCAGACGTACTGTTGAAATTTAAATCTGAGAAGGCAAACCAAGAAGAAGAAAGGAAATGGAGAAAGCTGCGCAAGAGAATGGACATTCAACGATCATTCCTACCATCTCTCAGTTCAATAGAGTGGATGACGCAGACATGGCTAACGTCATTGCTCAATATTTGGACAGTATATCTCACATAAGAGATCATTTCTTAGGTATTTATTCTCTTACAATACTCTATTTTATTGTTCCCGTCCATCTACATTTTTCATTTTTTTGTATCCTCAACTACTTATTATTTCAGGCACCAAACAAATCCACTTTATTTTATAGTCTAAATTGAGTTAAACAATTATTGTTTTCCTCTCTGCTTGGATGGCGAGAAAATAGGAGAGGAAAGAAAACTATAGAGTAACATCATGTTTGGGATCGGGAAATTTTTTTCGGGATTGGGAACGGGACTTCCCAATCCCGACTTTTTCCCAATCCCGAAAAAATATATATATTATATATAATTTTTTAAAATATTTAAGAAAGCAAGACCAAATGCAAAATAAAATGTGAAAATCCCTAACACCCTCAAGGTAATATCTATTCTTTTAGTTAATTTAGTTAATTTCATTTACTATTTATTAAATAATTCTAATTTTTTGTTCTTGTCTTTGTGCTTTTTGTAGCTAAATCGACAACTTTAAGTATGTATTGGACTAATTTGGTACAATATGATATTAGACAAATTATATATTTATACTAGATTAAAGAAAATAAAACAAAAAAATTAATATAGAATTTTTTTTTAAAAAAGAGAAATCCGGGATTGAGAAATTCCCGATCCTGATCCCGAACATTTCTCGATCCCGATCCCGGACCACCCTAATAACATGGGAGGGAAAATAAGTTTTCCCCACCAAAAATGGGAAAGAAAATGTCAGAGGAGGGAAAATAAGGGGAAAACTGGAGGTGGGTCCCATGCCTCATATTTTCCCGAAGTTTACTTTCCGGAAATTGAGAGATTTTGAGGAGAAATATGGCTTCCATATCTGTTGCTTCTGACACAAAGGTATTTATAATAAAAATACTATTGGTACCAGTTGAATTTTTAGTTTCTTTTATATATTGTAAATATTGTATTTAGTAATTTATTTATTTATTTAAAAAATCTACTTTTTATATTTTTTTGATCTCGAGAAATAACTTTCCTTGGTGAATTATTTGGTTTCTTTAGTGACTTGTTTATAATAAGGGTATTGTAGTCAATCTGAAATTTACTTATTTTCTTTCCTTTCTATTTTCTCATCCATCTAAGCAAGATGGATGATAATAGTTTCTTTCGAGTTTTCACTTCTCTTTAATTTTTTTTTTTTTTTTTTTTTTTTTTTTTTTTTTGTCTTCATGAGGGTTACCTTATAATCAAGTGGTTTAAATATTGTGAGGTCAAAAATATATCAGCCTGCTATAAAAGTAAAAAGTCTACCAATGTTATAGTCAGTCAAAGCTCGGACAAAGAAGGGTTGTGTTAGCTTTTGACTAGCCAGCATAAAGCCCTGTCAAATTTCTCATGGACATTGGATCTATAAATTAGAACAAAGGTTTCGACATTAAGGTCTAAGTTAAAATTATTTAAAGAAGAAAGGAAATACCAATCGTTACTAGTTTGAGGTTCTAAGTTGAGCCATACCTGAAAAGTAGTCATTATACTGTATGTATATATGCAGGTTATCCAACCAATCTAGACTTCAACTACGATGCATTGGTCCAGCTACTAGGTTTCCACTTGAACAATGCGGGTGATCCATTTATAGGCAGCAACTATACGCTTAACTCAAATCCATTTGAGCTGTGCGTACTTGATTGGTTTGCCAAACTATGGCAAATAGAGAAGAATGAATACTGGGGATACGTTACCAGTGGTGGAACTGAAGGAAATTTCCACGGCATTTTAGTAGGGTAATGTACAATATATATTTCAAGTACAGTAACAATTTTAATCCTAAGTGTTAGAATTTTTACTTTTAAACAAGTTTATCCCTAATCTATGCTTCCCCCGATAGGAAAGGCAGATTCACACATCCAGCACATATACACCCACTTTGGGTTAGTCCCACAACCTTCCATTTAAGGGGCGTGGGTTATCACTTGAGCCGAAATGCTCTCTTAGCAAGTAGAAATATTTAATTAGTTAAACTAATGTAACAGATTAAGTCAGAGTATGAAAACCCAACCGATTCCACCTGTCAGACCATCAAACAGATTAAGGGGCGTGGGTTATCAAATGTACTTTTTTTTTTTTTTTGGATAACTCATCATAGTTGTACTTTAGTAAACTTTGGTTTGTTGAATTATGAATTTTTTAGGGAAAATTTCAGCCAGACCCCTTTTGTATCAAATTAATTTCAGTCAACCCTCAAAACTTTTTGAAACTTTAATGTGCCCCATGGTCAAAATAAAATTAATTTTTGATGGTGAAAAGCCAATGACGCCTTTCATTTATTTTTTCAAAAAAATATTTATCAGACAAATAAAGGCATTTATAAGACAAATAAAGATATTTATAAGACAAATAAAGGGATTCGAAAGAACCTAGAGTATTAAAAATATTTTGACAATTTACAAGATAAATATGAAAATTCACAACATAAATATGGACATTTATAAGACAAATAAAGATATTTACAAAATAAAATAAAGTAAGGGCATTATTGTTTTTCAACCACAAAAGCTAATTTCATTTTGATCATGGGTGCAGTGAAGTTTCAAAAAGTTTTGAACTTGACTAAAATTAATTGGCTACAAGGAGGGCTAAATGAAATCTTTCCTATTTTTGTTGCATGAATATTCTATTTCCTTGTAGGTTATTGCCTTCTATATTTTAATGTTACTCTTTTCAATGTTACACACACATGAATGTTTTTGTATATTTTAATTTAATATATTTTATTTTAAGGGTTAATATAATTTTTGGTCCCTGAAGTTTGACTCGATTTTTGTTTTGGTCCCTCAAGTTTGAAATTGGTGGCTTAAGTTCATAAAGTTTGACTCGATTTTAGTTTTAGTCCCTCAAGTTTGAAAAGGATTTGGTTTCTTTCCGGTACGGTTCGGGTTTCATAACCAGGTCACCAAATCCTTTTCAAATTTGAGGGACCAAAACCAAAATCGAGTCAAACTTCAGGGACCACAACTATCAATTTTAAACTTAAGGAACCGAAACCAAAATTGGATCAAACTTTAGGAACCAAATCCACCAATTTCAAACTTTAAGGACAAAAACCAAAAGTTATATTAAACCTTATTTTAATTATGAACAATATCCCGTTTTAAACCGCTCGTTCTTGAACAGTTGAACCACTTCCCCCCACCAATTGATTGACCAATCGAATTTTTAAAAATTGTTTGAATTTAGTTAAACAATATAGTCAGCATAATATATATAGTATATACCGTACATTCAGATGATTACAACAGACAAGAATCATTTCTGACAGTATTTTTTTTTTTTTTCCAACCGTTACTGACTCAATCTTCTCTGATCTTATCTCTCACCCTTCCCGAAATCCCTAAATTACTTTACTAAGCTTGTTGAATATATTTAGCCCCAATTCTATAAATTCATATGATAAAATGTATTAAAAAAGAAGACGCCTAGTGTAGTGAGTTTTTTTTTTTTTTTTTTTTATATACATAGTAATAAAGATCAATTTGTTCATTTACCATACAAACAGGAGGGAACTATATCCTGATGGAATTATTTACACATCACGGGACTCCCATTATTCAGTGTTGAAAGCAGCAAGACTTCTTAGAGTCAAGTGTGTGGTTGTTGGGACTCTAATTTCAGGTGAAATTGACTATGATGAACTAAAGGAGTCACTTATTGCAAACAAGGACAAACCAGCCATAATCAGCCTAAACATAGGTTTTTTCTTTTGCCATTCTCTCTCTCTCTCTATATATATGTATATTATATATGCGCATACACAGTCACATCCGCTGATATATTTATAACAATTGTGTTGTCTTGCTTTAGGGACTACTGTAAAGGGAGCCATTGATGACCTTGATCTTGTACTACAATCACTTGAGGATTGTGGTTTCACTCAAGATCGATTCTACATTCATTGTGACGCCGCACTATTTGGAATGATGGTACCTTTTGACGTTGGAGTGAGTATAAACCAATAATGTTATGTAATGTATTTGATGCACCTTTGATTTGTTTGGGATAGCCTTAGGAGGTTTCAAAAGTCAGTCAGGAAAAAACACTAATGGGATTAAAAAAATGATGTTTGACATTTTTTTGGGGCAACTAACCTTTTGCTTTAAAACTACTTTAAAATCAGCTTTTTCTGACTTCTAACGTTGGGTTTTTGAATTTTCTTCAGATTTAAATATACCAAAATTTACATTTAAATACACACACACACACACCCCCCTACTTCCTTTTTTCAAGATATAAATAACTGAATTACATGGATAAAAAAGATAATTAAAATTAGTTAAAAATAATAAATAGGTAAATAATACAACTTATTTTCTGAAAACACCCTTGTTTGTGGAATATGTGGGCGGGAAAGAGAATGAATGGAAAAAGTGATCATCGGAGAGACATATAATTAATTGAGGGTAAAAATTAAAAAAAAAAGTATTAAAAGTTTAGACATCTCCAAAGAATATCATATAAGAAAAGAACATAACCATTCAATGAATTGTGCCTTATAAAAATGAACAGAGGGAGTATATATATATATCATCCAGTTGGGATAAAAGTTACTTTTTCCAATGTTAATTAATACAAGCGTTTACATTATTTTGTTTGACACATACACCCACCGACTCGTACACTTCTCATATTCTTGCGATAAATTATTTTATAAATGGATGAAATAATTGTTATCCTAATATCATAATACATATCACATGTTGTTGAATGTACAGGCACCAGATATTTCTTTCAAGAAAGCCGTTGGAAGCGTAACTATTTCAGGCCACAAGTTCCTAGGCTGTCCAATGCCCTGTGGAATTCTTATAACTCGTCTGAAATACATTGATTTTCTCTCAAGTGAAGTAGAATACATTGCTTCAAAAGACACCACCATCACAGGAAGTCGAAGTGGCCATGCTCCCATCTTCATTTGGTACGCTCTCAACAAGAAAGGCTTCAATGGCATTCAAGAAGAAGTTCAAGAGTGCGTCAAGAAGGCGGTCTACCTTCGAGATAGCTTGAGAGATCACGGCATTGGAGCTTTTCTAAACAAGTTTAGCAACATTGTAGTGTTCGAGAGGCCTCAAGATGACGAGTTTGCTCGTAAGTGGAGCTTGGCAAATAAAGGTAATATATCACATGTGGTGGTGATGAAACATGTGTCGTTAGAAATGTTAGACTCATTTGTGAGTGAGTTTGTGAAGAATCGGTCTGCTTGGTTCCATGATAATAGTACTAGGAAAATGCAGCCTCCTTGCGTTGCTGAGGATATTGGTGCTGAGAATTGTGCTTGTGCTTTTCACAAGATGTAGAATTCATGATATAATGCAATTTGTGTGACTCCGTGCTCGAATTTGCTTATTAATATTTCTTTTACCAAGATGTTGATAATGCACTTAATTGCTTGCCTTCATAGAGGGCCTATGCTTATGATCTCTTTAATTTTTAAAACTTAATCATTAATTCCCTCAAGCTTTTTTAAAGATTCTTTAATTTTAGAAATCAAAGAGCTCTTTCTTGTTTTTTCTTTTGGAATTTTCTTTGATATTTGGAAATCTTAAAAGGAAATTAAAGATTATTAAGGCCTATAGCAACTTGTTCTCCGCGTTATTGTCATTATCAATTGATGATGATTATTACTACAATATTGCTCTCCAGTTCTACTCGTGATTTTGAACCCCATAGGAAGAGAAGTGTGCTATATTTATTAATCCTCTTATCCTTTTTAGACAAGAGATAGCCATTTATTAATCCTCTAATCATCTTTTGACATTATAAAATATTAATGTGCAATTTTACCCTTAACTTCTTATTTTGTTGATTTTATATATTCTCATGGGGTATAATGTATATTAAGTCGGGACAAAGTTGAAAAATCGTTTAATATTAAGTTAGAGTTAATGAAATTTAAACTTTTTTTTTTGGGGTTAAAATTACAGGTAAATTTAATGGCTTTTCTCTTGTCAAAATTTTTAATATATATTACGTCATTAATAAAATAACATTCGATATTTGACATCTAAATTTAAGTATTTCATTATTTTAATTTAAAAATAAATTACCAATTATTTAAATACATGGTAAGTATTTTATAATTTCAAATATTTAAATATTTTTCAATTATTTAAATAATTTTAAAACTACATGTCAAGTGCCAAATATTATTTTTTAAATGACGCAGCATATGGTAAAACATATAAGAATTTTGATTGGGCAAAAACTATTAACTTTAAGGTGATTTTAACGGCAAGGAGGCGTTCATTGTCAAAACATGAGGTTGAGGTTATTTAATATATACTTATAAAAGTTAAGCTGGTGATAATGAGGAATTTTGGGTACATATGCAAAGAACCACGGATACAGTATTCATTAAGCGGAATCAACCATCAAGGGAAGCTAGCTATACTCAAGAGGTCACAGCTCTAAAAGAATATATAAATCTGACCCAGAAGAAGTTTGAAATGAAGGTCCTAGGACAACTCAAATACTTTCTTGGAATTGGTATCAATATCTAAATCTGCATCTTCCTCTCCCCATGTAAGTACGCACGTGCTTGATCTTCTTGCGATAACAGGTAAATGGAACAAGTTTTAGTTCTCATCACAATAATGAACATCAAAAGATATTCTCTATGGTGAAATCTATATCAAATAAAATTTCAATGTCATCGATTTAAGATTTTCAACTAATGATTATTAAATAAAAAACTTGTTTTTTTGAAAAACTAATAGTTAAGAGATTATTTTTATTTTGAATTATTTACATTGCCGCATCTAAAATTTTGGGCCTAGAAGTTGAAGAACAATTCTGAATTAAATAGACTATTAAGCCAAATTGAGCCAAATGTCTTAAGCATATCATGAGCCAAATTTTTAAAATCATGTGGAAAAAACATCATTTAAAACTAATGGTGTTAGGGTAAGAGTACTAAAAAGATATTTTATAAAATTGAGGTTCCAAACCAAAACTTTGTATTTAGAAAATGAAGTGAATGCAGGAAAGATAATGTGAAATGGATGAGGGAAATCATAACTACCTAACCAGTGCTCATGAACGAAACACATGAGTTAAAGAAGCAAAAGCAACTCATGTAGCAATCGCTAAGACAGGGGTCAAGTGTATTTACTAGTGCGGTTGTTGATGAGAAGTTGAACAAAGGCTTTAATGGTGGGTTTCAATTGAAAATGACTCTTGATAACCGGAAAAGACCACATGAGTTGTAGGGTTACCATGTTGGTAGGCTTCGTTTGAATAGACTAAGTATCAAGTGTATTATGTTACAAATGTTTAAATAGAAGAGGAATGGTAGGGTTTTTTGGGTTATCATGCTTAAGACTTTACATCACGGTTTATTTGTAAAAACTATTATTTATTGATTAACATTTATCACGGTTCTTTGTTAATAACCTTGAGGTATATTATATATATAATTGTAATTTTGTAGGCTAATAGTACCCATATAATTACATTTTTATATTTCATAAAATAAAACAAATATTACCCTCTAATAAATGATCTAAGGTCTGTTGCGAATTTTGGAACTTTGGTTTCTTTCAATTTGAATGAATCAAAAGTTTCATAAATTCTTAGCATACCTCACATCGTTACACTACTCATCACCATACTCTGAATCATCTGGGAGTATGTCAGGATCATGGTGGTCAGTCCCATACTAATCAACAATGAGATTGAGCCTTCCTGTTTATACTCGACAAATGTCTGGCCAACCTCCCCACAACATGGTCAATGCGTCTTGCATGATGCATCAATGCCACCACTTAAGGGAGTAGAGGATATAGAGGTGAAGGTAGAGGATGTAGTAGAGGAAGAGCACAAGGAGGTGGAGTTTGTAGAGGAGGAGAAGGAGGTTGAGAAGGATAATGATGCTGGGGATTTTCTAGCAGGTCTACAACATGGTGTTTCATCTTATCGATTGAGAGAATAGAGGAGGACAATGAAGAAATACTACAAAAAACATAACAAAATATGGAGTTTAAATAGATTGGAAGTGATGGATTCCAACCATCATTGCACACGTTGGAAATTGAAGATGAACAGTAGCATAGTGGTGGGTAATGAATGGGTACTTAGTTCTCATGCCTGACCATCAGAGACAAAAGAAGCATGTATAGAGTATTATCATCAGCATGTGGAAGGAAAAAGGTTCCGAGCCATCATTGCATTTCTTGTTTCATGATGGTTTTTTCATAACAACCTTTATTCTTGTGAGACCAAATATGATGGTTACTAATTAGAACTATTATTTATTTGCATGGTGTTCTAATAAGTGATGGTTTTACTTAATAACCGTTACGTACTTGACCTTTTTAAAAAATTTTGGTGGTTGATTATTCAACCACCATTTGTACACCATTTTACAAACAAATAAAAAACAAAAAGACAATGTGTATAAACAAAATAAAAATAAAAAGTTATCAAGATGTTTCAAGAATGTAATGCATCATCAAATTCTTCTCAAATAACTTGTCCACCTTCTCGTTCAAAGAGCGAACGAGAGTGGTAAGTTCCTTCAAGTGCTTGCCCATGTGTCCTTGCTCTCACAGGTAAACCTGGACCATATGATGGAATCGTAAGTCATATGGATGAGCCTTCAAGGCTTGTTGGTGGAGGGAGTTCATCTTTCGGTTTGTTTCAAGATGATGAAGTAGAAGTTCTCTTGCATTTGTCCATGATTTTGGTGAATAAGAACAAAAGCTTGTGGTTGGCTATGAGAAGTTGAAATGAAGTGGAGAAGCGGAGTTCAGTTATATAGAGAGGGTTTCATGTATTATCAATCCATCACGTTCTTTAGTTTTACATATCATTATATTTTATAAATGGTGACAGTTGTTTTTTAATAACCATTAGGAATTTGAAGTGATATTCTAATAAGTGACAGGATTTTCTTAATAACCGTTATTTATTTGACATTTTTTTTAATTTTAATGCGAACATGGAAGCATATATCAACCACCACATTACGTAAAACAAATACAATAGGTGAATTTAATTAGAGATTTGTGAAAATTTACTTTAAATAAGAGTAGTTGGGAAAGACTGATCGTTTAAAAGTGTTACCTGATGGTTGTTTCTTAAGAAACATAATATTTCACATTCATACTTTACGGTCAATTGTTATGACCATTATGGTTTTGTTTTTGCTAATATTAGGTTCGAAGATGAATAATTTGTAAGTGTTATGTTATGGTTTTTACGTAAAAGAACCATCATATTTATCACTAAATAAGTTACGGTTATTAAATACAACCGATTTTTTGGTACTTTCATAAATGTTTCCTCACAATACATGACGATGCGCATAATTAACTATTAATTTTTAGCATTACATATTTTTGCGTGACCTTCACCTTGACATACATGACATTTATTCACTGTAACTCTTATTTATTAAGTGTTATATATGCAAGAATCTATAGTAGTTTGAATTGAAACATTCTTAATGGCTTATAAGTTTAGAAAATTCAAGCTACAAGTTCCATAATCAAGTAACTAGGAACAATCTCTAATTATTACAAAGTTAATATCATCAATATATAGAATTTGAGTCCTATGGCTTAATACAAGAGTCCATAGCTTTGGAGTAGGACCCAACAAGTATACAAAGCCACCCTTATTATTGAACTCCTTCAAACCAAATTTTTCTCTTCAAAGAAGTCCCAAAAAATAATAAATTATCTGTCAAAAATTGAAGAACAAAGGAAATCAATGGAATATGACTTGTGCCATAAAAATATAAATCTTTTCAAAGTTTATGGAATTCTGACAAAGGCATGAAGAGATTTCGAGTATAGAGATGAAGAACAATAAGGGAAGATCGTCGTCATTGAAGGGTACCATCGTCATTGATGGAGGAGGTTGTCTCAACTGTCATGCATTATGTCACTGGAAAAGAGGATAGAGATGAGAGAAGAGGGTGGAGAAGAAGATTTTGTCGAGGGCATTTGCGTAATTTCATTTTTAACCTTAAAAAGCACAACTTAGGCCCTAACACTTATATGGTATTATAAATATTGGGAGGACTTTTATGTCTTTTAGCATTTTTAAAGTTCTTTATAAGGGATTTTCCCATTATTCAATTAGCTCTACTGTTTTTCACCTTGGTTGTATGGGATAACTACTTGCTTAATTTTGTTCAGCTAAGTTGAATATGTAATGCCCCAAATTTCAATTAAGGGCTAATGATAATTATTGGGGATAATTGTTGAATTAAAGTTGAATGATTATGGGTTTTGGCGGTAATATTAATTATTATGCCATAATCAGGAAAATTGAAAGAATGAAATTGTTGGGCAATTAGTTAGTGATTAATAGAGAAATTAATTGCTAGCTAAGATAAAAATGAGAAGGGTGATTGAATGGCTAATGGAAGGATTATAATGGCTAATTAGTTTCTTATTTTATGAGAACCAATGAGGTGGAGACATGTGGCAAAAAGAGATGAAGCATGAGAGTGAGAAAAGTCAAATGCCTTAATATTTTATTGTTTCTCTCTCTTTCTCTTCCCTCCTTTTCGCTGCAGCATCATGGTTTGGGGGGATGTCATCACTCTCATCTCTCTCTTGTTCGGCCATGGTTGAAGGAAAGGGAGGAAGAAAGCTTGCATTTAAGATGAGCTAATGGCCTCCATTTCTCAAACTCTCTTCTCTAATGTTGATCCTTGAGTTGAGAGCTTCAATTTGATGGTTGTAGTTTCTCCATTGGTGGTGATTTGAGGAATCACGAAAATCTGATAGTTGGAGAATCAAAAAGTGTCTTGGCAAAAGTTGAAGAGGTAGGTGAATCAAACCTTTCGATCTATGTTTCATGCCATTTGATGAAGTTTGGAATTTTTGGTAATTATAGCCTTAAATTCAAAAATGAGAGTTATTGGGAGTTTGGTATGTTATTGGCATGAAAATGGTGTCTTGTGGTGAGTTGTGGATCGATAGAAAGGGATTTGGGATTGAATGACTAAGTTTGGTAAGTTTGGAATTTTGATGTTTATGTTGCCCAAAACCAAAGCTTGAGAATGGAATAGAAATTTGGTAATTCTGATGGTTTCATGTGATTCCTTGGGTGTTTTTATGTGAGAATAGCTTTGGTTGAGGTTTTGGGTCTTTTGTGTTAGATATGATTAGTTTTGATGATATTAAGTGATAAGAGCAAAAAGTTTATATAATGTATTTCTTTGACTAACTACTATATTTAATGTTACATATTTTGTAGATTAGTCAAGCAAAGAATGAAGAAGATTGAATTAATGAAAATGAACAAGAGGAAGAAGAAGAAAGAAATTGAAGATAATCAAAGAGATGCTTGCTTTGGTTATGGAGAATTATTATCAAGAAGAAAACCAAGAAGAAAGATATTGAAGAATGAAGAACTTGGTAGATCTATCATGAATATCAAGATTCAAGTTGTTAGATGTGATATTGGAGGTGTCTATAATGTTACCGGAGGTTTCTATGATCAAATAATGGTTGGAATATGTTAATATGAAGCTAAGATGACTTATATATGAGTTTTGACACTTCTAGAGGTGTTATGCTCGAGCACAGGAAGAACATGCTCGAGCACAGACCACTTCACTCGAGCACGGGAGAATACTCTGTTCTACTCTGTTTTACGTTCAGCTTGAGCGAGGTCTGGTATTTTGATCATATCTCTCAAACCACATGTCGGATTGACCCGAAACCGGTGGCATATGAAAGAAGACTCCCAACACGTAAAATTGGCACCAGAATCACATTGAAAGAAGATCAAATGAAGGAGATATCATTTGTCGAAAATGAAACTGAAATCACCGTCACTTTCTGACACAGGTTCGGTATTTTGAGTATATCTCACAAACCACACATCGGATTGAGACGAGACCAGTGCCAAATGAAAGTAGACTCAAAGAGCTTTCCATGGATAGGTAATTTGCATACTTTGAACGTATATTCTAGGAGCTATGCTTTCTGGAAGTTGATGCTTGTGCAGACTAGCGAAATATACACTCTTTGGATCATAACTTGCAGAATACAACGAGTTTGGAGCTGATTCTTGTTGCATTGGAATGCATATGGCAAGAGCATTCTTATGATACATCATTTGAATCAAATGAACAAAATTTTTCTAAAGTGGCCCCACATCACCCGCGAGTGTAAAAACTTTCCCTCTGAAAATGTCATGCGAGTGATGTACAGAAGCAGCTGAAACATGAAGAAAAGTACCTCACTCGAGCACTGGAGGTTGCACTCGAGCAGAGAAGTCATTCTCACTCGAGCACACATGCGAGTGGAGGTCTGCGAGTGTTTGGCCGAGAGCAAGTAATGGCATGCTTTCGTTGTTCACTCGAGCAGGTCTGCGAGTGTTTGGCCGAGAGCAAGTAATGACATGCTTCCTTCGTTCACTCGAGCAGGGTATCGCGAGCACTTGGCCGAGAGTCATGAAGTTCATAGGAGTGCAAGTGTGCTCGAGCACACCTGTTCATGCTCGAGTGACACATCAATGCTTGCAAGTGAAAATTCATTCCCTCTCCAAATCTGCTGCAAGTGCTTGTTCAAGAGGAATAATTCTTGGGAATATTCGTCTCACTCGAAGCAGAGTTGTTGTGCTCGAGTGAGGGCCAACATCACTCGCGAGAGAAAATTCTATCCCTCTGGATTTCTGGTGCGAGTGATGATATTGAGAGCATATTCCTTGAGAATATGCGTCTCACTCGAGCAGAGGTATGTGTGCTCGAGTGAAGGACCAAATCACCCGCGAGTACAAAATCTCACTCTTGTTAAAATGGTATGCGAGTGACGACCCGAGAAGACACTCACAGTGGAAAATGCAACATCACTCGAGCAGGAGGAGTTGTGCTCGAGTGAGGCCGTAGATCACTCGCGAGTGAGAATTCTGTCTCTCTGAAATCCTATGCGAGCACAGACTTAAAACTGAAGATCAAGGAGTAAAATCTCGATATCACTCGAGTGAGCATATTCATGCACGAGTGATATTCTGCAGAAGACCAAAACGTCAAGTCTCACAGCGAACATTCCGAATATGATTATATGTTATTGAATCAGTGTGTTTTCACTTGTTATTGATTCTAAATGTTAACTAACATATATTTCAAGTGTGAAACAGGATATTAAACATTCGGATTGCAGATTCAAATAAAAGTCAATTTTGGTGAACTCCATCATTACACAACGAATGGCGGCTACCAACCACGACAAGCAAATGACCCACCATGAGAAATTGTCTGAAACACAAAACGCTCCACAACGTGATGTACAGCTCAAAATGAATATTCCTGCTGTTCAACAAAACGCTCCACCTTGCAACGGACAGAAGCTCATTTTCAAATATACTCAACGTTCAAATGACGCAATGGGACTCCAACGGACGAATGCTCACAACGGCTATCATCTTCATCAACTATAAATGAGAGAAAGCATTCAACTTGGAAGGTAGACAGAAAAACTGAGAAAGATAGAAAAAGACAGAGAAAACAGAGCAACGACCCATCATGCGAATAACATGAATTCTCTGCGTCTACCCAAACACTCTCTGTTTTCCAATTTCTGTATTACTTATCATTGAGAGAGTGATTATTTGTATTGTACTTCAGTGAGTATTATATCCACTCTGTGAGAGAGTCTGTAAACACCTTCAACTATATTTCTAAGTTGATCTCAAGGTAGAGGGACCTTGAGAGGGTTGATTTTCTTACGGGGAAGCAGTAGAGAGAATTGCCGTAAGACATTCTGCTCGTAAGACTTACAAGGTGCAAGCAGTAGAGAACGTTGCTGCTCATAAGACTTACAGGGGTGTAAGCAGGAGAGAACGTTGCTGCTCGTAAGACTTGCATAAGTAAGCAGGAGAGGAAGATCTTCGGAATTGCTCTGCTCGTAAGACTTGCCGTAAGGGGGAGTATTTCAGTGAGAGATTTGTAAAAGATTTCACAAGTACCCGGCTAAACTTGTGGGAGTGTAAAGGCTTTTCTTGTGCCCGGATTAAACAAGAAGATAGTGGATTTGAAAATCTCAGGAGGAGCCTGGGGACTGGACGTAGGCCATCACAGATTGGACCGAACCAGGATAAATCACAGTTTGCATATTCTCTTCCCTAAACTCTTATATTTCCAGCATATATTATTTAATCTAACTGTTGATTTATAAACCTTCATACTTACTGTTTTCGTTAAGATACGAAAAGATTTCCAAAGTTCTTAAGATTTTATTATACACCCAATTCACCCCCCCTCTTGGGTAATAGCCGGTTCTAACATTTGGTATCAGAACCCGGGCTCTTGTTTAAAGGACTTAACCGTCTCAAGAGTTACAATGGCTAATTTTGAGTGTTTTATATTTTCAGAAGGTTTTGATTATACAATTCCACCTCTTTTGAAAGATATTGATTTTTGGTTTTGGAAAGCTAGAATGACTTGTTTTATAAAAGCTTTTGATTTTGATATGTGGGATGTTTTTACAAATGTTTTTGATTTCAAACCAAGAAAGGATTGGACAGAAAGTGAAAAGAAAATGTTTTCGTTGAACATTAGAGCAATGAAAATTCTGTATAGTGCTTTAACCGAAAATGATTTTGAGAAAATTAGATTTTGTTCTAATGCTAAACATATATGGGACACTCTTGATTCTATTTATGCTTCTAACAATTTTGTTGAAGTTGAAAGTGTTGACTGTTCGTGTGAAACTACACGCTACGCATCTATTGTGCATGAACAATTGGAAGTTGATGATGAAGATGAAGAAATCATAGAACACTTCCATACAGTCAACATGAATAGACAAGAAGAAGAGGATTCCCGAAAGGAGCTCAGTATGGATGAACATGAAAAATCACTCTCCGGAGCTCAAGATGAACTTAAGGTAAAAAGTTCCAATTCTTTGTGTGATTTTCATAAAACTGATTTTCAAAGTCTACAAAAGTTTGTTTCTCAACCAATTATTGATTCTATTGATAAAAGAAAAAATGTTTTCAAATATGCTGGAAAGTTTGTTGGGAGGAAAGAATATTCAAATCAAATCCATTCGAATTTTTACTCTCATGATCGACATAATACTTGCATGATATCCCATAATGTATATCTTGATACAATTTGCAATTATTGTGGCAAATCCGGTCATATTTCTCATACATGCTATATTAGAAGAAATTCCCATGTGAGAAATAAGTATATTTGGGTACCGAAGAAACATGTAAGGTTTAATACTAACAATCAAGGACCCAAGTATATGTGGGTACCAAAATGTCCATCTAGTACTTTATGTATGCAGGATGATCCGAAAAGAAATGGACATAAGGGTAAGGAGAAGATGAAAAAGAAGCCAAGAGTTTCTCATGTTCCAATAAAGAGGTTCTTACCATCTATATCAAAAAGGAGAACTCTCAAGGCACCCATTGCTGGGGTTACAGAGTATAAACAGAGAAAGAAGCAATGGATAAAAGGAGTATGTTCTACCTCAACGAAGGGCTACCACAATGTACCATTCAACTATCTTGAGAAGAACAAGAAGAGGAGGATCTTTCATTCTCAAAGAAAAAGATTCTCAAAGTCTACATCACATGAGAAAGATTTGCATAATCCCAAAGCCAAATATGCAAAAACAGAACTTCAAAGAAAGATGCAGTGGGTATGCAGAAGCAATCCTCCGAATATCTAAGGCAAAGGTACACAATGATAAAACCTCCTATGCTGTTGTTTGTAATATTTGTTGAGGTTTTATATTTTGGATTCTTAGGAATGAGCATTATAAATATTTTTGAATTTATGTTTTCGTATGTCTTAAAAATCCATTTAATAGACTTATTTATAAAAGTATTGTAATGCTCAAAAGGTTAATTCTTTATGCATGTATAATGATTTGAAAAGAAAATATTTCTCTTATGCATAAAGACATGTTTAATTCATTAAGCTCAATTGTCTCAAATTAATTATATTCTTAGAGCATGTGAATTATGATTCCTACAAGGTAACCATGAGTGGATCCAAGTAAAATTGGATACCAAAGGAAGAAAAATATCTATAAGGTTTTGTAGGAAGAAGAAAGGAAGAGCTTCATCTCAAGATTATGACTACATAAGATTTCACTCAAATCTTGGTGAAGTTGGACCTTGAGGCTACATCTTAAATGTGTAAACAAAAAGGAGGCATTACTTGAGGTAACACTGCAAGTGCCTAGCCAGCAATGAAGGAAGAAAAGATGCACAGTGAAGCGTCACT
Organism: Inga laurina; assembly: GCA_963855925.1. Taxonomy (NCBI): domain Eukaryota; kingdom Viridiplantae; phylum Streptophyta; class Magnoliopsida; order Fabales; family Fabaceae; genus Inga; species Inga laurina. Next base: position 30,396,363 of record OY979701.1, read on the forward strand.
CAAGTAACCAATCAAGTAATCATCATAACTGCGTGACAACTGGGAGTAAATGTTCAAGTGATAACACCAACTGGAAGATTGGAAGGTAAAAGTCAAGGAATTATGCACAAATGAACTCCAAAGGATAATTTCTCAAGTAATTACGAGATTACTTGAGCACGGTACTATCTTTCTTATTCTTACCTGATATTATGCTTATATAAATTGTTTATTTGGGTAATGAATAACTTGCTCATTATTGCATACCATTAGCAATCAATCATTTATGGGTTTTAAATTGTTTTTAGATTGCTAAATGGACTGAAAGTGAAATTGTGCATAATCTTTCTATGTATTTGAGTTTCGAAATGCATATTTCAAAAATGTACCTAGATTCCAAATTCATCTTGTTTATAAAAATGCATACACATTATTTGAAATTTTTTTATATTTCATTTGCATTTAAATCGGTTTCAAAATTGGAAGTTAATATTTATATATACTAAAAGTCAGAAATGCTTCAAATCTATCCACTAGAGTTTTCCTCATCATTCACATACTTGTTTCTTAATCTTAAACCCATTACTACTTGAACTCCTCAATCTTTATTTTCTAACAAGTTAGATCTTATGTCTAACAAGTTAACTATCTATATGAGTTTCAAGTATATTCCCTAGAAAAGAATTCTATATGTGAAAATCTTGTGCCTAATGCATAAATCATTAGTTGGCCATGTTATTCCAAACATTATAAATGTTCATTAGTGCATTGAATCTTAATGCATTAACCATTATTGTGGAATAACTTACCGGGATATTCTAAAACTCTAGTCATTTTGATCAATGAGTATGTGCTTCATCATCCATAAATTCTTATACTCATATTGTTGCTCAAATGCATTACCATTTGTCTTTATCCATTTTTTTTAGTAACTAGAATCTTGCACTTTAAGTCTTGCTGCCTTAAATGTTTATCCATTTTAAGATGCAACTCTAAGAGGCAAGGTTATCTCTTGATCAATACTAAAGTCATCATGCTTATATATGTCAAAGTAAGCCATTATGGCTAATTCATTCTTCATATGACTTTCCAACATGTTAACTCTTATAATTAACATGTTATCTTAGTTGAATTTCTTAGTGAAGCTTTCTGATATATATTTTACAACTGTTGACTTCCATTGTTTTTGGCATAAGCATTAGTATTTAACAAGCTTCATAAATGAGTTTTCATGCATTCAAAATCTTAATGTCATAATGCATATTTATGATTCGAAAGAACATTTGAGGTTTTGAAACAAATTGCATATCTCATTATTATTCTTGAAAATTTGGTTTCATTCATGATTTATCATTTCACAAAAGTTGGTCATTATGGATAGATTATCTACTCTCTTTGATCCAACTTACATCGATTGCATGAAAATCTTATCAATGACATATTTTCTATATAAAGTGTATTTACAAATTGTCATTGATCTTTGAAATCATCATTCTTGGTATTACTTGTTCGTTATGCTTTATAATGACTTGATTGGGAAAAGAATTATATTTTGGTTTATGATACTCTTTGCTGAAATTTCATATGATTAATTGCTTAAGAGCATAAGAGTTTCTATGTCTAATATTGTACGGACCCAAAGAAGATGGGTACCAGAAAGCATATGTTTATACTTTTACAGGAGTTGATCAAGATGCTTTCATTTTGGATACAAAGGTCAGAGGCTAACAGAAAAGGCATGTCTGATAATGTTGCAGCGTGAGATGAAGCAGAATATGTGATATTACTCAAATGACATCCCGCCACTAGCAAATAACTAGCTAATGATACAATCAGAGAAAGAGAAAGAGAAAGAGAAGGAAGATCTCTTAGGAGACCCAGCGGAGATTATTTCAAAGCAGCACAGAGCCAAGAATAAATTTATCTAATATGAATCTTTGTTGCCTACCCACCTTCCTTATCATTTCAAGGTGATCAGACATTTTCACTATGATATGGAGCCAACAGAGATGTTCAGAGGAAAATGCTGAGATGCACAGAATCATCAAGGTTGATGAGCCTATGAGGATTCTTAACTACTATCTTAGCTCTATGTCTAATCTTCACTGGATTATCTGTTATACCTACACTAGAGCTATGGTGAACAAGGCCAATAAATGAGAGACAACACTTTGCTAAAGTTGGTCTCCATGATCCTTCATTCTTTGGTCCATTTGTCTAAGGCTTTTTGAGAGAGGAGCTTTAACAATCACACAGAGCTTGTCACAAACATGCTGAGTTTATCACTTCCGTGAATGGCAAGATTAGACAACACTGTGACTTGATCAACTAGAATCCCAATGCCTTATTCTGAGCTCATCTTGGTATCCTAAAGTGCTCACAGAAGACTACACTTCAGAATCCCTCAGTACCAGTCACATCATCCAATATTGACTAGGACATGATGCATCAATGGACTACAGAGGATTATAACTCGAGTGATTACGATATTACTCGAGTGAGGTATTGTATTCTTACTTAATTCAAATTCTTTGAGTTGCACCACTTGAGTAAACAATCAAGCAATGATCAAGTAGAATCACTCAAGTGACTACTCAGATGATATTGGATTATATCTCTTAAAACCTCTAAATAGCATTAACATATTTCAAATTTGATTTCTCTCTAAATATTCATACTTTCAAAATCATTTTCTATATAAAGTTTCCAATGTTTTATCAAATCCAGAAGAGTTATTAATTGTTTTCCTAAAATTTTTAAAACCATGCATCAATTAAGGGGGAGCTTCACATTCATGTGTGTTTTATATCTTGAAAACTTATCTCTTATTGAGAAGAAAATCCTTTTAATATACTCATCTATATTCACCATGTCTTGATTAGTTTTGATGATGAGTTACTCTTATACTGTTCTTTTCACAATCATAATTTGAACATATCATATGGAAAGGAATAGTTTGTTACTTGATTGAACTAACAATTCTCTTTGCAAAGAAAGATTTAAATTTTATGACAGGAGAATTTGTTTTGTGCAATAGCATTCCTCAACATACTACAAGAAGACTCTATCAACCTTGAGGATGTTTTTAACGCTCAGTCAAGGAATATATATTGGCTGTAACATTCAGAACAACAAATACATATGCCAATACAAATGAGCACTGAACATGCTAAACAGAAGCTCAACTCAATTGGAGAATCCTGGCAACCACATGAATATATATTGAGTTGCATAACAGAAGTGTGGTGTACATCATCATGAACTAGCATTGCCAAAGGATAAAGCAAAGGACTTCATGGAGCGCTTCATCAATTTTCAAAATCTACATGAGCATTTCTAAACCTTCTCTATTTACATTTCAAGAATACGTTTCATATTTTTCATTGATCTTGATTATAAAAGTTTTCTTGAAAACCTCTCCAAATCTATTTTCAGTTCCTTCACATAGGGGAGAGTCAATTGTTTTCTTGGTTCATTCATTGTGATTAAAGTCATTTCTACTTTATTTACTTCTTCACAAACCTTACTTATTTATATATTTCAAACTTTTTGCTGATGTCAAATAGGGGGAGAAAAATGTAAGAAAAATATGTATGTTGCACTTTGCATTATAATATGTATATGTATGTTTGCACTTTGCATTATACATGTATGTTATATTTCATTCAGACATATTTTTCTTAAAGGATTTGTCATCATCAAAAAGGAGGAGAATGTTAGATATGATTAGTTTTGATGATATTAAGTGATAAGAGCAAAAAGTTTATATAATGTATTTCTTTGACTAACTACTATATTTAATGTTACATATTTTGTAGATTAGTCAAGCAAAGAATGAAGAAGATTGAATTAATGAAAATGAACAAGAGGAAGAAGAAGAAAGAAATTGAAGATAATCAAAGAGATGCTTGCTTTGGTTATGGAGAATTATTATCAAGAAGAAAACCAAGAAGAAAGATATTGAAGAATGAAGAACTTGGTAGATCTATCATGAATATCAAGATTCAAGTTGTTAGATGTGATATTGGAGGTGTCTATAATGTTACCGGAGGTTTCTATGATCAAATAATGGTTGGAATATGTTAATATAAAGCTAAGATGACTTATATATGAGTTTTGACACTTCTAGAGGTGTTATGCTCGAGCACAAGGTGTTATGCTCGAGCACAGGAAGAACATGCTCGAGCACAGACCACTTCACTCGAGCACGGGAGAATACTCTGTTCTACTCTGTTTTACGTTCAGCTTGAACGAGGTCTGGTATTTTGATCATATCTCTCAAACCACACGTCGGATTGACCCGAAACCGGTGGCATATGAAAGAAGACTCCTAACACGTAAAATTGGCACCAGAATCACATTGAAAGAAGATCAAATGAAGGAGATATCATTTGTCGAAAATGAAACTGAAATCACCGTCACTTTCTGACACAGGTTCGGTATTTTGAGTATATCGCACAAACCACACATCGGATTGAGACGAGACCAGTGCCAAATGAAAGTAGACTCAAAGAGCTTTCCATGGATAGGTAATTTGCATACTTTTAAGGTATATTCTAGGAGCTATGCCTTCTGGAAGTTGATGCTTGTGCAGACTAGCGAAATATACACTCTTTGGATCATAACTTGCAGAATACAACGAGTTTGGAGCTGATTCTTGTTGCATTGGAATGCATATGGCAAGAGCATTCTTATGATACATCATTTGAATCAAATGAACAAAATTTTTCTAAAGTGGCCCCACATCACCCGCGAGTGTAAAAACTTTCCCTCTGAAAATGTCATGCGAGTGATGTACAGAAGCAGCTGAAACATGAAGAAAAGTACCTCACTCGAGCACTGGAGGTTGCACTCGAGCAGAGAAGTCATTCTCATTCGAGCACACATGCGAGTGGAGGTCTGCGAGTGTTTGGCCGAGAGCAAGTAATGGCATGCTTTCGTTGTTCACTCGAGCAGGTCTGCGAGTGTTTGGCCGAGAGCAAGTAATGACATGCTTCCTTCGTTCACTCGAGTAGGGTATCGCGAGCACTTGGCCGAGAGTCATGAAGTTCATAGGAGTGCAAGTGTGCTCGAGCACACCCGTTCATGCTCGAGTGACACATCAATGCTTGCAAGTGAAAATTCATTCCCTCTCCAAATCTGCTGCAAGTGCTTGTTCAAGAGGAATAATTCTTGGGAATATTCGTCTCACTCGAAGCAGAGTTGTTGTGCTCGAGTGAGGGCCAACATCACTCGCGAGTGAAAATTCTATCCCTCTGGATTTCTGGTGCGAGTGATGATATTGAGAGCATATTCCTTGAGAATATGCGTCTCACTCGAGCAGAGGTATGTGTGCTCGAGTGAAGGACCAAATCACCCGCGAGTACAAAATCTCACTCTTGTTAAAATGGTATGCGAGTGACGACCCGAGAAGACACTCACAGTGGAAAATGCAACATCACTCGAGCAGGAGGAGTTGTGCTCGAGTGAGGCCGTAGATCACTCGCGAGTGAGAATTCTGTCTCTCTGAAATCCTATGCGAGCACAGACTTAAAACTGAAGATCAAGGAGTAAAATCTCGATATCACTCGAGTGAGCATATTCATGCTCGAGTGATATTCTGCAGAAGACCAAAACGTCAAGTCTCACAGCGAACATTCCGAATATGATTATATGTTATTGAATCAGTGTGTTTTCACTTGTTATTGATTCTAAATGTTAACTAACATATATTTCAAGTGTGAAACAGGATATTAAACATTCGGATTGCAGATTCAAATAAAAGTCAATTTTGGTGAACTCCATCATTACACAACGAATGGCGGCTACCAACCACGACAAGCAAATGACCCACCATGAGAAATTGTCTGAAACACAAAACGCTCCACAACGTGATGTACAGCTCAAAATGAATCTTCCTGCTGTTCAACAAAACGCTCCACCTTGCAACGGACAGAAGCTCATTTTCAAATATACTCAACGTTCAAATGACGCAATGGGACTCCAACGGACGAATGCTCACAACGGCTATCATCTTCATCAACTATAAATGAGAGAAAGCATTCAACTTGGAAGGTAGACAGAAAAACTGAGAAAGATAGAAAAAGACAGAGAAAACAGAGCAACGACCCAACATGCGAATAACATGAATTCTCTGCGTCTACCCAAACACTCTCTGTTTTCCAATTTCTGTATTACTTATCATTGAGAGAGTGATTATTTGTATTGTACTTCAGTGAGTATTATATCCACTCTGTGAGAGAGTCTGTAAACACCTTCAACTATATTTCTGAGTTGATCTCAAGGTAGAGGGACCTTGAGAGGGTTGATTTTCTTACGGGGAAGCAGTAGAGAGAATTGCCGTAAGACATTCTGCTCGTAAGACTTACAAGGTGCAAGCAGTAGAGAACGTTGCTGCTCATAAGACTTACAGGGGTGTAAGCAGGAGAGAACGTTGCTGCTCGTAAGACTTGCATAAGTAAGCAGGAGAGGAAGATCTTCGGAATTGCTCTGCTCGTAAGACTTGCCGTAAGGGGGAGTATTTCAATGAGAGATTTGTAAAAGGTTTCACAAGTACCCGGCTAAACTTGTGGGAGTGTAAAGGCTTTTCTTGTGCCCGGATTAAACAAGAAGATAGTGGATTTGAAAATCTCAGGAGGAGCCTGGGGACTGGACGTAGGCCATCACAGATTGGACAGAACCAGGATAAATCACAGTTTGCATATTCTCTTCCCTAAACTCTTATATTTCCAGCATATATTATTTAATCTAACTGTTGATTTATAAACCTTCATACTTACTGTTTTCGTTAAGATACGAAAAGATTTCCAAAGTTCTTAAGATTTTATTATACACCCAATTCACCCCCCTCTTGGGTAATAGCCGGTTCTAACATTTTGGAATCACTTGGGGAAAGTTGGGAAGTGCTGTCAGTTTTTTGCATTTTCTGGTTTCTGATAGCATCACTCGAGTGATCTGGGGTTCACTCGAGTGGTGATGGATTCCACTCGAGTGCGATAGTGTATTTTCCCTTTCTGCTTCAGTTTTATGTGTACTTCCGTGTGTGAGGCAAGAGTGTTGTCTCACTTGCAAGTGTTGTGAGTTCTCACTTGAGTAAGCCTCCTTTCACTCGAGTGCAGGTGTATTTGACACAATGAACTCTCGTCTCGGGTTGTCACTCGCTGTCAAGTTTCAAGAGTGTGCCTTAACACTTACGAGTGCAAGGCCATCACTCGAGTACAAGGGTTCTCACTCTAGTGTTCCTTTTTCCTTGAAAGTTTTTGTGCTCTCAGGTTATCACTTTTTGTGCTTCACTTCCTAGAACCCAAGTGAGCGTTAGGCCATCACTTGAGTGAGGTCTTCTTCACCCGAGTGTCCATACATTATCACTCGAGTGAGGCCATCTTCACTTGAGTGCAACAGTGAAAAATCATGTCTGGTGCTTCCAAAAGGGAATCTTTGCGATAGTTCTTCCAACCCTTTTAGGACTTGTGTTGGAGCCATATGTGAGGGCTTAAGTAACAGTAATGATAACCAACATTAAGTGTTATGAAAGTGAGAACTTGGAGTGGAGAATAAGCCAATGTCCTTGATTTGGTTCATAGGGTTCGATATTCTCCCTGATCGTGAGTAGCTGGTGCTGGAGCACACATGAAAAAAACAAGGGTAGGGAACTTACCTCTCCTGCATGTATTTGATAATTGTGTTGGTGTATTGATGCATGTTATTGCTTTGCTTGATTATGTGCAACATACATGAGTGATTGAAGCTCTGTTTCAACTTATGCTATGGCTATGAGTATATTGTTTGAACATTGAGCATGCTGATATGTCATTGTGTGAACATGAATTATATATTGCAAGCATGCCATGCATTAAACACTTATCTTGCATGCATATTGGTATTGTTTTCCTACTAAAATTCCCTAGAATCTCACCCTCTCCTACCAACAGTGTAGACAGGGCATGTGGATCAAGATGGAGCATGCAACCAAGGGCGGCTAGGTCTCCTTATGGGCATGTACATTGGTAGTTGGTTATCGTTATATGTTGGTAACACTAGTCCAAAAAGTTAATTTGGTATCAGTTAAAATTGCATCACTACTACAAAAAAGCAAAGCTGTGGCACTAGAGAAGTGCTACATATTTGTATGCTACTAAAAGAAGCTGTGGCCCTGGTAAGCACCACAGCATTATAATTTTTTTTTAAAAATACCCTCCTATGGCGCTTGGTGTGGCAAGTGCCACAGGAGGGGGGTCTCCTGTGGCACTTGGTGACGCAAGCGCCACAGGAGACCCCCCTCCTGTGGCACTTTCCCCACCAAGCACCACAGGAGATGCTTTTTTCGTTTGATTTTCTGTGTCCCTTATTTAAAAAAGCGCCACAAAAACTCTTTTTTATTTTTTTTTATTTTTTGTTCGATCATATCTCCCATAATTGTATAATATTTCACACGGTATGGTCTAATAAACATTTTGTATCTATATCCACAGTACTGTAGAATGAAGAAAAGCAAACAACAATAAAAGATAACTTCAAAATGATACAAACGGATGGTTAATTAGTTAAAGTAGAACATAAAATAATTATACAATATATTATACGTGAATGAATTATATAACAAATTCAACTTGATTACATGCATGCATGACACAATAATTACCAAGAAACAATACAACAAAGGCCAGCAGCTAGTGATGAATTAAATAGTATAGCTACCCAGAAATTTGCCTAAAAAAAATTCACACCATTCCTCGATCACTTCACCAAGCTGATAGTCAGTCAAAGTGTCACTACATTGATCTTCATAATACTACACATATATACAATCAGCCACAAATTAAAACGAATTAAAATCAACAAAACGTAATTATCAAGAACTAATTAAATTTAATTAAAACACAATATAGAGTGCAACTAAATGACTTACTTTTTGAGGAATAAATGGCTAATCATGCGTAAATACATCCTTCATAAATTTCATGATGTAATACCCACAATCATTGTTATTAGGTTGGAAAGGGCACTGCAAAAATATAATGTAATATTTTACTCTGTTTATGAATAAAAATTGTTTACTAACAAAATTTGAGTAAATTCATATATCAATACCAGTATCTTCTTCGAAGGATAGCTAAAGTGAGGGTTAGCAGCTTTAGAGTAGCTTAACGAGACAGAGGACCGATATGCAGTCAATGTGCTAACAAAACAAATAGAAACTGATGACTTTTGATTATTCAATCACATATGCAAATATTTACACATACGCATGTACACTTACCCATTGAACAATAGTAACATATTAGAACGGTTTTGTGGAAGACCATCTTTTAGAGGATCCACATAGTAAATGCGAGGGCCTGAAGGTTCCGTTGGATTGATAACTATCAATATCCAATAGCGCCTAAAATATTTTAAAAAATTAGTTTCAACAATCATGGTATGATAAAAGTTAAACAACAAAAACAAAAACTGTATCACTAATAACTTACCTTGCATTGTATGGCACTAAAAATAGCGTAGTCGGTGTTGCTCTCTTTTTAAAGTAATCTTTTAGATCATTAGACTGCGCATGTATATCTACTTTACCCCCATGGTAGCCAACGATATAAGGGTTGACAAATACGAATTAGACCCTATTTGTATCCATTAAGCAGTCATTGTATAAATGCCTAGTATAAAACAAACAGTGTCATGAAAAAAAAAAGAAATGGAACAAGAAATATTAATAACAATGATAAACGATAATGGTCAAGTACCTTATCCAGAAGTTGATAGCTGAAGCACTAATCCAATCACGAGTACATATTTCGTGCACGACCTCGACAGTAACATAATCAACTAGACCACCAACATTGTAGATATGTCTTTCAAGACGTATTTCTCGTCCTCCTACACCGATCAATTGTGGTGTAATCAATATTAATTGAGCATGATATGAGGTTGGTCTCCTGCTGCTTTATTGGCTAGCCGAAGCTTTAGACTTGGGTTGTGATGTTGAACACTTTGATATCTTGCCATGCGAAGATAAAAAAATTAAATCATAGTTTTATATTGAAGTACGAAGGAAAAATGCAGGGAATTGTAGATGAACGACCTTTTCATATGGCTCTATAAGATCTATTGGCCAAGCAACATAGCCACATGCAACATCTTTCACTATTATTTGCTCATCTCGAGACGGGATCGGTAAGAGAGCGTCTTCATTTGTGCAAACGTCAAACCTCACTCATCCACGTGCTTTGTGTAGGCAGCACCTACTGCATCCACGTGCTTGGACGCTTGCTCGGCATATAACTTACATTGGAATTCACCCTATAGAAAATAGACTTAATATGTCATAGTTCGGTAAATTATAATGTAACATAAAGTTAAGTATAGAAGAAATTAATTACCAAAGGAAAAGGGACTTTAGGCATGGAAGTGCAACTATCTCTAACACTTGGACTATCATAGAAGGGAACATTTTGTGTTGGCTTACACTGCACAAACTGTTGTATTTGTGTTGTTAACAACACATTCTGTTCTTGCAACAAACACATTTGTTCTAAGAATTGTTCTTCTTGTTGTTCCTTATGGCGCATTTGTTCTTGAAGTTCTTGAATTTGACTCTTGAAACTAGTCATCTCGTCACGCATCTGGGAAACGTCACCTTTACTATAGCGCTTCTGACGTTCGAAGTATTCTGATGGGGTGACAGCAAAACCAGTACCCGGAACACGACCATCATACTCTGGTACTCCAAGCACTCTACTCAACAAATCGTCCCGACCAACATAGCTCGCCAACGCAGGATCCTCCTGTGACACTTGTCGCTATCAAAAAAAGAATTACACCAATATTAATTATTATAAATCAAGTTCATTTAAGTAAGGCCAATTATTTATTGTACATATAATCCAATACTTACACAATATTTAGCTACTCTTCTTGCTTCCTCACTATGAATTTCACCTTTCTTATTTATGACACCGGCTAACTACAAATCATGTCGTGGAACCTATGTAATACCTGAACCTGATTCTTCTATTTGCACGGAAAATTTAGTTAAAGTTAAATAATATTTAAACAATTACAGATGAAATAATAGTTAGTTCGTACCATTTTTCTTTCTAACTGTGCATATGAAACAGGTCCTTGTGTGTACCGATATGGCATATTGAGCGCGTTAGCACAATTTTTCTCGCTCAACTCTTGCTTAGACCAAAATGATTCATATCAATGTATAAATGTTAATTACAAATACGTATATTACAAGTAATAGGGAAAGTAAAACAAATTATATTACCAAAAATTCCTGAGTTGTATGTGTTTTGGTAAACTCATCCCACATTTCTTGAGTGATGATTCCTTCGTACAATGGATAAGGCGGTGTATCAATGATATTGTCATCATCATCCCTCAAGTAGTATTTGACAAGATCAGAACGAAACTTTCTCATAAGTTTTCCGGCTTTTCTTAGCATGAAGTTCTTCCGATCATCATCAATAATAAAAATGCTCTGTAATAAAAAAAAACATATATAATATGTAAGATTGAAATTAAGTGAAACATAGCAAACCGAACAATAATATAATTAATGTGTTACCTGAACTTCATCCCATATGTCATTCTCATAATCTTTTTTTGTCATTTTCCTGTTTTGAACTGTAATAGGGACTCTGTCTCAAACTGTAGTCCTAATCAAGTTATTTAATGACTTGCCGTTCTCACCGAACGGGCTTCCACTTTCATTCTAAGAATAGGGTGTATGTCTTTAGCACTAGATCTATGCCAAGAATCAGCAACAAGTGTTACCCCACTATTCTGCATCGTGCTCTGTGTATCATGATCTAGTGTATAGAATGTGTAACCGTTGATTGCATAACCATTGTAAGATAATACATTTAAGCTCGGTCCCTTCGACAACCACTTTAATTTTTCAGAAACTGAATCAGGATTCCGCTCCATCTCATCATTAATGCTATTTTTCAACTAGCCTGAAAATTGTTTATTATGTTCTTTTGTTAACAAATTTTCATTCCTTTCACCATATACCAATCGAAGAGCATCCTTGTGTTCTTCTACATACGGTTCGACCTTATCAGTGTTATGTAGCACATACAAGTGGGTTTGCTCCCATTCAGTCGTCGATATCGTTATTACATCCCTCCCAGTTATTCCTTTCCCTGATCTCTGCCCATCATGACGAGACTTAGGGATCCCTACAGGGTCAACATTTGATAGAAAATCTGCACAGAAGTCACTTGCTTCTTCAACCATATACCTTTTAGTGATACAACCCTCTGGGCGATATCTATTTTTCATGTACCCTTTTAATATTTTCATGAATCGCTCATTCGGGTACATCCATCTCAAGTACACTGGACCGCATAATTGAATCTCTTTGACCAATTGTACGGTTAGATGTACCATAATGTCAAAAAAAGAAGGCGTAAAATACATTTCAAGTTCACACAGAGTATATACAATCAACCTTTGCAAATCTTGTAACTTAGTTGAATCTACCACTTTACAACAGATCAACTTGAAAAACACGCAAAGTTTAGTGATGGTGTTTCTTAAATTTTTGGGTAAAATGGATCGTATACCAACCGATAGGAAATTCTTCATGAGCACATGACAATCATGAGACTTGATGTTCTTTAACTTCAACTCTTTCACTGATACAAGGTTCTTTATATTTGAAGAGTAGCCCTCAGGAACTTTAATTCCTTGCAAAAACTGACAAAACAATTTCTTCTCTTTCCTCGATAGAGTGTATGCCACTGCCGGTAGGTAGGTACGATGTCTTTGCTCAATCGGTGCCAACTCTTCTCTAATTCCCAAGTTCACCAAATCCAACCTCGAATTGACACCATCCTTGCTTTTTCCTTGGATATTGAGCAACATGCCAATTAGACTATCACATATATTTTTTTCTATGTGCATCACATCAAGAAAATGTCTCACATATAAAGACTTCCAATATGGAAGTTCAAAGAAAATAGACATTTTCTTCCAACCACTTGTCTCGATTTATTTTGCAAAAGGCTTGCCAAAATTGTTATCCAAGTCTCTTACCTTTGAATACACTTGGGCACCGGTCAACATCTTTGGTGGGCTACCTTCTTTTAAGTCACTATTAAAAGGATTTTTCCACTTCCTCCAATGATGTTGTGATAGTAAGAATCTTCAATGCCCCATGTAAACATTTTTCTTACAATGATAAAGTCACATTGAATGAATGTCATCTTCACACATAGGGCATGCACCATATCCTTTTACGGTGTATCTCGACAAATTACCATAAGCAGGGAATTCATTAATTATGCCAAACAACATGGCTTTCAAAGTGAAACTTTCTTCCCTGTACCCATCATACACACTAACGCCTTCTTTCCAAAGCAACTACAAGTCATCAATTAAAGGAGCCAAGTATACATATATATCATTCCCATGTTGCCTTGGCCCAGAAATTAACATGGACAACATCATAAACTTACGTTTCATGATCAAGTGTGGAGGAAGGTTATAAATCATCAATATCACTGGCCATGTGCTATGTGTACTACTCTGAACACCGTGCGGGTTAATTCCATCACTTGACAGTGCAAGGCGAAGGTTCCTTGCTTCATTCGCGAAGTCAGGGTACTCATGATCAATTTTTTTCCATTGAGAAGCATCTGCAAGGTGCCTAAGCTTCGTGTCTTTAATCCTTTCATCTGTATGCCATGTAAACTGCTTAGCAATCTCTGTATTACTGTACAGTCGCTTGAATCTCAGAATAATGGGAAAATACCATAGGACCTTCAAAGGGCTCTTTCCTTTCTTCCTATAGTGAGATGCATTGCATTTAGGGCACTTCTCCAATGTTGCATACTGATTTTGAAATAATACGCAATCGTTAAGACATGCATGTATCTTCTTATATCTCATGCCGGTTGTAGAGCAAAGAATTCGCTTTGCCTCGTATGTCTTGGTAGGAAGTACATTTTCTTCTGGAAGCATATCTTGCAACAGTTCAAGCAGTGCGGTGAAACCCGAATCACTCAATCCATAGCGAGCTTTAAAGTTGTACAACATCAACAATGCTAGCAATCTTGTGTATTTAGTACTACCGGCATATAATGGTTTCTCTGCATCACCATTCAACTTCTCAAATTCGTTGGGGCAGTTATGATACACCCCTTCAACCACATTTAGCATTTCTTCAAGACCATCATCTTCATCAAACATGCTTTGATCAAATTCATCCGAAGCACCACTCATGGTATGCACCCGATCACTACATGCATCGTTCGTCTCACCATGCCTTGTCCATCGTATATATGTTTGATCAATATCGTAACACACTAAATGATCTAGTAAATCAAGTAGACTAATCCGCTTTCCAAAACAACAAGATAAGCAAGGACACAAGATTTTGTCAGGATCTTTTGTGTGCTCAATTGCAAATGTAATAAAATTTTCACCCCATCTATATATTCCCTAGAACACCGATTAGATGACATCCATTTATGATCCATCTATGCCTTCAATCTATTTTTTTAAAAAGTACGTGGTTAGTTGTATGACTATTGCATTTACTAATTACTTTTATATATTCTCTTACCAATTTTAAAATAATTAAATTTGGAACATGAAATCTTCAAAATTGAAGCTTTCTAAGTCTTAAACCCTATGTTTTAATTGACAAAAAACCCATTCATTATTCACAGGAATTATAATAATTTTTCACAACTCATAATGAAAGAAACCATATTTGCCATAACATATCATAGGTAAATTAGAAAGCATTACAAGTCAACAAATAAAATACAAGTGTTAAGAATATATAAATAATTATTTTACTTATGCAACTAATCCATAACAAACATTAGAACACCCACAAATTGTAACTAACTATTATTAAATTCAACTAAAATCACATTTGTTAGCTCAAAATTTAAAAAGCATACCTTAAATAGAAGCTTCAATAGACTGATGAGCTAAAACTACAAACACAAATTACACATAAAAAAAGTCAATAAAATATTAGTGGTTGTAAATTATTTTTTTTAAAATAATAATAATGTGTATAAAACATCAATATATAATAAAATAAAATATGATTAATTAGCTTAAATCAAAAAATATGATTCAGAAAAAAAAAGAAAGAAAATAAAATAAAATAAAATAAAAAGAAAAGCATATATATAATTCCAACATTAATTAAATTATTTTCAGCACAATGTTGATATATATTATAAAATTTTTGGAAAAAAAAATTCAATTGAATAATATGAACTCCTTCTTTTAGTTAATCTCAACGTACCCCATCACATATATACATAATCTGAAAATAGTTTAAATTCCTAATAGCATACTTGGAGGGTGAAAGAATGATTTTCTATATTTACATAATTTTACTTAATGCAAATATAATATTCCTAGTCTCTTCTTTAATTTTTTCAGAATGAAAGTAACAAAAAAAAAAATTATGTTCACCCCATTGAAAAAAAATATGTCAGATTTTTCTGTTTTATTTTACTACGTAATACATAATCTAATAAAACAAGATTATTACAGCGCAGATATAATGGAATGTCATTTTTTTAAACTCAAAATATGTGGTTTCATCATGTTCAAATTCAATATGAAAATAAAAAATATTAAATTCAACTATCAACCAGTTAATAAAAGGTAAAACTCTTGGCCCCACCTCTCTTGCTGTGAGTTTCTCTTCTACGAGTCCCCAAGATATTCCAATGGCTCTTTTTTTTTTTTTTTTTTTTTTAACTTAATAGGAGATTGTACACATTTTTCTAATATTTAAACTCTGTTGACACGCATGTTAGAAAATATAAGCAAAAATCATTTTGTAGGTACCTATATTTTTTTAATTTTTAATTTGATATCTATGTTTTTTTCTCCCTTAATTAAATCCTTAACATTGCTCTATTAGCGAAATTAATTTTTACACAAGAGCTAATGATGCTAACAAAGTAAAATTACAAGGTTAATGGTTTTAACTGAGTAAAATTACGGAAAGTATATATAAATACCTACAAAATATTTTCCCAAAATATAAAAATTGAAACTATTGAACAAAATTCATTAAAATGCAGAACAACCTGAAAAAAAAAAGCACATTGAATTTACAGCTTAATTGATCAGTGCAGTGGGGGACCACGTTGCCTGTTGGTGACACAATCTTAAGTGAGGAGGTGGAGGAAATTTGAGCAGTTGGGACCAACTGGATGGAGTGGGGACAAAAAGTGGAAGACAGTACAAAGACAATGGAAGGGACAGGAGTGGGGATGGCAGTTGGAACAAATTAAAACAAAGATGTAGATTCGCTGATGAAGACGTGTGAGCATGTGGGTGTATTTTTTAGTGTGAAGATGATAGGAAATGGAGGGAGGGGAGTGACGGATGATTCACTAAGAAGATGAGAAAGGAAAAGTAGTTGAATAATTAAAGTAGTCAAAAGGAAAAGGAAGGGAGGCGGACGCGGGAAGTGAAATAATTAAGAGATAAGGGTTGGGGCGGGGAGAGTTGCTATTGGTGGAGGTGGATTACATGCACTATCCACTTGAATTTTTTTTTTTTTTATTAAATGGGCAAGTGTGGTACACTTGGCCATACCATCTGTGGCCCCTAACCTACTAGGCGCCACAGCTGGTACCCAAAATAAAAAATATATATTATAGAGGAAAAAAAAGGGAAGTTGTGGCACTTGTTTAAAGAAGGGCCACAAAATGTGCGTCACCTTTCACACTTTTTGTAGTACTACATTTTCGCCAAAGCATTTAGGATGTAGTAGAATTAGCGATAGCGAAAAATATATATTACGGCATCTTATAATATTATTTTTAATATAAAATTTTATAAGTTTTAAATTTTTGCCACAAAATAAAAAAATTTTCCATAAAATGTACGATAGAATTCAGTGGCTAATTTAGCCACTGAACTTTTACGTGGTTAATTCCATGACAAATTTAGCCACGGAAAAATTTCGTCGAAAAAATTTCTAATGGAATTTCTGACAGATTTTCGACGGAATTTGCGTCGAAGAAAATTCAGTAGCAAATTCCATCGGAAATTGAGTGTTTTTTTGTAGTACTCTATCTGGAAGCCACTATGTCAACAACGATGAAGGGAAGTTGCGAAGTTAGCAGAGCTGGAGTGAAATTCATATAGAGAAGCTGCAAAGTTAGCAGAGTAGTGAATGTTTTTGTTGAAGGCATTAGGGCGTCGGGTGGAGTGGGAACCGATATAATATTTCCTTTTCTTTAGAAAATAAAATAGTTATTATATTTCTAAGACTTCCTTAGAGCCATGTGGGTTATAATTAAGGCCTTGGTTTTCTATAGAACCTGACACTATAAGTAAGTTCGGTAAATAAATTATAAATTATGGGTCAAGTTCCACCCATAAATTGATCATCCATTTTTTTAATGATTGACTAGGTATAGTTCAATAGTTAAAAGAAATTCACTAATCTCTATCATATGGTCTCCTGAGCTATAAATGACCTACTTAAAAAATGTAATTTATAATATAACTATAATATAATTATATTTTGGGAAAAAATAATTTTTAAAATTAATTTATAGTATTTAATTACAGTT
Organism: Inga laurina; assembly: GCA_963855925.1. Lineage (NCBI taxonomy): Eukaryota > Viridiplantae > Streptophyta > Magnoliopsida > Fabales > Fabaceae > Inga > Inga laurina. The sequence goes on from OY979701.1 coordinate 30,413,915, forward strand.
GTGACATGTTATATTTCAAATTTATTTATTTCACAATTAAATTCCAAAACTTTATATTAATTATGGCTTCTGGTGCTTACTAAACTGATTCCATAATTAGTATTGTTATAGCATCTTAATTATGGCATCAGTTGAATATACAACCGATGTCATATTGTACATTACTGCATCAGTTACACTTCAAACAGAAGCGAACTTATGTCACATGAATTATTACTTCTATTCTTCAAGTAACTGATGTTATATTTTACATTACAGCGTTAGTTACATGTAAAATAGACGCAAAATTATGTCACATGAATTATCACTTCTATTCTTTAAGAACTGATGCAAAATCATGTAGTTAAATTAGTATGTTGCACTAGTGTAATTGTAAATGTTTGGTCATATACATTCAGATGATAGAACGAAATGTGTACTTGGAATGAGTACTGTGTAATCCCGGTATGAGGGTTTGTATGGGCGATTATGCCCTGTAAGGCTTTGATCAATGTATGGAACCCAGGGTTGGCCGGGAATTATTTTGTGTACTCTGATATATTAAAATGTAATTTATCTTCGTGTTGTAATTGTATTCGGAATGTGAATGTGAGACCAGGTTATAAATGATTTTGAAAATGTTATGTTGTTTGTTATTGGTCTCTATTTCACTTTAATTACGTATTTCAGATATAATTATGGCAGGGGGTTACAGAATACACATAATTTCTTTTTCTTGATCAAATTTTAATACAAATGTTTGTGGTATTGATGCATTCTTATCTCTTTGTTGTAGTCAAGACTCCTTCACTTTTGGGGTACTAGACAACAAAGATGTAAGAAGTTCATATGTACCTGAAATCTGACTAACTTGGTGAAGTAACTACACATAACCAGAGCACTGATAGAGACACCGATCATGTTACACAGCAACTACACCGTAGGCAAAAAAAGAATGAGAGAATAATCTTTAGAAGAAGTCAATAAACAAATAGTTTATGTGTATTATCCTATACAACACTTGAACCCTTATTCACTCAAATATATAGGGTTTCTCGTGCCACTACCTCAATTGACTATCCCTTCTTTATTAGAAGACATATTGTATCGGTTTAATGATATAAATTATAATGAATTGGGAATATCGCAATCATCGACCCAAGCTTTTCTATTTTTATATTTTGACCCCAATGCAATTTGGTTTGGGCCGTGATTCACCAAGGGTGGACTAAGTATATTCAAATAAAAGATTTAATATGGAGAGAAGAAATCAAATTTCCCAAAAAATTATGTCTCCAACTTTCCTAACAGCTAGAAGTAATTTACACAGTACAGAATAGTCCATGTAACTTATAATTTAACAGTATTTAATAAATTTAAAAGCTACACTTATAAATATTTTGTTATAAAATTTAATTAAAATAATTTTTTATTTAACATTAAAAAATAATATAAGTTTATTAGAAGGTAGTTGCGATTTATCAAGGATTGGAGAAATGAAATAACCAATCAAAACTATCCTGAGAAGTTTGCTTTATCTTGTGCTTCCCTTTATCATTTTAATTATGAAACATTCTTTCAGATTTTTAAGATTTTTTTTTTTCACGTTTCGTTTACCACATGCCGACTATTTCCTATCTCTTAGACTATGAAGACTGTTTAAAGCACAAATTGATGTTTTCATTGACAACTATTGTTCTTTCATTGTCCTATATATTCTATTCCACGCCACAAATGATCCGTGTCATCAGTGCTTGTTCTAGTATTCTAGTAAGTTAGTTACAAGAGAACATAATATCTGTAACCATCTCTTTTTATTAAGAATAATATAAAACGATAAAAGAGTTGCCAAAGTTCGTGTCACTTCTTTCCTACACAGAATCCTCGAATTTTGTCAAGTTTCTGGTCACAAGATTAATCTTAATAAATCCAAGATGTTTGTTTCAAAGAATGTTCATTTCAACAGGGCTTATGAGATGAGCCAGATTGTTGGTGTTGGTTTGACTGCAGACCTTGGCAAATACTTGGGTGTTCCTCTCTTACACAAAAGGATGGTTAAGAGGACCTTTTCTCCGCTCATACAGAGGGTAAAAATTAAATTGGCAAATTGGAAAGGCAAATTCCTTAGTATGGCGGGCCGGTCGACTCTCATTAAATCGGTCCTCTCGACAATCCCCCAGTACCAGATGCAATCTACTCTTGTTCCGAAAGGTGTTCTTCTATCCATAGAAAAGCTTAGTCGTGATTTCTTCTGGAATCACCATGAAGACTCCAAAAAATTGCATCTTCTCTCCTAGGACGTGCTAAAACAAAGAAAGTGTGAAGGCGGCTTGGGGTTTAAAGACTTACACTGTCAAAATAAAGCCTTCCTCATGAAGTTATGCTGGGGTCTTATTAAGAAACCGGATGCTTACTGGGTGAAATGTTTACGTGCTAAATACGCATGTGGTTTACTCACTGAACCTCTTGTCCGGAAGAGGCGTAATCAATCTGCTGTTTGGAGTGGCATTGTGACTGTTTGGGACGACTATAAAAGAGGCCTTGGCAAATGCTTGAGAAGTGGTCACAGTACGCTAGCATGGAAGGAGTGCTGGTCTCTGGTGGACAATCCTCTAGAACTTCATATTGATCATAACGATCACTTGGTTGATGTAAATGACACTGTGAGATCTTTCGTAACCCAATCGGGCCACTGGGACAGAGCCAAATAGGAATCTTACCTTCCTACATGGGTGGTTGATAAAATAATGATGATGCCCCCGCCTTCGGGTACTGAAGAGGATGTGGTTTGTTGGAGGAATGCTCCCGATGGGACCTTCAGCATTAAATCTGCCTATGACGCTATATATCATCAGCATGGTTCCAGACGCCAACCTCACTGGCAGGCTCTATGGCATCAGGGAATTCCTGAACGGGTCAAAATCTTTCTGTGGCAGGTCTACCATGAAAGGCTTCCTACTAATGAGTTAAGAGCGAGACACAATTCGAGCGTCCTAAACACCTGCCCTTTTCAGTGTGATAGTGTGGAGAGTATACTTCATATTTTGAGAGATTGTGAGCAAGCTCAGAGAGTGTGGTCAGTTTTAACTAACCCCCTATATTATAGTATGTTTTTCTCTGGTAACTTGCAGGACTGGCTCAGTTGGAATGCACAACACTCACCGGGAAACAATAGGATGGCGAGATGGTCTTGGCAAAAAGTATTCAGCTCAACATGCTGGCTACTATGGAAGAACCGGTGCCGTCAAGCCTTTGAAGGGACATCGGACAGTCCTAAACAGATAGTTCACGGATGCATGTACCATCTCTCGGAAGGTGTGGAGAACGGAAGGTTTCGACATCATATATTCCAGGTTCCAGAACGAGGACTACTTTACTGGTACCCCCCAGATCCGGGAATCTTCCGTCTAGATGTTGACGGATTGGTACGGAGAGGAGGCCAAGCCGCATGTGGAGGGGTTATTCGAGATCACCGAGGTATCTGGATACGTGGATTTCAACAGAAGTTAGGGCATACTTTCCCAGCTGTTGCTGAAATCTATGCAATCCGTCGGGGTCTGTTACTATGTAAGCAGTTGGGACTCAAGAAAATCAGTTTGTTCACGGACTCACTACAGGCAATTCATCTTCTATCCAATCGTTGTGATGCTGATCATCCGTTGTATGATGTTATCTTAGAGACCAGATCACTCATTTATAGCGACTGGGAGGTAGAAATTTCCCACTCCTATAGGGAAAGTATTAGATGTGCAGATTTTCTGGCAGGAGAAGCGCATAGGATTCCACATGAATACGAGGAATTAGGGACTTCCCCTACTGAATGTATTCCGCTTTTTGCTTTGGATCGTGGGTTGACACCACATGATCATTCTGTAGGAACTAGCCTATAGACTTATGCCTTTCAAGCTTTGCTTGCCTTTGAAAAAAAAAAAAGAATCCTCGAATTTTGACCAGTAAATAAGGAAGTGACTTATACCTCATCAAAGTGTGAATTCAAATCTGGCTGCTGATACAATAATCTCAATGATAAATAATGTATCAATACTTTTGTGTGCACTATGAGAAACATGAGATATGCTTTAGCTCAGATAATTAAGATCATAATACCCAAATCAAATGAATTTCGTTCTTATAAAAAACTGTTGGAATATTTTAAAATGAAGGGATGTACTTTTTTTTAAAGTCATATTCTTATAAAGAGATTTATATAAAGAGTTGTGTAAGGAGATATAACATAAAGAGACAAAGGTTATGTCTCTTTAGTTCATAATAACGCATGTGTGGCAGGCACCACTTGATGAAATGTTGTGTTGTTTTTATGAGAAAACTCTATATAATATAAAGGTATAACTCTTCATCTATAAGTCATGAATCAACATATGGGATTCATGAATCTAACAAATTATCATGACTTTTAATTGAAGAAGTACTGCTTTAAGAGACACCACTTCAAAGAGGCACCACATCAAGGCATCATTTTATGGCTTATAAATACCTAGCACCACTAGTCCATTCTGTCATATCAGAAATCACACAATAACAAGAGACCAAACCCATTGCCTTTGTCTTTGATGCTTGATTGAACCATATTTGTATATAATATTTCAAAATTAAATTGGGATTTTTAATGGATTTTATAAGACATTATTGCATAACTAAGCATTAATTTTAGTTAGAATCGTTTGTATCGAATTAATTGTAATTAGGGGCAAAATGGTAAAAAAATTGTCAACTATTCATACAAATTATCTCTTAAACTTTTGATGCTACCTTGTGCTTAATTTTACATTTTAGGTGTTTTGGAAGAACGTTGCAAATTTTGGAGGTCATAATTAATATTTAGATGATTGGGGAAAATCACATAAATGGCCCCAGAATTTGTTGAAATTGCAAATTAGTGAAGGAAAAGGGCTAGAGAAAATTACAGAAACAAACCCAAATTTTCATTAAAATCTCATTAAATTTTGATTGACTCCTAAAATATATAAAAAATATTCATTTAAGACCTCCTCAAAAATTTTACAGTTTTCAAATAGGTCTTTGGTCAGAACTTGCGTTGTGACCAAGGACCTAGGTTACTATTCCCGACTCTTCTTCAGCAAAACACAGAGACGCGAGCTGGGAGTAAGCTGGTACGCTGCAAGAGATCAAGAGCTAGAGAGGAGAGGGAGGGCCACACAATCAACCACCATCGTCTTCTTCTTGCTCAGCAGCCCTCCCTCAACCACCATCATCTCTGTCGGTAGCGAGAGAGAGGGCAGAGATTACAATGAGTTCAGCACCGTCGACCAGTTTTGGGGATGCTGAGAGTTGGAGAAAGCTTGAGAAATGGAGGGAGATCGGGGAAGGAGAGGAGAGACCACCGATCCTTCCTCACAATGCCATTGCCACCACTGTCGACGGCATCTTCCTCTATTCAACGTCAGCTCAGAACCTTCGTCTTCCTTCGTTCATCGTTAGCTCTGTTGATTTCGTTGAATTTTTCTTGAGTTTTGGCATGTTCTGCAACTTTCGGCTAGAAGCTCCAGTTTCTGGCAAGCTAAACCTAGTTTTCCGGTTGCTCTTATTCCATTAATTCCATTGATCTTCTTCTTCTTCTCTAACCATTTTCAATACCACCATTGACTTCTATTTACTTCCATCTTCCTTCCACCTTCGACCACAGCATCCTTCGTCCTCTGTTTTTCTATTTCCTCCTCACCTTCCAATCCAAAATCATCGTTCTTTCTGCCCTCAATCACCATCGACCTCCTCCACTTCCAAATTCACCAGCAACTTCATTCTCTTTCTCTTTCAGAATCTAAATTTCCACTGAAGTTAGAGATGAGTGGCTGACCTCACTGCCTCTTGGGATGGTAACAATGACTTGAGTTCTAAGTGTATTGCTACAGGGGAGTTATTTAGTTCAATTTAATTTCTCAATTGTGTATTTAATATTTCCTAGGTCTAGGATGTTATTTATATTGATTGAGACTGGGATTCCGTTTGATTATCTCTGTGGATTGAAACTCTGTGATTGGATTGCATTTTGTCACTTGAATGCCGGTTATAAATATTTCCTTTATTAAGTTCAATGAGATTGTATTTGCTAGCATGTTATTGTTTAGTTAATATAATCGATTTGTGCTTTGGAATGTCTCATTTGAGCATTTTTTTAGAAAAGCAAGTTACATTATTCTTTAATTGCACTTTAAGTGGTTTCTCATAGTGCCTTAAGGGGTAGTTACTAGTTGTGTTCACAGGAGTAACTATTAATTAAGAACACTAGACCTAGGCATTTGTTTGGGGTTTTACTTTCAAGATATAGAGAAAATTAACTCTTATTGTCATAATTGAACTAGGATAGCCATTCTCCCATTCCCAAGAGCATTCATTATACATTTCATACCCATTTTCATAAACCATTCCATTTACTCATTCACCAATTTTATGAAAATATCAAAAATATTAGTCTAACATTTAATTAAATTGTTGCAGTCTTTAGTTTATAAATTTGAAAAACCAAAAACTGATTTCCCCTTGTTTTATTGCATTTTCATGGCATATAGATTACTTAGGATTCAATAAAAAGCTCCTCGAGAAGAGAGAACGATCCTTGGTTTGCCTATACGCAATCCTTGGTTAATTTTTGATTGTGGACCCCAAATGCTAACAAGACAAGATGTCCGTCAATCAAATGGCGTCATTGCTGGGGAGCTAAGTAATTGGCTCCCTAGGTAATCTAATTGTCAAATTCAATTTTGACAAGGGCTCACTCGGGTGAAGCTTGTTAGTTTTGCATTTTTTGTTTTTCTTTGCAAATAGTTTAGGTATTTTGCATTTAGGTAACTTGCATAGCATTCATTGCATTGTTTTGACTTGGTAGCTTATGTGTAGTGTTGTTGCATTGAATTTGATATGAATTTGAACTCACTTGTTTGAATTCAACATGTCTCCAAGTTAAGTCATAACATACTTGCAATTTTTTGTATTTTTGAAACTTCTCTTTCTTTTTCATTTGCATCGGCATTTGCTTCTATTCTTTTTCTTAGTTTCATAGTTTATAGTTACATAGTCATCTTGTGGTTCATTGGGAATTTTTTGTGTTAACTTTTCATGGCTTGGTTTAATGGTAATCAAGGTTTACCCTTTCAATCTCACTCTTCTATAGGAGATTCGACATAAAGGAAAGAATCTATCTCTGAAAGCATCATTCCATTCAACAATCATTGCAGCTTCTTCAAGCCAAGTTAGGATGCCAAGATAATCCAATTGGTGAAGAATGTCATGTCCATTCCACTTTCCATATCATGAACCCCACCAACAACCATCATTCTAACCTCATTGCCCACCCCACCCACCCTATAGATCATACTACGAGCCATCTCCGCCACCATATAACCCATATTACGAACTGCATTCTAATCTTCCATCATACAACCGCCTGCTATATCATGAACCTTCTCCATCATTCTATCCTACTTTCCAACCATACCATCCACCTCATGAGTCTCTCTACCTACCATTTCAACCATCTTATGGGCATTATTCCCAACCAGGTGTGCCACACCAAGAACTTATTATTGGTGAAGTCATTGGAGAATTCCAAAGTCCAATGACAAGGATTATAAATGAGGAACGGTCACACAAGGACACCTTTGCTAATCGTATAGCCTCTATAATCAGATCAATGGACCAATAAGATGAAGTGTATGCAAGATTGGCTAAGGACTTTGAGCATCTCACTTAGCCATCACATGAACTGGAGCGATGGAAGAAAGACAATGAGCAGTTTAAGAAAAATATGGAGTGGCTTTCACAAAAGACTTCTAAGTGCAACACTCCACAAGAGACCCTTTCTCCATTGCCTCCATGTAATCCACCAACTCAAACCAAGACAGTCAAGAAGGTGCGATTCCAACATCCAGGGGAGTCTTCCTCTCCTATGGAGGAGGAACAAGGAGTCCAAGCTCAAGAGTCACATGCCACTTCACAAGTAGAAGATTTCAATCCTTTGATGCCTATTCCCACACAAGCACAAGAAGTAGAGCAAGTTCAAAAGAGCATTGAATAGTCTTCTTTACCATTTGGTAATGATCCTATCCTTATAGAAGTAGACTCTCCTACTACTTTAACTAGTAAACCAATTCATGATTTGAGTGATGATGAGTTGGATGAGAAAATCATTGTTGAATCTCCTCAAATATTTGAAAATGTAATTGCTCATTCAATTGGTTCTAGTAGTAGTGATTTGATTGTACTTGTTGATGAGTGTGCTCCTACTTCTTTGTGTGATGCTTTAACTGTTGACAATGCTTCTCGTCATAGTACTAGGGATTATTATGATCAATTGAATGATATATTTTCATGTTCTTGTGCGAAAGATCAAATATGTGTAGATTGTTATCATGACAAATGCCACTTGCTTGTTGAGTTTTGAAAGAAAACATTTAGTGAAGTGGTTGATTCTATTATTGATCTTGATGCACCTCCTTGTACTATTGATGATTGTAAGCATGACAATTGTGAAAATATTGAAACTTATATGGATGCCACTATAGTTGTTATGAATGAGAATGACAATAGCATAAGCAATGATATTTCTCTTGATTCCAATGAATTGCTTGATAGTGTCATAAGGAAGATTCAAATGTTTTGATTGATGATATTGAAAATGAATCTTTCCATATGATTCTTTCTTGTGATTTGCCACCCGATATAGAAAAGGAAAATGATTCTTTTGAAAGTTCAAAAGCTTTAGGTGGTAATCATTTGAAAAATTCTCTTCTTTCATCCACTTTCTTGCCTTCCATCACTTGTGATTGTAATGATGATGTGGTGTACCCTAACACTAAGCTGGATTCTGCACCTTCCACTTTGCAAACACAAGAGAATTTTCAAAATGCAACTGTTTGTTTGACTCCTGCTGATGGGAGTACTATTGATTTCCTTGGATGTGATAATTACTTAGAGAGTTTGGAATTTAATATGCCTTTACTTCACTTGAAATCTCTCCATGTTTCTATTCTTGGATGGGATACTGTTGTTGGCTTCTCTTCTTTGCAGACGCATTCTTTGAAAGGACATCGGATGAGCCAACATCCATTATACATCCTTGTACCTCTTCCAATTGATCCTAAGCCACCTCCAACAAGGAAATTCAATGCGGGAGAGGGTGTTATAAAAGACAAATTCATGATTCTCATCAAGGATGAGAACTTCTCCTTCAAACGACTTAAGCTACCCTGACACAGGTTGTCTCTTTCCTCCCTTGTTTTCTTCCTAATTTATATGATTCTTTGAACTTACTTGTTGTGTGAGGAAGATAAGTGTGGGGAGGGACACAATTCAGTAGAAAAAGATAGAAGTAACGTAGTTTAGCAAGTACAATAAGAACTCCCTTTGTATGCTTTACATTTTTTGCCACTACCACTCTTAATTACCATTGTGCCTTTTTATCCTGATTTCCTCTGTTATTATGACTTGTTTCTCCTTCTCTTTCTTTATGTGATGTTGATGTGTTGTGCTCCAATTGTAATTGGACTTCACAACTTTCCACTTCACTAAGGAACAAGTTAGAATAATAGAGTTATTTTCCACATTGAGGACAATGTGTTGATTAAGTGTGGGGGAGGGAAATACATTTTTAAATCCCATTATTTGGTTGTTTTTCAATGAGAAAATGCCTTCATCTTTTCAAGAATGACTTACTTTAATGCATTTCCTAAGTAGTAAAGGGTCATATTTGTCACTTTGGAAATGTGATTTTTGATAAATTCTTTGAACTTTCATGAGATCTAGTGTTTTGGCAACCTTTTAAAACTATGTTTTTCTTTTCAAGTGAATGGGAAGAGAAATGAACCCACAATTAGATTTTTGCTTACTTCTTGTTTTGAGAAAAGAAAGTTTCTATAGCATTAATGCTTTTAAGAGTTGAGCATTCTTATAATTGATTACAATGTTTTGATTAATTTTGTTTGTAAGGTTAGCATTAGGAATAGTGAAGTAGATGTTTTGTTGTTAGCTTCCTATGCAATTGATTGTGTTAGAGTGAGCATTAGAGAAAAACCTTGTATGAAGGTTAATTGAGCCTTGAATTCTTTTCATGTGTGCATGTTCACTTATTCTTTCACCTTCTAGAACTTGTTTCCACTCTTTTTCAAAATGACATTTGCATTGGCATTCAATTTTAAACCTTTCACTCAAACACAAACCTACATTCATCACCATTTGCATACCCTTTTTAAGCCATTCCTATGTGTATGCATGTCATTTACTCATAGTGTTCATAGTATTCTAAAATCAAAGGGATTTGGCAATAGAAAATTGAACAATGTATATATTAAAATGCTAGGTGTGTGTGTATATATATAAAGTAAGTATATAGTTTGAAGAGAGAGAGAGAGAGAGAGTATAGTTTGAAAAAGAAGAAAAACAATGAAAAGAAAAAAACAAGAGAAAAGGTATTAAAAAAGAAAGAAAGAAAGAAAGAATTGAATAGAAAAAAAAAAGAGTATTAGAAAGAAAAGAAAAAAAAATATGTATAGAAAAAAAATTTTTTGCAGAAAAAAAAAGAAAAAAGCAAAAGAAATACAAAGAAGGCAAGAGTTTTTAAGTTATTTAGGTGCTATGAACTTGCTCTTTAACTTGACTTGCATATCATTAATTTCTAAATGTTTTTAAATTAATCCATTTCATCTAGCCTTCATCCATCATTACAAGCTTTTTAAGTCCTCTTGATTCAATGGTTTTATTGCTATTAGTAGTGGAGATATTAGAGTTGTTACAAGTCTATGGCAATGTGTTGATTAAGTGAATTAGAGTGAAATTATCCCAATGAGGTGACAAGAGTTAAACACTAATACCTTGAGAGTCTCTTGTGCTTCAGTGTAATATTTTGGATTGAATGGTTAGCTAACTCCTTTGCATCGCTTGACTATGACTAGTGTTGGCTTGAAGAATTTAATTAATTGATCTATTGCTTTTTAATTATGAAATTTCTCATCTTTCAATTGCATTGATGATTTGAATTTAGAAAATTGTGCTTAATTGCCTTTGTTCAGGAGTACAAAGGTCTAAGTGTGAGACTGATATATTAGTTTGCCTACCATTCATTGATAGTTCCCTAAGTCTATTGCCTTACCTAGATCTGTATCTTCATCAATTTTATCAATCTGTATAGGTGTGTCACATGGTCTGCAACCTGTCATCCATGTTTCCTCTAGAAGGTTGAGTACATACTTCATTTGGAAGATATAAATTCCTTTTGTTGGATCGGGCAACTTCCATCCCAAGAAAGTACTTCATTTCTCTAAGATCTTTGATATGGAATTCTCGTGCCAAGACCATCTTGATTTGATTGATTTCTAACTCTTCATCTCTTGTAAGGATTATATCATCAAGATGTACAGTCAAAACAGACGTCTTACCCTTATGATATTTGACAAACAAAGTATGGTCGCTTTGCCCTTAAGTATAACCATGTCTCTTTAGAACCCAAGTGAATATGTCAAACCAAGCACGTGTATATTGTTTTAACCCATATAATGACCTCTTTAACTTGCAGACTTGGATAGCCTTTTTTCTAGGGAAGGGAGGTAACTTCATATACACCTCTTCCTTGATTTCTTCATTAAGGAAAGCATTTTTTTACATTGATTTGGTGCAGATTCCAATCTAAATTCACTGCAATAAGATAAGAGAATTCTAATGGTTTTTAATTTGGTTAATGGAGCAAATGTTTCAGTGTAATCTTTCCCATATACTTGCATGAAGCCTTTTGCAACTAGTCTAGCTTTGTATTTCTCAAGAGTTTCATGTGCTTTATACTTAGGAGTGAACACCTATTTGCACCCAAGAGGCTTCTTTTGTCATGGTAGATCTACTACATCTCATGTCTTATTATGCTTAAGAGCTTCCATTTCCTCCAAGACAGCTTGTCTCCACTCATGTATAGCCATAGCCTCATCAATAGTGTCTTTTATACTGATTCTATCAAGATGGGATACAAATGCATTGTATTTAGATGAAAAGGCCTTATAGGAGACAAATTTCTCATGGGATATCTAGTGGATGATTTGGGTTGTCTAAGTTGTTTTCACAATGCAATGGGAAGATTAAGATCAGAACCTTCTGTTTCTCTTGGACCGACCACTGGTACCGACTCTTGGTGTGTGTTAATAGCATGTGGCTCATTATCTCTATTGTATCGTCATGAAGAGAATTGAAAGACTGAATCGATTGTATTTTCATACTGATAGGTTACCTATTTATACAGAAGTGGGTTAGATAAAATACTGGACAATCAAGAAAAATAAAACTGACAAAATACTGTATAATCAAAGAAAATTAACACCTATAATCGTGGATCTGATATCTTCATTTTTAGTGTTTTCGGTGCTTCTACAAAAAGAATTCATTTTGAATATGCATTTTGATTGTTGCATCATAATTCTAATTTCATTTATTTTAAACTTAATTTTAATTCAACACCGACACCTGAGAATAGCCGACACAAATAACCAAAAGAATGATATGTATGTGAAAGGGATGGGGTCATCAAGATTAAGAGATTTGTTATACGATTAACTTTTCTAGCAAATGCTTCTTATGATTTAAGGTAAGAATATATCATTGTCGTTATTAGCTCATGAAAAGATTAATAAGTATTGTAATTTAATTATGACCTAACTTTTTTAGGCATTAGTTGTTTAATTAAACAATTATCCATTACAACCTTTGGTTAGATTAGATGCTTCCCGCCACTTGTTGGTGGTGCCTTCGTTATTGCAAAGGAAAATGCCAAAAAGAGGAACCAAGTATACTGAGTAACCAATCACAATATATACGGTCAATTAAAAAAATTTATGCCACATTACGCCAAAAAAAAAAAATCAGCTACCAGTACTATATATACATTATCTTTGGAGAAGGTACCCTTTACCTACTTACAAGATTTCATTTTAGCGTGTGTTTGGGAATACTTTCAAAACTATGGTTTTGACCCAAACTATGATTCTAAATACTGATCAAACATTCTCATATGATAACATAAGTTTAATTTTTGAAATAACAATTATGTTATAAGAAAATGATAATTCGAGACTAACATTTTTACAGTTAAATGACTAAAAAGATATTTTATAAAATCAATACGCCAAACTGAAACATTGCATAAAGATATAGGACCAAACACTTTTTGTCTTATTTTTAAATACAACAAGTTAATTCAAATATAGTGTTATCTCTAAACTAATCAAACTTTAATTTTTTTTATCATAACTCACACATTTATATATTTACTATAGAGAGTTCTAACTCACAAAATCACATTTGAAAAAGCTTTAAGAGAGGTGTCTGATTTCATTTCTATATTTATTTTTTAAATTTTTTATGTTATATTTTTAAAGTATTATTGAGAATAAATAGGGTAGCTCATATATCAAGTTCAGAGAGAATACGAGATAGTGAATGCGGAGGTGTGAACGAAGGCAAGGAGGAGGCGAATAGTGGTGATGGTGATAGGAGTGGAAAAGAGAAAGACAAAGGCAGGCAGATGAATGAGATGAATGGATTTGTGTTTAGGAAAAGGGATAGTATAGACAGAGGGAAATAATCAAGAGAATCCTAGAACCCTCGTTCCCAATAGCATGGACATGCAATGCCGTTCATGTATAAGGATAAACTACTAGCTCCAAGTTGTGGGGGTTTCTGATGTAGCACTCAGAGGAAGAGGACATCGTCAAGTAGTAAATTTTCTCTTACATCCTTTTTCATACATGCAATTACACCCCTCTCTCTTCTCTCTTTTCCATGTGCCCAACCAATAGTGAACAGGGGTAAAATTGACAAAACATCATTTATTACCTACAAGTGACTTATATTTTGAGAAAAACTTTTGGGGTACAAGTTGTTGCCATCAGCACCTCACAATATACTAAATTAGCCGCAGCACCTGGCGAAGCACAATAAACAAATAGTTCGAATCACGTCCAAGGATGCTATCCTTAGGAGATATTCCGCAAGCCCCTAGTAGATTAGAAAGAGGCACTCTCTAGGATAAAACGAATCCTTCCTGCAATAAGCAAGGTGACAGAACTGCAGAAAGATATCGGTATAACTAAAAAGAAGGGAGAGAGAAGAGGAGATCGAGGACCTCGGTATATCCTAACCGTGCACCGAACATTGCCTTTTATAGGCAGAAACATGTGACCGTTAAGAGGTTATAATGACCATTAATAATGGTTTAATGACAATTAAAATAACGGTTACAAAACAAGTGTTAATGACAATTTAATGTAATAAAATCTTTTAAATGTCATTAAAACCGGTCAATTAAAATTCCAATGGTCATCTCCAACGGTTAGTTCAAAGACTCCTCTTATCATCTTTTTTATTAACTCAAGCTCATATTTAATTGTATACTAGGGCGTTCCCAATCTTGAGTTATATGAGACTTCTTCCTTTGACATGCTCACACACAATATTTACAACAATCCCCCACATGTGTCAAAGGGAGCTCGTAGCCTCATTAGCCGAGTTACACATATGGATATAACCATTGTATCTGGTGGTCCTTTGGACTATGAACGAAACCTAGACTAATAACACGTAGTACACAGAGATGCTAGTGGTTCTATGGACTACGAACCAACACCTCTTAGGCATATACTAGAGTCATTAAGAGTCAGATTATACCCTTACATTTCCCACTGTTAACGCGGTTTTGCACATTAAAATGGCCATGCGTGTGTCCTAGTATTTAACAAACTAGAACATTCTCCCGTGCGTTGCACGGGATGGTAATCCTATTATGAGTCATTAATTAACTCGATAAAAATTACACGTATATTTTACTTCTGCATTCCTAACTAGATTGCAAGTATGTATAAAATTATATGAAAAAAAAGGTATATTGTAATAAAATGGCTTTTACGCAAAATTGCATACGTCAATATACGAACAACTGTTTACCGACCTATCATAATCATGATACAAAGTGAATTGAGATGACAGAATAACCAACATCCTTACCAAATGAGATTAACAACTTCATAATCAATGCCAATGCAATAGACTAAAAGATATGCTAAAATAAATCATTATCCTACATCGCTAACAAACGTTCTTTGTGTGAACGTACATCTGGGATGTCAAGATCTATAAGAATTCTCGTGGCATCTCCAAATGAAAAAATAGTAGAAATACCTGTAGCAAATGAAAAAAAAAGGGAAAGATGAGAAATGTAAAACATCTTCAGCTATGTATCATAATACAACAATGATATTTGTTTGAAAAATAGTCTTATCTAAGGCAAAATCCAACCAAGGTGTTAAATTAATCATAAACTGAGACAAAATGATCTATTATTTTTATTACGATGTTAAAACTTTGTATGCTGAATTAACTTATACAATATAAAAGGTGCAAATTAGATGTGATTAAATATTGGTAGGTATATATATGTCATTTTTTTCATGTGGTTGATTGAATTGTTATAAGTGAAAGGAAAATAATGTGAATTACATTTAATAGCACTAACATATAGTAGTTAGTGGATGTTTGACATTGTTGTTGGAGTCATTGATTTAATAAGATTATTTTGTGATGTTGTTGTTGGACTCATTAATCATTGATTTAATGGGCTTATTTTAAGGTATCATACATTGCACATGAAAATTTTCCCTCACCATGTCTTGGTAAAATAAGAGATCAATCTAGACCCATAAAACTCCCATGTGGTGCTTGAGGTGATTAATATAATGTTATCATAAGTTAACATGTATTGATAATATAAGAATTTGAGAGAACGTTCGTCTACTATCCAATCCATGTTCTATATGGAAATTTGATGTTGTCATAATGTAGTTGATGATGCCTTAGCTTGGTTGAAGTTACAAAGAAAAGCTTGATTAACATATTACAAGAAGAAGCCCAAAATTATTTTAGTAATGAAACTCATTTATTTTATATTCATCTACTAAATTATACTATCATTTTTATTCAATTTACATTAAGTTGAATAAATACATCACCCACAAGAAAACAAACATGGTTCATGTACTTGTCAAGCCCATTAGTAGTACTTTAAGTGTAACACAAGCAGATGACAATGATGGTAATCTGTAAGCTTTTGTTTTGCTTTTCCCCTACTTTGGTATTTTTTTAAATCACCCTCTGGTTTTTTCCCTGACTTTCCATAGCTTTTGACAATGAAGTAACATCCTTTATTCTTAAATAGTACAATGAATGAGCTAAAATAGTTGTCAATGCAACATTTGTAGGAACACTTGGTTTAATGAGAATTGAAAGATATTGGATCTGCACAACTTTTTCCATACAAACAGAAGATAATAGAAGAGATAAAGTAGGTTAAGACAAAAGGTCAAATGTTAGTCATACTAGATGACATCACCCAATTTTTTTTAGGAAAAAATTCTAACAATAGCCAATACAAGTAAAGAATGCTTCAAAGTTACTACCAAGCAAGCAAGATTGGTCCCCAAAACTCCCACATCCAACACAAGAACTTATATTGTATAGACTAAAATAACATCTTTTAAGAATGTTAAATTGAATTTCAAGAATGTTTTTGATATTTCAAGAATTTTTTCTTCAATCAAGAATATTTTACTTCAGTCTATATTGCATTAGTACGACACTTGAATTTCTATCTCTTAATTATCACTCACTTAAAAATAAAAGAAAATGAAGAAAAAACACAGTTTGTCATCCGCTGTTGTCAGAAAGTGGCAACACAACAAATAATGGAGCCATGTACTCTGCAACAAAGTCTTCAGAGAAAACCTGACATACACACACAAATTTAAGAAATATATAAAACTCAACTTAATCCAAACCTTAAATGGACACCCTCAATTTTAAAATAAATGTAAAGTTACTTGACCGCAAAACTATGATGAAAAAATATGGTTGCAAAACTAAAGATGAAATAGAAACATCGTGTAATGATCGTGTACAAGCTTGTGACTAAGATAATCAAAATTTTGTGTTTAATCAACACTCCATAAAACAAAAAAAGCAACAATCCAACAGTAATAGACTTCATTTGATTTCGACTTCATTGCTCAGTGTAGCGATTCAAAGGCATAATATAATTAATAATACAAACAAAGTTTCTACTCGGCTTTGCTTTATAAGACAATGTAAGAAAAAGGAAATTTAAAATTAGTTTTACCATTGAGGAGATGCCATCATCCCGTTATTAGTTAACGCCTTACACTTCCTTGGCACTAACTTGATTTTCATTCTAAGAAAAAATGTAGCCATAACACTACAAAGATCCACCTATTATATCTAGTAAAAGTTGAATTTATAATTTTTTATTAAAAAATTAAAGCAAGTCCACATGTTGCAAGTCCATCAGATAACAACATACAACAGTAAGGCATTCAGCTGTTGCCAAGCAAAGAAATTGCATTTTATGAAATAAGCACTTGATTGCTAGAACTTGACAACCAAAATGAAGCCTTATCCCCTCATCTGTTGATTTCAAGCAACTTCTCCATCAAATATGGATTCCTCTAGTTACATTAATAGTTAATAAAACTTTATAGACAGAACATGAGGGATTGTATAAGCAATTATGTATATATCATTGCTATAATATTAATATTATATAAGATTTTTTTGACTATTGATAAAAAAATACTACTACTTAATTTGTGTTTAAATTATTTCATATCTAGCAAAACCTTTGACTACAACAAAGCACCAACACCCTATTTCTTTTACTCCTCTATCTAAGATTGATGCTTCCTCATCTCTCCTCCCTGTGACTCTCTCTTTTGTCTGAATCGCAGTGTCTAAATTTCCCCATAAAATTAATGCAAAGTATGCTTTCGTCAAATCTGCTCTTATATCTGCTATCTTTGTACAAAATCATAGTATTAGTCTCAATGCTCCACCTCAAACCACTTGACTTCACAACCTCCAACTCTTTCTGTTTTGCCAACATTTAATCTCTGTACAAAGGAACTTTCAAATTGAAGATGCTAGAAATGACAAATCACTAGCTAGACATAAAGGACCAAAACCATGCTCTCATTTATTATCATCAGTGTGTAAAGAATTGTATTTTGCAATGTCGTACATGCTTTCTTATTTGACAATCAACCAAACTGTATTTTGCAGTGTCGTATAAATAAAGCATAAATTTACCATTCTTGAAGCCTCAACTACATCAAAATAGTCTCCAACGTTTGTCACATTTATAAACACTATCAAAAACACTATATCAAAAACCAGCTAGTCCAAAGTAGGTCACATAGGAACTTTCAAAATGAAGATGCCAAAAATGACAAATTCCTAGCTGGACATAAAGGACCAAAACCATGCTTTCCTTTATTATCATCACTATGTAAAGAATTGTATTTTGCAGTGTCATACATGCTTTCCTCTTTGAAACTCAACCAAAATGCATTTTGCAATGTCATATAAATAAAGCATAAATTTTCCATTCTTGAAGCCTCAACTGCATCCTATGATGAAATTGTCTTTCTTACCATATTAGCATCAAAATAGGCTCCAACGTTTGTCACATTTATTAACACTGGATCAAAAACATAATAAAATGAATGATAGATTTTAAATTATATATTGAAACAAAAAACCTCTCTTACATGAAGAAAGATATGTCAAGTATAATAAGACAATAACAATATGACTTTATAAGAGATGACATGCTATAGAAGTTTGCTCCCTGTGTAGGCTCTTTAATTCTTGTCCTAATCTGTTTCTCTTGTCCTCTTCAATTTGTATGTGAAAAGTTATACATCTCCCATTGAGCCCACTTTTCCAATTGTTGCTGCAAAATTACAATTACTTTCACTTCTGCATTTCAAAACTTGCTTGTCCAAAGTAGGTCACAGAGGAACTTTTCAAATTGAAGATGCAAAAAATGACAAATCACTAGCTAGACATAAAGGACCAAAACCATGCTCTCGTTTATTATCATCACTATGTAAAAAAACTGTATTTTGCTGTGTCATACATGTTTTCCTCTTTGACAATCAACCGAACTGTATTTTACAATGTCGTACAAATAAAGATAAATTTTCCATCCTTGAAGCCTCAACTGCATCCTATGATGAAATTGTCTTTCTTACCATATTAGCATCAAAATAGTCTCCAATGTTTGTCACATTTATTAACACTAGATCAAAAACATAATAAAATGGATGACAGATTTTAAATTATATATTGAAAAAAAAACCTCTCTTACATGGAGAAAGATATGGCAAGTATAATGAGATAATAACAATCTGACTTTATAAGAGATGACATGCTATAGAAGTTTGGTACCTATGTAGGCGCATTAATTCTTGTCCTAGTCTGTTTCTCCTGTCCTCTTCAATTTGTATGTGAAAAGTTATACATCTCCCATTGAGCTCACGTTTTCAGCTATTTCTGCAGCAGTAGCTACTTCAGCTCAATTTCGCATCCATTTTAACAACCCCAAAAAATAATTAAAAAACTACCAAACGTGGATTCAAAAGGGAATGGATCAAAATGATCATACATAGTTTTAAATGTTAACTAGTAAGTCACTTTTGATAAAGGACATTGTGGCATTTTAGAAAAAACCTCCAATAAAATCACAACCTTCAATAACCAAAGTTGGGAACCCATAAAGAAAAGAGATGCTTGTCACTTTCCATTTGCAAGGGAAACAAACTCTACAAAAGATATGCACATAATGCCAAATAGCAAGTACAGGTCTGATATAACATCATGAATATTTAAAATCGATAAAGGCTCACATTTCCCAAAAATTGATAAAGGCTACAAATATTGATAGGAAACCATTCTTATAATTGGATTTCCAGGGAAGCGAACTTAGTGGTCGATTGGGTTGCTAAAGTTACACTAGGAGGGTCTTGCCCACTGAATTGGACTGTGCGACCTCTAAAGCTGTTGAGGAACTTACTGGACAGATATGCAGGTGCTAGACCAAAAGCATCTGATTAGGAGGCAACTTTTTTTGTAATATATTACTGCTTGCAGTTTATTTATGCTTTCTAGTAACTGTACTGGTATTGATGTAGCTTTTATTCGTATTAATGAAATTCCTCATTCAGTTGGCAAAAAAAAAAGATTGGTTTACAAGTTCATAATGCCAAATTACCTTAGTGTGAGGAGACATAGGCAAATCATTGTTAGTCCCAAAGTTATTGCAAACTAAAGCCATAGCGTAAGTTGAATTTCTCTCTCTAAGCTCAAATGCCATAAGTCCACCAACAAAGTAAGTACTCCTCGAACATTGAAGTTCTAATTCAATTTTGTCATAGAAGCCATCTTTCTTATATGCATCCAAACATCACAAGTGTGTATTGTAACAGGCTTGTTTGGATTCATATGGTAATCAATTATGAGAGCCAATATCATAGTTTTCTTAAAAAATATCTAAACACCCCTGGACATGCCAAAATCAATTGTGAACTGGAAATTAAACATCTATTTGCCAAAGTCAATTATGAATTTACATGTGCCAAAATCGATTATAAAACCTAAAATTATGGCGGTCTCAAAAGTTATTGTTCACTTGCACACTAAAATCAATTATGAAATTGAAAAGCTGATAATAGCAGCTTATGAGACAATCATGATTTCAGGTTTCTAATTGATTTTGACAAGTATAGTAGAAGTGTTTGGTAACTTCTGACTATGGTTTTGAGTTTATAATTGATTTTGACATGTATATAAGTGGTTTTTTGGTTTCATAATTGATTTTGGCGTGTATAATGGCATTGAATAATCTTTTTAAAAAAAACATAGTTTTGACTCTTATAATGTTTGAATTGACTTCATAATCAATTATATATGACAAAAACTTTGTTTTGTTAAAAATGATCCAAATATCCTTCTCAATGCCAAAATCTAATTTTCAAGCTAAAACTTTGGCTTAGCCATAAGCTATTCAAAGAAGTTTATGATAATTAATTGTCATGAGTAAGTTTGAAAATCAATTTTGAAAATTAGCTTTATCCAAAATATATTCTTTCTGGTGCTAATTAATCTAAATAGCACATGTAATCAAGGATATCCCATGATATAAATCAATAGAAGGGGCCTTTTGTGATAATAAACGCAGTTAATAATCATTGCCAAGCTATGCCCTTGATCCTATAGCATCTTCTCAAAATATGGAACTGCAATCAGTGTTACAACTCAATGATTTATTCACATTAATGTTTCATAACAAAGAACACAATAGCAAATTGCAATAAATAATGAAAAACTTAAACAAAAAACCATATATCCATGCCTGTTCAGAGTAACTGAGAACTGCAGTGAATAAAAATGTCATACATATCAAACATTATTCACTGAAATGATTGGTGCCATGATAAACTTACCATTCTAACACTCATCGATACTATATCAGTGCTACAGCTCAATGATTTATTCATATTAACATTTCATAACAGAGAACACAATAGCAAATTGCAATAAATAATAAAAAAATTAAAACAAAAAACCATATATCTATGGCTGTTCATAGTAACTGAGAACTACAGTGAAAAAAAAATGTCATACATATCAAATTATTCACTGAAATGATTGGTGCCATGATAAACTTACCATTCTAACACTCATCGACACTATATCTGTGAAAACTCCCTCCAATATGATCATGAATACCCTATCTTGCCACTATATCTGGAGTAACAACTACGCCAAAAGTAAAAAAAGTAAATAAATCAGGAATAGAGGTATTGAAGAAACAAAATCCATAAAGAACTTGACAAGCACATTTCTAGGAAGAGAGCGAACCAGAGTCAGTGGAAGAGGAGGCATGAACAGAGAAGTTTTTGGAGTGTGTGACATTGATACAATGAGCGCAATTTCTCAAAGAAACTTTATCACGGACAACCAAGAAAGAAGAAGAGCTATAGGAAAAGCATGAAAAAGAAGACAATGCATCAGAGATGGGTCATGAACCAGAGGCGAACGCCGCCGCCGCTGCAAAATCCAAACTGATCTTCTTAAAAAAAAGAAATAATCATTCTTATAGGAACCCATTTTCCTGCAAAACCCAATGAACAAAAATTGATTGAGATCAAATGAAATCAAAAAGCCAAGAATCATAAAATGAAAATATAAGCAAAGTGTTCTGTTTGGAATGGGGAATAAACTCAAAACCATTCTCTTCAACTAAATCATGATTAAAAACATGAAATAACACAATCAGACCTTGAATTTAGTTTCCTTAAAGTTCCTCTTTTATCCGAAATAGGGAGAGAAACTCATATCTAGAGGAAGGCGCGTGAACGATGAAGAGAAGAAACATGTACAACTTCAGTCACACTTGGGCTCTCTCATCTCCATCGTTCCCATCCCTTATAAGTTTCTTGATCTCATCGGAGATCGCAGACCCACTAGTTGTGTAGTACCTGTCTTCCATCTCTGGCGATGCCAATTTTCTATCATCTCCGCTAGCCGAATGAAGAAACTCCTACACCAAACCATTATTTCCCTTCATAAAACTTGATCAAATCGAAGATGAGAAGAATCCATTCTTCACTTGTGTTCAGTCTGGAATGGGGAGCAAACTCAAAACCATCTCTCCAAATCATGAACAGCAACCTGCTACTAGTGGAGAAAGAAAAAATTGAGGGAGATTCAAATTCAAACAAACTTTTAGTGAAAGAAAGAAGAAGAAAGAAGCAGGAGCACGTGATTGATACTGACAAAATAGTAGGCGCCTTTGCAGATGATGAGTATGGATTAAAAAATAGGTATGAAATTCGCACTTAGCCGTATAAGCCAAACAAAATACACCAGCCGTCACTATTCCTGGTAACAGTGAAACGTGAGACAAAAAACCCTAGAAACTACTGTTGCTTTGGCTAAATGCGGCTCAGTGTATCATTAATTAAAAGATATATTGATGCTCTTGAAATTTTGCCATGATCTCATAGGAACGGCCCCACTCTTCATTCGTATAGGTGATTCATGAAATGTACCTGCAATGAGTACATCATCCCGTAGGATTATGAAATCATTAAGAGCTTTCACTTAGCCTTACCAAAATTCATTATAGTACTTTCAATTGCCATAGGAAGGGACTGGTCATTTATTTTAGTGCTAATAGAATTAACAAACGACTTGTTCTTACCTATTGAACCTCCTTCATGGGATCACTAATCACAGAGGTTGAGTTGCCATCACTATTAGTTTGTTATTGGCTTTAGTCCCATTCCCCTTGACTAATTTAATTCTTCCTGAGGTATGTTAACGGATCCGTAGGTGAACTTTCGACCTCACAAAATCGATTGAGATAACTCCACAATTTTTAATCTAACTTATTCACAGTATATCTCAAACAACTTTTACCTACATCATTGCTTTCCACAATGGCTATTACCATTTGGCAATCTCAAATCATCGACATTAAATGTTACTTTTCCACCAAAATATTTGCCAAGAGTTTTTCAAGAACTTAGCTTCCAAATTTAGCCAATTCCAGAGTACCAAAGTCTCTAACTCCAAATTTGCCAAGAATTTATTTTGGCTACTAGCGGATTTTCTCACCTAAAATTGAAATTCAATTAACATCCGTATATCTCAATATAACGAGAATCCACTGTACATGATACCAACATTTATGGACCCCTCAAAAATTTTATTTCCACATATCTATATATATGCCCAATCTCCATATAGCATAAGCTATATCACAAGGATTAATGTCTATCAATTAATGCAACAAATTCTCAAAAAATTGTGCATATCTAGATTGAGCTGCAAAGCCACTTCAAACCATGTTAAATCATAATTTACACACATTCTTAAACCAAGATAATTTTATAGCCTCAAATTATGAAAATCATATCTCACATTCATCTACTATAGATGAATGTTTAAATTTTCATACCACATCAAGCAAAATATTTGATAATCCGCAAAATTTGCTCACATTAGCAAATATAGCAAAGCCTCCACTCAATCAATTATTCGCAGCACACATCTTGTATTTATAAAATGAGGCAGTAATATATAATTTTGTAAGACACATATGTCATCTACATTAAAAAATTCAATATTCACAATAGTCATGTATATTTATACCACTATAAATATATACTTGCAAATCATGAAATTTAAACACATTTATCTCTGTACTAGATAAATGATTAAATTTTCACACCACACGAATAATTTATGAATTTGCTCTCTGCAGCAAATAACAAAATCTCCATATAATTAATTTTAAAACACAACTTGGCTTTATAAAATGAGGCTAAAAACAATCTGCAACTTTAAAAATTTATAAGGTATCCGCACATGTTAGGCACCCCCACACTTTCGAATATCTCAAAATATTTTCACACCTTAAAAGTGATTGATAAATGTAATTTTCATAATAAGGCTAGAAACAATTTGTAACTTTAAAAATTTTTAAGGTACCCCACATGTTAGGCACCCCACACTTTCAAAGATCTCAAAATATTTTCACACCTTAAAAGTGTTTTCAAGTCTCATCAATAATGATTCTACTTAAATTAGAATCTCATCATATAATCCCCTTCCATTCTAATTAGATTAGAATTCGCCCCATGATATTTGGCGATAACCCAATAAACTATAATAAGCAAAAAGGTATTTCTCATCCCAACTATGGAAATTGAGCATCACGACAGTCACAAAATTCAACAATATGAAACCATAATAATTTTCGTCTTTACCGATTCACTGCTCATCAAGTCCTCATTATAATTTTATGATAAATCAAAACCCCCGCATGTAACCGATTGAATATTCATCAACTCCTATGATAGAGACAAACCAAAAAAAATTCCCACATGTCTATAACTTTAAGGAAATTGTTCTACCATAAAAATATCTCATATTATGGCACAAATTTATTGAATATAATGGCAGAGACATAACTCCATAGCATTCAAAACACGATTCAAGACAGCATAACGTCATACCAAAGGCTTTGAAAACTCACTAACAGGAGCTCAATGTCTTGGAAACTGAAACTCAAAAAATTGATGCAGGTCTTCAATTGGAGGTTTATATTGACAGAGTCACACCTTCCCCTTAAACTCTAATTCGTCTGAAGGTCATTGCTTTGAAATGCATAATTCTTGACTTGGAAAACCATATGCTAAATAATGTTTATTTTCCAAATTGAACACATTACAAAAAAAAGAGTAAATCAAAATATTTTCAACTGCAATAGTAGAACCACTGACACCAAGAATATATTAGCAGTTTTAATGAGTATTTCAAAAGTTTAAACTGGAAACTCTATTATACATATGTCTGATTTCATCTTCAAGACTTTTTATAAAGTTCAATTTCTACCTTGACATGAAATAAGAACACACATAAAAGAAATAGAGAATGCCTATCAAAACTTTAATCATCATAATAGGTATTCAACGAGATGAGAAAACTATCACTATACACGATAGTAATCATAACGTATAAAAGTAAATATTTATAGACTTATATCAATCAAACGAATAGAGGAAACCCATCTTGGACCCATAAGATGAGCAAGAAACAAATAGTTCGAGTCATGTCTAAGGACGCTATCCTTAGAAGATATTCCGTAACCCCCTAGTAGATTAGGAAGCGGCACTCCCCAGGATAAAATGAACCCTTTCTACATAAAGCAAGGTGACAGAACTGCAAAAATATATTAGTGTAACTCAGAAGAAGGGAGAGAGGAGAGGAGATCAAGGACCTCAGTGTATCCGAACCATGTACCGAACATTTCTTTTTATAGGCAGAAATATGTGACAATTGGGGAGTTATAATGACCATTAATAACGGTTTAATGACAATTAAAATGACGGTTACAAAACAAGTGTTAATGACAATTTAATGTAATAAAATCTTTTAAATGTCATTAAAACTGGTCAATTAAAATTTCAATTGTCATCTCCAACAGTCAGTTCAAAGAATCCTCTTATCAGCCTTTTTATTAACTTAAGCTCATATTTAATTATATACTAGGGCGTTTCCAATCTTGAGTTATATGAGATTAATTCCTTTGACACACTCACACACAATATTTACAACACAAGTGACTAATAAAAAGGTACAAAGTGGTGGTAGTGAGCCACTAAATTCATGTTCATAATAATGTAATCACAAAGTAAAAATGGCCTCTGTTAACATTTAATGGCTGCCCTATTGTGTTTCCCTCTGTTTTGTAGACTTATTAAATTCTCAGCCACTAAAATTAATTTTCATAATAATGCATGTGGTTCACCGAAAATTTGACTACCTCCTATATTACCACGGAAGCATATTTCCTCAAAATCCTTTTTCTCATTTTCTTCTTAGAATCTCATCTTCACCCTTAGATCAGAAAATAGATGATTTAGATTTAATATTTTGTAAAACTATTATTGTAATGCTTTATAAATTAATTTTATTATTAATTTTGTTTGTATTTCAACTACAAATGGTGTGGATCAGATTTTCGTAATTTAAATTTATTTATTTATGTTTAAAATGATATTTTTATAAAATATTAAATATGAACTATCTATTTTTTTAAATCTGATGGTGGAGATAGGATTTTGAGAAGAAAAGGAGAAAGAAGATTCTGAGAGAATCCACACCCTCGGATATCAATTTATGGACCATGCTTAATATGTTTGTATCTCATACTTTTCTTTTTTGATGCGAAATTCTGTTTTACCGGGAAAAAATGAAACTCAATACATGTGCGGATGTATGTAGGTAATCTCAATATTATAGAGAATAAAAATAAAAATACCATAGAGTAGATAACATAATACTCCCTCTAAATAAAAAAAAGGGCTAGTTAAGAGGTTTTCCTTAACCATAAATATAAGACTGCAATCCATTTTGTTCTCTAAATTTACCAAAAAGTTCAATTTTAATATTACTTCAAGGGTAAATATACACCCAGCATCTCAAACTATTTTTAAAGGTGCAATTGTGACCCTAAAATAGTTAGGGATGAAAGATTTCTCCATTGCCACATAAGCTTTAAAAATGGCACTTGTGTATATTTTTTTTTTTGGGCAAAACTTAGGCCCAAACACCTCCCTGTCTTCTTCATTTACCGAGTCTTCCTTCTCACCCTTAAATTCTTCATTTTAATGACTCTGCTGCAGCAAAAAAAAACAAAAGAAAAAAAAAAGAAACCTGTAATAAAATGGATAAATCAATAAAATATGGAAGGAAAAAAATTGAAGAGGTCCATGAGATTTCATTTCACTCTAGCATAGAAGGAAAAAGGGAAAATGACAACAATGTTTCAATTAAGAAAAATAATATTAAAAAAGTCTCATAACTTGTCAATGGTAGCTCATTCACCTAATGTCAGTATGTTTATGCTCTTTCTGTATGCCTTATGGAACTGTGCACTTAATACGCTACATATATCGAAGTGTTAAGGGGTTGACATTCTATACATATTTTATTGGTAAAATTTTATATTTGGTCCTCTAACTTTATATAAATAAGACTTTAGTTCAATTCGTTAATTTTAGAAATTATATTTTCAACTCCATAACACTAACAACAACGTTAGTCTCAACATTAGTATTTCTTGTTAATTAAAATAACAGCATTAAATTTAGAACACTGAAAATATTCTTTATAAAATTAAAAAAAAATCTTATGTGAAATCAATAATGGGCAGAATTTTCCTATTTTATTTTATTTTTTATCATGCTATTATATTTACATCCAACAAATGCGAATAATACGTAGAGTTTGTGTTGGAACTAGAGTGTGCGCTATTTTGGACTCACCTATAAAGCATTGGTGTTGGATAGAATTCAAGCAGTTGATGACCACATTGGGGGGGTTTGATGATATGTTGGTCTAGGATAACTTGAAGGAAGACCAAGAAATGGAGGTTCAAACATAAGCACTTGAATTGCTTGCCTTATTGAAGAAGGCATATGCACATGATCAGGATGAGCACACCACAAACGGTCAAGATCTCCTTGTAGTCTTGAATCAACAGCTTCAAGAATTCTCCCACTCCCATGAAGTTCCCACACCCAACTCACTTTGCTTACCTTGTTTTGTGGGGCCTCAAGTTTAATGGGTCGTCTTCCACAAGCTACCTCCAAAACAACAACTCTAAAGCTGTATACATCATATTTCATACTAGCCTTGCCAGCAACAACGTAGTCAGGAGCCATATATCCCAAAGTTCGTGCTAAAGTTGTAGTTTTTGCACTTTTTGCATGATCTAGAAGCCTCACAAGCCCGTAATCTCTAATTTTTACATTGAAATTTGAATGCAAACATTATATTGCTTGATTTTATGTCTCTATGAATGATATATTGTTCACAATCTACATGCAAGTATGATAATGCAGAGGCCAAGCCTTGAGCTATTTGAAATCTTTCTGACCAGGTTAGCAACCTTTGATTCTTGAAGAGATGAAAATCTAAGCTTCTATTTCACATGTGTTCATAAACTAGCAATAGTTCTTCATTTTCATGACACCAACGAATTAACTACACCAAATTTCGATCCCTTAGTTGACTGATAACTCTTACTTCTAAAGAAAATTCCTTTATTCCTTGTTTGGAACTCTTACTTTCTTTATGGCAACATGAGAGTTTGAATCTTTGAAAAAACCCTTATAAATGCTTCCAAATCCTCCTTGTACTAACTTCTGCTCATCGTTGAAATAATTTGCCGCTATTGCTAATTCAGCATAAGAGAATTGTTTTGGCCATGCCACTATCAAAATCTTTACTCATTTGATCATATTCATGATCACCCTCTTCCATTTTCTTTATATTCTTCCATATTCCAAATAAAAACCAAACCCAATCCAAAAATTAAAACAAACCCTCCAACCCCTATTCCTACTTCAAGCTTTGTCATGGGATTTCTCCTCTTTGGGTTCTGGATCTGGATTGGGCTCAGACCTCGATCTTCAAGGAGATCCTTTGAGGTTAAAATCGATGTGTTGATCTTATTGTTTGCACCGTAAGTGCACGGGTCATGCTAAATAATAAAGTGATAAGTGGAGTATTGTTCCTACGAGGATTTGATTCCAAAACCCAATCAAGTATTGATTATCACACTTTCGCCTAATTTGGCTAATACAAATTTCAAGAATGGAAGAAAAGCATGAAATAAACATGTACTAAAACTAAAAATTAATAAAAACCCAAGTTCTACATTCAACCTTGCCCTCTCAAGCATCAATCAAGTGAACAAAACATCTAAATGGTGATCAAGTACTTAGAAGCATTAGGCAAAGAGAAAAATAAGCACAAATATATCATTAATAAAAAAGAGAGAGGAGCAATCAAGAGCTAATCCATACAAGCGTTTAAAATAATCCAAGGATCAAAGCTTTAGCTACGCATGTTTAGAAAATCCATGAGAAAATACAGCTAACCTAGTACAATCATAGAACATAAGCAAGGGAAGAAGAATGGAGAAGAAGAACTAGATATGAAGCCAAAATCTCTTCCAAACTTCACATCTCAACTCAATTTCCACCAAAATCCATGTCGTAGCACATAAAAGAGCTCCCAAGAACACACAAGAGGTCAAAAATGTTGGCCAAATTCAAGTGGAATAGAATTTATAGTTAAAACCCTAAAATATTTGGGTTTAATAAACTGTAGTATTTTGCTGTCACTGTTGGAGAGCCCAGGCCCTCATTCTAGGGCCTCAACACTCTCAGTCTCTATGTCTAATTTCACTTGATCACGACCCAGGCTCTGATTATAGCACTTAGGTGCTTTGGATCTCTGCTTTTGATTTGAAATGATCACGCCTAGGCGGCGCTACTCTCTACCTCTTCTTCTCCACTGATCATCCTAGACACTTAACTTCAGCCTAGGCTCTCTTTGGTTCCATCTCAAATCTATTTTCTTATTGTTGAAATGATTTTCCCATGCTTCTCTCAACACTAACAAGTCTTTCCACGATTAGCGAAGTGGTTGCAATAGCTTGATGAATGTATACACATTGAAAGCATAGAAAATTAACTACAAATATGATCAAAATATGCACAATTGAACAATGATGTGCAAGCAAAAGTCAAATTCACATTTTCCTATCTTGATCATTCAAAATATGAACAAATTAGCAAATATTGTATAAAACCTAAGGAAAATGTGCTAAAAAATGACATGAAATCCTAGAGTTTAAGACTTATGTATTACTAAAGCTCTTCCAGTGTCAATTGAGAAGCCAAAAGTAACCCATTCAGGTAGATACTTTCTCAAATCAATCGTTTCTTTAAGTTGATGTGACGAAATGGTGCCATCAAGAGTCAGACCCATATAGAACCACCCACTCATGTGGCTGGCAGCTTTGAACTGGCGGGGGCTAAGAAAAAGGCCAATTCATCTCCATAAACATCATTTTGTGAACTAATCACAAATATGAAATGGGAAGTGAAGTCTATGAGATTCCTGGTGGCTTTGTCCCATAGCTTCATCGATTGGTGATATGTGGCTCGACCGACATTAGACGTGGAATTTTCATCTTGTTGGTTTTTTGTTAGCTGGATGGATTATGATGCTAGGTAAGATAATCCTCACCATTTCTTGAAATAGACGATATTTGCCTTATCTCCTCTAATAGACAAGTCACATCCAAACCAAACACCCCTGACCCATGGACAAAAGAACAACACATGTTCCAAAGTCTCCTCATTTCTACAAATCCGACACAGAGAAGAATTGCCACATTTCCTCTTCCACAGAGCAACCTTTGTTGGAACCACATCATTTATACACCTCCACACAAAGGGAGAACTTTAGGCCGTTTTCTGTAATTTTTCCAAGTTCTCATTAACATTGACTTTACAGTTTTCAAAAGTTTTGGGTCATTTGCTGTAATTTCCCCAGTCCTAAAAAAATTGATTCTTACCCCAATTGACATTCTCTAAATTCCCCAATTTTTTTTAAAACTCCTATAATGCAAGATTATACACAAGGTAGCATAAAAAGTCTAAGAAATCATTCCCATGAATAATTAACAAATTATGACCATTTTTCCCTTAATTATACTTAATTTAATACAAATGTCCCTAACTCAAATTAGTGTTTAATCATACAATAATGGCCTATGAAATACATCAAATTCCCCAATTAATCTTAAAAAAGAATATAAAAAAATATGGTTTAATCAATCACAACACAGCACCACCATCAACTCCTTCTTCCCCATCTACTTGTCTCTCTCACCACAACGTCGATTCTATCCTAACCACCACCGGAATTGCACCTCTGCACCACAGTCGAGTCCATCAACTCTCACCACCATCTTCATCAATAATCCTCATCCTCACCGACATCAGATTTGCTATAATCTTTCACTCTCTTTCCATCGCAACAATACAGCTTCACCTTCTCCTTCAATCCATCTCATTCTTTCTCATCTATGGCTGGCAATGGGTTCAATTTTGTTGTACCTGAAGTTAGCTTTGTTAGATCTCATGTTTTGATGATAACAAAGAATGGCATGAAAAAGATTTAATAAACAAATAAGTTTGAACAAAGTAATAATAGGAAAAATCATCTCTTGAAGTAAGCATTGGAGTAATGAAGAAAGGCCAAAAGAAAAAGCTGAAAAACTTGATCAGTGGCAAGTTTTCTAAAGGGTTAGTCGAGTAGATACTCGAGTAATGGACTAAAACTTGAAGTAACTAGTTATCAACAAGAATGACTTACCTCTTGATTAGAAGAATATCAAGGCTAAGCTCAGAGCAAAAAGGGAAGGTAACTGCTATACTCTAGATATTAGTAGAAATGAATCTAAAAACTGTTTTCTGAGTAATGCTAATGAAAGTTGGCTATGGCATAAGAGATTGGCTCATGTCAATATGCATCAATTAGGCAAACTACTCAAAAAGGATTTAGTTCTTGGATTACCCAATGTAACTTTAAAAAATGACTTGATTTGTGACGCATGTCAAAAGGGTAAACAAACTAAATCATCTTTCAAATTGAAAAATGAGATTTCAACAAATAGACCATTACAATTATTGCATATGGATTTAGTTGGCCCATCAAGATTAAAGAGTCTTGGTGGCAACTTATATTCATTGGTCATTGTTGATGATTTCTCCAGATTTACATGGGTTATTTTTCTATCATCAAAAGATAAAACCTTTGAAGAATTTATTGTTTTTGCCAAGAAAGTGCAAAATGAGAAAGGTATGTCCATTGCAGGTATTAGGACTGATCATGGTGGAGAATTTGAAAATCAAGCCTTTGAAGAATAGTGATACTAATGGCATTTATCACAATTTCTCTGCTCCAAGGACGCCTCAACAAAATGGAGTTGTGGAACACAAGAATAGAGTGCTCACTGAAATGGCTAGAGCAATGTTGAATGAAAAGAACATGTCTCAAGTTTTCTGGGCTGACGCTATGAGTACAGCATGCTATATTTCAAATAGAGCCTATATTAGAACAAAACTTGGAAAGACACTATACGAGCTGTATAAAGAAAGGAAGCCAAACATTGCTTATCTGCACATCTTCGGTTGTAAGTGTTTCATTCATAATAATAGTAAGGATAACTTAGGAAAATTTGATTCTAAAACTGATGAAGGAATTTTCCTAGGATACTCTAACCGAAGTAAAGCATATAGAGTTTTCAATAAAAGAACAAGTGTTGTTGAAGAATCAATTCATATTGTATTTGATGAATTTGAATCCTTTGACAAAACCTTTGATGAAGAACAGGAAGTTGTTTTAAATCAAGAAAATGGTCAATCTATAAAAGTCATCCCTTAGATCAAGTCATAGGAAATGTGAATGAAGGGATCAAAACTAGAAATAGAATTTTCAATTAAGTAAGTTTTTCTGCATTCATTTCTGAGATTGAACCTTCTAACATTGATGAAGCCATATCAGACAATGATTAGGTTATAGCAATGCAAGAAGAACTTAATCAATTTGAAAGAAATCAAGTTTGGAATTTGGTACCCCGACCCAAGGATCATCCGATCATTGGTACTAAATGGGCATTCAAGAACAAACTCGATGAATCCGCAATTATTGTTAGAAACAAGGCAAGATTGGTGGCCAAAGGCTCTAATCAGGAAGAAGGGATTGATTATGAGGAAACTTATGCTCCAGTGGCTAGATTGGAAGCTATACGCGTACTCTTAGCCTTTACATGCATCAAAGGATTCAAACTCTATCAAATAGATGTAAAGAGTGCATTTCTAAATGGTTACATCATGGAAGAAGTATACGTAGAACAACCTCCAGGTTTTGAAGATGTAACTAAACCTTACCATGTTTTCAAATTCAAAAAGGCTTTATATGGTTTAAAACAAGCTCCTAGAGCATGGTATGAAAGGCTCAGTAAATTTCTTATTGATCAAGGTTTTGTACGGGGAAAAGTTGATACAACACTTTTTATAATATGAAAACGTGATGATATTTTAATTGTTCAAATATATGTTGATGACATTGTTTTCGGTGCTACTAATGAATTTCTGTGTAAGGAATTTTTTGAGATAATGCAGGGACAGTTTGATATGTCAATGATGGGAGAATTAAATTTCTTTCTCGGATTGCAAATCAAATAAAGAAAGAATAGAATCTTCATCTCTCAAACAAAGTACTTAAAAGAGTTGTTGAAGAAGTATGGAATGGATTAAGCAAATGACACGGACACGCCTATGAGCTCAACTACGTTACTTGATGCTGATGTCAAAGGGAAAGACTACAACATCACAAAATACAGAGGAATGATTGAATCATTACTCTATCTCACGGAAAGTAGACCAGACATCCAATTTAGTGTTGGCATATGTGCAAGATATCAATCAGCACCAAAGGAATCACATGCTGGAACTGTCAAACGAATCTTTAGATACCTTGCTGACACACCCGAATTGGGTCTGTGGTATCCCAAAGGAAGAAGTGAATATCTAGTTGCATATTCAAATTCTGATCATGGAGGATACAAGACAGACAGAAAGAGCACTAGCGGATAAGGACAATTTCTTGGAGGATCTCTTGTATCATGGTTTAGCAAGAAACAAAATACAGTGTCTCTTTCATCAACGGAAGCCGAATATGTTGCAATCTCAAGTTGTTGTGCACAAGTGATATGGTTAAAACAACAACTACAAGATCTTGGTATTTATCTCAAAGAAATACCAATCTATTGTGACAATACCAGTACGATAAGCTAGGCAAAAAATCCAGTTCAACACTCTAGAACCAAGCATATCAATGTCAGACATCACTTCATCAGAGATCATGTCCAAAAGAAAGATGTGAAAGTGATATTCATTCCTACTCATCTTCAACTAGCTGATATCTTCACAAAACCCCTTGCAAAAGATCAATTTCTATACATTAGAAGAGAATTGGGAATGGTAAATCCCAATGAATTGTAAGATATTTCACCTTCTCATAATATTAGATGAAGTCATTTGATAATGTTTTGATGATTACTAATTTAAGCATCAGAGTATATAGAAACTTGTTTTGTAGGAAGATTAAAACTCTGTTTTGAGAAATAAAAATAGAGGTTATCAGAGGACACTATTACTGGAGTACCAACTTGAAGTAATGACTGACAGTGAAGCATTACCCGAGGAACAACTTGAAGTAAAGAAGCACTTTACTTGAGTAACTACTCGAGTAATAGTCTTCCAAAACTGGAAGTAACGTATCAAGTTTCTTGGAATGAATCAAATGGTTCATTGGTGAGAACTGAACAGTCTAAACTGAAAATGAAAGCTTACTCGAGGCGAGCCTCGAGTAAACTTGAAGCTTACTCGAGTAACTGCAAGTCCAGATTATCATTTTGATGAGAAACGACTCAAATCTGCTCTAAATTGGCTACAAAATGATCGAGGGAACATACATGGATAATTACAATATTATTCATGCCAGGTACACAATTTAAATAAATTATTTTAGAGATTTTATGTATGATCACTCGAGTAAGGACTCAAGTAAACATGAACTTTACTCAAGTAAGGCTTCGAGTAATGTCGGGTTTTAGGACTTTATCTGTCGCAAACTTGGTCAATTCCACAAAATCTCCTCGAGTAAATCACTCTGTTCTCTCACAAAAAATTTTTACAATCTCTTGCCTAGACCATTTCCGTCAAAACCCAACAAATTTCAACCCCAGAAACCTCCTATTCTACTCAGATTCAGTCTGCCCTATATCACGTTTTTCCTCTGTTTTTCTGAGTTTTCAAAACCTTCACTGATTCAAAATGGTTATAACCAAAAACCTCACTCCCACAGATTCTTCTGGATCCCCACAACACACTGACCCTCTTTCTTCTCCTACCAGAAAGAGAAGAAAACTTACTCCTAGATCAAAAGCCAAAGTCCAACCCAAACCTCAACCGCAATCAAAACCGAAAGGGGTTGTTATCAAAGAACCAGTAGTTACAAGGGCTCAATCCAAGAAGAGCACCTTTACTGGGAGAGGCAAACTTGCAAAGTCTCCCTCTCCTCCACCTTCTGATTCCTCAACTCCCTCTTTCAGACCAAAGCCTCACAAAAAGCCTAAATATGATGTGAATGTGGCTAAGGCAATGGTTCGGATTCTAGATCAACTTGAGAAGGGGCAGTCTTCAAAGAAATCAGAACTGCCAGAAGAGGAGACCACCAAACCTCCAAAGGGGTTTAATGTGAACAAACTGGAGGAGTCCCCTAAGTACCTTACTCAATTATCAAGGAGGAAAGTGTGCAAGACACACTATGTGGACCTCAAATTACTTCAAGAGGTATTGAAGCATGATCTTAGTTCCTTTTTAGAACCATTTATGCCTTGGCTTTCTATTAGACTTCCTTTTGGTACAAAAGTAGTCACACATTTTTACTGCAACCTTGAGATTTTAGATGAACCAAATAGAACCTCAGCTGAGGAAGAAATGACTACCACTGTGAGAGGCCAAAAGATTCTCATCTCACCCTCTAGGATAAATTTGTGGTCAGGAATAGAGAACCCCCCAGATGATATTTACTCCAAACTTGACTCAAACCAAATACTCTCTGTCCTTAAACCTAGTGAGCTTGTTGGCCCTTTAAATTTCAAACCTAGTGATATGTGTGATCATCACAGGGTTCTATGGTATATATACTCTAGATCCCTTGTGAATAAAGCCAACAACTATACCCACTTCTCTGATAGGAACTTTAGATGGTTTGCTTCCTTACTCCTGAAGCAATAGAAAGATTTGGGAGAGTATATCTTTTCTGAAATGAAGAGGTACAAAGTAGATGAAAAAGCTACCACACCTATGCCATATCCTTAGATTGTTTCACTCATTCTGAAGGAGAATAAGATATGGTATATGGAGAGCAAAGAACATATTGAGAGGATTACTCCGGTAGGGAGAAATCAAATTGGCAAGCTTAACATTGACATTCCTCTCAAGGGTCCTTTAGAGTCTAGGTCAAGGAAGAAGAAGAAGACTGAGACCGAGACTAGCAAGATGGATGACACTCAGTCGTTGGCTCCAGCTGCCACTACATCATCACCCTCTTTCCTCAATGACACACTTCAGCACTTTATGGAAAATATGCTCAGAGGATTCCATGTGGACATTGCCAACATAAATGCTGAACTGATAACCAACATGAATCACAAGATGGCTGAATTGGTTGAGAGAATGGATAAGAGGCACGAGGAGTTGCTAGCTGAGCAATGTACCCAGGGTGAGACCCTGAATTGATTCTGGCCAGACTAGATTCTTTGGGTCCCAGACCTTCTGCCGGTCCATCATCTTCTGTACATGAGACTTCTTCATCTCCAGAGCATATACCATCTCCAGAGCATACATCACTACCTCCTGAGAACATCCTATCTGACCTTCATCACACTAAGGTTGAACCTCCTATCCCTCCAGTCTCTAGTCCACCTGAGCCACAACCCAAAGATATCCTATACTCAGTGATAACCCCGACACCAATGAGACCATTCATATCATCATTAATGATTCACCACCTCAACCTCAGCCTGAACCCTCACCTAAACCTATTCCATCTCCTACCCATACAGAGGAAATCTCTCCCTCCTCATCTTCTGATCATCATACTCCAGAGGTTGAGACCACCACTATGATCGTCTACCAGCCTTCTCCTATTCCTCCCAGAGATGGCATCCATATCCCTTCACTTAATCTTCCTGAACCAGATTCTTCTAGTTCATTTGACTCTTCTGGTTCAGATGCTTCTTTTGTTCTTCCAGTGAAGCCTATCTCCTTGGTCAAGCCTTATAGTCATCCACTTGATTGATAAAGACAAAAAGGGGGAAAAGAGCTTGAGTGTGATTTTGTGGAGTGTCTGTGTTTCTTTTTTGGTATATGGGTGTATATGGGATTTAGGGAGCTTTTGAACTTTTCAAATTTTCATCTTGTAATTCCTTAAGTTTAATGCAAGTTTATTAAAGTTATGATTTCATTTCAAGTCCATTTAAGTCTTAAATTATGATACATTGTTGGACTAATGAGTTTATTATGTATGCAAGGTGAATATGTTATAATTTCAATCTTTTTCAAAACATTTTGAATATAAACTTAATATAAACTTAACAAGGTTTTCAAATTTATCATTGAATTCAAGAAGTGTTTATTTGAGAACTTAGTTTCAAAAATCTTGTTCAAAATCACCAAGTTTTGTCATCATCAAAAAGGGGGCGAATGTTAGATCTCATGTTTTGATGATAACAAAGAATGACATGAAAAAGATCTAATAAACAAATAAGTTTGAACAAAGTAATAACAGGAAAAATCATCTTTTGAAGTAAGCATTAGAGTAATGAAGAAAGGCCAAAAGAAAAAGCTGAGAAACTTGATCAGTGGCAAGTTTTCTAAAGGGTTACTCGAGTAGGAACTTGAGTAATGGACTAAAACTTGAAGTAACCTGAGTCAACCTTCAATTAACCTGCCAACAATACTCGAGTAATAAGGTAAAAGATTTCAAGTTGCTCTCGGCCTGCCAACGTTACTCGAGTAGCTACTCGAGTAACCAGGTAATTTACTTAGAGTTGCTCTCGGCCTGCCAACGATACTCGAGTATGTACTCGAGTCCCCTATTTCAAGAAATGTGTTGCTCTCAGCATTTTCAACCCTACCAACATTACTCGAGGAGCTACTCGAGTAACTCACTGTGGTAAGCAAAAATCTAAAGGTAGTACTCGAATAACTTGTTCTTGTCTTATCACATTTCACTCGAGGTTCTACTCAAGTATGCAGGTATTCAATGACTTATTTAAAGTGGATTACTCGAGTAAGTAATCGAGTATGCAAAGTTATTTAGAAGAAAACTTCAAGTCATTACCCAAGTAAGCTATGCAGAAAAATTATATTTACTCGAGTAACAAGGTAATCAAACTTGAAGTGCTCTCGGCCTTGAAATCCTGCCAACATTACTGGAGTAAAGCATCGAGTAACCTAAAGTTTATTTGAAGGTTTACTCGAGTTGGTACCCTAGTAACCTTTAAAGAAAAGAGTGCAATACCTGAGTAGGTACCCGAGTAAATAAGCATTTCCAAAGGTTTGAGATTTTGTTTATTCCATGCACTACCCGAGTAATGTTATGTTTGCTTATTGACTTGCAGTTTATCAATGTTTTCCCAATGATACTCGAGTATGTACTCGAGTAAACTTAAATGAATACTCAAGTATGCAAGTCCATAAATTTAGAAATCATTCCAACATTCATTGATTTGATTCCTATATGATTAACCTTTCATTGTATTAGTATTTTTAGCATATTTATATATAAACAATGAAGAGATCTTACCAAATAAGGAAAGTCAAAAGCAACATTCAAATGCCACCTACCGCCACCTACCACAAACAGATATTTTTCAAATACTGGAAAAGTCAACAATGGCTGCGCACTCTCTAACGGACGAGAAGAAAATGTTCCAACAGTCACTACCAACACTCCTATATATATGGGAACATCCAAATAGAGAAATAGAACAAGAACTCACACACGAACGTATCATCAAGTTCATTACTCTGATTTACTCATTTTTGTAATTATGTACTTCAGTATTCTTATTCACTCTGTGAGAGAGATAATTCATTAAAACTCAATATTTATTATTGAGATAACTTAAGGTTGTGGAACCTTAAGTTGGGATTGGATTACAACTTGTAAGGGGGAGCGAGTGTCCTGGTGAAGGAACTTGCTTGTACTGAGGTGCCAAGAACCCATTGAATCTTGGAAGTTATAGTAAAACTCTCAAAGGAGCTCTGAGGACTGGACGTAGGTCAAAGTGGTTGTGGCCAAACCAGTATAACTCCTGGTGTACACTTTGGTGATATTTCTCCTTACTCTTTGCTATTTTTAATTTCACTATTAAGTTTTATATTTACAATGAAATTTTAGTATAACCCAATTCACCCACCCTCTTAGGTGAAACGCTTGCTCTAACAAGCTTCATGAGTGACTTAATATATTTCAAAAATGTCTCTCAAGTGGCCGGAGTGCAAATGGACAATACTATAA
The DNA here is from genome assembly GCA_963855925.1 of Inga laurina. Classification (NCBI taxonomy): domain Eukaryota; kingdom Viridiplantae; phylum Streptophyta; class Magnoliopsida; order Fabales; family Fabaceae; genus Inga; species Inga laurina. Next base: position 30,453,341 of record OY979701.1, read on the forward strand.
CATACATAATTTCGGTTTATTATAACATAAGAAAACACAACATATCAACAGGCATTAATTGTACAATATATTTAAGTCTTAACATCTCATATCAAGATAATTTTAGTTTTGTTTCTAAAACATATTGAACATCTAAGTAATGCGAACAGAACATCAAGTATTGTGCATATGAAGGTATTTAAGATTACTGTGATTACATCCAAGAGATACGAACAAAAACATCAAAAATTGTGTGAAGGAACAATGAATTTAAAATAGCGAGCCAAAATTAAATTCTGCAATGATACAGAAGTGAAAATGTTGATGAAACATCATAAGAAATTGAAGTAAAACCAGAAGAGATTATATAAAAACTAAAGCTCATGTTATGTGGTTTTGACTGCCTATGAAGAATTCGTGCTGGGTGGATTTAAAAATGACTACACTTCAAATTCATTATATGTTAGTATAGGATAACTTAGAGGAAGACTAGGAGATGGAGCTTTAAAGTTTAGCACATGAATTGCTTGCCTCATTGAGGGCCTACGATTATGATCAGGATGAGCGCACCACAGCCCAACTATTAACAGGCATTTGATTTGGTTATAGCCAAAATCTTCTTAAAGTCTTGAATCCACTGGTTCAAGAAGTTTTCCAATCCCATAGAGTTGCCACACCCAATTACCTATGCTTATTTCATTCTCTGGAGCTTTAAAGTTGACAGATTTTCTTCCAAGAGCTATCTCCAAAGTGACAACTCCAAAAATGTAGACATCAAATTCTTTACTAGTCCTTCCAGTAGTGAGGCATTCAGGAGCCATATAACCCATAGTTTATGCTGAAGTCGTATCTTGTGCTCCTATTGCATGGTCTACAAACCTTGCCAAGCCTTGCATTGAAGTTTGAGCCTAGCATGATGTTGCTTGATTTTATGTCTCTATGAACCATGCATTGTTCCCATGCTTCATGCGGGTACAATATTGCATAGACCATGCCTTGAGCAATTTTAAATCTAACTGCCGATGTCAACAACCTTTCATCCTTGAAGAGATGAGAATCTAAACTTTCATTTGGCATGTACTCATAAACTAGTAATAGTTCTTTCCTTGTAGACACCACCAAACCCTCCACACCCAAGCTTGTGCTCATCTTTAAAATAATTTGCAACACTAGCTAGCTCAGCATATGAGTATTTTTTGGGACCTATTCTGAAAGAGGAAAGCTTCACCCAAGAGGGGGGTGAATTGGGTGATGTTATAAATTTTTCGCATGAAGTGGAGATATGTAAAATATAGTAGGTAGAGTAGAGTTGAGAAGATTTGGACACAGAGAGTTATACTGGTTCGGCCTAACAACCAGGCCTACATCCAGTCCTCAGAGATCAAGACCTACTGAGATTTCCACTATACTTCCAAGATTCAATGGGCTCTCGGAACGCCACAAAACATCAATTGTCCTTGAAAGGACTACGAGCAGAAATATTCTCTTACTAAGAAATTTCTCTCCCCCTTACGACAAGTCTTACGTGCAGAAAAACAATATATGACCTTTCTCACTTGCTTATGTATACAAGACTTATGAGTAGCAACGTTCTCTCTTGCTTACACCACTGTAAGTCTTACGAGCAGCAACGTTCTCTCCTGCTTGTATCTTATAAGACTTATGAATGGAAGGTTCAACAAGGAATTCTCTCAACTGCTCCTCTCGTAAGGAAAATTACCCTCTCAAGATCCCAATATCTTGAGTTCACATAAACATATCATTTGAATTGAATGAAGACTCTCTTACAGAGCAAATGAATAAACACTGAAGCACAATGTGTATACAGAGAAAATGATGAATAGCAGAGACTCGTGTATAAGCTTGTGAATTCTTGTGCTTCGTTGTTATTGACTGTCTCTGAATCTCTCTGTATATATAGTTGCTTCAGTTTTTGCCCGTTTGGGAAATCATCATTTAAGAAGTGGGATATTTGCAACTATTGAAAGACATGCGCATGTTTGAATAATCTGAATGCGGTAGGTACGTGCTTGCTTGTAATGATGTTGTCTGCCGTTATTTGACTTTCTTCGTAACAACTAATTTCAAACGATCACCTTCCTGTATCACACTTATAAAACAGTCAAAATATTGTTAGACAATGATAATAAGTAATGATGATATGAATAATTAACAATAAACCATATTCGGATTGAACGTTGTGAGACTTGGTATTTTTGGTAATCAACGCCAAAAATAAGTGAGGCAGCATGCAACATATCTGGTTGGCGTTGAGGTTCAACAGCAGATACCAAAAAACCATGTTATATGCATTTGGTAACTTAGTAAACTTTTCTTACACTTATTAAAACATGATTTGCACACAATTGACTTTTTGTTATCATCAAAACTTGGGATCTAACATATTCCTCTTTCATAATCATTACTTATGTCTTCATTACACTCATCATCTTCCTTTTTTTTTCTTTTCTTCCACATGACAAACTATACCACCCCACAAACTAAAAAAGACCATCCAACCCCTAATCCAATCATAAGTTCTTTGACATTTCTATTTCATCTCTAGCCTAAAGTAGTAGCACTATCAGTACTCTTGAGTAAAAACTCCATGTATTAACTCTGTGTATTGCAAATGATGATCCCATAGAACCTCCTAAAGCCTCTTTTGGGATATTAGAAGGTTTTGAACCAAAAAGGGCTAAAAAGAAGGCCATCCCATCTCCAAAAGATCTCTCATGTGCTATGAGTCAATCACAAAGGTAAATCTGGTGGAGACATCTGTGAGTTTTCCAGTAGCTTTGTCCCATAGATGCATTGGTTTGTGATACGTGGCTCGACCAACATTTTCACTGAAGCCTACAAGTTTGAAGTATCTGGATTTTGTATCAAGGCGAGCTGATTTTCATATGATATCATGTCATCACTGGACAAAAAACTTGAGAAATTAAAGGACAACAAGGAAAATGCATGGAGTATCAAGGGGAAGAAAACTGTTACTAGCAACATTTTCCTCATCATATAATTATTCTGCTCAAGATTTCAGAGAGATACTTATGGAGTTGAAGAAACCATTTAACTTGCGAATGAGATGTTTGTTCGATATGTACGTACCAAAAGCTGTTCGGACACAAGGAAATGAGAAAAAACTTTGGAGGCTATTACAAAAGTGTTTGAATACTAAATGAATTGTGTATTTTCTATTCACAGAAAGGTACTATATATATACAAAAGTAAGGAGCCTAAATATTAATTGCTCCTAAATGAGGGGATCGTAACAGTCAATCAGTCCTGTTAATTATGCTAATTGATCTAATAATAATGATAGAATAATTCTAATAATGATAGAATATTTCCTTAACAGAGACTAATGAATCCACTAATGAATATGCTTTGAATCTGCTACAGTTCTTGGCCCCCTTTTCTTTGAGTCTTACACAAACAGCATCCGTCAATTGTCCTTGCATTCACATACAGTTGTATTCTTAATATTAAAAGCAAAATGATAATTTTTTATATTCTGTCATTCCAAAGTCGTTTTCATGCATTAGCCATTGCGGGCGTAGTTTTTTATTTGACTAGGTAGTATTCTGAATCTTGAATATGTTGGAGATATAAGCTACATGTGGGTGTGTCAAATAGAACAAGTCCCACATTGCTTGGGAAAGAGAGAATGCTATTGTATATATTACACCTTATGAAGTTGGGCTAGTAAATGGGCCAAGAGGAAGAGTGGGCTCACGTGCACAACAAAGGGCCACCAGAAGGCAAACGTAGTGGAAATCCGGTGATTTTCCCCCCCTGCGCGTGAATTAAATGCGGACTGGGAACTTTTTATCAAATGTTTTGGAAAAATCTACAATTTATTTTTGTGAAAATGGCGTACCAGAAAAACCCAGTTTTGAGGCATTTGAATTTTGAAGCATAAGTATTTTCGTTACATAGGTCATGGGTCAGAATTTTAAAATTGCTAAATGTATATTTTAAAATTGCCAAACATATATGGTCCTTCAATGTTCAGAAACGGCCTCATCATATGGTTTTATTATTGTGTAACCGGCAGGTTAATGGTATTTATGCGGATTAAAATATTACCCAACATTCAGATGCATGGAGGCCTATAAAAGGTGCTGCCTGTAAGAGGTTCAGGTACCCAGCTTAGACATTTGATTCCTCTCTTCGTCTCTGACATCCCTCTGTTCTCTCTGCCTTACAGTTGTTTCCATTTTTGCTGTTCTGTTTGCGTTGTGTCTATAGGAAGAATCCGTTTTATCATGGGGAGTGCAGCTTCTAGTCAGCCTGTCCTCACGAAATAGCTCTTAAGGACAGGGTCCTTCAGACGTGACTTGGATTACAGTGCATTTGCAGGGGTTCACCAACAATCTTAAGAGCTATTATGACTTCTGTTTCTTCTGTTGGTTCTAGAACCAATGCTAAACCTAAAAATATTGTTGTTTCTGAAGCTAACAACATTGGTTCTGGTCCTATTCCGATGGCAGGGCATAGGCCCAGGCAGTTTCCATACATTTCCAAGATCAAACAGTTTGAAGGTAAGAACTTCAGTCGCAGGCAGGAACGTATCTACACTATTCTTGACATGCATGGAGTTGCTGATACACTTACACAATCTGCACCATCCCTAGATGCTGACCAAGCCTAAAAGGATGCTTGGGCCTATGCTAACAAGGTTTGTAGACATACTCTTATCACTACTTTATCTAATAATCTGTTCGATGTGTACCATGTTTACAAAGAAGCAAATGAGATATGGGGATAACTTATCCTCAAGTATACTACTGAGGATGCTGGAAAGCAAAAGTTCGTGATAAGAACTTTTACAGTAGGAGATGACAGATGGCAAAGACATCAAACTCAAGATCAATGAGTACCACAAGTTGAATAAGGAGTTTCAGGCTGAGAAGATCAATTTTCCAGCTAAGTTTGTGGTTGGAGTACTGATCGAAAAGCTGCCAATATCATAGAATGACTAGAAGCAACAACTGAAACACAAACAGAAACAGTTATCCTTGAATGATCTGATCACTCATATTATCATTGAAGATACCAACATAAAGGCGATACAAGATGCAAAGGGCAAAGAGATGGCTGCTAAAGCAAACTTAGTTGAGGAAAAGCCGCACAACAAGAGGTACAACTCTAAAAACAAAAAGAATAAAAATAAGAAACCTTACTACAAGCCCAAGGATACTAACCCCAAGAAGAAGACATAAAGTTGCTTTGTCTGGGGAAAACCAAGTCATTATGTAGCGCAGTGTAGGAAAAGGGCTAAGGGAGATAACTCCCAAAAGGGTAAAAATTCTCTTAAGTCAAATGTGAATTTGGTTGAAGGAGATGATAGCATTGATGAAGAAATCATTGTTTCTGTAGAGTCACAAGCCCTTTTTGTCTCTGATGTGAGGAATTGGGTGGTAGACTCAAGAGCTACCAAGCACATCTGTGCAAATAAAGAGAAGTTTACCTCCTTTGAAGAAGGGAAAGACCACGTTTATCTGGCTGACTCCCGAACCGCTAAGGTTCATGGAAAAGGGAGGGTGGTATTGAAGCTCACATCTGGAAAGACATTGGCACTAAATGACGTGCTATATGTACCTGAAGTCAGAGCTAACTTAGTTTTTGTGGCATTTCTTGGGAAAGCTAGGGTTAGGGTATGTTTTGTGTCTGACAAGATTGTCATAACTAAGAACAATGTTCTTATTGGGAAGGGCTATTGTAATAAGGGATTGTTTGTTCTGAGTATATCTGAAATGAATAAGAATGCATCTTCTTCTACTTGATTGATTCCTATGATATATGGCATGCTAGATTAGGACATGTTCATAAATCTTATATTAAGAGGCTACAAAATCTAGGGCTGATTTCTAAAACTAAAAATGACTCTCAAAGTAAATGCGAGGTTTGTATAGAAACTAAGTTAACCAAGAGAACACATTTTCCTACACAAAGAGAAATTGAGTTCTTGTCCTTGATTCATACCGATTTAGGTGATTTAAAACAAATTGAAACCGAAGGATGTAAAAGGTATTATATCACCTTCATCGATGATTTTTCAAGATATACTAACGTATATTTATTAAGAAATAAAGATGAATCGTTTGACAAATTTCTTTTATACAAAGCAGAAGTAGAAAACCAATTAAATAGAAGGATTAAATGAGTTAGATCAGATAGAGGAGAGGAATATTTATTACTAAATGATTTTTGTAAAAAAGAAGGTATAATACATGAAGTAACTCCTCCTTATTCACCTGAGTCTAACAGTATTGCAGAAAGGAAAAATAGAATTTTAAAAGAAATGATGAATGCTTTACTAGTAAGTTCTGCAGCACCTAATAACTTGTGGGGCCAAGCTTTGTTGTCTGCTTGTTTTCTACAAAATAGAATACCTCACAAGAAAACTAAGAAGACGCCTTATGAATTATGGAAAGGTTTTCTTGCCTAATCTTCAATATTTGAAAGGGTGGGGGTGTCTTGCTAAAGTTTTACTACCAGATGTTAAAAAGAGAAAAATTGGTTCTAAAACTTCTAATTTTATGTTTATTGGATATGCTCAACAAAGTGCTGCTTATCGTTTTCTGGTTTTAAAAAGTGGTGTTTTAGATCACAATACAATTGTTGAAACAAAAGATGCAGAGTTTTTTGAAAATATATTTCCTTTGAAGGTTGAGCATGTTCCTAATAGAATTGAAAATTCCACTGCTTCTTTTGAACAAAATTCAAATGAAGTTTTGGTTGAAGATTTAAGGAGAAGTAAAAAACAAAGAAAACAAACATCCTTTGGAGATGATTTTTACACTTACTTGGTACAAGAGGAACCAAAAAAATTTTATGAAGCTATTTCTTCACCAGATGAATCTTTTTGGAAAGAAGCAATAAAAGCTAAAATTGATTCTTTAAATCAAAATAAAACATGGGTTTTGGTAGACTCGCCTCCAGGAGCAAAGCCTATTGGTTGTAAATGGGTTTTTAGGAAAAAATATTTTCCTGATGGAACTATTGATAAATACAAGGCTAGATTGGTAGCAAAAGGGTATACTCAAAAAGAGAATGTTGATTATTTTGAGACCTTTTCTCCTGTAACTAGGATTTCTTTTGTTAGAATCCTAATTGCCTTAGCTTCTATCCATAAGCTTTTCATTCATCAAATGGATGTTAAAACAACTTTTTTAAATAGCGATTTAGAAGAGGAGATTTATATGGTGCAACCGGAAGGGTGTATTATTCCTGGGCAAGAAAATAAAGTTTGTAAACTTGTTAAATCCTTGTATGGTTTGAAACAAGCACCTAAACAATGGCATGAAAAACTAGATCAAGTTTTGTTAGGTGGTGGTTTCTGTACTGTTGAGGTAGAAAGATGTGTTTATACAAAACTTGTAAACAATAATTGTGTGATTATTTGTTTGTATGTGGATGACATGCTTATTTTTGGTACTACTATGAGTGTTGTGCTTGAGACAAAACTTTTTTTGTCTTATAATTTTGATATGAAAGATTTGGGTGAAGCCAAAGTGATTTTGGGTGTAAAGATCATAAGGAATGATAATGGTATCATACTTTTTCAGGAACATTATATTGAGAAAATTTTGAGAAAGTTTGAACTATTTGATGAGTCTCCTTTAAATACTCCTTATGATCCTAATATGCATTCAAAGAAAAAGAGAGGAGAACCAATTGCTCAATCCAAATATGCACAGATTATTGGGAGTTTGTTGCATTTAATGAAATATACCAGGGCAGACATAGCATATGTTGTGTGTAGATTGAGCAGATATACTCATTGTCTAAGCAATGAGCATTAGAAGGCTCTGGTAAGAGTATTGAGATACTTGAGAGGTACCATGAATTATGGTATTCATTATAGTGGATTTCCCGCTGTATTGGAAGGGTACAGTGACACTAACTGGATCTTAGATTCAGAGGAAAGCAAATCCACTAGTGGCTATATGTTCACTCTTGGTGGTGGTGCCATAATGTGGAAGTCAGTCAAACAAACTATCTTAACTAGTTCCTCAAGGGATTCTGAGTTTATTGCTATAGAGTTGACTGGTACTGAGGTTGAGTGGTTGCAAAACTTTTTAGCGAATATCCTACTAGGTGAAAAACCAACACCATCAATGTCTTTACATTGTGATAGCCAATCTGCGATAGCTACGGCTAAAAATAAAACCTTTAATGGTAAAAGTAGACATATTCGATTGAGACATAATATAATAAGGCAGCTGCTCAAAGATGGTGTAATCTCAATCGATTATGTAAGGTCAGCTGTGAACCTTACAGATCCGTTTACAAAACCCCTGGGAAGGAAACAAATCCTTGATTCATCGAGGGGAATGAGACTTAAGCCGATAAGAAATTAAAAGCGATGGCAACCCAACCTCTGTGATTGGTGATCCCATGAAGGAGGTTCAACGGGTAAGAACAAGTCGTGAGTTAGTTCTACTAGCACTAAAGTAAATTGTTAGTCCCTTCCTATGATGCCGAGAATATGCTAGAATGTATTTTGGTGACGATGAGCAAAGCTCTTAATGATTTCATAATTCTACGGAATGGTGTGCTCATTGCAAGTACATTTATTGAAATCACCTCTACGAATGTGGAGTAGGGCTGCTCCTATGAGATCGTGGTAAAATCTCTAGAGCAATTGTTATGAACCAAGCACGCGCATGGCCATCTTAACATGCAAAACCGGGTTAATAGCAAAATGTGGGGGTATAATCTGACTTCTAATGCCTCTAGTATACGCCTAAGTGATGTCAGTTCATAGTCCATAGGACCACTGACATCTCTATGTACTAAGTGTTATTAGTCTAGGTCTAGTTTATAGTCCTAAGGACCACTAGATACAATGGTTATACCCGTATGTGCAACTAAGCTAAAGGTGTTCCTTTTGACACCTGTGGGGAATTGTTGGAGATATAAGCTACATGTGGGTGTGTCAAATAGAACAAGTCCCATATTGCTTGGGAAAGAAAGAATGCTAGTGTATATATTACACCTTGTGAAGTTGGGCTAGTAAATAGGCCAAGAGGAAGAGTGGGCTCGCGCGCACAACAAAGGGCCACCAGGAGGCAAACGCAGTAGAAATCTGGTGATTTACTCCCTCCCCCCCCCCCCCCCCCGTGCATGAACTAAATGCGGACTGGGCACTTTTTATCAAATATTTTGGAAATATCTACAATTTATTTTTGTGAAAATGGTGTACCGGAAAAACCTAGTTTTGAGGTATCTGAATTTTGAAGCATCAGTATTTCTGTTACAGAAGTCATGGGTCAGATTTTAAAATTGCTAAATGTATATTTTAAAATCGCCAAACGCCTATATTAAATTGCCAAACGTATATGGTCCTTCAATGTTCAGAAACGGCCTCATCATGTGGTTTTATTATTGTGTAACCTGCGGGTTAATGGTATTTATACGGATTAAAATATTGCCCAACGTTCAGATGCATGGAGACCTATAAGAGGCGCTACCTGTAAGAGGTTCAGGCACCCATAGTAATGCTTTCCCATTTCCACTCAGGAATCTTAGGGCTTTATAGAAATCCTGGTTGGCGTTGATCCTCAACCTTTACCTTTTGACAAGTGAGGCAGCATGCAACATATCTGGTTATATCTCTTTTCATTCCTAGCCACCAGTATATGGATTTCAAATCATGGTACATTTTGATTGTTCTTGTGTGAAGAGTCTATTCACTCTTATACGCCTTATCTAGGATTTTTTGCCTCAAATAAGCCTTTAGTGGAATATATATTCTCTTTTTACATCTAACTAGTCTACTTGGTGAAAGATCATATTCCTAAGTTTCTTCTCATTTAAACATGTTCCTAATGGACCTTGCTCATCCATCTTGTATTTGAGCTTCTTTAATTTCATCTCTCAGATTGCTTTCTTCTTGGATAACACTATAGCTACTAAGCATTTTGACCTGACAAGTTTAGATCTCGGAAGCCTTCTATCAGTTTCTGTTCCTGTATCATCAAAATTGCCACCTGCATCGGCAACGACTTTCAACTTACCTAGATGGTATTTACTTTCTAGGTTGTAATCTTTTAGCAACTCTATCCATCTCTGTTGTCTCATATTCAATTATTTCTAATCATATAGATATTTGAGACTCTTGTGGTCACAGTACAATTCTATGGTTGCACCATATAAATAATATTGCCATAGTTTCAATGCAAATAAAGTCACTGCCAGCTCCGAATCATAGTGGGATAATTCATCTCGTGAGGCTTCAGCTGTTAAGAGACATACACTACTATTCTATTCTACTGCATAAGGACACATCCCAATCCTTGCTTACTAGCATCACTGTAGACTATATATGTCAAACAAGGATATGGGAGAATCAACACTGGTGTAAATGTCAACCTCTCTTTCAGCTCTATGAAGCTCCTTTCACATTTAACATCCTGCAAAAATGATTGATTCTTTCATGTCAGCTTTATTAACGGCAAGGTGATCGAGGAGAAATTTGTAATAAATTCATGTAGTAACCGGTAAGACCCAGAAAACTGTATATCTCTGCAATAGTTTATGGGATCTTCTAGTTCAATACTGCTTCCACTTTACTGGGATCCACCGAGACCATTTCTTGTGAGATAACATGGCCCAGAAATTTAACTTCTAAAAGTCAAAACTCACATTTGCTCAGTTTTTCATAAAGTTACTTTTCCTTTAAGATCCCTAGCACTATTCTCAAGTGCTCTTCATGTTCTTCTCCTCACTTGGAGTAGACCAAAATGTTGTTGATAAAGACTACCACAGACTGATCTAAATATTGTTGAATTATTTAGTTCAAGCAGTCTATAAATACGGCAGGTGTATTGGTTAGTCTAAAAGGTATTACCAAAAATTCATAATGCCTATATCTGTTCTGAAAGCAGTCTTTGACACATCTTCTGCTTTCACTCGCAACTGATGATACCTTGATCTCAGATCAATCTTTGAGAATACACAGGAACCAAATAACTAATCTAGAAGATCATTAATTCTAGGAAGTAGGTATTTGTTTTTAACGGTCACCTTATTCAGCTCTCTATAGTCAATACACAATCTCAAGCTCCCATCTTTCTTTTTAACAAATAGCACTGGAGCTCCCCATAGTGAGACATTGGGTTGTATAAACCCTTTCTCTAGAAATTCTTCAATCTGCTTCTTTAATTCTACCATTTCATTTGGGGCCATTCTGTAGGGGCTTTTGTATAAGCCCAGGTCCAGGCACACTTTCAATGGCAAACTACATGTTCCCTTTCATGGGTAATATGATGATATCCTCCTGAAATACTTCTAGAAATTTATTCACCACGGGTATAATTTCAAGTGTTGTTTCTACTGCTACCTGTATGGAGAAAAATATGAAATACCCTTGGCATCCCTTCTGCAAACATTTCTCAACTCAAGCTACTAAGAGAAAGTTCATATTAGTATTGGCATTGACATCTTTCTACAGGTTAGGATATACAATTCTCTTATTTTCGTAGTCCAACATACATTATTTGCCATCAACTAGTCAAAGCCTAGTATAACTTAGAGGCAAATAAATCATATCTATCATAAAATCATGTCTCCCTACATTCACCACACAACTCAAACAAGCATCTCTTGTAACAGTTCTGACATCCATAGGGGTCGACACAACCAGATGATATGGCAATTTATGAACACTCAGCTCTAAGCGCTTAGCACAATCATATGCAATAAAGGAATGACTAGCACCAAAATCAAATAATGCTTGCAACAGGTTACCATTGAGGAGGATTGTACCTTGAGTTATTTTAGGAGATTTCTATGCCTCCTTATGTGTCATTACAAAGACTCTGTCATGATTTCTGGGTCTAGGCTCTACCGGCTATTGCTTATAGTCTCTAGCAATATGGACTGACTTTTAACAAGCATATCAAATTATTTGATTGCTAGTACAGGGTCTACCAGGATGTAGCTTGCCATAACTATGACATCGACGGGACATTAAAGGTCTTTAGGGTCCGTGATCCTCTGGCTAAGAATATTTCTTATTGCCTCTTTTAGGCAAAAACCCTTGGCCCTTCCTATTCTAGGAGAAACTCTCATTGCTTGGAACACCATGGTTGTTAATATTCTTAATCGAATATAAATTCATCAGATTACTTTCTGTAATTCAACAGACCTCTACAGCCTAGTTGGATTCTGTGGACTGTTGAGAGACTAGCTTCTCTTTCATCTCAAGCTTTAATCCTCTGATTAGCATATCAGAGCTCTAGCTCTCATTATCTATGTATCTTAGGTAACAGGAATAGCAGGATAGATGAATAAATTAGGACAGATACTTGTTGAAGGTCTCATGGTTGTCCTACTACAGCAACAAGAACATTGCCTCCTTTTCAATCCTAATAAACTTGGGGAAGTACTTTTCATTGAATTTCTCTTAGAATAATTTCCAAGTAATGGGAATATTCCTGACCTGTAAGATCAATTTAGTGTTTTTCCACCATCTATCTACGTTACCATCTAACTTGTAGATAGCCATATGTGCTATTATCAAGGTAGGGCACTCCATTATCCAGAAGATCTTCTTCAATATGATTAACCAATCCTCAACCACCTGGGGGTCAAACCTCCCCTCAAACGCCAAAGGCTAGTATGTATAGAACCTCATGATCCAGTGCCATAGGCTTTCCCTTTCTCGGGTTGGTCCATCATGAGGTCCCTGATTCTGTTCCTATTATTGTTGTTGTCCATCAAGCCGTGGCTGCCTTTCCTCTTCGTTATTCCTTCTTTCCCTATCCTTGTTTTGTCTATCCTATACTTCTCAAAGCTTTTCTTGAAGTCCATGTATCATGGCCTACTGCTCACTCAGCATGCTTAAAATTTGTTGTATCAGATCAAGTCTCTCATCATTACCTGGTCCTGCCCTTCTCCCATCTCATAACTTAACCATATGTCTTTTTACTTATTAAGAGAAGGATTGAGGGTAAATTTTCTCATTTCAATATCAACATAAAAGAACAATATATATGTTTATATAGTCATGCTACACAGGAAGTAGTAGTTATTTACAATAACAGTATAGGGAAAGCTTATAACATTGTACAACCTCACTGCATATGATATAGTACATATTCACTTACATGATTAATAAAAGCATGTATCTCAAAAGGACCATGTTCTAAGACTTCATTCTTTTTTCTAGACCGGAAAGAAATATTAGGAGAGAACCATAGTATGGTATAAATACACACATCACAAGGCATCGATAGCTTATATATGTCTCGATATGAGAAAAACGCATCCACCTCGTCCAGGAATACTGGGTATTAGGCCCGCATAGAACCTTGGTCATCATCACAAGCCTTTTGGTATAGCCCTTCTATGTATCCCCAATGTAGGGATCCCGGTCATATTCTAATTTAGCATCAAAAACTTTGGAACCAGTAGCAGAATTTGAGCCTTGTACTACTTCATCTATTTCCATGTTCTTGTTGTCACACGTGGAAGATTCACCACTAGGACTAGGCCCTAAAATTATTGTCACTGTTGCTCAGACTCTTGTTGTCGGGGTAAACATCATCCTTGCCCTACCTCTTCGTCGAATTGTGACTATACGCCTTCCCTATGGAGGCTAATTAACTGACAGGGGTGATCTACTCCTTTGATCTCTTCTACCCCTCGTAATTCCTAACTAAAAGTATCTGTGTACCTACTCACTTAAGTAGAGAGTATTAGCCATTGCTAGAACCTCAGCTTTAATGCTACTAAGTGTTACCCCTTACTCTTAACATGTTCTAATAAGTATTTACATAAAATGTATACATACCACTAAGGCAAGTTTTAATTACACATTTGGTTAATTAGGCTTTTCTCAAAAATTTTAAACTTTCTAAAGTGACTACTTAGTGGTTCCCAACTTCATAATGACTCATCAATTCTTAACATTATTTATAATTAGTATCAGAGTAACTTCTCTGCTTATAAAGCAATATGTGCTTCATGCCTTAGGGAATTGTCGAGTATGTGCTGGTGTGTCTTAGAAAACACCGGATGTTCGTGTTGGTAGCATTAGATGGTGCCATGTATGCTTATGGACCATAAAGATGGTACCATATATGGGTCTCTTAAGGAGACAACAAATGTCCTTATACACTATGGTACATTTTTATCCGACTAATTACATATACAAAGCAATACTGATTATAAAATTTTAGTATATTACACGAACAACAAGTTAATCATGTGGTAGTGCATGCATGGAAGGGGCAAGGATGTTGGTTCATCAAAAACTGTGGAGAATTCTTAAAGAACCTGAAATACATCGAGTGCCTCTTTCTTTGCTATTATTATTTGCAGGAATTCTAGACTTCACAAACATACTTGTGGTTCAGTCCTTAAAGTCACACCCAATATTTTATACCTTTTTCTACCAACATGGAAAATCATGAACATTTGATTCCATTTAACTTGCATTGTATTCAACGAAACTAGACACTTAATTCATAGTACCAAGTCGGCACCTCCTAAAGCAAAAGGGAAAAAGTCTTGTTTGATGAGTAAATCCAAGATCTTTACTTCAAGAATGGGGCAAACCTAGTGGCACTTAACCTTGTGCTCGTCACCAATTTTAACCCCAAAAACCAAAACGTTCTGTATTATTAGCTATAATTCTGCCACAAGATTTTCAGGTATAAAATTATGAATGGAGCCACTGTCCACCAAGATGATAACTTCTTTGCCATGTACGGTTCCTTTAAGTCACATAGTTGAGGCTGAAGATTTTCCTAAGATTACATGAAGAGATATATATATTTTAGCATCATGCTCTTCCACTTCTTCCTGTATGGGTTCAGCAACATCCTCTCCTTCCTCTGATATTTCCATTAATGAAAGGGAACTAGTGCAGTGTTAGCCTAGACGAAAAAGATCACCACACCTAAAACATAACATTTTCTCCCCACAATGTTGGTACTCTATTTACGATGATGACATATATGGTTTAGAATCAGAACACGATGTCATCAAGCTCTTAGACATATTTGGCACTGATGTGATACTTCTATTGTCTTGGGTAGAGGCACTAGACTAAGTGAACTTTAGGCTAGGAATTGATTTTAATTTGGCCTCATACTCAACACCAACCTGATAGCCCTATATACTAACCTAGGTTTGTGAATATGCACATATGCTCTTAAGTCTTTAGGCAAGCCATTGAGGAAAACACTTAGTAAATAGTGCCAATTCTTCACTAGGAATGACCATTTGGTGAATTCAGAGTGATACTCAGATACTAACTCTGCTTGGGGAATACTGTAGAGATACTCATTGAGATTTTGATACTCTAGGGGCCCTTAATATTCCTACTACACCTTACAGTAACTCTTCCTAGTACAAAACCGTTCACTCATACAGTGTTCACCTGTGAGAAGAGGTCTAATATGTCACCTTTGAGATACATAAAAGCTACCACATCCTTCAGTTCCTTCAGTATTTCATAGTACCGAAAGTACTTCTCTGGCATGAGAATCCATCCCCTTAGGTCCCCACCACTAAATTTGGGAAATTCAAGCTTAGTAAAGGGAACGTGGTTTTTGAAGGACAAGTTTGGCTCATCATCGTTGTCTGCTTCCCAATGTGACTGATGCTTTGCCTTCTTTAACCAAAGGGAGTGAGCTTCCAAGGTCGAGACTTTCACATTGAGGGCATCCAGAGTAGTGATAAAGTACTTGCTTTTCTTTGGGATCCTAAGTTATGTGTGAAGAGTTTGTTAGCACCATGTTGAATCGACGTGGCTTTAATTCCAATTGATAAAGTACATGTTTTTAGAAGCTAAATAAACTAGGAAAGTAGCTAAATAATTTGTTATAAAGAGAAGGCAAGTATCTCACAATCTCTCTAAAATAGCCCAAGAAAATCTCCTATAACCATTTACTCTCTAAAATATTCCATGTTTTATTGATGAGGTACTTGGCCAATTTATAATAGCAAATTATAGAGAGATTAACATAATTTTGACATTCAAAAATACGGAATTCAAATGACTAACAAACCTATAGATTTAGCAACAGACTTCTAAGCTTTACTACTAGTGGAACTGCCCAATTATTTCTCAATTCCTAAGAAAAATAATAATAATAACCAAAAATAATTATTATAAAAAAAATAATTTTCCATAGCATGTTTCCCTTTTTTGGAATAAATCAAGCGATATCAATCAGAATTTTTGAGAAAACCTTTGTAGACAACCTCAAATCCTCCTTGTCCAAGCTTGAGATCATCTTTGAAATTATTTGCAGCACTTGCTAGTTCAATATGAGTATTTTTTGGGACCTCTTTCTCTTTTCAAATCTTCACTCATCTTCTCATTACAATCACATCCTTCCATCTTTTCTTTTCTTCCACATGACAAACAATACTAGCCTACAAACTAAAACAAACCCTCTAACCCCTATTGTGACACCCTAATGTCCATAGTTATTAGAAGAATTATACACATAATGAATTCGAACCACTAAGCTAGGTTTGAACCTAGTAAGAAAACACCTTTGAAAATAGTTGAAAACCTAACCCAAACATAAGGTTCAAACATGTAAATGAATAGTCTTTTTTGAAAAATTTTAAACTTTCTAAAACAGTTATTTAGTGGTTCAAACACTTAATTATGACTCATCAATTCTTAAACTCCATTTAATTTTATCAGAGTATTGCTTTGATCTTGTCCTAGTCTATTGTTGGTTAAACTATAGGCTTTTAACATACAATTGCCCATCCCTAATTCAATTACCATGCATGGTATTATTTCCTTTTCATTATGCATGTATGGCATACTATTGCTACCCCATGCTACGCATGTTCATACCACTACTACAGGTACTATCTTCACTATGTTTATGTATATACATATATATACAAAACATGTAGCCACATGAGGCTACCAAAATATCCCAAGTCTTAACAAAGTTATCATACAAATCACCAATACTTAAACCAAATATTATCTTAACTCCTTTAGCTCCAACCTTCTTCAGGCTTCACCAACAACAATACTCTTGCCCCTAGAAGTACTTGCTTTACTTGTATGTCATAGAAGAAAGGGGCGAGATTTGGGGGGAAATCAATAGCAAAACATTATATCAATATATAATGTGCAATGATAATTAACTATGCATATAAATAACCAAGTAAGAAGAACACTTTACAAGCATATACAAATGGCCATGGCAGAACTCAAGCAAGGATATTACATGTTCAAAGGCATACATGACAAATAAACATGTAATCCACCAAGCACAAACTATATAAGAGTGAGTTTTACTACCTTTTGCTTCTTCTTCTTCTAAGTTACCTCTTCTTGGTTCTTTCCTTGATGGTTCCTTGGTGGGCTTGGGCAAACATAAGATCCTATAAATCATGCATGCAGAGGCATATCGTCACATGTAATTCTCATATACTACTATTGTAAAAAAAAAGCCTTTTAATTCCCCTTCTTTGCCTCTTCAACTTAAATTAATAACTTGCTCAACATCTCCTTGAAAATTCTTCCCTTTGGCTGACACCCCTCCTTTTAAAGGTGTAAAGTTCCATTTTCATGTATAAGGCTTCCCTCATAAACTATTAACATATCCCTTTGGGAAAATCTCATTTCGAACCTATTAGAAGCATCTAATTAGGCAAAAATAAACACCTAACCTTACCAAATAGTTTTGGCCAAGGCACTCATTGCCATCCAAAAATCTCATCTAAGTTTGCAATGTCTCCAATTAAACTCTAGGGACTTTACACAAAACATTACTTAAATCCATTAGAGGACTTAGATTAACTAAAATGCATTTCTATAATATGTTCATATAAATAGGGCCATGGCATAAGGAATTTAATCAAGATTGAATTTCCTTTCCATTGAAGCTAAACACTACTTAGGGGTTATTAGACATTTCATAGAGGTCATGTGTAACACCCTTATTTTCAAAGTGTATGGACGGCTTAAGTGAAGTAATATCTTTAAAAAGGGGAGATTGGCAACCTTTTGTAAAAGTGGGAGTCCCAACTTCAAGCAGAGTATGGGCTACACTTAAGTGGGTTTTCAAAAATCTTTTTGAAATTCATTTTCAGATTTGGTCTCATATTATTTTATGATTCATTTTAAGCCATCTATTTTAGGTTCATTTCCTCATATCAGAGTTTTTACCAATAAGTACTCTGTTGGAACCTAAACTACTATGTTTAATAAACAGCCCTAGGTGGACAGTTGTCTACTACTGGTTCGAATGTTGCTATGCATTTGCTTATATACAAGTCCTTACATACATATCTACTAACATGCCACTACAAGACTGACCACACTTAAATACAAATTAAATAAAATATCCAATAGAAAATTCAATTCTAAGTCCTTCGCTTCGTTTGCTCGTATTTACCTTCTTTGCCTAAGGAACTACCTACCGAGCTGAAAAAGTTTGTTTTGGAAAAATAGGGTGAGATTCAAAGAATCTTAGTAGTAACAGATATCACTATATAAAATGCATATATATCATGCCATGTCAACCAAAGGTACAGTACAATCAACATATTCAACATTAACAGATAAATTCACAATATACAGAAAGCATAAAGTTACCAATTCAAGGACAACCATCCCTTGAATTACACTGGGAAATTCTATTGGGCCTGAGGGCTTCTTATCTGAATTCTTTAAATTCATGATAGTACAAACATACATATAACATATCATATAGTATGTGAGGGATAAGTTACTACCTGACAATTTTTCCAAATCTTGATCTCGATTAATGTGCTTCGATCGTCTCGGGAAAACATCAAATCCTATAAATTATAATTTACAGGTGATGAGTTATTACTTAGTTCAATCCTATTACAAAAACACCTTACTTTAAATTGTCGCACAATTACCAAAAGCTAGTAGATTTTTCACCGAACTTTGAAAAATCATAACTAATTCTAGAAAACTCCAATGGGGGTGATTCAAATTCTGTGTCACTTATTAAGTCTATTTTAAGAATACTTCTAGCAGCCACCTGACCATACACATTTCCTAGTTTTACTTTTTCCCTCTATTGCGAGAAAATCTAACCAGTTTTAATGGTCTACTTCAAATACTCATAACTCCTAAAGTACTTATTCAAATCCTTCATAAATGCCTATCAAATTAAAGGTCTTTATGTTTACTTTAATTCTGAAAAAATCTCATCATCATTAGATAAATTTTGAACGGTAAAATTTTCGCCATGACAAAACTGCCAGACAAAAATGCATACTGGCAACTTAGTAAACTAAGTTTCCAGTATTTGAGCTTTTTAACCAGTCTTTCAAAAATGATAATCAGAGCCTATTCCCACACAATTTTTCATGTAGAATCCAATGGAAAGCTCAAAAATACCAAAATCAAACTCCCTCATCCAGTTTTGCTCTTGGACGAAATCTGCCTCCCAAAAAAACAAAAATCCAAGTTTGTGTTTTTAACAACCAAGTCCAAAACATCAACAAGCATCATATATCACCTTATATATATGATTAAAAGCATCTTTACTCTTCAAAAACTCCCCTTGTCTAAAATACATGGGTGGTTCAAGAGATAAGAAAAACTCAATGAAATCACACAGTATTCAGTTCAAAAGGAAGCCTACACTTACCTCTTCGCATTTCTATAAGTGGTTTGGTATTCTGGCAGCACTTCGGCAGACTAACTGACACAAAACACCTCATATGAGAAATCTAAGACCATAGAATTGAAGCTTACAGTGAGTAAAGGAAGTTTCCTGAATGACTTACCCGACGATAATGACGATTCGAGGTCGGATTCAGCTATAGAGCTTGGGAAATATTACTATTCCTCCTCCATCTCTCTTCTTTCTATTTTGTGCTTTTAAATTCAGATTTTCCCTTCTCTTACATGTCTAAATGAAATTTGCAGTTAAAGGGGAAGGAATGGTTGAGATTTAATCTTGAAAAATAATCTCATCTTAGCTTGCCAAGTGTCACAAGTTTAAGGCTTAAGAGTACTACATGTCATGCAACTATTGGTCTTCATTTTCTCTTTCTTAGGTAGGGAGTAAATGGTCAGGGGAAGGGAGAGGCCTGACAATTTCCCAGAACTTCTAGGTTCAATGCTTGAATCGTAAAGTACATGGCCTGGCTGGAGACCAGTGGATTCCTTGAACTCAGCTGCTAGGTGGCGCACTCTAAAGATGACAACAAGAAAGGCTTAAAGTGGGTGTAATGATGTGCAATGAGGAGGGACACATGTCACCTTCTCATTTGGCCAACACAAAAATAACCTTTTACTTTGAAATGATTTCGAGACACTTGTCATTTCCTTATTTGACCAACACGAAAGGTGTGTTATCTTGAGCCATCATTACATACTTTATTGAAGTTATTTTAATAAAGTCGCTCCACCGGTGCATTACTCTGAATTCTATATTGGACTATGGCACGCATATAAAGGCATGCCATGCAAAGCCCAAATTCCTCCGACCTAAAAATGGCACCTCTGAGCCTTTCAACCACTAATGAATTCCTCCAACTACTAACACTCATATTTTACAATCCTAACTTCTCGATTTCCTCAAATGACAAAACGGGTATTTGGGAGTTCTGAAAGTGACTCTACCTTTATTTGTAAATATCAGTATTTATTTTATTTAACTATTTCTATACTTACACATTTTTGGCATTACAAAATTTGGTATATTACATGATCTATTAACTTAGAGTACTTATACCACAATTTGGCATCTTAAACTTGTCCTACATTCTCAAACCATTGCAAAACTCAATTTCCTAAAATGTGATTACTTATTCCAACATAACCCAAATCTGCTTCATAATTTAGGAGATTTTAAAAATCATACCTTAGGCTAGAAAACTCCAAATGAGGTGGTTCAAGTTTCTATGTGAAGCTCTTAAAGTCCTCTATACAAGAAAAATATTATCTATTATCCAATCATAGATTTAGTCTCCCAAATTCCATGATCAACGCAGACTATCCAATGTGAGAGTCAGAATTTCCTAGATTTTCTACCCAAAATTTAAAACTTCTAATTCACATATCCAATTCTTGAGTTGTAATACTTGATTGAAATCTCTAAATGTCTAATTTAAGGGAAAACAATCACATGGCCAAATTACAAAATTAACCTCATTAAATTTGTCTATTTTCCTACTATCAGAATTCTCGAACATAGAGTGTTCTTGGTTTTTTAACCAAACTTCCAAAACTCATAACTTTTTCTCTAGATATCCAATTGACACATTATAGTACTCAATTTAAAGCTTTGGATGTGTAATATTTCCTTGCCAAATTGCATAAACAATGGACATGTTTTGTCCAATCCAAACAATGCCCAAAACTGACTGACTCCTAGAAACTTATAGACTTGACACTCTATCTTAAACTCTCTAAAACTCCACCTTTTCATTCCAAACTGAGCTCTCTTTGATTTTATCATCCTCTACACATCTTAAACTCTCAAAAACTCAAAAGAAACTGAAGTAATTCCACCTAAAACTCATTTCCTAGCTTATGCCATTACATATAAACACTACTCTATTTTCTGGCTACAAGAACAAGAAAGAAAATGAGACATGCAACCTTGTATTTGGGCTTTAAAATTCAGAGATTTTAACTCTATTAACTCATACTCTTATGCTCTATTTTGGCGACCCCCAAACAAAACCAAAGAAACCCTAAAAGTCCCCTAAAAATGAACATGCATTCACTATATTTCAACCTATTCGATGACAACAACCTTTTCCGGTGATCTCTCTTATTTATAGCCACCAAAGCAACTAAGAACTAGCCAAAATCAATAGGAAAAAGCAAGAAATAGGTGTATAGGAGACTTACCTATACACAATTCTGATGTTGCATGTGCATTTTTCGGCTTCTCTTCTCCTCTTTCTAGCGATGACCTCTCTCTTCAAGCTTTCTCTTTCTCCAGCTCTTTGCTCTCTTCCTTTCACTCTCTCTTTTCTGTCTATATGTTAAGTGAATGAGATAGCTGAGTTGTGTTTCAATATAAGTGTATATGTGTGTGTAGGTGGTGGTATTAGAGTGTGAGTATGTTCATGTGGCTTTTCGGTCTCTCTGTGTGTGTGTAATAGAGAGAGAGAGGGAGTGTTTTAATTATTATCCTATTGGGCCTACTCACAAGGCTTTTAAATTTCCTTCTTCATCTAATTTAAAATTCCATAAATCTCTTGAGTTCCAAAATTTGGTTTAACTTTATCCTAATTCTAATTTTCGGGTCCGTACAGTAAAGTTACTAATTTTTCTCCTTTTTCTAAATCGGTATTAGCTCACCATATAATTTTCATAAATTAATTCTTAATATTTTATAAGGATTTTCTTCCTTAATTTGCTTATTAAAGCCTTGAAATAGTTTTTTTTTCTTTGAAATTTTCAAGCCAAATTATGACCTTTAGCTATTTTTCCTAGAATTTTTAGGAAAATAGGCCTTTAAATCCCAAAATTAACTTTAAAATTATTGGGGCCATTTTGGGGAACTAAACCTCTCTATACTTTCTCTAACTCCCAATAATAACATTTCATACTATTTCATTATTATACCTAGGCCCTTGAATAATTTTCATAATTATCTTAAGCATTTTCCTGTTGATATGCTTAAGACATTTGGCTCAACTGGCTTAGTAGTTTACTTAATTTAGACTAATTATTTATATTCTAAGCCCAAAATTTGGGATGTTACACCTACTCCAATTCCAGGAGCTTTGGCATTTCTACTTGGTCTCGAACATGAAGTGGGAACACCATTTGTTGACTCCTCTAAGTAGAAACTCCACGGATGGACCCTATGTATTGTAGCTATTGATCCTGTGGTAGCTAAGAAACCAAAAGTAACCCATTCAAGTAGGTACTCTTTCAGGTCAACTATATGATAAAGATGTTGCCTCAAATGTTGCTAGAACGATCAAAACTATTAGTGAATGAGATTCTTAAATTATGTGTGCTTGCATTATAGTTGATGATAGCCTCATTTGTTCTCCCTCCGTTGATATTAGCATACCATGTCATATCTATAACAGGCCTAATAGAATTGACGCGATACCCACATGTATATATGGAAGATCCCAGTCATTGAGAAAGATATCAAACTTTTCAACAACAAATGGATTATCTGTTGAATTGATTTTTTTTTTTCACTACCTCCAATAATCAATTCCATAGAACCTCCTATGGCTTCTCTCGGGATATTAGGAAGCTCGAACCCATTAGGGTTTAAGAAGAAGTCCATCCCATCACTAAAAGTACTATTAAGCTATAAAGTAATAACAAAGGTGAATCTGGTTGAGAAATCTATGAGTTTTCTAGTGGCTTCATCCCATAAGTGCATTGGTTTGTGATATGTAGCTCGACCAACATTATTACTGGAGCTTACCAATTCGATGTATCCAAAATTTGTGTTAAGAGAGCTGATTTTACAAATGATATCATGTCATAATTGTTGGAAATAATGAGTGGGTGGGTACAAGGAACAAGTCCCATATTGTTTGGGATTGTGGGGTCTGAGTAATAAAAGTGATCTTTGGGCTATTAAATGGACCAAGAGGAGGAATATAGGCTTACTCACATGACAAATGCCCACCGAAAATGTAGTTGAAATATGAGAATTTCCCCCTCCGTTGTGTGAGTTAAATGTGGTACTGGGCATTTTTTTTGGAAATGTTTCTATGAAAATACAAGATTAATTTGTATGATTTATTGCTACCTTAATGAATCATAAACACCTATTAATGCGTTTAATAACCTAACGGCTAGTAACCTCCCACTTAATATTCATTAAGCAGGTTAATGATTTTGTAACTAACATTTAATTGTGCTTAAGTGCCCGATATTATATTGTGATTCGCGGCCTATAAAAGGGTATGAGACCAAAGGTCTGGGTACCTGGCCTTGAGCTTTTGAGCAACTTGTCTTTCCTCCTCTGATGTTTTACCTTGTTGAGTTCTATTATCTTCCGTAGTTTTGTTCACCTTGTTTTTACATGAAGTGTTCGTTTAATCTAGGAGAGTGCTACTTCTTATTTGCTGGTAATTGCAGAATAGCTCTTAAGAACAATATCCTTGAGAACGACTCGAATTACCTCTCTTATTTGTAGGTGATGCCGATATCAAGATCTACACGTCACTATAGAGGATGTGGTAGATCTACAGAATTGAATGACAATTTAGGAGCTGCTGCCAACAATCTTAAGAGCTATACCTATATAGATGGTTTTGAACTATTATGTGTTGGAGTTATCGAATAAGATGACCCCTGAACTTGCTCTAATTTTGTAGTTTTATTTTGGTTTTTCCTAGTGTGTAGGAACATTGTTTTGGTCTCACTATTTATTTGTGCCTCATTACAGGATATTTTTGGTGTCCACATTACAAAGAAGCTGGCAGGACTATATAGGCCACTCCTTGTCTTCATTATGGTGGTATTGAGAAGTTACAAAATTCAATTTTGTGGAGCTAATCTTAGATTGACACAAACCCTCTAGTTATTAAAAAGGCTAGGGATGACTTGAACATTGAGTTTTAACTCACATAACTGGGCACGACTACTTGGTATGGAGATCCAAGTTGGTAATAGATGTGAACCTGATGAAAGCGTGTCTTCAGATAGTGGGTTCAATGATGTCTTTGAATGATACTGGGTTATGTGTCTCAGGAGGCAAATTGTGATTTTAGAAGCCAAATGTCACAAGTTGTTGCGATATAAAAATGTTTGGAGTTTGGTTTGCAAAAGCAATCGTGTTGTGTTTATGGAAAAGTGTTCTAGAGGAGTTACCAAAATCATGGCAGGTAATTGTTTATGTTCATGAAGAGTGTTTTCTTAATCATTGATGACTTCTTAGCAAAGAAGGCTAAAATTATCTCCAACATGATAATTATCTTTTGGCAATTTACTTACACCGGATGGTAGACCGATTTACGGTAGAGACTTTATTGTTGATTGTTCTTTATTATGGGTTTTAATATTAATTATAGTAATTTATAATTGAAGGACCAGAGATGAATTTTGGATCTGATTTCCAAACATGGTATATACCGTGCATGCGTTGATTTACAAAGTGAACATAATTATGGGGTGTTTATTATTTTCATCCAGTGGAATTATTGCCTTTTCCGTTGAAAGGTTTTGTGGTTTTTGGGCAAGGATGCTTTAATTGAGTATTAATAATTTCTAACCTCCTTTAAAAAAGTTTTTTTCTTCTTAAATATTTATTTGTTATAGTAACAATTTGCTGTCTTTACTGATTGTGGTTGACAATGCAATTAAATATTGTTGACGTTGGTAGGACGTTGTCCCTTAAAGCATTTTTTGGCCAAATTCACTACTACAAAAAGAATAAAAGGTGGCGCATATTTTGTGGCACTTCTTTAAATAAGTGCCATAGCTTCTCTTTTTTTTTTTTTTTTACCTTTATAATTTTTTTTTTAAATTTTGGGTACTAGCTGTGGCGCCTAATAGATTAAGTGCCACAATTGAGGAGGCCTAGTGTGGCGCCTGTCTACGTAGGTGCCACACTAAAGCAGCTGTGGCGCCTAACCCACCAAGCGCCACAGCTGCAGCATTAATTTTTTTTTTTTTTTAAAAAGGTGGGCATGTGTGGCGCCTAAATAAATAGGCGCCACACATGATAATACTTGATCAGCTGCATTAGGCGCCACAGCTGATTTGTGGCAAAGTGTGGCACCTATTTATTTAGGCGCCACACTTGCCTACTTTTCTAAAAAAAAAAAAAATTCAAATTGATAGTGTTTCTCTTAATTATTTCATTTCCCGCGTAGTGGTCCTGTGTCCGTCTCCTATTCCTTCTCTTTTTGACTATTACTCCACTTTAATTATTTAACTACTCTCTCCTCCATTAAACTACTTTCCCTTTCTCATCTTCTTAGTGGATCCGTCGGCCCCCTCCCTCCATTTCCTATCATCTTCACACTAAAAAACACACCCACACGCTCACTCGTCACTCAAGCTAGCATCACCAACGTGGTCTCCCACTTCCTGCGCTGGTCAATTAATAGATTTGTAAGAAGAAGACTATTTCATTCTAGCTTGCTTTGTTTAAATTTTTTTTTAGTCAAGATAAACCGTAATATAACGTTTGCCTTTTTGTTCCTAATTTAATAGGAAAGAATGAAAACCTAGCTTGTTTCATTTGCCTTTTTGCTTTGTTTAAATTTTTTTGCCGACAAGCTTGCGTTTTTTAGTAATCTTTTAATTTACTTAATTAATTGTTGATGTACTATGTTCACATATCAAGTTCTTGTATTGTGATATTTTTTATGTTAGCTTTGGAGAGTATTAATGTAAGAACATTATTGTTGGGGAACTTGAATTTTAAATATGAAAATTATATATATATATATATATATATATAATAGGTTGAAATATAAAATAGAAAGATTGACAATTTGTGGAGATGATAAACACGAAATCCACTCATTTTATATAAAACTTCACAATCAGGAAGCATAAAAAAGAGCCACAGGAAAAAAAAGAAGAAGAAGAAGAAAAAAGAAAAAAAAAAAGGACCCTATTGTGGCGCTTTCTCAAGCAAGTGCCATAGGAGGGGGGCCTCCTGTGGCGCTTGCTTGAGCAAGCGCCACAATAGGACCCCCCTACTGTGGCGCTTGCTCAAGCAAGCGCCACAGGAGGCCCCCCTCCTGTGGCACTTCCTCAAACAAGCGCCACAGGAGGGTATTTTTTTTAAAAAAAATTTAAAATGTTGTGGCGCTTCCAAGCGCCACAGCTTTTTTTAGTAGCGTTAAGATAGGTGGCATTTCACAAACGCCACAGCTACTGCAATTATAAGCGCCACAGATTTTGTTTTTTGTAGTAGTGATTGAAGAAAACTGATGATATTGTCCATTCAATTTTTTTTTATCTGAGCCCATTCAATATTTCAACTTTTAAAAGGAAAAGTTGATCAAAGGAAGACTAATATATTTAAGCCTCACATCAAAACTCAAAAGGCCATGAAAGGAGCTGTTGCGTTACAAATTTTAATTTGTCCTTACCGTGCTACCAGCGTGCGTGACAACTCTTGAGATTCATTTAACACATGTGAATGGAACATATTATATTCTCTGTGTCCATGTTTGTATGTTGATTCTTATAGTTTGGCCTAGGAAACAAATTATGGGTTTAAAATATATGCTATAATTTGGAAAATTCAAACGACAATATTTGAGAAATTCTAATCTATTTAGACAAGGTGTGAAAATATTTTTTTGAGATATTTAAAAGTGTGGGGGTTCCTAACATGTGGGGTACCTTGTAAATTTTTAAAGTTGCAAAATTGTTTCTAATTTCATTTGATAAAGCCAAGTTATGGTTTATAATTAATTAAGTGGATGCTTTATGTGGTATGGAAATCATTTATCTGTTGTAGATAAATATGATTTTCATAATTAATGGCTATTTAACTATCTTGGTGTAAGAATGTATATGTGAATATTCTTTACAATGCTAACACATTTTTTGAAGTGACTTTGCAACTCAATTTGGGTATGCATAAATTGTTGAGAATTTGTTGCATTAACATATGTTAATCCCTGTGAAGCTTGTGCTATATGGAGACTGATCATATCTAAATATGTAGCCCCATGAGGGAAATTAAATGTTTGAGGGCTACCTAAATGTTGGTATCGTGTGTAGTAGATTACTATTGTATTGAGATACACAGATAGTAACTGAATTTTAGTTTTATATCAGAAAATCTACTAGTAGTCAAAATAAATATTATGTGAGACTTAGTTTATTACTCTAGAATTGGATGAAATTTGAGGCTAAGTTGTAAAAAACTTCTTAGCAAATATTACGGTGAAAAAACTGACTTTAATGTTTGATGAATTGAGATTGCCAAATGACAATAGCCATTGTTGAGAGAACAATGGTGCAAAAGAACATCGTTTGAGATACAATGTAATAAAGCGCTTAAAAAATTATGGAGTTATCTCAATCGATTTTGTGAGGTTAAAATGGACCTATCAGATTTGATAACAAAATCCATGGGGAAGAAAATAATTATTGAAACACCGAAGGCAATGGGACTTAAGCCAATTTGAAATTAATAGCAATGGTCAACCCAACCTTTGTGATTGGTGATCCCATGAAGAAGGTTCATATGGGTAAAAACAAGTCATTCGTTAGTTCTGCTAGCACTAAATAAATTGCTAGTCCCTCCAAATGGTTTGACAAAGTTCTAAAATACATTTTGGTGAGGCTGAGTGAAAGCTCTTAATAATTTCATAATCCTATGGGGATGGTGTGCTCATTGCATGTACATTTCATGAAATTACCTCTACAAATGTGGAGTGTGGCCGCTCCTATGAGATCGTGGTGAAATATCTAGGGCATTTGTTATGCACCAGGAAAGTGTATGGCTGTTTTAATGCACAAAACTGACGTTAACAGTGGGAATGTGGGGGTTATAATCTGACTCTTAATACCTCTAGTGTACACCCAAGATTTATTGGTTCATAGAATCATATTTCATTGACATTTCTGTATACTAAAAGTCATCAGTCTAGGTTTGGTTTGTTAGAACCAGCTGACACCCAAGAGGGGGGTGAATTGGGTGTAAGATAAAAACTTAAGAACTTTGAAAATCTTTTCGCATCTTAGAGGAAGCAATAAATATGAAAGTGATGAATCATAAATCACAGTTAGATATTTAAATGATATATGCTAGAAGTATAAGAGCTTAGGGAAGAGAATATGCAAACTGTGATTTATCCTGGTTCGGCCCAATCCATGATGACCTACGTCCAGTCCTCAGGCTCCTCCTGAGATTTTCAATCCACTATCTTCCTCAAGTTTAACCGGGTACTTGAGAACCACTACAATCTCACAAGTTTGATCTGGGCACTTGTGAAGCCTTTACAATTCTCGCACTGAGATTACTCCCCCTTACACAACGTAAGGTTACAACCGAGTTACTCTCCTTACACACCCCGTAAGGATACAAATTTGATGACGAAAGATTACAGTCAATCTTCTCTCTCAGAAGTGAATAGATGAATACTGAAGCACAATGAAAATAATCTCTCTCTCAAATATACATGATATAGAAAATGGATAAGAACAGAGAGTAGTTGGGTTGGAGTGGATGATTCATAATATAAGCATGTTTGCGTTGTTGTGTTCTCGTTGGTGTTCTGAACTCTGAATGCTCTTCTATTTATAGATGAGTTGAGATAGCCGTTGGAAGCATTTCAACCTGTCCGTTAGAGTGGCGTAGCTTTGTTTGACTGTTCTTCGATTTTGAAAACTAGCCGTTGTGAACGTTGACGCTCTGCTTCCGTAAATTCACCTTTTGTCTCTTCTCATCATCTCTTGATTCTTTTACTGGAAAAATGCATTAAACACTAATACAATGAAGTGTTAGAGTGATTAGAAGCAATAAGAATGAGTTATATGATCATTCCATTGATTTCCAGAATCTTCGGGACATTGCTCTGTTTTCCTGGGAAGCATTACTCGAGTACTTACTCGTGTAAACATCAAGTTTCTTCACAGGTTACTCGAGTGGCCTTCCATTTTCTGCATAGCTTACTCGGGTAGTAACTTGAAGTTCTCTTCTAAATAACTCTGCGTACTCGGGTAGTAACTTGAAGTTCGACTTGAAGTTCAGGTCGTAACTTGAAGTTTGACTTGAAGTTCGGGTAGTAACTTGAAGTTCGACTTGAAGTTCCGGTAGTAACTTGAAGTTCTCGTCTAAATAACTCTTCAAGTTTTGCTAGCACAGTGCTTTACTCCAGTAGCTACTCGAGTATTCATTAAAGTTTACTCGAGTACATACTCGAGTCTCATCGGGAAAACTTTGATGAACTTCAGATTTTTGCTTACCACAGTGAGTTACTCGAGTAGCTCCTCGAGTAACATTGGCAGGATTGAAAATGCCGAGAGCAACTGCAAGTGATCTACATGGTTACTCGATTACTTACTCGAGTAACATTGACAGGCCGAGAGCAATTGGAAGTTTTCTATCTGATTACTCGAGTACCTACTCGAGTAAAGTCTTTTGTTATCAACCAGTTACTCGAGTGGTGCCTTCAAGTGAATTCTTGATTTTGACTCGAAACATGGCAAATTATATATCATCGGAAAGCCCTCTTTATCTACATTCCAATGCAACAAGAATCAGCTCCAAACTCATTGTGTACAGAAAGTTATGATCCAAAGAGTACTACTGTTCTTAGACAATCCTGAAATCATGAGCAGCAACTTCCAGATGGCATAGCTATTAGAATATAACCTCAAATATGTCAAACTACCTATCCATGAAAATCTCGTTCAGTCTTCTTTCATATGGCACCGGTTTCATCTCAATCCGATATTTATTTTGAGAGTTATGTCCAAAATACCGAAGCTGTCCTGGAATATGACGGTGATTCATGCGTCAACTTCAACAGATCATATCTCCCTCATCGGAACTCCTTTGAATTTGATCTTGGTGTCAAAAGTTCGTGTTAGAAGTCTAGTTTCATATGCCACCGGTTTCAGTTCGATCCGACATGTGGTTGGAGAGATATCATCGAAATACCGAACCTCTGTTCTGCCGCGCGAAAACAGAGTGCCCATTACTTCAAGTGCCGCCTCGAGTTATTCATCA
Source organism: Inga laurina (assembly GCA_963855925.1). Lineage (NCBI taxonomy): Eukaryota > Viridiplantae > Streptophyta > Magnoliopsida > Fabales > Fabaceae > Inga > Inga laurina. The sequence goes on from OY979701.1 coordinate 30,483,955, forward strand.
AATAACCCGGCAGATTACTCGAGTAAGGCCTCGAGTAAACACCTCCAAAATCAGACAATACCATATTACTCGAGTGATTACTCGGGAAATCATCCCCAAAGGTACCATAGCTTCCGTATACATCATTTTAGCATCGTATTGACCCATTCCAACTTCCGTATGATCATAGAAACCTCCGGTATCACTTCTAGGAGCTTGAATCTTGATATTCTCATATGATCTTGCAAGTTTTTCTTTCTTTAATCTCTTTCTTCTTCTTTCTTCAATCTCTTTCTTCTTGTTTTGCCACTTGATGATCATTCTTCATAACCCAACTAGATATCTTCTTGAATTGATGATCGTTCTTCATTAACTAACTAGATATCTTCTTGAATATCTTCAATCATCTTCAATCTTTGCTTGATATTCCTATTAGTTCTTGCAATGCCTTCTTTCTTCAATCCCTTGTCTCTTGATTTTCTTCTTGATGATCATTCTCCACATATGAGGCATTATAACATCAACCCACAATCGGGTTTATGACTCATCTACAAAATATATAACATTAAATATAGTAGTCAGTCAATGTAGACGATAATTATATCATACAAACTTTTTGCTCATATTTAACATCTATATTTGACATCATCAAAACTATTCATATCTAACATGGTTCATAGTTCAAAGGACCACAAGATATAATGGTTATGCTCATGTGTGTAATTCAATTAAGGTGTTCCTCTTGACACATGTTGTAATACCCTGAATTTTGAGACTTGAGCTTAGAGAATAAGCCTGAGATTAGTGGATTGCTAAGCCCCGGTTTAGCAAGATCCCAAATTGTGATTAAGGGTTAATGACTCCAAAAGTGGATATGGTTAGTGATAAATAACCCTTTTGGAGACTATGATGTGATTTGGCACTCGAATGTGATTCGTAAGTGCTGTGAGCAATGCCGAAATCCTGTATTTAAGTTCAATTATGGATTAACCTCTAAATTGACTTCAAATAGAGGTAGGGCGCATAATATGGTGTAAATGAATGAAAAAATGGGAAGTGTTGGAGGTGATTCAATGAGAATTACCGTAATCAGGGGCAAAACGATAAAGTTACCGACTAATTGGTCAGTTACCGAAGAGGAAACTCATTGGTAACTTCAAGATCAATGGTTAGGATTGATTTGTGTATTAGATCAAGGGGCGGAATCATGTGTATGTGTGTGCATGTGAGCTCATGGAGGATGTTGCAAGATCATGACAAGTGGCAAGATGGGAACCCTTGGATCTTGGTCAACATTCAAACTCTTCCCTCTCTCTTTCATAGTCGGTTAACACATGAGAAAAAGGGGAAAATCTGATTCTCTCTTCATCATCTTCATCTTCACTCCCTCTCTCTCTCAAGACTCCATGGCGTCCCAAATAGAGAAGGAAAGAGAAAAGAGAAAGGTGATGTTATGGCCTTGTTCTTGTCCTCTAATGTTCAAACACTTTTCATTAATGTTGTTCATAGTGATGAGAGCTTCATCTCTATGGTTTTAGATTCTTGATTGGTGGTGTTTGATGGCCTGAGGAAATTTGGAAAGATGAAGAATCAAAGAATTGGTTTGGGAAAGAGGAAGAGGTGAGTATTTGAAGCCTTTTGATATAAGTTTTGTGATTTGTGGATAAGTTTAGTGAATTTCGAATTTTGCCCTGATTTTCTTGTGATTTTGGATTGGATGAGTTGGTTTATGTTTTATGTTGAAAATGGTGCCACGTTGTGGTATTTGGTCATTGGAATTGATTTGGGAACTTGGAATGAAGAGTTACAATGTTATGAATTGGTGTATGTATTGTGTAGAATTTGGTCTCTATTTCACTTTATTGCGTAATCCGAATATTAATTACGGCAGGGGGTTACATTTTGGTATCAGAGCTGCAGTTCCTGGCAAACATAGGAATTTGCTAGGATAATGGTAGTAGTTTCTGCCTTAAGTCATAGAGAATGGCTTTGTTTGTTGTGGTATACACATTATGGTCCCTGTCGTTTGTGGATATATGAGTTTAAGGGATGTGTGTATACATTATCTGTGATGTGGATGTGGTGAATCAGTGTGGTTCACCTGAGAATTTGAGGTGTAAACTCAGAGGTGGAAGAAAATGATTTCCCAGAAATGTGATATTGAGTTTCTAGGAGTTTTGTCTAACCTAGATATTGGGTAAGAAACCCATGGTGGTATGATGTTACATGTAGTGATGTCATACTGAGCTTGTATGTTTAAAGGCCTTAAGACCTAGGGGACCGGTGTGCCTTAGGCTAGTAAAGATATTTGGATTTGTGTTAGGGTTAATGCTCTGTGGAATTGAAGGAAGTGATTTCCCAGTTCAACTGAGGTTGAGGTTTACGAGATGAACTGTTATCCAAGGATCAGACTCAATAGTCAAGCTGGTCCTTAGGAGGTTGATATGACCTATATGGTCTGTGGTACCAGGATGTGGTACTAGATTGGAATTGAAATATGTATTAGGTATCCTGAGGTTGCTAGTGTTAATCTGGCACAAATTGTGAATGTTGTCAGTTGTGGTGAGAGATTCCTATGGGACTTCTGTTAAATCAACTTGACATTGTTAAAGCACATATGAGGAGATTGACCTCAGAGTGTGCAGCGGAAGCGTGTGAATATGATGTTTGAGAATGGTGTTGAGCAGAAGCTCGAATTTGCAGAAAGTGCAATGCGTTAGTGATGGCTTCGGGAGGTAAAACTTCGAGGTCCAGATTATTTTGTGAAAAAGGTGTCTTGAAGGATCCTAGTTTGGTGAACAGAATTTGTGGTAGGGTGTGATTGTAGATCTATTATTGTGAGCCACAATGGCTGTATGTATGCACTGCCACGTCAATAGTCCCTGAGTAGCTAACAACGGTTCGGGTAAAGACTGTGTGTCTTCCCGGCGGAGAAAGGGGATGAGAGTGGAGTGTGATTGTGAATCTGTTGAATCTGTGACAATTGTGGATAAGCTGGGACTGAGGTATAGTTGTCTAGTAGAGCAGAGCTAATTCAGCTGATGGCTAATTCCACTACATGATCGGGGGTTCTCGTTTGTGAGGGCAATTACCCCGGCATGGCCAGCATGGCTAGCCACCACGTTGGTTGCACCGGTGTTGACCCAAGGCCGAAAGGCGGTGCGTAAAATTCGAGTCTGCGATGTGTGTTGGTATGAGAGCTATGTGATGTGCTCCGATATTTGTCCTGGTACTGAGTAATCTCTGTCTGAACACCATAGTAAAGAACATGGTAATGACTCGTGTATACAACGAAAGCTGGTGACTATATTATACAGCGAAAGCTGGTGACTTATGTATACAACGGAAGCTGGTGACTACATTATACAGCGAAAGCTGGTGATTATACAGCGAAAGCTGGTGACTATATTATACAGCAAAAGCTGGTGACTTATGTATACAGCGGAAGCTAGTGACTACATTATACAGCGAAAGCTGGTGACTACATTATACAGCGAAAGCTGGTGACTATATTATACAGCGAAAGCTGGTGACTTGTGTATACAGTGAAAGCTGGTGACTACATTATACAGTGAAAGCTGGTGACTATATTATACAGCAAAAGCTAGTGACTTATGTATACAGCAGAAGCTGGTGACTACATTATACAACGAAAGCTGGTGACTACATTATACAGCGAAAGCTGGTGACTATATTATACAGCGAAAGCTGGTGACTTATGTATATAGCAAAAGCTGGTGACTATATTATACAGTGAAAGCTGGTGACTTATGTATACAGCGAAATCTGGTGACTTTATTATACAGCCATGACCTGCGGCCACTGGGGGTGTGTATGGCACACATGGGAGGATCGTGCCTTCGGGGCGGTGGAGATACGGGGGATATGTGAGTCCTGGGTGAAATGTGAGTAACCCAGCTGCCTTCCAGTCTCGGTCAGGGGATGGCCATCGTAGCCCTGGTATGTAGTTGACCAGGGGGTGGGCACTCTGAAGGGGTATGACAATAATATTGTGTTGATACCCAAAAGTCCCGGTTACCACTAGCGGAGTCACTGGTGGGTTTACGGGTGAGGGCGACACCATGAAAGCTGAAATGTTTATGTATACAGCTGAGGCTATCGTTTGATGTATTGAGGTTGTAGTGTTTTGGAGTTACTCCCGGAAGGGGTAACTAGATTGAGTTGAGCAGAGTGGTGGCCTATGCTGCCCAACTGCCAAGATCTTATGATATGGTTCATGAGTTAGAGCCTTCAGATATCGAGATGCACTAGCCACTCGTAAATTGGGGGTCTTGCGATGATTGTGGTTATGTGATGATGGTTTGTGGCAATCGTATGTGGAGGCGATTGCATTCACATAGCAAATGTATAGTGATTGTGTTTGTGCGGCAATCGTGAAATGGGCCGATTGCAATTTGTGGCAACTGGGTTGCATTTATTGTGTAAGATTCTTTCGAGAATCTAAATTGTGATGCACCAATTGTGGGGGTGGTCTAGCAAAGACTTTCCCAAGAAAGACTAATTTGTGGAACGATAGCCGTCATGAAGAGGCATCCGAGTTATGATTTATGTGGTACGACAAATTTCAAGGACGAAATTTATTGAACGGGGGGAGAAATGTAATACCCCGAATTTTGAGACTTGAGCTTAGAGAATAAGCCTGAGATTAGTGGATTGCTAAGCCCCGGTTTAGCAAGATCCCAAATTGTGATTAAGGGTTAATGACTCCAAAAGTGGATATGGTTAGTGATAAATAACCCTTTTGGAGACTATGATGTGATTTGGCACTCGAATGTGATTCGTAAGTGCTGTGAGCAATGCCAAAATCCTGTATTTAAGTTCAATTATGGATTAACCTCTAAATTGACTTCAAATAGAGGTAGGGCGCATAATATGGTGTAAATGAATGAAAAAATGGGAAGTGTTGGAGGTGATTCAATGAGAATTACCGTAATCAGGGGCAAAACGATAAAGTTACCGACTAATTGGTCAGTTACCGAAGAGGAAACTCATTGGTAACTTCAAGATCAATGGTTAGGATTGATTTGTGTATTAGATCAAGGGGCGGAATCATGTGTATGTGTGTGCATGTGAGCTCATGGAGGATGTTGCAAGATCATGACAAGTGGCAAGATGGGAACCCTTGGATCTTGGTCAACATTCAAACTCTTCCCTCTCTCTTTCATAGTCGGTTAACACATGAGAAAAAGGGGAAAATCTGATTCTCTCTTCATCATCTTCATCTTCACTCCCTCTCTCTCTCAAGACTCCATGGCGTCCCAAATAGAGAAGGAAAGAGAAAAGAGAAAGGTGATGTTTTGGCCTTGTTCTTGTCCTCTAATGTTCAAACACTTTTCATTAATGTTGTTCATAGTGATGAGAGCTTCATCTCTATGGTTTTAGATTCTTGATTGGTGGTGTTTGATGGCCTGAGGAAATTTGGAAAGATGAAGAATCAAAGAATTGGTTTGGGAAAGAGGAAGAGGTGAGTATTTGAAGCCTTTTGATATAAGTTTTGTGATTTGTGGATAAGTTTAGTGAATTTCGAATTTTGCCCTGATTTTCTTGTGATTTTGGATTGGATGAGTTGGTTTGTGTTTTATGTTGAAAATGGTGCCACGTTGTGGTATTTGGTCATTGGAATTGATTTGGGAACTTGGAATGAAGAGTTACAATGTTATGAATTGGTGTATGTGTTGTGTAGAATTTGGTCTCTATTTCACTTTATTGCGTAATCCGAATATTAATTACGGCAGGGGGTTACACATGTGGGGGATTGTTGGAAATAATGAGTGGACGCGTCACAAGGAACAAGTCCTGCATTGTTTGGGATTGTGGGGTCCAAGTAATAACAAATGGTCTTGGGTTTAGTAAATGGACCAAGAGGTGTAATATAGCCTTACTCGCACGATAAAGGGCTACTGGAAATTTAGTTGAAATCCGGCAATATTCCCCTCCCTTGTGTGCGAGTTAAATGCAGTATTGGGTACTTTTATCGGAAACATTTATACAAAAATAGCTACCTTAATGGATCATAAACACCTATTAATGTGTTTAATGACCTAACAGCTAGTAACCTTCCCATTAATATTCATTAAATAAGTTAATGATTTTGTAACCGACATTTAATTGTGTTTCAGTGCCCAATGTTCTCTTGTGATCCGTGGCCTATAAAAGGGCATGAGACCAAAGGTCTAGGTACCGGCTTTGAGCTTTCAAGCAATTTCTATTCCCTGCTTTGATGTTTTACCTTGTTGAGTTCTATTATCTTCCGTAGTTTTGTTCACCATGTTTTTACAGGAATGGTTTGTTTAATCCTTGGGAGTGCCACGTCTTATCTACCAGAAGTTGATAAATAGCTCTTAAGGACTGTCCTTGGGCACGACTCAAATCAACTCTCTTATTTGCAGGTGATGCTGCTATCAAGATCTGCATGTCACTGCAGAGGGCATGGTAGATCCAAGGAATTGTATGACAATTTAGGAGCTGCTGTCAACAATAATTGGATATAAAACTGGAGAAATTAAAGGATATCAAGGAAGATGCATGGGGCATCAAGAGGAAGAAAACTGTTACTACCAACATCTTCATCATCATATAATTATTCTGCTCAAGATTTCACAGTGACATGTGCAGTGACAAATCATTGAATGATGATAGCAATAATATCATCATTAGAAGAAGAAAATGAAAACAAACAAAAAAACTTATTTGGGAGAGATTTTTATATATTGGCCGCAGGGAAGTCATGTTCTTTAGCAATTGCCCACTTATAAACTTTTATTTGACTGGGTATTATTCCCCAATATTGAATAAGAAAATCATAAGAAGCCATACTTGAATTCGAGTGATAAATGTGCATGACTTGGTCTTAATTTGATGCATCGATTATTCTTTATTTGTTTTGTTTTAATTATATTTATGGTTATTAAATACTTTCTTGTTTACGCAAGTTGTGCGTTTACTAATTAATTTAATGAAACTTTGAAAGCATCTCTTTAACAGATTTCAACAGTGTTGTTTTTTTCCCCTCCCGGAACAACAGTGTCGTGTTGCTCCATTAATACTTGTACACTTCTCGTTTTCTTAATAATTGTTGGATTTCTAAATATCTATATTTAAAAAATGAATTGCATCATCTTTTGTCCATTCACAGTCTTTTTAAGCGTAAGTTCTGTGATGAACTAAAAGGATTATAATATGGTTTCTTTCTCATTAAATCAACCCCATGAATAAACGTCCACAAAATATGTGTGTATAAAGAGCTTGACCTCTCAAATTAATGTGGTTATTTTATATATATAAATAATTCTGATATAATTAGTAATTCATCCATCAAAATACAGACTTTTAAACAAATTAAAGTTATAATTTCAAAATACAGTTTATGTTTTAAAAAAATTATTTTTTTAGAATAATGAGTTATTCATGATAAATAAAAAATAGTTCAATAATAATCTTTGCCGCCTGATGAAAGATGTCGGGTTATTTGTCTGGACTGCTAACTTTCGTATGTTCCTACTATAAACAATAGTTTATGCATATGAAACAAATATGCTAGTGAAAGTATTTATATTTTCTTCCTATCATAAACATAGAAGCCAATTAGGAAGTTGATTTTGGTCCTAAAAATAAGACGTCAATTCATTTTATATCTTATATTTCTCATTTTTCATTTAACTAATGCATAACTTATAAACTAATATATAATCTAATGTATACACTAGTATTTTAAGGAGATCATGTCAAAATTGTTATAATTAATTTATCTTGAGCAGTTTCTTTGGTCTACCTAAATTAGTTAAATAACTCTTATATTAAAGTTTGATGGAGTATAATATTTTTATCTCTGGCATGGGAGAAACTACACAGTGCTTTACGTCCTTAGCATAAGACCAATTTAGTTGCACATGTTAAGTTGTGATTTATGTATAACATCAGCTATTATCATTTTTCTTTCTTGACAGTTGGAGATATAGTAGCTGGTTTCCGCTTATTAAGGAAACTAGGGCAAGTATTTGAAAGAACCAAAGAAGATTAGGCGTAAAAATATTTGTGTAAGTCTGTCTAACAGCTTTAAGTTGGGGCCGGGTCAATTTTGGTCATTATTTATTAATGTTTTATTTTTAAGGTTACAGTTACTTACATCCAAGAAATTTGAACAAAACATCAAGAATTGTGTGAAGGAACCACAAATTTACAATAGCCAAAATTGACTTCAGCGCAAATACAGAAGTGAGACTGTGGATGAAACATCAGTAGAACATGCAGTGAAACAAAAATCGTTTGTTTTAAAACTGAAGCTTATGTTAGGCATATGGTTTTGATTGCCTCTAAATAATTGGTACCAGATAGGTTTGAAAATGACGACCACGCTGGAAATTCATGATATGTTGGCATAGGATAACTTGAGGGAAGACTAGGAAATGGAGACTCAAAGTTAAGAACATGAATTACTTGCCTTATTGACGGCCTATTATTATGATCTGAATGAGCACACCACAGCCCAACAGTCATTAGGCATTTGATTTGATCAAGGTCAAAATCTCCATCCAGTCTTGAATCAACTGCTTCAAGAAGTTTTCCGCTCCCATAGAGTTGCCATACCCAATTAACTATGCTTATTTCATTTTCTGGAGCCTTAAGTTTGATGGATTTTCTTCCACAAGCTATCTCCAAAGCAACAACAAAACTATAAACATCAGATTCTTTACTAGCCCTTCCATTGATGATGCATTCAGGAGCCAAGTAGCCCATAGTTCCGGCAAAAGCTGTAGTTTGCGATCCTTTAGCATGGTCTACAAATCTTGCTAATCCAAAATCTCAAAGTTTTGCATTGAAGTTGGAGTCTAGCATGATGTTGCTTGATTTTATGTCTCTATGAACCACACATTGTTCCCATTCTTCATGCAGGTACAATAATGCAGAGGCCAAGCCTTGAGCAATTTTAAACCTAATTGACCATATCAACAACCTTTGGTCATTGAAGAGATGAGAATCTAAACTTCCATTTGGCATGTACTCATAAACTAGCAATAGTTCTTTCCTTTCATGACACCAACCAATTAGTTGCACCAAGTTTCGATGCCTTAGTTAACTTATTATTCTTACTTCTGAAGAAAACTCCTTTTCTTGTTTAGAACTCTGAGATATTCTCTTTATGGCAACGCTGGAGTTTGAATCTTTGAGAAAACCCCTGTAGACAGCTCCAAATCCTCCTTGTCCAAGCTTTTGCTCATCACTGAAATAATTTGCAGCCATTGCTAATTCAGTGTATGAGTACTTTTTTGGCACCGTTCCACTTTCAAAATCATCACTAGTGTCCTCATCACAGTCATCAACTTCCATTTTTTCTCTCTTTCTGCACAAGACAAACAATACTACCCCACAAACTAATACAAACCCTCCAACCCCGAATCCAGTTGCAAGTGCTGCAGCATTTCTACTAGTTTGGCTTATGTTTGGGCTCGGGCTCGGGTATAGACTTGGTCCTGGGCTTGTTGTGAGAGCAACATTTGGGAATTCCTCTGAACAGAAACTCCATGCTTCGATCCTGTGTGTTGCAAAATATTTTCCTGTGGCTGCTGAGAAACCAAAAGTAACCCATTCAGGCAGGTACTTTGTGAGGTCAACTATATAATAACGATTTTGCCTCATAGTCTTGTTAGAATGATCAAAACCCGAAAACGAGATGCTTAAATTATGTGTACTTGCATTATAGCTAATGATAGCTTCATTTCTTCTGCCTCCTTTGATATTGACCCACCATGGCACAGTAGTATTAGATTTCATAAAATTAATATTGACACCCACATGTACTTTTCGAGGATCCCAGTCATTGGAAAAGATATCAAACTCAACAGAAAGAAAGGGATGATCTGTTGAATTAAGCATCGTTTCTTTACCTCCAATAATCAGACCCAAAGCACCTCCTCCCACTTTTTGAATATTGGGAAGCTTTGAACCTTTAGGGGCTAAGAAGAAGGCCATCCCATCACCAAATTTTGTGTTGCCCATTGAATCAATCACAAAGGTGAATTTGGTGGTTAAATCTGTGAGTTTACCGGTGGCTTTATCCCACTGATGCATTGGTTGGTGATATGTCCCTCGACCGACGCTATCATTGTACTGAGTTACCAAGTCGATGGATGTTTCTACCAGGCGAGCTGATTTTTCTTAAGATATTCTGTCATCATCCTGCTGGAAACTGGTGAAGTTAAAGTTTAAGGAAAACGTATGGGGTATTAAGAGTAAGAAAACTGATACTAGCAACACCTTATCACCTGCTAAATCTTTTCAAAGCGAAATGTTTATGAAGACGATGAAGTCAAGAAACTTGCGAGTGTTATTTCTTAGTGAGATGTTCCTTTATGGCTTACGCAGCATCCGTCAATGGTCCTTCCATTCACAGTTGTAATCTTAATATTAAAACCAAATTTGCAATTTTAGTATATTCTGTCATTTCAAGTCCAGCTAATCAACCTAGCGATTGAACCATAATTTTATATGAATTTTTCATAATTAATTTGGGATTTTAATGTATTTTATGGGACATTATTACATTATTAAGCATTACTTTTGGTTAGGGATAATTGTTTTGAATTAATAGTAATTAGGGGTAAAATAGTCACAATTTATTAATTATTTTTATACAATTGTTCCTTGAACTTTTGATGCTATCTTGTGTTTAATTTTGCATTATAGATATTAAAGAAGCAAATGAGGATTTTTGGAGGTTCAAATTAACTATTTTGAGAACTTTGGGCAAATGACTGAAACTAGCATCTGGTGACCCAATAGGAGTGAAGCACAGACCTAATTAAAGTGATTTGGGCTAAGTGGAAGGAGGGCTGAATAAAAAAAAATGCTGAGAACAGATCCAAAAGAAAAGAAATCCTAGAGGGCCCAAAGCAAAAGAAAAGCAAAAAGAAAAAAAAACAGAAACAGAGGGGACCCGAGAGTGATTTGAGAAACAGAAAAAAAAGAGAGGATCCGGAAGGCTGAAACAGGGAGAGAGCTGAGGGAAGAGGGAGAGCGCCGCAAGAACCTGGGAGTGAGCATGGGAGAGGCGTGAGCTGGGAGACGGAGGGTGAGTTCCGATCACCATCATCGATCTTCCCTCTCACCTCCAACACCACCACACCTTCCTGCTTTTCTCCGTGGAACAGACCCGAGAGCTGGAGCGTGAAGCAGGAGAGACCAGAGAAGGGACACCACTGTCATCTCACCACTGTCGGTGAGCCTTCACGGTGAGCTAAGGAGATTGGGAGCTGGGATTTTGACAGGGATCCGACATTGAGAGGCAGCTAAGTGTCTTTGCCATGGTGCCGAGCTGATTGCGAGATGAAGGATCTGAGAAGGAGACCGAAGAGCTGAAGATCACAGTACCGCCATTACCGACCTTTCTCAGTCAAGCACCACCGCCGGCAGCAAATTCCAGTTTCCGTTCAACCCAGTTTTCCGGCGAGCCTCTTCACAGTACCAATGATATTTTCTTCTTCCCCATTCATCACCATTATCTTCGTTGGGCTTATTCTGTTCCACCACCATTTGGGATCCTACACCACTGAACTTGGATCTTGAGCTGAAGAGAGTTTTTAAAAAAAAACGGGTTGCAAGAAAAAAAAAACGAAGACTCACTTTCTCCATTTCTCTATTGGTTTGGCTGAACAATCATGCTCATGGATTTTCAAAGTTTCAAGCAAATTGTTGTTGCCATTAGAGCTATGAGTGGCTGATTTTACTACTTCTTGGTGTTGAGGAATTGTGGCTTGAGCAATTGTGCTTACATAGTGGAGTTCTTTGATTCAATCTTATGCTTAAACTATATATTTGATTTCCTTGTTTAGGTTAATCATTGTGTGGTTTTAAGACTTAGATTGCTATTATGTATCCATGTGGATTGATCATTGTAGTTTTAATTGGATGATGTATTTTGATATTCATTTTTATACATATCTTTGATGTGCTTGATGAAATTATGCTTACTATCATGTTATTGATTGGTAATCATAGTTGATTTTAGCTCTTAAATAGTTCGTTAGAATATTCTAATTGAGAAGAACAATTTGCATCACTCCAATTTTAATTGCACATTAAGTGGGTTTTAAACAACATCTCAAAAGGTAGTAGTTAGCTATGTTTGTAGGAGTTACTATTAATTGAGAATATTGGACTCAAGTGTTATCTTGAGGTTGTTCTTGAGACGTAATGAAATTTGAACTCCTATGATTTTTTTAGCAATGATTGCCACTTTCTTCATCACCAAGATTCATTTTATCATATTATCCCTTTTTAATCCAAAGCATTTCTTTATTATTTTCCAAAATACAAAAAAAAAAAACAAATAGGAATAGTTTTATTTTCATAAATTTTAATTTCTAGAAAAACTAATTTCATAAATCCCCTTTCTAACCATGTTTATAACACTTAGATTTTCGTAGGGTAGTCAAAATAAATGGCTCCTTGATAAGAGAACGATCCCGAGTTGTTTGCACTATATTGCATTTAATTCGTGGTAATTTGTGATTTGACCCCGAGGCGGCTAAGGTTGTGTCAAATCAATGGCGCCGTTGCTGAGGAGTCAATTTTGACTCCTTTGATTTACTAAGTGTCAATTGGTTTAGATTGATCGGGGTTTGCTTGTGAGCCTATTAGGTTTTATTTCATTTTTTTTTCTTCATAGGTTTTTAACACTTTTTCATAATTTTTCTAGGTTTGTAGAGTGTCTTGCATTAAAATTTTTGAGAAAACCAACCAAATATCTTGATTTTCTTTGCTTTTGCATTTGCATTTTTGCATTTCTCCCTTGAATTCACTTACTTTGTGCTTGGTTGCTGCATATTGGTTTCATTGCATTCGGATTGCTTGTTGATACCTTGCTTTTGGTGCCATTTGGTGCATGATTCCAATTTCCAAGTCACAATTTTGGTATATACCTTTTCCATTTGGGTTGTGAGCATCCATACTTGTCCATACATATCATACACACTCACATACACTTGCACTCTTCCCACTTCATACCTTTTTGCTTGAGTTTGTGTGCAAGATAATTTTGACATCTCATGGATTCATTGCTTGCTTGCTAGCTTTGTATGTCTGACCAACTTGAGAGAGCATTTGATCATTCTTCTAATTTTGAAATTGTCATTGACTTAAGTGATTGTGTTCCTCAAGGTACAACTATGATAGGAAATGGTCCAAATCCACCCCCAAGGAGAATTATAAGGGATGTGACAAGATCGGATGTCACTTATAATCCTTTCAATATCGCATGCCCTAACCTTGAGGTTAATTTTGAGCTTAAGGGTCCTTTGCTTACTGCACTACCTCATTTTCATGGACTTGACAAGGAAGACCCCTACAATCATCTCAATGCACTACACTTAGGTTGCTCGAACATGAAGCCTATTGGTGCTCGCCTTGAAGATGTGCAATTGAATGTGTTCTATTTCACTTTGGAAGGAAAAGAGAAAGAGTGGTACATGATGCTTCCTACGCATGCTAATGATGCCCTTCATTCATGGGCTAACTTGAAGAAAGCATTCTTGGACAAATACTTTCCCGATGCTAGGATTGCTGAACTTAAGAAGGAGATCTACCCTATCAAGCAAGATCCATTGGAATCCTTTTATGAGTATTGGATTCGCTTTCAAGAGCTTTTGGCCAAGTGTCCACATCATCAAATCAGTGATGAATAGTTGATCCAATATTTTCATGATGGTCTTCTACCTAATGAGAAGGGCATTCTTGATGCTTCAGTTGGGGGTTCTTTAGAAGATTGTACTGCTAAGGAAGCGTGGGCTCAAATTAAAAGAAGAGCTCGAAATACTCAACAATACAATGTGCGAGAGATTAGAGGAGTATGTGATATAGGATCCAACAAAAGGATGCTTTCACTTGAGTCAAAGATGGATACAGTCACCTCACAGCTTTCTCTAATCACATCTGAGCTTCATCATTTGAGTATCCACCAAGCACCTTCCTCTCCTACTTCAAAGGCTCTTGTTGCACCTAGTTCTGAATCTTGTGGTTCAGTTATGCACATTTCAACTGTATGCCCAAATCTTCATGAGGAAGTCAACGCTATGTACCAAGGAAGACCTAATCAACAAAGATGGGACTCTAACACTACTACCTACAATGAACTAAGAAGACTTAACCCTACTTTCGGTTGGAGGAATCAAGAAGGATCATCTTATCAAGTCCAACCATATGGGTCAAACCGTGGGCAAATGGTGTCACTTCAAGAGTCTAAAGGTGATGGGAATAATCAATTGTTGAAGAGCATAGCTGCTCGACTTAATAGTATTGACAAACGGATGATGGAAGAAAAAGCTTTGAATGAGAGTCAATTCTCTTCTATTGGCTCAACTCTACAAAAGCTCGAAAGTGATAGAGCAAGTGATAGAGCTCAACTGTCTCATGTATTCAAGAAGTTAGAAGAGTTGGAGTTGAAGAATGATAATGTACACTCCCACTTAACTCAACTCTCCAATTCTTTGAGTGATGTGCATGCTAAGACTAGTGGTTCCATTCCTTCAAACATAGTCATCAATCCCAAGTCCTTGAATGCTATTGAGTTGAGGAGTGGCAAGAAGGTGCACTTCCCTGAAGAGATTGACAATGAGGTGGATGAGGACATAGAAGTTGAAAGTCCACCCTTGAGCCCAATGAAGCTTCCTGATTCTGAGAGCTATAAAGAGAAGGCTATTCTTGACAAGAAGAAGGACAAAGTGGTTGAGCAACCTCAAGTAAAACAACAACCACTTCTGAGAGAGGTTGGCTCCAAGGAAAGAAGCACTTTTGAGGACGGCAAGTCAAGCGAACAAGACACCTTATCCAATGCTAATAGTAAGGAGGTAAAAATTTCTCAACTCCCTTTCCCTAAAGCTTACTTTCAAGGCAAGAAAATGCATGAGGAACAAACTGAAAAAGAAATGTATGATTTGTTTAGTAAGTTGCATATCAATGTTCCTTTCTTCCAATTGGTTAAGTCTATGCCTAGCTATTGCAAATTCTTGAAAGAGCTTTGTACTAACAAGAGGAAGTTTAGGCCTAATGAGAGAGTTCAAGTTAGCTCTAATGTGTCTGCCCTATTCAAACCCCAAATCCCTGTTAAGTGCAAGGATCCCGGCTCATTCACTATACCTTGTACCATAGGTAATGTGCATGTAGCTCAGGCCTTGTTAGACTTAGGTGTAGCCATTAATGTCATGCCTAGTGCCATTTTTAAGTCTCTTGGTGTCAAGGAGCTTAAGAGGACTAGTGTGGTTCTCCAACTAGCTGATAGGACCACTAGTGAACCACAAGGTATCATTGAGGATTTTCTTGTCAAAGTAAAGGATTTGGTTTTCCCCCCTAACTTCTATGTGTTAGACATATCTCAAGAGTCTAGTAATCCACCCTTATCTTAGGGAGACCCTTCATGAGAACCGCTAGTACCTTGATAGACATGAGAGATGGGTCAATCACTATGGAAGTGGGTAACCATAAGCTTAGTTTCAACATGTACGAAGCCATGAAGCACCCTTTTGAAGATCACTCTTTATTAGGTGTGAATTCAATTGACTTAGTACTTGATGATGTGGTTCATGAATATGAGTTTGACTTGCATACTAATGATTGTGATCTTAAATGTGGTATTGCATTGTCTTTATGTGATGAACAATTCTCTTCTCTTTCTGTTGATGATTTTGATTCATGAGGGACTGAGATTTCCAACCTTGACCCATCGATGGTTGATTGTTGGTTATCCTCCTCCGTCAGTGACTTTTCACTTACTTCTATTAGTTCATTGGAGCTTAATTCTTCCACTAACACATGTTTGAGTGATGATGCTTGTGAGGAAGGTGCTTTTGTTAATGTTTCAGGTCACAAACTAGTGGAGGAAGCTGAGTTTGAGGTCGATAGCCAAGACTTGGATGATTTGATCTCTAAGAGGATAGCCCTCACACCGACCAAGACATCCTGATCTGATGTGACTCACTTTAAGCCTCACCATGTGGTTAAAAGGCCACTTCCTAACTCATCACTTAATCCTAGAACTAAGATTACTCCTCTTACCTTACGATTTTTGAATGAGCTAATCACTCCTTGTGAAGTAGGTATGAAGGAAGCTACTTTCCCTAAGTTTGTTGCTGTTGTAGACCAACCAAATGTTAGTTCAACAATTGGGAAGACCAATTCACAAGTGGTGAAATCAAAGGAGCTTAACACAAGTCGTGCATTGCTTTCATCTACAAAGGGGAGTATCTCTACTACCCTTGATCTTCCTAGACTAATTCCCTCTATTGTTCAACCTCCTGATTTAGAGCTTAAGCCTCTCCCCTCTCATTTGAAATATGCTTTTCTTGTTTCTGATGAGAAATTGCCTGTGATTATCTCAAATTCTTTGTCTGTGAGTGAGGAGGAGAGGTTGCTTGATGTTTTGTCTAGAAATAGGAAAGCTCTAGGTCGGACTTTAGCTGACATTCCTAGGATTAGTCCGGCTATTTGTACCCATAGGATCTTCTTGCATGAGGATTCTAAACCCCTTAGGCAGCCCTAAAGGCGACTCAACCCCTTAATTCTAGATGTGGTTAAGCAAGAAGTGAATAAGCTATTGAGTGTGGGTATTATTTACCCAATATCTGATAGTGAGTGGGTTAGTCCAGTGCAAGTAGTGCCTAAGAAGAGTGAGATCACTGTGGTAAAGAATGAAAATAATGAGTTGATACCTACTAGGGTGCAAAATGCTTGGCGAGTGTGCATAGATTATAGGAAATTGAATGAAGCCTCTAGGAAAGATCACTTTCCCTTGCCTTTCATTGATCAGATGCTTGAGCAGTTGGCGGGTAAGAGTCACTATTGTTTCTTATATGGTTATTCAGGATATTTTCAAATCCCTTTAGCTCGCGAAGATCAGGAAAAGACAACTTTTACTTGTCCATTTGGTACCTATGCCTATAGGAGAATGCCGTTTGGATTGTGCAATACACCTAGCACTTTCCAACGTTACATGATGTCACTGTTTTGTGATTTTCTTGAAAATTGCATGGAGGTTTTTATGGATGATTTCACAGTGTATGGCAATTCGTTTGATGCTTGTTTAGCTAGTTTGGATAAAGTTCTTGCTAGATGCATTGAGAAAAACTTGATTTTGAATTATGAGAAGTGCCATTTCATGGTTGATCATGGAATAGTACTTGGTCATTTGATATCTAGCAAGGGCATTGTAGTTGATAGAGCTAAGATTGAGGTGATTTCCTCCTTGCCTTACCCTACTAGTGTTAAAGCACTTCGTTCTTTCTTAGGGCATGTGGGTTTTTACTGACGATTCATAAAAGATTTTAGTAAAATAGCTCTACCATTATCCAAACTATTGCAAAAGGATGTTGATTTTGTCTTTGATAATCCTTGTAAACAAGCATTTAATGAATTGAAAGCACACTTGATTTCTCCTCCTATCCTGAGTGCACCAGATTGGACCTTACCTTTTGAATTAGCATGTGATGCCTCTAATTCTGCTGTGGGGGTCATGCTAGGACAAAAGCATAGTAAGTTATCCCATGTGATTGTCTATGCATCCAAAACCTTGGATAGTGCACAAAGGAATTACACAACCACTAAAAAAGAACTGTTTGCTGTGATATTTGCATTAGATAAGTTCAAACAATACTTGATCAATTCCAAAGTGGTTGTGTATACAGATCATGCAGCTGTGAAGTTTTTATTCACCAAGCCTCAATCGAAACCAAGGCTCATTAGATGGATGTTGTTGCTACAAGAGTTCGATATTAGCATTAAGGATAGGCCTGGAACTGCGAACCTTGTAGCGGACCATTTGAGTAGACTGCCAGATGGAACAAGGGGAGTACTTGATTCTGACTTCGTTTGTGATGACTTTCCTGATTCATCTCTTATGTCTATCTCTGTCTATGTTCCTTGGTTTTCTAATCTTGTTAACTATATTATTACCGGTCTAATCCCTGAGCATTTGTCTCCCTTTCAGGCTCAGAAACTTAAACGGGAAGCTGAACACCACATTTGGGATGAGCCAAATTTATCGAGACTATGCAATGATCAAGTGATTAGGAGATGCATTCCAGAGACCAAGTCCAAAGAAATACTTTTTGCTTGTTATTCAATGGTTTGTGGTGGACATTTTAGTGCTAACAAGACCTCTAGGAAAGTGTTAGATGCTGGGTTTTACTGGCCTACCCTGTTTAAGGATGCATACTTGTATTGTAAGACATGTGATAAATGCCAACGATTTGGGGAGTTAGGTAAGCGGCATGAGATGCCACAACAACCCATGCTCTTTTGTGAGGTATTTGATGTTTGGGGTATAGATTTCGTGGATCCTTTTCCACCATCATCTGGCTTTACCTACATTTTGTTAGCCGTAGATTACCTTTCTAGGTGGGTAAAAGCCATTCCTACTAGGAAAGATGATGCCCAAACGGTTTCCAAGTTTCTCAAGTTTAATATCTTTTGTAGAATTGGAGTACCAAGGGCTATAGTGAGTGATAGAGGTACCCACTTTTGCAATAGGGTTATTGATAACCTACTTGCTAAGCTAGGGGTAACCCACAAAATGTCCACTCCTTATCATCCACAAACATATGGGCAAGCAGAAGTTTCCAACCGAGAGATCAAACACATTTTGGAAAAGATAGTCAGGCCTTCAAGAAAGGAATGGAGTTAAAGGTTGGAGGAAGCACTATGGGCCTATAGAACCGCTTTCAAGACACCAATAGGGATGTCTCCTTACCAGCTTATCTATGGGAAAGCATGTCATATTCCGGTAGAATTGGAGCACAAAACCTATTGGGCGGTGAAATTATGCAATATGGATGTGCAAGAAGAAGGTTGGGAAAGGAAGCTGCAACTACAAGAACTAGAGGAAATGCGATTGGACGCTTATGAGAGCTCCCGCATTTACAAAGAAAAGACCAAGCTGCTTCATGATAAGAAGATTTTGAGAAAGGACTTCAAGGTGGGTGATCGTGTGCTTTTGTATAGGGCTCGATTCAAGTTGTTGAATGGGAAGCTTAAAGATAAATGGTATGGGCCTTTCAGTGTCAACCAAAGTGCATTCATTTGGCATGGTAGAGTTGCTTGATAACGCTACTGGAAAGGAGTTCCAAGTCAATGGGTATCTCCTCAAGCTTTACCGTGATTCATCATCAAAGCCTCCTTGAAGCCAGGTTGCTTCTTCTCCTTTCACAATCTTTTACTTTCAGTATTCCTGGATTGGTGGTTATATATACTTGACTGATTGTTTGAGATAAGTGTAGGGGAAGGGCATTCTAGTAGGAAAAGTAAAAGTAGCATAGCTTAGTAATTAGAATAAGAACTCCCTTTGTATGCTTGCATTTGTGGCCACTACCCTACTTAATCACCACTGTGCCTTTTCATCTTGATTTCCTCTGTTATTGTGACTTGTTTCTCCTTCTCCCTCTTTATGTGATGATTGATGTGTTGTGCTCCAATTGCAATTGGACTTCACAACTTTCCACTTCACTCAGGAACAAGTTAGACTAATAGAGTTGTTTTACACATTGAGGACAATGTGTTGATTAAGTATGGGGGAGGGGAATATATTTTGAATCCCATTAATTGGTTGTTTATAAATGAGAAATGCCTTAAACTAGAAAATATTTCAACATTTTTTGAAGAATGACTTACTTTGATGCATGCTAAAGTGGTAAAGGGTCACATTTACCACTTTGGAATGTGATTTGTAAGAAATATTTTGAGCTTTCATGTGTTCTAGTGTTTTGGCAACTTTTCGAAACCACAATTTTGTTCTTTTCAAGTGAATGGGAAGAGAAATGAACCCACAATTAGATTTTTGACTTACTCCTTGTTTTTAAGAAATCAAAAGTTTCTATATCATTAGTGCTTTTAAGAGTTGAGCATTCTTATAATTGATTGCAATGTTTTAATTGATTATATTTGTAAGGTTAGCATTAGGAATTGCGAAGTAAATGCATTGTGGTTAGCTTCCTATGCAATTGATTGTATTGGAGCAAGCATTAGAGAGAAACCTTGTTGGAAGGTTAATTGAGCCTTAAATTCTTTCTATGTGTGCATGTTCACTTAGTTCTTCATCTTCTAGAACTTGTTTCAACTCTTTTTCAAAACGGCATTTGTATTAGTGTGATGGAAATGAAAGAGGCATTCATTCTAAACCATTTTACCCAAACACAAACCCTCATTCACTTACATTTGCTTACCCCTTTGAACCATTCCTATGTTGTATGCGTGTCATTTACTCCTAATGTTCATAGTGTTTTAAAATCAAATTGATTGAACAATGTATATTTTGAAATGCCATGTATATAGAAATGAGAAAGTAAGTTTCAAAAAAAACAAAGTGTGTATAAAAGAAAAAAAAAAAGAGAAACAAAAGGATATTGAAAAAAAAATGAGTATAGTTAAAATAAAAAGAGAGAAAAGAATTGAAAAAGAAAAAGAAAAGAAATACAAAGAAGGCATTTGTTCATGAATTTGGAAAACAATTGGCACAAGTTTGTCAAATATTTAAATGCTATGAACTTGTTTTTTAACTTTGATTTACATATTAACTATTTCTTTTTCCAATCAATTCATTTCATCTAGCCTTCATCCAACATTAGAAGCCATTTAAGTCCTCTTGATTCATTACATTTATTGCTATTAGTGGTGGAGATATTAGAGTTGTTACAAGCCTATGGTAAGGTGTTAACTAAGTGAGCTAGAGTGAAATTATCTCAATGAGGTGAGATGAGTGAAACATTAATACTTTGAGAGTCTCTTGTGTTTTACTCTAATATTTTGAGATTGTGTAGTTAGCTAATTTTTTTGCTTTGCTTGACTATGACTAGTGTTGACTTGAAAAGTTTGATTAATTAATCCATTAATTGCTTTCTAATTATCAAATTGCTCATCTTTCAATTGCATTGATGATTTGAATTTAGAAAATTGTGTTTAATTGCCTTTGTTCAGGAGTAAAAAGGTCTAAGTGTGGAGGAATTGATTGAACCATAATTATATATAAATTTTCCATTAATAATTTGGGATTTTAATGAATTTTATGGGACATTATTGCATTATTAAACATTAATTTTGGTTAGAGACAATTGTTTTGAATTAATAGTAATTAGGGGTAAAATAGTCACAATTTATTAATTATTTTTATACAATTGTCCCTTGAACTTTTGATGTTACCTTGTACTTAATTTTGCATTATAGATGTTAAAGAAGCAAATGAGGATTTTTGGAGGTTCAAATTAACTATTTTGAGGACTTTGGGCAAATGACTGAAACTAGCATCTGGTGACCCAATAGGAGTGAAGCCCAGACCTAATTAAAGTGATTTGGGCCAAGTGGAAGGAGGGCTAAATAAAAAAAAAAATGCTGAGAACAGATCCAAAAGAAAAGAAATCCTAGAGGGCCCAAAAGCAAAAGAAAAGCAAAAAAAAAAAAAAAAAAGAAACAGAGGGGACCCGAGAGTGATTTGAGAAACAGAAAAAAAGAGAGGATCCGGAAGGCTGAAACAGGGAGAGAGCTGAGGGAAGAGGGAGAGTGCCGCAAGAACCTGGGAGTGAGCATGGGAGAGGCGTGAGCTGGGAGACGGAGGGTGAGTTCCGATCACCATCATCGATCTTCCCTCTCACCTCCAACACCACCACAGCTTCCTGCTTCTCTCCGTGGAACAGACCCGAGAGCTGGAGCGTGAAGCGGGAGAGACCAGAGAAGGGACACCACTGTCATCTCACCACTGTCGGTGAGCCTTCACGGTGAGCTAAGGAGATTGGGAGCTGGGATTTTGACAGGGATCCGACATTGAGAGGCAGCTAAGTGTCTTTGCCATGGTGCCGAGCTGATTGCGAGATGAAGGATCTGAGAAGGAGACCGAAGAGCTGAAGATCACAGTACCGCCATTACCGACCTTTCTCAGTCAAGCACCACCGCCGGCAGCAAATTCCAGTTTCCGGTCAACCCAGTTTTCCGGCGAGCCTCTTCACAGTACCAATGATATTTTCTTCTTCCCCATTCATCACCATTATCTTCGTTGGGCTTATTCTGTTCCACCACCATTTGGGATCCTACACCACTGAACTTGGATCTTGAGCTGAAGAGAGTTTTAAAAAAAAAAGGGTGCAAAAAAAAAAAAAAAAAAACGAAGACTCACTTTCTCCATTTCTCTATTGGTCTGGCTGAACAATCATGCTCATGGATTTTCAAAGTTTCAAGCAAATTGCTGTTGCCATTAGAGCTATGAGTGGCTGATTTTACTGCTCATTGGTGTTGAGGAATTGTGGCTTGAGCAATTGTGCTTACATAGGGGAGTTCTTTGATTCAATCTTATGCTTAAACTATATATTTGATTTCCTTGTTTAGGTTAATCATTATGTGGTTTTAAGACTTGGATTGCTGTTATGTATCCATGTGGATTGATCATTATAGTTTTAATTGGATGATGTATTTTGATGTTCATTTTGATACATATCTTTGATGTGCTTGATGAAATTATGCTTGCTATCATATTATTGATTGGTAATCATAATTGATTTTAGCTCTTGAATAGTTCGTTAGAATATTCTAATTGAGAAGAACAATTTACATCACTCCAATTTTAATTGCACATTAAGTGGGTTTTAAACAACATCTCAAAAGGTAGTAGTTAGCTATGTTTGTAGGCGCTACTATTAATTGAGAATATTGGACTCAAGTGTTATCTTGAGGTTGTTCTTGAGACTTAATGAAATTTGAACTCCTATGATTTGTTTAGCAAGGATTGCCACTTTCTTCATCACCAAGATTCATTTTATCATATTATCCCTTTTTAATCCAAATCATTTCTTTATTATTTTCCAAAATACAAAAAAAAAAAAAGGAATAGTTTTATTTTCATAAATTTTAATTTCTAGAAAAACTAATTTCAAAAATCCCCTTTCTAACCATGTTTATAACACTTAGATTTTTCTAGGGTAGTCAAAATAAATGGCTCCTTGATAAGAGAACGATCCCGAGTTGTTTGCACTATATTGCATTTAATTCGTGGTAATTTGTGATTTGACCCCGATGCGGCTAAGATTGTGTCAAATCACCTAGTTAAAGCTAAGGATTTGCTTTTGTTATTGGCACCATTAGGAAAGTCATGTTGTTGCATTAGCAATTGCCGACATAGATTTTTATATGAATTATCTTTTTTCTAGTTCTTCCACCATCTGTAGCTATATATTTCTTTTAAACAAACGGAAGTTAAATGATAGTTGTTTTGCAGGAAGAACTATAGGAAGAAAGAAAATAAGTTTTGCACTTGAGCCTAGTATTTTTCCTTATGTATTCCTTGATTGACAATTTTCATTTCTTTATGTTTATTGTGAATTTGGATTTTGTCCTTGTCTTTATTCTTTGTTGGTAAGCAACTAAATCTTGTTGGATTTTAATTTGTCATCATCAAGATACTGAGTATTTCGGTGTAGGAGGAAATTTCTGGAGTGGGCAAGCCCAAACGGAAAACCAATTAACTTGCTTGGAACTATTTTTCTGCCTTTTGTTGATCAGACATCATTAAAAATTGATGAAAGTTTTTATTTGACCTGTGGGTCCCACATTCAAAACCTACTGTTTCTAGGCATTTTTTTAACATAATGAATCAGACTCTATTCACCCTTTGATTTGATTAGGCACATATTGGGCTTCATAATTTGTGCTTAGGCAAGGCCTAATTTGAATTTTAAATTTGGGATAGTGAATTTGCTATTTCACCCGTTTTTATGGTGGCTTTGACTAAATAAATTTCAAAAATTAATCTGACACTTGCAAATGTAACATTCTAAATATTATTCACCAATATGTTTTACAATTATTTGTGGCATTTAATGAAATGGAAGAGTGAATATTAAAATGCTTGGAATTTAAGAAGCTAATAAATTTCCATTTTTATGAGAATTGGGCTAGAGCAAGTCATGAAACTAATTTTTGGGTGTTCCAAAAAGCCTATTATTAAAGCCCAAAATGAAAGAATAAATTAGCACAATATATGGCTAAATATTAAGGTAATTTCTGCCAAATAGACGAGGAAAATGAATGAGCTCAAATTAAATCCAAGAATATAAGGGCAAAATTGTAATATGGCAACAAAGCACAAGAATAATTATTTTCCCAATTAATTGAATTTAATTTCAGTTAATTAACGAAAATAAATGGCAAACACATAAATGGAGCATTATTGGTCAAATAAATCATAGTTTGAAAAGTCAAAGGTAGACATGTACACAAAATTAAATAGATGATGAGAGAGAATATGGGAAGTACATGAAATAAATATTATTTCCCTTTTTCCTTATTATTTTCTTCTAAATGAAGGAAATAGGAGGGAAAATAATTGCTTGGACAATAATCATGCCAAGTGTCCTCATTTTGAGCCAAGTAATTAAATAAGACTTATTAAGATATGAGCATATGTTTCAATTAGCATAAAATATAATATCTTGTACAATTGGTTAGACTAATTGAAGGAAATCCATTTGGTTATGAAGGACCCAAAAGTAGCATCTCTTTGGGCCTAAAAAGATGAAGGAAATAAGTTCAAAATCAATGGAAAGGTTTATGACAAATTAGCAAGAGATAAGGCTAAAGTACAAGCATATGTCATAAACTAATAAACTATTATTTATTAAAGCGTGTAAGAGATATTTTTAAGCTATCATCATGTCTTTCCTTCCTCATTTTTACGCTATACACACATGAGAGAGAGAGAGAGATAGAGAGAGAGAAGAGAGCTTTAAG
The DNA here is from genome assembly GCA_963855925.1 of Inga laurina. Classification (NCBI taxonomy): domain Eukaryota; kingdom Viridiplantae; phylum Streptophyta; class Magnoliopsida; order Fabales; family Fabaceae; genus Inga; species Inga laurina. Next base: position 30,508,702 of record OY979701.1, read on the forward strand.
TCATAGAGAAAAGAGAGCACAAGGAAGATAAGATCCAAGGTAAGTCTTGTGATTTTAAGAGCTTATATCTTCTAGTTTGTGTAGAATCTCTTCTAAGCTCTTTTCCCTCTTGAAAATCATGTGTAGCAAGCAAAACTCCAAGGGAATAGTGAGAGAGATGAAGACGCCTAAGAGAGATAAAGTTAAGAATCAAGAGGTAACTTCAAGAATTTCAATCCTTTTGGTAATATGTTGTTGTTGTTGTTGATCTTGACTTGATTGTGGATTGTTTTGGTTGTTTTGTAAATTTAGGATGTTGAAACCCTAAGGGGTTATGTTGCCCAAATTTCCTCAAATCATGTCAAATAAATGTTTAACTGGTTCAATACGGGATTAGGAGTAAAAAGGAATGAGCTTTAAGGGTTAAATCAAGAAAACCAATTTCTCCCTTTTTCTTGAAAGTTTTGGCCAGCACTGGAAATGGGGGAAGGAACTAGAATTTCATTAATTTGATGGTTCCATTTGTTTAAAAGGGAAAATTGTGTAGGGTTGATGTTGATCATGTAGTGTTAAAAGCCATGGAAAGTGAAATACCAAAAATACCCTTAAAACCCTAAGTAGGGGATGTCAAGGGTAAAACTATCATTTGACAGTGATTTTGAGAAAGCTGAGGTAAAAAATGGATTCTACATGTAAAACTGTGTAGGAATAGCTCAGGTCATAATTTTTGAAAAAGTACAATCAGATCGGTTACAAAGGTGCTTAAACCAGGTCCCTAGGGGTATTTTGGTAATTTTGAAATTTTAGAATAATATAACTGAAAAAAATAATTTAGAAGAGTCTAAAGTGATACATGAATGGATATTAACCTAATTCTTGTAAACTTGGAATTTTAGGATTAAATTGTTGAGCCAGAGCTGAATCCATTTAAAGCCTTGTTTGTATCACTACAAGGGACTTAAGGTAGTAACTCTATCCTTCATATACTATGTAGACTTACATATATTTTATATATACCATCTTCTGTGATATGTATAATGCACTCTCTAATGGGTGTGGGAAAATCACAAGTACCGTCTGGGGGAGTGAAAGAGGCAAGCTTCACCCAAGTGGGGGGTGAATTGGGTGATGTGATAAATTTTTCGCTTGACGTGGTGATATGAAAGTAGTTGTAGACAGAGTAGAGTTGAGAAGATTATGACACAAAGAGTTATATTGGTTCGGCCTAAAAACCAGGCCTACGTCCAGTCCTCAGAGATCAAGACCTACTGAGATTTTCACTATGCTTCCAAGATTCAATGGGCTCTCAGAATGCCACTAAACAACAATTGTCCTCTAATGGACTACGAGCAAAAATATTCTCACACTAACAAATTTCTCCCCCCTTACGACAAGTCTTACGTGCAGAAAAACAACCTATGACCTTTCTCACTTGCTTACGTATACAAGTCTTATGAGCAGCAACGTTCTCTCCCGCTTACACCACTGTAAGTCTTACGAGCAGCAACGTTCTCTGTTGCTTGTATCTTATAAGTCTTATGAGTGGAAGATTTTGCTAGGAACTCTCTCAACTGCTTCTCTCGTAAGGATATCTACCCTCTCAAGGTCCCAATACCTTGAGATGAAATGAAAATAGAATTTGAAATGTATATAGACTCTCTTACAGAGCAAGTATGATAAACACTGAATAGCAGTATGAATACAGAGAAAATATGAATAACAGAGACTCGTGAATTTGCTAGTGAATTATTGTGCTTCATTATCTTTGACGATCTTTGGAACTCTGTATTTATAGACGTTCGATTTTGCCCATTTGAATAATGATTATTGTGGAGCGGGGCATGAACTGTGGAACAGCATGCGTACGTTTGAAATCTTTGAACGCGGTAGGTACGTGCTTGTAATGATGTTGTCTGCCGTTGTTTGACTTCCTTCGCGTTTGTTTATTTCAAACGTTCATCCTTCTGTATCACACTTGTAATACATTCAAAATGATGTTAAATAATAATAATAAGTGATGATAAGATAAATAAATATCATTAAACCATATTCAGATTGAACGCTATAAGACTAGTACATTTTGTCTTCTGGGAGAGTATCACTCGAGCATGAATGGGCTCACTCGAGTGAACTCACAAATTTTCTCCTTGTTTTTCAGTTTTATACTTGCACTTCCACAGGATTTCAGAGAGTTCATTTTCTCACTCGTGAGTGATGTGGGGCCTCACTTGAGCACAGCTCCTTTTGCTCTAGTGTCCTTGTTAATTACACTAAGAGACCTGTCTCTGGACAACACTCGCATACCATTTTAGTAAGAGTGTGATTTTGCACTCACAGGTGATGTGGGCCCTCACTCGAGCACACATACTCCTGCTCAAGTGAGAAGAATATTCTCATGTAATATACTCTTGTTATCAGCACTTGCATTAGGAGTTGAGAGAATTGAAATTCACACTAACGAGTGCTGATGTGTCACTCGGGCATATGAAGTCTCACTCGGGCATACTTGTGTTTCTCTGACCTTCATGACTCTCGGCCAAACACTTGCAGTCCCTCTCTCTCTAGTGCTCGAGTGCAAACCAGCTTCATGCTCGAGTGTTGGTTACAATGCTCAAGTACATCAGTAAGGATGACATGAATTGCTCTCGGCCAAACACTTCTTGTCCAACGCTCACTAGTGCTCGAGTGAGAAAGAGACTCATGCTCAAGTGCTATCTCCAGTGCTCGAGTGCATCAGTAAGAATGACAGTAATTTGCTCTCAGCCAAGCACTTTCTGTCTAACACTCACATATGCTTGAGTGGAAAAGAGAACCATGCTCGAGTGCTAGCTCTATTGCTCGAGTGCATCAGTTAAATCTGACAGGAGACATTACAAAACTTTGCCATATGCATTTTTTAACTTTGTAAGCATTCTTTAACCTTATAAAACCATGCTTTGCATACAATTACCATTTGTTATCATCAAAACTTGGGATCTTATAGGGAGAACCACACCAACATCCCAACGACCCCAAAGGGGATGCAATTATGAGAATTCGGTACCAAGAGGGTACACTACCCAATATGTGGTTGAAAGCCTGGCTAAGGTACGGAAGTTGGGAACTAACAATAGTTGTTCTTGACTCGAGGTCTAACAGTATTTGGCCCTGAAATGTGCACATTCTGAGAAACATTATTACAGTGTATTTATTCTATTGCATTATATGTGGTACCTGGCATAATTATTTGTTGCATTTTATTTGATTGATTGTCTGTTGCTACTGTGATTCATTTGAATCTCACGCTTTTTCAAATTCAAAAATATTCTAGCAGAAGCTAGCGTCTCTAAGGACAAAACGGTAAATAGTGGCAACTAAGGTGTCTGGGTCAAGAGGATGGAGCTGTTGGTTATAATTAGTTTATTTTGATATTTTTGGACAAAATTGTATATAGTATCAAACCCTATGGGGAGACTCCTATATGTAAATAAGTCATTCTAATCAGTATATTTGTGCTATTTCTATATGCTTGTGGAACTATACTTTTATCACTTTGTCAATGTCAAAATGAAAAAGGGGTCTGACACAAGAGTTTTTTTCTTCCATAATTAGCTTCTTCATCTTATAAAATAATTTTCATAAATTTCTTGGTCTAAAATCATTAACTACTTTGTGTATAAAAAAAAAACTTTAACTACTTTTTTTTAAAATTACGAAGAAAATAGATCCTTAATTCTCAAAAATTAACTTTTACATTATTCACTGCACTGATAGGAAATTAAACCTCTACATAAGCTTTCTAAGTTTTCAATCTGATTATCTATAATTTTTTTCCTTAATTTTTAGGGGCCTGTACATGATTCTAATAATTATATACTCTATAATTAACTTGAAAATAGGCTTTTAGTCAAATAAATCTTTTTTTCCCACTTTTGCCTCAATTACCGTCTCCTCTTGCTTGGTAAACTGGCTCTACAACTTCTCGATCACTTACTCTAATTTTATTTCATTTAGCCATCAGCATTCAAAATATAGTATGTTTTTAATTCTTTTCCGTAAAATAAATTTTGTCCTCCAAAAAAATAGCTGGAACTTGGACTAACAGGAATATTATATATGATTTCTTTCTCATTAATCCGACCCCATTTAAAATATCTATGTCTGTATAAAGAACTTGACCTCTCAAATTAATTAGTTATTTTGTTATATTTTAAAAAAATTTCCCTAATTAATAATTCATCGATTGAATGTATAAAAATATTTTCCCCCTAACTTTATTTGTTAGAATAATGAGTTATTCATGATAAAAAATAAAAATAAATTAATTAAAAATAATCTTTGCCTAGATCTTTAGATTATGTTTGGTTGGAGGGGAAGGGAGCTTCCCCACATTTGGATGAAAATTTTAGAGGGGAAGGGCGCATTGAGAGAGTTTCCATGAGAGAGGGGTTTTATACAACCTTAGGTCCCCCAACTTCAACAGATAGTGTTTGTGGTATGGTTCTTCTAAAGACTTTTACTTGTTACAATGATGCTTTCATTGAGAGACGGCCAACCAGAGAAGGCTACATGTGAAGGGTTCTAACTGGAAGGGTTGACTAGCAAGAGGCTGATGCTTTCATTGAGAGACGAGCAACTGGAGAGGGCTACATGTGGAGGTGATCAGCAAGAGGCTGATGCTTGCATTAAAAGACGGCCAATCAGAGAGGGCTACATGTGGAGGGTTATAACCATAGGGCCTAAATAGTAAGAGGTTGAGTGAAACGCTGAGTGAACTACAGTAGTGTGGAGCTGATATGCAGATATGCAGGGGAAGAGAATGAATTATAATAAGAAAAAGTACATACTTGTTTCTTGAACTTTATACAAAGTTTCAGTTTATCCTCTTAACTTTAAAAAATATGTTTTTTAGTCCTTTAACCCTAACACCGTTACTCATATTAAATGATGTTTTTTTTTTTGCAGCAAACATTGTTATTTCAAAAATTAAACCTAATTTTTCAGCATTTGAAAAGTTTTTTTCAATATTAAAAATTTTAAAATCAGCATTTTTTTGGTTAACAACTTTTGGATTAAAGGACTAACAAGCCACTTCATAAAGTTAAGGGACTAAAATGATTACTGCATGTAAAGTTAAAGGACTAAGTGTAGCACCTTATTTTTATCACCAGTTAGATGAGCTATAAACATAATGAATTCCAAACACTTAGCCGAGTTTGATCCTGGGAAGAAAATAATTTCGTAAATAGTTGAAAGCACAGCCAAAACACAGGGTTCGAACCAGTAAATGAATGAGCTTTTCTAAAAAGTTTAAAACTTTCAAAAACAATTATTTAGTGGTTCACAAACTTCATTATAACTCATCAATCCTTTAACTCTATTAATTTTATTAGCGTATTGCTCTGCTCTTATCCTAGTCTATTGCTGGTTAAACTATAGGCTCTTAACATGCAACTGGCCATCCCTGCTTCATTTATTATGCACAGTATTATTACCTTTTCATTATGTATGTATGGCATACTATTGCTATTCCGTGTTACGCATGTTCATACTACTACTACCATTATACAATTACAACAGATACTATCTTCACTATATTTATATACATATATACACAAAACATGTAGCCACATGAGGCTACCAAAATATCCTAAGTCTTAACAAAATTATTATACAGATCTTCAACATTTAATCCATATATTATCTTAACTCATTTAGCTCCAACCTTCTTTAGGCCTCACCAAGAATAGTGTTCTTTCCCCTAGAAGTACTTGCTCTTGTTGTATGTCATGGAAGAAGGATGGGATTTAGGGAAATCTCAGAAACAAAAAGTTTTCTTAACGTAGATTTTATAAAAATGTAATGAAAAAATGGTAATTTTCCAACAAAGCAAGAGGCAATTTATTTTTCCCTTCTCTCTCTATAATTTTTGTTGATTTGGGAAATATTGGGGAAAATTAGTTGATTGAATAAAGAGATGCCATGTGGAATGAATTACGACCAACTAAAATAAGTCTAATTTCAATTAAACTATAATATAATAAAAGTAGGAAGAGAGATATGGATAAAGTCAACATCCCTCCTCTTCCTTCATCATTTTCATGCAGCTAAAACAAAATAGAGAGAAAGGGAGCTAAAGAATATTTGAAGAAGCATAAGAGGTGTAGTAACACCTTAGTTACATTATCATTCTGATGAGTCTTTCGTAGTGAATCTTAACCACTAAGTGATATTTCTTGGTGGAGGATTTTAAATCCCAACTCCAAGACATGATTCGAACCTACACTTGAAGGAGGTCTTCTAAATAACTTAAAACTTTTCAAAGATTATTCACCTTGTGTCAAACCCCTTAACATTTTGATATACATAGAGTAATAAGCAAATAGTTCTAAAAGGCATACAGAAATAGCAGAAACACAGAGACATTAAGTACTTATTACAATACAGGAAATTCCCCGTAGGTTTGAAATATATATATATATATATATATATATATATATATATATATATATATATATATATATATATATATATATATATATATATATATATATATATATATATATATAAATATACAAAGTGTTCAAAAGAAACTAAATTATAAGCTAGATAACCAACAATAGTCTCTACATACACTAGAACTCTACTGGCCAGTAGACATAGGTTTGTTCTTTGAGCCGTTTCCTTCAAAAGGAATATTTTTAATTTTGAAAAAAGGTGAGATTTAAAAGAATCTCAATAGTAACATACAATCAATCATATAATATGTGAAAATTAAATATGTCATGCTCCATGTTATGCAACATTTTAACAACACAAACCACATCACGACATGTATAAATGAGTCGGGGCTATTTCCCTACTATCCGTACACCTTGGTCAGATTCTTACTCAACAACTAGGTAAAAGTGCCTACTATCACAAATTACCCTACTCGGCAAAACAATGTTCATCAATTATATTATAGAAGATGGTGTACAGAAACATATAAAACATTCACATAATTTATGAAAGATAGAGTTAATACCTGTCTCCTTTCTCAATTTCTCAGTCATCCTAACTTTGATTTCATCTCGAAAAATTTTCAATTCCTATCAAAATTAAATTTAACAAGTAAATGGTTATTACTTTTACCATTACTGCCTTTAAATCATAGTTTGTTGGGATTGAATTACCCTTGAAGAAGCCTATGAAGTCCACTCCCAAGAAGAAGAAGGCTTTTAAGGCTGAGACTAGCAAGACAGAAGATACTCAGTCCTCTGCTCTTGCCACTTCCCCACCACCATCCTTCTTTAGTTTTGCCATCCAAAATTATGTAAAGGAAGTACTCTAGGAATTTCATGTGGACATAGTCAATACAAATACAGAACTCATAACCCATATGAATCACAAGATAGGAGAGCTAGTCGAGCATATGAATCAACATAATCAGGTTGTATTGGATCAAACATGTGTACTACATGAGCACAATCAGGCCATGTTGACACAACAGCTAGCCCAAACTAGTGCTATACAGGAGATTGGGAATCTACTGAGGTCCTTGTACATGAAGGTGGATACTTTAACAAATGGTACCTCTACTCCTAGTCCATTTATCCCAACCTCAGATCCAGCCTCTACCTCTGCTCTTGTATTTGATCCACTGTATACCATCCCTCATACCACACCAAGCACTATCCTTTTTACCATGACCAATCCATCGACATGTGCTCCAGTCCATATCACCCTAGATGAGTAGGCTATTCTCCAGCTTAGCTCAGTGACTACTCCTATAGCTTCACCCATTATCATTGAGCCACTACTTCAGACTCCATCTTATCATTCCTAGAATTTAGAGGAAACACAGGAGTTAGTGGTTTCATCCTAGCCTATATCACCTCAGCATACTCCTCTATATGTGCGTCACCCTCAAGATCTACTCCAAATCGCTTATCTTGATCTACCACAGCCAATTCACCTGCCTTTGCTCAGAGAGAAGGTGATACTCATGATGATACATCCTCACCCATCCTAGTTATTCCTAACACAGCCCAAGATCCATCACACATAAGTTCCAGTTCCAATATCTCTACCTAGGCCAACCTTTCCGATGATGTCAAAAATTGGGAGAAGAACTAGGAGTAGTGATTTTGGTGATCTGATATATGTCTATGTGTCTTCATCTTCATTGATATACACTAGTGGAAAATTGACTTCTTAGACCTGTTAAAAAAGACTTTTTAGACCGGTTGTGAATTAGGTCTTGTTACAGCAGGTCTAAAAAGTCTATTTTTTTAGACTGGTTGTTACAACCGGTCTTAAAAGTTACCAGTTGTTCTTAAAACCGGTCTTAAAGGTCTCCTTTAAGACCTGTTCTGCCAACAACTGGTCTTAAAGGTCAAACCTTTTAAGACCGGTTGTGCTCACAACTGGTCTTAAAAATTCACCTTTAAGACTGGGAAAAAAGAAGAAGCTTGTTTTGTTAATTTCTATGTTATGCATGATAGATGTTTGATTAGATGTGAGGATTTAAAGTTAAAATGATCAACTAGATAGGATTGAGGTCTCATAAGCCAAACTATGGATTGAGAGAATATGGAGTGCCCACTAGATGTTTGTTGAAATATTCAAAAGGAAGGAAACTTAATTTTAATATGTTTCTATAGTATTTTCATGGTGATGAAAAAATTATTCACACACACACTAACTTGAATTTATGCCTTGATTTGCAGTGGAATTTGAAAACTTTATATCTTTATGGTGATGGTGGAAAGAGGACTATTGGAAAACTCCAAAGATTAAGTTGTTTATTCTTTTGTTAGCATTTCGGTGTTATATAAAGTGTGGAATGTTGGATGAAAGAACTTTATTAAATTAAAATCATTATGTTAAAGTGGCATTGACATACTTATATAGTATAGAGACCACTTAATATGAATGTTAAAACTTGGAAAAGATTTATATGCATCAAAGTGATATAGAAATCAAGAGGCTTACTTGGTGAAATAAGTCTTATGGTGTAGCTAAACAAGGAAAGTGAAGGATAAAGACTATTGAGTTATCATTTGGAAAATTAATGTTGTTGGAAGAGATGTGTCTTCTTTTGTACAGGTATGAATGTGTGGCTATGCAATTTAATAAAACAAATAACAAATAAATTATCATGAGTTTGGGATTGATGTTTAAATCTTGAGAATAAATTAAGTAAAAGAAATATAGTGATGATATTGTTCCATTGGTTAGGCAGTTAGGTGGCTACAAGGGTTACTGTTTTGGAAAGTTTTGGAAAGAGTGAATTATATTTTGAGAATGCACCAGGTGAGTGAATAACATCCCTTTATCAATTATAAATAATTTTTTTACTTGTTATATTTTAATTTAATTTGTTACCGCATTCTCTTATTGCCATTTTATCAAAGAAAGTTTATTAATTAGAATTATCTATCGATATTGAAATGAGTAGAGATTGATAATTTTATTTGTTGTTATTATTTATTCTTCTATTGGTTCATAGTATAATTCATGATTATGCTTTGAGAAGATAAGGAAACCAGAGATATCTTTAATAAATTTTTATATTGAGATAGTCTTGCTTTTTTAAAAGTTAGTACATAAGTTTTTTTTTATTTGAAAAGAGTTTGCTGAGAGAATGAATCTCAACGACAACTTAAGATATTATTTGTGAACTTTCATGGTAGGGTACTCTATAATGAACTATTTGACACCAGCTATCATCATCTTCAAAGAAGAACTTCTCAATACTTTGATAAATTGACCCCACGAATGATTGAAAATGTTTTAAAGAGGAATGAATACAAAACACTGGTTATTAACAACAGTACTGTTAGTCCATGGTGCTCCATGGTTAACTCGAGCTCGTTTGATATTCATGGGCATAGTACTCATGGTTGATATTCGTGGGATTCGTTCTCACGCTTGTTATTCGTGCACAAGCATAGGTACCTGTGGGTCATGTACCTGTGCTTGTTTCATGGCCTTAGGTTGCGCCTGATTAGTTAGTTACCCTTGTGGACTATGTGTCCATACTTGTTTTCGTGGCCTCTAGTTGCACTTTCTTAGTTACCTTCATGGACTATGTCCACACTTGTATCCATTCTGTAGAAGTCCTACAAATATATAAGATTTGAAATTTGATGTTTTAAACTGATTCTATTTAACAAAATGATTTATTTTATACTTGGAAGAACTTGAGATTTGATGATTTATTACATATTTGGATTTATTTATATATATAATCGTATGATATGGAAATTGCAATTTATTGTCATATTGTTATTATTCACGGTTAAATCTATTTAAATTATTTCTTCTATATTTTATTTAATTATGTAATTGGGACGTTATTCACCGAAAATATTTTTGGCCTCAAATAGTGTAGATGATCATGTTCCCCTTGGTGATCACTAAGGTTAATATGGTTAGACTGAAGTTGAAGCACCATTTTAGCGGTTCCTAATTCAATGTAAGACTTTAAGCTCTTTTGTATATGATGGTAAATCTTGTTTAGGTGCTCCAAGTGTATAGGCAGGATCCCTGTCTTCCCTTGTATTTTGGAATATATGTATGTCTATATATTGTGGTAGAGCGCAGCTCCTAATAATGTGATGAAAATTTGGGACATTGGAGAATTTTTGGGAAGTCTAATTTATAGGGAAGGCTTTCCCCAAAATTTCTATAAGAGACCTAATATTTGGATTATGAGGTATGCTATATATGAATTTAATATGGCTTAAACATACTTAGGATTATTGTACTAGTTATGATGTTGTTAATGATATTAAGAGTATTATTTAATATTTATTTCTAAGTTTAAGGCATAAAAAGTGTGTTTACTCATATTTTGTGCCGGTCACCGCTAAAATTTTTGGGCATAACAGTTATAGTTCTAAACACAAAGGTTGTAAGTGTCTTGATCCCTCAGGAAAAATATATATTTCTAGAGATTTTAAGTTTCATGAACATTCTTTCGCTTTCTTGCATCAATCTGATTCAATATCTTCCCAAGTGCCTCAGTATGGTTCTGTTCGATCTTCTCTAATTCCACTCATTCCGGCTGAGACATCCTCTGTTTCTCTCGATTCTACTTCAAATTCTTCCTTTGGCTTTCCACTTTCTTCTCCTTCTGCAACCTTGTCATCATCACATGCATCTCCTATGTTATCTGCTGGTTCAGAATCTGGGTTGTTACCATCATTTCCATCTTCTACTAGTTCAGATTCTTCTGGTTCTATAGCAGCGCCTGAAGTGGCAGTTCCACCTGAATCAATGTCTACTCATCATATGCAAACTCGTTCGAAGTCTGGAATTTTCAAGCCAAAGGTCTTTACAACTCTCGTATTCCGAAATCTATCTAGTCCGCTCTTTAGGATCCTAATTGGCTTTCAGCAATGCAAGCTAAATACAAAGCGTTGTTGGATAATCATACATGGGAGTTGGTTCCTCGTCCTTCAAAACATCCTATCATTGGTTGTAAGTGGGTGTAGTGTGAGAAAGAAAAACCAGATGGAACTCTTGACAAATATAAGGCAAGACTTGTGGCCAAAAGTTTCCATCAAACTTTTGAATTTGACTATAATGAAACATTTTCTCCTGTGGTTAAATCTTCCACTATTAGAACTGTGTTCTTACTATTGCTTTATCTCAGGATTGGAATATTTCTCAAATCTTCCACTATCAGAACTGTGTTCTTACTATTGCTTTATCTCAGGATTGGAATATTTCTCAAATCTTCCACTATTAGAACTGTGTTCTTACTATTGCTTTATCTCAGGATTGGAATATTTCTCAAATTGATGTTAATAATGCATTTTTGAATGGTGTATTAGAAGAGGAAGTTTACATGCAGCAGCCTCCTGGATTTGAGCTTTGGAATTCACCTTTGGTATGCAAACTTAAAAAGGCACTTTATCGGCTTAAACAAGCTCCAAGTGCTTGGTTTCATCGCTTAACAGCTGCCTTGCACAAATATGGGCTTTTTTCTAGCAAATGTGATCCTTCTTTGTTTACTATGCTTAGGTCCTCTATAACCTATGTTCTTGCTTATGTAGATGATATTAGTGGAAGCTATCCTTCCTTTATCTCTGAACTTAAGTCCAGGTTGAACACTGAATTTTCTCTCAAAGATTTAGGCGATCCAAGTTACTTTCTGGGTATTGAGGTCCAGAAGTTACCTACTGGTGGTCTTGCTTTATCTCAGAAGAAGTATATTTTTGAATTACTTGCTCAAGCCGGTATGTCTAATTGTAAACTAGTTAAAAATCCAATGGTGTGTTCTCATCGTTTGACATCATCAAGTTCTCTGCCTCTGTCTGATCCTCAGCTACATCGATCAATTGTTGGTGCTTTTCAGTATGCTACTATCACTCAAACAGAAATTTCATTCACTACAAATAAAACATGAAATTTCCGACAAAATTTATCATGGAAAACTTTTTCGTGGCAAAATTTGCAACGGAATTAACTGTAGAAAATATTTCGTCACAAATTCCGTTGCAAATTCATTTCCGATGGAAAATAATTCCTTTGAAAATTCCCTCACAATTTTCAATTCCATCGGAAATTTTGTGGAAAAATTTAAAAATTATTATTTTTAATTAAATTTAATTTTAAAAAATTATTTTTATAAAATTTATTAGTTATGAATTTATATTTTAATTTAATTTTAAATTTATTTTTAATTATTATTTTCTAATTTCTGAAATATTTTTAATTTCCAATAATAGGTTTTGGTCCTTGTAGGGGCAAAATGGTCATATAAAAATTTATTCATAAAAAATAAAATTTATTTTTTATTAATTAATATTAGAAAAAATTATTAGTTAATAATTATTTATTATTTATTAATTAATGTTAATAGAAGAATTAATTTTAGAAATTAGACAAAAATATAGTCATATGAAATTTATTTAAGATATAAAATTTTGTAATTTGAAGTTAATTTATATAAAAAATTATAAGAATATATAAAATTATTTTATATTATTATTACATTTATATATAAGAAACAAATATATATTTATGAATAATTGATTATGTATAATAAGATTATACATATATAATTGTGTAATAATAGAATGCCAAAGCAGTTGAGCCCATCAGTAAGGCATCACACACATACGGATGAGGTCATGGGTTCGAACTAAAGGAGGGCAAGTTGAGTTGCATTTCCAGGAAAAATGAGGTTGCGACACATGGCGCGCAGATCTGGGAGCTGGCTATAACCCCCTCTGTAATTATATCCGAAATACAAGATTAAAATGAAATAGAGACCAATAATAATCAAAAATCATTTAAAATCCCATCCTTGAGATAGGGTTTTCAAAAATACCTTTTAAAATCTAATTAACTTGGTCTCATATTCACATTTCAAATATAATTACTACTCGAAGATAAATCACATTCATATAAATATCAGAGTCCACAACATAATCATCCCGGCAATCTCGGGTACATACCTTCACTAAAGATACACAGGGCACAATTGCCCATTACAATTCTTCAAATGAGGATTACACAATCTCATCTCAAATTCATAACTATATATTCAACCGAATCATATACAATCTTCACAACTCATTGATAACCAACTACCAACTCTCATCTCGAATGAGTCCTAGCCGCTCCCTCCACGAGCCACTTGCCTTGTCTAAATTGTTGGTAGGGGAGGGTGAGATTCGAGAGAATCTCAGTAGGAAATAGATACTATATATAATGCATGCATGATAGATGCTATGTATATGACATGTTAGCTTTATCTAGATACATACCCCATAATGACATTTTCTACATGCTCAATGTTTCATGTAACAAAACTATGGCTACAGCAAAACAGAAACAGAGCTTCATTTATTCAAATATGCTCTACACAATCAAGTAAAGCAATCATCTACATCACTACACATGCAAAGATATCAAATACATGCAAGTAAGGTAAGTCCCCTACCTCCAGTCTTTTCTCCTCCATTTGCGTGCCAGTAACTCGGGGCTTCACATTCGATCCTACAATGTCAAATGTACTATTTAGACACTTCCATAGTGTTTTTGGGGGTTATATGAGGCTATATTGAAAATTTACTAAAATACCCCCAAGGACCCCGCCTGGCCCCGCCTTACCCGGTCCGGTTGTACTTTTCTTGAAATTTTGACATGGGCTATTCAGACATATTTTCATCTAAGCAATCCATTTCCGGACTCAAAATTATCAAATTCAATGTCAATTTACAAATTTACCTGTAGCAGCCCCACTTTAAGGGTTTCATGGGCGTTTTCTTAATTATGCTTTTTCGGCCTTTTCCAAAAAAGTGATCAACTGTAACCCCACCTAATTTTCGCTCATGAACTCAATGGAATCATTAAATCATTGAAAATCCATCTCTAACCCCTCCAAACTAGCCTTGGCCGAAATTCTCAATTTCCAAGGAAAAATTGGGGTTTTTCGGTTTCGGCTCCGTAAACGCATTCCTTTCTACTCCTAACCAGTTTATTGACTATTTCATTAGGTTACAACTACCAATTTGGGCAGCATAACAGCCCCACACACTTATTTTCCATTTTTGAAACCAATGACAATCCGGCGAAATTTCACCGATTAAATTGTCCACAGCAGCCAAAATAGTCAATACACAAGAGTTTGGAAGTTACCTCAAGCTCCCACTAGCTTTTCTCAAGAGTGGCTGAACCCTAGCTCACTTCAACACAAGAAATGGAGCTTCCAAATATTAAATTACATAGAAGAGTAGCTTAGGAATAGAGTTATACGCGTTAGGAGCTAGATCGTCGGAGAAATTGGCTTACCTTGTGAGATTTCTTCCTCTTTCTCTCTCTAAATATCTCAAACGTCTCTCTCTCTTTTCAGCTGTTCTCAGCATCGGAAATGAGGAGGAAGAAGGGAAAAAACGTTTAATAACATATCCCATGCTTATGTCATCAATATAACATGATGATGTCATAATTCTCAATTTTCGGATTTTTGGCAGATTTCTGCCCAAACTTTGAAAAATCATAACTAATTCTAACAAAATAGAAATGAGGTGATTCTAAACTCAAATGAAAGGCATTTAAGTCCTATTTATAGGAAAAATATGGGCCATTACGTAAAATTACCACAAAATTTCAAAATTACATAAAACTCATCATTGCCCCAAAACAGAGTTCAGTTTCCATCCCAAAATTTGGACAGTCATATCTCCTAGTTCACAAAACGAAATGGCATAAATTATATGTCCATTTTGAAGCTTGGGATGTGAACTATAGGGCTGGAAAGTATCAGAATTTTTAAACACCATTTGGTCATTCAAAACGTTCACACAAACTGACTGCCCAGAATAGAGTTTCACTGGACAGAATTTCAGATTTTGCATCTTTACTTCCATTGGTTCCATTTTCATACCAAACATCATTCCCACATAAATTTTGACAAGGAATTCATTGGAAACACCAAATCAATCAAATTCACATCTCATTGACATATTTTCATAACAATCTCAACATGTCAACACAATTCACATTTCAAAACCTAACATTGCAACTTTTCCATTCCAAAGTTTCAAACCAATTTCAATGACATCAAAACACACTATGACATCATTTCCAACACAATACCCCATTCAATTCTTCCCTTTATTCTAAGTCAATTTGGATGTTAATCCACAATTGAACTCAAATACAGGGTTTCGGCGCTGCTCACAACACACATGAATCACATTCGAGTGCCAAATCACATCATATTCTCCAAAAGGGTTATTTATCACTAACCACATCCACTTTTGAAGTCATTAACCCTGAATCACAATTTGAGATCTTGCTAAACCGGGGCTTAACAATCTACTAATCTCAGGCTTATTTTCTAGCCTCGAGTCTCAAAATTCGGGGTATTACACTGGCAACATGGTAGAGGACGCCAGAGTTGCCACATGCCGCTGGCGGAGATGAGGTGACAGCTACTCGGAGTTGCCACTTGGCCTTTTAAAATTTAAAAAATAAAAAATCAATTTGCGAAAAAATTTCCGATAGAATTGAATTTCGTCGGAAATTGTGATGGAATTAATTCCGTTGAAAATTTGCGATGGTATCTGAATTTTGTCGAAAATTGGTTTGTCACACTATTATTAGCGACGGAATCTATTCCGTCGGAATTCTATCAAAAATCCATTTCCGTCAGAAATTCCATGGGAAACTCTGAATTCCATTGGAAGTTCAGTATTTTTTTGTAGTGATTCAGTGTTAATAAGGTTTGGCAATATATGCAAACTCCTCTTGAATCTCATTGGCGGTCTATGAAAAGAATCCTTCTTTATCTTAAAGGGACATTCACTTTGGGGCTAACTCTACATAAACCCAGTTGTCTTCGTCTTCTAGACCTACTCTAATGCTAATTGGGCGACAGATATTGATGATCGGCGATCTACTTCTGGAAATTGTGTTTTCTTTGGAGGTAATCTTATTTTCTGGTGCTCAACGAAGCAACCCACAGTTGCAAGATCCTCTACTGAGGTTGAGTTTCGCAACTTAGCAAATGCTGTTGCTGAAATTCAGTGGCTACAATCTCTTCTTACTGAGCTTCACATTTCTCCATTGCCTCGACCACTTGTGCTGTGTGATAACCTTAGTACAGTTCATCTTGCTCACAATCCAGTTCTTCATCATCGAACTAAGCACATGGAGCTTGATCTTTGTAAGAGAAAAGGTTCTCTGCAAACAACTTGAAGTGCTGCACATTCCAGCTTGCGATTAGATTGCTAATGCCTTGACAAAGCCTCTTTCTGGTTCTGCTTTCGCTTATTTTCGCAGTAAATTAGTGTTGGAGATATTAAGGTATCCCACCCCTCAGTCGAGGGGGGGCTATTAGAGTAACCAGATCGGTTAGAGTGACTAGATTAGTTAGAGCCAGCTGTCATTAGTTGAAATGAAGTTAGTTTAGTAAATGCCAGCTGTATAATACCTTACAGATAACAAGACTCAGCTATATATCTGAATATGCACACTCTGTACAATAATGTAAAAAGCAATACGAGTACATTTACTCTTCTTCTTTGTTCTTTGACTTCTTTTCTTTCTCTCTCTTTCCCTAAACACTAATACTGAGAACCTTTGGTTTGTTGTCTTTTCGTTTTTACTCCTGTATGGAATATTCTTGTTTAAAGGGTTAGTTCTGAAGTAGGAAACCAAATTCTGGGTTTTCTGCCTTTTCTTATAGTCTTGTGTCACTTTTATTTGATAGTTTTTTTCTGTTGCTTTATTTTTGGTTTTGTGGTTTAAGTTTGTTGTTTAGTTGTTCTAGGTTTGATTATTTGTGTTTGTCGTTCCTTGTTTTAATTTGTTTTTTGTTTTTTCTCAGGGTACTGGATTTGTTTGGATGAATGTGATGATAGGTTTCACATGTTTGAGCTCTCTTACTTCTCCTTTTCCATGCGCTTTTTCAACTTTTTTTCTACCTAGTATCACATAATTGCTCTGTTATACCTATTACCTTGTTCGATATGAAAATGGTTCTTCATCTACTCCTCAATAAGAGCTTCGCTTTGTACACTTGGAACTGCTTGAGGCACGTGACGTCCACCATGGTCCTTTGGGGATCTGGCACATTGCATCTCTCTCGCTCACTCTCTCTCTCTCTCTCTACTTTTTTTTTTTCTTTTCAGTACTGTTTTAGTTTTTCCTTTGTGATGTTGTTCTTGTAATTTTTTTTTTTTTTTTTTTGCTTTGCTTCTAGCCAAAAGTAATCTATTCTTCGCTGTTCATGAGTTGGGTTTTTATGTGTGTAATCGCTTTATCTTTCAATAAAATTTGATCTTTTACCAAAAAAAAAAAAAAGTCTTATAGAAAGAAAATATAAAACGCATTAAGATATTTAAAATGGGATAGGCATGTTTCCCAGTTTATTTCTTGAAAATAATTTTATACTAACTTTATGTATACCAAACATCATTGCATATAGGTTTGTTAGTAACATCCTCATCTTGTGAATGTTTGAGTGTCATATTGGTTCGTTAAGAGGAATAGCTTCCTTACCATATGGTCATGGGTTCAAATAACATTGAGGGAAGAGAGAGAGAGAGAGAGAGAGAGAGAGAGAGAGAGAGAGAGAGAGAGAGAGAGAGAGAGAGAGAGAGAGAGAGAGAGAGAGAGAGAGAGAGAGAGAGAGAGAGAGAGAGAGATACTAAAGTAACATCCTTATTTTAATTTGATAAGTTGCAACAGTTAAGGAACTAAAATAGTTATATTAGAATATCTGAACATGTAAACTATAGTGGGTGATCTAAAATCATAATATATGAATGTAGACATCTCAATGGGCAATTCAAATCACAGTTTTCAACTCTTCTGCTAGAACAGAGAGAATCCCCACTGGTTCATGTTTCGCTAAATTATGTTTTTCAAAATTTAGAGAAATATACAAGAATTATATGCTAGCCGGAAGAAAATATAATTGGGAAGTTGGGGTATCACAAAAGGTATTAGAGAGTACTAGAGAAATTAGAAAGGCATATGAGAAGGCCCCAAGCCCTATGCAAGCATTGCTCTATTTTTTAAGCACTCATGAAAAATATACTCCACTCATCCTTATTATAAGATGTGTTTAATTACAGAGTTAAAGGGTAATTTTACTCTAGAAGTTGTCATTGAGGAGAAATTTTGCCCCAAAAGTTTTTTAAGAAGCAATTTTGCCATAGAAGTATAAAAAATAATGCAATTTTACCCTGGCCGTTAGCCTAGTTAATTTTGACCGTTTGTTGACCAAATATGCTGAACTAGCAGTCCACATATTATCTACATCATTTTTATTAGATATAAAATTTCCTTGCCACCCAAAAACTTCCGGGACAAAATTTTCCCTTAACTCTTAATTAATGTATATGTACCAATAAAAACTATTAAAAACATTAAATTGATATTCAATTCAAGAGATTTCAATTTCATTATTAACCTTATAAACCCTACTAAACTTGGATTGAGTTTCAGTTCTCATTATAAATTCAAGAGATTTTTTTATTAAATTTGGACAGTTCATATTTAATTTTTTATACTTTTATTTTATAAAAAAATATTTTAATATATACATAATCATAAATAAAGATAATCTCATAACTATTCGGTTTCAAAAAAAAGTTTTTTATCAAAAAATCACTAGTGAAAAGTTTTTAATCTAGATAATTGAATTTTTTTTTTACATGGAATTGAAATTGTATTTGAATGGTGCAAATCTCACCAAAATAAAAAGCACCCAACTTTAGTGTACTAAACTCTAACATCAACTATTAATTTCTACTATCTCATTACAATTATTTAGTATCGAATTATATGAAAAAAAGGAATATTTAATGCTCATAAAATTTAATAAAACGTCTTATAAAAAATCAAATATACTTTCTCGAGGACAATTATATAAACCCCCTTAGTGAGTTTATATTATCAAGGATTGATCTAAATGCCGGCAATAGATCAACCAAAAAATCCATTTAGATGATGCCACCAATGAAAAATAAATTATGAACTCCTTGAAGTAGTAGCCATTGCTTCTCTTTTGTATAATCAAAGTAAGAGATAAATAATCACCCAAAAAAAAAAAACTGCAAGAGAAGGATATGGAGCCATTAAGCATTCAGAGATTCACACGCATGCGCGTAGTATTGTCAAATAAATGAAGTACTCTTCTAATCATTTTTTTTGGGTGTTAACCAAGTATCGTCAAGCCACTTTGAATTTGAGTCTAATATCTATTAGGTCAGGAGCATTAAGGTTAAAGCCCTCCTAATAAGTGAGTGTTAAGGTTAAAGCTGTTCAACAATTGTATTTCCCTGAATTCAAACTTGTGTTCTCCTCTTTACAGCATGGGACCGCTTAGCATCTCAACTAACAGCTTATTGGTCTTATCTAATATTAGTTATAAGTCACTTCCAATATGTTTCATCGGAACAAAAACAAAAAAAAAAAAAACCATAAACCTCATTATTTCTTCCATAAAATTTAACAACTTTCCAATTTTATGCCTTATTAAATATACATTATAATCTCATAAGAATAAAGGCGATCAGTGTAATAATAAATGGAGGGTAAAATAATATGTTCATATGAAAAATTTAATAAAATGACTTATAAAATAGGACTGGAGGAGTATATCATATAGATAACTTGAGCCCTTAATGGACATGAGGGTGTCATTGATATTTTATTTCTGCGTGATATGTATAAATATAATTTATTTATTTATTTTATACAACATTCTTGTAGAAGTATTAACTGAAGTTTTCAAAACCAGAAATAGGGCTACATCAGCTGCGGTGATTGGTGAAAACTGCAGCTAATTAACCAGAAGTATTAGTCTCCCCCCCCCCTTCCTTCTCACGTACGTGTTCCCATGACCCTTTCATTCTATGTACTATAGTATGAATGGTTTTAAATATTTGATTATTTTAACTTTTCTTCTTTCGTTAACGCCGTTCCGTGCTTTATTTCGCAAATAATAATACTAATAACATTGCTAATATATGTTGCTTACTATTTATGATCACAGTTTTTTTTTATTCTCTCTCTTTCTCTCTCTCTCTCTCATTTCTTGTTTAGAAAAGTCCACAAGAAGACGTTTTCCACTTCTTTTAAAAATTTAAATTTACAATCGTAGTGCTACCGACGTTAATTTTTAAATTACAATTGGACGTAATTTTATGTCAACTTCTCAAGTCTTTATTTTTATGTTTTGAACATGTATGTGAATACACATATAACGTCATAACAAACTTTATTTGCATGCACTTGAGAAGGTTTATCTTACATTTAGTGCTCCTTTAGTTTAATGAAATTGTCTCATTACCAAAAAAAAAAAAAAAAATGCTTTGTCTCCTCCTATGAAACTCATAACAATATGCACCTCTTTCAAGAGCCGATGTTCTTGGTGGCTCCTTACAGCATCACTTCTCTAAGACTCCTATACATATCAAGATCCTTTGTCTCCTACTTATCAAAATCCTCTGTGGTTAGCCTACTGTGTACAAGTTTTAAGAGAGAGTCTAATATCAAAAGACTATCCTATTTGATAGGAGAACTCGTTAAACTTATAAGCTACACTTCTTTTAGCTTGTGAGCTCCCCGATACAAAACTTTTAACAATTGAATTTATATAACATTTTTACAAACAAAAGAAAATGAAACAAAGTTGATAAAGGAATGGATCAAGTTTCAGTACATCATTATTGACCTAATCAAAAGTTCATATCCGTCAATATTTTCTGAGTCCCATTACTTAGAGGTGCTATAAAAATGTTTGGGTGATAACAACATAAAATGATAAAGATTTATTGAAGGACGTGTGAGCTATTTGAAACATGGAGATTACTTGTCACGTCACAGTTTTTGTTCTGCCTGTGGCGGGTTTATTAAAATGTTTTATTTTGTAATTTATGACATCACTCATTAAAATATTTTCGATTAAGGTTCATTCAAAACTCTGGAGTATCTATTATCAGGTAAGCCCTAATACCCTGAAATATTTTGTGATACATTCAGTACCCTAAAAAATGCTGAAAAATGCTGAAAAATACTTTAAGGTGATTAGAGCACATTTACTTCATGGACTTTTTTAGGAGTTAAAAGTGGAGTTAAAATTGCTCCTAACAAAAGTGCTTTAAGAGAAAAATTTCTCCTAAAAACTTAATACTTTAAGGACAAATTTCCAACACAAAATATTTGAGGATACTGGGCAAACCATAAAATACTTTAAACCATTAGACGCTCCTAAAAAAAATATTTCAAGGACTTCGATCAACCTTGCTCAAGCAAATTGCTGTAAGTAGTATTGTTGAGGTGAACAGTATGACTTATGCAGGAAGCAAAAATGAAATTGAAAGTGAGAACAAGGTACAAGGTAAAAAAGAAAGCGTCGTATTTAGTTATTCCAATATATATATAGATATGAAGCTACATGAGGAAATAGTGTTGATTTTGCATGCGTATCTTAACAACAACATAAATCACTGCATCATACTAATTTATTACAGAATTATGGAGGGTAGTGGATATATATATATATATATATATATATATATATATATATATATATATATATATATATATATATATATATATATATATATATATATATATATGTATATAGTGTGTTTAGTTATGGTTGTTTCTTTTGAAGATTGGCAATTACGTCCTTGTCAACTCGGAAGGCTTTAGAGAGAATGTCAGGAGAGATGGGAGGAGTGGATCCAAACACGGTGTTAGCAACGGTGACGACTCCTGGAAATTGGCTACCGAAACTAGCATGTGCGACGGCATCGCCGTGGCCGATGTTGACCTGAAAGTGAATCATACCGAGAGGGATCAAAAACACATCTCCTTTGTTGAGTACTTTGGTGAAGAGACGATTATCATTTTGATTGGAAGCCACAAATCCAGCCAAGAGAGTTCCTTCAATAACGGTTAATAACTCACTAGCACGAGGGTGATGGTGAGGAGGATTTTGGCCATAGGGCGCAAAATCGATACGAGCAAGAGCGACACCGAGAGTGTTGAGTCCTGGTAGTTGATTTACAAAAACTTGAGTCACGTTGGAGCCTAATGGGTTTGATGTGTTCCCTGGCGTTATGTGGTAGAAGAAGTCTTCTGCTGTTACAAGTTTGGGATCTTTGCACAATTTTCCATTCACAAATACTGCACAAAACTAAGTCATTACGACAGAGATATAGCGAGTGACAAATATACATTGTAACGAGTCATACATAACTGGAAAAAAAAAAAAAAAGTTGATTAGGGACGGAACACACCGACTTTAATGATTCTTTTGTTAAATAGATTGTCATTAATTAATTAGTAACAAAATTTCATTGGTAAATTAGTTTGGAGACAGAATTTTGTTGCTAATTCACTGTCCTTTTGCAGTCATCAAGAAACCAATACCTCACAAATAAAGTAAGGTTTATAAGTTTAAAGGGATCTTCCACCCAACCTCTCGTTCCTACTTAATTTAGGCATATTTTTAAGCTTCTATGCCCAAAATTCAAGATATGACACTTGTACTCATAACATATGCATGATACTCCATTCAATCTTTAATATAAGATCTATTGTAGTTCAATTTCTTCATTAAAGTGGATCTTATATTAAGAATCGAAGGTAGTAATATTATGTGTGTATACGTACCTCCAAGTTTGGTATCGTTGACACCGACACAAAAATCTTGGAGAGGATTGGAGTCATAGGCAGAAGCAATCGAGGAAGCCAAAGCCAAGAGAGCAATAATCAACGAGATCACTACTGTACCTTTCATCTCTCTCCAATTCTTTCTATAAATTGTGTATTTGTTGTGAATGAAATCTTTTGTTCTTCTCATCTATTCAATTTATAGCTCAAGGTAGTAGCCATTCTTGTTGAATTAGTATTCAGTTTTAGTTTCAACTTAGTTATTAAAACTAAATATACCCATGTTATGGTATCGATTGTTAATTTAATTAATTTATATTATTTTTAGTTCATGGCTGGATGCGTTCATTAACAATTTAATTAAGATTTGTGTTGGACTTTTTCATCGGCCTTCACAACTCTCTGCCTAAAGGCTATAATTACAAGTACTTCTCCCTAAAATGAGAATATTTTTTTGGTTATAATATAAATAACAATTATGAAACGTCAGCATGCTTTGTTTGATGGTTGCTTAACCGTTGTATATATTATCTAAGAAAAAGTAAAAGAGGGATGGATGGAATTAAGAAAGATGATTAAGATGTTTTAGAAAAAATATATTATATTAACTAACTTCCTTAATATAATTAAATTAGGTAAATAGATTTTACATTAAGGACTAAAAAGAGTATTTGCTTTTGAGGTGTGGTTACTCTGTGATAGAGTTAGCCAACCTTCTCCTACATTAATGATCAACTTCATACACTATATGAAGACTTTCATGTCTCTTGTACTCCGAAGTTGCACCAGACACAGTTTATTCACAATATAGCGACGTCTCCGCGATCTACCATGAACGAATCCCTACCCCGGAGAGTATCATTATTGCTGTTTGTACTATTGGTCATCACCCCTCTATAAACATTGCTGTCCTGAGACCAATAGCGGCAGGGGCATAATTGGTAGTGTTGTGTAATTTGTACATATCATGTGATTATATTTTTTTTGGTTATAATATAAATAACAATTATGAAACGTCAGCATGCTTTGTTTGATGGTTGCTTAACCGTTGTATATATTATCTAATAAAAACTAAAAAGCTGGAATCGTGGGGCCGCCCATCCTCGGCGTCTACAAATTATTTATGAAAAAGAAAAAACCAAAAAAGAAGAAACCTATAAAAAGTAACGAAAAATACGTTGATATATTTCTACATGAGATTTGTAGCTACACAACAAGGAACTTCGGACGATTAAGAGACGGTTTTAATCAAAACAAATACGTTGATATATATATATATATGCATATTATGCATATATTCCTCTAACACTAAGCACATATGCCAAGATTCATTATCGGCTTGATCTTTTGTTCATTTGAATGTATAATTTATACTCCTGCCCATCCTAGCTTGTTATAATTAAGTATTTCCTACGTAATTTTATAGTATAAAGTTTTTTTTTTTAATTTGATTTGATTAAGGGATTGGAACTTGTGTTCTTCTCGTTACAGGGGTGAGGCTTTTAACCATCTCAACCAATAATTTATTGGTAACATAAAGTTTTTATTATGAGAAGGATTACTTTGCTGAAGTGGTATGAGCCTCTCTCGTTCATCTTTATTGGGACAACACGTATCTTTTTAGAAGGGATATGATTGGGACTTCTGATTTGGGCAACTGATGAACATTATTTGAACACACATACATGCCAAAGCCTAATATATACATATGCCTCGGGCCTTTTGGGAAGCGGATTATGTGAACCAAACATCAAGTTTTTGCAATTAGTTTCTTAGCAAAACCAAGTTTTTAACCTTGGGGAACACTCAGTCATGTATTTTGCATGCAGTAGTTGATCGTTCAATGATCTGAGCTGCCTTTGCAACTTGGTATGAAGAAGTTTATAACATAGTTCCATTCCATGCATGGGTTATAGAAACTTGGTGATATATACTCAAGTCCTAATGTAGGATATAATTAGCAAATTGATTTCAGTTTTCAATGTAATATATCTATTTCTAATATTTATCAATCTTTTCCTAATTTACTCTTATTGATGCTCCCCCTTAACAATAATCAAGAGAGGGATGGATGAAATTAAGAAAGATGATTAAGATCTTTTAAAAAAATTATGTCATATTAACTAATTTCTTTATTATAATCAAATTAGATAAATATTTACTTATGAGGTCTCGGCTATCTACCATGAACGAATCCCTACCCGGAGAGTATCATTATTGTTGTTTGTGCTATTGTTCATCACCCCTCTAATACCAATCGCTGTCCTGAGACCAATAGCCGCAGGGGCATAGTTGGTAGTGTCGTGCAATTTGTACATATCATTTGATTATATTCCTTTTCCACTAAAAAAAAATTAAAAATTTCACTCTCGCCTTGCAAAAGTCAAAAGGAAAAAAAAACTCTGGACCTTTCAATGTCTAATCAGCAATTACTAAGGAAAGTAGCCCACTGAGGGAGGGAACTTGTACTTTTTTCCCTATATTTTTTTAAAGACTGGATGCTATTAGATTAACAAAGCATTACAAAGTCAGCATTCTACCCTCGGTGCCCACTGTCCAAAATAAAATTAAAATCCCACATTTTCAGAACAGCAAGGCAGCACATCGAGGTACCAGCAGCCTTAATCAATGACGATCAAGAAAAGGCATGAGTTTTGAAATCCCACACATAGCCTCTTATGAACTTGAAATTGTTGATAACGTTGACAATATTTTCGTTTGAATTTTGCAGGTTGGAGGGTAAGGTGGCCATAGTCACCGGAGGAGCCAGTGGGATCGGAGCAGAGTCAGTGAAATTATTCGCCCAAAACGGAGCATCGGTGGTTATTGCAGACATTCAAGATGAACCGGGTCACCAACTCGCCGCTTCATTAGCCCTACATCAAGTGAGTTACCATCACTGTGATGTCAGAGATGAGAAAGAGGTGGAGCAAACTATAGCTTTCGCCGTTGACAAATACGGCCACCTCGACGTCATGCTTAGCAACGCCGGCATCGCAGGCTCCATGGCCGGCATACTGGACCTTGACCTGAGCGCGTTTGACAACACCATGGCCATCAACGTTCGCGGTGTGGCTGCGACCATCAAGCACGCGGCTCGAGCCATGGTGGCCGGTAACATCCGTGGGTCCATCATTTGCACTGCCAGCGTGGCTGCTTCTGTGGCGGGATGTGGGCCGCATGGTTATACCACATCCAAGCATGCTCTAGTAGGCCTAGTACGCTCCACTTGCAGCGAGCTCGGAGCTTATGGGATCAGAGTGAACTGTGTGTCGCCATATGCTATCGCCACACCTCTTCCTTGCGAAGCGCTTAATAAGGGGGCAGATGAAATTGAAGGCATCGCCAATTCTTTCGCTAACTTGAAGGGTATTTCATTGAAGCCTTCCCATATTGCTGAAGCTGCCCTCTTTCTTGCTTCTGATGATTCTGTTTATATCAGTGGCCATAATATGGTCGTCGACGGAGGCTTCACTGCTGTTAACCGCTGCTTTCCCCCAGACCTTTTTTGAAACATTATATTGACCTTTTGCCTCTGTTCTTAATACATAAATGTATGATTACCATCGTTCATATATTATAAATAAATCATCCCCTTAGCCTCGCTGTACTTCACTGACTCATGCGGATCCAGTTTCCCTACTCATCAAAATAACAGTTAGGAAAAACTACTCTAATCTGGACGGTCCAGATCATACCTAGATGGTCCAAATCTCATATTTTTTAATTGATGATTTTTAAATAAAAAAATCATTTTTTAAAAAAATATTGGTTAAGAGATTATTTTTATTTTAAATTCTCTACTTATTAAGATAATGTTTTTTAAAAACAAAAATTTTAAAAAAAACAAGAGATTTGGACCGTCCAGATCTGATTTGGAAGGTTCAGATCAAAGTACCTTTTCTTGCTTATCAAAATGATTAGCATGGTTGGCCAAAAAAAAAAAAAATGATTAGCATGGACACTGGATCCGACTCAATGCATACCTCGTCAATGTATAATAATTAACCCCACAATCTTATTTTACTCTGATATCTGAATATTTAATCCACATATGCCAAATGAAGGCCCGGAGACATTATTATTATTTCTTTTGATACAACTAGGTGCTTGTTTCCCAAACGACCAAATTTTAGTTTGAGAAGCCCTATTCTAAAAGCCGAAACAAAATTTGTCTCATATTATTACCTCATAAATCATAAAAAAATCTCTAAAAAAAAGTTAAAATAAATAAGCATTAGGTCAAAAACATCGAGTGAAAAAAAGGAGAAAACCATTTATATGTAATAAAAATGTGCGCAATTAATTTATGTGACCCTGTCACCATCGTAAATATACTTTACCGGTAGTCTGGTACATGTATAGCAATGCTTCATCAGTCATAATAGGTTCGGTATATGTATAATGATCATCCTTATAATACGTTTGGAATAAATAACCATTATAATAGTCATTTAATTATAATTTTTCCATACTAAAAAATTTAAAATATTTCCTATATTAAATTACCCTTCAAAATTAAGGGAGAATTTTCTTTTGTCTTATTGTTATGGAATTCCGACGTTTGAATGAGGATTGATCAAGATGAAATGTTCCTTAGCGAGCGTCATCCGGTGGGGCATAGGAACCTTCATCTGATTCATGAAACCACAGCTTGCGGACACTCTCTCGGTTATGCCTTTAAAGGTTCTGACTTTTGTTGCTTTAATTCCAATGATTCTGATTTAACTTTGCTTTCTGCTTTCTCTATATTGTATTATTAGTATTTCAGTTTAAATATTAGTTAGTGGTAAATAATAGCGCTAGCACGTGCTCCATCTTCTCCTTATTACAAGACATCAATTATTAATTTTTACAAACCAATAAAATCAACTAAAAGAATTAAAATTGTTCCAAAATTCAAGTAATTTTCAGTATTATCTTTGCTAACTACACTAAACTCAAATATCATACTAATTATTACTCTCTTCTATTATCCTTATTAAATATGGACAGACATGAAAAAATAAATTAAATACTCCTTAGAAATGTACAAGTGATTTATAAAAAAGATTAAAAACACTTATAAATTGATACCTTATAATAAGAACAGTAGATTCGTTAGCCGTTATAGAGCGGCATCAGATAGGGCGGTACTAGCTGTATTACCTACCTAACTCTTATTGTAACTAACTCTCGAAACACCCCGCCTGTATAAGGGACACCCTATTGTAATCCCCCTGTTGTTGATCAGATTTGCATACTGCAACGACAGAGCACATTTTCAGGTTCTCTTGAATCTTCTCTCCTTTCTCTCTTTCGCTCTCATCTTCTTCTCTAATTCTGATTCTCCATATCTCTCTCCCTTTTCTTCTCTAATTCACTAACCCATCTCTGTTTTACAACAGAGATACATCACCCTACTAGTTTTATTAGTGGGAACTTATTGACAAAAAAAAAAAAATATTAGTGGGAACTTGAATATCATCAATCCTCGTGAGATTGGGATTCCATATCCAATGCTTGCGATGACAATGTCAATGAATATTAATTTGGTTAATTAGACTTAATGGAACACTCGTCTTTCTCAACTTCTCAGACAGCGAGCCAATAGCCATATCATTGTATTATGGCCCAGTGCTTTCTTACTTTCTTTCATTCCTTTCCCCCCTTTTCCTTGGATTCTTCATCTGTTCGAAGCTTCTCATAACGGAATTTAGTTCAAATGCTCGACTAATCTTTCTTGTTAAGATATTTGTTTGGTAAAGAAGGTTGAGAATATGAGGAAAAACAAAAGAAAGGAATAGGAAAGATGAGAGCTGCTGTTACTTTTTTCAAAATGTTTGACTTTGAAAAAATCAAACACGAACGGACGGAAACACTGGAAAAAGTTTTAGAATCTATAATGAATGACTCGTAGCTTTTGTTTCAATCTGTGTTCATTGTCTTTACTTCATGCACCTAAATACTCTGAGGTCTTATGGAAGTCAATTGTCAATGAAGAGATTTTGATTTAATTGAATGATTAATTGTCTAGTAGCTGAAAATCTGTAGCCCATATGTATCTGCTAGAAATTCTCTTCTCTCTTGATTTTATAAGTAGCCATGGGTAACAATGGCACGGTAATATAAAATCTCAGCGAACAAGCATCCATGCCCTGTTTAAACTTGAGTAAGCGTCTCTATTGTCCAAACCTAAATCCCATAGAGTCCACTGTATTTAAATGTCTCACTGATTTGTGGTTAGTTTTATCATTTTGGCATACTATGTATTTTTAGTGTTGATATTGCTGATTTGTCGGGAGATTATGATGTACACACAGAATCGGATTTAAGTGGTGAATACACAATTTCATTCTGCTTTCCATTCTGTGAAACAAAATCATTTTTTATATTAATGAAATCTGGGATGAAAAAAACTGGCAAAGAACCAACATGCATAGCCATTTAGCAAATTTATTTTGTATCCTGAAATTGTGTGGTCCTTTCTTTACTTTGTTTCCTTGTCACTTCTGTTCCGCCTTTTCTGGTACTGCTGGTTTAATAGAAGGAAATGTGTTTGTCACTCTGCTTTATCCAATTTATTCTAGACAAACGCTTTTGCAACATTTTTTCCTTGCCTTACTTATTCATGCTGTTACTGTAAATATAAAAGGGACTAGGAGTTAGTTAATTAGTTAGCATTTCAGCAAGGCAAGAATGAAGCAAATGGCATTGAGTATTAGCTATTTTAAAGCACCATCTTTACAGAGAAAACAATAGAATGTTGCAAAAGGCTGATGCAAAGAAGTCAGATAGGGATTTTGATGTAAGCCAGTGGGTATTTCTGAAGCTAACGCCCTACAGTCAAATTTCTGCTGCTACAGTGAGCTCACAAAAGCTTGCTCGAAGGTATTTTAGGTTTTATCAAACCAACAACAACAACAACAACAATAGAGCCTATTCTCACTAGATAGGGTTGGATACATAGATCAAACCATTCCATTAAGTCCGATAAAAAATCTTAGGATAAATTGTTAACTAAGAGATATCTCTCAATGACTTTATTAAGTATTCTCTTCGGTCTTTCTCTATCTCTTTTAACTGAGCTCAAAATCAAGGGTAGCCTACAAGCAACAACTATCTCAAGAATCAAGAATACGCCCTGTTTTCTGTGTCACTACTTAAACTTTGCTCAGATCCCGCAGTTAAGAAACAACATATTATTGAATGGCTTGCGGCACCTAGACACTCCAAACCTGAAATGTTTCTGAATTAAAGCGTGGGACAGCACAAAGGGAGGATTATAACTGAGCTGTTGGTACAATGGAAAGGTCTGCTAGATGAAGAGGCCACTTGGGGTTCCTATATATCAATTCCAACAACAGTTTCCGAGCTTCAAGTCTCCAAACCCTTGAGCACAAGGGTATTTTGGAGGGAGGGAGTATTGTTGTGTAAATATAAGAGGGAATAGGAGTGAGTTAGTTAGTTAGTTAGTTATGACAGTTATGACTTAGCTAGTTAGGCTTAGATTGCCCGTTAGGCTTGGTTCAATATAAATTAGGGGCCTAGGATTTTATATAGTTGTTCTTATTGTTACTTATACAGAGCGATTCAGTTCTGATCTATCTCTCTCTAGTTTCACTTTTTCTCTAGGTCTGTGTCCTATATCTCTGCTCTCTTCTCTTCCTTCTTCATAACCTCTTCATACAACACATGCCCCTAAAATCCTTTTTATCTTCTTCCTCCTATTCTTCCTGATTCTACATTTCTCCTTATGACAAACTTATTTACCTAGTTAATTTTATATGATTGATTGCATGTTACTACTGAGATTCATTTGAATCTCACCCTTTTTCATATTTAAAAATATTCTAGCAGAAGCTAGTGGCTCCAGGGCAAAACAATAGATATTGATGGTTGATGATTCTGGATCAAGAAGTTGCAGCTGTTAGTTATTGTGGTTTATTTTGTTAGTTTTGGACAAACTTTGTATATGTTTTCAACCCTTCAGGGAACTCTTATGTTGTAAACAAGTACTTCTTATTAGTATATATGCGCTATTTTTGTATGCCTGTGGAACTATGCCTTTATCACTCTGGCAAATATCAAAATGTTAAAGGAGTTTGACAAGTGTCAAAAAATTGGAGGAAAAGAACAGTTATTGGCCATAAAAAAAGAAGGGAATGAAGAAGAGTCAATTTCTAATCTGAACATGGATGAAGATTTCGAAAGGTGCAGTGGCCCAAAGAAGTTTTGCCATGATAAATTGGTAACTGCAACGAATAACTTCTCAGAAGAAAACATGCTTGGGCATGGTGGTTCTGGTGGAGTTTACAAAGGTTTCTTAAAAGATCTAAACACACATGTTGCTATAAAGAAGATATTCAGAAAGTCAAAACGAGGGATAAAAGAATATATAAGAGAAGTGAAGATCATTAGCCAACTAAGGCATAGGAATCTAGTATAACTCATCGGTTGGTGCCACAAGAAGAAAGATTTCCTACTTATATATGAATAAATGCCAAATTGTAGCTCAGATTCACATTTATACCATGGAAAGAGCTTCTTAACATGGCAAGTGAGGTATCACATCACTCTGGGTTTGGGGTTTGGCTTTGGCATTATTGTACCTGCATGAAGAATAGGAACAATGTGTGCTTCACAGAGACATTAAAACAAGTAACATTATGTTAGCTTCAAATTTCAATGCAAAGCTTGGTGATTTCAGGTTAGCCAGGCTAGTAGATCATGAGAAGGGGTCGCAAACCACAACTATAGCTATGAAGTTGTTGTGTTAGAGATTGCTAGTGGAAGAAAACCCATTGATCTAAATGATGAGAATGAAACAATAGTAGTAGAGTAGGCTTGGGAGCTCTATGGAACAGAAAAGTTCATTGAAGTAGCAGACCCAAAATTATGTGGTGCATATGATGAGCAATAAATGCAACAATTAGTCGTTCTCAGCATTTGGTTTGCTCATCCAAATTCCTCATCTAGGACATCTATCAAGCAAGTGATTGAGATTCTAAATTTCGAAGCTCCCTTACTTTATCTCCCAGAGAAGATGCCTGTGCTAACGTATCAACCTCCAACAATTTAGTTTGATTCTCTTTTCTTTTTTTGGTTTAATGTTCTAATATGGACATGTGTTAGGAACACTAATGTTGTAGTGAACAAGAAACCTTGTTGAACGGGAAGTAAACTTGTGCATGAGTTGTAAAATTATGTTTTGCAATTTGGTAGCATGTATAGAGACTGAATTGTAGATTCTAAAATCTTGCAAGATAGATAAATAGGTCAAACACCATGTAATGCAACATAACACAAACAATACGGCATGTGCACATGAGTCAGAACTACTTCCCCATTATCGGTAAACTTCTATAAATGTGCCTACTTGCACAATGCCCTATTCGGCAATGCAGTGTTCATATTACAGAAGATGACATACATACACATAAATATTCACATAGTTAATGAAAGATAGAGCTACTACCTGAGTCCTTTTTTAATGCAATTTTCTGTCCAAAATCTTAGTTCCGGCTTGGGCTATTACAAATTTCTATAAATTAAAGCTACAAGTAACTGGTTATTACTTAAACTATTACTGCCTTTAATCATATTCTAGTGGTTATCTATCATAGTTTCAACAATTTTTGCATAGAACAATTTTACACAGTACAGTTTCACAGTTTTCCAGAAAACTGGCAGATTTTCAGTCCACTTTGGAAAATCATAATTAATTCTAGGAAATTCCAAATTGACTGGTTCTAAAGCCTAAGTGAGGTTATTTAAGTTTAATTTTATAGATAAATACTTAAGTCTGACCAATTTAACCACATTGTTCCAAGAAATTCACCAACCTTCCACTGTTTTAGATTGCATTCCAGAAATAGGGCTTAACTTCAAAAATCCATATCTTTTAATCTACTACTCCAAAAATTATTAATCATTCCTATCAAATTAAAGCTCTATATCTCTATGCCAAATTTCATAATATTTGGACTAGGTATGACCCACGTAATCCATTGCACAACAACACTACCTCCAGTGATACAAATCAAACAACATATCCCCTTAACTTCAATAATTTCCTGATTTAAGCATAAGCATCCAAAAATCATGAACACATGTATTCCTACACAATTTTCCCATTTAAATCAAATGGAATAATCAAAATTACAAAATTCCAACTCCATCCCCTTGTTCTGCCTTTGGCCAAAATCAAAACCTTAGAAGAGAAGTTGGGTTTTCTTTATTTCTCTTGATTAACCACTTCCTTTTCACTTATAATCACAAGATTAACTACTTAAATTCTTAATAAAAATGATTTGAGGAACTTCTGGCTTCATAACCCCTTAGGGTTTCATCTTTCCATTTTTACAAAACAACCAAATTCAAGCCAAAATCAACAAAATCATCATATAAAGCAAGAAGCTCAAGGTTTTGGAGATTACCTCTTGATTTCCAAACTTTCTCTCTCCTAAACACCACTGCCCTCTCTCGCTTATATCTTGTTTTGGCTTGCTAACCATGATTTTTAAGAAGAAGAAGAGGTTAGAAGAGGTTCTGGGTAGATTAGGAGACCTAAACACTTGATTTTCAAGCTCTTACCTTGGATTTTTGGTCTGTTGAAACCCTAACTCTCCTCTTGTTCTTCAAGTGT
This sequence comes from Inga laurina, assembly GCA_963855925.1. Taxonomy (NCBI): domain Eukaryota; kingdom Viridiplantae; phylum Streptophyta; class Magnoliopsida; order Fabales; family Fabaceae; genus Inga; species Inga laurina. Next base: position 30,542,429 of record OY979701.1, read on the forward strand.
CTCAAACTCTTCTCTCTCTCTCTATTTGGTTCTGCCTGACCGAAAATGAAGAGGAAGGAAGAGTGATAAAAGCTTATAAAATATCTCTTCTTGCTTTTAGAATATTATAGTTTAATGACCTAATTAAGCATGTGCAATCTACTTGGCCATGAATTTTTCCCGTCTCAAATTAATATCCACCAAGTAAATATATTTCCCTTCCAATATCCCTTTTTGACTGAAATATCCAAGAGAAAAGGGAATAAACTAGATTCTTGCATTTTTCCCATAAAACAGAGTAGAACAGAGTGTTCACCCCGTGCTCGAGTGAGTTCATCTCGTGCTCGAGTATTGAGCTTTGTGCTCGAGTATAACTCCCCTACTCACATATAAGTCATCTTAGCTTCATATTAACCTATTCCAACCATCATTTTATCATAGAAACCTCCGGTATCATCATAAAAACCTCCAGTATCACTTCTAACAACTTGAATCTTGATATTCTTGATAGATCTTCCAAGTTCTTCATTCTTCAATATCTTTCTTTTTGATTTTCCTCTTGATAATCATTCTTCATAATCCGAGTAAGCATCTCCTTGACTATCTTCAATTTCTTTCTTCTTCTTCCTCTTGTTCATTTTCATTAATTCAATCTTCTTCATTCTTTCCTTGACTAATCTACAAAATATGTAACATTAAATATAGTAGTTATTCAAAGAAATACATTATATAAACTTTTTGCTCTTATCATGTCATATATATATTTGACATCATCAAAACTAATCATATCTAACATTCTCCCCGTTTTTGATGATGACAAATCCTTTAAGAAAAATATGTCTGAATGAAGTGCAACATACATATATAATTCAAAGTGCAACATATATAATGCAACATACATATTTTTCTTACATTTTTCTCCCCCTATTTGACATTAGCAAAAAGTTTAAAATATATAAAGAAGTAAGGCTTGTGAAGAAGTAAATAGAGTAGAAATTACTTTAATCAAAATGAATGAAGCAAGAAAATAATTTACACTCCCCCTATGTGAAAGTACTTTCATTTTTAATGAGAGGGAACAAAAGGAAAAAAAAAATTTGGAGTGGTTATCAAGAAAACTTTTATAATCAAGATAAATGAAATATATGAAACATATTCTTGAAATATAAAGAGAAAAGGTTTAGAAATGCTCATGTATATTTGGAAAAGTGATGAAGCGCTCCATGAAGTCCGTTGCTTTATCCTTTGGCAATGCTAATTCATGATGATGTACACCACACTTCTGTTATGCAACTCAGATATATATATATTCATGTTGTTGCCAGGATTCTCCAATTGAGTTGAGCTTCTGTTTAGCATGTTCAATGCTCAGTTATATTGCTTTGAATGTTGTAGCCAATATATATTCCTTGACTGAGCGTTAAAAACATCCTCAAGATTGATAGAGTCTTCTTGTAGTATGTTGAGGAATGCTATTGCACAAAACAAATTCTCCTGTCATAAATTTAAATCTTTCTTTGCAAAGAGAATTGTTAGTTCAATCAAGTAACAAACTATTCCTTTCCATATGATATATTAAAATTAAGATCATGAAAAGAACAATATAAGAATAACTCATCATCAAAACTAATCAAGACATGGTGAATATAGATGAGTATGTTAAAAGGATTTTCTTTCCAATAGGAGATGAGCTTTCAATATATAAAACACATGTGAATGTGAAGCTCCCCCTTAATTGATGCATGGTTTTAAAAATTTTAGGAAAACAGTTAATAACTCTCCTAGATTTGATAAACCATTGGAAACTTTATAGAGAAAATGATTTTGAAAGTATGAAGATTTAGAGAGAAATTAAATCGCAATGCTAATCAGAGGTTTTAAGAGATACAACCTAATATCACCTGAGTGGTTACTTGAGTGATTCTACTCAATCATGACTCGATTGTATACTCAAGTGATACAACTCAAGGATTTTGAATTAAGCAAGAATACAATACCTTACTCGAGTAATATCGTAATCACTCGAGTCATAATCCTCTGTAGTCCATTGATGCATCATGTCCTGGTCAATATTAGATGATGTGACTGGTACTGAGGGATTCTGAAGTGTAATCTTCTGTGAGCACTTTAGGATACCAAGATGAGCTCAGAATAAGGCCTTAGGATTCTAGTTGATCAAGTCATAGAGTTGACTAATCTTGCCATTCACAGAAGTGATGAACTCAGCATGTTTGTAGCAAGATCTGAGTGATTGTTGAAGCTCCTATCTCATAAAGCCTTAGACAAATTGACCAAAGAATGAAGGATCAAGGAGACCAACTCTAGCAAAGTGTTGTTTCTCATTTATTCTTGAAGTCTCAGCTCTTATCCTCTAGAGTAATTCTTGTAAAAGTATATATAGACCTCTTGTTCTCTGACGAACATGATCTTTCCAGTATTTCTCTCCTCCTTGCTTATAGTATAGGCCATTATGTGGTAATTCTTCTCAATAAAGTAAGTGAAGTTATTGGCCTTGTTCACCATAGCTCTAGTGTAGGTATAGCAGATAATCCAGTGAAGATTAGACATAGAGCTAGGATAGTAGTTAAGAATCCTCATAGGCTCATCAAGCTTGATGATTCTGTGCATATCAGCATCTTCCTTTGAACATCTCTGTTGGCTCCATATCATAGTGAAAATTTCTGATCACCTTGAAACGATAAGGAAGGTGGGTAAGCAACAAAGATTCATATTAGATAAACTTATTCTTGGTTCTGTGCTGCTTTGAAATAATCTCCGCTGGGTCTACTAAGAGATCTTCCTTCTCTTTCTCTTTCTCTAACTGTATCACTAGCTAGTTATTTGCTAGTGATGGGATGTAATTTGAGTAATATCACATATTCTGCTTCAACTCACGCTGCAAACTATCAGTCATGCCTTTTCTGTTAGCCTCTGACCTTTTTATCCAAAATAAAAGCATCTTGATCAACTCCTGTAAAAGTATAAACATATGCTCTCTGGTACCCATCTTCTTTTGGGTCCATACAATATTAGATATAGCAAATCTTATGCTCTTATACAATTAAGTATATGATATTTGAGCAAAGAGTATAATAATCAACAAAAATCAAGATATAATTTTACCTAGTAAATTCAATCCATTGAGTCATGAAGCATGATGAATAAGTGATACCAAGAGTGATGATTCTCAACGATCAATGACAATTTGTAAATGCATTTTATATAGAAAATATGTCATTGATATGATTTTTATGCAATCCATGTAAGTTGGATCAAAGAGAGTAGAGAATCTATCCATAAGGACCAACTTTTATGAAATGATAAATCATGAATGAAAACAAGTTTCTCAAAAATGATAATGAGATATGCCAATTGTTTCAAAATCTCAGATGTAATTTCAAATCATAATAATGCATTATGAAATTGAGATTATGAATACATGCAAAACACATTTTTAAAACCTATTTAGAATCAATGTTTATGTTAAAAATGGTGAAAGTCAACAATTTAAATATACATATACCAGAAAACTTCCTTTTTAGAGAACAACTAAAGATAACATATTAGACATTGGAGTTTAACATGTTTGAGAATTTCCCCAAGAGCAAAAGTCATATTGAAAATGAATTAGCCAAAAAGCTTAGCTTCAAGGAAGTATATAAACACAATGACTTTGCTATTGACCAAGAGATAAACTTGACTCTTAGAGATGTGTCTTAAAATGGATAAATATTCAAGGCATCAAGACTTAAAGTGTAAGATTCTAGTTACTCAAAAAAATGGATGAAGACAAATGGTAATGCATTTGAGTAACAATATGAGTATAAGAATAAATGGATGATGAAGCACATACTCATTGATCCAAATGACTAGAGTTCTAGAATATTATCTCGATAAGTTATTCCACAATAATGGTTAATGCATTAAGATTCAATCACTAATGAACATTTATAATGCTTGGAATAACATGGCCAACTAATAATTTATGAATTAGGCATAAGGCTTTCATATATAAAATTCTTTTCTAGGGAATACACTTGAAACTCATATAGATAGTTAACTTGTTAGACATAAGATCTAACTTGTTAGAAAATAAAGATTGAGGAGTTCAAGTAGTAACAGGTTTAAGATTAAGAAACAAGTATGTGAATGATGAGGAAAACTCTAGTGGATGGTTTTGAAGCATTTCTGTCTTTCAGTATATATAAATATTAACTTTTAGTTTTGAAACCGATTTAAATGCAAATAAAATATGAAAAATTTTCAAATAATGTGTATACATTTTTATAAATAGAATGAATTGAAATCCAAGTAAATTTGTGAAATATGTATTTCAAAACTCAAATACATAGAAGGATTATGCATAATTTCACTTTTAGTCCATTTAGCAATCTAAAAATAATTTAACACCCATAAATGATTGATTGCTAATGGTATGCAATAATGAGCAAGTTATTCATTACCCAAATAATTAATTTATATAAGCATAATATCATGTAAGAATAAAGAAAACAGTACCGTGCTCAAGTAATCTCGTAATTACTTGAGAAATTATCCTTTGGAGTTCATTTGTGCATAATTCCTTGACTTTTACCTTCCAATCTTCCAGTTGGTGTTATCACTTGAACATTTACTCCCAGTTGTCACGCAGTGATGATGTCACTTGATTGGTTACTTGAGCGACACTTCACTGTGCATCTTTTCTTCCTTCAATGTTAGCTAGGCACTTGCAGTGTTACCTCAAGTAATGCCTCCTTTTGTTTACACATTTAAGATGTAGCCTCAAGGTCCAACTTCACCAAGATTTGAGTGAAACCTTATGTAGTCATAATCTCGAGATGAAGCTATTCCTTTCTTCTTCCTACAAAACCTTATGGATATTTTTCTTCCTTTGGTATCCAATTTTACTTGGATCGACTCATGGTTAGCTTAAAAGAATCATAATTCACATGCTCTAAGAATATAATCACTTCAAAGAAATTGAACATAATGAATTAAGTATGACTTTATGCATAAACATTGTTTTCTCATAAAGTATGTATATGCATAACAAGTTAGACTAATGAACATTGCAACTCTTTATGTATGATTTTTTCTAAAGATTGTGAAAACATATGTGTAATGCTCATACCTAAGGTAACAAGTAACAAGGTATAAACCTCAATAAATATTAAAGATGATACTATAGGAGGTTTTTACCGTTGATTACTTTTACATTAGGTGCTTGAAGGATTGCTTCTTCATACCCACTGCATCTTTCTTTGAATTTCTATTTTTGCATATTTGGCTTTGGGATTATGAAAGCTTTCTCATGTGATGTAGACTTTGAGAATCTTTTTCTTTGTGAATGAGAGATCCTCCTCTTCTTATTCTTCTCAAGATAGTTGAATGGTACATTGTGATAGCCCTTCGTTGAGGTAGAACATACTCCTTTTATCCATTGCTTCTTTCTCTGGTTATACTCTGTAGCTCCAGCAATGGGTGCCTTGAGAGTTCTCCTTTTTGAAATAAATGATATGAACCTCTTTATTGGCGCATGAGAAACTCTTGGCTTCTTTTTCATCTTCTCCTTACCCTTACGTCCATTTCTTTTCGGATCATCCTGCATACATAAAGTACTAGATGGACATTTTGGTACCCACATATACTTGGGTCCTTGATTGTTCGTATTAACCCTTACATGTTCCTTCGGTACCCAAATATACTTATTTCTCACATGGGAATTTCTTCTAATATAGCATGTATGAGAAAAATGACCGGATTTACCACAATAATTGCAAATTGTATCAAGATATGCATTATGAGATATCATGCAACTATTATGTCGATCATGAGAGTAGAAATTCAAATGAATTTTATTTGAACATTCTTTCTTCCAAACAAACTTTCCAGCATATTTGAAAACATTTTTGCTTTTATCAATAGAATCAACAATTGGTTGAGAAACAAACTTTTGTAGATTTTGAAAATCAGTTTTATGAAAATCACACAAAGAATTGGAACTTTTTACCTTAAGTTCATCTTGAGCTCCGGAGAGTGATTTTTCATGTTTGTCCATATTGAGCTCTTTTCAGGAATCCTCTTCTTCTTGTTTATTCATGTTGACTATATGGAAGTGTTCTATGAATTTTCCATCTTCATCATCAACTTCCAATTGTTCATGCATAGTAGATGTGTAGCGTGTAGTTTCACATGAACTGTCAACACTTTTAACTTCAACACAATTGTTAGAAGCATAAATAGAATCAAGAGTGTCCCAGATATGTTTAGCATTAGAACAAAATCTAATTTTCTCAAAATCATTTTCGGTTAAAGCATTATACAGAATTTTCATTGCTCTAATGTTCAACGAAAACATTTTCTTTTCACTTTCTGTCCAATCCTTTCTTGTTTTGAAATCAAAAGCTTTTGTAAAAACATTCCACATATCAAAATCAAAAGCTTTTATAAAACTAGTCATTCTAGCTTTCCAAAACCAAAAATCAATATCTTTCAAAAGAGGTGGGATTGTATAATCAAAACCTTCTAAAAGTATAAAACACCCAAAATCAGCCATTGTAACACTTGAGACGGTTAAGTCCTTTAAACAAGAGACCGGGCTCTGATACCAAATGTTAGAACCGGCTATCACCTAAGAGGGGGGGTGAATTGGGTGTATAATAAAAACTTACGAACTTTGGATATCTTTTTGCATCTTATCAAAAGTGGTAAGTATGAAGGTTTATAAATCAACAGTTATATTAAATAATATATGCTGGAAATATAAGAGTTTAGGGAAGAGAATATGCAAACTGTGATTTATCCTGGTTCGGTCCAATATGTGATGGCCTACGTCCAGTCCCCAGGCTCCTCCTGAGATTTTCAAATCCACTATCTCCTTATTTAATCCGGCACAAGAATAGCCTTTATAATTCCACAAGTTTAACCGGGTGCTTGTGAAACCTATTACAAATCTCTCACTAAAATACTCCCCCTTACGGCAAGTCTTACGAGCAGAGCAATCCCGAAGATCTTCCTCTCCTGCTTACTCATGCAAGTCTTACGAGCAGCAACATTCTCTCCTGCTTACACCCCTGTAAGTCTTATGAGAAGCAACGTTCTCTACTGCTTGCACCTTTTAAGTCTTACGAGCAGAATGTCTTACTGGCAATTCTCTCTACAGCTTATCCCGTAAGGAAATCAACCCTCTCAAGGTCCCTCTACCTTGAGATCAACTCAGAAATATAGTTGAAAGTGTTTACAAACTCTCTCACAGAGTGGATATATATGCTCACTGAAGTACAATACAAATAATCACTCTCTCAACGATAAGTAAAATAGAAACTGGAAAACAGAGAGTGTATGGGTAGAAGCAGAGGATTCATGTTATTCGCATGTTGGTGTCGTTGCTATGTTTTCTCTATCACCCATCGACGTTGAATGCTCTCTCATTTATAGTTGATGAATATGATGACCGTTGTGAGCATTCGTCCGTTGGAGTCATTTTGATCGTTGAGCATATTTGAAAAACAAGCTACCATGAGATTTCCGTTGCAAAGCAGAGCGTCTCGTTGAACAGCAAGAAGATTCATTTTGAGCTGTACATCACGTTGTGGAGCGTGATGAATACGTTTGAGTTTCCAGACAATCTCTCATGGTGGGTCAGTTGCTTGTCGTGGTTGGTAGCTGCCATTCGGTGTGTAATGATGAAGTTTACTGTAGTTAACTTTTATTTGAATCTGCAATCCAAACATTTAATATCCTGTTTCACACTTGAAATATATGTTACCTATCATTTAGAAACAATAACATGTGAGAACACAATGATTCAATAACATGTAACCATATTTGGATTGTTCGTTGAGTGATGATATTTGCCGTATATGACATCCATTCTTGAAGAAGCAATCCAAATATTTAATCTCCTGTTTTACACTTGAAATATATGTTAGTTAATGTTTAGGAACAATAACAAGTGAAAACATAATGATTGTATAACATTTAACCACGTTTGGTTTGATGGCTATGAGGCTCTGTTTCGTTTCTGCATTTTACCAAGTTCTCACTCGAGTGCAGTATGGCTCACTCGAGTGCAGTTGATATTTTCACGTTCTAGCTTCCTCTCGGGCAAACACTCGCTGCTCTTCACTTGCATCTGCTCGAGTGAATTCTAGACATCACTTGAGCACAACACGTCCTGCTCGAGTGCGCCTCTTACTTTCACGTACATGCTTCTTCTCGAGTTAACACTTCCATGTCAAAACTTGCATGTGCTCGAGTGAGAAATAGTCTAATGCTCGAGCAACTTAAATTACCTATTGCTCGAGCAACTGAAAAGAGTGTCTATTCCGCTAGTCTGCACAAGCATCAACTTCCAGAAGGCATAGCTCCTAGACTATACGTTCAAATTAGGCAAATTACCTATTCATGAAAAGCTATTTGTGTCTAGTTTCATTTGGCACTAGTCTCGTCTCAATCCGATGTGTGGTTTGTGAGTTATGCTCAAAATACCGAACTTGTGTTGAAAAGTGACGGTGATTTCACTGTCTTCTTCCACAGATCATATCTCCTTCATTTGAGCATCTTTCAATGTGATCGTAGGTGCACATTTTACATGTTGGGAGTCTTCTTTCAAATGCCACCTGTTTCGGGTCAATCTGATGTGTGATTTGAGAGATATGACCAAAATACCAGACCTCTATCAGGCTGAATGTAAAACAGAGTAGAACAGAGTGTTCACCCTGTGCTCGAGTGAGTTCATCCGTGCTTGAGTATAACTCCCCTAGAAGTGCCATAACTCACATATAAGTCATCTTAACTTCGTATTAACCTATTCCAACCATCATTTGATCATAGAAACCTCCGGTATCATCAGAAACCTCTAGTATCACTTTTAACAACTTGAATCTTGATATTCTTGATAGATCTTCCAATTTCTTCATTCTTCAATATCTTTCTTTTTGATTTTCCTCTTGATAATCATTCTTCATAATCCGAGTAAGCATCTCCTTGACTATCTTCAATTTCTTTCTTCTTCTTCCTCTTGTTCATTTTCATTAATTCAATCTTCTTCATTCTTTGCTTGACTAATCTACAAAATATGTAACATTAAATATAGTAGTTAGTCAAAGAAATACATTATATAAACTTTTTGCTCTTATCATGTCATATCTATATTTTACATCATCAAAACTAATCATATTTAACAACTTCCAGTCTCTAATAAAAAATTTGAGAATATTATGGCTATTGGCCATTTAATAATATTATAATATCAATAGATATCATCAATTAATTATCAATAAGAACAAAACTTGAACTTTTAAATGATAAACTTAGAAATATAAACATAAGGTAAAGTAAGAACAACAAATACACCTTAACAAGAATATTTGCAAGATGCAATATAATAAGATATATCTCAAGAGATTAGTTGCCCTAGCTAGCACCATGATTATATTGGATTAGCTGACATGATGATATTGAGGAGTAACAAATTTGATGCAAAATGGGAATTGATCCCATATAATGCTCCCTAGAAATATTATAAACGAATTGAAAATCTGGAAAAATCTTACCACATTATTTGAATTGAATTATTTTCAAGCCATGAACAAAAATCCACTAGCATCAACAATGGATAGAATAGATGTCATAAAGTATTTTCATGTGCTTAACAATCCTTTGTGTTAAACCTCTATATATAGGCCTACAATTCCCCCAAGAGTTACAATGTCATAAACATAAGAATTAACCCACATTATGTTGGAGTTACAATTTAATAAACATAGGAATTAATCTACAACATAAAACTACATAAAATCATGGGAGGCTATAGGCGTTATGGAATCCTAAGAGTCTATGAACATCTACTACCACAATATTCATAACAAAATGGTTTTATTTACATGCATTTTAGTTTAGAGAAAATCATTTTCAAAACTCCTTGTCAAATCATGTTTTTAACACTTAGTTTAACTTAGAGAATTCAAAATAAAAGGTTCTTTGGTAAGAGAATGATCCCGAATTGTTTGCACTATATTGTATTTTAATTCATGATAAAACTTAGTGATTTGACCCCTCAATAACTAAGGTTGGGGCAAATCATTACTCATCTTGAATAAAGGAAGAAGAAATTGTGATGACCTTGAAATTTGAATAAAATAATTATTTCACTCTTAGTTAATATTTTAAGTGTTTTTATTGTTTATTTTAATGTTTCAAAGGTGAATGGTGGACTAGTGAAATTTGTGTTGTTGCTCGTCTTCATTTCTTAAGATTTGAATCCTCTTTCTAGCGTAAAGGTAATTTTATCTTACACTATAAAATTACCATAAAGATCTTCTTTAAATTATAATGACAGTTGTAAATAGATAAAGGAACCATAAGAATATTTATATATTCCTTTGCTCGTCCTTTTTTCCTTCTGGTCAACAAAAGCTGAGAAAGGAGAAGCTTCAAGAGTCTGAAAACTTAATACCCCATCTTTGTTGCTCCTTCCGTCTTCCCTTGTTTGTGTTGTTGCCGGTAGTTGTGTGTCATCCTTCTTTCCATAGTCGCCTTCCTTCCTTGTTCAGATTTGGATTTGTTTGTTCCTTCTTGCTCTGTTCGGCACTCTGATTCTCTATTTTTCGCAGCTGGCTCATGGTAGGTGTAAGTTTAGTCTCCCTTGGATTTTCTTCTTCATTTCTCTCCTTGTTTCTTCTTTTCATGGGGTGTGGGTGTGCTGCAATGAATTTTCTTTTCTTCTCCTCTATTACTGACCAGTTCTGAAGTGAGTAAATTTCTTGGACTTAATAGTTTTTCCCACTTCCTTTGCAATGGCGTGCCTCAATTAATCTTTGGGGATAATACATATAAATATAAATAATATATATATATATATATATATATATATATATATATATATATATATATATATATATATATAAGTATATATGTGCTTGTGTGTTTGTACATGCAAGTTAGAAAAAGGGAAAAAGAGAAGAAGAGGCTTGTTTTGTTAATTTCTACGTTATGCATGATAGATGTTTGATAAGATGTGAGGTGTTAAAATGACCAACTAGATAGGATTGAGGTGTCATATGCCAAACTATAGATTGCGAGAATATGTAGTGCCCACTAAGTGTTCTTTGAGATGTTTGAAAGGAAGGAGACTTAATTTTGATATGTTTCTATAGTATTTTTTTGGTGATAAAGAAATTATTCACACACACACACCAACTTGAATTTAAGTCTAGCTTAGATGTGGAATTTGAAAACTTTATATCTTTATGGTGATGTTGGAAAGAGGACTAATGGAAAATTCCATAGATTAAGTTGTTTATTCTTTTGTTAGTATTTGGGTGGTATATAAAGTGTGGAATGTTGGATAAAAAAAAAACTTCATTAAATTGAATTCATCATATGTTAAAGTGGCATTGACATAATTATATAGTAGAGATACCACTTAATATGACTGTTAAAACTTGGAAAAGATTTATATGCATCATAGTGATGTAGAAATCAAGAGGCTTGCTTGGTGAAATAAATCTTATGGTATGCTTAAACAAGGAAAGTGAAAAATAAAGACTATTGAGTTATCTTGTTGGAAGAGATTTGTCTTCTTTTCTAAAAGTATGAATGTGTGGCTATGCAATTTAATAAATAAAATAACCAATAAAATTATCATGAGTTTGGGATGGATGTTTAAATATTGAGAATAAATTTAAGTAAAAGAAATATATTAAAGTGATGATATTGTTCTATTGGTTAGGCGGTTGGGTGGCTCCAAGGGTGATTGTTTTGGGTTGTTTTGGAAAAAGTGAATTATATTTCAAGAATGCACCAGGTGAGTGTATAACGTCCCATTGTAAATTTTAATGAGAAAATGACATAAAAAGAACTTTAAAATTGTAAAATCCCAAATCAAGCTTGTTACTAAGAGTTGATAAGAAAATGATGAAATTTGATAAGTAATTCACAACTCATTTCTTGGGAAATACCTTATTTGGGATTTTATAATTCCAAAATTCTTTTTCTGTCTTTTTTCGAATTTTAAATGACATTTTTACTTGTTATATTTTTATTTAATTTGTTACCACATTCTCTTATTGCGGTTTTATCAAAGAAAGTTTATTAGAATTATCTATTGATATTGGAATGAGTCAAGATTGATCATTTTATTTGTTGTTCTATTGGTTGATAGTACAATTCACGATTATGCTTGGATACGATAAGGAAACTGGAGACATCTTTCATAAATGTTCATAATGAGATAGTCTTGCATTTTGAAAGAGTTTATTGACAGATTGAATCTCAACATAAGCTTGAGATATTATTTGTGAACTTTCATACTGGGGTACTCTATAATGAAATATTTGATACGAGCTATCATCATCTTGAAAGAAAAACTTCTCATTACTTTGATAAATTGACCCCACACATGCTTGAAAACGTTTTTGAGAGGACTGAATATAGAACACTGGTTACTAATAGCAGTATTGTTAGTCCTTGACACACCATGGTTAACTCAAGCTCACTTGATATTCGTGGGATTCGTTGTCACACTTGCTATTCGTGGGTCTTGTACCTATGCTTGTTTCATGCCTTTTACTGCGCTTGATTGGTTAGTTACCCTAGTAGACTAAGTGTCCACACCTATTTTCATAGCCTTGAGCTGCGCTTGGTTAGTTCCCCTCGTGGATTGTATGTCCATGCTTGTTATCTGTTCTGTAGAAGTCCTAAGAATAGATGAGATTTAAGATTTGATGTTTTAAATTGATTCTATTGAACAAAACATTTTATTTGGTTCTTTGATTTATTTGATTAATGATCCTTTATAGAGTTTTATTTATATCTATGATCATATAATGTAGAAATTGCAATTTATTGTCATATTGTTATTATTCAAGGTTAAATATATTTAAATTATTTTCTTCTATATTTTATTAAATTATATAAATGGGACTTTATTCACTAGAAATATTTTTGACCTCAGATAGTGCAGATGATCATGTTCGTCTTGGTGATCACTAAGGTCAATATGTCGGGATTGAAGTTGAAGCGCCATTTGAGGTATGAACACCCTATTTTGTCCTGGCCCCACTCAAAAATACAAAAATAATTGATCATTATCGGTGTCTAAATTGGCAATCATCATTGAAAGAAAAAAACAAGAAAATCCTCTTATTGATGATGATCGATGTCCAAATTGGCGATCATCATTAAAAAGGAAAAAAAATAGAAAAAGAATTAAAATAAATCCCCTCATTGATGATGATTGGCATTGTTATTCATTAAGGGAAAATAATAAATAAAAAAGTGAAAAAACAATATCATTTATATTGATAGGTTTAAATTAGGAAATTACTTTTGGGGAGAATAATAAAAAAAAATTAAAAACGAAAAAAAATCTCCACTAATGGTAATAGGTCAAGCTAGGAAGTTTTATCAATAGAAAATACAAAAAAAAAACAAAAATTAAAAAAAAATCTCTATTGATGGTGAATGGGTCAAGTTAGGTAGTTCTTAACATAGAATACAAAAAAAAAAAAAAAAATCAAAAATTAAAATTAAAAAAAAACGAAAGAGCATTTATGAAGAAAACCCTACATTGAAACTATAAATAGAGGAGCAAGGGTTGGAGCAAGACACACGAATAAAAAAGGGGGGGGGGGGGGAAGCAAAGGCACAAGAATTTTGGGAAGACTTCTTGGAGAAAAAAGGCAAGTTGTCTATCAATGATGCTTTGGGTTTAACTATAGCTGACCTCTTCTTTTGTTTCTTTTTCACCTCCTTTAATGCACGCATAGGCACCTCAGAAGGTATGGATTTCTTTTTTGGGCTTTGAATATGCATGGCTTGGGTTCTTATCTTAAGTTGCTGGATTACATTTTCTTTGCTTATGCGAAATCTAATATGTGTGCCAAAGTGACTTCTTGGTTCTTTTTATGTTCCACAAAAGCATATACAATGATGAAAGGTAAGTATGTCTAACATTGTCTCCTTACATGCACGTTGATAATTGTGATTATTGATTCTATTGCAAATAGTATGATAACCATGGCTTATCCATTTTGTCTTTATTTGATGGATGAACTCTCCTGCGATTTTTATTTAGTTTAACTTTGTCAATAGCATTTTAAAGCACCATGAAGATTCCTTTTTATAGAGAAGAATGGCATACATGTTAGGTGAGGTTTTTTACATGCAACTGAATTGGTTGTTGAAATAAAAGGATGTTGACTTAGACCCAATTTTCATAAATAAAATAAAATAGTTCTTTTTTAAAAAAAAGTAAAATAAAGAAAATACCTTTCTAAAAAAATAAAAAACACAAACCAAACAAAAAAATTGTTTTTCTTAAATAAACTAAATAAACATTTTCTCTAAAAAAAACACCAACAAAGTGACATGCATTTTTACCCCCGAACTACGTGAGCTTTGATCCCTCTAAAGGGTACGTAGGCCCTAGGCTCTCTTCCTAGGTCAAGTCCAACTTTGTAAATAAATATATTTTTCCTTATTTTCTTTTTGGAAACAAATGTTCATTTTTCTTTTTTATTTTTCATTTCATTTATTTTTTGTAAATATTCTCTTTATTTGGGTAATTATAATTAAATTAAAGGTCATATTTATTTATAAATAATTAACTTATGGTAGCCATTCTTATGAATGGGTGTTGTGGGGTGCCTAACACCTTCCTCATACACAATCGACTCCCAAACCCTAAATGGTTTTTTGTAGACCAATTTACATTTTTAAAAAGGTTTTCAAAATTATCCTATTTCTAAAATTTTGGTAGCGGCTCTATATTTTCCAAATTTCGGGCGCTACATGAGCAGTTCCTAATTCTACGTAAAACTTTAAGCTCTTTCGTATATGATGGTAAATCTTGTTTATGTGCTCCACATAGCCTATAGGCAAAATCCCTATCTTCCCTTGTATTTTGGAATATATGTATGTGTATACGTTGTGGTGGAGATGTGGTGGAGCTGAGCTCCTAATATTGTTATGAAAATTTAGGACATTGTAGAATTTTTGGGAAGTCTAATTTATAGGGGAGACTTTGCCCCAAATTTCTATAAGCGACTTAATATCTTGATTATATGAGGTATGCTACTATATATGAATTTAAAATGATTTAAACATACTTAGGATTATTGCACTTGTTATGATGTCGTTAATGATATTATGAGTATTATTTAATATTCATTTATAAGTTTAAGGCTTAAGAAATGTGAGTTCACTCATATTCTGTGCCGGTCACAGTTAAATTTTCTGGGCATGACAGTTATAGTTCTAAACACAAAGGTTGTAAGTGTCTTGATCCCTAAAGAAGAATATATATTTCTAGAGATGTTAAGTTTCATGAACACTTATTCCCTTTCTTGCGTCAATCTGATTCAATGTCTTCCCAAGTACCTCAGTATGGTTCTGTTCGATCTTCTCTAATTCCACTCATTCCGGCTGAGACATCCTTTGTTTCTCTTTATTCTACTTCCAGTTCTTCCTCTGGCATGCCACTTTCTTCTCCGTCTGCATCCTTGCCATCATCACATGCATCTCCTATGTTATCTGCTGGTTCAGAATTTGGGTTGTTACCATCATTGCCTTCTTCTACTAGTTCAGATTCTGCTGGTTCTATTGCAGCGCCTGAAGTGGTAGTTCCACCTGCATCAATGTCTACTCATCATATGCAAACTTGTTCCAAGTCTGGAATCTTCAAGCCACAGGTCTTTACAACCTCTCCTATTCCTAAATTTGTCCAGTCTGCTGTTTAGGATCCAAATTGGCTTTCAGCAATGCAAGCTGAATACAAAGCGTTGTTGTGATAATCATACTTGGGAGTTGATTCCACCTCCTTCAAACCATCCTATCATTGGTTGTAAGTGGGTGTAGCGTAAGAAAGAAAAGCCAGATGGAACTCTTGACAAGTATAAGGCAAAACTTGTGGCCAAAGGTTTTCATCAAACTTTTGGGTTTGATTATGTTGAAACATTTTCTCCTGTTGTTAAATCTGCGACTATTAGAACTGCTCTCACTATTGCTTTATCTCAGGAGTGGAATATGTTAAAACTCATACGTAATTAATATTTATATAGGTGTAATATTTGTATAGCTATACATAGCTGGCAGATCTTCTCATATCTTCTTACTCAACACGCGTATGGTGTATATGATTTTGTAACCATTTTTGGTTATATATTTTGGCTATATAAAGATCAGAGGCCTGAGTAAAATTATCTCAGCCTTTTTCATCATTCTCTCATTCCTTTTTTATCTAAATATTTATCATATTGATGTTAATAACGCATTTTTGAATGGTGTGTTTGAAGAGAAAGTTTACATGCAGCAACTTCCTGGTTTTGAGCTTGGGAACTCATCTTTGGTATGCAAACTTGAAAAGGCACTTTATGGGCTTAAACAAGCTCCAAGGGCTTGGTTTCATCGCTTAACAGCTGCCTTGCACAAGTATGGGTTTTTTTCTGGCAAATGTGATCCTTCTTTATTTACTATGCATTCTGGGTCCTCTATCTCTTGCTTATGTAGATGATATTATTATTACTGGAAGCTCTCCTTCCTTTATCTCTGAACTTAGTTACTTTGCGGCTATTGAGGTCCAGAAATTACCTACTGGTGGTCTTGCTTTATCTCGGAAGAAGTATATTTTTGAATTACTTGCTCAACCTGGTATGTCCAATTTTCAACAAGTTAAAACTCCAATGGTGTCTTCTCATCGATTGTCATCATTAGGTTCTCCACCTCTGTCTAATCCTTAGCTATATCAATCAATGGTTGGTGCTCTTTAGTATGCTACTATCACTAGGCCAGAAATTTCATTTAGTGTAAATAAGGTTTGGCAATATATGCAAACTCCTCTTGAATCTCATTGGCGGGCTGTGAAAAGATTCCTCCGTTATCTTAAAGGGACTATCACTTTTGGGCTGACTCTACATGAACCCAGTTGTCTTCGTCTTCTCGCCTACTCGAATGCTAATTGGGCAACAGATATTGTTGACTGGGGATGCACCTCTGGAAATTGTGTTTTCTTTGGAGGTAATCTTATTTCCTGGTGCTCAAAGAAGAAACCCACGGTTGCAAGATCCTCTACTGAGGTTGAGTTTCGCAACTTAGCAAATGTTGTTGCTGAATTCAGTAGCTGCAGTCTCTTCTTACTAAGCTTAATTCGCATTTCTCCATTGCCTCAACCACTTGTACTGTGTGATAACCTTAGTACATTTCATCTTGCTTACAATCCAGTTCTTCATCAACCAAATACGCACATGGAGCTTGATCTTTTCTTTGTCAGAGAAAAGGTTCTCTGCAACAACTTGAAGTGCTGCACATTCCAGCTTGCGATCAGATTGCTAATTCCTTGACAAAGCCTCTTTCTAGTTCTTCTTTCATTTATTTTCGCAGTAAACTTAGTGTTGGAGATACTAATGTATCCCACCCCTAAGTTTACGGGAGGCTATTAGAGTAACCAGATCAGTTAGAGTAACTAGATTGGAATAACTAAATATGATGCTTTCTTTTTCTGCCTTTTCTGGGTTTTCACTTATAGTCTTGTGTCACTTTTATTTGTTAGTTTTTTTCTTTTGCTTTATTTTTGGTTTTGTGGTTTAAGTTTGTTGTTTAGTTGTTCTAGGTTTGATTATTTGTGTTTGTTGTTCCTTGTTTTAATTTGTTTTTTGTTTTTTTCTCAGGGTACTGGATTTGTTTGGATGGATGTGATGATAGGTTTCACATGTTTGAGCTCTCTCACTTATCCTTTTCCATGCGCTTTTTCAACTTTTTTTCTACCTAGTATCACATAATTGCTCCGTTATACCTATTACCTTGTTCGATATGAAAATTGTCCTTCATCTACTCCTCAATAAGAGCTTCGCTTTGTACACTTGGAACTGTTTGAGGCACGTGACGTCTACCATGGTCCTTTGGGGATCTGGCACATTGCATCTCTCTCGCTCTCTCTCTACTTTTTTTTTTTTTTATATTTTCAGTACTGTTTTAGTTTTTCCTTTGTGATGTTGTTCTTGTAATTTTTTTTTTTTTTTTTTGCTTTGCTTCTAGCCAAAAGTAATCTATTCTTCGTTGTTCATGAGTTGGGTTTTTATGTGTATAATCGCTTTATCTTTCAATAAAATTTGATCTTTTACCAAAAGAACAAAAAAAAATGTCTTATAGAAAGAAAATATAAAACGCATTAAGATATATAAAATGGGATAGGCATGTTTCCCAGTTTATTTCTTGAAAATAATTTTATACTAACTCTACGTATACCAAACATCATTGCATATAGGTTTGTTAGTAACATCCTCATCTTGTGAATGTTTGAGTGTCATGTTGGTTCGTTAAGAGGAATAGCTTCCTTACCATATGGTCATGGGTTCAAATAACATTGAGGGAAGAGAGAGAGAGAGAGAGAGATACTAAAGTAACATCCTTATTTTAATTTGATAAGTTGCAACAGTTAAGGAGCTAAAATAGTTATATTAGAATATCTGATCATGTAAACTATAGTGGGTGATCTAAAATCATAATATATGAATGTATACATCTCAATGGGCAATTCAAATCATAGTTTTCAACTCTTCTGCTTGAACAGAGAGAATCCCCACTGGTTCATGTTTCGCTAAATTATGTTTTTCAAAATTTAGAGAAATATACAAGAATTATATGCTAGCCGGAAGAAAATATAATTGGGAAGTTGGGGTATCACAAAAGGTATTAGAGAGTACTAGAGAAATTAGAAAGGCATATGACAAGCCCCCAAGCCCTATGCAATCACTCATGAAAAATGAACTCCATTTCGAGCTACAGTGTCATGCCTTTCGTTCTCTGAGACAGTTTTGGAGTTTTTGACCGTTGCAACGGCAACGGTCTCCGGCTCCGACGAGATTCTGGGTTGTTGTCAATCTGGTCTGGTTCTATATAGCTCTATCCACTCCGTGCTCTGCTGATCTAGCTCCGTGAATCAGTTTTGAGTAGATCTGCTGCTGTCTGTTTTGTGGATTCTCTCTGCTTCTGTTTTTTTTTCAGTCGTTCGAGTTGTTTCCATGGAGTTCTTGCCGGAAATGGGAGAGGAGATCTGTTTGAGTATATGTCTGTGAGTATGTCGATCTTTCTGCATCTATAGTTTTTCCAGATCTTTGTGTTCATCTGTGTTTCCGTGGTTGTGAAATTCGGTATCCTGTGAACGCATCTTTCGGTGGTAACTGTTAATTTGCAAGGGCGATCCATTAATTCCTAAGATCTACCTATTCATCTTTTACATTCGTCCTGTATTGTTCATGGGTTGGCCGTCAGTGAGGTATTGTTTATGAATACGTAGATTGTGTGCGTGCGTGTGTTTTTTGTTTTTTGTTGTTTTTTTGTTGTTTTGTTTTTGTTTTTTTGTTTTTTTTTGTTTTGTTTTTTTGTTTTTTTTTTGTTTTTTTTAAGTATTGAATATTTTCATCGTCTGGTCGGCTTTGGAGCTGCTAGACATGATTGAACGTGAGAGAGAACATAGTCCTGAGAGAATGGTTTCAGAGTTAATGTTGAAGAAGAGTGATGCCTTGGAGCGTTTTACAAAGAAAATTCGAGATGATAATGAAGAATTCTCAGGTAAGCAATCATTAGCTCCACGGGTGGAGGACTGGATGAGTAACGAGGATATTGAAAAGGAATCCGTTATACTGGAAGCACCAAAAAGGTCATACAAGGAGGCATGTGTCGAAGATCAGACAAGGGAGGAATGTTCAGATGAAGAAGAAGAATGGTGGAAAGGGGACGGATAGAAGTCCAGAATTGAGGTCGAGATAACGAAGAAGGGTCCTAATATCATTGTGTCTCCGGAGTTTAGAAGGAAGTTAGCACGGAAATGGTCAACGTCGTTGTTTGTTAGATTACTTGGCAGGATGGTGAGGGAGGATCAATTGGGTCGAAAATTGCAACAATTATGGGGACGTAGAGGGCAGGTTGAAACTATTGAGATAGGCTCAGGGTATTTTCTGGTTTGTCTGAACCATGAGGAGGACTATGATTTTGCGTTAACAAGAGGCCCTTGGTTATATATGGATCATTATCTAGCAGTGCAGCCGTGGAAGTCAGAGTTTGATCCAGATTTTGGTGAGGTTTCCAAGATTGCAGCATGGGTTAGAATTCCTAAATTCCCAGTTGATTTTTATGATAAGGGTATTTTACATGTGGTGGGTAACCAGATAGGAAGGGTTCTAAAAGTGGATACAAATACTCTTAGGTAGACCAAAGGGCGTTTTGCCCGTATTTGTGTTGAGGTTGATTTTAATGCTCCATTGCTTCCATCCTTGATGACTAATGGGAAAGAAAAGAAGATTGTTTACGAGTGTTTGCATTTAATTTGCTTCTCATGTGGGAGGTATGGCCATGATACAGAACATTGCACAAATAATCAAGTTATAAACACTTCAAAGTCGCCATGCACGGATAGCACGTCGACTTCTATTTCTATAACACCATCGACCACATCCTCTGAAATAACTGCTAGAATGTATGGGGAGTGGATGGTTGCGCCACGTCGGAGAAGGGGGCAATGGAACTCGAATGCAAGGAATGGCAATTATAGTCGTGAGCATAGGCGTGATTTACATTCTCAAAATATGGGAGGAGGATCTCGCTTTGAGGCTTTAAATTGTGAAGACATAATAATTATTGATGGCGGGGTTGGTGATAACGCATATCAGGGGAAGATTCATGTGAGTTCAAAGCCTGAAGATAGGTCGCATGATTCTAAAGGTCAGAATGGTCACCTACCTATATCAAATAAAGGGAGTAAGGGTAATAATAGATCAGATATTGTTAATGTAAGAAAGAAGGAGTTTAATGGTGAAGTTGTGAATAGTGTTGGGCATTTTAATAAGTTGACTCAAATACGTGGAAGCCAAATTGCTAAGAAGAAAGGGTTTGAGGAGGGACCTTCCCAAGAAATATTGAGTTCGGGGAAAACAAAAGAAGATGGAACGCCTGGTAATTTAAGTGGGGAAGTGGGTTCAGGCAGAAAGAAGAATGTTATGAAATTACAATCCAATTCCCCCACTATTCGTCTAGAAGCCTCCAACCCTATTGATCCAGGTGCAGAAGGAGGAGAGACTCTTGTACCTTGGGTTAGTCCACTTGGAGGTGTTGATGACGTGGTGATGCATGGGATTGAGGATGTTTAGAAGGGACATATGTCTCAATGATGTTTGGTTTGTTTGTGTTCTCCTATTCTTTTATTAATTTTTTAATCACTATTATGACTTGGAATACTCGGGGTGCCGGTGGTGCCTCCTTTCGAAGGTTACTTAGTGATGTTGTTGCTAGACATGGAGTTAATTTATTTGCGCTATTGGAACCTAGACAGCCAGGGTTAAAAGCTAAGCTCATTGCTAGGAAGTTGGGTTGGACGAATATGCATGTGGTTGAAGCTCGTGGTTTTAGTGGAGGTATGTGGTTGTTCTAGGATTCTCAATTAAACTTCTCTGTTACTTCTTCTGGGGATCAATTTATTCATGGGGTGGTTAATAAAGGTACTAGGGAGGAGTGGTCAATAACTGTTGTGTATGGGCACCCAAATATGGTTATTAGACATCACCTGTGGCAGTCTCTTGAGGGTATTAGGAAATTGACAATTGGAGGCTGGGTTGTGATTGGTGATTTTAATGCTGTTTCTAGTCCCGAGGAACATTGGAGTAAGAATCACAGGACAACTATTGGTATTGATACATTTTTTCAGAATTGGGTTTTGAATAGCGAGTTACTTGATATTGGTTTTAATGGGCCTCAATTTACTCGGGGCAATCTGAATAGCCAGAGCAGAATAGACAGAGCCTTGGTAAATAACTGTTGGTTTATAAATAATCCTAATGCCACAGTTACACATTTGCCAAAGTATAAATCGGATCATTGTCCGATGTTGCTTGATAATGATTCTCATGTTCTTACGGCAAAGAATCGAAGGCCTTTTAGATTTTTCGCTCCTTGGGTTATGCATGATGATTTCAAGAATTTTGTTCATACACACTGGGGGGTGGACGATGACTGGGGCGGATCTGTTAAACAATTTACTGAGGATCTGAGGTTATGGAATAAAGAGGTTTTCGGAAATATATCCTATATGAAAGACAGATTATATCGAAGATTAGATGGCAGACGAAGAAGGAATAAAATAGAAGCTTTAAAGCTTGATTCGGGGGAATGCATATATAATGCAGCGGAAATTATGAGATTGGGAAGCCAATTCTTTGAAAATTTGTATATTGAAACCAATAACTATAATGGATCTTTAGTATTCGGATCCTCTTATCTTGAAATTGATGATGACAATTTACATATTCTGGGAAGATCAGTTGAAGATCAAGAGATTAAAAGAGCTTTGTTTGATATGGGGTCGTTGAAAGCTCCTGGGCCAGACGGATTCAATCCGCTATTTTACCAAAGTCAATGGGAAACTATGGGTCCGTCTGTGATTGAATTAGTAAAAAGAGTGTTTAATGATCCGCTGTGGATTCGACAAATCAATGGCACTCAGATTGTTCTCATACCGAAGGTGTAGCATCCAGAGACGTTTCGTGATTTTCGTCCTATAAGTCTTTGCAATGTGTATACAAGATTGTTACGAAGGTTATTTCAAAAAGACTCAAGGCAATCATGCCTTTAGTGATAGCCCCGAATCAATGCAGTTTTGTTAAAGGGCATCAGAGTTCAGATAATGTTATACTAGTGCAGGAGATCATTCACTCTATGAAGTCCTTAAAAAAGAAAAAGGGTTTCATGGCCATTAAGATTGATTTAGAGAAGGCTTATGATCGTGTGAGATGGAATTTTGACTACGAATGTCTAAAAGAGTTGAAGATTCCTGATTATCTGAGTAAAGTTATTCAAGCTTGTATGTCGACGTCTCAGATGCAACTGCTTTGGAATGGAGAAGCTACTAAGATGTTTTGCCCGTCCAGAGGGGTTAGACAAGGTGACCCAATATCGCCGTATCTTTTTGTTATCATGATAGAAAGATTGGGGCATCTTATACAAACGACAGTTGAAGAGGGTGTTTGGCAACCGTTTAGGCTCTCCAAACGAGGTACTCCTGTCTCTCATATTTTTTTTGCTGATGATCTCATTTTATTTGCAGAAGCAGATCTAGATAACGCAGGGGTTATTAAGGCTATCCTGGATGACTTCTGTGTTATTTCGGGGCAGAAGATAAATGCAGGAAAATCAAGAGTTTACTTCTCTAAGAATGTAAACCATATAAAAAGAAAAGAAATCAGTGAGTTTCTAAATTTTACTCAGACTTCAAATCTCGGGAAATATCTGGGAATGGCTATTTTACATGAAAGAAGATCAAAGGCAACGTATAGTTTTCTCCTGGATAAGATGGATGCTCGCCTGGCTAATTGGAAGTCTAACATGTTATCGATGGCTGCCAGGCATACTCTTGTATCGTCTGTTATGTCGGCTATGCCAACTTATGCTATGCAGTCAGTGCCTCTTCCTTTGGGGCTTTATGATGAAATAGACAAACGTTGTCGTAATTTCCTTTGGGGTAGTAGTTCAACCAGCAGAAAAACTCACCTAGTCTCCTGGGACATCGTCTGTGCACGGAAGGAGGATGGAGGCCTAGGTCTTAGGTTGGCTCGTTACCAAAATCAGGCTTTCATGATGAAGCTTGGTTGGAATATGATTAATAGAAGAGATTCGCTCTGGGTCAAGCTTTTACGAGAAAAATATAAAGCCGGAAGTGATATTATTCCTAAAGTTGAGAAGCGCAGGTCTGAGTCTAGTACGTGGAGGGGTATTCGTAATTGTTGGGACAAGATCAAAGATAGTTTATCATGGAGAGTTACCAATGGTCAGAACACTTCTTTCTGGAATGATATATGGGTTCCGCATTTTGACAAGCTACAGAGGTTGGTAATCAGTGAACTGCCTAGAGATGTTACTGAATGGAGAGTAGCTGATTGTATCACTTCATCCGGACAGTGGGATATGAGCAAATTTAATCACCTACTGCCAAGCCATGTATGTACAGCTATTGCACGAGTTAATTTTAATCATCTAAATGGGGAGGATTTTCCGGTATGGAGATGGTCTTCAGATGGAATTTTCTCCATTAGATTCGCTTACAAATATCTAGTATGCACCCCACAATCTCACAGTATTAATTGGAGAAGATGTGTTTGGAAATTGAAAGTCCCTCAAAGGTATCGTATTTTCTTATGGATGTGCTTCCATGGTCGCTTAATGACAAATATGATGCGTTTCCAGCGAGGTAGTCATCCCACAGGTACTTGTGATATATGCCATAACTCACGCAAGTCTCTACTCCATGTTTTGCGGGATTATCCATTCACTTCTGAATTATGGAAAGAATTCTTACCGCCTGATTGGCGTGAACAGTTTTTTGGCATGCTTGAGAGAAATGACTGGCTTACATGGTGTACGGGAAGAAAAGACATAATCCAGGGATTCGAGTTTCATCTTTGGTTTACGGTTTTATGCCGGCATATCTGGTTGGCTCGTAATGACAGATGTTTTAACAATAACACTTGGAGTAGACAGGCCATATTTTCTCATTCTCGTGTCTACTTAACTTGGGGTATTACAAGCTTGCTTCAAGATAAGAGTGCAGAAAGGAATCAACAACAGTGGCTGCCACCACCTTTTGGGTGGGTGAAGATTAATACCGATGGTTCTAGAAATGACAACTTAGGCACTTGCACGTGTGGAGTTGTGTTGAGAGATCACAATGGTGAATTTTTGATGGGGTTTATGTATCAGATCGGGCAAGGAACAATAGTATCTGCGGAAGCTTGGGGTGTTTTGTGGGGACTTAAAGTCGCATGGGATAGAGGTTACAGACAAATCATGATTGAGTCTGACTGTAGTGAAGCATTGGATCTAATTCAGGGAAAGGTAAGTCAGGAACACCCTGATTGTCGGCTTATTGAGGAAGTTCAAACGTTGCTGGATAGAGATTGGGAGGTGGAAATTTCATATTGCACTCAGGATGTTAACACAGTTGCAGACTCTATGGCTAAAGAAGCTTGGAAGATGGCGATTGATCTTTATATCATATATTCGCCCCCTGATGCTATTACAACTTTTTTATTTAATGATGTAACTAGGATGAGATTTCATGTTGATTTAGGATGATAGATTCTGATGTGTTTGTTGAATATCTTTTTCTATCAAAAAAAAAAAAAATAGGGCAATTTTACTCTAGAAGTTGTCACTGAGGAGAAATTTTGCCCCAAAAGTTTTCTAAGAAGCAATTTAGCCATGGAAGTATAAAAAATAATACAATTTTGCCCTGACCGTTAGCCTAGTTAATTTTGACCGTTTGTTAACCAAATATGATGAACTAGCAGTCCACATATTATCTACGTTATTTTTATTAATTTGTAAATTTGCTCCCAAAGTCCATTGTCATCTCCTTCATTTTTTTTAAAATTAGATATAAAATTTCCTTGCCCCCCAAAAGCTTCGGGAACAAAATTTTCCCTTAACTCTTGATTAATGTATATGTACCAATAAAAACTATTAAAAACATTAAATTGATATTCAATTCAAGAGATTTCAATTTCATTATTAACCTTATAAACCCTACTAAACTTGGATTGAGTTTCAGTTCTCATTATAAATTCAAGAGATTTTTTTATTAAATTTGGACAGTTCATATTTAATTTTTTATACTTTTATTTTATAAAAAAATATTTTAATATATACATAATCATAAATAAAGATAATCTCATAACTATTCGGTTTCAAAAAAATGTTTTTTTATCAAAAAACCACTAGTGAAAAGTTGTTAATCTAGATAAGTGATTTTTTTTTTTTTGACCTGGGATTGAAATTGTATTTGAATGGTGCAAATCTCACCGCAATAAAAAACACCCAACTTTAGTGTACTAAACTCTAATATCATACTATTAATTTCTACTATCTCATTACAATTATTTAGTATCGGATTATATGAAAAAAAAATGGAATCTTTAATGCTCATAAAATTTAATAAAACGTCTTATAAAAAATCAAATATACTTTCTCGAGGACAATTATAAAAACCACCTTAGTGAGTTTATATTATCAAGGATTGACCCAAATGCTGGCAATAGATCAACCAAAAAATCCATTTAGATGATGCCACCAATGAAAAATAAATTATGAACTCCTTGAAGTAGTAGCCATTGCTTCTCTTTTGTATAATCAAAGTAAGAGATAAATAATGACCCCAAAAGAAACTGCAAGAGAAGGATATGGAGCCATTACGCATTCAGAGATTCACACGCATGCGCGTAGTATTGTCAAATAAATGAAGTACTCTTCTACTCTTTTTTTTTTTTTTTTTTTTTTTGTGGGTGTTAACCAAGTATAGTCAAGCCACTTTGAATTTGAGTCTAATATCTATCAGGTCAGGAGCATTAAGGTTAAAGCCTTCCTAATAAGTGAGCGTTAAGGTCAAAGCTGTTCCAACAATTGTATTTCCTTGAATTCAAACTTGTGTTCTCCTCTTTACAGCATGAGACCGCTTAACATCTTAACTAACAACTTATTGGTCTTATCTAATATTAGTTATAAGTCACTTCCAATATGTTTCTTTGGAACAAAAAAAAAAAAACATAAACCTCATGATTTCTTCCATAAAATTTAACAAATTTCCAATTTTATGCCTTATTAAATATACATTATATTTCATAAGAATAAAGCCGATCAGTGCAATAATAAATGGAGGGTAAAATAATATGTTCATATGAAAAATTTAATAAAATAACTTATAAAATAGGACTAGAGGAGTGTATCATATAGATAACTGGAGCCCTTAATGAACATTGAGGGTGTCATTGATATTTTATTTCTGCGTGATATGTATAAATATAATTTATTTATTTATTTTATACAACATTCTTGTAGAAGTATTAACCGAAGTTTTCAAAACCAGAAATAGGGCTACACCAGCTGCGGTGATTGGTGAAAACTGCAGCTAATTAACCAGAAGTATTAGTCCCCCCCCCCCTCTTCACGTACGTGTTCCCATGACCCTTTAATTCTATGTACTATAGTATGAATGGTTTTAAATATTTGATTCTTTTAACTTTTCTTCTTTAATATGAAACTCATAACAATATGCACCTCTTTCAAGAGCCGATGTTCTTGGTGGCTCCTTACCGCATTACTTCTCTCAGCCTCCTATACATATCAAGATCCTTTGTCTCCTACTTATCAAAATCCTCTGTGGTTAGCCTTCTGTGTACAAGTTTTAAGAGAGTCTAATATCAAAAGACTATCCTATTTGATAGGAGAACTCGTTAAACTAATAAGCTACACTTCTTTTAGCTTGTGATCTCCCCGATACAAGACTTTTAACAATTGAATTTATATAACATTTTTACAAACAAAAGAAAATGAAACAAAGTTGATAAAGGAATGGATCAAGTTTCAGTACATCATTATTGACCTAATCAAAAGTTCATATCCGTCAATATTTTCTGAGTCCCATTACTTAGAGGTGCTATAAAAATGTTTGGGTGATTAGAACATAAAATGATAAAGATTTATTGAAGGACGTGTGAGCTATTTGACACATGGAAATTACTTGTCACGTCACAGTTTTTGTTCTGCCTGTGGCGGGTTTATTAAAATGTTTTATTTTGTAATTTATGACATCACTCATTAAAATATTTTCGATTAAGGTTCATTCAAAACTCTGGAGTATCTATTATCAGGAAAGCCCTAATACCCTTAAATATTTTGTGATACATTCAGTACCCTAAAAAATGCTGAAAAATACTTTAAGGTGATTAGTGCACATTTACTTCATGGACTTTTTGAGGAGTTAAAATTGCCCCTGAAAAAAGTGCTTTAAGAGAAAAATTTCTCCTAAAAACTTAATACTTTAAGGACAAATTTCGAACACAATATTTTAGGATACTGGGTAAACCATAAAATACTTTAGACCATTAGACGCTCCTAAAAAAAATATTTCAAGGACTTCGATCAACCTTGCTCAAGTAAATTGCGGTAAGTAGTATTGTTGAGGTGAATAGTATGACCTATCCAGGAAGCAAAAATGAAATTGAAAGGGAGAACAAGGTACAAGGTGAAAAAGAAAGCATCATATTTAGTTATTCCAATATATATATATATATGAAGCTTCATGAGGAAATAGTATTGATTTTGCATGCGTATCTTAACAACAACATAAATCTACCTGCATCATATTTAGTTATTGCAGTGGAGGGTAGTGGATATATATATAGTGTGTTTATTTATTGTTGTTGCTTTTGGAAGGTGGCAATTACGTCCTTGTCAACTTGGAAGGCTTTAGAGAGAATGTCAGGAGAGATGGGAGGAGTGGATCCAAACACAGTGTTAGCAACGGTGACGACTCCTGGAAATTGGCTACTGAAATTAGCATGTGCGACGGCATCGCCGTGGCCGATGTTGAGCTGAAAGTGAATCATACCTTATTTTAACTTTTTCATTACGACAGAGATATTGCGAGTGACAAATATACATTGTAACGAGTAGTACATAACTGAAAAAAAAAAAAGTTGATGAGGGACGGAACACACGGTCTTTAATGATTCTTTTGTTAAATAGATTGTCTTTAATTAATTAGTGACAAAATTCCATTGGTAAATTAGTTTGGCGGCAGAATTTTGTTGCTAATTCACTGTCCTATTGCAGTCATCAAGAAACCAATACCTCACAAATAAAGTAAGGTTTATAAGTTTAAAGGGGTCTTCCATCCAACCTTTCGTTCCTACTTAATTTAGACATATTTGTAAGCTTCTATGCCCAAAATTCGAGATATGACACTTGTACTCATAGCATATGCATGATACTCTATTCAATCTTTAATATAAGATCTACTGTGGTTCAATTTCTTGATTAAAGTGGATCTTATATTAAAAATCAAAGGTAACAATATTATGTGCGTATACGTACCTCCAAGTTTGGTATCGTTGACACCGACACAAAAATCTTGGAGAGGATTGGAGTCATAGGCAGAAGCAATCGAGGAAGCCAAAGCCAAGAGAGCAATAATCAACGAGATCACTACTGTACCTTTCATCTCTCTCCGATTCTTTCTATAAATTATGTATTTGTTGTGAATGAAATCTTTCGTTCTTCTCATCTATTCAATTTATAGCTCAAGGGAGTAGCCATTCTTGTTGAATTAGTATTCAATTTTAGTTTCAACTTAGTTATTAAAACTAAATATACCCATGTTATGGTATCGATTGTTAATTTAATTAATTAATATTATTTTTAGTTCACGGCTGGATGCTTTCATTAACAATTTTATTAAGATTTGAGTTGGACTTTCTCATCGGCCTTCACAACTCTCTGCCTAGAGGCTATAATTATAAATACTTCTCCCTAAAATGAGAATATATTTTTGGTTATAATATAAATAACAATTATGAAACGTCATCATGCTTTGTTTGATGGTTGCTTAACCGTTGTATATATTATCTAAAAAAAAGTAAAAGAGGGATGGATGGAATTAAGAAAGATGATTAAGATGTTTTAGAAAAAATATGTTATATTAGCTAACTTCTTTAATATAATTAAATTAGGTAAATAGATTTTACATTAAGGACTGAAAAGAGTATTTGCTTTTGAGGTGTGGTTACTCTGTGATAGAGTTAGCCAACCATCTCCTAAATTATGATAAACTTCATACACTATATGAAGACTTTCATGTCTCTTGTACTTCGAAGTTGCACCAGACACAGTTTATTCACAATATGGCGACGTCTCGGCTATCTACCATGAACGAATCCCTACCCCGGAGAGTATCATTATTGCTGTTTGTAGTATTGGTCATCACCCCTCTAATAACATCGCTGTCCTGAGACCAATAGCGGCAGGGGCATAATTGGGAGTGTTGTGTAATTTGTACATATCATGTGATTATATTTTGTTGGTTATAATATAAATAACAATTATGAAACGTCAGCATGCTTTGTTTGATGGTTGCTTAACCGTTGTATATATTATCTAATAAAAATTAAAAAGCTGGAATCGTGGGGCCGCGCATCCTCGGCGTCTACAAATTATTTATAAAAAAGAAAAAACCAAAAAAGAAGAAACCTATAAAAAGTAACGAAAAATACTTTGATATATTTCTACATGAGATCTGTAGCTACACAACAAGGAACCTCGGACAATTGAGAGACGGTTTTAATCAAAACAAATACGTTGATATATATATATATGCAATTATGCATATTATGCATATATTCCTCTAACACTAAGCACATATGCCAAGATTCATTATCGGCTTGATCTTTTGTTCATTTGAATGTATAATTTATACTCCTGCCCATCCTTGTTATAATTAAGTATTTCCTACGTAATTTTATAGTATAAAGTTTTTTTAATTTGATTTGATTAAGGGATTTTAACTTGTGTTCTTCTCTTTACAGGGATGAGGCTCTTTACTATTTCAACCAATAATTTATTGGTAACATAAAGTTTTTATTATGAGAAGGATTACTTTGCTGAAGTGGTATGAGGCTCTCTCGTTCATCTTTATTGGGACAACACGTATCTTTTTAGAAGGGATATGATTGGGACTTCTGATTTGGGCAACTGATGAACATTATTTGAACACACATACATGCCAAAGCCTAATATATACTTATGCCTCGGGCCTTTTGAGAAGCGGATTATGTGAACCAAACATCAAGTTTTTGCAATTAGTTTCTTAGCAAAACCAAGTTTTTAACCTTGGGGAACACTCAGTCATTTATTTTGCATTCAGTAGTTGATCGTTCAATGATCTGAGCTGGCTTTGCAACTTGGTATGAAGAAGTTTATAACATAGTTCCATTCCATGCATGGGTTATAGAAACCTCGTGATATATACTCAAGTCCTAATGTAGGATATAATTAGCGAATTGATTTTAGTCTTCAATGTAATATATCTATTTCTAATATTTGTCAATCTTTTCCTAATTTACCCCTATTGATATTCCCCCTTAATAATAATCAAGAGAGGGATGGATGAAATTAAGGAAGATAATTAAGATCTTTTAAAAAAATTATATCATATTAACTAACTTCTTTATTATAATCAAATTAGATAAATATTTACTAATGAGGTCTCGGCTATCTACCATGAACGAATCCCTACCCGGAGAGTATCACTATTGTTGTTTGTACTATTGTTCATCACGCCTCTAATACCAACCGCAGGGGCATAGTTGGTAGTGTCGTGCAATTTGTACATATCATTTGATTATATTCCTTTTCCACTAAAAAAAATTGAAAATTTCACTCTCGCCTTGCAAAAGTCAAAAGGAAAAAAAAAAAAAAAACTCTGGACCTTTCAATGTCTAATCAGCAATTACTAAGGAAAGTAGCCCACTGAGGGAGGGAACTTGTACTTTTTTCCCTATATTTTTTTAAAGACTGGATGTTATTAGATTAACAAAGCATTACAAAGTCAGCATTCTACCCTCGGTGCCCACTGTCCAAAATAAAATTAAAATCCCACATTTTCAGAACAGCAAGGCAGCACATCGAGGTACCAGCAGCGTTAATCAATGACGATCAAGAAAAGGCATGAGTTTTGAAATCCCACACATAGCCTCTTATGAACTTGAAATTGTTGATAACGTTGACAATATTTTCGTTTGAATTTTGCAGGTTGGAGGGTAAGGTGGCCATAGTCACCGGAGGAGCCAGTGGGATCGGAGCAGAGTCAGTGAAATTATTCGCCCAAAACGGAGCATCGATGGTTATAGCAGACATTCAAGATGAACCGGGTCACCAACTCGCCGCTTCATTAGCCCTACATCAAGTGAGTTACCATCACTGTGATGTCAGAGACGAGAAAGAGGTGGAGCAAACTATAGCTTTCGCCGTTGACAAATACGGCCGCCTCGACGTCATGTTTAGCAACGCCGGCATCGCAGGCTCCATGGCCGGCATACTGGACCTTGACCTGAGCGCGTTTGACAACACCATGGCCGTCAACGTTCGCGGTGTGGCTGCGACCATCAAGCACGCGGCTCGAGCCATGGTGGCCGGTAACATCCGTGGGTCTATCATTTGCACTGCCAGCGTGGCTGCTTCTGTGGCCGGATGTGGCCCCCATGGTTATACCACATCCAAGCATGCTCTAGTAGGCCTCGTCCGCTCCACTTGCAGCGAGCTCGGAGCTTATGGGATCAGAGTGAACTGTGTGTCGCCATATGCTATCGCCACACCTCTTCCTTGCGAAGCGCTCAACAAGGGGGCAGATGAAATTGAAGGAATCGCCAATTCTTTCGCTAACATGAAGGATATTTCATTGAAGCCCACCCATATTGCTGAAGCTGCCCTTTTTCTTGCTTCTGATGATTCTGTTTTTTTATCAGTGGCATTAATATGGTCGTCGACGGAGGCTTCACTGCTGTTAACCGCTGCTTTCCCCGAGACCTTTTATGAAACATTATATTGACCTTCTGCCTCTGTTCTTAATACATAAATGTATGATTACCATCGTTCGTATATTATAAATAAATCATACCCATAGCCTCGCTGTACTTCACTGAGTCAATCTAGATCTGATCTGGATCATCCAAATCTCATTTTTTTTAATTGATAATTTTTAAATTAAAAAATAATTTTTTTAAAAAATATTAATTAAGAGATTATTTTTATTTTAAATTTTCTACTTATTAAGATAATTTTTTTAAAAAAAATTTTAACAAAAAGAGATCTGGACGGTTCAGATCAGAGTAACTTTTCCAGATCATTATTTTGATGAGCAGGAACTGGATCCGACTCAATGCATACCTCGTCAATGTATAATGATTAGCCCCACAGTCTTATTTTACTCTGAAATCTGAATATTTAATCCACATACGCCAAATGAAGTCCCGGAGACATTATTATTATTTCTTTTGATACAACTAGGTGCATGTTTCCCAAACAACCAAATGTTAGTTTGAGAAGTCTTTTTTTTTTAAGTTGAAATAAAACTCTTCTCATATTTTTATCTCATAAATCATAAAAACACCTCTAAAAAAGTTAAAACAAATAAGCATTAGGTCAAAACATCCAATGAAAAAAAGGAGAAAACCGCCAACGAAGTTTGACACAATTAGTTAAGGTCTTGCTATCCCGATCACAAAGGAGTGTGTTCGAACTCTTTGACCGATGTGGAGATCTTATTGGTAGGCGATCTCGTAAGTCCTTTGTAAGCGCTCGAACAGCCCTGGGGCCGTGCCCTGACCTTAATAGGGAACTTGTGCCGAACCTACCTAAACTTATTGTGTATAAAAAAAAAAAGGTGAAAACCATTTATATGTAATAAAAATGTGCGCAATCAATTTATGTGACACTGTCACCATCGTAAATATACTTTACCGGCCGGTAGTCTGGTACATGTATAGCAATGCTTCATCAGTTATAATAGGTTCGGTATATGTGTAATGATCATCCTTATAATACGACCGGAATAAATAACCGTTATAATAGACATTTAATTATAAATCTTCCATACTAAAAAAATTAAAATATTTCATATGTTAAATTACCCTTCAAAATTAAGGGAGTATTTTCTTTTGTCTTATTGATTATGGAATTCCGACGCTGGAATGAGGATTGATCAAGATGAAATATTCCTTAGCGAGCGTCATCCGGTGGGGCATAGGAACCTTCATCTGATTCATGAACCACAGCTTGCGGACACTCTCTCGGTTATGCCTTTAAGGGTCTGTTTGGTGTAAGGGATTTGGAGGGGAAGGGAGTGGAGAGAAAATTTTTATGAGTTGAATTTTAAAAGATTGAAGAAGTGGGGTAATAAAATTTTAATAAATAGAATATATAAGATAAAAAAGTAAGAAAAACTAATTAAAAATTTTTAACCCCACTTCTCTAATTTTTTTAAATTCAACTCAAAAAAATTTTCCCTCCGCCCACTTTCCCTCCTCTCCCCTCAAACCAAACAAGCCCTAAAGGTTCTGACTTTTGTTGCTTTAATTCCAATGATTCTGATTTAACTTTGCTTTCTGCTTTCTCTATGTTGTAATAATAGTATTTCAGTTTAAATATTAGTTAGTGGTAAAGAGTAGCACTAGCACGTGCTCCCTCTTCTCCTTGTTACAAGGCATCAACTATCCATTCTCACAAACTAATAAAATCAACTAAAAGAATTAAAGTTGTTCCAAAATTCAAGTAATTTTCAATATTACCCTTGCTAACTACACTAAACTCAAATATCATACTAATTATTACTCTGTTCTATTATCTTTATCAAATATGGATAGACATGAAAAAATAAATTAAATACTTCTTAGAAACGTGCAAGTGACTTCTAAAAAAGACTAAAAGCATTTATAAATTGATACCTTATAATAAGAACAAGAGACAGTATGTCGTTAGCGGTTATAGAGCGTCATTATGCTAAAACAATAGTGGGCTCAAGGTCTAAGCCCATTAAGAAGTCCAGAACCAAGTATCTTACAGGCTTATAATATCCTCTTTGTATAATAGCAATCCTAGCTTTGTAACTTTACACATGTATACATCTCTTGTATTCTAGGGTTTTGTATTCTCTCTATATATAGAATAATACAAGAAGGGCACTGTGCGCCATCAATAAAATATTCATATTTGACCTAAAAGTTTATCTTGGTATCAGAGCTATTCAAGGCAAGCCGCCATGTCAGACACCACTCCCATTCAGAGCAGTCCTCATGAAACCACAGCAACTACTACTGGTTCTCCTAACACTAAAGGTAGCTCCCTTCTCTCAGCATCTCTTCTAGCTAAGCTTACTGAGAAGAATACAAATTTTTCTCAAACCTGTTCTATCAAGTTGGATAGAACAAACTACTCTGTCTGGTTGCTTCATGTGTTTCCTTTCATCAAGGGACACAAGCTAGAAGGTTTCATTAATGGCACCAAGCCTTGCCCTCCACAATTTCTTATTGAAAACAATGTGTCAAAACTCAATCCTGCCTTTGAAGATTGGGAAGCTGCAGATCAGCTTCTTTTTGGCTGGTTATTGAACACCATGACTCTTGATGTTTCATCAGAGATGACTAGTGTTTCTACCTCTGTTGGTCTCTGGGCTGCTGCTAGGCAAATTGCTGGTGCACAAACTAAATCTAGACTGCTTTTACTCAGGTCATAATTGCAGCGTACCAGGAAGGGTACCCTCCGAATAACTGAATATCTTGCCAAGCTTAAAGGAATAGCTGATCAGCTTGCTATTGCAGGGAGTTCTATTCCTCTCCCAGATCTCATCATACAAGCTTTGGCTGGTCTGGATGCTTATTACAACCCTATGGTTGTTCAACTTTCTACTCAAGCTGATAACTTAAGCTGGATTGATCTACAAACTTCTCTTCTCACGTTTGAGAGTAGGCTGGAACAACTGAATCAGTTTACTCAACTTTCCTTAAGCACTCCTAATCTTGTGAACTATGCTAGAACTAATGGTTTTTCTACACCAAGAAACATCTGGCGTAGTGGTAGAGGAAACCGTGGAAAGCGTGGCAGAGGCAGAAGCTATCGTGGAAATCGATTAAATGCAAACAGAAACAATAGTGACAGTGATATAGTGCAGTGCCAGCTTTGTGACAAACATGGTCATACTATTGAGGATTGCTTCCACCATTTTGACAGGTCCTTTGTGTCACCGAGAAGCAAGAAAAATAGTGGAGGAAGCCAAAATTATTCTGATTATGATCAAGCTTATTGGGCAAATCCTGAAACTGTAGTTGATGATGCTTGGTACCTAGATAGTGGTGCAACAAGTCATGTCACCAATGATTTGGGTAAACTTGAAAATCCTACAGATCCACATGGTAAGATGAATATAATAGTAGGTGATGGTTCTAAACTTGGTATTGTTAAAGTTGGATCTTCAACTGTTCAAAATGTTCCTAACAAGCAAGTTAAACTTAATAACGTTCTTTATACTCCCAAGATCAAGAAGAATTTATTAAGTGTGTATAAAGTTGCCTGTGATAATGAAGCAGATATAGTTTTTAACACTAAGGGTGTTTCTGTGAAGGCTCAGGAAACGGGGGAGACAATACTAAAGGGAGTGCCAAGTGAAGGTGGCATGTTTCGGATCTGTGGACAAGGAAAGGATGGTAGTGCCACGTTGGTGTTTGTTGCTGAAAGAGTTGAAGACTCAAAGTTTACAAATAATAGTTTTAGTAGAAATTTTTGGCATTGTAGACTTGGACACCCAAATGATAGAGTTTTAACTCAAATCATTAATGATTGTAATCTGAAAATTGTTACTAGAAATGAAAGTGACTCTGTTTTTTGTGAATCTTGCAAGTTTGGTAAATCCCACTCTCTTCCATTTAAAGCATCTACTTCACATGCTTCTAAACCATTATAGCTAATTCATACTGATCTTTGGTAGACCATCACCACTAGCTTCCATGAATGGTTTTCGTTATTACATATTGTTCTTGGACAATTATAGTCGATTCTCTTGGATTTATCCTTTAAAAACCAAAGATGAAGCCTTACCAATGTTTGTCTAGTTTAAAAACTATGCTAAAAAACAATTTGACAGCAAGATAAAGATTGTCCAAAGTGATTGGGGTGGAGAATATAGGAATTTTTGCAAAGTATTAAGTGATTTAGGAATACACTTTAGGCATTCTTGTCCACATACCTCTCCTCAAAATGGAAGAGCTGAAAGAAAACATAGGCATATAGTTGAAGTTGGCCTTACTTTACTTGCCAAAGCTTAAATGACACTATTTTACTGGTGGGAGGCTTTTCATACAGCTACAGAATTAATAAACAGATTGCCCTCAAATGTTTTAGGTGGTGTTTCTCCATACTTCAAGTTATTACAGAGACATCCTGATTATAATTCTCTTAGAATTTTTGGAACAGCTTGTTATCCTTGTTTGAGGCCTTATAATGAACACAAGCTGCAATTCAGGACAACTAAATGTGTTTTTGTTGGATATAGCAATTCTCATAAAGGGTACAAGTGTTTAAGTCCAACAGGAAGGATCTATATTTCTAGACATGTTGTTTTTAATGAGAATGATTTTCCTTTCTCTACAAGATTTATAAACAAGAAGAAGATACCTGAAGAACAAGTGCATCCTCAAATTTTTTTCAAGTCTTTTTCTTCATCATTGCCAAGAACATGTTTTGCTTCAAATAGGCAGCAAGATTCTTCAATACAGTCTCCTGGCATATCAGATTTTTCTATTCATGCTTCTCTTCCTTCTATGGTTTCTGAGCCTACACCTATACCAGAAGGTACAACTTAGCCCCCAAGAATACAATTAGAAAACAATATTGCAGAGTCTAATAATTCCCAACAGCTATCTACTCAACACTCTTCTAGTGATCATTCCCAAGAAGTTGGAGAAAGTAGTTCAAATTTACAATCAGAGAATGATGATGTAGTCTCTAATCAGCACCAAATGGTCACTCGAAGTAAAGCTGGAATCTACAGACCAAAGCTGCCTTATATTGGAACTGTTTCCACAGAAATAATGCCTCTCACAGAACCTTTCAGTGTTCATGAAGCTCTGAATTCCATTAAATGGAGGAAAGCAATGATGGAAGAGTATAATGCTTTAATTAGAAACCAAACTTGGATTCTTATTCCTTATACTGGGCAAAAGAAAATAGTTGATTGTAAATAGGTTTTTAAAGTCAAAACAAGTGCTGATGGATCTATTGTCAAATCTAAAGCTAGACTAGTAGCTAAAGGTTTTCAACAACGTCCTGGAGTTGATTTTGAAGAAACCTTCAGCCCTGTTTTGAAAGTCTCCACTCTAAGGTTTATTCTTACTCTTGCTGTTACTTTTGGTTGGTCTATTAGACAATTAGACATTAACAATGCCTTTCTAAATG
Organism: Inga laurina; assembly: GCA_963855925.1. Lineage (NCBI taxonomy): Eukaryota > Viridiplantae > Streptophyta > Magnoliopsida > Fabales > Fabaceae > Inga > Inga laurina. Next base: position 30,580,226 of record OY979701.1, read on the forward strand.
GTGATTTACAAGAGCAAGTTCTCATGAAACAACCTGAAGGTTTTATATCATCACATTATCCTAATCATGTTTGCTTGCTAAGGAAAGCTCTCTATGGCTTGAAACAAGCACCAAGAGCTTGGTTTGACATGCTAAGATCAACTCTACTAAATTGGGGCTTTACTCATTCTAAATGTGATAGTTCTCTCTTCTTCATTAAACATGAGAAGGTTGTTTTATTTGTATTAATTTATGTGGATGACATCATTGTGACTGGTACTTCACCTAGAATCCTAGATTTATTCATCAAGCATCTTCATTCATGCTTTGCTCTCAAGGATCTAGGACAGTTACATCATTTTCTAGGAATTGAAGCTTATAGAGATGAAACTGGTCTCTATTTAAAACAGGAAAGATATATCATGAATTTACTTGAAAAATTTGGCATGTCTCGATCTTCACCAGTACCAACACCTATGGTTGTTAACAAGTATTACTCAAAAAATAGTGGTGTGCCTCTCAAAAACCCCACAGTATATAGACAAGCTATTGGTGGGTTGCAGTATTTGACAAATACCAGACCTGACATCTTATTTGCAGTAAACAAACTTAGTCAGTTTCTTTCATCTCCCACTAATATTCATTGGCAAGTGGTAAAAAGAATTTTCAGGTATCTTAAAGGAACAACAATCTTTCCCTACACATTAAACCAAGCAGTCATCTTACCTTACAGGGATTTTCAGATGCAGATTGGGCTGTGTGTATTGATGATCGAAGGTCCATTGGAGGTTATTGCCTATTCCTGGGCGATTCTTTAATTTCTTGGGCTGCTAAGAAACAATAGGTCGTGGCTAAATCTAGTGCTGAATCAGAGTACCGTGCCTTGCCTAACCTTGCTTCAGAACTTTCCTGGATTCAATCATTGATCGGTGAAATTGGAGCTCCTTTGAATCGAACACCGATTGCATGGCGTGACAATTTAAGTGCTGTTGTACTTGCCTCCAATCCTGTCTTCCATGCTAGATCAAAGCATATCGAATTAGATGTTCACTTCATCAGAGATAAAGTTATTAATCGACAGTTGCTCATCCGCTATGTGCCCTCTTCTGATCAGATTGCTGACATATTCACTAAAGCTCTCTCTCACTCTAAGTTCTGGATGTTCTGCGACAAACTTGGCCTTACTCACTCACCAGGCTTTAGTTTGCAGGGGGATGTTAAAACAATAGTGGGCTCAAGGTCTAAGCCCATTAAGAAGTCCAGAACCAAGTATCTTACAGGCTTATAATATCCTCTTTGTATAATAGCAATCCTAGCTTTGTAACTTTACACGTGTATACATCTCTTGTATTCTAGGATTTTGTATTCTCTCTATATATAGAATAATACAAGAAGGGCATTGTGCGCCATCAATACAATATTCATATTTGACCTAAAAGTTTATCTCATTAGATTGAGCGGTACTAGTTGTGTTACCTAACTAACTCTTATTGTAACTAACCCTCTAAACCCCTGCCTGTATAAGGGACACCCTATTGTAATCCCCCTGTTGTTGATCAGATTTGCATACTGCAATGACATAGCACATTTTTAGGTTCTCTTGAATCTTCTTTCCTTTCTCTCTTTCACTCTCATCTTCTTCTCTAATTCTGATGCTCCATATCTCTCTCCCTTTTCTTCTCTAATTCACTAACCCATCTCTGTTTTACAACAGAGATACATCACCCTACTAGTTTTATTGGTGGGAACTTATTGACAAAAAAGAAATATTTTTGGGAACTTGAATATCATCAATCCTCGTGAGCTTGGGATTCCATATCCAATGCTTGCGGTGACAATGTCAATGAATATTAATTTGGTTAATTAGACTTAATGGAACACACGTCTTTCTCAACTTCTCAGACAGGGAGCCACTAGCCCTATCATTGTATTATGGCCCAGTGCTTTCTTACTTTCTTTCATTCCTTTTCCCACTTTTCCTTGGATTCTTCATCTGTTCGAAGCTTCTCATAATGGAATTTAGTTCAAATGCTCGACTAATCTTTCTTGTTAATATATTTGTTTGGTAAAGAAGGTTGAGAATATGAGGCAAGATAAAAGAAAGGAATAGGAAAGATGAGAGCTGCTGTTACTTTTTTCAAAATGATTGCCTTTGAAAAAATCAAACACGAACGGCCAGAAACACTGGAAAAAGTTTTAGAATCTATAATGAATGACTCGTAGCTTTTGTTTCAATCTGTGTTCATTGTCTTTACTTCATGCACCTAAATACTCTGAGGTCTTATGGAAGTCAATTGTCAATGAAGAGATTTTGATTTAATTGAATGATTAATTGTCTAGTAGCTGAAAATCTGTAGCCCATATGTATCTGCTAGAAATTCTCTTCTCTCTTGATTTTATAAGTAGTCATAGGTAACAATGGCACAATAATCTAAAATCTTAGCGAACAAGCATCCATGCCCTGTTTAAACTTGAGTAAGCATCTCTATTGTCCAAACCTAAATCAAAAAATCCCATAGAGTCCACTGTATTTAAATGTCTCACTAATTTGTGGTTAGTTTTATCATTTTGGCATACTATGTATTTTAAGTGTTGATATTGCTGATTTGTCGGGAGATTATGATGTACACACAAAATCGGATTTAAGTGGTGAATACACAATTTCATTCTGCTTTCTATTCTGTGAAACAAAATCATTTTTTATATTAATGAAATATGGGAAAAAAACTGGCAAAGAACCAACATGCATAGCCATTTAGCAAATTTATTTTGTATCCTGAAATTGTGTGGTCCTTTCTTTACTTTGTTTCCTTGTCACTTATGTTCCGCCTTTTCTGGTACTGCTAGTTTAATAGAAGGAAATGTGTTTGTCACTCTGCTTTATCCAACTCATTCTAGACAACCACTTTTGCAACATTTTTTCCTTGCCTTACTTATTCATGCTGTTACTGTAAATATAAAAGGGCCTAGGAGTTAGTTAACTAGTTAGCATTTCAATAAGGCAAGAATGAAGCAAATGGCATTGTGTATTATCTATTTTAAAGCACCATTTTTACAGAGAAAACAATAAAATGTTGCAAAAGGCTGATGCAAAGAAGTCAGATAGGGATTTTGAAGTAAGCCAGTGGGAATTTCTGAAGCTAACGCCCTACAGTCAAATTTCTGCTGCTACAGTTAGCTCACAAAAGCTAGGTCCAAGGTATTTTAGGTTTTATCAAACCAACAACAACAACAATAGAACCTATTCTCACTAGATAAGGTTGGGTACATAGATCAAACGACTCCATTAAGTCCGATAAAAAATCTTGGGATAAATTGTTAACTGAGAGATCTCTCTCAATGACTTCATTAAGCATTCTCTTCGGTCTTTCTCTACCTCTTTTAACTGAGCTCAAAATCAAGGGTAGCCTACAAGCAACAACTATCTCAAGAATCAAGAATACGCCCTGTTTTCTGTGTCACTACTTAAACTTTGCTCAGATCCCGTAGTTAAGAAACAACATATTATTGAATGGCTAGCGGCACCTAGACACTCCAAACCTGAAATGTTTCTGAATTAAAGCGTGGGACAGCACAAAGGGAGGATTATAACTGAACTGTTGGTACAATGGAAAAGTCTACTAGATGAAGAGGCCACTTGGGGTTCCTATATATCAATTCCAACAACAGTTTCAAAGCTTCAAGTCTCCAAACCCTTGAGGACAACGGTATTTTGGTGGGAGGGAGTATTGTTGTGTAAATATAAGAGGGAATAGGAGTGAGTTAGTTAGTTAGTTATGACAGTTATGACATAGCTAGTTAGGCTTAGATTGTCCGTTGGGCTTGGTTCAATATAAATTAGGGGCCTAGGATTTGATTTAGTTGTTCTCATTGTTGCTTATACAGAGTGATTCAGTTCTGATCTATCTCTCTCTAGTTTCTCTTTTTCTCTAGGTCTGTGTCCTATATCTCTGCTCTCTTCTCTTCCTTCTTCATAACCTCTTCATACAACACATGCCCCTAAAATCCTTTTTATCGTCTTCCTCATATTCTTCCTGATTCTACATTTCTCCTTATGACAAACTTATTTACCTTGTTAATTTTATATGATTGATTGCATGTTACTACTGAGACTCATTTGAATCTCACCCTCTTTCGAATTTAAAAATATTATAGCAGAAGCTAGTGGCTCCAGGGCAAAAAAATAGATATTGATGGTTGATGATTCTGGATCAAGAAGATGTAGTTGTTAGTTATTGTAGTTTATTTTGTTAGTTTCGGACAAACTTTGTATATATTTTCAACCCTTAAGGGAGCTCTTATGTTGTAAACAAGTACTTCTTATTAGTATATATGCGCTATTTCAGTATGCCTGTGGAACTATGCCTTTATCACTCTGGCAAATATCAAAATGTTAAAGGAGTTTGACAAGTGTCAAAAAGCTGGAGGAAAAGAACAGTTATTGGCCATAAAAAAAAGAAGGGAATGAAGAAGAGTCAATTTTTAATTTGATCATGGATTAAGATTTCCAAAGGTACAGTGGCCCAAAGAAGTTTTGCCATGATAAATTGGTAACTGCAACGAATAACTTCTTAGAAGAAAACAAGCTTGGGAATGGTGGTTCTGGTGGAGTTTACAAAGGTTTCTTAAAAGATCTAAACACACATGTTGCTATAAAGAATATATTCAGAAAGTCAAAACGAGGGATAAAAAAATATACAAGAGAAGTGGAGATCAATAGCCAACTAAGGCATAGGAATCTAGTACAACTCATCGGTTGGTGCCATAAGAAGAAAGATTTCCTACTTATATATGAATACATGCCAAATGGTAGCTATTCGCCGTTTAGCTTCCGCAAGCATACGGGTCGCAAGTAATAAAATGATGAGTAAAGATCGTTCCCACGAGGACTATGACGAAAGCGAGCTAACCAATGTAACCATATGTTTAATTAGGTTGAATGGAGTCATTTAAAATTGATCAAGTTTAACCAAAATTATCGGGAATGAGCTGAAAGAGAAATTCAAAACTACCTTTAGATTAAAATTTATAAAAGCAAATGATTCTTTGAATTCAAGTATTTAATGAAGCTTAGGATTATTTATCCCCCTTGTATTTCAAAAGCACTCACTAAATCCCCCCAACATATGCTACTTAATAAAAGATTATACTAACCAAGGATACTAATTTACCTATAAGTGCTCTCTCGAGTCTCCAAATAGGCGTATAGTTTAATTAATTCATTAATCTCTTAATTAACTAATCAATCTCTGATTTCATTGCAAATCCTATTTGGCTATGTGAGGTCAATGAGTGTATCTCAACCTCATTAACAAAGTTATCCATTCAATTCACAAATTTCAAGCTCTCACACGATTTAACTTAAGTTCTACACTCAATCTAGCCCTCTCAAGCATTAATCAAGTGAACCCAACAATCTTATTGGTGGCCAATCAACAAGAAGCTTTAAGTCAAGAGTAAAATCAACATAATCTCCTGATTAATCACAAATATAAAGGGGAAATGAGTACTTAATCCATACAATGGATTAAAACAACCCTAAAATGAGGTCTTTAGCTACACAAAGTCATGAAAAAGCTACAATTATGTAGAATAATTACAGCCATTACAGAAACTTAATAAAGAAAGGGAAGAGGAATGAGAAAAACCAAGGATTTGAGCCCCAAATTGCTTCTAGACTCCAACCCAAGCTCAATACTCTTCAAAGGGGCAAAATCCTACCACACCCAACTTCCAATAACACTTGAAAACTGAAGAATGACCTAATTTCGGCCTATCCCTTGCTTAAATACCATCCACATGTGTTTTAGTAAGTAAAACCCATGGCTGCATAGTCTGTCGTATGCTTCAGCACATATGTGTGTGCTGAAGTATATGACACAGTAAGTTCTGGTCCTCGTTGGCTTTGGCATAAGGTCGAGTGCTGAAGCATGTTACACAGCAAGTTCTGACCACAAATGCTTTAGCACATATGCTTTTGGCTGAAGCACATGACACAGTGAGGGCAATTCTCCATTGGCTTCAGCACATGCACACCTTCCCTCCTAGTTCATTGAGCTTTTCCTTGGTCTTTTATAGCTTTTTGACTTGTCATCTTTCACCTACAAGGAGGAGGACATCATGAGCTCTTTAATTTTAAAAGATAATCCTACTTATATGCATTTAACTCATGATTTAAACTTTTCTTTTGTTCTACCATATTTTCTTCTATATATGCACAATTTGTACTCAAAAGCAAGTGAAAAGCCAATAAAATGTGCTAGAATGTTATCAATTTCTATGAGTTAACAGTAGCTCAGATTCACATTTATACCATGGAAATAGCTTCTTAACATGGCAAGTGAGGTATCACATCACTCTGGGTTTGGCTTTGGCATTATTGTACCTGTATGAAGAATAGGAACAATGTGTGCTTCCTAGAGACATTAAAACAAGTAACATTATGTTAGCTTCAAATTTCAATGCAAAGCTTGGTACTTTCAGGTTAGCCAGGTTAGTAGATCATGAGAAGGGGTCGTAAACCACAACTATGCTTGGACTCGGGGCTATATTGCCCCTAAATATTTCATAAGAGGCAAGGCTAGTAAAGAATCTGATATTTACAGCTATGAAGTTGTTGTGTTAGAAATTGCTAGTGGAAGAAAACCCATTGAGCTAAATGATGAGAATGAAACAATAGTAGTAGAGTGGGCTTGGGAGCTCTATGGAATAGAAAAGTTCATTGAAGTAGTAGACCCAAAAGTATGTGGAGCATTTGATGAGCAGTAAATGCAACAATTAGTCATTCTCGGCATTTGGTGTGCTCATCCAAATTCCTCATCTAGGACCTCTATCAAGCAAGTGATTGAGATTCTGAATTTTGAAGCTCCCTTACCTAATCTCCCATAGAAGATACCTGTGCTAACGTATCAACCTCCAACAATTTAGTTTGATTCTCTTTTCTTTTTTTTTTTTTGGTTTAATGTTCTAATATGGACATGTGTTAGGAACACTAATGTTGTAGTGAACAAGAAACCTTGTTGAACGGGAAGTAAACTTGTGCATTAGTTGTAAATTTATGTTTTGCAATTTGGTAGCATGTATAGAGAACTTAATTGTAGATTCTAAAATCTTGCAAGATAGATAAATAGGTCAAACACCATGTAATACAGCATAACACAAACAACACGTCATATGCATATGAGTCATAACTACTTCTCCATTATCCATAAACTTCTATAAATATGCCTACTTGCATAATGCCCTACTCAGTAATATAGTGTTCATATTACAGAAGATGGCATACATACACATAAATATTCACATAGTTAATGAAAGATAGAACTACTACCTGAGTCCTTTTTTAATGCAATTTTATGTCCAAAATCTTAGTTCCGGCTTGGGCTATTGCAAATTTCTATAAATTAAAGCTACAAGTAACTGGTTATTACATAAACTATTACTGCCTTTAATCATATTCTAGTGGTTATCTATCATAGTTTCAACAATTTTTGCATAGTACAATTTTGCACAGTATAGTTTCAAAAGTTAAATTGTAACATAAATGTTGTATATGTAGAAAGAGAGAGACCTATATATGTGAGCCGACTCAATATTTGAAGTAAAAGTTAAATTGTAACATAAATGTTGTATCATGTCTATAGGTGATAGCAATTTTTTAGAAGACATGCACATAATTAGAATTGAAGTTTTTATTTTTTTAATTATTATTGTTTCATTTTTTCTTTTTAATTTCAAATGAAAAGCATGTATTTAATTTGACTTCAAAGTTTCATTGCTTTGATGAAATTATTGGATTTGAGGTGTTGACATTGTCCTGAATATGAATTATCATAATTAGTTTAGTTTCATTTAAATTAAGCTGAAATAGTTTGTTATTTGATTTTGGAATGTCTCACTTTTAATGGCAAATGCTACTAAATTATTTTAAAACAAAAAATACTGTGTGCCTTTTGTTTTAATCCTGATTAGTTTATTTATTTAATTGCAATTTATTTACCTATCTTACAATGAATTGTTGTTGTTGTTGTTGTATTGTACATAGAATTAGGTAGTAGGAGTTGTTGTACATAGTATTAGGTTGTTAGAGTTAACATTTTTATTAGATAGTGCTGATATTTCCTTATCATGCAAGGGATATTGTTGTTTTTGAAATAAATTTTTGATCATATTTCTACAGTTTTAATTTGCTGGGTAGTGAAGAATATAAATGGTAATTTTTTTTAACAAAAAATTTTAACGTCTGTAAATTGAGAGGGACTCCCTAAAGTAGACATACTGACACTTTATACATCCTCAGTTTAAAATGGGAAAGTCTAAAGTGAAGACTTTACACTTCCCCATTTCAAAGTAGGGACGTGTAAAGTGTGACACTGACACTTTAGACGTCCCCACTTTAAAATAGAGAAGTCAAAAGTTTGCACTTCAGACTTCCCCATTTTAAACTAGGGACATCTAAATTGTGACATTGACACTTTAAATGTCCCTTTTTAAAATGAGGACGTCAAAAGTATAGACTTTAGATGTCCTTTATTTTACGGACATTATTACTATTTTTTACTACGTCGTTCACATAGACATCCTCCTATTTTCAAACATTAAAAGGCCTAAAATATGGATGTTAAAAGCGTTTTTTATAGTAGTGAATATTAGTCCTTTAAGTGGATAATAATTACTCTTATGTGTCTTAGTTTAGCCAAGTTGTGTGTAACCACCGATTAGAGTGTTTCTGTCATTTCATGTACATCACAATTCACCATTTTATTCCATTAACTATATTAATTACATACAAGGAAGATTGATAACTAAAAATGAGATGTTACAACACTTCCTCAGTAAGAAGTAAATCAACCCTAAGGAACTCATAGCCATACATAGACCAACTTCCAAATATTTTGTCAGTTTAGGTCTGGTTGGTGTGTTTGGGGTTACTGATGGTATTTTCCACCCTTATCAGAACTCGAACTAAACAACCACGACCTCAGGGTAAGGTTCTATAAATTATCTGCCGTTTCCTTCTAAGGCAGTTTTCTACTAATTCACACTACTACAAACAATGGTTTTAACGTCTCTATTTTGACACTTTTAACGTCCAAAAACTGGGAGACATCTATGTGGGGGGCGTAGTATGTTTTAAGAAAAGATGTCCTAAAAAATTGGGACGTCTAAAGAGGGACTTTAGTCGTCCCAAATTGAGAAATAGGACGTCTAAAGTCCCTCCATCGGGGACTTTAGATGTCCCAATTCTCAATTCTATTCCTAGTTAATGGGTTTTCATGGAAAATTTTAAGTCCAGAAATGGACACAAGGCTTTATTTGTTATTAGAGTGAAATGTAACTAATTTGATGCAAGCATTTTTTCCCATTTGAGGCAGAAAATAAACTCATGACAAATTTTTCCCCTTAAATACAAACATTGCAGTAAACAACTACACATATTACTTCTATTTGAAGCTTTAAAATAAATTGTGTCCCACAATGTTATGAAATCAAATAGGTGAAATTTCAGAATTAGAAAAGTGTCTGTATGATTCTGAAAAAAAAAAAGCAATCAAGGGAAAATAACTCCAGTAACTAACTAGCATCATCATGTAAATAAATTGAAAGCATTATAATAATTTCACATTACAAGTTAAACTTAATTCTTCATGTAAATTTTTAATTAAAAACAAAATCTAACCTAATGATGAAACCAGGGGAGAGGGCAGCTGACGATGTAAAGGGTGATTGAGAGAGCAAAGTTTTTTAAATAGGATATGACCCTTGCCACCTTACTCTGGTTACCCAGCCAAAAAATCACAATCTTGGTGGGTGCAACCCTAGCTATGGCCCAATCACAATCATCCAAGGCTGTTAATACTTAACCTATAACCAGAGAGTATTAGCCAAGCACAGTACCCAAGCAAAAGCTCTGTTCATTACCTGATTACACTACACTTTTGATTCCCATCCCAAGTACAAGTGATGCCCCACCGTTCACCTTTAAAATTGATCAAGGAAAAGAATTAGGATACCTCAACAAAAACATTTGTGATGAGAAATGGAAGGCAACGGGACTGGTTACGAAGGAGGAGGACTATCCTTGAAAAATAGAGTTCAGTTCCTTACCGGAGAAGGAGTAAGAAGGAGGGAAGCAGGAGCGTATATTAGACTAAATAGAATCTCATTTAATCACCTGCCAATGGGCAATCAACCTAATGAGGAAAAGAAAAAGGGAAGAGAGTAAGAAGAGGAAGAGGAAGAGGAAGAAGAGAGGAAGAAGATGAAGGAAGTGGAAAGCTTACCCAGGAGCTCTTCACGGACGGCAATGGCAGCAACAATCTCATGAAAAGGCAATGAAGAAAAGCTGAAAGAAGAGAAGTCATGGGATGGGAAAAGGGTGGGGGTGTGGGTCTTCTGATGGGAAAGCACCTAAAGTCTCTTGCATGTCAGAAATTTCTGACATACAGACGCTTTAGGCATCCCAGATCAATTTGGGACGCCTAAAGTAAGTCAATTTTTTTTAGTTTCATATTTTTGGTGCTTGCGGGAACCTTTAGGTGTCCCAATTTAAATTTGGGACTCCTAAACTCTACTTTAGACATCCCAATTCAAGTTTGGGATGCCTAATGTTCCCATTTCCCATCTTTATTTATGAAAATGCCACCACTTCTACCTTTTAACCTTCCTTTTTAAAATAAGGACGTCCATAAGGGTAGTAATATCTTCAACCTGCAGTAGTGTCAATCGATGTTTTCACCTTACTTATCTAGAGAGCAGATGCAGGAGGGGAAGGGCGGGCTTTCGCCCTAGGTTTGTCCCACTGAGGGGGGTCTCCAATGAGATGTAGTCGTCTAATTAATCGTCTGCTGTGTTCAGCCATCGTAGCATTATGTGCTCAGTGAGACATTGAAAGTGACCGCTACCCGCCCTTTAAAGTTACAAGGTTTTCCTTAGATCAATCCTGTGAGAAACATATTGTACTGTAGGGCCATAATGATTTTGTCTCTGTGTACAACAAATACTTCAGTGGAGAAAAGCTGATTTATACTTAATGATACAATAATGGCAGATTCTCCAAGTATATAACCAATGTGCAAGTACACTAGAGTTCATTGAGTTAAAATTCATACCCAAATGTGCATAATTTGGGTCCCATGAATTATTGCAAGTGTCAGACTCCACTGCCATAAATGAATGTTGAGTTGAGTTCTATACTAGGTCACTATCCATGAGACCAAGACCACCTGTTCTTTGATTTCCTTCGGAACTGGGAGATTTGGTTCTGCCAAGAATAATGCCATACCATCACCAGGTGGACTAGGATGTTCTGTATACATTACAAAGGAGAATTTGGTGGTGAAACTAGTGATTTTTCTTGTAGTGTTATCCCAAAGCTGCAATCGTTGGAAACTTGTGATCTGTGTCGCCCTATAATGTTGGAATTCTCTGTTTTCGGGATCCACGCTGATTTTGATCTTAGAATCCTCAACATAAGCTTCTCCATCAAGTTTCACATCTCCTTCGTTAAAGCCAGAGTATTTAAAATATAATGCATGTGCTATAATTGCAGGAGGGATTATTATAAGGGGCAAGATAATGGATCTTGATGTAAAAAAGAGAAGAACAAGAATCTGCCCAGTAGCCATATTTGGGAAGAGTTTGGATTCAAATGAATTTACATTGTTCTTGTTGGTCTTTGAATTCTAGATGAATGGTTCTTACAATTGAAGCTGCCTCACCTATTGATTCATTCAAAGTTTCGGATTTAGTTTGGTATGTACAATTTCTTCGTTTACTTCTGAATGCCATTTGAGTTTTCCTTCTACCTTGGAAGATCCTTCATAGCCGAGCCTTGTAAAACAACAAATCACAGGGAGGAATTTGTTCCAGGGTACTAGTCAGGTCCTATTCTTGAAGATGCCAGCGGCCTTATCTATTGAATATTATCATACTTGTTCTCACTTTGTTTGATACTGATTTTGATTATCTTATTGTTAACTGTTCATTCAGCCTTTTGTTTTGTTAACCATGATACTTTGGATTTTTATGGTTGTCTTTACCAAATTTATAACTTCCTCTTTGTTTAGTTCCCTTTCTTTTTATACAACAACTAGCCATTTTGCTGAATATAACCTCTTTAATGAATTCCTGACCTTTATTTGTTAAAATCTAATCTATAATTATGAACATATTTTTTTTGATAAAGAATTATGAACATATTTTGTTGATATTGATGCACTCCGCAAGTATACGGGTCGTACCAAGTAATAAACAAGTAATAAAGTGATAAGTAGAGTATCGTCCCACAAGAAATCAATCAATTAATTTTTAGGTATTAAAATCTCAATTTCTTTTAAGTCAAACGAATCTAGTTATAAGAAAATTCAAAGGAAATTAATTAACGAAAACTATCAATGTCAAACACAACCTAGAGTCACTAATCCCTCACTAGCTCTCCAAATCTTAAATCCATTTAATTAGTTAATCTCAAATGTTAATTTTGTAAATCTCAAGTATAAATAATTATAAGCGTCTGTCGGTCCACTCACAACCCTCTATTAAGTATAACTGTTATGTCTAACCTGATTACTCAAGAGGCAAGATAACTCAAACACACTCTTCAACAATTATATAGCGCTATTAGGTATATGTCTATCCTAATATTAAATTAAATCGTGATTTAATCCCATATTACTTAATCTCAGAGCCTAATTAAAATCCTCTTCATCAAGGTAAATCCTAATACTCAAATTCACATCTAATGGTGGTCAATCATCAAACGGATATAATAAAAGAAGATTAAGTAACCAAAATTAATATAAATCTTAACTATTAAATCACGGAAATAAAATTGAGTTCACTAGTGAGTTCATAGTTTCCCTAAGTCTAAAAAGAAAATTAGCTACTCATGGCTATAATAAAATCCATGACAGAGAAATAATATTCATATTTAAGGAGAAAGAAGGAAAAAGAAAGCAAAACTTTCGAAGAATCCCTCAGAGCTCCTCAAACGTTCACTGCCCACATATCTCTCCCTCCTTGATCGTTCCTCTCTGCCGTCAAGATCCTTTCTTGTTGCTGTTCGGATCTCCCCTCCTTCTGATGTCTGTGTTGCTCCCTCATTTATATAGCATTGCGTGGCTGGCACCTTTCCATCTTTTTATCCAATTCTTTATCTAAATATCTTTCTTTTAATTCAAAGAGATATTATGCGCAATCCGAAATCTCCTCCATTGATCACAACAATTGATCTTGTCCTTCCATCACGTGGGGTCCACGTCTACGTGTATCTGATTCCAAATCTCTTGCTTTGAAATATATCTCATTAGTCTTCTTCAATTCAATCAATATCTTCCTCTATAGATATATGCTCTCGCCAGCTCATGCGTCTGAAGTCTTATGTGATATATAAATATATATACACATTATCATTATTTTCCCTTTCATTATCTTCACATTGTACGACTCCTTTATATATAAATATATATATATCTTTTCTTCTAATTTTTCCCTTCCTCAGTATCATCATATTTCCTGCAAAATAAAAATAGGATATTGATAGATTTTATATTAAAATTTCTTTTTATCCCCAACTTAATTAAAAGATAGAAAATATATAGAAGATAATTAAATAAATATAAAATATTATTAAATTTAATCAATTATGTCGTAAAATCTATACTTATGTAATTATAAAATATATATTTATCAAATTGCCCCACACTTGGATATTTGCTTGTCCTCAAGCAAAAGAAAGAAAAATCATTATTTGAACAAAAAGCACATTACTTATCAAATTCCTAATCGGAGAGCAGCACACCACCACACTTAGATCATACTATCAAATTCTATTCAATTTAATGTCTTATAAGAATGGGTCACTAAGCCATTAACCTTAAACAATTGTAATCATCTCTTAATGTCCCATGATCAAAGGCTTGGCAAGTAATAAGTGCAACAATAAGATTAGTCAAAGAATATTACGCTACTAAACTCCTCTAGAAAAATTCAAATGCCCCCACTTAATCAAGCTTTTCGTTTAATTTATTAGGGACCCTCAAGTAGAAAATTGATTCATTTATTTATTTTTTTTCGTTTTGGGCTGTTATAGGTCCCCTTTTGACGTGACCCTACACATGGGTGATGTAGGACTTGTTACTCAGTTACTCCAACAGATACCATAAGAGGTTTTTACCCCAACTCATAACCCTCTTTGACTTTACTGTTTGACGCGAGTGCCAACATTGGTGATGAAGTGCCCCCGGTTACTAAGTTAGGTAAGTTGTGTTTATTATTCTTTTCTTTTTTTCCTTTTTTCCTTTTCTTTTATATTCTTTCTTTTTTATCTTTTTTTTACTTCAGTCATGTCGCTAAACAAGATCTTACTTAACCAGTCAAAGTCATAATCTAATTTCTTAAAGAAATTAGGAAGCAAAATATTCATAAACTAATAATTTGTTGATCAAATTACAAACTACTCCATATTCTCATGGTCTATCTCAAGATTTATACAAAAAATCAAGGCTTAGAGGCTTAATTGAAGCATTATTTTCTATTTTTTTTTCAATAGCGCTCTTTAAGATGGGGAGAGTTCAAAGTTAAGGTCAATCCTAAGCAATGCAAAAATTTCAACTTTTGCCAAGAAAAATTCTTTTCAATTGCATAAGGACAAGCTTAAAAAAATCATATACCTCCCCACACTTAAAATCAAACATTGTCCTCAATGTTGTAAAAAACAATAAAGAGGGAAAGGAACTAGTACTCCCCTGGTTTAGGTCTCTGATTCTGATGTAGAGTTCCTTGTCTAATACCATCCTTGATGTTTCAACTCTTTGAGGGCAGGAAGAGTGCACAAGCAAGATTTTGCAGCCATAATAGAAGCAATCATCCTTAAACCTGAATAAAAATGAGGGAAAATAATAATAAATGAGAATCAAATCATAGGGTTGCCTCCCAATAAGCACTTGTTTTATAGTCTTCAGCCTGACTATGTTAGCAGGTCATGGAGGTTGAAACAAGCAATGCCAATATAACGTAGAGAAGGATGCAGAGGTGTTCAAAACTTGCTCACTTGCCTATAAGCATTCTCCACAACAACCTTTGCACATTGTTTAAAGTTATTTTGATACTTTGTTGCTTTGTCCCTTTTAAACTTGACTTGCTCATCACCAAGTCGTAGAATTATCTCTCCTTGTTCGACATCTACTAATGCTCTTGCAGTAGCTAGGAATGGTTTCCCAAAAATTAATGGAATGTCTTGATCCTCTTCCATGTCAAGAATAATGAAGTCAGCAGGATATATAAAAGAGCCAACTTTCACCAACACATCATTAATGATACCATATGGATAAGAGAAACTTTAATCAGCTAGCTTGAGTGTAATAGTTGTAGGATTGGCTACCCCTATCTGAAGCTTCTTAAAAAGAGATAGGGGCATAAGATTCATAGCAGACCCCACATCACATAGTGCACAACCTTTAAATTTGTCACCAATCACTCATGGAATAGTGAAAGAACTAGTATCTTTACACTTTAAAGGAACATTAGGCTTAATGACACTAGTGATCTCCTTGGTTAGTGCTACCATTACAAACTTAGGAAAATGCTTCTTCTTACTCAACATCTCTTTTAGGTACTTAGCATACTTAGGCATTTGCTCCAGAGCTTCTATTAAAGGGATGTTAATGTGTAATTGCTCATCAAATGCCTTCTTTTGAAATCTTTAACGAAATGGCAGAGATGGTCTCCATTTAGGAGTCTCAGTAGTTGTCACCTTTTTCTTTACCTCCTTCGTTTGGGAGTCTATATCCTCATCTAATCCCTTAACCTTTTGTGTCGACCCTTCATCATTTTCTACAAGAACCTCTGGAGTTTCTTTTGCATTCAAACCTAATGGCTTCGTTGTTGGCTACTGCACTTCAAGTAATTCTTTACCACTTCTAAGGGTAATGGCTTTACATTTTGCTTTTCCATCTCTACGAGGATTAGGCACTATATTACTTGGCAATTCTCTCTGTTGTAATACATTCATAGTAGTTACAAGTTATCTCATTTATGTCTCAAGATTCTTGATAGACGATTCTCATCTTGCATTAGTAGTAGCTTGATCCTAAGTACTCTTTAGTTGAAAACTCGTGAGTTGAGATATCATTGCCTCTAGATTAGTTTTGGGCTCTTGAGTAGGAATGGATTCCTTTTCTAATTGAAAGAAGCCAGGAGGTGAAACTTGCTTTGTATTAGAAGTTGAAGCTAGATTAGGAGTGCCACCATGTTTCCAAGAGAAGTTAGGATTGTTATGCCACCCAAGATTGTATGTGTTTGAGTATGGATTGTTTTGGTTATTGCCACAGTAGTTTCCAGCATAGTTTATTGGCTCTGTCTGTTGTGACATGAGGGATTGACCATTAACATGGTGATCTCCAGAAAGATCACAAGGAGTATAGATAGCATTTACTCCCATATGTCCACCATTAGATCGGTTTACTTATGCTTATAAGTGGTCAAGCTTCTTGTTGAGAGTCTGTAATATTGCCATTAACTCTGATGAAGGGTCTTCAGTAACATTCTTCACTGCTCATCTTTCATTATTGTTCTGAATAAAGTCAGCTGATAAGTCATCTAAACATTTCCAAACATGATTTACTGGTTGCTTTGTAATTCCTCCATTAGTGACGGTGTTTAATTCATATTTAGATTCAGGAGTCAAATGAGTACAAAAGATTGAATCAATACCCATTTTTCTAGATTATAGCCTGGACTCTGCCTGACAAGCAACTTAAATTTCTTCCATGCTTCATACAAATGTTCACTGAATTATTGATAGAAGTTAGTAAGAGCAGCTGTTGCATCCACCATCTTGTTATGTGGAAAGAATCTTGATTTGAATTTTTCTTCTAAGGTCTCCCAAGATGTTATGCTACCCTCTTCTAAACCATTGAGCCATTCTTTGGCTTTTCCTTGTAGAGAGTATGGAAAAAGCCGAAGATGGATCACATCACTAGGAACTCCATTCTGTTTAAAATAGTCACAAACATCAAGACATTGTATAAGATGCTGATTTGGACCTTCTGTCTTGTTTCCTGTATACTGACCCTGTAGTTCAAGCATCTTATGCATTGCTTGCTTGATTTCAAAATTGTTGGCTTGAAACGCAAGTACTTTGATTTCAAACTAATAACCTCGAGATTGCCTTCCTAGAAAATCATTGACACCTAATGTATCATCACTACTATAGAATATACATATTACTACCCTAAGAGAGGTCCCTTTTTTAAAAAGGAATGCCTAAAACGAGAACTCCCCCTGCCAAAATACTTCACGACATGAACTCCCCCTACCTCCCTTCGAACATGACCAGGGTAATCAACCTTCCCAATCATCATTGACAAGATATCCATCCGTCTACTTGGAGTGAACGAACCTTGGCTACTATGATCTTCCAGTTCATCCTGCAGCATAAAAGTTATCGTAAATGAAAATTAAGTACTCCCAATATGAAAACAAAAACTTTATACTTATGCTCTAACTACTTACAATCCTCATAGCAATCTCAGCAACACTCGGATATATGTACTTCCCACCCTTAATCCTCCCTACTTTCCATTTTTTTGTGACATAGAGGAGGTGGCGAGGCCTGGACCACAATGGTAGGATCTGATGTGGCTGCTTCCTTCCTTTTCTCCAACTCTTCTGCCATAATCTTTCGATCAAGCTTCCGATAACCACCATAAGACATGCAATGTTGATACTTATTAGCTGCTTGCCTCTCTGCATTTGCTGTACTTAATGCCTGTGAAAAGAAAACAATGAACACTGAATCAATAATGTCAACTATATTTCAAATAAATACTATGATGACAAAAATCTTACCAAAAAGTTTGGTTCTTCTCGTGATGCTATAAAAAACCTCCAGTCCTCTGGAGACAAATAAGTATGCTCTTGACATGGATCACAAATAACTGTGATGACAGAAATCTTACCAAAAAACATAAGTTAATTATATTTGAAGCAATATGAATAAAGATATATAAGCAGATGTATTGAAACTTATATACTAAAATTTGTTGCCAAATCAAGTCTTTAGTTTTTGGTGGAACCAACTTCCAATTATTATAGATAATGAGAACTTTGCTCCGACCCAAATAACCTAAGTAGCTAATGAAATGGTCTTCCTCTGGACCAATTGGTTTCAAATTGTCATCAAAGTCAATATGTATCCTCTTATGTTGATGATGATGACGTGCTACCAAAGCAGGTAATTTTGTACTACCTCTAACCCTTCTTCTCGCAACAGGTTCAGGCCTATTCATTTCATTGTCCCTATCACTTTGTGAGTCACTAGAATTGTCCATATTCTTGTAAGCACAAAAATCATTGTCAGATAGGTGAATAAGTTGTAAGCAAATGAATAAAATAACTAGTTATAAAACAAACAGCACACATTACTATTTTCTAAGTTAAGCTCTTACTCTATATTGTTTTCCATATTCCTTCACCATGATCATTTCTAATAGCATATTCTTCATCATCTACCAATTCTACTTCACTTGTTGTAGGTGAATTAATTGTGAACGGTGTTGTGTCATCAAGGTTGAAGGTCAAATCACCATGCTTATTTTTTTTACTTTGAAGTACAATTAAATTTTTTTTATTTGCAGGATCTGTGACATAAAACACTTGTTTCACCTAGCTTGCTAGAATTAAGGGCTCATCCCTATAACCTACTCTTTCAAGATCAATTGAGACAAATCTAAATTGTTGATCTATTACCATAACATTATTGCTAACCCACTTACATTTGAATAAAGCAACTTTGAACTTGTTGTAAGTAATTTCCCATATTTCTTCTATCACTCCATAATAGGTCATGGATGCTAATATGGGGTTTTTGTCTTTCCAAATGGAAAAGTGTATGGCTTCAACTTTTATCATCACCCCACTATTTTGCATTGTACTTTTATCATCTTGGCCTTTTGTGTAGAAAGAATACCCACTTATATCATAATTGCTCAAAGTAATGATCTGAAATGAAGGCCCCCAGGCTAGCCACTCTATTGTCTTAGACACAATGGTCTCATGTAAAACCTTTTCATGAAACTACGTTATGAATGTCTTGTTTTGCTCAATAGCAATCTGCATGTCATTCTTCCTTGGATTCATGTTCTTCAATCTCTTTTTGTGTTCATCTATGTATGGTTGAATTTCTGCCATGTTATTCATGATATAAAGGTGTGCTTGCAATACCTCTTCTTGAGACATAGTCTTCACTTTCAGTCCTCGTGTTCCCTTGCTTCTCCCCTCTTCATGCCGAGATTTTTCCTTCTTCCTTGATAGATAATCACTGCAGAAGTCCATAGCCTCTTCAACTACATATCTTTTAACTATTGAGGCTTCTAGTTGATAGGGATTTTTAGAATACACTTTTAAGATCTTCATGTATCACTCGAAAGGGAAAATCCACCTCAGGTAAACTGGATCATAGAGCCTTAGCTCCCTTACCAAATGAACTATCAGATGCACTATTATATCAAAAAATGAAGGAGGAAAGTGCATCTCTAATTGGGACAATATAATATAACCCTCAGCTTCCAGTTCATCCAGCTTTTCAATGTCAATGAATTTGTTACAGATAGAATAATATAAGATTGTGTGTTTTCTTTAATGCTATCTGTAACAAAGTCATTGACACTGAAAAGATGGATAAACTGGAAGCTGAGGGTTATATCATATTGTCCCAATTAGAGATGTACTTTCCTCCTTCATTTTCTGATATAATGGTACATTTGATAGTTCATTTGGTAAGGGAGGTAAGGCTCTACGGTCCAGTTTACCTGAGGTGGATGTACCCTTTCGTGATACATGAAGATCTTAAAAGGGTACTCTAAATATCCTTATTGACCAGAAGCCTCATTAGTTGAAAGGTATGTTGTTGAAGAGGCTATGGACTTCTGCAGCGATTATCTATCAGGGAAGAAGGAACAATCTCATCATGAAGAAGGAGGAGCAAGGGAACACGAGAACTGAAATTGAAGATTATGCCTCGTGAAGAGGTGTTGCAAGCACATATTTATATCCTGAATAACATGGCAGAAGTTCAACCGTACATAGATGAACACAGAAAGAGATTAAAGAATATGAATCTGAGGAAGAATGACAAACAGATTACTATTGAGCAAAACAAGACATTCATTCAGTGGTTTGAGGAAAAGGTTTTGCATGAGACCGGTGTGTCTGAGATAATAGAGTGGCTAGCCTTGGGGCCTTCATTTCAGATCATTACTTGGAGCAGTTATAATATAAACAGGTATTCTTTCTACACAAAAGACCAAGATGGCAGAAGTACCATGCAAAATAGTGGGGTGATAGTAGAAGCTGAAGCCATGCACTTTTCCAGTTCGAAAGACAAAAACCCCATATTAGTATCCATGGCCTATTATGGAGTGATAGAAGAAATATGGGAAATCACTTACAACAAGTTCAAAGTTGCTTTATTCAAATGTAAGTGGGTTAGCAATAATGTTGTGGTAATAGATCAACAATTTGGATTTGTCTCAGTTGATCTTGAAAGAATAGGTTATAGGGATGAGCCTTTCATTCTAGCAAGCCAAGCGAAACAAGTGTTATGTCATAGATCCCACAAATAAAAAAATTTTCATTGTACTTCAAAGTAAAAAACAGAAGCATGGTGATCCGACCTTCAACCTTGACGACACACCACCTTTCATAATTAATCCACCTACAACAAGTGAAGTAGAATTGGTAGATGATGAAGAATATGCTGTAAGAAATGATCATGGTGAAGGAATATGGGAAACAATCTAGAGTAAGAGCTTAAGTTAGAAAATAGTAATGTGTGCTGTTTGTTTTATAACTAGTTAATTTATTAATTTACTTACAATTTATTCACCTATCTGACAATAATATTTGTGCTTACAGGAATATGGACAATTTTAGTGACTCACAAAGTGATAGGGACAATAAAATGAATAGGCCTGAACCTGATGCGAGACCTGAACTAGTTGCAAGAAGAAGGGTTAGAGGCAGTACAAAAATGCCTGCACTGGTAGCACGTCATCACCATCAACAGGAGAGGTTGCATATTGACTTTGATGACGATATGAAACCAATTGGTCTGGAGGAAGACCATTTCATTAGCTACTTAGGTTTTTTGTCTCGAAGCAAAGTTCGCATCACCTATAATAATTGGAAGTTGGTTCCATAAAAAATGAAAGACTTGATTTGGCAACAACTTTTAGTATATAAGTTTCGATAAATCTGCATATATATCTTTATTTCTATTGCTTCAAAGATAATTAACTTATGTTTTTACCTTGCAGCAAACCTATGATGTCCCTGACACCGCATAGATGTACAAGGAGTAGATGACGGAGGTTTGTCTATGATGGAAAGATTTCAAGAACAGGCATATGGGAGATTACATTTGAGGGGACCTGAGGGGTCAGGATCCATGTCAGGAGTATACGTTTTTGTCTCCAGAGGACTAGAGGTTGTTTATGGCATCACGAGAAGATCCAAACTTTTTGGTAAGATTTCTGTCACTATAGTGTTTTATTTGAATATAGTTGACATTATTGATTCGGTGTTCGCTGTTTTCCTTTCACAGGCATTAAGTACAGCAAATGCAGAGAGGCAAGCAGCTAATAACTATCAATATTGCATGTCTCGTGGTGGTTATCGGAAGCTTGAGCGAAAGATGATGGTAGAAGAGTTGGAGAAACTGAAGGAAACAGCTACATTAGATCCTATCGTTGTGGTCCAGCCCCCGCCATTTCCTCCACGTCACAAAAAATGGAAAGCAGGGAGGTTTAAGGGTGGGAAGTACATAAATCCCACTGTTGCTGAGGTTGTCGCAAGAATTGTAAGTTGTTAGAGCATAAGTACAAAGTTATTTTTTCATATTAAGAGTGCTTAATTTTCATTTACGATAAATTTTATGCTGCAGGATGAACTGGATGATCATAATAGCCAAGGTTTGTTCACTCAAAGTGGATGGATGGACATCTTGTCAACGGCGATTGGGAAGGCAGATCACCCTGGTTATGTTCGAGGGGAGGCATGGGGAGTTCATGTCGTGAAGTATTTTGGCCGAGTCTCACATCCTTATTCGTCACAAGCTAAACCCAGTAGGGAGCTTGTGGCCAAGATTCATCAAGAAGTCTCACAAGAGCTCGAGGCCAACTTTCACGACAAGCTCCGACAAAAGCTGTTGCCAGAGCTATGTCTTAAGCTTATGCCTGAGCTTTGAGCTGAAATGATGAAGATGTTTGAATCGCAAATGGCAATTACCGAGTGTAAAACCCATTTATCCCCGGCCATCCACAACACCAAAAGAAGTCACAACCCAGTGGAGGAATCGCTTGGCGACCCTTCTCCTACTCCAATGCAAGGAGAACCTGCCATCCTCTCTTTGGATGCCCCAGTGCTGCGTGTAGTTGTAGAAGCTCTCATTCACAAAGAAGCTACTACCCATTATAATTAGCAAATTCCATAACAGTTGTATAGGGTGACTATGACGTGTGTTTGAGAGGGGGAAGAAGGTACAGCCATCCCTATTCCTGATGACGAGGTTGCCATGATAGCTTAGGCGAGAGGATCTTTTATCCTTTGGCCTATACATCTTATTGGCTTGTTACCACCAACACCTCCAATGGTATAGAACTACCTCAGTTTTACTTGAGATGTGTTGATATCCTACTAACAATATATTTTTTTATGTTCTAAAAGAACGAGCATGAAACAGAAAAATGGCCCTTCTTAGCACGACTGCAGCATATCTATAAAGGCATTCACCATATTGATATGCATATGCCTACAGGGATTGTGGGCCAAGGATTAGAGTATCACTTCACAATTGATAAAGAAGATCTTAAACAATTCATTAAGTTGAAGGAGCTAGATATTGGATAGGGCAAATTTGCAATCCTGTAAGTTTTTTATTTCCTATTTTTTCCTTCATTTAGTTAAGTTGATTTTAAGTAACTAATACATTCATCATTTTAATTCTGTTATAGCTCCTTCCGTCGTATATGCATTGACTCTCAAAGAGTTGATTTATATGGATTCCTGTCTCCTGCATATACGACAAGGAGTGGGAATACAATGAAAAGAAGGATGAACTATGTGGGCTTCACAGTAGTAGAGAACGACTATCGTTGTTATCTAGCACCAATTGTCCAAGGGTACACATTTTAATTTTGTGTTTTTGAGATTTTTAATAAATAATTGCCTAGCCATCTACCTTCTTTTTAATCTGTATATGTTGTGATAGTTATCACTAGAGTTTTTGTGTTCTTTGTCCTCGATTCCACGTTGTTTACTGGTTTGATTCCTTAAGTAGAAGTCCAGACAAAGAAACTAGAAGCGTCTTCAACACGTAAGTTATTTTTTAGTATTTCATTGCTTCTTGATTCTTGACTTAAATGAATTATTCTAATTTATGTTGATTTGCATTTTAATGATAGGGCATGCACGATGTATCGAGCACTTGGCGGGCCACGCAAACGTAAAGGTGGCAAAGAACCGATATGGTTGTTTCCAAAGGTACGTAGTTTCAAATCAAGTTCTTTTGATTGACGATCATTTTAGATATGCCTTTATTGATTTTAACCATTTGCTTTTGATTTATAATGCCCTCAACAACCTGGCGGCTGGGAATGTGGATACTATGTCTTACTTTATATGTTTAACATCATTCTGAGTGGCATTACGAAAGATTTTGAACAAGTAATCGCTTCTTCATTCTCAAAGGGTAATATTATTGGTGTTGTAATTCAATGGCAATTCATTCACTTGATTCAGTATTTCATCTAAGCTTATTTTCTAATTTATAGATTTTTGACAATGAAGATGCCTACTCATATGAAGACCTAAATATGATCAAAGACTTTTTGGCTGGACATCTTCTTCAACGTATACCAGGGTAAAGTCTTTAGTAGTTTGTGTAGGACATACTTTTGTGGTAGTTCTATATATTGTACATATAATTAGCGTTATTGTTGTTGGATATAGATTGGATTTAGTCTTGGTTATTGTACAAACTAGGGACTTGGATATAGTCTTTTTAGTGCAATAACAAACTTGGATATAGATTGTTGAGTGGTTTGTGTGGTTTGTTAGTTAATTAGTTTGCTACTCCTTAAAATTATTGCATGTAGTAGAGCCTTGGGTTGATCACTGTGTTTCAAGTTGTTATTTCCATTATGCTGAACTGCTATTGTTTTATTCTGTTGTTGGAATCCTATTTCTACAGTTTACATTTTCCAAACAGTGTAATATATAAAAAGGCCATTTAAAGAAAAACTTTCAATGTCCTTAAATAAAAAGGGACGTCGTAGAGTGGGTAGCGACACTTTAGATGTCCCCAGTTAAAACTGGGGACGTCTAAAGGCCACCTTAGACGTCCCTAGTTCCAACTGGGGACTTCTAAAGTGGGATTTCAAACATCCCCAATTGGAACTGGGGACGTCTAAGGTGTACTTTACACGTCCCCAGTACCAATTAAGGACGTCTAAAGTCTGCCTTTCACGTCCCCTATTTTACGGACGTTATTGACATTTTTTTTATGACCCTCAGATAGACGTCCCTCTATTTTCAGACGTTAAAAGGCCAAACAAAGGGACGTTAAAACCATTTTTTCTAGTAGTGTTTTAGGATGGAGTTGCGCCACAGCTAGACGTGAGCTTGAGAGAGAACGGAGTGTATCAGAGGGAATGAGAAGGAGACTACCACCACCGTTGACGACTTCCCACCGTCGTCAACTTCATCTTCCTTTTACACCACCATCTGAGACATTCACAGTGCTGAACACTGATCGAAGCAGGAACATCACAGAACAGAGGAGGAAGACGAGACCTTCATCTCCCTTCATCAGGCTATAGTCATTCCTCTCTCACTTTCAAACGCCAAAACCATTATCTTCTCTTACTTCAATACCACCTTCTCCCAGATTCCTGTAAGTTGCTCTGTAGTTTCATTGAAACAATGCCCAGATTCCACATTGAAGTTCCAGCAAGTGATAGTTACTGAAGTTCCAATGAGAGGTTGAGCTCTTCAACTTTTGGCGATAAAGATATGTGTTGAAGCTTCGAGAAATACCCGAATCTTTTTGCGCAAGGATTGTCATTTATTTATTGATATTTTCCACTCCATACCATTCCATTTACTTTTACTCATTCTCCATTTGTACAAGAAAAATACCAAAAATATTATATTAGCTTTTAATTAACAATTGCATTTTCTTTTAATTATTAATTTCAAAAACCAAAAATTGTTTTCCCCTTGTTTTAATTGTATTTGCATGATAATTAGTTTAATTAGGTAGTTCAATAAAGGCTCCTCAAGTAAGATGACCTAAGTATTGCATTATATTGCAATTTTTGGATTAAAAATATTTTGCATTTGACCCCAAGGCGAAAAGACACGGTCAAATCACTAGAGGCAAATAACGACACTATCATTCCACCATAAGTTTAGGAGTGGTTAGATGAGTTTCCTGATATGGTTCCAGATGACATTCCGCCAAGACTACTACCCATGCGAGACATTCAACATGCCATGGATTTCATCCCAGGAGTAGTAATTCCTAACAAGCCAACTTATAGGATGAGTCCCCAAGAACATGCTAAAGTGTAAAGGCAAGTTGAAGAATTGTTGATAAAGGGATTTGTAACCCCCTCACGGTAATTATATCCGAATTACAAAATTTATGTGAAATAGAGACCAATAAGACAAAACAACATTTAAAATCCCTTATCTTCAAGATAGGGTGTCCAAAAAAACAGTTTATAAACACGATTTCATTTGGTTTCACATCCACTTTCGAATACAATTATCCGTGTAAATATATCATATTCACAAATATCAGAGTACATAACTAAAATCCTGGCAACCCCGGGGTTCATCTATATAAAATGGGTTTAAGGTTTCCCAAATAAGGATTACATATCCAAGAGAATTCACTATATACATACAGTAATCCCAACCAAAACAGATAACTAACATAGACCAAAATAAATGTCCCTACAAGCCCTAATTGCTCCTGGTTGGCCACTTATCCTTAGAGCCATTTGCCCTGTCTGAAATGTTAGTCATTTGGAAAGAGTGAGATTCTAAAGAATCCTAGTAGTAACAAATCATTCATACGACACGTAATCACATAGCATGTAAACAATTCGCCACATAATCAGCAACAACACAAATCACACTCCACCCTCATCCCTTTTTACCGCCGGGATGGCACACCGTCCTAACCCGAACCATTGTTAGCGACTCAAGGACTGTTGGTATGACATTGCATACGAATAGCCTTACGGCTCACATATTACCTTTCGGCCCACAAATTCACAAATATTACACCCTAACCTCATCCCCTTTTACCATCGGGAAGGCACACAGCCCTTACCCGAACCGTTGTTAGCGACTCAAGGACTATTGGTATAGCAATGCATTCACAATTTCACAAATCTTGCAGCATACAAATCCATCACAAATCAATGACTTAGCATACATACAATGTATCACATAAGGTATAGAGAAGGAGTCACTACCTTGTTCTTTCCTGACAACCTTTGGCACAGTGGGCTCGCAGGTACGATAAATGTCAAAGCCTATAAACAAAAAAATCAAGAATGGTGGATTAATTTCTTACCCCCAATTCTTACTTCCAAACACTTAAAATAGGTTCCATATGAGTCCCTGAAATGGTTATAACAAGCTCAAAGAGAACCTAAAAGGACTGGTAAGTATTAGATTGGAAATTACTACCTTAGGTCCTAAATATAGGATAAAGTTTGTAGTGCAAATTGAACTACAAACTTTGTCCTATATTTAGGACCGGAGGAAGTACTTTGCAAAATCACAAAATGCTGAAAATGGGGGTTGGCTACAGCCAAGAATCCTCTGGCTGCAGCCAAAATGTGCACAGAAGGTTTTTGGCTGTAGCCAAGAATTTCTAGCTGCGGCCAAAACCGCACAGAAGGGTTTTGGCTGCAGCCAAGAATTTCTGGTTGCGGCCAAAACGAGCACAGAAACTTTTCCGCTGTAGCCAACACAA
Source organism: Inga laurina (assembly GCA_963855925.1). Classification (NCBI taxonomy): domain Eukaryota; kingdom Viridiplantae; phylum Streptophyta; class Magnoliopsida; order Fabales; family Fabaceae; genus Inga; species Inga laurina. The sequence goes on from OY979701.1 coordinate 30,607,257, forward strand.
CTTTGAAAAATCATAATTAAGTCTAGAAAAATTGAAATAAGGTGATCCTAAAGCCAAATGAAATATATTGAAGTTCTCTTCCTAGCAAAAATATTGGCCATTACTGGAAATCACCACAAAAATACAGAATCACACAAATCTCATCACTACCCCAAAACAGAGTCCATTTTCGACCTCAAAATTTGGACAGTCATATCTCCCAGTTCCCAAAATGAAATGCACAAATTATATGTCTATTTTGAAGCTTGGAATGTGAACTTTAAGACTGGAAAGTGTTATAATTGTTTGAAATCATTTGCCCAGTCAAAACGTTCACACAACTTGATTACCCAGAATAGACTTTTATTGGACAACATTTCAATCTTGCACAAATGCTTCCAATGGTTCCCAAATTGATATCAAATACCATTCCCACATAAATTTGCACAAGGAATCCATTGAAATCATCAAAACAACCCAATTCAACCTCCATTGACATGTTACACAATGACCATCATATGTCTTACCAAGAACTCAATCAAACCACCATATTGCAAACCAATCCAAACCAACATTCCAAATCAATTTCAAATGCTCAAAGACACACTATGACACCAATTTCACACTAAACACTAACCAATTCACACATTTCAAAATTAAGCCAAAATCAGGGCAAAAATCCAAAATCCTTAAAGCTAAACCAATGACCACGATAATATGTTAAAAGGTTCCAAATTCTTACCTCTTCCTCTTTCCAAGACTAGTTTCTTGATTCTCAACTTTTGATTTTGCTCCAACACACAAACCACCACCTTTCCAAATTCTGAAATCACTATAATGAAGCTCTCAATGAGATGCGTAACATTAGTGAAAAGGATTTGAGTAAAGGAGGACCATTACTCACCTAAAATCAAAGCTTTCCCTTTCTCTTTCTAAGCTTGAGTTCAGCGAAAATGGGGAAGGAAGAGAGAGAAAATGAGAGATGGAAGGGATAAAGGAAGGATGATAATGATGTACCACTTTTCCCTCCTTGCCCATGCTTAAAAATGCATAGGAGAGAGAAGAGAGAGAAAAAAGGTGGTTTTTGTCTCTTATGCCTCATCCTGTAGTCCATAACATTGCCACATGTCAACATCTCAACCCTTGATCTAAAGGACCTTCAAATGTCGAGAATGACTAATTGTTGCATTTGCTACTCATCAATGCTCCACATAATTTTTAGTCTCCTACTGCAATGAACTTTTCTATTCCATAGAGCTCCCTACTAGATATATCATAAAGTATCATCATGTACACGTGTCACTATTGTAAGAATAGTTGTTGCCTAGTTGCATATAGCTGTCAAGTTGTTGCAATTCAGTTTCAGACTTCATAGTCTATATAATGTACTCTGCTCCACGTTACTCTATGAATGATAGACACCACTAAATTCAGTTATTGTTGATACTGCTCTTATAGTATCAGAGAGACAGCGATCTTTGCCATCTCCGATCATCAGTATCATCTGGTAAAGTCATATCATAAGGTGATCTTTGTATATCCACAAATCATTGATTTACAGCAAAATGTCTCAGGTCTCGCAAACTCCTCTGTCTCAATCTTCATCTGTATTTGCTATAGATATTAACCGTGGTTTCACCAATAAAAAAAATCACTGTCAAGCTTGATGACTCCAATTTCCTTATGTGGAAACAAGTCTTTTATATGGTGAAGCAGCATAAAATGCATAGATTCTTGATTGGTACGATTGTTCCACCACTAGCGATAATTCTTGATGAGTCTGGTTGTATGATATTTAATCCACTGTTCAATGAGTGTTAGGCATTTGATTCTGCCTTGGTGTCATGGCTTCTGGCCTCGGTGTTGTCAACTCTTTTGCCTGAACTTGTCGGACTTGACACAGCAGCACAAATTTTGTCCAAACTGAACAACCTTTTCTTAAGTTGGTCAGATGCTAAGATTTTATCCTATCAAAATCAACTCTCAAATCAAAAGAAAGGTGAGTTATCTACTATTACTCATGTTGGTAATGCTATCCTTACTTCTGTTGATGCCAAATTTGCCATGAAAAAGGTCTTGTGTGTACCAAGAATAAAGAAGAATATGTTGTCCGTTGCTAAACTTACTAGAGATAACAATGTTTATGTTGAGTTTTTTCCTAACAAGTGTATTGTTAAAGGCTTAAGCTCGGGTCAAACAGTGATAACTAGAATTGAACGAGATGGAATGTACTCATTGCTTGCCACCACATCTTCTAGCTATGCTATTGCTGAGTTTTCATGGTTTCCTACTACATATTCAGTTTCCTCTACTTCTCTTGAGTTGTGGCATCAACGGTTAGGGCATGCATCATTTGATGTTACCAAGCATACACTTAAAAGCACTTCTATTGACTTTCTTTCTACTTCCTTTATGCTGTGTAAAGCATGTCAATTAGGCAAATTGCATAAGTTACATTTTACTGATTCAACTACAGTGTATCAGCATCCTTTACAACTAATAATGATGGATCTTTGGAGACCTGCTCGTCTTGTCTCTAGTGGTTTTTCATATTATATTGCATTTGTTGATGCATTTAGCCTATTTACTTGGATTTATTTCTTGCATAAAAAATTTAATGTACTGTCCAAGTTTAAAGAATTCAAAACCATAGTTGAAATTAAACTCAATCACAAAATACAACAAGTTCAATCAAATAATGGAGGGGAATTTATTGCTTTTAAGTAATATCTTCAAGAGTATGGCATTGAACACCGTTTGTTTTATCCGCATACCTCTGAGCTGAATGGTATGGTTGAGAGACTGCATCAAATCATTATTCAGTCAGGACTTTCTTTGTTAGCTCATGCATCCTTATTATTGTTTTATTAGCCGGATGCTTTTTCTACTGCTGTATTTTTACTTCATAAAGTCTCATCCAAGGCAATAGCAGGGGTTACTTCATTTGAGAAATGATATGGGCGTAAACTAGATTATTCTATTCTTCGTGTTTTCGGGTGTGAATGCTTTCCATTTACTAGACCATTTAATGCTCATAAACTTGAGTTTCACTCTCTCTCTTGTATTTTCTTGGGCTATAGCTTACATCTCTGGCCGTCTGTATATATCCCACCATGTGAAGTTCAATGAATCAAATTTTCCTAGACCCACTCAGTACAGTATGACTTCTACCATCAAATCAACACTTGAAGTTGTATCATCTATACAACCTCGCACTATTATGCCCTAGCCTGTTCCTTCTCCACCTATTAACTTATCACCTTCCTCACACTCCCCTACTCTACAGTTTTCTTCTGTTCCTACCAACATTAGATCTTCTAGTTCATCTCTTTCCACTCATTCCTCACCAATTGTCTCTCACTCTATGATTACTTCTAGTAAAGCTAGAATTTACAGACCCAAAGTCTTTGTTGCATTAGAACATTTTTCCTATCCTAAGTCCATTGATGAAGCTCTTGCTGATCTAGCTTGGAATCAAGCAGTTTTTGATGAATATAATGCTCTTATCAAGTTTGGAACTTGGGAAGTAGTGCCCTTACCTCTTGATAGACCAACTATTGGTTGTTGATGGTTGTGGAAAATCAAAACCAATGCAGATGGATCTTTGACTAGACGAAAGTCCAGACTTGTAGCAAAAAGTTATTCTCAAGCTGCTGGAATTGATTTTATGATACTTTTAGCCTAGTAGTCAAGGATGCCACTATTCGTATTGTACTTACAATTGTTGTCACTTATAAATGGAAGTTGAATCAGCTTGATTTTAATAATTCCTTTCTTAATAGTGATTTAATTGAGGAAGTGTACATGGATTCTCCTCCAGGTTTTCCTCTTGGGAATGATCCCACTACTGGCAGGACTTTGGTTTGTAAATTACGCAAAGCAATATATGGTCTCAAACAAGCCCCTCGGGCATGGTTTCAAAAACTCACTGCTTCTCTATGTTAGCTTGGTTTTGTTGAGTCTAAGGCTGATTCATGTTCGCTTATTCGCAAGTCTGATTCTCATGTTATGTATCTTCTATTATATGTTGATGATATCATCATTACAGGTTCAGACTCCAGTGAAGTTTTACATGTCATCAATTTTTTTCAGTAAAAGTTTTGGGTGAGTTATCATACTTTATGGGCATTGAGTTTCATTCACTTTCCTTAGGACTGTTGTTATCTCAAAAGAAGTTCATACTTCAATTATTAACTAATACAAGGATGATTCATTCCAAGCCATATGACACCCCAATGGCAACTCGTACTCAGTTACTATCTTTTGGAGGTGTGCCTTTTGAAAATCCTAAACTTTTTCATAATGTGATTGGTAAGCCGTAATATCTGTGTTATACTAGACTTGAGATAGCTTTTATAGTGAATCGACTCAGCCAATTTATTCATACCCCTCTTGTTCCTCATTGGATGTGTGTTAAGCATCTCTTGAGATATCTCACTGGCACTATTGATTATGGCTTACTTATTCAACCATTTCAAAGACTCCATGTTCAAGCTTTTGTATATGCTAGCTGGGCATCTAATAGAGAATATCACATATCTATAAGTGGCTACTGCACCTACTTGGGTGTTACACCAGTGATATGGCCTTCTAGACGACAATAGGCAGTGTCTCGTGCCACTTTTTAGGCTGAATACCGTAGTATTGAAGATGCTTCCTTCGATATATTATGGGTGGTGTCTCTTGTGTGTGAAATGCACTTTCCTACTGCTACTATTCCTGATGTATGGTGTGACAATTCTGGAATAGTGTCTCTGGCCTCTAATCTTGTGTTACATAACAAAACTAAGCATGTGAAATTGGATATTCATTTCTTGCGTGAAAAAGTATCTTTAGGTCAATTACATGTAGGCTATGTCTCAGCTCAAGATCAAGTAGCAGATGTGCTTACAAAGCCTTTAGGAAAATCTTTGTTTTATAGATTTAAAGATCATCTTAGTGTTGTCTCTTATGATCTACTAACCCGAATCTCTTCTACATCAAAAGTAGTATAGGGAATATTAGATATATCACAAAGTATCATCATGTACATGTGGCATGATTGTAAGAATAGTTGTTGACCAGTTGCATATAGCGTCAAGTTGTTGCAAGTTGTTGCAATTCGGTTTCTGACTTCAAAGTCTATATAATGTACTCTACTATACTTTACTCTTGTGGCACCAACCGATAAGTTGTACCAGATTCCTATGCCTTAGTTGGCTAATGATCTTCACTTCTCTTGTATATTCTTTTATCCCTTGTTTTGACTCTCTGAATATCTTCTTTATAGTATTGTGTTTAGATCTTTCAAGAAACCTCTACAAACTTCACCAGAACCACCATGCCCAAAGCTACAACCGTAGGAAACTTGTGATTCATGGCACCTTGTAACATTGGAATTTGTTGTTTTTGGGATCCATGCCAATTTTGATCTTAGAATCTTCAACATAAGCTTCTACGTCAAGTGTAACATCTCCTTCGTTAAAGCCAGACACTACTACAAAAAGGTTGAAAGGTGGCGCACATTTTGTGGCACTTATTTAAAGAAGTGCCACGACTGCCTTTTCTTTTTTTTTCTTTTTCTATATATATATTTTTTAAAAATGTTGGGTATCAGCTGTGGCTCCTAGTAGGATAGGCGCCATAGTTGGCAGGGCCAAGTGTGGCGCTTGCCTATGCAGGCGCCACACTTGGTGCTGCATACGCAGCTGTGGCGCCTGGCGGGGACCTGTGTCAAGGGCCAAGTGTAGCGCCTGCCTAAGTAGGTGCCATACTTGGCCCTGCATACGCAGCTGTGCGTCAGGCACCACAGCTACGCAGTGGGCTATGTGTGGCGCCTAACTAGTTAGGCGCCACACATGGCCCTTAATTAAGCAAGTGTGGGACTTGCTATTACTTAAAAAAATAACAAAAGATAATGTAATTCATTCTAACCAATAGCAACTCCCCTGCCCCAACACTTATCTCTCAATTTTCACTTCCTGCTCTGTGGTCCCGCATCCTCATTCTTTCTCTTTTTGACTACTACTCAACTTTAATTATTCAACTATGCTCTCCTCCATAAAACTACTTTCCCTTTCTCAAGATCTTGGTATCCGTCGCCCCCTCCCTCCATTTCCTATCCTCTTCACACTAAAATACAAACCCACACGTTCACACGTCCTCATCAGCGAATCTATACTTTGTTTTAATTTGTTCCAACTACCATCCATCCCTACTCCTGTCCCTTCCCTTGTCTTTGTGTCTTCCGCTTTTGGTCCCCACTCCATCCAAATGGTCCCAATTGCTCAAATTTCCTCCTCCTCCTCACTCAAGATTGCGTCACAAACGGGCAACGTGGTCCCCCACTGCACCGCACTGATCAATTAATCTGTAAGTTCAACGTGCTTTCTTTTTTTATTTTTTTTTTCATGTTGATTTGCTTTTTTTTTGTTATCACGCACGTTAGATCAGAAATATTTTTGGTTTAATTTAAGCAAATTAGTTAATTTGTATATCAATCCCATTATATTGTTGTGAGCTATAATATATATTTAGTCCTTTAAATTTTACATGAGGTATATACTTTTAGTTCATTAATTTTATAATTTTAATACCGTTAATATTATTAACGAAAATATTGTGTAGTAAATTCAAGTAATGATTGTGTAACTAACATAGTATATTTAAATTTTAATTTTTTAATATAATATATTTAAATTATTAAACTAAAATAAACTGATAAATCCCTGTAAATAAAATTAGAGTTTTTATATAAGAGCCCAAATAGTGATGTTGACCAAATTGAGGACATATATGCTTTCCGAGAACCATATGTACTTGAACCATACTTTCCGTGATGTCCAAAACGCTTATTCTCGGCCAATGATAATAGTCTTGAATCTTGAATCTTTCGTTCTCAGCTTCAGCCTGGAGGTGGGGTTTGAAGGTTTGGATGAATCTTGCCTCAATCTCATTCTTAGAATATATATATATATCAACGCATATATTTTGTATAAAAAATATTTCAAAAAGTATTTTGTGCTTTAAGGAAAATTTCTTTAAGAAAAATCCATGGATAATTTGAAAATTATAAGAAAAAAAAGATGCTCTAGATTTGGTTTGATGGAATGGACTAACATCTTATAATATGCGGAATCTATGCTGTGATAGGTACACATATCTAGTATTCGTGCAATTCAAATATTAAATGAATAAATTATATTAATGATTTTAAAAAATAACAATAAAATTTTTAGAAAATTGACTCGACCTCTATGTAATTCCTATTTTCAAAGTTAGTGATATCTGTATATTCAATATAACCATTGTCATTCAATTTATTTATTTATTTGGTATAACTTTAAATATTAAATAAAACTTAATTATTAATTGAATAATTTTTAATATCAAAAGAGGTAAATAGGTTTCATAAATTGAAGACAACGGAAAGATAAGCGGAGAATGGACTATCTTGTTACTTTAATTTGTTTTACCATTGCTTCTTCTCTATTTATTTTTATTTGTTACTTATGTTCTGGCCAAAAAAAAAAATTGTTACTTATGTGTTTGGAATAATTGAGAAATACAATTGATGTCTAAATTTATTTTAAAATTTTTAACGTATCCTTAATTTAATTAATTGAAGTTCACGAATTAGTGTCTCTTTTTTTAAGGAAGCTAGTCAAAAATAATTTTTGTTTATATTCCCAACATTGTGATGAAAATAATTTAATTAATGTTGGGATTATATATATAAGCTAATTAATCATATTTTATTTTATTATATATTGATGTTTTGTACACATTATTAATATTAAAAAAAATTTACAACCACTAATATTTTATTGAATTTTTTTATGTGTAATTTGTGTTTGTAGTTTCAGCTCATCAGTCTATTGAAGCTTCTATTTAAGGCATGTTTTTTTCTAAATTTGGAGCTTACAAATGTGATTTTAGTTGAATTTAATAATAGTTAGTTATAATTTGTAGTTGTTCTAATGATTGTTATGGATTAGTTGCATAAGTAAAATAATTATTTATATATTCTTAACACTTGTATTTTATTTGTTGACTTGTAATATTTTCTAATTTACCTATGATATGTTGTTGCAAATATGGTTTCTTTCATTATGAGTTGTGAAAAATTATTATAATGCCTGGGAATAATGAAAGGATTATTTAATTTGTCAATTAAAACATAGGGTTTAAGACTTAGAAAGCTTTAATTTTGACGATTTCATGTTGGGAATTTATTTTAAAATTGGTAAGAGAATATAAAAGTAATTAGTAAATGCAATAGTCATACAACTAACCATGTACTTTCTTTAAAAATAGATTGAAGGCATAAATGGATCGTAAATGGATGTCATCTAATCGGTGTTCAAGGGAATATATAGATGGGGTGAAAGATTTTATTACATTTGCAATCAAGCACACAGAAGATCCTGACAAAATCTTGTGTCCTTGCTTATCTTGTTGTTTTGGAAAGCGGATTAGTCCAATTGATTTATTAGATCATTTAGTGGGTTACGGTATTGATCAAACATATATACGATGGACAAGGCATAGTGAGACGAATGATGCATGTAATAATCGGGTGCATACCATGAGTGGTGCTTCAGATGAATTTGATCAAAGCATGTTTGATGAAGATGATGGTCTTGAAGAAATGTTAAATGTGGTTGAAGGGGTGCATCATAACTACCCCAACGAATTTGAGACTTTGAAAGGTGATGCAGATAAACCATTATATGCCGGTAGTACTAAATACACAAGATTGCTAGCAGTGTTGAAGTTGTACAACTTTAAAGCTCGCTACGGCTTGAGTGATTCGGTTTTCACCGCACTTCTTGAACTATTGCAAGATATGCTTCCAGAAGAAAATGTACTTCCTACCAAGACATACGAGGCAAAGCAAATTCTTTGCTCTACAACTGGCATGGGATATGAGAAGATACATGCATGTCCTAACGATTGTGTATTTTTTTGAAATAAGTATGCAACGTTGGAGAACTGCCCTAAATGCAACGCATCTCGCTATAAGAAGAAGAAAGGAAAGAGTCCTTTGAAGGTCCTATGGTATTTTCCCATTATTTTGAGGTTCAAGCGACTGTACAGTAATGCAGAGATTGCTAAGCAGTTGACATGGCATGCAGATGAAAGAATTAAAGACACGAAGCTTAGGCACCTTGCAGATGCTCCTCAATGGAAAAAAATTGATCTTGAGTACCCTGACTTTACGGATAAAGCAAGGAACCTTCGCCTTGCACTATCAATTGATGGAATTAACCCGCACAGTGTTCAGAGTAGTACACATAGCACGTGGCCAGTGATATTGATGATTTATAACCTTCCTCCACACTTGATCATGAAACGTATGTTTATGATGTTGTCCATGTTGATTTCTGGGCCAAGGCAACCTGGGAATGATATAGATGTATACTTGGGTCCTTTAATTGATGACTTGAAGCTGCTTTGGGAAGAAGGCGTCAGTGTGTATGATGGTTACAGGGAAGAAAGTTCACTTTGAAAGCCATGTTGTTTGGCACAATTAATGATTTCCCTGCTTATGGTAATTTGTCGGGATACAGCGTCAAAGGATATGGTGCATACCCTATATATGAAGATGACACTAATTCAGTGCGACTTCATCATTGTAGGAAAAATGTTTACATGGGGTATCGAAGATTCTTACCATCACAACATCGTTGAAGGAAGTTTAAAAATCCTTTCAATAGTGACTCATAAGTAGGTAGCCCACCAAAGATATTGACCGGTGCCCAAGTTTATTCAAAGGTAAATAACTTGGATAACGATTTTGGCAAGCCTTTCGCAAAACAAATAGAGACAAGTGGTTGGAAGAAACAGTCTATTTTCTTTGAACTTCCATATTGGAAGTCTTTATATGTAAGACACTTTCTTGATGTGATGCACATAGAAAAAAAAATATTTGTCATAGTCTAATTGGCACGTTGCTCAATATCCAAGGAAAAAGCAAGGATAGTGTCAATTCGAGGTTGGATTTGGTAAACTTGGGAATTAGAGAAGAGTTGATACCGATTGATCAAGGGCATCGTACCTACTGAAAGAGGCAAGCGTCACCCAAGAAGGGGTGAATTGGGTGATGTTATAAATTTTTCGCTTGAAGAGGTGATATGAAAAATATAGTAGACAAAGTAGAGTTGAGAAGATTTGGATACAGAGAGTTATACTGGTTCGGCCTAACAACCAGGCCTACGTCCAGTCCTCAGAGATCAAGACCTATTGAGATTTCCACTATACTTCCAAGATTCAATGGGCTCTCAGAACGCCACAAAACATTAGTTGTCCTTGAAAGGACTACGAGCAAAAATATTCTCTCACTAAGAAATTTCTCTCCCCCTTACGACAAGTCTTACGTGCAGAAAAACAACCTATGACCTTTCTCACTTGCATATGTATACAAGGCTTATGAGCAGCAACATTCTCTCCTGCTTACACCACTGTAAGTCTTACGAGCAGCAACGTTCTCTTCTGCTTGTATCTTATAAGACTTATGAATGGAAAGTTCAACAAGGAATTTTTTCAACTGCTTCTCTCGTAAGGAAAACTACCCTCTCAAGGTCCCAATACCTTGAGATCACATAAACATATAATTTGAATTGTATGAAGACTCTCTTACAGAGCAAATGAATAATCACTGAAGATCAATGCGTATACAGAGAAAATGATAAATAGTAGAGACTCGTGTATAAGCTTGTGAATTCTTGTGCTTCGTTGTTCTACTAGACTATCTCTGAATCTCTGTATATATAGTTACTTCAGTTTTTGTCCGTTTGAGAAATCATCATTTGAGGAGCGGGATTTTTGCAACTATTGAAAGACACGCGCAAGTTTGAATAATCTGAATGCGGTAGGTACTTGTAATGATTGTGTCTGCCGTTATTTGACTTTCTCCGTAACAATTAATTTCAAACGTTCAACTTCCTGTATCACACTTATAAAAATAGTCAAAATAATGTTAGACAATGATAATAAGTAATGATGATATGAATAATTAATAATAAACCATATTCGGATTGAACGATGTAAGACTTGGTATTTTTGGTGATCTGGCAGAGCATCACTCGAGCATGAAAGGCTCACTTCGAGTGATCTCGTCATTTTCCTTCATATGCGCCAGTTCACGAGTTGTGCTTGCATAGGATTTCAGAGAGTCAGAATTCTCACTCGCGAGTGATATGGGGTCTCACTCGAGCACAACTCCTCCTGCTCGAGTGATGTTGCATTTTCCACTGGGAGTGTCTTCTCGGGTCATCACTCGCATATCATTTTAACAAGAGTGAGATTTTGTACTTGTGGGTGATATGGTCCCTCACTCAAGCACACACACTACTGCTCGAGTGAGACGTATATTCTCCAGGAATATGCTCTCAATACCAACACTCGCATCAGGATTGCAGAGGGATGAAATTATCACTCACAGGTGATGTGGGCCTTCACTCGAGCACACAGACTCCTGCTCGAGTGAGAAGAATATTCCCAAGTAATATACCTTTTAACCAAGCACTCGCATCAGATTGGGAGAGGGATAGAATTTTCACTCGCAAGTGTTGATATGACACTCAAGCATATAAGGTTGTGCTCGAGCACACTTGCACTTCTCTGAAGTTCATGACTCTCGGCCAAACACTCACAGTACCTTGCTCGAGTACAGAATGCTCATGCTCGAGCATTGATGTCTCTGCTCGAGTGAATCAAGGAAGCATGATAATACTTGCTCTCGGCCAAGCACTCACGGACCTTCACTCGCATGTGCTCGAGTGAGAATGACTTCTCTGCTCGAGTGCAAACTCTAGTGCTCGAGTGAATCCGTGAATATAACAGAGGTAAGCCTCTCGGGTGAACACTTTCTGGCTTTCACTCGTACCTGCTCAAGCACAGAAGGGATCTATGCTCGAGTGCAAAATCCATGCTCGAGCACTCCAGTGTAATTTGACAGCAGACACCAAAAAACATTCCTATATGCATTTGGTAACTTTGTAAACTTTTCTTAATATTCTAAGAATATGATTTGCACACAATTGTCTTTTTGTTATCATCAAAACTTGGGATCTAACACCTACCTACCGCCAGCGGCATACACTCTGTCGATGAAAGAGAAGAAATTGTTTTGTGAGTTTCTGCAAGGAACTAAAGTTCCTGAGGGCTACTCTTCAAATATCAAGAACCTTGTATCAGTGAAAAAGTTGAAGTTAAAGAACCTCAAGTCTCATGATTGTCATGTGCTCATGCCGAATTTCCTACCGGTTGGTATACGATCTATTTTACCCAAAAATTTAAGAAATACCATCACTAAACTTTGCATGTTTTTCAAGTTGATCTACTGTAAAGTGGTAGATTCAACTAAGTTACAAGATTTGCAAAGGCTGATTGTATGTACTCTGTGTGAACTTGAAATGTATTTTCCACCTTCTTTTTTTGACATTATGGTACATCTAACCGTACACTTGGTCAAAGAGATTCAATTGTGCGGTCCAGTGTACTTGAGATGGATGTACCCAAATGAGTAATTCATGAAAATATTAAAAGGGTACGTGAAAAATAGATATCACCCAGAGGGTTGTATCGCTGAAAGTTATATGCTTGAAGAAGCAAGTGACTTCTGTGCTGATTTTCTATCAAATGTTTGTTAGAGCAAGCCATTCACCCAAGAGGGGGGTGAATTGGGTGATATTAAAAATTTCTTTGCAAATATAAAAATTGATGTTGAAATTAAAACATGAAAGAGTAAGGAGAAATATCACCGAAGTGTACATCGGGAGTTATACTGGTTCGGCCACAACCACTTTGACCTACGTCTAGTCCTCAGAGCTTCTCTGAGAGTTTCACTATAACTTCCAAGGTTTAGTGGGTTCTTGGCACCTTAGTACAAGCAAGTTCCTATACCTGGACACTCGCTCCCCCTTACAAGTTGTAATCCAATTCCAACTCAAGGTTCCACAACCTTAAGTTATCTCAATAGTAAATATTGAGTTTGAATGAAATATCTCTCTTATAGAGTGAATATGAATAACTGAAGCATAAATACATTTATCACGTAAAACAGAGTAATGAACTTGATGATACGTTTGTGTGTGTTCTTGTTGTTCTTATCTCTGTTTGGATGTTCCCATATATATAGATAAGTTGGTGATGACCTTTAGAACATTTTCTTCTTGCCCGTTGGAGAGTGCGCAGCCATTATTGACTTTTCAGTTTTTTAAAAATATCCGTTGGCGGTGGTTGGCATTTGAACGTTTCATTTGACTTCTCTTACTTGATATGATTTCTTCATTGTTTATCTGTAAATATGCTAGAAATACTGATACAATGAAAGGTTAATCATATAGAAAACAAATTAATGAACGTTTGAATGATTTCTAAATTTCTGGGTTTGCTTACTTGAGTAGCTACTCGAGTATCCCTTGAAGTTTACTCGAGTACTTACTCGAGTATCATCGGGAAAGCTTTGATTAACTTTAGGTTAACAAATAAATATAAGATTACTCGGGTAGTTCATGGAATAAACTAAATTTCAAACCTTTGAAAATAGTTATTTACTCGGGTACCTACTCGAGTAATGCATTCTTTTCTTCAAAGGTTACTCGGGTACCAAATTGAGTAAACCTTTAAATAACTTTTGATTACCCGATGCTCTACTCCAGTAATGTTGGCAGGATTTCAAGGCCGAGAGCACTTCAAGTCTGATTACCTTGTTACTCGAATACTGACTCGAGTAAACTTACTTTTTGTTCATAACTTACTCGGGTAATGACTTGAGGTTTTCCTTTAAATAATCCACTTAAAATAGAACATTAAATACTTGCATACTAGAGTAATGACTCGAGGAAAGTGAGATAAAATGAAATCAATTTTATCGAGTACTACCTTCAAGTTTTTACTTACCTTAGTGCGTTACTCGAGTAGCTACTCGAGTAACATTGGCAGTAGTACAAAGTGCCGAGAACAACACATTTTCAGAAACAGAGTTACTCAAGTACTTACTCGAGTATCATTGGCAGGCCGAGAGCAACTGGAAGGTTTTCATATGGTTACTCGAGTAGCTCCTCTAGTAATATTGGTAGGCCGAGAGCAACTCCAAGTATTTACCTGGTTACTCGAGTAGCTACTCGAGTAACATTGGCAGGCCGAGAGCAACTTGAAAACACTTGCACTATTACTCGAGTACCTACTCGAGTAGCGTTGGCAGGTTACTGGAAGGTGCTTTTGGTTACTTCAAGTTTTGTCTCATTACTCGAGTGCCTACTCAAGTAATGCCTTAGAAAACTTGCTTCTGATCAAGTTTCTCAGCTTTTTCTCTTGGCCTTTCTTCATTACTCCAATGCTTACCTCAAGTTATGCTTATCCCTGTTATTACTTTGTTCAAACTTATTTATTAATCAATTTATTTTCATACCATTCTTTTGTTATCATCAAAACATGAGATCTTAAATTCTCCCCCTTTTTGATGATGACAAAACTTGGTGATTTTAAACAAAATTTTGAAAGTAAGTTCTCAAATAAACATATTTTGAATTCTATCATAAAATTTGAAGAACCTTGTTAAGTTTATATTTGAAAAATATTGAGATTATAACATGTTCACCTTGCATACATAATAAACTTCATTAGTCCAACAATGTATCATAATTTAAAGCTTAAATGGACTTGAAATGAAATCATAACTTAAATAAACTTGCATTAAACTTAAAAGTTGTATCTTACAAGATAACAAGATAAAACTTAACAAGTTCAAACAAAATAACAAGATAAAAGCTTAACAATTCAAAATACTCCCTAGAATCCCATATACACCCAAATACCCAAAATAAACACAGACACTTCCACAAAATCACTCTCAAGCTCTTCTCCCCCTTTTTGTCTTTATCAATCAAGTGGAGGGCTAGGAGGCTTGACCATGGAAATGGGTGTCACTGGAAGAACTGAACCATCATCTGAGCTAGAGGAGTCAAAAGAACTAGAGGAGACTGGTTCAGGAAGATTAAGTGGAGGAATTTGGATGTCATCTCTGGGAGGAATAGAAGGAGGTTGGTAAACGATCATAGAAGTGGTCACTACCTCTGGAGTAGTCTCAAGCTCTGGAGTATGATGTTCAGAGGAGGAGGAGGGAGATATTTCCTCAGTGTGGGTAGGAGAAGGAATAGGTTTAGGAGCGAGTTCAGGCTGATGTTTAGGAGGTGAATCATCAATGACGATATGTATGGTCTCATTGGTATCTGGGTTGTCTACTGTATATAGACTGTCTTTGGCTTGTGACTCAGGTGGACTAGATACCAGAGGAGTAGATGGTTCAGCCTCAGTGAAAGGAGTGTCAGAAGGAGGGTTCACTAGAGGTGGTGGTACCGAAGATGGTCCGGCAGAAGGTCCGGGACCTAATGACTCTAGTCGTGCCAGAATTAGTCTCAGAGTCTCGCCCTGGGCATGTTGCTCTGCTAGCAACTCCTCATGCCTCTTGTCTATTTTCTCAACCAACTCCTCATGCCTCTTGTCCATTTTCTCAACCAACTCCTCATGCCTCTTGTCTATTTTCTCAACCAACTCCACCATCTTGAAGTTCATGTTGGTAATCAATTCAGCGTTCGTGTTGGTGATATCCACATGGAATCCTCTGAGCATGTTTTCCATGAAGTGCTAGAGAGTGGCATTGAGAAAGGATGGTGATGAAGTGGTGGCAGCCGAGGCCAATGACTGTGTGTCATCTATCTTGTTGGCCTCGGTCTCAGTAGTCTTCTTTTTCTTCTTTGACCTAGACTCTAGAGGCCCTTTGAGAGGGATGTCAATATTTAGCTTTCCGATTTGGTTTCTCCCAACCGGAGTCATCCTCTCAATAGGCTCCTTACTATCCAAATACCATATCTTATTTTCTTTCAGGATTAGTGACACTATCTGAGGATATGGCATTGGTGTTGTAGCCTTCCCATCCACTCTATACCTCTTCATTTCAGAGAAGATATACTCCCCCAAAACCTTCTGTTCTTTCAGGAGAAGTGAAGCAAACCACCTAAAGTCCCTATCAGAGAAGTGGGTATAATTGTTGGCTTTGTTCACTAGGGACCTATAATAGATATACCATAGGACCCTATGATGATCACACATATCACTGGGATTGAAATTTAGAGGGCCAACTAACTCACCAGGTTTAAGGACAGAAAAGATTTGGTTTGGTTCAAGTTGGGAGTAAATATCATCTGGGGGATTCTCTATTCCTAACCACAAGTTAATCCTAGAGGGTGATATAAGAATCTTTTGGCCTCTTACTGTGGTTGTCATCTCTTCCTCAGCTGAGGTTCTGTTTGGCTCATCTATAATCTCTAGATTACAGTAAAAGTGTGTGATCACTTTAGTACAGAATGGTAATCTAATCGAAAGCCAAGGCATAAAGGGATCTAAATAAGGACTAAGGTCATGCTTCAATACCTCCTGAAGAATCTTGAGATCCACATAGTGTGTCTTACACACTTTCCTCCTGGAGAACTGAGACAGATACTTCGGAGATTCCACCAACTTGTTGACATTGAACCCTTTTAGAGGGTTGGTGATCTCCTCTTCTGGCAATTTGGATTTCTTGGAAGGTTGCCCCTTCTCCATCTGATCTAGAATGCTTGCCATAGCCTTAGCCACATTCTTGTCACACTTCGGCTTTTTGATAAGCTTTAGAGTGAAAGAGGGGGTAGAGGAATCAGAGTGAGGAGGTAAGGGAGATTTGGCACTCTTGTCTTTCCAGGTAGAAGTACTCTTTTTGGAATGAGCCCTTGTAACAATAGGCTCTTTGATCACAACCCCTTTTGGTTTAGGTTGGGGTTGAGGTTGAGGTTGGATTTTGGCTTTTGATCTCGGGGTAAGTTTTCTTCTCTTTTTGGGAGGAGAAGAAAGAGGGTCAGGGTTTTGTTGTGAGTTAGAGGAATCTGTGAAGGAAAGATTCTTGGTTCTTACCATCCTGAAAATAGAAATTTGAGAATCTCAGAGAAAACAGAGTAACGGTCGCGATTTAGGGCACTGAGAATCTGAACTGAAAAGGAAGTTTCTAGGAATGAAATCTGTTGGGTTTTGATGGTAATGAAGCAAGGAATCACTTGTGAAAAGTTTTTGTGAGAGAGTATAGTGATTTACTCGAGGAGATTTTGTGGAAATGACTGAGTTTGCAACAGATAAAGACCTAGAACCCGACGTTACTCGAGGCCTTACTCGAGTAACATTCAAGTTTACTCGAGGCCTTCCTCGAGTGTTCATGCAGAAAAACTCTAAAATAATTTATTTAAATTACGTACCTGGCATGAATAATATTGTAATTAATTATCGATGTTCCCTCAATCATTTATAACCAATTCTAAGCAGATTTGAGTCATTTTTCATTAATTTGAGAATCTGGACTTACAGTTACTCGAGTCCTTACTCGAGTAATCTTCAAGTTTACTCGAGGCTCGCCTCGGGTAACCTGTCTTTTCAACTTGTGACTCTTCATTTCTTTGTAACTGAACCGTTAGATTTAAAATCCAAGTAACTTGATCCGTTACTTCCATTTTTGAAGACCATTACTCGAGTAGTTACTCGAGTAAAGTGCTTCTTTACTTCAAGTTGTTCCTCGGGTAATGCTTCTCTGTTAGTCATAACTTCAGGTTGGTACTCCAGTAAATGTGTCCTCTAATAACCTCTATTTTTGTTTCTCAAAATAGAGTTTCAAACTTCTTGCACAACAAGTTTCTATATACTCCAATGCTTAAGTTAGTAATCATCAAAACTTTAACAAATGACTTCATCTAATATTATGAGAGACTGAAATAACTTACAACTCATTGGGATTTACCATTCCCAATTCTCTTCTAATGTATAGAAATTGATCTTTTGCAAGAGGTTTTGTGAAGATATCTGCTAGTTGAAGATGAGTAGGAATGAATATCACTTTCACATCTTTCTTTTGAACATGATCTCTGATGAAGTGATGCCTGACATCGATATACTTGGTTCTAGAGTGTTGAACTGGATTCTTTGCCAAGCTTATCGTACTAGTATTGTCACAATAGATTGGTATTTCTTAGAGATAAATACCAAGATCTTGTAGTTGTTGTTTTAACCATATCACTTGTGCACAACAACTTGAGACTGCAACATATTCGGCTTCTGTTGACGTAAGAGACACTGTATTTTGTTTCTTGCTAAACCATGATACAAGTGATCCTCCAAGAAATTGTCCTTGTCCACTGGTGCTCTTTCTGTCTGTTTTGTATCCTCCATGATCAGAATCTGAGTATGCAACAAGATATTCACTTCTTCCTTTAGGATACCACAGACCCAATTCGGGTTTGTCAGCAAGGTATCTAAAGATTCGTTTGACCATTTCAGCATGTGATTCCTTTGGTGCCGATTGATATCTTGCACATATGCCAACACTAAATTGGATGTTTGGTCTACTTGTCGTGAGATAGAGTAATGATCCAATCATTCATCTATACTTTGTTATGTTGTAGTCTTTCCCTTTGACATCAGCATCAAGCAACGTAGTTGAACTCATAGGCGTGTCTGTGCCATTTGCTTCTTCTATTCCATACTTCTTCAATAGCTCTTTTAAATACTTTGTTTGAGATATGAAGATTCCATTCTTTCTTTGTTTGATTTGCAAGCCAAGAAAGAAATTCAATTCTTCCATCATTGACATCTCAAATTCTCCCTGCATTATCTCAGAAAATTCCTTACACAGAGATTCATCAGTAGCACCGAAAACAATGTCATCAACATATATTTGAACAATTAAAATATCATTGTGTTTTTGTTTTATAAAGAGTGTTGTATCAAATTTTCCCCGTACAAAACCTTGATCAATAAGAAACTTACTGAGCCTTTCATACCATGCTCTAGGTTGACCCAGGAATTGCTCTTCTTCCTTAGTTTCATCAACCTCTGGAATAAGAGATTTAGAAATAGATTGACCATTCTCTTGATTTAAAACAACTTCCTGTTCTTCATCAATGGTTTTTTCAGAGGATTCAAATTCATCAAATACAATATGAATTGATTCTTCAACAACACAAGTTCTTTTATTGAAAACTCTATATGATTTACTTCGGTTAGAATATCCTAGGAAAATTCCTTTATCAGTTTTAGAATCAAATTTTCCCAAGTTATCTTTACCATTATTATGAATGAAACACTTACAACCGAAGATGTGTAGATGAGCAATGTTTGGCTTTCTTCCTTTGTATAACTCGTATGGTGTCTTTCCAAGTTTTGTTCTGATATAAGCTTTATTTGAAATATAGCATGCTGTAATCATAACATCAGCCCAGAACACTTGAGATACATTCTTTTCATTCAACATTGCTCTAGCCATTTCAGTGAGCACTCTATTCTTGTGTTCCACAACTCCATTTTGTTGAGGCGTACTTGGAGCAGAGAAATTGTGATCAATCCCATTAGTATCACAATACTCTTCAAAGTCTTGATTTTCAAATTCTCCACCATGATCAGTCCTAATACCTGCAATAGACATACCTTTCTCATTTTGCACTTTCTTAGCAAAAACAATAAATTCTTCAAAGGTTTCATCTTTTGATGATAGAAAAATAACCCATGTAAATCTAGAGAAATCATCAACAATGACCAATGAATATAAGTTGCCACCAAGACTTTTTACTCATACTGGACCAACTAAATCCATATGCAATAATTGTAGTGGTTTATTTGTTGAAATTTCATTTTTCAATTTGAAAGATGATTTAGTTTGTTTACCCTTTTGACATGCATCACAAATCAAGTCATTTCTGAAAGATACTTTGGGTAATCCAATAACTAAATCCTTTTTGAGTAGCTTGCCTAATTGATGCATATTGACATGAGCCAATCTCTTATGCCATAGCCAACTTTCATCGGCATTACTCAGAAAACAGTTTTCAGATTCATTACTACTAATATATAGAGTATAGCAATTACCTTCCCTTTTTGCTCTGAGCTTAGCCTTGATATTCTTCTTATCAAGCTGTAAGTCATTCTTGTTGATAATTAAGCATTCTTCTGAGTCAAATATTATCACGTTGTCTTTATCTGCACTTTGACTTACGCTCAGCAAATTATGACACAAGACTTCAACATAATATACATCTTTGACTTGTATTCCTTTGTCATTTTTGATTTCACCAATTCCTGCTATCCTTCTGGATTGATTTCCTCCAAATTTTACCTTTCCACCTTCCTTAGGTTGCAATGTGGTAAAACTTTTGAAATCTTCGGTCATATGTCTAGAGCATCCACTATCTATGTACCACTTGCTATTTTTGGATGCTTTGAGACATACCTGCAATCAAATGACTAAGTCTTAGGTACCCACATCTTTTTGGGTCCTTTTAGGTTAGTACAAATAATTTTCTGAATATATGAACCTTTAGGTACCCATTTATAGGTTCCTATTGTTCCTTTCTTCTTATGAATGCATGAAGAGTATAATGTCCTTTTCTATTACAGTAGTTACAAAATACAAAAGGATTTGATGTATGCACAGAATGCTGGAAATAATTCAAGTAAGATTTACCTCCTGCTTTCTTTCTACCTTTCCTTCTATCTGATTTTGGATCATATCCAAATCCAGATAAATCATTTACAAATCATTGAGCTTTTAAAATAACATTTAGCATCTCACTTCCTTGTGTAAATTTTTCAAGAGTTTTTGTGAGATCAATGTTTTGCTTTTTCAAAGAAGAACAATTTTCACAATCCTTTTCTGATCGTTCTTTAATCTTAATCTCAAGAGCTTTGTTTTTCTTTTTGAAAACAACCAATTCTTTAACTGCTTTGATGAATTCAGAGTGTAAAGCATTATATTCGGAAAGTAATTCATCATAGGTAGGTTCAGAATCATTTACCTCTTCTTCTGTTTCTTCTTGAGCAACAAGACATATGTTAGCTACTTCTTCCTCTTCACTTTCTTGGTCAGAAGAGCTATC
Organism: Inga laurina; assembly: GCA_963855925.1. NCBI lineage: Eukaryota > Viridiplantae > Streptophyta > Magnoliopsida > Fabales > Fabaceae > Inga > Inga laurina. The sequence goes on from OY979701.1 coordinate 30,628,169, forward strand.
ACCCCATATAGCAGATACGAAGGCCTTTTTTTGTTGAAGAATTTGCCTTTCCTCTTTTTTTTGCTCTTTTGGTTCAGCTCTGGACATTCTGACTTGATATGTCCTGGTTTACCACATTCATAGCAAATGATATGATCTTTGCTACTATTTCCTCCTTTCTGAAAATGTTTGAATCCTTGACCTTTCTTGTAGAACTTTCTGAAACGTTTTATGATTAGTCCCATTTCATCATCATCAAACTCCTTATCCTCATCTTGATTCTCTTCTTTTTCTTTTAGTGCTAGACCTTTCTTTTTCTTGTCACCAATGTCATCTAGTTCCTGTTTGAACTTTAGTTTGCTTTCATATTCAGAAAGACTTCCAAATAGAGAAGCAACTGATCTCATTGATTCTCCTTTTGCCTCTTCTATTGCAGTGACTTTGGCCTCCCACTCTTTAGACAGAATATTCAAAATCTTTCGTACTTGGGTATGTTGATCATAGACTTTCCCAAGTGCTGCAAGTTGATTAACAAGATGAGTATATCTAAGTTCAAATTCAGAAATTGATTCACCTGATTTCATTCGAAGTAAATTGAATTCAATGACCAAGGTGTTGATATGATTCTCCTTTATTCCCGAAGTTCCTTCATGAGCTATTTCCAGAGCTTCCCACATCTCTTTTGCTGTTGGAAGTGTGCAAATTCTGAAATATTCACTTTGACTCAAAGTACTTTGTAACATCAGAATTGCCTTACTGTTGAGAGTGATAAGTTTCTTGTCATTCTCATCATATTCCGCTGGCGTCTTTGAAATTTTCTGAGAATCTACAATCTTTGTAGGTTAATAGTTTCCACTTTCAATCACATCCCACAGCCCATATTCAGTAGCCATTACGAATACTCTAAACTTTGCTTTCCAGAAAGAAAGGTGTTCGCCATTGAAACCTGGAGGTCTAGTGATGGATTCACCGTTGGGAAGAATTCCTTCACCCATGCTTGCCATTAGATCCTTCTTAGGCTGTTAAACCTTAACAAGAAGACCTATGCTCTGATACCAAATGTTAGAGCAAGAGTTTCACCCAAGAGGGGGTGAATTGGGTGATCTTAAAAATTTCGTTGCAAATATAAAATTTGACGTTGAAATTAAAACAGGAAAGAGTAAGGAGAAATATCACCGAAGTGTACATCGGGAGTTATACTGGTTCGGCCACAACCACTTTGACCTACGTCCAGTCCTCAGAGCTTCTCTGAGAGTTTCACTATAACTTCCAAGATTCAGTGGGTTCTTGGCACCTCAATACAAGAAAGTTCCTATACCTGGACACTCGCTCCCCCTTACAAGTTGTAATCCAATCCCAACTCAAGGTTCCACAACCTTAAGTTATCTCAATAACAAATATTGAGTTTGAATGAAATATCTCTCTTACAGATTGAATATGAATCAGTGAAGCATAAATACAATTATCACGTAAAACAGAGTAATGAACTTGATGATACGTTTGTGTGTGTTCTTGTTGTTCTTATCACTATTTGGATGTTCCCATATATATAGATATGTTGGTGATGACCTTTGGAACATTTTCTTCTTGCCAGTTGGAGAGTGCGCCGCCACTATTGACTTTTCAGTTTTTGAAAACTATCCGTTGGCGGTGGTTGGCATTTGAACGTTTCATTTAACTTCTCTTACTTGATATGATTTCTTCATTTGACTTTTTAGTTTTTGAATGATTTCTAAATTTCTGGGTTTGCTTACTCGAGTATCCCTTGAAGTTTACTCGAGTACTTACTCGAGTATCATCGGGAAAGCTTTGATTAACTTCAGGTCAACAAACAAATATAAGATTACTCGGGTAGTGCATGGAATAAACTAAATTTCAAACCTTTGAAAATAGTTATTTACTCGGGTACCTACTCGAGTAATGCATTCTTTTCTTCATAGGTTACTCGGGTACCAACTCGAGTAAACCTTTACATAACTTTTGATTACTCGATGCTCTACTCCAGTAATGTTGGCAGGATTTCAAGGCCGAGAGCACTTCAAGTCTGATTACCTTGTTACTCGAGTACCTACTCAAGTAAACTTACTTTTTGTACATAACTTACTCAGGTAATGATTTGAGGTTTTCCTTCAAACATAACTTTGCATACTCGGGTACATACTCGAGTAATCCACTTAAAATAGAACATTAAATACTTGCATACTAGAGTAAAGACTCGAGGAAATTGAGATAAACTTAAATCAAGTTATTCGGGTACTACCTTCAAGTTTTCACTTACCTCAGTGTGTTACTCGAGTACTTACTCGAGTATCATTGGCAGGCCGAGAGCAACTGGAAGGTTTTCATATGGTTACTCGAGTAGCTCCTCGAGTAATGTTGGCAGGCCGAGAGCAACTCCAAGTATTTACCTGGTTACTTGAGTAGCTACTCAAGTAACATTGGCAGGCCGAGAGCAACTTGAAAACACTTGCACTATTACTCGAGTACCTACTCGAGTAACGTTGGCAGGTTAATGGAAGGTGCTTCTGGTTACTTCAAGTTTTGTCTCATTACTCGAGTACCTACTCGAGTAATGCCTTAGAAAACTTGCTTCTGATCAAGTTTCTCAGCTTTTTCTCTTGGCTTTTCTTCATTACTCCAATGCTTACCTCAAGTGATGCTTATCCCTGTTATTACTTTGTTCAAACTTATTTATTAATCAATTCTTTTTCATACCATTCTTTTGTTATCATCAAAACATGAGATCTAACAATGTTGACCCTGTAGGGATCCCCAAGTAGTGTCATGATGGGCGAAGATCAGGGAAAGGAACAATTGGGAGGGATGTAATAACGATATCGGTGATTGAACGGGAGCAAGCCCACTTGTATATGCTACATAACACTGATGAGGTCGAACCGTATGTAGAAGAACACAAGGATGCTCTTCGATTGGTACATACAATAAATATAACAAGGATGCTCTTCGATTGCTACATAACACTAATTTGTCTATTTGGTTTAACTTTAAATATATTAACTAAAACCGTAAAGCGAAAAACATACAATAAGGAGATAATTAATGTTGGGATTATACTTTCTTTTTCATTTTATTTTATTTTCTGAATCATATTTTTTTTGATTTAAGCTAATCATATTTGATTTTATTATATATTGATGTTTATTACACATATTATTATTAAAAAAATAACTTAAAACCTCAAATATTTTATTGATTTTTTGATGTTTAATTTGTGTTTGTAGTTTCAATTCATCAGTCTATTGAAGCTTCTATTTACGGTATAGTTTTTAAATTTTGAGCTTACAAATGTGATTTTAGTTGAATTTAATAGTTATAATTTGTAGGTGTTCTAATGATTGTTATTGATTAATTGCATAAGCAAAATAATTATTTATATATTCTTAACACTTGTATTTTATTTATTGACTTGTAATGTTTTGTAATTTAACTATAATATATTGTGGCAAATATGGTTTCTTTTGTTATGAGTTTTAAAAAATTATTATAATGCCTGGGAATAATTAAGGAATTATTTGGCAATTTAAACATTCAGTTTAAGACTTAGAAAGCTTCAATTATGAAGATTCATGTGGTGTATGTTATTTTAAATTAAAATTGGTAAGAGAATATAAAAGTAATTGGTAAATGCAATAGTCATACAACTAACCACGTACTTTTTCAAAAAAAATAGATTGAAGCCCATAGATGGATCGTAAATGGATGTCATCTAAACGATGTTCAAGGGAATATATAGATGGGGTGAAGGATTTTATTACATTTGCAACTGAACACACAAAAGATCCTGGCAAAATCTTATGTCATTGCTTATCTTGTTGTTTTGTAAAGCGGATTAGTCAACTTGATTTGCTAGATCATTTAGTGTGTTATGGTATTGATCAAACATATATACGATGGACAAGGCATGGTGAGACCAACGATGCATATAGTGATCGGGTGCATACCACATGTGGTGCCTCGGATGAATTTGATCAAAGCATGTTTGATGAAGATGATGGTCTTGAAGAAATGGTAAATATGGTTGAAGGGGTGCTTCATAACTGCCCTAACGAATATGAGAAGTTGAAAGGTGATGCAGAGAAACCATTATATGTCCCCACTTAAATACGAAGCAAAGCAAATTCTTTGCTCTACAACCGGTATGGGATATGAGAAGATACTTGCATGTCCTAACAATTGCGTATTATTTCAAAATTAGTATGCAACGTTGGAGAAGTGCCCTAAATGCAAGGCATCTCGATATAGGAAGAAGAAAGGAAAAAGTCCTTTGAAGGTGCCATTGTATTTTCCCATTGTTCCTAGATTCTGGCGACTGTATAGTAATGCAGAGATTGCTAAGCAGTTGACATGGCATGCAGATAAAAGGATTAAAGACACGAAGCTTAGGCACCCTGCAGATGCTCCTCAATGGGAAAAAATTAATCATGAGTACCCTGACTTTGCTAATGAAGTCAGGAACCTTCGCCTTGCACTATCAACTGATGGAATTAATCCGCATGGTGTTCAGAGTAGCACATATAGCACGTGGCCGGTGATATTGATGATTTATAACCTTCCTCCACACTTAATCATGAAACACAAGTTTATTATGTTGTCCATGTTAATTTATGGGCCAAGCCAACCTGGGAATGATATAGATGTATACTTGGCTCCTTTAATTAATGACTTGAAGCTGCTTTGGGATGAAGGCGTTAGTGTGTATGACGGGTACATGGAAGAAAGTTTCACTTTGAAAGCCATGTTATTTTGCACAATTAACGATTTCCCTGCTTATGGAAATTTGTTAGGATACAACGTCAAAGGATATGGTGCATGCCCTATATATGAAGATGACACTCATTCAATGTCACTTCATCATTGTAAGAAAAATGTTTACATGGGGCATCGAAGATTCTTACCATCATAACATCGTTGGAGGAAGTGGAAAAAGCCGTTCAATGGTGATGTAGAAGAAGGTAGCCCACCGAAGATGTTGACCGGTTCCCAGGTGTATTCCAAGGTAAAAGACTTGGATAACAATTTTGGCAAGCCTTTTGTCAAACAAATCGAGACAAGCGGTTGGAAGAAAAAGTCTATTTTCTTTGAACTTCCATATTGGAAGTCTTTATATGTGAGGCATTTTCTTGATGTGATGCACATAGGAAAAGATATATGTGATAGTCTAATTGGCACGTTGCTTAATATCCAAGGAAAAAGCAAGGATAGTGTCCATTCGAGGTTGGATTTAGTGAACTTGGGAATTAGAGAAGAGTTGGCACCGATTGAGCAAAGGTCTCGTACCTATTTACCGCCAGCGGCATATACTCTGTCGAGGAAAGAGAAGAAATTGTTTTGTGAGTTTCTGCAAGGAATTAAAGTTCCTAAGGGCTACTCTTCAAATATAAAGAACCTTGTATCGGTAAAAGAGTTGAAGTTAAAGAACCTTAAATCTCATGATTGTCATGTGCTCATGCAAATTTCCTACTGGTTGGTATACGATCCATTTTACCCAAAAAATTAAGGAACGCTATCACAAAACTTTGCGTTTTTTTCAAGTTGATCTGCAGTAAAGTGGTTGATTCAACCAAGTTACAAGATTTGCAAAGGCTGATTGTGTATACTCTGTGTGAACTTGAAATGTATTTTCCACCTTCTTTTTCTGACATCATGCTACATCTAACTGTATACTTGGTCAAAGAGACTCAATTGTGTGGTCCAGTGTGCTTGAGATGGATGTACCCAAATGAGTAATTCATGAAATTATTAAAAGGGTACGTGAAAAATAGATATCACCCAGAGGGTTGTATAGCTGAAAGGTATATGCTTGAAGAAGCAAGTGACTTCTGTGCTGATTTCTATCAAATGTTGACCCTGTAGGGATCCCCAAGTCCCGTCATGATGGGTGAAGATCAGGGAAAGAAACAATTGGGAGGGATGTAATAACGATATCGGTGATTGAATAGGAGCAAGCCCACTTGTATGTGCTACATAACATTGATGAGGTCGAACCGTATGTACAAGAACACAAGGATGCTCTTCGATTGGTACATGGTGATAGGAATGAAAATTTGTTAACAAAAGAACACAATAAACAATTTTTAGGCTGGTTGAAAAATCGCATTAATGATGAGATGGAGCAGAATCCTGATTCAGTTTCTGAAAAATTAAAGTGGTTGTCAAAGGGACCGAGCTTAAATGTATTATCTTAAAATGGTTATGCAATCAATTGTTACACATTCTATACACAAGATCATGATACACAGAGCACAATGCAGAATATTGGGGTAACACTTGTTGCTGATTCTTGGTATAGATCCAGTGCTATAGACATATACCCTATCTATGCATCAATGTCATAGTTTGGTGTCATTAAATGCATATAAGAGTTAGATTACTCTATGTTCAGGGTCCCTGTCTTCAAATGTAAGTGGGTTAACAACAACAGTGGATTGAGGATAGATGACTTAGGCTTTGTTCAAGTAGATCTTTCTAAAGTTTGGTATGAAGATGATCCTTTTATTTTAACAGCACAAGCAGAACAAGCGATTTTCATTCCGGATCCTACTAGAAAGAATTGGTCTATTGTAGTCCCATCCAACAAGAATTGTCAAGAACAAGCTGATCCTAAAACTAATGAAAGTTTGAACATCAATGATGACTATCCTTCATTTGAAAATTTTTGGTCAATAGAGATTGATATAGATGGAGATGGAGATGAAGATGGACCCATATACGTGAGACATGATCATGAAGAGGGAACTTGGGTCAAGAGAAACACAATTCTCAATCCAACATGAATTCTGAAGAATAAAATTTTAAATCAAACCAGCAAAAGGAAAAGATAATAAATTCCTTGACTCTTTTACTTGTTACGTTTTTATAAATTTCAAAATAATTTGCTTTCGTTGATATGGTTGACATTTAACACTGATGTTTTATTTTGGTGTATTTTACTTTTAGAAGTATGGACTCACTACATGATGAAACTGCTAATGATGTTCCTCAGCATATTGGTAGACAAAGATTTGAGGCAAACGTACGATGTGGCAGGACAGTTATGGCGAGATTGATCAAATTAAGAAGTAGTGGAATCAAGTTACATCTGGAGTGGAATGAAAATGGAAATCCGTTCGACGAGAACGGTAAGTCATTAAATAACTTGATTGGGACTACAGTTCGAGACAGAGTCCCTATTTCAGTTCAAAACTGGAAAATGGTCAAAAAAGATTATGAGGATGAGATATGGGGTGAAGTTCAGGTAACATATTAATTATATCATTGTTCAGTTTGCTATGTTTCACTTAATTTCAATCTTACATATTATATTTTTTTTTGTTACAGAGCATTTTTATTATTGATGATGATCGGTAGAACTTCGTGCTAAGAAAAGCCGGAAAACTTATGAGAAAGTTTCGATATGATCTTGTCAAATACTACTTGAGGGATGATGATGACAATATCATTGATACACCACCTTATCCATTGTATGAAGGAATCATCGCTCAAGAAATGTGGGATGAGTTTATCAAAACACATACAACTCAGGAATTTCTGGTAATATAATTTTTTCACTTTCCCTATTACTTGTAATGTACGTATTTGTAATTAACATTTGTACATTGATATGAATCATTTTGATCTAAATAGGAGTTGAGCAAGAAAAATCATGCTAACGCGCTGAATAAGCCATACCGGTACACACAAGGACCTGTTTCATATGCACAGTTAGAAAGAAAACTGGTACGAACTAATTATTATTTCATTTGTAGATAAATTGTTTGAATATCATTTAACTTTTACTAAATTTGTCATGCAGATAGAAGAATCAGGTTTAGGTATTACATAGGTTCCATGACATGATTTGTGGATAGCCGGTGTGACAAATAAGAAAGGTGAAATTCATAGTGAGGAAGCAAGATGAGTAGCTGAATATTGTGTAAGTATTGGATTATGTGTTCAATAAATAATTGGCTTTACTTAAATGAACTTTATTTATAACAACTAATATTGTTGTAATTCTTGTTGTGATAGCAACAAGTGTCACAAGAGGATCCTGAGTTGGCGAGCTATGTTGGTCGGGACGATTTGTTGAGTAGAGCTATGGGAGTACCTGAGAATGATGGTCATGTTCGGGGTACTGGTTTTGCTGTCACCCCATCAGCATAATTCGGACGTCAGAAGCGCCATAATAGAGGTGATGTTTCCCAGCTACGTGACGAGATGTCTAGTTTCAAGAGTCAAATTCAAGAACTTCAAGAACAAATGCGTCATAAGAAACAACAAGAAGAACAATTCTTAGAACAAATGCATTTGTTGCAAGAACAAAATGTGTTATTAACAACACAAATACAACAGTTTGTACAATGTAGGCCAATACAAAATATTCCCTTATGTGATAGTCCAAGTGTCAGAGATAGTTGCACTTCCATACCTAAAGTCCCTTTTCCTTTGATAATTAATTTCTTCTATACTTAACTTTATGTTATTTTATAATTTAGCAATCTATGACATATTAAGTCTATTTTCTATAGAGTGAATTCTAATGTAAGCTATATGTCGAGCAAGCTCCCAAGCATGCGGTTGCAATAGGTGTTGCCTACAACAATGATAAAGACATACTACACAATTCACCGCTGCTTGACAACACACTCCAAGTGAGGGTTGACGTCTGCACGAATAAAGACGTCCTCTTACCGATCCTGTCTTGGGATGAGCAAATAATGGTCAGAGGTGTTGTAGGTGGCTAGGTCTTATAGAGCCATATGAAAAGGTCGTTCATTTACAATTACCTGCATTTTTCCTTCGTACTTCCATATAAAACTGTGATTTAATTTTTTATTTTCCAGGGCAAGATGTCAAAGTGTCCGACAACACAACCCAAGTCTAAAGCTTCAGCTAGCCAACAGAGCAGAAGGAGACCGACCTCATATAGTGATCAATTAGTATCGATTACACCACAATTGATTGATGCAGGAGGACAGGAAATACGTCTTGAAAGACATATCTACAATGTTGGCGGTCTGGTTGATTATTTTACTGCCGAGGTCGTGCACGACATATGTACTCATGATTGGGTTAGTGCTTCAGCTATCAACTTCTGGATAAGATACTTGACTATTATCGTTTATCACTGTTATTAATATTTCTTGTTCCATTTCTTTTGTTTTTCATGACATTGTTTTTTTTATACCAGGCATTTGTACAATGACTGCTTAATGGATACAAATAGGGTCCAATTCGTATTTGTCAACACTTATCTCGTTGGCCACCATGGGGGTAAAGTAGATATACATGCGCAGTCTAATGATCTAAAATATTATTTTAGAAAGAGAGCGACACTGACTACGCTATTTTTAGTGCCATACAATGCAGGGTAAGTTATTAGTGGTACAATTTTTCTTTTTATTGTTTAACTTTTATCATACCATGATTGTTGAAACTAATTTTTTAAAATATTTTAGGCGCCATTGGATATTGATAGTTATCAATCCAGCAGAACCTTCAGGCCCTCACATTTACTATATGGATCCTCTAAAAGATGGTCTTCCACAAAACCGTTCTAATATGTTACTATTGTTCAATGGGTAAGCGTACGTGCATATGTGCAAATATTTGCATGTGATTGAATAATCAAAAGTCATCAGTTTCTATTTGTTTTGTTAGTGCATTGACTGCGTATCGGTCCTCTGTCTCGTTAAGCTACTCTAAAGCTACTGACCTTCACTTTAGCTATCCTTAGAAGATACTGGTATTGATATATGAATTTACTCAAATTTTGTTAGTAAACAATTTTTATTCATAAATAGAGTTAAATATTGCATTATATTTTTGTAGTGCCCTTTTCAACCCAATGATAATGATTGTGGGTATTATGACATGAAATTTATGAAGGATGTAATTACGCATGATCAGGCATTTATTCCTAAAAAAGTAAGTCATTTAGTTGCACTCCATATCGAGTTTTAATTAAATTTAATTAGTTCCTGATAATTACGTTTTGCTGCTTTTAATTTGTTTTAATTTGTGGCTGATTTTATATATGTGTAGTATTATAAAGATCAACATTGTGACACTTTGACTGACCATCAGCTTGATGAAGTGATCGAGGAATGGTGTTAATATGTTTTTAGGCAAATCTCTGGGTAGCTATATTATTTAATTCATCACTAGCTGCAAGCCTTTGTTGTGTTATTTCTTGGCAATTGTTGTGTCATTCATGCATGTAATCAAGTTGAATTTGTTATATAACTCAATCAAGTATAATATATTGTATAATTATATTATGTTCTACTTTAACTAATTAATCATTTGTTTGTATCATTTTGAAGTTATATCTATTATTGTTGTTTGCATTTCTTCATTCTACAGTATTGTGGATATAGATACAAAATGTTTATTAAATCATGTAGTGTGAAATATTGTACAATTATGGGAGATATGATCAACAAAAAATAAAAAAAAAAAATAAAAAGGATTTTTTGTGGCACTTTTTTAAATAAGGGCCACAGGAAGAGCCCTAAAAAAGAAAAAAAAATGAGAAAAAAATACCCTCCTGTGGTGCTTGGTGGGGCAAGCGCCACAGGAGGGTACTTTAAAAAAAAATTATAATGCTGTGGCGCTTACCAGCGCCACAGCTTCTTTTAGTGACGTCCAAATTGTAACACTTCTCTAGCGCCACAGCTAATCAATTTATAAGCGTCACAACTTTGCTTTTTTGTAGTAGTGAGAGTATTTAAAATATAATGCATGTGCTGTAATTACAAGAGGGATTATTATAAGGGGCATGACAATGGCTCTTGTTGTAAAAAAGAGAAGAACAAAAATCAGCCCATCAGCCATATTTGGGAAGAGTTTGGATTCAAATGAATTTACATATTCTTGTTGGTCTTTGAATTCAAAATGAATAGTTCTTACAATTGAAGCTGCCTAGCCTATTGATTCATTCAAAGTTTCGGATTTAGTTTGGTATGTACAATTTGTGTTTTCCTTCTACCTTGGAAGATTCTTCATAGCTCAGCCTTGTTGTAAAACAACAAATTAGAGGGAGGAATTTGTTCCTGGGTACTAGTATGGTCCTAATCTTGAAGATGCCAACGGCCTTATAAATCGAATTATTATTAAATATTATCCTACTTGTTCTCACTCTGTTTGATAATGATTTTCATTATCTTATTGGTAACTGTTCATTCAACCTTCTGTTTTGTTAACCAGACTTTGGATTTTTATGTTGTCTTAACCAAATTTATAACTTCCTCTGTTTAGTTTCCTTTCTTTTTATACAACAGCTAGACATTTCGCTGAATGTGCCCTTTTTTAATGAATTCCTTACCTTCATTTTTTTTTAAATTGTTGAGATTGAAGGATAACATTAAAGCACATAAAAAATATTAATATTATTGACCTTTAAAAGTAAAAGAGGATAAAAAAGGCCTTTATATAGGTAAACTAATAGACTAACCCTAACCCTAAAATCTATCATAATCAAATCAAATCAAATCAAATCATAATATTTTTAAGATATATTCCTAAAATATAATATTCATATCTAATCCTAATAAATACTAAATGATATCCCTAATAATAATTAATTAATATTTATAAACTAAATATTCTCAACACTCCCCCAAGCTGGAAGCAGCTTGCATGAGCAGCAGTTGATCCATAGCCTAGAACTTGAACAATAAAGGCCGAGGTAATAACCCACCAGCTTCACCAAGAGCTTGAACAACAAAGAGTATCAACCCAAAGTAGAAGCCGTAACAAACAGTCTCACAAGGGACCGAATCAAAGTAGAAGCCACAACAAACAGTCCTACAAGGGACCAAACCAACAACAAACATCCCAACAATGAACGTCTCACCAAGAACAAACACCAAATGGTCGCACTAGGGAATAAATAATGCTCCAAATGTCTTACTAGGGATGAATACCAAAGGTCTCACCAATGACCAAAATCAAAAGAATGCAGTCAGAAGAAGACGAAACTCACATACCCAAATCTGAAGGCTTTGATTGAGATTGAAGAATTACATTGAAGCACATGAAAAATATTAATATTATCGATCCTTAAAAGTAAAAGAGGATAAAAAGAGGCCTTTATATAGGCAAATTAATAGACTAACCCTAACCCTAAAATCTATCATAATCAAATCAAATCAAATTATAATATCTTAAAGATATATTCGTAAAATATAATATTTATATCTAATCCTAATAAATACTAAATTATATCCCTAATTATAGTTAATTAATATTTCTAAACTTAATATTCTCAACAAAAATCAAATCTATAATTAGGAAAATATTTTGTTCATATATAAGTAAGGGGAAAAGAAACAACTTCAAATAATTTTGGGTAAGAAATTGAAAATTATTAAAAAAATATATGTTACCCTTTTGAGTTGTTGTGGTTACAACTTTCATTTATAAATTTTTTAAATATTAGTAACCCATTTAATTTCCTTTTCTTTTTTTTTTCCCAACTCATTATTAAATTTCCTTTTCTGCGGATAGGTGAAACTATTCTTTTGGACTTTGGTGGAGGGGGCTAAAAATCGTTTGCTCATAGACAAATTAAAGGATGCTCCTATGTTTTTTTAAGAGAAAATAAAAACAATTTTTTTTTAATATTCTCATCTGGTATCCTGTTTGGGGTTTGTTGGTTTCTCTCTCAACACAAGTAATTCCTTTAGGACTTGGACTTTAACTTGAGACTCCAAAAGGAACTAGTAGGGTTTTACATTGTTAGATCAACTCTATGTTGGTATGATAAATTGTTTTATGATGCTTTATCAGTTATATGAAATAAGATTCAATAGGTTGTTTTTTACGTTTCACTAAGGGTAAATTATCCAAAACCTTTTAAGTAACTTGCAAAAAACTCGGTGATCAGGGTAACAAAGAAAGAGTTATTGTAGCAAAGAAAAAATTTCACATTTTGACAAGCATTCCTCCCTAACTTTCTAAATCAGGGTAAAAAAGAAAAAATTAGTGTAAATAATATTTATGTTATTAATCTGTCTATTATTACATTATATCCTCTAAAATTTTGATTTTGATAATTACATTCGTAAATTGAGTGTAGATAATTTTCATAATTTTTATTAGAGAAAATGACTCTAAGGATCCTATAAAACCATTTATTATATTCAAGGATCTCAAACTATTGGAATTTTAACAAAAAAGGTCACGTTTCTTAGCTGTAATTAAAATATTACATTATACAAAACTCTTGCAAATTTTGGATTCAGTAGCATATAACTCTTTTGACATTTCAAAATATAAATTTAACCCCCAATCGTCTTGTTTTTTTTTTTTTTTTGTTATAAGCCCCTTGTGTTGTTAACTTTTTTACCGTTGTCTTCTGAGTGGATATTGACACATCAAATTAGTAGATAACAATGACATCCTATGTCAATTATTAATTTTATAAAATTCCCTCGAACTTTGACCAATCACAAATAACCTCCTGACATTACAAAATTTAAATGTAACCTTATTAAAGTTTTACTTTCTCATATTAAACCTCTTACTGATACTTTTATCATCTTAGTAAATTTTACTATTCCTCTAGTCCTATTTATAGGCAAGAGAGAACAGAACTTTTTGTCCTATTTATTATTGTGCTAGCTTTGCTCTCATGGATGAAATCACTGCCAAAAAAAGGCCTTTTAAACCACTCTTTTTGGACCTTTGTTTTTGCAGAGACGGTTCCATGAAAGTTTTGTAGATATATGTAAAATTTAAAACCTTTTACTTTTTCTTTTTCTAAGATAATGCGTCAAATTTCTTTTTCTCTTTATTAAGCGATTTTGAAATCTGGATTTTTTTTTGTTTTAAATTTTATTTTTTAGACTAGCTGTCTATTATCTTATCTAAAAGTGCCTTACTTTCTAAACCACTCGATTGAAGGCTTAACCTAAGCTTGGCCTAAAAAGCTAATTTTAACTGGTTTAAAAGGCCTTTTTTTCTAGTAGTAAATATATATTAAATGTGGATAAAGTTAAAAATTGATTAAATTTTAAGATAGAGTTAATAGAATTTAAGGTTTTTCTTACTTCATGCAAAACATATTAGAACTAACTTATAGATAATATAAGCAAAGTATAATTTATCAATTAAACAAGGGTAGGTTATGGAAGGTACAAAACAATTTACATGTAACTAGGTCAATTCTCAACCAGAAGTACTATTCTACAAGTCAAGCAAAAGGGGGTTCAGTTGACATGACATATTCATAGCCATTGGAGGGGTTAGAAAAAATGATAATAATGGACCCGTTTCATGATTTCTTCTTGATAACTCGTTTGTTTAATGGTAGATAATGAAACACTTAACCATTGTGGGGAGAGAGGGGAAAAAAACTCACAAGTTTCATTATTTCTTTGTCTCCAATAAGATCCACTCTAAAAAAATTGAGCATGAGAAGATGTTGCGAGCAATAGTTTTCTTCCTCTTGATACCCCATGTGTTTTTCTTAAACTTGAACTTCACTAGTTTCTAGGACGAAGATAGAATATAGTTAGAAAAATCAGCTTGCCTGGTAGATATGAGTTTAAAAATCCTAAAATATGAGATAAATATTTTTAATAATTTATGAGTTTAAAAATCCTAAAATATTTTTAATAATTTATAATAATTTTATTTGAGATAAATATGAATTTAGGGAGTTAAAAAAGCACTTAACCAAAAGGATTTTATATTTTGGATCATTACTATATTGAAAAATACTTCCCTGAGTATGAACCACCTTTGTAGTGGATTTGAAAATTAAAGGTGAAAATTATTTGTTGCTGTCTCTAAATAATGATCCAAGCTTATATTACTTAGAGTAATAGGAGCCTCTAAGTGATAGATGAAAGAGAGATTTGCTTATTTAAATTTGAGTCCTGAAACATAACCTAGAAGGAGAAGATTCTAAAGAGGGTCAAGAGGAAAATGATTAAAATTAAGGTTCATTAGAACCTGAAATTGAATTAGAAGTGCAACTAGAAAGATATCGAGGAGAAATCCCTAAAGAAAAATCTGAATCTCATGAATCTTAAAAAAGGTGAATGTTAAGATTCATATATGAGGAAACCTAACAGAGGTGAAAGGGAGAATTTGATACTATAGAGATAATAACAAATCACAGTGAAAGGAAATCTCAAATGGAGAAACTTCCCAATACTAAAACTCCGGATCATTATGAGATTCGGGATAGTGATAAACCTCAGAAAGAAGAGCCCACTTCATGAGTGAAAAAGAGCTTTGAACCCAGTCCAACCACCAACATTAGAAACCATAAAAGACTTAAGAGCAAATATGTAATGTTTCTAGAATGAAACAATATAGATTTCATAAGACATTTGAAACATCTTCTCAATGTGATAGGGAAACTCTGGAAGATGATTATAACAACATGGGACATAAAATTCTTCTAGCTTTAGAAAATAATGGTTATTGCGAACCTTATTAAGCTGGGTTTGAGAAGCAAAGAAAATTCTCCCCAAACGAAGAAATGAGATTAATATGAAAACAAAGAAAACATTGAATTGTCCTAAATTCCAAGACAATAAGACATTATGAACAAAATAATGCTCTAAGAGACATGAAGAAGTAAATGTCAAACACTCTTACAATGCCATCTAAGTGGGAGCTAGTTTCTTATGCTCTATTTAAGTGGAAGCTTTCAGAAATTGAGCATTCTAATGGTCATAATTGAGCATATTATGTGAAGTATGTTAGATATAAATAGTTTTGATGATGTCAAATATAGATGTTAAATATGAGCAAAAAGTTTGTATGATATAATTATCTTCTAGATTGACTGACTACTATATTTAATGTTGCATATTTTGTAGATTAGTCATAAACCTAATTGTGGGTTGATGTTATAATGCCTCATATGTGGAGAATGATCATCAAGAAGAAAATCAAGAGACAAGGGATTGAAGAAAGAAGGCATTGTAAGAACTAATAGGAATATCAAGCAAAGATTGAAGAAGATTGAAGATATTCAAGAAGATATCTAGTTGGTTTATGAAGAACGATCATCAAATTAAGACAATATCTAGTTGGGTTATGAAGAATGATCATCAAGTGGCAAAACAAGAAGAAAGAGATTGAAGAAAGAAGAAGAAAGAGATTAAAGAAAGAAGAATTTGCAAGATCACATGAGAATATCAAGATCCAAGCTATTAGAAGTGATATCGGAGGTTTCTATGGTCAAACGGAAGTTGGAATGGGTCAATACGAAGCTAAACTGATGTATACGGAAGTTATGGTGCCTCTGGGGATGATTACTCGTGTAATCACTCGAGTAATAGGGTACTGCCTCATTTTGGAGGTGATTACTCTAGTAATATGCCAGGTTACTTGATAAATCACTCGAGGCGGAACTTGAAGTAATGGGCACTCTGTTTTCGCACGGCAGAACAGAGGTTCACTATTTTGATGATATCTCTCCAACCACATGTCGGATTGAACTGAAAACAGTGGCATATGAAACTAGACTTCCAAAACGAACTTGTGACACCAAGATCACATTCAAAGGAGTTCAGATGAGAGAGATATAAGCTTCAAAAGTTGACACATGAATCAGCGTCAAATTCCTGGACAGCTTTGGTATTTTGGACATAACTCCCAAACTACACATCGGATTGTAACGAACCTGGTGCCATATCAAAGTAGACTCAAAGAGATTTCCATGGATATATATTTTGTCACATTTGAAGCTACATCCTAAGAGCTATGACTTCTGGAAGTTGCTGCTCGTGATGGCTCGTGAGTTCAGAAATGGTCTAAGAACAGTAGATACTCTTTGGATCATAACTTTCAGTATACAACGTGTTTGGAGCTGATTCTTGTTGCATTGGAATGTAGATATGAGGGCTTTCCGATAATATATAATTCACCATGTTTTGAGTCAAAATCAAGAATTCACTTGAAGGCACCACTCGAGTAACTAGTTGATAACAAAAGACTTTACTCGAGTGAGTACTCGAGTAACTGGGTAAAAGACTTCCAGTTGCTCTCGGCCTGCCAATGTTACTCGAGTAGCTACTCGAGTAATCATGTAGATCACTTGCAGTTGCTCTCGGCATTTTCAATCCTGCAAATGTTACTCGAGGAGCTAGTTGAGTAACTTACTGTGATAAGAAAAAGAATGTTAATTAATAAGCTAAATGGGGACAATTGTGATATTTGGCATTAAAAGATTTCATATAAATAAAAGATATTGTAAACCCATTGACTTGGGTTAAATAGCACTAAAGTTGAGAATTTGTTCGACAAATAAGAGGTTATGAGACCAACATGACCGTGAAAAGGGAAAGTTCTTAAATTAATTACCCTACATATGCTATACTTGATAAATGCATGTGCAAATGCGAAAGAAATTCAACAGAAAGGCCATTTGTAAGGTAGCACCTACATGAGATAACCAACATGACAAGGAAACATAAAGAAGCTGAACATGTATTTTCTAACAAACAAATGTAGCTTGTTTATCAAGATTCTCTTCTCCAGGTGGGGGCTCATGAAAGTCAGTATGACCAATAGTAAAAACATTTTTACTTTCAATGATGTATTGAAGCACTTGGGGCTTGAAAATGAATGTCTAGAGCTTTGTGAGTCCTCTGGTCAACCTTACCCCATTGGGGAGGTCAAGTCCTCCACACTCTAAACCCAACATTAGGGAAGGGTAAGAGATTAAAAAAAAGAGATAGAAGGATGATCCTAAGTTCAAAGAAGGGTAAGAAATTATCCCAACAAAAGGCTAACCTAAGTGAGGTTAAATGCTTTTCTTACTAAAGAAACATCCATTTTGCAAAGAATTGTTCTAAGTAAAGGGAACACAAAAGGACATAAGATCCATAAATCATGATAATAGGGATTGAAATTATTTATATAATTGTTCTCTATTGTCAAATTTAAGCAAGAAGCTTAGTGTTTATGGTGACAAGAAGATTGAGGTAAAAGGCATAAGCACCTATAAGTCCACTTTATGTAGTAGAACGACCTTGAGTTTTTGTTATGTGCTTGATGCACTGGTTCAAATAAGATTAAGTTATGTCTCATGCCGTCTAGATTATAGGTTCAATTGTTCTAAACTTTCATGATTTTGTGATACATATATAGTTCTGATTCAGTTTTCCTTTTATGAGATTTCTTTGAGTTGAGCATTGTTGGTGACTCTCTATGCTTAGTTGCTTTACCACTCTTTGTAATTCAAGTATAGACTTGATTACATGTTATGCTAGACAAGGACATAGGAATTACTACCAATATTATCATAATGAGAATTGCTAAGCTTAGTTTCCAATGCCGAGATGTCCTTGTGGTAGTCTAGCAAGTAAAGCAACATGAAAAGATTTATAGTAAAGGGAAAATGACCATATTTCCATTGCAGTTATTCCACTATGATAAATTTGGTACTGAGTATGAGGGCAACGTATAGAGCTAAACTTTTTATAACTCTTGTTGAGGAATATTTACAATATAATCATACTTGTTTTATTTCGCGTAAGTCTGAAGTTCAAGTAGTTTGGAATGTGAATTGATAAGTTGTAAAATCAATTCAATCAATAGGATTTTTGAGATCCTATGTATGAAATAATCAAGATTATGAATGATCAAATGAGGTCTGTAATAGAAGATAGTTAGATAGCTAACTATCCGATACACTCCACTATCATATGGAGTTATTGAAAGGGGTATGAAACATTATAAGACATCGTTATGTATGTGATGGTTCCATTTAACCCACCAAATGTGAGTGGGAGAGTATTGATATCCACTTTTGGTTGATTAGTACACATATTTGTTTTCATCAAGTGTATGTGGTATCGAACTTAACCATGTACCCTCTAAAGTGGTCACTTCTATACTCTATGAATTATGGTCAAAGTGCGAATTAGATTTGACTTTCCTAGACCATAAGAGTGCAAACCATAAGGGTCAGTTGCACATTCCTATTGTGATTATAAGTGGGAGCTCATTAGACTAACGTCTTCATTTTTTATAAGTGACAAGATGGAATTGTGACTGAAAAGAATTAAAAGCTACCACATATATTATGCATCAATTTCCAAATAAGGGCGTTAATGATGACTACGTGACTCTTTACGAGACACATGAACAAGGCAGCACAGAATTAGCTAGCGATTCTCAATCATCCCTGTAAGTAGTATTAGATCCCAAGTTTTGATGATAACAATTAGTCAATTATGTGCAAAACATGTTTTTAGAAGGTTAAGAAAAGTTTCCAAGTTACCAAATGCATATTTGATGCTTTGCTGATATCTGCTGTGAATTTGCACTTGAGTGCTCGAGCAAGATGTTTGTGCTTGAGCAGAGATCTCCTTTGTGCTCGAGCATGTGCGAGAGAAAGCCAGAAAGTATGTACCCGAGAGGCATTCTTCCTTTGTAATCACTAGATCACTCGAGCACACATGCGAGTGAGGGTCTGCGAGCACTTGGCCGAGAGCAAGTAATGGCATGCTTCCTTCGTTCACTCGAGCAGGGTGCTGCGAGCACTTGGCCGAGAGCAAGTAATGGCATGCTTCCTTTGTTCACTCGAGCAGGGTACTGCGAGCACTTGGCCGAGAGTCATGAAGTTTAGAGGAGTGCAAGTGTGCTCGAGCACACCCATATCTGCTTGAAGTGACACACCAATGCTTGCGAGTAAAAATTCCATCCTTCTCCAATTCTGTTACGAGTGCGTGTTCAAAAGGTATAATTCTTGGGAATATTCTTCTCACTCGAGAAGGAGTCTTTATGCTCGAGTGAGGGCCCACATCACTCGCGAGTGAAAATTCTATCCCTCTGAAATTCTGGTGCGAGTGATGATATTGAGAGCATATTCCTTGAGAATATGCGTCTCACTCGAGCAGAATTATGTGTGCTCGAGTGAGGGTCCATTTCACCCGCGAGTACAAATTCTCACTCTTGTCAAAATGGTGTGCGAGTGATAACCCGAGAGGACATTCCCTGTGAAAATTGCAAGATCACTCGAGCAGAGGTTTTGTGCTCGAGTGAGACCCCTCTTCACCCGCGAGTGAAGATTTTGTCTCTCTGATATTCTATGCAAGCACAACCCGATAACAGTCGCTAATGAAGGAAAATAGGAGATCACTCGAAGTGAGACTTTCATGCTCGAGTGATGCCCGGTTTGACCACCGAAAACGCTAAGTATCATAACGTTCATTACGAATATAATTTATTGTTATCTATTCATATCATCATTGCTTATTATCATTGTTTAACCTTATTTTGAATGAATTATGAGTATGATACAGGAACATGAACGTTTGAAATTAGTTGCTACGGAGAAAGTCAAACAACGGCAGACAACATGATTACAAACACGTTCGCACCTACCGCATTTAGAATATTCAAACATGCGCGTGTCCTTCAATAGTTGCAATGTCCCGCTCCTCAAATGAAGAATTTCCAAACGGGAAAAAACTGAAGCAACTATATATACAGAGATACAAGAAGAACAAACATAACAACGTAGCACAAGAATTCACAAGCAAATACCAAGTCTCTGCTATTCATTATTTTTCTCTGTATACCATTGATCATCAGTGTTTATTCATTTGCTCTGTAAGAGAGTCTTCATACAATTCAAATTTATATGTTTATATGATCTCAAGGTATTGGGACCTTGAGAGGGTAGTTTTTCCTTACGAGAGAAGCAGTTGAGAGAATTTCTGGTTGAACTTTCCATTCATAAGTCTTATAAGATACAAGCGGAAGAGAACGTTGCTGCTCGTAAGACTTACAGTGGTGTAAGCTGGAGAGAACGTTGCTGCTCATAAGTCTTGTATACATAAGCAAGTGAGAAAGGTCATAGATTGTTTTTCTGCACATAAGACTTGTCGTAAGGGGGAGAGAAGTTTCTTGTTAAGAGAATATTTCTGCTCGTAGTCCGTTCAAGGGCAATTGTTGTTTTGTGGCGATCTGAGAGCCCATTGAATCTCGGAGGAATAGTGAAAATCTCAGTAGGTCTTGATCTCTGAGGACTGGACGTAGGCCTTGTTATTGGGCCGAACCAGTATAACTCTGTGTGTTCAAATCTTCTCAACTCTACTCTATCTACTATATTTTTCATATCACCACTTCAAGCGAAAAATTTATAACATCACCCAATTCAGCCCCCTCTTGGGTGAAGCTTGCCTCTTACATTCGGTATCAGAGCCTCGTCTTCTCCGAAGAGCTTAACAGCTTGAGAAGGATCCTACAAATGGCAACAATGGGTGAAAATATCCTTCCAGATGGAGCTTCATTCACTAGACCTCCTGGTTTTGCCGGAGAACATTTTTCATTCTGGAAAGCCAAATTCAGAGTGTTCGTGCTGGCCAACGAGTATGGTTTATGGAATGTTATACAAGATGGTGACTATGTTCCAATGAAGAAAATCGAAGATAGAGCAGTTAAAAAGAGCCCAGATGAGTTTGACGAAAATGACAAAAGGTTAGTGACATTAAATAGTAAAGCTATTCTAATGATACAGAGTGCTCTTAGTCAAAAAGAATATTTTCGTATATGTACTCTACCAATTGCCAAAGATATGTGGGATGCTCTTGAAATTGCTCACGAAGGTACGTCTGGAATCAAAGAAAATAGAATCAATACATTAATTACATTATATGATCTATTTCGTATGAAATCTGGAGAAAGTATATCAGAATTTGAACTAAGGTATACTCATCTTGTTAATCAATTATCTGCTCTTGGAAAGTCGTTTGATCAAAATTCCCAGTTAAGAAAGATTCTTTATATTCTTACGAAAGAGTGGGAAGCAAAGGTGACAGCCATTGAAGAAGCCAAAGGAGAATCTATGAGATCTGTAGCTGCTCTCTTTGGAAGTCTCTCTGAATATGAAGGTAAGTTGAGATTCAGAAAGGAACTTGAAGAATTCGATGATAAAAAGAAAAAGGGAGTTGCACTTAAAGCAATCAAAGAAGAAGAAGAAACTTCCGAGAATGAAGATGTTCCTAGTGATGATGAAATGGGAATGATCATGAGAAAGTTCAAGAAATTCTACAGAAGAGGACAAAGGAATTTTAAGAACTATCAAGGTGGACCAAGCAAGAAAGAAAACAAAGAACAAATAGTATGCTATGAATGTGGGAAACCAGGACATATCAAATCTGAATGCTTCAAAAACAAAGACAAAAAGAAGCAGAAAAAGAAAGCATATATATCATCTATTTGGGGTGATAGTTCGTCAGACGAAGATGACAACGACGAAGTAGCTAATCTATGCTTGGTAGCCAAGGAAGAAGAATCAGACTCTGAGGTAAGTGACTCTGAACCCTCTTATGATGAATTGTTATCTGAATATAATGCATTACATACAGAGTTCATCAAAGTTGCTAAAGAAATGGTTAGTTATAAGAAGAAAGTAAAAGAATTAGAAAGTAATGCCATATCATCATATGAAATGAGTAAAGAGAAAGATAAGAAAATAGAAGATTTAACAAAGATTATTGAAAAGTTTACTAAAGGAAGTGAAACTCTTAAGGTTATTTTAAATTCTCAGAAAGTTTCATTTGATAAATCTGGAATTGGATATAATGTTATGCATAATAAGAATCAAAAGAATAGTAGAGACTATCTTAAATATTTCAAGAATTCTGTGCATACATCGAATCCATTTGTATCATGCAATTATTGTAATAGGAAAGGACATTATACTTTATCGTGTTATTTCAAAAAGGGACAGGTTGTTGGAACATATAAATGGGTTCCGAAAGGAACACATATTTCAAATACTAACCACAAAGGACCCAAGAAAGTGTGGGTACCTAAAACCTGATCATCTTATTCTAGGTATGTCTCAAAGCATCTCGAGTGAACAAATGGTATATTGATAGTGGATGTTCGAGACACATGACTGGTGACAAAAATAAGTTCACTATGTTTGAAACTAGAGAAGGAAGAAAGGTGACATTTGGAGGAAATCAATCTGGACGAATTGCTGGAATTGGTGAAGTGGGAAGAACCGATGGCATTCAAATCAACGGAGTATATTATGTTGAAGGATTATGCCACAATCTCTTAAGCGTAAGCCAAAGCACTGACAAAGATAACTGGGTGATTTTTGACTCGAAAGAATGCTTGATAGTAAGCAAGAAAGATCTACTCCTAAACAAAGAAACTATCAAAGCAAAGATCCGAGCTCAAAGGGACGGTAATTGTTATAATATTGATTTAAATTCAAATACTTCTGAAAATTGTTTTCTTAGTCGATCAGAGGAAAGTTGGTTATGGCATAAGCGTTTGGCTCATGTCAATATGAATCAACTTGACAAATTGATTAGAAAAGATTTAGTGGTAGGTCTTCCTAAACTCAAATTTAAAGACGACATGATTTGTGAAGCATGTCAAAAAGGCAAACAAACTAAATCTTCTTTTAAAACAAAATATGAAATTTCTACTTCAAAACCTTTACAATTACTTCATATGGATTTGGTAGGACCTGCAAGAGTAAAACGTTTTGGAGGAAATTTACATACGTTAGTAATTGTTGATGATTTTACAAGATTTGCATGGACTATATTTATTGCCTCAAAAGATGAAACTTTTGCTGAATTTATTATGTTTGCCAAAAAGGTTCAAAATGAGAAAGGTATTCCTATTGTCTCTATTAGAACAGATCATGGAGGAGAATTTGATAATCAATTGTTTGAAGATTACTGCAACGACAAAGGAATAGATCACAACTTCTCAGCCCCTAGAACACCTCAACAAAATGGAGTAGTGGAAAGGAAGAACAGAGTGCTTACAGAAATGGCAAGAGCATTGCTTAATGAAAAAGAAATGTCACAAGTATTCTGGGTAGATGCAATGAGTACTGCATGCTATATTTCAAACAGAGCATATATTCACAAATCTCTTGGAAAGACACCATATGAACTTTACAAAGGAAGGAAGCCAAATATTGCTCATCTTCATATCTTCGGGTGTAAGTGTTTCATTCATAACAATGGTAAGGAAAATCTAGGTAAATTTGATTCAAAGTCTGATGAAGGTATTTTTCTAGGATATTCTAATAGAAGTAAAGCTTATAGAGTTTTCAATAAAAGAACATGTACTATTGAAGAATCTATTCATGTTGTGTTTGATGAAATTGAATCTCAGACAAAACTCAATGATGAAGAAGAAATGGATTCAATCAAGAAAAACAAATCTATTTCAAATCAGGATAATTTTGAAACAAATGATTTTCAAAATATAGAAGATGTCGATGATCATGCTCAACCTAAAGCATGGAGACATGTGAAAGATCATCCAATTGATCAAGTTATAGGAGATATTCATGAAGGTGTCAAAACCAGAAATAGAATCCTCAATGAGGTAACATTTTCAGCCTTTATTTCTGAAATTGAGCCTTCTAATATAGAAGAAGCTTTATCTGACAATGATTGGGTGATTGCTATGCAAGAAGAACTAAATCAATTTCAAAGAAATCAAGTTTGGGATTTAGTTCCTCGACCTAAAGATCATACGGTTATAGGGACCAAATGGGTTTTCAAAAACAAGCTTGATGAATCAGCAATCATTGTGAGAAATAAAGCAAGATTGGTCGCCAAAGGCTATAATCAAGAAGAAGGTATTGATTATGAGGAAACATATGCTCCAGTGGCAAGATTGGAAGCAATACGAGTACTCTTAGCTTTTGCTTGCAACAAAAGTTTTAAACTTTATCAAATGGATGTAAAAAGTGCTTTTCTAAATGGTTATATTATGGAGGAAGTATATGTAGAACAACCTCCTGGTTTTGAAGATGAAACAAAACCTGATTATGTTTTCAAACTTAAGAAAGCATTATATGGTTTGAAACAAGCACCCCGAGCTTGGTATGAAAGACTAAGCAAATTTCTTCTTGATCAAGGTTTTGTCAGAGGTAAAGTTGATACAACTTTATTCATCAAACATAACAAAAATAATATTCTAATAGTTCAAATTTATGTTGATGATATTATTTTTGGTGCTACTAATGAATCTATGTGTCAAGAATTTTCTAAGATTATGCAGGGAGAATTTGAAATGTCCATGATGGGAGAATTGAACTTCTTTCTTGGACTTCAGATCAAACAAAAGAAGAATGGTATATTTATATCTCAGACAAAATATTTGAAAGAGTTGTTGAAGAAATATGGATTAGATAATGCTAATGGAGCTGATACTCCAATGAGTTCTACAACATTGTTAGATGCTGATGTAAAGGGACCTAGCTTCAACATCACAAAGTATAGAGGAATGATTGGTTCATTACTCTACCTCACAGCAAGCAGGCCAGATATTCAGTTTAGTGTGGGAATGTGTGCAAGATATCAATCCAATCCTAAGGTATCTCATGCAGTGACAGTCAAAAGAATTTTCAAATATCTAGGAGATACTTCAGAGCTTGGTCTCTGGTATCCAAAAAGAGGAAACGAGTATTTAATGGCATATTCAGATTCAGATCACGGTGGATATAAAACTGACAGAAAGAGTACTAGTAGACAATGTCAATTTCTCGGAGGCTCTCTAGTGTCATGGTTCAGCAAGAAACAGAACACAGTTTCATTATCTTCAACTGAAGCTGAATATATAGCTGTGGCAAGCTGCTGTTCTCAAGTGCTATGGTTAAAACAACAACTTCAAGATTTGGGAATTTATTTAAAAGAAATCCCAATCTATTGTGATAATACTAGCACGATAAGCTTGGCAAAAAATCCTGTACAACATTCAAGAACCAAGCATATAGACATTCGACATCACTTCATTCGAGATCATGTTCAAAAGAAAGATGTCAAAGTGGAATTTATACCAACTCATCTTCAACTTGCAGATATTTTCACAAAACCAATTGCAAAAGATCAATTCCTTTATATTCGAAGAGAATTGGGAATGGTTAATCCCAATGAATTGTAAGTTTTCTTGTTAAAAAGTTTAACTTTTCTTTTGATGATAACCATACTGACTTTAGCATTGGAGTATTCAAAATTTGTGCTTGCAGGATTCTCACTCGAAGCACTGGAGGTGCTTCTCGAGTGATGAGCTGTGTCACTCGAGCACAAGTAGCTCTGCTCGAGCACAGCACTATTTAATATACTCTGCTCTTTGACATGAAAAACAGAGGTTAACAGAGGAGTTAAGAATACCAAGGGAATATATCAGAAACAACAGTGAGAATTGAACTCACTCGCGAGTGAGGAACTCTCACTCGAGCATGATATGAACATGCTTGAGGTGAGGAATGCTTGCTCGAGAGAAGAAGAAGAATCTCTTTGCAGAAGCTATCCAAATCATGGTTACTCAAATGATCTTGGAGGATTTGAGTACAAAGATACAAGAATATATCAAGGAATCCACAATCCAGGTACGTTTTACTTGTTTCTTTATTTTTCCAGAAGATCACTCGAGCACAGATAGAACACACTCGAGCACTAGGGTTCATGCTCGAGCACTGTCACTTATATCAGTTACTGGGGAGCTCAGAACGTCGCACTTCCTCTTCTCACTCGAAGTGTTCTCTCACTCAAAGGGCGCAACTCTTCATCTACAACCGTTGTTCTTCAATCAATCGCGTCCATTTACTTCAAATCACCGTTACAACTCTTCAATCTTCTATAAAAGGTGATTTTTACCTTCTGCATTTCCCATTCAAACCCTAATCTCGTTTTGCTCTTCACATTCGAAATTTGTGCATTCTTAATTTTCTTTTTTGTTCTCCACAATGGCAAGAACCAAAATACCTTCTATTCCTCAAAGATCCCATTCTCCATCTCCTACTCAGTCTGCTGGCAGTACATCGGGTACCTTAGAACCAACACCTCCATCTCCCAAAATCTCTTCCTCACCATTACCTCCTCCTAAACCCAAGACCAAGAAGAGGACTCCGGCTAAGAAACCTCACCCAAAACCTCAAGTTTTAAAGAAAGACCAACCTCCTCAAAAGAAACCAAAGGGTGTGGCATTCAAGGAATCTATAATCACCCGGTCTCAATCCAAGTAGGTGCAAGGAAAAGGGAAGAAAAAGGAGTCAGAGCAACCCCGATCATCTTCTTCTTCTGATGATACCTTAAGTAGACAACTCCGGGAAGCAATAGAGAAATCCAAACTTGACAAGATAGTTGGGCAAATTGCTTCTCAAGCCGGTGCTTCAAGTTCACACAAAGTTAAGCAACCCAGTGTTTATGCTTCTAGAGCACCCTCGGCATCACAAGCACCAGTGGATGATCAACTCACTAGTCCTCCTGAGGGATTCAATGTGACATAACTTATGGCAGTATCTCAGAAGGTATATGATGATGAATTTAAGCATAGACATTTCTGCCCTGTAGTGTATGTGGATTTGGATTACTTGAAAAAGAACTGTCATTTGGACTTGTACCCTTACCTTCAATATTATGCTCCCTGGTTAGAAATCCATTTGCCATATTCCCCCACTGTTGTGAAAACACTTTATTCCAATATGAAAATTCATAACATTATGTCCAGATCTGGTGAGTTGATTGAAGAAGCTGTATCTACAACCATTAAAGGGAAATTCATTATAATTTCTGCCAAAATCATAAATGATTTACTTGGTTATATTGCACCTCCTACTGATCCACCCTCCTTCTCTGCCAATGAAACCTTTAAAATTTTAAGACCTAAAGACCCAATTGGCCCCCTCATTTTCAAGCCTATTGATATGCCTGATAATTACAGAATCCTTCATTACATTTATTCCCGGAGCATAGTCAATAAATCCAGGAACTTTACCCACTTTGCTCAAAAGGATTACTATCTCTTGGCTTCTTTGGTTGCTAGACAACAAAGGAATGTAGGGGAGATCATTTTTAATGAGATGAGAAGGTTTAGATTCTCTTCAACAAAATTCGCAACCATTCCTTACCCTCAACTTGTTTCTTTCATCTTGATGAAAAAAAAAATTTGGTATCTGGAAGGAAAAGAAAGGATTCTCATCTCAAGGTTTGGTAAGACTCAGTTAACTCACATGGGTATTAATCTTCCAGTGAGTCGGACCAAAGCCACATCAAAGAGGGAAGCCACTCCATCCAGAGGAGATGAAGCACAATCATCAGCACAAGGTCCTATTCCTACTCCCTCCTTTCTCAATGCCTCTTTGTCTAATCATCTGACTGAGGTAATTAATCAAGCTGTATCAAGTTTGAAGAAGGAGTTAGTAAATGAATATGAGAAGCTTGTGGAGAAAATGGAAGCACAAGTCATTAATTTGGTAGACAAGGCCAATCTTTATTTTGAACTTATGTTCAAAACTCAGGATGAAATGTCACAGAAGATCACCAATATGGAGACCTTCCTGCACTCTCATCTTCCGGGGTGCCTCCAGAGACCACTCATACCTCACCACTTCATCCACAGACTCATGTACTTTTCACCGATCCTGAATCTAATGTAGATGTTACATTTGATCGGTCACCTTCACTACCTCCCTCATCATCTGGACCACAGCCACCATCTCCTTCTGCTCAACCATTTGACCCTCTCACTGCCATGATTCCTTTTGTTCCACCTCCAAAACCCCCTTCTGATGTTGACAAAATGGGGGAGAAGGATGTGTGAGGATGTGTGATGTTTTATGAGCTTCTGCAGGGTGTATATGGGTGTTGGTGTTTGGGTAGATTTCTATATTGGGTAGGATTTGATATGTATGTCATTTTGAATTACAAGTTATTATGTTATGTTTTTCCAAAGTTAATGATATGGTTCAATATTTCAAGTTATTAAGTTCTTATTAAGTAATATACCTCATATTATGCTTATCTTGGTTGTTAAGTGTCCAGAGAAAACTACATTGCAGAAAAAACTTGAATTGGAAATGATATGCATTTGGAAACATTGAAGGAATTTCAAAAAAAATTTCAAATTCAATCAACTTCTCTTAAATCTTCATCACAAAGAGTTTTGTCATCAACAAAAAGGGGGAGAATGTTAGATCCCAAGTTTTGATGATAACAATTAGTCAATTATGTGCAAAACATGTTTTTAGAAGGTTAAGAAAAGTTTCCAAGTTACCAAATTCATATTTGATGCTTTGCTGATATCTGCTGTGAATTTGCACTTGAGTGCTCGAGCAGAGATCTCCTTTGTGCTCGAGCATGTGCGAGAGAAAGCCAGAAAGTATGTACCCGAGAGGCATTCTTCCTTTGTAATCACTAGATCACTCGAGCACACATGCGAGTAAGGGTCTGCGAGCACTTGGCCGAGAGCAAGTAATGGCATGCTTCCTTCGTTCACTCGAGCAGGGTGCTGCGAGCACTTGGCCGAGAGCAAGTAATGGCATGCTTCCTTCGTTCACTCGAGCAGGGTGCTGCGAGCACTTGGCCGAGAGCAAGTAATGGCATGCTTCCTTTGTTCACTCGAGCAGGGTACTGCGAGCACTTGGCCGAGAGTCATGAAGTTTAGAGGAGTGCAAGTGTGCTCGAGCACACCCATATATGCTCGAAGTGACACACCAATGCTTGCGAGTAAAAATTCCATCCTTCTCCAATTCTGTTACGAGTGCGTGTTCAAAAGGTATAATTCTTGGGAATATTCTTCTCACTCGAGAAGGAGTCTTTGTGCTCGAGTGAGGGCCCACATCACTCGCGAGTGAAAATTCTATCCCTCTGAAATTCTGGTGCGAGTGATGATATTGAGAGCATATTCCTTGAGAATATGCGTCTCACTCGAGCAGAATTATGTGTGCTCGAGTGAGGGTCCATTTCACCCGCGAGTACAAATTCTCACTCTTGTTAAAATGGTGTGCGAGTGATGACCCGAGAGGACATTCCCTGTGAAAATTGCAAGATCACTCGAGCTGAGGTGTTGTGCTCGAGTGAGACCCCTCTTCACCCGCGAGTGAAGATTTTGTCTCTCTGATATTCTATGCAAGCACAACCCGATAACAGTCACTAATGAAGGAAAATAGGAGATCACTCGAAGTGAGACTTTCATGCTCGAGTGATGCCCTGTTTGACCACCGAAAACGCTAAGTATCATAACGTTCATTACGAATATAATTTATTGTTATCTATTCATATCATCATTGCTTATTATCATTGTTTAACCTTATTTTGAATGAATTATGAGTATGATACAGGAACATGAACGTTTGAAATTAGTTGCTACGGAGAAAGTCAAACAACGGCAGACAACATGATTACAAACACGTTCGCACCTACCGCATTTAGAATATTCAAACATGCGCGTGTCCTTCAATAGTTGCAATGTCCCGCTCCTCAAATGAAGAATTTCCAAACGGGCAAAAACTGAAGCAACTATATATACAGAGATACAAGAAGAACAAACATAACAACGTAGCACAAGAATTCACAAGCATATACCAAGTCTCTGCTATTCATTATTTTTCTCTGTATACCCATTGATCATCAGTGTTTATTCATTTGCTCTGTAAGAGAGTCTTCATACAATTCAAATTTATATGTTTATATGATCTCAAGGTATTGGGACCTTGAGAGGGTAGTTTTTCCTTACGAGAGAAGCAGTTGAGAGAATTTCTAGTTGAACTTTCCATTCATAAGTCTTATAAGATACAAGCGGAAGAGAACGTTGCTGCTCGTAAGACTTACAGTGGTGTAAGCTGGAGAGAACGTTGCTGCTCATAAGTCTTGTATACATAAGCAAGTGAGAAAGGTCATAGATTGTTTTTCTGCACATAAGACTTGTCCTAAGGGGGAGAAAAGTTTCTTGTTAAGAGAATATTTCTGCTCGTAGTCCGTTCAAGGGCGATTGTTGTTTTGTGGCGATCTGAGAGCCCATTGAATCTCGGAGGAATAGTGAAAATCTCAGTAGGTCTTGATCTCTGAGGACTGGACGTAGGCCTTGTTATTGGGCCGAACCAGTATAACTCTCTGTCTTCAAATCTTCTCAACTCTACTCTATCTACTATATTTTTCATATCACCACTTCAAGCGAAAAATTTATAACATCAACCAATTCACCCCCTCTTGGGTGAAGCTTGCCTCTTACAAGTAGGAGCTTAGAAGGGTCAATAAAGAGACCTAAATAAGAGAAGCAGGAAGCTCCAATAAGAAAAAGTAATTGAGAAAGGAATTAATGGATGCTCTAAAAGATAGAGCTGTGTTCTATACAAGATTCCTGCAAAGGCAAAATGGAAGAAAGTAATAGAAGTGATGATTCATTGAGAAAGAACCATGTTTAAGGATTAGTTGATCTAATCCAAGATAAGAGGCTATTTGAAACTAGTCAATTTTAAAGACTAAAGATTAAGAGTAGATAGATCAATTAGCAAATACAAGACTCATTTGATTGCAAAGGGGTAAGTATAATATGAAGTCTTTCATCTTACATAATGTGCGTTTTAATTAGACTTATTCTGGAAGCATTTTACTATTTAAATTTATATATACATCAAGAGGATGAAAAACCTACACCTTTAAGTGGTGATATGGATGACGAAATCCATTTGCAATGACAATTGGATTTCACTAGAAGTGGTATTTGAGATTTCATAAAGGAAGAACCTCATGTTTTTTGCAACAATCCTTTTATAGATTGAAGCAATCATCCAGACAATAATGCATAAGATTTCATAAGATTGATGACCTAATGTAGTTTTTTCAGATGGTTGAAGAGAACCATTGTCAAGTAAATTTTTGATATTATCCTTTTAAATGGATGATATACTATTGGCCAGAAACAATTTGAATCTAGTAGTACATGTTAAAGAATAGTACTCATAAATTCTGAAAAGAAGCATATGGGTGAAGCAATGCATATTCTTGGATTTGAGATCCAGTGAGATAGCTTAAGAAGAATACTCTCTGTAACAAGACAATTATATTAGGAGATTCTTGAGCGATTCTATATGAGTGAATGAAAATGCATGGATACTCTAGTGGCTTTAGCAATGATTTTAAATCTTGATATCTATCCCTAAACTAAATCAACACATAAAAATAGAAAAAAGCTTTCCATGCTAAAACTATTCGTAGTCTTATGTATGCAGTGATGTGTACAAGATTGGATATCTATTTTGTGATAAGACTTGTATATTAGTACTAGTCTAACCATTGTGAGCGACATGGAATGTCTACACAAAAGGTCTTGAGATACGTTTCAGGGCATACAATGATCATATGCATATTAATGTACTATGTTAGTACAAGTGGCTATATGGCTGAGGTCAAGGAAATACATGAAGAGCATAATGAGTCCTTTGGCATGCATAGGAACTGAAGTATAGATACTTCATTATGGTTTTACATGTGTATGTGAAAGTATACGATGTCTAGTATGTCGTACATGTTGATGAGGTCAGCTTTCTCATACAAATGACCATCTTTGACACTCAGAAGGAGTGTGTAAAGATGAGACATAACCAGTTAAGAGTAAGAGGGCTGATATGGTAGAGAAGAAACACAAAACTAAATGTTTCCTAGACTTAGTAGTACAGTTAGTCAGGATGATATCCATGATTATAAATATGGATAGAATGATGGAAACCCACGTCCATGATACCCGTAGCCGGACAATAACTTCTTTAAATTGACGTCATGTGAGTAAATATTGTGCGTGTCTAAACTTTAGTGTTAACGTAAAGATTAAAATGACATACCTTCTTATAGTATAAGAGTAACACAATAGCATGCAATTCATACCACATGTGCTAGAGAACCATAAACGAGAAGCAAGTGAAAAGATCCCTGCTTCGCTGTTGTGTAAGTTCCAAAAAGATTAACCCTTTCATGATGTCCTTTGACTTTGACAATATCATGGAGATATGTTTCGATGTCTACTACTTTAGTTTTTTTCCTGTGATTGTGACCGATACAATCTAAAAGCATTATGTTAAGAAAGCGGTTGATTCATATTGAAATGATACATGGGCGAAGGAAAGATTCTTGGGATATACACACCTATGCTTGTATCTGAGGCTGTTCCCTTATGATGTTACTTAGGTAATTTCATAAGTATGGATACTATGCATATGAGAAAGTTAATCTGAGTTTTATCTTGATTCAAGAGGGATTAGATTGGCAATGAAGAAAGTGTATATGGGTTATAATCTAGGACATCAAAGGCATTATATTAACATAATCAAGCTACACTATAGGGTTGCTTTGTGATGGTCTCTATGAAAGGGATTCCTAGTACAAGACACCTTAATGAAGACATCATGCCAACACGGTTACCGTAGAGCACCTAGTATGAAAGAAGGATGGAAGGGAAAGAAATTTGACCCATAACGTCTGGCCCACCAAGTATGAGTGGGAGATGTTGGAATATGCCTGCTCCACCCTTGGTGGATCAAGGCCCAAGCCCAGTTCAGTTAAGGCTATTATGTAATTATAGAGAAGTATAAGTCCAAGTAAGGAGGTTTATCCTTATGATTTGAATTTCAAATCATAATAACTCTCATACGTGATATATGGGGTCATTCTCATTTGGTGTGAGTAAGTTAATATTTTTTCAAGAAAAACTTCCAAAAACTCCTCTCTTTGTTCCTCTTCATCTAGATAGTGAATCTACTGTATAACGTGATTAGAGTCAGAATCGGTGCTCTAATCTCACGTGGGTACTTAATGAGTCAATCGGATTCCAGGTATGTATGAAATCCTACACATAATTTAAGCATATCCTTCACAAATGGTTTTGATCCTTCAACAACAGTACTTTATGGCAACATCTTCATCAAATGTTGACCTACGAAAGTATCTGTCCTGGTGGGTTATTTTTGGTTTCTCAGCTGCCACAGGATAATATTTTGCAACACACAAGATCAATACATGGAGTTTCTACTCAAAGGAGCTCTCAAATGTTGGTCCCAACCCTAGTCAAACAAATAGAAATACCACAGCAATTGCAATAGGATTGGGGGTTATATGGTTGGTCCCAACCCTAGTCAAAGCACCATTTTTTTTAGTCATTTTCCCTCTTTTCTCTCTCTCCCTCTCTCATGCGCATGGAAGGGCTTGGGAGGGGCAGAAATTCTGCACCTCACCCTCATCTTCATCATCACACACTCATCTCTCTCTTCTCTCTCCATTTTTGCCATTGGAGACCAAAGAGGAAGAAGGAAAAGCTTGTACAAAAGGTAAGATCTTGACCTATAATGCCAAAACTTCCTTCTATCAAGTTGTTCCTTGGAGTGAGAGCTTCAATTTGATGGTTATAGTTTCTCCGTTGGTGGTGATTTGAGGAATCACGAAAATGTACGAGTTGGAGAATCATGAAGTGCCTTTGAGAAAGTTGTTGAGGTAAGTGAAAGCTTCAATTTCATATAAATTTTGTGACCATTGGTTAGGCCTTGAATTTCTGGAATTTTAGCCCTAAGTTTCGTGATTTAGGGTCTTGGGGAGCATGGTATGTTGTTGTTATGGAAATGGTGCCTTGTTTATTGTTTTGAATTGATAGAATTGCATTGAAGCTTAAATGTGAAGTTTGGCACCTTTTGTGTTGGTTTTGTGCTTTGGTCAAAACAGGGCATGTAAATGGGTTGTGATTTTGGTCATTTTGAGGTTACTATTGTGTTCCTTGAGGAAAATGGTATGGGAATAGGTTTGGTTAATGATTTTGGAGTCATTGGACACTTTGGTAGAAAATTGGAAAATCTGTCCCTTGGAACTCTGTTCTGGGCAGTTTATTTGTGTGGACGTTTCGAAAAAACAAATCATTTCCGAAAATAGTGAAACTTTCCAGTCTTAAATTTCACATCCCAAGCTTCAAAATGGACATATATTTTGTGTCATTTTATTTAGTATTCTGTGAGTTATGGTTGTCCAAAGTTTGGGATTGAAACAGAACTCTGTTTTGGGGTAGTGATGCGTTTTGTGTAATTCTGGGATTCTTATGGTGATTTCCAGTAATGGTTCATATTTTTCCTATGAATAGGACTAAAATAGCTTTCCATGGACTTTGGGATCACCACATTTCGATTTTTCTATAATTAGTTATGAATTTTCGAAGTTTCCTTGGCTGCAGTAGATCGAAAAGTCTTGGCTGCAGCACAAAAGTTTCTGTGTGCGTTTTGACCTTAGCCAGAAACCTTCTCTGCGTGTTTTGGCCGTAGCCAGAGGATTCTTGGCTGCAGCTTACCCCCACTTTCAGCATTTTGGGATTTTTAAAGGTGATTTCCAACCTAGTACTTCCCAATCCTTTAGGCTTTCATTGACCTTCTTATAGCCACCTAAAGGTCATGAATGGTAACCAACTTTAAGTGTTATGAAAATGAGAATTTGGAAAAGAGAATGATCCGATGTCCTTGATTTGGTTATAGGGTTGGGTATTCGCCCTGATCATGGTTTGATATCCACTCGGATCGTGAGTAGCCGATGCTAGAGCATACGTGGAAAGAATAAGTGTAGGGAACTTACCTCTCCTGCATGTATTGATATTTGTGTTTGTGTATTGATGCATGTTATTGCTTTGCTTGATTATGTGAAACATATATGAATGATTGAAGCTCTGTTTCTATTTATGCTATGGCCATGAGTATGTTGTTGAAACATTGAGCATGCGGATACATCATTATGTGAGCACGAGTTATTGTGATGCAAGCATGTCATACATTAAACACTTATCTTGCATGCATATTGGTATCTGTTTCCTACTGGGATTCTCTAGAATCTCACCCTCCCCTTCCAACATTTTAGACAGGACAAGTGGCTTGGGGAAGGAGCAAACAACTAGGGGCAGCGAGAATCCCTTATGGGCATTTGGATTTGGTAGTTGGTTATTGTTATATGCTGGGATAATTGTATATATTCGGATGATAGATTATAATGTATAATTGGATATTGGATGTATATGTGCTTGGATGTCTATTGGGTTATTTGGTTATGTATTGGAGATGGATTTGTGTAATCCCCGTTGAAGAATTGTAAAAGGCGTATTGCCCTATGAATCTTTAGTGAAGGTATGAATCCGGGTTTGCCGGTATTATTATTGTGCACTCTGATATTTATAGAAATGTGATTTATCTTCACGAAGTAATTGTATCCAAAATATGAATGTGAGACCAGGTTAAAGTGTTTGATAAATGTATGTGTGAAAATCTTATCTTAAGAATGGGAATGTAAATGAATTTTGATTATTATTGGTATCTATTTCTTTTTTAATCACGTGTTTCCGATATATTTACAGAGGGGGTTACAAACCAGATTTTTGTCTCTCCTACACACACACACAACCAACTTGAGGAGAGAGGAGATAGGAGAGAGGGAACAGTTGAAATCTTGACCTAAATCCAAGGGTCCACAATTTACCAAGTGTCACCCTCTTGACCAATCTCACATGAGCTCACATACACACATATACATGGGATTCTGCCCCTTGATCTATTGTACAATTCAATCCTAGCCATTGATCTTGAAGTTACCAATGAGTTTCCTCCTCGGTAACCAATCAATTGGTTGGTAACTTTACCGTTTTGCCCCTGATTATGGCAATTCCCTTGGAATCACCATCAAACTCATTTTCATATTTCTTAATCCAATTTGGGATCCTACTAAACCAGGGCTTAGCAGTTCCCTAACCTAAGGCTTATTCTCTAAGCTCAAGTCTCAAAATTCGGGTATTACACATTTCCTAGTCCTCCTTCAAGTTATGCTATACCCACATATAATGAACTTCCTTTGTCATCGTCATTTTCAATTCTATCCAGCACCAATGCTGTAAAGCTAAGTCAAAACCAAAACATTAGCTTTAGTTCCAACACAAACTCTTCTGGTTTCACAACTTCAGATGATAATGTTTCACCAAGTATATCACTTTTGACTCAAGCAAAAATTAATTATGGCTGCTGTTTGTTTGTGCTTATTACTGCTCAATATTCCTAATGTTTATTCTTATTTCAATAATGTTGCTGTTGGAGAAATTTAGCTTTTTGAGTAATGAAGTTTCCTTCAATCATTTTGTAAGAAACCAAAATTATGGTATATTATTGCTCATTTGTGCTAGAAACAGCCTTTCGGCTTATGGGGAAAATTGTATACATTTCACCCTTCCCAAACCTCATCTGATGGGACTACCCTTTATTTTTCATTTTTTGCTCATACCACTCGGAAGTTGCTTAAGTTGCAAACAGGATATATGTCATAGAATTTTTTATTAAAGAAAATAATTAATAAAAGAAGAAGATAAGTAAGTCCCCACGGAGTAGCATAATGCATATATAAAGTCAAGTCACTGAAAAAGTGGTTTACAAAACTATAATAAAAAATCAAGTCAATTCCTTTGCAATATGTAGCCTTGACTTCAACATGTAATCATTATCATAGACGACTTTGTTCCAAAAACAATCGTACAAGACTTGATCCCTATTGGTGGAAAATGAACAAAAAATTAATTATACTAGTCAAGAAAAGTCCATTTAACTAATTCTTAATTAGAAAATTTACATCATCATCATGATCATCATGAAGTCACATCTACAATTAAAATTTAACTTACAACTACTCTGAAAACATTAGTGAACTATGACCAAAAGGAGGAGCTCCAGTCACATCATTATTCTAAACTATATCGTTTGAAACAATTATGAGGCATTCGTGGAGCATTTCTGAAGCGATACTTCAAGGAGAAGGCAGATTATTGGAGTCAGCTACAAACTGACCCTTTAATGAAATTTTAATATTACATAGGCTAAATTATACCTTTAGTCCTTTAAGTTTACTTAAGGTATACTTTTGGTCCCTTGACTTTATAAAGAATACTTTTGGTCCTATAATTCTAACACCGTTAATATTGCTAACAAAAGACATTAATGCAACAAACTCAAGTAATGATTGTGTCATTAAATGCTATTAGTCTTAAATTTAAAATATGAGAAAATTGAAAAATATTTAAAAACCTAATGGCCCGTTTGGTTCACAAAATCAGAAAGATTTTGCATATGTATAAAAACGTTTGCTAGATTACATCAATTATGATAATATATGAAAATAATATAGTAAAAGACAAAATTGCCCCCTCTTTTATTAAATGAACTGTTCCACTTGAGGCTTAGATGAAGTGTTCCCCTTGAATCTTAGAGAGCAAAGGATTCTCACATCTTCCAACAAGCACATTTCCTGGAATTTGAACTTGTGTTCTCTTCCTTATGAGGGTGAGGTCCCTTACCAACTCAACCCACAACTTACACATATATGTATAATGTACACATTGGGTTCATGATAATTTTTTATTTCGTAACATGTGCATGTTGGGTTTATAGTAATTTTTTAATATTCAGTGGTGGAAATAGTATGCAATGTGCAGGTTGAGTTCATGGTAATTTTTTGATATTTAATGATGGGAATGTTATTTAACGGGATATTTTAATATTTTTAAGAGTGGAATATAATTTTTTTTTAGGGAAAATTCTATTTAAATAGTACATGAACTTGCAAAAACCACAAAAGCCTATTAACACTTGAAAATGAGATAAAGGTTATAGGTATCAAATTGGGATTTTAAAGTGTTGATACTTTTTCCATTTTGCCCCTCAATTTAAAACAGAAAGAAACAAAGAAAAGGTGCCCATTGCTGGAGCACCACCACCAGCCAGCCATCATCCAGCCTAGACTGAACCCACCCCACTCGACACCGGGCGACTTTTTTTTTAGGGGAGGGAAATTTTTTTTTTTTAAAACAAAAGGTTGAAGGTGGCAAGGGCTGGGGTGGGAACCCCACCCCTTTGCAAAAGGGCTTGGTGGCCATTGGGCCATTGAGCTCCTTTAATACACACACACACACACACATACATACATACATACACACATACATTGGTAATTTAGTCAATCCCGACCCTCATTACCCGTTTAGTCAATATCATCGGTAATTTATATTACTCATTTAGTCAATCTCATTACTCATTTAGCCAATACCATTACTAATTTTGTATGTATGTATGTATGTATGTATGTATGTATAATATAAATGAAGGCATAATGGCTTTAACAAAATCAGTAATGATATTGGCTAAATGAGTAATGGGATTAACTAAATGAGTAATATAAACTACCACTGATATTGACTAAACAGGTAATGAGATTGACTAATCGAGTAATGGTTTTGAGTAATATCAATGTCATTACGCTTTTAGTCATTCTCATTACTCGTTTAGTCAATACTACTAGTAATTTATATTACTTGTTTAGTCAATCCCATTCAATCTAATTACTCATTTAGTCAATCTCATTCAATCTAATTACTCATTTGGTCAATACCATTAGTAATTTATATTACTCATTTAGTTAATCGCATTACTCGTTTAGTCAATACCATTAGTAATTTATATTACTCATTTAGTTAATCCCATTACTCGTTCAATTACATATTTTATCATTTCCATTACTAATTTTTTTAAAGCCATTATACCTTCATTTATATTATATATATATATATATATTAATGTGTGTGTGTGTGTCTATATCAAAGGAGTTAGGCCATCAAGCCCCTTTGCAAAGGGGTAGGGTGGGTTCGATCCCACCCCTTGCCCCCTTCAACCATTTAAAAAAAAAAAAAATCCCTCGGAGCTCTGGCAAGGGGCAACTTTTCTTTTTTCTTTTTTTAAATTAAGGGGTAAAATGGTAAAAGTATCAACACTTTAAAATCCCAATTTGATACCTATTACCTTGATGCCATTTTCAAGTATTAATAGACTTTTGTTGGTTTTGCAAGTTCATGTCACATTTAAATGGAATTTTCCCTTTTTTTAATTTTTAATGGGGGAACATTTTTTAAATTTCTATATTAATAATTGATTTTTTAATATTTAATAGCGGTAATTATTTAATATTTGATTGTGTTTATGGGTGGGCACTTTGGTCTATTTAAAAAATTATAATAGCAATAATGTCTTTTTCATTGGATTACAGGATGTCTACATCCCCATTCATCAGTCATAATAATGTAATGTTGATTACATCAAATGATGTAATCATGAATACAAAATATAATCCTTTTTACATTATATAAGCGCAACCAAATGTCGTAATCTCTTTGTTGCATCAAAATTACATGTAATCCAATCCTCTGTCATGGAATTGAACCAAATGGGCTATAATAAATCAATAAACATGAAAACCTCCATCGTATTAAAAAAATTTTAGTTTAGTAATCTAAATATCAAAACCTCAATTCCAATTGCAGCTATTTATTGATTTTTTTTTAGTTTAATAATCTAATGGAAAATCCATTTAAAAGACAGCTGAATTATTTAAATTCTAAATTGAATCATTAAATTTAACAAATAATGAATTAAGTCATATAAGTTAACATAGGATTCAGAATTTAATAATTTTTTCTTATTACTCCTGTTTTGATTGTCTCTGATCACTATCTCTCCCTCCTCCCACCAATTATTTTGGCCATTGTTTCGGGAGGCTTGGGTTTCTTCTGAAATTCAAAATAGAGGTGGTCTCAGACTCTCTCAATGCCCATGTACAATGCTCTTGCAGTTTTGTGACATATTTTTCTCGAGAAAATAATGGCTATTTAGAAAACTCTTGACATGATGTAGGGAAGAATAAAAAATAAAAGTGTATAAAAGAATAGAAAATAAGATATGGGCTTTGATTTGAAATCCAAATTTCCTGACTCAAGAAAGCACTTGCCGATAAAAAAATATGGGCGGTTCTTCAACGGATCCATTATTCCATGGACGGCAGAGTATATTAAGCTTGTTACAATTTCGATAAAAGATTTATTCAATCGGGTTGTGGTGGGGCCCTAATTTATTCCTTGTGTTTTCTATGGTTCCTTATTTAATATATGAATTGGGGTTAATATTTTCATGTGTCCCTCTGGGATATAGGTGCAATAGCGCCGTAAAAAGAAAGAATCCGAGTAAAGAGATAGAGAAAATGAAAGGGGAAAATAACTAAGAGAGAAAAAGAAGAGGATAGTAAAGTCATTTGCAACATCAATGTGATGCTCAGGGATTCTAATTCCAGTATTAAGATCTTAGGCATGGTTCACAACATCAATGTGCTGCTCATAAACATTTACATGATTAAGTCGAACGAATGAAAACACAATTCCGATCTCAAACGACAAAATTTCACAGTGCAACAAA
Source organism: Inga laurina (assembly GCA_963855925.1). NCBI lineage: Eukaryota > Viridiplantae > Streptophyta > Magnoliopsida > Fabales > Fabaceae > Inga > Inga laurina. The sequence goes on from OY979701.1 coordinate 30,669,177, forward strand.
TTAAACAGTGTAACAGCAAAACTCTTTGCGCCAAATATAACCCACCAATAAAAACCCAAAGTAGAAAACCCAAAATCAAATTCCAAACACCAAGCAATTCAAAATACAATAGGTTGCCTACAAATGCTTGGATGACTCTTAATCTAAAACGAGAAATGGGGAAAGAATGAAACTACTAACTAAGACCTTATATGGAGAGTTTCTATTTTGAAATTATGGACATCGAGAAATAACTTTATTTTTAAATCTTGACTTTCAAAATGCCTTATGATCCTACTATTATCATCATGCATATAGTTGGAAATACTATGTTCATGTTAATGGTATATCGCCAGATAGAGATTCCAATGTGGACAGAGTGGCATCTTGGCAAGTACCAACTCTTGATTGGGTAAAACTTAATGTTGACGGAGCCATATGTCATATTCTAACGATAAGCCTATGTTTTGATGGAGAGAAAAGTGGGGGCAAAATAGGGAGAGTGTCACAACAAAAATACATTGAATTTCCGATGGAATTTTCCACGGAATCAGCTTTTCCGACGGACCGAATTTCTGACAGATTCCATTCCGTCGCTAATAGTATATTACAAACAAATTTGCGACGAAATTTTAGACGGAACGTCGTAATTTTTTTAAAACAAATTTTCCAAAAATATTTTTTTAAAATTTTCAAATGGCACGTGTTTGCTCCTTAGTGCGCCACTTGTCCCTCTTCCCTGGCTACCACATGTCTCCTCCTTGTGCTGCCACATGTCCGCATCACATAATTCCTTAAAATGCCTCTCCTCCCCACGACCTCAGGCTGCCGACTCCTTCACACGCGAGTCTTTGCCAATTCCGCCGAAATGAACCTATTTCATATTATTACATATTATTATATATATAATATTATCATATATATATATATACGTACATATAATTAAGTAATTATATACAAATAATTACTTATTAATTAAATATAATATTATTAAAAATAATGAAAAATTTAACAAAAACAAAAAAAGATTTATATATTTAATTAAATAATTTTTTAATTAAAATTACTTAATAAATAATAATTTAATATTATAAATATTATTTTTAATTTAAAATTATAAATATACTATTAATAACATATATATTATTTTTAAATAAAATAAAATAATAACTTAGATAATAATAATATCATAAATATTATTTTAGTAGAAAAGTTTAAATATAATATCAATAAATAATAATATATATTTAATAATTAAGGTTAAATGGAATTATTTAATAATTAATATTTTAATTTTATAAATATTATTTTTTAAAAATTAATAAATTTTAATTTTTTCCGATGGAATTTCCCTGGCAAAATTTTTGACGGAAATTCCGTTGGAAACTTTCCGATGGAATTGCCACGAAAAAAATTCCGTCGGAAATTTCATGGCTAAATTTGCCACAGAAAATTCCATCGAAAATCGGGTGTCTTTTATAGTGGGTGTTGACTTGTAAAAGGAGAATCTTATTTCCTGAATACTATGTCAAGTGTACAATTGATCCATACAACCCCTGTTGACTATCCTTTTACTTGCATATATACTATGTGCCCAATAAAATTCATCAACCTAAGAATGGGCTATGGATCAGGCCCAATAACCTGTTCCCACAATTCTATATTTATTTTCCTACACTCCCCCTCAAGTTGGGGTTGTAGATATCTACTACCTCTAACTTGCCTAACATCTTAGTTTGCAAATCCTTCCCTATCACTTTTATGAGTATATCAGCTTGCTGGTTGAAAGTTTTCACATGTTCTAGGCTAATCAATTTATCCAATAACGTTTCACGAACAAAATGCATATCTATTTCAATGTGTTTTGTACGCTCATGAAAGACCGGATTAGGGGTGATGTAGATTGCCGCTTTGCTGTTACAATACACCTTAACTGGACCTTAACTGGACCTTCATGATAAATGTCCACCTCCTTCAACAATCCTATCAACCATACTACCCTAGCTACTACTAAACCGAGAGCTTTATGTTCAGCTTCTGCAGAAGATCTTGAAACTGTGTGTTGTTTCTTCATTTTCCACATGATCAAGGATCCTCCAAGTTTTAACAAGTACCAGGAGACCGATCGTTGTGTAGAGCCACAAGCTTCCCAATTTAAGTCACAATAGCAATCTATGGTCAACGTTCCTGATGAGCTAATGACGACTCCAACTCCTGAGCTCTGCTTCAAGTATCTAACAATATCTAGTACTGCTGCCATGTGGCTCTTCATGGGGTTTCTACATAAATTGACTGAGCAGCTGAACAAAAAACAAAATGTCAGGGCTAGTAATAGTTAGATAAATTAACCCCCTACTAATCTCCTATAACATTCCGGATCCCTTAATAGTACAAGTCTTCTTTCTTAGCCTTGCCTTCTTCATAGGCCATATGTTTGGGCCTTTAAGACATTGGAACTCCTAGTGGCTTACAACGACTCATTCCTATGTCAGAAAGCAAATCCAAAACATACTTCCTTTGTAACAACACAATTCCCTTCTTAGAATGTGCCATTTTGATTCCAAGAAAGTACTTCATCTCTCCCAGGTCTTTAATCTTAAATTGATCATGTAGGAACTCCTTCACTTTGCTTATCTTTGCATCTGATGGTCCTGTTTTCAAAAGGTCATCTACATACACAAGAACAAATAGAATATCTTTATTATATGTTTTAACAAAAAGAAAATAATCGTGTTTTCTTTGTTCAAATCCTCCTTGTATCAAGGCTTTGGACAATTTATAGTACCATTGCCTAGAGTCTTGCTTAAGTCCAAATATTGATTTATTTTAGTTTACAAACTAAATTCTCCCCTTCAGTTTTATAACCTTGAGGAATAGACATATACACTTCTTCCTCTAAATCTCCCTACAAGAAAGCATTATGGACGTCCATATGAAACAAATTCCAATTTTATATAGCAGCAAGCTTCAATATTATTCAAATTTCTACCATCTTGATTATTGGAGAGAATGTCTCATGATAGTCAATTCCCTCTCTCAGTGTGCAGTCTTTGAATACCAATCTTGCCTTATACTTATCTAATTCTCTATTCAGTTTGTATTTCACTTTATAGACCCACTTACATCCCATTGATTTCTAGCCTTTTGGTAAGGGTACTATTTCCCATGTCTTGTTATTTTCTAAATCCTCCATTTCTAGATTCATTGCATGCCCCCATTCTCCATGTTTTACTACTTCCTCCAGGTTCTAGGTTCTATGACTGAGTCCACATGTACTAGAAAACACATGTGGAACAAGGATATATTAGTATAAGAAATGTAATCTTCAATTGGATATTAGCACTTACTACCCAAACCTTGGGATTCCTTTGTCTTAGCAAGATTACAAATGTAATCTTTGGTCCAAATTGGTGCCTTTCTATCACGGTTGGGTTTACCTATTGTTGGAGTGTTTGTCTGCATATGATTCTCATCTTCAACATCATCTTCCTCCCTTGCATTGTTCTCATCTGGCACCTGTGTTCTCTTATGCATACTATCAAATTTGTTATCAATATTACTAACCGATAGCTCATAAGGTTTAGAATCAAATAAGAACATTTCTTGCATCTCCTTTAACACTCCCCTTTGGTGAGAAGATGTGCTATCTTTGAAGGGAAACTTGTCCTCTACAATCGTAATGTTTTTGCTCACAAAAGCATGTTTATTATGTAAATCAAGGAGTAGAAAGCCCTTTTGGTTTGGGGGGTAGCCCAAAAAGACACGAGGAAAAGATCTAGATTGGAATTTGTCAGAAACATTTAAATTAGTAGCATAGGCAAGTAACCAAATACGTGTAACATATTGTAATCAGGAACATGACCATGAACTTTCTCATAGGGTGTTTTATAATCTAGAATGAGGGAAGGAATGTAAACATTTTCACATAATCTCCCCAATATTTGATGGGAAGGTCAGATTGAAGCATCAGGCTACTAGCTATTTGCATCAAAGTATGATGTTTTTGTTTAACAATGCCATTCAGCTCTGTGTATAAGGGCAACTTGTTTCATGTACAATTCCTTGAGTTAGAAAGTAATGTGTAATGTCATTATTAATGAATTCAGTTCCATTATCACTTCTTATTCTTTCAATACGAGAACCAAATTGTGTTAAGACATGAGCAACAAAAGTTTTAATGTTCCCCCTATTTCACATTTAGATTTCATCCAAAAATATCCAATTTGTTTGAGAGAAATCATCAAGAACGGTGAGGAAATATTGGAGTCCTTGATGTGTGGGAGTTCTATAAGGACCCCACACATCCATGTGCAATAATTCAAAACATTGCTTTATCTTAATGCAACTAGAAGAAAAGGGCAATCTAGTTTGTTTAAAATGAATGCAAACATATCATAGATTTTATTCATTGGTATGTTGTCTTTCTTTACAAAATTCAGATATTTCATAATGGAATACGAGGCATGCCCTAGTCTATGATGCAACAATTTAGTATTAGTTAAAACAAGAACATCATTATTCTTATCAGTAGAATGCACATAAGTAATGGCAGGTACTCTTTTATGTTGTAAGATATACAATCCATCAACAAGCTTACCAGTCCCTCTCATCGTTCCACCCTGAAGGCCCTGTATATCAAACAATGATCAAGGAAGAAAACCACCATGTATTGCAGTTTGGTGGTCAAACTAGATACAGATATGAGATTAAATTGAAGTTGTGGAGCATATAGATCATTATGGAGTGTAAATTTATCATCAATTTTAACACTACCTACATGTGTGACAATTATAATATCTCCATTAGGTATTCTAATATGCTTAAGAGGTCCTGTGTATGATTTATATGTGTGTCTAGATATGTCAAGTTATCCACCAAATATGTTATGGCTTCAGAGTCTATTATCCAATTAATATGCGAATAATTACATGAGGAGGATCTAGTCAAACTTGTACCAGTGATTGCGTACACTGTTGAGGAGGATTATGCACCCTTTTTCAGAAATTCCAACAGTCAGTCATATTGTTCTGGGGTAAATGTTGGAGTGATGGTGCTAGCTATTTATCCATTTCCTTTAGCTTCCTTCCCAGAATCCTTTACGCACTAACTCATATTAGCTTCGACAGTAAATTTCCCTCTATTCCCTTTAAGTTAGTTGGGAATCATATGAGGTGCCAGCACCCTTCTTTACTATGCCCTTTCTTGCCATATTAAGAACACTCAGGAAGAGAAAAACCTTACTTCTTCCTCAGTCTCTCCCCCGTCCTCTGCTCGTGAGTGCAGTAGGTTCAAGTGGGTCACTTGTACTACAGAGTGAGAGAGACTTCTAAGCCTCATCCTCAAACACCATGGCAAACTCTTGATTGATGTTGGGTAGAGGGTGCATCAGCAATATTTGGCTTCTAGTAGCATTGTAGTTTTCATTTAAACCCATAAGAAATTGCAGAAGTTTCTGATTTTATGTTCATTGATTGTATACTTTGGAGGTATCTCATTTACAAGAGGGTAGTGAGAGTAATGATGCCTGCTCCTCCCACAACTCTTTGGGTTTTGTATAGTATGCAGAAACAGATGATGAACCTTATCGTAGCAGAGTAATCTCGCGATGATGGGAGAAAATCCTTGAACTAGTTACCTTATTGAAACACTCTTGAAGCTCAATCCACACCAAATGAGTGTTCTGGAAGAAGATTACGCTGCTTGCAAGCTCTTTATAGATAAAGTTCAATATCCAGGACAAAACAATAGCATTGCATATTTCCCAATGAGCCTGAAGTGGTTCTGCTTCTAATTCCTTTGTGCAAGAGCTATCGGTGAACCCTAATTTGTGTGTACCAAGGAGGGCGATTCGTATTGCTCTGCTCTAAATAGTATAATTGGTGTTGTTGGTCAAGATATAAGGGATAATAGAGTTTCTTTGAGTGTCAGACGGATAGAGGTATAGAGGATGGGTGAACATGAGACTATCAAAGGCAGATTCATCTCCATATTTCTTAGTTGCCATGGGTCCGTCAAGGTGATTGACGTGTGTGCCTCAAGCTATTGGCCTGGTAGCTGAGTTTCTTGTGCAGAGATTGCTGTGAGCATTATGATTGAAAAATACCTAAGGCATCTTGCGGTGGAGTTGTGGGTATCAATTTTTGGGTTCGCTTTGGTGTGTGGCTTGGATTTTCTAGGATTGTGTTTAATCAATTTGAACTGCTCTTGATAGAAGTCGCAAGCGTTGCACCTGTCAATTGTGTTCAGATGCCTATCGGGTTACAATAGCTCTTACCGAGTCAGATGCTTGGTGATGGGTCATAGTGAATTGGAGATGCTCCTCGTATCCAATTCACTATGGTAAGTCAAATCTTGATTTTCTGTGGGCTTTTATTGGTTTGTTGAATGGCCCAAATGGCGGTGCTGATAGATCTTATTTTGATTCTTGGATCAAGCCTAAAGCTCTGATGTCATATTGACCTGTAAGAGGAGAATCTTATTTCTTAAATAATATGTCAAGTGTACAATTGATCCATACAACCTCTACTAACTATCCTTTTACTTGAGTATATACTATGTGCCCAATAATATTCATCAACCTAAGAATGGGCTTTGGATCAGGCCAAATAACCTGTTCCCACAATTCTATATTTATTTTCCTATAGAGGGAATACTAGGATGCAGATCTTCCATATATGGTAAGAAAATTTACTGTTTTTGGGAGTTTTCCCTCCTACTTTTCTTTCCCACCCTAATTTTCTCTCCATCCAAACATAGGGTTGTGTTGGGGTTATAAGAGATCATAATGGGCTATGGATAGCTGGTTTTACTTAGATACTTGGTCAGTGTAGTGCTTCAGAAGTAGAACGTTGGCTATTTTCACAAGACTTATAATATTCCTTCTATCCCTATTTATAAGGTCCTATATTCAAGGTTATTAAACCCAAACTGGGCATTGAATCGGTCAAGGTACTAGGCCAAGTGTCAATAGGTTAGATCGGAGTCAAACTGGAGTTAACATAGGGCCAAACAGGTGAAGAAGTAAAGATTTCAAGGTTATCAATATGACATTTTGAAAGAAAAAATAACAAAATTGAATAAAATTTTAAAAAAACTAAAAAATAGGGAACTAACCTAGTGCAAAAAAGATCTTATAAATGGGCACGGATCAATTAAAAAAAAATATGACCTTATATATCAGGACCATGGAGAGACCGAGAGAGTAGCTTGGGGAATGGGATTCAAGAGAGTTATTCTTAAATCTGATGCAAAGACTTTGATCGACATACTACTTGATAGATGCTATATGACTATATGAGTAGCTCTAGCTTGGTGTTTTTTCATATTCAAAACCTTATGAAGTATAGAAGGCAACTACAACTTCAACGCACACACATGGAGAATTAATTGCCTTGCTGAAGCTCTAGCTAAGAATGGTTTGACTCATGATGTCATTTTGGATAGGTGTTCACTCATCTTTGAACCTTAGTCTATAAATAGTGTATGAGATTCAATCTCTGCTAAATTATTTTATTTTTCATGGTTGTTTGCACTTATTTGTTAAAATTGCACTTATTTGTTAAAATTTCCTTGGACAAATTTCTATTAGAATAATACTTTTTTTTCTTCATTACAATAATTGTCATGGCGTGTGAAAAGGCATTGACATCAATGGAAAAATAACTTTTTAGATCGGTTAAAAGTGACTTTTTAGATTGATTTTAGATTAGGTCTTGATACAGCCAGTCTAAAAAGTCTATCACTTTTAGACCGGTTGTCACAACTGATCTAAAAAGTGTGACTTTTTAGACCGGTTGTAGCTACAACAGGTCTAAACTCCCATGCTTTTTAGACCGGTTGTAGCTACAACCGGTTCAAAAGTTTTATTTGTTGACTAAAAAAGAAATTCCCAGTAATAAGAAAACAAAGCTAGAAACTGCCCAAAACATGACGGCGAGGATGAGGTGTCGAAGTTCTGGCATTGGAGTGAAGTCACTGAAATCGTCAATGACTTTGTTTGTTTTAGCCTTGACAAAGAGGACGCCTTCACCATTACAGTCAATCTTGATGTGGCCATCGTCGTCCTAGCGGAGCCACCTAGTCATTGGGTAAAAAGGCACTAGAACCTTGCTCATAGCCTCCTACAAAACCTTTGCGTTGAAGAAACTCGACGAGCCAGCTGCCGATGCCATTGTCGGCCTTCCACAACATCATCCACGGCATCTCTGGCGCCGGCCGCATGATCGTCGACTCCTTTACATTGATTTCAATCCTCTTCATCCTAATTAGCTTCTTGCTCACAGAGAGGTGAAGGAATTGAGAAAAGGGATTTAGGGAATGGATCTGGGAAGAGAAAACGAGATTACCATAAAGGATGGAAGAAGTTGTGTGGTGCGGTTGGTGTGAACTATGAAGGGACGGGTTACACAGAAAAGAAAAGAGTCGAAATGTTGAGCGGCAACACTGGCTGTCATCTTTCATGCAACAAGAGAAGCAAGGTTCAAATTGGGCGGAATTCAATTTAAGCACGGGAGGAGCAGGGGTTTGAGATTTAGGAATATCTTTTAGATCGGTTAAAATAAAAAGTAGGTATAAATTATCACCTTTTAGACCGGTTGTGAATCATAACTGGTCTTAAAAGGGGGAAAATATTTTAGACCCGTTTAAAAAACAACCGGTCTAAAAGATTTCATCTTTAAGACTAGTTATTAGTGAAATCGGTCTAAAAACTTTTAGAAATCTTTTTTTTTTTAAATTATCTTTTTAGACCAGTTGTTTGAATAACCAGTCTAAAAAATTTTTAATTTTTTTTTAAATTTTTTATCTTTTAAGATCGGTTGTTTTAATAACTGGTCTAAATAATTTATTTTAGACCTCGTATTTTAAGAACTGATCTTACAAGTTCTTTATAATTATAAAATTGCCACCAATCATCTTTTTTAGACCTTATCTATTATAATCAGTCTAAATGTGTCGGTCTAAAAAGGCAATTTTATACTAGTGTGACTAGTTCTATACCATATAATCAATCTCAACCTCAAACACACTTTGTAGTACCACTCGGTTTTAGTCATGACAGAATAGTATTGTAGATAACAACACATTCTCATAGAAAACTTGGACTAGCTACTTTGAATTGATGTGGGACAATTCATGTACTAAGATGCATTTAGATTCACCTAAGCATTCTATCCATTGAAAATTTAACCCCTTTTGTGTTTAGTAGTTCTCAAAATATCTTTATATATATATATATAGTATATATATAATATAAAAAATTTTTAAAATTGCATCGTGAGTTATATAGTAACATATATTTCAGATTAAAATGTAGTTTTTTCATGGATTAAGAAGTATATAATATCATTTTCTTTTTCTTAACAAAAGAATTATACTTTACTTATTTAGCTCATTAATTCCTAGGTTTTGTTTCGCAAACTGCCGACTTTAAATATAATTAATCGTGCCAAGGTCTTAACATATCCCCTTCTATCGTCATCAACCACTTTAAGGCAACGAGGGCATGAATGGTATACGTAAAAAAGTAAAAGCCATTTTTTACATGAGTTAATCAAGCTCATTTATTTGCACATTCTATTGCTTTCTTAATTTTTTTATTTCAAAATATAGGAAAAATTAATCTATATGTCCTTTGGTGCCTGCAATTTTTTCTATCAGGTTCTTATAGTTTTAAAATAACAATTTTTAATCTAACCCGTGCAATTTTTTTTCTTTTTTATCATGTCTTTATGATTTCACTTGATTTCTAATCAAGTCGCCATAGTTTTTTTTTTTTCTTTTCATCAGTCACTTAAAACTACATGACCTAATTAGAAATCAGATTAAACATTAAGGATCTAATAAAAAATTACAGAAACCTAGTTAAAAATCAGGTAAAACTACGTGGACTAGGAAATTAATTTTCACTAAATTATATATTTAATTTATCAAAGTCTAAACGCGGATGGTTCAGATGAGATGTACACTCTACATGACAGGTAATATGCATGTAGCAGTAATCTATGTAAATGATTTTCTTGGGAATCATCGAGCTTTTCATTTATAAAAACAATGGCTCTAAAAAGATTTTGGATAGAAGAGGCCAAAGAAGCAGTCCTCAAAAGCGTCCTTTTTAAGGATATAAACATTAGCATATACTCTTACGCCATATCCAAGAGCTGTATTTGCAGGTTTATATATTTGAGACCTAATGACTCAAGTAAAGGGAAACAACTCTTCACTAATGCCAAAACGGAGGTAACTATGATTTATCATTTAATCCCCTTTTCAATCTTCTCCTGTGTGTGTGTGTGTGTCATATATATATATATAGAGAGAGAGAGAGAGCGCGTATTTTTGTATCAATCATTTCAAATGAATAAGTACAATCAAATTAGGGTCTACAACCTTAGTTATGCTGATTTGTTAAAACATGTTACGGCTTGAACATCATGATTTTAGCGCCTAAAACCACGTTTTGTTAAAGATGTTCATCAAACAGTGCAAATTCCAAAACCACAGCCAGGACTTGAAAACCAAACAACAAAATTTTTTCCCCAAATCATGTTTGAGCTCAAAAACATGATTAGGAAAGAAACGATTTGTCCTAATATGTAGTAAGAATTAGGAGTATTATATGAATTATATAGTGTTCTTTAATTTCATTGAATTCGAATCTTGAAGGATAGTCACTTTTGTTCTTGTGTTAAGAGGCCTTTAGCAATTTCACTGAAACTAGTAATAGCTAATTAAGTGATTAACTTCGTGTAAAAATATAAAAAAAAATTTTCAAACTTACACATTTAAAACAATAAATTGCATCCCAATATAAAGAATATATGGTAAATTATACTTTTAGTTTTTTAAGTTTACGTGAAGCATACTTTTGGTTCTTAACTTTATAAAGTATACTTTTAGTTCTATAATTCTAACACTATTAATGTTGTTAACGGAAAAATCTAACTCAACAAACTTAAGTGATAGCTATATAATTAAATGCTATTAATCATAAATTTAAAAATATTTGTAATTTGAAAAATATCTAGAAATCTAAAGAAGCAGTCAATATCAAAACTTCGATTGTATATTTGTATTGAAAAAATTTAGTTTAAAGTCTAAATAGAAAAAAACTTGATTTCATTTGTAGTGATTTTTCTGTTTATTTTAGTTTAATATATTATTTTAAAAAAATTAAATATGGTTTGTTAGCTATACAATCATCAATTGAGTTTGTTATGTCAACAATTTCCATTAGTAATATTAATGATGTTAAAAATATAAGACCGAAAGTATACTTTATAAAGTTAAGGGACTAAAAATATACTTCATGTAAAACTTAAAAGACTAAAATTATACTTTAACGAAAATCATATTAGACTTTACAAAAATGTAATTAATGTCCCATATGACAACTTATAATAAAGACCATCTATGCAACTTATAATAAAAGGTTATTAATCTATAAGTCCTCATAGTTTCAATTAAATTTTAATCAAGTCTATAAAGTTTTTTTAACCTTTTCATCAAGCCTTGTAGTTTTTTTTCCTTAGATCCTTGTAGTTTTTTTTTTTTTTTTTGATCAGGTCTTTATAATTTTACTTGATTTTAAAACCAAGTTTATGTAGTTTCAGGTGACTGACAAAAAGGAAAAACAAAAGTTTCATGGATTTTATTAAAAATGGGTAAAACTAAAGGGATATGATAAAAATTTAAGAAAAAATTACCACAAGAATCTAATTTAAAATATAATCAGGTAAAACCGTTTGCAGATTAATTATCTGTAATAAAAGGTAGTATGAGATTAAGTGGTACTTTTAAAAAAAGTGAACAAAAAAAATTCACTGATTTCACTTTTGTCTTTGTTTGAGATTGTGCAGGCTAGAGGGTAAAGTGGTTCTTGTAACAGGAGGAGCAAGTGGAAGAAGCAACAGTGAGACTCTTCGCTCAACATTAAGCCTTCGTTGAGCAGCAGACATTCAAGACGAGTTCGGCCATCAACTCGCGGCTTCCATGCCCTCTAACTCAGTCGCTTACCATCACTGTGACGAAACAGACGAATCCCAGGTTGAAGAAACAATCAACTTCACCCTCCAAAAACATAACGCCGGAACCTTAGGCCCCTTGTCCGCCATCCTCGACCTCCGCGAATTCGACGCCACCATGGCCGTTAACCTCCGAGGCATAGTCGCGACCATCAAGCAGGCCGCTCATGCTATGATCGGAAACAACGTACGAGGATCAATCATATGCACTACCAGCTTGGCTGCTTCCATGGGAGGGTCTGATCCTCAAGCTTATACAACGTCGAAGCATTCTCTTCTCGGACTGGTGCGATCTGTGTGCCGCGAGCTCGACGCGAATGGGATTCGAGTGAACTGTGTGCCACATTTTTTCTAAAGAGTAATTATCAATACATTTTTTAAGCAATGGTTCCACCAGAAGCATGTTATATAGAGCCATAGTGTCATTAATTAAGAATTTAATTAAGAGCTTCTGTGCGTATCCTTCTTCATGTTTTGGTCATCATTGTTGTGATATATTTAAAAACCAAAAAAAAAAAAACAAAAGAGCTACATCAAAGAGCTTTTTTTTTTTTTTTTTTTTGGGCTTACCTTGTGTGATATTCTTGCCTCCCTTCAATCGAAGAAAGAAAAAATCAAAGTATATATATAAATCTCTATTGGAAGAGTTACCTAACTAAATGTTCACACAGTGATTCGAACTTGATTGCGTCCATAAAAAACAAGTTATATAATACATTCCAAACAAGCTTATAGACATACAACTAAATATGAAAAATTTCAATTGAACCCATTAAATTCAAAAATATTATATTCGCATGAAAAACCATGACGTGACCATCAGAATGATGTTAAATACTCGGATATCAAACGAAAATATTTATTTGTATTTGTAATTTCCTTAAAAATATGTAGTGTTCATTTTTTTTCCAAAAATAAAATTTATTAAATATAAAAAATAATAGGTAATTTTTTGTGTAATATGTTGATAAATTTTTGTGAAAACAATATATCATTAATTTATGTATTATATATATATATTAATTGTATATCTGCAATCTTGGTGATCCTGAAACCCAATAATATGCACGAAACCAAGTCCACTAGCTGGCCCATTGGATATAGATACTGGATTATGTGGCTTATGATGCATGCTATCGAGTGATCAGGAATTTAGGATCCTGCGCTTTTAAATTTATATGTTTGAGTTTTGATAGAAACACATTTTTCATGTATTACATGAAATTTTAATAAATAAGTTGTTCTACTAAAATTAATGAATAGTGTGAATTATTATAAATTCTATTATAAATATCGATATAATAATGTATTGATATTTATATACAAAATTAGGTATTTTGATTATGTTTGATATGTTGAAACTTGAAATGAATATAAAGAAATTAGACTGAGAATGAAAACGGAGAAGAAAAAAGAAAATATATATTTCTCTAACTAATATTTTATAAGATGAAAAATGAAAATGAAAAGAACTGAATAAGTCACATAGAATTGGAATGAGCAAAATATCCTCACTTTTGACAGCACAACCTTGTCCCCCTCAGGGGAATCGGCAACAAGGATTGCACGACATCATCGTGATCTATTGAAAACCATATCTTTACATAGATTATTAATTAAAAGATCTCACTCTATAATTTCTTTGAATGCACTTCAGTCTTTCTCTGCTTCTTTTTAGAAGACTCTATACTGCTTAGCTTGATCGACTCTCTTCTTCGGTACACTCAATGGCCTTCATTATGTTGAATGTGACAAAACTATCTTAGACTATTTTCTACGATTTTCTACTTAACGGCACTAATTTAATCAACTTAAGTGCAGGCTTGTCAAAGCTACATTGATTAATGCTATTATAATTTGAAAGCAACACATAAAAAATAAATCAATAGCATGAAAAAATAATATTCAGTCTGCCCTATATCTAAGTTATAATTTTTGGAATAGAGCTTGTCTTTTTTACTAGTAACACTTTGTACTTGTCTAAAAATTTTATTCTTTTTTTTCATTTATACTCCCAATTAATGATATGCAGTCTCATCTTTTTTCCCCATTCATTATTCTCTTTCATTTCTTTTTTCACTAACTCAGCTTCTCCATAAACAAGAGTATATTTGAAAAATGTATATTTCTTACACATTTAGTTTTTGTAACTAATTTTTTACTTACATAATTCAATTATTTCTAACTTAATTACACACACACACATAGGATAAGAGGAAGTTTTCCATATGTTTTTCCATGTGAAAAAAATTAAGTTAAAATATTTCCATAAAATAAGGTAGAGAATGCTTTTTCAACCATACCAATCATCCCCCCCCCCTCTCCTTTGCATTGCATTATCTTTGCCTTCAAATCAAACACATTAGGTTTCACTTGGTGGGATAGGAGTGAACAAAAATCACATTAAAACAAACATTAACGGCTTGTTTAGTAGGTATAGAAATAAATCAACTGGGTTAGAGAATTAAACAAAAAATGATTTTGTGCATAAAATGCATGTCCTTCATATTCTTAGATTAAAATTAAAATAATATATCATAGCTGCGTATTAATAGTTATATTCAATTATAATGAATAGTATACATTCGATTCATATACAAGGAAAAGGGGATCATTTTCCATGTATTGAGACACAAGTTAGGCCTAAATGCATTTCAAGGTCCATATAGTTTATAGAAAGCACTTTTAATCACTCTCATTAAACAACCACTAATTAAATAATTAATTGAATATGGTGTATCTTGGTGAGAATCATTCTTGTGCTTTATTTGCAATACCACAATCCAACTGGAATGCACACTGATGAAAGTGATGTTCAAAGGTGGTACCCCAGTTTGCCTATCATGTATACTCCCTCCGCTCCTTAATAATATGAGACCTAGCTATTTAACTAATTTGATTAGATTAAGTAAGTTAATTAAATTAGTTAATACAATATGTATTTTCTAAAACATTATAATCATCTTCCTTGTTTCCTTCTTTCCCTCTCCTCATTGATTATTGTCGGAAGAGCATTAATAAGGGTAAATTAGAAAATTTTGATTAATATTGTAAATAGGTCTTATATTTAGGAACAATAAAAACTCCTCAAATAAGTCATATATTAAGTACTGGAGGGATTGTATATATTTTATCTAAACCTTTTTCCATATTATTTTTATTTTGTAATTATATTGAATTTTACAAATTATATATCTGTTCAATTCTAATAATTGTTCCCAATATCATCCTCAAGGGTATTCATTAATTAGTATTAAAATGAAAAGTTTCGGAAAAGAATTAATTGATAAAATAATATGCACAACCATATATTAAGAATGTGACCAAGAATCTCTTTCATTTTTTTTAAATAATAAATTACATGACATGTAATTGAGTGGTATATATTAAAGAGAAAAATAGTATAAAATCATTTGAGGTGAATTGAATACATATAAAGAATGCCATTGGATGCGCTTGATGCTGAGGGGTGGTCAAGCAATATAAAGTCCTTTAAAAATGGGTTGAGAAAGACTGAAGATAAATTCAATAAAATTACTGAGTGAGACCTCTCAATTATTAACAATAGTTTATCCAAACATTAGGTTATTGATAGAGTACAGTGATGCTGTATGATCCATGTGCTGCTTTTCTCTTAGAAATTCTAAAATGGAAATCGGGTAATGATTGAGTATATGTTATATAGGATGGACAACTACTTCGCCATAGGCAATCAATTGGAATCAAAGTATATAAAAGGAAGACGAGGAAATCCGATCAATAAAATCATGATAGTCTTAATTTTACTTTGAGCTACTAGCTGAAGGGGGGAAAAAGAGTCTTGAGGCTGAGTGAGCTTTATTGTAATGACATCTCACTATGAGAGCTTTTTGTCGTCCAAGCATCATCACATTATCTTATTTTAATTAAGATGCACGTTGGCTTGTGAGAAAACCCTTTTAGGCTAATCAAAGACAACGTAAGAAGTTTTTGGTTACAAGTTATATGGTATGAGAAATCCCTTGAGTATTTTCAAAGGAACCAGATGTAAGCACTATAAGAAGTGATATTCAACTAATATAAATTTTAAATGTTGCCTTGTAGGCTTAAGTTAGCTGCGCCAGTGTTTTATGGTTGATTCAAGGATAAAAAAAAAAGACTTTCAATTGTTTTACACTCAAGTTCACCCCCTTCTTCTAGATGATTCATTCAAATATATATATATATATTAGCTCCTCCAGTCATTAATATAAGAGCTATATAACTGATTTGCAAATATTATGAACATCATTTGTGTAAGTTATTTGTTAGAAATGTGTATTAATTTACTTAAAATACAATTTTTAGTCATGTGCATTAGAACTGCCTTTAATAGAAACCCTCTTCATATAAATATATGTGCGCGCGCGCACTCGCTATCATAAGAACATTTTAGAGAAACAATTATAAATTTAGAAGATAAAGTGGATCCTTATATATAGGATCAAAGTACATATTGTCTAGTTCTTATATTTAGAACTGACTTGTTGGAGTAAATATATACTCAGTCCATTTCAAATATAACCCATGTTGTATAAAATTCTAGGTTTCAATATCCCACTGTAGTATTATAAGGCCACTAGTAGAAGTAATTTTTGGTTCTAAATATACATCCACTTAGAGATTATTAATTATTGTTTTTCAATTTTACCTTTATTCAATTCTCGTTGGAAAGAGAGAAAGAGAAGAGAGGTGAGAATTATTTGAAAGGCAGGGTAGAGAAAATTTCAATAAGGGTAAATTCAGAAAATTCTATCAATTCAAGGCATATTTAATGACTTAAATGTCGTTCTTTGATGTGTGAAAATTAGATAACATTAATTGATAATAAGGATCAAATCAATGATATTAGGCAGTCAGTAGTACCAAAGAAAGTTAAAGTTGAAAAAATTTGATATTTTAAATACCAAACTTTTTTTTTTTTTTTTAATTGATGAACTGTGTTATGGTTAAAAGAAAGCTTCCTCTTTCTAAGTTAAATATAAGTTACTTCAACTATTTCACCGGAACGAAAAAATGACAGTTGAGTCATTAAATCTTCTTGAATTGTAAAAATTTTCAATTTTAATCATATTAAATGAGGTTTTGAAGGAGGAAAAAAATACAATGAGATACATTTAGGCATTAATTACAAAGGTAAAATTAACAAATAAGTATTAATTACTCTTAAAGTGACTTATAATTATGGATAAAAAATTCTTTTAAAAGTGACTTATATTATGAATCAGAGGGAGGGAGTATATTTAAAAAGAAAATAGTATACACATATAGACACACACAAGCACAAACACAAACACATGTATAAGTGAAACGCAACTACAAGAATATTCATTTTTATTTGGGAGAACTAAAAAGTTGATATCCTGGTCATTGAAGTTACAAGTGACTAAGGACAACAAAAAATATTAATAATGCTTGAAAGTTGAGAGTGCACTAAAAATAAAGTAAAAAAATGCTTTTGAACAGTTGAAGCGTAAAGAAAAGTACAAATAAGCAAGAACAAGTGATGAATCCCTCTTTCTTAGGATCTCTGAAAAAGGAAGCAAATCCAAAGATCTTTTTCTAGCTAATTGAGCAGCAAATCACATTCATCAGAGATCCTCGTACTGTAAAGCAATTGAGAATTCAAGCTCATTATTATTTAATTAATTAATCTCCATCAACAATATCTTTTGACAACGATTTCTAATTGTATCGAAATGCGAAGTCTACTTGCGTCCAACTCAGATTGCACCATTCGAACGATTACTCACATGTGCTGATGATTTCGTTTGGACAAAATTGAAGAAAAGTCCCCAACTAAAAATTTGATTGGTGAGAAGAATCTAATAAATTTTTATACACTGAAAGTAATGGTATTTACAAATTTTGTACTCACAAAGAACATGTACTCTTATTTAGGTTCTTCTTATAAAATTATCAATGGGAGAATTTTCCACAACTTTTTCCTTTTGTTTTTTTGTTTTTTGGTTCAAAAGGAGTTGAAGTTTTAAAAGCGAGGTCATAGCCTATGATCTTAATTTTATACTTCGCATTAGCTACCTAAAGTTAATTTAATCTGATCTTCATTACAAAAAAAAAAAAAAAAATCTTAGGCTTCCTTAGTTATGTTTTTTATGATGAATACTCCTCCGTTTTTTTTTTTTTTTTTTTTATATGTTGCTTTAATTAAATATAGCACTCATCCCTCCGCGCATAAAAGTCTGGGTCAATGTTTAACATTTACAAATCAAACTTTTTAGGCTGCATTAAAAATTGAGAAAATTACCCAAATCATAATTAAGAAATAAATACAAATAGGCCCCAAAATATTTATACTTACAAATCAAACTTGAATATTTACAGGCTGAGTTATGCCATTTACAAATCAATTTTTTTTTTTATTTGATCAAAGGTATAATCTCTTCAAAGCTTATAACATAAAAGGTTTTTGCCTCTCTCAGTAAGTGAATTTCCTTAGATTTGAACTTGTGTTTTCTTTTTTATGAGGATGATGTAGCTTACCACATCAACCAACAACTTTTTTTGTATTTACAAATCAAATTTAAAAATTTATGTTTACAAGGTAAACTCCCATATTTGCAATTAAAACAATATTCCCTCAGGTTCAAAATATAACATTCAAATAACTAAATCACACAATTTGAAAAGTTGATTAAAATTGGTTAAAAACAATAAATATGTAAAAGCATGTAACTTGCTTTCCTAAAACAACCTTATTTATGGAGAGCGTGGGTGGGAGAAAGAGTGAGTGAAAAAAGACATGAGAGAAAATGAGTGGAAATAAAGAGATGAGAGAGACATATAATTAATTAGAAGTAAAATTGGAAAAACACATTAATGATAAGACAAACTCAAACTGTAGTTTATATAAAAAGCCTGACCCCCCACAAATTTGAAGCTTATATTTTGAACAAAGGGAGTATATATATTACAATTGTTTACAAGTTTGACTTGTAAATGCCGTTGAGCAAGTTAAAAACAATGTCGTTGATATCACTACCTATGTTGTTGTTGTTGTTTGAAATGACCAAGTTAAACATGGACTAAACCGTAAGGAAAATAATGTGATGAGTTGACCCATGATGTGATTGCCTTAGAAAATTGAGTGAATACATAAAAAATGCTAGTGATATCAATTGTAAAATAATGCTTATAAAAAAATATATTAAAATTTTTATGGATTTTTAGGTATCAAATGATTTTTTTTAACCAAGCGTGAGGATTAAGCATAATTTATTTTATAAATGAAAAATTACTTAAAGTCTCAAGAAAGGAATGTAATTTTAAAAAAAGTGTCACAACAAGTGAGCAAGTTGCAATTATGAGTTCAAATGTTAGAAACAATAATAGGTTCATATTGCTCACTTATTATTTACACTTGTTAATGATTACTTTACTTTCTTGGTATTTCATAGTGATTGTCCTTTTTACATACTTCCTCCCGTTCTTTATTGTATAAGGTACCTTCCAAACATAAAGTTGGCCCAAATTATGAGGTGCCTGATGACTCCCTATTTTAAATATATTTGAGACACATTTTGATATAATTTGGGAGTTATCAATGCTAATTTAAGATGATTTTTTTGAGATTTTATAAGATACTAAGTTGGTGCATTATCTGGGGATTTTATTTTAAATATTCTAATTTTCAATATTTTGAAGGAAAAATAATAATAAAATAAAATGATGCCATATTATATTTATTTTGTTTTATGTTAGTTTTTGTTATTATGATTAAATAGTTTTTCCCCCCTGCCACGCAGGTAGGTGAGGTGTTTTGATTTCTTACTAATTGGACAATGGACATAGAGCTACATGGGCCAACATCCGAGAGTCAACGTTTTGGGCTAGGAATTGGAATTACTTTGGATGACCTAATGGACCAGGGGTGCTACCGTGACTGGTTCTTCTGCACAGACGCTGTCCAAACCAGAGAAGAATCGGAGGAGCCAAGCACGTGTCTGCTGCTTTGTTCTTTAAGAGGGCACCATTCATCATCTTCTGATCGGCTTCTTTGAGCTAAAAACCAGAAGGGAGAGACCAGAGGAAGAGCTGAGAGGCAAATTCACTGGTTTTCCATCTTAGTAATTAGATTTGGGGAGGCAGCCATCGTCTTCTTTATTCCCTGAACCAGAACGAGAGAGCAAGAAAGGAGGGAGGACGTTGACGGCGGCAGCAAGCACTAGCTGGACCAGAAAACGCGACCAAATCCGAGAGGAGAGGGAGCGAGAGACTGTTCTTCTTCTTCCTTGGAAAGAGAGATGGAGCTGAGAGCAACTGATTCAGGGGAGGAACAGAACTTATATTCACTACTGGAATATTCGCTACTGGAACAGAACTTATATTCTGTGGTTTATTTTGTTGTTTCAGTTCCAATTTTCCTCGCCTTTAGAGTTCGTCTATGACTTTAATTCTGAATTGATTGTGGCTGAGATGAATTTTGATTATGATGATGAGTAGCTAGTTAATTTGCATTAGGATTATTTCAAAACATTGCAAGGATTGAGACTTATTATTATTCTCTTTAGTTGTTAATGTTAATTATGTGTTAATTTTATCTTATCCCTAATGCTTCTATGTGACTGGCCATCACTTGGATTGTTTTGTTCAATTAAATTAAGCTTGAGAGAGTTAATTTAATTGTAGAACTTAGGTAAAATTATGCTAGACTTGAAGTTTAGGATTAAACTGATAGTTTGTTAGTAACATAGAGATATAGTTACTAACCTAGCATTGTCAAATTAAGGTTGTTACTCAATGATTATTTTCTTTTAACTGTAGCAAGATATTGTACATGTTAATTGAGGATATAAATTTGGTTTTGACTTGAGAAAGCTTAATCAAATGCTTTTGAACCTTAGACTAATATGTAATGTCATTTAATCACTAATGGAGTGGTAATTATTTAAGTCTCATGAATTGCAATGGTGAGAAATAATCCTATGCTCCTCTTGTTTTGAAGTAGAGTTTTAATTTAGTTTTAGTCAAATTGCTTTCCTTTTCTTGAATTCAAATAATCTTTAGGATATAAACTCTCTAAATGGTTTTACTCAACCTAATTGATAGCATAATCATGACAATTAATCCACTTTTGCCTTAATCCTCGTGGGAACGATCTTTACTTATCACTTTATTACTTGGCGCGACCCGTGCACTTGCGGAAGCGAACAGTGCCTAATCAAAATTTATCAAATGTTGTTCTATTTCCCCCCTTATAATCAAAAAACGTCTTAAGCATCTTATACAAAGGATTAGATAAATAATTTTGGTCCTTTTAATACGCAACTTTCTCTCCCTTGGGGTTGATCCTTTTTATAAGCAACTTTCTCCTTGTGTCTCAAAATTTAAACTACTTTTTCCTTTCTATCCCTATTAAACACACATCTTTATATTAATTATCCACCACTCACCACTAATTCTCTTTTATTTACTCATTTATTACACATTCTCTCTCATATTTGTTACTTATTCTATCTCCTATGCTCTTTTAATAAATAGGGGCATATATGTAAAAAAAATATAGTAATTTTGACACACTTATTACTTTTAACTACCATTTTGTTTTGCACAATCAAGGGAAAAGTTGCTTATAAATAAAATCGGAGGGAATAATAATTATGACAGGTTGTCACATATTGTTAGGCCTCTAATGGTCATACTTCCTTTTTGATTCCACCAATTAAGAAAGAAAGGTCTCTTAGAAATATGTGTATGTGCACCTGTGTGCGTGAGTGAGAAAGGAAAAGAAAAGAATATAGAAGTAGTGTTTACATAATTATTATTTGTAGTCATCTATTTTTCTTTAGCACTTAATAAGGAAACCCTAGTTGTGCAAATGAGTGTCGAAAGAATCCCAGATTAAGAACTAAACCTAATAATAAGAAAAGCAAGATCACAAACCTGCATTACCTATTTCACACTGAATCCTAATTTTTTTATTCCTAGTGTAATTAGGAAACCAGCTTAATTAATTAATCTATAATCAGTGACCACTTAGAAATTAACTATTTTGCACACAATCAAATGACAAATGTACCATTAATAAAAAATATATTAGAGCAATAATGTCGTTGAACAAATTAAAAAACCTAACTACGCATTGTTCTGAAATCCCAAATGTACAAACCTAATACAATAATCCATCAAAACACAAATGTAAAGGAAGGGATAAGATTGGCAAATGAATTCTAGGATAGAACATACAACACCTTAGAAAAAAATGAGTATTTAAGAATTGAAAATATTGATAAATAAAAATATCGATATAAAAAACAATGTGCTAAGATTTGAATTAAACTTCAATAGTTTTACTGTGAACACATAAAACAACACTACTACAAAAAGGTTGAAAGGTGACGCACATATTGTGGCCCTTTGTTGATGAAGCGCCACAGCTGCTCATTTATTATTTTTCTTATATTATATGTTTTTTTTTTAACCAGCTATGGCGCCTAGTAGGGTAGGTGCCACAGCTGGTATGATCAAGTGTGGCGCCTGGCTAGGAAGGCGCCACACTTGACAAAGTGGAAGCAGCTGTGGCGCCTGGAACGCCAGGCGCCACACTAGACCCTTTAAAAAAAAAAAAAATTTTGTGATCAGTACTACTGGCGCACCCCTGACGCTTGATTTTTACTGGGGAAAAAAAGTTTTATCAGGGGTGGCGCCTTCCTGGTCAGGCGCCACCCCTGATTATTTTTTTTAAAAAAAAAATATTTTCAGATCTGGCGCACCTCTGAGACTTTTTTTAAAATATAAAAAAAAAATATTAATCAGGGGTGGCGCCTATCTGGCCAGGCGCCACCCCTGATCATTTTTTTAAAAAAAAAAAAATATTTTCAGATCTGGCGCACCTCTGAGACTTTTTTTAAAAACAAAAAAAAAATATTAATCAGGGGTGGCGCCTGTCTAGCCAGGCGCCACCCCTGATCATTTTTAAAAAAAAAAAATATTTTCAGATCTGGCGCACCTCTGAGACTTTTTTTAAAAACAAAAAAAAAATATTTTCAGATCTGGCGCACCTCTGAGACTTTTTTTAAAAACAAAAAAAAAAATATTTATCAGGGGTGGCGCCTGTCTGGCCAGGCGCCACCCCTGATCATTTTAAAAAAAAAAAAAAATTTTTGGCGCATCTCTGACACTTTTTTTCTTAAAAAAAAAAAATATTTGTCAGGGGTGGCGCCTTCCTGTTCAGGCGCCACCCCTGACTCTTTTTAAAAAAATAATAATAATTTTGATATCCCTATCCCTTCCCAACCAATAAGATCCCAACCCCCCCCCCACCCTTATCCCCTTTCATTTCCCGCGCCCCCCCCCCCCCATTCTCTTTCATTTCCCGCCTCCACCCCCCCCATCTCTTTCTCTCTTTCTCTCTTTCTTTAATTATTCATTCCTTCTATCACTTTCCCTTCCATCTGTGCGTGCACCCTGTCCCTCCATTTTCTCTTCTTCATATCTTAAAACTACACCCACACGCGCACACGTTTTTGTATTTTTCCAACTTCCAACCCCACTTCTTTCCGTATTATTTCGTTGTCTTCAACTCTTTTGGTCCCCACTCCATTTGGTAGCTAGTGCCCCAATTTCTTCCTTCCCTCACTGAGATTGCGTCACTAACGGCAATTACGTGGTCCCCCACTCCACTGATCAACCTGTAAGTTCAACTTGCGTTTTCTTTTTATTAATTTTTTTTTCTGGTTGTTTTGCGTGGCTTTTTTCCTTTATGGCATGGTTGCGATGCTTTTTTTGATTTTTTCCATGTTATGACACGCATACATGTATATTTATATTTATTGAGAGATTTTTCATTTTAATTCTTGAATTCCTGGTCTGTCAATGTAAGAAGGAAGGGGGGAAAAAAGAACACAATAGCGTCTATGTTAATAATTTGCCCATCATACAAGTTTTCTTTTTTAATTTTCTTGGAAAATTTACTGAATTTATATGAATTAAATTTTTAGAGCACAGGTAAAAAAAATTTAGAGTAGAAATATTAGAAAATAAAATTATAAAACTTACACTAGTTTCTATATGAAGATTCTTCCACTCCCTGCTTTTGGCATTATATAAAGCAAAGCTCTTTTGCTTTGTTCTGTGTTTTTTTTTTTTTTGGGTTTGATAAAAGCAAATTACTGTACATACTTGACTCCAGAGAGAAAATCGAATACTTGATTCCAGGAAGAATTCTTTAATTGTTTTGTCTCACGAGTTTCCTGGACACAGCAATTTATAATAAATTAGACCAATAGATATACTAGTTGGTAACATGCATGAATTAGACACAGAAAAAAAAGTGCTGATTAAGTTATGCCTTCTTTAATCTAATGATGATCCACCATGAATCCCAAGGTCATTAGCTTTTCTTAATTTTCTCCCAATACAAAGAAAGAAGAAAAGAAGGGGTTGGAATTTCCTCCTCTAATAATTAGAAAACACGCAGAAATATTAGGCAAATAATATTTTCTGAACTTTTATCACAAAGATTTCAATACAAACTTTTAGTGTTTGTTAACCAAATTTTTATAATAATAATATTAATTCAAGTGACGTATGCTTTTTTGGTGAGTGAGCTTTTAAAGAAAACCGTTTTATAGAAAATAATAACCAAGAAACAATTTGGAAAAAATTGCCAGAATTGATTGCTTTGAAAATTGAGCATTCTGCAAGAAAATTGCTTTGATGGGGGGGCTTGACTGAGCATATTGGATTGTTTTCTAATGGCGAGGTGTGCAAATATATATATATATATATATATATATATATATATATATATATATATATATATATATATATATATATATATATATATATATATATATATATATATATATATATATATATATAGTTTGGGAGGCATTTTAAGATAATTAAAGAAATTGATCGGAAATAGAAGGAAGAAGGACCCTAGATGTTAGATTTTGCCTAGCTTGGAATAAAATAATAAAACTTACATATAAAATGACTTTAATGTATCAATGTTAATATTTAATAAAATAAAATATAATTTGTCTATATTGTTTAACTTTAAATATATTAACTAAAACCGTAAGGGAAAAAACATACAATAAGGAGATAATTAATGTTGGGATTATGCTTTCTTTTTCATTTTTTTTTTCTTTATTTTTTTTCTGAATCATAATTTTTGATTTAAGCTAATCATATTTGATTTTATTATATTTTGATGTTTATTACACATATTATTATTTAAAAAAATAACTTAGAACCTCAAATATTTTATTGATTTGTTTATGTTTAATTTGTATTTGTAGTTTCAGTTCATCAGTCTATTGAAGCTTCTATTTACGGTATGTTTTTTAAATTTTGAGCTTAATTACAAATGTGATTTTAGTTAAATTTAATAGTTATAATTTGTAGGTGTTGTAATGATTGTTATTGATTAATTGCACAAGCAAAATAATTATTTATATATTTTTAACACTTGTATTTTATTTAATTATTGAGTTGTAATGTTTTATAATTTAACTATGATATATTATTGTGGCAAATATGGTTTCTTTTGTTATGAGTTGTAAAATTTTGTTATAATGCCTGGGAATAATTAATGAATTATTTGGCAATTTAAATATTCAGTTTAAGACTTAGAAAGCTTCAATAATAAAGATTCATGTGGTGTATGTTATTTTAAATTAAAATTGGTAAGAGAATATAAAAGTAATTAGTAAATGCAATAGTTATACAACTAACCACGTAATTTTTTAAAAAATTAGATTGAAGCCCATAGATGGATCGTAAATGGATGTCATCTAATCGATGTTCAAGGGAATATATAGATGGGGTGAAGGATTTTATTACATTTGCAAATGAGCACACAAAAGATCCTGGCAAAATCTTATGTCCTTGCTTATCCTGTTGTTTTGGAAAGCGGATTAGTCAACTTGATTTGCTAGATCATCTAGTATGTTATGGTATTGATCAAACATATATACGATGGACAAGGCATGGTGAGACCAACGATTCATATAGTGATCGGGTGCATACCACGGGTGGTGCCTCGGATGAATTTGATCAAAGCATGTTTGATGAAGATGATGATCTTGAAGAAATGGTAAATATGGTTGAAGGGGTGCTTCATAACTGCCCTAACGAATATGAGAAGTTGAAAGGTGATGCAGAGAAACCATTATATGTCGGAAGTATTAAATACACGAGATTGCTAGCAGTGTTGAAGTTGTACAACTTTAAAGCTCGCTACGGATTGAGTGATTCGGGTTTTACCGCATTGCTTGAACTGTTGCAAGATATGCTTCCAGAAGAAAATGTACTTCCTACCAAGACATACGAGGCAAAGCGAATTCTTTGCTCTACAACCGGTATGGGATATGAGAAGATACATGCATGTCCTAACGATTGTGTATTATTTCGAAATCAGTATGCAACGTTGGAGAAGTGCCCTAAATGCAACGCATCTCGATATAGGAAGAAGAAAGGAAAAAGTCCTTTGAAGGTGCTATGGTATTTTCCCATTGTTCCGAGATTCAGGCGACTGTATAGTAATGCAGAGATAGCTAAGCAGTTGACATGGCATGCAGATGAAAGGATTAAAGACACGAAGCTTAGGCACCCTGCAGACGCTCCTCAATGGAAAAAAATTGATCATGAGTACCCTGACTTTGCTGATGAAGTCAGGAACCTTCGCCTTGCACTGTCAACTGATGGAATTAATCCGCACGGTGTTCAGAGTAGCACACATAGCACGTGGCCGGTGATATTGATGATTTATAACCTTCCTCCACAGTTAATCATGAAACGCAAGTTTATGATGTTGTCCATGTTAATTTCTGGGCCAAGGCAACCTGGGAATGATATAGATGTATACTTGGCTCCTTTAATTGATGACTTGAAGCTGCTTTGGGATGAAGGCGTTAGTGTGTATGACGGGTACATGGAAGAAAGTTTCACTTTGAAAGCCATGTTGTTTGGCACAATTAATGATTTCCCTGCTTATGGAAATTTGTCAGGATACAGCGTCAAAGGATATGGTGCATGCCCTATATGTGAAGATGACACTCATTCAATGCGACTTCATCATTGTAAGAAAAATGTTTACATGGGGCATCGAAGATTCTTACCATCACAACATCGTTGGAGGAAGTGGAAAAAGCCTTTCAATGGTGATGCAGAAGAAGGTAGCCCGCCGAAGATGTTGACCGGTTCCCAGGTGTATTCCAAGGTAAAAGACTTGGAGAACAATTTTGGCAAACCTTTTGCAAAACAAATCGAGACAAGCGGTTGGAAGAAAAAATCTATTTTCTTTGAACTTCCATATTGGAAGTCTTTATATGTGAGGCATTTTCTTGATGTGATGCACATAGAAAAAAATATCTGTGATAGTCTAATTGGCACGTTGCTTAATATCCAAGGAAAAAGCAAGGATAATGTCAATTCGAGGTTGGATTTAGTGAACTTGGGAATTAGAGAAGAGTTGGCACCGATTGAGCAAGGGTCTCGTACCTATCTATCGCCAGCTGCATACACTCTGTCGAGGAAAGAGAAGAAATTGTTTTGTGAGTTTCTGCAAGGAATTAAAGTCCCCGAGGGCTACTCTTCAAATATAAAGAACCTTGTATCGGTAAAAGAGTTGAAGTTAAAGAACCTTAAATCTCATGATTGTCATGTGCTCATGCAAAATTTCCTACCGGTTGGTATACGATCCATTCTTCCCAAAAAATTAAGGAACACTATCACCAAACTTTGCGTGTTTTTCAAGTTGATCTGCAGTAAAGTGGTTGATTCAACCAGGTTACAAGATTTGCAAAGGTTGATTGTGTGTACTCTGTGTGAACTTGAAATGTATTTTCCGCCTTCTTTTTTTGACATTATGGTACATCTAACTGTACACTTGGTCAAAGAAACTCAATTGTGCGGTCCAGTCTACTTGAGATGGATGTACCCAAATGAACGATTCATGAAAATATTAAAGGGGTATGTGAAAAATAGATACCGTCCAGAGGGTTGTATCGCTGAAAGTTACATGGTTGAAGAAGCAAGTGACTTCTGTGCTGATTTTCTATCAAATGTTGACCCTGTAGGGATCCCTAAGTCCCGTCATGATGGCCGAAGATCAGGGAAAGGAACAACGGGGAGTGATGTAATAACGATATCAGTGACTGAACGGGATCAAGCCCACTTGTATGTCCTACATAACACTGATGAGGTCGAACCGTATGTAGAAGAACACAAGGATGCTCTCCGATTGGTACATGGTGATGGGAATGAAAATTTATTAACAACAGAACACAATAAACAATTTGCAGGCTGGTTGAAAAATCGTATTAACTATGAGATGGAAAGGAATCCTGATTCAGTTTCCGAAAAATTGAAGTGCCTGTCGAAGGGACCGAGCTTACTTGTATTATCTTACAATGGTTATGCAATCAACGGTTACACATTTTATACACAAGACCATGATAAACAGAGCACGATGCAGAATAGTGGGGTAACACTTGTTGCTGATTCTTGGCATAGATCCAGTGCTAAAGATACACACCCTATCTATGCATCAATGTCATACTTTGGTGTCATTGAACGCATATGGGAGTTAGATTACTCTATGTTCAGGGTCCCTGTCTTCAAATGTCAGTGGGTTAACAACAACAGTGGATTGCGGATAGATGACTTAGGCTTTGTGCAAGTGGACCTTTCTAAGGTTTGGTATGAAGATGATCCTTTTATTTTAGCAGCACAGGCAGAACAAGCATTTTACATTCCTGATCCTGCTAAGAAGAATTGGTCTATTGTACTTCCATCCAACAAGAATCGTCAAGCAGAAGTTGATTTTGAAAGTAATGAATATTTGAACATCAATAATGATGATCCTTCGTTTGAGGATTTGTGGTCAGCAGAGATTGATATAGATGGAGATGCAGATGAAGATGAAGATGAAGATGGACCCCTATACGTGAGACATGATCATAAAGAGGGAACTTGGGTCAACAGGAACACAATTCTCAATCCAACACGAATTCTGAAAAATAAAATTTTAAATCAGACAAGAAAAAGGAAAAGATAATGATTGCCTTGACTCATTTACTTGTACGTATGTTTTTATAAATTTCAAAATAATTTGCTTTCATTGACATACAAGACCATTGTGTACTGATGTTTTGATTTGGTTTATTTCACTTGCAGGAGTATGGACTCACCACATCATGACATTGATGACGTTCCCAGTCCCGTACCTGATGACATTGATGACGTTCCCAGGCACATTGGTAGACAGAGATTTGAGGCGAACGTCAGACGTGGCAGGACAGTTATGGCGAGGTTGATCAGACTGAGAAGTAACGGGAACAAGTTACAAGTAGAGTGGAATGAACTTGGGAACCCGGTTGGGGAGAACAGTACCTCGTTAAATAACTTCATCGGGACTACGGTTCGAGATAGAGTCCCTATTACAGTTCAAAATTGGAAAATGGTAAAGAAAAGTTATGAGGATGGGATCTGGGCTGAAATACAGGTAACACCTTAATTATATATTTATTCGGTTTGCTTTGTTTCACTTCATTTCAATCTTACATATGATATATGTTTTTTGACTTGTTTACAGAGTGTTTTTATTATTGATGATGATCGGAAGAACTTCGTAATTAGAAAAGCCGGAAAAATTTTGCGAAAGTTTCGTTCTGATCTCGTCAAATATTTCTTGAGGGATGATAATGATGATATCATTACTACACCGCCTTATCCATTGTACGAAGGAGTCATCACTCAAGCAATGTGGGATGAGTTTATCAAAACACATACAACTCCTGATTTCCTGGTAACGGGATTTGTTTATTTTTCCCTATTACGTGTAATGTACGTATTTGTAAGTAACATTTATATATTTATATGAATCATTTTGATCTAACTAGGAGTTGAGCGAGAAGAATCGAGCTAACGCGACCAACATGCCATACCGATACACACAAGGACCTGTTTCATACGGAAATTTACAAAAACAAATGGTACGAACTGATGATTATTTCATTCATAATAAAAATTGTATGAATATCATTTAAATTCGACTAACTTTGATGTGCAGATACAAGAATCAGGCTCAGATATTACACAGGTTCCACGACATGAGGTATGGATCAAGGGTGTCACAAATAAGAAAGGTAAAATTCGTAGTGAGGAAGCAAGAAGAGTAGCCGAATATTGTGTAAGTATTCAATTATATTATGCGTTCAATAAATAATTGACTTTACTTAAATGAACTCCATTTATAATAACTAATTTTCATTGTAATTCTTTTTGGGAAAGCGACAAATGACACAGGAGGATCCTGCGTTGGCGACCTATGTTGGTCGGGACGATTTATTGACCAGAGCGTTACCAGTACCCGAGTATGATGGTCGTGTTCGGGGTACTGGTTTTGCAGTCACCCCATCAGCATACTTCGGACGTCAGAAGCGCTCGAGTAGAAGTGATGTTTCTCACCTACGTGACGAGATGTCTAGCTTTAAGCATCAAATGCAAGAACTTCAACAACAAATGCGCTATAAGGAACAACGAGAAGAACAATTCACCGAACAAATGCGTTTGCTACAAGAACATAATGCGTTGTTAACAACGCAAATACAACAGTTGGTCCAGGGTAGGCCAATACCAAATGTTCCGTTCTGTGATAGCCCAAGTTTCAGAGATAGCTGCAATTCCGTGCCTAAAGTCCCTTTTCCTTCGGTAATTAATTTCTTTTCTACTTAACTTTATGTTAAATTATAATTAAGTGAATTTAACATATTAACTCTGTTTTCTGTAGGGGGAATTTCAATGCAAGCTATATGTCGAGCAAGCATCCAAGCACACGGTTGCAGTAGGTGTTGCCTACAACACTGGTGAGGACATACTGCACAATTCACCGTTGCCCGATAACACACTCCGGGTTAGGGTTGACGTCTGCACGAACGAAGACGCCCTCTTACCGATTCCGTCTCAAGATGAGCAAAATAAGGTGGCGGATGTTGTAGGTGGCTATGTTGCTTGGCCAATAGGTCTTATCGAGCCATGTGGAAAGGTCGTTCATTCAAAATTCCCTGCACTTTTCCTTCGAACTTTCATCTCGAACTGTGATTTAATTTTCTGATTTGCGCAGGGTAAGATTTCAAAGTCTTCGACAACACAACCCAAGTCAAAAGCATCGGCCAGCCAACAGAGCAGAAGAAGACATACCTCATATCTCGATCAATTAATATTGATTGCACCACAATTGATCGGTGAGGGAGTAGTGGCATTACGTATTCCAAGACATATCTACAATGTTGGTGGTCTAGTTGATTATATTACTGCCGAGGTCGTGCAGGAAATATGTGCTCGTGATTGGGTTAGTGCTTCGGCTATCAACATCTGGATAAGGTACTTCACTATCATCCTTTATTCACTGTTATTAATATATCTCGTTCCATTTCTTTTGTTTCTCATGACACTGTATGTTTTATACCAGGCATTTGGACCAGGACGTTTTAATGGATACAAACAGGGTCCAATTCGCATTTGTCAACCCTTTTCTCGTTGGTAATCATGAGGGTAAAATAGATGTGACTGCGCAGTCTAATGGGCTGAAAGATTACTTTAGCAAGAAAGCGGCAGCAAATACATTATTTTTAGTGCCGTATAATGCGGGGTAAGTTATTATTGGTACTATTTTTGTTTTTATTGTTTAACTTCTATCATAACATAATTGTTCAAAAAAAATTTTTAAAATCTATTTTAGGCGCCATTGGATATTGATCGTTATCAATCCAGCGGAACCTTCAGGCCCTCGCATTTATTATGTGGATCCTCTGCAAAATGGTCTTCCACAAGACCGTTTTGATATGATGCTATTGATCAGTAGGTAAGTATACGTGCCTATGTATAAATATTTGCGAACGTGATTGAATAATCAAAAGTAATCATTTTCTGTTTCTTTTGTTAGCGCATTGACTGCATATCGGTCGTCTGTCGCGTTAAACTATTCTAAAGCTACTGACCCCCGCCTTAGTTATCCTTGGAAGAAGATACAGGTATTGATATTTAACTTTACTTAGTATTTGTTAGTAAACACTTTTTATTCATGAACAGAGTTAAATATTGCATTATATTATTGCAGTGCCCTTTCCAACCTAATGACAATGATTGTGGGTACTATATCATGAAATTTATGAAGGATGTTATTATGCATGATCAACCATTTATTCCTCAAAAAGTAAGTCATTTAGTTGCACTTCATATTGTGTTGTAATGAAATTGAATTAGTGCATGACAGTTATGTTTTACTGATTTCAATTCGTTCTAACTTGTGTCTGATTTTATATATCTGTAGTATTATGAAGATCAACGTTGTGACGCTTTGACAGACCATCAAGTTAATGAAGTGATCGAGGAATGGTGTGAATATGTGTTTAGGCAAATCCCTAGGTAGTTATATTTACTATTAAATTCACTAGCTGGTTTTTTTTGTGTTGTTTCTAATTGCCAATATAATTGTTGTGTCTTGCATGTTTGTTCAAGTTTTGAATTTGTTGTATTATATTTCATTCAGCTAGGTTTACAGTATATTGTATAACAATTTTCATTACTACTTTAGCTAATCAATCATATGTTGGTATCATTTGCTCGTTATCTATTATTGTTCTTATTAAACCTTGCAGACTATAATTATATATGCATGAGAAAAAAAATATGCTAAAAAAAAACCAATACGAAAACCCCAAAAAAATATGAGAAAAAATATGCAACAAAAAAACCAGAACAGAAAAAAAAAATAATAACACCTACTGTGGCGCCTGGCCAGCCAGGCGCCACAGTAGGTAAACGAAAAAAAATAAAAAATAAAACCTACTGTGGCGCCTGGCCAGCCAGGCGCCACAGTAGGTAAACGAAAAAAATAAAAAATAAAACCTACTGTGGCGCCTGGCTGCCTACTGTGGCGCCTGGCTGGCTAGGCGCCACAGCTGACCAGGCGCCACAGTAGGTATGCTTCCTGTGGCGCCTGCCAGATTAGGCGCCACAGAAAGCTATTTTTTAAAAAAAAAAAATTAAAAATCTGTGGCACTTCCAAGCGCCACAGCTTGTTTTAGTGGCGTTAAGATAGGTGGCATTTCGCAAGCGCCACAGCTAATGCAATTATAAGCGCCACAGATATGGTTTTTTGTAGTAGTGCAAGTACTGGTGCTTGTGCATTGCATGAAAAAGTTGATATTTTTGTTTTACTGTGAATACATAAAATAAGTATTGGTGCCCGTGTATTGCATAAGGAAGTTCATACCTATGTGATGCCTTAATTAAGTTATATAAAGCCGACTATAGGTGTGGGCACTTTTATATATCTTTGTTTTATTTTACTCACTCGTATTTTTTAAGAGCATACAATGTTAAGAGAGAAAGTAAATTTCATAAAAACTTTGAAATTCTTTAAATTTAAATTAATATTTTTGCACTCAAGTTCAAACGCCTATAATTAAACACAATGCAAAAACCTAATCCAAATAAATTAGAATCATATCAGGAATATAAAAAAGAAATTAGAAGGGAAAATTAAAATAAAGAACCTCACTACAAAAAAATATGATATTTCATAGCAGTGCAATTGTATTGGTTATAATGCACCGCTACAAATATTAACATTTGTAGCGGTTATAACCTAACCGCTATAAACTTGTAGCGGCAAGCTACGCACCAACCGGCGCAACAGATTGACAACGTTTTTTGTAGCGGTTAAACAAAAAAAACTTGACGTGACCAAGACGCACCAATAGTGTAACGGTTTCACCAATTAAACTGTTACAAAATTCCAAATGTCACCTATTTGTAGCAGTTTTATAGCTATAATTGCTACAGAATTTCAAAGGTTTTGAAATTTATAGCGGTTTTGTTACCATAACCGCTACAGAACTCTCAAAGGTCTTGTAATTTGTAGCGATTATTATAGAACCGCTACAAAGTTTGGCCGCCCTAGCCTTTTTCTAGCGGTTTATGTAGCAGTTATTTCAAGAACCGCTACAAAATCTGCCAATATATAAAGCCGCCACCCCCTTCATTTTCCCATTTTGTCATTTTGTTTCCTGATGTTTCTTTGAGTGTTTTCTTTTAGATTTGAGCGTTCAAACATCTGTCGAAGAGTTTTCGTTGCAGTATTTCTCGTTATTTGTACTTGAGGTACTGACAATACGTTTTTTATTTTTATTTTTATGATATTTTTGCATATAAAAGTGATTGAATTGTTTAGTTTTTTTTTTTTGAATTCTTGTAGTTGATATGGCTTCAAGACAGGATAAGGGGAAGGTCCCCGAGGTCCCCAGACCGATTTTGTGGGGTAGTAGTAGTAGAGCAGGGGGCAGTGGAATGGGGCAACATAAAGGTAGGGCGACCGCGCCATTTCAGCCAATCTTCCCATAGTAGCCACAGGAGTCGACCCTACCATAGCCACTGTAGACGATCCCATAGGAGATGACCACACCAGAGGTGCCTAATTTGGGGGAGGGAGATATTAGCGTCGATGACTATGATGGGAATGAGGACTTCGAGATCTCGATTAGGATCAGAGAGATGAAGCAATTCCTCGATGTGGAGGAGGTACAGGAGCAAAACCACCCTCGACGGTCCTCTTCTCACTCTACTAGGTTTGAGGTGCAGGTCCAAGGTAAATATATTTTTTTATTTAATAAATTAAATATTTAAATACAATACAAAGATACTATTGGATACTATTGTATATATTTGTATATATTTTTTAGCGTATATATTTTTTACTAGATTTTTTTATTATATATATAAATATTTTTTATTAATTATTTTTTTAATTTTATTTTGATTTTCAATTTCATAGATAACTATTTATCTAGATATACGAGATCAAAAATCAAAAATAGAAGACGAAACAACTTTAAATTCAAAATGCATAATTTGAATTGCAATTTATCTAACATGTGGTAAATTGTGCAGATGAGCAGGGGAACGTGTCCACTAGGACGCTAGACGTGGCCGATCTAAATAGTTTGGACCGGACACTACGCGTCGTAGTTCTGTGGAATAAGGGCACGAACCAGCCCATCGACAATGGGGGTCACCTATTCAACCGCTTCCTAAATGAGCTGGGCACGAATTGGATGCGATTCCCCCTTCACTTTAGGACGTAGAGGAACATATTGAAGGGACGAAGGACCAGGCGTGGGACAAGGTGGTGCGGGTAAGTAATAATATTTAATTATATTATATTTTCTGTAATTAAAATTTATTTAATTAATATTTATTAATTTTCTTATTTTTAATTAGTTATATTTAATTAATTTTTATTCAATTATGTTATACAGCTTAGGTTTGCCGTCCTGGACAGCGGAAGAGGTACACGTTGATGAAGATG
The DNA here is from genome assembly GCA_963855925.1 of Inga laurina. Taxonomy (NCBI): domain Eukaryota; kingdom Viridiplantae; phylum Streptophyta; class Magnoliopsida; order Fabales; family Fabaceae; genus Inga; species Inga laurina. The sequence goes on from OY979701.1 coordinate 30,704,538, forward strand.
GGCAACAGCTGGAGGAATAGGAGGAACTATCTCTTCCATAGTATGGATAAGGATGGGACAATTCCTCTGTAGCAGCTCATCAAGAACGTCCTGGAAGGCATCTTGCCAAACGTCTGGGCGAGTTTTGTCCAGTACAGGAGGAACGCTGAGGGGTAGGTAATGTATTTATAATTATAATTTAAATTTAAATTTAATTATTTTTATGAATTTAATACATTTAATATTATTTTTTCCCAGACGCTCTCTTCAAGGAACTCAAGGTGCCGAGGGCAGCAAACGATCCACCACATAGCAGGATCGAAGACGTTTGTTGTGACTTACAGCGAGCTGGTAAGTTTTCTCGTTATCAATTACTTTTAGCTGTTTATTTCATATTATAAATTTAGTATATTGTTGTTCATTACCCTAATTTAATTTTTGTAATTTTGTAATTGTTTTAGGAGAGGAAGGCATAGGAGGAGAACCATCAGACGGACTACGGGGAATTATTTACTAGCACACTTAGACATTGTGATGGGACTCCGACCTCTCAGCAGGTAGAGGCGGCCATTGAAAGTTAATTTATTCTTAGATTGCTCATAAAATTAAACCGACTATATTTATAATTAATTATTTCATAAAATGGCAAGCACAGATGTAGCAGTCACAGGCTGAGCTGTGAGAGACCCAGACCTAGCAGTCATAAGGGTCTATGGACCCCTTGGTGCCTTTGATGGCGGGTCTGGGTTAAGCTAAGCACCCTGGACGCATGCGGGGGCTGGGGATAGGAGCCACACCTAGCATGGTCTACGGCAGGAGCGTTGCCTTTGAGGCTGGCAACTCTAGAGCATAGATGTCTGGGGTCAGACGTCCGAGGGACAAGTCTATTGAGGAGGTGCAGTCAGATTTGGTGAGGACACAGGCTGCAGTGGCTTAGTAGTAGTAGCAGATGTAGCAGATCCAATAGCAGGCCAATTTCTACTATGCTCAGTATGTGCAGTGGCACGATATCACGAACTACATGCTTGAGCAGTCGTGGAGTCGCCTGTTCCGGGACAAGGTGCATCCAGATGTTCCCCCTGTCCCACGGTTCATCGTCCAGCCTCCTCCTGTCCTATTGATGATGATGGTGCTGTTCAGTCTGCCTCGCACCCCGATACTGCTGCACCTGAAGGAGCCCCGCCGGAGGGAGGACTAGATGATCAGCATCCTGCTAGTTAGTTTAGGACATTTAGTTATAGTTATAGTTAGGACATTCATTTTCAGACCTTTTTCACAACTTTTGTAAATATTTATAGTTATATTTACGACATTCATTTTGAAAACTTAAATTTTTGTTGTGTTTACAATAGTTATATTTATATCTTCAGAGCCTTGTTAAATTCTTGTTGCATTTATCTAACGTTACATTTATATTTCTAAAACTTACCACAACCAAAAGAAAAAAATTTAAGTAATGCTTGTAGCAGTTTTACTGAATAACCGCTACAAATATAATTCTATTTGTAATGGTTAAATTTTAAAAACTGCTACAAATATTTGTGATCTTATAGCAATTATAAGGATAAAACCGCTACAAAGGTTAAGTATCGTTGAAAAACGAAAAAAGAACATGGTGGGAGGGAAATTCAAATTGAAACGTTTGAGTATTTATAACATAGTAATAACCGCTACAAATATGAACTAGTTTTGTAGCGGTTTTTTTATAACCGCTACAATATGTAAATAAATTTGAAATTTGAATTTCTTCTAGCGCTGAAATTTGTAGTGGTTAATAAAGTAAAACCACTACAAATATATATTAGTAGCGATTACTCTAATTAAACCGCTACAAATTTGTAAAAAAATTTCTTAATCTGCCAAAGATCTCTAATTTTGTAGCAGTTATACTCATAAAACTGCTATGAATATTCAATTCAGTAGCGGTTTTATAACCGCTACAAAATGTTCGACATTGACACCTCTTTATATAAGCTTCCAGGCATTCATAATTCTATATTCATTCATCTTTTTCACTATACTCTCTTCTCTCTCACTAGTAGCTATGGATAAATCATGGATTAGGTTGCCACACAATTCTCTGGAATATTTGTACAGCTTAAATAATTTCTTGGATTTCACATTCAGTCACTCCAGCTGTAATAGCAAGATCATCTGTCTATGTCGAAGTTGTAAGTTGAATAAGTGGCATGCATGAAAAGTTGTTAAGGAACATTTTCTTGTGAAACCTTTCCTAGAAAACTATACGTTATAGGCAATTCATGGTAAGAAGGCCGGTATGAGATATAATGATGCATTTCCTCAAAGTTCACAAGTAGGAGTTCAACTAGAGGCTGATGATCCAGTTAATGATGATGTGCGTGATGCTTTTGGATTTCAAGGCGACAACTTCGACAAAGAAATGCAAGGTTCTGAGCCGATGTTCATGAGGAATGAAACAGCTCAGGATTTTTTCAGCTTGATGGATGAAGCAGATCGTCCTTTATATCAAGGTTGTCAAAAATATTTTAAATTATCTTTCTTGATCAAGTTGTATCATATCAAGTGCTTGTGTGGAATCACAGATAAGGGGATGTTGATGTTGCTTGAATTATTACAAGATGCATTCCTTGATGCTGAGATTCCCACAACATTCTATAAGGCCAAAAAGATTATCAACAGGTTGGGATTGAACTATCAAAAGATTGATGCATGCCCCAACAATTGTATGCTGTATTGAGCGACGATTCCAGCAGGGAGATTTGTAAGACGTAGAAGACAATTCGGAAGGGGAAAAAGTAGAAGAAGAAACCTACAAAGATTCTTAGGTACTTTCCTTTGAAACCTCACCTACAAAGATTATTTATGTCATCTAAAATAGCGGAGTACATGAGGTGGCATGACGTTGATAAGAATGAAGACAGTAAATTAAGACATCCACGGGGTGCAAACACTCCTAGAAAACATTTGACAATGACTTTCCATCTTTCAGAGCTGACCCTAGAAATATTCGGCTTGCTTTGGCGACTGACGATTTCAATCCATTTTGGAATCTTAGCCCAAGTTACAGTAGTTGGCTGGTAGTCTTAGTTTCCTACAACTTGCCGCTCTGGATGTGTATGAAACAAAGCTCCTTTATTATGTCTATGATCATTCCAGGAAAAAAGGCATCGGGTAATGACATCGATGTATATCTACATCCTCTTATTGCGGAATTGCATAACTTGTGGAATGTCAGCATTGAGACGCACGACGCTTATGGGAAGACATTGTTCAACTTGCGTGCAATCTTTATGTGGACGATTAGTGACTTTCCTAGCCTTGGCACATTATCTGGTTGGAATGTGCATACTAGGTCGGCGTGTCCAGCTTGTAATTTTGACTCTGACGCAGTACGCCTTCCCCACAGCCGAAAGTGGTGCTTCATGGGCCATTGAAGGTTTCTCAATGGAAGGCACAAGTTCAGATTGTAGTAGAATCGCTTTAATGGGAAACCACAAAAAGTGGACCACCTCAGACTTTGTTCAGTACAGAAATCTTACAGAAGCTTGAAAATGTTGAGTTCGAGTTCAGAAAAAATGACGATTTAGCACAAGCTCACCAAAAGTGGTGCAGGACTTTGGCGCCCTAGCAATAGAAGAAGATAAGTATTTTATTCACTCTTCCATATTAGAAATCTAATTTACTTTGCCACAGTCTTGATGTCATGCATTCTGAAAAAAATATTAGCGATAATTTGCTATATACACTGCTTAATGAACCCAGCAAGACAAAAGATCACCTTTAAGTGAGGAAAGATTTACGCGCCTTGGGTGTTCGTGAAGACGCTTGGCCAGATGAGCATGACAAATTTCAGCCCGCAAAGTTTACTCTCACAAAACAGAACAAGGAAGTCTTCCTCATGACATTGAAGAAATTAAAAGTTCCTAATGGATATTCAAGCAACATTTCTTGATGTGTTGACTTGCAGGATCGAAAGGTTGCTGGCCTAAAAAGTCATGACTCACATGTTCTTATGCAACAATTACTCCCCCTGGCTATAAAGAATGCACTTTCTTCTTATGTGTCCATCATTTCGGTGGAACTTTGTTCTTTCTTTCGGAAGTTGTGTTATAGGGTTTTGATCATTGAGGAGCTTGATCAGCTGCAGTCCAAAATCATTCTTACTTTGTCATTTGGAGATGATCTTTCTTCTGTCCTTTTTCATTGTGATGGTTCACCTTAAAGTCCACCTCGTTCATAAAACAAAGCTCGCTGACCTAGTACAATATCGATGGATGTATCCGATTGAGAGGTTCTCATTTTAAATATGTGCTTCATTATTAGTTCTTAGGTTTATTAGTCATCCTTTTCGGCATTTAGTATCAATTTTCTCTTCTTTACTTTGTAGGTTTATTGGGAAATTAAAATCTTACGTAAGGAATAAGGTGTGGCCAGAAGGTTCTATAGCTAAAGGTTATACAGGGGATGAGGTGCTGTATTTTTGTTAAAGGTACTTTGATGACATTGAGACAGCTTTCAACTGCCCACCTCATATTGACAATTGTCCTGAACCTATGCCAACATCAGGAGAATTTATCCCTCGTGTTGGCAAACCAGTGGGAGGAACTAAGAACTTCAAACTAACGGCAACTGAGAAGTTGCAAGCGCATAGACATGTCTTGATTAATTGGACTCAAGTTGAACCTTTCATACAATAAGAATTGTACACTCACATGTTATTCTATATCTTTTATAACATTTTTCACTTTCATTTCACTATCGCCTTTCCATGATTAGTTGCAGGGAATTCAGAAGTCATGTTATACGTCAACTCAGGATCCGTGCACAAATATCCTTTGAAGTTGACAAAAAGGTCTATAGAGAATTCCAGAACTGGTTTGCACACAGAATACTAAATGACCACAACCCACACTTACCAGATTTCAGAGCTCTCACAATCGACCCTCTTGATCATGCAAAAAGGTTTACAGCATATAATGTCAAGGGTTTCAAGTTTTGCACGGTTTCACGGGATCAAGGATTACAAACTCAAAATTCAGGTGTTTATGACACATTTAGGATAAGGAGTTATGCGAGCAGCAGTAACACCAACATGCAGTTCAGAGGCGTCCCTTACTATAGAAAGCTTCTTGATGTGGTCGAACTTAATTATCAAGGCTGTTTCACCGTGACACTATTCAAGTGTTTGAGGGCAAATACCACTACTTCTTGGGGACTGACAACTGACGACTTAGGGATCACATCAATCAATTTCTCATGGCCAATTCATGCTGGTATTTCTCAATATGATGATCCGTATATTCTTACTTTAGAGGCATATACAACAGGTTTATTATGTCGAGGACGAGAGACACAGCGATTGGCATATGATCGTTCATTTAAAGCCATGAGGCCTTTACGACATGGGTGAAGGCGATAACATCGCCTACGAGAGTGAGCCATTTCAGCCAGCCACTTTTGAAAACTTCTTCCTTGAAGGCGATGACAATTTACCTCTACTGTGTTGCGTTTTTTTAAGTTTACATCATTTAAATTAAATTTTTTAAACAAAATAATACATCACTAACAAAAATTTTTCTAAACAATTTCTGTAGGGATAAGAGGATGAGTGATCAAATTCAAATTATATTTTTGTCTTTAAAAAAAATATTTTAAAAAAATATTTTTTAAAAAATAAAATCAATATTTGTAGCGGTTTAGATATATACATAACTGCTACTAACTAAAAACTACTACAAAATGGAAACATTAACCACTACAAATGCTACACAAATTCCTATAAATAGCCCCATCACATCTCATTCAAAACACTCCCCCCATTTCTTTTCACCTTATCCCTCTTTCATTTTCTCTCATTTACAATTTTTTTTGTATGAGTTGAGGAGCTGAACAATGTGATCAAATATGGTAACAAGTTTTTAAATTTTTTATTTCAATACTTATTTCCTTCGCATTAAATTTATTCTCACTACTTTTTTTTGCAGATATTCCAGAGCTTTATCTCATCTTTACCTATTTTTCATACACAATCACATTGTAGTAGATAACATAATAGTTCCTTGTTACCTACGTATCCTCAATAATATTATCAATACAATCTTTATACTTATCTAACTAAATTAAATTATTCCTTTTAATTTATAAATGAGCTAAACTATTGAATAATAAGCTAATTAAGTTAGCTAAACTACTAAAAAACATAAACTATTTAATTTAATATCAAAAAAATTGAAACAAATGATTGTATTTTTTTAAAAAAAAATTACTTAATTTTTGTAGCGGTTACAAAACCGCTACTAATTAACACGCCTTTTTCAAACTAAAATTAATTTTTTGGCGTGAAATTTGGATTTCAACGACATTTGTAGTAGTTATATAACTGCTACTAATTAATGGCGCCATTTATTAAATTCATATTAGTAGCAATTCATGAACTGCTACAAAATGAGCAAAATTTTTATTTTTCATTTCCCGCCTTGAAAATTTCACATTTTGATATTTATAGCGGTTATGTAACCACTACAAAGATCCCAGAAAACGATTATTGCTTATGGTGATGTTGTAGCGGTGGTATTGAACCGCTACAAAAAAAGTAACGGTTATTTTGCTTGAGTAGCGGTTTTAAACAACCACTACAAATCCTCTTGCAACATACGATTTAGAACCGGTTTTATGAACCGCTACTAATGTTGTTTGTAGCAGTTAAAACCGCTACTAATACCCATTTTTAACCGCTACTAAATCATGTATTTTTGTAGTGTATAGAAAAAATAATATTTATATTATAAACAACTATAAAAATTGTAATTGCTTAAAAAGACTGAACATCCCAATATAAATTCAAAGTCACTAAATTGTCCCTAACCAAGCCTTCTATATTATCTTGGGAAAATCCCTGAAAAAGAACTTTTAAAATAGCAAAAGACGGAAAGGTGTTCCGAAATTCCATATTTCCACAAAAGTGCGAGTACCTGATCTGGGATATTGAAATTGTATACAAAATGACGTCCGTAACCCTGGAAGTTTTAAAATTGGAAAACGTTGAGGAAATAAGAAGGGCGAAATTGCGCGAAAACTCTGTCGCGACTCTTCATCTTCTTTCGGCGTCGTCATTGTCATTGGTGGAGCGTGGTTCCGTGGCGTTGAGAGAGGATAGTAGCAGCGAGATTGTGCGGTGAATTTGGTGTGGATTTGAGGAGGAGCGAAGGCGATAAGAGGTTGTGGTGAAAGGCATTGTACAGTTGCAGAGGCACCAGTTTGCGGCTGCGAAATTTAGCTCCGGTGTTGAAGTTGGGTAAGTGGTTGTGTTTAAAATTGTATTTCATTTTAACTTATCCACTTGATTAGAATGGGGGTTCAATGTCGTTGGGTTAAAATTAGTTTGGGAAATGTGGATAGAAGATATGAAGTGGTGCGAAGTTGGGAATCGTTGAGGGGAAGTTGTGAAAATAAGTTGTTAAGTTGGGAAGTTTGAATTGCAACTTTTGAAATTTATAAACCGTTGAAACAGCATATGAACGCGTAAATTTGTGAAGTTGTGACAGGGTGTTCAGACGTAGGGAATTTTGATTTTATTGTTGTGAAAATATTATACATACATTTGCGAATGGCTTAAGTGAAGTTGTGAAACAAAACCTCTGAAAACTGCATGTTAAGTTGTTAACACAAAATAAGAATCTGTGAAAACGGTAATGAGACATTGTGAAACAGCATATGAAGTTGTGGATGTGAGTAGAAGTTGTGAAAGGGTTTGTAGATATAGGAATCGCCGATTTCACAGTAGTGAAAATGTTATGGATAGTGTGGATTGTTTTAAGTGAAGTGCTGAATCCCTAAGATAACATTTGAAAATCGAATGTTATCCTGAGAAAACATTATCGGAGTTTGTGAAAGCGTAATGAAAAGTTGGTAAATATATGTAGAGGTCAATTTAGGCGAGGAAATTGTGAAATTCGTAGACGAACTTGTGAATCCTTATGCAGAAGTTGTGAATTTTTCTCCATAAGTTGTGAGACCTTATTTAACTGTGGGGAAATAGATATTTCCAATAGTTGTGGTTGTGATGGGAAGCTTGTAAAATGGTATGAGAAGTTGCGATGACATAGCTTAGATGTGTTAACTTGTCATGTACGAATAAAAATGTTATTAAATGTGCTGAAATCCATAGTTGATGAGTGTAAACTGAATTTTGTGCAGGTAAAAGGAGATGGGGGGACACAAAGGTGAGACATCAAAGGCAGAACAAGTAAAGGCAAAAAGTGTCGAGAGTAGAGAAGTAAGGAGAGAAAGTGAAAAGTCTGAGGCAGTAAAGGGCGATGGTGAACAGATTAAACCAGTGATGAGTGGGTTTATGGTGTTTAGAAACGAGTATGTGGCCAAGTTAGGGGAGAAGAAGAGAAGGATGGCAGATGAAAGCAGGTCGGCAGGGAAGGCATGGCGTGAGTTGCCAGAGGCGAAGAAGAAGGAGTACAATGATAAAGCTATGGAAGGACGGCCGAAAAGGAAGATGACGAAAAAGGAACTGCCATTTCATACCCGCTGCTCACTGAGAGGATTTACATCGTTGGTGCAGTTTGTGAACGGTAAAGAACATTTGAAGGAGAGGGTTAAGAGAATAGGATTTGGAAATCTATTGAAGGTGCAATTGGACAGACTCCCCCGTGACCTGATTGTGTCCATGCTGAGAGCATATGACCCAGCAACACATCAATTCAGGATTAGGGGGAAGACAAAAGAAATAGAAGCATCAGATGTGCACAAGTTGCTCGGTATACCTCATTCAGGGGAGGAGGTGAAGGGGGATGTGGAGGATTCGAATAGAAGATATCAGTGGTTGAAGAGGGAGTATGGGAGGAAGAAATATACGGACATTCTGAAGCACATAAAATCTGGGATAGCTGGCGATAAATTTGAGTTTATGTTTGTGCTCTACAGTTTAGGGACTTTGTTATGCCCTACCTCGAGTGGGCTGATAAGTGACCGGATGTTGAGGGTTATGTTCTCCACAATGGACCGTTTTGAACATTATGACTGGGCAACATACATAATGAAAGACTTGTGGAAGGAAATGAGTGATTATGTGAAAGAGTACAGGGAGAAGAAGAAAAGGGAAGGGAGCAGCAACGTGGGTGGTTGCCTGTACTTACTCCTGGTATGTCACTGTTTACATTAAATGTGTAGCTATCATTCAAGCCAAAAATAATGATCCATATATTTTCTATGGTGCAATTGTTCTTTGGGGAAAATTTCCCTTTGAAACAAAGTGTTCGCGAACAGTCCACCACACCGATTGAATTCTGGACAAAGGAAAAGATCAACGAAATGGTGAAGACTGAGAGGACGAGCAATATGGGCATTTTGTATAAAGGAAAAGGCTCTGAAGTGAGGGCAGGGAATGAGGACACATATAATGTCCCATATTTAGACCCGGTATGTGTCTGTGGAAGCTAATTTAAAATGCAAAAACGATTTAATCATGTAATTGACAAATTAAGTTGTGCTGTCACTGTAGGAATTGAAGGAGGTCTATGCGCGGTTGGTGAAAGTTATCGATGAAAACCGAAACAGACTTGTAAACGTGGTGGTGTAGGAGCTACTCAATGTCCAGCTCGTACGAGAGGCCAGGGACAAAGCACAACAAGACGGCCCTGGTGTGACAGTAGATGAGCAACATACAGATGAGGATGATGATGATGCGACAGATGCTTCTCACGACTCAGATTCTGATGATGCAGACGCAGAACGTTATCATGTTGATGACGACGAAGATGATGATGCAGAGGGAACTGAGGTGGCGGAAAAAGTCCCCACGGATGACCATGCAATTCAGAGGCCTCAACAGGTGCGGAGATCAAAGAGGCAGCCACTGCAAGCGATGACATGTCCATTTATACCGTTGGATGGGAGTCGAAAAACGAAGATGCCAACGCATGATCAGAAAATGTTGTTCAACATAGTTTCCACAATGGCCAGAGGTGCTGAGGCTGAAGTGTAAGTATCAACGTCATGTGATTGAATGACTGTTATGTAGTTAGTATATTACCACAACACGGGAAGCGATGAACTAACTGGCATTGCATTTGAAATGTTTTTGTAGGCCGTTGGTTCAGATTTTGGATGAAGAACTGTGTTGAGACCAGTTGTATACGCTAGGGGGAATTCAAAGACTAAGTAATACGGTATGTATGGCTTACGTGGAGAATGGTTTCATTAAGTTATGGTGAATATTATATGTAGTTTATGCAATGGTTTATTTGCTGCTGTAAGTGATGTCGGTTGTGTGTAAGGCTTTAATGTATCACTTCAAGATGGAGGGAGGACAGCCGAAGCGCCATATTTTTGATGCATGGTTCATGGTAATTACTCATTTGTTGTGTAGTGGAACAACATTTAATTTGACAAAATTATGTGCACATTAGTCAGGACTATGTGTTTTTATGCAGACAAAGTTGGTAGGTCACCCAATAGGGTGGAAAGTGTCTTCGGCGAGTAAAGAATTCTCTCCCAAAACCGTCGGTTACAATATAGGCGAGTGTGAGTTGATAATGGGGCCGACACTTGTCCGTGGCCACTGGTTCTGTGTTGCGTTAGAGATAAAGAGTATGACCTTCTACGTGCTGGACTCAATGAAGCCTGATCTAGGCAGCAAGAAGACTACGAGGAAGGGTGGCGTGATAGATGATTACATATTTGTGGTAAACTTAATTGTAAGTTCACCTGACTCCACTGCTGTAGTTGAGGTGGTTTACTTCAGTTGACCCACATCGTAAGACGCATAAATGTTGTTTTTTCAGAGAGATAGGTTCGTTGACATCATGCACATTGTTAACCCGCATCTGGCTGGGAAGAAGAAGATGTCAGATATTGTGTGGCCTCCTGTTGTGCAACAGAATAATCTGTAAGCTTCTTCACATTCGCCTCTTACAATTTAGCTTGCATTGTTTCGTTAAGTAACACAACGTTTTCATGTGGGTGAGAGTACAGGAGGGACTGTGGTGTTCATGTTATTATTTGGTTGAGCCAGTGGACCCCGGAAGGTGATTTCCATTACGAAAATGTAAGTGGTCCAGATTTCCCTCTGTACGCATTCTTATTTACTTGTGATTTCCATTACGGTTTCCATTGAACCTTACACTGAGGGAATTACTTATTTGTAGGAACAAATTCAGCAATTGCGGAGCGACATTATGTGGTGGTTAGTTAATCATCTGCTGAATTTGTTGCGGGACACAGCTCTGGCCCTCATTCCCTCTGGACAAAAGTCCAGCAAAAGACGTGCTTAGGTTATGTCCCCGCGATATAGTAATGTCAACACTTGTCCATGTAAAGTATTGATAACGTCATAGAGTAATGTACGGTAGAGTGCACTGACAGGATAGAACATGCAATTTAAGGTACATTAATGACATATATGTTGCCATTGCCACATGCAATGTTTCCCAGTTCACTCCACTATCATGACCTTCTAAAACGTACTTGTATGCCACCAACAATATCTGTGTTCCCCTTTCGCAATGTAACTATGTCCTTGCCAGAGGCAGGTTAAAAATTTTTTTAAGAGAACTAATATCCCTATCAAAAAGGGCTGATGTAATGAGGCACAATGAATAATATGCAATTTAGGGTTGAATGATCCACACGTTACATAAGGATACTACGCACGTGCGCCACTTCCATTTCCAACTGCCAATAATCTGATCAGCACTGCTAACAATCCATAGTGAACAATGATGATGCACACATTACATAATGATTGTGTCCAGTCAATACACCCTGCTAACCAAGTGTGACACTTCCTTTTCCAACTGCCATTACTCTGATTATCTCTGGCGGCAACAAATCCATAGGCATATACACTATAGCGCGGTCATAACTTTATGTTACCTAGACAGTGCTTTGGTGTCTCAGTCAGGATGGCCATTGAGGAGTCGAGTTGATATCAGCACTGGACGGTAACAAGCGAGTTATTGTTTAGAGCCTTGCGTTTCTTTCCGCATCTCCACTCCACTTGAGGATTACAACTCGAGTTACTTGCGTAATTGGACGGTTTCCAGATAGTGGTTGCGTCAAGACTTAGCAGTATGAACTCGAGTTGTCCGATTACCAACTCGAGTTGTCATCATCACTGGAGGGTAACCCGATGGTGATAGTGAGAAGAGGCACCGAACTCGAGCTGGGTAGAAGGTCACTCGCCCCGTTCTTGGATGACTTACGAAGCTGACTCGAGTTTCCACATGACCAACTGGAGTTGTCGTCATCACTGGAGAGTAACCCGATGGTGATTGTGTTTAACGGCCTGAACTCGAGTTGGGTAGAAGGTCACTCGCCAACGTTCTTGGATGACTTACGAAGCTGACTCGAGTTTCCACATGACCAACTCGAGTTGTCATCATCACTGGAGGGTAACCCGATGGTGATTGTGTTTAACGGCCCCGAACTCGAGTTGGGTAGAAGGTCACTCGCCAACGTTCTTGGATGACTTACGAAGCTGACTCGAGTTTCCACATGACCAACTCGAGTTGTCGTCATCACTGGAGGGTAACCCGATGGTGATTGTGTTTAACGGCCCCGAACTCGAGTTGGGTAGAAGGTCACTCGCCAACGTTCTTGGATGACTTACGAAGCTGACTCGAGTTTCCACATGACCAACTCGAGTTGTCGTCATCACTGGAGGGTAACCCGATGGTGATTGTGTTTAACAGCCCCGAACTCGAGTTGGGTAGAAGGTCACTCGCCAACGTTCTTGGATGACTTACGAAGCTAACTCGAGTTTCCACATGACCAACTCGAGTTGTCGTCATCACTGGAGGGTAACCCGATGGTGATTGTGTTTAACGGCCCCGAACTCGAGTTGGGTAGAAGGTCACTCGCCAACGTTCTTGGATGACTTACGAATCTGACTCGAGTTTCCACATGACCAACTCGAGTTGTCGTCATCACTGGAGGGTAACCCGATGGTGATTGTGTTTGTTGTTGTTAAATGTGCATAAGTAATGTGCAAAAAGCATAAGTAATGTGCAAAAAGCAACACGTAATTGGTCATACTTGGAGTCCGTAGAAAAAAAAAGATAAACCATATGCACGTCGTTAAACCTGCCGCATGGACGAAGTGTTTGAAACATTTACTCTAAAATTATTTCTTTGCTGAACTGCATGTTACGAGAAAAAAAAAATAACGTGGGGACTATCGTCGTCTAAGCATCTGGATTAACGTCTTCATCGTTGTCGACTCCCTCATTAATTTCTTCCTCCTCCCATGCGTCGATTCCTTTAATCGCCTGTGGTTCAACATTCGGTCCTTCTGGTTCGTTCATAATGTGGTAGAGCCAGCTTACTTCTGTGTCGTATATGCAATTGCTGCATCCTGCCTGGCATGGTTAGTTCTCACAGAATCTATGTTTGGGACGGTCGAATATGTTCCTGTTCAGACCCCAGTTCATTGATTGTAGGTGTCGTGTCACTCGCTCTTTAATTGAAGATATTTGGCCTGACTCGATAATGGCTTGAAGTCTGTGTATTGCTTCGTTCCCTTCTGGCGTGTCCTTAAACTTACTCCATTTTGCAAGAACTAATATGGCAAATGAGTAACTTGCATCACAGTTGTTTAGGACTGCAGCCTCCCGTATTTGTGACAGTCCTTTCTCTCATGTATCTGCTGTTCTGGTGTAGTATTTAAGCCCTCTAATGAATAGACTAAATGGATTACCGTTATGGAAACATGTCAGCAGGAAATGAATGTGTTGCTTGCTTCTTGTCCATCCTAGATGATCATAGTTCTCCAGTGGCACGTTCTTATAGAATTCTGTTGAATTTCCTGCTATCCTTAGGATGCAGCATGAATTCTTGAAGTGATAATAGTCTTTCAAACTTGATGATGCTATGTAGCACATCAGTTCTATTAATATTGTTTGCGGAAGCTTCAGAAGCGGTGAGTCATCGTTACTGGTCGTTCTTCTATGTCTGGATTGGTCTGGTGGGAAGTCAGCCATGTTTGTGCGTGTTTGTTCCTGCAAGACTGTTTTGTTGCCTGCGCCCCAAATAATTGGGTGTGTGGACTATTTGTAGTTTTTAGTGCACGACCAAGCGTGGCCGTTTTATTTTATCGTGTGTTTTAGTTTTGTTGGTGGTGGTGGGTGGAACGTGGCGGTTGTGCTGCTTGGTTGATTGTGGTGTACGCCTTTTGATGTCGTGGGTTCATTGGCGGTTACCAGAGTGCTTCGCATTCGTAACTGAAAATGTTGTTTGTGAGTCTGTTCTGTTGATTGTGTAACGTTTATGTGGTATTGCATGTCTTTTTTCCTTCCGTTTTGTGTATGAACTGTGTTGTGTTTTACAATTGAATGTGTTTGTGATGGCCACGCGTATATATTTTGTAATTACTAATTTATGCACATTAATGAACTGAACAGAAGGTCATATTATATCCAGAGCACGTATGGTGTTAAGATGCACCGAGACTGAGTTTAAAATAACACGCTCCAGTTAAGTAGTCACATAATGAGAGGTGGTTCATGCAATTACATGACCTTCTAAACGTACTTGACCACAGCAGAAGTACCACTAAAAGGATCTGTATTCATTATGACAAAAGTTATAAAATTTCCACAGACTAAGGTTTGTGTTACTTAATTACAGCAAAATCAAACCACAAATATATTCATCAGGCACCATGCAACACATTCAGCCCCTTCTACAGAATAAACATTGTCATTGCAATTATAGCCCATCACACCATAATCATTATGTACCAGACAACATGACTATCAGTAACAGATGAACCATGAAGAAGACATTATACAGAGAAGCAATGCTCTCTACGCGGGCTCAATCTAGGAATATGTCTCACGGTCATGTCTCCCCCTTGTTGTCATCATGTGGAAGGGTAAATGTCGTACACAATTTGAAGGTTGCAGAGGAAGACGGTGGAATGCGAAGAGGAGCTACTGGTGGAATAGGGTCTGTCTCAGTGGTACAACAAGGTGGTGTATAGGGTGTAACTGCAGTGGCAGGTTCAATGGGGGCAGAGGTTTGATCATGGGAGCCAGAGCATGTACGAGAGGGGTCCTGTATGGGATTGGTACCTGAGGGCTGACAACTGGATTGTGGAATAGCTTCTGGGTCCTGAGGGATGGGAACCTTTGACAGTGTGGCAGGATCCGGGGGT
The DNA here is from genome assembly GCA_963855925.1 of Inga laurina. NCBI lineage: Eukaryota > Viridiplantae > Streptophyta > Magnoliopsida > Fabales > Fabaceae > Inga > Inga laurina. Next base: position 30,719,662 of record OY979701.1, read on the forward strand.
GTCAACATAACATTGGATGACGTAGCAGCACATGGAGCATTTTGAGTGACTAAGTTTGTAGGAGTTGTAGATTCATGTCCACATGGAACAGGTGTAGCATTACACTGTGACGGCATATCAGAAGGACGAAAGTTGAAGTGTTCTCTGAGGACAGCTTCATAAGTATCAAGGCGATGATTAAATTCCCTCAACTGCTGAGTATGAGCATCTTGCATTTGAAATAGCCTCTCGAAGTTCTCATTAATGCCAATAACCAGACGTTTGACTTGATGGTCAACCATTTCGACCAGATAGGCATTTGAGACCTTTATGTGGTCTGTCTTTGTTTTCAATGCATCCTGGATGTAGGTCTGAATTGTGGCTGCCATGAATGGGGGTCCAGGAGACCCAGCTCTTGATGATTGTCCCTCATCCACTTTGGGTCTCTCAGATTCCATCTCCTTCCTTTTCTTCGTTGTTATACTTGTAGAAGCACCCACTGGCAGCTTAATATTCATTCTACTGAGGTGAATGCTATCAAACCTTGGAATACGAACAATTTGCTCATTAGGTTCGAGGTACCAGATATTGTGCAGCGTCAGAAAGTGAGAGATCAGTTGGGGAAAAGGTAGAGGGGTACTCCTTGTGGAAGACTTCCTGTATCTGTTTATTTCATTGTAAATGTGTTGCCCTATGTTCCTCTGTTCCTTAGACAGAATTGAGGCCATCAGCTGGTAATCTTGTCCCACGAAGTGAGTGAAATTGTTCGATTTGTTGACCATAGATCGTGAGTATATGTACCACACAATCCGATGTACATCACTCAAGGAGCTAGGTTTGAAAGTTAAAGTTTTACTTCCACCAATTGGATTCAGAATCTGACATATTTCTACATCACTGAATTCTTTTACAGGCCCTGTTGGAGGATTGTCTAAGCCAAGGTAAGTGTTAATCAATGCAGGAGATAGTTGAATGTTTTGGCCCCTAACAGTTGACTCTAATCTTTCTTCTATCAGTTCCCCCACCTCATCACAAACCTCAACCACCTCCAAGTTACAGTAGAAGTGCCTCACTACAGAGGAACTATATGACGTTTTGATGGTCAACCAAGGTTCATAGTACTGAAACCAAGGGTACAGATCTAAAGCGAGTGTGTCCTTAATATGTTGTAGATCCAGATAAACAACAGGACAGAATGATCTATGAGCGAAATCATCGTCATACCTGCTCTTATCATTAGGCTCTAGTGTCTCTGAATTGAAACCTGGTGGTGGTCCCAGAAGCTCATCCTCCAGTTCAGGAGGTACATTACACTTTGCTTTTTGATTTGAAGTTGATGCACCCCCATATCTGGATTTTGTGGGTGCATGCAATGTCTGATCAACCAATTGAGTCACAATCTTTGTTATCTTCCGCTCTAAGTCTTCTTCTGTTTTATCTGTGGAGGTTGAGGCCAAATGTTCTGTAGGAACTGATACGACTAGTTCCTTCGAAATGGGAGAGGGTACTTTTGGCCGTTTCTGCTGTGATTCTGCTATCACAACCCCCTGTGACCTGCTTGGTTGTTCTGGTGGTAGTCGCTCCTGAACTTTTGGCCGAGTCTTCCTCGGTTTGTTCAACGGCTTACTCCCTTTGGACGGCAACTTCTATGAATCACGAGAATCTTTCTTCCCACTGTCGGAGCCCTTGGTTCGCACCATTGCACCAGATGGAAGAATGACAAAGTGCGATGCTAGGGCTAGTCCAAACTTTGCTTCTCGACTCACTGAGGGTTAGGGGGAATGGAGCTGTTATGCCACGGTTGGTTGAATGGGATTTACGGATATGTAGAACTCAACTGACTAATAGTACGTTTCTCGTCAGTTAACTCGAGGGCTCATTTAGTCGGAGGTCGAGTGGAGTGAACAGAAATGTTTGGTGATTCAGGGAATTAAAGCGTGGAATCCTGACTAACTGAGTTATAGTTCATTCACTCGAGTTAGTATTCCCTTTTGGTTCGTGACTTTCCAGTTACCCCCTAGTGATCATATTAACTGGAGTTGTAAGTGGTTGACTGGACTGGAGTGAGCATCGTGAATTCCCACCACGAGGTAACTGGAGTGAGTTTTCTACAACTCGAGTTCTGCGTATGTTGATACGATAACTGGCTGGTGACCCTCCAGTGATGCGTACAACTCGAGTTTGTGATGGGCCAACTCGAGTCCACACGTCGACTCAGCATAGTTTCGCACTGGAGTGAGCTTTGTCCAACTCGAGTTCTCCTCTCCTACACACGATAACTGGCTGGTGACCCTCCAGTGATGCGTACAACTCGAGTTCGTGATGGGCCAACTCGAGTCCACACGTCGACTCAGCATAGTTTCGCACTTGAGTGAGCTTTGTCCAACTCGAGTTCTCCTCTCCTACACACGATAACTGGCTGGTGACCCTCCAGTGATGCGTACAACTCGAGTTCGTGATGGGCTAACTTGAGTCTACACGTCGACTCAGCATAGTTTCGCACTGGAGTGAGCTTTGTCCAACTCGAGTTCTCCTCTCTTATACACGATAACTGGCTGGTGACCCTCCAGTGATGCGTACAACTCGAGTTTGTGATGGGCCAACTCGAGTCCACACGTCGACTCAGCATAGTTTCGCACTGGAGTGAGCTTTGTCCAACTCGAGTTCTCCTCTCCTACACACGATAACTTGCTGGTGACCCTCCAGTGATGCGTACAACTCGAGTTCGTGATGGGCCAACTCGAGTCCACACGTCGACTCAGCATAGTTTCGCACTGGAGTGAGCTTTGTCCAACTCGAGTTCTCCTCTCCTACACACGAGAACTAGCTGGTGACCCTCCAGTGATGCGTACAACTCGAGTTCGTGATGGGCTAACTCGAGTCCACACGTCGACTCAGCATAGTTTCGCACTGGAGTGAGCTTTGTCCAACTCGAGTTCTCCTCTCCTTCACACGATAACTGGCTGGTGACCCTCCAGTGATGCGTACAACTCGAGTTTCTATTCCATCAAACTCGAGTTATCACTTACTCTTATCATATTCATAACAAGATCATACCTTTTCCTGAGCAAAGAAAGTTTGAATAAACAGTCGGTAGCATCAATAGGCATGGGCCTGCTTTTCCCATCCCCATGCAAATAGCAGATTGTATTACCACAAGTCTTTGAAATATAAATTGGGACATCAAGTGTTGTTGTTATTAACAGATTATCTCTGTTTGGAACAAGAAATTTGATGTGATTTAAAGTTGTGTAAATAAAAACACCATTGTCACGTATGTCTTGGAAGGTCATGATAGCAGATCTTTTTGATGGTATAGATGCTGTGGTGAAGTATGTTTTGGAACATCATGATAGGACATGTTTTTGGTGGTATAGATGTTGTGGTCAAGTATGTCTTAGAAGGTCATGATAGCAGATCTTTTTGGTGGTATAGATGCTATGGTGAAGTATGTCTTGGAAGGTCATGATAGGACATGTTTTTTGTGGTATAGATGCTGTGGTGAAGTATGTGTTAGAAGGTCATGATAGGAGATGTTTATGGTGGTATACATGATGTGGTCAAGTATGTTTTAGAAGGTCATGATAGCAGATCTTTTTGGTGGTATAGATGCTGTGGTGAAGTATGTGTTAGAAGGTCATGATAGGAGATGTTTATGGTGGTATACATGCTGTGGTCAAGTATGTTTTAGAAGGTCTTGATAGCAGATCTTTTTGGTGGTATAGATGCTGTGGTGAAGTATGTGTTAGAAGGTCATGATAGGAGATGTTTATGGTGGTATACATGTTGTGGTCAAGTATGTTTTAGAAGGTCATGATAGCAGATCTTTTTGGTGGTATAGATGCTGTGGTGAAGTATGTGTTAGAAGGTCATGATAGGAGATGTTTATGGTGGTATAGATGCTGTGGTGAAGTATGTTTTAGAAAGTCATGATAGCAGATCTTTTTGGTGGTATACATGCTGTGGTCAAGTATGTCTTGGAAGGTCATGACAGGACATGTTTTTGGTGGTATAGATGCTGTGGTCAAGTATGTCTTATAAGGTCATGATAGCAGATCTTTTTGGTGGTATACATGCTGTGGTCAAGTATGTCTTGGAAGGTCATGATAGGAGATATTTTTGGTGGCATATCTGCTGTGGTGAACTATATGTTAGAAGGTCATGAACTCAGATCTGAACCAGGGTACATTGATGCACAAACAATATACTTCACAAAGCCTATATGAATATCAGCAAGAAGTATCATCTACGGAACATCATTATATGTACATCACTCATTAATCACCAGTTTACTGTGTACTAACATTGGGTTACATGAAAGAACATGTTTTTAGTGGCATAGGTCCTGTGGTCAAGTATGTCAATATGTCTTATAAGGTGATGTGATGATGTTTTGGTGATGATATTTTGGTGCCATAGATGCTGGGGTCAACTATGTCTTAGAACATGAGAGCAGCAGCATTCCAACCAACTGATCAAAACTAGATAACACAGAGCAGTCAGATAAACTATACATTTGTATTTCCACATTCATTACAACTTGAGAAATAGTTGCCAAACTATACATAATCAACACTATACTTGTGTACAAAAGCAGTGGATACTTACATAAACTTTCAACTTTCAGTGACAACAGAACATTAAGATCTTACTGCTTCTTAATGTTTTTTTGTCACTGACATGACATGACACTGCATACATTACATATAAAAACTGCTTCCCCTGCACCCGATCCCTTCATTCAAAAAACCATTGAAGGGTCAAACCAAAACATATATACAACATAAAAGATGAAGCATGAAAGATGATCATTAGAATTTAACATGGGTTGGGATTTTTGCACGTCCTTCTTGTGTGTCCTGCTTCATGGCATCGTGTACAATGGTAGATCTTTATATTTTGGAACTGTGATTCCTGCCTCCTTACTCTTGGTCTTCCAGGAGGTCGACTTGTGATTGGAGGGTGGAGGAACGTAGCTTCAGACATGTTTTCCATGTGATAATCCCTATAATCATTGACATTCGGCATGTCTATTGTAACAACCCGAATCATGCTGTGCTGGTAGATCCGTTGCTGAGCTTCTATCTTATAACAATCCTCAACATAATCATAGATGTTGCCGTGCACAACCTTGACAGCTGCACACGCATGTGTGCATGGAATCCCACTCATCTGCCATGCCCCACAACTACATTGTCGTGATCGCAAGTCAACCCCATGGTCTCCACGTACTGTATGCACACTGAATCTACCCTGCCCATAATCTTCACACCACATATGCTCACATCCACTCACATTTTCCATAACCTTTGTATCTATATTTGGTCCAACACAATTCTTCCACTTGTTCATTGCCACATAAGAGGCATGCATCTTCTTTGCTACTTTCTCACGATGTGCGTAAATTAATTGGGCTACATTATACTTCCTCTCCTTCACCATCCATGCATTGAATGACTCGGCGATATTGGTTGTTATGTTATCCCATCGTTTGTATGGGAACTTGCTAAGAGCTCACCTATCAACATCACCATGATTGTTAATCTATTCATATAACTTTTGACAGTGCTCCCGCATCTTTTCCATTGCTTTATCAAAGTCATCCACACGCCTTGCATATGCAATCTTGTTAAGAAGCATCAGTCCATCCTCCTTTGACCGGTTACTGGTCTTTCTCTTGCCCCTGTTTATTTTCAGTATCTCTGCACTGAAGTTCTCCTTCACATGTCTATAACAGAATGCATGACGATGCCCTCCAAATATTGCTGCCACAGCACCTATTATGCCATTGTGACGATCTGACACAATTGTCAACTCCATAGAACCAACAATCATTTTAATCATATGCATGAACCAAGTCCAATCGTCCAGTGTCTCTCCCTTCACAATTGCTATGGCAAACGGCAACAGCTCGTTATCCGCATCATAGGCTGAAGCTGCAAGTAGAGTCCCCTTATAAGGCCCACTTAAATGAGTTCCATCAACATATAGTAGATGCCTTGCACCCCCCATGAAACCCTGTACACATGACCCATATGCAATGAAAACTCTTTCAAACCTGCAACCATGTGCTACCCATTCAACAACTGTATTAGCATCAGTTTCCTTCAACCTTTGGCATATCCATGGGATTAACATGTATGATTGTTCCGGTCTTCCATGTATGTCTTCCATTGCCTTTTCCTTTGCCCTATATGCCTGTTTATATGTTAGCTTCACACCATACTCCCTTTGCAGTGTCTTCATAATCTCAGTTGGACGCTTCTCGGTGTGATTCCTAATCTCGTCGATTATTATTGATGATTTCAAAGTAGATCTTGCACCATGGCCGCTCACTTGCAAATGATCTTGAGCTGAATGAACATGATCTTTGATGAATTTTGTCACACTCAGTATTCCAGAACTCCTGCCTACTGCAGACGCACATAATTTCCATGGACAACCCTCTACTTTACACGTGACATACATCTTGTTCTTACTATTCCTATCATATTTATACATGAACTTATGTACAATGCTATACTTGTACAAGGCTTCTCTTAATGCATCAGCATGAGGAAAATGCTGCCCGACCCCAGAAATTACTCCTGACCATTTCAAATAGCTAGTGTCACTAAAATTTGTCTGATCTGTCTCATAAGTTATACACCCACCACCAATTTCAAATGACACAGCCTCAAGATCATTGCCATGTGTCATGGGAGATACCTCTGCTTCCGGTGACCGTTCCAATAATCTGTGGCTCCTGCATACAACAATTACAACACTTTATTTATAACTTATTATCAGCTTGGGAATGAACAAAATATTACTAACTTACAGATGTGCATTATTCATTGGTAAGGATTCATTGCCATTCTCTATATGGGCTACAAACACATGCGCACTGCTTTCATTGAACCGAAAAAGGTTTTCAATTTCACTATCATTGTCAAGCTCAATTAATGTCCTCTCATCAAACATTACTGTGTATTTAATGTCATAACTGCTCCCTTCATGACCTGTCAATCTTAATATAATTTCTCTTAAATCTTCCATTCTTATCCCATCTTTTAGTACCTTTACCCTCACACTGCCTCCGATATATTTAACTTCACCGTCATTATTATGTTCAAATTTCCCCCCTACGTGAAAATAACAAAACAACTCCTTTGCACAGCTTGAACCAATATTACCATCCATTTTTTTACGCATCCTGCAACAAATAAATAACACACTGTTAGTTGACAAACACAAAACTACATGGGTACTTCAATCTTTCACAAATCTATATTAGGGTTTTTCAACTTCATATTAATCGTTTCTTACAAAATCCACCCCATTTATTCTCTTCAACCACAACTCTGCAACTAACCATCCCAACCTCCTCCCCGATTCAAGCAGCATCTCCATTTTTCGCCATTCAACATTCACGTCCTTCAAACCCGAATACCCCGCAAAGTTTCCCACCCAAATGAAGACGAAAATGGTTTTGCTTCAGCTCGCCCACAGGGGAAGAACATTGTCGACTAATAAAGTACATACCTCACTGCTGTTTGAATCGCGTCCCACACTTACGTTCCCGCGCGATGACGCTCTCCCTGTTTCGCGTCACCTTCTTTTGTCATCAACTTCTTTTCTTTCATCATCAGAGGACAAATTTGTCATTTTACATTCAATTCTAATATTCCAGTTAACGTACTCGCACTGATACGGGATATTACAATTCCGCGCACGTCTGCGTCTTTTAATAATTTAAAGGTTCTTTTTTAGGGATTTTCCCTATTATCTTTTGTATTCATAATTAAAAAAAATAACTAAACTTAAAACTAAAACTTCCCATCATGATATAATAGATTACTTATATCATCAAGCTACTGGATTTATATTATCAACGTTATTATCAATTAAGACATTTTTATAAAAATAAAAGCTAAACTCATTTCATATCATTTAGGATATAATAGATTACTTAGACTTTTAAATTTTATTAACATTAAATGTTTTTTTAACGAACATAAATTTCTTCTAAAGCAAAAATAAGTCATATAAAATTTATTGCTTAAATGTTAAATTATACAAGACTTTGAGTTTTATTAAAATTGTTTAATTCTATTTTTAATTAAATATTTTGTTGATTTTAAAAAATTTATAATTTTTTTCTAAAGATATCTATGCAAGTTGTGCAAACTGAAAATTGAGAAAACTGTTGTTTAATTTATTGAAACTTAGAATTTTGTATTATTTTTAAAAATAGAATATAGGAGAGAATGTAGGAGGGAATGTAGAAGATTTTGTTAGGGCATTTTCAAATTTTTAATTTCATATTTTTGCATTTAGTCCTTCTAAATAATTACGATTTTTATGGTCATTCTCCATAAATATCTTTTCTCTCAGTTCCTTCATTATAATTTTCCCAAATTAGAAAATAGTCATCAATATATTATATTTATTAATTAATGACTAATGGATCCAAATTGAATTCCCTAGTATTTATTTCCAACTAAATTCCTTAGTATTTATTATGTTTTTTGACAAAATAATCTTAGAAAATAATCACTACTACAAAAAGGTTGAAAGATGGCGCACATATTGTGGCCCTTCCTTAATGAAGTGCCACAGCTGCTTTTTTTTTTATGTTTTTTTTACCAGCTGTGGCGCCTGGGAGGGTAGGTGCCACAGCTGAGGAGGCTAAGTGTGGCGCCTGGCCAGACAGGCGCCACACATGACTAGGTGGGACCAGCTATGGCGCCTGGCATGCTAGGCGCCACACTATCTTATGGTCAAGTGTGGCGCCTGTCTGGCCAGGTGCCACACCTGACCCATTTTTTTTAAAAAAAATGTTATGGTCAGGTGTGGCGCTTGCCTGGCCAGGTGCCACACATGACCAATTTTTAAATTTAAAAACAATTTGGTCAGGTGTGGCGCCTGCCTGGTCAGGCGCCACACTTGAGCCTTTTTTTAAATAAACAAAAATTGAGATTTCCTATCCCTTCCCCACCAATCAGAACCCATCCCGCCCCAACCCCCTTATCATTTTCTTTTCCCGCCTCCCCCCCATCTCTTTCCTTTTCCTGCCTCCACCCCCCATCTCTTTCCCTGCCTTTAATTATTCCCTCTCTCACTTTCCCTTTCATCTGCGTGCACCCCGTCCCTCCATTTTCATCTTCACATTTTAAAACTACACCCACATGCGCACACGGCTTTGTTTTTTTCCAATTGCCATCCCCACTTCTTTCCCTATTATTCCCTTTTCTTTGTATTGTCTTCAACTTTTGGTCCCCACTCCATTTGGTAGCTCAAATTTATTCCTTCCCTCACTCAAGATTGCGTCACCAACGGCAATTACGTGGTCTCCCACTCCACTGCACTGATCAACCTGTAAGTTCAACTTGCTTTTTCTTTTTATTAATTTTTTTTTCAAGTTGTTCTACTTTTTTTTTATGGCATTCTTGTGATGCTTTTTTTTCCCTGTTATGACACGCATGTATATTTATATGTCATATATAGCCATCTTCTTCATGCATGGTTGTATTATACTCTTTGTAAATCAAAAATAATATATTTTTATAATTTACTAAAATTTACAAGTCTTGCAAAGTGTACACTTAGGCTCTGTGCTTTATTTGTTCTATTATTGTCTTTATCTACTCTCTTTACACATTTTTTCCTATTTAAATTTAAACTTTAAAATTTTTACTGAAGATTTTATTCAAATAAAGTTATCTTTAGTAAAAAAAATGTATCAACTATCAAGTTTATTATTACTTTCGGGCCAACAAAAAATATATATATATATATATATAGTTTACTTGGATAGAAAACTGTTTAGCTTGTCATGAATCATTGTCCACTTCTATCCCATGTCTAACAAGTATTTTTTTAGGAATAAAATTCAATATATTGAGCAAAAATGTAATTATCATAATATGTGTCGTTATTTAACTAAATATAAATAAAGTAGGCTATTTTAGAATTGAAGGTTTTAAAGCGTGAAATCATGTGTAATCATGAAATAAGACATATGTTAATAATTTAATAAATTAAAGGGGTAAATATCATGAAATCCAATTCAAACGTTCCAGGTCTAAAAGAAAAGAAAAGAAATTGAAACGTTGACTGTGTAGTTTGATGGAGATGAGTTATCATGCCCCATTCTTCCTATCCAATAAACAATCAATAATAGGATTTTGATAGAATTATTTGGAAGATTAATATGTCCATCCCTGTATTTCCATGTGGTCTCAGGAACATTCTTCGTCTTTTTTTTTTTTTGCCTTTTTTTTTTTGATAATAGGATTTGTAATAGGATTTTGATAGAATTAAAACGTCTTTTTTTTTTGTGTCATATATATTTGTATATGTCATATACAAATATATATCTTATTAAACTATTTTGTAGAGTTTATATTTATATGTCATATATATTTGTGTTAGTGCTATTTTGTAGATGTAAGAAAATAATTTTTTGTATTATCTTATTAAACTATAATAGAGAAAATCCCATATAAACCCAATGAAAATAGGAAAAATTGAAATCAGGATAATAAATTGAATAATTCGTTAATTGAGTCATTAACTTATTTAAGGATTTTAAAATATGGATAAAATGATTTTAATATATCAATATATATCAATGTTAATGTTTAATAAAATAAAATATAATTTGTCTATATTGTTTAACTTTAAATATATTAACTAAAACCGTAAGGGAAAAAACATACAATAAGGAGATAATTAACGTTGGGATTATGCTTTCTCTTTCATTTTATTTTATTTTCTTTATTTTTTTTTTCTGAATCATATTTTTTGATTTAAGCTAATCATATTTGATTTTATTATATATTGATGTTTATTACACATATTATTATTTAAAAAAATAACTTAGAACCTCAAATATTTTATTGATTTTTTTATGTTTAATTTGTGTTTGTAGTTTCAGTTCATCAGTCTATTGAAGCTTCTATTTACGGTATGTTTTTTAAATTTTGAGCTTAGAAATGTGATTTTAGTTGAATTTAATAGTCATACTTTGTAGGTGTTCTAATGATTGTTATTGATTAATTGCATAAGCAAAATAATTATTTATATATTCTTAACACTTGTATTTTATTTATTGACTTGTAATGTTTTCTAATTTAACTATGATATATTGTGGCAAATATGGTTTCCTTTGTTATGAGTTGTAAAAAATTATTATAATGCCTGGGAATAATTAATGAATTATTTGGCAATCTAAACATTCAGTTTAAGACTTAGAAAGCTTCAATTATGAAGATACATATGGTGTATGTTATTTTAAATTAAAATTGGTAAGAGAATATAAAAGTAATTAGTAAATGCAATAGTCATACAACTAACCACGTACTTTTTTTAAAAATAGATTGAAGCCCATAGATGGATCGTAAATGGATGTCATCTAATCGATGTTCAAGGGAATACATAGATGGGGTGAAGGATTTTATTACATTTGCAACTGAGCACACAAAAGATCCTGGCAAAATCTTATGTCCTTGCTTATCTTGTTGTTTTGGAAAGCGGATTAGTCAACTTGATTTGCTAGATCATTTAGTGTGTTATGGTATTGATCAAACATATATACGATGGACAAGGCATGGTGAGACCAACGATGCATATAGTGATCGGGTGCATACCACAAGTGGTGCCTCGGATGAATTTGATCAAAGCATGTTTGATGAAGATGATGGTCTTGAAGAAATGGTAAATATGGTTGAAGGGGTGCTTTATAACTGCCCTAACGAATATGAGAAGTTGAAAGGTGATGCAGAGAAACCATTATATGTTGGAAGTACTAAATACACAAGATTGCTAGCAGTGTTGAAGTTGTACAACTTTAAAGCTCGCTACGGATTGAATGATTCGAGTTTCACCGAATTGCTTGAACTGTTTCAAGATATGCTTCCAGAAGAAAATGTACTTCCTACCAAGACATACGAAGCAAAGCAAATTCTTTGCTCTACAACCGGTATGGGATATGAGAAGATACTTGTATGTCCTAACGATTGCGTATTATTTCAAAATCAGTATGCAACGTTGGAGAAGTGCCCTAAATGCAACGCATCTTGATATAGGAAGAAGAAAGGAAAAAGTCCTTTGAAGGTGCTATGGTATTTTCCCATTGTTCCGAGATTCAGGCGACTGTATAGTAATGCAGAGATTGCTAAGCAGTTGACATGGCATGCAAATGAAAGGATTAAAGACACGAAGCTTAGGCACCCTGCATACGCTCCTCAATGGAAAAAAAAAATTGATCATGGGTACCCTGACTTTGCTGATGAAGTCAGGAACCTTCGCCTTGCACTGTCAACTGATGGAATTAATCCGCACGGTGTTCTGAGTCGCACATATAGCATGTGGCCAGTGATATTGATGATTTATAACCTTCCTCCACACTTAATCATGAAACGCAAGTTTATGATGTTGTCCATGTTAATTTTTGGGCCAAGGCAACCTGGGAATGATATAGATGTATACTTGGCTTCTTTAATTGATGACTTGAAGCTGCTTTGGGATGAAGACGTTAGTGTGTATGACGGGTACATGGAAGAAAGTTTCACTTTGAAAGCCATGTTGTTTGGCACAATTAATGATTTCCCTGCTTATGGAAATTTGTCAGGATACAGCGTCAAAGGATATGGTGCATGCCCTATATGTGAAGATGACACTCATTTAGTGCGACTTCATCATTGTAAGAAAAATGTTTACATGGGGCATCGAAGATTCTTACCATCACAACATCGTTTGAGGAAGTGGAAAAAGCCTTTTAATGGTGATGCAGAAGAAGGTAGCCCGCCGAAGATGTTGACCGGTTCCCAGGTCTATTCCAAGGTAAGAGACTTGGATAACAATTTTGGCAAGCCTTTTGCAAAACAAATCGAGACAAACGGTTGGAAGAAAAAGTCTATTTTCTTTGAACTTCCATATTGGAAGTCTTTATATGTGAGGCATTTTCTTGATGTGATGCACATAGAAAAAAATATTTGTGATAGTGTAATTGGCATGTTGCTTAATATCCAAGGAAAAAGTAAGGATAGTGTCAATTCGAGGTTGGATTTAGTGAACTTGGGAATTAGAGAACAGTTGGCACCGATTGAGCAAGGGTCTCGTACCTATCTACCGCCAGCGGCATACACTCTGTCGAGGAAAGAGAAGAAATTGTTTTGTGGGTTTCTGCAAGGAATTAAAGTTCCCAAGGGCTACTCTTCAAATATAAAGAACCTTGTATCGGTAAAACAGTTGAAGTTAAAGAATCTTAAATCTCATGATTGTCATGTGCTCATGCAAAATTTCCTACCGGTTGGTATACGATCCATTTTACCCAAAAAATTAAGGAACACTATCACGAAACTTTGCGTGTTTTTCAAGTTGATCTGTAGTAAAGTGGTTGATTCAACCAAGCTACAAGATTTGTAAAGGCTGATTGTGTGTACTCTGTGTGAACTTGAAATGTATTTTTCACCTTCTTTTTTTGACATTATGGTACATCTAACTGTACACTTGGTCAAAGAGACTCAATTGTGCGGTCCAGTGTACTTGAGATGGATGTACCCAAATGAGCGATTCATTAAAATATTAAAAGGGTATGTGAAAAATAGATATCGCCCAGAGGGTTGTATCGCTGAAAATTACATGTTGAAGAAGCAGGTGACTTATGTGCTGATTTTCTATCAAATGTTTGTAAGAGGCAAGCTTCACCCAAGAGGGGGTGAATTGGGTGATGTTATAAATTTTTCGCTTGATGTGGTGATATGAAAAATATAGTAGATGGAGTAGAGTTGAGAAGATTTGAACACAGAGAGTTATACTGGTTTGGCCTAACAACAAGGCCTACGTCCAGTCCTCAGAGATCAAGACCTACTGAGATTTTCACTATTCCTCCAAGATTCAATGGGCTCTCAGAACGCCACAAAACAACAATCGTCCTTGAACGGACTACGAGCAGAAATATTCTCTCACTAAGAAATTTCTCTCCCCCTTACGACAAGTCTTACGTGCAGAAAAACAACCTATGACCTTTCTCACTTGCTTATGTATACAAGGCTTATGAGCAGCAACGTTCTCTCCTGCTTACACCACTGTAAGTCTTACGAGCAGCAACGTTCTCTTCCGCTTGTATCTTATAAGACTTATGAATGGAAGGTTCAAACAAGGAATTCTCTCAACTGCTTTTCTCGTAAGGAAAACTACCCTCTCAAGGTCCCAATACCTTGAGATCACATAAACATATAATTTTGAATTGTATGAAGACTCTCTTACAGAGCAAATGAATAAACACTGAAGATCAATGTGTATGCAGAGAAAAAATAATGAATAGCAGCAACTTGGTATAAGCTTGTGAATTCTTGTGCTTCGTTGTTCTTTTTAATTATCCTTGAATCTCTGTATATATAGTTGCTTCAGTTTTTGCCCGTTTGGGAAATCATCATTTGAGGAGCTGAACTTTTGCAACTGTAGAAGAACACGCGCATGTTTGAATAATCTGAATGCGGTAGGTGCGAACGTGTTTGTAATCATGTTGTCTGCCGTTGTTTGACTTTTCTCCGTAACAACAAATTTCAAACGTTCATCTTCCTGTCTTACACTTTTAAAACAATCAAAACAATGTTAAACAATGATAATAAGTAATGATGATATGAATAAATAACAATAAACCTTATTCAGAATGAACGTTGTGAGTCTTAGCATTTTTGGTGGTCAAACAGGGCATCACTCGAGCATGAAAGGCTCACTTCGAGTGATCTCCTATTTTCCTTCATATACCTCTGTTATCGGGTTGTGCTTGCATAGAATTTCAGAGAGACAAAATCTTCACTCCCGGGTGAAGAGGGGTTTCACTCGAGCACAAAAGTGAGAATTGCAATTTTCACAGGGAATGTCCTCTCGGGTCATCACTCGCACACCATATTGACAAGAGTGAGAATTTGTACTTGCGGGTGAAATGGACCCTCACTCGAGCACACATACCTCTGCTCGGGTGAGACGCATATTCTCAAGGAATATGCTCTCAAAACCATCACTCGCATCAGGATTTCAGAGGGATAGAATTTTCACTCGCGAGTGATGTGGGCCCTCACTCGAGCATACAGACTCCTGCTCGAGTGAGAAGAATATTCTCAAGAATTATACCTTTTGAACAAGCACTCGCAACAGATTTGGAGAGGGATAGAATTTTCACTCGCGAGTGATGTGGGCCCTCACTCGAGCACACAGACTCCTGCTCGAGTGAGAAGAATATTCTCAAGAATTATACCTTTTGAACAAGCACTCGCAATAGATTTGGAGAAGGATAGAATTTTCTCTTGCAAGCATTGAGGTGTCACTCGAGCATAAACGGGTGTGCTCGAGCACACTTGCACTCCTCTGAACTCCATGACTCTCGGCCAAGTACTCGCAGTACCTTGCTCGAGCACAGAATGCTCATGCTCGAGCATTGATGTCTTTGCTCGAGTGAATGAAGGAAGCATGTTGTTACTTGCTCTCGGCCAAGCACTCACAGACCCTCACTCGCATATGTGCTCAAGTGAGAATGACTTCTCTGCTCGAGTGCATTCCTTAGTGCTCGAGTGATTCAGTGATCATGAAGGGAGAATACCTCTCGGGTACACACTTTCTGGCTTCACTCGCACCTGCTCGAGCACAGAGGCGATCTATGCTCGAGTGCAAAATCCTTGCTCGAGCACTCCAGTGCAATTTCACAGCAGATATCAGAAAACTTCAAATATGCATTTGGAAACTTGGAAACTTTTCTTAACCTTCTAAAAACATGTTATACACATAATTGACTTATTTTTATCATCAAAACTTGGGATCTAACATTCTCCCCCTTTTTGATGATGACAAAACTCTTTGTGATGAAGATTTAAGAGAGATTGATTGAAATTGAAAATTTTTGAAATTTCTTCAATGTTTCCAAATGCATATCAGGTTTAAGTTTCAAATTCAAGTTTTCCTGCAATGTTTCCTCTGGACACTTAACAGGCAAGATAAGTATAGTATGAGATATATAAGTTTTAATAGTAACTTGATAATCAAAATCATGAACAATTTGAAAACATGAAAAAGTTCAATCTTGAAACAAGTACATAATATCAATAACATCAAATCAAAATAACATGATCAAATCAAAATAACATCAAATTCCTACCCAATATAGAAATCTACCCAAACACCCATATCAGAAAACATCACACATCCTTCTCCCCCGTTTTGTCAACATCAGAAGGGGGGTTGTGGAGGTGGAACAAAGGTTATCATGGCAGTGAGAGGGTCAATGGGCTGATCAGAAGGAGATGTTGGCTGTGGTACAGAAGATGAGGGAGGTAGTGAAGGCGACCGATCAAAGGTAACATCTACATTAGACTCTGGATCAGTGAAAAGTACATGAGTCTGTGGATGAAGTGGTGAGGTATGAGTGGTCTCTGGAGGCACCCCGGAAGATGAAGAGGGAAAATGTGAGTGCAGGAAGGTCTCCATATTGGTGATCCTCTGTGACATCTCATCCTGTGTTTTGAACATCAGTTCAAAGTTAAGATTGGCCTTGTCTACCAAATTAATGACTTGTGCTTCCATTTTCTCCACAAGCTTCTCATACTCAGTCACTAACTCCTTCTTCAAACTTGATACAGCTTAATTAATTACCTTAGTCAGATGATTGGACAGAGAGGCATTGAGAAAGGAAGGAGGAGGACCTTGTGCAGATGATTGTTCCTCATCACCTCTGGATGGAGTGGCTTCCCTCTTGGATGTGGCTTTGGTCTGACTCACCGGAAGATTGATACCCATGTGAGTTAACTGAGTCTTACCAAATCTTGAGATGAGTACCTTTTCAGTTCCTTCCAAATACCAAATTTTGTTTTTCATCAAAATGAAGGAAACAAGTTGAGGGTATGGTATGGTTGTGGATCTTGTTGAAGATAATCTAAACCTTCTCATCTCATTAAAAATAATCTCCCCTACATTCCTTTGTTGCCCAGCAACCAAAGAAGCTAAGAGATAGTAATCCTTTTGAGCAAAGTGGGTAAAATTCTTGGATTTATTGACTATGCTTCGGGAATATATATAATGAAGGACTCTGTAATTATCAGGCATATCAATAGGTTTGAAAATGAGGGGGCCAATTGGGTCTTTTGGTCTCAGAATTTTAAAAGCTTCATTGGCAGAGAAAGAGGGTGGATCATAAGGAGGTGCAATATAACCAAGTAAGTCATTTATGATCTTGGCAGAAATCATAATGAATTTCCCTCTAACAGTAGTAGATACAGCTTCTTCAATCAACTCACCAGATCTAGACATAATATTATGAGTTTTCATGTTGCAATAAAAAGTTTTCACAACAGTGGGGGAATATGGCAAATGGATATCTAGCCAGGGCGCAAAGTATTGAAGGTAAGGGTACAAGTCCAAATGACAATTCTTTTTCAAATAGTCCAGATCAACATACACTACAGGGCAGAAATGTCTATGTTTAAATTCATCATCATATACCTTTTGATTTGAGGCCTCAAGTTTTTCAACATTGAATCCCTCAGGAGGACTAGTGATGTGATCATCCACTGGTGCTTGTGATGCAGAGGGTGCTCCAGAAGCAGAAGCACTGGGTTGCCTAACTTTGTGTGAACTTGAAGCACTGGCTTGAGAAGCAATTTTCCCAACTATCTTGTCAAGTTTGGATTTCTCTATTGCTTCCCGGAGTTGTCTACTTAAGGTATCACCAGAAGAAGAAGATGATTGGGGTTGCTCTGACTCCTTCTTCTTCCCTTTTCCTTGAACCTCTTTGGATTGAGACCGGGTGATTATAGGTTCCTTGAATACCACACCCTTTGGTTTCTTTTGAGGAGGTTGGTCTTTCTTTGAGAGTTGAGGCTTTGGGTGAGGTTTCTTAGCCGGAGTCCTCTTTTTGGTCTTGGGTTTAGGAGGAGGTGACGGTGAGGAAGAGATTTTGGGAGATGGAGGTGTAAGTTCAGGGGTTCCAGATTCACTGGCAGCAGAGTGAGTAGGAGAAGGAGAATGAGACCTTTGAGGAATAGAGGGTATCTTTGTTCTTGCCATTGTAGGGAAAGTGGAAGAAAAGCAAAAACTCTTGTTTTTGAAAGAAAGACAAATGGAGATTAGGGCACAAATGAGAAATGCAGAAGGTAAGAATCACCTCTTATAGAAGATTGAAAGGATGTAACGGTGATTTGAAGCAGAAAGACGTGATTGAATGATGGGAAAACGGTTGAAGGTGAAGAGTTGTGTCTTTCGAGTGAGAAAGCACTTCGAGTGAGAGGAGGAAGTGCGACGTTCTGAGCTCCCCATTAACTGATATAAGTGACAGTGCTCGAGCATGAACCCTAGTGCTCGAGTGATGTTCATACTGTGCTCGAGTGTGTTCTATCTGTGCTCGAGTGATCTTCTGGAAAAATAAAAAAAACAAGTAAAACGTACCTGGATTGTGGATTCCTTGATATATTTTTGTATCTTTGTACTTAAATCTTCCAAGATCATTTAAGTAACCATGATTTGGATAGCTTTTGCAAAGAACTTCCTTTTCTTCACTCGAGCAAGCATTCCTCACCTCAAGCATGTTCATATCATGCTCGAGTGAGAGTTCCTCACTCGCGAGTGGGTTCAGTTCTCACTGTTATTTCTGATATATTCCCTAGGTATTCTTAACTCCTCTGTTAACCTCTGTTTTTCATGTCAAAGAGCAGAGTATCTTAAATAGTGCTGTGCTTGAGCAGAGCTGCTTGTGCTCGAGTGACACAGCTCATCACTCAAGCAGCACCTCCAGTGCTCGAGTGAGAATCCTGTAAAAACAAATTTTGAATACTCTGATGCTAAAGTCAGTATGGTTATCATCAAAAGAAACATTTAATTAAACTTTTTAACAAGAAAACTTACAACTCATTGGGATTAACCATTCCCAATTCTCTTCGAATATAAAGGAATTGATCTTTTGCAATTGGTTTTGTGAAAATATCCGCAAGTTGAAGATGAGTTGGTATAAATTTCACTTTGACATCTTTCTTTTGAACATGATCTCGAATGAAGTGATGTCGAATGTCTATATGCTTGGTTCTTGAGTGTTGTACAGGATTTTTTGCCAAGCTTATCGTGCTAGTATTATCATTGGGATTTCTTTTAAATAAATTCCCAAATCTTGAAGTTGTTGTTTTAACCATAGCACTTGAGAACAGCAGCTTGCCACAGCTATATATTCAGCTTCAGTCGAAGACAATGAAACTGTGTTCTGCTTCTTGCTGAACCATGACACTAGAGAGCCTCCGAGAAATTGACATTGTCCACTAGTACTCTTTCTATCAGTTTTATATCCACCGTGATCTGAATCTGAATATGCCATTAAATACTCGTTCCCTCTTTTTGGATACCAGAGACCAAGCTCTGAAGTATCTCCTAGATATTTGAAAATTCTTTTTACTGTCTCTGCATGAGATACCTTAGGATTGGATTGATACCTTGCACACATTCCCACACTGAACTGAATATCTGGCCTGCTTGCTGTGAGGTAGAGTAATGAACCAATCATTCCTCTATACTTTGTGATGTTGAAGCTAGGTCCCTTTACATCAGCATCCAACAATGTTGTAGAACTCATTGGAGTATCAGCTCCGTTAGCATTATCTAATCCATATTTCTTCAATAACTCTTTCAAATACTTTGTCTGAGATATAAATATACCATTCTTCTTTTGTTTGATCTGAAGTCCAAGAAAGAAGTTCAATTCTCCCATCATGGACATTTCAAATTCTCCCTGCATAATCTTAGAAAATTCTTGACACATAGATTCGTTAGTAGCACCAAAAATAATATCATCAACATAAATTTGCACTATTAAAATATCATTTTTGTTATGTTTGATGAATAAAGTTGTATCAACTTTACCTCTGACAAAACCTTGATGAAGAAGAAATTTGCTTAGTCTTTCATACCAAGCTCTGGGTGCTTGTTTCAAACCATATAATGCTTTCTTAAGTTTGAAGACATAATCAGGTTTTGTTTCATCTTCAAAACCAGGAGGCTGTTCTACATATACTTCCTCCATAATATAACCATTTAGAAAAGTGCTTTTTACATCCATTTGATAAAGTTTAAAACTTTTGATGCAAGCAAAAGCTAAGAGTACTCGTATTGCTTCCAATCTTGCCACTGGAGCATATGTTTCCTCATAATCAATACCTTCTTCTTGATTATAGCCTTTGGCGACCAATCTTGCTTTATTCCTCACAATGATTGCTGATTCATCAAGCTTGTTTTTGAAAACCCATTTGGTCCCTATAACCGTATGATCTTTAGGTCGAGGAACTAAATCCCAAACTTGATTTCTTTGAAATTGATTTAGTTCTTCTTGCATAGCAATCACCCAATCATTGTCAGATAAAGCTTCTTCTATATTAGAAGGCTCAATTTCAGAAATAAAAGCTGAAAATGTTACCTCATTGAGGATTCTATTTCTGGTTTTGACACCTTCATGAATATCTCCTATAACTTGATCAATTGGATGATCTTTCATATGTCTCCATGCTTTAGGTTGAGCATGATCATTGACATCTTCTATATTTTGAAAATAATTTGTTTCAAAATCATCCTGATTTGAAATAGATTTGTTTTTCTTGATTGAATCCATTTCTTCTTCATCATTAAGTTTTGTCTGAGATTCAATTTCATCAAACACAACATGAATAGATTCTTCAATAGTACATGTTCTTTTATTGAAAACTCTATAAGCTTTACTTCTATTAGAATATCCTAGAAAAATACCTTCATCAGACTTTGAATCAAATTTACCTATATATTCCTTACCATTGTTATGAATGAAGCACTTACACCTGAAGATATGAAGATGAGCAATATTTGGCTTCCTTCCTTTGTAAAGTTCATATGGTGTCTTTCCAAGAGATTTGCAAATATATGCTCTGTTTGAAATATAGCATGCAGTACTCATTGCATCTGCCCAGAACACTTGTGACATTTCTTTTTCATTAAGTAATGCTCTTGCCATTTCTGTAAGCATCTGTTCTTCCTTTCCACTACTCCATTTTGTTGAGGTGTTCTAGGGGCTGAGAAGTTGTGATCTATTCCTTTGTCGTTGCAGTAATCTTCAAATAATTGATTATCAAATTCTCCTCCATGATCTGTTCTAATAGAGACAATAGGAATACCTTTCTCATTTTGAACCTTTTTGGCAAACATAATAAATTTAGCAAAAGTTTCATCTTTTGAGGCAATAAATATAGTCCATGCAAATCTTGTAAAATCATCAACAATTACTAACGTATATAAATTTCCTCCAAAACTTTTTACTCTTGCAGGTCCTACCAAATCCATATGAAGTAATTGTAAAGGTTTTGAAGTAGAAATTTCATATTTTGTTTTAAAAGAGGATTTAGTTTGTTTGCCTTTTTGACATGCTTCACAAATCATGTCGTCTTTGAATTTGAGTTTAGGAAGGCCTACAACTAAATCTTTTCTAATCAATTTGTCAAGTTGATTCATATTGACATGAGCCAAACGCTTATGCCATAACCAACTTTCCTCTGATCGACTAAGAAAACAATTTTCAGAAGAATTTGAATTTAAATCAATAGTATAACAATTACCGTCCCTTTGAGCTCGGATCTTTGCTTTGATAGTTTCTTTGTTTAGGAGTAGATCTTTCTTGCTTACTATCAAGCATTCTTTCGAGTCAAAAATCACCCAGTTATCTTTGTCAGTGCTTTGGCTTACGCTTAAGAGATTGTGGCATAATCCTTCAACATAATATACTCCGTTGATTTGAATGCCATCGGTTCTTCCCACTTCACCAATTCCAGCAATACGTCCAGATTGATTTCCTCCAAATGTCACCTTTCCTCCTTCTCTAGTTTCAAACATGGTGAACTTATTTTTGTCACCAGTCATGTGTCTCGAACATCTACTATCAATATACCATTTGTTCGCTCGAGATGCTTTGAGACATACCTAGAATAAGATGATCAGGTTTTAGGTACCCACACTTTCTTGGGTCCTTTGTGGTTAGTATTTGAAATATGTGTCCCTTTCGGAACCCATTTATATGTTCCAACAACCTGTCCCTTTTTGAAATAACACGATGAAGTATAATGTCCTTTCCTATTACAATAATTGCATGATACAAATGGATTCGATGTATGCATAGAATTCCTGAAATATTTAAGATAGTCTCTACTATTCTTCTTATTCTTATTATGCATAGCATTATATCCAATTCCAGATTTATCAAATGAAACTTTCTGAGAATTTAAAATAACCTTGAGAGTTTCACTTCCTTTAGTAAACCTTTCAACAATCTTTGTTAAATCTTCTATTTTCTTATCTTTCTCCTTACACATTTCATATATGATATGGCATTACTTTCTAATTCTTTTACTTTCTTCTTATAACTAACCATTTCTTTAGCAACTTTGATGAATTCTTTATGTAATGCATTATATTCAGATAATAATTCATCATAAGAGGGTTCAGAGTCACTTACCTCAGAGTCTGATTCTTCTTCCTTAGCATAGATTAGATACTTCGTCGTTGTCATTTTCTTCGTCTGACGAACTATCACCCCAAATAGATGATATATATGCTTTCTTTTTCTGCTTCTTTTTGTCTTTGTTTCTGAAGCATTCAGATTTGATGTGTCCTGATTTCCCACATTTATAGCATACTATTTGTTGTTCTTTGTTTTCTTTCTTGCTTGGTCCACCTTGATAGTTCTTGAAATTCCTTTGTCCTCTTCTGTAGAATTTCTTGAACTTTCTCACGATCATTCCCATTTCATCATCACTAGGAACATCTTCATTCTCGGAAGTTTCTTCTTCTTCTTTGATAGCTTTAAGTGCAACTCCCTTTTTCTTTTTATCATCGAATTCTTCAAGTTCCTTTTTGAATCTCAACTTACCTTCATATTCAAAAAGACTTCCAAAGAGAGCAGCTACAGATCTCATAGATTCTCCTTTGGCTTCTTCAATGGATGTCACCTTTGCTTCCCACTCTTTCGTAAGAATATTAAGAATCTTTCTCACCTGGGAATTTTGATCAAACGACTTTCCAAGAGCAGATAATTGATTAACAAGATGAGTATACCTTAGTTCAAATTTTGATATACTTTCTCCAGATTTCATACGTTATAGATCATATTCTGTAATTAAAGTATTGATTCTATTTTCTTTGATTCCAGATGTACCTTCGTGAGCAATTTCAAGAGCATCCCACATATCTTTGGCAGTTGGTAGAGTACATATACGAAAATATTCTTTTTGACTAAGAGCACTCTGTATCATTAGAATAGCTTTACTATTTAATGTCACTAACCTTTTGTCATTCTCGTCAAACTCATCTGGGCTCCTTTTAACTGCTCTATCTTCGATTTTCTTCATTGGAACATAGCCACCATCTTGTATAACATTCCATAATCCGTACTCGTTGGCCAACACGAACACTCTGAATTTGGCTTTCCAGAACGAAAAATATTCTCCAGCAAAACCAGGAGGTCTAGTGATTGAAGCTCCATCTGGAAGGATATTTTCACCCATTGTTGCCATTTGTCGGATCCTTCTCAAGCTGTTAGGCTCTTCGGAGAAGACGAGGCTCTGATACCAAATGTAAAAGGCAAGCTTCACCCAAGAGGGGGTGAATTGGGTGATGTTATAAATTTTTCGCTTGATGTGGTGATATGAAAAATATAGTAGATGGAGTAGAGTTGAGAAGATTTGAACACAGAGAGTTATACTGGTTCGGCCTAACAACAAGGCCTACGTCCAGTCCTCAGAGATCAAGACCTACTGAGATTTTCACTATTCCTCCAAGATTCAATGGGCTCTCAGAACGCCACAAAACAACAATCGTCCTTGAATGGACTACGAGCAGAAATATTCTCTCACTAAGAAATTTCTCTCCCCCTTACGACAAGTCTTACGTGCAGAAAGACAACCTATGACCTTTCTCACTTGCTTATGTATACAAGGCTTATGAGCAGCAACGTTCTCTCCTGCTTACACCACTGTAAGTCTTACGAGCAGCAACGTTCTCTTCCGCTTGTATCTTATAAGACTTATGAATGGAAGGTTCAAACAAGGAATTCTCTCAACTGCTTTTCTCGTAAGGAAAACTACCTTCTCAAGGTCCTAATACCTTGAGATCACATAAACATATAATTTTGAATCGTATGAAGACTCTCTTACAGAGCAAATGAATAAACACTGAAGATCAATGTGTATGCAGAGAAAAAATAATGAATAGCAGCAACTTGGTATAAGCTTGTGAATTCTTGTGCTTCGTTGTTCTTTTTAATTATCCTTGAATCTCTGTATATATAGTTGCTTCAGTTTTTGCCCGTTTGGGAAATCATCATTTGAGGAGCTGAACTTTTGCAACTGTAGAAGAACACGCGCATGTTTGAATAATCTGAATGCGGTAGGTGCGAACGTGTTTGTAATCATGTTGTCTGCCGTTGTTTGACTTTTCTCCGTAACAACAAATTTTAAACGTTCATCTTCCTGTCTCACACTTTTAAAACAATCAAAACAATGTTAAACAATGATAATAAGTAATGATGATATGAATAAATAACAATAAACCTTATTCTGAATGAACGTTGTGAGTCTTAGCATTTTTGGTGGTCAAACAGGGCATCACTCGAGCATGAAAGGCTCACTTCGAGTGATCTCCTATTTTCCTTCATATACCTCTATTATCGGGTTGTGCTTGCATAGAATTTCAGAGAGACAAAATCTTCACTCGCAGGTGAAGAGGGGCTTCACTCGAGCACAAAATCCTCTGCTCGAGTGATCTTGCAATTTTCACAGGGAATGTCCTCTCGGGTCATCACTCGCACACCATATTGACAAGAGTGAGAATTTGTACTCGCGGGTGAAATGGACCCTCACTCGAGCACACATACCTCTGCTCGGGTGAGACGCATATTCTCAAGGAATATGCTCTCAAAACCATCACTCGCATCAGGATTTCAGAGGGATAGAATTTTCACTCGCGAGTGATGTGGGCCCTCACTCGAGCACACAGACTCCTGCTCGAGTGAGAAGAATATTCTAAAGAATTATACCTTTTGAACAAGCACTCGCAACAGATTTGGAGAGGGATAGAATTTTCTCTTGCAAGCATTGAGGTGTCACTCGAGCATAAACGGGTGTGCTCAAGCACACTTGCACTCCTCTGAACTCCATGACTCTCGGCCAAGTACTCGCAGTACCTTGCTCGAGCACAGAATGCTCATGCTCGAGCATTGATGTCTTTGCTCGAGTAAATGAAGGAAGCATGCTGTTACTTGCTCTCGGCCAAGCACTCGCAGACCCTCACTCGCATATGTGCTCGAGTGAGAATGACTTCTCTGCTCGAGTGCATTCCTTAGTGCTCGAGTGATTCAGTGATCATGAAGGGAGAATACCTCTCGGGTACACACTTTCTGGCTTCACTCGCACCTGCTCGAGCACAGAGGCGATCTATGCTCGAGTGCAAAATCCTTGCTCGAGCACTCCAGTGCAATTTCACAGCAGATATCAGAAAACTTCAAATATGCATTTGGTAACTTGGAAACTTTTCTTAACCTTATAAAAACATGTTATTCACATAATTGACTTATTGTTATCATCAAAACTTGGGATCTAACAATGTTGACCCTGTAGGGATCCCCAAGTCCCGTCATGATGGCCGAACTCCATTTATAATAACTAATTTTCATTGTATTTCTTTTTAGGAAAGCGACAAATGACACAGGAGGATCCTGCAATGGTGACCTTTGTTGGTCGAGACGATTTATTGAGCAGAGCGTTACCAGTACCCGAGTATGCTGGTCGTGTTCAGGGTACTGGTTTTGTAGTCACCCCATCAACATACTTTGGACGTCAAAAGCGCCCGTATAGAAGTGACGTTTCCCACCTGCATGACGAGATGGCTAGCTTTAAGCATCAAATGCAAGAACTTCAAGAACAAATGCGCTACAAGGAACAACGAGAAGAACAATTCATAGAACAAATGCATTTGATGCAAGTTCAGAATGCGTTGTTAACAACGCAAATACAACAATTGGTCCAGGGTAGGCCAACACCAAATGTTTCGTTCTATGATAGCCCAAGTTTCAGAAATAGCTGCACTTCCATGCCTAAAGTCCCTTTTCATTCGGTAATTAATTTCTTTTCTACTTAATTTTATGTTAAAGTATAATTAAGCGAATTTTAACATATTAACTCTATTTTCTGTAGGGCGAATTTTAATGCAAGCTATATGTCGAACAAGCATCCAAGCACACAGTTGCAGTGGGTGCTGCCTACAACACTGGTGAGGACATACTGCACAATTCACCGTTGCCCGATAACACACTCCGGGTGAGGGTTGACGTCTGCACGAACGAAGACGCCCTCTTACCGATCCCGTCTCAGGATGAGCAAAAAAAGATGGCAGATGTTGTAGGTGGCTATATTGCTTGGCCAATAGGTCTTATTGAGCTATATGAAAAGGTCGTTCATTCAAAATTCCCTGCACTTTTCCTTTGAACTTTCATCTCAAGCTGTGATTTAATTTTCTGATTTGTGTAGGGTAAGATTTCAAAGTGTTCAACAACACAACCCAAGTCAAAAGCATCGGCTAGCCAACAGAACAGAAGAAGACAGACCTCATTTCTCGATCAATTCACTACTACAAAATATTGCTTTTACAACCCTAAAGGACGTCCCTTTTTAAAAAAGGGACGTAAAAAATAAAGGCAGTGGCATTTTTGTAATTCTGAGTGAGATTTGAATAGTTTTAGACGTCCCTAATTCAAAAAGGGACGTCTGAAGTCACTTCAGACGTCCCCAATTTAGGGACGTCTAAAGTTAAATTTTTTTTTTTAAAATCAGGAACGCCTTTTGGTCACTTTAGACGTCCCCAATTTAATTGGGGACGTCTAAAGTAAATTTTTTTTTTTTAATCAGGGACGCCTTTTGGCATCCCTAATATATATTAGGGACGCCAAAAGGCGTCGCTTACATATCAGGGACACCACTTTTGGCGTCCCTAATGTTATCAGGGATGCCTAAAGTGGCGTCCCTTATATTATATAAGTGGCGTCCCTAATTAAAAAAAAAACTTTAGACGTCCCCAATTTAATTGGGACGTCTAAAGTGTGACTTTAGACGTCCATTTTTGAATTGGGGACGTCTAAAGTTAAAAAAAAATAAAAAAAAATTAACTAAACAACTTTAGGCGTCCCTAAATTAAATTGGGGACGCCAAAAACAATTCAAATCTGTATGACAGTCTTTATTTGTTAGTTTTATAGATCTACACTCTTCTTTCTCATCAACGCAACCACTACCACCACACATTTAACTTTTACTTCTTCTTCTTTATATGCTTTTTTTAAACTTGTTTGTTCTTTTCTCTCTCTTTTTTCACCAGATCTGTAATGCATACCACCCCGCATTTAACTCTTGCTTCTTCTTCTTTATATACTATTTTTAAACTTGCTTCTTCTTTGCTCTCTCTCTTTTTCACCAGATCTGTTATGTTTCATACTATTTTATCTTCTTTCTCTTTTTTCTTTGGATTTCCCTTCTATTTTATCTTCTAACTCGTGTTGTTATGGTTTATAGATCGAGACTCCAAAACATGCTACATGGCCACGTTCCCACTGAGAAAATGAGGTACATCTCTCCCTATTGCTCTTCTCTATTCATTATTACGAGAAAATGAATTTTAATAATAGAAGGAGATAAGTTTTTCGCAACTGATTCATCTTATTGTTATCATCTTCTGTTTATGATATTTCAGCTCTAGAGTTATTATTGTGTAGATTTTGGATTTCAAATACTAGATCTGTAATTTTATTGATGATGATATATGATTTCTGGTTTTAAATACTGTTTAGTCCAGATCTGTAATATTATTGTGTAGATTTTGGGTTTCAGATACTAGATCTGTAATTTTATTGACGATGATAAATGATTTCTGATTTTAAATACTGTTTAGTCCAGCTCTGTAATATAAATAAATTTTTTTTTTAAAAAAAACACTTTAGAAGTCCCCACTTTAAAGTGGGGACTTCTAAAGTCCCACTTTAGAAGTCCCCACTTTAAACTGGGGACGCCTAAAGTCCCACAGTGGCACTTTCGACGTCCCCACTTTAAAGTGGGGACTTCTAAAGTGGGACTTTAGACGTCCCCCAGTTTAAAGTGGGGACGTCTAAAGTCCCACCGTGGCACTTTA
The DNA here is from genome assembly GCA_963855925.1 of Inga laurina. Classification (NCBI taxonomy): domain Eukaryota; kingdom Viridiplantae; phylum Streptophyta; class Magnoliopsida; order Fabales; family Fabaceae; genus Inga; species Inga laurina. The sequence goes on from OY979701.1 coordinate 30,747,849, forward strand.
GACGTCCCCAATTTAAACTAGGGACATCTAAAGTCCAGACTTTAGACGTCCTTTTATCTATGGACGTTATTGCCATTTTTTACTATGTCGCTCACATAGACGTCCCCTTGTTTTCAGACATTAAGGGTCTGTTTGGTTGGAGGGGAGGGGAAGGGAGGGGATGAAAAATGAGCCCCTCCCCTTGTTTGGTATGAAAAGTAAGAGGGGAGGGGCCCCAAAAAAAGGGCTCCAAATCCCTCCCACTCCCTCAAATTGGCTCCCTCCAAATTGGGGGGTTTTGGAGGGAGCAAAAAATTTGAGACTATTTTACCCCCATAATCTTTTCATATTTTTAATTATATCCTATGAGTCTTCAATAAAAATATAACTTCTTTTATCATCTCCAGTGTTTCACGCTTGTGTGTGTTTTTTTCCAACCTTGTAGTTCAACCAAATCATGAGTATGAATATCTCCAGCGGAATGAATGGTGATTAAAATATAATTTTGGTGATGATATTTTCGCAGGTGAATTCAACTGTAAAATGTTATCCATAAATCTTTTTTTTTTTTTACCAGAGTTATCCATAAATCCATAATACAAGTGTGAGCGCATGACATCTATTTTTTTTTTTTTTTTTTGCAACTCCTCTGCATTATTTTTCAATAGAAGGAATTTTTTATTTAATTTAATATGATAATTACTGGAATATTCATATAATAAGAAATTAAGTTGAGGGAAATTGAAAAATATTTCTATTTTATATCTTCATATTTTTTTATAAATTATATAATTCATATTGAGGTGTAAACTAATTTAAATAATTTATATAAGGAAAAACATATAAACTAATGTTTAAGGATAAAATGGTAAATTAAATATTATCTTCATTCCCCTCCCCTCTTAAACCAAACAAAGGATCATTAAAAAACCTTTCCCTTCCTCCCCCTCCAACCAAACCAAACAAGGTGATTCTCCCTCCTCCCATTCCATCCCCTCCCATCCATCCCCTCCCTTTAAACCAAACAGGCCCTAAAAGGCCTAAAAAAGGGACTTTAAAAATGTTTTTTGTAGTAGTGATTAATATCGATTGCACCACAATTGATCGGTGAGGGAGGAGTGTAATTACGTATTCCAAGACATATCTATAGTGTTAGTGGTCTAGTTGATTATGTTGCTGCCGAGGTCTTGCAGGACATATGTGCTCGTGATTGGGTTAGTGCTTCGGCTATCAACATCTAGATAAGGTACTTCACTATCATCGTTTATCACTGTTATTAATATTTCTCGTTCCATTTCTTTTGTTTCTCATGACACTGTATGTTTTATACTATGCATTTGGACCATGACGTTTTAATGGATACACACAGGGTCCAATTCGCATTTGTCAACCCTTTTCTCGTTGGTCATCATGAGGGTAAAGTAGATATAAATGCGTAGTCTAATGAGCTGAAAGATTACTTTAGCAAGAAATCGACACCAAATACATTATTTTTAGTGCCGTATAATGCGGGGTAAGTTATTATTGGTACAATTTTTGTTTTTATTGTTTAACTTCTATCATAACATGAGTGTTCAAAAAAAAATTTTAAAATATATTTTAGGCGCCATTGGATATTGATCGTTATCAATCCAGCGGAACCTTCAGGCCCTCACATTTACTATGTGGATCCTCTAAAAAATGGTCTTCCACAAGACCGTTTTGATATGTTACTTTTGATCAATAGGTAAGTATACGTGCCTATGTATAAATATTTGCGTGCGTGATTGAATAACCAAAAGTAATTAATTTCTATTTATTTTGTTAGCGCATTGACTGCATATCGGTCGTCTGTCTCGTTAAACTATTTTAAAGCTACTGACCCCCGCCTTAGCTATCCTTGGAAGAAGATACATGTATTGATATTTGACTTTAATTTACTTAGACTTTGTTAGTAAACACTTTTTATTCATGAACAGAGTTAAATATTGCATTATATTTTTGCAGTGATCTTTCCAACCTAATGACAATGATTGTGGGTACTATATCATGAAATTTATGAAGGATGTTATTATGCATGATCAGCCATTTATTCCTCAAAAAGTAAGTCATTTAGTTGCACTTCATATTGTTTTGTAATGAAATTAAATTAGTGCCTGACAATTATGTTTTACTAATTTTAATTCATTCTAACTTGTGTCTGATTGTATATATCTGTAGTATTATGAAGATCAATGTTGTGACGCTTTGATAGACCATCAGGTTAATGAAGTAATCGAGGAATGGTGTGAATATGTGTTTAGACAAATCTCTGGGTAGCTATATATACTATTAATTTCACTAGCTGGTCCTTTTTGTGTTGTTTCTAATTGCCAATTGTTGTGTCATGCATGTTTGTTGAAGTTGAATTTGTTGTATTTCATTCAGCTAGGTTTACAATGTATTGTATAACAATTTTCAGTACTACTTTAGCTAATTAATCATTTGTTGGTATCATTTTAAAGTTATCTATCATTGTTCTTATTAAACCTTGCAGACTATAATTATATATGCATAGGAGATATGTATGAGGAAAAAATATGCTAAAAAAAACCAATACAAAGAAAAAAAAACACCTCCTGTGGCGCCTACGTGAGGAGGCGCCCCAGGAGGGGGGCGGCGCCTGGTTGGCCAGGCGCCACAGGAGGTTATTTAAAAAAAAAACATTAAAAATCTGTGGCGCTTCCAAGCGCCATAGCTTTTTTTAGTAGCGTCCAGATAGGTGGCATTTCTCTAGCACCACTGCTAATGTAATTATAAACGCCACAGCTTTACTTTTTGTAATAGTGAATCATCAATAAATAAGATTTATTGATTAAAGGATCCAAACTATATCCCCTAGTACTATTTATTATGCGTTTTGGCAATATATATATAATTTTAAATTATGATAACTTCTTAATTTATGGAGAAAAAAAAATTCAATTATGAAGAAATATGAAAACTAAACGGCGTTACTTAACAAAATTAACGGTTTTACTTAAAAACAAAATGGAATTTAACAATGTTATTATGAGTATTATAAAACATATAGATATATCTCTCTCAGAAAGGCAGACTATTTATAAAAGTAATAGTCCGAAAGAACGAATAATAAATTACAAGAAGCTCAGGCCGAGAATCGAAAATATATATATATATATATATATATATATATATATATATATATATATATATATATATATATATATATATATATATATAAAGGTATGGGACGGAGGAGTAAAGATCAAGTTATATACTTTTATGCCAATTAAATAAAGGGGAAAAGAGTACAGACGGCCAAGAACTTACAAAGAGTAACTATGTGGAAAGTGTCGTTTTTCCATTGTTGGAATCATAAGAATATAAGATAATGTTAAAAAATTAGGGCCACACTTTTTCGCCATGACCAATGTATCTCATCATTTTTTGATGATTGACACTTGGCTATGCTTAGTTGGAAACACGACACACAAATGTCTTTTTTTCCGGATTAAATAAAGAGGTTTGATTAAAATATATTCGAGGGCATTGATTGTTTAAGGAAACAAATCTTCGTGGGGATACTAGAACATTATCACGGGGCCTGGCCGAGTTATAGCGACAGATCCAAAAGAGTCATATATTTAATTGATCATAATTGCACGTATTGGCGAGGCAGTTTTAAATAATTAAACATGGTACGCTTAATTATTATAATTAGTAATCGACTAAGTGAAAGTGAACCCTATGGTCTAGGAATTGTAACCTACCTTTTAGATCCTGCTGAACTTTATGAAGTCTGAGGAGCATGCGGACGGTATTATTGGCTTTTTATACTCCCGTCCCAATGGTCCTATTTATAAGTAACTTTTTTTTTAATTGTATAAAACGAATTAGTAGTTAAAAATAATAAGTGTGTCAAAAATGCCATTTTTTTCCATATATGCCCATATTTATGAAAAAAGTATAGGAGAGAGAATAGATAAAAAGTATGAGTGATAATGAGAACAAGATATGAGAGAGAATAAGTATTTAATAAGGGTAAGATAGAAAAAAGAAGCTTACATTTTCAGATAAAAAGTAAAAGTTGCTTATAAAAGAAATTAGTTATATGAAAGAGAAAATTGCTTATAAATAAGACAGAAGGGAACCGTAAATAATATTGGGAAAATGACACCAACATCCCAATTAAGCAAAATAATGAACATGCACGTGATTTTACAAAACAAAAACTTTTGTCGTGCGTGTTTCTCTACCTCTCAGTGTAACTGAAAAGTAGAAATATTATGAATACCAACTTATTAATTAGAGCTTGCTTAGATTAACATCGTCAAAAATGACTTTTATCTCAGATTATATTTGCAAACTGAAATTAGTGTAAAAGTTAATGAATTAATATGTTGTGATTTATATGTGGATTAGATTTATAAAAAGTGAGTTTGATATAAATTTGTATGCATGATGTACCGAAAAAATCAATTTCAAAATGTTCAAATTTGAAAAATCAATATTAGTTTTTTAATGGTATAGGGTAACATTGTTAGATTTTAAAACTTTTGGGGTGATATTAAACTTGAAAAAACTTTCAGAACAATATTGCTCCTCAACAAAAACTTTCGAAGTAAATTTACATATTAACCCTATTAAATTAGTTCTTGAGTTTTATGCATCACATAAAACAAGATAGGTTATACTTTGTTCAACAAAAATGCCTTCTTCATGAGTCTCGCAACAGGAGGGTTACCCTAAAGAAGGGCTTTATAAATGCATTGGTCTTCCCAACTCCAACAATTAGTTTTTCTGTGTAGCTCTCCCAAGAGCTTGTACCTGTTATAATGGTTCCTTCATTGAGAGTTTCTAATCAGAGAGGGCTAAGTGGAGCCACCTGGATGCCCTGTCTCGAGGGGCTAAGTGGAACCATTAATAGGTGTGGCTTTACACTAGTAGCAGTTATACAAAAGCGCTTCAAAGTATTGCTCTAGTAGCAATTACCGTTACTTAATTGTCACATTTTGGTTGGCGTCACAATTAAGAAAAAAATACTGAATTAACGATGAAATTTGATGATTTCATCATAAAATAGACTCCCACTAAATTATCAGCGACAACATTCCTTCAATATAATTCATTAGTTTTTTATAGTATATGACATCCACAATGGCAACTGTAGTTAATATGACCAAAACCAACGTTTTCAAGCATGCTCTTGGTATCTGATTTTGTAAAGGTTCAAATATCATTTGGAACGAGAAAAAACAATTTAGGCATTAACAACTTCCTTAGTCTCCTCACCATATTAAGGGATGGGGGAGTATGTATTAGTGACTTATACTCCCTCCTGTCCTATATCGTGCATCTTAATGCAAATTCTTTTCAAGTATAATATTCTCTCTTATTCAAAATATAAGTCACCTCCTAGAATGATTATTTGATCAATAATATAAGTTATTTAGAGAGTGATTATTGCTTATTTGTCAGTTTTGTCTTTGTTTGGCAATCATAAATGGTAATGCATGCGCAAATTCTTTTCAATTATATACTACTCTCTAGGGGTAGAATAGACTAGCCTTTATCTAAATTGGCCTAGACCTACAATAAAGATTTGAAGTATAAGCTATTTATAAGCTCTTTTTAGGCCTGAGCATAGGCTTTCAAAAGGCTTAACAAGGCTTAAAGCCTTTTTAAAGGTCTACTTAAAATGTAGGTCTTTAATTAGGCTTAAAAGCCTAAACCTTTAAATTTGTATATAATCCTTCAAACCTATTTATAATCTTACTTAGTCTTGAAAGCCTAAGATCTATTCTTGTCAAAATATAAGGGTTTAGAAAGGAAAAGAAAATAATGCCTATTAACAATAGTTGTCTCAGCAAGTAGAAATAAGAAAATCCAATCATCTATTGACTACTGAGATATATTTTCTAAAATCAATCAAGCATAACAAGCAATATCTAAGACTAATTTTACCTCTTTTACTTTCCCCACATAAAGTGGGACAAACTCCTACTAAGATTATAATATTTTTTTGGCACTAAAAAAACTTAAAATAATTAATGTAAAATACTCTAACCTCCCTTGCGTTTTACCTTAATTACACAGACCTCCTCTTCATTTTGAAAATACACACTTCAGTACAAACCGTTAACTCCGTTAAGGATTTTTATTTTTACTTAAAATAAATTTTATTTACTAATTTATCCTTCATCGTTACTAATTTCTAATTTTGACTAAACTTGTTTAAGTAATTTAAGAGTTCTTTTTTCTTTTTCTTAACTTGTTTTTTACTTTTGTAAATAGTCATCTGTTAAACTTTTTCATATTAAGATAAATAATTAATTAATTTAATTAATGTTAACATAGAAAACTTAATTAAAAATATGATTAATCCTATTAATAGATGCATAAAAAATAAACATGTTTATAAATATTTGTGCCAAAAATGTATTTAAAAAATTTAAATTTAAAATTAATATATGTTATATACTATATCAAATTTACATTATTAATAACCTATTCTGAATAAAACATGTTTATTTCTTTTACTTTTTGCCTTTCATTTGAAAGGCATATTTTTTTAGTCATTTAAAAGAATACTAAATAAATAAGTTTCAATAAATATGATAAAAATTTAAAATTTTATAATATATTGGAAATTTTGAACATACATGTATTATAATTATTTTTTTGTATAAAAATTTATTTTTAGGCAAATGTAAATGTTTATTCATTTGTTGAAAAGGGGTATTTTGATCAAAGTAAATGTTTAATAGTCAAACTTAATGGTCAACTAATCGTTGGGTGGATAAAAATGGAATATCAAATATGTAAGGGAGGTTTCTGTAACTTACATTTTAATTTCTAGGGACGTCTATATACATTTTCAAAATAAAAGGGAGATTTGTATAATTCAAGTAAAACAAAGGGGTCATCAATGTATTTTACTAAAAAAATTATTATGCTTTAGCAGGCAATGCATATAAAGGGAGATGGAGTGAGCTAGCGTTGAGAAGAGAGGTGGAGATGAATGACTGATGAACGCAAGATTTAAGTATTTTTGAATGATAATAGGATGTAAAACTTAGCAGTAAGATTAAGTTGGTAATTTTGTAAATAATTATTAACATTATTTAGATTATATTATATGTAATTATATAATAGTATAAATTTTCAAAATTAAATAGGCCAGGCCTATTATAAACATAGGCCTGATCTGTTTATCTAAATAGGTATAACAATAGGCCTAAACCTGAGTCTGGCTTATTTACTAAATACGCTAGGCTAGACTGTAGGCCTTATTTCCAACCCTATTACTCTCTTCGATCCAAAATATAAGTCACCTAATAAAAATATTATTTGGTCCATAATATAAGTTACTTGGTGAGTGATTAATGCTTATTTGTTAGTTACTACAAAAAAACACCCGATTTCAAAATGAATTTGCGACGGAATCAGCTTTTCAGACGGACCGAATTTCCGACGGAATTTCAGACGGAATCCATTCTGTCGCTAATAGGTGCGTGTCAAAAAAATTTGCGACGGAATCCATTTTGTCAGAAATTCCAACGAAAAGCAATTCTGTCAGAAATTTTTGCAATTTTTTTTAAAAATAATTTCCTTTTTTTAAAAAAATCAATTTTCTTTAATTTACAAATGCCACGTGTTTACGCCTTAGAGCGCCACATATCCCTCTCCCCTGGCTGCCAGGTATCTCCTCCTTATGTTGCCATGTGTCAGCACCTCATAATTCCTTCAAATGCCTCATATCCTATTCGAACCCAAGACCTCAGGCTGCCTACGCCTTAGCGCGCGAGTCCTTGCCAGTTACGCTGAAATGAACCTGTGTCATATTATTATATATACAATATTATCATATATATATATACACACATACATACATATAATCAATTAATTAATTACATATAATTAATTATTAATTAAATATAATATTATTAAAAATAATGAAAAATTTAATAAAAATGTAAAAAAAATATTTATATATTTAAATTAAAAATTTTTTTAGTTGAAATTACTTAAGAAATAATAAGTTAATATTATAAATATTATTTTAAATATAAAATTATAAATATAATATTAATAAAATATATATTACTTTTAAATAAAATAAACTAAAAACTAATATAATAATAATATCATAAATATTATTGTAGTAGAAAATTTTAAATATAATATTAATAAAAAATAATATAATTTTAATAATTAAGGTTAAATATAATTATTTAATAATTAATATTTTAATTTTATAAATATTATTTTAATAAATTTTATTTTTTTAGATGATATTTCCAACGGAATTTTCTATAGCAAATTGCCACAGAAATTTCTGTCGAAATTTGTCTTCCTAAAAATTCCGAATGAATTTCTGTCAGAATTTACCAAAGAAAATATTATGTCGGAAATTCTGTTGCTAAATTTGCCACGAAAAATTCTAACAAAAATTCCGTCGGAATTTGCCACGGAAAAGGTTCCGTTGGAAATCAGGTATTTTATTTTTGTAGTGTGTTTCGCCCTTATAATAAGGTTAAAATTGAAAAAAAAAATCAATTTAAGATATATTTAATGAGTTAATTATGCCATATTTGCTATGGTAAGGTGGTTGAAATTGGTTTATATTTTATACTGAAGGAAGTATACCCTTATTTGTTGCATCATTGTTGAAATTTACCATAAATTCTTTAAGACACAAGAGGGAACATGGGATAAGGAATAATTAGGATTCAATTAGATACATAAGTGTATCTGTAAGGAATTTAAATAAGGATATTCGAAATTAGGATTTATTGGGTTACTTATCCTTTGATAATAATTAGAATTTGATTTAGGATTTTATTATTATTTTAATATTTCTAAAACTTCTGTAAATAAGGTTAGGGTTTTCAATTGTAAGAAGCTTTTTGAATGAATTATATTTAGGGCTAAAACTTTACTTTAAACAAGAACTAGATCTGTGGCATATGATGGAGTATTTAAACCAGAGAGAGTAAGATGCATGCCAAATTTGTTGCAGAAGATTTAACATTTATGCTGGGGAATGGTCGATGATTCCAAGTTCCAACGCGAACTTTATGGTTTGGAAAAAGAATATGGCAGAGTCGTTATTGGGAATGGGGTTTAGTTATTTAATGTCACCCTCCATAATTAGGCCACCAACATATGCTGGTAAAAGCTTCCATTTTCGGAAACCTTGTTCAATCCGAAAAACCGGAATTATAGTTTGACCCAAATAGCACTGGCTCTTCCAATTCATTGCCTGCGAAAGCCACTTTCTCAAATTAATTCCCTTAGGGTGCGTTTGGCACACAGAATTATTTTGATAGAAAAGAGGGAAGAGAATGGAATGGGAAGGAATGGAAAATTTCTACTCACTGGCGCATTCAGGATGCAAAGAAAAAAGGGAAACTGATAAAATAAAGATAAATTAAAAAAGTGAAATGACGAGTAAATAATCATAGACCCAAGTAAAAACATCATCCATATCAAAATAATCCAAATCATATCAATGATCCAAAAAAGAAATGGGTTAAGGGGCCTAAATACCTCAGAAGTCTTTGTTTACAGGCTAGGGGGACCTGGAAGTTTTTGAAGGGGCAAATATGCCCCGAAAGTTTAAAAAACTGGGCAATATTGCCCTTAACCTAATAGACGTAAACGGTCAATAGATAGTTGACCAATTCTGCTGAGTTGTCTATGCCACGTTGGATCATCTGACACATCATCATCATCCTCACTAAGAATCTTGACCTCTTTCTACATCATCATCAACGTTCATGGGAAAAAGCCAAAGCCATATCAACATTTAACAAATTTGGAGGACAAAAATTCAATTGGGAAAACAAAAAACTCCCCCCCCCCCCATCATTGGATCAGTACATGAACAATCACCCAAAAAAATCAAAGCCATATGAACAAATAACCATCGGAACAATAAAAAAAAAAAAAGAAGACCAATATGAAAGAAGATCTAGAAAGAAGATGAAGAAGCAATAAAGCGCTCTAAACTAAAAACTCAAATTTCCCATGGACGCGGATGATAATGATGATGATGAAGGTGGAGAGGTTTGTATTTTTCCAGATTGGTTTTTCCCCTCTCCAAAACCTAGCTGAACATGAGTATATGAGAATCAAATAATCCTCAACACCACTCGCTTTAAAAATCAAAGAAGAACCCCGCACTTACTCCGATACGAATTTCACACCAATTTCAAAACTCAGATCTACTCACATTAAAAGCTAAACGAATTTCACATGTCATACCTCTTTATTGTTCAATATACTGTTGTGGCTCAGAATATTCAAAACCCTAAATTTTAGCAAAATTTTTGGACTTTTGAATAAACTGATATCATTCTTGCATTCCAATGGTAGTTGAATTTGAATAAGAAACTCCATCAATGGTATATCGAAGATCAAAGGTTATTTTGATTTGTTCAGTTACCTTAATTTCACTTCGAATTCAGACTTCACCAGTGAATCCTCAGCTGAGCTCAAATCAGTCATCGACAACTTCCAGAAGACTTTCAACCTCAACTATTGGACATAATGAGTGGGTGTGTCACAAGGAACAAGTCCCACTTTATCTGGGATTGTGGGGGGCTAAGAGGAGGAGTGATCTCACACAATAACGGACTACAGCTTGTGGAAGCTGGGGTTAAAGTGTCGTATGAGTATGATAAAATTGTCATGACAAAGAATAATATGACTATAGTAAAGGGCTATTGTAACAAGGGATTGTTTATTTTGAATGCTGTTGAAATTATTGATAATGCATCTTCTTCTGTTTACTTGATTGACTCCCTAGATATGTGGCATGCTAGATTAGGACACATAAGTAAGTCTTATATAATTAAACTACAACACCTTGGGCTTATTTCCAAAATAAAAAATAATGATTTTAATAAATGTGAAAATATTGAAGAAGAAAAGTTGACTAAAATGTCACATTTTTCTACTCAAAGGCACTAGTGCAAAATACTAATTTAGCTACACGATTTTACATCAGTTACTTAAAGAACCGAAGTGATAATTCATGTGACATAATTTTGCTTCTGTTTTACGTGTAACTGACGCCGTAATGTACAATATGGCATCACTTACTTGAAGAACAGAAGTGATAATTCATGTGACATACATTCGCTTCTGTTTTAAGTGTAACTGATGCCGTAATATACAATATGACATCAGTTGTATAGTCAACTGATGTCGTAATTAAGATGCTATAATAATAATAATTATGGGATCAGTTTATTGAGCACCATAAGACATAATTAATATAAAGTTTTGGAATTTACTTGTGAAATAAATAAATTTAAAATATAACATGTCATAATTGTAATTAAATACTACAAATAATTTTTTCCAAAATATAATTATATTCACTAGTACAAAATACTAATTTAACTACATGATTTTGTATTAGTTACTTGATTACTTGAAGAATAGAAGTGATAATTCATATAACATAATTTCGCTTCTGTTTTACATGTAACTGACGCTATAAGGTACAATATGGCATCAGTTACTTAAAGAACAGAAGTGATAATTCATGCGACATAAGTTTGCTTCTGTTTGAAGTGTAACTGACACAATAATGTACAATATAGCATCGGTTGTATATTCAACTGATGCCGTAATTAAGATGCTATAACAATAATAATTATGGAATCAGTTTAGTAAGCACCAGAAGCCATAATTCATATAAAGTTTTGGAATTTAATTGTGAAATAGATAAATTTGAAATATAACATGTCATAACCATAATTAAATATTGTAAATAAATTTTAAAAAATATTTTTTCCCAAAATATAATTATATTATAGTTATATTTTAAATAACTTTTTTTAAGTGGGTTATTTATAGCTCAGGACCATCTGATAGAGATTAGCAAACTTCTTTTAACTACTTAACTATACCTAGTTAATTATTAAAAAATGGATGATCAATTTATGGGTGGAACTTGACCCATAATTTATAATTTATTTATCGAGCTTACTTATAGAATCGGGTCCTATAGAAAACCAAGACCTTAATTATAACCCATATGGCTCTAAGGAAGTCTTAAAAATATATTAACTATTTTTTTTCTAAAGAAAAGGAAATATTGTGTCGATTCCCACTCCACCTGACGCCCTAATGGCTTCAACAAAAACCTCCACTACTCTGCTAACTTCACGGCTTCTTTATGAATTTCGCTCTAGCTCTACTAACTTTGTAACTTCCCTTCATCACTGTTAACGTAGCAGCTTCCAGATAGAGCACTATAAAAAACACTCAATTTCCGACAGAATTTGTTACGGAATTTATTCCGTGGCAAATTATGTGGAAAATCCGTAAGAAATTCCATTGGAAATTTTTTCGATGGAATTTTTCTGTAGCTAAATTTGTCACAGAATTAACCACAAAATTCTATGGCTAAATTAGCCACGGAATTACGCCACAAATTTTGCGAAAAAATTTTTGCCACTGTGCCATGGAATTTTTCCGTGGCACATTCCGTCGCAAAAGTTTAAAATATATAAAATTTTATATTAAAAATAATATTATAAAATTAATTATTAAATAATTTTAATTAAAAATAAAATAATATTATTAATGAATATTTTATTTTTATTTATTGATACTATATTTAAAATTTTTTACTAAAATAATATTTTTAATATTATTATATTAGTTATTATTTAATTTTATTTAAAAATAAATTATTAGTTATTAATATTATATTTATCATTTTATATTAAAAATAATATTTATAATATTAAATTATTTTTTATTAATTAATTTAATTTAAAATATATTTAAATTTAGAAAATTGATTAAAATATAGTCATAAAAATATTTATTAAATATTTTAAATTTATTGAATTTGAAATTAATTAATCATAAATATATAAATATTTTTTTTGGAATTTTTATTGATTTTACTTTATTTTTAATAATATTATATATATTATTAATTTTATATTATGATAATATTATATATATAACATTATGTAATAAAATAACGCAGGTTCACCTTGGCACAACTGGCAAAGGCTCGAGCCTTAAGGCACCAGGAGCATGAGGTCGCGGGTTCGAACAGAAAGGGAGGCATTTTCAAGATTTAAGAGGCGCAGACATGTGGCAGCTCTCGGAGGTGACACTTGGCGCACTGCGAGGAGGGTGGACACGTGGCAGCGCACGGAGGTAACACTTGGCTCACTTCAAGGAGGGACACGTGGCAGCGCTCGGAGGTGACACTTGGCGCACTGCGGGGAGGAGGGACACGTGGCAGCGCTCGGAGGTGACACGTGGCAGCGCAATGAGGAGACACTTGGCGCACTTCGAGGAGGGACACGTGGTGCACTGCAAGGAGGGTGGACATGTGTCAGCAGTAGGAGGTGACACGTGGTAGCGTGAGGAGGCGACACGTGGCTGAACCAATGATGAGGTGGCCTCCTATGGACGTGACATGTGGTATTTGAAAATTTTAAAATAAAAAAATATCCATTAGATTTGAAAATTCATTTGCTACACATCTATTATGGCGTCGGTTTAGTTACAATGCGAAGCCGTAATATATTCATTTACGGCGTTATATCTTAAGCAACTGACTCCATAATATATTCATTTACGACAACATATCTTAAGCAAGTGACACCATAATATATATTTTTCGCTACGGCTAATTCCGCTACACCCTAAATACTGTGGCGAAAATGTAATTTTAACTGATGCCAAATTAACTTTTTGCACTAGTGAGGGAAACTAAGTTGTTGTCCTTACTTCACATTGATTTAGGTGATTTAAAACAAACAAAGACTAGAGGAAGTAAAAGATATTATGTCACTTTTATTGATAATTTTTCAAGATATACAAAAGTATATTTGTTGAGAAATAAAGATAAAGCTTTTGAAAAATTTCTCTTATACAAGGCAGAAGTAGAAAATCAATTGAACAAAAAGATTAAACGGGTTAGTGTTCGTAACTAACCTTAGAATGTTGAGCTCCCATTTCATTTTTGGGATTCAGTCTTTTAAAAGACCTAGAAATCAAAAAGCACAGTTATTGATACGGACATTGGCTGTAGTCAAGAATTATTGGCTGCGACCAAAGGGTATTCTGAGGCATTTGGCTGTAGCCAAAAAGCATATGTCTTGCCTCTGTTTGTCGTTTGGCTGCAGCCAGAAATAGTTTGGCTGCATCCCAAAAGTTTCTGAAAGTCTTTTGGCTACAGCCAAGCATTTCTCTTCAACTCTTCTAGCTCTTTCCATGATGCAATGGTGTTCTACTCTTCTTCCCCACTGCTTAATCAATGATTTGTACTTATAATGTCTCTTTGTGTATCTCAAGTGTGATCCTATGAACACAAGAAAATTTATACAAACCAAAGGGTGAAGAGTAATAGTAAAATATTCACATTTAACCAAAGATTCATGCCCTTTTAACAACTACTTACTAGGCACATTTCCTATATACTTATATCCTTGCACATATCCATTAATCACTAAATGATTTGATATGAATTTCATGAGGTTAACAGTTAGGTCGGATAGAGGAGGGGAATATTTATCACTAAATGATTTTTGTGAAAAAGAGGGAATAATCCATGAAGTAACTCCTCTATATTCACCTGAGTCTAATGGTGTTGCAGAAAGGAAAAATATAACTTTAAAATAAATGATGAACACTTTGCTTGTTAGTTCTTTGCACCTGATAATTTATGGGGTGAAGCTTTGTTGATGGCTTGTTTTTTTCAAAACAGAATACCTCATAAGAAAACAAATAAAACACCTTATGAGTTGTGGAAAGGTTTTTTTGCCTAATCTTCAATATTTGAAAGTGTGGTGGTGCCTTGCAAAAGTTTTATTACCTGATCTTAGAAAGAGAAAGATTGGTTCTAAAACTTCTGATTGTATGTTCATTAGTTATGCTCAACAAAGTGCTGCTTATCGTTTTCTAGTTTTGAAAAGCGATATCTTACATTATAACTCAATTATTGAGACAAAAGATGCAGAGTTTTTTGAAAATGTATTTCCTTTCAAAATTGAGAATATTCCTAAAAGAGTTGAAAACTGTTCTTCTTCTAAACAAAATTCAAATGAAGTTTTGGTTGAAGATTTAAGGAGAAGTAAAAGATAAAGAAAACAAACATCTTTTGGAGATGATTTTTATACTTATTTGATCCAAGATGAACCCAAAAGTTTTTATGAAACTATTTCTTTTTTGGATGCATCTTTTTTCATAAAAGCAATATATGCTGAAATTGATTCTCGATGCATTCATGATAGCTTTGCATTCCTCTATTATAATGTGTTTTGAATCAATCTAAAGTATCGCAGCTTTCAGTGGGTCATTAGTCATACCTTTTTCACATTCATGTTGTACCACAGGATCAATACAAAAACCTCATTTAATGCAAAAAGAGAGTAAATAAATAATTCAATCCATAGGTAGGTTCAAGAAAATCCTAGAATTAGAAAATTAGCTACTCATGTTCATCATAATTAAATCACAGCAGTAGCAATAAAACATTCCAAATAATTTGGGACAAAGATATAGGAGAGGAGACAAATAAATATAGAATAGAAGTAGAGATCGCCTGTTCATTCTCCCTCTAGCCAAGCTTGTTCTCACATCGCTGCTGTCTCTGACTCAACTCTGTCTCTCGTCTCTGTTAGATCTCATGTTTTGATGATAACAAAAGAATGGTATGAAAAAGAAGTGATTAATAAATAAGTTTGAGCAAAGGAATAACAGGGATAAGCATCACTTGAGGTAAGCATTGGAGTAATGAAGAAAGGCCAAGAGAAAAAGCTGAGAAACTTGATCAGAAGCAAGTTTTCTAAGGCATTACTCGAGTAGGTACTCGAGTAATGAGACAAAACTTGAAGCAACCAGAAGCACCTTTCAGTAACCTGCCAACGTTACTCGAGTAGGTACTCGAGTAATAGTGTAAGTATTTTCAAGTTGCTCTTGGCCTGCCAATGTTACTCGTGTAGATACTCGAGTAACTAGGTAAATACTTGGAGTTGCTCTCGGCCTGCCAATGTTACTCTAGGAGCTACTCGAGTAACCATATGAAAAACTTCCAGTTGCTCTCGGCCTGCCAATGATACTCGAGTAACTCTGTTTCTGAAAATGTGTTGCTCTCGGCACTTTGTACCACTGCCAATGTTATTCGAGTAGGTACTCGAGTAACACATTGAGGTAAGTGAAAACTTGAAGGTAGTACCCGAATAACTTGATTTAAGTTTATCTCAATTTCCTCGAGTCTTTACTCTAGTATGCAAGTATTTAATGTTCTATTTTAAGTGGATTACTCGAGTATGTACCCAAGTATGCAAAGTTATGTTTGAAGGAAAACCTCAAGTCATTACCTGAGTAAGTTATGTACAAAAAGTAAGTTTACTTGAGTAGGTACTCGAGTAACAAGGTAATCAGACTTGAAGTGCTCTCGGCCTTGAAATCCTGCCAACATTACTGGAGTAGAGCATCGAGTAATCAAAAATTTATTTGAAGGTTTACTCGTGTTGGTACCCGAGTAACCTATGAAGTTGTGAATGCATTACTCGAGTAGGTACCCGAGTAAATAACTATTTCCAAAGGTTTGAGATTTAGTTTATTCCATGCACTACCCGAGTAATCTTGTATTTGTTCATTGACTTGAAGTTATTCAAAGCTTTCCCAATGATACTCAAGTAGGTACTCGAGTAAGCTTCAAGGAATACTCGAGTAGCTACTCGAGTAAGCAAACCCAGAAATATAAAAATCATGCAAACGATCATTAATTTTTTTTCTATATGATCAACCTTTCATTGTATTAGTATTTCTAGCATAATTACAGATAAACAATGAAGAAATCATATCAAGTGAGAGAAGTCAAATGAAACGTTCAAATACCAACCACCGCCAACGGATATTTTTCAAAAACTGAAAAGTCAATAGTGGGTGCGCACTCTCCAACGGACAAGAAGAAAATGCTCCAACGGTCATCACCAACATATCTATATATATGGGAACATCCAAACAGAGAAGAAGTGAGAAGAACACACACAAACGTATCATCAAGTTTATTACTCTGTTTTATGTGATAATTGCATTTCTATGCTTCAGTGATTCATATTCACTCTATAAGAGAGATATTTCATTCAAAATCAATATTTGTTATTGAGATAACTTAAGGTTATGGAACCTTGAGTTGGGATTGGATTACAACTTGTAAGGGGGAGCGAGTGTCCAGGCGTAGGAACTTGCTTGTACTGAGGTGCCAAGAACCCACCGAATCTTGGAAGTTATAGTTAAACTCTTAGATAAGCTCTGAGGACTGGACGTAGGTCAAAGTGGTTGTGGCCGAACCAGTATAACTCCCGGTGTACACTTCGGTGATATTTCTCCTTACTCTTTCCTGTTTTAATTTCAACGTCAAATTTTATATTTGCAACAAAATTTTTAAGATCACCCAATTCACCCCCCTCTTAGGTGAAACACTTGCTCTAACATTTGGTATCAGAACGTAGGTCTTCTTGTGAAGGTATAACAACCTAAGAAGCATCCAATGGCAAGCATGGGTGAAGGAATTCTTCCCGACGGTGCATCTATCGCTAGACCTCCAGGTTTTAGTGGCGAACACTTTTCTTTCTGGAAAGCAAAGTTCAGAGTATTCGTAATGGCTACTGAATATGGGCTATGGATGTGATTGAGAGTGGAAACTATCAACCTACAAAGACTGTAGATACTCAGAAAATTCCCAAGACGCCAGCGGAATATGATGAGAATGACAAGAAACTTATCACTCTCAATAGCAAGGCAATTCTGATGCTACAAAGTGCCTTGAGTCAAAGTGAGTATTTCAAAATTTGAACACTTCCAACAACAAAGGAAATGTGGGAAGCTCTGGAAATAACTCATGAAGGAACTTTGGGAATAAAAGAGAATCGGATCAACACCTTGGTCACTGAATTCGATTTACTTCGAATGAAATCAGGTGAATCAATATCTAAATTTGAACTTAGATATACTCATCTTGTTAATCAACTTGCAGCTCTTGGGAAAGTTTATGATCAGCATACCCAAGTACTAAAGATTCTAAATATTCTTTCTAAAGAATGGGAGGCCAAAGTCACTGCGATAGAAGAAGCAAAAGAAGAATCAATGAGATCAGTTGCCTCTCTATTTGGAAGTCTTTCTGAATATGAAAGCAAACTAAAGTTCAAATGAGAGCTAGATGACATTAGTGACAAGAAAAAGAAAGGTCTTGCACTAAAAGTAAAAGAAGAGAATCAAGATGAGGATGAGGAGTTTGACGATGATGAAATGGGCCTAATCATAAACAATTTAGAAAGTTCTACAGGAAAGGTCAAGGATTCAAACATTTTCAGAAAGGAGGAAATAGTAGCAAAGATCATATCATTTGCTATGAATGTGGGAAACCAGGACATATCAAGTCAGAATGTCCAGAACTGAACCAAAAGAGCAAAGAAAAGAGGAAAGGCACATTCTTCAACAAAAAGAAGGCCTCCGTATCTGCTATATGGGGTGATAGCTCTTCTGACGAAGAAAGTAATAAGGAAGAAGTAGCTAATATATGTCTTGTTGCTCAAGAAGAAACCGAAGAAGAGGTAAATGATTCTGAACCTACCTATGATGAATTACTTTCCGAATATAATGCTTTACATTCTGAATTCATCAAAGTAGTTAAAGAATTGGTTGTTTTCAAAAAGAAAAACAAAGCTCTTGAATTTGAAATTAAAGAATGTTCAGAAAAGGATTGTGAAAATTGTTCTTCTTTGAAAAAGAAAAACATTGATCTCACAAAAACTCTTGAAAAATTTACTCAAGGAAGTGAGATGCTAAATGTTATTTTAAAAGCTCAACGATTTGTAAATGATAGATCTGGAATTGGATATGATCCAAAATCAGATAGAAGAAAAGGTAGAAAGAAAGCAGGAGGCAAGTCTTACTTGAATTATTTCCAGCATTCTGTGCATACATCAAATCCTTTTGCATTTTGTAACTACTGTAATAGAAAAGGACATTATACTTCTTCATGCATTCATAAGAAGAAAGGAACAATAGGAACCTACAAATGGGTACCTAAAGGTTCATATATTCAGAAAATTATTTGTACTAATCCAAAAGGACCCGAAAAGATGTGGGTACCTAAGACTTAGTAATTTGATTGCAGGTATATCTCAAAGCATCCAAAAATAGCAAGTGGTACATAGATAGTGGATGCTCTAGACATATGACCAGAGATTTCGAAAGTTTTACCACATTGCAACCTAAGGAAGGTGGAAAGGTAAAATTTGGAGGAAATCAATCAGGAAGGATAGCAGGAATTGGTGAAATCAAAAATGACAAAGGAATACAAGTCAAAGATGTATATTATGTTGAAGGCTTGTGTCATAATTTGCTGAGCGTAAGTCAAAGTGCAGATAAAGACAACTGGGTAATATTTGACTCAGAAGAATGCTTAATTATCAACAAGAATGACTTACAGCTTGATAAGAAGAATATCAAAGCTAAGCTCAGGGCAAAAAGGGAAGGTAATTGCTATACTCTAGATATTAATAGAAATGAATCTGAAAACTGTTTTCTGAGTAATGCCGATGAAAGTTGGCTATGGCATAAGAGACTGGCTCATGTCAATATGCATCAATTAGGCAAACTACCCAAAAAAGATTTAGTTCTTGGATTACCCAAAGTATCTTTCAAAAATGACTTGATTTGTGATGCATGTCAAAAGGGTAAACAAACTAAATCATCTTTCAAATTGAAAAATGAAATTTCAACAAATAGACCACTACAACTATTGCATATGGATTTAGTTGGTCCAGCAAGAGTAAAGAGTCTTGGTGGCAACTTATATTCATTGGTCATTGTTGATGATTTCTCTATATTTACATGGGTTATTTTTCTATCATCAAAAGATGAAACCTTTGAAGAATTTAATGTTTTTGCCAAGAAAGTGCAAAATGAGAAAGGTATGTCCATTGCAGGTATTAGGACTGATCAT
Organism: Inga laurina; assembly: GCA_963855925.1. NCBI lineage: Eukaryota > Viridiplantae > Streptophyta > Magnoliopsida > Fabales > Fabaceae > Inga > Inga laurina. The sequence goes on from OY979701.1 coordinate 30,767,815, forward strand.
GGTGGAGAATTTGAAAATCAAGCCTTTGATGATAACAAAAGAATGGTATGAAAAAGAAGTGATTAATAAATAAGTTTGAGCAAAGGAATAATAGGGATAAGCATCACTTGAGGTAAGCATTGGAGTAATGAAGAAAGGCCAAGAGAAAAGGCTGAGAAACTTGATCAGAAGCAAGTTTTCTAAGGCATTACTCGAGTAGGTACTCGAGTAATGAGACAAAACTTGAAGTAACCAGAAGCACCTTCCAGTAACCTGCCAACGTTACTCGAGTAGGTACTCGAGTAATAGTGTAAGTATTTTCAAGTTGCTCTCAGCCTGCCAATGTTACTCGAGTAGATACTCGAGTAACCAGGTAAATACTTGGAGTTGCTCTCGGCCTGCCAATGTTACTGAGGAACTACTCGAGTAACCATATGAAAAACTTCCAGTTGCTCTCGGCCTGCCAATGATACTCGAGTAAGTACTCAAGTAACTCTGTTTCTGAAAATGTGTTGCTCTCGGCACTTTGTACCACTGCCAATGTTACTCGAGTAGGTACTCGAGTAACACACTGAGGTAAGTGAAAACTTGAAGGTAGTACCCGAATAACTTGATTTAAGTTTATCTCACTTTTCTCGAGTCTTTACTCTAGTATGCAAGTATTTAATGTTCTATTTTAAGTGGATTACTCGAGTATGTACCCGAGTATGCAAAGTTATGTTTGAAGGAAAACCTCAAGTCATTACCTGAGTAAGTTATGTACAAAAAGTAAGTTTACTTGAGTAGGTACTCAAGTAACAAGGTAATCAGACTTGAAGTGCTCTCGGCCTTGAAATCTTGCCAACATTACTGGAGTAGAGCATCGAGTAATCAAAAATTTATTTGAAGGTTTACTCGAGTTGGTACCCGAGTAACCTATGAAGTTGTGAATGCATTACTCGAGTAGGTACCCGAGTAAATAACTATTTCCAAAGGTTTGAGATTTAGTTTATTCCATGCACTACCCGAGTAATCTTGTATTTGTTCATTGACTTGAAGTTATTCAAAGCATTCCCGATGATACTCGAGTAGGTACTCGAGTAAGCTTCAAGGAATACTCAAGTAGCTACTCGAGTAAGTAAACCCAGAAATTTAAAAATCATTCAAACGATCATTAATTTGTTTTCTATATGATTAAACTTTCATTGTATTAGTATTTCTAGCATATTTACAGATAAACAATGAAGAAATCATATCAAGTGAGAGAAGTCAAATGAAACGTTTAAATGCCAACCACCGCCAACGGATATTTTTCAAAAGCTGAAAAGTCAATAGTGGGTGCGCACTCTCCAACGGACAAGAAGAAAATGTTCCAACGGTCTTCACCAACATATCTATATATATGGGAACATCCAAACAGAGAAGAAGTGAGAAGAACACACACAAACGTATCATCAAGTTTATTACTCTGTTTTATGTGATAATTGCATTTCTATGCTTCAGTGATTCATATTCACTCTATAAGAGAGATATTTCATTCAAAATCAATATTTGTTATTGAGATAACTTAAGGTTGTGGAACCTTGAGTTGGGATTGGATTACAACTTGTAAGGGGGAGCGAGTGTCCAGGCATAGGAACTCTCAGAGAAGCTCTGAGGACTGGACGTAGGTCAAAGTGGTTGTGGCCGAACCAGTATAACTCCCGGTGTACACTTAGGTGATATTTCTCCTTACTCTTTCATGTTTTAATTTCAACGTCAAATTTTATATTTGCAACAAAATTTTTAAGATCACCCAATTCACCCCTCCTCTTGGGTGAAACGCTTGCTCTAATAGTCTCTACCGTCCAGGTCCTCTCGTGTTGCTCCAATTCGCGTCTGCTTTGTGTCTCTGTTTCGCATCTCAACCCTTCTCCATGTCCTCGGATCTGTCTCCTGTTGCTCTTTGAATTCCCTTTAATAGATGTATTTTAGGTGTCTCTGCGGGCTCCACATATTTCTATTCAGCATTTGAAGATATGATATATCAATATATCATATATGTTCAGATCTGCATCTTCATACTCATTTTCCTTCTCACATGGGCCTACATTTTTATGCCTTCCAAGTGCTTTTCTTTCTTCCAATCTCCTTCACGTAGCATAGGGCCCACGTTTTAACTTTAATGATTTGCTTGAGTTGTTTCATTTGCTTCTTCCATCAATTAGATATTATATATATCTACATATATAAATATATATACACTATATCTATTATATATCATTCGCCTGCTCTATTTGATATTCTTCTGCTTTTTATTATGATAATATTTCCTACAAAATAACATCGGATAAGATTAGATTTTAAATCAAAATTTATTCTTATCCTATAATTTAATTGAAAGATAAAAAATATATAAAAGATAATTAAATAGGTATAAAATAATTATAAATCCTGTAAATATATCTAAAATATATACCTATTTAATTATAAAATATATACTTATTAATGCACAGTGCGATGAGCACACAAGAATAGCATAAAAATACTAATATTATTGATACAATGTGCTTGATTATATTACAGAAATTTCCCCATAGGGGTATTCATAATATTTATAGACCTTAAAATGATAAAGGCCTTCAGATAACCAACGTCTCCTCTTGTACTGGTCTGGAACCTTCTGTTGCCAGTAATTACGATTCTACCCTATGAGCTACTAGTCTGCTGCTGAAAACCTTTTACATTTATGGAAAGGATGAGATTCAAAGAATCTCAGTAGTAACATGCATTTCAGACATATACGATGTGATAATAAATATGCCATGTACCATGTTATGTAAATGATAAAATGTTGTGTGCACCCTATCCAAGGCCAAACAACTATTTAACCCTGGCTAATATATGTGTCTGAGACACTATGTTCATGTTACAGAAGATGACATATACAAACATACCATAATCACATAGTGCATGAAAGAAAGAGTTACTACCTGAGTCCTTTTTCAGTTCCCCTGTTTATCCAATAACTTGAATTCGTCTCAGTTATTATTGATTCCTTTATTAAAGTTAACAAGTATCTAGATATTACTTACATTACTACTACCTTTTAATCATATTCTGCTGGTTGTCTATCATAGTTTCAGCAATTTCTGCACAATACAATTCTACATAGTGTAGTTTCACAGTTCTAGAAAACTGGCAAATTTTCAGTGAACTTTGAAAATTCATAATTAATTTTAGAAAATTCCAAATTCATTGATTCTAAAGCCTATATATAGCTCTCAAGTTTTTTTTCATGGAAAAATACCCAAGGCTGGTCAATGTTATCACAATCTTCCCAGAAATTCGCCAACCTCACCTATTCCCATATTGCATTCCAAAAACATAGTACAACTTTGAAAACTCATATCTATTAATCTACTAGTCCAAAAATTATGTTCTGCCCATATTAAAACTCTAATTGTCTACTTTAAATCTGGAAAGTTTCACATTTTTTGGTCAAGGTTTAGTTTTCAAAATTTCGTCACAACCAATATGACTTCAAGAAACATAATATGACAGCAACTAACTTCAAAAATTCATATCTCTTAATATACTGATCCAAATAACACCTATTATATATCAAATTAAAGCTTAGCATGTATACTTTTATTGTGGAAAGTTTTATGGCCATTGAATAGGATTACATTATTAGAAAACATAACACAGCCAAACTGCCAAAACCTGGACGTCCAGAATTTCCCCTGTTTCTGACTTAAATTTCAAAAATCATAACTTTCTCTAGAGGTATCCAAATGATGCATTATTGGACTCATGTTAAAGCTATGAATGTCTACTATATTCCTGTAAAATTTCATAAATATTGAATAAGGTTTGTCTAGTTAAAATTCAACATGAAGTTGGCTTTCTTCCAAAAATGTCAGTGTTGATAGTCTGAAATTAAAAATCAAGAACTCATTTATTTTCACTCCAAATTGTACTCTTCTTGATTCTATCATCTAGTACACATCCCAAAATTTTTGTACAAAAAGACCAAGTCAAAAACGCCATCTATAGCCTCTGTTTAAGCTTGTACAACTTTCCAGCAAAACTCTATTTTCCGGCCAGCAGAACAGGGTGGAGAAAACTAACATGCAACCATGAATTTATACTCTAAACCCCACGAATTTTAACCCTATACTGTCCTACACATATGTCTTGAGGTTAATTATCCAATTTTAGAACCAAAAAGACCAAAAATCCCACCCAAAATCGACATACAACCTTTGCTTTAGAACTTATCAGTTGACCGATTTTTTCTGGTGAATTTTCTCACTTCCAGCCACCCAAACACCCCAGAAAATCACTCAAATCCAATGAAAAAACAAAGATAAATGTGTAGGAGACTCACCTAAATATGTTTATGATGTTGCATGTGAAGTTTGGAGCTTCCTTCTTCCTCTTCTCCATCGTCAACTTCCTTCGGTTCACCTCCCTCACTCATGTCTCTCTCTTTCTCTATTTTTTTTGTTCCTTTTCCTCTCTCTTCTCCAGCTACTTGGTTGAATGAAGAGCTGAAGGTGATGGGTATTTGATTAAATACAGAGTGCATGAGGTGTGGGGTTATGTGGTTGAAAGAAAGTGAGGTGACATGTTGAGTTTTAGGTGAAGTATATGTACGTGTGTGCAAGTTTGGCAGTCGTGTGTCCAAAAGGAAAGAAGAATGAGTGATTAATATTAGTGTGTGGGTATGTCATACAGGTGGGTGTGTCGGTAAGAGTGTGTGTTAATATATATAGGTATAATTTTATCCTATTAGTCACACACACTAGACTCTAATTTTTCCCCTTTGTCAAATTTAAGATTCCTTAAATTTTATAGGTTCCATAATTTGACTTATTATCTAATTTTATAAATCAATCCTTGATAATTTTTAATGATTCTCTTCTTTAGTTAACTTCATAAAGTCTTAAAAATAATTTCTCAAAAATTCCCAAGTCAAATTATGGTTTCTAATTATTGTTCCTCGATTTTTTTGGGAAAATAGGCCTTTAATTCTCAAGATTAATCTCTAACAACATTTAAATTTTCTTTTTAGGAAAATTTAACCTTTTACTGAATTTCAGGATATTACATATGACACCTCTGTATATTTGGTGAATAAACATTGACTGTTGGGGCTTGGTAATGGAGGGACTATATTGCCCCATTTTTTACACTTCAGGGGCATATTTGCCCCCTCCAAAACTTCTAGATGCCCTTGTCCATAAGCGAAAATTTTCAGGGGATTTAATCCCCTTAACCCAAAAAAAAATCTATAGATCAAATATTTAATTTTAGATAAAAGTAACATCAGAATTTGTATTGATATTTTTTGGAGAGAAAAAGAAAAAAGATAGAAAGATAGAAAGAAAAAAGAAAGACAATGAACGTTCTTGAGAGAGAGATCAAAGAGTGACGGTGAAGAGAGAAATCAGAGAGTTAGAGATGGTCAAGAGGGGGATCAAAGGGGAGGGAGCAATGGTGAAGAGGGAGAGTGAAGCTAAGGAAGATGGTGACGATAAATTAGGGATATAATTGTGTGCATTTATATAATAAATTTAATTAATGAGGTAACTTATATTAAGAAAAACAAAATACTCCCTTTCAACCTTATAAATAAAGGACCAAAGAAGTATATACTCTGTTCAATCAATATTACTCCCCTTGGTCCTTGTTATAAAGCACCGACTATCATGGATTAAGGAATGGTGGCTAAGTCATTAAATTGAATCTTAAGTTGATATACTTTTCTAATTTTACCCCTCTTTAAATGATGTGAATTATTTGTTTTGTTTTCAACTTTGAACCTTAATTAATAACAACGGTAAAGTGGAAAAAAAGTAATTAATGTAGCGGTTGGTGCCTTATATTTGGGAACAAAAATTGTTTCTAGTTGGTACTATCACACCCTTATCTTATTTTGACTTGCAGCGGAATATTAATGAGTGGTTTGGTGGGCAACATAGGAATAGCATAATTATACTAATAATATGTGCATGATTACAAAAATTACCCATAGGGGTGTGTACATGATAATTACCATCAATGTAGGAGCACAAGCTACTTGGATGTCTAAACCCATCCCAGTGAAAAGGAGACATTTTTCTGTTTTCGTTCCACCACTGTAATCCTCTCATATAGTTCCCTTCTCTAATCTCTGCGTACCTTCCGTATTCACCTATCTAAATTGTTGGTAGGGAAGGGTGAGATTTGAGAGAATCTTAGTAGAAAATAGTACCAATTTGCATGCAGGATAAGTGCTTAATGCATGACATGCTTGCATTACATAAACTCATGCTAACAGAATAACATATCTGCGTGCTCAATGTTTTCAAACAATATACTAATGGCCATAACATAAGTAGAAACAAAGCTTCAATCATTCGTATATGTTTCATATAATCAAGTAAAGTAATAATATGCATCAATACACTAGCACAAATATCAAATACACCCAAGAGAGGTAAGTTCCCTACCTTAAGCCTTTTTTCAAATGAAATGTATGCCTCGATTTATGTGCCAACCCCTCGGGCTCTCTACTCGATTCTAAAATGCCAAATGTACAATTTAGACACTTCCATAGGGTTTCTGGTGGTTATATGAGTCTATATTTAAAAATTACCAAAATACCCCTGGGACCCGGCCCGGTCTCGCCGTACCCGATCTAACCATACTTTTCTTGAAATTTTGACCTAGGCTATTTGAATTATTTTCACCCAAGGAATCTATTTCTGGACTTATAATTATCAAATTCACTGACAAAAGACCAGAATGCCCTTAGCAACCCCTATTTTAGGGTTTCAGGGGCGTTTTCATAATTATGATTTTTTCAGGCTTTTCTGAAAAAGTGATCAACAGTAACCCTACCTAATTTTCCCTCTTAAACTCAATGGAATCATCAGATTATCAAAAATCCAACTCTGACCCCATTTTATAGCACTAGCCAAAATCTGAAAAACTCTGGGAAAAATTGGGGTTTTTCACTTCTGACTCTACAAACTTGCTCCTTCCCATTGCAAATCACTTTATTAACTATTTGATTATGTTAAAACCACCATTTAGACTCAATCTGGGCAGCATAATGTTTAGGACACCACATTCTCAAATTTTACATTCATACCAAATTCAGCAGAAATTTATTGACTAAACTACCCACAACGACCAGAATAATCAGTATTTGAAGTTTTAGAAGTTACCTTAAGCTCCTTCTTGCTTTTTCTTTAGGTGGCTGAAACCCTAACCTCCAAACCACTGAAATTTATACTTCAAATACCTTAAATAACATAGAAGAGAAGCTTAAGAGAATGATTATACACGTTAAGTATGAATTCACCGAGCAAATCGACATACCTTGTGAGATTTTCCTCCTTCTCTCTCTAAAATTATCTCAACTCTCTCTCTCTCTCTCTCTTATGGCTGCTGCTTCACATAAACAATGGCATGGAGGAAGAAGGAAAGTGTTATTTTATAATATTTCCAATTATCCCTTTATTCCCTTTAATTTACGGATTAATTGAGAATTCTAGCAGATTTTCAGCCCAAATTTTGAAAAATAATAACTATATTGTAGACATCATATTGGATTGATTTTAAAGGCTATAGAATCCTTGTTGAGTCTAGTTACAAGAAAAAATATAACCCTTTACCAATTGGAAGCACACAATTCCCAGAATTAAATTCTTTGGATGCTATTCTAGAAAATTTTCAGTTTTTCTGGGCTAATTTCAATAGTTTATAAATTTTTGTACGTAGCTTTAAATGATTCATATGACCTATCAAATTAAAGTTTAGGATGTCTACTTTCAACCTGTAAAATCTAAGAATTTTTAGTCATCATCTGGTCATCCAAAATCGCATGACAAACTCACTACCTCACAAGAAATTTCACTGGAAGCATAATCACTTTCTCCAAAATTCACCATTTTATCCCATTAAATATCTTATTACAAAAAGGGAATATTAGTGATAAAAATTGGGGTGTTACAGGTACTCCCTCCATTCTTTATTATAAGCCTCAAATAACCGATTTGTGTTAATCAAGAAAATAGTTAAAATTAGTTAAAGGCAATAAATTTGTATTATTTTTTCAACTATGCCCTTATATGTAAAGAGGATAAGTGAGAGAATAAATGCAATAAATACAGTCAATAAGTGGTAAAGTTGAAAAAAGCGTAATACATGCTTAGACAAATCTAAAATGAAGCTTATATTTTGAGACATACTCATTCACAAATTTGAAACTTATAATAAGGGACTAAGGGAGTATCTTATAATATTGACCAAAGAGTGCATATACTCCCTCCGGTCTTATTTATAAGAGCTTGATCACTAAATTACGTGATTTAAGAAATTAGTTAAAAATAATAAGTACGTCTTCGAATACACTGTTTTTCCAAGTTTGCCCTTATTTATATAGGGCAAGAGAGAGAAATAGAATAAATATAAGTATCACCAATGCTTTAATTAATGCAATATGTATAATTAATGAGGGGCACAAATGGAAAAAAGACTTATTAAATGTTGAGACAACTCTCGTCGGGCTATTATAAAAAGGACTGGAGGGAGTATAAGATACCTCTAACTACCTTATCCATACCAATAAGAGGTAATTAAGTCATTAACCTTGACTGAAAATAAAATAGAATTCAAATTTTATTCATATTTAATATCATGAATTACATTCAAGAAGCTGTAGAATGTGCAATTAATAAGATATTAAATAGGGACAATCTTAAAAAAAAATTAATGTCTTACTTGGTGGCTTATAATAAAGATTATCTATTCCCTTCGACAAGGTGTCTTGAAATAAGGGTTAAAGAGAGAATAAAAGAAAAATTTTAGGAATGATTTGGTTATAAGATATATACTTAAAGAATGTTTGAAATTTGCTGCGTTACTGTTTGATCTCTTTTAAACATCTCCATTGTAAAAAACAATTGTCTGAAATTTTAACAAACTTGTTTTCCTCATTACCCTCATTAATGGCATTTTATATCACTGACTTACTGTATTTAAAAAAGTCTACGAGGTTTCTCTCAACGCAGCAGCCTTCAACCACGTTTCTACCCTTCTCTCCCTCCCCCTTCCTTTATCTTGGTGTGCCCTCTCTTCCTTCCTTTCTTGGTTGTAGCAACTCATTGATGAAAATCCCATTGAGGTTGGTTTTTAAATATATATATATATATATATGGAAAATAACCTGAGTTGTTGGATTGTTCTAGATATTTAGCATTTTGATAGATTGAAAATTATTTTGTATATATTTTGATTGAATTTGGTTTGAGCTTCCAATGTCTATAAAAATTTTTCATTTTGATTGAATGGGTTGATTAATATGAATTTGTTGCTGGTTTAATGGGAATTATTTCGAAGTGATTGTTGATGATTGAATGTTACATTAATTTGACAGAGCCCTTGCAGTACTTTAGGGTCAAATCCAAATATCTATAAAATAAAAATCGAATAAATATAGCGCTCCCGTCGTTCTCTTCTGGGAGCCTTTATTGAGTTGCTAAGTTAACTAAATGTCTATAAATGCAGTAAAAACGAAGTTTGTTTGGAAAATTGATAAATATATATTTTCTAATTAAATAAGTGTAGATTCAAAGATATATTTGAATAAATTTATTAATAATTATCTTTTATATATTTTTCTATCATTTAATTAATTATAGGATAAAAGCATATTTTGATACAAAATTTACTCATATCCTAATTTAAGTTGTATGAGATATTATAAGATTCAAGCAATTAGAACAAAATATCAATATAATATACTAGTATCTATATTATATGTTAATTGATAAAAAAAAGAGATAAACTAAGATATTGTGATAGAGACGCACACATGGAGGTAGTATATACCTATATATATATATATATATATATATATATATATATATATATATATATGCTAGGCATAGCTAGAAGACGGTGTGTTCTATTTTCCTTGGTTGATGATGTCAACTCGCAACCCAAGAGTTTAGAATTTAGATGAAGGGAGATTAAAGTTTGGAGATACAAAGGATCTATAGTACAAATGTAAAATTTGGCATTGAGTCTTTGTTTGTCCTTTCTCTTCTCTTCTTTCTTTTGTCTTTTTATTTTTTTTCTTTAGTGAGCTATTATTTTGGTAATGAGAATGTTCAGTTTAGGTAACTAAATCTTCATTTTGGATTATTTAGTTTGATTATGGATTAGTGGATCATGATTTCTTCTTTTAATTGCTTTAATATTATATTTGTTGATTTAATTGTGTGGTCGATTATCCTGAAACAAAAGACATCTGATTGAAACTATTTTGGTGTTCTAAAGGAGCCTAGATATAGACAATTTAGACTAGACATTCAATTAAATTATGTAGGATTAAGGTTTCTAACTTAATTTGCTTGTAGGATAGACATATACCTACCGACCATACTTAGTCTCATTAGACTTGCACTTAAATTAATCCAATTAAGTACTAATAGCTTAAGGAATTAAAGATTAAATAATTAGAATGCCTTTTAGTAGATCAAGAGACACTCTTAAGTAACTAAGAGTCCTAGACAAGCAAATATAACTTTAAATGCAGTTAAGGAGAGGAATTAGACACTAAGAAGTAATCAAGGCTACAATAATCCAAGTCACCTCTTAAGATCTAGAATCACCCTTAGCTTTCACAATAGTTAGATTTGTTTTCTTCTTTTCTCTAGTTAGCTTTTATTCATAATTCACATTGTGATGACTCAACTTAAGCAAAAATATAAAGCCACTGTTCAACTGTATTGTTAGTACCAAGTTTTCATTGAAACGATATCTTACTCACTCTTTATTACTCGATATGGGCCATGCACTTATGAAGTCTTAGGCTCTATATTTTGCCTCTATCAAGTTCTTGGCGCCGTTGCTGGGGACTTGTATGTCACTATTGTCTTGGTTGATATTGGTTGAGTGCTAGTAGCTTAAGTTTGAGTTCATAAATATTTTGAAAAAAATGGATTATTCACAACATTTATTTGAGTATTCATTTGTTGATAGATTGTCAAATCTTTGTTCTTTACTAGAGATCCATGTGGATGAAATGAGACAAGCAAATGCAAATGTTGGTTGGAATGAAAATGTTGATTCTTCTCCTTGTAATATTTTTTTTTTCTTATGTTTATTGTGAAGAGAGTCATTTATATGAGAATTGTCCATATAGCACAATTAATCATTATGGGAGAGATGATTTCACTAGGAAGCAAACTTGTTTTGATAATTCCTTTTATCCTAGTGGAAGTTTAGAGCAACAAGAGTCTTTAGATCCATATATCAATCATTGTTCTATTGAGATGACCCCATCTTTTCACTCTTATCCATATATTGAGGGACACACCCATGAGGAATTTGAAGAATCTTTCTTTGAAATATTAATTAAGGATTCCCTTTATCAACAAAAGAAACTTGACATTAGTATTGAGTCCAGTATCCAAAATATTGGAGCTTATGTGAGTCAAATGCCAAAAGACATTGAAAAAATAAAACAACAAAACTCCTTTAATTACATTTCCCATTAGAGCTCTGATGAAAATTATTATAAGGAAGTTGAAGTGAGGGAATTGCATGAGACTATGGATAATGTGGAAATTGAAATTGAGCCTAAAATTAATTTGGGAGAGAATAGTGGATGTCTAACAAAGGTTCCGGTTATGGAACCTAATTCATGTGATTGTGATGTTGAAATTAATGAAGAGATCCCAAGAGTTGTGCACATGACTCTTCTATTGACTTTTTGACTCTTACTAATGAGAGTCAAGTGAATCTTGTTGGATGCTCTAAATTTTTGAAAGTGCCTCTATCTATTTGCAATGATGTGAATGTTGTGCTTCCTTTGAAATAAATGAATGTTTGTACTATGAGGATGCCTATGATTGAGGAAGTACATGTTATTAACATGAATGAGCACCTTTCGGTTGGAAACGTTTTTGCTTGAAAAGAAATGAAGACAAGGTGATTATGATGTTTGATATGTATGATTAGATTATTGTGTTGACAAGTCTAGCTGAAGACTTTAAAATTTTTTTTTTGAGATACAAAGGCAAGCAGAGCTTGAAAAGTTACAAGATCAAGGGCAAGGCCCCAAAGATTGTTCTTGTGGCAGCAAACCACGTTCTAACGCAAAAAGACTAATACATTCCACTGGAGGTGAGCGTAATTCGGCATAACTGAGGTTGCTATAGTGAGCCGATCGTGCAAGGAAATCGGCACAGCGAGTATTCTCCCTATGTGTATGGAAAATCTTCAAGTCCCAGTCTGCATAAATTAGGGATTTGGTATCAAGAATGATGACGTGCAAAGGGTGGTAAATCCCACAATGTGTTGACAATAAGTGGACGGCCTGAAGCGAGTCTGTGAAAAGTCTGATTTTCTTGAGACCCAACTGCTTGCAAAGGAGTAGCCCTCTATGGATTGCGTGGATTTCAGCAGCAGTTAGGAAAGAGAGTCCTAACTTTTGTTGAAATCCAAAAACCCAGTTACCTTGATGATCTCGGATGACTCCTCCACAGGTTGATATGCCGTAGCTAGCAATCGAACCATCTACATCGATTCTAATATAACCCTCTTCCGGGGGACGCTAGTTAAGAAGGCCTCTCTCCGGAATTTGAAAGATCTGGTGATGAAAGCGACCAGCCTCCACCAATTCAGAAAGATGGAATATGCATTTGTGAACAAGCTGCTTTGGTTTATCAGCTTTACCTTCAAACGCCTGACAGCAACGGTTCTTCCACAGGAGCCAACATGTGGTGCTGAATACTTTTTGCCAAGCCCATCTAGCCACTCTCTTGTTTCCAAGGGAATGCTGTGAATTCCATGTGAGCTAGTCCTGCAAATTACCAGAAGCAAACATAGTAGAGTATAAATGGTTAGTTAAAGAAAACCACACTCTTTAGGCCTGCTCACAGTCTCTCAAAACATGAAGGATGGTTTCTTCGCTCTCACACTGAAAAGGGCAAGTGTTTAGTGCACTCGGGTTGTGTCTCGCTCTAATCTCATTTGTCGGGAGTTTCTAATGGAAAACCTGCCACATAAAGAGTTTGATTCTTTCAGGAACACCCCAATGCCAGATTTGCCGCCAGTGAGGTTGGTGAAGGAGGGCCTGCTGGTGGTAGATACCTTCATAAGCAGATTTCAGGCTGAAGATACCATCAGGAGCATTGCGCCAGCAAAACACATCATCAACAGAACCTGAGGGAGGGGGGAGCATCATGATTTTATCCACAACCCAAGAAGGAAGGAAAGCCTCCCATTGCGCTCTTTCCAAATGACCGGAAGGGGAAGTGAAAGAGCAAACCGGAGCTTCCATATCGATGAGGTGCAAATTCCTATTTATGAAAAATTTTAAAGGCTTATCAAGAGGGGTCCAGCAATCCTGCTAGGCCAGCGTGGTTCTTCCACTTTTAAGCTTCTTTCCGAGGCCACTTGGAAATCCTCCCAAACCACAACAATTCCACTCAACACGGCCGACTGGCTACGCCACTTTTGCACATGAGGAATTGAGGAAGAACCGCAGGAGTATTTAGCATGAAGGCACTTGACCCACAGAGCTTCCGGATTGGTGACAAGAGACCAACACAATTTCATGAGAAAAGCTTTGTTTTGGCAGCGCAGGTCCTTAATCCCCAAACCACCTTCGTGCTTCCTCCTTTTGAGAATGTCCCAAGCTACTAGATGCATTTTCTTGGACTCGTCATGCAGATTCCAAAAAAAGTCTCTACTTAATTTCTCAATTGTTGAGAGGACACCTTTCGGAACCAAGGTTGATTGCATCTGATATTGAGGAATGGCAGATAGAACCAACTTGATAAGGACCGTCCGACCAGCCATGCTTAGGAATTTACCTTTCCAGCTGGACAACTTGGACCTGACCTTTTGAAGAAGCGGGGCAAAGGTCATTTTGACCATACGTTTATGAAGGAGAGGAACACCCAGATACTTCCCAAAATCGGTAGTGTGCCCAAGCCCCACGATCTGACTCATCTCCAGGGCTCTGTTGAAGTGAACATTTTTGGACACAAACATTTTAGACTTGCTCAGGTTAATCTTGTGTCTGGAGACCCTACAAAAAAGATCCATAACATTTCTAATCTCCTCCATCTGAGCAACCGAGGCTTCACCAAAAAGAAGAAGGTCATCAGCAAAGAAGAGATGAGAAATCCGGGGCCCAGAGGGGCACATTTGAAGGGACTTCCAGTTCCCAATATCAACTTCATGGTGAATGAGTTGGCCAAGAAGCTCCATACATAAGACAAAAAGATAAGGACTCAGAGGGTCCCCCTGACGTACTCCTCTTGAAGGAGCGAAGGGATCAGACGGAATCCCATTCCAGATTGTGCTCATGGAGGCAAAGGAAACACAGCTCATAATTAACTTGATAATGTTCCCACGCAAACCAAGATTTAGTGTTTGTTGGGAAGCAACCCAATATAATGAATTCTAGTTTCGACTATTATTCTTTTTCTTTTCTTTTATTTATCTATTTATACTTTTTGCCATCTCTTAGCCTGAAATTTTTCACTAACGCCCCTCTCAAGTTTCATTGGAGGAAAGTAAAGCATCATTGAAGGTGCTAGAGGAAAAACTCCTTATCAGACTCAAAGATCTAAACCAGGTGAGTTCCATTTTCTTTCTCCTTTATTAACATTTGAAACATTGAGAACACTGTTTGATTTATGTGTGGGGGAAGGTATAATTTTTTTTTTGCTTGTCCTTTTATGCAATTGAAAAGATTTTTTTTTTTTTACAAGATCTTCATAATTGAAATTTTTGTATTGCTTATGGTTAAACTTAACTTTGAACCTTCCCCATCTTAGAGAATGTTATTAAATCAAAAAATAAAATATAAAAGAATATTTCAATTAAGCCTATAAGCCTTGATCTTTTGTATAACTCTTAAGAGGGACTATGAGAATAGGGTTAATTTATAATATGACTAACATATTATTAGTTTATGAATATTTTGCCACTTTAATTTCTTTAGAAATTTGATGATGACCCTTGTTGGATAAGCAAAGCTTCTACTTGGGGAAAAGACTCAGATGAAAGAAAAAAGAAAAACAAAAGCAAAAAAAAAAAATTAATTAGAAAAAAAAAAGAGAATAAGAAACAAATCTCCAATGGCTTTTCTAGAACAAACTTAGTAACCGGGGGCACTTTAGCACCAATGTTGGTACTTGTGTCAAATGGTAAAGTCAAAGAGAGTTATAATTTGGGCTAAAAGCCTCTTGAGGAATCTGTTAGAGTAACTGAGTAATCAGTGCTACATCACCCATGTTAAGAGTCATGTCAAAAGGGGACCTACATCTACTCAAGATGAGGAAAAAGGAAGGAAAAAAATGAAAAATGAATAAATCAAACTTCTACCTAAGGATCATTTTTAAATTAAATGAAAAGCTTGGTTCAGTGGGGCATTTGAGTTTTTTTTAATGAATTAAATGGCTTAATATTCCTTTACTAATCTTATGGTTGCACTTGTTACTTGTTAATCTTGTGATCATGGGAACGTTAATGGATGATTACAAGTGGTTAAGGCTATTGGCTAAGTGACCATTCTTATAAGACATTAAATTGAATAAAATTTGATTGCATGATCTAAATGTAGTGGTGTTCTGCTTTTTATTTAAGAATTTCATAAGCAATGTTCTTCTTGTTCAAATAATGAAATTTTCTTTCTTTGATTGTTTTCAACTATGATCCAACCAAATTGTTATATATTATTTTAGTGTATATTTAGGGTTATTTAACATATATTCAAGCCATTATTGCATTGATTTGTTATAATCTGAGTCAAAGTGATTGCATAGAATTAACGTTGAAAAGTGCATATTTGATATGTTTTTGTGATTACTTTTGATTAAGAATATTTCTTGGGACCTTTTATCTTGTTTAGATTTATTTTGTATTGTAGGGATATTGAAATGAAGAGAAAAGGCTTAAACTAAGAGCAAAGGAAGGAAATTTGGAGTGCTGAAAATTGAGACGCTGAAAATTAAAGTTGCTGTCATTGTGCAACTCACCAAGGCTAGTTTGATATTTTTTCTAAAATAAGCTTCTCAGTGTCACATAGTCCGTGGGCATCGTTCTATCTCTTGGAGTACTTTCAAGACTCTTGCCCAACTGGGCTTGATAGCCTATTTAATTTATACTAATTCTTAGACTTTTAGACCCAAAATCCGGTATATGACTCTGTGCCACTCGCCTCAACGAGTCGCTAAATTCTACAGTTGCGAAAAAGTGAGATTCGCTGTCAAACCGAACCCAGACCCATGTTTCTTCATCCAACCCGACTCCAATCTGATATATTCGACCTCCTAGCCTCATTTTTAACCTAGGTTGACTCCATATACAATTTTCCACTCTTCTTCTTCATCTCTATCATCAACATTCAGCCTCACCTTCCATTTTTAATACTCTATTCATCTTTTCACTCCATTTTCTCTCCTTCACTTCAGCCCTCCATGGCCAACACCTTCTTGCTGCTGTTTGGAGCTTGGAGGAGTTCAATGAGGAACTGAGTTTGTGTCTCTTGAGGATTGTGGAGATTGGCTCGAGTTTTTGAGCTCAATGGGGAGTTTTTCTTAGTTCATTTATGAATTTTCTATTATTATTGTAATTCATAGTTTTGTTCTTAGTAATTTTAATAGGATGTTGTTTGAGTTATTTTAGATGTCATATTGTTGAACTAAGATTGTTTTTATATTGTAATTGGATTTGGATTATTGTTTTTGGATGATTTTCATTTATATATTTCCTATGAATTGATTGATACTATGTTTACTATGTGATTACTAATTTATGTAATTGATTTTGATTAATGTGAGTGTCACAATTGTGCATTCATACTAGATGAAACATTTTCGTTAATTCAATCCATTTCACACATCAAGTGGTTCTTTAATAATATTCCTAAGCAATATCCATGAATGCGATCATAAGAATAGCAATTAATTAAGAGTATTAGACCCAATGTGATTATTTTGTGTTTTTAACTAATAATTGATGAATTTCAACTCCCATATCATTTAGTGAGTAAGGATAGCCAATTGAACCAATTTCTCAAGAGATTGACTTCATTCATTCATCCATTCCGATCCATTCACCATTATTGAAATCACCAAAAATATAGCATCTTAGGATTTTTATTCATTCTTGCACTTACCTATTTTTCAAACAAAACATCAAAACCAATCTCCTCTTGTTTTTATTGCATTTAATGGCATTTAGATCACATAGGAGTCAATAAAAGGCTTCTCAAGAAAGAGAACGAACATAGATATGCATACATATACGCAATCAGTAGTTAATTTTTGATTGTGAACCCCAAGGTTAACAATTAAAAAACCATAATCAATCTATAACTAATCATGAAAAATTGATTTAAATGTCCTAATTACTTGTTTTTTAATTTGTCTTGTTAGTATAAAGTGGATGGAATAGAAGTCATTTGAAAATGTAAGTGATTAAATCCCTTGAAATTGAATTTGTCATTGATAAAGGGAATGCAATTTCTCTAGGCTTTTCAGCTTTTGAATACCAAACCCCAAATAATAATGGGTCTAACACCTATATTTATGACAACTCATTCATTCAAGCATTATTAAGTAATCCTAGTGGGTGATTTTAGATGGTCAATGCAATAGATTCCTTTAAAATATTATATTAATGCAATTATATATATATATATATATATTGAAGCACATTGTTCTACATAAACCAATCCTATATTAACAGCGTGTTAGCGGATATCGATTAACATCAATCTATGCAATAGAAATCCATGTAATGTAGCATCAATTACTCTAGATACTAATTAAATATAATTACCAATTATGACAATGTTGTCTTTAATCTTAATTCTATGCAAGCACTCCTTATAATTCCAAATTAATCACAAATGATGCAATATAGTCCACAATTCATGCTAAAAACCTTAAATATGAGATGAATTAACATATAAGAATTTTGTCAGATCATGCATGTTGATTGAATGGGCTGGTTTAAAGTTGCTAGTTGATGTAAAATATAAATCGTAAGGCTGAAATTCATCAGTCCCCAAGATATATATCTTCGTCTATGACAAAACTGATAAATGTAGAGATGGTCTTTGAGCATGAAAAGCGCAATAACAAATTCATTCATGGTAAGGGCAAAGGGAAAATATAATATATTCTTGCACCTTGGTGCCAATAGGGTAAGTCATGTCATACTAACTCAATTTTTTGAAAATCTAATTGTTTGCTAACACCCTGCTACTTGTGCTAATTGTACTTAAAGGACATTGGATGTTTATTGTGATTACTCCTATTAAAACCGGCCCAATAAACAAAGCTCCCACCAGATGATGGTCGGGGAGGGATAAATAAACGCAGCCTTATCTCTATAAGCAGAGAGTCTTTTTTTAGGATTTAAACCTGTAAACTCTAGGTTATATGGCAACAACTTGATGTTGCTCCAAAGCTCACTCTCTATTGTGATCAATCCTATTCCTATAAAAACTTGGTATTTTAGTTATCTTAATGGTAAATGAGGCAATTGCTAAAAAAAAAGATGCAAAGCTATTGTGGGTACTGTGTAATGAAATTCTTGAAGAATGTAGTCACCCATAGGCCCCACACATTTCTTGACAAGGGGTGTGTGTTGAGTTGACTTTGTTGTAGTCTTTTTCCATACAATACTTCAAGAGTGTGAGGAAGTCCTTAAAGAGTTGGTTATGATTGGCTTCTAACCGTAGGTGATGTAAAATTCACACTCTAAAGTTTTGGGTTTAAACAATCTTTGGTCTCTTAAATTTATTTTTATTTTAGTTTTTATCCCTTACATTTCAAACTATAAACTTTGGTCTTTTAAGTTTCATTCCATGTTGGTATGTATAATTTAATAAAAACCTAGACCTTTTTACCTATTAAAGGATCAAAACCAAAATAAGGTAAATTTGAAGGATAAAAAATTGCAACCCTAACTTTTTTTTGGCTCTCTCTACCTCTAGCTTATTGCATCTCCATCGCTCTTCAATTTATTGTCTTCTTATCAAGTTATCATATCCCAACCCCGGGACAAACATGGGACCGGGCTAGAACCGGGAACACCTAGCTCCCTGGCCTCTTGGAGCCCAATCCTTAACTAAAACAAAACCTGCCCACTATTTTCATGATTCCACGCGTCACCTTCCCATTAGTGTACTAATCCCAATAGTCATCGCTCTCTGGCTCCCTCGATTCCTGGACCCCATCTACAAACTTCCCCACTCTTGCACATTCCACGCGCTACAGACTTCCTCTCTCCAATCGACATCTGTCCCTTGTAGTCTCTCCCAGCGTTTAGGCCTCAATCCATACGCAAGAACCGGTTTTCTTACTGACTAAACCCCGGTTTTCTGGCAATATTTAAAGCCCAGAATCATGAAAATCGAGACAAACAAATTAAAGCCTCTCAGGCTTTCCATATAAAGTATTCCAAAACTTCATTATCATTCATAGAAATAAAAGCTTCTGTCACTTGGACCTTGTGAGAGAGAGAGGAAAAAAAAACTCCTCTTCTTCAACTTCTACGACCAACTTCAAGACTTTTTCCTGTAAGTTTCAGCTTCTGAGGCATATATGCCCACTGATTTAGATTTCTCTGTTTTTTTTTTTTTTTTTTTTTTTGTGAGTGTTTCAGAACAAGTTATTTAGATTCCTTCTAGGATGGGTTTTTTTTTTTTTTTTTTTGGTATGTGAATTTCTTGGGTGAATATTATTGCAGCTTTGCTGATTTGTTGTTGTGGTTGATCTGGAAGGGCGAAGCCCTAATAATCAAGAGAAATAATGGGGAGGGGGAAGATTGTGATTAAAAGGATTGAGGATTCAACAAGCAGGCAAGTGACTTTCTCAAAGAGAAGAAATGGATTGCTCAAGAAAGCAAGGGAGCTTTCGATCCTCTGTGACGCACAAATCGGCGTTATCGTGTTCTCCAGCACCGGCAAGCTCTATGAATATGGAAGCTCCAGGCATGTGTGTTTATATATATACACTCACTTTCTAATTACTTTACTTTTCTTTGTTCTATTAGAAACTATATCAGCATATTCCCTGATGGGCTTTTGATCTGAATACTAATATCCCTTTTGGCCTCTTCTTATTCCTTTTTCTTCTTTTTTACTGGGAGAAACCATGTTTTTTTCTTGAAAACATAGCCAATTATATTATATAAAAAGGGAAGAAACTATCTTGAATCTGATATTATATTCTGTCACACTGTGGTTATTGTTAGAAGAAATTAAAACCATTGAGACCCTGTGAGCTTGTAATTGGTTAGTTGTATGTTTGGCTTATTTCCTCCTGTTATTAATATAAGATCTTATCTGTATGCAATTTATGCTACAAACGATATCTTATATTAAGGAATGGAGGTAATATTAGTTTAATTTTCTCCTCTTAAATAGTACGCTTAAAGGATATCAAAATATCCATCCATGCATGCGTGCTTTTGCGTGGTGCTATTTTTCCTGAATCACAATCTCTGATGCGTATGTGTTATGAATTCCAGGTTTAATTTGGTACGAATATATAAGAAATTCTTCTTCCTTGTCTTTTAGTTGAGATCTTTCTTTTTGTTCGTTTTCTTTCTTCTAACCTTTTGTTTTTTTTTCTTTTCCGTTTTGTTCTTTTGCGGGTCACTCTTAATTTGAGTCATTCATCTCTTAGTATTCGATCTTCTATATACAATTGAATTCCTTGTCTAGATTGCTGAATTAATTACTCACTGGATTAACAGTTACACACTTTATAAAGTTCAGGTATATCCACACACACACACACACACACACACACACAGAACACGCTAGGCAGTGAATTCTATGAAAAGGAATCTTTAAATTCAAGTACTCTCAGAATTCTCTCTAGAGTTTTTGTTGTAAAGCTTTTCTTCTAAAGGTCGAGAAGAAGAAAGTGTAAAACAAAAACTGAAGCAAGTTTAGGGTCTATTCGTCACCTTTTTTCTCTCTTCTCTTGTCAAATATTATATATGAAAAAAAATCTAAGAGATTCAGATTCTAGTTGAACTATATATATAGTTATGATGAATATTAGATTGTAGATGCCTTTTCAATACATAAGTAGATAGTCTCTAAGCACTGAGACTAGAAAACTTTGAAAAGTTATGCATGAGATAGTAGTATATGTAACGTCAAAAAATATTTAAAAAAATTATATATATCTACTTGGTGAACTACACACTGCAGAATATTTCATTGATTTATGGTTGGATTAATTATTAATTTATGATTATTAATTATTTGGTGATATTGGAATGTAATATAAAACTTGGAAATTTATAATCTTTATGACATAGAATATCAATAAGGATTGGATTGTTATACAACTGATATGTAGTTAATTACAGGTACAAATGCTATGATATTGGCAGGCAGTTTAAAATCTTCAAACTTATACTAGTTTTTTTCAAAGTAGCAGAACTAATATTTTATTATATATAGTCATTTTCAAATATTTTGGAGGGTTAACATATGCAAAATAAAATTTTGGGAAAAACTATGTTAAGTTTTTGCAAATTTAAAATGTGAGTTTTAATAATACATACACATACACACACGAATAAACATTAACAAATTGTTGGTTGAGGTGGTAAGAGGCATCACCCCATAAGGAGGAGAATAAAGATTCAAATCCTAAGAAATACACTTACTGGGAGATATGAGAACTCTTTACCCTCTAAGCCTCGAAAAAGAAACCCTTGATATGATCAAACATTAACTTATAATTAAACAAATACAATGTATGTATGTATGTATGTATGCATGCATGCATGCATGTATGTATGTCTATGAATGTACGTTTTTATTCACATGAAAATGCTGGTCTTTAGTGCTGGGCAATAATTGAAAATAGTTAGGTTTTTAGAGTTAATTAATTGGCATGTTATTATTGTGCATTTCAATTTTTTTTGACAAGGATAATTATGTTTTAACTCATGTAACTTAAAAATACAATTGTGATACAGCTTCTGTTATCAGATTTTCATTAAGATTATAATAATATATAGAAACATTTCTTAGATTTATTCTGCCCCTAAAAAATATTATAAGAGTATTAACCTTTCTTAAATATAAGTAACTATTGGATACCATTGAAGTAAGAGGATATGGAAAGGAAAAAGTGTTGTAATGATTATCCTTATGTTAATCTCAAGAAAATTTTTTTAAGAATAAGATTTAATTATGCGAACTTATTGTCCCCAGATCGATTTATAATTACACATTAGAATATTAAGTATATAACTAATATATGCCTATCTCTGTGAGTGACCAAATTTTCTTAAGTTTGCAACTCCTTGAACTTTGCATAGCTTTGAATATTGTCAAGTATATATATATTTTCGGGCTTGCATCCTCATTACAAATATCTTTGTTATATCATGCATTCAATTTACACTACCAGAAAAAGGGGCCTCTAAATCTAATACCTCACTCTCACTCTTTGTAATTTCTCAAGACCCCATATGGTTTTTTCTTTTTTATTTTGATCATTAGATTCTACAAAAAAAAAAAAAAAAGAGTGACATTTTAATATTTTATAGGCAAAAAATGGTGCAGGTTTTAATTTTTATGATTTTTCCAGAGTAAATAAATATATAATGCACAATTTTATAGTACTTTTCTTTGAAAAAAAAAATTCAAACTGCATCATTTTCCCCATAAGATATCAAAATGTCACTTATTTTATGTAAAATAATCTAATCATCAAAAGGGGAAAAAATTATTGGGCCAATTGGGACATTACAGGGGCATTAGATCGGAGAGCATGAGAGGGTGGGGCATTAGTGGCCTCTTGCTGTAGAAAAAGGACTTTCAGCAGTGATTCATACAAATTTGACGCCAATCAAACTTTTCACGGGCAACTTCTACAGTCGCGGTTGAAAGTCTCACTTTCAGCCGCAACTTTGGAGGTCGCAACTGAAAGTTCGACAAAGGGATTGGTAATTCATTAATTAATCAATTACCATGTATAAAGGGTGCGGAAAATGGATAACAACTTATTTTATCATTTGGTTACATTATTAGATTAAGAAAAAAAGAGAAGCCTTTAATTTGTTTTTCATTTTACTAATTGACTATATACTGTTGGTTTATGGCAGCATGAGATCCATTATAGAGCGCTACAACAAACTAAAAGTGGAACACCATCATCACCAGCATATGAATCCTGAGTCGGAAGTCAAGGTACTACTACTACTACACTTGTTATCCAATCAACTAGAATGAATTATAGAACATAATATCATAAAGACACTATTATAAGAAACACAAGATTTATTAATTACTTGTGCTTATATTTTGGGCTTAACTACTGTGTCTGTGATTGAAACTCTATATATAGAATGGTTAATTGTCTTCCCAGTGATGGTCAAACAAATTTGTCTTCCCAGTAGTTTCCAAAACCATAGCTGAACCTTCTGTGGAACACATGTAATTAGCTATGATTTTCAATTTTCAATTTCAATAACCATAGGGAACGAAACCAAAGCTATTAACCGCAATTTTAACTCAGATCCACGGCTAAGCTCAGTAACACCTAATTTAAGAAGGAATATATATGTACAAATGTATGACTTGAATTTAGCATATATAAAGTGAATATATAGCCAAGCAATTATTTTCTGATTTTGCAAAGATATGAAGCACCAAGTCCCATACATATATATACATGGTGTGGTGATATTAAAACTAAGAGATATGCATGTCTTTTGATATCAGCAAAGTATATATATAGTTGTAAGCATTCTCAAAAAACACCATACATTTTTTTTGTTTGAGTTCCTTACTTTTAATGATAAGGTCAAATTGCTAGCTTGTACTCAGGAAGTTGGGGCGATTATTATTTCCTGACTCTGTTGAAACGAACACTAGGTCGTTGCTGTGTGTGTGTGTGTGTGTGTGTGAAAACCCATATTCACTCTTAGTAAATGCATTCAATACACCCAAAAGAAAACTAAAAATTCAAATCTACATATACAACTAGATATATAGTAGCCTCTAAATATTCAAAACGCCCAATAAAATCAACTTCACTCCCATTATTAGCCAGAGTTAGAATCTCCGTTGAAGGATTCATAATCACTTATCAGGCAATCCACACTAATCACAAGACATAAATTCCACAGCCAAAATATCCTCAAAACACACATGACTCTCTCCCACATTGTTTTCTAGCTCATCATAGTTAGCCCTTAATTTTTCTAAAGTCTTGGGAAATTCCACATCCTCTTTTCCTTCAAAATGATACTCAT
Organism: Inga laurina; assembly: GCA_963855925.1. Taxonomy (NCBI): domain Eukaryota; kingdom Viridiplantae; phylum Streptophyta; class Magnoliopsida; order Fabales; family Fabaceae; genus Inga; species Inga laurina. The sequence goes on from OY979701.1 coordinate 30,792,076, forward strand.
TAACACACCAGGAATAGGAAGGGGTCTGACTTCAATATTGTGAAGGGTTATTGTTGAGTCTGGCCAATCAATGAATTCCTTTAATACTTCTTTGGTTCTATTTATAGTATAGAGAGAGAAGAAACTTGTTGGTCCTATTTATAAGGTATCTAATTAAATTTTATATATGAATGTATATTTTTGCCCATCATTTATTATTGTATTGAATTTGTTCGTATGGGATATAATGTATATTAGATAGATATAACATTGGAAAGTTGTTGAATTTTATGATAAAGTTAATGAAGTTTTAGTTTATTTTTTCGTTTTGTCTGCAGTGTCTTATAAATAGTACCGGAGGAGTATATTTCTTTATAGAATTGTTGGGTTAATTAAATGCACTCCAACCTTACCTCTTTAGACAACCCATTCTTAAACATGACCTTCAAGACATCATCAAGTATGCTAATTAAATTAATCAAAAGGGGTTGCCTTTATGCTCTATAAGAGAACCATCTCATTTGAAACCATCCAATAATCACTCAATGTTGTCAATCTACTGATAACAATGACATCTCTGTTAAGTACTCTAGTCTTAAAGGAACTCCAACTAGAGATTGGAGACCTAGTTTCACTAATTATTCCAATAAAACCAGTCAAGGGCACTAACTTTCAAACTCACAGCCGTTGATAGGGTCTTCTCCGTCCAAGGTAAGAAACTCCAACTAATCTGAAATCTCTACATGTCCTTCTTGGGGCAATGATGGCTCTTTATAATGTCCCAACCTTCCAAATGTTTTTTTAATCAAATATTAATCGTCAAAATCACTCCAGATAGTATGATAGATCTTTTTGCTCTGCAACTAACATGCCATTGTTGTTCTATTCTCCGCCTTTTATACACTCCCCTAATCCTATTTATAAGACACTTCCATTATGTTTCACATGGACCAAGAAAAATATTAAATTTCACTAAGTCTTCTATAAAATTCAAAAATTTTCCAACTTTACCCCTATTTAATATACATTATACTCTATAAGAATAAAGTCAATACAATAATAAATGAAGGGTAAAATTGTACGTACATATGAAAAGTTTCTCTCTCTACCCTATAAATAGGACTAGAAATTTTCTTCCCTCTGTCTTATGAATATGACCAAAAGAGTATCTCCTCTAATAGTGGTGATGTGGTTGGCCTTAGCAAAAGCTGCTATATATAGGTCTGCGTCCATCCTCCTCATGACCACCTCTCTTCAATGCTTTGTGGATAGGTTTGTATAGCGCAATGTTGGTTCATAAAACTAAACACCATGAGGATATGCCTTTTTATTGAACAGTGGCACAACTTCAAGAGATATATTATTTCATCATCCATAAATGGCCCTCACCACCACTTCATTCCTACGCACAAATTCATTGTCTTTATCTTGGAGTACACAAGGGATAAAGGCAAATTATCACTTTATAAAAATAGTCGTGATCTTGGCTTGAGAGTTTTGTGGGTAAAAATCAAACTCAAGGGTCTTTATTGTATTTTAAAGGAATTCACCAGACCCTGTTTGCATCAAAAGTTTGGAATAGGTAAGAGCGAATTAAGTGCAAAATGTGATGCCAACCAACAATAATAATACCCTAAAATGGGAAAAATCAGTCACTTGATTTTCTTTCCCTACTTATTATTGACGACTGTTGTAGGTCATTTATTATAATAATTTTAAATGTTTAAATGCAGATTAACTAACAGAGATGAATTACCTGTAATTACTGTTAGGTTTATAATAACTTTATACTAAGAGATTTGAACCGAGAAGGGTCTTCGTGTGTGTGTGTGTGTGTGTGTCATGTGTTAGAATTCTTGCCTTCTTCCTTACAATTGCATTGCTCTTTATTTGACATAATATACATAAGTTATTATATTTGATATATATCTGTTTTTTACGCTTGGTAGTTTTGGCAGAGAGAAGTGATAGTATTAAGGCAACAACTGCAACACTTGCAAGAAAGCCACAGGTCTATATGTTCAATTTGTAATCAATTAAAAAAGGATTATAAACGTCAACAATTTCATATTTATTTGTTTAATCCAAAAATTATATTCTTTAGAAAGTATACGGTTTCCTTTTGGCAAACATGTAGGCAATTGATGGGTGCACAACTTTCTTGTTTGGGCATTAACGAACTGCAAAATTTGGAAAATCAACTGGAGATGAGTTTGAAGGGTGTCCGAATCAAAAAGGTATGATAGATTAGTTTGGACCATTAATATTCTTCATTTAATTTTACATGTCACACCACTTTTACATTACAGGAATTAGTGATATTTTCTTATAAATTGATAAATGCTTTATTTATTTTATTTGCAGAATCAAATTTTAACTGATGAGATTGAAGAGCTGCAACAAAAGGTGCAAAATAATTTTCTGTTTTTTTAATTTGCTCGTTCCGCGTTAGAAAGGTTTTCCCGTAAATTGTAGCCAACTCATTGATATACTATTGCAGGGAAATCAAATTCGTCAAGAAAATGTACAACTTTATAAAAGGATAAACCTCATTACTAAAGAAAATATAGAACTACAGAAGGTAAGTTCAGAAAAAACATTAATTCATTCATATACCTTATCTTGTCTCATCCATATGTACATGTTAAATCACTTGAAAAAAGAAGACCTTCAGTGACCATTTTCAGCAGGACAAAAAAGTCTACCCTTTAAGGACTTTTAGCGGTGACCTTAAATGTCACCACCAAAAGTTTTCCCTTTGTGACTCATAAAGTCACCGCCAAAACTTAGAAAAATCATCACTGAAACTTTCAACAACAATCACTGGGGCAGTAACTTTTTTATGACGACAAAGTTGTTGAAAATTCCCAATGGTAACTTTTACATGTTGCTGCTGAAATCTTTCAGTGGCGACTTTTACATGTTATTGTGGAAAGTCAATTTTTTTTTTAAAAAAAAATTTGTAGTGAAACAAAAATTAAGCACAAAAGAGGGGAGTGAATAATCATTAAAAAGACAAGTTTATTAAGGTTATCATTAAAAACCTAAATAGAGGATTTTATCTTAATTAGATTCATGAAGCAAGGACGACTATGAATGAAGAAATTGGGGATTCCAATCCTCCATACAATATCAGCAACAAATATGCTTTACAAGCTCCAAACCATCCGCAGCTGAACCAGTCACAAGCTCAATATATGGAATCACCAGCAAAAGCCATGGAACTGAGGTATATATATTGCTTCAAACAGATCATATATTTATACATATAATAGTTTGAATGTGTTTGTGTATTTTGTTCAGTCTTAAAATATAAACTAACACCCAAAATTTTGTGACAGACTACAGCTGCCCTAGCAATATTAAGTCTTTGACAAACTAAGAATAATTGTGAGAGAAGCCATGCTGCCAACAACTTTCTCGTAGAAAGATGAAGTTTTCTGTGAGGGAGATATTTCACTTCAACAAGTTAGAACCAGAAAAGCATCAATTCTTACATGGTATGAGATGTTTCATCTTTAATCTTTTATGTAAGGTCAGACATGTATTATTGGATGATGTTGTAAGTTTATATATAATGTAAGAACTTGCACGACTCTTAATAAATAGTGCGGCTCGGCTCATCTATCAAGCTTCATATAATGAAAGTAGTTTTATATTATACAAAAAGTTTGATTTTTTCACAGGCATCTTTCTAGTGGAGGTAATCCTACTTGATACACTATCAAATATTAAATATGCACTAGTACAAATAGTATCATTTATGACACTAATTAACGACTATTTTCAAATAATAGTAGAAGAAAAGCATAGATGGCATTTAGTCTAATGTTTCAATGACTGTTCCTGAGAAAACAGTCGTTGAAACTGAGAATTCAACGACTGTTAAGAAAAACAGCCGTTGAAAGGCATATTTCAATGACTATTATGCTTAACAGTCATTGAAAGCTAAGCTTTCAATGACTATATTCATTAACAGTCGTTGAAAATTTGCTCTTTAACAACTGTTTACATTATAACAGTCATTGAAAGCTGCTAAAAAGTCCCCGCGCGCGCTTCTTTATTCCCACTTTCCCTTTCCCGCCCCCTCTCCGACCATACAGCTCTATCACTCCCTTCTAGCGTCGTGCCTCCACTTCATTTCTATTTGGTCTCTCATGAATCCTTGTCTGCCTGCAACTCAATTCTCCTTGGGTCTCTCACTTATCATTCTCCAGCCCCCTCTCATCCTCATCATCCCCCTCTGGCGCATCCTACCTCTCCGTCCTTCTCACGCTTCCTGCTTCTCTGTCAGTTCATGCCTGCACCAACTTCTGAGTTTGGCTGCGTCGGTGGCTCCACTCCCTTCTTTTTCCTGGTAATTCCCTGTTTCCCCTCTTGTACATTCTTGGCCTGTTCTATCTTTGTGGAAATTAAATTTGAATCTTGCATATATTTTGTTTAGCAGTGGCGTTAAGTATAGATACTGAAATTCCAAATTTGCAAAATCAACTTCATAGAGTTTGGGTGTTTTACTTTCTAATGCTTCAGATTCCGATCTCTGTCCTCCCTCTCTCACTTTGTTTTAAAATTTAGTTGTTTAGTCTGTAAGTTAGTTCAAATTTCCTCCCTTTCTAGCTTCGCAAACTCAGAAAAAAGAAAGTCTGAACATTGACAGAAAAGAAGAAGAAGAAAAAGAGACAGTAAGAAACAGAATGTAAAATATAATTAAGAAATTACCATTTTTTCTTATTTGCTAAATGCGAAACAACCAATTTTCCTCACATGTGACAATGTATTATTACCTTGGGTTGTTTGAATTTAATATTCCACGTCAAACCAATTGGGGAAAAAACAAGATACGTCCAATCCCACTTCATGATATGCTCTTCCATTTATTATGTGTTGTGAGCTTGGTTTGAGTTAAAAATTAGGCTCAGCTAGGAGGAGAATGATCAAATTCTAAACGAGAATGTCACTATTAGAATCCAACCCAACAATTGAAAATACTTCTATATATAAAAAAAAAAAAATCATTAAGATCACTTAAATTATTATGATATTCCATATCCTTTAGGTGTAAATAAGTTTCGCATATATTTATGAAAATGTCAACAAATAAATAGTGGAAAAGCTGCCTATTGGCTCCCTTTATGCCAAGTAAGAAGGTTGCCAACGCTTCTTAAATGGCATTCAAGGAGCCAGGCAACTAGCAGTATTATATTCACCTTACTTCACATATATATCATCACATTTTTTTTCATTTCATTCCAATTGTATTACAAAATGTTTCCAATGAATTTGCTTTCCTACAATGAATTTCTATTATCTTCTCTTCCCTTCTACTGCAAACTCCATTGTGGAAGCAAATTGAGCTAGTTATAGGAAAGTCTATTGATTCTTCCATTTCTTGCTGGTTAGATGGAGCCCACGTGTCTTGAGATGCTATCACAAAACACCTTTTCATATGTAGCTATCTGTACATTTAAAAAAAAAAAAAAAAAGATGTCATTAATTAACTAGTAACTGATTAAAGAAGAATGAGAGTGAAGAACACATTATATAGAAGTGCTTTCATATGGTGACGTGTTTTTTCTAATGAACTCAAAACAACATAATCTAACAAGTCAATAGGTACTAGCTAGTGATCAATAAAATTATCAGAGTAAACCATAAGCTAAAAACTATGTAAGCAAGGAAAGATGAATTCCTCTTTTATATGGTAATACAAATTACAACGAGTGAATTATTGGTCAAGGAAAGAACACAAAATGGGTACATAATTTATTTTTGTCTATTTAAGATGTTTAAAAATAAATTGCCTTGTCATATAACTTCATTTTAATCTGTATATATTGTTATAGTTACCATTGGATTTTGTGTGTTGTTTGTCTTCACTTCAACACCATATATTCGTTTGATTCCTTGGCTCACAAGCTAGACAGAGAAACAAAATCCATCTTCAACATGTAAGTTAATTTGTTTGTATTTCATTGATTCTTGACTTAAATGAATTTTTCTAATGTCTATTGATTTTCATTTTAATGAAAGTGGCACTCAAACATATATAGTACTTGGCGGGACACGCAAGGGTAAAATTATTAGAGACCCAAAACGGTTTTATCATAAAGTAAGTAGCTTCAATTCAAGTTCATTCATTTACGGTTGCTTTAGGTATGCCTTTATTCATTTTAACCATTTGCTTTTGATTTACAGTGCCCTCAACAACTAGGGAGTGTTAGATATGATTAGTTTTGATGATGTCAAATATAGATATGAAGTGATAAGAGCAAAAAGTTTATATAATGTATTTCTTTGACTAACTACTATATTTAATGTTACATATTTTGTAAATTAGTCAAGCAAAGAATGAAGAAGATTGAATTAATGAAAATGAACAAGAGGAAGAAGAAGAAAGAAATTGAAGATAGTTAAGGAGATGCCTACTCAGATTATGAAAAATTATTATCAAGAGGAAAACCAAGAAGAAAGATATTGAAGAATGAAGAACTTGTTAGATCTTACAAGAAGATCAAGATTCAAGTTGTTAGAAGTGATACTGGAGGTTTCTATGATGATACCGGAGGTTTCTATGATCAAATAATGGTTGGAATAGGTTAATACGAAGCTAAGATGACTTGTATATGAGTTTTGGCACTTCCAGGGGTGTTATGCTCGAGCACGAGGTGTTTCACTCGAGCACAGGAAGAACTCACTCGAGCACGGAGGATTTCACTCGAGCACGGGGTGAACACTCTGTTCTACTCTGTTTTACGTTCAGCCTGAGCGAAGTCTGGTATTTTGATCATATCTCTCAAACCACACGTCGGATTGACCCGAAACCGGTGGCATATGAAAGAGGACTCACAACACGTAAAATCTGAACCAGGATCACATTGAAAGAAGATCAAATGAAGGAGATATGAATCGTCGAAAATGAAACTGAAATCACCGTCATATTTTGACACAGGTTCGGTATTTTGAACATAACTCACAAACTACACATCGTATTGAGACGAGACCAGTGCCAAATGAAAGTAGACTCAAAGAGCTTTCCATGGATAGGTAATTTGCCTAATTTGAACGTATATTCTAGGAGGTATGCCTTCTGGAAGTTGATGCTTGTGCAGACTAGCGAAATATACACTCCTTCGATCATAACTTGCAGAATACAAGGAGTTTGGAGCTGATTCTTGTTGCATTGGAATGCATATGATAAGAGCATTCTTATGATACATCATTTGGATCAAATGAATCAAATTTTTCTAAAGGGGCCCCACATCACCCGCGAGTGAAAAAACTGACTCTCTGAAAATGTCGTGCGAGTGATGTCCAGAAGCAGCTGAAACGTGAAGATAGTTGCAACACTCGAGCACAAGGTATGCACTCGAAGCAGAAAAGTCATTCTCACTCGAGCACACATGCGAGTGAGGGTATGCGAGTGTTTGGCCGAGAGCAAGTAAAGGCGTGCTTCCTTCATTCACTCGAAGCAGAGACGTCAGTGCTCGAGCATGAGCATTCTGTGCTCGAGCAAGGTACTGCGAGTGCTGTCCAGAGAAGAGCTTCCCAGTGCAAAATATAAGATCACTCGAGCAGAAGGAGTCGTGCTCGAAGTGAGGCTGTATATCACCTGCGAGTGATAATTTCATCCCTCTGAAATCCTGATGCGAGTGCTAGTTTTGAGAGCATATTCCTTAAGAATATGCGTCTCACTCGAGCAGAGGTATGTGTGCTCGAGTGAGAGACCACATCACCCGCGAGTGGGAATTCTGTCTCTCTAAAATCCTATGCAAGCACAGACCGTGAACTGAAGCATATGAAGGAAAAATGGAAGATCACTCGAAGTGAGCCATTTATGCTCGAGTGATATTCTGGAAAAAGTCCAAAAACATCAAGTTTCACAGCGAACAATCCGAATATGATTATATGTTATTAAATCAGTATGTTTTCACTTGTTATTGATTCTAAATGTTAGCTAACATATATTTCAAGTGTGAAACAGGATATTAAACATTCGGATTACAGATTCAAATAAAAGTCAATCACGTGAACTCCATTACCAAAAGGCAGCTACCAACCACGACAGCAAATGACCCACCATGAAAAATTGTCTGAAACACAAAATACTCCACAACGTGATGTACAGCTCAAAATGGATTTCCTTGCTGTCCAACTAGACGCTCCACCTTGCTCCACAACGGACAGGAGCTTGTTTTTCAAATATGCTCAAACGTTCAAATGAAGCAGTGGGACTCCAACGGACTCCAACGGACGAATGTTCACAACGGTCATCATCTTCATCAACTATAAATGAGATAGCATTCAACTTTGATGAGGAGCAGAGGAAGATAGAGAAAGACAGAAAAACGGAGAAAGATGCAGAAAACAGAGACAGCGAGCAACTTCTAGAAAAATGACAGAAACGTGAATCCTCTGCTTCTATCCATACACTCTCTATTTTCAGTTTCTGTATTACTTATCATTGAGAGAGTGATTATTTGTATTGTACTTCAGTGAGCATTATACCCACTCTGTGAGAGAGTTTGTAAACACCTTCAACTATATTTCTGAGTTGATCTCAAGGTAGAGGGACCTTGAGAGGGTTGATTTTCTTACGGGGAAGCAGTAGAGAGAATTGCCGTAAGACATTCTGCTCGTAAGACTTACAAGGTGCAAGCAGTAGAGAACGTTGCTGCTCATAAGACTTACAGGGGTGTAAGCAGGAGAGAACGTTGCTGCTCGTAAGACTTGCATAAGTAAGCAAGAGAGGAAGATCTTCGGAATTGCTCTGCTCGTAAGACTTGCCGTAAGGGGGAGTATTTCAGTGAGAGATTTGTAAAAGGTTTCACAAGTACCCGGCTAAACTTGTGGGATTGTAAAGGCTTTTCTTGTGCCCGGATTAAACAAGAAGATAGTGGATTTGAAAATCTCAGGAGGAGCCTGGGGACTGGACGTAGGCCATCACAGACTGGACCGAACCAGGATAAATCACAGTTTGCATATTCTCTTCCCTAAACTCTTATATTTCCAGCATATATTATTTAATCTAACTGTTGATTTATAAACCTTCATACTTACTGTTTTCGTTAAGATACGAAAAGATTTCTAAAGTTCTTAAGTTTTTATTATACACCCAATTCACCCCCCCTCTTGGGTAATAGCCGGTTCTAACAGGGAGTACTGAGCATGGATACTATGTTATATTTATATGTATAACAACATTCAAAGCGGAATTACAAGCAATTTTCAACAGGTAATTGCTTCTTCATTCTCAAATGATAACATTTTTTGTGTTGTAATTGAATTATTAATTAATTCATTCACTTGATTATTTTATCTAACCTTATTTTCTAATTTGCAGATTTTTGATGATGAAGGTGTCTATTTACACGAAGATATTAATTTGATCTAAGATTTTTTGGCTGGACATCTTCTTTATCACATAGATCAGTAAAGTTTATTTTTATTAGTTAGTAGTTGTGTAGACAACTTTTTGACACTTTGTGGTAATTATTGTACATTGTATCACTAAGAGTTAAAACCTTAATTAGCTAGTGCTAGATGTTCCCTTACTAATTAGCACACTAACTAGATCTTTAGCAATTTCAAAATTACTTTTCAAGAAAAATAAAATAATTTAACTCATTGTCCTAGCTAGCTCTTATTGGCTAAGCCATGATGTGCCAATATAAGATCTGCCATTTCCTTATGGGATGCACATTGTCAAGCATAACCCTTGTTACATATCATCACTCTTGATATTTGTGTCACTTAAATTAGGTGAAGGTGTGATAACTTATACATACTTGATTGGGCTTTGAAACCAAATTCTCATAGGAATGATAATTTTTTTATCACTTTATTATGTATCACCACTCATGCGCGTGCAAAGCAAACAACTATTAATGGTCTATTTGGCAAGAGGGAAATGAAGGGGAAGGAAAGGAAGGGAAATTTTTATGAGTTGCATTTAAAAAAATTGGAGAAATGGAGAAATGGTCTTATAATATATTAATAACGATAAAATGTAAAATAAAAGAATAAGAAAAATTAATTAACAACATTCAACCCCACTTCTCTAATTTTTTCAAAATACAATTCATAAAAAGCTTCCCTCCCTTCACTCCAATTCCCTCATGCCAAACAACCCCTAAAGCTTGATAAAATAGCGGAAAATAATATTTAAGATAACGCCCAACAAGAGCATGGTTCAGAACTGTCTAACATGGGCAGATTAGCTAATCATGTATCTTAATATGTAAGATAACTGTCAAGGTTTGACGATACCAATAACTACATGTTGGTCATTAATAACTACAAATAGTACTATTGATCATAACATGTTAGTGATTATCCATTCTTTCACCAAGTGTACAATTATGTCATAGGTTTAAGAAAGTTTTTGTGTAAAGGACTTACTTCAACATACTAGCCATTAACTACTCCTCCAGTCCTTAATATAAGATATATTTAAGGAGTTAATCTTAGTCCTAAATATAAGACATAGTTTTTATTTTTGTCAATATTTTCCTAATTTACCCCTATTAATGCTCCCTTAACACTAATCAAAGAGGGAAGGGAATGGAGAATTAAGGAAAATGACTAGGGTCACTACTACAGATGACACTTTTAATGCCCGGTTCTTTTGCCCTTTGGAAGTCTGAAAATAAGGAGACATCTATGCCAGAGGCATAGAAAGTCAGGATATGACGTCCGTTAAAAAAGGAATGCCTAAAGTCTACACTTTAAACGTCCCATTTTTGAAAAAGAAGGCCTAACCAAGTCAAATTTGGGACACCAAAAATAAGCTTTAGTCGTCCCAATTCAAAATTTGGGACTCCTAAAGTTTCCCACTACTAGCCCATATTTATAAAAATGTCACCCTCTTTATTTTTTACTTCCCTTTTTTAAAAAGGAATATCCTTTGCGGTAGTAGAATCTTTATTTTGTAGTAGTGGGTATTTTAGAAAATATATATCATATTAACAAACTCAACTAACTTCCTTAATCTAATCAAATTAGATAAATATATCTTATATTAAGGACCGGAGGAGTACAATGTAATTGTTAATTATCATAATAGATTATAGATTACCTGCTCTTTTCACCAAATTTATAAATTTGTTACAAGTATATATATATATAACAAAGTTCTAGTGTGAGGGATTGACTACAGTACATTAGTCACTAATTGCAATCAAATTGATATTGACCATAACACATTTCAGATTATCCACTATTTTCACTTACAAGTTTGTGAATTTGTTACAAATTTAAGAAAATTCTGATGTAAGAGATTAACTAAAATGCGTTAACCATCACTATGAAATTATCTGTAATGGACAAGATAGTCTACCTTTTACCAATTATTTTAATTCAAGTAAATAATTTAAAATGGGCAAGTTGGCCAAGAACTTACAAATTAAAGGAGTAATTATAAAGTGTCGTTTTCTATTGTTGTAATAATAAGATAATATTAATAAATTTTAGGGCGATACTTTCTCAACATGACCGATGCATCCCTTCTTCTTTTCTTGAGGTGATTGACACTTGGCTAAATTTAATTCGAAACGTCATAAATAAAATGTTAAATCTCTGTTTTTTCTTATTTAAATTAAAATATTTGAGGGTTTTGATTGTTTTAAGGAAATACATCTTCGTCAAGAAATGTCCAAGAACAAGTCACGTGGACTGGACCAATCGTAGCCAGTAAATCCAAAAGTTTGATATATTAAAGGGTTAATGTGCAAATCTATCCTAGAAGTTTTCATTGAGGAGCAATATTGCTTTAGAAGTCTTTTCAGGTTCAATATTACCCTCAGAAGTTTCAAAACATAGCAATGTTTCTCTATTCCGTTAAAAAGCTAATGCTGGCAGTTAAAAAGTTGACGTTGACAATTAACTTTTTAATAGAAATGAGCAATATTACTCCATTTTAACACTTCCGGGGCCATATTGAACGTCAAAAAACTTCTTGGGTAACATTATTCCTCCTCAGTGAAAACTTCAGGAATAAATTTTCACCTTAACCCTATATTAAATTCAAATACCAAATTGCATGTTAGTTGGCTAAGCACTTGTATATCAACAATGAAATGGTACGCTCAGTTATTAGAATTAATTATTATTATTATTACTTTCCTTTTACAGATTAAAGTGAAAGTGGACCCTCTTGTCTAAAAATACTTGCAGTATCCATGAACTATATAAAGAGCATGCATACGGTATTACAGCTTTTACAAGTGTATGGCTTTGGATTATAGTTTAACAACAAAAATGAACATCTACTACTCTAATTAATTTTATACAAAATTTGGGTTTAATTCTTTTAATTTTGAAAATATCTTTTTTGTCTTCTCTAACACTTAACATCGTTAATGTTAAAAGACTAAAAACACATTAGCTAAAGTATATATTTGATCCTTTATATTTATTTCAAGTTTAATTTTAATTCCCTTAAGTTTATATAGTGCTTTTTTTTTTTTTTTTTAAATTGGCTGCCCGCCACTCTCCTGTCTTAGTTTACTTACTGTCTCCACTTTCCAATCTATTTGGTGCTGGCCAAAGTTGATTTTAAGAACAATTTTTCAAACTAGCTTTTATATATTTTTATTTTCAAATATGATTTTGTTAGAACAATCATCCAAACAGATTTTCCCCCCAAAACTTGTTTTGAAAAACAATTTCATGAAACTATTCTAAGAACTAAAAATTTTAAAACAAAATCAAACTTTGTAATAAAAAAACATACAACGAGTACCATATAATAATAAATTCTAGTGAGAGAAATAATAAAGGTCTATGTGCCTATTTGAATTAGTGGTAGAAACTACTTTTCCAACATGATTTATGGTATACGAGGAAAGTTTATGAGAAGAGTTTTGTCTTGACCTGCGTGAATGAGCTTCTTGAATGCTAACTCAAACAAACCCTATGTCACTTAGTATAGGATTTTTTTTATGATTATATTTTTTTCTTATGACCTTCAAGTATATTATTCCTAGTAAGTATCTCCATAGTATATATTGACTTTTGTGTATATTACATTAAGAAATGAAAGTTTTTTTCCTAATTATACCTCGTTTCATGTAGAAGGCCTCCATTTTTCTGGGTTCACATACGTATGTTTAATATTGGAGGGGGGGGGGGGGGGAAATATTGGAGGTTGGAACATAAAAAATGTGATGACACATGTTATGGGAAACCCCCCAAATAGGCTTATCTTTTCATGATGTACTTTGTTTCCGTCCTAAGTCGTTCTTACTCCTGACCAAAAAGTATACTTTTTTCTAACGTGAAAAAAAGAAAGAAAGAAAATTATATAATTCTTTTAACTTCCCCATCGTACCAAATTGCACACTGACTAAGGATTAAGAAAAGAAAGCACAACATGGATTCACATGCAGGACATGCTATTGTTAACCGGAAATGTAGCAGTACTGATCGATCCCGCCGTTGTAATGAAATATTAGAAAAATAGTTTTTCAGAAGAGTTGATAACATTAATGAATACTTCTAGTAAAGACTGGCTTATAAATCACAAGGTTATGAATTTAAATCTCGCTATCAATGTAAAAATTTTATTTGTAGCTGGTTTGTAAACACCTATGTAAACTCTCTTTTAAGCCTAAAGGCTTGCATAATCTCGATGAACCTCAAGAACTCAACTCATCTAAATTTAGTATACAAAACAATTAATGAATATTTCTTCTGAATGATGTTCCTTCCGTCACTTATCGATCGTGAATGACTTGTGTGCATGTGTTTTGATCTGAACTTGAGAAACTCATCAAATATCCAACTTGAGATTTGTTGGAAATATGTAAAATCATTAGTTAAGATTTTAATGAGGTAGTTAATCATTGTAAGATCCTATAAATAGAGGTCTAACTGTGTGGATCAATGTGTGAAGGATAGGATCCTCACCCAAAATGAGGGAGGTTAACTTGGTTTTCTCCTTTCATTAATCCTAGTGTTTAGGGTTAATAATAGAATCACCTAATGCCATTGTGGTTTATAATTCTCAAGAAGATATTCATATATTTCTCCAATTTTAACAAATTGTAAAAAGAACGTATTATTCATCTTCCTAAGATTTATACCGGTTCTCATTCAACGCTAATCTCAGCGTCAGTGCCAGATATTGTAATATAATAATATTCAAATCTAATCAGAATGGTACAAATTTTAAATTTTAAATCTTTTATTTTAAATGATAAATTCATTTTTTAAAAGTAATAGTTATAATATTATCTTTATTTTAAAATCAACATATATTAAAATAAAAAATTATTTAAAATATAAAAAGTAAATTAAATTTGGACTATACAAAAGAAATCTAGATGGTCTAGATTGGCAATGAGCATCCGATGAACACAAAATGTTCTCTCAGTTTGGGTGCACATGAGTTAGTGATGAGCACGTAATATGGACAACTCAGATTTAATTTGGACGGTCCAAATTTAGTTTTCTATTTTATTTTGATAGATACAAAAATCTAAAATAAAGATAATCTCTTAATTGCATTGTAAATTTTTCAAAAATAAAGTGATTTCTTATTTGAAAAGCATCAATTGAAAATTTTAAATCCGACCTATTGAATCTGTATAGATTATGGTATAAATTTGTCCTAGAAGTTTTTAATTACGAAGACTGAGTATTTGAAAGCTTTTTTTATTTCAATATTATCATGAAAGTGTTAAAACGTATCAATATTACCCCTATCCTTTAACAAATTTTAATTTAAACCATTAAATTCTTGGTTTGACTTAAATGGCACATATAACACTCTTACCTTCGAACTCATTAAACCACCTCCTCGCCACCTCATCATTTTTTTCTCATGGGTGTTAGTGAAATATAACAAAAATTATGAAAGAAAAATAGGACAAACTTTTGGTTCCCTCCCAAAAGAATAAGGGAAAATCCCTCTAAAATACATTGGAAATAGAGAAATCCCTATTTAGTGCATTGAAATTGAAAAATCCAGATCAATCCAGTGTCAGTACAGATGAACAGTGCGGGTGACGCCAAAAGACAATTTTGCCCTTCAGCCCTCATTCTCACCACTTTAGAAATAACAACATGCGGTTCTTAATTAACAACTCCGAATTCTTGATTTACAACTCCCCTTTCTTATTTCACAACTTCCTAATTTAAGTTTCAAGGCCAATAACAACACCTCTTTTTTTATTAACAACACGCGCTCTTAATTAACAACTTCATATTCTTGATTAACAACTCCAGTTTCATCTTTTTACTTTCACAATAACAACACCTGTCTTGTTATTAACAACATCATATTCTACATTATCAACTCCCATTTCTTGTTTCACAACTTCGTAATTTAAGTTTCAGGGCCAATAACAACACCTATTTCTTTATTAACAACACCGTATTTTACATTAACAACACTATATTTTTGAGATGCGAATATGTGGAAGAATAAAGCAGAGTTGTTAATCAAGAATTCGGAGTTGTTAATAACAAGACCGGTGTTATTATTGTGAAAAAAAAAGAAAGATAAAATTGGAGTTGTTAATCAAGAATACAGAGTTTTTAATCAAGAATCCGGAGTTGTTAATTAAGAATCGCGTGTTGTTATTTCTGAAGTGGTGAAAATAAGGGCTGAAGGGCAAAATCGTCTTTTAGCGCCGCCTGCATTGTTCATTCGTACTGACACTAGACTGATCCGGATTTTTCAATTTCAATGCACTGAATAGGAATTTCCCTATTTCCAATGTATTTTAGAGGGATTTTCCCAAAGAACAATGCTCTATGCAAAGGGGAGCTAAAATTTTTAACCAAATGAGGGGATAAAATCTACCCTCCCCTCACCTCCAGCCAAACACTACTTTAATATAAGTATTTGTCTGGTTTCAACCTTGCCTCGAGGTAATTAGGTCCGAGCCAAAAAAACTTTGAAAATAAACCACCAGCGGTTTTTGACTGTACGAAATCCGGTTTTCCGGTTTTTATTTTTATTTTTTGAATTACGAGACCGACAAAACAAAACCATACCGAACCATTCGAAGCCCTCCAAATAAAGTATTCAAAGTGCATCATTCACTTAAAGCATCTCTCTCATCCATCAGCACCTTATTCCCTTTAAGCTTTCTTCTTGTTGTTCTTCTTCTTCTGTCTTTCTTCAGACGCGCACAATATTTATTCTGTAAGTTGCAGCTTCTTTTAGAACATAAGCATATATAAACACACACACATGCACTATTTTTTACAATTATTATTTGTTATTTAAATATTTTTGTGTGTCGTTTTTGGACTTGTATATTATATTTCGATTCCTTTTAAATTCCTTTGAGGATGATTTTTGTAGCTTTACTGATTAATTGATCTGAAAGGCGATCGAAGCAGTGAAGAAGCCCTAGCTAGCTAAGACGAATTAGTGGGGAGAGGGAAGATTGCGATTAAGAGGATTGACATTCAACCAACAGGCAAATCACTTTCTCAAGGAGACGAACTGTTATGCTCAAGAAAGCGAGAGATTGCGATCCTCTGTGATGCACAAGTTGGGGTCATTGTGTTCTCTATCACTGGCAAGCTCCATGAATATGGAAGCTCCAGGTTCCTCTCCGGTTCCCAGCTTAAGTTATTAATATATTATTATGATTATTTATTCATTCTTTTTTTTATCAGAAGCCATCACAGCAATTTCTCTGTGTTTCTCACTTTTGATCTAAGATAATAGGCCTCTAATCTACACTCCGGTCTCTTCTGTTCTCTATTTTTTCACCTAAAAAAGAGCCCAACAAAACCTTTATTAAAATTTTTTTAAAAACAAATATAATTTCAGTTCCATACATATGACAGAGAAATGGAATCATACCTAGCTAGGAAACTTAATAAGATCTAACAACAACACTATAAAGATAACCCAAATTGTCACAAGGTATTCAATGCAAAAAATTGTGAGCTTCCATTCTGTCACACTGTCGGTATTGTTAGAAGAAATTAAAATCACTGAGACACACTGAGCTTGTAATTGGTGTTTAATTAGTTGTATGTTTGGCTATTACTTCCTCCAATCCTTAATATAAGATCTTATTTGGAGTGTAATTTACGCTACCAACAATATCTTATATTAAGAACGAGAGATAGTATTAGTTTAATTTTCGCCTCTTACATAGTACGCTTAATGGATATCAAAATTTCCATCCATGCATGAGTGCTTTTGCGTGGAGCTATTTTTTCCTGAATCGCAATCTCTGATAAATATGTGTTATGAATTCCAGGTTTAATTGGACACGAATATATAAGAAATTCTTCTTCCTTATTTTTTAGCTGAGATCTTTCTTCTTGTTCGTGTTCTTTCTTCTAACCTCTTGTTTTTTTTCTTTTCTGTTTTGCGCTTTTGTGGGTCACTCTTAATTTGAGTCATTAATATCTTAGTATTCATACTTCATATATACAATCGAAATCCTTGTCTAGATTGCTGAATTAATTACTCACTGGATTAACAGTTACATACTTTATAAAGTTCAGGTGTATTCCCCCCGCCCACACACACAGAGAAGACGCTAGGCCGTGAATTCTATGGAAAGGAATCTTTAAATTAAAGTACTCTAAGAATTCTCTCTAGAGTTTTTGTTGTAAAGCTGTTCTTCTAAAGTTCGAGAAGAAGAAAGTGTAACACAAAAACTGAAGCAAGTTTAGGGTCTCGCCATCACCTTTTTTTCCTCTCTTTTCCTTTCAAATATTACAATATACATATATGAAAAAAAAGTTATGTGAATATTAGATTGTAGATGCCTTTTCAATACATAAGTAGATAGTCTGTAAGCACGGAGACTAGAAAACTTTAAAAAGTTATGCATGAGATAGTATATGTAACGTCAAAAAATATTTTAATAAATTATATATATCTTCTTGGTGATCTACACACTGCAGAATATTTCAATGATTTATGGTTGGTTTAATTATTAATTTATGATTATTAATTATTTGGTGATATTGGAATGTAATATAAAACTAAAAAATTTATAATCTTTATGCCATAGAATATCAATAAGGATTGGATTGGTATACAACTGAAATGTAGTTAATTACAGGCACAAGTACTATGACATTGGCAGGCAGTTTAAAATCTTCAAACATATAGTTTTTTCAAAGTACCAGAACTAATATTTTATTATATCTAGTCATTTTCAAATATTTTGGTGGGTTAACATATGCTAAATAAAATTTTGAGCAAAATAATATTGTGTTTTTGCAAATTTAAAATTTGAGTTTTAATAACACATACACAGACATATACATATAAATATTAACTTATAATTAACCAACAAGTTGTTGGTGAGCCTCACTCCTGTAAGGGGAAGAACAAAAGTTCAAATAACAGGAAACACACTTATTAGGAGAGGTTCTCACCATTTACCCTCTAAGCCTCAAGGGGGAAACACTTGATATAATCAAACATTAACTTATAATTCAACAAATGCTATGCATGCATATGTATGTATGTATGTATGTATGTATGTATGTATGTATGTATGTATGTATGTATGTATGTATGCACATGAAAATGTTGGTCTTTAGAGCTGGACAAGAATTGAAAATAGTCGGTGATGTAATAGGTTGGTCCAAGTTAGGGGGATTGATTAAAGCTGAAGTAATTTAATTTTTAGAGTTAATTAATTAGCATGTTATTAATTGTTCTTTTCAATTTTTTTGACAAGGATAATTATGTGTTAACTCATGTAACTTAAAATACAACATCATATAGTATTTGTGTTTGTCTAAACACTGGGTAATCAAATGATTTGAAATAAAAACTTAATCAATGTGATACAGCTTCAGTTATCAGATTTTCAATAAGATTATAATAATATATAGAAACATTTTTTTCAAAAAAGTAATGATATAACGAAGATTAATTCTGCCCCTACAAAAGATTATAAGAGTATTAACCTTTCTTAAATATAAGTAACTATTGGATACCATTGAAGTAAGAGGATATTGAAAGGAAAACGTGCTGTAATGATTATACTTAAGTTAATCTCAAGACAAATTTTCATAAATAAGATTTAATTATGCGAACTTATTGTCCCCATAAAGATTTATAATTACACATTAGAATATTATGTATATAACTCCTCTATGCCCATGTCCGTGAGTGACCAAATTTTTTTTCGTTTGCTCCTCCTTGAACTTTAACTTGTTTTTCATTTTACTAATTGACTATATACTGTTGGTTTATGGCAGCATGAAATCCAATATAGAGCGCTACAACAAACTAAAAGTGGAACACCATCATCACCAGCATATGAATCCTGAGTCGGAAGTCAAGGTACTACTACTACTACACTTGTTATCCAATCAACTAGAATGAATTATAGAACATAATATCATAAAGACACTATAATAAGAAACACAAGATTTATTAATTACTTTTGCTTATATTTTGGGCTTAACTACTGTGTCTGTGATTGAAACTCTATATAGAATGGTTAATTGTCTTCCCAGTGATGGTCAAACAAATTTGTCTTCCCAGTAGTTTCAAAAACCATAGCTGAACCTTCTGTGGAACACATGTAATTAGCTATGATTTTCAATTTTCAATTTCAATAACCATCGGGAACGAAACCAAAGCTATTAACCGCAATTTTAACTAAGATCCACGGCTAAGCTCAGATAACACCTAATTTAAGAAGGAATATATATGTACAAATGTATGACTTGAATTTAGCATATATAAAGTGAATATATAGCCAAACAATTATTTTCTGATTTTGCAAAGATATGAATCACCAAGTCCCATACATATATATACATGGTGTGGTGATATTAACACTAAGAGATATGCATGTCTTTTGATATCAGCAAAGTATATATATAGTTGTAAGCATTCTCAAAACCAAGATGAACACCATAAATAGTTTTTGTTTCAGTTCCTTACTTTTAATGATAAGGTCAAATTGCTAGCTTGTACTCAGGAAGTTGGGGCGATTATTATTTCCTGACTCTGTTGAAGCGAACACGAGGTCGTTGCTGTGTGTAAGTGTTTGTGTAAACCCATATTCACTCTTGGTAAATGCTTTCAATACACCCAAAAGAAAACTAAAAATTCAAATCTGCATATACAACTAGATATATAGTAGCCTCTAAATATTCATAACGCCCAATAAAATCAACTTCACTCTCATTATTAGCCAGAGTTAGAATCTCCGTTGAAGGATTCATAATCACTTATCAGGCAATCCACACTAATCACAAGACATAAATTCCACAGCCAAAATCTCCTCAAAACACACATGACTCTCTCCCACATTGTTTTCTAGCTCATCATAGTTAGCCCTTAATTTTTTTAAAGTCTTAGGAAATTCCACATGCTCTTTTCCTTCAAAATGATACTCATTAACAAACCAGGAATAGGAAGGGGTCTGACTTCAATATTGTGAAGGGTTATTGTTGAGTCTGGCCAATCAATGAATTCCTAATACTTCTTTGGTTCTATTTATAGGGTAGAGAGAGAGAAAATTTGTTTGTCCTATTTATAAGGCATCTCATTAAATTTTCCATATGAATGTATATTTTTTCCCTTCATTTATTATTGTATTGAATTTGTTCTCATGGGATAGAATGTATACTAGATAGGGATAATGTTGGAAAGTTCTTGAATTTTATAGTAAAGTTAATGAAGTTTTAGGGTGGTTTTTTTTTTTTTTTTTTTTTTTTGGTCTGTGTGAGACATATTGGAAGTGTCTTATAAATAGGACCAAAGGAATATTTTTTTTTTGAGAATTGTTGGGTTAATCAAATGCAATCCAACCTTTACCTCTTTAGACAACCCATTCTTAAACATGACCTTCAAGACATCATCAAGTATGCTAATTAAATTAATCAAAGGAGTTACCTTTATGCTCTATAAGAGAACCATCTCGTTTTAAACCATCCAATAATCACTCAGTGTTGTCAATCCACTGATAACAATGACATCTCTGTTAAGTACTCTAGTCTTAAAGGAACTCCAACTACAGATTGGAGACCTAGTTTCACTAATTATTCCAATAGAACAAGTGAAGGGCACTAACTTTCAAACTCACAGCTGATGATACAGTCTTCTCCTTCCAAGGTAAGCAGCTCCAACTAATCTGAAATCTATACATGTCCTTCTAGGGGCAATGGCTCTTTATAATGTCCCAACCGCCCAAATTTTTTTTTTTAATCGAATATTAATCAATCAAATTCACTCCAAAATAGTCTGATAGATCTTTTTGCTCTGCAATTAACATGCCATTGTTGTTATGTTCTCCACCTTCTATACACTCCCCTAGTCCTATTTATAAGACACTTCCATCATGTTTCACATGGACCAAGAAAAATATTAAATTTCATTAACTCTTTTATAAAATTCAACAATTTTCTAACTTTACCCCTATTTAATATACATTATACTATATGAGAATAAAGTCAATAAAATAATAAATAAAGGGTAAAATTGTACATTCATATGAAACATTTCTCTCTCTACCCTATAAATAGGACTAGAAATTTTCTTCCCTCTCAGCCTTATGAATATGACCAAAAGAGTATCTCCTCTAATAGGGGTGATGTAGTTGGTCTTTGCAAAAGCTGCTATATATAGGGCTGCGTCCATCCTCCTCATGACCACCTCTCATCAATGCTTTGTGGATAGGTTTGTATAGCGCAATGTTGTTTCATGAAACTAAACACCATGAGGATATTCCTTTTTATTGAACAGTTGCACAACTTCAAGAGATATATTATTTCATCATCCATTAATGGCCCTCACCACCACTTAATTCCTATGCACAAATTCATTGTCTTTATCTTGGAGTACACAAGGGATAAAGGAAAATTATCACTTTATAAAAATAGTTGTGATCCTGGCTTGAGAGTTTTGTGAGTAACAATCAAACTCAAGGGTCCTTATTGTATCATGAAGGAATTCACCAGACCCAGTTTGCATCCAAAGTTTGGAATAGGTAAGAGCAAATTAAGTGCAAAAAGTGCTGCCCAACAGCCACATCTAGAAGAATTCTACAGAGCTTTCTTCTTCATGATCATCATCTACTTTTCAAAGAACCATTGCCACCACCAACAATATGACCCAAAAATTGTGAAAAATCAATGTCTTTATTTTCTTTCCCTTCTTATTATTGACGACCGTTGCAAGTCATTTATTACAATAACTTTAAATATTTAAATGCAGATTAACTAATAGAGATAAATTGCCTGTAGTTACTGTTAGTTTTATAATAACTTTATACTGAGAGATATGAACCGAGAAGGGTCTTCGTATATATATCATGTGTTACAACTCATGCCTTGTTCCTTACAATTTGCATTGCTCTTTATTTGAAATAATATTTATAAGTTAATATATTTATTTGATATATACCTGTTTTTTACACTTGGTAGTTTTGGCAGAGAGAAGTGATAGCATTGAGGGAACAACTACAACATTTGCAAGAATGCCACAGGTATGTCCAATTTGACATGAACTAAAAAATATTATAAAGGTTAACAATTATATATTTATTTGTTTAATTAAAAAATTTTGTTAAGAAAGCATATGTGATTTCATTTTGGTAAACACATGTAGGCATTTGATGGGCGCACAACTTTCTGGTTTGGGCATTAACGATCTGCAAAATTTGGAAAATCAACTGGAGATGAGTTTAAAGGGTGTCTGAATAAAAAAAGTATGATAGATTAATTTAGACCATTAATTGTGACACCCTATTTCTATCACTATTCAGATAAGTTATATATATATATAATGAATTCAAACCACTAAGCCAGGTTTGAATCCTAGGAACAAAACCCTTTCGTAAATAGTTGAAAACTTAGCCCAAACGCAGTACTAGTGTTTGAACCTGTAAATGAATGGACTTTTCTGAAAAATTTAACAACTCTTTAGAATAGTTATTCAGTGGTTCAAACTCTTTATTATGGCTTATCAATCCTTTAACTTCATTTAGTATTATCAGAGTTTTGCTCCGCTCTCATCTTTATAAAATCATATAACCTATACATTTGGCATGTAATTATCCTAGGGCATAATTCATGCATTTGCCCGATCTTTTAAATAGATTAGCTACTATTCAAGCATACTTTAACCTCTACCATCAACTATGTGTGAATGTACTTTTGTCATCACCGTATATGACACTTACCTTTAAGTAATTGTAGCCTTAGATCTCTTCCTTATAGAGGGTATTTACATGCCCACAATTATATATACATACATATAACTAATATTAAAAGGAGTCATGGCTAAACAAATGGGCAACACTTAAACAAAATATTTATCATGAACTCCTTTAGCTCCAACCTTCCTCAGGCTTCACCAACAACAATGCCCTTGCCCCTAGAAGTTCATGCTCTTGCTATATGTCATGGAAGAAAGGGGTGAGATTCGAAGGAATCTCAGTAGCAAAACATTAACTCAATATATAATGTGCAATGGAAATAAACAAAGCATGTAAATTGCCAATATAAGAACAAAACCTTACAAGCATATACACATGGCCGTGGCGCAAACTCAAACAAGGCTATTACATGTTCAAAGGCATACATGACAAATAAACATGTAATTAACTAAGCACAAACTCTATAAGAGTAAGTTTCACTACCTTTTGCTTCTTCTTCTTCCAAGTTACCTCTTCTTTGTTAAACTTCTCTGGTTTTGCCTCCTCCTTTGCTTGATAGAAAAAGCCAAATCCTATTAACCATTATACTCATGTAAGGGGCAGATTAACACACGAACTCTGGTATACTTACTTTGAATAATTAATCTCTTTCTCATTCCCAAACTCTAACCCTTCTAAATTAGTTCTCTAATCTTAGTCTTGAAATATTCATTTGTAACTTGTTCTCATATCTATTCACTTTCTATGCTTTTCAAACTATCAAACAGATATTCAAACTTCCTCTAGCTAAACAAGGCTGTCTGTGACAGCAGGGTCTATGGAAAATTTCAAGTACTTTCCTTGCTATCAAGCATTTCATAAAAACCCCTAGATATGTCATATATATATATATATATGATTTAATTACTTAGAGCACTTGTATATGATTTAGGCACATGATTAAGCATTAAAAAAATGAGCTTGTTTTAAACTTTGAGCTTCAAAAATAAAATTCAAGCTCCTTCGCATTGATACTTTAATCATGCTATTCCATTATCATATGAATCTTCAAAATTCTTTGATAGCACATCTTTCTAATATGGAAATTTCTAGACTTAACTAATCCCGCCTCCAATTTTTAGGAAGATTTGAAAAATCATATTTCAAGCTAGGAAACTCCAAATGAGGTGGTTCAAGTTCCTATGTAAAGCTCTTTTAATCCTCTATAAAATAAAAATAATTTCCTGTATTAAATCATGAACCTAACCTCCAAATTCCCACAAGCAAACTAACTGTCCATTTTGTGAGTCAGAATTTTCCAGATTTCTTACCCAAATTTTGAAAATTCATAACTTACAATATACACATCCAATTATAGTGTTCTAGCATGATTGAAAGCTATATAAGTATATTTTAAGGGAAAAATAATCACACTGACAAATTACTAAAGAAACCTCATGTAATTTGCCTATTTACTCACTATTAGAAATCTGGAACACAGAATGTTTCCTTACCAATCTTCCAAAAATCATAACTTTAGTTCTAGAAATCCAATTAACACGTTATAGGACTCATTTTAAAGCTTAAGTGATATTTCTTGGTAAACAATTTCAAATCCCAACTCCAAAAACAAGATTCTAACCTGCACTTGAAGGGGGTTTTTTGAATAATTTAAAAATTTTTGAAGATTATTCACCATGGTTCCCTACTTATTGTGACTCATCTTTCCTTAATTCTCTTTATTATCTTAATTAGAGTGATTCTTTGCTCATTTTTATGTGCAGAAGGTTTCTTAACTAATGGGCTCGTACCATGTGATTACCCACTTCTAATTCAATTATCGCACTTGGATAATTAATTCATTCATTATATGGGTTATACAATTATCCATTGCAAATATATTAATTTATACAACGGACTAGTGTGTGAATAATTCATCTCTTCTTCATTACAACCACTTTCCTGGAACAACATCCTACACTCCTCTTTTGTGCTAATCTACCTATATAGTTGGTAGGGGAGGATGAGATTTGGGGAATCTCAGTAGTAAATATTATAGACAATACATGTAAGATGAATGCTAGTGCATGATATGCTTGCCTTACATAGGCACATGTTCATATAATAATATTCTGCATACTCAATATTTCATGCAACATACTTATGGCCACAACAAAAATTGAAATAGAGTTTCATTCATTCATACATGCTTCACTAATCAAGTAAAGCAATATATCAAATCAATACACAACATAAACATCACTTACATGAAAGTAAGTAAGTTTACTACCTTTTGTCTTAGAGTCCCCTTTTTGTACCTTCTCTTCCAACCACTCAAGTTGCTTCCATTGCCTCTTCTTTATCATCTCATGGCCCTAGATAAATGGATATATTATTAGAGCCATGACAAATAAATGCCCAATGGGCTACTTTAGCCACTAGGGCTTGTCTTTATTCTTTGCGCCCATACTTGTCCCAAATTTTAATAACCCAAGACACCTTGGTTGGTTAACTATTAAAGTTACACATTAGGCCCAATGGGTATTTAATGGGCCCACACTATGTAACCCTCTTTTCATCAAGGCCGAGATTAAGTTCATAATTATGTGATTATGTGAAATTAGAGTCCATAAGATGATTTGGAACTTATTAAAATTTTCTTTTACCCAAAACAGGATTTTCAAAAACTTTTACAAAACCTGCTCAATAATAGTCTCATAATCACATTTCAATACATAAATGGCCTGTACAGTTCGATTCCATTCATAAATATCAAAGTACAATGTAAATTCCCGACAAACTGGGATTCTATTAATGAACTAAGGTTTTTACAAGGCACAAATGCCCATAATCTAATCCATTTCCCTTAGCTAGGGGATTACACAAAACTATACCACAATTCCACTCTATATAATTGTTTCCCAACAAAATATCCAAAATATATAGCATGATAACCAAAAACCAAAATAGACTCCTAGCTTAGAGCTTCATCCACCCTTCGTCAGCTGCTTTTCTTTGAAACCACCAGCCCTATCTGAAATTTATTTTGGGAGAGTAAGATTCTAAGGAATCTCCGTAGTGTCAAATCACTCATAGTATGCACAACCACAAAGCATTAAAGCAAATCATCACACACACATAGCAATCCTAATGGCAGTTACAGCAGCAGGGGCAAGTATGACTTGCATCACCCTTACGTCTGCTTACCCTTACGTCTGCTCACGCTGTATTGTACCACAATATGATTTACAAAAATATAATTCACCATAACTGGGTTTCATATAAAGCAGTTCACAACACATCAAAGCCACACTGGCATCTTCTTAAAACAGGAATCCACGATTCCACAACACAGCCTTTACAACGGCAGATACAACGGCAGGGGTAGGTGTGATAACCATCACCCCTTATAACTACTCATGCTAAACTGCTCAAGTTGTAATGCCCTATGGCAAATAACACATTCACAAGATCGCAATGGCCTCATGCCCACAGTTTTCACAACAACACAATGATAAGTCATACATACCAAGCATCATACACAACATGAGAGAAAAGTCACTACCTTGGTCCTTTCATGCATGCTCTAGCACTGGTCTCTCCCGAGTAGGGCAAATATAAAATCCTATAATTCATAATTAGGGACGAAGTGTTATTCTCAATTCTAATACTTAAATGACTTCACAACACTTAGATTGGTTATCATTTATGTCCTTTAGGAAGCTACAATTGCCTCTAACAAAAGCCCTAAAGGGTTGGAAGAATTATCCCAAAGATCCCCTTTTAGAAGTAAAAGTATAGATTTTTCACTGTTTCACTCGAGTGAAGAAGACCTCACTCGAGTGATGATGGACTTGCACTCTAGCATGAAAGCTCACTCATGCGAGTGCTTGACAGCAAGCATAGATAGAAACAAGAAATGCCTGTAGTACTCGAGCATAAATGTCAATACTCGAGTGATAGCCAAATGCTCACTTGAGTACTACAAAGTGAGGTTCAAGAAGTGCTCATCCAAGAGCACAAGGAACTTTCAAATAAGAACATCACTCGAGCATGGACCCTTTAACTCAAGTGATAGCTTAACACTCACGAGTGTTAAGATACACTCTTGGAAATTGGTTGTGAGTGACAACCCGAGATGCGAGTTCATAGTGTCAAATACACCTGTACTCAAGTGAGACAAGGTTTACACGAGTGAGAACCCACAACACTCACAAGTGAGGCAAACACCTTTGCTTTTTACACGAAAGTGCACAAAAAACTGAAGGGAAAAATGAATATGCAACACTTCACTCGAGTAAGACCCCATATCACTCGAGGGATGCATATTAGAAGCCAAAAACGCAGCAAAGTTGACAACATTTCCCAATCTTTACCCAAGTGTTTCCAATGATCCCAAATTCTCAACCAAGGCTACTCCCCCATAGAATTGCACAAGGAATCCAATGGAAACATCAAAACTCCCAAATTCCTATTCCATTATCATGCTTTGTTTTAGGCCACATTCAACACCAAAATCCCAAAATTTCCAAACTTAACATTTCAACCTCAAACCCATTTCTATCTATTCCAAACATATACCAAAACACCATGTCCATGACCACATTATGCCAAACTCTCTAAGACCTTAATTTTTGAAAATAAGGCCAAAAATCCCAGAAATTCAAAGCTTAATCATTTGGCACAAAATATAGATAGAAAGGTTCATTTCACTTACCTCAACAACTTTCTCAAAGAAGTTCCTTGATTCACCAATCCTTAGATTCCCTTGTGTGCTCACAACACCACCAATGGACAATCTAAGACCATCAAAATGAAGCCCTTAATCCATGGAACAAGATAAATGAAGTGACTTTTTGCATTTGAGGTCATTAGCTTACCTCAAAATCTAGCTTTTCCTTTCTCTCTCCTAAGCTCCCATGGCTGCCGAACAAGAGAGAGGAATCAGATGAAAGAGTGTGAGGAAGGAGATGAAATGATGATACTCCTCCTCACCATGCTTGTTTCAGCGAAAAGGAGGGAGGGAAAAAAGAGATAAAATAATAAAATATGGAGTTTGACTTTCTCAGCACTTTCTCCTCTTCTCAACTTGCCAATGTCTCCACCTCATCGGTCCTCAAAAAATAAGTAATCAATTAGTTACTTTAATCACTCCATTAGCCATTTACTCACACATCTCATTTTCTCTTAGTAATTAATTTCTTCATTAATCACTGACTCATCACCAAACAATTTTTCCATCCTTCCAAATTTTTCACTGATTTTGGCACATTATCTTAAATTGCCACATAACACATAATTATATTCTTTTCCTCTTCTTCATGCACAATTTCCCTCATATTTATCCCAAATAATCATTTATCATATAATTATGCTAAAATACAGGGTGTTAGGCATTTCCAATAATTAATTTGGATCTAAAATCAACTTTAATTCACCAAATCATTCACAATAATCATCATTAGGCCTTAATAAAAATTTGGGGCATTACACACTAACTCTGTTTGCTTTACTTAACCATTGAACTTCAAATTAATTACCAATTACCCTTACTTTCTTGTTTTGGCCTATTCCAAAAAGTTTGCAAATTTTTCACTTAACTTTGAAAAATCATAACTAAATCTAGAAAAATATAATTGTAGTGATTCAAAGTCCTATGTGGCCCTTATTAAGTCTATTTTAAAGAAAAAATAATAGCCCTTACTAATTATTAGGATAATTGTCCCAGAATCATCGAACAACACAATTGGTCCAGAAAACATTCTAGATTCAATGCCTAACTTCAAAAATTCACATCTCATAATCTACAAGCCCAAATGACTTATATTATATATCAAATTAAAGCTAAGATGTCTACTTCAAATATGGAAAGTTTCATGGCCATTGTACAAGATTTGACCATTCAAAAACTCATCACAAACTGAGTGCCTCCAGAAAATGAATTTAGACAACTTTAACATCAACTTTCAAAATCATCATTTAACCATAAACACATGATTAAACCTCAAAAATATCCCTGGCCGAAATCATGAACAGTATCCACCCTCAAGAATACTCATCCAAACAACAATCCAATCGGTTCAAAATGAAGCCCACGCTTTCCTCTACGCATTTTATCATGTTTTTCGGTATTCCAACGACACTCTGATTGACTAACTAACACAAAGCACCTCAGATGAGAAATTTGATACCATAGAATTGAAGCTTACAGTTAGTAGAAGTTTCCTGAAAGACTTACCAAACGATAATGGCGTTTCGAAGTCGGAATTAGCTCAGGCACTTGGGATAAGTTACTATTTACTCCTCCTCTGTCCCCTAACAATTTTGTGTGTATTTTCAGATTTTTCCTCCCCTTCTAGGCCTTTGGCCAAAATTCATAAAGGAATGGAGGGAGGAGAATGCATCTTGGCTTCGGGTGCTTCTTGTGCTGACATGTGTCATCCAAGGCTCACATATTCTCTTTCCCTCTCTTAGGTGGCACCAAGATGGTCAGGGGAAGGAAAGGGCCTAACAATTTCCCCAGATTCATGGCTCGGTGTTTCGAGAAAGTCAAGTACCTAACCAGACTAGGGACCGATTGACTCAGGCACTAGGTAGTGCTCTCCGGAGATACCAACACAAAAGGCATAAAGCAAGTGTTATCATGAGGGACACGTGTCGCTTTCCTATCAAGCCAACACAAAAGTGGATTTGTCCTTTGTCATGATGAAGGGTGTTAACCTCATGAAATTCATGTCAAATTAACATATTGACCCTTAATTATCACACCTTTTAATAATTAATGGATATGTGGGGATATAACACTACTACAGAATATAGATTCTGCTACCCTAAAAGATGTCCCTTTTTAAAATAGGGACACCTAAAACATAGGCGCTGACATTTTTGTAATTATGTGTGGGAACTGGGTAGCTTTAGAGGTCCCAAATTGAATTTGGGACGTCTAAAGTAAAAAAAAATTAATTTTTTTTTACACTTTAGACGTCCCAAATTCCATTTAGGATGTCTAAAGTCCCACTTTAGATGTCCCAAATTCAATTTGGGACGTCTAAAGTGATGTCTAAAGTAAAAAAAAAAAATTACACTTTTGATATCTCAAATTCCATTTGGGACATCTAAAGTAAAAAAAAAATTAATTGAATTTGGGACGTCTAAAGTGGGACTTTAAACGTCCTAAATTCAATTTGGGACGTCAAAAGTGACGTCTAAAGTAAAAAAAAAAAATTACATTTTAGATGTCCCAAATTCCATTTGGGACGTCTAAAGTAATTTAAAAATTTTCTTGCAACCTGTATTGAATATAAGGGACGTTCGTGTCTTATATTAAATAAAGGGCCGCTTTCCTTACTCTCTCTCTCTCTCTGTCTCTCTCGCTCCCACAGCATTTTTCAATTTCTTTAATAGAAGTTGCAGAGAAAGACCCACATTCTATAGATTCAAATAGCTTTTTCCTTCGGTGTTTTCGCCATCATCCCCCCTCTCATCATGCCCTTCGGTGCCCCTATTTGTGACGGTAACTCTCTCTTTATCACTTCTCAAATCTTACATGATTGTCTGTTTGTTATAATTATTATATAAGCTTCTCTCTTTTTTCACAATCAGATCTGGTACAGTGCATCTAGGTAAAAAAGGGATTTTTTGAATTTTAAAGTTTGACTAAAAGAAGTTTGAACAAAGCTAGCAAAGTAGTGGAAGTGTGGTGATGCCAAAAAAGGAAATTTTGGAGCCAAAAAGAGAATGGAGAAAGCTAGCATTTATGTTCAACAAAACTGTTGCAGAGGATTCTCGTCTGGAACTTGTGTTTGCTTTCATAATTGATGACCTCAGCATCTACAGGAAATTTGAAATTCAAATGACTTTAGATGTCCCTTTTTAAAAAAAGGGACATATAAAGTGGAGACTTTAGACGTCCCAATTTTAGA
Source organism: Inga laurina (assembly GCA_963855925.1). Classification (NCBI taxonomy): domain Eukaryota; kingdom Viridiplantae; phylum Streptophyta; class Magnoliopsida; order Fabales; family Fabaceae; genus Inga; species Inga laurina. Next base: position 30,823,067 of record OY979701.1, read on the forward strand.
TTTGGGACGTATAAAGGGGAGGACTTTAGATGTCCCAAATTGAGATTTTAGACATCTAAAGTCCTACACAGGGGGACTTTATACGTCCAAATTCTTAATTTGGGACGTATAAAGTCCTCCCTTTAGTCGTCCCATTTTTTTCGGACGTCTTTTCTTAAAACATACTATGCCCCCCACGTAGACGTCCCCCAGTTTTTGGACGTTAAAAGTGCCAAAATAGGGACGTTAAAAACCTTTTTTGTAGTAGTGTAAGTGTAAAGGAAATGTGCCTAGTGACTATTTGGTAAAATAGGGGCATGATTCTTTGGTTAAATGTGAATATTTTTCTATCATTCATCACCCTTTGGTTTGTATAGATTTCCCTGTGTTGATAGGATCACACTTGAGACACACAAAGAGCCATTAGAAGCACAAATCACTAATTAAGAAGTTGGGAAGAAGAGTAGAACGCCACTGCACCATGGAACAAGCTAGAAGAGATGAAGAAAAGTGCTTGACTGCAGCCAAGGGATCAACTGGCTATAGCCAGAAGACCTCTAGAAACTTTGGGTTGCAGCCAAAACACAAGAAACAAGCTTTTGGGCTGCAGCCAAATAAGTCCAAAATGTAGTTTGGCCGCAACTAAGGAATTTTTTGCTGCAGCCAACACCCATAACAGCTGCTATGCATTTTGATTTCTAGGTCTTTTAAAAGGTTGGATCCACGAACCAGAGGACATTCTAGACTTTGGAGGCTATCTTGGAGGCTTGCTCTAGTAGGGTTTGGAGCTTGGAGGTAGAGATTGAACTAGAAATTGAAGATTTGAAGAGATTTAAACTCTTCCTTTTGGTTTTTCCTCTCCATATGTTATTCCTTCCTTATGTTCTGCTATTTTTCTAGTTTATTCCCATCTTCTCGTGGGTTTTATGAACATGTGTAGCTAGATCTTTGATGTTAGGATTATTTTGAACCCTTGTATGGATTAAGTACTCATTCCCCTTTATATTTGTGATTAATGATTAGATTATGCTGATTTTACTCTTTGCTTAATGCTTCTTATTGATTGGCCACCAATGAGATTGTTGGGTTCACTTGAGTGATGCCTTAGAGGGCTAAATTGAGTGTAAAACTTGAGTTTAATCATGTGAGAACTTAAAATTTGCGAGTTGAATCGATAGTTTTATTAATGAGGTAGATATACACTCATTGACCTCACATAACCATATAGGATTTAGTTTTGTTAATGAGGTAGATATACACTCATTGACCTCACATAACCATATAGGATTTGCAATGAAAACTCAATTTAATTAATTAATTAAGATATTAATGAATTAATTGAACTAAACACCTATTTGGAGACTAGAGAGAGTACTTATAGGTAATTTAGTGTGCTTGGCTAGCATAATATTTCATTAAGAAGCATATATTGTGGGGATTTGATTGAGTACTTTTGAAATACAAGGGGGATAAATAATCCTGACTCCCATTTTATCCTTGAAATCATGAATCACTTGTTTTAATTTTCTTTTTAATTTCAAAATTGCTTCTCTCCACCATTGATAATTGTGTAACTCAAATTAGGTGAAAGTACGATAATTGATATTTGACCAAGTTTTGGAACCAAATCCTTGTGGAAATGATACTTTACTTATCACTTTATTACTTGGCGCGACCCATGCACTTGCAGCCGGGGATTTGAGTCCCAAAACCGTCTTTGGTTGATCTTGATTAAAGCATTATTAGCTTAAGCTTGAGTTTTGTTTATATTTGTTCTTGTGTGTTCTGTTTTGATTTATTTTTCTCCGTTCTTGTGTATAGTTGTTCTGTTTGTGTGTCTTTAAACTTTGTGCATGGATAATCCTTGGTGGATCAATGAAACAAGTGGTGGATTTGCACATGATAATGATTATCTCAATTCTTATTATGACCCTTATACTTGTGAAGCTCAACATGAGTACATTTTTCGCAATTACTGTGGAGATAATCATTATAGTGAGCAATGCCCCCATTTCTCAACTTGGGATTACATGGAGAATGATTTCGCTGTGGCTCAAGCTCATTTGTATGATGATACTTTTAGCCTTAATTGAAATCAAGATCATTCATTGTCTTGGGATCCTAATTCTTCTTCTTCACATGCATCACAGCCTCATCTATCACTCAATACCTATATAGATGAAACCACCCCCATTCATGAGAAGAAGCCTACAACAGAGGATATGCTTTAGTGTATTCTTGATAATGTAAATAAAATGAGGGATTGGACGAAAAAGAAATTTCACGCACATGCATTAGCTCTTCAAAATTTAACACTTCAAGCAAGTGAAATAGCATCTACACATGAGTCTTTGAATCAAACAGACATTTTCCATGATATCTCAAGTGAACAATTAAACATAAGGAGTGAGAAAGTGTTGCTAACAGTTTGCAATTCTTTGGTGGGTGACTGTGAGTTGGAAATCAATGTCAATGAGAAGAATACTAAGAGTTCAGTTAAGGTTTCAATTTTGGAGCCTAATTCTTGTTGTTTTGAACAAGATAATAAAAAAGAAATCCCTGAAATTTGTGCTCTTGATCGTTCTACTGATGGTTTGACTCTTACTGATGAGAGTCAAGTAGATTTTGTTGGGTGCTCTATATTCCTAGAAGCTTCTACTTTAGTTCCACTAGACCCAATACGGTCCCAATAGGCTCCATGAGCTCATGGGGGATTTCTCCTTTTAGCCCAATTTCTGATGGGTTGGCCTAGTCTTGGACCATTTGGTCGTATTTTGACTTGTCTAGTACTTCAGTGCAATTTTCCCTACAAATTACGAGACAAACAAAACCGAACCGAACCCATTCGAAGCCTTCCAAGTAAAGTATTCAAAGTGCATCATTCACTGAGAGCTTCTCTCTAATAAGCACCTTCCCCTCCTTCATTTTGTTCTGTCTTTCTTCTTCAGGCACCCACAGTTGTTCTGTAAGTTCCAGCTTCTTCTGGAGAATATGTGTATATATATATGCTCACTATTTTTCACGACTATTATTATTATATAAAGATTTTTGTGTGTGGTTTTTGGAGCATATATATTATATTTCGATTCCTTTGAGGAAGATTTTTGTAGCTTTACTGATTAATTGATCTTAAAGGCGATCGAAGTAGTTAAGATTGCGATTAATGGGAAGAGTAAAGATTGCGATTAAGAGGATTGACAATTCAACCAACAGGCAAATCACTTTCTCAGAGACGAACTGGTTTGCTCAAGAAAGCAAGAGAGATTGCGATCCTCTGTGATGCACAAGTTGGGGTCATTGTGTTCTCTACCACTGGCTAGCTCTATGAATATGGAAGCTCCAGGTTCCTCTCTGGTTCCCAGCTTAATTTATTAATATATTATTATGATTATTTATTCATTCTTTTTTTTATCAGAAGCTATCATAGCATTTTCTCTGTGCTTCTCTCTTTTGATCTAAGATAATAGACCTCTAATCCACACTCCTTTCTCTTCTTTTCTCTATTTTTTCCCCTAAAAAAGAGCCCAACAAAAACTACATTGATTGTGATGATATTCTGTCAGATTGATCTGTATGGGTGTTTGTACCACAAGAAATTAACATTTAAAAAAAAAAAACTATAATCCCACTTGCATACATATTACAGAGAATTGGAATCATACCTAGCTAGGAAACTTAATAAGATCTAACAATAACACTATAAAGATAACCCAAATTGACACGTATTCAATCCAAAACACAGAAAAACAAGCCATGTTTATCATAAATAAACTGAATAGTTCTCTTTATCCAACTTCTTCCATGCTTATTATGACACCAATTTCTGGGATCTTCATACTTCGTACTCAAGCTTCTATGGGTTATAAAAGCATACATATGGACCTGAATATGAATGGCTAAGGCCTCATTTGCACCCCAATATGTATTCTAGCATTTTGAGGCTTTAATGTAGCAAATTGAAGCCAAAATCTTCTCTTCATCCTCTTGATTATTTCACTCTTTAATAGGCTTTTATTGTTGAGCGTTCGATGCCATGTAAAATATTTTCATATTGATTGGACCCTTCTTGAATGACATGGGAACCACCTTGATGACAAGTATGACGTGCCTGCCATGTAGGAATTGGATGTCAACTTGAATACCCTGTTGGATGCCATATGAGATGTCACCTGTGCTTATATTAATTGCTAGTGCTTTTTAGTACTCATGTAGTTCTCATCAAAGCAATGGAAATTTGCTACTAAATTAGGGGATGGGGATTGGGGGTAAAGAAGAAGAATGCGCTAATAAATGTTTGATCCTTATAGGTCATCTTCATTTTAGTTTTGGTCTCTAAAGTTTCAATCCATAGTTTTTGCTCGCTCAAGTTTATTTCTATCTAAATTGTCAATCCCTATATTTTGATAAAAACCTGGACCATTTTATCCCTAAACCAACCAAAACCTACCAAACATTGTATTAACCCGAAGAAGAAGAAGAAAGTATAAAAAGTGTGTGTGTGTGGGCCCCCCGGGGGGTGGATATTATCCAAATGCATGCTTAAGTTTGTGAATGGTAGTGTTATCAGCATAAACTTGATAGAATATCGTACTCCTATGAAGATATACAAATACCACTCTGGTCCTTATTATAAATATATTTTTAGAAGAAATTTTTTGTCCTAAATATAAATCCACTTACATATTATTAATGGATGTTTTCATATGTTACCCTTATTTAATTCTGGTTGGAAAGAGAGAAAGAGGAGAAGATGTGAGAATGATTTGTAGATGCTAAGAGATAGAGAAAATTTTAATAAGGGTAAACTTGGAAAACTTTAAACATGTTCAATAACTTAACTAACAACCCTTGATATGCAAAAATTAGTTACAATAGACTTGTAATAAGGACCAGAGTGGGGTGTGTGTGTGTTCTTAATAGAAAGACCTATCCTGTATAGTGTGAACTATCCACATCCCTCGCCAAACTGGCAAACTCATTTACAATTACTCTCTTAAAAGTTCAAAGAAATACAGAAGACGTTAGCCCTAGAAGTGACGGATTCTGAGAAGGAATGTGAAAAGTTGAAGTTGTGCATAAACGAATTTGATTGTAATACTCCCGATCTTAAATATAAAAATTAATAAAAAGAGTTTATTTTATTTGATCCTAAATATAAGACCTTAATATATCTTATATCCCAAATTTTTAATTTTTTAAACTCTCCCGATTGATTGCACATATTGAAGGGGTTTTTCATCAAGGAAGTAATATCCAATGCAAATGATTAAAAAGATTACTTTAAGGAAATCAACACACATTTTTATTACAAATTATTGACATCTCATAACTAATTGTATTAATCTATGTAAATTAAACTATCTCCTATATTTAAAACCAGTGGGAGTACTATGTTTTCTAAAGAATCCAGGTAGCGTGTTGTGCAAAGAAAAAGAGTAAGGCTTGAAATTTTCTCCCCCTATCTCTATGATCACTTTAACTTTGTCTATTCGCTCATGGTACTATGTAATGAGGAACGTTGGAAGACTATGGATACTTTTTTCCTATATATATAGCCTTTTATTGATTGATAATGCTGTGACATTAATTATTGATAGGTATAAAAATGAGTTTAGTATTAGTAATTAAGATAAATAATATATTATATATTCCAAGATGTTAAACCATACATACTCCCTCCGACCTTCTTATCTCTATTTTATTAGGTCACTTTCATAAATACTCCATGCGTATATTGTAATTCAAAATAGTTTTTGGTCTTTAATTTTTTTTTCAAAAAATACCATCATTTTCCAAACTTGCATTCTTATATTTATTACATTCTAATATTATTTTCTTAGGAGAGAAAAACAACTTACAAAAGAAGGGTGTTTTGTTTGGGGGGTGTGGAATGTGATGCTATAGACATTTTTCAATATGACATGCATACATGCATAGCTAGATCCTCGCCAACCATATATCCTATAGTGTATCAAAAAAAATATTACGTGGATATATATATTATCCCAGTACGGGCCTATTTGTTTCAGCTTATTTAATGGGAAAAAATTTGCTTATGCTTTCCTTTAAAAAAATAAATTTTAAGAAATTGTTGGATATTTGTTTAATGTTTAAATAGCTTCTAACTATTTTGAGAAGCACTTTCAAGTAAATGGTGCTTTTCATAATCGTTACTAACACAAATTACCAAGGTATTAAAACTTGGACCGGATATTGAACCGGTCGGGACATTAGGTTAAAGGTTAGTGGGTCAGACCAAGGCCAAACCGAAACTAAACCGGGATTAAACCGGTGAAAATTTGAATATTTTTTGCTTATTAATATGAAATTATAAGGAAAAATATTCAAAAATCAATTTAAAAAAAAAAAAAAAAAGTGAACCGGTTCGGTCACCAGACCGAACCAGTTTAGGCACCGGTTCCCGGGCGGACCGGCCAGTCCGGTCCGAGTTCCGGAACCCTACAAATAACTCTTCATTCTTATAAAATATCAAAATAATAAATCACGTTATTCTTATAAAATTTAAAAAACACTTTATTTAAAAAAAAAAAAAACATAAACAACTAACCCGTAATTTTTTGTTTTTGAGGAAAACTCTTTTATAGGCCTTGCTTCTATTCCGCACAATTTGTTATTTATACACAATTTCCTACTATGATGAAGTTGAAGTTAAAATATTATGTCCACCCTTGAACGGTTATGGTTGCTATAAATGCTTGTTTATTTCTTTGATTCTACATCTTATTCTAGTTATTAAATAATGATCTATGACTTGTTAATACATGTATGGCTGATTAATGAATAATTCATGTTGTTGTTAGTTATATTGGGTCAAGAAGCAAGGTTTCTAGAGCATGGGCAGATATGAAGTGTTGCAATAATATCCATATTATTGCAATAATTCTGTAACACATATTAACGCACAATATCCATATTGGGTTTTTTTCCTCTTACATTTTTTTCTTACGCAGATTAAATGCATCCAGTACGGAAATTGAATGATTTTTTTTCTTTAACCTTTTTGCACCGGTTAAACGTTATTGATGATAGATGTAGAAAATCTTTTTCAGTCTAGAACTGGTATAGGAAATTCAAAGCTAAGCTTTATACACTTTGACTGTATTTGCATCCATTACGAAACCGGTGCAGAAAGTCTTTTTTTTTAGCCACTGTAAAAAGGCCTTTTTTAAATAAAAATAAAAAAAAATTACTAACGATGGCTCTAGCTAAAGGGTGGAATTGCATGATCTTTTGAGCAAAAAAAAAAAAACAAAAACAAAAAGGAATTGCACGATCTAGATTTGCATAAATTTGATTTTGATATTCTTGATTGAATTAATTCTCTACTTATGACAGCATGAAGTCAATTATTGGGCGCTACAATAAACAAAAAGAGGAACACCATGAGCTTATGAATCCAGCTGCAGAAGCCAAGGTACGAGATATTTATAAATCATATATATATATGATTCTCTTTGTTATTACCCCTCCGGGTGTGTGTATAAGATTACAACTTTTTGGAATGACCTGGTCTCTTTTATAAGATGCTCTTAAAGGTTCTCTAAAATTTTAACCAACATTTTTTCTTTATTTTTGCCCATATTTATTATATGTTATATTATAGTATGTATTTATTATAACACCTTATTCTAGAAACATCTATTAGCGATGTTTTACCATTATAAAGATGTTTAGCTAATTCTTAACCACTAATGACACATTTAGTAACTTGAAAAGTTAAACTTTTAAAAACTTTTCTTAAAACTCAGGGTATCATTCTTATAAAGAATGAGTTTTCTGAAAAACCTTAAAATCCTTAACCAACTTTTATCAAGTCCAAACTTATTAGCGGTTCAAATTCCTGGTAAAACCTTTTAGTAACCAAATAAGACCCAGGTTCTCTTCTATTTCACTTAACCCTTCACAATCATATTTTAATAACTTTATAGCTACTTGAACAAAAGACATGACACTATTTGTCTTTATAAAATCATATACCCTATAAATTTGGCATGTAAATATCCTAGGGCATAATTCATGTATTTGCCCAATCTTTTAAATAGATTAGCTACTATTCAAGCATACTTTAACGTCTACTATCAACTATGTATAAATATACTTTTGTCATCATCATAGATGACACTTACCTTTAGGCAATCATAGCCTTAGATCTCCTTATGAAGGGTATTTACATGCCAAAACATATATATACATACATATAACTGATATTAAAAGGAATCATTACTAAACAAATAGCCAACACTTAAACAAGATGTTTATTTTAAGCTCCTCTAATTCCAACCTTCTTTAGGCTTCACCAACCACAACGCCTCAGCACCTAAAAGTACTTGCCTTTGCTGTTTGTCATGGAAGAAGGCGGTGAGATTCAGGGAAATCTCAGTCAATAGTAACAAATTTTGTCACGGCCCAAAAATCAAGGGGTGACCAGCATTGAAATATGAGAGAACTCAAATACCTTAAGCTTTCTAACATATAAATGAATAACTATAATCATAGTTATGATAGCATTCATAGTGTTATAATTAATATAACAATCTTAGACATGAATAGATCATTTCTAATTTATAGACATGAAGATAATCTTTTAGTAGAAATTTCGGCAAGTCACTTCTAGAAGTTGGACCTCCCAAAAATTTCACAATAGCGAGGGAGTTCGTACAATGTACGGAGCTCTGCTCCACAACAGCATTATATATATCTCAAAACATCAGTAGAGAGAAAGATCTTGCCTATAGATTACGTGGAGCATCTAAACTACATAATTAAATACCTTAATATAAACTAATTTTTACAGCAATTAGCAGCTCTTCCAAGATGTATCTACAAGTTTTGATCAGCAATGAGCGTCTTCATTATTCAGCTAGAGGTGCAAGGTTGGCAATTCTATCTAAGACCAAAATAACTTTCTGGTGAATAGCGTCCCATTGATGGAAATAACTAAAATACTGAAAGAAATAACTTGATAGGATGAAAATATATAATAAGGAGATAACAGTTAACTTCAACTTCCTAGTACGAATCATAACCATAATCGGATTCATATAAAAAAATTTTACTAAGCATAAGTAAAGCGGTAAAGAAGATGATTAAACAAACAAATACCAAATAGGTAATAAAACAATTTGTTTTCAAGACTAGGTTAAAAACAATACTTCTCAAATTTCATCCTTCCATAGGACTTCAACATAACGAATAACAAGCATGGACACACAGTCCATGAGGGAAAATAACCAAGCGCGGCTGGAAGCCACGAAAATAAGCATGGACACACAATCCAAGGGGGTAAATAACCAAGCACGGCTCAAAGCCACGAAAACAAGCACAGGCATAAAACCCACGAATATCAAGCGTGAGTACTATGCCCACGAATGTCAAGCGAGCTTGAGGTTAACCATGGTGCACCAATGACTAACAATACTGCTGTTAGTAACCAGCGTTCTGTGTGCAGTCCTCTCAAAAACGTTTTCAAGCATGCTTGGGGCCAATTTATCAAAACAACGAAAAGTTTCTCTTGCAATACCGTGATAGCTCGTATTAAATACAATATAAGAGTATACCCCAGCACGAAAATTTACAAACAATATTTTAAAACTTTCCTTCAAATTCAATCTGTTGACAAAAACCTTCCCAAATAATACAATCGAAAGTTTTCTTAGCATTTTCGTACATAGGTAATACAAGAAGAATAAATAACAATAAATAAAATCATCAATCTATACTCATCTCAATATCAATTAGGACATGAAACTAATCCGATAAACTTTCATTGGCAAAATCATACTTGTAAAGACGGTAATTAGCATGAAAGTATGACTAATAAAAAACTATCATTAATAAAAAATTATAATGGGGCGTTATTCACTCACCAGCTAAGTTAACAAATACCACATACAATTCACTTTATTAGCAGCTTTCATGTGGGGACCACTCCTTACATGTCCTGATACCCAAAACAAAACTATTATAATTCCCCTTTCACAGCCCTTATAAAAATTCAAAGAACCCATTTAATAAAATCCGTGCTACAACTTATTTAGAAATACCCATCCTATTCTTATGATCACCAATGTTCAAGCATCAATCCAACTTCATTATTTAGTAATAACTTTCAATGACCCAATAGGCGCATTCACCATTCTAAGCTCATGTCAATTCAGTGGATATAAAGAATGATACATGTATGTATATACATATATGCCTTTTTCAAACTTCCTCACGTAGGATAAAATTTTTAATTTCATAACTAATAGTCTAATATATCATCACAACCAATGGAAGGTCAATAATGACCACCTAACCATAAAAGAAAAATCTCTCATTCCTCTTTTTAAACAATCATCAACATTCAAACAGTTGCATCAAACTTCAATACCAAATCTCTTGCATGTTTCCACCATATTCCTTTTTTATACATTTTATCAAACACGTTATGTGCATCTCAAATTTAACACATAAGACAACACCATAACTCATCATTTATCAACCATACATCCAAATAGTTTTACAAGGTTTCATAAAGACCTTATGGACATTCAAAGTTAGCTCATAAAACAACACTCCAATTCATAATTACCCACATAATATACTTTTCCAGCCACAATAGAGAAACAAAAGAATTTCAGTTCTTTTCTCCATACATCACTTATAAAAAAAAAAAAAAAGAAGGATTGGGGTCCTAAACACACACATGAACCAAGGTAGCAAACAAGAACAAAGGGAAAAACGCATACACAACAGCAAATCACTGAACAGAGAAAGAAGAGGGATTCGAACATACATACACACTCTTGGCACTGAAGAACAGGTTTGAATCTCTGCACACCCACGCACATAGGGAAGCATCGTACAAAGCAAAGGAAATAGATTCAACTGTACTGGCACAATGGCGCTAGAGAAAGGAGTTAACACAAGCAAATTCTTCCACACATGGATGTCAGCAAGAAAGTATGAAGAGGCATTGCAACAAACAGAATCTTGGACGCTTACGTCAACAATGGATGAAGAAGAATAGCAACAATGCTAAGCAAGGAGGTGAAGAAGAGTAGCAACAATGCTGAGCAAGGAGGACCAAACGCTTAAGGACTTCCAGAAATTTCCTCTCCCTTTCCTCAATCCTCACCGACATGAAATGGACAAACAAGAGGATGACGAAAATATCTTGGGTGGTTTGGGTTTTTTTTTTTTTATTCATTTGAAAAAATACCTAAAGCCCACATGAAGTAATTGGAGCTATATAAATACATGGGCTGTTTGATACTTTTCATGGTCTAAAAAAAATAATAAAATTCCCCCTTCCATTTTTTTGCATTTGCTAATTTAATTTTTTTTAAAGTAAAATTAGGAATGACTTATTTTATTTTATTTTTCTCTTTTTAATAAAAATGTCTTAATCTTCAACTTGATTTAAATACAAATATTTTTTTATCTTAATTTTTTTTTCCATTATCACTTTGCCAGAATTCCTAAATTCCTAAGTTATTACAAATTTCTTCATGTTAATCATGCAAGATAACAACTAAGCATGTGAAACAAGCCATAGAGAACAACACCTTACAACATCTATATCATCAATGATGCCCATACATCATATAGATAACTTAGCTAATCACTAACTGGTGCATATTCATAATTAAATAAATAATTAACTAGCACGCCTTGCCATGGCGATTAATCTCATGCAAGGCAATTTACATGTTTCATGTACAATCAACAAAATGGCACAAACATACATGCAACAGATCAATACAAATTCACATGAAAGGAAAAGAGTTACTACCTCTTGTGCTTTCTTCCAATTTACTTCTTATCTGCTTCTTCCTTCGATAATTCCTTGGTGGGCTTGGGCATATATCAAATCCTATCATATATATGTATATGTGAGGGTATATTAATACTTATACCATTCACAATTTATAACTTAGCTAACTCTTCATATAATCTCAACTTTAGACACAATCTAGGTACCCTTAATTTTCAATTAACTTTCAAAAATCATAACTTAATTTAGGAAACTCCAAATGAAGTGGTTCAAATCTCTATTTAAAGCTCTTTCAACTATCTATAAGGGCAAAAATAACATTCAACATCAACTTAAGAACATAAGTCCAAAATTCCTGCGTGAACATTCACTGCTCATTTGGTGAAACAGGATTTTCCAATTTTCCAGCCCAATCTTTGAAAATTCATAGATTTCAATGTAAACATCCATTCAATGTTTCTAGGGCTTATTCCAAAGCTTAAGATGTGTACTAAAGGCACACAAAATTTCAAGGGCAGAAGAGGTCGTTTGCCTCAGTTTTACTTCATAAAATCAATGCTCCTATTTCTAAAATTCAATTTTCAGTTATAATGGCTCCAAATTAACTTGTACTAGGGGCATTATCCTACACCAAACCCCCCCCCTTAAAACTCATTGGAAGCATCAAATTAAACAAAGCTTAACTCCTTCATTTGAATCAGTGGCTAACTGAAACAGGGCAAGAAGAAAAACTAATAGATCTCAATTCTATTGCCACCAACACAACTAAGGAACCTTTAATCATCTTATATGTGTAATTCATCAACTTACAACACCTACACCTCATTCTTGCTTTTCAAAACAGTGGCATTTTTGTCCCAAGACATCCCAGAATTTAAATCCATCAATAACTCATCCTCATATAGCTAGTTAACACTAAAACCAATTAATTTCCTTGTATTTGGCCATTTAAACATTTGCTGTGAACTTGCACATCTTTGTATTTTCACTATTTTGTACTTGAAACTTTTCCAGATTTAAATTCACATGTCCCAATCTTAATTTAGCAACATTCATCACTGTATCTTACACCATTACTAAATAATATATAACCCTTAACTTCTAGGTGCCTTTATACCCCAAAAAAAAAACAAAAATCAGACAGCACCTCTTTAATATTTCATTCTAAATAAGCTATTAGCAATTAAAACGTTTAGACAACATCATAATATGATCTGGAAAAAATTTTCAGTTATTAAAAGCATCATCCTCAAGCCAAAACAATTTAACTTCATGCGAGCCCTCAAGGCTCTTAAAATATTTAAAATAGCTTCTCTTTTAAATCTGAAATTTTTCCAGCAACTTAGAATTAACTTACAACTTCAACAATTCAGACCCTGAAACTGTTAACAACAATACAGATCAACACTCCTTTGTAACCATTATCTTAAAACCTTAAAGCTATAGCTAGGCAATTAATTATTCTATGGAGGCATTTGAATAGCAAACTTAAATCAATAATTACAAACTTGGGTCATTATTCTCTTCTTCTTTCAGCTGTAACCGATATCATTCAAACCCAAACATATAAAGAAAGTGGCTGAGGGTGTGTATATTATTTCCTCTGTATCTATCACTGTGTATTCCTTAAGTCTGGAAAATTCCTGCTCCAAAAACATCCTTTAAATCATCATGCTAAAGACTCTGCACTTAATTGAGTCATCTAAAACAATTGTTCCTCATTTGAAAACATGAAACCCTAAGCTTCCTATAATTTTTTAGCCTTGATTATTCAATTTTAACGCATTCAGCAATAGGAAACATCAACTAATCCTTTAAACCATTCCACTAGTATCTCTACAGAAACTCTAAAAATTCAAGCTTTAATCATAACATTCAAAACTTCATTGTAAAGTCCCTAGACATGATTTAAACTTCTATAACAACGATTCATCACTTGGGAATATAAATCAGCTACTTCAAATCAGTTTTCAGCTTCATAAATTCGAACCCAAAGTTTATAAGCATCTTAAATGTATGTATATCTTATACAGACTATCTATTTCATCATTTAAATGTTTTTGTAAGACTTTCATCAAAGGAAACGATCATACTGCCTCTGTACAAGAAGGGCAGATTCGAAAATCGCAAACCAAGTCCAAGAAAACAAATGCAACACTAATTATAATGATTATAAGCTTTAATCCTTCTTTATCTACCGCCTAGAACCCTTAATCGGCGGTTTTTCCCATGTCAGAACCAGATTCAACCACTTCTCTCACTCCCAAACTAACCGAACTGAAAAATCTGAAGATGGGAAGAGGCTTAAGGGGCTTCTCCAACGAGATCTCCGGTTCCTATTCTCCCGGCACAATTGCTCACTCTGCTCTCGCCCTCCCTCGTTTCTGATCGGGAATAATGAAGAGCAGAGGTGAACTGATGGGTTAAAAATGCCCATTTGACAATTTTGTCCTCCTTCTAATTTCTTTATTTGTAAGTTCATCCTTTAAGACGTTAAATAATTCCTAAATATTAATCCTTAATCCTTTATTAAGATTTTCTTCCATAATTAACTTTTTTAAATCAGAAGGTAATTTTGCTAAATTTTTCAGACCAAACATTAACCTCTAACCATTTTCCTTGAATTACTTCAAGAAAATAGGCTCTTAATTTCTAAAATTAACTTTACGGATATCTATAACTCTTTTTGCGAAACAAATTTCCTCCATATAATCCTATATTTCCCAAAATACTCATCTATAATTTTTCCTTAATTAACTTTTCTAAAATTCTTGTCTTTTAATAAGCTTTTAACCAAATAGTTTACTTTTGAGGATATTTAATTTCTAGATAACACCCGAGGCCTCAAATGGTCATGATAAATCTCTTCTCAAATTTTGGAATGTAAGATTAATTATCATTCCCATATTGAATTTTAATAATCTAGGTATGCAGTAGATAATTGTCTTTCTATCCAAAAAAATGTCACTTAAGCCAATTTGATATTATATATCTCAACTTTATATACCTTCAATTCAATGTCCAATTAAGTAATACAACCTCCGATCATTGATATATATCAACTAATTGACTAATTTAGATAAATTAAGAAAATTAATTATGTTAGTTATTTGTAACAAATATAGGTTGATTTTCCTAAAATATCATCTTTTATTATAACTATCCTTAGATAGAAACTTCTTAATGTGTGCAATCGATAGAGATAGCTTAGAAAAAAATTATAAATTTGAGAGATAAAATAGATTGAGGTCTTATATTTATGACCAATTCCAACCCCAGCAAACTCTTACAATAAGGGCTGGAGGTAGTATAATGGATGTGGGACTCTTGATACATTTTAATATTCCTTGCACTCCCTTTTTTCATCTCTTCATTTTTTTTTTTATCTTTTGCTTGAATTTGTACTTCTTTTGAGTCTCATATGCCTCAGGTTTGTAATATTCATTTTTTTTTTCTTCTTATTGTTTTTTGGGTGTCCCATAGATCGAATGGTTTTTTATACCATATTGAATTTTAGTGATTTAGTCGTGACTTAGATAATTGTCTTTCTATCTGAATAACTTAAGCAGAATATGTCTCAACTTTATATATACCTTTAATTTAACACCCAAATAATTGATGGGATACTCTCATACTCTTCCAAACCTATTTATATGGTAGAGAGAAAATAGATTTTTTGATTCTATTTATAGGATAAAGAGAAATTTTTCATATAAATATACAATTTTACCCTTCATTTATTGTTGTGTTGACTTTGTTCCCCTTATTTATCATGTATATTAATACGGGTAAGGTTGAAAAATGTTGAATTTTAAAATAGAATTAACGAAGTTTAATAAGGTTATTCTTGGCCAGTGTAAAATATGCTAATGATAACTTATAGATAGGCCCAGAGGAATACATTGATATGGATGTCCCTTCGAGTAATAAACTCTTGTACTTAATGTAAGTTGATGCCTTTATCGCATAAAAAAAAAAAAAAAAGATCCCACATCTCTCTCTCTCTCTCAATATATAAGGGTCTTTTTACTCTCTCTCTCTCTCTCTCTCTCTCTCTCTCTCTCTCTCTCTCTCTCTCTCTCTCTCTCTCTCTCAATATATAAGGATATTTTTAAAAAATAAAATAAATTTGTTGTACCTTTATTACCTTAAACCAATTTCAACCCACTTTTTTATTAACATAATTAAGTTGTTTGACTAAAGGGAGTATATATGTACAATTGTCAGAGCGTTTTAATTATATTTAAGTCCAAGCAAGATAACACTACAGAAACTCAGAAAGAGAGTGATAATTTTTTTTTTTTTTTTTTTGGGGTGGGATTTAGAAGGCTAACTAACTCAACCAACATAACTATTAGTGCTCTGCCCGAGGGAAAGGATAGAAGTCACCTTTTAAAAGAAATTGATGGCCTTTTTAACAAGTCACTTTGTATAAAAATATGCACTATTAATTATGTTCTTTCAAAATATCTTGCCTTTTTACAATTTTCTATGGTAGAGTAAGAGGTTGCATATGAGAAAGATAAGTGTTGTTAAAGATGGTGCCTTTACTAAGGGTAAATTGAAAATTATATCCCTATTTTAGACCATCTCAATGATTTAAATTTTTTCTTGATTATGGTTGGGTAGTTAGAAGTTATTATGAGAAAGATAAGTGTTGTTAAAGATGGTGCGTTTACTAAGGGCAAATTGAAAATTCTATCCCTATTTTAGACCATCTCAATGATTTAACTATTTTTTCTTGATTATGGTTGGGTAGTTAGAAGTTATTTATACATATAGGACTAGGGGGGTTATGTTGGAGTGGAACATCTTTAATTAGAACGCTCATTGAGATTGTTATTAGAATCATATGCTTCTAACATTTGTTTAGTACACAACCCAAAACACAAACCACTATGCCCTTTGCTATGACCCTTCAATATGCCCTTAAATTTGTTATGACACAATATTTATATGGTCCTTTATTGCACTCATTCTCATCTTAAATATGATTAAGTTGGTTCTCTACTTTAAATATTCCACAATTTTTTCCAAAAGTACGCCTAAGAAAGTCATGAAATGGAGTACTTAAAGTCACACTTTAGTTAATTTATCATAACCAAATAAAGGGGAAAATGAGAAATATACATTAATTAAACCACTAACTTCCTCCAATTCTATCATAAGTTAAAACTAGAATCGTTTTTATACTTTTATCATTAGAACTCATGCCTTAGCGTCTTCCTCACGATAGCATCACTCCTTTTTATTCAATATAATATTTACATCTGTGGTTGCTCTTATTAGTTTTGGCAGAGAGAAGCAACGGTCTTGAGGCAACAACTTGAACACTTGCAGGAATTGCACAGGTACAAAATGTCTTCAAATACGTTCTGATTTATTTTTTCCATAATATATTCTGAAAATAAATGGAACAATTTAGTAAACCAGAAGTGACTTTATTTCCTTTTGGGAATAATGTAGGCAATTCATGGGTGAAGAACTTTCTGGTTTGGGAATTAACGAATTGAAAAGTTTGGAAAATCAACTGGAGATGAGTTTAAAAAATGTCCAGATCAAGAAGGTATGATATAAGTCACATCTAAATTCAATTTAACATGTCACCACTTATATATAAAGGACAAGCATATATGATAATTCACCTGAACTTGATCGTCAATAATTTGTCTGCAGGATATTTTAAGTGATGAGATTAAAGAGTTAGAACACAAGGTATTATTCTGTTTCTGATCTTGCCATGTAAGAAAGGACTCTCTTCGATTCCCACAAATTAATACTGACTAATTTATTGATGCTAGATTTTGCAGGGACATCAAATTCATCAAGAAACTGTACAGCTCCACAAGACGATAGAAGTGATTAGGAAAGAAAATGCAGGACTGCAGGCGAAGGTAAGTTTATTTTTTTTAAAAAAAAACAAAAAACATTTTATACGGAAGAGGAAGACATCATCTATAGTGAGCCTATACTATTTTAAAAATAATTTAGCATTTAATACCCTTGTGTTATTCCTCTGTAGCGTTTAGCACCCTAATTTTATTTATAATACATCTAGTATCTTGATGCTATTTTCTTGGAATGCAGTATACCTAATGTTATTTTTCAGTTACATCCAACACCCCAATCTTATTTATGGTTTAGGGTGCTTAATGCACTACAAATAAGATTAGAGTGCTCAAAGTATCAGGAAAATAACATTAGGAAGCTAGATGCACCATAAATATGACTAGGATGTTGGACGCAATTCGGAAATAACATTAAGGTGCTAGATGTTACATTGCCCTTTATTTTAACGCTAAATGTTTCAAGTTTTCTTTCAAAGCGTTCATAGAGTTCGTTTTTTTTTTTTTACCCCTTTCCTCAGATTTGTAAAAGAAGGGTTGTGAATGAGGAAAATGGGGATTCAAATCCTACATTCACTATCAGCAACAAATATGGGTCACATGGACCTATGCATCTCCAGCCGAGCCAGCCACAGTCTCAATCCAGTGATGAATCACCAGCAAAAGCAATGGAGCTGAGGTATAAATCCCTTCAAACTGATGAAACAAATATACATCTTGAACACACACTAATACACTCACACCCACACACCCACACATTGGGATGATACCATTATTAGTCTTTATAGTTTGATCAAATTTTGATTTTGGCCCCTATAGTTTCAAATTCTTAGTTTTAATCTCTATAGTTTCATAAAAATTTGGTCTAAGTTTAATAACTAGTATCTATATTTTTAACAAGTTTTTGCTGTAGTTTATATATTTAAACTCAGACTAAGTCTTTATAAAACTATAAGGACCAAAATCAAAGTTCGATCAAAATATAAAAAACAACAATGATATTAGTCCTATATATATACACGTGTGTATGTATATATATGTATTTGTGTGTGTGTGTGTGTGTGTGTTGCTCATTCTTAAAACTTACAACTAAGCGCTTGATTTTTATGACAGATTACAGTTGCTTTAGCACTAGCTCTTTGAGAATATAGGGTTCTCCACACCATGCTGCCACCAAACTTTTCTGAAAGAGAGATGTTTCATCACGAATCATTTGTTATTGTTAAGGTTCACGCATGCATTGGATATGTCTCTGTACATTTCAGACAATGCAGCTATCAAATGTGCCAAAGTGTTGAATTATTTAGTTTCTAGATATGTTGTGATCAGACGAATGGAATAATATCTTTTTACCTTTATATGAAATAGCCATCCATGTAAACCTTCCATATTTTCAATAATTTTGTTGCTGATATTTTCTTGATGAAGAGTGAAGACATTACCAATTATCCATTAAAGAAATAATCTTTACATAGATATATATGGGGCATGAAGTACACAGCCTCTATACCCAAAAACTGAGCATTTTATGTTAATATATAATTGAACTTGATGCAAAAAATTTAATTTGAAGTTGATCATACAAGAATAATGTTTCTGAAAGAATGTTTCGTAATAATCTTGATTAGTGATTTTGTTCTTTACAAGTACAATACTTGGGCATGTTGATGATAAGCCAATTACCACATAAAGTTACTTCTATTAAAATTTGCTCATATAATTCAATGGTTCAATCTCATATTTCAATGGTTTAATCTGTCTTTTTTTGACCAAAAAAAAAAGACAACCTCCATTATTTCATTTAAAGTAGAAAGCAAGGGATGGTTTCCAGAATGACATGGTTATTGATCAAATTTAAGGCTTTTGCTAATTCAATTGATTTTCTAATTGTGATTTTTGCATGTTTATGGTAGGATATCATAGTTACTAAGACGTTTGTACTTACCCCTTTATCTTAACATTTTTCAGTTGAGGGCTGCGACAAAGATGGAAGGCACTAGATATGAGTGAGCCTGAAGGAACTTCTTTGCTCCTCTGAGTACGTGTTGGGTTTATATTTATGTTTTGCCATGACATTAGGGGCCACTTGTTTATAAGAATTTTGGAGAAATTAAAATTTTCGAATTGTGTCCTTTAATTTATTCATTTCAAGTTGAGTTTTGAGCTGCCACTCTGTATTTCCTTGACTTGTTGGATTATCGTACGTAGTTATAATGAAACGTGTTCACTGACGTGAGTAATTTTTGTAAGGCTGGAGCCCCTTTAGGAGTACATGATTCATATGTGAGTAGGCGTAACTATAATCAAAGATCTGAGCTCTATATTATAACTATACACGTTGATAGCGAGGCTTACAAAACTTTTTTAAAAACTGGACAAGTGCAGTCATAAAAGTGTATATAACTTTTAACCTCAGATCTCTAGAGCCAGTTTTGGCGCTTATCACTCTTGATGAGCACCCAAACTCAAGGTCTGAATTGTTCAGATCATATTTAAAATTTTTAATTGATGATTGTTAAATAAAAAATCATTTTTTGAAAAAACTAGTAGTTAAGAAATTATATATCTTTATTTTAAATTTTTTTACCCATTAAAATAATTGTCTTAAAAAAATGAAAAAATTTAAACCAGACCGTCCTAGATGGGTTTGAGTGCTCATCAAGAGTGATGAGCACCTTTGAACTCATTTAAAAAAAATTCTCATTCCCTCCTTCATTTCGCTGAAAGCAAACAAATAGCTAAGAAATAGAACTTGTCATCATCCCTTCATGAAAGGGTTAGTTATCTCTTTTTGTATATATATAACCCTTAAAAAGGGGGTTTATTATAAACGGTTCAATAACGAAAAGTTTTCGTCATGTTTTTTTGTTTTTTACTTTAAATATACTTAACATCTCAATTTGACCTCTCTATGTATCTTTGTCAACAAATTTCTTGGAAAACAATCACAGTAGAAAAATTATCCTGCATGTTTCAAAAGTGGAAGACTTATTATCCAAAAAATGATCACTACTACATAAAAAAAAAAAAGGGAGCAATAATAGATATGACTTATTTTAAGGGAGCAGTAGCATTTATTTTATTTTGAAAAAATTAATCTTTTAGTCCTTTAACTTTGAACTCACTTATAACTCAGTCCCTCAAATATGACTCGGGTGATTCCATTCCTCAATTTTTGACTCATTTATAACTCAATCCCTCAACTTTTAACTCACTCAAAAGTCAATCCTTGCCTTTTCTCACTTCTTTTAAAAAAATAATTCTTATCTGCACAACTTGCAACTCAGTCATTCCACGTTCTGAAAAAACGTTAAAACTCCGTCACTTAGTGTTGCTGTGGCTGCCAAGTCAGATACAAGTCATCATCCTATGTGTAAAAAATAAAATTTCAATGAAAGAAGTAGCAAGCAAGCAGGGGGAGGGGTGTCTCCACTAACTCTTCTCTCCATTTCCTCTCCACTTAATGTCTCAACCATTGAATCATGTTTTAATGGGTGAGATTTAATACTACGTAAAAAATATTATTATTACATTACTTATAATAAAATCTACAATCATGATATTGTTATATAATATTAAATCTCACTCATTAAAACACTATCAAATAGTTGTGATATTAAGTGGAGATGAAGTGGAGAGAAGGCTTAGAGGAGACAGGAGAGGGTTGTCTCCACTAAGCGTTCTCTCCATTTCATCCTCGCTTAATAGCACAACCATTGGATAACGCATGTGGAGAAAGATGAATATGCACAGCGGAGGCAATGAGGAAGGAGACAGGAGGTGACAAAGGAGAGTAGCAGTGCAGACGCCACCAAGAAGAAGAACAAACAAGAGCGACACACACTACTAGAAAAAAGGTTTTTAAGACTGGTTGAAAATGGCTTTTTAGACCGGGTTTAGGTCTGGTCTTGTATTGATCGGTTTATAAAGTCTATCATTATTAAGATTGAACCTATGACTGATCTTAAACGCTACACTTTTAGACATGTTGGTTAGATGACGGGTGTTAAAAAGTTTCAATTTATAATTAAAAAAAATGCCCATAGCTTTTAGACCAGGTGATATCATACCCAGTCAAAAAAGTGGCCATTTAGTTTTTAAAAAATGTACAATATATTTTGTTTCACATAAGCCCTGTTGGATATTATTATGATATCTAAAAGCTATTATGCAATATAAATTCTACAAACAGAGATAGCCCTTAAAATAAAAATACAATCGACATAAAAAATAAATATAACTAGTAACCATGAATCCAAAGCCCTATATTATCAGATAATTAGTGAATCTTAATTCTGATATTTTTTTTTCAGGTTTCCTTTTTTGGCTTGCATTTTCCCTACCTCCAAAGGAGTTAGATGATTTTTGTTGGATTTAGTGGATGCAATTTTAAGCCTGACATGACTGACATCTACATATTGTTGATGCATAATTTATGTTATGAGCATCCCTATAGTTGAATACAGGTACCCATGAATTGGCTACTATAGATTACCATGCTTATGCATTTTGATTCTTCTGGACCTCAAATATGAAATGGCTTTACCCTACCCCAGTCTTAGGTGATAAAGGAGAGCATTCTTACTTAATAAACATGAGTATAACAGTACCAGTATAAGAATTGGATGTTATATATGTGAGTATGATCTTGTGTGGAGGTCTTGGATGAGAATGAAACCAAATTGAAGGCCAACAATAAGGAAGTAACCAACTAGGTGAAAATACTAGTGACGAGATGAAGATTAATAACTCTAAATTGAAGAATGAAAATAATTGGATCAATGATCATCACTTGAAAGGATAAATTTGTTGGACTGAGTGGTAATCCAATTCAATGAATTTTTCCTTTCAAGCATTGATCACCCGGCCTACATTTTTCATTTTATAATTTAGACGTCTTAATCATCAACCCGTAGATTAAGAAAGTGAAATAAATTACTTAAATATAACATATATGACATTATCTCTTTAAAATATTTTATGTGTAGCATTATATTGTATATCAATTTATAAATTAAGCAAATTACTTTGAAAAAGAATAGTAAATATGAGAGATAAAATAAAAAATGTCTTGCATTTAGGACTAAACTCTCAAGCTAGGTCCCATATTTAGGACTGGATCATATGTATGCACGTGCGAGCATGCGTGTGTTTCTCATTGTTAATATTACAACTACGCACTTGATTTTTATGACAGATTACAGCTGCTTTAGCACTAGCTATTTGAGAATATAGGATTCTCAACACCATGCTGCCCCCAACTTTGCTATCAAATATGCCAAGTATTAAATTATTTAGTTTCTAGATTTTGTTGTTATCAAACGAATGGAATAATATATCTATTTACCTTATTATGATATAGCCATCAATGTAAACCTTCCATATTTTCAATAATTTTGTTGCTGATATTTTCTTGATGAAAAAAGAGAGTTTGGAGACATGAACAATTATGGCAATAAAGAAAGACTTTTTACATAAATAAATATATATATATATATACACAGCCTCTATGCCCAAAAGCTGAGCATTTTATATTAATATATAATTGAAATTGGAGCAACATTAATTTATTTGAAGTTAATCATAAAAGAATAATGTTTCTGCTAAAAGACTCTTAATAAGCCTGATTAATTATTTTGTTTATCAGTACAATGGGCGTGTTGGTAACAAGCCAATTACCACATAAAGTTACTTCTATTAAAATGTGCTCATCTTCAATGGCTCTGATGGTCAACCCTAAATGCCCAACTACTTCAAAAGAAAACCATTAGTGATTTTTTAATTTCCCACGAAATCGAGTAAGAAAAATAAAGAAGAGAGTGATTTCAATATAAGAGAATAGCCCGAGGCACTGAATGAATTGTGCTCTGGAGCTTTCATATATATATATATACACACTATCTCATTACATCATTCTAGATAATATACAGATATACAAATCTTAACAGGACCTTTGGTTGCTTTACACATATACAAATGAGTTAATAGAAAATATTCTGCTAAATCTTACAAATGTACAAATATATCCCTCAATACTAATTATGCTTTACATTCTCCTTCAAACGAGCGGGTGCAATGGTCAGCCAAGTTTGCCTCTAAGAAATTGAAATTGTGGTTGAGACAGAGATTTAGTAAGACAATCTACAATCTGGAACGAAGGGGGAACATATCTAATATCAATAAGTCCAAACTAAACAAATCCCTGATAAAGTGTGTGACTATATCAATATACTTACTTCTAGCATGTTGTAATGGATTTGCAGCTAAGCTTTGGCACTTAAATTATCACACCATATCACAGAGGGTCTTTTTAGATATAGGCCGATTCCAAATAGTAAAGAATTTAACCATTTAACTTCAGCTGAACCATATACTAGTGCTCTGTACGATCTGACTCTGCACTAGATCTTGATACCATTTTCTGTGTCCTTAAAGACCAAGACGCTAAGGTATTACCTAAGAAGACACACACACCTTCCATAGATCTTCTATCATCAATGTCACAAGCCCAATCAACATCAGTATAGGCAAATAACTGAGAATTATGAAAAAGTTTTATATGTAACCAAGACTGTAAGTACCTTTTAGGTACTACAAATTCATTTTACAGTTTGAAAATGACTGGTTCTAGGCTTTGATAAATACTGACTAATCTTATTCATTGCAAAAGCTATATCTAGATGAGTTGTTGTTAGATATTGCTGTGAACCTATGGCTTGTCTATATACATGTGTTTGGTATCACTTATTTTTGGACAATAAGTCCTTATTAAGCAAGCCGAGATAAAACTCCTCTCACATACTTACCTCGTATACCGTGAATCACGATATATAAGCACTTATTGCCAAAAAAAAGCTATTCCAAATGAGCTAGTGTGTAAGATTGTTCAACAGCTCCCCATCATTTGAAGAGATTGATCTTCCAGTAACCAGGGGTGTGGTTACTGGAGCACAATTACTCATCCCAAATTTCTTCAATAGATCAATAACATATTTAGACTAATGCAAGTAAATTCCCTGGCTATATGAGGTTCAGCTTTCTCACAAATTTATCCACATAGATAGAATTATTGCTACTCACCAGTATATCGTCGACATATATCAAGATGAATATAGTCTGATTATGAGTTTGAAGTATAAATAGTGAAATGTCACTTCTAGCATTTCTGAACCCCCAATTAAGCAAAGTGTATCACAAATGATCAAACCAAACTCTTGGAGCTTGTCTCAAACCATACAACGCTTTAATTAACTTACATACAGAGGTAGGTCATCTATGTTGAGAAAGCATTGTTAATGTCTCATATAAACCTCCTCTCGCAAAAATCTGTTGAGAAAGCATTGTTAATGTCAAGTTGTCTGATTTCCCACTTAAATGTAACGGGTATGATCAAAATTACTCAAATTGTGGTTGATTTAACTATTGGATTGAAAGTCTCACTGAAATTGATTCACAGCGTTTGTTGAAATCCCTTAGCTACTAGCCTCGCTTTGTGCTTCAAAATTGACCCATCATCTTGAAACTTGGTCTTGAAAACCCATTTGTTGTCAATGAGCTTTTGATTGGCAAATGGTACAAGTGCGAACATCTTGTTTTGCATAAGAACGTTGAATTCGTCTTTCATCACAGCTAACCAAAGACAATACTTCTCTTACTGAGTAGGGTTCTGATCTTCTGTTTAGAGTAACCAGAACCTCAGCTTGTAAAAGCCCAACATATGGGTACGTAGTCCTAACTATTCCATCTTTAGCCTGAGTTGTCATTGAATGTTGATTAACATGCCTAGTTAGAGATAATGAGCTAGACGATGGATCGGATAAAACAAAAGATGAGCTGACTAACGGAGAACTTAACGGCAATAATGAATTAATGCTTTTGGTCAATGGTGGAGACTCAAGAGTGGTACTCCAAGAAGATGTCGGTTAAGGTGATAGTTGCTCAATTTTTTCACTACCAATAGCTTCAAAATTCTCAGATGGCGTCAGATCATGAGGCATTTGTATAATAAGTGGCATGATATTCTCCGCTATATTACTCTAAGATATGCCTTGCATAAAACCTGAGGAAAACGGAAAAACAAAGAAATCAAAAACAACATGGGGGGCGCAGCACAAGCTTGGTGGAGAATCGTTCCTCCATACCTCCACCTTCTCCCTCAACGGCGACACTGTTCCTGTCTTCTGTCATCAACGAGACCAACTGTTATTGAAGGAATCACCACTACATAGAGAGACGACAGTAAGCTTTGTTGTACCAGAGAATAGACCTTGGAGCACTGCAAGCTTGAACAGACTCACACCTCTGAACCTTTTTCACCCACCATAGCCACCACTGTTAGAGAAAGAGGTCGTGAAGGACCTTCTGTTCATCTGAAAAATCACATGCCCTCTTTTCGCGAGAATTCGTTGCCATCAATCTCTTTCTTTGTTCTCACCATTGCCACCGATGAGCCACCTGTACCTTGGTTGATACCAAAGCTGAACTTACCAAAGACGTCATTAGCTTCTTCACAAGGGAACAAAACTAGAGCTTTAGAGCTTGAGAGGGAGTGAAGGCCAGCGACATTTTTGACGAAGAGAGATCTTTCTCTCACACCACCGTTGGAGCTGTGCACCCTTAGCACCAACCAGCTCCATATTCTTCTTCCCTTAACCACCATCACCTTCATCGTCTCTCTCTAGAGCTTTCTTTCCAAATTCCGGCAAGTTTATGAGTTATCTGGCAACTATTTCCCAGTTTCCGGCACACTTCCAGAGATTCCAGCGAGTTCTCAAATTACAAGCTGCGATTAATGTGAAGCTCCAATGAGTGGCCAAACTTTCAACTCTTGAGGTTTGGGGATTTGTCTTAAGTTCAAAGAGCTTCAAAGGGGAGTTTTTCTTAGTTCCTTTATGAATTTCTTATTGTTATTTTAATTCCTAGCTATATATGTTTTAAGGTAGTTGCAGTAGGATTTTGTTGTGAGCTATTTGGACTCCCATATTATTGAACTAAGATTGCTTATTTTGTGTTTGGATTTGAATTATTGTGATTGGATGATTTTTAGTTAACTATCTCCTATTAATTCAATAATATTATGCTTGCTATGTGTTTACTAGTTTGAGTTAATTTGAGTAGTGCATTTGTGCATTCATATTAGAGGAAATAATTGCATTAATTTAATCTATTTCGCACATCAAGTGGTTTTTAACAATTTATCCAAAAGATGACTATGAATATGATCGCTGGATTAGTCATTAATTAGATAAATTGGACTTAACGCATTTGTTTGAGGTTTTTAATCAAGGCTTGATGAATTTCAACTCCCAAATTATTTAATGGGCTAGGATAGCCATTAAACCAATTTCTCAAGAGAATTCACTTCATTCATATTTCATTAATCATCCCATTTTTATAAAAACACCAAAAATAATAGTTTAGCATTTAATTAAATTGCATTATTTCTTTAGTCATTAATTAAAAAAAACAAACTCATTTCCCCTTGTTTTATTGTATTTGCATGACATTTATGTTACTTAGAAATCAATAAAAGGCTCCTCGAGAAGAGAGAACGATCCTAGGTTTGCCTATATGCAATCCTTGGTTAATTTTTTATTGTGCACCTCAAGGCTAAGGCATGAAAAAGTCCTAATCAATGGCAACAGGGGACCCAGCAAGAGCTAGTTTATCGGAGAGACTCTTCATCTTGTTGAGATATTTGCCCATACGTAGTGCATTCTTCTTGGTATTATGAAGTTCATTTTTCACCACCATTACTCTGGCTTTAGTAGAAGCACAAGCGAGATCATGAGCTCTATTGTAGAGATCTTCCACAGTTTTGCAATGGAACAATTGTGCTCTGACATCCTGTGTCATCATATTCCTCAACCAATGAACCAACATATGATCAATTGCAAACCAATCAGTGTAAGCTAGATTAGCCTTGGTTCTTACTTCATCAGGAATAAGCTTCATTGGTGTGCTTATCTTGCTATTTATATGACCTTCCAATTGATTTCCTTCAATCAACGGTAATACGATGGATTCCCAAAGCAAAAAATTAGAGCAATCCAACTTGATCGTTGTGGTTTGGCTGGAAGAGCTGAAGAGTGAGTATGTTTTAGGGCTAGTCAAAGAGCTTGAATCAACAGAGGAGGACTCAGATATTTTCTTTGCTCTGATACCAAGTAAGAAAATCAGAGAAGAGAGTGATTTAAATGAGACAATAGCCCGAGGCACTGAATGAATTGTGCTCTGGAGCTTTCATACATTTATACTATCTTAATACATCATTATAGAGAATATACAACTATGTGAATCTTAACAGGACCTCTGGTTGCTTTACACATACAAAAATGAGCTAACAGAAAATATTCTGCTAAATCTTACAAATGTACAAGTATATCCCTCAATACTAATTATGTTTTAACAAATTGGAAATTGCTTTTCTTTTTTAAGGGGGGAAAAGCTCAAAATTTTAAGAACCTACACTGACAAAACAAAACCCAAGTGGTTTACTTTAGGGGAAAAGGAAGATTGCAATTAAGAGGACTGACGATTTAGCGAAAAGGCCATTCACTTTCTCAAAGAGACGAGCTGGTTTGCTCAAGAAATCAAGGGAGCTTGCGATTGGGGTGATTGTGTTCTCTACACGTATTATATATATATATATTGTTTGCAACTTAATTTACCCCCCCCTCGGGCACAGGTTTTAAGCTCATCTCACACCACATTCTCTGTGCTAGTCCCTTTTGATCTAAATAATACGCCTTCAGATCTTCGTTCTTTCTAAGATAAAATTTCTTCTCTTATATATATATGTATATGCTTGCTTAGGCTTAATGTCTGTGTCTGTGTCTGTGTCTTGTATATATACTCCATCTGATCCTTAATATAAGACAAATTTATTTAATTTGATTAGATTAAGGAAGTTAATTAATATGACATATATTTCTAAAACACCTTAATCATCTTCTTTAATTTCCTCATTCCCTCTCCTTTTTTATTATTGTTGAGGGAACATCAATAGGGATAAATCAGGACAAGATTGACAAATATAAAAAGTAGGTCTTATATTTAGAACCAAAATGGACTTCCCAAATATGTTCTATATTAAGGATCAAAGGGAGTATATATTACCACGATCCTTAATATAAGAACAAGTTGATTAATTTAGAAAGATTAAGAAAACTAAATAAATAACTTAATTATACCATAAGTTACATGAATAGTAATGTTATCAGTAATAGACTTGATCTTTGACGCTGGGTCTGGATTGGTGTTACAGCAAGAGCATGTTTGGTTTCTAATAGTACTCTTCTAAGGCGATGTAGATCCTGTGACTTTGATATGTATGAATAAGTTTAATAAAATGTATGACCTATTATGGCAAAAAGTGTTCTTTTACTCCTTTAACTTTACCCAAGGTTTCATTTTGATCCTTTACTTTTTAAGGCTTCTTCATACAAGTGTATGTGTAAGTCATGTTTAGTTACTAGACATTCATAAATCATTGTATATATATATACATTTCCAAACGTTTGTGTGTGCGCGCGTACTTGCCCTTGTCAGCATTATATTACTCCAAGCAAGATTATGCTAGAAAAAGAGTGAGAGATATAAATGAGAGGGAAGGATTAAGAAGCAAGAAAAAAAATACAAAATTAAAAAATGGAAAAAATGATTCTTGCTTGGAGTACACTGATTCAGGTAGGGGGAAAATTACAAGAAGAAAAAGCACCAAGCTAGCCACATACATGGCCTAATAATAAAGAGAATGCGACCACGCTTGGAAATGCAGTGGGGGAGACCTTAATGATTGAAGATCCAGAGGTGAATGACAAATTCAAAACAGGCTTTGTTTGGGGTAAGGTCACTCATTAACCGGGCAAAGCCTTTAGTATCTAGTTTTTGGGTGCCACATGAAAAGAAAGATCTAGCTTGGGCTACCATAAGTTATGAATGTTCACAAATCTTCCGCTATAGTTGTCAAAGAATTGGTCACAAAGCAAGGGGATGTAAGGAAAGCCATAGTCTAGGATTCAGGTGGAAGATGTTAAGGAGTATGGAAATTGGCTGAGAACCCTACATGTTAAAACCATCAATGACTGTTAAAAAGAGAATATTAGAGTATTTTACATTTAATCACTTATATATAGACTTAGATATATCAGGTGTTGTATTATCTCAAATACAACAAGTGGCAGACTGTATGTATATAAATATGTCTTGCTTTAGTTATTAGCCATGTGGTGTAAACATTTGGTTTAGTGATTAATGAGAAGGTTGATTCTCTATGGTTTGTGTTTTGCCTTAGAAGTGTGTTATTCACCATGGTACCAGAGCCCAAGATCCGTGCCCATTATCCCTTCTCATGAAGAAACCCTCAGCTGAAAGTCAAGACTTGCAGCCTTTGAATGAAGAAAGTGCCTCTGAGATTTGTCAGCGGAGATTGAGCCACCTATCAAAGTAAATGCAGGATAGTCAATAGGAGAATTTTCCATCTGTCTGAAAAGGAAATAAAGACTTTCAGCAGTAGCAATTCACGCCGTTTGTTTCAAACTTTCAAAAGTAACGGTGGTTTGTCCTAGCATTTGCAACCGGAGAAATCTTGACAACGTTAGCTCCTCACATGACCAAATTTTGAGCATCATTTCTTTGCGCACTCATCCCGATTTCCCTCTTCTTTTTCTTCTACAAATATGAATATCTCAACTCTTGCGGTAGTCCAGTCTAAATTTTGAGCATCTCCTTCACAATGTGTTGTGATTTTTTCTCTCTTTTTCTCCTGCAACCAAGCATCATTGTTCTTGCCCAAAACACGACCTCTCCTTGGTTTCGCATGCTTGACGACTTTGATTTTTTCTCAAGAGTTTAACTCTCAGTGACCTCTCCTCCATCAAGTTTTTTTTATGGTGGACGAATCACACTCTAGAGAAAAGAAGATGACAACCGATAACTTGCCTCTCTCATCCCCTATATTTGCACCCATCGGACACTCAAGGGACTTCTATCATTCAACATATCCTCAGTGGTACAGAGAACTATATGGTTTGGAGCCGGGCAATGAAGATTGCATTATTGGGTAAGCACAAACTAGGGTTTATGGATGGAACTTGTTTGAAGGAATCATAGGATTTGGCATTGCACGAACAATGGGAGAGATGTCACACGATCGTTTTGTCTTGGCTTCTCAATTCCATCTCTAAGGAGTTAACCAATGGTGTTATATTTTTAAAGAATGCCCATAGTGTTTGGATTGATTTGACAGAGCGTTTTGATAAAAAGAACGGCACTAGGATATTTGCTCTTCACCAGGAAATAACTTCTCTCAGGCAAGGTTCATCGTCTGTATCAGTGTACTACTCCAGGTTGAAAGAACTTTAGAAAGAGCAATCTGTACTTAACACTCTTTCTTCTTGAGCATGTCACACCTCAAGAGCGTATGCAGATTTAATCCAAGAGCAAAAACTTCTTCAATTTCTAATGGGGCTTAATGAATCATATCATCAAGCAAGAAGCCAAATATTGCTCATGAGCACCTTGCCTACTATGAATAAGGCATAGGGAATGATCGTGCAAGATGAGACTCAACGTTCTCTCACTTCAATTGATCGCAGTTCTCCACCAGAAGGCTTTGCCATGGCTGCTCGCGGATGCAGTAAGGCACCAGAAGGATGTGAACATTGCCGTAAGGTAGGGCACCAGAAGGATACTTGTTAGCAACTCATTGGGTATCCTAGTAACTTTAGGGGAAATAGATTGAAGCAGATCAAGCAAACTCATCAAGGACCACATGAGTCTTCACAAGATGCTGAGGTGCATACCAACATTGGGAGCACTGTGGCGCCATCATTCTCTCAGAACCAATATGATAGGATTCTTCAGCTGCTACAAAGGGAGGCTGAAACATCAGCATATGCCTTGACTGGTACATGTTTAAGAGTTGTGAGTGCTCATACCATATCTCACGCCAATTGGATATTAGATTCAGGGGCTACAACTGATATGGTTGAGGATTTAAGTCTTTTAGATTATTATACAATTTATAATGGTCCCATTAAATCAATTAAAATCCCTGATGGTCACCATGTCCTAGTTACATATGCAGGTATTGTGCATATATTTGCTGACATTAAGATAACTAATGTGTTATATTCACCCAAACTTCAATTCATCAACTTAATAGCTATTTCACGACTCACAAAGGAACACTTATGTACTGTGTGTCTTTCTACTAATGATTGTGTTGTGAAGGCTCTTCAATGTGGAAGGATGAAGCTGATTGGTAAGATGATTGAAGGCTTATACATTCTAAAAACAACTAAAGATTGCCATACTGTGAATGTTGCCCTTGCTGATAACCATTCTTTGAGTTCATATGATGTAAATCTTTGGTATATGAGATTAGGCCATGCTTCTTTTTCTATTATGCAGCATCTAAACCTTGTTTCACGCAATACTACTATGTCTAATCAGATTTGTGATATATGTGCATAGTCGAAGCAGACTAAATTCCCCTTTTCATCTAGTTGTATTAAGAGTAAGCGGTGTTTTGAGCTTATACATGTTGATGTGTGGGGACCATACAAAACCCCAACACATCAAGGATATCAATACTTCCTTACTCTTGTAGATGACTATTCTCATGCTATATGGATTTTTCTAATGAGAAATAAATATGAGACCTTATTACGTATCAAGAACTTTGCTACATATGTTTTTACTCAATTTCATTTTCATGTTCAAAGACTTAGGAGTGATAATGGCACTAAGTTCATGAATAATGAATTCAAACTATTCACACAACAAAAGGGAATTATTCACGAAACTAGTTGTCCTTACACTCCACAACAAAATGGAGTTGTAGAGAGAAAGTATAGGACTATTATGCAACTTACTAGGAGTTTGATGCTACAATCTCATGTACCAACTAAATATTGAGGGGAATGTGTGAAAATGGCCGTGCATTTGGTTAATCAGAAGCGATCCAAAATTATTGATTTTAAGACTCTTTATGAAAAAGTATATGGATTTATAGCTGATTTAACCAATCTAAAAACATTTGGATGTCTTGCTTATGCAACAGATTTAAGAATAGTAGATAAAATGCAACCTAGAGCTATGCCTTGTATTTTCCTAAGTTACCCAAATGATCAAAAGGAATACTTGCTGCGTGACATTAAGATTGGCACTTTAATTGTGAACAGACATGTGAGTTTTATAGAAAACAAATTCCCTTTCCAAGATGTTAGAGGTAACCAACAAGGGGGAGTAAATCCTACCTTGAAAGAAATGTTTTGGTTTGAGCCAAAAGTAATTCATGTTCCAAATGGTCATCTACCTTATCCAAATCATGGTGGAGACCAAACGAATCTTGCTGGCGCAAGGAGCAAAGCTCTTTTGATCGCTGTAATGAGAAACAACACCAACCATCACCACTCAACAGCCTAAGTCAGCTCCAATCAAACCTTCTAGAGACAAAAGACCACCCATTTGGTCTAATGATTACATATGTGCCTTGTTACAAGCAGGAATAGATCAAGGACAAAGAACAAAATGTTCTTATTATCCTATGCAAGATTATCTTACTTATGCTACTGTGTCACTTGATTACTTATGTTTCTTGTCAACTTTAGATGTTGTAACAAAACCATGCAGTTATGACGAGGCAGTAGGAACTAAAGAATGGGTGGAAGCAATGAATTCAGAGATGCAAGCTCTTAACAACAAGACATGGGATGTGGTTTGAATGAAAGGGGGAGCATATGGTATGTAGGTTAAAGAAATCACTTTATGGCCTGAAGCAGACATCTAGGCAATGGAACCTGAAGTTAACACAAGCCCTTATAGATAGGGGGTTTAAACAGTGAAAAAATGATTACTCGCTTTTTATTATGCATTGTGATGATGGTATGGTATTAATCTTAGTGTACGTTGATGATCTCTTAATTACTGATAGTTCTGAGAATGGTATTGCGTATGCAAAACAACTATTGCATAACAACTTTAAAATTAAGGATTTAGGGTTGATGCGATACTTTCTTGGAATAGAAATTGCAAAATTAGATAAAGGGATTGTTTTGTCTCAACATAAATACGTACTAGACCTCTTGTTTAAAACAGAAATGAGTGGTTGCAGGCCATTGACGGTTCCAATGGCTCAAAATATTAAGCTGATGCCATACAGAGAAGGAAAGGACAAAAAAGATTTGTTGTTGTCCAATCCCAATAAATATCAGAGATTAGTAGGTAAGCTGATTTATTTGACCATGACTCGTCTTGACTTTTGATTTGTTGTGCAGAATCTCAGTCAATTTATGCAAACACCTATAAAGGCATACTTGGAAATGGCGAAGAATGTCATAAGATACCTTAAATGGAGTGGAGTGTTACTGCAACTCAAATTGGCCATCCTGCGGTTTTAGTAGGCGTTCTGTCATAGGCTATCTACTCAAGTTTGGAGGTTCTCTAGTAATGTGGAAGACAAAGAAGCAAAGCATGGTATCTAAGTCATCAGCTGAACTGCTGAAGCAGAATATCAAGTGCTTAGTATGACTATTTTAGAGATTGTTTGGGCCAAGAGCTTGCTTTGTGATCTTGGTATTTCACATCTAGATCCTGTTGTTGTTCATTGTGATAGTAGGGCCACAATTCATATAGCGGCGAATCCTATTTTCCATTAGCGTATGAAGCATATTGAGGTAGATTGTTACTTCGTACACGAAAAATGGCAAAAGCAACTAGTAGATTTAAAGCATGTTCGTTCAAGTGACTAGGAGGTAGATTTATTGACCAAGGCTATTAGTGGAGATGTACAAAGGAAGTTGTTGTACAAGCTAGGAGCTGTTGACATTTTTTGGCCCCCATCTTAAGGGGGAGTGCTAGAAATAGAATATTAGAATATTTACGTATTTTACATTTAATCACTTATATATAGACTTGGATATATCAGGTGTTGTATTATCTCAAATGCAACAAGTGGCAGGACTGTATGTTTAGAAATATGTCTTGCTTTAGTTATTAGCCGTGTGGTGTAAACATTTGGTTTATTGATCAATGAGAAGGCTGATTCTCTATGGGTTGTGTTTTGCCTTAGAAGTGTGTTATTCAACAGACTGTCTAGTGGTGTGCAAGGATAGCTGGGTTGAGTCGAACACAACAGTAGAAGAGAAGTCTAGCGGCCGGAGCAAACAGAACCAAGCCATTAGCGATTGCGGATAATAATTTTGGCAAGAAGATTACGGTGTGATATGATATGGGCAATGGTACAAAAATAAAGAAACATTATAGTCATAATGGAAAAGATATGACGGGCTCTTAGTCTGGGGCGATAATAATATTGAAGGACCTAATATTGAAGACACATTGATATATCCCGTAAAAGAAACAGGTAATAGGGGTCCCAATGTTGAGTCATCAAAGAAACGTCCGGACGAGGGTGGCGTGGATACTGAAGCCATAAACCTAAATCGCAAGGTGATTAAGTGCAGAAAACTCCAAAAAAATTAAAGCCCGGAGTTCCTTAGAGCCCAGTTTGAGAGGCAAGCATTTGGACATGGGCCAAGCTTCATCATGTAATCTTTGAGCTGAACTAAACAATGTGGGCATCTCTCAGGCCATTGTTCCTGTGCAGAATCTCCCACCCATGTCATCTGAAACTATTGGGCTCCAAGGTAAAGCTTGAAAAGTGCAAGTGATGAGAATCTTGACCAGGTTGAGAGGATCAGGAGGGTTCGACTGTATTAATCAATTTTAGGAAGTAACAGTGGAAGAAGTATGCCCACGACCGTCGGTGATATGGTCCATTTTTAATATACTAATTCATGCATCATTTGACCCATTTTAGTGTGTTTATTGAGTAAAAATTGCATTATTGATGAATTAATATTCATTTAGAGTGATTGCATGAATTATTGGTCAAAAAGATAATTGTCATTATTTTAATTATTATCCAGATACATGGTATTACAGTGTTTTGAATTTTATTTTCAGTGCATTTTGGTCATCTGGGTAAATTTCAAAAATTACAGTTTAACCCCAAGATATTTATTGTTTAGTCCTTGAATTCTAGAAATGGCATTTTAGTCCTCAAACTGTTACTGTGCATTTTCTTTTAGGCTTTGTTTCTGGTCTGAAGATGGATTTCCAGCTGCAATTTGAGAGACAAGAACCAAGATTTTTTTACCCCCTTTACCTCCCTTCACTCTCATCTCCATTATCCATCTTTTCTCCACCATTTTCACTCACTTTCTTCACCCTTTTCACCATCTTCGTCACCTTTCTCATCATTTTCGTTTTCTTCTATTAAATTGAGATTTTTAATGCATTTCATTGGATATTATTGCATGATTAAATACTAATGCCCCATTTGGTAGCTTGGAATTAGGATGAGGGAAGTGGAATTGGAAGTGGAACTCAACATTTGGGTTGTTTGGTGTAATAAAAGTGGGTTACTCACTAGTAGAAAAATGACTTTTTAGACCGGTTCTGTATTAGGTCTTAATACAGCAAGTCTAAAAAGTCTGTTATTTTTTAGACCGGTTGTTATAACCGGTCTTAAAAGTCACACTTTTAAGATCGGTTGTGGCCACAACCGGTCTAAAAAATCCACCTTTAAGACCGGTTGTGGGAACAACTGGTCTTAAAGGTGAGACATTTAAGACCCACAACCGGTCTTAAAGTACTTTTTAAGACCGGTTGTGACTACAACCGGTCTTAAAACTTTTTTTTTTAAAAAAAAAACGTCCCTTTTATTATATGTACACGCACAGAATGCTCTAATTTTAAATAGCAGTACATAACAATCACTTATTTCAATTTCAAAATTCAAAAGCACCAGTCTATAGCAGCAACAAATTAATGTTCATATAAGCCAGTACAGTCATACATTGATGATTCATTTGCAATTAGACAGTAAGGATGACCAAATGACAGCAGTAAAACAAAAGCAATGAGCATGCAAAGAAATGAACATGCCCTTTGGTCCATTGTTACTGTCATCAGAACCATATTGCATTGCATAAACTGCTTGATCTGCCAAGCCCTTCTTCTTTCCCTTTGAGGAATATGAAGAATCCATAATCCCTGCATATATCACCAATTCACTCACTTCATTCATTACTCATCAAAATTAGAACATGTTAATTTCTCCCTGCTAGAAAATAATATTTGGAAATGAGTGCTTTGTGAAGGAAAGAAATCGCTTATACGCTTATATCATCAATACAACTATTGAAGCATTGTGATGCACACAGAATGCAATTTTGTGGAACAGAGGGTGAGAGAGAGAGAGAGATAATACATAAGGAATGAAACAGTCCGTGAGAAGAAACAAACATTTTCACATTATAGAAGACAAGATCATATAACAAAAATTGCTTCAAATAAATGAAACCAAGCAATCACAAAAATAAAATAAAACATACAAATCAGAGCGAAATACATGCAGAATGAAATAAAATAATGTACAATGTAACATTGGATTCAAAAACTCACTATTTTTGTAATAGCTCATGGATGAATTCAGCACAACATGTGCGAATGAAATCAATATCTTCTTCAGGAAAGGGATCAGCAAGATCAAACATCTGTAACACCAAAATCAGACGAAACATTGACTTAGTAACTTAAAAACAATAAAGTAAAACAAAAGTTCTGAAATATAAATTTACCTCTTGAGTAAAATCAGTCGTGCCTAGAGTGATAATATTGTAAATGTGTCTCAAAACATAAAAACCACATAAGTTGGACCCCTTTGGTTGCCGACGGCTCTAAGAAAAAACATGATATCATTAAAACAAATATAAAGGCATGTCTTATTACATTATTTAAACAAATCCATATGTACTAACCTTTGGCATGATCCATATAGGGTCCTTTAAGTCACGAACATGCTTACCACAAGCACTGTGTAGGAATGTCCGCATAGCCCTATGATCATCACAATGACAAAGGTTATTGGTTTTACACAAATTCCATAAACTTTGCATACAAAAGGTAATAATGCAAGAAAACTAACGAATTCATGGTCTTTTTCAAATCATTCCCTGGTTTGAAGTGGAGGGAACATAAGAGGATGACAGTGTAACTACTCTTGCATAGAAGAAGCAACTGCCAATGATCACTAAAAAAAACAGAAGAATATTAAGCAAACATAAAACATTATATAAATTATAATATATCAGTTTCTTTCTTACCTATGCACATATGGAGCCAAGAAACACTCAGTTCCAGTTTCACTAAGCCTCTCTGACAAGTATCGATGTCTACTAGCAGTAGTAGTCCCTTTCTCTTGGATGTGATGGGGGCATAAGAATCCAAATTTTTCGCTTTTGCCAGAGGAGACCAACCTACGATGCATGTACCTACAATAACGCAAGCACATAAATAAAAGGTAAACGGTGAAACTTTTAAAATATTTACTTTGAATTGCAGAAGCTACTTATATTAAGAACAGTTGGACAATCCCAATCGTAAGATTTTGTCCAAGAGCTACCAGGGACATCAAATCATCCCTCTCAAGATAGCATGTCACTCCTGACTGTCCAATAACTGAATCCGTAGGCCACTCTCTTGTTTTGAATGATGTATCATATGCCATCAGAATCACTTGCTGCATGATATTCAATAGAGGCTGTGAAACTTCTTGCTGAGTGAAGGGAGCTGGACTTGATGGGGCTTTGATAGGACTTGGTGGGGCTTTGATCGGACTATCCTCGGCTCGACCAGAAACAAGGTTCGTTGGCCACAAGATGAATGTGCCCAAGACATCGCTAACGATCTTGAAGTTATCAGAAGGGATAGGAACAGGTGCATCTGCAATAATCACCTCGTCAATTGACACTCGGACTTGATCACCTTCCATTTGTCGGTGGTGGACAGTTGATCCCAGGTTATGCACACTACCCCGTGCAACTAACCGTCTCAGAGGATCCTCGACAAAAAGATCACAAAGCTCAGTAATTTCCGGGTTAGGACCCTCTGATGACAGCCCGATATTGCAACAACTACCTTTAGTGCTCTGCTTATTAGGATCAATCGATTGTGGCTGGGGAACACTGGTATCTTGTCTTGAGCTCATAAACACTATCATTTCCTCTTTCATCTTGCTCAACCCGGTCTCTAATAGTGCATCAAATGATGCTTCAGCCTCGGCCTTTGCTTCTGCTCTTGCAATGGCCAACATAGTCTCTAATTCCTCCCTAGTCACGATGTTTGAGGAATGGCGTACAGGGGCTCCAAAGTAATCCCGTATCCCTACCCCTCCTCCAACTCCCCTGACACATCCTGGATGTTCATCTTTGCCAGTAGCAACTGTTAGAATATCATTCCTGCCCTCCGACTTAAAAGAGCCCTCAGCTTGTTGTTTTCTAAGTTCATCTTGTAAGATAATACAAATTAACAAACATAAGTAATAATGTACGTTCCTTATGTAATTAATTACACTAACGATATATACTTACAATTCTTTCACCAACTATACGAGATTGTTCACTCGTATAAGTCCCGCTCCTCTTTTGGTGGGCAAATTTCCATTTTTCTTCTCGACGAATCGGAGATGGCGGAGAAAGAAGAACAGAAGGATCGGATTAGGCCGACGAAACTCCTATATCGTTGTGCATTAGGCCCGATTGGTTTCCAATGTCTATCAAACTCAATAGGTATCTTTTGGCCTACACTCCGACTGAGGGAAATATCTATCAACCGTGTGCCACGTCTACCCCTCCGTACAGACTGGCTACTGCGCTCACTATGACCCTGGCTCGGAGCATTGCTAGGCTCACCCTGGTTAACACTAGCTGGCTGACTCTGCTGAGCACTAGGTGGCTGACTCTCCTGAGCATTAGGTGGCTGACTCAGAGGTGGAGGAGGTGGCTGATCCTCTTCACTAGGACGCTGGGGATCCATCATTTGTCTGTAACGACAACAAAGAAAGATAAATCCTAAGCTATGACATGTGAAGACTATATCGATAAAATAACTAAACATATTCTTCGGATAATAATCATAATCATAATCATAATTACTTTAGTTAGTTAAGGTCAAAGTAGTATCATAAAGAGATATCCTCCCATATTCCCTCGTGATGATCATTTCTTGTGCCGTGCGCATTATCTGCTTCATCTTCTTCATTCAGTTCTGGTAGACCCTTGGAAAAAGGAGTCTCAAGAAGATCATAATTTGAGTGACTTTTCTCGTCAAAATCAACGACCCTTTTTCCTTGGAGAGCTACAGACCACATTTTATTTGCTTGATCAGTGATATAGAACACTTGTTGCGCCTGATCTGCCATAATGAAAGGTTCATCTCCAAAACTTCTACTATTCAGATCTACTAATGTAAATCCTAACCTATCGATCTTCACACCATTATTGACATCAACCCACTTGCATTTGAAAATGGGAAATCTATTTTTAACATAGTCAACCACCCAAATCTCTTCAATCACCCTATAATAAGGTATGGCAGCCAATGTAGGGTTCTTATCTTTCGAACTAGAGAAGTGCATAAATTCAGCCACTAATACAACACCACTGTTCTGGACGGTGCTCTTATCATCTAAGGACTTCGTGTAAAAGGTATAACCATTGATCACAAATGAAGTCCAACTTATGACATCAACTTCAGGACCACGTGCTAACCAATTTATTGTATCAGAAATACATTCTTCTCCGTCAACCTTTTGTTTGAACCAATGTGCGAAAGTTCTGTTATGCTCCCTGATTAACCTTTGTTCAGTCATTCGACTATTTTGTTTCCAAACAATTTCTTTATGGGCATTCATGTAATATTGAACTTCATCAACATTGTTCAAGATGTACAAGTGGACTTGTTGCAATTCATCAGCATCTATGCTCTTTACTGTTGCCCCGCATCTACCCCCTTCTTGATCATGACGTTTAGGAAGGCCAATATGTCGTACATTTGACAAATAATGTTAACAAAATTCCATAGCTTCTTCAGAAACATATTTTTGAACAATAGATGCTTCAGGCCGATTGGGGTTCTTCACATACCCTTTTAGTATTTTCATAGTTCTTTCGATCGGGTACATCCACCAGAAATAGATAAGGCCACACAACTTTATCTCCCTCACTAGATGAACAACCAAGTGTACCATGATATCAAAAAAGGAAGGAAGAAAAAGCTTCTCAAGCTGGCATAAGATCATATATCCTTCATTTTCCAATTCCTCCAATCTTTCCATGTCAATGTCTTGCCTTCACGCCATCCTTAGAACTTCCTTGTATGTTGAGCAGTGTCCCAACAATACTATCACATACGTTCTTCTCCACATGCATGAAATCAATACAGTGTCTGACGTCAAGATTGCGCCAATATGGAAGATCGGAGAAGACGAACCTTTTTTTCCATATATTTTTCTCATTTATACTCTTTGATGACTTACCAAACATAGTATTGATATTTTTCACCTTTTCATAAATTTTCTCCCCAGTCAATGCCTCTGGAGCATCTTCAAACTCTTGGCCACCGAAAAAAGCTTTTTTTAATCTACGATAAGGGTGGCTTCATCTTAGAAATCGCCTATGGCCAAGGTCAACCGTCTTTCTTTCATGTTGAAGTTGATGGTAGCATGTGCCTTCTTCACATATCGGACAAGCTTTGTGGCCTTTAACGCTATATCCTGACAAGTTCCCATATGCAGGGAAGTCATTTATAGTACAAAAGATCATAGCTCGCATATTAAAAGTCTCCTTCTTGTTCGCATCAAAAACATCGACACCTTTATCCCACAACTCTTTCAAGTCTTCGATCAAGGGTTCTAGGTAAACATCTATGTCATTTTCGGGTTGCTTTGGTCCCGAAATCAACATAGACAACATTATGTACTTTTGTTTCATACATAACAAAGGAGATAAGTTGTGAATTACCAACAGAATAGGCCATGAACTATGTATACTGCTTAGGCTACCATAAGGATTCATACCATCTGTGCTAAGCCCAAGCCTGAGATTCCTAGGTTCTTCACCAAAGGTAGGAAATAATTTATCGATTTTCTGCCATTGAGAAGAATCAGTTGGATGTCAAAGCTTTCCATCAGAAATCCGCTCATCTGCATGCCATTTCAAATTTTTGGCATCAATTTCATTAGCAAACAGGCACTTGAACCTTGGAATGATTGGAAGATACCACAACACTTTTGCAGGGCCCTTATTTGATTTATACCTCGGAGTTTCACATATCGGACATTGTTCCTTCTCTTTATGATCTTTTCTATACAATATGCAATCATTAGGGCAAGCATGGATCTTTTTATACTTCATCCCTAGTAGACACAGTATTTTCTTAGCATCATAGTATCGACAAGGCAACACATTATCATCAGGAAGCATATCTTTAAAGGCCTCAATCGTTTCTAAAAAACTCTTGTCGCTCCATCCATGCCGTGCTTTCAAGCTTACCAATTTCAATACAGCATTCAGCAATTGGTATTTTTTACACCCCGGGTACAACGGCTTCTCAGCATCGCTGCATATATTACCATATGCATGTGATTGTTCAAAAGCCTCTTCTCCTACATCACAAATAATGTCCTCTATCCGATCATCCATATCCGTGTCATTATCATCACAAGTCACTTCCCCCTGTTGAGATGCACTTGGCATTTCTAATTGTTCACCATGCCATACCCATACTACATACGTCTTACAAAACCCTTCACAAATTAAATGTGTATATATATCTGCAGTACTTAATCACTTCTCATTCAAACATTTTACACAAGGGCAATAAAACATCCCACTATCATCATCGGCATTTCTTTTTGCAAAGTCTAAAAAACCCCTCACCCCAATATCATATTCAACACTCGTCCGTTTAGCTTGTATCCAACTACGATCCATATATTCCAACACCTTTTTTTTTGTTTTCTACTTTTTCCCCTGGAAAAGGTAGGAGTATGATGAGAGCATGCAATCATTACACCCAAGTACCTAGTTTAACTACTACATAATGATAACATGGGCTTGCAAGTTGAGTTGGGACTTGTCTTACTATTGCAAGTAATCAAAGAAAATAAAATCAGAGAGGCAATTTGTAGGCGATGGAGAGGGGTTGGTGTGTCTAAATTTGGCTAGCTAGTCAGTAGGAAGTTATCTTCCCTCAATATATGCAACTAATAACTTGTATGAAGAAATAATCTAACTTCATCTACAGAAATATGAAAGAAAAGTTTAGATCATGCTGGCAGCTTCATCTGTTACTGGTGCATGACATGTATTAATTAGCAGAAATCAGAGAGAGGGAGAGAGAGAAACACACAAAGAAGAAGAAAGAGAGGTGACTAAGGGAGATAGAAGGGAGAGGGGATAGTAAAGGGATATAAATAGAGAGTTGTAAAGCTTAAGAACTGAAAAGCTAACCATGTTGGTGATTTAATTGATGCTAAATAAATATTAGTCTTGTTAATTAGGAGATGACTTGTGTCAGTGTGGTCCAAAGCTAAAGACAATTTAAAAATTAAAATAGTATGATTATGACCAATATGCTCCCAACATTTCATTACAGGCACGATTGAGTGGTTCCAAGTTTATCTTGGAGTACACATCAACCAAAGTAAAAAAAAAAGTGCATGTCACTAAGTTAATGGGGGACCATTTGCATGGCTTCCTACAATTCCAACATTATAAAGAAAAATTCACTAAACGCATATATATCCTAATTACCCCGTCATGTTTGGAAAGGTATAAACAAAATAAAATAAAATATAACAAAACCCAGTGACTCTAATTAACCCCTTTCTCTGTCCGCCATAGCACCATTTTAAAAGTAAACCAGTTAGACAAGCAATACACAAAACTGAACAAAGAATCTCAATTCATGCGCACTAGCAACGATAGTGTGTGTCCCCCTTGAAAGAAGCTAAATTCATAAGGGTTGACAGAAAGGGCATGTTTCAAACAAAGCCTTTCCAATTATTTACTTTATTCTCTTCAATCCATTGATTATGGCACAAGAAAATGTATGTGATTGCTGTTTAGCATAAGCTTATTGGTACAGATTATGCACAGGGAGTGAAAGAGGGAGAAATGTATCCACAGTAGTCCAGAGACTTCTCTTTACACGAATCGGTCGTATATACCCTTTTACACTGTAACTATTTCAGTTGCAGACTTCAAACTTAGTTGGTTACACTTATTAACTAAGCCACGCACATGAACAACAAAAAGTGAAATTAAGAAAGCAATCTGAAATGCCCAGGCCTCATTAAAAAGCCATACACGCACACTAACAACAAAAAGAGTAATTAAGAAAGCAATTTGAAATGTTCAGGGCCTGTCCTCTTTAAAAAGCCATACTTTGGCATTAATATTCGTTAAGAGTGATTAATAAATATTCCAGATGATTGAATTGATAAGATGTCAAGGTTCGGCAGCAAACATTTAGAGATTTTCATAGGAATTGATTGACAATGTTGTATGTTGTATTATCAGAGGTCATTCTTCCTCATTCTTTCTAGATATGATTAATAATCTGAATTCAAGGTCCTAAGCAAGAAAGGAACAACAGGTCTTTGAAGTCTGGTGATTCCCATTGGAGAACTCAAATTTTTGTGGAAAAATTGATAACTCAATGGAGTTTCCTCTATGCCAAAAACTTAAGTAGTACTTGTGGCTTCAAGCAATACACAAAACGAGACGAGGGGAAAAAAGAAAGTCTAACAGAAGCAAACTAGATATGAACTTGAAGCTTAGCTTACAGACAATCACAAACCTCACGGACATGACAGTTTATACCGAATATAAATGTCTTCAATTTCTCCTTTCAAACACTTTATCAAACACCTAATGTGCATTCACATTCAACAATAGAACAGAGGAGGAACATAATGGTGTTTTCTCAGAACAGAGGAGGAACATACCTCAAAAAAGAGATTGAAGACGAACATTTCCCAGAAATGCAGTGACGACAGCACCCACGAGCAGCTGAAGCAATGTATGACCTGAGGTATGTTCGTCGACAGCACCCACGACAGTACAGCTGCTGAAGAGCGACGACGGACTCGATTCAGAATGGGATAAGGTAAGGGACGGGGACTCATGCTGAGGAGAGAAAAGATTGGGAACAAACTTGCTTGGGTGATTCA
Organism: Inga laurina; assembly: GCA_963855925.1. Classification (NCBI taxonomy): domain Eukaryota; kingdom Viridiplantae; phylum Streptophyta; class Magnoliopsida; order Fabales; family Fabaceae; genus Inga; species Inga laurina. Next base: position 30,867,759 of record OY979701.1, read on the forward strand.
GAATGGAAGGGATCGATTTCAAATTGGAAAAGGCGGGAGTGTGAGTTGAGGCACGGCTCGAAAGTAAATTGGGAATATTTTTTAGACCGGTTAAGATGACAACCGGTCTTAAAAGTCCACTTTTAAGACCGGTTGTTAGGCAACCGGTCTTAAAAACATTTTTTTAAACCGGTTATCCTCTTAACCGATCTAAAAAATATATATTTTAGACCGGTTCTCTTAGTAACCGGTCTAAAAAATAAAATCCCTAATTTTTTTAGACCGGTTAGAATAGAATCGGTCTAAATAATATTTTTTAGACCGGTTATTATAATAACCGATCTCCCAACTTGTTTATAATAACGAAAATGCCACCTCGCATTTCTTTTAGACCTGCATCCACTACAACCGGTCTAAATGGGCCGGTCTAAAACACCTTTTTTGTACTGGTGACTCATGGAAGTCGCTTCCATCACTTAGGCCATGGAATTGAGTTCCTGTTCGAGTTCCACGAATCTATTTCCCTCATTGCGGTTCTTCTCTTTCTTCTTCCCTTCATTGACAAACATGATACTCCACTGGTGATAGCGGCGACAGTCCTCCTCCCGCGACGGTGGTGACAATCCTCCCCCAGTGACAGTCCTCTGTCTTCTTCCTCAACCTTCGTTGTTCCCTTCATTTTCAATCTGTCATCATCGTCTTCTACACCACTTCTTCCCTGGCAACCGCCGAAGCCCAACCTTTCCTTGTTCCAAATCAAAAGCTTCTCTGCAACACCTAGTTGTTCAAACCTCCATTGCCTAGATCTAATCTCGCCTCTGATAAAGATTCAAATCCCGTCACTTAATAGCCATTGTGATTTTCATTGTTCATCTTTGATCTGGGTCTCTAGTTTCTTTTCTTGATTTGTTGATTTTTTGGGAATCTGGTCTCTAACAAGGATGGCCTTCACTATTTAGAGAAGATTTATTTCTCCATTCCAAGACCACCAAGCTTCCTTTTTTATTATATTTTCTTCGATTTCATTTCTCTTGTTCTTTGTTTGACTAAATGAGCGTTGGTTGTTTTTTTTTTAAAAAAAGAATGAAACATGCATGGTTTGTAAGACCTGAAGCATGAGATGAGTTATGGGTCATGGATTATGTGAAATCTGGTGTGACCTCCGGTGAAGGTGTGTGGATAGTCATGCTTTTGTGGGATTGGGTTCTGATTTTTTGGGTGGGGGCATATTGATAATTTCATATAATAAATATAGTTATTTAATAAAATAAATACTACACTTCCATCTACCAACCAAACACAATTTAGAAACCACTTCCACCTCTATATCCACTTCCACTTCCACTTCTATTTCTACTTCCACTTCCATAAAAAACTCTTCCATGATACCAAATGAGGCATAATTTTAGTTAGAGACCATTGTATTGAATTAATTGCAATTAGGGGCAAAATGGTCATAATATGTTAATTATTTTGTGCAATTATTTCTTAGATTTTTAATGATACATTGTGCTTAATCTTGCATTATAGGTGTTTTGGAAGAAAATTAGAGATTTTTAAGGATTGAATTAATATCTTGAGGATTGGGAAAAATTACAGAAAAGCGCCACAAATTCTTAAAATAATATATTTGTGAAAAAGAAAGACCTTGGAAAATCACAGCAAAAGACCCATATTTTCAGTAAATTCTGACTAAGGCCCAACATAATTCAAAACTTTTAACATAAGTCCCTCCAAAAAAATTTTTGAAAATATTTACTTAGGTCCCTAGTCAAAACGTTACTATTAGAGGTTCCTGCTAGCTGGAGCTAAAGAAAAGAAACAAGACTTGATATTAGATAGGGTCGGAAAGTGAGTGTGTGCCGCGGAGGGGAGAGAGAGAGAGCTTGAGAGGAGAGGGGGAGGGCCACCACCGTCTTCTTCACTATCGCCGGCCCTCCCTCAACCACCATCACCTTCTATCGATGGCAGAGGATAGAGAGAAAACAAACCCAAGAGGCAACAAACCCAAGAGATAAGATCTTTAGCTGAGTTGGGGGAGGAGCTGGGAGAAAAACCGTGAGGTAAGAGTTGGGAAGAAGGATAGGAGATAGAAGACTTTGGAGCCAGTGACCTTCTTTACCTCTCCCTCTGTCTTATACCACCGATCAAAGCTTAGTGTGAGAGCCAGAGGAGTTCAGCAGCCGTGAATCTGGGAAAGCTGAGAATCATACCCAGGTTCCGGTGACCTTCTTCATTGTCTTTCTTCACTAAAGGTTGTATCATCATCCGTCGCTTCTCCTTCGTACTCCACTAGGCACCGTCACCGGAGAAGAAAGACAAGACCACCGTAATCTTTTTTCTCTCTACCACCGAAGACCGCCTGCAGAACCTCCATCATTCTCATTCGTCACCTTCACTTCCATTCTCTAGATTTCGGCAACATTTGGCAGATTCTGGCGAGCTTTCCATCTCTTCTTTTCCTCTTTCCAGATTTGGTCATTCACCCTTTCTCATGCATTCCCAATATTTTGATCAAATTGCTGAGTGTTGCAATTATGAGAGGCTGATTCCTTGATTCTTGGTGGTAGAGAAAGTGAGTGGAGCTTTAATGTTCTATAAAAAAAGGGAGTTTATTAGTTTTCTATCAACTGATTATATATATTAATTGTGATTTGTTTGCATTAATCCCGAATTGGTACATATTTTTGAGATTTAGATGGGAGTTTATTTGCCCTTGTTGGTTGACATTTGTGTTGGATTTTGTGTTGATGCATTGGGATTTTGTATTGAAGCTATTTTCTACTAATTCAATACGATTATCAGATTATGCTTTCTATGTGATTATTAGTTTGTGTAATTAATCTAAATTAATTTGAGTGTCAGATTTATGCATTCATATTAGAGGAAACAATTACATTAAAAGAATTTTCAAACACACATCAAATGATTTTTAACAATTTATCTAAGAGATTACCATGAATGCGATGATATGATTAGTTATTAATTAGATAAATTGGATTCAATGCTTTTGCTTAATGTTTTCAATTTGACTTGATGATAAATTAACTCCCAAAATACTTTAAGAAGCTAGGAAAGCCACCAAATTTACTACCAAGATTCATTTCGTCATATCCAGCCATTTTTATTAAAAAATATCAAAAATAATAGTTTAGCATTTTATTAAATTACATTTTCTTTTAGCTATTAATTTGGAAAAGAAAAAAAAACTGATTTCTCTTTGTTTTATTGCATTTGCATGGTAGTTACATTACCTAGGATTCAATAAAAGGCTCCTCAAGAAGAAAGAATGATACTAGGTTTGCTTATATGCAATCCTTAGTCAATTTTTTATTGTGGACCCCAAAGCTAACGTACAAAACGTCCAAGGTGAATTGGTTGAAATAGATTTCCCAGAACAGTGGCTCGTGTCCAGTGGTAACCATGATGATAGTAATAATTCTTCTTCTCAAATCGCCAGTGGTTGGATGGAACCAATTACCAGTTCGCAATGATTACCTTAGCCTGGAACTATGAAGGCATTGGGGTGGCCTTGACAGTTCGCGATCTCAAGGAGGAGTGTCAATGAACCAAACCCTAGATGGTTTTCTTGATGGAAAGAAAGCAAAAGAAGAAAATTGTCTGGGAAGCTCGCAAAACTACGAATTCAAGGAAGAATTGATGGTTGACCCTATTGGTCAAGTGGAGGATTTGCCCTCTGGTCATCAGATGAAATTATTGTGATTATCCTCTTCTCCTTTGCCAATATTATTCATGTAAGTGTTTCGTCAAACACTCTTGATAGTCCTTCTTATATAACTTTCATTTATGGCCCTCCAAAAGAGCAGGAAAGGAATTTATGATAGCAAGAAGTTCATAGAATTGCAAGAGGAATGGATCAATCCTGGTTATACCTGGGGGATTTTAATGATATTCTTTCTCAGGAATAAAAGAGTGGCAGTCAACCACGGTGTAACCCCCTAACTTTTAACACGTAATGATATTCCGATAATGCATAATTGAGTCGGTTTAGAGACCGTCGGATAGTTTAAATTCATTTCAAACTTCCTACTATACTGTAGGGTTTTCACAAAAATCTTTCAAAATCTTTCCCCTATCCTGGTCTCATTTTAAACATTCGAATATAATTACCTGTGCAGTTGATTTACATTCACATATCAGAGTGGATAGCTAAATCCCCGGCAACTCCCGGGTTCTATACATATATAAAACCTGAGGGTTTATAAGTATTTACTAGGGGATTACACATCCAAAATTGATTATGATCTTCATGTTTCAAAATATACAGTAATCCCGAGTTTAAAATAGATAACCAACATCTCAAAAATCTTTAGTATAACTAAAGATCCTAAGTGCTCCGGGTTGGCCGCTTCTCCTTTGAGCCACACGCCCTGTCTGAAATGTTAGTCATAGGAAAGAATGAGATTCGAGAGAATCTCAGTAGTAACAAACCACTCACACAATACATAAACACAAAGCATGTACATAAATCACAAACAGCAATAGCAGCAGCAATTCACAGATACATGGTTTTCACCACAAATGACAGCACTCACGGCTGTATACACAATACGACAGCTCTTGCTGTAATCAACATCACGACAGCTTACGCTGTAATCACAATAATGACAGCTTACGCTGTAAACGACAGGTTGCGCTGTAAACGACATCTATCACCAGCTGTAACCGCAGCAGCATCAGAAATCATCATAAAACAGTGATACAACACACATACAGTGCATTACACAAAGTATAATAGAGAGAGAGTCACTACCTTGTCCTTTCCTGGCGTCCTTCGGCGTAGTTGGCTCACGAGAGCGGCAAATATCAAAGCCTATAAACAAAATCAAGAATGGTGGATTAATTTCCTACCCCCAATTCCTACTTTCAAACACTTAGAATAGGTTCCATACGAGTCTATAATGAAAATTTACAAAAATGCCCCTGGGGACCCGGCCTGGGCCCGCCGTACCCGGTCCGGTTGCACTTTTCCTGAAATTCTAATCTGGGCTATCCTAACATATTTCCGCCCAAGGAATCCATTTCCGTACTCGGAATTTATCAAATTCAATGTTAAATTACAAATTTACCCTTGGCAGCCCCACTTTAAGGGTTTTAGGGGCGTTTTTGTAATTATGCTTTTTCGGCCTTTTCCGAAAAAGTGACCAACTGTAACCCCACCTAATTTTCGCCCCTGAACTCAATGGAACCATCAAATCATTGAAAATCCAACTCTAAGATCCATTTATAGAGCTGGCCGAAATTTATGAGTTTTCCGGGGAAAATCGGGGTTTTACGATTTCGGCTCCGTAAACGCGTTCCTTTCTACTCCTAACCACTTTATTAACCATTACATTAGGTTACAACTAACATTAAGACCCAATTTGGGCAGCATAACCCCTAGGCCACATCATTTCCAAACTTTAAAACCAATGGCAATCCGGCGAAATTTCACCGATTAAATTGCCCACAGCAGCTAGAACAAGCAATATACGAAAGTTTGGAAGTTACCTCAAGCTCCCACAAGCTTTTCCCAAATATGGCTGAACCCTAGCCTATTTGAACAATGAAATTCCTTGCTTCAAAACCTTAATTCACATAGAGGAATAGCTTAGGAGGAGGATTATACACATTAGGTACGAATTCACTGAAGAAATCGACCTACCTTGTGATATTTCTCCTTCCTTCTCTCTATTTTTCTCCAAGCTCTCTCTCACGTTTTTTCCTCTTGCTTCAGCTGAAAATGGCGTGAAATGTCTGGAGAAGATGATCAATTTGATTAATACTCCATGCTGACATCATCTTTTAATGAGTTGATGTCATAATTCCTTATTTTCCCATTTTCGGATTTGTTGGCAGATTTTCTGACCGAACTTTGATAAATCATAACTAATTCTAGAAAAATCGAATTGGAGTGATTCCAAAGCCTATATAACCATTATTGAGTCTAGTTTTAAGGAAAAATATAGAATCTATCTGGAAGGAATCACAAAATTCCCAGAATTTCAATCTTTGCATACTGTTCCAGAAAATAATTAATTTCGCTGTGCAAACTTCAAAAATCCAAAACTCTTAGGTCAAAAATCAAAATGATACAAATTATATGTCCATTTTGAAGTTTGACATGTGAACTTTAAGATTGGAAAATTTCAGAATTTTTAGACACTATTTGCCTATTTAAAACGTCCATACGAAAAGACTGCCCAGAATAGAGTTTCACTGGACAGAATTTCAGATTTTGCATCTTTACTTCCAATGGTTCCATTTTCATACCAAACATCATTACCACATAAATTTTCACAAGGAATCCATTGGAATAATTAAAATATCCAAATTCCCATTACACATTCTTTAAAAGTGTTTATTCAACAATAATTACATCCACTTTTAAAGTCATTAGCCCTAAATCACTTTTTGGGATATTACACACGGGCAGTAAGGAAAATTCTTAATTTTCAATGCTTTGTTTCTAATTATGAACTACTGGATCTTGGTTTTAATAGCTTTAGATATACGTGGTGGAATAACAGGGAAGGGCAAGATACAATTAGAGAGCGTCTCAACCGAGCATTTGGGAATATTCAGCTAAGGGAAAATTTTCCTAAATTACAAGTTTTTAATATTAATCCAATGGGGTTAGATCATCACCTCTTGCTAGTTAATTTATGCTTTAAAAGCTAACGAGATCTCATCCCTTTAAATTCGAACCCATATGGTCTACACACAATGAATTCAAGGATGTAGTTCATCGGGGATGGTAACACAACTCAGTAAGTATCTCCTCCACCCTGGAATTATTTCTGACTTGCATGGCCTCTTGTAGGAAGGAGTTAATCAAATGGAGTAAGGAAACATTCCCCAAAAATCAAAATCTTATTGACTAATTAAAATATCAGCTAGCAATGTATTCACAAGCTGGCGTCAGTCCTTAGAATGCCGGTAAGATAGCTGCCCTAGTAATAATTAACTCTTTGACAGCCTAAGATTAATTGTGAGAGACAGCATGCTACCAACAACTTTCTGGTAGAAAGATGAAGTTTTCTGTGAGGGAGATATTTCACTTCAACATGTTAGAACCAAAAAAAACATCACTTTTCACATGGTATTTACCAAATGGGTGTGTTCTTGGGCCTTCTACTACAATTTCTGCTACAATTTCCTGGGTGCATGCATAAAAAAATGTTATTAAAGGAAAAATTGGAAAATGTAGACTTTGAAATAAATGTAATTTAATGCAAAGAAGAATACAAGTATAGTAAACTATGCCTTAAGTACTTGATATGATGAAATAGAAACTAGTTCAATCACTGATACAGAAGGCACTTTTAACATACGTTTTTATGCCCCTTAGACAATCCTTTTTAGGGGGACGTATATGTGAGTGTCATTGAACATTACAAAATAGATTACTATTTTAAAACAATTGTTTTAGTGACTTACAATGACTATTTTAAGATCTTTAGAGCATACAACGACTGTTTTCAAAAAATAGTCATTGTAACTATGTACCATACAACGACTGTTTTATAGGAAAATAGCCATTGTATGTCTCAACATACGATGACTGGTTTTTTTAAAACCAGTTGTTGTATGTCAACATACAATGACTGTTTTAAACAAAACAATTGTTGCAACCCCTTTTTTTTTAAATTATTATTCATTTTATCTCCCCACAGCATTGAAAAACCACCGATTCCTATACAATTATGTTTTGAATTTAGAAATATTTTTTTTAAAGAAAACAGATAAAAATCACTATATTAAATTTTGAATCTTCAAAGTTCAATAATCACATATTGCACAGAAGAACTTAAATTCAAACATATATAATCATAACATCGTTTTAATGTTCAAACTTCAACTTTCAAACTAATTCATGACAATTATATGCCCAAGATTTATGAGATGACATGCTTCAATCAAATCTTTAATGCTTCATCATCATTTTCTAAAGTTTTCTCTATAAATCATAATGCCTCTAACAAAAGGATTTTGTGTCAGTCCAGTACATTTTCTTGAGTTCTCGATGCATTTTGGCATACTTGCACATATTTTGAAGACTCAACTATAACAAAATGCATGTGCATAGTGTTTTTGGTTGCACATTATTATTTAACTAAGTATATTTTGACTTTCAGAAGAGTGACTTTAAAAAAAACACAAGTGACATTTTGTTTTAATTATAAGTCATTATTGTTAAAATAAAATATCTATGTGGCAGGTGGAATAACTTCAGTTCTTAACAGTGTTAGTAAAGGGAAAAATTGCACCAATTTAAATACTTTAGAGTCAAAATTGCACCTTCAAATACTTTAGGTGATAATTGCAACTCTTATAATAGTTCGGGGTGCTAATTGCACCTTTACAAATTATATTTACTTATTTATGTTTATAGAAATAATTTTATAAAATATTGAATCTGAATCATATATTGTTGTAATCTAATGGTGAATATAAGATTATATATGAATTTTGAATATTATTACGTCTTGTAGGAAAAAAATATTAACTAAAAGGAGATTAGGCGTACCTGGATGAATCCATTATCTTATCTAGGTCAAAGCTCCAATACTCCATACTTGTGCCCACACAATTATTAGACTACTAGAGCCTAATTATGATTTGCACAACAGATCACCATAACCAGAAAGATGGTAGGAGAGAAGGGAATTGCTAGAAAACTCAATGGCGGAGCGAGTTACAATTGAGGAGGCATACCTTATTTATAGTGGTTTATGGAGGCCACTAATTAGGAAACGTGTGCACTCCTTCTTGCCCTCCAAGACAGCAATTAATTGTCTCTCAATTAATTCCCTAATTATGGTGACTTGTTCCTCTTTTAACAAATCCATAATTATTGCTGAAATATTCCCAAATCTGCATCTTATGCTGATTTTATTTTTATTTGATTAGGCTACTTATTTCCTAATCAAATAGTCTGGCCCATCAAGGGCGGACTTGGACCCAAAGTCCAACATCTCCCACTCGCACTTGATGGGCCTCCCATCGTGCTTGCATTACTCTTTCTTGTTTCATTCTTGGCGTCTACCATGACTGCGTGAGCAAAAAAGTCTTTCAGATTTGGTGCTTGTGATACTAGAAATCCTTTATATCGGATTAGCATCTAAGGACACCCTTTATATATAACCGTAAGCCATATATTCATTACCTCATATACCCCAGATTCTCCCATACATATTATCATGGCATATCTAATCCCTCTCGAGTTAATATGTTGATTAACTCAGATTGCCTCCTACGAACATAGTATCCGTACTTACTAGCTACACATAGAGCTAGTAAGGGGTCAACCACAGATACTAGCACATCTTATGTATCTAGGAGTAAATCTTCCTTTTTGACTAAACATTAGTCCATCTTGACTTGGTCGCTTTCCTAGTTTTCACTCGTCTGACCTAATCGAGTGTGATCATGGAGCTTCAGCTAAAGTAGCTGTCACCAAACCAAGCTTTCATGATGTCGCCTAAGTCTTAAGTGCATCGTGGAAGGATTATTCCTTCTTGGGACTCAAACTGTGGTGAACTAGGGATCTTTCATCCACATCCCATGTTGCAGTTTAACTCTCAAGCACATGCAGTATGAATTGCATGCTACGATGAATGGTTTGAGGTGTACGTCGATTTCTTTATCTTTCACCGTACAGACGTTAGTTCCAAAATGTACTCAACATTCAAACTAGAACTTTCTTTTTCACAATATTTCTTTTACAATCTCGTTTGTGAAAAAAAGTTCTTTGCCTGGCTACAGGTTTATATCCATGCTTCGATCCATTTTCTGTGTATATGCACACATGTGGATCTCATCTCAGTCTAACTGAGGTGACTCAAACGCAAAGATTCTTCTCAACCATCTTATGGTGATCATTTCCTCGTCTTACCTTCCCATACCCTGCAAAACATGGGAAGACAGTTGTTTGTGTGAGTGAACCAACCTCTTTTGACCTGTACGACATACAAAACTGTATACCTTTATGTATTTACTCATAACATACATACGATTTCTTTTATCTTCATATAAAAGAAGTTCACAACCTTATATTTTATTTGCGCCCTTAGATTTTCACTAACTTTATGAAAATCAAGCTATGGGCTCAATAAGGGGATCTACCAACATTCTATCAGTAGAAGGTCATTGAACTATCACCTTCCCTATTTGAAAGCATATCTCTCATAGAGATATATCAAAAAGTATGTTTCATCTTGCTGTGATACTTAGGATCCTTATCATAAGATGTTATCGTTTGGATCCTTCTATCCACCATTCATTCCCAATCTCTCATAGGAATTACTTTAGCCATATGGCACTTTGAATGATGGCAGAACACGCCCTACGTTCTATTTCCATGGATAACAAAAAAAATATTATGTATATTTCCTTAATCCATCACCATTTGCCTAGATCTTGTATTGGAGTATCCTTTCAAAGGAAAGTTGTTGTCTTGACAACTTAATCCATGGTTATTCTCATAACCCATTTCATAGCAGGACCAAAAAAACAACTTCCAAGTCTGACCAAAAAACATTTGGTCTTATGTACACCAATGTGCACATTCATATTACCAACTATAGTCTCACATGTGACTCTATCCACCTTTCTTATGTTGGATTCCTTATAGGACATGTAACCTCTTTAGGTTTATGCCCTTGACTTCAGGGGTGTCCATGGGTTTGCGCTTTGACTTCCTAAGATGTCTAAGGATTACACTTGTACATGTCTTAGGTGGAAAAGACTGTATCTTTCTTGTGCAACTCCATTTATCTTATCAATCAAGATATTTGTTCAACCCATAATATTCTCAACTCAGAATTTAAGGATTCTCTGATCCTTTATTCCTTTGACTCCCTTGACACTTGTTTCATATGTCATTTAACAAAGGATGACTTCATAAAGAATCATCACTAGACCATTTAGGACTTGTGTAGTATTCTTCTATTATTTCGAAGTTGGTGAGGCTTTCACCTTGTGAAAACCTCATATACTACTATTTGGGTGATTGTTTCTACGAAGCCCTTAAGATGCTTCATGTACAGTTCATCATCCAATTTCCAAAATTCCAAATTGGAATGTGGTCTTTACATCATCTTGATGCAATTTTCAAGACTAAGCTTGTTGTCATAGCCAAAGTTCAGAGTTAAAACACACAATGGACAACCTTCCATTGTATTACCCCTTAGCCACTAAGTGTTTTAGGTTCTACATGCCCCCAACAGATTTGAGAATCTACTTGTTCCCAATCGCCTCTTGGCTATGTGACAATTACCCAAACACGTATTTGGCTTAAAAGGAATCCAAATCCTCCTGCATGACACTTTTCAATTCATCTTAGCGGTCCTTCTAGTGTCTTTCAGACACTTATAGGTAGTTATCATCAACTTCTAAATGATGAAGAGATCATTCAATCTATTAGGGAATCTATCCCTTATAGTCATTCGCTAGATGACAATTTGCTCCAAGGTGGATTTCATAGGATTCTTCTCCTATGTATGAGTGAGGTAATTCTCTTGTAACTTACCTCTTACCTCTTTCATTGTGAAAATGGTCTCAATCCTCCCACTCGGATCAGTGAACTTAGGAACACTTGGTTATTCCTTGTCACTTGTGAACCTCTTAAAGAGATTTATTGTGATTAATGCTCATTTCCTGCTAGGAAATCTGGGTTTTATCAACGTTGTGTCCCAAGGCTTTCTCTCAGTCACTGAACCACCATCATTTTCACTAATGAAGACGTGCCATTGCAAATTCTTATGTCATCTCACAAAGAGATACCTTGTATACCTTAGCCATAATCTTCCTTACTCATAGGAAGAAGTGTGAATATAAAGTTGATGACCCTTATGGTCTTAACGAACTTGGCCCTGGTCTAAGGCCCATCCATGATTCATAAGGTAAGGTCGTGACTGACATAGAGGTCTATCTCTTCATTTCAACAACGCTATTATGTTGAAGGGTTCTAGGTATTGATAGTTGCCTAACAATGCCTTTCTTGTACACAAAGCAGCTTGAACTAAGCATATGGGTGTCTTTAACCCTTGTTAGTTCAAAAGGTCTTATCCTTTTAGTTTCACCGATTCCTGACTAGATCAACCATTATCTAATAGCTTCACACTTGCCAAAACTCAAGTAGACATTTAATGTATTTTGAGTAAACGTCCACAACATTAACGAAACACCAAGCTTTGTGTCTTGCCCTCACGTTCATTGGTTCACTAACGTCATAATTTGCCAATTGCAGTGGATATTCTCAAAAAAATGTTTCTTTGCCTTTCTTGCCAGGTAGAATGAGTTTTCAACTTATTCATAAGGGTATTAACCCTTTAGCACACGTTATTTAGCAAATACTCTTTTGCTAGTTTGATCATTCCCTTTAATCAAGGTGTACATGTGGCAAGATATGGAATCTTTTATCCCTAGATAGAAACATCAAAATCCAATGAAGGATTTGAGAATCATACTCCCATCGATCTTTAACTAAAGAGATAGCAAAGATGTGATTTGTTAGTTGCAATTGCATGGAGTGAATCAGGGTGGTCTATCTGTGCAAAGTTAACATGCAAGTTCCAATCCCTTGATTCCATCTCTTTATTGCTTTGCATTTGACATGAAGCCATATGCTTCTCTAAAATATCCATAACTCATGTGGATTGCTACTTTTACAACCCTTAAAGGTTTATCAATGTAGCATTTTATCTTTGCAGAAACCATTTGACCTCCTTTAGATCATGTTTACCTTATAGGTTTCTTGCCCTTAGGCATAGAGGATGAATCCTCTCACTCTTTAGCTAAGTTCGTCTGACTGATGGATCTTGGATCCTTCAGTCTCTCACACTTAAGTTTAATGTGGTGAATCACATTACTGAAGGTTACAATATGCATATCAGGGGCAATTCATACTTTCGTATATGCCCACTCAATGGAAGACATGGCTCACTCCCACTCACTAGGAGAAATAGCTTCCTCCCACTCACTGGGAGATGTCTTATCACAACATACACTTGTTGTTTGTTAGAAAGAACTTGGCATTTAGTTTGTCTCAACTTCTTAGTTTGACATCTGCCTTAAGTGTTGCCTAAACAACATGTTAGGACTTAGTACACTATGTTAAAACTTAACTTAGTTTTAACTTTATGGAAGAAGATCAACTATTCCACTATCTTCCAACACTATCCACACAGCTTGGATAAGGTTACATTGCTCATACCATCATAAGTTTGAGCAATATTGTTCTTTCTATGCTTGATAGCATAAACCTCTTGTATCCTTCAGTTGCTTCAACCTTTAAATGCTGAAGACTAGTTGGTAGGATGTCCCTGACATCTCATTCTTCTTGAATAAAAGAGATTTGAGAGTTTTTAACTCCACAGATATCTCTATTGGGCTTGCCTTCATAAGCTCAGTCAAATAGACTTGGTCATATTGGTCACTTAGACGATTATGGTATACAAATCTTATTTGTTCAAATAAGACAAAGGATAATTAGATAATAAGTTCACTAGTTTCATGTTCTGGAGACAACTATGTTGACTCCCATCCCAATCATACTAGTTAGCTCATCACCCTTTTAACCACAGTCTTCATTTGAACACTTTCCCTTTTGGATTTCTAGACGTATTCCAGAAAACTCCCACTCAATCAAAGAGCAGTTATATTAACAAGATAATAACACAATATCATCTAACTAACATGAATGTTCAAGAAAACAAGAAGAGAATATACTAAATTCAATTCTAAAAACTAACAGAGAATTTAATCTTAAATTCAATGGAAAAACAAGAACATTCAAAAATTTAAGCCTCATATTGTTGTCTTTTAATAGATTCTCCTTCTCATAGGCCCTTCTGATCATATTAACTTATGTAGCATCTAGCTACAATGTTCAGCTACTCTTTGCCATGTCTACATCCACTCATTTGGATGTATTTACAGCATACCTCCCACTTGATGAGATGATTCTCTCATCTCTATCTATCTTGTCCTTTGTCACAACATTTGTGATAAAAGATTAACTTTTAGAAGTCATTGTTCTATCCAAGTGAATCAATATGGTTAGAAGCATGGGAAGACTTATTATTATTCAATAATTATTGAATAATTTTAAGTTGCTGCAATTTTTCAGGTTTTTATCTCTAAGAGTTTGAGTCAAGGTTGGATAGGATTGTATATTCAAAAACTCATTTGAATAATCCCTTACTTTTAAAGAATATTTCAGCATTTAACCTTATGTTGCAATTGAAAAAAAAAACTCTTAAAAAATAAGCCAACCTATCCCAAAAAACAATAGAACCAACATTGATTCAATTCCAACGTTTTTGGGACCCTCTAAATGCACATAAACACCTTTTTGACTCAAATTACACCCAAACTTGCTTCAAATATATGCAAATTATATATCAAATTGAAGCTCTCAAATTTAGGGATTTTTTTGAACCAACCACATCTCAATCGGAGGTCCTATACGCTTTCATGAGCCCCTAGAAGGTGTCTGGATGAAAAAATCCTGAAAAATTGGAAAATTCCAGTGTTGGCCACTCTCGGTTATGGCACGTGGTGTACACGCGTCGCCTTACTGCCGTCCACCGGCGACACGCGCCGTCCTCTCTCCGACGGTGCTTGCCACGTGTCAAACGGAGACCCCAATGGGCCCCACGCGCCATATGTCCCCTTTTTTTTGGGGTCAACAGTCAACGAATGACTGTTGACTGTTGACCGGTCAAGATTGACCCATCACCGATGACGTGTCAGTGTCGTGGCGCTGACGTGTCTCGGTCAATGGATGACGTGGCCTCATTGACCGATGCTGACGTGGCATTTGGCATTGACATGGCAACTGCTCATTGGTACCACGTGGCACCGGTTGACCGAAGATGTGGCATTGACTGCCACATCATCGTCTTCAACCTCCAGCCAGGTCAACCCGACCCGGTTGGAGCTCCGACGAGTCATCTCAACCCGCCAACTTTGGGAGGCCATATCTCCCTTGTTTTAGCTCCGTTTTTTGCATTCTTGGTGTCGTTGGAATCGTAGTTCAGCGAACTACAAATCCATGGCATTTATTTGATTTTAAAACCTATGTTTCATTGATCAAATAAAGAGTGAAGTTGCGGTGGCGACTAACGACCCGCGAACTTCTTTCCTTTGTTTCTCCCTCATCCGGACTCCGTTTGACGCGTTCTAAGCATCGTTGGAATCATCTCTTCGAGATCTACACATTCATGTCTTTACTTTGGGCAAAAAACCCGAGTTTCAAACACCCAATTTTTCTCGACGTTGTCGGCGCGATGTAAACCGATCGGATGTGTGTCACTGTATTTCAAAGGCTCTTCTAACCTTTGAGGGGTCAAGTCTTTTCCGTTTTTAGTTCCACATAGGTTCCAAAAACATTACTTTTAAGAAAACGAAGGAGTCAGGAGAAAAAGAAGAAATCTTTGTACACAAAAACTTTTATCCTCAAGCTTTATACATGCAAACTAAAGAGCAACATCTTATTTCATGCATATATAAATAGGAACAACATATACATATAAATTAACCTTGCTCGTATGAGGGGAAAAAAATTGTACAGCAAGTCTCACGGCCTCTCAGGTTATAGGCATTCCATATTCACAAGCTCATATTATTACATACTATCAAGAAGCAGAGGTAACAATAAATAAATATCTTTTTCAACGAGATATTAGAAGGGAGCAGGCTGAAGAATATGCATGCGGCAATTGCATATAATCATATGTATATATGCGTGAATGAGAGGAGAAGAAATATATATTTACATGTGTACAATAGCACAGCGGAAAAAATGATGGAGATATAAACAAATTATATCACATGTTTATTCACATAGAATAATCACAGCCACAGGATCAAGAAGGCTTTGATACCAATGTTGGAAAAAATATTAACTAAAAGGAGATTATGCGTACATGGATGAATCCATGTTCGGATCTGGGTCAAAGCTCCAGTACTCTATACTTGTGCCCACACAATTATTAGACAACTAGAGCCTAATTGTGATTTGCACAGCAGATCACCAGAACCAGAAAGATGGTAGGAGAGAAGGGAATTGCCAGAAAACTCAATGGCGGGGCGAGTTGCAATTGAGGAGGCACACCCTATTTATAGTGGTTTATGGAGGCCACTAATTAGGAAACGTGTGCACTCCTTCTTGCCCTCCAAGACAACAATTAATTGTCTCTCAATTAATTCCCTAATTATGGTGATTTGTTCCTCTTTTAACAAATCTATAATTATTGCTGAAATATTCCTAAATCTGCATCTTATGCTTATTTTATTCTTATTTGATTAGGCTACTTATTTCCTAATCAAATAGTCCGGCCCATCAAAGGCGGACTTGGACCCAAAGTCCAACATACTTATATCTGACCTTTTTTTACTTTCATTAGCTCTATCAATAAGCTTGGAATATTTATTGGAATTTTAAAAATTTATCTCTTACCATGGCCACTCTCCCATCTTAGTTTGCTTGTTGTCTCCCCTTTCTAGTATGTTCGGTGCTCGCCAAAGTTGATTTAAAGAATAATTATTTCAAACTATTTTTTATATATTTTTATTCTCAAAAATGATTTGTTTATAACAATCATTTAAACAGATTTTTTCCTTCCAAAAACTTGTTTCAAAAAACAATTTCATGAAACCATTCTAGGAAAAAAATTTAAAACAAATTCAAACAATATAATCACCAAAAATATCTTACAACAAATGAGTAACATGCAATATAAATTCTAGCTAGTGCGAGAAATAGTAAGAGTCTATGTCACCCACTTGGTGTGGGCATTTTTTTTATGATTAGATATTTTTTTAGGCCATTAAAGTCACTAAAATGGATTTATCTATATTTTACAGCTATTTTTACCTATATTTAACAGTTTTCAACCATTAGATAACTGAGCGCTAAAAATTTATATTTAATGATTAATGACGGTTAAATATAGGGCCATATATTTCACGGATTTTTAAATACAACCATTATTTATAGAGCACTATATTTCACAATTTTTAGTCAATGATTGTCAAATATAGTAAACAATATTCAACGGTTATTCACTAAATATCATGAAATATATCACCAAATACATTATGGTTCATATGATGAACGGTAAAGTATTTGACATATATTTTGGTCATCAGTAAGGTGTTTATTTGATTATTGTTGATAAATAGCCATAAAATATTTGTATATACGGCATGGTTATTTGAAAAAAAAAATCATAATATATATATCAATATGTTATAGTTATTAACAAATAACCGTGAAGTATTAGGGACAATTATTGAGGTTTATTTTCAATGAGCCCCCATGTATTACATATACAAATATCATTGTAGATTTCATAATTTGACATTTCTTGTTCCATCTCTCATAATAAGTTTTCTCCCCTCTCTTTGCTTTTTTGAACCTCCTTCATAACAATAAGATTTTTCCTCAGTGCTCTTTCCACTTTTGCTATAATTGCATCCTCATTCTACGTACTAAAGGGGTTGGCGGATGGGGCAGGGGGGCCGGCTTGAGTGTAGGGGACCGCTTGGGCGAAGGGGGCAGCGCGGTTAGGACCCTCAGTGCTTGAGCTACTGTCAAAAGTCACCATATTAACCTGTAACAACATTCATAGTCACTTTGAGTAAGAATGATGAAAGCTTTGTGTGGGAATAAACAGCAAAATATATTACCAAAACCTCTAATTAATTGATATCTCATGGCCTGAAGGAATCAACATACATAATTTATTCATTTCATTAGAGGATTGACAACGCTAGAACTTTAAACTTCTCAAAAATACTCTTACTTATCACTTAAACCTCAACTATGCACTTTTAATCCCCTGGCTTAAAAATTAATCTAACATGCTTCTCCCTCATAATTTTTCATGTAGATTCCATTTTTAAGATCATATTATGGAAAATCAACTTTTTCCCCTTCATCTTGCAAAAATATAAATCAAGGACATTTAGGGACAAAATTTCCACTTCGATCTTTATTGCTCCCAAACTTACTTTCTCTCTTGTACTCTACACAATTTTCCATTTTGAACTTATTGGAAACAATAAAATGGACAAAATACCACTCCCTCTTGCTGCCCTGTCCAAGCTGAACTTATACATGGAGAAGGACAAAATGATTTTTCATCATTACTTTCCATAAACTACCTTAATTCTAGCTCTAACCAGTTCCTTAATCATAGTTTGGTTTTACATTAAGCTTTCTATATTTCTTGGAAGTTTTGAGAGCGTATCCGCTTAACTATCTTACATCCAAACATTTGCAAAATCTCAAGAATCAACTACCAACAACAACAACACATCATAGATCACTACTTAACTATATAAGATGGAGAAGCAATTCCCTTACAACTTCATTGTCAATATATATATATATATATAAAGGATCTAGTTCGAATCAAGCAACCCAAAACACCCAATCCCCCCTCCCCTGGGGAAAAAAAATCAAACAGCAAGGCCTAAACCTGAATCCAGCATCAAGATGAAATCATTAACTCCAGTTAAGCACAAAAAATTACTCACTTTTATGTGAATCCTCGTACGCAAAAATTTCTTTAGTGCTTCGAAAACCCTAACCCATAACTCCAGTTAACGTACGGTTTATTTTAACAACCGTTAAGTGTTTCCTTGCATAATCTTTTCCTCTTGATATTTTACAATTAACCCTAAAACCGTAAAATATTGAGTGTTATATATTAACGATTTTATAGTAGTGATTATATTTTTCCTTGTAAGTATCTCTATACTATATTTTGACTTTTATGTATATATAACCTCAAGAAATGCAAGGTTTTTCCTAATTATACCGCGTTTCATGTAGAAGACCTCCATCTTTTGGGTTCTCATGTGTATGTTTAGTATTGGAAGTTGGAACATATAAAATGTGATGACATATCATTGTGGTAAACTGTAAGCCCCTTTCGTAATTATATCCGAAATACATGATTAAAGTGAAATAGAGACCAATAATAAACAAAATCCATTTAAAATCCCATCTTCCCGATAGGGTTTTTACAAATACTTTTCGAAATCTAATTGAACTGGTGTCATATTCACATATCGAATATAACTACTCTGTGAAGATAAATCACATTCGTATAACTATCAGAGTGCACAATACAAATTTCTGGCAATCCTGGATTTCTTACATTAATCCAAGCTTACAAGGCACATTCACCCTTTACAATTTTCCAAATAGGGGATTACATAAATTATCATACCAAATACATACTCGAATATACATTCCAACCTATACAATAATATATCCAAATATACTTAATCCCAGACATGCATTGATAACCAACTATCACAAGATTACAACCCAAAGGAGTCCTTATCGCCCTTGGATGCTTGCTCCATCCCCGCTCTTCCTTCCCTGTCTAAAATGTTGATAGGGGAGGGTGAGATTTTAAAGAATCTCAGTAGGGAAAACAGTTACCAATATGCATGCAAGATATGTGTTTAATGCATGACATGCTTGCATCACATAATTCATGTTCACACATAGTGACAAATATATAAGCTAAATGCTTCAAACAACATACATATGGCCATAGCATAAATTGAAACATAGCTTCAAATCATTCATACATGTTTCACATAATCAAGGAAAGCCATAAAATGCATGAATACCAACACAAATATCATATACATGCAAGAGAGGCAAGTTCCCTACCCTTATTCTTTCCACTCATGCTCCTGCATCGGCTACTCTCGATTCGAGCGAATATCCAACCCTATAACCAAATCAAGGACATAGGGTCAATATCAATTCCAAATCCTTACTTCCATATTACTTAAGGTTGGTTATCATTCACACCTTTAGGTGGCTATAATAAGCTCAACGAAAGACTAAAGGATTGGGACGTACTAGGTTGTAAATCACTTTTCAAAATCACCAAGTACTGAAAATGGGGGCTGGCTGCAGCCAAGACATGTACAGAAGGTTTTTGGCTGCAGCCAAGAATTTCTGGCTGCGGCCAAAACGTGCACAGAAACTTTTACGCTGCAGCCAAGACAACTTCGAAAATTCATAATTAATTCTAGAAAAATCAAAATGAGGTGATACTAGAGCCAAATGAAAGATATTTAACTTCTCTTCATAGGAAAAATATGGATCATTACTGGAAATCACCAAACGAATACAGAATCACACACATATCCATACTGCTCCAGAATTACGTCCAGTTTCGACCTCAAACTTTGGGCAAACATAAATCCCAGTTTCCAAAATGAAATGACACAAATTATATATCCATTTTAAAGCTTAAGATGTGAAATTCAAGACTGGAAAGTGTCAGAATTTTTAAAGACCATTTGGTTATTGAAAACGTTCACACAAACTCACTGCCCAGAATAGACTTTCAATGGCAGCATTTCCAGTTTTGGCATATTTGCTTCCAATGATCCCAATTTCATACCAAACTTCATTCCCACACAAATTTTCACAAGGAATCCATTCGAAACACCAAAAAAACCAAATTCACATTATATTGACATGTTTAAAGAATAATCATAACATGTCATCACAAAACTGCAAAACAAACACACACTGTCATTCTTTTCATTCCAAGTTCTCAAACCAATTCCAATGACACCAAAACACACTATGGCATCAATTTAACCACAATTCACCATTCTAATCATCCAATTTGAAAATCACACAAAATCAGGGCAAATATCACAATTCTCAAAACTCCACCAAAAACCACAATCAATAGATCAAAAGGAAGCAAACACTCACCTCTTCCTCTTCCCAAACAACTTCCTCTTTCCCAAACAAATTCCTTGATTCTTCATCTTTCCACTTTTGCTCAAGCTCTCAAACACCTCCTTTCACAAATCTAAAACCATAGCAATGAAGCTCTCATCACTATGAACAATATTAAAGAAGGGTATTAGAGCATTAGAGGACAAGAAACAAGCCAAATCTCACCTTATTCTTTTCTCTTTCTTCCCTCTTGATGGACGACCATGGAGACATAAGAGAGAGAGAGAGAGAGAGATGAGTTGATGAAGGAGGGTCAGTTTTGGGAAGCTAAAGGCCTTATTAAACCAACCAAAAAGGGAGAGAAGAGAAAGCAATGAGGGTTGAAACATTGACCCAATATCAAGGGTCCATATTGTGCCACATGTTACTCTCCTGTACCATCTTCCATGAGTTCACATAGGCACATCCATACATGATTCCACCCCTCTTGATCTATCACAAATCAATCTCAACCATTGATCTTGAAGTTACCAATGAGTTTCTTCTTCAATAACTGACCAATTGGTCGGTAACTTTACCATTTTGCCCCAGATTACGGTAATTCCCACTCAATCACCACAAAACACTTCATATCGTTTCATTTATCGCAAAACATGCCTTCCCTCTATTCTAAGTCAATTTGGATGTTAATTCATATTTGTTAGATCTCATGTTTTGATGATAACAAAAGAATGGTTTGAAAAGGAAATGTTTAATAATCAAGCTTGAACTAAGTAATGACAGGAATAAGCTTTACTTGAGGTAAGCATGGAAGTAGTGAAGATTGGCCAAGAGAAAATGCTGAGGAACTTGATCAGAAGTGATACTTCTAAAGCATTACTCAAGGCGATACTCGAGTAATGAGCCAAAACTTGAAGTAACCAAGGAAAACTTCCAGTAACCTGCCACTATTACTCGAGGTGTTACTCGAGTAACCAGGTAAAAATTTAAGGTTGCTCTCAGTCTGCTAATGTTACTCGAGGAGGTACTCGAGTAACCACGTGAAAACTTCCAGTTGCCTTCAAGTTTTCCTAATGATACTCGAGGAGCTACTCGAGTACTTGTGTTTCCTAAAATGTGGACCTCTCGGCAGTTTGTACCACTGCAACATTTACTCGAGTAAGTACTCGAGTAACCATGGGGAAAACTTCCAGTTGCCATCACGTTTAAAAAGATACTCGAGGAGTTCCTCGAGTAACCCTGTTTCTGAAAAATGATGCTCTCGGCACTTTGTACCACTGCAACATTTTACTCAAGTAGCTACTCGAGTAACGCACTAAAGTAAGTGAAAAACTTGAAGGTGGTATCCGAGTAACTTAAGATATTTTTAAATGATTTCCTTGAGTCCTTACTCTGATATGCAAGTATTTAATAATCTTTTTTAAGTGGATTCCTCGAGTAGGTACCCGAGTATGAAGAGATAACTTCAAGGGAAACCTCAAGTCATTACCCGGGTAAGTCAAGCACAGAAAGTACAGTTACTCGAGGCGGTACCCGAGTAACCCATGCAAAAATGAATGCATTACTCGAGTCCGTACCCGAGTAATGAGGTAAGTGCTCTCGGCATCTGAATCCTGCAACATTACTGGAGTAAAGCATCGAGTAACCAAAAGATTTTATAAAGGTTTACTCGAGTTGGTACCCGAGTAACTCATAAAGTTGTGAGTGCATTACTCGAGTAACTACCCGAGTAAATAACTGTTCACAAAAGTCTAAAATTTAGTTTACTCCATGCACTACCCGAGTAATCTTGTATTTATTGATTGACTTCCAGTCTCACAAAGATTTCTCGATGATACTCGAGTAGGTACTCGAGTAAACTTCAAGGGATACTCGAGGAGCTACTCGAGTAAGCATACCCAGAATTTTAGAAATCATTCAAACGTTCATTAATTTGTTTCCTATATGATTAATGTTTCATGGTATTAGTATTCTTAGTCTATTTACAGGAAAACAATAAAGTAATCTTATCAAGTGAGAGAAGTCAAATGAAATGTTCAAATGCCAACCACCGCCAACGGATATTTTTCAAAATACTGGAAAAGTCAATAGTGGCTGCGCACTCTCCAACGGACGAAAGAAAATGTTCCAACGGTCTTCACCAGCATATCTATATATATGAGAACATCCAAACAGAGAAATAACAACAAGCACACACACAAACGTATTATCAAGTTTATTGCTCTGTTTTCACGTTGAAATTATATTTCTATGCTTCAGTGATTCTCATTCACTCTGTAAGAGAGATATTTCATTCAAAATCAATATTTGTTATTGAGGTAACTTAAGGTTGTGGAACCTTGAGTTGGGATTGAATTACAACTTGTAAGGGGGAGCGAGTGTCCAGGTATAGGAACTTGCTTGTACTGAGGTGCCAAGAACCCACTGAATCTTGGAAGTTATAGTAAAACTCTCAGAGAAGATCTGAGGACTGGACGTAGGTCAAAGTGGTTGTGACCGAACCAGTATAACTCCCGATGCACACTTCGGTGATATTTCTCCTTACTCATTACTGTTTTAATTCCTCTGATAAAGTTTTATATTTCCGACGAAATTTTAGTATCACCCAATTCACCCCCCCTCTTGGGTGAAACGCTTGTTCTAACATTTGGTATCAGAGCGTAGGTCTTCTTGTTAAGGTATAACAACCTAAGAAGGATCCAATGGCAAGCATGGGTGAAGGAATTCTTCCCGACGGAGCATCCATCACTAGACCTCCCGGTTTCAGTGGAGAACACTTTTCCTTTTGGAAAGCAAAATTCAGAGTGTTCGTGATGGCTACCGAATATGGGCTATGGGATGTAATTGAGAGTGGAAATTATCAACCTATAAAGATTGTAGATTCTCAGAAAATTCCAAAGACGCCAGCGGAATATGATGAGAATGACAAGAAACTTATCACTCTCAACAGCAAGGCAATTCTGATGTTACAAAGTGCCTTAAGCCAAAGTGAATACTTCAGAATCTGCACACTTCCAACAGCAAAGGAAATGTGGGAAGCTCTGGAAATAGCTCATGAAGGAACTTCGGGAATAAAGGAGAATCGCATCAACACCTTGGTCACTGAATTCGATCTACTTCGAATGAAATCAGGTGAATCAATTTCTGAATTTGAACTTAGATATACTCATCTTGTTAATCAACTTGCAGCACTTGGGAAATCTTATGATCAACATACCCAAGTACGAAAGATTTTGAATATTCTTTCTAAAGAGTGGGAGGCCAAAGTCACTGCGATAGAAGAAGCAAAAGGAGAATCAATGAGATCAGTTGCTTCTCTATTTGGAAGTCTTTCTGAATATGAAAGCAAACTAAAGTTCAAACGGGAACTAGATGACATTGGTGACAAGAAAAAGAAAGGTCTAGCACTAAAAGCAAAAGAAGAAAATCAAGATGAGAATGAAGAGTTCGACGATGATGAAATGGGTCTAATCATAAAACGATTCAGAAAGTTCTACAAGAAAGGACAAGGATTCAAACACTTTCAAAAAGGTGGAACTAGCAGCAAAGATCATATTATTTGCTACGAATGTGGAAAACCAGGACATATCAAATCAGAATGTCTAGAACTGAATCAAAAGAGCAAAGAAAAGAGAAAAGGCAAATTCTTCAACAAAAAGAAGGCCTTCGTATCTGCTATATGGGGTGATAGCTCTTCTGACGAAGAAAGTGATGAGGAAGAAGTAGCTAACATATGCCTCGTTGCTCAAGAAGAAACAGAAAGAGAGGTAAATGATTCTGAACCTACCTATGATGAATTACTTTCCAAATATAATGCTTTGCATTCTGAATTCATCAAAGTAGTTAAAGAATTGATTGTTTACAAAAAGAAAAACAAAGCTCTTGAAACTGAACTTAAAGAAAAGGATTGTGAAAATTGTTCATCATTGAAAAAGAAAAACATTGATCTTACAAAAACTCTTGAAAAATTTACACAAGGTAGTGAGATGCTAAATGTCATTTTAAAAGCTCAACGATTTGTAAATGATCGATCTGGAATTGGATACGATCCAAAGTCAGATAAAAGGAAAGGTAGAAAGAAAGCAGGGGGTAAGTCATATTTGAATTATTTCCAGCATTCTGTGCATACATCAAATCCTTTTGCATTTTGTAACTACTGTAATAGAAAAGGCCATTATACTTCTTCATGCATTCATAAGAAGAAAGGAACGATAGGAACCTATAAATGGGTACCTAAAGGTTCATATATCCAGAAAATTATTTGTACTAATCCAAAAGGACCCAAAAAGATGTGGGTACCTAAGACCTAGTCATTCGATTGCAGGAATGTCTCAAAGCATCCAAAAATAACAAGTGGTACATTGATAGTGGATGTTCTAGACATATGACCGGTGATTTCGAAAGTTTTACCAAATTGCAACCTAAAGAAGGTGGAGAGGTAAAATTTGGAGGAAATCAAACTGGAAGAATAGCAGGAATTGGTGAAATCAAAAATGACAAAGGAATACAAGTCAAAGATGTATATTATGTTGAAGGCTTGTGTCATAATTTGCTGAGCGTAAGTCAAAGTGCAGATAAAGACAACTGGGTAATATTTGACTCAGAAGAATGCTTAATTATCAACAAGAATGACTTACAACTTGATAAGAAGAATATCAAGGCTAAGATCAGAGCAAAAAGGGAAGGTAACTGCTATACTCTAGATATTAGTAGAAATGAATCTGAAAATTGTTTCCTGAGTAATACTGATGAAAGTTGGTTATGGCATAAGAGATTGGCTCATGTTAATATGCATCAATTAGGCAAATTACTCAAAAAGGATTTAGTTCTTGGATTGCCCAAAGTGACTTTCAAAAATGATTTGATTTGTGATGCATGTCAAAAGGGTAAACAAACTAAATCATCTTTTAAATTGAAAAATGAGATTTCAAAAAATAGACCACTACAACTGTTGCATATGGATTTAGTTGGTCCAGCAAGAGTAAAGAGTCTTGGTGGCAACTTATATTCATTGGTCATTGTTGATGATTTCTCTAGATTTACATGGGTTATCTTTCTATCATCAAAAGATGAAACTTTTGAAGAATTTATTGTTTTTGCTAAGAAAGTGCAAAATGAGAAAGGTATGTCCATTGCAGGTATTAGGACCGACCATGGCGGAGAATTTGAAAATCAAGCATTTGAAGAGTATTGTGACACTAATGGGATTAATCACAATTTCTCTGCTCCAAGGACGCCTCAACAAAATGGAGTTGTAGAACGCAAGAATAGAGTGCTTACAGAAATGGCTAGAGCAATGTTGAATGAAAAGAACGTGTCTCAAGTATTTTGGGCTGATGCTATGTGTACAGCATGCTACATTTCAAATAGAGCCTATATCAGAACAAAACTTGGTAAGACACCATACGAGTTGTACAAAGGAAGAAAGCCAAACATTGCTCATCTACACATCTTCGGTTGTAAGTGTTTCATTCATAATAATGGTAAAGATAACTTAGGAAAATTTGATTCTAAAACTGATGAAGGAATTTTCCTAGGATACTCTAACCGAAGTAAAGCATATAGAGTTTTCAATAAACGAACATGTGTTGTTGAAGAATCAATTCATATTGTATTTGATGAATTTGAATCCTCTGACAAAACCATTGATGAAGAACAGGAAGTTGGTTTAAATCAAGAAAATGGTCAATCTATCTCTAAATCTCTTATTCCAGAGGTTGATGAAAGTAAGGAAGAAGAGCAATCCCTAGGTCAACCTAGAGCTTGGAAATACAATAAAAGTCATCCCCTAGATCAAGTCATAGGAGATGTGAATGAAGGGATCAAAACTAGAAATAGAATTTTCAATGAAGTAAGTTTTTCTGCATTCATTTCTGAGATTGAACCTTCTAACATTGATGAAGCCTTATCAGACAATGATTGGGTTATAGCAATGCAAGAAGAACTAAATCAATTTGAGAGAAATCAAGTTTGGGATTTGGTGCCCCGACCCAAAGATCATCCGATCATTGGTACTAAATGGGTATTCAAGAACAAACTTGATGAATCTGCAATTATTGTCAGAAACAAGGCAAGATTGGTGGCCAAAGGCTATAATCAGGAAGAAGGGATTGATTATTAGGAAACGTATGCTCCAGTGGCTAGATTGGAAGCTATACGTGTACTCTTAGCCTTTGCATGCATCAAAGGATTCAAACTCTATCAAATGGATGTAAAGAGTGCTTTTTTAAATGGTTACATCATGGAAGAAGTGTATGTAGAACAACCTCCAGGGTTTGAGGATGTTACTAAACCTGACCATGTTTTCAAACTCAAAAAGGCTTTATACGGTTTAAAACAAGCTCCTAGAGCCTGGTATGAAAGGCTCAGTAAGTTTCTCATCGATCAAGGTTTTGTACGAGGAAAAGTTGATACAACACTCTTTATAAAACGAAAACACAATGATATTTTAATTGTTCAAATATATGTTGATGACATTGTTTTCGGTGCTACTAATGAATCTCTGTGTAAGGAATTTTCTGAGATAATGCAGGGAGAATTTGAAATGTCAATGATGGGAGAATTGAATTTCTTTCTTGGTCTACAAATCAAACAAAGAAAGAATGGAATCTTCATATCTCAAACAAAGTATTTAAAAGAGCTATTGAAGAAGTATGGAATGGATGAAGCGAATGGCACAGACACGCCTATGAGTTCAACTACATTGCTTGATGCTGATGTCAAAGGGAAAGACTACAACATAACAAAGTATAGAGGAATGATTGGATCATTACTCTACCTCACAGCAAGTAGACCAGACATCCAATTTAGTGTTGGCATATGTGCAAGATATCAATCAGCACCAAAAGAATCACATGCTGAAACAGTCAAACGAATCTTTAGATACCTTGCTGACACATCCGAATTGGGTCTGTGGTATCCCAAAGGAAGAAGTGAATATCTTGTTGCATACTCAGATTTGGATCATGGAGGATACAAAACAGACAGAAAGAGCACCAGTGGACAAGGACAATTTCTTGGTGGATCTCTTGTATCGTGGTTCAGCAAGAAACAAAATACAGTGTCTCTTTCGTCAACGGAAGCCGAATATGTTGCAGTCTCAAGTTGTTGTGCACAAGTGATATGGTTAAAACAACAACTACAAGATCTTGGTATTTATCTCAAAGAAATACCAATCTATTGTGACAATACTAGTACGATAAGCTTGGCAAAAAATCCAGTTCAACACTCTAGAACCAAGCATATCGATGTCAGACGTCATTTCATCAGAGACCATGTCCAAAAGAAAGATGTAAAAGTGATATTCATCCCTACTCATCTTCAACTAGCTGATATTTTTACAAAACCCCTTGCAAAAGATCAATTTCTTTACATTAGAAGAGAATTGGGAGTGGTAAATCCCAATGAGTTATAAGTTATTTCAGCCTTTTATAATATTAGATGAAGTCACTTAATGATGTTTTGATGATTACTAACTTAAGCATCGGAGTATATAGAAATTTGTTTTGCAGGAATGTTGAAACTCTGTTTTGAGAAACAAAAACAGAGGTAATCAGAGGACACCTTTACTGGAGTACCAACTTGAAGTATTGTGTGACAGAGAAGCTTTACCCTAGGAACAACTTGAAGTAAGGAAGAACTTTACTCGGTATGTACTCGAGTAATGACCCCCAAAACTGGAAGTAACGGATCAAGTTACTTGATTTTCAAATATAACGGTTCAGTTTTCAAAGAAATAAAGAGTCAGAAGTTGAAAAGCTGGTTACCCGAGGCAAGCCTCGAGTAAACTTGAATATTACTCGAATAAGGCCTCGAGTAATGTCGGAGTTCAGATTCTCAAAGTAATGCATAATGACTCAAATCTGACCCTAATGGATTATAAATGATCGAGGGAACATTCATGGATAATTACAATATTATTCATGCCAGGTACGCAATTTAAATAAATTATTTTAGAATTTTTCTGCATGAACACCCGAGGAAGGCCTCGAGTAATGATGAAGTTTACTCGAGTACGGCCTCGAGTAATGTCGGGTGTTAGGTCTTTATCTTGCGCAAACTCGGTCATTTCCACAAAATCTCCTCGAGTAAATCACTATACACCCTTTCAAAAACTTTTCCCAATCGATTCCTTGCCTCATTTTCGTCAAAACCCAACTGATTTCAAGTCCAAAAACTTCCTATTTTGTTCAAAATCTTTCTGCCCTAAACTCGCGACAGTTACCCTGTTTTACTGTGATTCTTGATTTTCTGTGTTTCAAGATGGTTAGAACCAAGAATCTCAACTTCACTGATTCCTCTGATTCACAACAAAACCCTGATCTCCTTTCTCCTCCTCCAACAAAGAGAAGAAAGTTAATCCCAAGATCAAAAGCCAAAACCCCTCTTAAACCTCAATCACCACCGAAAGCAAAAGGGATTGTACTCAATGAGCCTATTGTCACTAGGGCTCAATCCAAGAAGAGTACCTCAACCGGAAGAGGGAAGAGTGCCAAATCTCCCTCACCTCCTCACTCTGATTCCTCTACACCCTCTTTCACTCCTAAGCCACTCAAGAAGCCAAAGTATGACAAAAATGTGGCTAAGGCAATGGCTGGGATCATTGACCAAATGGAGAAGGGTCAATCTTCCAAGAAGTCCAAGATTCCAGAAGCAGAAATCACTTCCCCTCCAAAGGGATTTAATGTGGGCAAACTGGAGGAGTCTTCCAAGTACTTAACTCAATTCTCCAGAAGGAAAGTGTGCAAGACACACTATGTGGATCTCAAGCTACTTCAAGAGGTAGTGAAGCACGATCTTAGTCCTTATCTAGATCCTTTTATGCCTTGGTTGTCCATTAGATTACCTTTTTGCACAAAGGTAATCACTCATTTTTACTGTAACCTAGAGATCATAAATGAGCCTAACCGAACCTCAGTTGAGGAAGAGATGACCACCACTGTGAGAGGTCAAAAGATATTAATTTCACCCTCTAGGATCAATTTGTGGCTAGGGATAGAGAACCCCCCTGATGATATCTATTCTGAGCTTGAGCCAAATCAAATTTTCACTATCCTTAAGCCCGGTGAGTTAGTTTTCCCCCTCAATTTTAAACCGAGTGATATGTGTAATCATCACAGGGTCCTATGGTACATCTACTCTAGGTCCCTAGTGAACAAAGCCAACAACTATACCCACTTCTCCGATAGGGACTTTAGGTGGTTTGCTTCACTGCTTCTGAAGGAACAGAAGGATCTGGGAGAATATATCTTTTCCGAGATGAAAAGATATAAGGTGGATGGGAAAGCTACCACTCCAATGCCATATCCCCAAATTGTGTCTCTGATCCTGAAAGAGAACAAAATATGGTACCTGGATAGTAAGGAGCCAATTGAGAGGATGACCCCAGTGGGGAGGAATCAGATTGGTAAACTGAACATCGACATCCCTCTCAAAGGCCCACTGGAGTCAGGGTCCAAGAAGAAGCGGAAGGCCACTGAGCCAGAGACCAGTAGGATGGATGACACTCAGTCATCGGCTCCAACTGCTACCACATCATCGCCATCCTTCCTCAATGCCACTCTCCAGCACTTTATGGAGAATATGCTCAGAGGTTTTCATGTGGACATAGCCAACACTAATGCAGAACTCATAACCCACATGAACAACAAAATGGGAGAATTGGTTGAGAGAATGGATAGAAGGCACGAGGAGTTGCTAGCAGAGCAACGTGCCCAGGGAGAGACATTGAGACTGATCTTGGCACGATTGGATTCCTTGGGTCCTGGACCTTCTTCCGGTCCCTCCTCATCTGCACCACCACCACCTCCAGAGAACCCTCCTATTATTGATCCTACTCCTGAGGCAGAACCATCTACCCCTCTGGTTTCTGATCCACTTGAGCCCCAAGGCAAAGAAATTCTATTCACAGTGGATGATCCTGAAACCCATGAGACAACTCACATCACTATTGATGATTCACCTCCCAAACCTCAACCAGAAATTGCTCCTAAACCAACTCCATCACCTGCTCCCACAGAGGAAATCTCTCCTTCCACATCCTCCTCTGAACATCTTACTCCCACGGCTGAGACCACCCCTGAGAATCAGACCACTCCAGGAGGAGATACATCTACCATGGTTGTCTTCCAACCCTCTCCTCCAGGCGATGACATCCAAGTCCCTCCAGTTCATCTGCCTGAGCCTGTCCCATCTAGCTCTTTTGACTCTTTGAGCTCAGATGGTTCTCCGGTTCTTCCAGTGACACCCATTTCCGTGGTCAAACCTCCTAGCCCTCCACTTGATTGATGACGCCAAAAAGGGGGAGAAGAGCTTGAAGTGATTTTGTGGATGTGTCCTAGTTTATTTTATTTTGGTTATTTGGTTGTATGTGGGCTTTTAGGGAGCATTTTGAATTTCCTTGAACTTTATCTTGTAATTTGATAATTTTACATTAATGCAAGTGTGTTTAAGTTATGAAGTTATTTTAAGTCCATTTAAGTTTTGAATTATGATACATTGTTGGACTAATGAAGTTGACTGTGAATGCAAGGTGTATGCTATGATTTTAAATTTAATAAGACAAATTTGAAAAATTCAATTTGACAAACAATTTCCAAAATCACCAAGTTTTGTCATCATCAAAAAGGGGGAGAATGTTAGATCTCATGTTTTGATGATAACAAAAGAATGGTTTGAAAAGGAAATGTTTAATAATCAAGCTTGAACTAAGTAATGACAGGAATAAGCTTTACTTGAGGTAAGCATGGAAGTAGTGAAGATTGGCCAAGAGAAAATGCTGAGGAACTTGATCAGAAGTGATACTTCTAAAGCATTACTCGAGGCGATACTCGAGTAATGAGCCAAAACTTGAAGTAACCAAGGAAAACTTCCAGTAACCTGCCACTATTACTCGAGGTGTTACACGAGTAACCAGGTAAAAATTTAAGGTTGCTCTCGGTCTGCTAATGTTACTCGAGGAGGTACTCGAGTAACCACGTGAAAACTTCCAGTTGCCTTCAAGTTTTCCTAATGATACTCGAGGAGCTACTCGAGTACTTGTGTTTCCTAAAATGTGGACCTCTCGGCAGTTTGTACCACTGCAACATTTACTCGAGTAAGTACTCGAGTAACCATGGGGAAAACTTCCAGTTGCCATCACGTTTAAAAAGATACTCGAGGAGTTCCTCGAGTAACCCTGTTTCTGAAAAATGATGCTCTCGGCACTTTGTACCACTGCAACATTTTACTCGAGTAGCTACTCGAGTAACGCACTAAAGTAAGTGAAAAACTTGAAGGTGGTATCCGAGTAACTTAAGATATTTTTAAATGATTTTCTCGAGTCCTTACTCTGATATGCAAGTATTTAATAATCTTTTTTAAGTGGATTCCTCGAGTAGGTACCCGAGTATGAAGAGATAACTTCAAGGGAAACCTCAAGTCATTACCCGGGTAAGTCAAGCACAGAAAGTACAGTTACTCGAGGCGGTACCCGAGTAACCCATGCAAAAATGAATGCATTACTCGAGTCCGTACCCGAGTAATGAGGTAAGTGCTCTCGGCATCTGAATCCTGCAACATTACTGGAGTAAAGCATCGAGTAACCAAAAGATTTTATAAAGGTTTACTCGAGTTGGTACCCGAGTAACTCATAAAGTTGTGAGTGCATTACTCGAGTAACTACCCGAGTAAATAACTGTTCACAAAAGTCTGAAATTTAGTTTACTCCATGCACTACCCGAGTAATCTTGTATTTATTGATTGACTTCCAGTCTCACAAAGATTTCTCGATGATACTCGAGTAGGTACTCGAGTAAACTTCAAGGGATACTCGAGGAGCTACTCGAGTAAGCATACCCAGAATTTTAGAAATCATTCAAACGTTCATTAATTTGTTTCCTATATGATTAATGTTTCATGGTATTAGTATTCTTAGTCTATTTACAGGGAAACAATGAAGTAATCTTATCAAGTGAGAGAAGTCAAATGAAATGTTCAAATGCCAACCACCGCCAACGGATATTTTTCAAAATACTGGAAAAGTCAATAGTGGCTGCGCACTCTCCAACGGACGAAAGAAAATGTTCCAACGGTCTTCACCGGCATATCTATATATATGAGAACATCCAAACAGAGAAATAACAACAAGCACACACACAAACGTATTATCAAGTTTATTGCTCTGTTTTCACGTTGAAATTATATTTCTATGCTTCAGTGATTCTCATTCACTCTGTAAGAGAGATATTTCATTCAAACTCAATATTTGTTATTGAGGTAACTTAAGGTTGTGGAACCTTGAGTTGGGATTGAATTACAACTTGTAAGGGGGAGCGAGTGTCCAGGTATAGGAACTTGCTTGTACTGAGGTGCCAAGAACCCACTGAATCTTGGAAGTTATAGTAAAACCCTCAGAGAAGATCTGAGGACTGGACGTAGGTCAAAGTGGTTGTGACCGAACCAGTATAACTCCCGGTGCACACTTCGGTGATATTTCTCCTTACTCATTACTGTTTTAATTCTTCTGATAAAGTTTTATATTTCCGACGAAATTTTAGTATCACCCAATTCACCCCCCTCTTGGGTGAAACGCTTGTTCTAACAATATTTGAACTCAAATACAGGGTTTTGGCGCTGCTCATAATACAAGCGACTACAATCCACTTCATATTCTCCAAAAGGATTTATTTATCACTAACCACATCCACTTTTGGAGTCATTATCCATTAATCCACATTTGGAATCTTGCTAAATCAGGGCTTAGCAATTCACTAATCTCAAGCTTATTCTCTAGCCTCAAGTCTCAGAATTTGGGGTATTATAGAAACCACCATAGAGGATTGTCTTTTTATGATGTACTTTGTTTTCGTACGAACTCTCTCTTATTCTTGACCAAGAAGTATACTATTTTCTAATTAAAAAATGGGATAATTTTAAACTACTATTTTTTTAACTTTCCCCATCGTACCAAATTGCATATTGACTAAGAATAACGAAAATAAAGCACAACATGGATTCACATGCAAGGCCTGCTATAATCAATATGAAATGTAGCAGTACTGATGGATCCAGCCGCTGTATAATAAATATTAAAGAAATATTAAAGAAAACAATTCTTTCATAAGAGTTGATAATATTAATGAATATTTTTGCTATTAAAGGTCAGCCCAGTTGATAAATATATGACTCATAACTTTCAAGGTCCTAAATTCTAATATTGTTATTAATGTAAGGACTTTGTTGGTGTGCAGTCTATAAGTACATCTCTATAAGGAGCACTCTTTGAACCAGGCATACTCTACACCGTTGAACCCTCTGAACTCAATTCACCAAAACTTTAGTGAATAAAAAGAATTAATATATCTTTCTTCTAAATGCCGTTTCTTCCGCCACTTATCACTCGTATATAGATCGTGAATGTGTGTTTTGATCTGAACTTGAGAAACTTATCAAATATGCTACTTGAGAATAACAAATTGTTAGAAGAGCGGTATTATTCAACTTCCTATAAGCACTTTTAAGTGTGTGTTTGGAATAGTGATTGAAAAAATGACTTCTTCCAATCTAACTTTTTGCAATGTTACTTTTGGTAAAATTCAGATTGTATAAAGTGATTTATGTTTAAATTGACGGTTGTGTAAATGACTGTTGTAAAAGTAAAACTTGTTTGGATTGGCTTAAGCATAAGTAGCTTTTATGATAATAGTAAGAGAGAAATTAAATTTGCAATTATTAAAAATTAATAAAAGTTAAAATTGGAAAATTTGACAATAAAAAAATACAAAATTGGATGAAATAATATTATATAACTAATTGGATCACATGTACCGTATAATTTGGTCTCTAATTGAATCACGAATATGATTCATTTGGGAGCAAGATGGCCTACCATAATTTGTCACGGAAGGCTGTTCATCTACACTATTATTATCTACATCAACTATATTCTCAGATTGAGCTTGCCAAAATACTACGTCAATGGCATCATTTCTTCTAATAAAACGATGCAGGTGATCGACGAGAGGGGGAAGATCAGTAATGGCGAAACTCTTTTCAAGCAAAGAGGATAGGTGAGTCGGGGAGGAGTCACTGAGAAGAGAAGGGAAGAGAGAGAAATTAGATAGTTAGGATAGCATTTAATGCATAACAGTTAACAAAATCTCATTAAATAGGTAAAAGCTGGACCTAGGAGCTTTTGAAATAAGCTCCTTTTGCAAACCAAAATCAGATTCACCTCAAGCCCAACCAAACATCCACATTTATTTTTCCAGTGCAATCGGGCTTCTATGTTGCCAGTCGAGCTTAATAGGGGCTGAAATGCTCTACCAAACACACACTAAGATTAATGTGGGTTTCCGTGCAGTCCTCATCATCCCAGTGGTGTTAATCCTCATCGCTATGGTAAGATATAAACCGTTCAACTCTAATATAAACTGTCCAAATTTAAAATTATCAAAATGTGTTTTGTAAATAATAAATTCATTTTTCTGGCATTAGATAGTTATAAAATTATATTTTACATATATTACAATAAAAAATTATTTAAAGTATTAAAATTAAATTTAATTAATATATGGACCACTCAAATTTAATCTAAACAGTCTAGATTGGTATGCTCATCAAATTGATGAACACAAAATGTTCTTCCATGTAAATGGATTTAGTAGTGCCGGATAATCGGGCCGGCCTGATAGGCCTGAGCCCATCAAGGGATAGGCTTATGATTTAGAACTTATAAAAAGAGTCGAGCATAAAAAGGTCAGCTCTGTATGGTCACGGGCTTAAACGAGCCAGCCCTACAAGCCCACAAGCCAACCCATTTAAGCCTGCCAATTTAAAAAAAAAATTGTTTAATAACTATAAGTGAGGCTTATGATTTAGTATTGCTATTTGAACGTTTTAAAGGAAAACATTGATTGCATATTTATTAAAAAGCTAAGAAAAGCTTGTTAATGACATTACAGTTAGTTAAAAGTCTTCTAATTGATTTTTTTTAAAAAAAAATTTACTCAATTTTTAAGAATATTTTATTTAGTTCTTAATATTTCCCCAAAGAAATTTTTCCTTATGAAATATTGAAAAAAAAAAGTCATTTTTTTTATTGACTAAGGTAAACAAAGAGAACAATCTTTTAATTATATTTTAAGATATCCGAATATTAAGCAAATTATATCAAAAAGAGAAACTGATAACACACATTGAAAAATGAGAAAGTAGAGTCTCTATCTCATAAAGAATTTTGTTTTAAGGCAAATGGTCATTTATTCTATTTATCAAAAAATATAAACCATTTAATACTTTAAAAAAACATTGTTTTAAATTAAAAATTTTATTGTTTTAATTTAATCTCTTTAAGAAAATGAAAAAAAAATTGTTAAACAGGCTTGAAGCCCGTCGAGCTTCAAAATAAGGGCCTTTTAAGGGAGTTGAACCTAAATGGGCTGGCCCATTTAGCCTTAGCTATACGAAGCTCTTTTCACATCGTTCATCACATACAAATGATTGGTTCTTTCTTGTAAGCTTTGTCAATGGTAAGGCAATTCTGGAAAAATTCTGTATGAATATGTGATAGTAACCAACAAGACATAGAAAAGTGCGTATTTCTATAACAGTTTCCAGCCTCTTCCAGTTCAACACTCACTACAAAAAAAAAACAGCATATTACCCATGGAAATTGCCCACGGAATTCCATCTGTGAAATTAAATTACCGACCGAATTTTTTCCGTCTCTAAAACATCTGTGGCAAATTGATTTATCGAAGAAATTTTTATTCCATCAGAAATTACCAACGGATTACCCATGGAAAAAATTCCATCGGTAATTACAGACAGAATTTACCCACAGAAAATTTTTCGTCGGTAATCAATTCTGTGGGTAATCCGTCGGTAATTTAATATTATTTTTTTAAAAAAAATCCACGTGGACATCACTGAAAGCCCCCCATAGCGCGCCCCTCATCCGGCCCCCGAGCAAGGGTCACATGTTCCTCTAACCTTGGGCCACGTGTCTTTGTGAGATAATTGGTGTATTTTGTGACAAAGGTAGGATTCGAACCTTGAACCTTTGGTATGTGTTCTGATGCCTTTGTCAGTTGAGCTGCTTTAACCTTGCGTTATTTATTCACGTAATAATATATATAATGTAATAATTAAAAAAATAAATATAATATAAAGATAAATATATATAATTAAATATATATTTATATATAATAATATATTTCATTTTTTATAATATAAAATATAAAATTTTTTAATTTATAATTTTGTTTAAATATTTAATATTAATATAAATATATATAATATTACATATATGTTTATATATAATTATATATTTCCTTTTATATAATATAAATTAAAATTTTTTTAATTTCTTATTTCATTTAAATATTTAATATTAATATAAGTATAAATAATATTAAATATATATTTATATATAATTATATATTTTGTTTTTATCATATAAAGTTTAAAATTTAAAATTTTTTATTTAATTTAAAATTTTTATTAATAATATTATATATATTTAAGATATTATATTAAATATTAATTTTATGATATTTAAATTTTATTTGTTATAGATTATTTTTATTTTTATTATTTTATATAAATTATTAAAAGATATTAAAAAAAATATTAGTTTTACCGACGGATTACCCACAGAATTCCGTTGGTAATTTGTCCTTAAATTACCCATGGAATTCTATGGGTATTGTGTTGGTATTTACCAATGGAATTTTTTCCGTCAGTAATTAGAGACGGATTACCCACAGAATTCTGTGGGTAAGGCGTGGGTAATTACCAACAGAAAAAATTCTGTGGGTAATCCGTCAGTATTTATCGACAGAATTTTTTCCGTCTTTAATGCGTCGGTAATTAGAGACGGATTACCTACAGAATTCCGAGGGTAATTTCTCATTAAATTACCCACGGAATTATGTGGGTAAGGCGTGGATAATTACCGATGGAAAAAATTCCGTGGGTAATCCGTTAGTATTTACCGACAGAATTTTTTCCGTCTTTAATACGTCGGAAATTACCGACGGAAATAATTCCGTGGGTAATTCCATCGGTAATAGCATATTTTTTTGTAGTGACTGTTTCTATTTTATTAGGATTAACAGAGACCCCTTCTTCTGAAATCACATGACCCAGAAATTTGACTTCTGACAGCCAGAATTCACATTTACTGAGCTTGGCGAAGAGTTGTTTTTATTTAAAAATGCCGAGCACAATTCTCATATGCTCCTTAGTGTTCTTCTCTATTTTTGGAATAGATCAGGATGTCGTCAATGAAAACTACCACGAACTGATCTAAGTATTGATGAAAGATCCGGTTCATGTAGTCCATAAACAAGGCAAGTGCATTGATCAGACCAAAGGGCATCACTAAAAATTCATACTGCCCATATCTGGTCCTGAAAGCTGCTTTTAAAATATCCTCAGCCTTTACTCACAACTGATGGTAACTTGATATTAGGTCAATCTTTGAGAACACACTGGATCCAGATAATTGATCAAGGAGATTGTCGATTTAGGGAAGAGGATACTTGTTCTTGACAGTCACCTTGTTCAATTCTCTGTAATCATTATATAGTCTCAGGCTTCCATCCTTCTTTCAAAGAAACAATACTGGCACTCCCCACAGTGAAACACTGGGTCAGATGAACCCTTTCTCCAGAAGTTCTTCAATTTGTTTCTTCAGTTCTAACATTTCATTCGGTGCCATTCTATAAGGTACTTCGAATACAGATCTAACTCCTGATATGATTTCAATGGTCAACTCTACTTCTCTTTCTGGTTCAGATATTACTATGTGTTTGCTTATATACAGGCACTTAATTATAGGTCTACTGACTTGCCAATATGGGACTACCTCCACTTAAATACATATTAGGTACAATTCCCAAAAATAAATAGACAACCAACGGAAAATTAAATTCTAAGCTCTTCGCTTCATTAGCTCATGGTTACCTTCTTGCCTGAGGAACTACCTGCCCAAGCTAAAAATCTATTTTTGCAAAAATAGGGTGAGACTCAAAGAATCTCAGTAGCAACAGATATCACTCATAAAATATGCATAAATATAACATGCCATGTTAACCAAAGTTTCAATACAAGCAACATATTCAAAATTCAGAGATAAATTCATGATATGCGGAACGCATAAAGTTACTAATTCAAAGGCAACCATCCCTTGCCACAGCATTGGGAAATTCTACCGGCCCTAAGCCTTTCTCATCTGAATGCTTAAATTCACAATAGTACAAACATGCATATAACATATCACATAGTATGCGAGAGATAAGCTACTACCTGGCAATTTTTTCTAAATCTTGACCTCGATTGACGTGCTTTGGGCATCCTAGGCAAACGTCAAAATCTATAAATTATAATTTATATGGGTGACGAGTTATATCTTAGTCCAATTCTTTCATAAATCATTCCTTTATGTTAGTTATCATTAGGGTCACTTCATTAGGCCCAATGTGTAGCTAATAGGCCTAAGCTACCCCAAATGCTTAACTTAATCCTTAGGGTCCAATTCTATTACAAAAACACTTTACTTTAAATTTTTGCACAATTACCAAAAAGATGGCAGAAGTTTCATTAATCTTTGAAAATTCATAACTTGAGCTAGAAAAATCCAAGTAAGGTGATTTCAAATCCTATGTGTCATTTATTAAGTCCATTTTAAGGGAAAAGTACTTCCAGCAGCCACCAGACCACGTACAGTTCTAGTTTCCCTTTTTCCTTTGCTACCAGAAAATCTGACGAGTTTTAATGGTCTAACTTTAAACACTCATAACTCTTAGCATGCTTATCCAAATCCTTCATAATACCTATTAAATTAAAGGTCTTTAAGTGCACTTTAATTTTGGAAAATCTCATCATTATCAGATGAAGTTGGATAGTGAAATTTTCATCACAATGAAACTGCCAGACAAAAACACACACTAGCAGCATAGTAAACTAAGTTTCCAGTAGTTGAGCTTTTTAACTAGTCTTCCAAAAATTATAATCAGAGCCTATTCCTACACAATTTTGTGTGTAGAATCCAATGGAAAACTCAAAATACCAAATCAAACTCTTTCTCCCAGTTTTGCCCCTGACCGAAATCTACCTCCTAAAACAATAAAAATCCAACTGTGTTTTTGACTACCGACAAGCCTAATACATCAATAAGCATCATATATCACCTTAAACATGATTAAAAACATCAAATTACTTCAAAAGTTCTCCTTGGTTGAAAATCAAGGGTCGCACAAGAGTCAAGAAATACTCAACGAAAACACAAAGTAATCAATTCAAAACGGCACTCTAGCATACTAACTAACACAAAACACCTTTGATGTGAAATCTAAGACCATAGAATTGAACCTTACAGTGAGTAGAGGAAGTTTCCTCATGGACTTACAAGACGCTAACGGTGATTTGGGGTAGGAATCGGCTCTAGTGTACAGGAAAAACTACTATTCACCCCTCCTCACTCCTCTAATACTTTAGTTGAGTTAAAAATCAGATTTCCCTTTCTCTTTCCTCTCTTGGCCAAATTTAGGCCCCCTAAAGGAGGTTGGATGGTTGTGATTTAATCTCTCCAAATGATCTCATCACATCTTGCCAAGTATCACAAGATTAGTAGAGCTTAGGAGTGCCATGTGTCATGCAGCCATTAGTCTTCTATTTCCTCTCTCTTAGGTGGAGCATAAATGGTCAGGGGAAGGGAGAGGTCTTACAATTTCCTCAGGCTCCCGGCGCGATGTTCGAGATAGTTAGTTTGGTGACCAGACCGGAGACGGTGGATTTCCCTGACTCAGGTGACATGTGTCATTCTCTGAAGATGCCAACACAAAAGGCATAAAGTGGGTGTAATGATGAGGGACACATGTCACCTCCTCATTTGGCCAATACAAAAGTAGCTTGTACTTTGTAATGATTATGGGACACTTGTCATTTTCTTACTTGGCTAACACAAAAGGTATGTCACCATGAGTCATCATAACTTACTTTATTAAAGTTACTTTAATAAAGTTGCTTTACCAATACATACTCAGGATTCTACTCGGGACAGTGGCACGCATATCGACACACGACACAAATGCCCGGATCCCTCCAATCTCAAAAATGGCACCCCTGAGCCCTGCAGTCGTCGATGAACTTTTCTCTAACTACTTACACTGGTATTTTACAATCCTGACTTCTCGATTTCCATGAATGACCTAATGGGTATTTGGGAGTTCTAAGAGTAGCTCTCCCTTTATTTATAAATTTTTAGCCTCATAACCATTTCACTTTTCAAGGGTAAATTCTAGTCCTAAATTAGTCAAAAATTAATTTTATACAAAATTCTCGAAGCAATTGCACTATTACCATTTACACTAACTATTGGGATTCTTAGCCCTTACATGAATTTTAGGATGTTACAATTCTCCCCTCATATAATAAATTTCATCCCCGAAATTTGTTACATATCTGATGGCATAAACTTTGGGTAACATTTCTTCATGTCTTCTTCTACTTACCACGTTGCCTCACTTTAAGACAGACCCTTCCAAACCACCTTCATGAATGGTTACTTCGATTTCATATCTGTTTCTCTTGTCGGTCAATAATTTGCACCGGCTCTACTTCATATGTATTCTTCTCTTGTACATCAATATCTTCATATTCGATCACATGCTCAGGGTCTGGTTGGTATTTCTTTAACTATGAGACATGAAATATGTCATAGAGTCTGCTCAAATTTAGGGGTAGGGCTATTCGATAAGCAACTAGCCGAATTCTTGCCAATATTTCAACAGGTCCGATATATCGAGGACTTAACTACTTTGTCTTTATTATTCTGCCAATTCTAGTGATAGCTGATACCTTTAGGAACATATGATCCCCAACTTCAAATTCTAGAGGTCTTCTCCTTTTGTCAGCGTAGCTTTTTCGTCTACTCTTCTCTACTATGGGCCTTTTTTTTATAGTCTTTATTTGTTTTGTAGTCGGATCAACTATATTTGTCCCATACAATTTTTTCTCTGATAATTCTGTCCAACAGAGAGATGATTGGCATTTCCTTCCATGCAATGCTTCATACGGAGCCATTTGAATGCTTGCATGATAACTATTATTATATGCAAACTTAACAAGTGGAAGGAAATGATCCCAATTACCTTTGAAATCTATAACTCATGCTTGTAACATGTCTTCTAGTGTTTGGATGGTTAATTCTAATAGGCCATCTGTTTGTGGGTAATAAACCATACTGAATCTCAACTTTGTACCCAATGTTTCGTGTAGAGCTTTCCAAAATTAGGATGTGAAGCGAGGATCCCTATCAGAGATAATACTCTTTGGTGTATCATATCTCACACCCTTATCTTATTTTCATCTATTTCAGAGAATTTATAGAAAATGATATGCAGTTCGATGAGTAACACAGGAATATCATAAATATACTGATAATATGTACATGATTACAGAAATTCCCCATAGGAGTTCATACATAATAATTACAAACCTTGTAACCGCACAGGGCTCTAGGGTATCTAAACCCATCTCAATGAAACGGAGACATCTTTCCGTCTTCATTCCACTACTGCAATCCCCTCGTACGGTTCTCTTCTTTGTTCTCAGCATATCTTTTGTCTCCTCCTATTATAATTGTTGGTAAGGGAGGGTGAGATTCGAGAGAATCTCAGTAGTAAAACAGTATCAATATGAATGCAAGATAAGTACTTAATGCATGACATAACTCATGCTCACACAATAACATATCTGCGTGCTCAATATTTTAAACAACATACTTATGGCCACAACTTAATTAGAAACAAAGCTTCAATCATTCATATATGTTTCATATAATCAAGCGAAGCAATAACTTGCACCAATACACCAACACAAATATCAAATACATGCATTTTAACATATTGTCCGACTATACTTTTTTCGAAATTTTGACACAGGCTATTCTAACATATTTTCGCTTAAGGAAATCATTTCTAGATTTAGAATTACCAAATTCACTACCTGTGAACACCCTATTTTGTCCGGGCTCCACCAAAAAATACAAAAATAATTGATAATGATTGGTGTCCAAATTGGCAATTATCATTGAAAGAAAAAATTAAAAAAAATGAAAATAAGAAAAATAAGGAAATCCTCCTATTGATAATGATCGGTGTCTAAATAGGCAATCATCATTGAAAGGGAAAAATAAAAAAAACGAAAATTAAAATAAATCCCCTTATTGATATGATTGGCATTGTCATTCATTAAGGGAAAATAATAAATAAAAAACGAAAAATAAAAAATAAAAAAATCTCATTTATGTTGATAGGTTTAAATTAGGAAGTTACTTGTGGGGAGAATAATGGAAAAAAAATTAAAAACGAAAAAATCTCCACTAATGGTAATTAGGTCAAGTTAGGAAGTTTTATCAATAGAAAATACAAAAAAAAAAATACAAAACGAAAATTAAAAAAAAAAATCTCCAT
Source organism: Inga laurina (assembly GCA_963855925.1). Classification (NCBI taxonomy): domain Eukaryota; kingdom Viridiplantae; phylum Streptophyta; class Magnoliopsida; order Fabales; family Fabaceae; genus Inga; species Inga laurina. Next base: position 30,910,938 of record OY979701.1, read on the forward strand.
TGATGGTGATTGGGTCAAGTTAGGTAATTCTTAACATAAAATACAAAAAAAAAAAAATCAAAAAACGAAAATTTTTTTTTAAAAAAGGAGCATTTATGAAGAAAAGCCTACCTTGAAACTATAAATAGGAGTGCAAGGGTTGAAGTAATGGGAGACAAGAATTTTGGGAGAGCAAGGAGATAAGGTCTGTGGTTGAACTTTCATCCTTTTCTTTGATTTCACTTTTACATCTTGTTATTTTTCTCTCATCTAACATCCCTTGGTTCATGCTTACCTCATCATGCCTCATGCTTAACTCATCATTCATGCACTATGAATTTATCCAATATGCATTATATTGCTTCACTTTGTATTATGATGTTGCTGGATATGTTTTAGCTCATTGTGGTCTTATGGATTTGCATTTTATTGTCGAACTGAATTATCTCATACATAGGCAAGAGGTATGTGTTGTCTTATTTTCTTATGATATTAAGTGTTATGCTTAATAAATATAGATAATATAATTGTACTTGCCTCTTGTTTATTATGTGATTCTATCACCCTATCTCTTATTGTAGCGGGTTCAAAGAATAAAAGGTACGCATAAATCTCATCATTTTTTACTTCTTTTTTGTTTAACTTGTGCTACTTTTCTTTTTTTTTTTTTCCTTAATCCCTTTCTTAGATCCTTTTTCAAAAAAAAAGAAAAAAATATTTTGACACATTTTGATAAATGAAAATAAAATAGAAAAACTCTCTTTTACAAGAAAATAAAAAAAACGTTTTTTGAAAAAAAAAAAGTAAAAAACACAAACCCAACAAAAAAAAAGATATTTTTCTCAAATAAATTAAATAAACATTTTTCTAAAAATCACCAACCAAGTGACACGCTTTTCTACCCCCGAACTACGTGGGCTTTGATCCCTCTAAAGGGTACGTAGGCCCTAGGTTTTCATCCTAGGTCAAGTCCAATTTTGTAAATAAATATATTTTTTCTTATTTTCTTATTGTAAATAAATATTTTTTTTAAATAAGTATATTTTTCCTTATTGTAAATAAGTGTTCTTTTTTTTCTTCTATTTCTTTCATTTCATTTAGTTTCATAAATATTTTTTTATTTGGGTAATTATAATAATGTTAAAGGCCATTTTTATTTTTAAATAATTAACTTAGGATAACCATTCTTATGAATGGGTGTTGTGGGGTGCCTAACACCTTCCCCACACACAATTGACTCCCGAACCCTAAATGGTTTTTGTAGACCAGTTTTCATTTTTAAAAAGGTTTCCAAAATTCTCCTATCCTTAAAATTTTGGTGGCGGCTCCATGTTTTTCTAAATTCCGGGCGCTACAGCTTGGCGACTCCACTGGGGATAGTTTGAGAGTCAAGCCCATCTAAGTTAAGTGTTTAAAAATAAAATAGCCTTAATTTTATTTTAATTACCCTTTTTCTTTTTGTAAATATATGTTTTATTTTTTTAATTCTTTATTCATCTATTTGTTTATTCTTTTTTTTCTATCTATCTTGTGATTTGCTTAGCAGATGAGGGTTGGGTAGGACCTAGGCCCATAGGTTGGTATGCTCCCACACACACTGAACACATACACTATTCTCCTCACACACATTTTGGGCCCTATACCCGGGTCTGTGAGTTCGTTGGTGAGTGGAAGTTTCTAGTGGTCTCCCTGTGGGGTTTTAAGAACCCCCTGAGGTTACTGTGAAGACTTCATCCTAGCTGTTACTTATTTGGTGAGATTGATCCCTATAGGGTTTTCAAAACCCCCTGAAGGTCAATTTCATCAAATGGGGTCTTCATCTTTACGATGGGGGCAGTTAGGAGACCTTTATCTGTGAGAATTAGAACCACCTTGAAATCACTGCATCTATCAGTAGAAATTATAGACCTACCCACTTAATTAGTACCTACCTTTCTTAGGATAGATACTACTAGCCTAGGGTCATTCATAAAATAGGACACTGGAGGGCATATATTTATTTATTGTTGATAATCTTTATTGTCATTCATGCATAATCAATGGAACCCTTAGGATCAAGTGACTAACTGTCGCTTCACCTAAGTATGTATCTAACATCACTTCACATAAAGATACATCACAAGGACGGTGTATACATTAGATAGTCAACCTTAGTCTAAGGGTCTGTGACCCAAAAATACCATTAATCATATTAGAAAACATCTCAATGAGAGATAATCCCTTAAGACTCTTGAGGTATCATTATATCATTCATTAGCATTTTAGCTTCATTTGATATGGGCCTTGGATATAATCATCATTTTTTAAAACCCTTAGCCGCATGATGGCTTGGGCCATTCGCAGGTTAATGGGCACTTCATTCTCCCTATGAGGAAATAGATCTCTTGAGGAGGTGAAGTTCTTTTTCTTAATGTCCATCACCCATATCAAAACTTGAAGTATAAGTCATCACTCTTTCATATCTCATGAGATATCCTTGTATCATCCATTAGCATTTAGCTTCATTTGATATGGGCCTTAGACATAATAAACATTTAACAAAACCCTTAGCCGTGTAATAGCTTAGGCCATTCGCAGGTTAATGGGCACTTCATTCTCCCTATGAGGTAATAGATCTCTTGAGGAGGTGAAATTCTTTTTCTTAATGTCCATCACCCATATCAAAACTTGAAGTCTAAGTCATCACTCTTTCATATCTCATGAGATATCCTTGTATCATCCATTAGCATTTAGCTTCATTTGATATGGGCCTTAGACATAATAAACATTTAATAAAACCCTTAGCCGCGTAATAGCTTCGGCTGTTCCCAGGTTAATGGGCACTTCATCCTCCCTATGGGGTATTGAATCTCTTGAGGAGGTGAAGTTCTTTTTCTCAATGTCCATCACCTATATCAAGGCTAGAAAAGCACATGTAATCATCTGCATTGTATGCATTTAGAAATACTTTCTGACTCTTCCTGCTATTGTCTTTAATAAAGGACAAGCAAGTTATCTAGCAACTAAAAATTTTGCACAAAGGTTAAACGACACAAGAACCAGGTTTAAATCAAGTTCCTATAGGAAAGGTGTATTGTATTATTATCACTATGGTTAATGACAAGATCTTGGCTAGGATGGGATTCAAGGTCCCTCCTATCTAATGATTAACTCTAGTTCTCCCTGTGGAATAATTGATTCCCTGAGGAAGTTAGAGGATGCTTGTGCCGGAATACCTTTATGCCAATACAGCATGGATAACTCGCTATGCCTGCTTGAAATTGTGAGTTCAAATAAGCTAATGATATTTTGTTCCTTTATAAGCAGGTGACACAATATTGCTCAATCTAAATGTCCTAGCCAGTTACCCCCTACGCATTCATACAACACACACTCATGTAGTCGTCAGATGGTAGCTAGCTATGCAAATGAAGCTGAATCTAATATGAATCAATGGATAAGAAGGGAAGATTAGCACTCTGAAAATCCCCATATAAGGAAGAAATTCCTGATGTTCTCTGAAGTGCTAAACAAGCTGACTGTTGCAATGGTTTCAACAATAGGCAAAAAGAACTGGGCATGGATTTCAGCTGATGATTTTGGAAGAGCTCTAGAAAATTGGGAGTTTGAGGAAACCTTCAATTCTATCATTTTAGAGTAACATGCCCAGCTAAAAGTTGTCTTTTTATACTTTGTATACGCCTTTAGGCGAGCTCTTATATGAACCATGAATAAAGAATGATATGCGAATAAAATTCACTTATTTATATCCATTCCTTTTTTTCCTTCTATTCATTCATTGTTCATTTTTCGCCCTCCAGGAAATCGATTTCGTCAGAACTCTTGTCCAACACAGAGGTTCCTGAGTCCTTGAATGATAATTCGCTTGTTGCCATTGATATGCATGATTACGAGTATGATGATGATGAGATCATTCAAGTATACAAAAAAATCCTCGAATCCAACAACAATAAAATGTGTCCACATGAAGATGTAATTGAAGTAATAAATATGGGCACAGAGGAAGAAAAGAGATAACTAAAGATAGTAGATAACCCCGAAAGAGAGCAAATGGTTGGACTCTTCAAAGAATTCATAGATGTGTTCGCATGGTCTTATCAAGACATGCCAGGCCTTGATTCAGGGATTGCTTCTCACAAGGTCCCCTTATTCCTAGACACTAGGGCTAAAAAGCAGAAATTAAGGAGGCTCACTTCTAATATGTCCTTAGTGGTTCGAGAGGAGGTGATGAAGCAATTAGAAGCGGGTTTCCTAGAAGTAGCTAAATACCCACAATGGATAGCAAATGTCGTTCTTGTCCCAAAGAAGGACAGCAGAATTCGAATGTGTGTGGATTATCGAGATCTGAATAAAGCTAGCCCAAAAGATGATTTTCCATTGCCTCATATTGATATCCTGGTTGATAATACAGCTCGTAGCTATAGGTACTCATTTATGGATGGGTACTCAAGGTATAACCAAATCCCTATGGATAGGGAGGACAAAGAAAAAACTACATTTATTACATAATGGGGCACTTATTGTTACCGCGTCATGCCATTCGGGCTAAAGAATGCTGGGACAACTTATCAACGTGCCATGGTGGCACTCTTCCATGATATGATGCATAAAGAACTTGAAGTATACGTGGATGATATGGTATCTAAATCTTCTGAGGGAGAAAGCCATGTTGTGGTGTTAAGAAAGCTGTTTGAAAGGCTACGCAAGTACACGCTACGACTAAATCCTAACAAATACGTCTTTGGGGCTTTATCTGGAAAATTGTTGGGCTTCATTATAAGCCAAAAAGGGATTAAAGTAGGTCCAAACAAAGTAAAAGCAATACGGGAAATGTCCCCTCCTCAAACAGAAAAGGAAGTTCGAAGCTTTTTGGGGCGACTGAATTACATTGCATGATTCATTGCCAACCTGACTGTAACTTGTGAGCCGATATTCAAACTTTTAAAGAAGAACTGCACAAGGAAGTGGGATGAAGATTGCCAGCAGGCATTTGATAGAATCAAGGATTATTTGCTAAATCCCCCAATTTTGGTTCCTTCTGTACCAGGACGACCTTTAATTTTGTATTTAATAATACGACCAAATTCCATAGGAGCCATGTTAGGGCAACAAGATGCATCTAAGCGAAGAGAACAAGTGATCTATTACTTGAGCAAGAAGTTTAATGATTGTTAGTCACGTTACCAGATGATCGAGCCAACTTGTTGTGGTTTAGTCTGGGCTACAAGGAGGTTGAGGCAATACATGCTTTACTACACCACTTGATTAATTTCAAGAGTAGACCCACTCAAGTACATCTTTAAAAGCCTGCATGTAGCTGGAAGAGTCTCTAAGTGGCAAGTAATATTGTCTAAATATGATATAAGATACGTCATTCAAAAATCTGTCAAGGGTGGTACGATAGCAGATCACTTAGCGGAAAACCCCATAGATGAATGCCAGCCACTAGATTTCAAATTTCCAGATCAAGACATATGTGCTACAGAAGACCTGATCGAGGAAAGCGAATCGAAGGGGTGGGAAATGTATTTTGATAGGGCAGCATACATGCATGGTAATGGTGTAGGGGCAGTAATCATATCCCCGGACGGAAAGCAATTTCCGATTGCTATAAAGTTAGGATTTGACTGCACCAATAACATGACAGAATATGAAGCTTGTATTAATGGTCTCCAAGCTGCCATAGATCTTGGGATAAAAAAAACCTAAAAGTCTATAGTGACTCAGCTCTCGAAGTAATCAATTTTCATCACATGGCTAGAGAAAAGAATCGCTTCGCTAATGCGTTAGCTACTTGATTGTGGAGTCCAAGTTTAGCCAATATAGATTAAGACTAGAAGATTGCCAGCATTTTGCTTCAATATTGGACGAGAACACGACAAGCAACCTTGGTACCATAGTATCAAGATGTATATGGAGCATGGTGCTTACCCTCCAGACGCAACAATAATGAAAAGAAGACCATCCAGTGATTGGCCATGGGCTTTTTTATTAGTAATAACATCCTATATAAGAGAAGTTTTGATGGGACATTGCTACGCTGTGTAGACATGAGGGAGGCGCACAAGATTATGGCGGAAATCCATGAAGGCGTATGCGGTACACATGCAAATGGCCACTCATTAACTAAACAAGCTCAAAGATCTGGTTACTACTGGATAACTATGGAGAAAGATTGTATCAATTATGTTAGAAAGTGTCATAAGTGCCAGATATATGCCAACAAAGCTAACGCCCCTCTGACTATAATGCATAGTCTCATATCTCCATGGCCATTCTCTATGTGGGGAATAGATGTCATTAGGCCGATTAATCCAAAAGCTTCGGATGGTCATCATCTCATCCTCGTTGCTATTGACTATTTCACTAAGTAGGTAGAAGCCAATTCCTTTGCTAGTATTACTCAGAAGGTCTTCATCAAATTCTTAAAGGCCAATATCATATGTAGATATGGGTTACCAGAGAGGATCATAACTGACAATGCACCAAAACTCAACGGGGTAGCAGTTAAAGAATTAGTTACCAGTTCAAGATCAAACATCATAATTCTGCACCATATAGGCCACAGATGAATGGTGCAGTTGAGGCAACCAATAAGAATATTAAGAAGATCCTCAGCAAAATGACAGTGACCTATAAGGACTGGCACGAAATGCTTCCATATGCATTACACGAATACTGTACCACAATGTGTACTTCAACTGGGGCAACCCCTTACTCTTTAGTTTATGGCATGGAGGCTGTTACTCCAATTGAGGTGGAAATGCCATCCCTAAGAATCTTGGCTGAATCAGACCTAGATGAAAGCGAATGGATACGTTCTCGATTTGAACAATTAAATATGATTGAAGAAAAAAGACTCACAGCCATATGTCAAGAGCAGTTATATCAATCACGAGTGGCAAGGGCCTTTAATAAGAAACTACGACCCAAGTGGTTTAAAGTAGGAGACCAAGTCCTCAAGAAGATCCTACCAAATCAAGAAGATGATAGAGGTAAATGGGCTCCGAATTATGATGGCCCATATGTTGTTAAGCAAGCTTTCTCTGGTGGGGCATTGATATTGACAAACATGAATGGCCAAGATCTACCAAGGCCAATCAATTCAAATGCTGTAAAGAAATAATATGCATAAAAAAAAAAGCTCGCTAAGTTGAAAACCCGAAAGGGTAGCTTAGGCAAAAGTTTGAGCAAAACAAAAAAAGGGACTCGCTAAGTTGAAAACCTGAAAGGGCAGCTTAGGCAAACGTTAGAGCAAGAAAAAAAAAAGAGTTCGCTAAGTTGAAAACCTGAAAGGGTGGCTTAGGCAAAAGTTAGAGCAAGAAAAAAGAGGAAAAGAAGCTCGCTAAGTTGAAAACCCGAAAGGGCGGCTTAGGCAAAATTTAGAACAAAAAAAATTGGGAGCTGTTAAGTCAAAAACCTGGAAGGGCAAGGTTATCAGTCCTAGCCCCATGACTCTCTTTACTTTGTCTATTTGGAAGACTCCATAATCATTCATCAAAAAGTGCATATCTCTGGCAATTAAGCAAGGCACCATCAGGGGGACTACACGGAACTAAAAGTGAAGGACCTCCTAATAACATCACGTCTACACCAATATATTATCATCATCATGCATCCACTTGAATATTGGAAGATCATTTCTTTTAAATGAATCTTCATCCTTAGTATATCTTTCCCTTCTATTAAATCACATGTCAAACTTTGTGTCATGATTTGTATAAGGGTAACTCTTTTTAATGAATGCACAACTTTTGTTTGGATAAACACTCACGTTGATATACATGGTGTCTTCTACTCCCATTTAACTTGTGTAATTTCAGGATCATTAGCAAAGGTCCCAACTAGAATTTTTGTTGTGGCATCTATGTGAATCTCATTATACACATCCTCATACCTCCGACAAGACTGCGCAAGTAACGGGGTACTGGTTAGGCACCTGGACGAAGAAAGAGCAATATCACCTGCCACACTATTCTTTAACACCACAATTATTGCACTCATTCTCATTAGCATGTCATCACCTCAATCATGACATCACTATTCTGATATTCCCTTCATTATCATGGCCATTATCATCCTCTTCATCATCATCGTTGTCATCATCACTGTCATCATTATTATCAATGTCATCATCTTCATAAGCACTACTCCAAGGGGCATCACATGTTTATAGCACCCTTTTCAAAGCCCAGTAACGGCTGGCACCCTTTCAAAGCCCTGTACCGGCAGGCACCCTCAAAGCCCAGTAACGGTTAGCACAATTCTTTTAAAGCCTAATAACGCTTGACATAATTCTTTTAAATCCCTGTACCGACAGGCACTATTCTTTCAAAGCCCTGTACCAACAGGCACCCTCAAAGCCCAGTAATGGCTGGCACAATTCTTTTAAAGCCTTGTATCGGCATGCACTATTCTTTCAAAGTCCTGTACCAACAGGCACCCTCAAAGCCCAGTAACGGCTGGCACAATTCTTTTAAAGCCCTGTAATGACAGGCATTATTCTTTCAAAGCCCTGTATCAGCAGGCACTCTCAAAGCCCAGTACCGGCAGGCACAATTCTTTTACGCCCCACCAAAGTCCTATGCTACTAGGCGCTTCACTTCCATTCCAGGTAATCATCTATCTCCACTTGCATTCTTCTCCCTTATAAACCAAGTAAAGAGGGGCATGGACACTGTATTTTGTCCAAACCCTCTTTGGTTCCAAGGGGGCACCTTGTTCTCTGGCCTGACAAAATACGTGTTCTTATCTTTACTTGCTTCATAGACGAGAATCTCCCTTTTCTCAGCTACGAAACAAGTAAAGAGGGGCAACTGTGAAACCCTATTTTGTCCAGGCCCCACCAAAAAATAAAAAAATAATTGATAATGATTGGTATCCAAATTGGCAATCATTATTGAAAGAAAAAATAAAAAAAATGAAAATAAGAAAAATAAGGAAATCCTCCTATTGATAATGATCGGTGTCTAAATAGGCAATCATCATTGAAAGGGAAAAAAATAAAAAAACACAAAAATTAAAATAAATCCCCTTATTGATATAATTGGCATTGTCATTCATTAAGGGAAAATAATAAATAAAAAACGAAAAATAAAAAATAAAAAAATCTCATTTATGTTGATAGGTTTAAATTAGGAAGTTACTTGTGGGGAGAATAATGGAAAAAAAATTAAAAACGAAAAAATCTCCACTAATGGTAATTAGGTCAAGTTAGGAAGTTTTATCAATAGAAAATACAAAAAAAAAATTAAAAACGAAAATTAAAAAAAATCTCCATTAATGGTGATTGGATCAAGTTTGGTAGTTATTAACATAAAATACAAAAAAAAATTGAAAAATGAAAATTAAAAAAAAAAGGAGCATTTATGAAGAAAACCCTACCTTGAAACTATAAATAGGAGTGCACGGGTTGAAGTAATGGGAGACAAGAATTTTGGGAGAGCAAGGAGATAAGGTTTGTGGTTGAACTTTCATCCTTTTCTTTGATTTCACTTTTACATCTTGTTTTTTTCTCTCATCTAATATCCCTTGGTTCATGCTTACCTCATCATGCCTCATGCTTACCTCATCATTCATGCACTATGAATTTATCCAATATGCATTACATTGCTTCACTTTGTATTATGATGTTGCTGGATGTGTTTTAGCTCATTGTGGTCTTGTGGATTTGCATTTTATTGTCGAACTGAATTATCTCATATATAGGCAAGAGGTATGTGTTGTCTTATTTTCTTATGATATTAGGTGTTATGCTTAATAAATATAGATAATATAATTGTACTTGCCTCTTGTTTAGTATGTGGTTCTATCACCCTATCTCTTATTGTAGCGGGTTCAAAGAATAAAATGTACGCATAAATCTCCTCACTTTTGACTTTTTTTTTGTTTAACTTGTGCTACTTTTCTTTTTTTTTTTTTTCTTAATCCCTTTCTTGGGTCCTCTTTCAAAGAAAAAAAGAAAAAAAATATTTTGACACATTTTGATAAATGAAAATAAAATGGAAAAACTCTCTTTTACAAGAAAATAAAAAAAAACGTTTTTTGAAAAAAAAAGTAAAAAACACAAACCCAACAAAAAAAGAAATTTTTCTCAAATAAATTAAAGAAACATTTTTCTAAAAATCACCAACCAAGTGACACGTTTTTCTACCCCCGAACTATGTTGGCTTTGATCCCTCTAAAGGGTACGTAGGCCCTAGGTTTTCATCCTAGGTCAAGTCCAATTTTGTAAATAAATATATTTTTTCTTATTTTCTTATTGTAAATAAATTTTTTTTAAATAAGTATATTTTTCCTTATTGTAAATAAGTGTTCTTTTTTTTTTCTTCTATTTCTTTCATTTCATTTAGTTTCATAAATATTCTTTTTTTATTTGGGTAATTATAATAATGTTAAAGGCCATTTTTATTTTTAAATAATTAACTTAGGGTAACCATTCTTATGAATGGGTGTTGGGGGTGCCTAACACCTTCCCCACACACAATCGACTCCCGAACCCAAAATGGTTTTTGTAGACCAGTTTTCATTTTTAAAAAGGTTTCCAAAATTCTCTTATCCTTAAAATTTTGGTGGCGGCTCCATGTTTTTCTAAATTCCGGGCGTTACACTACCAAAAGACAAAATTGCCCTTGGCAGCCTCGCTTTAAGGGTTTCAGGGGTGTTTTCATAATTATGCTTTTAAAGACTTTTTCAAAAAAGTGACCAACTGTAACCCTACCTAATTTTTCCTCCTGAACACCATGGAATTATCATATTTATGAAAAGCTAGCTCCTTCTCCCTAATTCCCACTTGGCTGAAACCCTTGAAAGAAAAAGGGAAAATGCAAACTTTGATTTTTCAACTTCAAACCCTTGTTCCTTTCTACTCCAAATCCTTTATTAGACTATTTAAACACATACTAACCATGGTTTGAGAAAATTTAGGCAACATAACCCTTTAGGGTTATCACTTTTCAAATTTACAAAATCAACCGACAAACCACAAATCCAACCAAGAACATCAACAACAACAACAACAACATACTTCCACAAAGATTGAAGTTCTTGAAGTTACCTTGGTTTCTTTGACTTCCTCTCTCTCAAAACCATCCTCCCTCTCTCTCCTTAACCTTGACACTAGCTTGCTAACATGGTGATTCATGGAGAAAAAGAGATTAGATAAGCTATTATGTAAGAAAGGAAGCTTGAACACAAGAACAACAATACTTACCTTAGATTTCTTCCTCTTTGAGCTCTCCTTTTGTCTCTATTTCTCAAGCTTTCTCTTCCTCTCTATTTAGTTTGCCTAGGCGTGAAATGAGAATGAGGAAAGAAGAAGCATATGACTTAAAAGTATCCTACCTTTTTTTTCCTTAATTAATTTTATTACAAAATCGAATTTATGACACAATATGTACTTGCCTTTATCTCATATGACACATTCTCTTTCTTCTCTCTTTAATGGCCAACGTAAATATGAGGAGGAGGAGGAAAAAAAATATGATGATGCCCACTCAAAACATCTCATCATCTTTTCCTTTTTGTTTTATTTTTAAATTGGAGTTATGACAAAGTTTGTACTTGAGTTTCAAATGGTGTCATAAGCTCCATTACACTTGAACTAACTTTTCCTCCCTCTAGTTGGCCCAACAATGACGTTCTAAAAGGTCCTTCATACTCCAATTTGGGCTTCTTCAATTATCTAAATGAATTGGTCAACATATAATACTTTATTGAATTTCCACATGTGCTCTACTTTTCACAAATTCCTATTTAATTGTTTGGCTTAAGATGATGCCACTTGGCATGTTTATAAGCCAAATAATTATTTTCCCCTCCTATTTCTTTATTCCATAATTTACACAATTACCAACACATTTTATTTTTTAATTTTTGTAATAGTTGGCCTTCTTGGCAGATTTTCTGCCTAAACTTTGAAAAATCATAACTAAATTTGTAGACATCATTTTAGAGCGATTCCAATGAGTCTAGTTTCAAGAAAAAATATAGAATTTTGCTAGCTGGAATCACAAAATTCCCAGATTTTCAATCTTTGCATGTTGTTCCAGAAAATTATCAATTTCAGTAGGCAAGATTCAAAAATTCATAACTTTTTGTATATAGCTCTAATTGATTTATTTGACCCATCAAATTAAAGTTTAGAATGTCTACTTTCACCCTATAAAATTTCATAATAGTTGCTCATCATTTAGTCTTCCAAAACCTCATGACAAGCTTACTGCCCCATAGGAAATTTCACTGGAAGCATAATCACTTTCTTCAAAATTCACCATTTTATTTTCTTTAATGCCCCAACGATATAAGAAACATTAGAGAATATATTTGAGACACTTGCTAAATCAGGGCTTAGCAGTCCACTTAATTTAGGCTTATTCCCAAGCCTCCAATCCCAAAATTTGGGATATTACACCATGCAATCGGATTATCTCCTTTATATAAATTTCTGCTAGCTTCTCAGGAGAGTAACCAGCATTGATAAGTAGGAAATGAGCTGACTTCGTAAATCGGTCAACAATTACCCATATCACATCATAGTTTTTAATCCTGGGTAATCCATTACTAGATCCATGTTAATGCTTTCCCACTTCCATTCTAGAATTTTAGGGCTTTGTAAAAGTCCTGGTGGTCGCTGGTGTTCAATTTTGACCTTCTGATAGGTAATATACCATGAAACATACTTGGTCATATCACTCTTCATGCCTAGCGACCAGTATACCAACTTCAAGCTGTGATACATTTTAGTCACCCTCAGATAGAGAGTATATATGCTCTTATGCGCTTCATCCAGGATTTTCCGCCTCAAATCAGCCCTTGGGGGAACATAAATTCTTTTCTAAAATATGACTAACCCGCTTAGCGAAACATCATGATTTTGAGCTAAGTCCTGTCTAATCATGTCTCAGATATACATTGCTCTTCTATGTTGCTTCTAAGCTTCTTCAATATCCATCCTCAAATCATTCTCCTTTTGGCTGATACTGTAGCTAGAATGGAGTGTTTCATTTGGTTTGTTTATATACATGAATACTTGGTTTAACATATTCAAATCTCTAAATTCTTCTAACAATTTTTGTTCCTGTACCATCATAGCTACTACTTGCAGTACCTTTCTACTCAAAGCATAAGCGACGATATTTGTCTTACCCAGATGGTATTTGATCTCCAGGTTATAATCTTTCAACAACTCCATCTATCTCCGAAAACCGGTTTTTTGGTATTTTTTGTGATGTAGTATTAGAAGTTGGATACAAATTAGGAAAATTGCATTAAGTCCAAAGCAAGACAAAATACGACCCAACGATCTCTTAACAACTCTAAATTGTAGTGAAGTCTTGTGGAACTTTTGGGTAATATATTCCAAATTATGAAAGGACTAAATACCCTTGATGAATTTGAGAAAAAGGTGGACAAAATCTGTAGAATTTCATCATACCTGGAGTGTAGTTTTGTACTCTCAAGATACCTACGCAAATTGGATCACTTTAGACTCTGGCTATAATACACAATAAATGGCACTGAAGGAAGAAGAGAAAAATATTTCTACAAGTTTTTCTCATAGTGTGTTTTGTTTTCAAAAGAGGAGTACATTTTAATCACGCAGCCCATGTATGTGTTAGTAAAAGCGTTTCACCCAAGAGGGGATGAATTGAGTGATACTAGATATTTTTGTTGCGTATAAGAAAATTAACAGAATATTTAAAGCAGTTGAGAGTAAGGAGAAATATCACTAAAGTGTACACCGGGGTTATACTGTTCGGCCACACCACTTTGACCTACATCCAGTCCTCATAATGTCTCTAAGAGTTTTACTATATCTTCTAAGATTCATTGGGTTCTTGGCACCTCAGTACACAGCAAGTTCCTTCACCTGGACACTCGCTCCCCCTTACACGTTGTAATCAAATCCCCAACTCAAGGTTCCACAACCTTAAGTTGTCTCAATAATGAATATTGAGGTTGTAATGAAAACTCTCTCATAGTGTAAATGAATAATCAATGAAGTATAAATAATGAGTATAAGAAAAATAGAGCACTAAGAATGTGTTGATCAGTGTATGTTCTTGTGTTCTTAGTTTTTTTTTTGTGTTCTGTTCTTTGAATACTCCATATATATATATGATTTATGGTGTCCGTTGGAAGCATTTCAAACATGTCCGTTAGAGTCATACATCTATTATTGACCATTATTCAATCTTGAAAACTATCCGTTTGTGGTAGGTAGCGGTAGGTGAGCGTTCGGACGTTTTATTTGACTTTCCACCTATAGAATGATCTCTTCATTATTTCTCTACAAATGTACTTAGAATACTAATACAATGAAGGGTTAATCATATAGAAAACAAATCAATAAAAATTGAATTAAAAACATGTTTTCTGGATTTCATTACTTGAATGGCTACTCAAGTGATCATGCTCATTACTCGAGTAGTCCCTCGAGTAATATCATTAAAAATCAGGCAGAGAGTAGGTTAATGTTTTCTTACCATATTACTTCATTAAGCCTTCAAATAATCTTTTCTATAATACCTGGCAAACAAGGTTACTCGAGTGATCCCTCAAGTAAGCATCTATTTTCTTCACAGGTTACTTGAGTGATCCCTCGAGTAAATTTATAATAAGTTTGCAGATTACTCGATTACTTCCTCGAGTAACAACATCAAATTCTTAGCCGAGAGTACCTGTGCTTTGCTTACCTCATTACTCGAGGAATCCCTTAAGTAATACTTCAAATAAATCTACAGATTACTGGAGTAGTCCCTCGAGTAAATAGTTTTCTCAAGTGGCTACTCGAGTACAGTGTGTCAATTCTTGGCTGAGAGCTACTGGAAGGTATTTTTCCTAGTTACACCAGTACAAAAAAGGTGTTTTAGACCGGCCCATTTAGACCGGTTGTAGTGGATGCAGGTCTAAAAGAAATGCGCGGTGGCATTTTCGTTATTATAAACAAGTTGGGAAACCGGTTATTATAATAACCGGTCTAAAAAAGATTATTTAGACCGGTTCTATTCTAACCGGTCTAAAAAAATTAGGGATTTTACTTTTTAGACCGGTTACTAAGAGAACCGGTCTAAAATATATTTTTTTTAGACCGGTTAAGAGGATAACCAGTCAAAAAAATGTTTTTAAGACCGGTTGCCTAACAACCGGTCTTAAAAGTCCACTTTTAAGACCGATTATCCTCTTAACCGGTCTAAAAAATGTTCCCAATTTACTTTCCAGCGCCGTGCCTCAGCTCACACTCCTGCCTTTTCCAATCTGATTTCGGTCCCTTCCATTCTGAATCACCCAAGCAAGTTTGTTCCCAATCTTTTCTCTCCTCAGCGCGAGTCCCCATCCCTTACCTTATCCCATTCTGAATCAAGTCCGTCGTCGCTCTTCGGCCGCTGTACTATCGTGGGTGCTATCAACGAACATACCTCATACATTGCTTCAGCTACTCGTAGGTGCTGTCGTCACTGCATTTCTAGGAAATCTTCATCTTCAATCTCTTTTTTGAGGTATGTTCCTCCTCTATTCTGAGAAAACACCATTATGTTCCTCCTCTGTTCTATTGTTGAATGTGAATGCACATTAGGTGTTTGATAAATTGTTTGAAAAGAGAAATTGAAGACATTAGGTCAGTTGTTGGGAAATGCTGTCATGGATTTAGCAAAATGAAAGAAGTTTGCAAAATTTCAAATCCTCTATATATCATTTATCCTAACCTCCTAGCAAAATGCTCCACCAAAAAACAAAACCTGAGCGACTGCATTCTATGGGGTCACTAAACTAGGAATTTCATTTTATGAAGAAACAGTAGTCAATCAATGTTAATTATTATTGACTTATGTAAACTCTTATGTAAGAGATTTCGAGATGGAATGTAATCAATAAAAAATTTTATAACAACTTAACAATATGCAATGACAAGTTATAGGATAGGAAATGACGATAAGTTCATTGAGCATATTTGTTATGAGATTGTTTAATAATTGCAATTATTCCTTTGGACTTTATGATGACTATTTCAAAATTTTGTTTTTTTTCCTATGGTTTTGTGCTGCCAATATTTGGTTTTGTTTCATATTTTATTGGAAAAATCACTATTAAGTCACAAGAGAGTAATGTAATTATCAGAAAGTTTTAAAAAAATTGAGCATAGAATTGTCACATCTCTTGTTCTGAAACTTGCCATTATATATTTCCTTATTTTTGTGGGATTTTTTTTACCGATTATATTCATTCGTTACCCCTTCCTAGTAATATTTTTTTGGGGGGCAATTTCCATGACTAACAGCCTTGAATGCTACCCTTTGTCCACTTAGTAAGGCAAGTTGTGACTCGGGACTTCTGGAGCACTCATGTTGAGGCCTTCTCTTCAATTTTGATTAAGAGGAAGCTTCTTCTGGGATCTCATTGTCTCATTATCCATGAGACAGGAAACCACATTTTTCAATTCAGTAACATTCATTTTACATAATTAGATTCAAGATAGTATTTTATCACTAAATCAAACACATTACACATTCTTAACATATATTGTTAAATGGGGATGACTCTGCGTGTATCTATTGCTTCCATGCATCGATCTCCCAAAGACATCACAACAACTCAAAATAAACACCACCTTAAAATCACAGCAAGCCTCACGACACATAAATATATTACTCTATTGTTTATACCTTTTTATTTTGTTTATACCTTTCCAAACATGACGGGGTAATTAGGATATATATGCGTTTAGTAAATTTTTCTTTATAAGGTTGGAATTATAGGAAGCCATGCAAATGGTCCCCCATTAACTTAGTGACATGCACTTCTTTTCAAATAAGTAAAAAAGTCAACACTCTTGTTTATGCTTGAAGAAAAAAGATGACCCATTCTCATCATACTCCTACCTTTTCCAGGGGAAAAAGTAGAAAACAAAAAAAAAGGTGTTGGAATATATGGATCGTAGTTGGATACAAGCTAAACGGACGAGTGTTGAATATGATATTGGGGTGAGGGGTTTTTTAGACTTTGCAAAAAGAAATGCCGATGATGATAGTGGGATGTTTTATTGCCCTTGTGTAAAATGTTTGAATGAGAAGCGATTAAGTGCTGCAGATATATATACACATTTAATTTGTTAAGGGTTTTGTAAGACGTATGTAGTATGGGTATGGCATGGTGAACAATTAGAAATGCCAAGTGCATCTCAACAGGGGGAAGTGACTTGTGATGATAATGACACGGAAATGGATGATCGGATAGAGGACATTATTCGTGATGTAGGAGAAGAGGCTTTTGAACAATCATATACATATGGTAATATGTGCAGTGATGCTGAGAAGCCGTTGTACCCGGGGTGTAAAAAATACCAATTGCTGAATGCTGTATTGAAATTGGTAAGCTTGAAAGCACGGCATAGATGGAGCGACAAGAGTTTTTCAGAAACGCTTGAGGCTTTTAAAGACATGCTTCCTGATGATAATGTGTTGCCTTATCGATACTATAATGCTAAGAAAATACTGTGTCCACTAGGGATGAAGTATAAAAAGATCCATGCTTGCCCTAATGATTGCATATTGTATAGAAAAGATCATGAAGAGAAGGAGCAATGTCCGATATGTGAAAATCCGAGGTATAAATCAAATAAGGGCCCTGCAAAAGTGTTGTGGTATCTTCCAATCATTCCAAGGTTCAAGCGCCTGTTTGCTAATGAAATTGATGCCAAAAATTTGAGATGGCATGCAGATGAGCGGATTTCTGATGGAAAGCTTCGACATCCAGCTGATTCTTCTCAATGGCAGAAAATCGATCAATTATTTCCTAGCTTCGGTGAAGAACCTAGGAATCTCAGGCTTGGGCTTAGCACAGATGGTATGAATCCTTATGGTAGCCTAAGCAGTATACATAGTTCATGGCCTATTTTGTTGGTAATTTACAACTTATCTCCTTTGTTATGTATGAAACGAGAGTACATAATGTTGTCTATGTTGATTTCGGGACCAAAGTAACCCGGAAATGACATAGATATTTACCTAGAACCCTTGATCGAAGACTTGAAAGAGTTGTGGGATAAAGGTGTCGATGTTTTTTATGCGAACAAGAAGGAGACTTTTAATATGCGAGCAATGATCTTTTGTACTATAAATGACTTCCCTGCATATGGGAACTTGTCAGGATATAGCGTTAAAGGCCACAAAGCTTGTCCGATATGTGAAGAAGGCACATGCTACCATCAACTTCAACATGGAAGAAAGATGGTTTACCTTGGCCATAGGCGATTTCTAAGACGAAGCCACCCTTATCGTAGATTAAAAAAAGCTTTTTTCGGTGGCCAAGAGTTTGAAGATGCTCCAGAGGCATTGACTGGGGAGAAAATTTATGAAAAGGTGAAAAATATCAATACTATGTTTGGTAAGTCATCAAAGAGTAGAAATGAGAAAAATATATGGAAAAAAAGGTTCGTCTTCTTCGATCTTCCATATTGGCGCAATCTTGACGTCAGACACTGTATTGATTTCATGCATGTGGAGAAGAACGTATGTGATAGTATTGTTGGGACACTGCTCAACATACAAGGAAGTTCTAAGGATGGCGTGAAGGCAAGATTAGACTTGCAAGAAATGGGAATATGAGAAGATTTACATCCAAGGCCATACGGTAATAGAACTTTTTGTCCTCCAGCTGCTCATACTTTGTCTAAGGTTGAGAAAAGAAGCTTTTGTGAGTGTTTACATGGCGCTAAAGTTCCCTCAGGGTATTGTTCAAATTTTAAAAAGCTTGTATCGATGAAAAACTTGAAGTTAATAAGGCTAAAGTCTCATGATTGTCATGTCTTAATGCAACAACTACTCCCAGTAGCTATTCGAGGCATTGCCGAATATGATCTTCAACACATATTGACTAGACTTTGTTTCTTCTTCAATGCCATTTGTTGTAAAGTCATTGACACGGAAAGATTGGAGGAATTGGAAAATGAAGGATATATGATCTTAGGCCAGCTTGAGAAGCTTTTTCTTCCTTCCTTTTTTGATATCATGGTACACTTGGTTGTTCATCTAGTGAGGGAGATAAAGTTGTGTGGCCTTATCTATTTCCGGTGGATGTACCCAATCGAAAGAACTATGAAAATACTAAAAGGGTATGTGAAGAACCCCAATCGGCCTGAAGCATCTATTGTTCAAAAATATGTTTCTGAAGAAGCTATGGAATTTTGTCAACATTATTTGTCAAATGTATGACATATTGGCCTTCCTAAACGTCATGATCAAGAAGGGGGTAGACGCGGCGCAACAGTAAAGAGCATAGATGCTGATGAATTGCAACAAGTCCACTTGTACATCTTGAACAATGTTGATGAAGTTCAATATTACATGAATGCCCATAAAGAAATTGTACGGAAACAAAATAGTCGAATGACTGAACAAAGGTTAATCAGGGAGCATAACAGAACTTTCACACATTGGTTCAAACAAAAGGTTGACGGAGAAGAATGTGTTTCTGATACAATAAATTGGTTAGCACGTGGTCCTGAAGTTGATGTCATAAGTTGGACTTCATTTGTGATCAATGGTTATACCTTTTACACGAAGTCCCTAGATGATAAGAGCACCGTCCAGAACAGTGGTGTTGTATTAGTGGCTGAATCTATACACTTCTCTAGTTCGGAAGATAAGAACCCTACATTGGCTGCCATACCTTATTATGGGGTGATTGAAGAGATTTGGGTGGTTGACTATGTTAAAATTAGATTTCCCATTTTCAAATGCAAGTGGGTTGATGTTAATAATGGTGTGAAGATCGATAGGTTAGGATTTACATTAGTAGATCTGAATAGTAGAAGTTTTGGAGATGAACCTTTCATTATGGCAGATCAGGCGCAACAAGTGTTCTATATCACTGATCAGGCAAATAAAATGTGGTCTGTAGCTCTCCAAGGAAAAAGGGTCGTTTATATTGACGAGAAAAGTCACTCAAATTATGATCTTCTTGAGACTCCTTCTTTTTCCAGGGGTCTACTAGAACTGAACGAAGAAGATGAAGCAGATAATGCACATGGCACAAGAAATGATCATCACGAGGGAATATGGGTGGATATCTCTTTATGATACTACTTTGACCTTAACTAACTAAAGTAATTATGATTATGATTATTATCCGAAGAATATGTTTAGTTATTTTATCGATATAGTCTTCACATGTCATAGCTTAGGATTTATCTTTCTTTGTTGTCGTTACAGGCAAATGACGGATCCCTACCGTCCTAGTTCAGAGGATCAGCCACCTCCTCCACCTCTGAGTCAGCCACCTAGTGCTCAGGAGAGTCAGCCACCTAGTGCTCAGCAGAGTCAGCCAGCTAGTGTTAACCAGGGTGAGCCTAGCAATGCTCCGAGCCAGGGTCATAGTGAGCTCAGTAGCCAGTCTGTACGGAGGGGTAGACATGGCACACGGTTGACAGATATTTCCCTCAGTCGGAGTGCAGGCCAAAAGATACCTATTGAGTTTGATAGACATTGGAAACCAATCGGGCCTAATCACAACGATATAGGAGTTTCGTCGGCCTCCTTGCACGTAACAAGCCGAGCATCTTGATAAGGGAGTGGAGAAATGTCGATGCAAAGGTGAAGCAGCATATTTGGGACACTATTCATGTATACAATTCTCTTCTGTATGTAATTAATTATTATCAAATGTCACAAATTTGTCACTTACTCCTTCAATGCATGCATTTCAGCTCACCTACGACGTTCCTCAGAGTGAGATCTTGTACAACAAGACGATGACGTATTGTTATGAGCGCTAGAGTAAGTTTAAGACAAATCTGACCAACAATTACATTCATATTGAGGTGAAAGATGGTCAACCTCGTCCTAATCCGTGCGACCAGTATACATTTCTTGATCAAGCGACGTGGCAAGAATTTGTTAAGCTTCGGACTACTCCAGAATCTTTGGTTAGTTGACTTATTTTTCGTTTTATTTACTTAGCAATTATCTTAATTGATTCTAACACTTTCCTTTTGTATCATTTTTTATTCGCAGGCAAAAAGGCAAAAAGCACAAGAAAGTGGAAGAAAGAATGATTGCCCTCATACAATGTCTCGTGGGGGTTATGCAAAGGCTGAAAGAGACTTGTTGGCGGTTAAACGGAAGAGATTGGAAGAAGCATCTCAATCCGATCCTTCTGTTCTTCTTTCTCCGCCTTCTCTGATTCGTCGAGAAGAAAAATGGCAATTTGCCCACCAAAAGAGGAGTGGGACTTATACGAGTGAACAATCTCGTATAGTTTGTGAAAGAATTGTAAGTATATATCGTTATTGTAATTAATTACATAAGAAACGTACATTATCACTTATGTTTGTTATTTTGTATTATGTTACAGGATGAACTTAGAAAACAACAAGCTGAGGGCTCTTTTAAGTAGGAGGGCAAGAATGACATCCTCACAGTTGCTACTGGCAAAGATGAGCATCCAAGCCATGTAAGGGGAGTTGGAGGAGGGGTAGGGATATGGGATTACTTTGGAGCCCCCGTACGCCATTCCTCAAACATCGTGACTAGGGAGGAATTGGAGACTATGTTGGCCATTGCAAGAGCAGAAGCAAAGGCCGAGGCTGAAGCATCATTTGATGCACTATTATGAGCTCAAGACAAGATACCAGTGCTCCCCAGCCACAATCGATTGATCCTAATAAGCAGAGCACTAAAGGTAGTTGTTGCAACATCGGGCAGTCATCAGAGGGTCCTAACCCGGAAATTACTGAGCTTTGTGATCTTTTTGTCGAGGATCCTCTGAGACGGTTAGTTGCACGGGGTAGTGTGCATAACCTAGGATCAACTGTCCACCACCGACAAATAGAAGGTGATCAAGTCCGAGTGTTAGTTGACGAGGTGATTATTGCAGATGCACCTGTCCCTATCCCTTCTGATGAATTCAAGATCCTTAGCGATGTCTTGGGCACATTCATCTTGTGGCCAACGAACCTTGTTTCTGGTCGAGCTGAGGATAGTCTGATCAAAGCCCCACCAAGTCCAGCTCCCTATACTCAGCAAGAAGTTTCACAGCCTCCATTGAATATCATGCAGCAAGTGATTCTGATGGCTTTTGATACATCATTCAAAACAAGAGAGTGGCTTACAAATTCATTTGTTGGACAGTCAGGAGTGACATGCTATCTTGAGAGGGATGATTTGATGTCCCTGGTAGCTCCTGGACAAAATCTTACGATTGGGATTGTCCAACTGTTCTTAATGTAAGTAGCTTCTGCAATTCAAAGTAAATATTTTAAAAGTTTCACCATTTACCTTTTATTTATGTGCTTGCGTTATTGTAGGTACATGCATCGTAGGTTGGTCTCCTCTGGCAAAAGCGAAAAATTTGGATTCTTATGCTCCCATCACATCCAAGAGAAAGGGACCGCTGCTGCTACTACACATCGATACTTGTCAGAGAGGCTTAGTGAAACTGGAACTGAGTGTTTCTTGGCTCCATATGTGCATAGGTAAGAAAGAAACTGATATTTTATAATTTATATAATGTTTTATGTTTGCTTAATATTCTTCTGTTTTTTTCAGTGATCATTGGCAGTTGCTTCTTCTATGCAAGAGTAGTTACACTGTCATCCTCTTATGTTCCCTCCACTTCAAACCAGGGAATGATTTGAAAAAGACCATGAATTCGTTAGTTTTCTTGCATTATTACCTTTTGTATGCAAAGTTTATGGAATTTGTGTAAAACCAATAACATTTGGCATTGTGATGATCATAGGGCTATGCGGACATTCCTACACAGTGCTTGTGGTAAGCATGTTCGTGACTTAAAGGACCCTACATGGATCATGCCAAAGGTTAGTACATATGGATTTGTTTAAAGAATGTAATAAGACATGCCTTTATATTTGTTTTAATGATATCGTGTTTTTTCTCAAAGCCGTCGGCAACCAAAGGGGTCCAACTTATGTGGTTTTTATGTTTTGAGACTCATTTACAATATTATCACTCTAGGCACGACTGATTTTACTCAAGAGGTAAATTTATATTTCAGAACTTTTGTTTTACTTTATTGTTTTTAAGTTACTAAGTCAATGTTTCGTCTGGTTTTGGTGTTACAGATGTTTGATCTTGCTGATCCCTTTCCTGAAGAAGATATTGATTTCATTCGCACATGTTGTGCTGAATTCATCCATGAGCTATTACAAAAATAGTGAGTTTTTGAATCCAATGTTACATTGTACATTATTTTATTTCATTCTGCATGTATTTGGCTCTGATTTGTATGTTTTATTTTATTTTTGTGATTGCTGGTTTCATTTATTTGAAGCAATTTTTGTTATATGATCTTGTCTTCTATAATGTGAAAATGTTTGTTTCTTCTCACGGACTGTTTCATTCCTTATGTATTATCTCTCTCTCTCTCACCCTCTGGTCCACAAAATTGCATTCTGTGTGCATCACAATGCTTCAATAGTTGTATTGATGATATAAGCGATTTCTTTCCTTCACAAAGCACTTATTTCTAAATATTATGTTCTAATTTTGATGAGTAATGAATGAAGTGAGTGAATTGGTGATATATGCAGGGATTATGGATTCTTCATATTCGTCAAAGGGAAAGAAGAAGGGCTTGGCAGATCAAGCAGGTTATGCAATGCATGCAATATGTATGGTTCTGATGACAATAACAATGGACCAAAGGGCATGTTTATTTCTTTGCATGTTCATTGCTTTTGTTTTACTGCTGTCATTTGGTCATCCTTACTGTCTAATTGCAAATGAATCATCAATGTATGACCGTACTGGCTTGTATGAACATTAATTTGTTGCTGCTATAGACTGGTGCTTTTGAATTTTGAAATTGAAATCAGTGATTGTTATGTACTGCTCTTTAAAATTAGAGCATTCTATGCGTGTACATATAATAAAAGGGACTTTTTTAAAAAAAAAAAGTTTTAAGACCGTTGTAGTCACAACCGGTCTTAAAAAGTACTTTAAGACCGGTTGTGGGAACAACCGGTCTTAAAGGTGAGACATTTAAGACCGGTTGTTCCCACAACCGATCTTAAATGTGGAATTTTTAGACCGCGGGTTGTGGCCACAACCGGTCTTAAAAGTGTGACTTTTAAGACCGGTTGTTAACAGACTTTTTAGACCTGCTGTATCAAGACCTAATACAGAACCGGTCTAAAAAGTCATTTTTAACTGGTCTAAAAAGTCATTTTTCTACTAGAGTTACTCGAGTGGCTACTTGAGTAATTCCTTTTCTCATGTTTTTACTCAAGTGGTTACTTGAGTAATGGTCCATATAACTTTGCAGATTACTCAAGTGACCCCTTCAGTAACTTCTTCCAAATTTTGGTAGTGCCCCTCTAGAACATTTTCTCCAACATTACTTGAGTGCTCACTCGAGTAAACCTTTAAAAAATCTTCTAATGATGTTTTTCCTGTGCTCTGTCTCTCAGTTCTTCTTCATTACTCCAGTGCTTACTTTAAGTCAAGCTTTTGTCTGCCATTTAGTTACTTTTTCAAATTCTTTTTTATGTTATCAAATCCTTTTATATTATTGATACAATCTTTGTTATCATCAAAACACATGGGATCTAACAGTGTGTGTTAATTGTTCCCACTAATTGTTATGGGAAAAATCATTCCTACCATTTGTTTCAAATATTTGGAGAATATTGCCAATAAACACCTCAAAATATTGTCAACAAATGGCCCATAAAATTGGATATTTCATTTTATCCCTAAGGCCAATGGGTTTGGGCCTACTCCACCAAGGGTGGATCAAGCCTATTTCCCAACAAATTCAAACCCCAGTTATTTTCTCTCTCCCAATAGTTCTCCTTCCTTCTATTTAGACTCTCATGATGGCACCAATCAAGATCTCTGAAGACCTATTGCTGACTGAGTACAACACAATGGTCCTTTTACCTTCACAAAACCTTACGCAGGAGCCAATCTTGATCTCTGAAATATGTGGATAGAGCCTGCAATAGCCCACACACAGTGGCTGACCAGGCCCACACAGCCACACAGTACCGCATAGTATCAGGCAAGAATTGTCCCCTTCTCTTGGGGATTTAAATAGCCTCCCCAAGGGCTCGAGGCCATGACCTAAGGATAAGTCATGCCTTAAGTGCCACTTGGTAGCCATTTGCATCATAGGCATACATGGCTACCAAGTGGCTCTTAAGGCATAACTTATCCTCAGGTCATGGCCTTGAGCCTTGGGGAAGGCAATTTAAATCCCTAAGAGAAGTGGACAATTTCTAGCAGGCACTGTATGGTTGTATAGGCCAGTCCAACATCGCTCGTACTATATATGGGGTCGTGTCATTACATAAAAAGGCACCCTTTTATGTAACAACCCATACATAGTGGCTGGCTAGGTCCACACAGCCACACAGTACTACACAATACCCGACAGGAATTGTCCCCTCCTCTTGGGGATTTAAAACACCTCCCTAAGGGCTCGAGGCTATGACCTGAGGATAAGTCATGCCTTAAGAGCCACTTCGTAGCCACTTACACCACGGTCCCACACAGGTAGCCAGCTAACCTACATAGATAGCCACATAGGCACCATACATAGTTGGCAGGAATTGTTCCCCCTCTTGGGGATTTATCACCACACAGGTGATATTTCGCCTCCCTAAGGACTGAGGCCATAACCTAAGGATAAGTCATGCCTTAAGAGCCACTTGCATCATAGGCACACATGGCTACCAGTTGGCTCTTAAGGCATGACTTATCCTCAAGTCATGGCCTCGAGCCCTTGGGGAGGTGATCTAAATCCCTAAGAGGAGAGGTCAATTCCTGGCGGGCATTGTATGGCTATGTAGGCCCGTTCGGCATCGTTCGCATATGTGTGGGGCCGTGCTATTACATAAAAAGGCACCTTTTTATGTAACAGCCCACACACAGCGGCTGGTTGGGCCTACACAGCCACATAGTACCTGACAGGAATTGTCCCCTCCTCTTGGGGATTTAAATCGCCTCCTTAAGGGCTCGAGGCCATGACCTAAGGATAAGTCATGCCTTAAGAGCCATTTGGTAGCCACTTGCACGGCTCTTAAGGCATGACTTATCCTTAGGTCATGGCCTCGAACCCTTGGGGAGGCAATTTAAATTCCCAAGATGAGGGGATAATTCCTGCCGGGTACTGTGTGGCTATGTGGGCCCGGCCAACCGCTGTGTTGGGCTATTACAGAGCAAGCTGTCTTCAATGTCCTTCTTTTGGAGTCACAAGTTTATGATGCAAATGTTCAAGAACCACATACTCTAAAGCTAAAGGATCATAAGGAAGTCATAATGGCTTCGATGAAGCTAAGATTCATGTATGGACAAGCACACAGAGAAAGGACTCATCGGATTTGACTCGAGACACATTTTATCTTTCTATTTTTGGATGCTAAATACCATTATATGGGCTACTTTTTGTTGGAGTTGGAAGCATATTACATTGTTTCACAGTTTAATGAATCTTCTACCAATTTTGTGGGATGTTTAAGAGATCATCCATGGTTAAACTAGTTATAATTTATCAAAGGACATGACCCCTTTTTGGCATGAACAGTTTATCAGTTTGGGCATAGATGCTCTTGTTTGGGCTGCTAGATTGATGTTCAGGTCCACTACCTTAATTTTCTACTGAACTTCTCATAATACCCTACTACAAAATATAGATTTAATGGCGCTAATCTTATGACACTTCTTCAAACAAGCACCAATTCAATAAGATCTCACAATAACATCTCACAAATTTGTTAGAATTTTGGGTTGAATAATTTGACAAAATTTGCTACAAGAATTGGAATCATACCTAGGAAACTCAATAAGATCTCACAATAACACTACAAAAACAACCCGAATTGTCACAAGGTATTAATCCAAAACACTCAAAAACAAGTCATGCTTGTCATAAATAAACTGAATAGTTCTCTTTAATCAACTTCTTCCGTGCTTATTATATATGTTACACCAATTTCATGGATATTCATACTTGTCACGTGCTCAAGCTTCTAAGGGTTATAAAAGCATGCATATGGACCTGAATATGAATGGTTAAGGCCTCATTTTTGCACCCTCAATATGTATATATACTAATAACATTATGGGACTTTAATTCAAGCCAAAATATTTTCTCCAGTCTCTTGGTTATTCCACTCTTTAATTGGCTTTTATTGTTGAGCCTTCAATACCATGTAAACGAGTCTCGGATTGATTGGACTCTTCTTGAATGACTTGGCGCCACCTTGATGACATGTATGACGTGACTGCCATATAGGACTTGGATGTCAACTTAGATACCGTGTTGGAAGCCCCATAATATGTCATCTATGCTTATATTAATTGCTGGTGTAGCACTCTCGTTGTTCTTGTCAATGCAATGGAAGTTTGCTGCTAAATTAGAGAAATAAAACAAGAAGAAGAACTTATTAATATATTCAATGTCTGGTCCATATAGTTTACCCTTAGTTCGGTTGTGGTCCTTATATTTTTAAACCATAGATTTTGATCCCTCAAGTTTCTTTTTTACTATAATATCAATCCCTATATTTTAATAAAAACTTGGACCGCTTTACCTCTTTGAGGAACCAAAACCTATAGTTTTTTTTCTTTTTTTGAACCTTGAAAAACCCGTAGCTTGAAAATATAGGAATTAAAACCGAAATGAGAATGATCTACAAGGACCAAACAATGTAGTAACCCAAAGAAGAAAAAAAGAAGTTTAAAAAGTGTGTGTGTGTGTGTGTGTGTAGCGTGTGTATCCCTTATAGTAAGACCTATCCTGTATAGTGTAAACTATCCACATCCTTCGCCAAACTGGCAAACTCATTTACAGTTACTCTCTTAAAAGTTCAAAGATATATAGAATAATAGAAGATGTTAGCCCTGGAAGTGATATATTTTGAAAAGGAATCTGAAAAGTTGAAGTTAAGCGTAAACAAATTGTAAACAAACTTTGTTTTGGTTCTAAATGTATGATCTCAATATATACTTTATCTCCCAAATTTTAAATTTCTCTCTAAATTATACATGTTGATTGCACATATTAAAGGGGGTTTTCATTAAAAGAGTAATATCCAATGCAAATGATTAAGAAGATTGCTTTAGGAATATCGACACACATTTTTTTTTTACAAATTAAATGACTACCAACTTAAATAATTTTTTAAATTTTTTTTGTAAATTAGTTATCAAGCTTCTATATTTAAAGTCGGAGGGAATACTCGGCTTTTTAAAGAATTCAGTTGCCATGTCATACAAAGAAAAGGAATACGGCATGAAATGTGCCCCCTCTCTATCGCTATATCTATAGTTTTCCCCCTAGCTATGATCATTTTTATTTTGTATATTCTCTCATGGCACTATGTGATGAGGAACCTTGGGACATTATGGATACTTTTTTCCTATATATATAGTCTATTATTGATAATGCTGTGACATTATATATATTATTGATAGGTATGAAAATGAGTTTAGTAAAATGTATAGTCTATTATATATTCCAAGAGGTTAAACCATACATACTCCCTCTGACCTTATCTTTAGTTTATTAGGTCACTTTTAAATTATGCATACATAGTAATTCAAAATAGTTTTGGGAGAATGCCTGAAAAAGAACTTGGACTTTGGGAAATGACAAATGAGTTTTTTTTACCAAGAGTTGATTAGAAAATATAGAAACGTGATAAGAAACTTTCAACTTTTTTCTTGGGAAATGACTGATTTGTCATTTTCCAAAGCTTCCAGGTTCTTTTTCAGAGATTCTCCCAATAGTTTTTTGTCTTAAAAGTTTATAAAAATTACCACTTGTTTTCCAAACTTGCATTCAACTATATTTATTACGTTCTGACATACTTATAATAGAAATTGGGGTAGTATTATTTATATTACAAAAATTCTTTACATGAATGGTTACCACTATTTATATTTATTAAATTCTAACTAGCTAGATCCTCACCAACTATATATAGTATAATATATGAAAAAATATCTTATGTGGATGTATGAGCACATTGATACTTATCCCAGTAGGGGCCTATTTGCTTCAGCTTATTTAATGAAAAAATCACTTATGTTTTCTTTTTTCTTTTTCTTTTTTTTTTCTGGGGGGGGGGGGGAATCACTTTCAAGCATTATGTCCACCATAAAATGGTTATGGTTGTTATAGAATGAATTATGATTTGTAAATACAAAGCTGATTATCAATGGGTAACACAGGCAGATATGAAGTGTTGCAATAATCATAACATGCTCGCTTAAAGTGTTCTATAATATGGATTAAATCACAATATCCATGTTCAATCAAACTAAATCACAATATCCATGTTATACAAAGTGAAGGATTTTTTTTTTCCTCAACCTTTTCTACCTACACTGGTAAAATGTAATTGATAAAGAAAATCTTTCTATATTGAGTCTAGAACTGGTATGGAAAATTCACGACTTTATATATTAACTGTATTTACAGCAATTACAAAACCGGTGTAGAAAGTTCTTTTTTTTTTTCCGCTATATAAATGCCTTTTTTTCACTAACAATGGCTCTAGCTAAAGGGTTGAATCACAACAAAAAACAAATAGTGGATTAGTGACAGATTCACCGTCAAATAGACCATCACTAATTATTAAGTCAATTTTGTAAACAAATTCAGTCACTAATGAATTGTTTTTTGTAGTGAATTGCAAGATCTAGATTTACATAAACTTGATTTTCATCTTATTGATTGAATTAATTCTCTGCTTATGGCAGCATATGAAGTCAATTATAGAGAGCTACAATAAACAAAAGAGGAACACCATTAGCTTAGGAATCCAGCTGCAGAAGCCAAGGTCCGAGATATTTATAAATCATATATATATATATAATCCTCGGAGAGAAATCCTATATATATATATATATAGATCAGTAAGATGAGTGTTGTTAAAGATGGTGCAACTAATAAGGGTAAATTGAAAATTTTATTATCCCTTTTTTAGACAATCTTAATGATTTAACTACTTTTCCTTGATTTCGGTTGGGTAGTTAGAATTGATTTATACATAGGACTAGAGGGAGGATGTTGGAGAGCAAGATCTCTGATTTGAACATACATATATTGAGATTTCTAAAATCATATGCTTCTAGCATTTTTTTATTAATACACAAACGACTATGCCCTTTGTTATGATCCTTTATTGTAGTCCTTCTCATCTTAAATATAAGTTGGTTCAATGCTTTAAATATTCCACAATTTTTCCAAAAATACCCCTAATATAGTCATGAAATGGAGTACTCAAATTCACACCTTAGTTATTTTATGATAACTAAATGAAGGAAGAAATGAGAACTATGCATTAATTATACCCCACTAACTTCCTCCAATATTCTATCATTAGACAGAACTAGGCTAGAATCATCTTCATACTCATATCATTAGTTAGAACTCATGCCTTAGCTTCTTCCTCAATATTGTATCACTCCTTATTATTCAATATAATATTTATATCTGTTGTTGCACTTGTTTGTTTTGGCAGAGAGAAGCAACGGTCTTCAGGCATCAACTTGAACACTTGCAGGAATTGCACAGGTACAAAATGTTGATTTTGAACTCTCATCAAGTAAGTTCTGATTCTTTTTCCAGAATATATTCTGAAAATAAATGGAACAATATAGTAAACCAGAAAGTGGCTTATTTCCTTTTTGGGAACAGTGTAGGCAATTCATGGGTGAACAACTTTCTGGTTTGGGAATTAACGAACCGAAATGTTTGGAAAATCAACTGGAGATGAGTTTAAAAAATGTCCAGATCAAGAAGGTATGACATACCTCACATCTAAATTCAATTTAACATGTCACCACTTATACATAAAGGACAAGCATATATAATAATTAACCTGAACTTGATCGTCAATTATTGGTGCGCAGGATCAAATTTTAAGTGATGAGATTAAAGAGTTAGAACAAAAGCTATTCAAGAATTCTGTTTCTGACCTTGCCATGTAAGAAAGGACTCTCTTCGATTCCCACAAATTAGTTCTGACTAATTTATTGATGCTATATTTTGCAGGGACATCAAATTCGTCAAGAAAATGCACAGCCACGAGACGATAGAAGTCATTAGGAAAGAGAATGCAGAACTACAGGCGAAGGTAAGTTTATTATTTTTTAAAAAACAAAAACATTTTATACGGAAGGGGATGGCATTATCTACATTGCGCCTGTACTATTTATTTAAAGATAAAGTAGCATTTAATACCCGGGTGTTATTCCTTAGTAGCATCTTGCACCCTAATTTTAGTTGTGGTACATCTAGTACCTACCCTGATGTTATTTTCTTAGAATTCAGTACCCTAATGTTATTTTCTAGTTACATCGAACACCCCAATTATTTTTATGGTTTAGAGTGCTTGAAGCACTAAAAACAAGATTCGGGTGCTCGAAGCACCAGGAAAATCACATCATGAAGTTAGATGCATCACAAATAAGATTAGGGTGTTGGATGCAATTTGAAAATAACATTAAGATGTTGGATGTTACTTTTCCCTTTATTTAACACTAAATGTTTCAAGTTTTCTTTCAAATCATAGAGTCGGATTTTTTACCCCTTTCCTCTGATTTGTGAAGGAAGGGTTGTGAATGAGGAAAATGAGGATTCAAATCCTACATACACTGTCAGCAACAAATATGGGTCACATGCACCTATGCATCTCCAGCCGAGCCAGCCACAGTCACAATCGAGTGATGAATCACCAGCCAAGCAATGGAGCCGAGGTATAAATCCCTTCAAACTGATGAAATAAATATACATCTTCAACACACACACTAATACACTTACTCACACACACACACACACATATTAGGTTAATACGATTATTAGTCTTTATAGTTTTATTGAATTTTGGTTCTGGATCCAATAGTTTCAAATTCTTAGCTTTAATCTTTACAGTTTCATAAAAATTTGGTCCAAGTTTAACAACTAGTGTCTATACTTTTAACGAGTTTTTGCTTTCCTATATACTTAAACTCAAACCAAGTCTTTATGAAACTATATGGACCAAAACCAAAGTTCGATCAAAATATAAAAACCAATAATGATATTAGCCCTATATATATGTATGTGCGTATGTACATATATGTTTTTGTGTGTGCGCGCTGCTCATTCTTAAAACTTACAACTAAGCGCTTGATTTTTATGACAGATTACAGTTGCTTTAGCACTAGCTCTTTGAGAGTATAGGGTTCTCCACACCATGCTGCCACCAACTCTGCTGAAAGAGAGATGTTTCATCAGGAATCATTTCTGTTATTGTTAAGGTTCACACATGCATATCGGATATGTCTCTGTATATTTTAGACAATGCAGATATCAAATGTGCCAAAGTATTGAATTACTTAGTTTCTATATATGATTTGATCAGACGAATGGAATAATATCTGTTTACCTTTTTAAGAAACAGCCATCCATGTAAACCTTCCATATTTTCAATAATTTTGTTGCTGATATTTTCTTGATGAAGAGTGAAGACAATACCAATTATACTATTAAAGAACTACTTTTTACATAAATATATATATGAGTCATGAAGGACACAGCCTCTGTACCCAAAAACTGAGCATTTTATATTAATATATAATTGAACTGGGTGCAAAAGATTAATTTGAAGTTAATCATACAAGAAAAATGTTTCTGAAAAAAAAGTTTCATAAATGATTTTGTTCTTTATAAGTGCAATGCATGGGCGTGTTGATAATAAGCCAATTACCACATAAAGTTACTTCTATTAAAATTTGCTCATATAATTCAATGGTTCAATCTCATATTTCAATGGTTTAATCGGTCGTTTTATTAAAAAAGAAAAAACTCCATTATTTCATTTAAAGTAGAAAACAAGGGATGGTTTCCTGAATGACATGGTTATTGATCAAAGTTAAGGCTTTTGCTAAGTAACTACACAAATTATTGATTCTCTAGTATATTGTTTGTGATTGTGATTTTTGCATGTGTATGGCAGGATATCATAGTTACTAAGACGTTTGTACTTACCCCTTTATCTTTACAATTTTCAGTTGAGGGCTGCGACAAAGTTGGAAGGCACTAGATATGAGGTTAAGACTAGACCAGAGAATGAGAACTTCATCATCCGTGGACTGTGTGGTTGTTTGAAACTACTATTTTCAGTCTTGCATTACAGTCCACCTTGAATGCTCTACATTTACCATCAAGTCCCTCCTTGTAAATGCTAAGTAGCTTTGGAAAGTATGTCAATATCACTCTTTTTCACAAAATCTGGAAATTTTATCCTAATATCATTTAGAAATAAACAAATTCGTGACTACATAAACAGCGGATAAGAATCATTCCCATCGAAGAAGCAGAGAAGGAATTTTGAGATCCATTTCCTCCATTCCTGCATCAGTCGGACGAACATGTGGAGAACGAAATTTCAATACCCACATGCATATAGAACCCATTGATGAGGGATAAGAGGAGGAGGATTGAGAACCCCAAACAAAAATTCATGGCTTACCAAGCTATTTGTTCGGAACAAATATTAAATCTTCCTATTATTTGCAAGAGTCTATGAGGGAACAAGTAAATAAATATATTGCAGAAATTAAATGGCACAATGTGGAAAACCCCTAAGGATAAAAACCACGGCTCGTCCAGACCAGAGAAAATCATATCCACTATGATCAAAACAGGTTACAAGAGAGTCTCAACAATATACACAAACATGTGCAACCTCCCAACCAAACAATCAGTGTTACAAACTTACAATAGAGAACAAAACAGTTGAAAATACCAGGAAAAACGTCCCTGACCATGAACATGTTTTCTCTTACACCAGGCCTCTAAACGATAATCCCAATGTTGAAAAAGATTAACCATATGTTTTGAACCTGCTAACCAAGTTTCATCGCTACCCAACGGTCAACGAGTGCGTAAACACCGATTTACCAATACTAACCTGTGAAGATGTGGTTTTCTCACATGGCTACAACATTAGACTTCTCTGACCTTTCCAGCCTCGGCCGGCCTAGAAACCTAATATGCCCTCTCTCCACTTAAATAAGTGAGAGGCAATCTCAAATCAAGAAACTTTGAGAGAACATTCTTTACCACAAAGAACAGGAAATTTTGCATTGTTTTTCATTCTCTCACTCTTTTCCTTCTTTTCTATGTTTTTTCCTTTTCTTCCTTTTCTTCTTTTCATAAAATAGGAAATCTATAAAATTGAACAATTCAAACATCGGCTTTTGTCCACATAGGAAGGGAGCCCGAAACATAACACTATTTTGAGAGGCCATCGACAGTCTGAACAACACATTCAAGATGGAGAAGACACATGGAGACCATGAGTTTTTTTCTTTTAAAAAAAAATTATCTTTTGTTTGACTTATGCCGATTCATTGTCTGATGTGGCTCTTAACTTGATGAGAGATGTGAACAAACTTTATTGATGGTGGAAAGATAAAGGACTTAGTCATAAACGAGTCAAAAGTTAAGGGACTGGGTCGCACCAAGTCATACTTAAGAGACTGAATTATAAGTGAGTTCAAAGTTGAAGAATTAAAAGACTAATTTTCCCTTTATTTTTTTAGCTGTGATAAATATATTTTATAATTAAATAAATGTAGATTCTGAGATATATTTGATTAAATTTATTAATATTTCATACTTATTTAATTATCTTTTTATATTTTTCTATCTTTTAATTAATTATAGGATAAAAGGATATTTTGATATAAAATCTACTCATATCTTAATTTATTTTGCAGGGGATATTATAAGATTCAAGTGAGAACAAAATATCAATATAATATATCTTTATTATAAGATAATCAATTAAAAGAAAAAGATAAATCAAGATATTGTAATAGAGACGCAAGCAAGTAGGCCATATATACCTATATATATGCTAGGAATAGCAAGAGGGAGGTGTGTTCTATTTTTCCTGGTTGGTGACGGCAACACAAAAGCTTTAGTGGAGGGAAATTAAAGTTTGAAGATGCAAAAGAACGACAACATAGATGAAAATTCAGCATTGAGTTTTTATTTTTCATTTTCTTTCTCTTCTTTATTTTGTCTTTGGTTAGCTATTATTTTGGTCATGACAATGTTCAGTTTATGTAGCTAAACCTTTGGTTTTGGATTATTTAGTTTGATTATGAATTAGTGGATGATAATTTTTTCCATTCGTTGCTTTAATATTATATTTGTTGATTTAATTGTGTGCTTGATTATTCTTAAACAAGAGACATCTTATTGGGATTATTTTGGTGTTCTAAAGGAGCCTAGACATAAGAAATTTAGACTATACCTTCAATTAAATCGTGTGGGATTAGGTTTTCGGATTTAATTTGCTTGTAGGATAGATGTATACCTACCAGCCCTATATAGTCTCATTAAGCCTACACTTAAATTAATCCAATTAAATACTAATTGCCTAAGACGTTAGGGATTAACATAGTTAGAATGTCTTTTAGTGGATCAAACGGCGTTCTAAGGTAAATAAGAGTCATAGACTAGCAATTATAACTTTAAATACAATTAAAGGGAGAAATTGGACATTAAGAAATAATCAAGGCTATAATAATCCAAGTCACCACTTAAGATCTAGAATCACCCGTAGCCTAAAATGTAGTTAGATTTGGTTTTCTCTTTTTTTTTTAGTTAGTTTTATTCATATCTTGATTTAAATTGTGTTTACTCAATTTAAGCAAAATTGAAAAGTCATTGCTTAACTATATTGTTGGTACAAAGTCCTCGTGGGAATGATATCTTACTCATTTATATGAGCGTTATCCATATATCTTACTAGATTGTTGTTGGAGGGAGTCATTTATATGAGTGTTATCCATATAGTACAACTAGTCATTATGTGGGAGATGATTTTGCTAGGGAGCAGACTTGTTTTGACCATTTATTTTGTCCTAGTCAAAGTTTTGAGCAACAAAAGTTTTGAGATCCACATGTCAAGTATTATTCTAATGAAATTACCCCTCCTTTTTACTCTATCCACATATTGAATAACACACCATTGAGCATAAGGAAAAATCTAATTTAGAAAGATTATTTGAGGAGAGTGTGGAAGCATAAGAGAGATTTAGTAGATAGCAACAGGAACTTGTCACTAGAGTTGAGTCAGTTGTCCAAAATATTGGGGTATATGTGAATCAAATTGTTTCAACTCTTGAGATTGAGGCAAGATAATTTCTTAAACATCATGACCACTTCTTGTGTTGATAATGATTATTATGAGAAAGTTGAAGATGTGGAATTACATGAGATTATGGATAATGTAGAATGTGAGTCTGAGCTTGTAATTGATGTAGATGAGAATATTAGGTGTCTAGAAGAGGTTCCGGTTGTGGAGTCTAAGGTTTGTGATTTTGATGATCAAATTGATATGGATGTCACAATAATTGTTACGCATGAATTTTCTATGGATGTTTTGACTCTTCTAGATGAGAGTCAAGTGGATTTTGTTGGATGCTCTAAATTTTTGAAAATGCCTATATCTATTTGCAATTATATGCATGTTGTGCTTTCTTTGAATCCGTGAATGCTTGTACTTTGAATTTGTCTATGATTGAGGAAGTACAGGCAATTAACATGAATAAGCATCTTTTTTTTTTTTTGAAATCTTGTTGCTTCAAAAGAAATGAAGACAACGTGATTATGGTGTTTGCTAGGTATGATTAGATGATTGTGTTGAAGACTTTAAATTTAGTGCTTATTGGGAAGCAACCCAATATAATAAATTCTGCTTTTGATTTTTTTTTTTTCTTTTCTTTTATTTATCTTTTTTTTTTCATCTCTTAGCCTCAAATTTCTCACTAACACCCCTCTCAAGTTTCATTGTAGGAAAGTTAAAGCATCATTGAAGGTATTAGAGGAAGAATCTCATATCATAATCAGAGACCTAAACCAGGGGAGCTTTAGTTCCTTTCCCTCTTTATTGATTTTTGCAACATTAAGGACAATGTTTGATTTAAGTGTAGGGGAGAGATAGGATTCTTTTTTTTTTTTTTTTTGTGCCTGTTCTTTTATGCAATTGAATTTTTTTTTTTTTTTGCAAGATTTTCATAATTGAAACTTTTGCATTGCTTATGATTGAACTTAACCTTGAGCCTTTCCCATCTTAGAAAATGTTGTTTGAATAAAATTAAAATAGAAAAGAATGTTTCAATTAAGCCTCTACACCTTGATCTTTTATATAAATATGGATATGGACTATGAGAATAGGATTAGATTGTAATATATGACCAATAGATTATTAGTTTATAAATATTTTGCCACTTAATTTCTTTAGAAATTTGATAATGACCTTTGTTGGCCAAGCAAAGATTTTATTTAGGGAAATGACATGAGGTGGAAACTAAGCAGAGAGAGAAGAATAAGAAACACAACTCCAATGGCTTTTCTAGACCTAACTTAGTAACCGGGGGCACTTCATTATCAATGTTGGCACTCGTGTCAAACGATATAGTCAAAAAGGGCCATGAGTTGGCTAAAAGCCTCTTGAGGTATCTATTGGAGTAACTAAGTAACCGGTGCTGTATCACCCATGTGCAAGGTCGTGTCAAAAAGAGACCCACAATAGCCTAAGATGGAAAAAATAAAAATAAAAAAGAAGAAGAAAAATATAATGAATCGATTTTTTACCTGAGGATCCTTATTAAATTAAATAAAAAACTTGGTTAAGTGGGACATTTGAGTCTTTCTAGAGGAGTTAAGTAACTTAATATTCCTTTACTAATCTTACTGTTACACTTATTACTTGCTGATTCTTTGATCATAGAGATGTTAATGGATGATTACAATTGTTTAAAGTTCTTAACTTAATGACCCATTCTTATAAGACATTAAATTGAATAAAATTCGATAGCATATATGATCTAAGTGTGGTGGTGTGCTACTCTCTGTTTAGGAATTTCGTAAGCAGTATTCTTCTTGTTCAGATAATAAATTTTCTTTCTTTTACTTGAGGACAAGCAAATAATTAAGTATGGGGGAGTTTGATAAGTATATATTTTATAATTAAATAAGTGTAGATTATAATATATATTTGATTAAATTTATTAATATTTCATACTTATTTAATTATATTTTTATAGTTTTCTATCTTTTAATTAATTATAGGATAAAAGGATATTTTGATATAAAATCTACTCATATCTTAATTTATTTTATAGGGGATATTATAAGATTCAAGTGAGAACAAAATATCAATATAATATATCTATATTATAAGATAATCGATAAAAAGAAAAAGATAAATTAAGATATTGTGATAGAGACGCACACAAGGAGGCAATATATGTTAGATCCCAAGTTTTGATGATAACAAAAGGCAATTGTGTGCAAATCATAGTTTTATAAGTCTAAGGAATGATTGCAAAGTTACCAAATGCATATGGCAAAGTTATGTGATGTCTGCTGTCAGATTTAACTGATGTACTCGAGCATCAGAACTAGCACTCGAGCATGGAGCTCTTTTGTACTCGAGTAGATGCGAGTGATAACCAGAAAGTGTTTGCCCGAGAGAAAACTATTGTCATTTTTACTGATGCACTCAAGCACTGGATATAGCACTCGAGTATAAGATACTTTCTCACTCGAGAACATACGAGTGAGGGACTGCAAGTGCTTGGCCGAGAGCAATTCCTGTCATTCTTTCTGATGTACTTGAGCATTGTAACCAACACTCGAGCATGAAACTGGTTTGTACTCGAGTACTAACAAGTGAAGGACTGCAAGTGTTTGGCCGAGAGTCATGAAGGTCAGAAAAGCACAAGTATGCCCGAGTGACACATCAGCACTCGCGAGTGAGAAATCTAACTCTCTTAAATTCTGATGCAAGTGCTGATAACAAGAGTATATTACATAAGAATATTCTTCTTACTCGAGCAGGAATATGTGTGCTCGAGTGAGGGCCCGCATCACCTGCGAGTGCAAAATCTCACTCTTGCTAAAATGGTATGCGAGTGCTATCCAGAGATGGGTCTCTTAGTGTAATGAGCAAGGGCACTCAAGCAGAAGGAGTTGTGCTTGAGTGAGGCCCCACATCACTCATGAGTGAGAAAATTAACTCTCTGAAATCCTGTGAGAGTGCAAGCATAAAATGAAGATCAAGGAGAAAATATGTGTATTTACTCGAGTGAGCCCATCCATGCTCGAGTGATACTCTGCCAGAAGACAAAATGCACCAGTCTTACAGCGTTCAATCTGAATATGGTTTAATGATATTTATTTATCTTATCATCACTTATTATTATTATTTAACATCATTTTGAATGTATTATAAGTGTGATACAAGAGGATGAACGTTGAAATGAACAGACGCAAAGGAAGTCACAGACAACATCATGACAAGCACGTACCTACCGTATTCAAAGTTTTCAAAGGTGCGCATGCCGTTCCATAGTAACATGCCCCGCTCCACAATGATCGTTATTCAAATGGGAAAAAACTGAACATCTATAAATACAGAGTTCCAAAGATAGTCAAAAACAACGAAGCATAAGAATTCACAAACAAATCTACAAGTCTCTGTGATTCATATTTTCCCTGTATTCATAGTGATCTTCAGTGTTTATCATACTTGCTCTGTAAGAGAGTCCATATATATTTCAAATTCTATTTTCATTTCATCTCAAGGTATTGGGACCTTGAGAGGGTAGATATCTTTACGAGAGAAGCAGTTGAGAGAATTCCTAGCAAAACCTTCCATTCATAAAACTTACAAGATACAAGCAGTAGAGATCGTTGCTGCTCGTAAGACTTACAGTGGTGTAAGCAGGAGAGAACGTTACTACTCGTAAGACTTGTATACGTAAGCAAGTGGGAAAGGTCATAGGTTGTTTTTCTGCACGTAAGACTTGTCGTAAGGGGCAGAGAAATTTCTTAGTGTGAGAATATTTCTGCTCCTAGTCCATTCGAGGACAGTTATTGTTTTGTGGCATTCTGAGAACCCATTGAATCTTGGAAGAATAGTGAAAATCTCAGTAGGTCTTGATCTCTAAGGACTGGACGTAGGCCTAGTTTTTAGGCCGAACCAATATAACTCTCTGTGTTCCACTCTTCTCAACTCTACTCTGTCTACTACTATTTTCATATCACCACATCAAGCGAAAAATTTATCACATCACCCAATTCACCCCCTCTTGGGTGAAGCTTGCTTCTTTCATTTGGTATCAGAGCAAGGTCTTCTCCGAAAAGCCTAATAGCTTGAGAAGGATCTGATAAATGGCAACAATGGGTGAAAACATTCTTCCAGACGGAGCTTCAATCACTAGACCTTCTGGTTTTGCTGGAGAACATTTTTTGTTCTGGAAAGCTAAGTTCAGAGTGTTCGTGATGGCTAACGAGTACAGTTTATGGAATGTAATACAAGATGGTGACTATGTTCCAATGAAGAAAATCAAAGATAGAGTCATTAAGAAGAGCCCAGAGGAGTTTGACGAAGATGATAAAAGGTTAGTAACGTTAAATAGTAAAGCTATTTTAATGATACAGAGTGCTCTCAGTCAAAAGGAATATTTTTAAATATGTACTCTACTAACTGCCAAAGATATGTGGGATGCTCTTGAAATCACTCACGAAGGTACATCCGGAATCAAAGAAAATAGAGTCAATACTCTAATTACATAGTATGATCTATTTCGTATGAAACCTGGAGAAGGAATATCAGAATTCGAACTCAAGTATACTCATCTTGTTAATCAATTATCTGTACTTGGAAAATCTTTTGATCAAAATTCCCAGGTAAGAAAGATTCTTAATATTCTTACGAAAGAATAGGAAGCGAAGGTGACAGCTATTGAAGAAGCTAAAGGAGAGTTAATGAGATCCGTAGCGGCTCTCTTTGGTAGTCTTTTTGAGTATGAAGGAAAGTTGAGATTCAAGAAGGAACTAGAAGAGTTCGATGATAAAAAGAAAAAGGGAGTTACACTTAAGGCCATCAAGGAAGAAGAAGAGTCTTCTGAAAATGAAAATGTCCCTAATGATGATGAAATGGGAATGATCGTGAGAAAATTCAAGAGATTCTATAGAAGAGGTCAAAAGAACTTTAAAAATTATCAAGGTGGACCAAGCAAGAAAGAAAACAAAGAGCAACAGATAGTATGCTATGAATGTGGAAAACCTGGACACATCAAATCCGAATGCTTCAGAAACAAAGACAAAAAGAAGCAGAAAAAGAAAGCATATATGTCATCTATCTGGGGCGATAGTTCGTCAGATGAAGAAAGCGACAATGACGAAGTAGCAAATCTATGCTTAGTAGCCAAAGAAGAAGAATCAGATTCTGAGGTAAGTGATTCTGAACCTACTTATAATGAATTGCTATCTGAATATAATGCATTGCATACAGAATTCATCAAGGTAGCTAAAGAAATGGTTAGTTATAAGAAGAAAGTAAAAGAATTAGAAAATACTATCATATCATCGCGTGAAATATGTGAGGAGAAAGATAAGAAAATAAGTGATTTAACAAAAATTGTTGAAAAATTTACTAAGGGAAGTGAAACTCTTAAAGTTATTCTAAGTTCTCAGAAAGTTTCATTTGATAAATCTGGAATTGGATATAAGTTTGATCATGATAAGAATAGAGGAAATAAGAAAGATAGCAGTAGAACTTATCTTAAATATTTCAGGAATTCTGTGCATACATCAAATCCTTTCTCATCATGTAGCTATTGTAATAGGAAAGGACATTATACTTCATCATGTTATTTTAAGAAAGGACAAGTTATTGGCACATATAAATGGGTTCCAAAAGGGACACATGCATCACATACTAACCACAAAGGACCCAAGAAAGTGTGGGTACCTAAAACTTGATCACCTTACTCTAGGTATGTCTCAAAGCATCACGAGCAAACAAATGGTATATTGATAGTGGATGTTCGAGACAAATGACTGGTGACAAAAATAAGTTCACCATGCTGGAAACCAGAGAAAGAGGAAAGGTAACATTTGGAGGTAATCAATCTGGACGTATTGCTGGAATTGGTGAAGTGGGAAAACCCGATGGTGTTCAAATCAACGAAGTATACTACGTTGAAGGATTATGCCACAACCTCTTGAGTGTAAGTCAAAGCACTGACAAAGATAACTGGGTGATCTTTGACTCAAAAGAATGCTTGATAGTAAACTAGAAAGATCTGCTACTAAACAAAGAATCTATCAAGGCAAAGATCTGAGCTTAAAGGGACAGTAACTGTTATACTATTGATTTAAATTCAAATTCTTCTGAAAATTGTTTTCTTAGCAGATCAGAGGAAAGTTGGTTATGGCATAAGTGTCTGGCTCATGTTAATATGAATCAACTTGACAAACTGATTAGAAAAGATTTAGTTATTGGTCTTCCTAAACTAAAATTCAAAGATAATTTGATTTGTAAAGCATGTCAAAAAGGCAAAAAAACTAAATCTTCATTCAAAACAAAGTATGTGATTTCTACTTCCAAACCTTTACAATTACTTCATATGGATTTGGTAGGTCCGGCAAGAGTAAAACGTTTTGG
Source organism: Inga laurina (assembly GCA_963855925.1). Classification (NCBI taxonomy): domain Eukaryota; kingdom Viridiplantae; phylum Streptophyta; class Magnoliopsida; order Fabales; family Fabaceae; genus Inga; species Inga laurina. The sequence goes on from OY979701.1 coordinate 30,953,407, forward strand.
AGGAAATCTATATACTTTAGTGATTGTCGATGATTTTACAAGATTTACATGGACTATATTTATTGCTTCAAAAGATGAAACATTTCTTGAATTTATTACGTTTGCTAAAAAGGTCCAAAATGATAAAGGTATTTCTATTGTTTCTATTAGGACGGACCATGGAGGAGAATTTGATAATCAACTATTTGAAGACTACTGCAATAACGAAGGAATAGATCACAACTTCTCTGCACCTAGAACACCCCAACAAAATGGAGTAGTAGAAAGAAAGAACAGAGTCCTTACAGAAATGGCTAGAGCAATACTTAATGAAAAAGAAATGTCACAAGTGTTCTGGGCAGATGCAATGAGTACTGCATGCTATATTTCAAATCGAACATATATTCGCAAGTCACTTGGAAAGACGCCATATGAACTCTATAAGGGAAGAAAGCCAAATCTTGCTCATCTACACATCTTCGGATGTAAGTGCTTCATTCACAACAATGGTAAAGAGAACTTAGGTAAATTTGATTTAAAATCTGATGAAGGTTTATTCCTAGGATATTCTAATAGAAGTAAAGCTATAAATTTTTTAATAAAAGAACATGTATAGTTGAAGAATCTATTCATGTTGTGTTTGATGAACTTAATTCTCAGACAAAACATATTGATGAAGAAGAAATGGATTTAATAAAGAAAAACAAATCTATTTCAAAACAAGATGACTTTGAAACAAATGATTTTCAAAATTTAGAAGATGTCGATGATCATGCTCAACCAAAAGCATGGAGACATATTAAAGATCATCCAATTGATCAAGTAATTAGAGATATTCATAAAGGTGTTAAAACCAGAAATAGAATCCTCAATGAGGTATATTTCTCTACTTTTATTTCTGAAATTGAACCTTCTAATATGGAAGAAGCCTTATCTGACAATGATTGGGTAATTGCTATGCAAGAAGAATTAAATCAATTTCAAAGAACCAAGTTTAGGATTTGGTTCCTCGACCTAAAGATCATACGGCTATAGGGACCAAATGGGTTTTCAAAAACAAACTTGATGAATCAGCAATCATTGTGAGAAACAAAGCAAGATTGGTGGCTAAAGGCTATAATCAAGAAGAAGGTATTGATTATAAGGAAACATATGCTCCATTGGCAAGATTGGAAGCAATACGAGTACTCTTAGCCTTTGCTTGCATTAAAGGTTTTAAACTTTATCAAATGGATATGAAAAGTTCTTTTCTAAATGGTTATATTATGGAGGAAGTATATGTAGAACAACCTCCTGGTTTTGAAGATAAAATAAAGCCTTATCATGTTTTCAAACTTAAGAAAGCCTTATATGGTTTGAAACAAGCACCTAGAGCTTGGTATGAAAGACTAAGCAAGTTTCTTCTTGATCAAAATTTGTCAGAGGAAAAGTAGATACAACTCTCTTCATCAAACATAACAAAAATGATATACTAATTATTCAAATTTATGTAGACGATATTATTTTCGGTGCTACTAACGAATCTATGTGTCAAGAATTTTCTAAGATTATGCAGGGAGAGTTTGAAATGTCCATGATGGGAGAATTGAACTTCTTTCTTGGACTTCAAATCAAGCAAAAGAAAAATGGTATATTTGTGTCTCAAACGAAGTATTTGAAAGAGTTGTTGAAGAAGTATGGATTAGATAATGCTAATGAAGCTGATACTCCAATGAGTTCTACAACTTTGTTGGATGCTGATGTAAAAGGTCCTACCTTCAACATTACTAAGTATAAAGGAATGATTGGTTCATTACACTATCTTACAGCAAGCAGGCCAGATATTCAGTTCAGCGTTGGAATGTGTGCAAGGTATCAATCTGCTCCTAAGGTATCACATGCAGAGATAGTGAAAAGAATCTTCAAATATATAGGAGACACTTCAGAACTTGGCTTATGGTATCCAAAAAGAGGAAACGAGTATTTAATGGCATATTCAGATTCAGATCATGGAGGATATAAAACTGACAGAAAGAGTACTAATAGTCGATGTCAATTCCTTGGAGGCTCTCTGGTATCATCGTTCAACAAGAAGCAGAACACAGTTTCATTATCCTCGACTGAAGCTGAATATATAGCTATAGCAAATTGTTGTTCTCAAGTGTTATGGTTGAAACAACAACTTCAAGATTTGGGGATATACTTAAATGAGATTCCAATTTATTGTGACAACACTAGCACCATAAGCTTAGCCAAGAATCATGTACAACATTCAAGGACCAAACACATAGACATCCAACATCACTTCATTCAAGATCACATTCAAAAGAAGGATGTCAAAGTAGAATTCATACCAACATACCTTCAACTTGCTGACATTTTCACAAAGCCAATAGCTAAAGATCAATTCCTATATATTCGGAGAGAATTGGGAATGGTTAATCCCAATGAGTTGTAAGTTTTCTTGTTAATTATTTTAATTAAATGTATTTTTGATGATAACCATACTGACTTTGGCATCGGAGCATTAGAAATTGTTTTTGCAGGTCTGTCACTCGAGCACAGGAAGTGTCACTCAAGTGACAAGCTCATGCTCACTCGAGTCAGTCAACTCTGCTCGAGCACAGAACTATTGAAAATACTTTGTTTCTTAGCATGTAAAACCGGGGTTAACAGAGGAGATAAAAATACCAAGAGACTATATGAAGTGTAACAATGAAAATTGATCTCACTCAGGTAAGAAAGATCCTCACTCAAGCATGGTATGAACATGCTTGAAGTGAAGAATGAGTACTCGAGCAGAAAGTAAGAATTTCTTTTAAGAGCCTACTCAATGCATGGTTACTCAAATGATTTTGGAGGATTTGAGTACAAAGATGAAAAATATAGCAAAAAATCCATAAACCAGGTACACTTTTACATGTTTTATCAAAATTGTTTGTATATCTCTCGAGCACAGTATGAGCACACTCAAGCACAATATGAACATCACTCAGGCACTAGGGTTATTGCTCGAGTGTTGCCACTTATATCAGTTACGCGATAGCTCAGACCGTCGCACTTCCTGCTCTCACTCGAGGTGTCTCATCACTCGAAGGTCGCATCTCTTCACCTCCAACCGTTACCCATTGATCAAACGTCTCCTTTTGCTTCAAATCACCGTTACAACCTCTCAATCTTCTTTAAAAGGTGAGATTTATCCTCAATTTTTCTCATTCTGTGCCCTAAGTCTCTGAATTTTTTCTTCTCAATCTTCAGAAAAATCTGTGAGTCTTGTTTCTTCTATTTCATTTCTAAATGGCTAGAACTAAGATTCCTGCTATTGCCCAAAGATCTCACACACCCTCTCCCACTCATTCTGCTGCTAGTGCTTCTGCAACCCCGGTACCAACACCTTCATCTCCTAGAATGTCTTTTTTATCTACACCTCCTCCTAAACCCAAAACCAAAAAGAGAACTCCAGCCAAAAAACCTCATCCTAAGCCTCAACTAGCCAAGAAAGATCAACCTTCACAAAAGAAATCAAAGGGTGTGGTGTTCAAAGAACCAGTGGTTACCCGGTCTCAATCCAAAGAGGTCCAAGGAAGAGGAAAGAAGAAGGAAACTGAGCAACCATAACAATCCTCTTCTTCCTCTGAAGACATATTCAACATGCAACTCCGGGAAGCAATAGAGAGGTCAAAACTTGACAAGTTGGTTGGGAAAATTGCTTCTCAAGCCGGTGTCTCAAGTTCACACCATGCTAGGCAATCTAGTACGGCTACTTCAGGAGTACCTTCTACATCATAGGCTCCAGAGGAAGAACAAGTTACAAGTCCTCTTGAAGGTTTCAAAACTAAAGGCACTACAACAGAAGGTATTCGATACTGAGTTTGCACATAGGCATTTCTGTCCTGTAGTATATGTGGATTTAGATTACTTAAAGAAGAATTGTCATTTGGATTTATATCCTTATCTTGGATTCTATACTCCCTGGCTGAATATCCATATTCTATATTCACTCTTTGTCGTAAAAACATTTTACTGCAACATGAAAACCCATAACATTATGTCTAGGGTTAGAGAATTGATTGAGGAAGCAGTTTCTACTACTGTTAGAGGTCAATTCATTATGATATCTGCTAAGATTATTAATGACTTACTTGGGTATATTGCACCACCTCCAGATCCACCCACTTTCTCAGCCAATGAACCCTTCCGGCTTTTAAGACCAAAAGACCCAGTAGGCCCCCTTAATTTTAAGCCTATTGACATGCCTGATTCTCATAGAGCCCTTAACTATATATATTCTCGTAGTATGGTTAACAAGTCCAAAAATTTTACCCATTTTGTTCAAAAAGATTATTATTTGTTGGCCTCCTTCCTAGCCGGGCAACAAAGAAATGTGGGGGAGATCAATTTCAATGAGATGAGAAGATTTCGATTTTCTTCATCAAAATCCGCGACCATACCATATCCTCAGATTGTATCTCTCATTCTTATGAAAAATAAGATATGGTACTTGGAAGGAATTGAGAGGGTGCTCATTCCAAGGTTTGGCACGACTCAACTAACTCATATGAGTATCAATCTTCCAGTGAGTCGAACCAAGGCTACATCTCATAGGGAAGCCACTCCATCAAGAGGTGATGAGGCTCCGTCATCTACTCAAGGTCAGGTTCCCCCACCATCTTTCTTGAATGCATCACTCTCCAATCATTTGACTGAAGTAATCAATCAAGCAGTGTCTAGCTTGAAAAAGGAATTAATGACTGAGTATGAGAAGTTGGAAGACAAGATGGAGCTACAGGTCTTAAAGTTTGTAGACAAGGCTAATACCAACTTCGACTTGATGTTTAAGACTCAGGATGACATGTCAAGAAGGATAACTGATATGGAGATCTTTTTACGTTCTCACTTCCCGACTGCATCTTCAGAAGTGCCACCTAAGACCATACCTGCCTCGACTTCACCTCCTCATCCACAGACACATGTCCTCTTCACTGATCTAGATTCTAATATTGATATAACATATGATCGGTCGCCTTCACCACCACCCTCAGCCTCTGTTCCACAGCCATCATCTCCACCCTTCGTGCCAGTGCTAGTTGATCCTTCCACTGTCATGGTGCCCTTTGTCCCATCATCTGATATCACTTTTCCTCAGCCCCCTTCTAATGTTGACAAAATGGGGGAGAAGGATGTGTGATGGTTTTCTAAGCTATTATGGGATGTATTGGGTGTTTGGATAGTTTTTATGTATTGGGGTAGGATTATGATTATGTTATTGGGATTATTGTTGTATACGGGTTTTATGGGTAGTTAATGATTTATGCTTAATATTGTACGTTTCTTAGTTTATCATTAACGGCTATTTTCACGTTAGCAAGTTTTTCTGTTCAATTTAATTGTTTATGTGATACTATGCTTTATTTTGGTTGTTAAGTGTCCAGAGGAAGTGCTGCAGAGAACATATGTAGATAAGTGCAAAAATCTGAACTTGAATCTAAACTTTGGTGAAAATATGCATTTGGAAACATTGATGTTGTACTTTAAAAAATTTTCACTCTAATCAACCTTTTTCTTAAAACCCATCACAAAGGTTTTGTCATCATCAAAAAGGGGGAGAATGTTAGATCCCAAGTTTTGATGATAACAAAAGGCAATTGTGTGCAAACCATAGTTTTATAAGTCTAAGGAATGATTACAAAGTTTCCAAATGCATATGGCAAAGTTCTGTAATGTCTGCTGTCAGATTTAACTGATGTACTCGAGCATAAGAACTAGCACTTGAGCATGGAGCTCTTTTATACTCGAGAAGATGTGAGTGATAGCCAGAAAGTGTTTGCCTGAGAGCAAACTATTGTCATTTTTACTGATGCACTCGAGTACTGGAGATAGCACTAGAGCATAAGACTCTTTCTCACTCAAGCACATGCGAGTGAGGGACTGCAAGTGCTTGGCCGAGAGCAATTCCTGTCATTCTTTCTAATGTACTCGAGCATTGTAATAACCAACACTCGAGTATGAAACTAGTTTGTACTCAAGCACTAATGAGTGAAGGACTGCAAGTGTTTGGCCGAGAGTCATGAAGGTCAGAAAAGCACAAGTATGCCTGAGTGAGGCTTCATATGCCCGAGTGACACATCAGCACTCGCGAGTGAGAAATCTAACTCTCTTAAATTCTGATGCAAGTGCTGATAACAAGAGTATATTACATGAGAATATTCTTCTCACTTGAGCAGGAGTATGTGTGTTCGAGTGAGGGCCCACATCACCTGCGAGTGTAAAATCTCACTCTTGCTAAAATGGTATGCGAGTGCTGTCTAGAGACGGGTCTCTTAGTGTAATGAGCAAAGGCACTCAAGCAGAAGGAGTTGTGCTCGAGTAAGGCCCCACATCACTGTGAGTGAGAAAATTAACTCTCTGAAATCATGTGAGAGTGCAAGCACAAAACTGAAGAACAAGGAGAAAATATGTGTATTCACTCGAGTGAGCCCATCCATGCTCGAGTGATACTCTGCCAGAAGACAAAATGCACCAGTCTTACAGCGTTCAATCTGAATATGGTTAAATGATATTTATTTATCTTATCATCAATTATTATTATTATTTAACATCATTTTGAATGTATTATAAGTGTGATACAGGAGGATGAACATTGAAATGAACAGACGCAAAGGAAGTCAAACAACGACAGACAACATCATGACAAGCACGTACCTACCGCATTCAAAGTTTTCAAATGTGTGCATGTTGTTCCGCAGTAACATGCCCCGCACCACAATGATCGTTATTCAAACGGGCAAAAACTGAACATCTATAAATACAGAGTTCCAAAGATAGTCAAAATCAACGAAGCATAAGAATTCACAAACAAATCTACGAGTCTCTGTGATTCATATTTTCTCTGTATTTATACTGATCTTTAGTGTTTATCATACTTGCTCTGTAAGAGAGTCCATATATATTTCAAATTCTATTTTCATTTCATCTCAAGGTATTGGGACCTTGAGAGGGTAGATATCTTTACAAGAGAAGCAGTTGAGAGAATTCCTAGCAAAACCTTCCATTCATAAAACTTACAAGATACAAGCAGTAGAGATCGTTGCTGCTCGTAAGACTTACAGTGGTGTAAGCAGGAGAGAACGTTACTACTCGTAAGACTTGTATACGTAAGCAAGTGGGAAAGGTCATAGGTTGTTTTTCTGCACGTAAGACTTGTCGTAAGGGGAGAGAAATTTCTTAGTGTGAGAATATTTCTGCTCATAATCCATTCGAGGACAATTGTTGTTTTATGGCATTCTGAGAGCCCATTAAATCTTGGAAGAATAGTGAAAATCTCAGTAGGTCTTGATCTCTAAGGACTAGACGTAGGCCTGGTTTTTAGGCCGAACTAATATAACTCTATGTGTTCCAATCTTCTTAACTCTACTCTGTCTACTACTATTTTCATATCACCACATCAAGCAAAAAATTTATCACATCACCCAATTCGCCCCCTTCTTGGGTGAAGCTTGCTTCTTTCAATATATACCTATATATATACTAGGAGTAGCAAGAGGGAGGTGTGTTCTATTTTTCCTGGTTGGTGACGGCAACACAAGAGCTTTAGTGAAGGGAGATTAAAGTTTGAAGATGCAAAAGAGCAATAGCATGGATGAAAATTCGGCATTGAGCTTTTGTTTCACCTTTCCTTTCTCTTCTTTATTTTGCCTTTTGTTAGCTATTATTTTGGTCATAATAATGTTCAATTTATGTAGCTAAACCCTTGGTTTTGGATTATTTAGTTTGATTATAAATTAGTGGATGATAATTTTTTCCGTTAATTGCTTTAATATTATATTTGTTGATTTAATTATGTGTTTGATTATTCTAAAACAAGAGACATCTTATAGGGATTATTTTGGTATTCTAAAAGAGCCTAGACATAGGAAATTTACACTACTACAAAAAAGGGATTTAATGGCGTAATTCTTATGGCAGTTTTTTCAAAAAGCGCCAAAGATAATTATTTATTTTTTAAAATAAAGGTTATTTTAAAGCTTTGGCGCTTACAATTATAAGCGTCATAATAGACGTTTACTTTATATGATGCTTTCCTGAATAAGCGCCCAACATTATCATCAATATTTTAAAAAAAAACAATAAGAAGCTTTGGCGTTTTATGTGGAAGCGCCAAAGCTTCTTATATTTTTCAAAACACAAAAAAGGAAAATATAATAGGAAGCTTTGGCGCTTCCTTAAAAAGCGCCAAAGCATCCTATATTTTTAAAAATATATATACATATAATATGAAATTTAATATATTATTTCTTCTTTCTATTTAATCTTCCTACGGCCTTACACATGTGTTTGACAAAAGAAGTTTAATTTCTTTTTGACTATTGTAATATGCCTATTGTATTTGTATTATGCATTTTTAAAAAAAATTAAATCAATTTTTTTTTTATTTGGGTCATAACATTTATTATTGGTAAAAGTTTAATAGTTACAGTCAATGTAACACTATATGACATCTTTGTCATACTTTTTGTTCTTTCTTTTTATAGATCCAATATTATATGTTTAAATATATTATTATCACTAGTATTAACTTGCACTTATAATGAAGCGTAAAACTGAGTGAGCTCCATGAAGTTCATCAATTTTTTTTGTAAAAAGGCCACATTCCAAAAGAAAAACTAAAAAAAATATATTATAATAGGAAGCTTTGGCGTTTCCTAAGGAAGCGCCAAAGCTTCTTATGTATTTTTAATTTTTTTTTAAAAGGCTACATACAAAAAACAAACTAAAATAAAAAAAGAAATATTATAATAGAAAGCTTTGGCGCTTCCTAAGGAAACGCCAAAGCTTCTTATAGGAAGCTTTGGCACTTCCTAAAGAAGCGCCAAAGCTTCCTATGTATTTTTTTAAAAAAAAAAAAAAAGGTTCAGTCAGCTTCTTCAATTATGTGTGTGTCTAGCTATAAAGTAAATTTAAATTAAGTGTTTTTTTTCACTTGGGTCATTATATTATTATACATTTATCATTGTTAAAGGTTTAATAGTTACAATCAATGTAAAGTTATATGATATGTTTGTCATAATTTTTGCTCTTTCTTTTTATAGATCCAAATTATCTGCTTGATATATTATTGTCACTAGTATTAACTTACACTTATAATGAAGCGTAAAACTGAGTGAGCTCCATGAAGTTCATCAAATTTTTTTATATTGAAGCGTAAAAGTAGTATATACTTGACCATTGTTAGAAAAAGAATCAACATATAAAATATAGTTAAACTAACCAATTACATAAACACAGTGCCAAAACTTCATATTGAAAAAATTAAAAATAAAAAACACAATAGAATCTTTGGCGCTTCCTAAAGAAGCGCCAAAGCTTCCAATTTTTTTTTTAAAATTTTATTTTGAAAATGGGAAGTAATGACATTCTTTTATGAAGCGCCAAAGCTTCCCCTGTTTACAAAATTTAAAAACCCCGCCATTGACATCCCGCCATTATCACTCTCCCGCTTGTCACTTCCCATAACTTCGATCCATTACTCTCTCACTTTATTGGTCTACTAGCTTTTCTTATTCGTTATCCCCACTCCTTCCTCTCTTTGATGGCAGCAAGTAGAAGTAGGAGATCTCTAACTTGTAAGCATTGTTTTTTAAACATTTGATCCATGTTTTTTTTTTTTTTTGGTTAAAATTTGCCATGACTCTTATATGTTTGCTCATATTTTTTATTTTTAAAGTATTGATTTGAAGTTTCAACTTTGTCAACTTAAACTTCCTATATATTGTTATTTTTTTTAATTTTTAAACTTACAAATTAATAATATTGTAGTAATTTTGTTGTAATACAAATCATTGTAGTTAATGTTTTGTATTTTTTACCATTGTATTGTGATTTGTTTTTTTTATCAAGAAAATATAATAATTAAAAAAATGATCATCATCATTTTATATTGTAATTTACCTACTAGATAAAATGTATAGTCATTTACTTGCTAAAAAATTATATATGATTATCAGGCATTTATTTTTACATTACACCGTAAAGAAAAAAATATTTAAAAAAATTATTTTAAAAAAAATTAAATCTCCAAAGGAGGCATTGCCTCCTTTGGCGTTTGTATTAGAAACGCCAAAGGAGGTGAACACACCTCCTTTGGCATTTGTAATACAAACGCCAAAGGAGGGTACCTCCTCCTTTGGCACTTGTCAAATAAAACGCCATAAGTAATTAATTAATTTATTTAATTTGATAAAGTAATATATGGCGTTTTTATATATTGAAAAGCGCCATAGGTATTTTTAATGGTGTCAAAAGCTTTGGCGTTTCTTAAACGCCAAAATATGTTTTAAAATAAGCGCCATTATACCGCTTTTTTGTAGTAGTGTTAGACTAGACCTTCAATTGAATTGTGTAGGATTTGGTTTTCGGATTTAATTTGCTTGTAGGATCGATATATACCTACTGGCCCTATATAGTGTCGTTAGGCTTGCACTTAAATTAATCCAATTAAGTATTAATCACGTAAGATGTTAGGGATTAATATAGTTAGAATGCCTTTTAGTGGATCGAAAGGCCCTATAAGGTAAATAAGAGTCCTAGACTAGCAATTATAACTTTAAACGCAATTAATGGGAGAAATTAGACACTAAGAAGTAATCAAGGCTATAATAATCGAAGTCACCGCTTAAGATCCAAAATCAACCTTAGCCTAAAATGTAGTAAGATTTGGTTTTCTCTTTTTTTTTAGTTAGTTTTATTCATATTTTGATTTAAATTGTGTTCACTCAACTTAAGCAAAAGTGTAAAGTCATCGCTCAATTTCATTGTTGGTACCAAGTCCTCATGGAAACGATATCTTACTCACTCTTTAGTACTTGATACAGCCCATGCACTTACGAAGTATTAGGCTCTATATTTTGCCCCTATCAAGTTGGTAGCATTTTTCAGACTCTACCGAAGCATGTGCCTCTCAATGTTAAGTAAGTAGCGTTTATCAGGCCTCAGAGTTTGGAAGCAATAGCAATAACACTACTATATCAAGGAAGTAGGAAGCACTATAACATATATTTTTTTGGGGGAAAAACATTCACAAGACGTAAGAACTTGAAGTCAAGTCACCCATATTACGCTGGAGTTCATCAATAATGAAGATTCTGGAAATCATCTATAATACCCCTCTAGTCCTTAATATAACCCTAATTTTCTTCCTTAATTCCCTCCATCTCTCTTACTTGGATATTATTGAGAGAGCATCAATAAGGGTATTGGATTACATTCAAATTACATTCAGATTATTTTTATTTTTATTTCTTTGTTTAGGTTATATCTATGGTTTTGGAACAAATTACATTCGAAGTATTTTGAGAATGGTGTTTTTTCAAAAAAAACATTGAATTTCTGTAGATTTACATATTGGTTGTGTGGTTGATCTAGAAGGCCAAGTAGTGATGAATACTAGTACAAAAAAGGCATTTTAGACCGTGCCATTTAGACCGGTTGTAGTGGATTAGGTCTAAAAGAAATGCACGGTGGCATTTTCATAATTATAAAAAACTTGGGAGACCGGTTAATAGGGAACCGGTCTTAAAAATAATTTTAATATGGTTTTAAGACCGGTTATCCTAACAACCAGTCTTAAAAGTGGACTTTTAAGACCGGTTATCCTAACAACCGGTCTTAAAAGTCCACTTTTAAGACCGGTTGTTAGGGAACCGATCTTAAAAATAATTTTAAGACCGGTTCTCCTAACAACCAGTTAGGATAACCGGTCTTAAAAACCTTTATTTTAGACCGGTTATCTAATTAACCGGTCTTAAAAGTTTTCCCCAATATGATTTTCACGCCGTTCCTCCTCCCACTTCTCCTGATCTGAAATCCCTCCCAATCTTTTCTCTCCTCAGCCGTCGTCGCTCTTTGGTCGCCTTCATACACTGCTTCAGTTGCTCGTGGTTGTCATCATTGGTGCTGTCGTCAGTCATTCGTTGGTCGCCGTCATTCACGTCTTCATCCTCTTTTTTGAGGTATGCTTCATTGTCTTCTACAATTACTATATAGAAGCTGTTACCTCCAGATTTGGTCATTGGCCTAGGCTAGCAAGGGGCTCAACTAAACAGTAGCTTAATATAAATTTTCTGGTGTGTTTGGTGTTTGGTGTCCTTTGGCCCCCTGTCTGATAGTTTATTGTGTCCATATGTTCATCCCTTGATCGTTGTTGCGCGAGCTATAGTGCTATTTCATGAATTGCATTGCTACTCTTTGATCCACTTCTAGTTTATGTTGCTAGTAGCTCTGTTCAGTATCCTATGAGATAGCCATGTATATTATAAAGATATATTTGTATGGCTTTTGTTCTTGCCTACTTTTACCAATGTTATAAGTTCCTAGGATGATTTTCTCCTATCTTGATATTTGTTTATAAATGGATTATTTGAACAAGAAAGTTAAATAATTGTGTCCATGAATCACAGCACATACCTGGAGAAAATTTCCCAATAAATATGATCATGCATAAGTGAGAGCCACTTAGCTAGTTGCTGCGTTTGGAAACTTGATGTGGGCACATGGATTCATGTTTGTTTTCCTAGAAGTTCATGGCTAAAAATAAGAAATTTAAGATATGCATGCCTGATTCTTTTTGTTCATCGAAAAAAGAACTCTCTTTTTGAAATGAGAAGGGAAAGTGGAAACTAAACCCTAATATACTCTCTTTCCCTAATCCAATACTTGACATCTTTGTTTACCTTCAATTTCTGTACAAACTACATGACCCACATTCTTCTTTTTTTTTTTTGAACACATGACCCACATTTTAATTTCAAATAAAATTGAATAAGTTGCAGCCTAATTTATCAATTGTAAAAATACAGAAATCGCCAACAAACCTCTAGTTACTAAGTACCCAAAACTTATTTTTTAATCCATGGCACTTTAAATACAAACCATTGTACTATACTTTTTGGGTGCATAGCACTGTTATACAATGTGCACAAACTGCGCAATTCTAGATTCGAGAAAGTCTCAACACAGAAGGATGAAACCAAACAAATAAAATTATACAGCCTCAACCTCATCAAGGGAGGAAGACAAAAAATATGATCCTTCACTAGCTGCAATCAATCTATGCATGAATGGGGTTGAGCTCTGGAAGCAAGTTGTATCCGTGCATGTCAGTGAACACTAAAACAAAAGAGCCCCTCTTTGTCAACTAAGCATGATGAGTGCGTTAGGACATACCCAACACCTATAGGACCTCTCCTAAAAAGAATTAGGACCTCTCTCTATATTTTATTTCTTAATAGATCACAACTAGTAAACCTTTTCAATCAACACAAGAAATTAGACACACCAACCCCTCTCCATCACCTACAAATTGCCTCTCTGATTTTATGTTCTTTGATTACTTGCAATAGTAAGACAAGTCTCAACTCAACTTGCAAGCCCACGTTATCATTATGTAGTAGTTAAACTAGGTACTTGGGTGTAATGATTGCATGCTCTCATCATACTCCTGCCTTTTCCAGGGAAAAAAGTAGAAAACAAAAAAAAGGTGTTGGAATATATGGATCGTAGTTGGATACAAGCCAAACGGATGAGTATTGAATATGATGTTGGGGTGAGGGGTTTTTTAGACTTTGCAAAAAGAAATTTCGATGATGATAGTGGGATGTTTTATTGCCCTTATGTAAAATGTTTGAATGAGAAGCGATTAAGTGCTGCAGATATATAGACACATTTAATTTGTGAAGGGTTTTGTAAGACGTATGTATATGGGTATGGCATGGTGAACAATTAGAAATGTCAAGTGCATCTCAACAGGGGGAAGTGACTTGTGATGATAATGACACAGATATGGATGATCGGATAGAGGATATTATTTGCGATGTAGGAGAAGAGGCTTTTGAACAATCACATGCATATGGTAATATGTGCAGTGATGCTGAGAAGCCGTTGTACCCAAGGTGTAAAAATACCAATTGCTGAAAGCTGTATTGAAATTGGTAAGCTTGAAAGCACGGCATGAATGGAGCGACAAGAGTTTTTTAGAAACGCTTGAGGCCTTTAAAGACATGCTTCCTGATGATAATGTGTTGCCTTGTCGATATTATGTTGCTAAGAAAATACTGTGTCCACTAAGGATGAAGTATAAAAATATCCATGCTTGCCCTAATGATTGCATATTATATAGAAAAGATCATGAAGAGAAGGAGCAATGTCTGATATGTGAAACTCTGAGGTATAAATCAAATAAGGGCCCTGCAAAAGTGTTGTGGTATCTTCCAATCATTCCAAGGTTCAAGCGCCTATTTGCCAATGAAATTGATGCAAAAAAATTTGAGATGGCATGCAGATGAGAGGATTTCTTATGGAAAGCTTCGACATCCAGCTGATTCTTCTCAATAGCAAAAAATCGATCAATTATTTCCTAGCTTCGGTGAAGAACCTAGAAATCTCAGGCTTGGGCTTAGCACAGATGGTATGAATCCTTATGGTAGCCTAAGCAGTATACATAGTTCATGGCCTGTTCTGTTGGTAATTTACAACTTATCTCCTTTGTTATGTATGAAACGAAAGTACATTATGTTGTCTATGTTGATTTCGGGACCAAAGCAACCCGAAAATGACATAGATGTTTACCCATAACCCTTGATCGAAGACTTGAAAGAGTTGTGGGATAAAGGTGTTGATGTTTTTTATGCGAAGAAGAAGGAGACTTTTAATATGCGAGCAATGATCTTTTGTACTATAAATGACTTCCCTGCATATGGGAACTTGTTAGGATATAGCGTTAAAGGCCACAAAGCTTGTCCGATATGTGAAGAAGGCACATGCTACCATCAAATTCAACATAGAAGAAAGACGGTTTACCTTGGCCAAAGGCGATTTCTTAGACGAAGCCACCCTTATCGTAGATTAAAAAAAAGCTTTTTTCGGTGGCCAAGAGTTTGAAGATGCTCCAGAGGCATTGACTAGGGAGGAAATTTATGAAAAGGTGAAAAATATCAATACTATATTTGGTAAGTCATCAAAGAGTAGAAATGAGAAAAATATATGGAAAAAAAAGGTCTGTCTTCTTCAATCTTCCATATTGCCCCAATCTTGATGTCAGACACTGTATTGATTTCATGCATGTGGAGAAAAACGTATGTGATAGTATTGTTGGGACACTGCTCAACATACAAGGAAGTTCTAAGGATAGTGTGAAGGTAAGATTAGACTTGCAAGAAATGGGAATACGAGAAGATTTACATCTAAGGCCATATGGTAATAGAACTTTTTGTCCTCCAGCTGCTCATACTTTGTCTAAGGTTGAGAAAAGAAGCTTTTGTGAGTGTTTACATGGCGCTAAAGTTGCCTCAGGGTATTGTTCAAATTTTAAAAAGCTTGTATCGATAAAAGACTTAAAGTTAATAGGGCTAAAGTCTCATGATTGTCATGTCTTAATGCAACAACTACACCCAGTAGCTATTCGAGGCATTGCCAAATATGATCTTCAACACATATTGACTAGACTTTGTTTCTTCTTTAATGCCATTTGTTATAAAGTCATTGACACGGAAAGATTGGAGGAATTGGAAAATGAAGGATATATGATCTTGTGCCATCTTGAGAAGCTTTTTCTTCCTTCCTTTTTTGCTTCCTTCCTTTTTTGACATCATGGTACACTTGATTGTTCATCTAGTGAGGGACATAAAGTTGTGTGGCCCTATCTATTTCCAGTGGATGTACCCAATTGAAAGAACTATGAAAATACTAAAAGGGTATGTGAAGAACCCCAACCGGCTTGAAGCATCTATTGTTCAAAAATATGTTTATGAAGAAGCTATGGAATTTTGTCAACATTATTTGTCAAATGTATGACATATTGGCCTTCCTAAACGTCATGATCAAGAAGGGGGTAGATGCGGGGCAACAGTAAAGAGCATAGATGCTGATGAATTGCAACAAGTTCACTTGTACATCTTGAACAATGTTGATGAAGTTCAATATTACATGAATGCCCATAAAGAAATTGTACGGAAACAAAATAGTCGAATGACTGAACAAAGGTTATTCAGGGAGCATAACAGAACTTTCACACATTGGTTTAAACAAAAGGTTGACGGAGAAGAATGTTTTTCTGATACAATAAATTGGTTAGCATGTGGTCCTGAAGTTGATGTCATAAGTTGGACTTCATTTGTGATCAATGGTTATACCTTTTACACGAAGTCCCTAGATGATAAGAGCACCGTCCAGAACAGTGGTGTTGTATTAGTGGCTGAATCTATACACTTCTCTAGTTCGAAAGATAAGAACCCTACATTGGCTGCCATACCTTATTATTGGGTAATTGAAGAGATTTGGGTGGTTGACTATGTTAAAATTAGATTTCCTATTTTCAAATGTAAGTGGGTTGATGTCAATAATGGTGTGAAGATCGATAGGTTAGGATTTACATTAGTAGATCTGAATAATAGAAGTTTTGGAGATGAACCTTTCATTATGGCAGATCAGGCGCAACAAGTGTTCTATATCACTGACCAGGCAAATAAAACGTGGTCTGTAGCTCTCTAAGGAAAAAGGGTCGTTGATATTGACAAGAAAAGTCACTCAAATTATGATCTTCTTAAGACTCCTTCTTTTTCCAGGGGTATACCAGAACTGAATGAAGAAGATGAAGTAGATAATGCGCACGGCACAAGAAATGATCATCATGAGGGAATATGGGAGGATATCTCTTTATGATACTACTTTGAACTTAACTAACTAAAGTAATTATGATTATGATTTATATCCAAAGAATATGTTTAGTTATTTTATCGATATAGTCTTCACATGTCATAGCTTAGGATTTAAATTTCTTTGTTGTCGTTACAGGCAAATGACGAATCCCCAGTGTCCTAGTGCAGAGAATCAACCACTTCCTACACCTCTGAGTCAGCCACCTAGTGCTCAGGAGAGTCAGCCACCTAAGGCTCAGCAGAGTCAGCCAGCTAGTGTTAACCAGGGCAAGCCTAGCAATGCTCTGAGCCAGGGTCATAGTGAGCGTAGTAGTCAGTCTGTACGGAGGGGTAGACGTGGCACTCGGTTGACAGATGTTTCCCTCAGTCAGAGTGCAGGCCAAAAGATACTAATTGAGTTTGATAGATATTGGAAACCAATCGGGCTTAATGCACAACGATACAGGAGTTTCGTCAGCCTCCTTGCACGTAACAAGCCGAGCATCTTGATAGAGGAGTGGAGAAATGTCGATGCAAAGGTGAAGCAGCATATTTGGGACACTATCCAGGTATACAATTCTCTTCTGTATGTAATTAATTATTATCAAATGTCACAAATTTGTCACTTACTCCTTCAATGCATGCATTTAAGCTCACCTACGATGTTCCTCAGAGTGAGATCTTGTACAACAAGATGATGACGTATTGTTATGAGTGCTGGAGCAAGTTTAAGACAAATCTGACCAACAATTACATTTATATTGAGGTGAAAGATGGTCAGCCTCGTCCTAATCCGTGCAACCAGTATACGTTTCTTGATCAAGCGACTTGGCAAGAATTTGTTAGGCTTCGGACTACTCCAGAATCTTTGGTTAGTTGACTTATTTTTTGTTTTATTTACTTAGCAATTATCTTAATTGATTATAACACTTTCCTTTTGTATCATTTCTTATTCACAGGCAAAAAGGCAAAAAGCACAAGAGAGTGGTAGAAAGAATGATTGCCCTCATACAATGTCTCGTGGGGGTTATGCAAAGGCTGAAAGAGACTTGTTGGCGGCCAAACGGAAGAGATTGGAAGAAGCATCTCAATCCGATCCTTCTTTTTTTCTTTCTCTGCCATCTCCGATTCGTCGAGAAGAAAAATGGCAATTTGCCAGCCAAAAGAGGAGTAGGTCTTATACGAGTGAACATTCTCATATAGTAGGTGAAAGAATTGTAAGTATATATCGTTACTATAATTAATTACATAAGAAACGTACATTATTACTTATGTTTTTTATTTTGTATTATTTACAGGAGGAACTTAGAAAAAAACAAGTTGAGGGCTCTTTTAAGTCGGAGGGCAGGAATGATATTCTAACAGTTGCTACTGGCAAACATGAGCATCCAGGTCGTGTTAGGGGAGTTGGAGGAGGGGTAGGGGTACAGGATTACTTTGGAGCCCCCGTTTGACATTCCTCAAACATCGTGACTAAGGAGGAATTGGAGACTATGTTGGCCATTGCAAGAGCAGAAGCAAAGGCCGAGGCTGAAGCATCATTTGATGCACTATTAGAGACCCAGTTGAGCAAGATGAAAGAGGAAATGATAGTGTTTATGAGCTCAAGACAAGATACCAGTGCTCCCCAACCACAATCGATTGATCCTAATAAGCAAAGCACTAAAGGTAGTTGTTGCAACATCGGGCAGTCATAAGAGGGTCCTAACCTAGAAATTACTGAGCTTTGTGATCTTTTTGTCGAGGATCCTCTGAGATGATTAGTTGCACGGGGTAGTATGCATAACCTGGGAACAACTGTCCACCATTGATAAATGGAAGGTGATCAAGTCTGAGTGTCAGTTGACGAGGTAATTATTGCAGATGCACATGTCCCTATCCCTTCTGATGAATTCAAGATCGTTATCGATGTCCTGGGTACGTTCATCTTGTGGCCAACGAACCTTGTTTCTATTCGAGCCGAGGAAAGTCCGATCAAAGCCCCACCAAGTCCAGCTCCCTTCACTCAGCAAGAAGTTTCACAGCCTCCATTGAATATCATGCAACAAGTGATTCTAATGGCATATGATACATCCTTCAAAACAAGATAGTGGCCTACGGATTTAGTTGTTGGACAGTCAGGGGTGACATGCTATCTTGAGAGGGGTGATTTAATGTCCCTGGTAGCTCCTAGACAAAATCTTACGATTGGGATTGTCCAACTGTTCTTAATGTAAGTATCTTCAACAATTCAAAGTAAATATTTTAAAAGTTTCACCGTTTACCTTTTATTTATGTGCTTGCATTATTGTAGGTACATGCATCTTAGGTTGGTCTCCTCTAGCAAAAGCGAAAAATTTGGATTCTTATGCCCCCATCACATCCAAGAGAAAGGGACCACTGCTGCTAGTAAACATAGATACTTATCAGAGAAGAAATTGGAACTGAGTGTTTCTTGGCTCCATATGTGCATAGGCAAGAAACAAACTGATATTTTATAATTTATATAATATTTTATGTTTGCTTAATATTCTTCTGTTTTTTTCAGTGATCATTGCCAGTTGCTTCTTCTATGCAAGAGTAGTTACACTGTCATCCTCTTATGTTCCCTCCACTTCAAACCAGGGAATGATTTGAAAAAGACCATGAATTCGTTAGTTTTCTTGCATTATTACCTTTAGTATACAAAGTTTATGGAATTTGTGTAAAACCAATAACCTTTGTCATTGTGATGATCATAGGGCTATGCGGACATTCCTACACAGTGCTTGTGGCAAGCATGTTCGTGACTTAAAGGACCCTACATGGATCGTGCCAAAGGTTAGTACATATGGATTTGTTTAAAGAATGTAATAAGTCATGCCTTTATATTTGTTTTAATGATATCATGCTTTTTCTCAGAGTCATAGGTAACCAGAGGGGTCCAACTTATGTGGTTTTTATGTTTTGAGGCACATTTACAATATTATCACTCTAGGCACGACTGATTTTACTCAAGAGGTAAATTTATATTTCAGAACTTTTGTATTACTTTATTGTTTTTAAGTTACTAAGTCAATGTTTCGTCTGGTTTTGGTGTTACAGATGTTTGATCTTGCTGATCCCTTTCCTGAAGAAGATATTGATTTCATTCGCACATGTTGTGTTGAATTCATCTATGAGCTATTACAAAAATAGTGAGTTTTTGAATCCAACGTTACAATGTACATTATTGTTCTCATATGTATTGCTAACAAGGTTTATGTATCTATGTAGGACAATTTCTGTGATATGGGTGATACAGGAGGCATGGTATTTGAGGGACTGAGCTTTGTAATTTTTCTTCCCTTTGTATTCTGTAAAGTTGAGGAATTTCTGTTATTACTTGTGTCAATACTTGAATTTTATTGCTGCCGTTGTCATTTCAAAGTTTTGCATCCATTTCTGATCAAATTCTTCTGTTTGGACATTCCTTCATGTTTTTAGTTTTAGACAACTTCATGTTGCACATTGAAATTGCAAGAAATTAAGTGCATTTGGAGTTCCTAGAATCTGATTTTGCACTAAAGACCGTGCTTGGGTAAGTTTGAGGTGATATGAACCCAAGTACCCAACAATATCTCTCTCTAACATCACTGAGATGGGTACATATATAGATAGACAAATACATGCACTCCATTTCATCCGTTGTATTTTGCATTGTTCTTGTAACTCCCTTCGATAATCAAGCCGGGATTAGTGTTTAATCACATTTAATAATTGAGTGAGAAATCCGGAACAATTAAAAACTTTTTGCGGAAATTGTACAACTGGATCTCCATTCATTTCATTCATTAAAACAAATGGCCTGTTTGGTCTATTACATATACAATATTAGAGTATCAGCACAATTCCCAACGTTCACCCGGGATAATAACATTTAATCCAAAATATTGTTCAGGGCATCATCGCCCATCTCAGTATCCATACCGAGGATTACACAAAACTATAGTACTATGATCTATACAATATATTTACATTGATCCAAAATGATAACCAATTCAATATACAACCAAAATATCTAACTAAGACTACCGCTGGCAGCCCTAATTGCCCTTATCCACTTGCCTGCTTTTCGATCCACTTGCCCTGTCTAAAAATGTTATTTGGAAAGAATGAGATTCTAGAGAATCCCAGTAGCAATAGTTTATTTATATGATGCATATATACAAAGCAAGTCACATATATCACAATGCAGCAATCAATATTCGAGAACGGGCTTTCGCCACATTCCCTTCACTATATACGAGGTCAAGCTTACGCCACGTCCCCTTCACTTTCACTGTAATTGACTCTGGGCTTTCGCCACGTCCCCTTCACTTTCACTGTAATCAATGACTAATGCAAACAAGCAATGTAATACACATGATATAGGATAAAGTGTTACTACCTTTGTCTTTCCTTCCTTGAGCAGGCACAGGCCTTCTATTCTCCAGGCAGATATCAAATCCTAAAGTCATAATTAAGGATGAAGTATTATTCTCTATTCCAATACTCAATTGACTCCTCAATACTTAAATTTGGTTATCAATAATGACCCTTAAGAAGCTACAATTGGCTCTAATAAAGGCCCTAAAGGATGGGAAACACCGGGTTAGAAACCACTTTTCAAAATCCCAAGATGTTGAAAACAGGGGGTTGGCTGCAGCCAAGATACCTCTGGCTGCAGCCAAAACACACACAAAAGGTTTCTGGCTGCAGCCAAGGATTTCTAGCTGTGGCCAAAACAAGCACAGAAACTTTTGTGCTGCAGCCAAGACTTTTCTGCTACAGCCAAGGAAACTTCGGAAATTCATAACTAATTCTAGAAAAATTGAAATGAGGTGATACCAAAGCCCATTGAAAGATATTTTAGTCCTCTTCATAGGAAAAATATGAATTATTACTGGAAATCACCATACAAATTCCAGAATTACACAAAACGCATCACTACCCCAAAACAGAGTTCTGTTTCAATCCCAAATTTTGGACAACTATAACTCAAAGAATACTAAACGAAATGACACAAAATATATATCCATTTTGAATCTTGGGATGTGAAATTTAATATTGGAAATTTTCATAATTTTTAGACACCATTTGGTCATTCAAAACGCCAATACAAACAGACTGCCCAGAATAGACTTTCAATGGCAGCATTTCCAATTTTCTACCAAAGTGACCAATGGCTCCAAAATCAACAATCAAGCCAATTCCTTACACTAAAACACTCAAGGAATCCAATAAAACCATTTAAACAATCTAATTTCCACTACATTAGCATGCTTTGGTCTATGGCCACACTAAACACTAACTTTCCAAACTTTCTAATCTCACTCATTTCTTTCCCAATCAATCCTATCTATCCATACACATTCCAAATATACCATTTCTATACCATTAACATGCCAAATGACCAATGACACTCATTTTCGAAAATGGCCAATAAATCCTAGAAATTCAAAGCTACCTCAAATGGCACAAAACTTAGATGGGTAGATAGGTTTCACTTACCTCTTTAACTTTCTCAAAGTGACTTTTCAATTCTCCAACTTTCACAATCTCTTGAGGTCACAAACTAAGACCAATGAACACATTACAACCATCACAATGAAGCTCTTCATTCAAGGATCAATATTAGAGAAGGAAGTTTGAGCATTTGGAGACATTTCCCTTACCTTTTTGAAGCTTTTCTTCCTTCCCTTTGGCCTTCAATGGCTGACAAAAATAAGGAGAGAAGAGAGAGAGATGAGAGTGATAGAGTGAAGAGGAGTAAAGAAGAAGAGAAATGATTATCCTATCCCTCCCCCCATACCATGTCCAGCGCACAAAGAGGGAAGAGAGGAGAGAGAAACACTAAAATATTCACTTTGACTTTACTCTCTTCACACACACCCACAACCTTGACACATGTCATTCTCCTATTGGCTCTCCCACACTTAGTCACCATTTAACTTATCTAATCCTTCTATTAGCAATTTAATCCCACTTCTCATTTTTCTCTTAGTTAGTAATTAATTTCCCATTATCACCAACTTAAACCAATAATTCCATTCTTTAAATTTTCCATCAATTATGACATATAAATTAATATTGTCACCAATATACATTAATTCCACTTTAATCCAATAATTATCCTCAATAATTATCATTAGGCCTTAATCAAAAATTAGGGTGTTACAGTTCTCTGTTGCTTCAAGATTCATTACTGCTGTCATTTGGTCCTCCTTACTGTTTAACTGCAAATGAATCATCAATGTATGACTGTACTGGATTGTATGAATATTTGTTGCTGCTTTTGAATTTTGAAATTGAAATCAGTGATTGTTCTGTACTACTGTTAAAATTGGAGCATTCACTGCGTGTATATATAAAAAGGACGTTTTTAAAAAAAATTGAAGCTTTAAGACCGGTTGTAGGTCAGACATTTAAGCCCACAACCGGTCTTAAATGTCTGACCTTTAAGACCTCTTACGGGCAGAACATGTCTTAAAGGTCAAACCTTTAAGACCGGTTTTAAGAACAACCGGTCTTAAAAGTGTGACTTTTAAGACCGGTTATAACAACCGGTCTAAAAAATAACAGACTTTTTAAACCTGCTGTATCAAGACATAATACAGAACCGGTCTAAAAAGTCATTTTTAACCGATATAAAAATTCATTTTTCTACTAGTAATATAATATATATATATATATATATATATATATATATATATATATATATATATATATATCCCTAAAGGAATAGTTAAAAGGAACATAGCGAATAAGAGGATTGAAGATTTGGTGAAGTGGTTTGCTCAAGAAAGCAAGGGATATATGATTGTTCAATTCAACTCAAATCTTCATTCAATTTAACATCTCACCAGGTTACAGGACAAGTACTTGCTTAACTTGATCATTAAATTATCCGCAGGATCAAATCTTAACCGATGAGATTCAAGAGCTACAATGAAAGGTACTCAAGAAGAAATTCTTTCTGATCTCACCATTGAATCCTAACTAATTAATTTATTGATGCTATGGAAGGGAAATCAAATTAGTCAAGAAAATGTTGAACTCTATAAGAGCAAACAAGTCATTGGTAAAGAAAGTGCTGAGTTATTTGTCCAAAAAAAAGAGAGTGCTGAGTTAAAAAAGGTAATTCAGTAGATTTTTTTTGTTAAAAAAGGTAATTCAGTAGATAAAAAAAAAACCATTTTTGCTCTCAGTTACACGAGAGGGTGGTACCATGTATTGTGTCTGTGCTATACTACCACTACAACAACAACAGGCCTTATCCCACTAGATGAGGTTAGCTACATGAATTGTACAACACTATTATACCCTATCAACAACCAAATCCCTATATAAGTTGTTGACTGAAAGGTCTCGTTCAATAACTTTATTTAGTGTTCTTTTTTGTCTTCCTCTGTCTTTTTTCATATGACTCTTTCCTCTCTTATCTACCATCCTCAATGTGCCTCCAATGGTTATCTTTGTACATGTCAAAAACCTCAAATAATTTTCAACAATTTTCTCTACAATAAGGCGTGCCATGCCTACTCTTCCTTTGATATTATCATTTTGAACCTTAACATTTCTTATATGACTACACATCCATTTCAACATCATCATCTTTGCTACCCCAACTTCATTCTCTTGTTGTTCCTTTAGGGCCCAACATTCACTGCCATATAACACTGCTAGTCTTATAGTGATAGAATTTTCCTCTAAGCTTATTAGGTCATTACTGCACTTGAGCCACCCAGCTTGTATTCAATGTGATTTTATGTTCATATAAATTCAATATAGTTTTATGTTCACTATCGATGGGCCTAATACAACCCTCCTTCTTTATCCGGGCTTGAGACAGGCTATGCAACATAGGCCGAGTTTAAAAGCTATATGTGTGTGTGTGTTTAAAAGCTAAATAATTCAAGTTTGATATTTTTAAATATATTTATATGAAACGAGGGTTATGAATGAAGAAAATGAGAGTTTCTATCCTCCACACAATACAACTCTATGGCTGAGCTAGCCATAATCTCAATCTAGTGAGCCACCAATCAAAGCAATGGACGAACTGATGGGTTATATTATATTTTCCTTCAGACTCATGAATAAATTAACATTCAGCTTGAATATTTTTGAGTGTGGACATGTCTTTCATTCATAAAATTACAACTATGCACGTGATTCCTATGACGGTTACAGCTGCTTTAGCAGTAGCTCTTTGACCATCTAGCTAGGGTTTTCAGCCAACAACTATCCTGAGGGAAGATCAAGTTTTCTGCATGGGACATGTTTCAATTCAACAAGCTAGATATAATTTGATAATAACGCATCAATTCACATTTGATGTTCCATCAGGAATCATTTCTGTTATGGATCAGACACATTGGATATATCTCTGTAGATTATAAATTATTATAAAGCTAAAATCATATGCATAACCATGAACAAGGCAGTTCATTTCTTGTATTCCATATACTTTATGGGCAAATAAAAATGTTTGTCTAGAGGACAAGAAAAATGCTCCAATTAATATGTCAACTGTCGGATTTTTGTGATTTATTTATTAGTTGGAGTGGATATGCAGAATAATGTTAAGTACAGCAATGCAAATACTCTTTCTAAAACTTTTTTGGCTAATGAAAAAAAAAAATAGGATTAGAGAAAAATGGTAGGAACAGGAAAAATGGAGACAAGAAAAGTGTGAGTAAAAGTTTTCTCTTATACCAATAGCTTTACAGTCCATTGCCTATTGGTATTGATACTCCTCTTTAAGTGGGAGGTCGTGAGTTCAATCCCTCTTATAACCTCATGCCATTAATGCTTGCTGCTCTTATATTCAAAAAAACTGTTTTCTCTTTTATTACTGAGAAAAAAAATACAATGAAGAAAAAACGATATAATCCTAAAATGAATTTTCCAAAATTTTCAGACACTAGTAGCACAGCTCAAGAACATCCATTTTCCCATAATGATGATTTAAATGATCAATTCAATCAACTAACGATATATGATCAATTGAATTCCTCAACTAAGATTGTCAAATTTGCAAGTTTAAGTAAATTCATTATAAGAATGTAAACTAAATCGTGAACTCGAATCTACGAGTTTACTTTTATTAATAAATAAGTGTTAAAAGTTTACAAAAATAATAAAAAATAAAAATGATAATAATTTAATTTAAATATATTTTAAATGTAAATAATTGAAATTAAATCCATCAAAATTTATAATTTATCATATCAAAAAAAAAAATTCTACGAAGTTTATAAATAAAGCTATTAAACATGATCAAAACAAGCACATCACTACGAGTTTAAGAGTGGGATGACACAATTTTATAAGATAAAAACGTAAAAACGGTAAACTAAATGTGTAAACTAGCAAGTTTAATCGAGTTTATGGTTAGAAAGAGTTTAAGTGCAAATGGACTCGATTTTATAAACTACAAACATAAAATGGGTAAACTCGGAGGATCAACTCACAAATTTGATAACAATGTCCCAACTGTTTTATGTTGACAAATAACTGTTTAGTTTTAGGTTCATAATAATAACTCAAAAATTTTGCAAAGCTTAATCAAAAATTGAACTAATCCTAAAGTGAATATTCGAAAATTTTCAGGCAAGTAAAAAAATACTCAAATCAAGAGTTACATGATTGATTCGGTCTAAATTAAAAATAAAATCAATCATGGAAATACATCCCGTAAACCAAATTTTACAAATCTGGAAAAGTCATTAATGGACTTGAAATAAACTTGAACCTAAAATGAAAGCCCAAATGACCAAATTTCATATTTTAAACACTGCTTCCGTCCCACTATTGCGAAGCCCAATTCTTCACTGCAAGAAATTTTAGAAATCCTTTTTTTCACTGATTGGGCTACTACATAGTACAACGTACGTGGGAAACATTACATAGAACCTGAAATCAAATCAGTGACCAATTAGAAGGCCCAAATGGGAAAATGAATAGGCCTGAAAAGCCCATTTACCATAAAATACTAAAATGGTCCTTTTCGGTCAGCTTAACTCTCACATTCTTGTCCCAGAGTTGGCCTGCGGCTTTCAGGCCCTTTTACAAATTTTAAATATTTTTCACCTCTTTTAAAATAGACAAAAATGAAAAATAAATCTTATAAAATGTATAAATTAAATTACATATTATCAAATTAAATTTTCAAACTATTGTATAATTTTCCAAAATTAAACCACATCAAATCATTGTTCTAAACCCTAATAAACTATTGTCTAAGGTTATGGCAAAAAAAAAACAAACAAACTATTCTCTAAAGATCTGTTTGGCACTAGAGAAAATGGAAGTGGGGGAGAAGGGGAATTTTAATAAGTTCAATTTAAAAAAAAAAATTGAATAAGTGGAGCTTTAAAATTTTAATAAAGGAAAAATGTAAGATGGAATGTAAAAAAAATTAATTAAAAATTTTTAACATCATTTCTCTATTTTTTTTTTTTAAGTTGAATTCATTAAAATTTTTCCTTCTTTCCATTTCTCTTATGCGGTCATACCAATCAAACACTAAAACTAAGTAAACCAGATATATCAAATAGCTGAGCATTAGCAACGACATTAATAGTATCAATGTCATGATTATTGACCTGTCATATGTTTGCACTACAGTTGAGCAAGTCACCCATAGCCCAATGATACCGCCCAATCCTAGAGAAGAATTGTCCCCCGCCCAAGAAAGGCCCATGACAGGAAAGCTTGTATACTAAGGGTTTGTTTCGTTCGACGAAGGAGAGGGGAGGGGAGGGGAGGGATTTTAATGGAGAGGAGGGGATAGGAGGGATTTTAATATTACCTTGTTTGATTTAGAAGAAGAGGGGAGGGAAATTATTTTCACATGGACAACTTTACCCTTATGTTATAAGTGATTTTATCCAAACTCTATTAAATGTATTATAAAGTTTAAATATAAATATAAATTTTATTTTCTAAATTATAATCAACTGTAATCAAATGCCAACCACATAAAATCCCAAAAAATATGGAGCATGGCATTGACTACTGTATGGAGTATAAATCATGTGAATTTAAAAAATGAAGGTATTCTCTCTTACGGCAAATAAAATCATGTGAATTATTATTCAATTTTGAAATTTCACATGACATTCATCTCAACCAAAAATGAAGGTTTTGCTTATATTTGTTGCTACTGTATGGAGCATGGCCTAATAAAAAAAATGGAGCATGGCCAAATAGGGTTTGCTATTTATGAAAAATGAAAATGGAAGGAGCAGTTTTATCATCAAAATTTAATAGGCATTTTTGTCCAATCCAAAAAAAAATTTAAGCCTCCCCTCCAAATCCCCCCAAGCTTTTTTCGGGGGGAGGAGGTTTTAAGGGGAGGGAGGGAGATGGGAAAATTTCAAAAAAATTTCTCAACCCCCCCTAAATTTTTTATCTTCCCAATCAAAGGGAGGGGACCAAAATCCCTCCCCTCCCCTCCCCTCAAACCAAATAGAGCCTAAACGGGACGGGCTACAAGCACACCGAAGGGCTGCCCATGCCCGCTCACATGTATATATGTGAGATATATATATATATATATATATATATATATAGATATGTATGTACGTGCGTACGTATGTATGTATTTAGGCAAAGGAGCCTATATCAATTGAATTATATCTCATATATGTGAGATAAAATATATATTTAAATATAAATATATTATATTATATATAAGGTGAAGTCAAAATTGCTTTGGAAGCAATTTTTCTTGATACGATACAGCATGAAGTCAAGTTGAAGTATATTATAGATATCTTGCATCATTTATATGATAGATGAAGCATTTGGATCTTAGTTTAAGTCAGCATTAGAGTAATTGGATAATAGTGTTTATGCTAGAAATGTTTTAGTTCCAAAGGCTAAAACTTAAATGTCCTTGTCTTCCATTGATCACACATTTAAGAAGTTTTTAGCCAGTGCAAAGATTGTGACTAAGAGAATTGAGCAGCTTTCAAAGGTGGTTGAATATCTTCAAGCTAATTTAATTTAATATTGTGAACCAAAATATGACCTTTTGGCATGGCATGGTGGAAAGTACATGCTTTTAAGTATAAAGATCTAAATTTGATTGCACATGATTTTTTTGGTTGTATTAGTCCCCACAATGTCTTAAAAATCGGCCTTTATTACTAAAGGTCAAGTGCTAGAAAGCTTCATATATGTAAAGATGGCTGAGTCACTCATATGTACTCAAAATTGGCTATGCACAAGTGATCCCAAATTGAAGGAGGTTGATGTTGATAATTTTATACATGTCATTTCATGTGTGGTTTCAAAGAGGAATAATGAGGATTATGGTGCTTTATTATTAGTGTTTTTTTGTAATTTATATTAAAAATTCAGTGACAACAATATAGTTGAAGTGCAGTTGCATATTGAGTTTTTATTTTGAAAAAAAAAAGTAATATCGAGGTGCCCACGCCAATTCAAACCCACACAAGTTTAGCCCGACCCATTTGGCATGGCCTTTAATAGGCATTTGATGTGCATAGACTAGCCCATACCCATTAAGAAATAAACAAACGGGCTATGGGCTGACAATCGGGCTGTCTATTCAGCCCTAATTCGAGCATGGAGGGGCAAAGAGAAAATCAGATTTTTTTTCTTACTTTTTTTTATTTAAACAAAAGCAAGGAGGGTTACGTAGTACTCTCTTCAGTCATAAATATAAAACATAATTGATTTTTTTTAGAGATTAAGGAAGCTAAATAAGTTACTTGATCATATTATATATTGTGTATCATTAGATCATATATAGTTTATAAGTTAGACAAAATAGTTTGGAGAAAAAATGATAAATATAAATAATTTAAATTAATTTAATTAATTTCCTTAATCTCCAAAAAAGAGTCAACTCTGACTTATATTTAGGAGCAAAGGTAGTATAAATATTACTAGAAAAGGCAAAAGAAGAAGGATATGAAAATGCACAACAACTACTCTAGGGGGAACACTCTCTAAAAGGGCATGAGTAGTGAATGGATATAAGCATGAATGACATTGTATCTGGATCGGAAAACTCTTGAAGAGTGCAAGGGTGCCAAGTTTTTCCCTAGTGCAAGGTTAGATTATATCGCTCTCAAGCCAAAGAGTATTGAGAAAAATAATAATGCCTTTGATTACCTTAAGCCTGTTCCTTCTGATATACTTGAGACTTTTGGTTTAATTTGGCTTAATAGTTTACTTAATCTAAACTAATTATTTTATTCTAATACCACAATTTGGGATGTTACTATTGGAGTCAGCACCTAAATTCACATACGATCCAGTACATCTTTCAACTCCACCTAGTGCTCTACAAATCCTATAGGCGACAGCACCTACAAAGAAAATGAATAATCCAAGTCACGTCCAAGGATGCTATCCTAAAAGCTATTCCGCAACCACTGGCTAAGAGGAGCGGTACTTCCCAGGATAAAACGGATCCTTCCTACAAGAATAATGTGAACAGAATAGCAAAATATAATAGAACTCAGCAGGTAAAAATCAGAGGAGAGAAGTGCACTTAGGCTCAAGAGTTTGCTTACCTGATTACTCGAGTGACCCCTCGAGTAATGCTTCAAATAACTCTACAGATTACTCGAGTGCTCCCTTGAGTAAAGCCTTTTTCTCACCTGGTTACTCGCTACTAGAGTAAATTGTTGCATTTCTTGGCTGAGAGCTATTAGAAGATTTTTGACCCGGTTACCCGAGTGGCTGCTCGAGTAATGCCTTTTCTCATGTGTTACTCGAGTGGCTACTTGAGTAATAGTTCATATAACTTTACAGATTACTCGAGTGGTCCCTCGAGTAACTTCTTCCAAATTTTGGCAGTGCTCTCTGGATGAAATTCTTCAAGATTACTTGAGTAACAGCTTCCCTTACTCGAGTAGTCACTCGAGTAAGCCATTACAAAATCTGCTCATTACTCCAATGCTTACTTCAAGTAATGCTTTGCTATTTATTTACTTTGTTCAAATTCATTTGTTTGTTATCAAATCCTTTTATATCAATGATCCAATCTTTGTTATCATCAAAACATATGGGTGTTGGAAATTGTGCCCTAAGGGCCAATCATTGTACTTTGAACATTATTATTTTAATGAAATTTCTCCATTCTGTTATCATATTATTTGCATGTTAACTGTGATAATTGTATCCTTGGATAATTCATAAAGATTATCATACAATGTCCTTGGTCGGTCATCTATGCGGGAGCAGAGATGAAACAAGATCAGTATGACTTTGATAAGATATGGAGATACGAATCAAAGTCTTAGGCATTTGTAAGAGTACAAGGTGCTGGACCGACCCACTATGAGAAAGCTACATGGATCAAGTCATAAGCTTTTCTTATGTATAACCACGTCACAATGCCCTTAGACCTGAGGTCATCATGGATTCCTACATGAGAGTTGCTAAACTTTAAACTAGTCAAAAGTCACTTTTGACCGGGTGATGATAAAGGCTACGATCGGGCTTGGTGGTTTTTCATGCAGAGGAATATAAATGATCAAGATGGAATTTTTCCCTCACATTAGTAGAGAGATATTACTGAGCCCCTCGATGAGTGAGTCTGAGAAATATATAGCCATACTATGATGGAAATGAGTTTCCGTCTCTATTATCAGGCTATTCAGGAATCGAGAAAATAATGGTCAGGAACAAGAGGATGACATTATCCATGCCTCATCCTTGATCGATATATCGTGTGACAAAAGGGACGTGACATGGTTGTATGACAGGTTGCATCGTGATAACGATCCTCATATGAATTGGGTAGTCGTAATGTCTTGCTAGAGGCCGCTTGTGACTTTTGGGTTAGTATAGTTATTAGCCCACTGCCAACTTCATATGGGCCTACAGGGTCGCACACAAGAATGATCCAACACGAGATAATGTTTAATTTAGGGTGGACAAATTTTATATTTATATATATATATATAATATATAATTCATTAATAATATTATATAGATATATATTTTCGAAATATATATATCTTATATATATATATATATATATATATATATATATATATATATATATATGTATATGTATATGTATGTATATTATATTATATTATTATATAGTGTTAGTTTTAAATTTAATTTATTAAGATATA
Source organism: Inga laurina (assembly GCA_963855925.1). Taxonomy (NCBI): domain Eukaryota; kingdom Viridiplantae; phylum Streptophyta; class Magnoliopsida; order Fabales; family Fabaceae; genus Inga; species Inga laurina. The sequence goes on from OY979701.1 coordinate 30,985,163, forward strand.
TTAAATCTAATAACTAACATGATAAAGATATGGTATCTCAGATTTAATTTATAAAGATAACTTAAATCTAATGACTCTTTATTTGGATTAAATAAATAGGTTAAATTAAAACTGTTGGACAGATTTAATTTAAACTGAATTTATTTAATTAGCTCATTAAAATAATTAATAGTTAATTAATTTCGAAATTAATGATGATTAATTTTGAAATTTGAAAATAGCCTTCATAGGTTATAAACTTGATAGAGCAGATATATTGATATGCAGATGAGAATTGAGAGCGGCAAGGGAAACCCTAGGAGACATTAGATGCGCTAGCATGCAGTCTCGGTTGAAGAGCATTCGTATAGATACCGGTAGAGGGAGCGGACCTGACATGTTGGCTCCTAGAGATCGTGAAAACCATGAATCATAAAAGGTATGAATCCTTCCAACTTGGTTTAAACGCCGGTGATAGATCCTCGATTAGGATTGGTAAAATTTTAAAATTCTTCCGCTGTGCCTACCGATCCTAATAATGGGATCTAACATTCTCTCCCTTTTTAATGATGACAAAACTTGGTGATTTTGAACAAACTTTTTGAAATTGAGTTTTCAAACGTATGTTTCTTAAATACTTTTCATATGAAATCTTTTGTTTAATTTAAACTTAAAAACTCTTTTGAAATAGCTTAGTAAAGATCTTTTCAAAGTTTTTGATATTATTTACTTGTTCACCTTGCATACACAATCAAAAACTCATTAGTCCCACAATGCAATATAACTTCAATAAAAAATTTAACTTTAATGGCATAAAGAGACAAATTGCATAAAGAGGAATTCATTACATAATTCAAACTTTAAAATTTAAAGTTAAAAGCTCCCTAAAGCCCTGTATACCCATATCCCCTATGCATTAACTCAGCCATTGATCACAAAATCACTCAAGCTCTTCTCCCCCTTTTTGTCTTCATCTCAAAGGTGGAATTAATCATAAGGAGAAGTAGATAGCATGACTGCTGAGATAGGAGTGACAGGAAATGCCAATGATTCATATGAACAATCTGAACTTGAAGGATTTGAAGATGATGGTTCAGGGTCAGGAAGGTTCATTGGGGGTGTCTGAAGATCCTCTAGAGGATTCACTGGAGATGATGGGTAAGGAACTAGAGAAGTAATTTCTACTTCCTCTATTGCAATAGGTGAAGACACAAGCACCTCCTCAGTGCGTGTAGGTGAGGCAATGGGAGTATATATGGGCTTTGGCTGAATCAGTAGTGATGTGGATTTACTCAGATGTGTTAGGCTTAAGCATAGAGAATAAGAGATTACTGGGTTCAAGCTCAGAGGGTCTATGCTCAGTAGGTATAGTATCAGAAGGACTAGGCTTGGATGGTCTATGTGCAGAGACTGGTACTGGTTCAGGAGTAACAGAAGGACCAGGAATAGAGGAGCCAGATTCCATAGCATCAAATCTGGCAACAATGGATCTCAGAAGCTCACCCTGGGCACGTTGTTCAGTTAACAACTCTTTGTGGCTTTTGTCTATTCTTTCCACAAGTTGTCACATCTTCTCATTCATATAGGTTATCAACTCCGCATTGGTATTCACAATGTTGATATGAAAACTCTTCAGAATGTTCTCTATGAATGTTTGCATTGCGGTACCAAAAAAAGAAGGAGAAGATGTGTTGGCTGGAGCAAAAGACTGTGTGTCATCCATTTGACTAGTTGCAGTTTTAATCTTCTTCTTCTTCTTCTTAGGACTTGCTTCTAGAGAAGTCTTCAAAGGAATCTCAATGTTCAACTTCCCAATTTGATTCCTCTCAATTGGTGTTATCCTCTCAATTGGCTCCTTACTCTCCAAGTACCAAATCTTATTCTTCTTCAAAAACAAAGAAATAAGATGAGGATAAGGCATTGGAGTAGTAGGTTTTCCTTCATACCTATATCTCTTTATCTCAGCAAAGATATATCTCCCAAGTCCTTTTGTTCTTTGAGAATCAATGAGGAAAATTTTCTGAAATCCCTCTCAATGAAATGTGTGAAGTTGTTGGATTTGTTCACTATGACTCTAGAATAGATATATCATAGCACTCGATGAAAATCACTCATATTACTGGGAGTGAAATTTAGAGGTCCCACTATCTCACCAGGTCTTAGAATAGAGAATATCTGGTTTAAATTATAATTAGGATAATCATCATCAGGAGGTTCCTCTATTCCTAACCAGGTATTGATTTTGGAAGGTAAGATTAGGATTTTCTATCCTCTAACCTTAGAAGTCATTTCTTCTTCCACAGACTTCCTAATAGGATCATTTATAGGTTCAAGGTTACAGTAAAAATGTCTCACAACTTTGATGCAAAATGGGAGTTTAACAGACAGCCAAGGCATATAGGAATCAAGATAGGGACTTAAATGAAATTTCAATACCTCTTGAAGAACCTTGTAGTCAATATAGTGTATCTTGCACACATTTCTTCTTGCAAAGTGACTCAACTACTTTTGAGATTCTTCAAGCTTGCTCACATTGAATCCCTGAGGAGGGAATGTGATTTCTTCATCCCTTTCTTCTAGTTGCTTTAAAGATTGCCCTTTCTTTACTTCCTTAGACTGAAAAGCTTCTTCAAGCATGCCTACCATCACTTTGGTAATCTTCTCATTAATCTTGGGCTTTTTCAGAGGTTTTGGAGAAAATATGGGAGTGTTGAATGAATCAAAAGGAGGAGGAGATGGTTCTTTTGTTGCTTTGCCTCTTCCTGGAGGTGTACTCTTCTTGGTTTGAGCTCTTGTGACCATTGGTTCCTTAATGACAACCCCTTTCACCTTAGGCTTAGGTTGTGGTTTAACTTTGGCTTTAGGTTTAGGAGAAAGCTTTCGTTTCTTGGTAGGTGGAGATGAAAGTGAATCAGAGGGTTGATATGGTTCAGAGGACTCAGAAGGAGTGCTAAGATTGTGATATTTTGTCCTCACCATTGTGATTTGAGAAAGACAAGAATTTCTAAAAAATAGGGTCTGAGAGTCGAGAGGTTTAGGGCAGAAGATTTAGGCAATCCGAGAGATTTTTGTAAGTAAAGACCAATGGGGTTTTGACGGTTATGGGAAGAGAAAATAATTGTGAAAAGTTTTTGTGAGAGCACTAGGAGAATCACTCGAGGCGATTTTGTGAGAAATGATCGAGTATCGACTGAAATAGACCTAGGGTCCGACATCACTCGAGGGCTTACTCGAGTGATCATCCGCTTCACTCGAGTGGATACTCAAGTGATCATACCAGAAATTTTAAAATGCAATGAATTCAAGTGTGTACCTGGCATGAATAATATTGTAATTACCCATGTATATTCCCTCGATCATTTGATGACTCTTTAGGATAAATTTGAGCTGAAATTTAGCACATTTATTATATGTATCCAGGTTCACTCGAGGCCTTACTCGAGTAATGTTTAAAGTTCACTTGAGGCCTCCCTCGGGTAATCTGTCTCTTCATCTTCTGACTATTCATTTCCAACCGTTATGCCATTTCCATTGAATTTATTTTGAATTAATGCTCCACGTCATAGTTTTCAGGTCATTACTCGAGTAACCCATTCAATTACTTCAAGGTGTCACTCCAATAATGGTGGTTACTTGAAGTTGTCCCTCCAGTAATGTTGTCCTCTGTTAACCTCCGCTTTTCATACTCTATAACAGAATATCATGATCCTGCAAAACAAATTGCTAGAGACTCTGATGCTTAAGTTGGTAATCATCAAAACATCAATAAATAACATTATCTAACATTTTGTAAATACTAAATAACTTACAATTCATTGGGATTTACCATTCCCAATTCTCTTCTAATATACAAAAATTGATCTTTTGCAAGAGGTTTTGTGAAGATATCAACTAGTTGAAGATGAGTTGGAATGAATATCACTTTGACATCTTTCTTTTTTACATGATCTATGATGAAGTGATATTTGACATCAATATGCTTGGTTCTGGAATGTTGAACAGGATTCTTTGCCAAGCTTATCGTGTTAGTGTTGTCACAGTATATTGGTATCTCTTTCAAATAAATACCAAGATCCTAGAGTT